>OY294016.1:4140192-7136674 GCA_958510785.1 Exephanes ischioxanthus
TTTAGCGATTTATCATTTTACTGAAACGATTCGCGACACATCGGTGAATAACGGATTGAGAAATGGGTCGATTCAATTAATAATAATAAAGCTCTTTAGGAATTGACTCCGCGGGAAACGTTGTCGTGCCTCACATTGTCCATGCGGTTGATTATTCAGACAGTGAGCAATGATTTCATAAAATCGGTATAAGGGAGAGTGGGGCAAAATAGTACAGTGGGGCAAAACAGAACGGATAATTTAGATGCATCGATGTTTTTCTTATTAATTCGTACAATTATTTTTTGCATTTTTTTATTAAAGAAATTCTAAAGCTTAAAAAGAAAATAATAGTGGAAATTACTGAACAAATGTTCGTCAAATTTACAAACCTTTCTGACCATTAATAATGCGTCCCATTATTAAACTCTCTTCCTCGACAAAGTGCATTACAATCTGCGCAACAAACCAGGTTAATTCACAAATTGTTGGAAATGTTTCAAGTAATATATTTAAACCATTGATTATATTATATTTATTATATTGATTATATTTACTATATTTAAAAAAATATTATTAAAGGAATCCAAATGCACCGAGACGACTGACGTACATGACGGATGGCCCGAAGGAGTGGTTGCAGTATGAGATTGATTGGCCCGAGTACAGTCCAGGAAATCGAACATACTTTAATCTGAGTGAGTTTTTCCATAAATCGTGTAATCGTCAAAATTTTATTTTCAATTTAAGGGACTTCTTTAATTGTCTTTTTTTAATCATTAACGTTTGCCGTAGCCATACCGCCGAACGTGGGTACGATGTACCGGGCGAGCGAGACCCAATTCTGGAACGAAGACTTGCCGAATCTCATAAGACACAGGCCAAAAGGACCGAGGCCGCGGATCCTCATCCATGCCGATAGTATGGGAAACAATTCGAGCGCGGGTGGTCCAAGATTGTCGCTAGACTCGTCCAACGACCCGCCGGGTTCCCTGGACACCTTCCGATACCCGCGCCCGGTCAAGAGTTCGAACAGCGACGAGAAAAACGACTCCTCAGCGACAC
This sequence comes from Exephanes ischioxanthus, assembly GCA_958510785.1. Lineage (NCBI taxonomy): Eukaryota > Metazoa > Arthropoda > Insecta > Hymenoptera > Ichneumonidae > Exephanes > Exephanes ischioxanthus. The sequence continues at coordinate 4,141,237 of OY294016.1, forward strand.
CGGAAAACGGCGGCAGCGTGCAAGGTTCATCGGCAGTCACGCTGGTCATTGGATTCTGCGTGATCTTCGCGCTGATCAACATCACGGCGTTCTTGTATCTCTATCACAGGCGTCACAGCGTCAAGAGCGAAGAGAAGAAGGTTCGAAGACGATCGAACAACGAGAAAGACGAGGGTTCCTCGAAGAGGGCCAAGCCGGACAAGCAGCAGACGGATAATTCGGCCGAATTCGGACAGAAGAGCGAGAGCAAGGTGGACATAAACGAGGTAATCAAGAACGACAAGGCCTACGACAACAACTCGAATTTCGGACGGAGATCGAAACTGTCACGGCACAATTCGAACTCCACCATCGACACTCACATCAAGGTCAAAGAATGGATACAGCAAGAAATCGTTCACCGGTAAAATTTGATACATCCCTTTTTTTACTGCCTCATTGAAAGATCGTGCTAAATCGTTCACGCCGATTGACGCACTATTTAATATGGTAGATTCGTAGATAATATTTAATATCGTAGATCTACACTTCTTTGTTTGTGTGTTTTTTTGATTGACCGATTCCTCGAAACATTCTCGAGGGTTTGAACTTTTTTTTATTACTGTTTGACTGAAAGATCGTGCTAAATTCAGCACGCCGATTTATGCACCCTGCAGCACGTCATTATTATTTAATATCGTAAATTCACTGTTTTTTTTTTGTTGATCTGTTTTTTTGATTGACCGATTTCTCGAAACGTTTTCAAGGGAGGGAACTTTTTTTAACGAAAATGTCTTGCTCTCCTTCAATTATATCAGCTCGACTAGCCTCGGGGTAGCTGAGGGGTTAGCATACATACATAGAGATGAGCTTTGCAGCTTTCTCAACTCGACTTCGCGTGTAATTGGAGGCCAAGACTGCCTCTGAGTTACACATGATTCCTTCAAGAGGTCCGCTACCGTATTAACGACTTGCCCGGCTAGACCACCGGCTCCTGCATTCATCCCCGGTCCCGCAGCCAAAGCGAAACGCTCGCTGATCCAATTATCCATTACCAGCTCGCTTCACGTCGAAACTCTCCGCTGCACTGTGGAATTCGACGATGGGTCGCCAACGAGCCGTGGCCACGAAACTGGGAAAGCTCAAAGTTCAACAGCCCTGTGGTCAAGAATCGCCTCGGATATCTTTCTATCAATTACTTTTGATTCCGTTCTCTCAAAACATCGAACAGGATGTCTTTGGCATTTCCCGTTACAATTCCATTTCCGCCATTTATCCGCTAACCATTCTTTCTTGTCCCTCTTATTTTTTCCCCAGTAACTATTAATCAATCTGACTAACTAATTAAATTTGCATCTCTGGATTGATAACATCGATGAGTATTTTTTTTTTAAGCCCGAATCAATAGAAATTGGTGCTTATGTTGCGACTATATTTGACGAACAATTTGTGTCGTTTGTTTGTCGTGGATGGATCGACGCTTCCATAACACATTTTTCAGGCTCGGGTGACAATTTAGTCGATGACATTCGTTTCGGTCGCGATAACTGAGCGATTGAAAAATTGCCCAACTTAGCGACACGACAGAGTGTTTTAAGTACTCTCGAATGGATTTAACGAGCCGCGTGATTTCGATGCTTTAATTTGCTTCGCATTTAGTCGTCGCTCGGTGTACTAATATACCTCCCGTAACGCTCCCACGATTCCGTTATAGTATCGCGAATTCGCCCCCGCTAATGCTTTTCTCTCTCGTTACCCGAAGCTGGCCACTCTCTCCGCGTTTAAATAATATCCCCGAGTATAATGGAATGTAATGCTAAACCTGCCGTTGACGATAATTAGCCGCAATAACGAGACTCCGCGTAACTGATGACATCATTATAATGCGGCAATGATCGTATACTTTACGCGGTTTCCCTGTACAGCCCCTCTGGTTTACATAGTCCGTTACGAGAGGGTTACCGACCTTCCCCTCGCGCTAACAATCTCCACAGCTCGTATAATTCCCGTCGGGTTATCGTCTGATTTTACGCGATTTTGCCGTAATACAGTGATAACTAACGCGGTGCGAGAGCGGACGAGCTTCATTCGAATTATGACGCTCAACTGCATTACACATCGTCACGAGTCTCTCGACTTCCTGAAGCTCGATTCATTGTTTGATACAAAAAAAAGGCAGAATTGTCTCCGTGTCATTTAATTTTTAGGCACTCACTTCTTGCACGTAAGTGCCTATTGAAATCACTTTTTTCAATATCTTGATCACATCGGATGTCCGTATCATGGTAGATTGTTGAAACAAGTCAACCGATGCAGCTGAAATTTGCTGCGTAGTGTCTTTGGATCGTTGACACGAGGCCTAGTAAATGTGAAACCAATTAAACGATTGCAAACATATTTTGCAAGACTTCATAGTTAAAGACAACAAGAAATACCCGTTTTTTCAATCTTTTAGACCATCGGACGTCCGAATCACATTGTAACTTCGACACAGATGCACCAATTCCATTGTACCTGGTGGCATAACTTTCGGTGTAGTTTTGACATGAAACCCTGCAAATTTTAATCCATTTGGATTATTTGCTATAACGTTTTTAGCTAATTACACGCAAATTATCTGCGTAATATGTCCTTTTTAGTTTCAAAGTTTGCGCATTGGACGCATCGTGTCATGCTCAGACTTGAAAAGTTGCGAATGAATCGAAATGTTCTTTGCAGTCTTGATTCATTATATCCTCAACGTGCAGCCCAACAAATTTAAAACCATTTAGACATCTGTAAATAATTTTTCTTCAATAAAATCTTTACGACTGTCCAGATGAAGTTTTGAGAGCTTATGTGAAAACTACTTGTTTAATCAAATTTTTTCTCTTAATGAAAAAAAAAAACTAATTTCACGAAACGCATGAAGTTATCATTGCAACTTTCCGATGGTTAAATGACTCTTTATTTTTCTGTTGCCCGAACGGTCGCAGCTGCTCGCCGAGATTCCTCCGAAAGACACGGGAGACGCTGCAGAAGGAGCATCAGGAGAAGTTGACGAAGCAGCAGGAACTCGAGGAGGACGAGGACCGAAGAAGATCGGAGGATGAAAGGCTGAACGGCTTTAAAGCCGAGCCGATATACGAGCAGAGCCCGGCGCTCGTAGTGCGTCCCGGCAAGAAATCAAAGCTCCCAAAAGTTTCGGTGGCGATAGACGCGACACCGTCGATGAGAACCGAGTCGATATTGAATCAGATTCCCATAGAGCTCGCCAAGGACATGGAAATGATAAACGAGCTCGGCGGAAGCTACGACATGGAGCTGGAGAACATCCGGAGCGCGCCCCAGGTCGTCGTCATAGAGCATCATCACTCGCGCAGCGATCCTCTGCCGATGGAGAACGTCTTCAAGAGCGTCAAGCCAAATTTCTCGGCCACTCGGATCTACGAGTCGGACTCGGGCAGCGCGAGCAGCCTCTACGCCAAGATAAATCCAAAGTTGAAGACACGCATGACGCGAGCCGGACAACCGGGAACTCCTGAGGAGGAAGCCACGGACGATCAGCAACCGAAGACACCGGACGAGGATCCTTACGGAAAGACGGTGCCGAGACTGAGGACATTCGGATCGGCCGAGCAGACCGCCGACATAAACGTCACTTGTCGCGAACCCACCCGCGAGAGGGAGCTCATCAGCCCCGAGGAGGCTTTGAGGACGATCAAGAGACGCAACTATCCGAAAGTCTTGCCTGACATTGAGAAGAGGCGTTCTCTGCCGGCACCCAACAGTCTCTTCGTGCCGAAGGTCTACGGCACTTTGTCCAAGGATCACAGACACGCTCCGGGTGTATCCGGCACGGGAAATCCTCCACCGCCACCTCCCAGAATGTTCGGAACGTCGAAGAGCCTCGATCTCGCCGAGGAGGTTGAAGATCGCGAACCCATCACGACCAATCTTCACGTCGGTCCGCTCCTGAAGAGGCAGGACTCAACCTCGAGAAACAATTCCGATCCCAATCTCATAGACTCATTCGAGAGAGTGGCCATCGACGCTCAAGAGGTTTTGTCCAATCACCGGGTGGAATACGGCGACAATCTTGGATCCGGTGGGATTCCGGCGAATCCAAAGTGTCCTCTTCACGGTGCTCCGTACTTGTTCTCACCGGGACCGGACGACGTCGAGACGAACACCAGTCAGTCGGTCGACTGTCTGGACAGGAATCTCGGAAATCCGAACTGGTACCGGATGAAGGACTCAGCGGGACCCTCGAAGGTTCCGAATTCTTCGTTGCCGGACATCATTGGCAATCCGAATTGGTACAAGCCCGCGGCTTTGCTGAAGGGCAGCACCAAGAAGGACGCAACCGCGGGCGTCGTCGGCTCGGCGGAGAACAACTTCGACACGGGTAGGTCGTTTCAGAACGAGACGAAGAGTCCTGCCGAACCAAAGATCGTCATCACACCCAGACTGGGCAACCTGCTCGGTCAGTCGGGACAGAACTTGAGTCACGCCGTCTCGAGCCTGACGACGACGAAGAACATTCCTCAGGAGCCCAAGATCGTCATAACGCCGAAGAAGATGCCCGATCGTTTGGCCGCTGCGGAGAGAGGAAAAATCAGCGAACCAACGACTCCGACCAACGAACAGAAGAGTCCACTGAGCTATCCGATGGAAATGCCGGGCTCGACGAGAGAGGAGAGACACGAGCCGAAGATAATAATCACTCCGAAAGACTCGAAACATCCCGGACCAGCGTCCAATATAAAACAGCCGAAGATAATCATAAAACCAACGACGAACGTTCAGAGGAATCGCGAACAGAGAAACATACCGAAAGTATCGGCGATTCCGTCGCCGGAAGCACAGAATTTCCAGAATACCGAGAAAGACACCAAAGGACCGGATCTCCCGCTCGATGGGAATTCGCGTTGCGAAAAACCTCCGATAAAGGAGAAACCCAAAGTCACGAGGATACCGTCGTTCTCCAGGCGGAAGGAGGAACGTCCCGGCGGTGCCGACGGACAATCGGTTTACCTTGAGAAATCCGAAGTAATCCAACGGGTGAACGCGGTGCCAATGAGCAAAATCACGACGAATTCATCGAACACGGAGAAATCCAACGCAACGACACACGCCGAGAAGAAATCGGATTCCTCTGCCAGCACGAGTAATTCGAGCAATTCGAACACGAATACGATAAAAAGAAAACCTCTCGCCAAGAAATAACAAACAAAAATCAATGGACGTTGCTCGCACGTGAAACTGCGAGCTCGAAATCTGTAGCGAAGTATTAACACTTAGGTAGGATTTATATCGTGTAGTTCTTAGTCCTAAGAACACGTTTATGTTTCTTTTTTTTTTGGTAATTTTATACTCGTCAGCCATTTCACCGAGTGCCTGTAGTGTGTAATATTTTTCCTGGTCCTTGGGAAACTATGTAAATATGAGGATATATTTTGAACTCGAGGGTATGTGAAAGTCCTGTTTTAGTCGCAAAATCAGTCACCCATAAACATTCTTCTTTCAACCCGTTCCCATTTTTTTTCTCGAAAATTTGTACTGTTTTTTAAAGATTCGAAAAGGACTTTCGCGCAATCTCAATGATGATCGCATCAAGACTGTTTGAACTTAGAAATTAAAAGTTGGCGATGAGACGATAGCATAGCTAGATTTAAGGTAGAAATGGTCTTGTATGATGGAGGGGAGCTAAAATTCTAATATTTTTTTTTTCTCTTTTTTTTCCATGACGGACTCTAGTCGAAATCGGAACGCCGATCTTGCCTTATTTATTGAAGTCTAATAACATTCTGTTCGTACAATGAAACGCATTTTGTAAAGCTTTTACTGGTTCTCGACGAAATAAACGATTTTCCTACTTTTGAAGCGAGCCAAAAAAAATATCATGGGAAAGAACGAACGAAACTTTTTTATTCCTGTTTTCTCGCGATCGGGCATTGTGACTAAGTCGAGGGGAAAAAAAACTCTTCAGTCATCGTTTCGCGATTACGTCCTCGGCCGTATCTCTCCGCTTCTTCGGTCTTCCCCTCGAAAACTTTGTTATCGAGTGAAACAAAGTCCGCAACTCGGCGAAAAGCGCGAAACGAGAAGTTGAGAGTCTCTTGCGAAACTGAAGACAACGCGGTGGGAAGCAAAGCCTCCCAACGTCCTGAAATCGCCTTAATAACCACTCAACTTCGCGAGGAGTGCCGCATTGATATATCCATCGCTCAAAAGAAAATCAGATTGATTCCTCGACGTCGCAGCAGTGACGGGATTGATTCCTGAACCGCCAGCAGATCCCCTCACTCTCAGAAAAACTTTCGCTCTCATCAAAACATTTTTGTTTTTATTTCACTGCGCCATTAAAAAAAAAAAATTTAATGGAACTTTGTAACTTCGTGCCAAAACTCTCCATAGAGTCAATAATTGAATGCGATCCGGTGTAAAAAAAATGGTTGCTCGACCCTCCAATCTTCGTGAGTTATAAATAAAAATGTTGTTGAATGCGACCGATGAGAAAATGTATTTCTTTAACGCGCCGCGGTCTCGGAACGATCTAATTTCGGGCTCTTCTTTTTCGATTTTGAACTAAGAGTTCAAAATCGTTTATTTTTCTCTGTTGTTAAATTAAACATAGTTACATGTCAATATATTTCTAGCCTATTATACTTAAGTTATCCTTAAGTTATGCCTTATCATTCTTATTTGTTTCCCTTATATGGGAACAATGGAACCTGGTTCTTTCCATAATATTTATTTCTTCTGTTTCAGGTGATAATCTATGTGTGTGCACCACTGTGATATGTTCTGTTGTGTTTCTTGCCTAAATTTGACAGCTCGGTAAAAATTAATTTTTGTGTTGAGAGTAAATTACATATAGGTTAGAAATATATTGACATGTAACTATTTTTAATTTAACTATAGAGAAAAATAAACACCGATTCTGAAGAGGGCCAGCCCAGGCTCGAAATGTAAAGATTGAGTCTCTTCATTAAAAAACAAAAAAAAAGAAGAGCCCTAAATTAGCTCGTTTGGAAGCCGCAGCGTGTTAAAGAAACGCATAAATAAAAACGTATTGGGCGTGAATCAACGACGTTTACGGGCAAACAACGAAACACAAAGCGCACAAATGCCCGGTCGTGCTCGATAACACAGCTGTCGACGCGTGTACCACGGAAACCAGAGGGTTTTGGTATAAAAATTTACATATACACGACGGGTTTCGCGTTGGGGTGCGAGAAGAGAGACTCGCTGGTCGTTTACGACGCGGTGTGAAAAATAGGTACGTCGATATCGGGAAGATGTATCGATAGATCGAATCGGCCCGTCTCTCGTATATACACCCCTACCCAAAGTACACTCCATCTATTCCTGCTCGGTCGACTCCTTCGTAACCGGCTCTCCATCCTCCCCGAAGACAATTCTCGTGCGATTCTGTTTGCTCACGATGGATAGTGGATACAGCCGTTTTCAATCAACTCGACGACTACGGGAAACAACGAGACACGAGACTGGTTCGAACTTCGCAAAATTTTATGTACAGTGGAATCTCGCACATTTTACTCAAGGAGGAGTATCGATTGCATCGATTTCAGAATTTATTAAAGATTTTTATTTATTTCTCTCGGTAAAAATGAAAACGAAAAATCCAAACTCCAAAATTCCCAAAATTTTATGTACAGTCCTCCACATTTTGTGAGAATCCTCGATCGCCTCGATTTAAAGATAACAAAAAAGATTTCTAGTTATTTTTCTCAGTAATAAAAAACTATTCAGAAAATCTTCCACGACTGATTATTCGTAACGATCGCGTAAAAAAATCCACAGGATCGAATATAAAAAAGTTGTCGAAGAAGTTGCATTGTTTTTTTAAGTAAAAAAAATATTTAAAAAAATATGATTCCAAAAAAAATGTAAGTCCTTAAATTTTTTATGCCTCTGACCTGCGGATGTGTTTTTCATGATCGGCACATCTTTGAGGACGATAAATCGCGGAGGATTGTCGACCCAATTTTTTATTTACCGAGAAAAAGAACCTGCTTTTAATTTAATAATCCCTCTTTTAATTTTTCCCCAAATCGATGGAACTGCCCGTCGAGTGACATGTGAGAGATTCCACTGTACGTGCTCGCGACCGTTCGAAAAATATCCCCAAATATTTCTTCCCGAGTGAAAAATGGCAATGATATAGCAACGTGTGGAATCGTTTTCTCCGCGATAACGAGTGATTTGGGAAGGGGTCAAGTTCAACCCCTTTACGATCCTATCGAGGAAACACGGTCGTTCCCACACTCGCACACCACATACTTCCCTCGTATAATTCTTCTCTCGCTGTTCGACTCAGAGAAATCTGTGGATTTCACTTCGGTCTGAGAGCCCGAGTTTCTTCCAGGGATGAAGAGGGAAGCACGGGGTGGTGGACGACCGATCGGACGGAGGATAAAAGTCAATCCTTGCCTCTTCGATCCGGATGAAAAATATATGGGTCACCCCCGGGAGAAATAACCAGAGTATTTCGTCTCTTTCTAACGCAATCACAGTCCGACTGGGCGAGCTCTCCCTCGCCGGCTCGTCGTTACAGTGGCTGGACGGCGTATGAGAGGGCTTACAAGAATGGAGGAAAGCAGAAAATGGAGAAAGAAAAAAAAAAGAACTCGCTGCCCAGAAGAGCGCGGGAGATGGAATAGACAAGAAGCTTTCAGGCCGAATCTCGACTCGTCTGATTCCCCGAGATCTCACGGTACCCGCTCTACTTTTCAACGTTTCCTACATTCTGTGATTCTGCGAAACGGAATATAAAAATCGTGCAAATCAAAGAAATGAACCCTTTTAAACAGATGAATTTTATTTTTCGCACATTTCGAGTGTAAATATTCATTTGTGTTTTGATAAGACTTTATCTCGATGCATTCGGCGAACCTCGCATTCGCGCGATAAAACACGAAGGTGCGGTGCAAAACAATGCGCGAGGGTCATTGAGAAAGAAACAAAAATGCACCGGAATCGTTCGACCGAAGAATCGTGAAATTTGGAAAGCGATATAAGATCGAGCGTGCGAAATTCTCGCTGTGCGGTGGAAATCGATGTGAATAGGAAAGGACAAAGTGGGCAGTGAACGGGTGGGTGGGTGTTCTGTCCCTGACCGGGACGAGCAGTGCGTGGAGCGTTCGCTCCGTAATTCGGGGAAATGGAATGTAAAAAATCGTGGAAATCAAGGAAACCTTTTTAGATGGGCAAATTTTCTTTTTCGCACATTTCGAGTACAAATATTTATTTTTATCTCGCTGGATAAGACAGGAAGATCGGGAGTAAAACAACGGGCGAGGGTCAGCGAGAAGGGGCTTTTCCCTTTATTATACCGATACGGTAATTATACCGGTAATTATACAGATAATTATACGGTAATTATACGGTAATTATACAGAGCAAAAAATAATTTAGTAAAATGGGAAAACGAAGTTTCGTAAAAATAATGTTGTTAAATAAGTGACAAGCTCGTTTGTCCAGGCTCGAATATACAAACCTGTCCTTTTATTTTTTAGGCTACGCGCTCTACTTTTCACCATTTCGACCGCCTGGAAATTCTGAGAAATGAACTACAAAAATCCTGAAAATCGAAGAAACAACCCTTTCGGACATGTGAATTTCCTTTACCGCACATTTCGAGCCTAAATATTAATTTGTATTTCGACAAAACTTTGTCCCAATGAAAATTCGGCAAGCCTCGCATCCGCGGGACAAGACACGAAGACCCGGTGTAAAACAACGGGGCGAGGGTCAGCGAGAGATAAAAAAAATACACCGGAATCGTTCGACGCTAGCGTCGTGAAATTTGCAAACCGATATAAGATCGAGCGTGCGAAATTCTCGATGTGCGGTATAGTCCGATGTGAATGGGAAAGGATGAAGTGGGCAGTAAACGGGTGGGTAGGTGCGCCACCCCTGACGGGGACGAGCGGTCCGGAGAGAGCTCGTTTCCCATAGGGCGCAGGTATACGAGATAAGGTATATATATGTGCGGATAGTTGGGAATCGGGAGGAATGTACGTGCGTAGATGGCCGGTGGGAAACGACCGGCGTTCGTCGCGGTAAATATATTCCGTGACCCAAGATTTGCATTGCTAAACGTCCTATCACGTTCCACTCGACCTCCGCCTCTTCGTCTCCTCCCGGCGCGCACCCCATTTCAACCGAGGCTTCTCTCCCGCGGTACATTTTTTCCCCATCGCCCCCGACTGCCTCTCCCTCATCCGCGTAACCTGGACATTCCTCGTATATAGATTCCTTTTTTATGAGCCTCGCAGGGAACACTTGCTCCCGAGATCCATTTTTTTTTTACCGACAGTGGCAACTTTGGCGAAAGAAATCGCCTCCCCAGAAGACGTGGACTGGACTGTCGTATCTTAACTGCGAATCAGTCTGAGTCAATTTTCAGCCAAGTGCCCACTAGAACTATGTCGATCTTATCATTCTATCAACCCGAAGCCCGTCATCTCCAGGAAAAATTATTCCGGCGATTTATCGGTACGACTTTGTTCCGTTGGGTACTTTTTTCCGTTGTATTTTGTTTGCCCGAGAGTCAGGAATTTTCTGGGATTTTTCCACTGGTCCGTGGACCGTGGAAACGAGACGTGAATGTTTTTCCTACCGACGACAATGTTGCAGCTCGTTTGCGGTATAGCGATGGTCGGAGATGCGAATTCCCGGTCCACGTAGTCGATGCCGTTCGTGGTCACGTATGAGACGAGCCTTTAACATCAACGGTCATCCATGTAGGGAGGGTGGAACGCCGCGTCCGTGTGTGGTCGGGCGGAGTTTCGAAGGAAACCCGGGGCATGCAACTCGTACCACGCATGCAATGGAGCGAACACACACGGGAGACTTGACTACTCTCAGTGGCGATTCTCGTATCGTCCTGCGGTGATTACCACTGTTGGAAGTCCGCCGTTGATTCCGCATCCGTACGGTCCTACTCGTTTGAAGCCCATTGCTGACTTCTAATAGCAGAAATCCCACGGCTGCTACCCTTCCACCGGTGGAATTGCAATGATCGGAAGTTGCCGGCCTTCGTATTACCAGGTCATACGAAATGGACTACGGTGACGCTCAACGAAGTTTGGTATGCTTCATGGCTATTCCTGCTACCGATGTCGCGAATGGCGGACATCCGGGACATCGATCAGCTCAATCGATTTTAGCGTTGGAAACAAGAGAGTGAAAGGTAAATTTCAAACTAAGGTGATTGAAGAAGGGATGACATTTTTTAAAATATTTTAAACGAACTTCCTCATGAAAAATTTAACCGGTATGAGTGGGTGCAATGATCGGAAGTTGTCGGCCTTTGTATTACCAGGTCATACGAAGTGGACTACGGTGACGCTCAACGAGGTTTGGTATGCTTCGAGGCTATTCCTGCAACCGATGTCGCGAGTGGTGGACATCCGGGACATCGATCAGCTCAATCGATTTTAGCGTTGGAAACAAGAGAGTGAAAGGTAAATTTCAAACTAAGGTGATTGAAGAAGGGATGACATTTGTTAAATATTTTAAACGAACTTCCTCATGAAAAATTTAACCGGCATGAGTGGGTGCAATGATCGGAAGTTGTCGGCCTTTGTATTACCAGGTCATACGAAATGGACTACGGTGACGCTCAACGAAGTTTGGTATGCTTCGAGGCTATTCCTGCAACCGATGTCGCGAGTGGTGGACATCCGGGACATCGATCAGCTCAATCGATTTTAGCGTTGGAAACAAGAGAGTGAAAGGTAAATTTCAAACTAAGGTGATTGAAGAAGGGATGACATTTGTTAAATATTTTAAACGAACTTCCTCATGAAAAATTTAACCGGCATGAGTGGGTGCAATGATCGGAAGTTGTCGGCCTTTGTATTACCAGGTCATACGAAATGGACTACGGTGACGCTCAACGAAGTTTGGTATGCTTCGAGGCTATTCCTGCAACCGATGTCGCGAATGGCGGACATCCGGGACGACGATCAGCTCGACCGATTTTAGCATTGGGAACAAGAGAGTGAAAGGTAAATTCAAACTAAGGTGATTGAAGAAGGGATGCCATTTTTTTTTGCAATATTTAAAGCGAGCTTCCCCAAGGAAACTGACCGGAATAAGAGGGTGGATACTTCGTCAGGATGTCGGTCAATTTATTTGTTCAGGTCTTCACTGCAGAACGAAGGGGGCCGAACGCAATGGGAACCATTTTCAAAGCGAGACCCATCATGACTCCCAAATCCTCCAAAATTAAACTATAATTTATATAAAAATCGACATACACTTTACAAAGACAACCAACAAATCGTCACCGGTAGCTATTCTTTCCTTTCAGCTTGCAAATTCAGCTTATACTGAGCTGCAGAGATGGAAGATCAATCCGATTAATTGTTAATAAATGACTACAGAAAGCTGCGAAAAAATTGAGGATAACGCTTCGCCCGTGTACGCCCGTGTCCGTAAATGTTCTCCGCTACAGCGTCCTATATCGTTTAAAGCCCATTGCCAACGTAATTGCCGGGCAGACGGCGGGCGCCGTTTGACAACGGCCGAGTGGATTACTGGATTACGGCTGTCGGGTATACGTAAAGCGGTTGACGGTGTTGGTGGTAGTGATAGTTGGGATGTGCGCTAGGAGTTTGCCGTAGGGTGGATTGCTCGAACGCTTCGTGCGACCGTGCAGCCTCCGGCATCCACGTACTCCGACACCGCGTAACGCCACCTGCGGGCTTTCCGGATTGTATCGGTTGCAGTTTCAACAGTGGCACCAGCAGCGGCAGCACGAGAAGACAGCACGTGCACTATCGAGCCACTGTCCTTTGCTCGTGAACGGACTGCCGTTGCGTCCAGCTTCGGGGTTTCGAAGCGTTACGGCTGGTTCCGGGTACAAACTCGATATTGCTGGCGGTCTCCAAGCAGCGGTAGCGATCTAACCTCCGCACCATGTCTCATTCCGTCTATTAGTCGTGAACTGCCGGCGAAACTGGAAGGGCTGTCTCGGATTTGCATTTCACGGCGTTGGTCACCATCCATTATGTCGGTTTAACATTTCATCGAGCAAAACATGATCCATGCCAACCCAGAGAAAAAAAACATGTCCGAAGGACCTGATTCGACCAACGCGAGCTTCAGTGAATGATGTCGCTGAAGGAAGACAAGATACCGAGATTCTTGATCACCCGCCAAATGATCTCATCTTCAGGTTCAATCAAATGAGTGACGGAGGATTTTTGATCGAATTAATGAAGCTTACGAGGCGGAGTATTTTGTTTGATGATCGCGGTCCGCGAGCTCAATCCACAAGGGAATATCGTGTTTGCGCGCGGCTCGATAGAGCGGAATATCAGTCGAAATGACACTTCCACTATCAATAATCTCATAGCCACGATGAAATTTAGCCGAAATTCCGGGAACGTACGCGTCACGTTCGGGGCGCGTACAATAGGAGCTCGCCGGGCTGCCTCGCCCCACGGAATGCCGTTTCAATCAGTCCATCCGTAATTGCGTGCGGATATTGCATCCACGTCGACGACGTGCCAAAGGAACGACGCGGCTTTTGATGCCCGGGTATATCACAGCCGTCGTCCACCCGGCCGTTCGCTCTTGGAACATTTTCCTCCCCTTTACACGTGTTCACTGCGGTTCGACATTAATCTCGGAATCATGTTTACCCGTCGGTTATCCGACGGAAGTGGTGCATCTCTCCGCAAACCTGCGACCTGTAATTGACCACGCTCGACTAACGTCGGACGTAAAATTTGCTTCAATCATAATCTTGCTCGCTTCATTCGTAGTAGAATCGGAAGTCTGGTTGCTTTGAGAAAAACCAACCGTACCCCAATCTTTCATCACGGGAGGTCGGTATTGCGGTTGGTTTTATCAAAAATCGCATAACGATAAACCTTCGGGAGGTTGGGATGAGAGTAAGTTTGGCGCACACTGAGAAAAATATATGGTTGCATTAACCAAGTCGCGGTGACACACGTTCAAAGAAGTTGTTTCGTTTTTACAACAAAAATGTATGTTTATATTGACATATCTTGAATCGACTGAAGAGCACAATCGTTCGGCAAAACAATGCTGCAGTTCTACCGACCAAACAACAGCTTTGAACGTATGTCACCTGAACTTTTGGGTAATTCAAGAATTCGTTTTCTCAATGCACCAATCGACGGTTTGGGTTGGAATCGATTGTAAGGAGACAATGCAAATTCGACCCACATTCGGGATGGTTTGGGCCGCGGCGCTGACTCTAATACATGCGTCTTCGCTACCTGAACCTCCACAAAGGACCATTATATAAAGTGACCTAAAGCGCACATACGCCGCCAAGTTATTCAAAACTAGTCGGAGCTCCGCCATAACGAACCTCCATCTGGGAGAGGAATCAGCTTCGGAGATACGCTAGAGCAAATCATAGTTTCGTGTGCATTCGGAAGTTTCCGTAGGTCGAGGGCAAACCTACACGTACGCGTACCAGTGCCCGTACTTCGAACCGATTAATAAATTTGTGCCGGTCGTCGAGCAATGGCAGCTGCAGCGGCAGTTGCAGGACACGCCGGATTCTGTCTATTTCAGGAGGCTTCCATTGTATCTGGAACAATGCTACGTACTTGACAGTTCATGCACATTGTGCCCAATGCCCCTGAGGATCCAGCAGTGTCCTCCAGACGCAATGGCACCGTCTCCCTTCCTCATACCCCGTCACGTCCCTTCAACCACCTCCGCCCGTTCATTCCTTGGCCTTCCACGGATTAATTAGGTGCGGTATGGGAAAGCGGAGATTCACGACGGACCAGGAGCTGCTGAGGGAGGTTCGTGCTTGGACCTCCGCTGCTGCAATGTCTTCCTCTGTTATCCATTTGGAAAATGAATCCTTCAACCAGACTCACCGAATTCCGGTGCCAAATCTTTTCCCTACCACCTTCATGCCTCCTCGACATCAGCCTCGAGTGAAAAACTTTGCCTTTTGATATCCACCAATTGAGGAACCTCCAGATTGAATTAACATTATAATCATCGAAGTTCGAAGGGCGTACTCGATACTATCGATGTACTCTTGGGCGCCACGGGCGGTAAATTGAGCGCGACGGAGACGTGCACAAGACGCGCCAGGAACGGAGGAGCATCGGCTCAAAGGAACAGGAGGCGACGCAAGAAAGATGCCTCGACGAATTCCCCGTTGGATACCGACCGGAAACCTTGCACCATCCGACGAGACATTGTTCTCCGGCGGTTTCTTCGACGCCTTCTTAGTCACTCCGTGTCTCCAGTACGGCATGTCTGGTATTGACCGGACCTCAGCACCAAACGGATTTCGCTGTTCGTTCTTGTTCCTCTTCGCGATTGTAGCTCTGGCCTCCTACCGGCTTCGGTTTCCACTCGACGGCGCGAAGAGGAAAAAAGTGCCACGCTTCTGGGAAAGCACTCTGCTTCTAGGTGGCTACGGTTCGGGGGAGAACAGTGAGGGTTTGAAAACACAGAGAAACCTTCCCCGCCTAAACTCGAATACCGAAACACACTTCGTTTCACCCGTTCCAACGACGAGAATGCTTCGCTTTAATGCCAACTTAATGACGTTATTAGCGGCGGGTAAACTACGCACGCATTCCCGCGATGGAGTGCTGGAACGATCAAAGGGTCCGTGCAGAAGCATTCTCAGCTGAAGTTTTTATCGTCGGTCCACATGCTTCAGCTATATACAATTTACTCGGCGAAGCATTCAACTACCGGACGCCGTAAAATCTCTTCCGGCGTTTGAAAAACGCGCTGCACTTCACCGTAGGAGGACTCGGACAACTCCTGCCGGCTCATCATTTGACGACGTTACAGGGGTCAGAAAGTGGACATCAACTTTACTTTTCCTTTTTTTCTACCTCGGTATTCGCCTCGCTTTATGGCACATCTGCGCAGAACGATAAAAGCTAGTGCGTGTATTTTTTCTCCGTAGTTCCTGTTTCGCAACGCAAATGAGGACGTCAGTGCGGCAAAAAACTTTGATGATCCGCTTATCGTGGTCGTACATTTTTATTTTATTTTAAATTTTAATCCGACACAAACGGCGTTTAAACCGTTTTGCAATAATGACGGGTAGTGGAAAATAAAACGGGTATGAGCGGAGTGTTCAGTATTTAAATCTAAAATACAGAAATAGAGTTCGAAATAAATATGCCGGAGTGGAAAGGATTAAAAAAAAAAAACCTGCAGCCGCTCTATCGTTGAATCGAGGGTGCTCGTGTATGTTCGTATAGGTGGTCAGCCGGAGCTTGCACTGCTCGGGCTTGCGGAAGGATTTAATGAATGACCGTGGATAATTCGTTTCCGGCGCCGGGCGGGAAAATTTAATTGCAACTGAGCAACGACCAGAGCGCAACCCCGTTGATACAATTTTCTCTCAGACATATAGAGAATTTCCAATTAGCGGTAATTATCGAATGCGGGCACCGGTAGCTTTGGGAGTCGCGAAATTTTCTCCGGCGAACTGATACGGTTTAACGATAACGATTCGTAAAACGACAAGATAAATTTATAATCAATCAAGACATACAGACGCTGCTCGACATTTAATTACAAAATTGCCGAACGCGGCAGCACAGCTCGAGTCTCATTGGTGAAAAAAAAATAAATATAAAATAAATATAAAATAAATATAAAATAAATATAAAATAAATATAAAATAAATATAAAATAAATATAAAATAAATATAAAATAAATATAAAATAAATATAAAATAAATATAAAATAAATATAAAATAAATATAAAATAAATATAAAATAAATATAAAATAATGAATTCCAACTCGACGACGATGCCATTGGCGTAGTATTTGCCTGACGTTACGGAGCGATATAGGATACCGAGGATTGAAAAAAAAAAAAAAAAAACCTAAAAACAACCCGACTATCAGGTACTCGCCCATTAGAGTGCTTTTACGGTGGCTTTTAGCGTCGAACTCGAGTGGCAATTACAATAGAATGCTCGCTTTTCCGGACAAAGGGAATGCCCGCGAAATTACGTTAAGTATCCTGCGCGTACCTCGTAAAACTTACGCCAATCGGGTAATTGTTCAGCTCGGTAGGATTGTTCATTCGTCCTACCCCTTCGGATGTTCCCTTTCCATTGCTGTACCTACAGGCTGAGCATGCTCCCGCGCAACTCCCACCCCCTCCCTCCCCCCCCCCCCCCCCCGCAACCCCTTTCAACCCGCGAGTTTCTCGCTGTACCGCCCGCACTGCCAATGCGTCCCGGAGCCGGTTTTCCCACCGGGGAAACCCTGCTTTATTTACGTCCAGGCTTTTACGCTCGATCGTGTCGGCGCTCTCTCCGTAACCACTCGCGGAAGGGCCGCGGGACGAGAAACGGGGAAACGAGAGGAACGAATGAGCCACTGTATGCAACTATCCTGTTTCAGGTACCTACCCCGGGGTACTCGTTAATTCCACGAATCCACCTAGTCCCGGACAAGGCAGCCAGGGATTTTTACCGGTCAACGGTGCGGAAAACGCGGGCCCCGGCCAATCGGCGACTCGATTGCATGTCGATGCGCGGAACCGGAGACAGACTTTATTTTGTAATTTTTTTTTTTGTAAATTAATTCAAATTAATTCAAGCCGTTGAGTTTTGGGCTTTCCCGACAAGCAGTTTTGCCCCATCGGTGAAACAGAGATGCGCTGGTAAAAAATGCGAGCGAATCTATCACAGATTCGGGCAGGGACGTGACAATAAATATTTAGCTAGTCGAACAAAATATTTTAATGCTCCAAAAATATTTTTTGTCAAATCGTCAAAAAAATGTTTGAACTGACCAATCTTTTAGCTGTACCAATAAAATATTTATTTGAACGTGCCTGCTAGAATCTTTAGTTGATTCAACAGAATTTTTTTAATCAGTGTTTGTAGATAAAAATGTGATGTTCGCTCCCATCGAGCGGGATGCGCAAGTGAGCGAATACCGCGCCGGATGATTTACTTCCGCGACTTTTGGTAATATCAACTAAGCTGCGGTTGCGGGTGACGAAGGAAATGTTTGGTCGATTGAACAAAATGTTTTTTACAATCAATAATAGAACAGTCAATTCAACTAAATATTCGGTAACACGACTAAATATTCGTACAATCAACTAAATATTTCTTTCATTCGACCCAAACATTTCCTTCGCCACCCGCAACCGCAGCTTAGTTGATATTACCAAACCTTTTTATCGGTGTACGCAAGTAAATAACAAATAATTCTGTCTTCCTTCCGTACTTCCTTCCACGCTCGAGGAGCAAACTTTTTAATAAACGACCAAGAGACACTTCAATTGAAGTTAAGTAAGTTAAGATTCGGGTAGGGACGTTCGAACCAATATTTCGATCGTGGAACTTATATTTATATTTATATTTATATTTATATTTATATTTATATTTATATTTATATTTATATTTATATTTATATTTATATTTATATTTATATTTATATTTATATTTATATTTATATTTATATTTATATTTATATTTATATTTATATTTATATTTATATTTATATTTATATTTATATTTATATTTATATTTATATTTATATTTATATTTATATTTATATTTATATTTCATGCATCGAAAATATCGAAGGTTCCGAGTGAGTGACTTCAGTCCGATGTTTCTGGAGTTGGTGACGACCAAAATTTAAAGGTTTCTAAAATGATAAACCTCCAATCCTCATTGTTTAAGAAAATCGTGGCCATATCAACCCGACTCACGCTGCTTCCATGACTACTAACGCGTCGACTTCGTTTGTAGTTCTTCCGACTCGAGCGACGCTGGCCATTAACCGTGCGCAACTAAATAACAACCAATTCCGTCTTGTCGCTCTCGTCCGGCGCAATTCCTTTCCCGCTCGAGGACGGAATATTTTAATAAACGATCAAGAGACACTTCAATTAACGTTAAGTACCAGTCGACGCAATTCCCGGACGGTGCGGGAGGAACGAGAGATCGGACTTCTCGAGACTCTCTCGCCGTTTCTTCGCGGTGCTTCCAGCAGAGAGCGAACGCTCGCGCAAAAATTCCCCATCGCGCTCCGCGACGTCTGAGAAATTTTAAGTCTCCTCTTTCCGCTACTTTCTCCCCGGCGCTTTATTTTTTATTTCTTTCCCGTTGCGCTTCTTTAGTCGTTAAGCACGAGAATTGAATAAAATAACGAGAACGAAAAAGAAACTGTGCCTCGTTCCTCGCTGGCATCCGAGTCAGCAACTCGAAGTGTTGACGTTCCTCTCCGCTCTCTCGGTTGTTAGACACCGCCGGGAAAGTCGCGAGAGCTTTTCACTGTGCAAGCTCGGTCGGCTTTTCGAGAAGCGATGTTTGATCAAGCGGAGTTCGCCGAAGACTCGAGGAAAATCAACGACGTTTTGTCGATGCTCGCTGTATGGAGGAGAGGAACGACGTAAGTAATTGAAACGTCGAGAGGTCATAAACGATAAGCTTCCCCCTGTGCGATATCGTCTTGCTCTCAGCGAAACGTTGATGCGAGCATTTGTTCGGCAAACATTTGCTCGTTCATGCGGAGAAAAAAAAAATAGAAATAAAATTTATCGGGACAGCGGTAACCCTCGAGGGAAGTAGACACAGGACCGGTACTGGCCGACGTTGGGCCGATACTAGCCGCGCGGTGTGCCAGTACTGGGCTTACCTAATCAGAGTACAGGCCCGACTATCTGCGGCGGAAAATTGCATAAGATGCAAATGAAGTGAATTTTATTATAGTAATTTGCGATACAAGTGCGGGAAAGCGAACTTTATACCCACGCTGTGAAGTGAGTGTGACTTACTTCACAGTCCGCGTATGATGTTCGCTACACCGCACTAGTATCGCATGATGTTTTCTGTAACGAATGCAGGAGAAGTGCTATTCCGTGCCTTCTGGTTTTGGCGCTGTACAACCAGCGTGCGTAAAGTACGAGAAGCGTGCGTAAGGTATGAGTCGCGTGCATTAGGTATGAGAAGCGTGCGGTAAAGTACAAGAAGCGTGTGGTAAAGTACGAGAAGCGTGTGGTAAAGCACGAGAACCGTGCGAAAAGTACGAGAAGTGTGCGTAAAGTACGAGACGCGTGCGTAATGTACGAGAAGCGTGCGTAAAGTACGAGAAGCGTGCGTAAAGTACGAGAAGCGTGCGTAAAGCACGGGAAGCGTGCGTAAAGCAAGATCGGACCGATGTGTGCATGCGCCGGGTATTTACAGTACACTTGGCTGTAAACCGCCGCTTTCGCCACTCTCGGCAGGCGCGAAAAGTAGCACTTTTCATTCATGAGTCACAAAAAATATTTTTACTAAATCACCGAATGAGAAACGTCCGGGTGCGAAAGAAACAAATCGTAATTTTTAAAAACGTGGCTATGGGAAAGAGAAAAGCACGAACAGGTACGTCTCGTATCTGTTCGTGCTTTTCTCGAACGAAGTCTCGTGCGGAGTCTCTCCTGTTCGATCCGCAATGAAACCGTGAAAAATATTTTCATTGCGAACGACGAAGACGATAGAGATATCCGAACGATCCCGGGCGAGGTCCTTCGGAACTTACTTTTACTCATGGCGGAAACGCTTCGGCGTAACTGGTTGCCCGGCTGTTTCTGGCTTCCTTCCACAAGTTTTCGTTTCTACCGCATTGCCCGACTCTCCTCGTTCCGTTTTATGAGCTAAATTGAATTTTACACCGCGGTTTTCATTCATTTTGTCTCGCGCGAAAGGTAGGAGTGTCTTAGCCGTGACGGTGTACAAGCCGAGACGAAACGGGGATTGAAGGATGGAGGGGGAAGGGGGGGGGATGAAAGATCCTGCCCGAGCAAAATTGTCGGGTGACATCGTGGACCAAAACACCCGCGGGGCGAACGACGTCTTGAGAGACGGCTGACAAGGTGATTCATCTTCTTAGGGATTATTATTGTGGCTCCGGGAATCGCGGACGGGCCTTTTACCTTTTCCTGGCTCCCGTTCAATCCCCATCGGTGTCACACTTTTTACCACGTCGCGAATGACACTCGCCGAAGGATAATCGTGCGGAAAAGAAACAACTGCTGGCCCGAGAGCAGTCGGTGGTGCGGGCTTTTCATCATTACGAGGGCACTGAATTTTTTGTTGTTGTTTTTTTCTCGTAGACGAAATGTCTTGGAAAATTCGAGACTGAAGCGAGGTTTTCGAAATCATTTTATTTCTTTGCTTTTTATGCGTCCAAACTCTTGGCACTTCCGCTGTTCCGACGCATCGACAATCTCGGGCAATTTTTCCAACTCATATATTTTCGACGCTAAAACTATCGTCATGCGTCTATTTTTTGGCTTCCAGACTTTTTTGCATGATAACGAAACGGAAAATGCGGTTGAATCAAGTAAAGATTCGGCAGGGATGTTCAAATGAAATTTTAGCTGGTCGAATGAAAGATTTTAATGGCTAAAAAATATTTTGGTGGAGTGATGCAAAAATTTTTTTTACTAATCAATATTTCAGCTGTACCAAGAAAATATTTATTTGAACGTCCCTGCCCGAATCTATAGTTGATTCAACAGTATTTTTTTCTATCAGGGCAACGCGACAAAGATGCATATTTCGCATCACGGAACTCGATATTTCGACATACACAGTAAAAATGTTTGTTCTATTTACAACAATTTGATGTTCACAAAAGTCCAAATTAAAATTGTCAATGACACGAGAAATGAAAAGACAGCTTTCTACATTCAAGCCTGAACAAACATTTTATCGCTTATTTAACAAAATTATTTTTACCAAAATTCTCATTGCGATTTTGCGAAATTATTTTTTACCGTCTACTTCCTTATCTTCGGCTACCAACTTTGTTTCAACCAGCGAACGTGGCGGTAAATAATTCACCCGAGTAATTGACTAATTACCGAAGCGAAGGCGTCACATCGCCTCAAGTATTGCAGTGACTTTCTGGAGTGAGAAAGTTATTTAAAAAAAATATATACACGACCAACTGCGAGGCCTTCACGATCGTTATGCCGCCGTGACCCCGTTAAGCATGCTTTACAGCAAAGCGTAGCCGGGTCGTTACTGCAAATTAATAAAAACAAAAAAGCGAAACGTGCGCGATCGCTGAAAGCTGTCTGGTATATGCAGAGCGGGGAATCATACCTGCATACGTAACAAGACGCTCTTGTGTATGTGCGCATATCCCGGTCGCACGGTCCCCGAGCGAGTTCGACGGAACCTCCCCCTCCCCCCCCTTTTCCGTGAAAATGTGTATCACTTTTTACAGTTTTCGCGTTCGTTATACGTGGGCAGCAAAAGCAGGAAGAGCAGAGGGCGGATGATCGCGCACCCTCGTTAGTCTCGTAACAGCCCACTACTGTCTCCGCTATCCGTTGAACTTTGTCACACACGCAATTTACGCGATGCAATTTTTTTTTTTTTTTTTTTCTCCACAACGAGCAGCTAAAATATTTTTCGCGCCCGATTCAGCGTAGTCCCTTGAGTTGAATTATTCCCGGGGGAATATTCCGGGAATAAATATTTTTCGCTACGAGGCGAATTGGACCGGTCATCGAACACTTGCGTGGCCGGAAGTGCCAGCAACGATTCCTTCCAGGTATTTTCGGCCTTTTTTTTAACCCACAACGAGCAGCTGAAATATTTTTGGCTCCGGATTTAGCCTAACGCCTTGAATTTAATTATTCCCGGGGGAATATTGCGGGAATAAATATTTTTCGCTACGAGGCGAATTGGACTGGTCATCGAACACCTTCGTGGCCGGAAGTGCCAGCAACGATTCCTTCCAGGTATTTTCGGCCTTTTTTTTAACCCACGACGAGCAGCTGAAATATTTTTGGCTCCGGATTTAGCCTAACGCCTTGAATTTAATTATTCCCGGGGGAATATTGCGGGAATAAATATTTTTCGCTACGAGGCGAATTGGATTGGTCATCGAATAGCTTCATGACCGGAAGTGCCAGCTCGGATTCCCTCAAGGTATTCAATTTTCGGTCTAAAACGGGAAGATTGGACGAATCAGTTTCTTTTTTTTTCGCGCTGTTTTGAAATTGTATCGCCTCTTCTTGTGGAAGGTATTTTGGGATTGGGAGTAAAGAAAATGTGCAGTTGGCGAATTAAATTCGCACTGTTTTTGTTTTAGGCTCAGATTGAATGGCCTATTTACACGGAGGGTAGTTTCGTCGCCAGAGCTCGTTTAATTTTCTCGAAAGGGCTCGAACGTGACAAAAGCTTCGGTGTGCACAACAGCGAACAGAACACACTGCAAAATACGGTTCGTTAGTGTGAGGCGCGAGGGTACAATTACCGTTACAATGACACGGTTACAATTTAAGCCTACTTCGCCAACTTAGCCTTAAAAAAAAACAGAAAAAGAAAACCATAATCGATCGATAATTAACACCAGTCAATGGTGAATTATTTATTTCTACTAAGTTCAGTTCCGGTAGCGCCGGAGCCAGAAGCGAATCGTTTACGGCACAGCGGCTAACTCTGTGGAATTCAATTGGGCGGCCGAGTAATGTTCAGATTTTTAACGATATTTTGAAATTTTATCGAGTCTTCTCACGAACCTCGCTTTGGGAATTAAAAAAAATGTGCGATCGATTGACAAATTAAATGCGTACTTTTTTTCAGACTCAGATTGAGTGACCCACGGGAATTTACACGGGGATTAGTTTCGTCGGTCCAGCTCGTTGAATTTTCTCGAAAGGGCTCAAAAGCGACAAAAGCTCCGGAGTGCACAACAGCGAACAGAACGCACTGCAAAATACGGTCTGGAAGTGTGTGACGGGAGGGTAGGGGAGAGCGGGGCGAAACGGAACAGTAGGGCAAAACTCAATTGTCCAATAATTTTTGTATACCCCATTTTGTCCCAACGGTACATCCGGACTTTCAATGCCGTTTTGCCCCACTCACCTCCACCGCCGGTCTCCGAAAGTTATTGGAAAGTTGCGTCTTACCACGTTGTAGCGTTTTGCCCCACTGTCCCATTTTGCCCCGCTCTCCCCTACAGTTACCATCGGAATTACACGGCAGAGTTTCCGCGCACGCGCAGTACACAAGGGCACGATATAGCGCTGCCTGGTTTTGTGCCTCATGCATTTAAGAAGTCATAGGGGTGGCAGAGCGAGTGTTCCCTTTATTCACTCGACGACGACGTCGTCGTCGTCGTTCTCATCCGCCCCCTTCGACCTCTTTTCCTTCCCGTTGTACTCGTCGACGCGAGCACGTTTCACCGGCTCGTGAGAAGAAGCAGGCAAAAGTGGATGGGATGCGAGCACCAAATGCTAACCTACTGCCTAACTAGAAGTCTCCGTGCAATATCCATCCGGCGAGTTATGCACTCGTCGTCGTGGAAATAAGTCACGCGCCGGTGGACCTTAAGCTCGGCAGAAGAGGCGGATGGGAACGGGGCCAGTTACGGTTGCAACAGTCGAAGTAATAAGAACACAGCTAAGAAGACACGGCGCAACGCGTCACGGTGCTTAGCCGGGCGAGAGGTTCGCTCCCTTATCGTCCTCGCGATTTACACGAAATTCGACAACCGGAAAGAACCGGAAATCATTTTGATTTGATGGACGGAGAAGTTAAGTGAATGACGTTTCTTCCGCTCCGCTCGAGGGAAAACGATGGAGATCGATTCGATCGGTCCATTTGGAGAGTAAAATTTAGAAATAGTACATTACGGCACTAGTGCGAGAAATTTTTTTTTATACGAGTTTGAGTTTACAGCACGAGCAGAAGGCGAGTGTTAGGAGAACGAGTTAAGAGAACGTTTTTCCTACGAGTATCGTACAAAATTCAGATTCTTGATGTTCCCCGTGGGGTTTTTCGCTCGGCTTTTGCGTCCGCAACTGTGAGATGAAATATTGTTCTGAAATGTTTGTTCCCGGTACAAATTTCTGATTTTACCACACCATTACAATATGTATTATTTTTGTACAGCTTCATATTGCTTATTGGGCAAAACTTATGCGCAAATGTGCACACTTGTATATTATACTATTATAAAAAGGGCTTGGCCCGTACATAACATAATAAATAAATAAATAAAAAATTTTGTCTGCACTCTGTATACTATGTAGGGGAAAGCAGGACCCAGTAAGACCGTGGGGCAAAACATAAATTTTCACCAATTTTTGGATGCCCCAATTTCCTCCACGGTCCCATCCAATTATTATTGAAAAAATGCGTTTCGCCCCACCATCCCGTTTTGCCCCGCTCTTCCCTACTGATAGCTTGATATAACTTTTGGCGCAATAAATCGGGACCTCGCCCAGAAAAATAAAATTTATTTGATCGACGATCTGCAACTAAACATTTATCAGATCGACGACCCGCAAAATAAATATCTATTTGAATTAAATCAATGTTTATTAGTGAGGCGTGCGTAAAACCGCTATTTTCGCACCTTGTGATGAAAAATTTCGTACATCCCTCGTGCGAAACACTTTTTCGCCCTCGCGGAGTAATGTACTATTTTCTGGGTGCTCGTCGGACCTTTTCCGGACCTTGTCATCGCGATGCTGAAAAATGCATCCAGGGACGTTGTTGCAATTGACCCCTGTTACTTTCAACCACGTTCAACGAATGAGATGAATGCTCTTTCAACGAAATGAGAATTTGCAGCGAAATTCAAAGGACGGAGCTCGGAAATAGTACTTTGCGATACTAGTACGGAAAAGCGGTCTTTCGACAAAGGTTGTGAAGTTGGCTGCACGAGCCGGATCGAGAGCTACAACGGCACGAGGCGAAGCCGAGTGACGTTTGTAGCTCGAGAGGAGGCGAGTGCTGCCTACTTCCGCAACCGCCGTCGGGAGACCGCTTTTCCGTACAAGTATCGCATACTACTTTTTGTGACAAGTGCACGAAAATTTCCACTTTTCGTGCCTGTAAAGTGCGTTCGGAAAAATAAGTACAGTGACAGATAAATCAGCACGAAAAGTAACTAGAGTGTTAAAAAAAGTGTGCGAAAAAGTAGCTAGAGTGTGAAAAAAGTGTGCGAAAAAGTAGCTAGAGTGTGAAAAAAGTGTGCGAAAAGGAACTAGCGTGTAAAAATAGTATCTACAGCATTTTTCACGCATCCTCTGCTAGAAAGCGCCACTTTCGACACACTTTACAGGCACGAAAAGCGGGACTTTTCGTACGCGTGTTACAAAAAAGAATTTATTTCGAGTATGTGTCTCTTTCCCTCCGGTAAACCGGAAGTCGGTAAACCACCGGGCATCGACGTTTCGAAAAACGACGGGCGCATCCCGATAAGTATTGTCGAAGCGGGAGGGACGCGGCCGGGCTCCATTGGATTCCGGCAGTGAGAATTGCCGCTGTGCCGTCTGAGTACACAACTTGTACCGACCGATCGAATACACCAGAGATCCAACAGCCAGCAGCAGGAGCAGTTCGTGTTCGATTTCGCCAGATTACACCGAGGCACTTCGCGAAATCGTTACTCGCCTCTCGTCTCTCTTCGCCCCCCCCCCCCCCCCCCCCCTCCCTTCCACCCCGTCGACCGATGTTGTACAGGTGAGAGTTGAATCGACTCTGACGAGATTGCGTTAGACTGCCACTACGCTCGTTCTCCCGCTTTACCGGACTCGTGCCGGTACGCCTTCGTACCGGCATGGTCCGCGCGTCGATCGAACGATTTACGAGCCTGTCGATAAATCGCCAGTGGGTCGGACGAGGCATCGGTGTGCTAGATCGACCGGTCGGCAGTCGATTTACCTGATTCAATTGGAAAATTTGCAATAGGACCTGCAGAAGTGTTGTACACACATTTTTTTTCAAGTTCCTATTTAGTGAATCAATTGTAGGACGGTTTTTTTTAAATTTACTGTATAGACTGTGACGTAATAGAAATAAAATAAGGTGTTTCGATATGTTTTTATGGAGATATTTAAATATTACATCTAGGATTTTCGGTTCGGCCGGGTTTAGGGTGGAAGACGCAAGGACGAATCCAAAGAAGGACAGATTGAAATAAATCTAATATGGACTGCGACGGAATAGAGATAAAAATAAGGTGTTTCGAGATGTTTTTATAGAGATATTTAAATATTGTATCTAGGATTTTGGGTTCGGCCGGGTTGTAGGGTGGAAGACCGCTCGGCTCCGTAGCTTTCGGGACCGCAAGGACCGATCCAGCGAAGGAGAGAGCGGGACGAAGAAATAAATCTGGTACCGGGCGCAGCTGGCTACGCCCCGATTCGCTGAATCGTGTGTGCAGCTCTCGAGCACTTTGCGAAAAGCTCACCATTCGTTTCTTCCCTCCCGCACTATCCTGTCCGCTGTGCGAGCCACTGCCACAGAATCCCCCTGCTCCGCGACTCGCTGCGAGCTTTCCCATACACCCCTGGGACCACCGCGTTAAAAGCTCGAACGTGCGAAAGTAACCTCTTTCTCTGTATACCGTATAGTGTATTCGTTCGACCCCGTTTGACTCGGCGTACCGCGCATATACGTATAGATATATGCGTGTACAGCTTGTACCACTGTATGTTCACGGAGTGGACAAGTGGTTACGCTGCGCCAAAATATCGACGATATCACCGATCATTGCAATCGAAACATCGTTCACTATGATAAATTCAATCCCATCTCATTCGTTGAAATCCATCGGGGATTAAAATAAATATCGGTTCGAGATGATTTCTAATTAGCTCCTGCGTCGGGACACATATAGTGTATTCGTTCGACACTGTTTGACTCGGCGTACCGCGCATATACACAATGATTATACAGTTCCAAACTGAACTGTACGTTCCGCGAACTGTATAATCACGGAGTGGACAAGTGGCTGCGTTGCGCCATAATATCGACGATATCACTGATTGAAATTCATCGGGGATTAAAACAAATATTTGTTCGAGATGATGTTTAATTACACGGTTAAATTTTTTTTTAATATTATGTGTTAAAAATTGATATACTTTCACAGTGAAATCAAATAAAATAATTGGTATTAATAAAGTACTTTTATAGTAAAATTGAAGTAAATTATTAAAAGTGAAGGATTTCGAAAGTATTGAATATACTGTACATTAACTTTTCATCACAATTGTACATGAAATGTAATACACCTGTTTATGCATAAAAACTAAATTAAATTTCAAACGAATTTCTTTTTACAGTGTATGATAAATTCAATGCCCACATCTCGTTCGTTTAGAATCCATCGGGGATTTAACAAAATGTTGGTTTGGCCGTCATTATTACTATGGCCATATCACCCGTAGTATCCGAGTGCTATGACCGATCGCAAATATTTACTTATAGAGCTTCAATTAAATCACTCATCGAAAGTATCGAAAGTTCTCAGCGAATTACTTCAGTTCGATGTTTGTCGAGTTGGTTACGACCAAAAATGAAAGGTAGTCTTAACGTTAAACATCAAATTTGTATTGTTTAAAAAATCATTTCCATATCTACCCGGCTTACCCTAAGTATTTGAGATAACTACTATAATGATTTTTCGTCCCATGGATAGTAGTTTTTTTTCAGTTACATGCATTTATATCCCATGTTTCGCAAAAATAAAAAAACCGACTTGTTCCAAAAAGCTATATCGGACTGGAGTTTCGTAGGCAACGAAAGAGCGGAGCTAGGCGAAAGAAAAGTGTAAAGAGTTCCAGGGTTCGGAAAGACGAGGGATGCCTATCGTTTCGACGCCGTCACGTCCGCTAACGTTAAACCTAAAATTTTCATTATTAAAAAAAATAATTTCCATATCAATCCGGCTTACCCTATTTACGATGACTAATATTTCAGATAACTAGTATAATGATTTCTCGTCCCATGAATAGTATTTTTTTTCCGATTACATGCATTTTTTTTCCTTCAATTATCCCATGTTTCGCAAAAAAATAACCGACTTTTCCCAACAAGCTATATCGGGCTGGAGTTTCGTAGGCAACGAAAGAGCGGAGCCAGGCGAAAGAAAAGTGTAAAGAGTTCCAGGGTTCGGAAAGACGAGGGATGCCTATCGTCTCGACGCAGTCACGTCCGCTATCCCGAACGTCGTGGAAAATCTAACCCGTTTTTCCTCAACCCCTCCTCCGGTCCCTCAGCCTCACTTATTCCAGAACCGTGTGCAGTTGCGCGTCACTCCGGCAACGTCTGTCTAATCTGTCTGGGGCGCCCCGGCGTCATTTGTCACGTGCACCAGCACCCAGGAGCGCCATCACACGTTCGTCACGTCGAAGTCTTTGCATCCGATCCTCGCCAATTTCTCCATCTTACCTAGCTGCGATTCGAAGCGACTCTCCCGACGCCGCGTGATTTTTCACGTCGGGATGAAAATAAACGGGACGCAAGTTTCATCGACACCCCGATAAGGTCAAAATCTTTTCAGCATTGTGGAAATAACTCGTGGACGAAAGCCGAGTGTTATCTCTTGCAACCGTGTAGCCTAAAAAGAACAATGTTAAACTTAATCAGCGAAATAACTATTTCATAATTAAAATTATTGCAAAAAAAAAGGACCGACGAGTGAATAACGAAGAGACAAATAGTTTGTAATTTTGTATCAAAACGTTGAGAACGTCGGGAACGATTGTGGACGATTAGTTCAATATTAAACCGCATTAAATTCCTCAAAAAGGTATCGTTAATCTGTACGTTTTTCATATGTCATTGATATCGCGTGTCTGACTGAACACATGATATTAATGACAAATAAAAAACGTGATTTTAACGAATAAATAATTAATCCTATTATCAATATATTTATATTATCTATTTATAAATATTTATAACATTTCCTGTTTCCGTATTTATAAGTAAATAAATAAATCCTGTTATCAATATATTCCGATTAACTATTAACAATATTATTCACGATGAAAGGTGGCTCGTTGCACGGCGACTCAAATTGAATTTTCCACAGCCATTGATAAAATATGGTCGCGCCAATAAGTCCACTGACCCGAGGCCTCGCATTGTCCCGGCTCGCCCACAGTTACATTTCGCCGAATGAGATTCCCCGTTGGTGTACCATTTCATGGTGGTTACGGTCCCGGGAGTATCAGAAAGGTATCAAAGAGTTCGGGCCGACTCTTATTCGACAATCCCCTAGACGCAACGAAAGTCACTGCCAAAGAGTCCTGAGGTTGGCACGACTGAATCGATAGCGTCCGTCCTTTTCTTCGCGCCCCGTTGCCGCGAGTCTGCGCGGAAAATTCTCCTCGGCTCTCGAGCCTCCGCAGACCCTCCAGCTGTCCACGGTCGGATTACACTTTACGCGCGCCCCGAAATTCAGAAAAATAATTCGAAAAAAAAACAACAACTTTCCTCTTTTTCGCATTCAAAATAATAAATAAACTAAAAAATTAAAAAGCACACCGAAACTTCGAGACCGAAAGACAAGATGGCGGTTCTAAAAATGCACCGACCTCCGAGTAAACAGTGTGAGCTGCCGGTAGCGCGCCGCTCGTAAAATATCGCTGTAACCTCTCCGGCAAATAATCCGGTCATCGAATAACTTAACCGACGGTTCGCCGCATCTTTTCGATGCGTCGCGAGCGCTTCGTGTTTTAATCTCGAAAGTACCGGGACAAAATATCCCCGGGTTCGCTGGCGGAACGTAAAAGCTCGTTTGATCGTAAGTTGGGACGTTTCGTAAGGAATTCAAAGGAACGCGTAGTTTAAAAATGTTCGCTACCTCGATGTAGCTGCGTTCACTCATCCGAGATTCGCCGTTCGTTTGGGCGTGAAACTAGCACGCTCTGCATCAGCATCGCCGAGACGCTATTTATTTTTCTCGAAGTAGTTTGATTTTCGCTGAGACGTCTCGCATGCGTCATGCAGCACAGTCTCCCTCTTTCAATGTATATCGATGTTTGTGCTACGAACAGTAACTATGTTCTGCATCTTATCAACAACTTTGTATTGTGCGACAATTTATAAATTAAAAAATATCGTACCTTTAACTAATCAGCCGAAAGTGATTAATTAATCGAAGAAGAAGACTTCGGATGGACTTGCAGTTCTACGTCGATGCAGCACCATGCTCAGTAGTAATTAAAAACAACCGAAGAAAGATTCTCAGTTGCCATCGGCGAGCAGCGCAGAGTCAAATACAACTTCTTACTGGTCGTCGCGATCGCGACTTTTTACCGTACGGACACCTAGTTATTTCACTATTTAAGTTTGACTTCTAATTATGAAGATTGCCAAAGCCTTGACTTACAGTTTTCTAAGGTCGGAATAGCCGAGGAAGCGCAGAGACACAGAAAATGTTTCCATTGTTTTCGGTCAGAGCATAGTCACTAAACCCGTCAGCTGGCGGCGGGGCGCAAGTGTAATACGCCGGATCGACAGTGGCGCCAGTGAGTGGAGGCTCTCGGTACTCGTGCGCCGAGAGCTCGCCCGTCTATTCATTCCCGTGTCGTAGTTCGCCTCGCGAGCTTCGGGTCGACGCGGGTGTGTAGTGGTGCCGCTTTAGTACCGGTACAGCAGGTGAGAGCGACGGCGAGACATCGCGAGGAGCTCACACGTTCGACGTCGCGCGTGCCGTAACTCGCAAGCTTCTCCCTGTCGTTCGAATAAAACGCGCGCGTTACGCTTTTCATTCGCGACGGTCATTCTTTTCGTTCGCAGCGTTAATCTCGTTCGTCACGTCGAAATTGTTTGGCGAAAAAGTTCGTCGCTCACTGCGAAGATAACGCAGCGGCCTTCGAGGATTATTCTCCGTATGGAACAAAAAAAAAGAAACATCAACGCTGAACGAAATTAAAAACGAGTGTCTCGTTCGAAGCTGGACGCAGCTTAGTCGAGCCCGATCGAGCTCGCTGCCGAAAGTAGTAAATAAATAAGTCGATGGGATTTCATCCGTAAGTCTTGCCTCGAGTGATAAAAAAAGAATGTTGGGTTGACAAAGTGTAAAGGATCTTTGGAAGTGTCTTCGATGGATTAATTTCCGTGAAGGAAATAATTCGAGTGTCGCGATTCTTTAGTAGATTTTTTCTCGTATCGTGCCGCCTCTTTCCGTTTCCTCGTGCGTCGTGCATGACTGATCGCGTGTGTTTTTCTTCGATCGGTGGTTAGTTTTCGGTGTCTTCTCGGATCGAATACACTAGTCTTCGCGGATCGTGCGAGCGCCCAAGGTCGCAGAAGCGCCGACCCAGAACGGAGGGCGTTCTTGGAATAATGTTGTTTACGCTGGACGCGTCCCGTTCGCTGCACGAGGCGAGGCCTCACGGTCGATGGATAAGGCCGTTTGGGAGCCTCGAGTGAATCGGCGACCAATCGACGCGCATCCTTGCAATCGTTCGCTGCAAAAACAACAGTGAAGCAAATATCTGTAGCGTGCGTCCGTGGCGACTCGGTGACGAGTATATTTCGGCGGATTTTTATTTGTTTGACTGTCGATCAAGCCTCGATAAACTGACCGGCGCGATATTGGATATCGGCGAATATATATCGAGCGACGCAGGAATAAAATTCACATCGAAGAGCCGTCAGTGCCGAGGGGTGGGTCGTTAGCCGCAATCGCTCCGGTGACAAAGTGCCGACTTCGTCGATCGTAATTGCGAATTCTTTTAAATAGGTGGAATACAAAAATAAATAATAGTTGATATAAAAAAAATATAAAATAAATAATTTGACAAATCAACGATATGTATAATCGTCGTTTAGTGTTGTAATAATGATCTCGGTTTTAAGTGGTTCAGTGGTGCTTCGTTCGAGCGAGGATCGGTGAACGTCGAAACGGTGAGTCTGTAAATTATTTCCACTGTTTTTTCGATCGCTCCGCAGCGAGCGTTACGTACTCGTTAAATCCCTCGCGAAACGCGCTCGCTCTGGAGAGACCGCCCGCGACTCGAATGACGGCGTCAAAATTTGTAAATTCGAAATCGTGTTTGCAGTTTCGATTAAATTTTTTTTTTTTCGCCGTTTGGGAAATTAATTTTAGGAAGATATTATCGAATACACACTGTAACGGAATGGATTAAAAAGAAAAAGGGATTAAATAGTTTAATGCAATTTTGTATGGCTATTGAACGAATAAAGAAACTATGTGCGATGGAATTACGTGCAGAAAATTAAAAACATCGGAAACCATTGCGGACGATCAGTTACATATTGAACCGCATTAGATTCGTAAAAAAAAGAAAACACTTCAAATTTATCGTGTAATAAAAAACTGTGCCATGTAGTATTAAAGATGGGGACGCGTGGAAGCGAAGGGGCTTGAAGTTTAACTAAAACATAAAAGTACGAAATAGTTGAAGTCGACGTCACACCGCGAAAGCAAACTAGCAAAAAAAAAAAAGGATTTTTAGTCAAGTTTATTGCAAACAAAAAAGTGTAAAAACTCTCCACCTTACGATTCAGAGAAAAGTCATTTTACTGCCCTCCCATCACTTACGAGTAAAGCTAAGCAAATAAAGAAATTATGTGCGATGGAATTACGTGCACAAGATGGAAAACATCTGGAACCATCGCAGACGATAAGTTAAATATGAAATCGCATTAAATTCCTAAAAAAATAAAAATAAAATAAAAACACACACATTTAATCTAAATTGACCATGAAATAAAAACTTACGAAGCTCTTTAGTACTAAATATGGAAACGCGTCGGAGCGAAGGGAGTTAAAGTGTAACAAAACAAAAAAATAGTTTAAACCCGACGCCGCACTGCGAATGCAAACTCGCCCGCAGGTCGTAGTGGAAGAGGTGCGCAACGGTCAGGTGTGAATATTTGATGCGGTACAATCATCTTTAATGGGATAGCAGTGTGGGGCGGTAGTTACAGCAGTCTGGTTTTCGTTGCCGGCGGCGGAGCTCTCGTTGCAGCATCGCGCTTCGCCTGCTGGTACTTCGCTGAATAAATCCACGACATCCATTATACATTCGTTTCTCGGTGTTATTTATTTCTTCCGTTATTTCGGAACGTCGAACGCCCGTTTCCTCGCGTTCGCGATCGTCAAACGTTTCTTTATCCGCGGCTCGTCGAACGTATCGATACAAATGGGGGAGGGGGAGCGTTCGGTGACGAACGCACTGCCGGCGCATCCCTCTTCGTTCGTCGCTGGAACGGCCGAAGTAAAACGAATAAAAAACGGCGCTCCGCGGATTTATTGGATCGTTATGCTTAAACACAAAGCGGCTCCGCCACGCCGACGGCGGACTTACGACGAAACTGTCCTCGTGGTTGGGCGGAATTCTTCGCTCGCTATCTTCGACGGGAAACGGGATGGGAGACACTCGCGCAGTCGCTACTTCACAACTGGCTCTCTGCCTTTTATTGTATAAAAGATTAACGAGATTCCATCCCGTTTCGTACTCGCGCTCTCCGCGAGGAGCGTCCCTGCGACCGTTCGTCCCGACGTCGCGGAAACGTTGAACTCTGGCCCACGATCTCTTCCTCTTACTTCGCCCCATGGGCCTTCCGTGTCAGCTGCGGTGAAATCGCGTGGGACATTTTTTTCTTTGAACGTTTGGTTTTTTTTTTTTACATATAATTTCTAAACTTTTTCCGACAGTGAGGAATCGAAACTCAAAGTCAGTAGTAAAAGTGTATTTATTGACAATAACAGTTGGTCCATACAATCTCCGATACATCTCTCTATGTTGTTGTTGAGTCGCTTTCATTGACATTGCCAATGGGCCATCGACCGGAGTCCTTCAGCCCGCCCAAAGTCAATTTCCGGTGAATTTAATAACTCTGATCGGTAGAATCGGAATTATCTTGATAGTTTTAGATTTGTTTTAATACTGGCGGTGAAATCGGGCGGGAATTTTTTTCTTTCAATGTACGAATATTTTTTAAATAAGTTCTGAACTTTTTCTAACGGTAAGGAAGCGAAGCTCAAAGTCAATTTCCGGTAAATTTCCGTTTTTTTCGCATTTTGCAATTAAATCATAAATGCAAAGAAACATGCGAAATAGGTTTTTTTTTTATAACCTAAAATTGAGCAATATAATGTTGTCAGGATGATAATATTTTCTCAGTATTTTCGACGCTCGGTCTTTGAACTCTACGATTGAAAAACGTTTTTTTCACAGCTTGCAATTAAATCGTAAATGCGAGGAAAAATGCGGAATAAGTTTTTTTTTTATAAACTAAAATTGAGCAATATAATTTTTTCAGAATTATGGTATTTTCTCAGTATTTTTGACTCTCGGTCTTTGAACTCTGCGATTGAAAAACGTTTTTTTCGCATGCTGCAATTAAGTCGTAGTGTGCTCGTGACCGGTCACGAGGATAATAATAATTCGTCGGGAGAACCGTGCTTGTGGAAGGGGATTATCGCGGGCGCGTTAAAGAATAAGTACGTCATGTTCTCGGCGACGAGGCTCGTTAAAGGGGTGAGAACACGCGGAAGGACCGTTGAGAGATCGGGTATAACGGGCCATAGGAACAGAGGATGGCTCTCGCGCGCCGCGATAAATTGCGACCGTGTCCGTGTCTCGTTAGTTTGACATCGGCGTAATTAGCGAACGCCCGACCAATAGTTTGCATACGTTTCGACGTGAATTCCACCCGTTCAACGGCCGCTCCCCGAACTTCGCCCTCTGACAAATATTTATTCAACGCCGGTACAACAGGGAATGCCTCTGCCTATCCTCCTCTCTGTCTCACACTCTCTCGGTGGTTTGCGCACGATAATTACTTCCCCCCCCCCCCCCCCCCCCATCCCCGAGCAACTGACCCCACTTGCTGCAAAAGTCCTTCGGACGGCGCAAGATTCAAACGTCTCTGCATATGAAATACGAATTTTGGGGACGCAGAGTTCTGAAACAACAAAAAAATTTCGGATGCTCGAGAGACCTCAATAGTTATTTTCCTAACGCATGCACGTAAAATCGCGCTTTCCGTTCCTGTGAAGTGTGCGCAGAAAGACACTTTTTCGCATCGCGTGCAGGAAAACACTGCGCATGCGTACGAACGCAATATGGTCTTTTTCCCGCACTAGTGCGGAAAAGTGCCTTTCCGCCCACACTTTACAGGAACGAAAAGCGAGATTTTACGTGCATGTGTTAGGAAAAAAATGTATAAATGAATTTCTAAAAGTATAAAACAATTTCTGGAAGGGAGCCCTCAAATATTTTATGAATGAAATATGAATTTTGCGGATGTCGATTTCTAAAAATTATTAAAAAGAAAAAACCGCAAAAAATTCGGTACAGAATAAAATGGCGAACATTCAAGAGACGTAAAATTTAATACAAGTACGATGAATAAATTTTCCTCGAGTGAGTCGAATAAAAAGAATCCGTGGGTTTTTCGACGACCCTCTAATGACCAAAAATATGGTCTCTCCATAAAATAAATAAATAAAACACGACAGGAAATTTGCGTTCGCCTTGCTGGAGATACGGCTTGAGAAATAAATTCGCAGATGAGAGTGTCGCGGTTCTGATACTCTCGGACGATCAGTCTAGCTAGCGCGTTAATCATGATTGAAGAGGATACGCGAGGAGGCGTAAAGGCGGCGGTAAATTCGCGATAGCTTTACGCAACCCATTACATTTTAACATCCCCGGCCAATTACATTTTAACAAACGTAATTTTGTTAATGCAGCCAATTTATCCGTCGAGTTTCAACATAAAAATTGCATCTACCACACGTAAAAGTTTCATAATAATGTATATGTTGTTATTGGGACGATAGACATTTTGGGGCCCCGCTGATGCTTCCCTGTTTAGTCAGATTACCGACAAATTCCCCCATTTTCAATATTTATTTATTTATTTATTTATTTATTTATTCATTTATTTATTTGTTTATTTAAGTAATAATGGGCTGGGCAGAATTACAAAGACGATAGGAAACTCATCGCCCAATGAACATTTTGAGAGAGATCCATCGCTTATAAATTGCACAAATGTTCCACTAGTACATAATAAAAAAATTAATTTTATTCACGGATTAATAACGTAAGGAGTTTATTTTTTAAGAGTAGCACGGAACCCTCAAAAAGAGGGATAAAAAAATCCCAGTTTAGTCGGATTACCGATGAATTCCCAACATTTTCTATATATATAGTCATTGGTGTGAGAGAAATTTTCTCGCCGTTCTCGCTAATGTTTCCTTCCCAGAAATTGCAAAAAGATGTATATGCACATAAAAAGTCGAGGCGGATAAAAAAAATTCCAGTTTAGTGAGATTACCGATGAATTCCCACGTTTTTAATAAATATAGTCATCGGCGTGAGAGAAATTTTATCGCCGTTCACGCTGATGTTTCCTTCCCGGGAATTGCGAAAGGATGTACGCACGGAAAAAGTCGAGGCGGATAAAAACATCCCTGTTTAGTCAGACGACCGATGAATTCCCACATTTTCTCCGACGCGCTTGCACTCCCTTCGCGCCACTGCAGCGCCATTCCCGCAAGATGCATTCCCTTGATTCTCTGTGGATTCTGGCGCCCGGATCCACGTAGTTCACGGGAACGTTCAACTACAAATTGCGTCGCAAATACGACTCGGAATCCCGGTTAAACCAAGATTACAGTGAAGTGAAAGAGGCCAAGGGAGATGGAGAGAGAGAGAGAGGAGTTCCGAGAACTGGTCGCGGGGAGCGTGGAAGCGTTAGCGAATTCTCGATAGTGTAGGGCGAACCACCCACGGGCCAACCGCATACTCTCCCCCCTCTCGCTTCAGCTTGAACTTCGGCATCTTCCTGCAGCACCGTTGAGCGTCTAGTGTCGTCGAGAATTTATTGTGAAAATTGCCGAGTCAAAAGGAACATTTCTCGTCTTCCAATCTCAATATTTATCGAACTTTATTTATCTATTTATTTATTCAGTTTAGTAAATGTTTTTGTCTTTTTTTCAATTAACTGCCACGCATTTCGACGTATTTTTTTCCCGCTGAACACGAATCCGCTGGCCTTTTTGGGACTAAAGTACAGTGAGACATTGAAAGTCTCGATTTTATGCACGAAAAATCGTATTTTGGGATTTAAGTAGAAAATATTGGGTCGGTAGTAAAGTAATTGTCATATTCGTGATCAGCGAGAAAAAATACGTGGAATATAGCCTTAAAAAAAAAAAAAAAAAAAAAATCGATTGAACAACGATTTTAGATTTTTTGAGCCACTTTTTAAAAAATGTCGATTTTCGTGATTTTCAAGGGTCGATATCTCGGCTTCCAATGGAGCTAGGAAAAATCCGGGGTGCCCATCGTGTTATACGGGAAAAAATACACAAAATAGAGCCTTGTGCAAAGTTTTAGAATCGTTTTATCGTGCCGTTCGAGGACGTTGAAAAACGTGAAAAGTGGATGGGAAGTACGATAAAATATTTATGAACTTCAAGTACGTACTTGAAGTACATAAAATACTTATGTACTTCAAACACGTACTTGAAGTACATAAAATACTTATGTACTTCAAGCACGCACTTGAAGTACATAAAATACTTATGTACTTCAAGCACGTACTTGAAGTACATAAAAAACAAGTACCTTGTACTTCAAGTTCTACCCACCTTTGCCAGACTCATTAACAATGGAGACGAAGTGCTTTGAAGATATTCCTGAAAGTCTGCGTCGCCTTTCCATTATCATAAGAAAGAAAATGATCCCCGTCTCCATCTGGTCGCCAAAGTAGTAAAAGTCCGGGTCCGCGCCGACACCGTGGGAACTGCGCAGTTTCTTCCCGCTCTCACCGATTCCACGGTGCATCCACTCCGGCATTGCGAAAAATTACAGACATCCATACACAGTTCTAACTAAACAAAAAAAAACACCATTTACCAAAAGAAAAATGATAACAATCTAACAAGTTTGTGAACTCGTCTAATGCACCGAAACCTCATCCAAACAATCCCAGGCTCTTTAACCCCAGAGACGAAGTGCGTTGCACATATTCCTCAAAGTCTCCATTTTCATTTCCATCGAAAAATAAAAGAATGATTCCCATGTTCCTCTCGGCGCCAAAGTAGTAAAAGTCCGTCTCCGCGCCGACACGGTCGGATCCGCGCAGTTTCTTCCCGCTCTCCCCGGATGCGACGGTGCATCCACTCCAGCATTGCGAAACCGTGCACCGAACCGCCAGCATTGTCCTCGAAAGTGTATTAGTATCGGGAAAGAAAGCCGCACGAGCCATCGCTGTCTCGACCCGGAGCGAACTCAGACGTGCCACGCAGGACTCTCCGTCTCCTCCGCACACATCCACACGACCGAAAGACAGATTTCGATTCGGAACAAACTACGACGGAAGCAATATGCATTTCATAATATCCGGAAGAGCGGGCCAGCGGGCGAAACGGATGAAGTTGGCTGAACTATGATTATGGTGGAGATAGGCGGCAGCCATTGCTGCGCACCGGGCCGGAGAGATCCGTGTTGGTTTCCCGAGCTGCATGTATATTCTCCGCCCGATGCTACAAGAAGCGAACGAAGAAGACACGAGGAGCTCTCATTTCCCCTCAGCCGACGCTCCTCCTCACTCCCCTTCGTCCTCTTCGCCCTTGGGCTTTCTGCCTCCCCTTTATTTCCTCCTCCACTTCCTGCTCTCGTGTACCGGGCAAACACGCGCATATACTAGGCCTGCGTCAATTTATACCTATA
This sequence comes from Exephanes ischioxanthus, assembly GCA_958510785.1. Lineage (NCBI taxonomy): Eukaryota > Metazoa > Arthropoda > Insecta > Hymenoptera > Ichneumonidae > Exephanes > Exephanes ischioxanthus. Next base: position 4,180,712 of record OY294016.1, read on the forward strand.
CAAGGAGTTTCGTTCGGCTTTCTTACCTCGTAGCCCGAAAGCTTTTTTGGGGGAGGGGGGGGGGGGGGGGGGGGGTGCATTTCATCAAAACTTGCGGCTTTCGACAGACGAATATACCGTGGAAAGAGCAAAGATTCCCTCCAGCGGGGTTCGTTCAGCTCGCCGACGTCAGGAACCGTAATCTCTCACTCGCCTTATAACGGAGAATAGGCGGCAGCTCTTTTCGCAAATGGGAGGAAATCCTCCCCCTTCCCTTCCGCCCCTCCTCGGTCGTGCAATCTTGAGAAGCCTCCGCCAACACATGTAATGAGCGAGGGTTGACTGTGCGAAGGGACGCGGAATTGTGCAGCCTTCGTGCGAGCGGAGACACACAAAGGGGGGAAAAAAAAGCACGAATCTTCCGAGCCGAAACCTGGGACGGTACTCGTGTCACGTGATTAAACCGGGAACGGCGATGGCTGCAGCCGCTCGTGACGGAAGAGAAATAGTTGTACCACTAGGTACATTTTTATTTCTCGCGCTGGAAGACTTTTTTTATTGCCCGGTTTTCTCTTTTCTGAGAACACTTCATTTGGCCAATGTTTCCGGAAAAATTTTTCCCGGAGACTGCGAGGCTGTGCTTTTAAAAGTGGAAAGGCAATATTTGAGCACGAAAAAAATATTCGCGAACGAGCGAATTTTTTCACCAGCGAGAATTAAAGTCGACCGGACGGATATACGGGGGTTGTGGTTTAGAAACTGAAAAATTAGTATTTGAACACGGAAAAAATACTTGTGAACGAACGAATTTTTTACAACGAGAATTTGTTCTGAATTGTTTAATTATTATGTTTTTTTTTTACATTTCTGAGCAAATTTTATTCATGCATGTTTTGCGGTCGAATATTAATTTTTTCCCCAAGGGCTAAGTTTTTTTACAGTTAAATTGCACGACCCGCTCGAAAATTCCGCCGCTCGCTCGCTTTGCTCCATATTAAATTTTGCACAAAGCAGTCGAGCAATTCGTGCCCGACTTCATCCATACGCATATTTCGCCGAGAAGCAATTCGCTGCAGCAAAAAAAAAATTATTTCACCGTGAAAATTGTTCTTTAATGCTGGGAGAACAATGTCGAATACTCGCACGAGTACTCACAAGGCCATCGTTTATTTTGCGGTATGCACGACGTGGCGTTTCCCGAGTAGAAATTTTCAAGCGTTAATAGGGTCACGACGTGGCATTTCGTACACTGATAAAAAAAAAGTTGAAAATTGAAATTTTCATATGGCTTCATCATATAAGTTGCAAATTGAAATTTTCATGTGGCTTTCTCATAAAAGCTGCAAATTGAAATTTTCATATGGCCTTCTCATAATGTTCCTTTATTTGCGAAGCTTCTTCTATGAGGAAGCATTTTCTGTATTGCTGGCTTCCTCACAGAGGAAGCTTCGCAAATAAAGGAACATTATGAGAAGGCTATATGAAAATGTCAATTTGCAGCTTTTATGAGAAAGCCACATGAAAATTTCAATTTGCAGCGTTTATGAGAAAGTCACATGAAAATTTCAATTTTCAACTTATATGAGGAAGCCATATGAAAATTTCAATTTTCAACTTATATGAGGAAGCCATGTGAAAATTTCAATTTTCAACTTTTTTTTATAAGTGTATTCTTCGAGGGATAGCCAAGGATCGTTCCCAGGAAGGCGCAACATGAAAATTGTTCTTCGATCCTGGGAGAGCAATCCCGAGTACTTGTACGAGTACTCACGAGGCGTTCGTTTATTTCGCCGTATGCACGACGTGGTGTTTCGTGTCCTTCGAGGGATTCTCCCGCGTCGGAGGATCGCCAAGGATCGTTCCTGGGAAGGCGCACCGTGTCCGGAAGCCGGATGCACTCCCGCGAGGAGAACGGTGAAGCACACGGGCTGGCGCGCGAATACACAGCCGGGGAATAGGCGGAAGGGCGGTGCGACGAGGGTATTAAGAACCGCAAGCTCGGCGCGAGCTTCGCGTCGTGTAATCCCTGGACGTTTCTGTCCCCCAACCCGACCACGACTTCGGGTTTCTCTCACTTTCCAAGAGCTCTTCCTCCGACGCTCGAGTGCCGCGCTGTATTCCTCCGGTCGAGTCTGTACGCCGGATGAATCGCGCTAGGTTTGCGGGTTCCGTCTCTTCGCTCGCTTCTCAGACCCTACCGATCTCCCGGTCTCCAGGGGCGAAGGGAGAGGGAGGGACCGAACGATCCAGAAACGCACTCGGCGCTGGCGATCCTTACAACCAGGCGAAAACTCTGACCTAACGTAGTTTGGCTTGGAGAGGAAGACTTTCTCTCGCCTCCGCTCGGGCCTTTTAGAGGACCACGAACAAACCGGAAGAGTCACACTTTCCGCTCGCAACGAGACTCGTGCGAAGGGAATTCGACGAAGGATGGAACCTTGAGCAGATCGTTAAGTTGGGGGTGAACCGCGGGAATTACCCTAGTGGGAATGTTGGGAATGATGGGAATGATGGGAATGATGGGAATGATGGGAATGATGGGAATGATGGGAATGATGGGAATGATGGGAATGATGGAAATGATGGAAATGATGGAAATGATGGAAATGATGGAAATGATGGAAATGATGGAAATGATGGAAATGATGGAAATGATGGAACTGATGGGAATGATGGGAATGATGGGAATGATGGGAATGATGGGAATGATGGAAATGATGGAAATGATGGGAATGATGGGAATGATGGGAATGATGGGAATGATGGAAATGAAGGAAATGATGGAAATGATGGAAATGATGGAAATGATGGAAATGATGGAAATGATGGAAATGATGGAAATGATGGAAATGATGGAAATGATGGAAATGATGGAAATGATGGAAATGATGGAAATGATGGAAATGATGGAAATGATGGACATGATGGGAATGATGGGAATGATGGGAATGATGGGAATGATGGGAATGATGGGAATGATGGAAATGAAGGAAATGATGGAAATGATAGAAATGATGGGAATGATGGGAATGATGGGAATGATGGGAGTGATGCAGATGAAGCGAATGACGGGAATGACACAGGACCGGTGTTGGCCGATGTTGGACGGAGTCTGGCCGGCGCTGTGCCAGCACTAGTTCTGTATGGCGCTGTGCAACAATAAACACTGAAGGGCGGTGACTCATGTAACCCGCTAAAAATGAAGTGAATTTTGGGCATTGTTTGAAATGAGAGGACCGTAGAGTTTCCTTAAAATTTGAAACGGTTCGGTCGAACAGTTTTCTATAAAAAAAAAATATCCACTTTCTTTTAGTGTGGGATGCGAAGGGCAGTTTCTGATTTGAAATCTGTCCCATTTCACGACTGAGGACGTTCCGTCGTGAAAGTCATCTCGTAAATCCATAGAGTGACGATTGTATAGGATTTTGTAGGAAAAAAGCAATTCAACGCTTGAAAAAGAAGCTGTTGCGAGTTGACTCGAAAAAATATTGCTCCGTAAAAGAATAACTCCTCGAAACGATAAATGGAAAATTCCAGATTGCAATCGTAAATATTTATCGTACAGTGTGTGGAGACTCCCCGGGATATTTCGTATCGCAAGATACGTTGGATTCACGAGAGGCGGCATCGAAACCCGAGGAAAGTCAACTCGGTGTCGTAAAATTCTTATAAATCATATCGTAAATCCCGCGGACTAATAATATACGCATAAAGGTACAGCGATCGAAAGAAAAAAATATATATGTATATATCTCAAGTAGCGATAAAAAGTCGGGGAAAGTATAAGGTGTAATCGTATCGAAAAGCATCGGCCGCGAAAGTTTGCGTTATTATTATTCGTTTTAGAACTCCCGTAGCGAATAGATAGATACGTGCACTTTGAAGTTTCTAGTTCTACGTTGAACGGAGCACGCGAGTATCGGGAAGTTATCTGTACGATATTTTAACGAGTGGCAATTGAGGAGGGTCTTCCCGTTCGAAGACGATATGGCGATTGGATCGATGGCTCAGAATCGAAAGGGCGTAAGTTATGTGTTTTTTTTTTACATTGCACCTACGCCCTTTTGATTCTTGCCCGCCCATATTGTGCTTAGCAGTCTCATCACGCTCGACCGAGCTTCAGAATTTTTCTTGCTAATGGCAGACACCGATAATAACATTATTTTTCGCGTTCTGGGCTGATTTTCATTTTGAATGTTGAGCTAGGCACTGGGGGTCGATTTTCAAGGAGTTAGTTTGAACTTAAGGTGATTGAGATCGAATTTAAGATCGTAGTTTGGCCCGAACTTTACATTGCGTGTTTAAGATCTATCTTAAGTTTCAACTTGATCCCATGCTTACATTTAATTTTAAGATTAACATGAGAACTTCAGATCGAACTCAAACTACAATCGAATTTGAGTTCGGACTTCGAACCTGATTTCATGCTTAAATTTGATGCTAATTTGAAACTCAAGTTCGAACTTGAGCACGAAATCAAGGTCGAACTGAAGTTCGATTTAACTTCGAACTGCAGTTGGATCTTAAGTTCAGCCTTAAGATAGATCTTGAGCACGCAATGAAATTGGGACCAAAGCTCGATCTTGAGAGCGATCTTAAGTTCAAACTAGGGTCTTAAAATTGACCCTAAGACAAGTAATGTCGGATAAAAGGGCCGAAATGCCGGGCGACAAAAATGTATTCCATGTTCCATTTTCCGAAAAATTTGGAATTTTCGGTACCTCAAAGCAGCGATATCTCTGCTTCCGGATGGACTTACGAAAAATGAAACTAGGTGTCTATGATAGATAGGTAGTTCCACGGAAAAGAGCTCGAAATAGGGTACATGGTGGGGTAGCAAAAGCGCAGCTGTTGATCGTCCCATCGCACAGATGTAGTTCGAGGGCTTCACGTCGGCGGATTTAAGAAAAAAACTTTTCCGTCTTCTTTTTTCAATGAGAGATTGAGGTGTTGTAGAAGTGACGGAAAGCGGCGAAAGTTGAAAAAAATTATATCGCAAGGGCCCAGTGCCAAGTTCTATCGCGCCGGCAAGAGGGTTGAATTCTTCATGAGAGTGGATAAACTCCAAACGATCTTTAAACCACCCCTCGTCCGCGATTTCTTACTTAAACGGCGAGTGAAGCAGTGGGTTGGTGGCGATATAGTCAGCAGGTGCAGCAGCAGTGACTACACGCCAAATCGCGTGGCAGAGGAAGATTGCGAGGCGTTGGAGGGATTTTTCACTTCCGCGAGCCCGCGCGAGGTTACCATCTGTCGATAAGGTACACTGAGAAAATGATCTTGGAAAAACTACCAAATCGTACGTTAAATTTTGACAGGGGCCGTAGCAACTTTTACCCAACCCATATGGTGATTTCTTCCAGAAGGTGGGTTGGCAAAATGTTGCGTATCTGACTGAGAATTTCGTGGATAAAATCCAGGGCTGGGCAAATACACTAAGTACTTGAAACACCTATTGAAGTGTCGAGTACTGAGTTAGCGCCCAGCCGTCAGAACTTCAGCAATTCAGTTCAGCCAGTACTTAATACGTCGATACTCAAGAACTACCCAGTGCTCAGTACTTGAAGTCCTCGACACTTCAATTCGCACTTCAATCACTTGATACTTCGAGTACTTAGCGTATTGGTCCAGCTCCGATAAAAACTGAGAATTTCGTCGATCAATTTTTTTATAGGTACATCAAGTTTTAAGTTCTGTATACATGAAATAAATTTGATCGACATAATGTGCCGGTGTGATGTACAAACCTAAACCAAACGGTTCGCGATTGCGACGCTATCGATTACTATATTTTCGAGTAAGAGGAAATTATATTCTGGAAAAAATTACGGGATATTCGGGTAATATCTCGGATCGTGACGATAATCATATTTTCTAGCAAAATGTGTTAAGTTTAATAGGAATATCAGATTTATGATAATTTCTATCATTCATATCGTTCTCTCAGTGTAGAATTCGCGAATGTGGCCCGATCGATGTATCGCTTATAAACGCGCCGATCGAGGTGACTCATATTCACCACTTTCGCACCCATAAAAGCGCGAATGCACCGAACGCCGGGCGCGTGTTTGACGAGTTTTAAACGGCAGCGCCTAAATGTAAATAATCGATGTATTCATATCCACTGTTCGATCCCCCATGGCACAAGCGCTCTCAAAGCACCGATTACACGTCGTTGACTATTTAATGGCTGGTGTCGGATAAACCCGAGTAATGTTGAGCATTCGGACACTGTAAAATCTTTTTTATCGCGGAACACAAACGGCCGATAGGCGATCTATGAATCTATAAAGCAGCAAATAATAGTAATTAAGCGTAATTTTGTTATCCCGAACGATTCTTTAATTCTCGATACACAGTAAAGTAACTATAAACCTTTCTCGACTAAAAACCTTCCGATTTATCGTCTTGTCAATTCTACATAAAAACTGCTATTAATGTTCAAAAATTTCTTTGCATCAAATTACCAAGAACATAATTGGGGATAATAAACCGACAGCGGTGGATGCGCGGTTGGCGCACGGCTCCGGTGGTCTCCCAAGTCAAGCAAGATTGTTCGCGGTCAGTACTTGTATGGGTGACCGCTTAGCCGTGCGCTAGCTGGCGCATCGACCGAGCGGGAGGCGCTTTCTTCTGAAACTTTGGTGTTTCTGCACTTTACTCAAAGTGCAAAAATATCGGAGGATCAGTAGAATATGGCCGTCTGTACCGGCACGGGTTTTCCGTAGTTTCCCCGTGTCCTCGGCAAATGCGGTTCAGTGTAGCTAAGTCGGCTACGGACGCACTGGAAGTTAGGTAGCTTAGCTGAGTGCGGGTAGGGAGTGCTAGGGAGGAATCGGGAATGGGTTCCGTAAAAATCCAGAAGGGTATACGGTGGAAAAATGGAACGAATATTTTAAAAAAATAATTGGGGATAATCGCGAAAAAAGTCTTCAAAGTCCAAATCTTTTTCACCGTGTGGGTGGAAAGGGTCGTTGCCAATGTGGCTGCCAGCCGAAAAGGGCAAAGCTTGCTACGGGCGATGATTTTTCAGAGTCTACCAGACACTTTTATGAACGGCACAGCTTCCGTCGACCCAGCACAAAAAGTAATCCATGAAGCAGCAAATAGTAATATTTAAGCGCCATTTTGTTGACCCGAGCGATTCTTTGATTCTCGACCAAAAACCTCTACATTTATTTTCTTGTCAATTCCACATAAAAACTGCTATTAATGTTCAAAAATGTCTTTGCGTCAAATTACCAAGAAAATAATTGGGGATAATCGCGAAAAAAGTCTCAAAAGTCCAAATCTTTTTCACCTTGTGGGTGGAAAGGGTCGTTGCCAATGTGACTGCCAGCCGAAAAGGGCAAAGCTTGCCACGGGCGATGATTTTTTCAGAGTCTACCATACACTTTTCTGAACGGCACCGCCTCCGTCGACCCGGCGCAGAAAAGTAATCTTTACACTGCGGTCGTGGTCGTGTACATAACAATTCCTTTCATTACCGTCGTCGGGCCGTGGATAAAGCGGTTCGTTGAGGCGGCGATCGTGCGCTTCATAAAACGGTAACCCAAGGAAAACAAGCCATTGATCCCATCGTACATACGGTGTACGCGCCGGGTTGTATAACGATGGAATTTCGAGCGAGGGCGGAGAACGTTTGGCAAACACTTTAATTCCCTCTCATCCTCCCGGAGCCTCCCTTATACCTCTTTCGCCGTTTCTCTTACCCTTACACCAGTTTCGCCGTCACGATTTCGAGCTCGGTAGGTATCCATCCTCGGCCAGCTTCCTCCGGCTCCGCTCCGCGCGCTTCCTTACCTTTCTCCCACGAGCCCAAAGTACATTGTGCTCGGAATGCAAATTCATTCGTCATTCCCTTTGTACGGTAACTCGGCCGCGGGCGCGGTGCGCGATGGGCGGAAGAAACAGGAGAATGGAAGAGGGCAAGGCACGTGGACATAAAAAGAAAGGTTGAAGAGCGAGGACAGACGGGAGAATGAAATTCCAATCGCTACTGGGCTTTCCTTTGGAGATTTCACCGCTCCTTTCTACTTCCTTTCCTCTTTGTAATTACGTCGTTTTCATTCTCGTGTATGGCTGTGTGTGTGTTCTTTAGACCCTTTGCTTGGGTATAATTTCGCAGTTTCTCGTCACCACCGATACGCTATAATGCATCGGAGCGACACCTTTCTGGGTGGCGCTTTGCTTCTGCAAAGCTTCGCCGATAGCTTTTCGAAGCTTGGGTATTTGGACGGAAGAGACTTTCCTCTCGACCCTTTCGATTCTACCGCTATAGGGAATTCTCCGAAGCTTCGAAGATTGTGGCCGTTTAGGTGGCTGAATGACTGGGGTAATCATTGTTTTGAGGCTTGACGGGCTCCTCCCGAACCTATAACGACGATTGGATTCTCAACCCTTGTATATATATAGATATATATATATATATGTGCATGTGGATTTAACGTGTCAGTATTCAACTCTCGTATCGACGCTGTCCTCGCTTGCGGTAGTTTCCATTCAAGCCCGAGACGGTCCTAATGTCATTGACGTTTTCCGAAACACACAGCGAGTCAAAGACCGGGTGCTGAAGAAGTCTTATACTTTTTGATTTTTTTTTTTCTTTAGCGTTTTGGGTCTTAGAAAAAACTCGTCCCTTTATGTCGAAGACAAAAGAGCTTGCGCTCGGTACCTTGATGGACTTTTCCAGGAGCCAAAGTTCATTCTCAATTGCTGTCGATATATCATCCGGAGATTCGTTTCCGTCTAAAAAAAAATGAAGGGAATCGAAAACAATCGACTAAATCGAATAAATTTTTCAGGAACGTCCAGTTGTCACGATCGGTTTGTCTTCCCGCCGGTTTGCGAGGTTCTTCCTATGCGGTGGCATTCGGCTCGCAACTTTGAAATCTCGACGGACAACTCTACCGCGCGTCGGAATAAATTTTATTCTCAAGAAAGCTTTCCGCCTCCTCCGCGCTAAGGGTAGAACTCAGTTTGCCATCTTGTGCGAAAATCCTCGAGTGTCCAAATCAGGTTGCCATCTTGTGCAAAATTCACCAAGGGTCAAAATAAGTCTGCCATCTTGTCCAAAAATCCCCGAGCCTCAAAATCAGTTTCCTATCTTGTCCAAAAATGCCCGAGCCTCAAAATCACTTTGCCATCTTGCCAACGTATTACAAACAACAAACAGGTTCATCGACCATGTCGTGCTGGCATGGTTGACACTATAAATAAAGCCCGAGCCCGGTGGGGCGTTTTCATTAATTTTTCAACATTTTGCCCAAAGCTCAAATCCTAAATTGCCCAAAGCTCTATTCGTGCCACGGACTCCTACCGCCCGTTCCCTTGTCCCTTTTCGGCGCTTGCTCCTGCTCCAGTGAACCACCCGAGCGGTGGATCGATGAACACTCGTGCTCTCAGCTCGCGTACACTCGCACGTCCCGCTATAGGTACGTATCAACGATTGCCACCCTCTCGCGCACCCACCCTCTCCCCCCTCCATCCCGCCCAATCCTCGATAGAGCCCTGGCCAGCCACACTTTTGGCGAGTGATCCGGGAAATGTGTATTGCCATAAGTGGCGATAACTTGCCGGCAGTCGAGTACGGGCTGTCTGGCTTTTGCACTAAATCGAATACAAGTCCCGCTCGTGTGAGTGTGTGTGTGTGTAGTTGATACGTGGATCACGTGACCCTGTTTGTACGACTGTGAGAGCTTTGCTGCCCGGACCCTCGAACGAAAGCATTGGGATGAATGAGAGGCATAGAGCGTTCCGCCCCGGTCCAGTGCAGCTCCCGACCACCCCCTTGTCCTCTCCCTGCCTCACCGGCTCGTTATATATCTCCCGCGATCGATGAGTTCGCGCTCACCTGTGGATCCGCTTTTCCGTACCAACAGAGAGTTTTAATTCTCGCTTAATATTCGGTACACTGCACGTAGAGACTCGGCTCTAAAAATGCCTTAAGGTGGGGCTAACGATCAACATGACCTCAAAATATTTTCATTTAATATTTTTCTCCGAAACGGTTTTATGGAATAACAAAAGGCATTTCGGGCTACATTGCGTTTTTGATTAAGGTGAAGTGCAACTCCTCGGTCGGTAACAAAAACTGCAATACAAAATTCTCTAAGGCGGTTAATTTTTAGGGGAAAATACGAGAACGGTAAACTATGCGCAGTAATTCTGCAGTTCATTGTTCTCATCGTTTTTCCAAGAAATAAACGGCTTGGGAGATTTTTGCGTTGAGTGATTGCAGCAATTTCTCACGCACTCATAGCGGTTACGCTTCACCTTAAGGACGTGTGAAACGACTCAGTCGGTAACCAAAATCTGTAACGAATGCGATTCAGAGACCGTAGACTTTTCGGGAAAAAAGCAAAGCATCAGCGGATGTACAATTTAATACCGCGTCCGATGATGCTTCCGTTTTATCCGAAACGTCAACCGGTTTTAAATGGCATTTTTAAATTCATGCCGGTTTTAAATTCATGGCGGTTTTAAATTTATTTTTAGTTTTATAGAAGTGTTTCGGAGAAAAATCGATTCAAAATTTTAACTGTGTTTCTCTCAAACTCGTACGTGTTAAGCCTTTCCTTTTACATGGTATCCAGCGGTCCGTGAAGTCATTGAAGTCCTGGAACTGTCCTTGAAAAAGTCCTGGAATGTCCTTGAATCGCACCTAATGTTCTTGAATTTTCTATTTCGCGGAAATTTGAGCTTGTTTCAAAATGTATATTACTGGCGATCATCCTAAAAAAATTAGTATCTCGGTTTCTCTGAGTTATATATATACATTTGTGCATAGTCAATAGTTTCTTTTGCGAACCGATTCCAATGTAAACGAAAATGGTTATCGAACTAAATGTTATGTCGTACTTTGCGCGCGATGTGCATATTTTAATTTTTTTTTATAATTGTCCCAACACACCCAGGAAATATCCTGGAAAGTGTCCTTGAATATCCTCGAATTTCGTACGGACTTTTTACTGGACACCATGTTTTAAGACCATATGAAACACCTCCTCCCCGTCGACCCTCTGCTCAGTCGGTATCGAAAACTGTAATCAACTTTTCTCACGGGTTCTCGCATGTACTGTCAAAAGAAAAGTCACATCGAAAGCGGATGTCATCTCGGCTTTCGATGAGACTTTTCTTTTGATCGTGAATACCAGAATCCGTGAGAAAAGTTTATTACAGTTTTTATTACCGACGACGGTATTGCACGTGCTCTTAAGCGGCGTGTGAAATACCGCGGACGACAGCAAAAACTGTAATGAAATTTTTTCAAAGGTGCAGAAGCTTTGACGTTGAAAGGAAACGGGACGCAGTGGCTTTCCATTTGCGTTACACGATAAAATTTCAAAAACATAGAAAATATAGCATTACAGTTATCGTTACGCTTTTTCGTCAAGCGACCATGCGAAATCTCTCGACTTGGGATTTATTTAAATAATATAGAGAGGCAAGGTCTGGTAACCTTGCCAGAATTTTTGCAGACGTGATATCTATGCATTGGTTGTGTGTAACATATAAGAAATTGCATTGTATCTAATAATCAAGGTCGTGCTCGTACTACCTTTTCGGTCGAACGTTTCAATCCAAATCTTAGTTGATTCAACCGTATTTTTTAATCAGTGCATGATCGTCCCTTCCTCCACTTTCACAGTTACCCTTCCCGCTTCTGAGTAACGAGACAAAAAAAAAAACGGTTTCGCCTACCCCGTCGGCCCAAAATGGCGGATAAACCGCTTTGATAAAAAAAAAAAAAAAAATGTTTCGCTCACGTAATTCGGGTCCGATGCGAGTTTGCGCGAGGGGGCAAAATAAGAAGATAGAGGAGAGAGGTTTTCCGCCCGGCGAGCGAGACGCGGGTTGAAAGGGATACAGTGATGGCTCCGGGGCCAGGGGGGGGGGGGGGGGGGGACGAGCCCCACCGTCGATCGAGCATTAATCGCTGGGGATAACGTTCTCGGGACGTTTCCCTCTGGGAAAGATTGATGCTCGCCCGGATCCGTTGAGTGGAAACCACCGCTACGTTGGCGCAGCTATAGCACCATCAGTACCACGTGACTAGTGCTCCTGATGGTATATCACCTCTGTTGCTCCATCCCCACGGTACCCGCGGCCCTTTTACCGTGGCGATTGCGCCGTTTCGTCCTCGGGAAGGTCCCGAGCACACACACACACACACAGGTACATCGCCGAGACTCTTCCTTTTCCAGGCTCAGGCTGAACTCCATCCTCCGACACTCTCCGGAGCGGGGAGGCGAAAACTTCTTATCGGGATCGCGGAGGCTCGCGAGAGCGTGCATCACGCGACGATATATCCCTGTCGTTGCCTCCAACTTTCGTCCGGAGTTCCTTAAGCCTCGAACGGCGTCGTTCTTCCCGTTCTCCACTTTATATGTCTTTACATGTATTCACGTTGTTTTTCTCCCTCGGAATAGTCAGGTCGCACAATTGCGTTGGCGCGAAGAAGGATCGAGAAATAAAATTGGGCGATTATCGTGGCAAATTTTTTACACTAAAATGTCGGTAGATTTCTGACACTTTCGTCGACTCGTTTGGCAGATTCCGTGAATGGTGTTTGGAGCGGATTTCAGTTTGGGGCTCCAAAGTGAATAAGGTTTGTAGTTTTTACGAGATGTTGCCCGCAATTGGGGACAATTTTTTATTTGTTGAATTTCCGATCGCACCATTCAGCTCTAGTCTTAGAAATAAAAGGACAAAGTAAGATTGTTAATGAGACAGGGAAAAAAAAGATCAATGACTCAAGTAAAACTCGCTTGCGGGTTGCAAGAAAAAAAACGTTATTTCAATTCCAGTTTCAGTTCTTATAATGCTGTGGCAGACTGAAACAATATCATGTCACCTTTACATGATATCGATGTCTTGGCGGCGTTTTTTAAATATCGTATGGAATCGTAAAAATTGGAAGTAGAATTGAAATGATTTTTTTCTTTGGCCGCTCGCGAGCGAATTTGTTTTTCAGTGCGCGGGAAATAAAAGGACATGATTGTATATTCAAACCCGAACAAACGAGTTTGTCACTTAATTGACTAAATTGCTTTGAGGAAACTTCGTATTCCGATTCTTCGAAATTGTCTTTCCACAGGGAAAGACAATTATCTTTTTCGCCACCTTAAGGTGGAGCTAAAGGTCAACGTAACCTCAACATATTTCAAATCAATTTTTCTCCAAACCGGTTTTTTCATTTTGTATAATCCTCTCGGAGAAAAACGGATTCAAAATTTTAACTCTGTGACTCTCGCACTCACACTCACCTCCCTTAAGGCGATGCGACAGATATCAATTGAGGTTCATGTAACAATTTTCCTTCGACCCTAAACGGTCAACATCGTAAAAATAAAAATTAATCACAGCTTTTATTACCGACCCTATATCGACTGCAAGAAGTCCGACGAATAGTCGCTGGCACTTTTTGCCACGGGAAATTTTCGCGGGACGAAACTGCGAAAGTTTAACAAAAAAAAAAAAAACAAAAAAAATAGAAAAACTCCCTTCAATTCACTTACTCGTCTCGATTGCCGAGTTTTTTATCTCTATTTTTATTTTTTATCTTCAACGGTGTACACGGCAATTCCCTCATTGCCGGAACATTATTAAATTCCCCTCGGCTCTCAATCTGCTAGTTTCGCTTTGAGGAAAGTGTAGGCGAGCACGTCATACGAGACGAACTCGCGGTACTGTTGATACAACCACCTCCGCATCTGCACGTTGGGCGCGCGCACACACACACATGTCGGTGACGGCGCACGAGGGTTCGGCGAAGGTAGTTCGTACACTCGTAGTCAGTTACCTCGCCATCCCCCTGGCACCTTGTCATGGCGGCTGGTGCTGAAGGTGAACGACGTGCAAGCACAGCCTGACGGCGTGCTGCGATCCGTATTCAATTAACCCTAATCGCATTGGCGAATAAACGCCGAAACGGGCGTCGCACGTTTACAAACGTACGTGGGTTTGTCCGTGAATTTACGCTGTCGCAAATTTATCTACCCGCGGCATGAAGCAGCGCTGAGGGCGCTAAACAATTTCAAAAGTTAACCGTTCGCACGAAAATTACTTCACGCTCGTTTGCCCTCGAGTCCGAAATTTCGAAATCCGTATCGAAATTCGGCGTCGAAGGGTCGTTGCTTGACATCACGGTCCGAAAATTCCTCTTACAATTTGTCGTTATTTATTCACGAAATTTATGTATTTAGCGGCAGTGGCAGCGAATTTACTGACAATAGGTAACGTGAAACAGTTTTTTTATAGATACAGTGATAAGAAAATGCGGTTCAATCAACTAATGATTCGGGCAGGGACGTTCAAATAAATATTTAGTCGGTCGAACAAAATATTTTAATGTCACAAAAATATTTTAGTGAAATCGTCCAAAAAATTGTTGAATTAACTAATCTTTTAGCTGTACCAACATAATATTTATTTGAGCGTCCCTGCACGAATAATTAGTTGATTCGATCGTATTTTTTTACCAGTGTAACAAACTTAAATCACATATATTCAGATAAATAGCCAACGACCGAAGTCGTTCAGCCATCTTATATATTTATTTTATATATTTATTGATATAACTTACAAGAGAGAGCGAGGTGAAACAAGAAAGTGGGGCAAAACGCAATTTCGCAATCATTTTTTAATTGCACAATGGGACAAAACGGTTCAGAAAATCCGGATGTGTCAACGGGGCAAAATGGGACATCCAAAAATTGAGTTTTGTCCCGCTGTCCCATTTTGCCCCGCCCACCCTTATATTTATTTATAGAACTCAATTCACATATAATTAACATGTTTGTTTATATAATTCTTGATAATAATTATTAATTTTCTACTTACCGCGCAACGTCCGAAAAACGAAATTTTCATTTTTGATCCGCACGACACGAAAAAAAGCACGAAGGCGTTTGTGACCGAGCGCGTCAATCGTAAAGATTTTTCGAGGAATTTATGACCGACGACACTCTGCTCTACACGATGCGTGCATTACCCTGGTGTGCTATACGGAAACGTTATTTGGGATTCGAGCTTTAACGTTTACGGCCCGTTCCGATCGTCGCCGTTCGAAAATACCTGACGTCGTATATAAATTCACGGCGGTCGTGAAATAAAGTGGAAATGTGCGGATGCATGCCAGTTCGTCCTATCTCTTTCGCCCCCCCCCCCCCCCCCCCCCCCCGCTCCGCAGAGAAACATTCCGCCTCGCCCATTATATTGGTCACTATACGCCGACCAATAAATCGATGCGACGCACCGAACCGCGGCTGCACAGCAGATTATATTTTTTCGGAGCCGCGCATATCCCTTTTTTTGCAATCCATTAATTAATACGTTTGCTTTAATCTCGCTCCGAGCCGTCGTTCCTCATCGATTATCGCCCCCGATCCTCCCTGGCTATCCTTCGAGTTTTCACCGAACCCGCTTTTATTTGATATGCATTCGCTTTTACCGGAAACTGATTTGTATACTCCGCTAATTTTTTTTTTATCCGCTGGTATTTCGTCGTGATTCAACGGGTCCTTCAATCTCGGATCTCTGCATTCCGTGCTCTCCGCTCTGTAATCTGTACTCGATGTATTAGCTTTTTTTGCGTGCATCCATTGACGTCGTTCAATGCCTGTGAATCTAATCAGCGAGCCGATGCCCGATAAGCCGAGGAAAAAAAAAACAGGATTTCACGGGAATGGCGCAAGATTTCCTATAGTGTCGGTGGTTTGCGAGCGCCCGGAACAAATTGAAGGGTTTCCCACGGGTCTGAGTGAAACATCCCTGTGGAAGAGTCTTACTCGAACCCACGGCATACCCGGCGTGTAACGTAGACGGGATCCGATAGTCTGCGTTCTTTCTGTCTTTTTTTTTTTTTTTTTTTTCTTAACCCGGTCTGAGTTTCCTAGTCCGGGAAACGAACCAATCCAGCACGCGTTTCCTTTGAAAAGAAAACTTACTCGTTACTGGGCTCGGTGGGGTTTAAGGGAGGAGGTTCCGTAGACGCGAAATCAACCCTCCTGCAATGCTGGGGGTGGAAACGGTGTGAGCCGATAATGAGTAAGGTCCGTTGGATATTTTTTTGGTAAGTTGGGAAAAGAAATTATTGAAGGGAAATTTACGTTATAAGATAACATGCGAATGTTTTTCTGGAATGAATGTATATGGAGCAAGTTCCATGACCTAGATAAGGCCGGTTCCAGTCGTACTTCATATAAGTTGCACAGTAAAGAAGAGCATTTGTAATATTAACGATAATTTTTATTTATTTATTTATTTAAATGAAAATGGGCAGAATTTTGTGGCAACCGTCGAGAGTGACAAGATTAAAAGCGAAAAATAAAGAATACATAAAATAATTAGCGAATAACAAATACCATAAAAGATAGATGCAAAAACATAAGTTTTCTGTAATAAACAACAAATTAACAAGAAAATAATTTTGCACGTTTGCGGACAAGAAACATTCATGCCTATATCACTGTGTTCTTTCGACAGTGAATCGTGCAATTGATGAGTCAAACTGTTGAACATGGAATTCAGCAAAGCGAATAAGGTATTAAAGTTAAAAAAAAATAAAAGATATCTTGCCAATGGCAGGGACTCGTTGCTGTTTCAGGTAGTTATCTCGAAATCCCGTTTCTCCTCCACGGCAGTCTTCCCCCCTCCCATTCTCTATATCTCTGTATCCTTTTGCTCTTCCGTGCATGTCTGCACTGGCTCCGAAGCATCCTTCGGTCATGGCTGTACACCGCGAAGCAACCATTCCATTTCCCGTTCGCGTTTCCCCACTTACGGCCCGAGACTAATAAGCAAGCAGCGTTTCGCATAGAATCGGTACAACGTCGGGGCGATGTGGCGAGCAAGTTGAATGCATGCATTCGAGGTACGTAGAACCGAGTGGATTGCCGCTGTAGAGAAGCAAAGCAAGGGACGGAAAATAAACAGCAGGGAGAATACCGCAGTCCCGATAAGCCCTGTGCGTTCCTCGTATTAGAATTATTCGAACCTTCGCCCCTTCCTCATCTACTTGGGTACGACTGTTACACCACCGGCCATTGTCGCGATAAACACCTTGCCTCGTTTCCCTGTGTTTATATACTTCCACCTGTTCTCTTGCATTCATCGACCCCCTCGCTGCGAGCGTCTGCGACAAATTTTCGTTTCATGAGCTAAAATTCAACCATTTGAAAAATTAACTCATAGAATGTAGTAAATTCAATCCCATGAGCTAAAATTCAAGTATTAAAAAATTTAACCCACTGAATGGACTAAGTTCAATTCCATGAGCTAAAATTCAAGTGTTAGAAAATTTAACCCAAAGAATGAGTTAAATTGCATTTCATGGACTAAGATTAAGCTGTTAAAACGATCTTGCCCACAGAATGAACAAAATTTCATTTTCCGACCCAAAACTGAACTACTAGAAAATGTCGCCCACAGAATCTAACTCATTCCATTCCATGCGCGCCTCCGAGCCAGAAAGACCGCCAGTAGAGCACCAAAGTCTAAATAACTAATGCAGGACGATGCGTCATCAAATACGTCCCAGCCGCTTCGCAAGGATCATTAGTCGCCCGAACGAACGCGTCCCAGTATGGTCGGTGGCGTAGTTAATAGCGAGTGCTAGTTGTCCCATCAGTCCGCTCGTAATTAACAGTTCAGGCGGGAAGATTGAATAGTGGTTCCGATTGTTCCGTCGAATCGAGCTCCGCCGTGGTGCAAGTGCCGGTACGGAGTACAGGTGGATTAGAGGGTAGGTTCGAAGGTACATTTGACAAGTAACGCCGAGCGCAATGTCCGCGGTACAAATGTATAACCGGGCTCGAACGACCACCAGAGGGAAAACCATCCGCCCAACGAGGAACAGTCGCTTCTACTCGTCGTACGCTCCCCCGACGCGGAATTTCCATTCGATCGAAACGTTAATAGTTGAATTAGAGTTTCGTGTGTTCCGAGAATCGAGCGTATGCAACGTTGACGGTATAACGGTACTGGCCCCGATGCCCGCGGCTCCGGCCGCACCGCAGACCCGTACGTCGCCCGCTTTTCTGCATACATGCATGTGGAAATTCGCTCGCGGCCATTCACACAGAGCCGGGGCCCTCCGTGTCTATCCCTCTGTATCTCCCACTTTGGCGTTCGGTCCGCGCCGAGATCCAAATTGCCAATTTGCCGCAGCTTCGAGTCTCCGCGCCCGTATGCTGCCGGACCAAAGGGCATGGACGGACCGTGCCGCTGGCCGGCGGTGACGGGCACAAAGTTACAACCCTGTCACACCGAATGACGAGTCGGAGAAAGAGGAAAACAAAGATTGGGATGAGAATGAAAATCCGGGCGAAGGATCGCGATGCTGGGGTTTGCACGATGAGACTCGACGTGCAACGTGCCAAAGCGCACCTCGCGATGGACGACGAGGGGAATGAAGCTTCGACATCCCGGACTACTTGAATAAAAGACCTACGAGATTCACGACAAGTACGGGAGGCTTTCGTTTCATTCGAAGAGACTACACTCGACTCTCAGAACTTTAACTAGCGATTAACGTGGCATTATTCGGTGCTAATAATGCATTATCAGGGTTTGAATAAATGAATACTTGTTAAAAGTAAATGAATATTTATTACACACAAATGAGTATTTATTAAAGATAAATGAACATTTACGACAAATAAATGTCCATTTATTAGAAATAAATTGATATTTATGACAAATAAATGTGCATTTATTAAAAATAAATTGATATTTATGACAAATAAATGTCCATTTATTAAAGATAAATAAAGGTCCATTTATTAAAGATAAAGAAATGTCCATTTATTAAAGATAAAGAAATGTCCATTTATTAAAGATAAATAAATATTTATATTTGGGACGTCCCTCGAATGAATCGTTTTTGCGGTTCCAAAATTATTTTCATCTCATAGAAGCGCGAATTATCGGATTTTAGCCGACGGCTCAGGTTCCGAAGAGAATGTAGGGGAGAGCGGGGCAAAATGGGACAGTTGGGCAAAACTCGATAATGGAGGAGAACGCAATTTTCCAATAACATTGGTTGGCAGTGGTGGTGAGTAGGGCGAAACTAGGTCGAAGATCTGGATGTATCGTTGGGACAAAATGGGCCATCCAAAAATTATTGGAAAATCGAGTTTTTCCCCACAGTGCCATTTTGCCCCGGTCTCGCCTACAACGTTGTTGTTCTCCGCCGGAGTTTCGAAGAGACCTGCGGTCGCTGAAGTGGAGAGAAGCCGGTGCGAGTAGCGCAGCGTCTGAGCGACGGGGCCAGAGAGATTCCCGCTTCGGGAGCGTCACGCACGGTGCATCGATTCCTCCGGCGTCGTAATTTATGCCCCGACCTGGACCACAGGAGCGCCGGGCCTCGTTTCCTGTACCCGCTCGTGACACAGCTCCACCGCTGTTGGCTACTGATGGCTCCGCTCCCAGGGATTGTCTTTCTTTCCCTCCCCCTCGCGCCAACCCGCGCGACCATCTCGCGTCTCCGCGCTGCCGGAAAAGCCGGCAAACCTCGGGGCTTAACCTTACGTAAGAGCCCCAGTTCGCGTCGAACGATAAATCTCACGGAGAAAATCAGTGGCTCCCCATCGTCTCGCTTCGGTGTTAAATCGTTGCCTCACTTCGTATCTTACGAACCGGTCTGGCTACTCCTGCTGGGAAAAACGCCCCTGTACCGAATACACGAGCCGCGATCTATGGAAATCGGTCTGCGCTCGGGTGTTGAACTGATTCTTTCCGCACCCAGGATTGGAGAAAGGAATGGCAATTTTCCGTGGCGTAAGGGTGGAAAAGAGTAGCGGAGGCTCTTAGCGTGGCTCGTATCTTCGGCATTCCTTCGCAAATCGAATCTCGGCTTTTCGATCTCCCACAACAGTAATTTGCGACGCTGGTACGAAAAGCGGAGTTTGGACGAAGGTTTCGAAGTTTGCCGCACGAGCTGGAGCGAGTCCGCTTTTTCGTACGAGTATCGCTCGCAACTTTCCGTAACAAATGCGCAGAAAAACTTCCCCTCTTTATGGCCGTAGGGTGGCGAAAGCGTGCGGAAAAGTTGGAGTCTTAAAGAAGAAGCGTGCGAAAAACTGACCGCATTCGCTCATCCGCTTATCCTCCTCGCGCGGCTTACTAAAAAGCGTCGCTTTCGCCACGCGTTACGGACACGAAGAGGGGGACTTTTTGTGCATGTGTTGCCTAAAGTGTGTTTACTTTAAGACAGTCCTTTCGAGTCTGTCGTTGTGGAGGTTGGAGGTTCAATATTTGTGACATTGTAGTTAAAGTCCTTTTCAATGTGATTACGAAGTTTCAGGATTGGTTGCCGAATAAGTCATAGGAAAAATTAATACAAAAAATAAGGTTTTATACATGGGCTCTTATGAAAACCTAACCAAACTAGGAATTCAGAAAAAAAATTAAGGTGTATACACTGTATTTCTGCGCAATATGAAAGGTTCCATGGATTTCTGAGAAATTCACAAGTGAATATAAAATTTAAAAAAATATCACTACTGAAAATTTCGAGAGTAATTATAACTTAAATGAAGTAATGATTCCAAAAACAGCGCCGTTACTCGTTAAACCCGAGCCGAATTAACCTTCATAATTTGCCATTTCCAATATAACAGAATTTGTTTTGTAGTACTAAATATCTCCGACCGCTTTTTTATTTGCATCGTGATTTATCGAATACGAATAAAAAAATGTACTTGCCGGTTTACGAAGTTTTCGAGAGAGTCCGTCAGTTGACTGGCATTCATCGCAAGGACTACCTTAAACTGTTGCGACGTAACTCACTGGCTTTAAGCAATGAGTATTTGCTTTTGCTTGAGGAAAGGGCGACCATGATTCAAAAAGGGTTGATACGAATACTCGTATCAACCCTTTTTAAGTCATGGTCGGCCTTCGTTCAAGCAAAAGCAAATACTCATTGCTTAAAGCCAGCGAGTTACGTCGCAACAGTTCAAATGAATCTAATGCATGTTATATATATGCATTCGATTAGTTTTGCTAATGGACGCGTAATCCACGGCCTGGTGGATTATCTCAGCACCTACGGAGCAGGATTGGACCCTAGCCTTGAGCTTCTACTACGGCGCCGCGTAATATGATTCCGTTTCCACGCTGGAGAATCTCTCGCGGTGGTTACGTAGAAATTATCCACGCGAACAACACGGAGCTTTTGATCATGCTGCAATACCGCAATACACGACCAGAAAGCCGCGCAGCAACAAATCCGTTCGTCACGGCTTACGGCTCCGTGTTCGGATTTCAGATGGACGGGAACAACGAAACTGGTCCTTCGTACGCCCAGGCTTAATTCGGGCGTGATCGAAATTTGCCCTCGGAAGCTTTCACGCTAATAGATTTCCCACCCGGCGCGTCTCAGCGAACGTGGGTCAGTACACTGAGAGAAGGATCTAGTGAAAACTACCGATCATTTAAGAAAAATTCCCATAGCACATTGTTGTTGGGAACTGAGGTCGCGAACTATGCCAGGAAATCTCAGATTTTTCAAGACATTTTTACAACAATATCTACGAAAAATTCTTATTAGTCCGGTACTTTCTACCATAGGTGGCGCCCTAGTTCCCTACTACTATGTGCTATGGATATCTTTCAAGCGATATAGTCGGATTTACTTGGTCGTCCTCTCAGTGTACCATCGCCGCGACTTACAGAACACCGCTTTCAAGTTAAATGATTTCACGGAAATTATTTAAATCTAACCGTCTAAAATTTATGAGAATTCAAAAATTGTGACTTTTTTGAGGAATTTGTTTTTTACGCCTGACCCGAGTTTCTGAATCAAATATCACACTAAAAATAAGGGAATTACAGTTTTGTAATCAGTAGTGAAGAAAAGATTAAAAGTCGCCTCGAAACGAAGAGATTCGCAAATCGTAGTTTGCGACTTCCGACGATAAATGTTGCGTTTTTATTTTTTAGACGTAGACATTTTTTTGTGTTACCAAGAATTGGTACAAGGCTTCCTCACTTATTAGAATTTTGCGCACAGCTTCCTCTACGCGGAAGCCAAAATCGACCATCAAACTTTCTCACCGAGAAAGCTATGCGCAAAATGTAAGAAGAATTCTTGGAACCTCCCGTAAGCTCGAAGGTTTCATCGTTTCTTTGCAAGATTGTTAACGACGCTGATAATGCATGGTTTACGTTGCCGCTTAACGGACGAGAGTTTTGCCGATGTCTCTCTCGGTCCCAACTTTGCGCCCGCTGAACTTGTTTTTTTTTTCTCTCATTTTTTTTTTGGTACTTTTCCACCCCGTTTCTTTTCACTCCGAAATTTTGGCCGCCAGCCATCGTCGCTACCGGCTTCCACCCTCCCCGAATAGCCCGTGGAAATTCTCGGTCTCCTCTGCGCGCTCCCCGCTGACAAGCTCGCTATATCTGCTCCGCGTTCGTTCTCCATTCGCGTTTCTCTATCGAACTCCGGCGATACATCGTTCTCGCGGCGATTTTTTTTCCCCCTGTTCGTGACAGCTGCCAGGTATCGTTATCGTACTACTTTCGAAATATACCGTGAACAAGCGAAATAATACACGCTACCCGGCTCCCCTTCCTGCCCGACCGCGACTCCGAATTCTACGTCGATGGATGTATAAATTTCGTTCAGATACAAAACGCCCCTTTATCGCGCCGCTGTTCATTGAACGCGGATCGTTCGCGGATAGACGGGTCACCTGGAAAAAGTACGGATTCATTTATTAATCGGCGCCATTGTGCGATACGTTCGGAATCGAATGACCGCTGGGCGCGCGGGCCGTCGAACGAACATTTTTTTATTTCGCTAACTCGCACGATTCGGCCGCACCGAAGCACTTCTGGAATCGCGCGCTGTAAAGCATTTGGGTATTTGCGATTTAGGCAGATTTTTTCGCGGATAAAGAAAATTTACACCGTTGAATCGGGGGAGGGGGGGGGGGGGGGGGGGGGACATTTTTATACGCGCAATGCACCGTTGTGAATCGGTGAACATTTTTGGCTGCCGAGTAATCCTGCTATTTCCGGGGAAATCCTCTGAAAGCTGAAGTGAGACCCGCAAAGGGTGGAGATTGACCATTTTTTTTTTTCATTATTTTTATTCTGGACTATCGAGCCAGTTTCGCGGTATTCGAACATTGGAAAAATGGGGAATCAATTAGTAATGGGGAACCAACGGTTCAATCGGGAAAAAATGGTTCCGATTGACTCGGAATTGAATGTCCGCTGGGCGAGGAGGTCGCCGAAGGATAAATTTTCATTCAGTCAACACGGACGATTCAACCGCTCTAAAGCGCTTTTGTCACCGATTTTGTCACCAAAATTTAGACCGTTCATTCGAGTGGGACATTTTTATACGAGTGATGTACCCTTGTGAATCGATGACCTTTTATCGCTACCGAGTAATCCTGCTACTTCCGGCAATCCCCAGTAAGCTCCGCGAACAGTGCGGAAAAGGCTACCGATTTAAGTATCGTACCGATTTAATTATCGTACCGATTTAATTATCGTACCGATTTAATTATCGTACCGATTTAATTATCGTACCGATTTTATTATCGTACCGATTTTATTATCGTACCGATTTTATTATCGTACCGATTTTATTATTTTTATTATGGAATATCGAGCTCTACAGTTTCGCGCTATCCGAGCACAGTGAACGCAGCGGGTTCGACAGGAGTGGAGAGAATCATCGTTGGACTTTAGAGCTTTTCGCTATTGTCGGGCACCGCGCGCGCTTCTCGTTTTCTTCCTTTATCTCTTTACGTTTCTTCCGGATGATCAATAACGAGCGCTAAAAATTGGAGGCACGAACCTCCGCTCGGCTCTTCCGAGGCTCTTTCATCTTCTTTATAGCTTCGTTTCGCGAAGGGGCTCTCCGCCGGAGCCGCAGTTTCCGACGAAGTGAGGACGGAGCTTTCTGATACCACAGCTTCCGCTTCCGGTCCAGGACCTTGCAAGACGCACCACTCACGAAGTCCCCGTCGGGACGATAATTGAATCGGACCTTTCGGATGCCGTCCGGAGTCATTGTGGCGTTACCTTTCTCGTGGAAACCGGCGAAATAGACAAAGGAGTAGGAGAAGAAGCGAAGGAGAACCAAGATGGTATGAAGGAAGCTTCTCCTGGATGCTCCACCGTAGCCGGCGCTAACCGCACTCGAGCTTTCTCGAGGACCTCGTCTCTCTTCCTTGGTTATCCTCTCGAATTACCTGCTCATGCTACTCTGCACTGTTAACCAAAAATTGTTAATTGCATGCATCTGACTGGATGTTTTTATGCAGAAAGTTGTACATCAAATTTGATGCACAGTTCTTGTGAAAAGTAAAAATAATTTTATAGCGACATTGAAGTAAATTATTGGAAACAAATTACTTCTGTAATAAAATTGAAGTAAATTATTGGAAATAAGTTACTTTTATAGTACATTGAAGACAGTTATTGGAAATAAGTTACTTTTATAGTAAACTGAAGTCAATTATTGGAAATAAGTTTCTTTTGTAGCAAAATTGAAGTCAATTAATGAAAATAAGTTACTTTTATAGCAAAATTAAAGGAAATTATTAGAAGTAAAGATATGATAATAAATGGCTCTTCGAAGCTAGGGTAAACCAGCCAATGAATGGACAGGACCGATGAATGGACACTTTCCGTAAGAGCTTGAATAAAAAACGTCCATTCATTGGCTTTTTCATCTGCTTAACTGTCCATTCATTGGCCCGTTTACCCTATTGTCGTTGTTTGAATATTTCGCGACTATAATTTCATGAACATTTCATGAAAATTTGAAAATATTGTTTGACTCGCGTACATTCGTAATTTGCATCAGTGTGCCAACCGATCGACGAAAAAACCTTTCCGGGGGGTGTGACTGCGCTCGCGAGTTTCCGAGGCGCCGTGGCGCGAGTTGCTCTTCCGCTCGGTGACCTTTTAAGCTCTGTCAACGTGGCTTCTTGACTCCCGTTCCAGTCTGCCTCTTTTCCTCTCAAAGTCGGCAATAATTAGCCGAGAAGCCGTACGAAACTTGTGTCGAACGAGGTCAATCATTTCGAAAGACACGTTCAAGGCACGATCATATGTACATTTTTTCCTCCACACGATAAACGCATCAAGGTAAATTGTCGCGCGATATTTGTTTTTAATTAGAAAAATACATCTCAAAAAATATTTACATACATATGCGCTAGAAAACCGCGTAAGTGGCGTCCAGATAAGTTTTACCGATCGAAAAAGTTGTACAAAGTACGACCTGGTAAGTTGGATTGGCCTTTTCTGGGAGTCGTTCTGCCCGCATGGCGGGGAGAGAAAATACCCCTTCCATTTCGTTACCTGCCTGTCAAATCGTTACTGCTCCATGTTTTTGTACGGCACTGCTGAGCCGGCAGGTAGGAGAGAGCTGGGCAAAATGAGACAGTGGGGCGAAACGCAATTTTCCAATAACTTTCGGAAGGTGGCGGTGGTGGCTCACGGGCCTGAAAATCCGGATGTACCCTTGGGTCCATCCGGACCCAAAATGGGGCATCGACCAACGATTGGAAAATTGGGTTTTGCCCGGCTCTCCCCTACTAAGGCAGATATCGCGGAGTCCAACTCATCCGGTCGTGCCTAATTGGCCCGAGGCAACTTACTGGGTCGCCCACTGTATACGAAATACGCGAACAGCGGAGCATAATTGGATAGTTCGCGATCATCGCCACTCAATTGTACCGCAACTTACTCAACGAGGAGTGACAATATTCCATTAAATCTTGAGTCTCGACTTCGTTTCTCGCTGATCTAATAAATTAGGCCGAAGCGACTAGAGTGAGAATAAAAAAAGAAACTAAAAAGAATATAGCTTGAAAAGCCACGGGTAAGTTGTAACGCCGGTGATCGCGTCGAGAGGAGTTAATCGCCGGGGGCGATTGGCGAATTAAATTTGACGATAGAGTCGGGTCGTGAAACCGTCCGGGGTCGAGAATGTCAGGAAGTGGATGGTGTCGGTGGCTCTTCTGTGCCGTTGATCAGAATGAAAAAGGAGCCTCGTGGAGAGGCGAGGAGCGCGCCAGGAACACCAGTGGCGGTGACGGCGGGGAAACTCCTGGGCGACCGGAAAGTCGACGGCTCACCCCGTGACGGATCCTCCGCGGGAGAGTTGGAGATCAATTTTCCAATTTCCCCGCTTGTCACTCTCGGGCCCGTCGACGCGGAGTCTCTTCCCGGCTCTTTCGCTAGGCTGAGCGCGTCCCGGAGTCATTCGCTCGGAATATTTCTCGGTTCCGCTCGACAGGGATATCCACCGACGCCGACGACGCGGCCTCAAAAGTCGAGCGACAAAATTTTGCCCTATTAAGGCAGTCCTTGCGTCGCGTCTGCACAGTAAAAAATAATTTCGTAAAATCGGAATGCTAAATTTCGTAAAAATTATTTTGTCAGATGAGTGACAAAGACTTGTCACTTATTTGAATATACGTACCTGTCCTTTTATTTCCCGTGTCATCGGCAATTTTTTTTAGTTTGTAATTTTGTTTGCTAAACTAGAAAATTAACAAATAAAAAATTGTTGACGTTTGGGGACAATAAGTTGTTGTAAAAAGTACAAACTTTTTGTACTGTGTGACGCCACCTAAGTTCGGGAGAGGAATGAGAGAAATTACAAACACTTCTCGATGGAATGAAAATCTGAAAAAATCGGGCGCATCGAGGGTGTTGAAAACATTGTTTTTGCATAATTATAACTCCAAAATGTTATCAACGAATTACTGAAAAATAAAAAATGTGCAACAAATTACCCGGCAATTTAATTGTGTTTTTGTCACGAAAATGATTTGTCAATTTTTCTGAATACGTACGAATTTTTTCAGAATTTTATGTAGTGTTTGAAAATTGCAATTACAAAAAAATTAACACAAAGAAAACCCAATTTTCAATCATTACATAACATTCTGAAACAATTCATACGTACAAAAAAAAAGTAACAAATCAT
This sequence comes from Exephanes ischioxanthus, assembly GCA_958510785.1. Classification (NCBI taxonomy): domain Eukaryota; kingdom Metazoa; phylum Arthropoda; class Insecta; order Hymenoptera; family Ichneumonidae; genus Exephanes; species Exephanes ischioxanthus. Next base: position 4,207,656 of record OY294016.1, read on the forward strand.
TTTCATGAGAAAAAAATTTGTTATTTCTGTAATATGTTGATAACATTTTGGAATTATTATTATGCACAAACAATCTTTTAAGCACTTTCCATGGGCTTGATTTTTCAAAGATTTTATCCGATCGAGAAGTGTTTGTAATTCTCTCTTATTCCTCTAAAAATTAGGCGGCATCAGACATGACGCAATCCTTCTTTTTTCATTTCTTTTTTTTCATCAGCTACGACCCTTTCCATTCTCGTCGCCTGCCTCACGATCGGCGCGCTGACACAGAATCTATTTTTTTTTAACGTAGGTTACTTAAAATTCTTGCGAGCCATCGTCTTGTTTTTTTTGTTTTTTTGTTTTTTTTTTTTTTTTTTTTTGAAAAATCACTCCATCGCTATTGCCTACTTTCATCTGATTCTTCCGCTTTCATTCGCATCGTCCGTATCCGCTTAGTATGCCGAGACGAGTCGCGCTACTCGACTGTGATATTGCTTCGGCGTTTGCGCGCCCTTCTTCCTCGGTCGTGATCCTCACTTCCGCCTCCGGCTTTCGCCCTTCGAGAGCTCCGCCGACCCGATCTTCGGCTCTCCCGACGAAGAAATATCCCGGAGTGTTCGCTTTCTCTTTAAGCTCAAAGCTCGACCTTCCCTTTCTCTCGGGGCGTTATTTTTCCTCTCTCGAGCCTCTCTTATTTCTCGATTTAGCTCACTTTACCATTACCTCGCCCGCTCAAATTCTAATCCTCCCGTGGCAATCGCCTCTTCCGTCTCTCGCGTCTCCGACCTTTGGCGATTCGCTGCGATTCAATTTCGCATGTTCGGGGGAAAATGAAAGGGAAGGAAATACGTAACGGCTCGGCTTTCGCGGGCCAAAGAGAATGTGGGCGACGGGGGAAAGGGACGAAGAGAAAAATTGCGGACAAGAAGGACGTAGGGAATATCACGCTCAATCCCCAAACGCAAGCCCCAGTCAATTGAACGATCGACGGATGATCGCTTCCCTACGCGAAAGCGTTAGCACGAAAAATTCTCCGACGTCAAAAAATCGTTCGGTTATTCGTCAAATGGTGATGAATTCTCTACCGAGAGAGAACGAATAAGTGAGTAAGTGCTCAATTTGGCAAAGCAAATTTTCTTGCTCGGCACTTAAGGATTAAAGATTTTTTAAATAAAGGTTAATAAAGGTTAGGTTAAAGATTTTTTTAAATAATAATTCAGTTTTTTTTTTCTTGAAGCGAATTCGAGGGATTTTCGAGGGAATTCGCGGAGAAAAATAGTTCTGTTTCTCTAACAAAATGTAGATCGTTAATAATTTATTGTCGTGCAACAGCAAAATATTTTGTTCTCCCTATGTTAAGCAGGTAAATCAGTTATGGTAACAAAATTCTTGTTGTCCCAACAATTTTTTTTTCTCCGTGAAGCTAAACTTTGCTTTGGCGACAAAATTTGGAGCCGTTCATCTTTGCCATTATTTGTTTGCTTCGTCTTTCCGTTTGTCTGACGCGACTCGGGTAGCATCAGAGAAAGCCACGCAGTGTATTTATTTTTTATCGGTCATCGAGAAACCTAGTTCGGGAGCTTTATCGTATTCAAGTCGTTCTGGTATTTGTGCGATGAAATTAATTTGCTACCGAGAGCGGCCGAAAAAGTGAGTTGGTACTAAATTTTACAAAGCAAATTTTCTTGCGCGGCACTTGGGTCTGTTAAAGATTTAAAAAACAATAATTCTTTCGCACGGTTCTTGAGCAAGCGAATGGAAGAGCATCGTCGATTCGAGGGATCTTCGAGGGAAGTTAAACTTCATTTTCGTTACAAAGTTTGGAGCCGTTCTTCTTTGCCGTAAACGGCAAAGAAGAGGACACGGCTCAACCCTCTCCCTCTTTCGAGGACGTGGAGTAATTTAGCTAATGGGAAAAGTTCATGTACCTTCCGCCGGGTACAGAGTCTTCCGTCATTGTCGTTGTCTCTGGGGTCTGCGGATGGAAGAAATTGCGAGGAAGACGATAAATACCAGTTAGCCCTGTAGTTGTCAGGTTCGTTCGCCCTCGCCGACTTTCCCGCGTTTGCCTCGACGAAAGCTTCCTCGAAAACCCACGCGAAAGTGACGAGTTCCGCGCATCCGATAAAAGTTCCTAAGGCCAAAGCTTCGATGACGTTTCCCCCGGTCGTCAAAATGGGCTACACAGGCGCATCAAAAAAGGAATAAAGCCCCTGGGCTCGAAGATCAGTGAATTAGATATGAGTGAACGATGGAGGGGAAAAAGCACTTCGGGCTTAACTCTACGGAGTGCTGATAATTTTATAGAGACTCGAACACTTCTGAATTCTGAAAATTATAAATACCAGTTATTGACAAATACCAGTTATTGATAAATACCAATTATTGATAAGTACAAATTACTGATAAGTACAAATTACTGATGAATACCAGTTATTGATAAATACCAGTTATTGAAAAATACCAGTTTTTGACAAATACCAATTATTGAAAAATACCAGTTTTTGACAAATACCAATTATTGATAAATACCAATTATTGATAAATACCAATTATTGATAAATACCAATTATTGATAAATACCAATTATTGATAAATACCAATTATTGATAAATACCAATTATTGATAAATACCAATTATTGATAAATACCAATTATTGATAAATACCAATTATTGATAAATACCAATTATTGATAAATACCAATTATTGATAAATACCAATTATTGATAAATACCAATTATTGATAAATACCAATTATTGATAAATACCAATTATTGATAAATACCAATTATTGATAAATACCAATTATTGATAAATACCAATTATTGATAAATACCAATTATTGATAAATACCAATTATTGATAAATACCAATTATTGATAAATACAAATTACTGATGAATACCGGTTATTGAAAAGTACCAATTATTGACAAATACCAGTTATTGACAAATACCAGTTAGCCTTGTAGTTGTCACTGGTTCGTTCGCCCTCGTCGACTTGCCCGCGTTGCTTCGACGAAAGCTTTCTCGGAAATCCACGCGGAAGTAACGAGTCCAGCGACTCCGGTGAAAGTCCATAAGCCCAAAGCTTTCATGACGCTTCCCCCAGTCGTAAAAAAGTCTACAACAAATGCGAAGCAAAAAAACTCAACATTTCATTCTCTTTCACTAAAACAGAGCTTCCTCTACGAGGAGGCAAAAGGAACAAATTCCGTAGCCTCGACGATCAGTGAATTAGAGATGAGTGAACGAAGGGAGGACAAATGAGGAAGAAAAAAGCGATCGGAGCTCTCTCCGGAGTGCTCATTATCTCATGGAGAATCCGAACAATTCTGCATCCTGAAAATTGCAAGAGCACAGCCGAGCCACCGTCGATGAGACATCAGCGTAGAGGGCGAAGCGACGAGCGATTTTGTTCCGGCTCTCCGTTCCGTACCGGACGTTCCTGCGCTTCGGACACCGCTCTCACGCTCTCTTCCCTGGAATCTCTTTTATTAACTTTTAAATCGAGCACGCAGACAACGGAGCCCTTCCTTCCGCTTCTCCGCTACCTTGTACCATCCACAGAGTACACTGTCTGGTTCTACCAGCGTCCCTCATCGCCCCCGGAACCGTTCCGCCCTCCTCATCAACGACTTATTAAAGCTCGCTTGGAAACGCGGCTGGTGCGGCGACCCTTGCGCTCGCCGATGGCACCGTCTGCGCGCGAGTTCGACGCAACAGAACCCCTCATCTGGCTTGTTCGTCCGTTCACTGAAAACAAATATCAATGAGTCATGTAAAATTGGGCTTGCGGGCTGCCAAAGAAAAAAATTGTTATTCCTTACAATTCCACACGGGATCGAAACGCTAAGATGTCAGCTTGAGAGTCGGCGAGTCAACGTTTCAATATCATATGGAGTTGTAAGAATTGAAAGTGGAATTGAAATAATAGTACTTGGCGATACAAGTGCGGTAGAGCGAACTTTATACGCACGCTGTATTCCACGTATTTTTTCCCGCTGATTACGAATATAACAATTATTTTACTCCCAACCCAATATTTTCCATGTAAATCACAATCGAACAAAATCTTGTTCGCTTCTTTTTAGCGAAAAATCGAAACACAATAGATATTCTATTTTTTTTTGTTCTCTTATTGTTACGAAGAATATTGGAGCGTAATCCTGCTTACTGAGTTCGCGGGTCTCGCGAACATATTCGTCGCCCCGAATCATGCATTATTAATGGGGCATTTGAAGAACGACGGTTCGAGCGAACAAGTCGCCGGCTCGATGAAGCGGTATGTTTCCCGTGTCGCTGTTTCAAGTTTCCGTGTAAATAATGCAGCAGGCATAACCACGGCTCTACCGTCGCTAACTTTGAAACGTCGTACGTGCCGTACGCAGTGTATAGTTTAAAATCCTGTTCAGCCATGTTCAGACATTTAGACATGTTCAGTGGTGAACATGTCTACGCCCCGTGCAGGCCCACCTCGGAGGGGGGGGGGGAGTGGAAACGTGCCACAGCGACTTTGCTTTTCGAGTTAAAAAAAAGTAAAAAATAGTAATAATTCTTCGTAATTTTTTAAAATTAAATTCTACAACATTTTTCTCATCACTCATTAATTTTCATACAAAATAACTACAAGTGTCCCGATGGGTTGTGTCTAGATAGATGTAAGGTATGTGGGCACTTGTACTTATTTTTTACAAGATTTTTTAAATATGGTCAATGGGCAAGGCGTTAAAGAAAAAAAGTTGTTATTTGCTTCCTCATAGAAGAAGCTTTGTTTTTCTATTTCTTGTGTACACGTTTCAAAATTAATTCGGACGAAAGTTTGTAACTTCCGTATACCGATATATACATAGTATGTTATATGCGGTATATTATGTTAGTATATTATATATAGAGTATGTTATATTATAAGCGGTAAACGTATGTTTCCACATACGTTTACCGCACGTGCAAACGAACTTCGAATTTTCCGCACGTTGATATTCGCACCGGGGGTTGAAGTTGCATGTGTGTAGCTTACGCCACAACCTCCGAATAACGTGCCGTAGCTGTCTTCCGGATTTACGTCATACCGCCGTCATTTTTTCATTAAATTCTATTCACATTTTTTTCTTCACTTTTTTATTTTCTTACAAAATAACTACAGGTGTCCCGATAGGTCGTGTCCACATAGATACAACGCTTGTGGACACTTGGACTTATTTCGTAAAACATTTTTTAAATAAGTTCAATAAGCAAGGTATTAAAAAAATGTTGTTTTTTTATTTTATAGAGAATACGTTCCAAAATTACATCAGACGAAAGTTTGTAACTCTCGTATACCTATATATATATATATATATAGTACATAAGTAACGTAACGTTAGGATATTATTTATATAGAGTATGTTATATTATAAGCGGTAAACGCATGTTTCCACATACGTTTACCTCATGTGGGGACGAACTTTGAATTTTCCGCACGTCGATATTAGCACCGGGGGTTGAAGTTGCATGTGTGCAGCTTGTGCCACAACCTCCGAATAACCTGCTGTAGCTATCTTCCGGATTTACGTCATACTGCATACGTCGAAGCCGGGCCAAAGTAGATACTGCGTGGCTGCTCAACTCGTAGACGAAAGGTGGTGGCTGCTGCACAAAAGCGGATCGCGTTTGCTCCGGAAACAAGGGGCTCAACTGTTGAGCGAAGTGCACAACGAGAGTTGCCCCCCCCCCCCCTCGCCCCCCCCCCCACCCTGCCCCTATTTATAGATGCATAAACACACGAAATTTCTCGGCTATGAGGTATCTGTCTGCAGCTACAAGCTTTTCATGCAGAGCGCATCTGCGATATTGCGTCGAAATGAGAGACACCTGCGCTTGAGTGAGCATACGCATGCGCGAGAACATACACGTAGTTATACATATAGTACGGTAATACGGTCATGTTTTTTTTTTTTTTTTTTTTCCTTAACGGAACGATTTAATATCGTTGATAACATATAAAGTAGACTATATGAAGTGTATGAGACTGGGTAAGCAACTATTCATTCAATATTTTACGAGAATATAAACATTTTATGACGAAGATGTCTGCATGAGACCTAAATTTCATCGAGTTATAACCGTTGTGTTTTGCATCGCAGGAATTTGCTCAGGGAAGTTTAGGTGGAGAATAAAATTGTATAAGCGAAGAATTTTTTTTCCACAGCTGTGCATTGACAGGGACTTGCCAAAGATGAAATTTGATGTCGTAACTGTATTTTTTGTTTTCAAGTAATTGTAAACATTTATGTTGGACAGAGCGGGGCAAAATGGGACAGTGAGGCTAAACGCAATTTTTCAATAATTTTCTTCCGGATTTTCCAGCCCCGTTTTGCCCGACTGTCCCATCCAAAAATGATTGGACACTTGCTTTTTGGCCCACTGTGCCATTTTACTATTAGAACTTCGCCAATAATATCCAGCTCAGAACCACATACGCGTGATGTTGATTTCGCTCGGTCGTAAAATTGGCGTCAGAAGTGCGTCACGAACTGTCGCGTGTGTCTTTAGACCAATCTGTCCTAACACAAAACTTGAAAATTGAAACTTTCGTATGGCTTTCTAATCATGTTCCTTCATTCGCGAAGCTTTCTCTACGAGGAAACTAAAAATACAGAAAATGCTTCATATTAGAAGAAGCTTCGCGAATAAAGGAACATTATGATAAAGCCATATAAAAATTTCAATTTTGAACTTTCATAAGGAAGCGACATGGAAATTTCAATTCTCAACTTTGAAAAAAATCAATAAAGTATAAAAATGTATGTATCTTGCGTAATGTTTGCTGACGATCCTTGACGTCGATGTGAAATGAAATAAAAATAAATAAAAAATGTGCATCTGCTGTCTGATCGCATAATCCGTGCACGGCGGATGACAAACTTGACAAACCCGACTCCCTCGGTACACGTCCGGGCGTTCGCCAGGCCGTAAGAAGTCGTAACCCATATTGGATTTAATATTACACAATACATAGGAATTACCCTATATCCCGAAGTCGGAACTTCGCCGATCCATAACGACTTTGAAACTCGGCGAGTCCGCATTTGGCATGACACGCGAGAGCCCCGACAACTTCGACGACGTTACGTGTCACCGAGGGTTGGTAAACGCCTGGGCCGGGCCTCGCACCCTGCGCCGGCGAAGACGAGCCGACTGCCGGATTGATAAGTCGACGGAAGGATAAACTCGAGTGACGCGTGCTCGCCTCGTCGCATCCAAATTGCCAACTTCATCGGCGACCCAACGATTTTCCAACGAAAATTCAATTCTCCCAAATTATACCGGGAATAGAAGAAGAGAACATTGAAACGGTCGCGATTTTAACGAGACGAGACTTTATCGAATTTACGTCGGAATCTCCTCGAATCTCCAAACTCTCTCCTGCGAGCAAATCAACGGAAATTTCCTACTTTTTTTATCCCCCCCGCTTAAATATTAAACCGACGCGTTGATACCTTGTTCGCTGGGATCGCCGGGCTCGTTTCGTTCGCATTACATCCCTTTTCAATCCCCTGTCTCGCATGAATATCCGTGATCCGCCCTGTGTATCGCCGTTCTCGCGGAAATGTTCCTGCGGAGAGGGGAGCGTGTGTCGGGGTGGGGGAAGGGAGGAAGGGAGGGGCGAGGGGGAGGGGGAGGGATATAATGGAGCCTCCATGCATGTATTATGTAATATGTAGAAACGACGGGACAGGATGGAGCTAACGTTCGAGAAATCCTTCCATTGTCAAGCGTGCGTCGGGGAACGCTCGATTTCCGCCGAATTTGCAAAACGTCACAGACACATGTATGTATTCTTCGTGACGCATAATGGCGAATGGAGGGGAACGGAGCGAGGCAATCGTTGGTCTCTGTTCGGGAGCAGCGAGCGCGAAACGAATGGATAATTGGAGCGTTGAATATTCTTTTTCGTTGATCTTTACCGAAAACCATTATCTCCGCGTTACGGACGGCTTTTTACTTGCTCCGGATGAACTGATTGATATTCCGTTATAACTAAATATTTTAATGCGTCAAAAATATTTTTGGTGAAATAATCAAACATTTTTTTCCAACCAACCAATGTTTTAGCTGTACCAACAAAATATTTATTTTAACGTCCCGGCCCGAATCTTTAGTTGATTCGACCGTCTTTTTTTATCAGTGTACAATGTAGCGGTTCCCCGTAAGGAATAAATATAGTCTTGTAATATGAACGAGAGATGTTTTAAGACGACTAACGGGTTGACGACTCTGTAATGTGCGCTGTCGGATAACAGCCGCATTTGTCTTGACGTCAAATATATTATTCCTTTCCCGCGAATAAACATTTATTTTAAAGTACAAATCTTTGAACAGATTTTTTTACTTGCACCAAAGAATATCCGTTATTTGAATGTAATAAGGATTTTCTTAAGGCAAGTAAACACTTCTTTTATCTTAATAAACGTCATTCGAAGATCGAAACTTATATTATTAATAAATCTTTTTTCTGGGTGTATGTCAATGGATCGGTGTCGCAGAAATCGCGCTGAGAACGGCACACTGGACCGGTGCTGGCGGGGCGTTGGGCGAACACCGGCCGACGCCGTGCCAATGCTGGCCCTGTGCGGCGCTCCCACCAGCGATCGAGCGGAAATATTATGAATGATTTATGGACCTATCGACGACCGTCCTAAGTCTGACGATCTTGGGTGGGAGGAGCCGAACTGCGATACATCTTGATTCAGCGGTTAATCGTCGTACGATTTCCATGCTTGCGGTCGTTTGATGGGGGGGGGGGGGGGGGGGGGGGGCTCAACGCTGATTGATCGATCGGTACATCGCTTGTTCAATTGACCCACGATGCCGGCTCGTGCGGCACTGCGCGCCTCCCTTTCGCATCCACATCTATTCACCGGTAGGTTTAATCACTGCCGAAGTTGTCCCGGCAACCTCATGACCGGTACCGTACGCAACTCGGTCGACACTGGACGATGGATGCCTCGTCCACGCCAATGACTGACACCACTCATCCGCGCGAGCTCCATTCGACGCTTGATTCGTGTTATTCGCATTCGAGATCACGTTATTGTATGTCAATTTTTTTTCATATATAAAAAAAATGACCGCCAATGCTGCGTTTACCGGAGGAGCGATATATCGATAAAACAGTGTTCTACCATTGTTCACATTTTTTGATAATGTACCCGGATCGATAAGACACATACGATTCCTCGATACAGCAGCGGAAGCTGATCGGGAGTAAGTTCTTTTTATTTATGAAAAAAGATTATCGCATATGCTTCACTTAAACAGTTTTAGGGTCGTTTTCCTTTTTGAAAAATTTGCTTCTTTTGTTTCTTTTTTGTTACTACATTTTTGGATCGCTGTTATTGGCTCGTCTGTTAGAGGGGCGATATATCGATAAAACAGTGTTCCACAATTGTTCAAATTATTGCAATACGATTTTAACAAATTCTCCAGGTTCTTTGGGAGGTTTATTGTACATTAATCTCGTCGAATGTAACACCAAGCTCTCGAGGTATCGATTGACTGTCAATTCAGGGATTTTCGATCGTGTACCCGGGTCGACGAAATACAAACGGTTTCTCGATGCTGCATTGGAAGCTGATTGGGAACAAGTAGGGGTGAGCCGGGCAAAACGGGATGATGGGACAACACCCAATTTTCCAATAGCTTTTGGATGGTGACGGAGATTTTAAGTGAGGCAAAATGGATTGAAAATTCGGATGTGTCGTTGACAAAATGGGGCTTCCGAAAATTATTGGAAAATTGAGTTTTGCACCCGCTGTCCCGTTTTGCCCGACTGTCCCATTTTGCCCCGCTCTCCCCTATGTCTTTATGGTTGTTTTCAATCGAAATAATGCATCACTGGGGGAAACCTTCAGCCAGAATGGTGCTCAAGTTACTTGCGCTTCAACAGCTTCAGGATTGTTTTCCTTTTTGAAAAATATGTTTCATTTGATTCTTTCTTTTATTTTTTACTACATTGTTGGATCTCCGTTATCGTCTCGTATGCCAGAGGGGCAATTTGTCGAAAAAACAACCGATTTCTCGATTCACCGACGAAAGCTGATCCGGAACAAATATTTTTTTATGGTTGTTTTCAATCGAAATAATGTATTCACTGGGGAAGTCTTCAGCCATCATGGAGCTCGAGTTATTTATCCTGTCGATATCGTATTCATACCAGGTTTTTTTTTCTTTTATTTTGTTATTTTTTTTTGACATTTACGATTGTAAAAACGGGAAACGAAGCGAACTATTGCAATCAATGCCCTTCGGCGTAAATCGAATATCACATCGACAACAACGAAGCTTTTTGTTTTATATTGATGAAATGGGAAGGATTTTATTTTGTATTTTATTTTATTCTTTTATTTTGTATGACGTATTCGTTGATTCCAGTGAAATTTTTAACAATATTTTCTCGTAATCCCGAAGCTTACCCATGCGAATTTTCTCGACATGTCGCTCGAGAGCATTTCAGCCAGGGTCGACGATGGATGAATCGCTCTATTCGATAGGTGAATTTTTCTCCAGCATCCTATCTCTGTCTCCGTCCGTCCGTTTGTTTTACCCTTTTTGTATCAGCACACACGCGTCTCTGGGGGTAGAGAAGCCGCTGGCGCGCATCAGCTTTCCGGACCAGTTCGTTTGTACATCCACTCTATAGGATTCGCTTCGTACCCCCTTTTTTACCCCATTTTTATTTTTATTTTCTTTATTTGTTATTTTGTGTCCGTCCATTTGATTCGCCGATTCTCGGACGAACCGGAGAACGTACTGCCGCCAAGGGAACGCGAGAAACGACCAGAAAGAAACGAGTTTTAGTTCGTTCTCGCTCCGTTCGTTTCCGGTCTCTAGCGATTTCCGAACGATTCGTATCCAACAATTTTTTTTCTCCCCATCAGACAATTCGCAAAATTAAAAAAAAATTTACACGTACACGCGAATATTTGTTTTTCTTCAAATTAGATCTCAGCTCTGTCTCAACTTCAACCAACCAACTTGAAATTGTTCCCCACTAAAAGTATTGCGTTACAAGTCGATTTAAGAAAATAAGAAAAAAAGTAATCGTTGAAATATATGGAGAAACGCCGAATTATTTTACCTTCGCCGAAAGGTAAAAGAATGGAGAATGTAAAATAAGGTAAAATAATGGAGAATGTAAAAATAAGGTAAAATAATAGAGAATGTAAAAATAAGGTAAAATAATAGAGAATGTAAAAATAAGGTAAAACAATGGAGAATGTAAAAATAAGGTAAAATTATGGAGAATCACCGAATTATTTTACCTTCGTCGAAATGCTCGACTCTAATTACCAGGTACGCTGGTTCTACCGCTATGAAAAAAAAAAAATATCCCATCGTCGCTCAGTAGACTCGCGAGCCGCGAATTTGCGCGGGGAGCGTGCATGAATTTGGCTGATTGTCAAGGGCCGCTGGGCGGGTCGGGGGGGGGGGGGGGGGTAGGTCGGGAAAATGTTGGGCGAGGCAAAAGCTTCGCAACGTTTCTGTCGGTGTAATTAATTAACGCCACTGTAATTAAACCGCGCGAGCTAACGTCCGGCAGATATTTTCACGCTCATGATGACTCCATTAATAATTATAATAATTTGGCGTGCTGATCGACGAGAGCGGGACGAGGCGAAATGAAAAAAAAAAACAAAAAAAAAAACATCATCAACAAAAAATCCATAGACACAAAACAATGTCGTCGAGTGGGCTTTCACTCCAATACGTATATAGACGATACACAAATGCATATATGCATAAAGAGTAAATAAAAATAATCGATGTACGCGGCTGTGTCGTTGGGTGAGGCTGAAGGAGGTTGGACCGTGTGATGAACCCTCTTTTCTTTCTCCGCCCCCCCCCCCCCCCCCTGCCGCTCGGTTTCCCGAGTACATAATAATGTAGTACACGTACCTACTATGTGTATATGAATAAACCGGCGGTGTTCGACGATAAAACGCTTTTCTTGCGGCAGCAAAGCTGCGCACACATTGCGCTTTGCATCGTGGCGAGGTCGATGTACCTCTCGCCCATTCCATTCGGTTCTCTTTCTCTCGTTCGAGCCCACCGGTGGAAGCCGGCGACACAGCCGACGCGAGGGACGAGAGAGTAGATCGCTTCGGCGGTGAATGCAGAAAGTCTCGAGAGTGTAATCGATTGAGAGAGCTGGCGAGAGAGAAAGAGAGAGAGAGAGAGAGAGAGCGGGTGGAGATGAAGAGCGGGCCGGCCTCTGCACAAACAAGTGTCGCGGCGAGTGTGTAAAGTCATTCATGCGAAATCACGTTCGGGATCCTCGGTCCGAAGTGGGCGGCGGATTATTGGGTAGGGAGTGTGAGAAAAGTGGTTATACTGCAAGATCTTAGAGTTCCCTAAGAGTGACGAAGTCTTTCATCCGGCGATCCGGCTCTGCGCAAGAGACTTTGGTCCAAATTTCCGCAGCCACGGCGAAGAGAGCCTCTTTCTGACTTTCTACACGGTTTTCCCTATATAAAAAAAAGAATTCAAACTGAATTTAAAAATCCGAAAAAATTCATACGTATTCAGAAAAATAAACGAATAATTTTCACTAAAAAAAAAGTTATGTTTCCGGGAGATTTGTTGAACAATTAAATTTTTCATCATTTTGTTAATAACAATTTGGGAATTATTATTATGCAAAACTAATCTTTTCGGTATCTTTAATACGCTTGATTTTTTTCAGATTTTTATACCATCGAGAAGTGTTTACAATTCCCTCTTAATTCTGTGAAACTTATGCGAAATCAACACCATTCGCAAGGACTATCTTAATAAATCACTTTCTCACAATAAATCTTACAATTAACATCATTCCGGCATTTGATGTAATTTCAACATTTACCTCGACCATGCCCTGGCAGACCATTACACGAGGAGAGGGCAACGGGGATTGGGTCGGTGATAAAGTATTTTTTACTCGGTAACCTGGAGAACGAATTTTGAGATTCAAAGTTTGCAGACACAGGGACAAGTTTGTCGAAGCGTCGGAGTCGCGGAGCAGCAGGAGCGGCTATGTAATATCGTGGCTGGGGGCGAGGCGAGTTTCACCGAGCTTTGCATGACAAACGCCTTTATTACACGGAGGGGGTCGCGCGCGGGAGGGACGAATAATAGCGTCGGCGCGGATAAGGGCGAAGGAGAAAGCGGGCCCCGCGAGGGGGCAGGAGCGAATAAGAGGGTTGCACTCTATGGAAGGAATCAAGAGGATGGAAGCGAGAAGGGCGAGGGGGATTCGTTGGACGGGGGATGTGGAAGGATAAGAGAAATCGTTCGCCACTGTGAACATTCGAGAAGCCATCGGGAAGTTTGATGCTCGATTCACGGCATAACCGATTAATTCGATAATCAGCATGGGCCGAAGCTGTGAGGCGATGTGCCGAATCGGAACTCGTTGATTCTGCGAACCTCGCGAGCTAACGACACACATGTTCTCTTCTCCGTTTTAGCGAACTGCGACGGAAATTATGAAATTTAAAAAATATTATTATATTATATTATATTATATTATATTATATTATATTATATTATATTATATTATATTATATTATATTATATTATATTATATTATATTATATTATATTATATTATATTATATTATATTATATTATATTATATTATATTATATTATATTATATTATATTATATTATATTATATTGGAACTTCACTTATCCGAACGCTCGGTCACCTGAACATTAGCGCGAAACATTAAAACATTGTTGCTCGCCGCGGCAACGCCGGTGCCCGTGTTCAAGCGTATTCAAATGCGATTTTCAACTTCAGTGTTGATCCGCTCTCGCACTGTCTTTCCCAAGCAGTTTCATCAACCCCAGTAGCGTCTGACAGCGCGAATTAGAGACTAGTTTCTATACCAAATAGTTTGAATGGGACATTTATATCTCTACCATTCACAACTCTACCAGATTTTGTGTAGCGATTTTGGGTAGAGTTTTAGTACGGTAGAGTTGTAATACGGTAAAGATGTTTTCCGGTAGAGTTGTTATTTGGTAGAAATGTAAATGTCTCGTTTCAATGGCATTATATACGTAGTACACGTTGAAGCTGCTTCGAGATCTGCTCAAAAGCGCGTACCTGACGTTCGGCACTCAAAAATGGACGACTTTATTTCACAGAATCCTTGAATCAAGACTTACATTATTATATTAATAATTTATCGATAAATATTAACGTTAATTATATGTTTATATAACTTTTTTATTCGAGTAAATCATGACGTTCGATTATTCTAATTCTCGTCCAGTCTAGATCGGGTTCGTAACAAACAAATTATTATAAGAAAGTTTCCATCCCTCCGAAGCGTAATTTTAATTTTAATTTTTCTTCTGCAAGAACTTCTCTCGCTTCGTTCGAAAATTGCCAAAGTTCGATATTACTCGAACAATATGAACGTAACAGTTTCACCGTCCACTACACAATCAGTGTAACTTTGCCGCGCATGCGGTCTGGATTAACGTGAAGGAACAGCAAAGGAAATAAGACTACCAGTTTCCTCGCTCTCCCTTTGGACTCGTCTCTCGAGTTTCCGCATCTTTCGTCTCGTCTTTCGCTACAGCCCATCAGCGTCCGTTACTCCCTTCGACCCCCCCCCCCCCCCCCCCTCCGCCCGCTCTTAGTATAATCTGAGATTCGAGTTTTAGCGCACCAAGAATTCCGGATCGGTGAAACTTTCATAATTACAAAGTTTGACGAGCTATGCGACGCTGCTGACGCTCCCGCTAGCTCGTTTCATTACGTACACACCGAGCGAACGAGTTGTCCCCCTCCGACTCCCGAGCCTTCGCGAATGAGTTTAATAAACACAGATCTTGTATACCGCCGCATCGACGATGTAACCGAATATTCGACGGGCCTCGAACGAACGAACATCAAAGTGCAATCGAGAAGATTCGGTCTTCGTTTCGTTATAAAAAAATCATATTTTTTATGATCCAAGTTTGGCCTAAACTGCATCGCGTGCTTAAGATCTATCTGGAGTTCGAACTTAAGTCTGAACTGAAATTCGGTTGTAGTTCGATTCGATCTTAAGTTCGAGCGTTAGATAGATCTTTAAGCACGCAATGAAGTTCTTGATCTTAAGTTTGATCTCGAGCGATCTTAAGTTTGATCTCAAGGGCGATCTTCAGTTTGATCTGAAGAGCGATCTTAAGTTTGATCTCAAGAGCGATCTTAAGTTTGATCTCAAGGGCGATCTTAAGTTTGATCACAAGAGCGATCTTAAGTTTGATCTCAAGGGCGATCTTCAGTTTGATCTCAAGAGCCATCTTAAGTTTGATCTCAAGAGCGATCTTAAGTTTGATCTCAAGAGCGATCTTAAGTTTGATCTCAAGGGCGATCTTAAGTTTGATCTCAAGAGCGATCTTAAGTTTGATCTCAAGAGCGATCTTAAGTTTGATCTCAAGAGCGATCTTAAGTTTGATCTCAACAGCAATCTCAAGTTTGATCTCAACAGCAATCTCAAGTTTGATCTCAACAGCAATCTCAAGTTCAAACTAACCTCTTAAAATGCGACTCTAACAGGCGTTGAATTTCAAAAAAATTGTCCGGTTGAGTTCGTCTCGGCAAGTGCACTCTCCGTGGCTCAGAAATTCCCCGTTCCTCGGGTCAACCGTCCGAAAAGATAACTCATCGATCTAAGATAATTTTTGTAACAAAAACGTTGAAAAAAAAAATTCAGACGGCAAAAAAATGAACCCTAAAAAAATGACATACTTTGGGAGCGAAGCGGAGGATAATATTTCAGAAATTCGTCGACGAGCTCTGTCAAATCGTGCTGGTCGAGGGCTCGAAAAGTTCCGACACAGCAGTCGAGTGCGATAGTCGAAAAGCTCGTCGATTCGCGTACGGGCGTTCCCCGACCGGCTTCCCGCTGCTTCCGCTGCACATCCCGGGCCCGAGACGCAGAGTCGAGAACTCGTCTGGAGATACTTCCAGCTGAGTATCGTGCATCGGGAGCGCTTTATTCTTTTCTTCTTGTCCATTACTTCTTTCGCTCTATCTGTCACTTCTTTCTCCACCTATCTGTCGATGATACCATTTCGCGCGAACATTTTTCGCGACATCGTTCAAGAACCCGTGGCCCGAGCGCTATCTTCTCCGCGAAACTTCGATCCTCGTATCTTCGTGCTACGACATACTTTTGAACTTATTCTTCCGTCATCTCCCTTTCCCATAAACGCCGAAGCGATAAGTTGCCGAAAAATCTATCGGGAAAAGATTCTCTGGACAGATCCACCCCCCCCCCCCCCCCCCCCGCATCGATGGGGATTGATATTCCTCGCAGAGTTTACACAACACCGGCCGGAATTTACATGGCCGGCCGTGCAGAAGCGAAACAGAGTCGAAGTAGAGTAGCGAGCTTTAGGAGAAATAGATAGTTTATATATCGCAGCCCTTCACTGGTGCTCCCTTTTCACGTCTGCTCGTGAGGATCGAAGATGGCGTGCCGGCCCTTCTCTTCGCGCGTTTGTTCGATCGTCGATATTCACCCGAAACCGGAAATGGGATTATTTTGCCCGACTTTGCATCCCGGAATTCATTGTCGAACAATGGAGAAACGAACAATCGTGCCGTACGTCTTCCTCGCGAGTAATCTTTATGTGTACCCTAAAAGTGTAGTACACTTCACACTGATAAAAATATACGGTTCAATCAACTAAGATTCGGGCAGGGACGTTCAACTAAATATTATGTTGGTACAGTTAAAGAAATTGGTTAGTTCAACGATTTGTTGGGTGATTTCACCAAAAGATTTTTGAGTCATTAAAATATTTTGTTGGACCAACTAAATATTAATTTGAACGTCCCTGCCCGAATCTTAGTTCATTCAAGTATACTTTTTTATCAGTGAAAATTCCTTACTTCGAAGGAATTTTTGATATGCTGATATGCAAGCAACCCCCGAAAGGACGATGGATCCCGCATCTGCGCGAGCTTTATGCGAATAACACCAATCTCAAGCAACGGCTTCATTACCGTTATTCGAATTCGAGATCATATTATTTTGGGCCATTTTTTTTATTTTCATATATAAACAATTATCAACAATAAGAGCGATCCAAAAATTTTGTAAAAAGGAAGCACATTTAAAAAAAAAAAAAAATGAAAAACGACCCTACAGCTGTTGAAGCGCATTCAGCAGCTTTAGGGTCGTTTTTCTTTTTTTTTAAATTGGCTTCTTTTTTGTACAACATTTTTGTATCGCTGTTATTGTAGGTAAACTCTATGTCTCGACCCCGGAAAGGACACAAGTGCGATCCTCAGGGGAAGCGCAAGACAGGACCAGTGTTGGAACAGCGTCGGCCGGCAGCGGTCCTGTCTTCAATTCCCGCCAGGGTTGTTTCACGGAATGTGACCGCGGTACGAGTTGGCATCGATGAGAGAGCGAAAACGAGCGTCTGAGTTAACCGTTACCTCTCCAGAAAACATTTTTCTCGCCCCCCTGCTAGCGTATCCGAGACACGTTTCGGCGATCCCGAATCGAACGCTTCTTTCCCTCGGTCTCTGGCGAGAATGTAGCCGAGAAAAAGGCCTCGCAACATTTTTTTTATGAATATAAAGCTTCAACTTTCCACCCTCCGATTGACTACATTATTTCAACCAAGCGGTCCTTTTTCTCTTTTTTTTTTTACACACTTTAAACTAAATCCCGGCTATCAGGTCGGTTATAATTAGCGATCCAACGACACTTTCTTGCAGTTTATTGCGTCGCCCCTGAGAGAAGTATAGTACAGGCCTCAAAGCGGTCGGCTGGACAGGGCCTAAAAAATGTTACCTTTGAGCCACCTCAGTCGGGCCGTCGCGACGCCGACGTCCCTCCCGGGGCTCGAACACTCTCGTCGAGCGAAATACGGCTACAAGGGGTACGCCACTCCGCGACGCCGACGTTCCAGTTCCACAGTGTGACGACAGACGCGCCTTTGACGACGGCACGAGAGAGGAGCGAGGGCGCCTTGTAGCCCGAAATTAAATAAAATAGGTCGACGTGCTGCCCGCCCTCGTTTCAGCTTTCCGTGTTATTGTCCCGCCCCCTCACCCCAACCGTACGACTTCCCCGCGACCGAAACAAACGAGAAGAATTTGATTCCCTCGCGAATGTCGTTTGGAAGACCATTTTCTTATTTCCGCCCCAGCAACCTCCGTCCAAGCCGGCTCGACTGACGCGAGCGCCATCTTTCGGACGCAGCGCTAAACTCGTAGTTACAACTTCCCGCTAATCGTCAACGATACAGTAACACGGTCTTCTTTACCGAGTTTCCATCGTGAGTGAGATCGGGCCGAGATTTACTCTGAACTAGTGGAAAAATTCTAGTAGATTCAAAAATCACTTATGGGATTGGCTTTTGACTCGAGAGTTTCGAAGTAACTAGAATTTTGCCACTAGTTCGGACTCGTTTCAGTCCGTTCTAAGTCCCGGTAGAAACTCTGTAATAGAGAGGTCTGGACACTCGCCGGGCAAAAGCGTGCCAAAATTGAAGTCAACGTGGACAATTCAGGCCTGTTTTATCTACACGCATGCGCAACGCGCGCTCGTTTCTCCACTGAACGATTACAACCGAACGATTACAACCGAATCTCCACTGAACGATTACAACCAAATCTCCACTGATCGATTGTAACCGAGCCGCAGTAAATTGGCGCTAATACATTTATTTCAACGAGAGAATCGTTCCTCCGCGCCGTCGGACTTTCCACAGACGACGACGGGCAAAGACGTCGAATCGAATCAACGCCGTTTGAGGAAAACTCCAATGAGCGATTACATGAACGGACGAAAGGGTTTCACAAACTATCGAGTTTCATGCGCCGACTTGCCAGACGGAAAGCCAGTCGTTCGCCGAGAACGAGCGACCGAGTTCCTCTTCTTCAGAAAGCGGGACCGAGAGCACATTTTGTGTTCGTTACATAATTCATCGCGAATCCATTAGAATTGAAGAGGGTTGTTGGTTTATTTTAATACCGGAGAAACCCTCGTCAAGCGCCTTCGCCGCGTTTTTCTTCCTCCCCCTTTCTTTTCCTTCTGCTTCATTCTTTTCCTCCACTTCTTTTTGCTTCCTCTTCTTGTTTGCCTTGAGCCTTGCGCGCCCCGGAGTTCCCCGCAGCTTGACAATCTTGCTACCTTGGATTCCGGCGTGCCGGGAAACCCGCGCCGAAACGTCATCAGTCACTTTCAGCCGGGGCGCTTTTTGTCCTCCTGGGAGAGAGCTTGGCTAATTTTCCAGGAATACGTGCGAGACGGGAGTTCCTGGCGAGCGAGGCGCAGCCCGCCGACCATTTACCCGTCTCGTTGCGGCCTCGTCTCGCTTCTTCGGCGGATAGTGACGGAGGTTCCGCTTCCGGAAAAGCTGTGTCACCTGGCACGTACCGGTCTCACACCGACCTTCTCGATACCTCGCGAACCCGCCGAAGCGACTCTCCCTCCGGCTCCTTTCTCTCGCCAGCCAGTCGTCGTCGCTTCTCAACTTCCTGCCTCGTCCCGCTTTTCTTACTGCGTTCCCTCCACCCTTTCTCACCGTCCGCCTCTCCCCGCTCCGAGGCACCCGGCCACTTCATCCGCCACTCGGCCATTCGAGCCGGACGGGAGAAAAAAAAATCCACCCTAACGACCAACCACGGTTAATGATTCTTCTTTCTTCTGCCCAACGTCCGGCGACCCTCGAAAGCGGATGCTCGAGTGCACCCCGCAGGCTTCACGCTTCTCCGCCATCGCGACTTCGGCAACCACGCTTCGAGATCGAAGCTTAAGGATATCCTTACCAAAAGTCGTTTCTGTTCGATCTTGATCAAACTTATGTGGTCTACTGAAAAAATCCCGCTTTATTCGTTCGAATTTTTTAAGTTTTTTTGACGGTCCAGTTTTTTTGCAACGTGATCTCAAAGTTACGTATTTTAACATGGGAAGGGTCGGATCTAACCTCAAAAACGATACAACGTATCGTTTTTCTCCGGCAATTTCTGTCCAATTGGAATAAAAAACTAACCGACTGAAGAGTATACTTTATTAAAGATTGTGTCAAAATTTCAAAAAGATTTACCGTCTCGTTTTCAACTGCCGTTGAAAAAACGAAGCGTCCATCTCTTTCTAGCAACACTTGCTTTATGTCACTCGCTCTCACACTCCTGGCTGCGTCACGTGACCTTCACTTCACCTTAAGGAAAGCAGCGATCTGGGAGCGTGCAAAAAAGCACGTGCGAAAAGACACATTTTAACGGCGCTGAATGACTGTGTGAAGAAAAAACAATAACTCGACGCCTCGTGACCGAAGAAATAAATTTGTTTGTCGACTCGATCAGTCGTTTTATTTATTTTATGGAAAAAAGGTAAAAAAAATGCATAAAAAGATACAGAGAAGCCGGGATTGTGTGCGATGGAGTCCATTCGAGGTGTTCATCAGAGCCTATGAAAAATTTAATTGTACTCCATTGTTTAATTGTAAAGGCTTCGTCGAGATGATAGGGGGAAAAAAAAGACCAAAGAAGGCTGCGGGAGAGCCGGAGGCTGAGTGGAACTTTTCCAGCAGCTGCTCGTGACAAAATATCCCCGTCGCCCGTTATTTTCGTAACAAGCCGGAGATAAATCTGCACCGGGGGGGGGGGGGGGGGGGGGAGGCGTCGGTGTCGCCCTCTGAGCCGTGGGGCTGCACTGTGTACCGTGGCGCCTCGGTCGCGTCGAGCGAGGCCACGGTGCAATGCTTCAAAGGATATTAGTGAATCCCTCGACGCTGATAAGATTCCCATTTAGATTGTGAATTCCCGGTGCTACGCTGCCTCTGGACCGTTGGCCTCGGGTAAACCAGTAGTCGCGGCATCCGAAAACGTCGAGCACTCCTGGCGTTGCAGGCTCGCATGTGCACGGCTGCCCCCCCCCCCCCCCCCCCCCCCTCGTCCAAGCTCCCCCGTCAAGTTTTAACGAATTTCAGCGACTTTATTTTCCGACCGAGCTAGGAAAAGGTACAAACGAATAAAATAGTACATTACTCCACGAGTTAGAAAAAGTGTTTCGCACGAGGGATGTACGCAATTTTTCATTACAAGGTGCGAAAATGGCGGTTTTACGCACGCGAAGCGGGCGGAAAAGTGGCAATTTCCGCACCGAGTGACGAAAAAATGTTTACAGTGCGTCGGTTACATTTGTAACGAGGCGATATGGTCGCCGCGATGCCAAGGTTGGAAGGGAAATAATTTAAAAAGTACCATTTCTGAAGTATCAGAACGTTTGAAGCCGATGATCCGGTAGTGCAATCGGTAAAGGCGCAAGGTCTCAAACTATGGATGATGCCTTCGCATCGCAATAATTGAAAGACAAAATCCCCAAAGTATCTGACGCAGTAGCAAGGTCCTTTAAATAATGAAAATACCTATTGGACTTTCAGGAGCCGATGATCCGGTGAAGGATCCTCAATGAGATCGGTAAAGACGCGAGCGCCCAAAGTATCGTCGATAGCTACGCATCAGGATTGCGACGGAGCGTGGAAAGCGCTTTCGGGGGTCGGCGGAAAGATATGGATATGGAGTGAGCTGAGAAATGTAGGAATTCGGGGAAGAAGAGATACGGATGGATATACATAAGTGCCATTACTTATCTCGTTGCTTCCCGATCGCGGGCTTATTGTGGGAAGCATAGTTGGGGCGTGCTAGGAATTTCCTCGCAGCTTGATACTATCACCGGGAGGGCACCCCCTCGTTTCTGTCCTCGCGGCTCGAAACCCACCGCGGCGCCGCGCCCGCGTATTTATCTCACTTCGCAAATTGATATGGATTCGAGTGGAGCCATTCGTTTGCCGATTCCGCGGATGTAACCTCCTGCATCGCCGCTGGTAACGCCACCGCCGATCCTACTGGTCATGGCGTCGACGATACATGGTTTACGGGGAGCCAGTATTTTCGCGTTAGTCGACTCCGCAGTGCATTTTATTTCGCGGGAGAGCAATCGGGAGATACTACTGGATATGGTACAGTCCGACCCGGAATTTCTTCCACCCGCCTTATCGAATTGTTGATAAATTTCGTTATTTTTCTAATTTTTTTCTAATTGCACGGTACTTTTTTTTAAGACAATATTAATTATGATAAGAATAATAACAATGTAGGCAAAATGCGATATGCGGGATTTTCCTGCAGGTTGGAGTTCACCAGGCCGAGGTTGTTTAAAAAAATGGCATCCCATTTACTCTCCCTCCGAATAGCCGTTCTATATATGGGGAGTTGGTGGGAAAAAGCCATATATTGAAAATATCTTCGGGCGTTGGAAGTAAATTATTTCCGGGTATTCCTGAACCAGCCTGTGCAGATACATAGGGAGATACTATTGGATATGGTACAGTCTGATACGGAATTACTTTCACCCGCGGTATCGAATTATTGATAATTTTTTGTTATTTTTCTAATTTTGCTTTAAGTGCGCACCTTACTTTTTAATACAATAATAATAATAATAATAATAATAATAATAACAATTTAGGCAAAAAACGGTGGTCGGTATTTCATTGTAGGATGAACTTTACCAGGCTGAGGGTGTTAAAAAAAATGGCGTCCTATTCAGTCTCCCAGCGAACAGCCGTTCCATATTTGTGTAGTTGGTGGGGAAATAGCCACATATTGAAAATATCTTCGGGTGCCGAAAGTAAATGATTTCCGGGTATTCCTGAACCGGGCTGTACAGATAGCGACTCGCAGCCCCGTTGCGTGGACAAAAAAGCGGTGGCTGCCCGAAGGCATCGAAGTGGGCCAATTTCTGCCGGTCCTTGTATTCCGCCCGTTCTCTCCCCGTCACCCTTTCGTTTGGTATAAAAACAATATCGAATAAAAAAAAGGACGATCATCCCTGAAAATGGGGCAGCAGAAATAACGGAGAAGCAAAAAAATCGAACGCGAGTTCTTTAAAGGGATTTAATCTGCGATTAAATCCCTAGCGCACTAGCGCGAAGATGACGAAGCGAATGAAATTCCGAAACGAGTCGCGAAAATATGATTTTTTTTAGTGGATCGGGGATCAACGACCCGCGAATTTTCGCCGATCCGTGAGAGTTCGTTGAACTCCACACCGGGGTGAAACTCTCCGGTGTAAAGAACTCTCGTTCCGACCGTGTATGCAACGACGCTCACGATGTTTATTTTCTTTTGCCTCATCACCGTACGGCCTGAAGTTCCCTCGTCGTGCTAAGAATATTCCCGAGCTCGTGTGCCGATCACGTTCTCCGACCGATGGCAAAGCCGCGCAGCAGACAGGTGCACGCCACTTTCATGATGGGGTTGATGCGCCATGAACGAGGTTAAATATAAACATCCCACACCAAACACACCCCGCAAACATTCGACGGCTTGAAAACGGACGGTCTTATCGGACGAAATTCAACGTGCAAAGAAGGTTGGACGCGCCCTTCTGGTTCTCAGCCGCCGTAAGGGACGCTCGTTTATGCGCAGCGCTCGCCGATGCGGACGCAAAAGTGGCTCGCTGTTTGCGATGATCGTCCCTCTCATTATAAATTACACGGCGATGCCACTCGATCGCCTACCGCGAAGCGTGATAATTACACGACGACGACGTGCCGGCGACGCCATACATTGACCCGACCGATCGATCGGTTATAAATAATAAAACTGGTGGGAGGCGCCCAGCGCACCGGCGCGACCGAACGGCTACGTATTTACGGCAGAAGCATCGGCACCGCTCCAATTTCGTCGACTCGAGCTGGCCGACTAGCTCTCGACCTTTGCCCTTAAACCGCCTCAAACCCGATGCTTTTTCGATCGTCGATTGGGAAATGATCGATGCCTACCGAATAGATACCGTCGATACTGGTCACAGAAAGCTTTTCGAAGAGCTAGAGTTAAACTGTAAAAAAAAAAAAAAAAAAAAAAAAAAAAAAAAAAAAATTGTATGAAATTTGTATTCGTATGAATTTGGAAAATATTAAACTTGATATCGTGCAAATATGTTCAGGGTCGTCTAAGCATCACCCTGAAGATATCTGCATGAGACTAAGTTTCATCAAGTTGTAAGGTCTGTGCTTTGCATAGTAGAAACCTCGCTCGGTGAAGTTCACTTAGAGAATAAAATTCTACAAGTGAACGATTTTTTTTTTAATTTCTAATGCTGTGCATTTGCGGGGATTTGTCAAATATGAAATTTCGGTCGCATGAGACTAAGTTTCTTCAAGTAAGGTCTGTGTTTTACATAGCACGAAACTCGCTCTGGGAAGTTCACTTAGAGAATAAAATTGTACAAGTGAACGATTTTTTTTTTCGATTCCTAAAGCAGTGCATTTACGGGGATTTGTCAAATATGAAATTGGATGTCGTGCAGATATCTTCAGGGTGGTAATCTAACGTACCGGACTGGAAGTTTTTATGCGAAAATTGGTATATTAAATTTCATGTGCAATTGTGAAGAAAAATCAATGTTCAGTGTATTAAAAACATTGGAAATACTTTATTTTTTATAATTTACTTTAATTTTAATAATGTACTTTGATTTCAATGAAATTGTATATTAATTGTCACGGATAACGCGTGTAGCGTGCTCCGATCTACCCGCGGATGAATTATTCACTTAATTACTCGATGACACTGGAATCGGAGTTACGATAAAAAATATATCTAACAAGTACAATTTGGGTCGTAGCTTAAAATAAAATTTACATGCGAAATATCAGAATTGATTACTTATTTTCAATCCCCGAACGCGGAATCGAATAAATATAAATTCTCATTGATAATTGCCAGGTAGTTCATAATGCTTCAATCCGTTACCGAATTAATTACTCAGCGTTTTATTCTCACAAATAAAAAATTATCCATCGCTATTCGAAGAGCCGTCCTCGGGGAAACGAGTCGCGTGCATTGAGGTTTCGGCATTGACGTTTTATTTTATTTTTTTTTTTCATGCAAAGCTCGTCATGAACGGAGCTCGATGTCGACTCTTAGCCTTCGGTACGACCCTCCTTCTCTTGGACGTACCAAGGTGGCTGTGGAAATTGGCGTTTGAGATTCGATTCAATCGCAGCGCGGCCGCTTCCGCGTTGATCAAATATACTTCCTTCTCCGTTCTCCATCGCCCTCGTCGTAAAACGTTTTATCGGATTAATTAGGGCTACACGGAGGATGTAAGTCTATATAGGGATATCGATGATTCGAAGCCGATCGCCGAGGGATTACACAGCTCGCGGATACGGCGCAGTCACTTTAAGGTAGTCCCTGCGAATAGTGTTCACTCCGCATAAGTTTCAGAGAAATGAGAGGGAATTGCAATCACATAAAAATCTGAAAAAATCGAGCATATCAAACGTGCTGAAAAGATTAATTTTGCATAATAATAATTCCAAAATGTTATTAACAAATTGATGATAAATAAAATTGTTCGACAAATCTCCCGGAAACCTAACTTTTTTTATGACAATGATTCGTTCACTTTTCTGAATACGTATGCATTTTTTCAGATTTTTAAATTCACTTCGAATTTTTTTTTTTTTATATGCAAAAAATGTGTACAAAGTCATAAAATCAAAAGTGAATTTAGAAAACTGAAAAAATTCATACGTATTCAGAAAAATGAACGAATCATTTTAATAAAAAAAAAAGTTAGCTTTGCGGGAGATTTGTTAAACAATTTTATTTTTCATTGATTTGTTAATAACACTTTGGAATTATTATTATTATCCAAAATTAATATTTTCAGAATCTTTAATACGCACTGAGCAAAACTTACATAGTAAATAGTTCCCAGGGGGGACGAAGATTATAGTTGTAACTATAATTAGAGTTTAATCAATTGAGTATATACTATCACAATCTATCTATATAGACGTCCCCCCTAGGAACTATTCGTTATAGTATGAAATACCATTCTTTTTCTCAGTGCGCTTGATTTTTTTCAAATTTTTATACCATCGACAAGTGTGTACAATTCCTTCTCATTCGCAAGGACTACTTTAAAGCTAAGGCCTCGATTCTATTATAATATTCGGGATTTCCCGAGGCTTATCGCGCCGCGCGGGCTCATCGTTATTATATGTGGAGACACCCTTTCGTCGACACGCTCCCCCCTCCCCGGTTTTCCCTCGCCCTCCCGTAAAAATATTGTCGCTCCTTCTCGAACCACCCTTATTTTTTCGCGAGGGTGAAAATCTATAAATAAACGATCGAGGCAATATTTCCATCAAGGCACACGATATTCCATATTCGAGGGCCAGAACGGCTCCTTCCTGTATCTATCACGAGCGCGCTGCCGTCACTTTCAACTACCTCTACACACGACTTTCGGGATTTTTCCCCCAATCGCTTGCCCTTTTTTTTCGCCCTTCAGAGTTACGTCCAGCAAAGCGGTCGAGCCCAACAGACGCTGCCACTCGACCCAGTCCCCGCTCCTACGGTTGACGGGGGACACCTATTGCCATGTAAATTACGTTGAAAGAATATAATCGAATGCGGTCCGTCGCCTGGCAACGCCGGAACGAATACTTGATGGAGCGGGAAGGAGGACGACGAGGACCTTCTCCGTTCTCCGGCGAATCCAACAGCTACCGTGTCTTGCATGAAAAAGTATTCCCTTGACGTAGTTATCACGTAAATTTTTTTGTTTTCTTCTTTTCTTTCAAAATGAAGTTTTTTTTTATTATCCGAAAGATATTTCCGGCCAGCCAATATGACATCGTCGCCGTCCCCGTCCATCCCGGATCTTTGAATATAAGGAAGAAAGTGCTAGCCGTCCCGGCACGAAATCATATTTTATGCCGTATATAATACATATACCCATGTGTATGTGTTCCCAGAGACGCGTTAAATTTTTTACGCCTCTCTCTACGCGAGCTCTCATACAGCCATCCCTCAATCCCTTCGACGACCGCATACCGACGATGTTATAGGGCGCGTCGAAACCTCCAATAATACCGGAGGAGATCGTCCTCGGCGACCTTCCGCCTTCTTCCTCCCCGCGGGTTTGAAACTTTAACGGCGGACGGCCGAATTAAAGGAGAAAAAGTCACCCTTAGTCGGACGTGAAAAAGGTTTACGATGGGACTGAATAGACGAATGTCGCGCTGCGGATTC
Organism: Exephanes ischioxanthus; assembly: GCA_958510785.1. Lineage (NCBI taxonomy): Eukaryota > Metazoa > Arthropoda > Insecta > Hymenoptera > Ichneumonidae > Exephanes > Exephanes ischioxanthus. The sequence goes on from OY294016.1 coordinate 4,234,744, forward strand.
GTCGCTCGTTTTTAGTTCCACCCTTATTTTTCTCGCCTATCTTTTTGCCCTCTTTTCCCTTTGCGCCTGTTCGGCGGATGGTAATGCACGCGCAAAGAGCGCTTCCTCGTCGAAACTGGAACGATCCCGGTGCGAGTGTGAGGAAGTGGCGGAGAGACCGAGTGCGGTGGCTATCACGTTGCTATCGAAGAGCCGCGCAGCACTTCGGCCGCTGATGCTGAATGTATCGATCGCTGCACGTGCATCGGCAAGCACCTCGATTTTCTCGCGGTGCTCGGTCGGCAACGGGACGACGATGGTTTGACGCAACCGCGGCCCTGCACGGCTGACTAAGCACGTCGGAGGTATCTATTTTCCAGCGACTATCTATTTCTCGTTTGCACGTGTATCTTTAGTCGTGGATTCTATCGGTAACACGAGGCGGAGTATATTCTCGACGGAAGTTGACTAGGGGGATGAATAAAGCATACGTAACGGCGATACGGACGGAAAATTTTATGGTAACGATTAAGGTCGTCTCCACAATTTTCGATCGAGAACAGTTCTTCGAATCCATTCGGTCGGACGGTCGAAAATTATATTTTCGATCTACTCCAGTCAGTCATTTATTTTTGTAGATTCGAAGAAAGGTTTTGTTGAAAACTGCAACAAATTATTAGCTTATTTGTCGATCCAACATGCGGTTGGATTCAGCGCAACCGTTAAGGTTGATTCTACAATTTTCAATCGACGCGAACAATGCTTCGAATCCATTTCGTCGGACGGTCGAAAATTCTGTCTTCGATCAATTCTAGTCAGACATTTATTTCGTTACATTGTCGCGGATAGATTTTTTTTAAGAACGGAAAAAAAATGTTCTTATATTTTTTTGGGCGCAACTTGCGGTTGAGTTGAACGCAACCGTTAAGGTTGATTCCACAATGCTCAAATGACGAGAACAATTCTTCGAATCCATTCGGTCGGTCGGTCGAAAATTCCGTCTTCAATCAATTTTCATCAGTCATTTATATTTCTCTACATCGGCCGAAAGGTTTTTTCTAAGAATAAAAAAACATTATTTGATTTTCTTCCGATCCAACCTGCGGTGGATCCACAAATTCCACAATTTTCATTCTACGAGAATAATTCTTCGAATCCATTCGGTCGGTCGGTCGAAAATTCCTTCTTCGATCAATGCTAATCAGTCATTTATATTTCTCCACATTTTCGCAGAAAGATTTTTTTTTTAAGAATCCAAGAAACCATTTTCCTTTTTTTCCCATCCAACGTGTGATAGTACTATCGATTTCGATCCCGTGACTGCGGAAAGAATTCCAATGGAATGCGATTGGTAAACAGAGGGAAGACCTCAAAACAGAAGTAAAAAGAATTGGCATTGATTAACGTACGAGAGGAAAAGAGATCGCGAAGAAGTAGGAATGTTGTTTTATTTCATTTCCCGAACTTCAAACGAAAGGTTAAATCACTTCGAGTGCACGCAAAGACAGCACACAGTCAATTGCCAATGGAGCCCTTTTTTCTACCTTCTCATCGCGGTCTATTCCATTTGGTTCAATCACTCCTCCACACTTTTATACCGACCGATTTATCGAGCCATCGAAACCGCTTTGGATAGCGTCACGCGAAATGGGATAAACGATTTTCGTTAATGGACAAAGAGCCTTTGCAGACTCCCTTCGATTTGGTTGCACGGCGTGCACCGCTCGCTCTCGACACCTATATAAGTTATAACGTAGTGTGTGTATATGTCCGTGAGAGAGAGTGGTTGGTAGCGGCGAAGGGTCGAGTCTCTCTATGATCTCCGGGAAACCCCCGGAACTCTATAATGGGCTCCCGGAAAAACCGCGACTAATGCCCGACAATTTCTTCGACAGTCTTTGAAATTCTCCAACTTTCTTCGCACCCCACTTTTCCCGGGTGCTTCACAGCTTCCCGTTTTACCTCCTTTTTTCAACAAAACGTGACGCTTTTTTTTCTTTTTTTTTTTTTTGCAAGATTTTCGGGATATTTTGGAGTCGAACTAAAATCAAAATTTATTTGCTTCTTAAGCGAAGGCTAAACACATATGAGTGCGAGAGAGACAGAGTCAAAATTTTGAATCCATTTTTCTCCGAAACGACTCAATAAAATTAAAAGTAATTGAGCCCCGCAATTCGTTTTTTGTTTCATGAAAGCTTGTCGGAGAAAAATGGATTCAATACAATTTGAGGTGATGTTGATCTTTAACCCAACTTGAAAAAAGAACAAAATGCCAAAAGTTTGAAGATTGCAAAATTCACTACGGTGTTACGAAGATCATAACCGGCCACATGTGCGGATCCGAACGTTTCAGTGTTGCGTTTCTCGAGGCAACCGGAAGTGGATCTCGTTGCTTCGCGGTCCAAACGCGGCCGACATAAACCTCGGGTGCACCTAAAATGCGGATCTTAAAAAACGCGCAAGCTACGTGCTGGAGAGAGGATCCATGGGTGGCGCGCGATATTCGACGGTGGAAGGCAGAGGAAGTAGTGCGTTTAAGGGTTGAATGTTAAAGCCGGACAAATTGGTCCGAACGTGGAAAGTCGTAATTTTCAACCCTTTCGCTACCATCCCTTATCCCACACGGCGATCTCGTATCGAGGATGCACGCACCAACGCCCCGGTGCATTCCACGTGATGCGCAGTTATTCTCCATAACAAAGTTGCCGATGCGCTGCAGAGAGCACAACCCGTAAAAGCTCGCACCAATATCTCGTGTACCTCGCACACAACTTTTGCCCGCTCAAAACGTTCAACGCCACAGGTCATTATCGCTGGCCACTTCGCGAAATCGCCGTAAGCTTTACTACACCCCCCCGCGAATGCAAGCTCTCGCGAGTACTCGCGAAAATACGAACCCCCTGGTGGGATTGAGAAGGTTCGTCGAGTAAACTTTTTTTTTCCCCTTTTTACTGTAGAAATTGTAGGAAATTGAGGTCTGAGCTGCGCAGAGGAATGAACTCGGGTTTGTTTTCTAATAGGGAAAATGTTGTCTTTATTAAATACATTTTTCTTTATTGATTTAAATTATATATATATTTATATTATATTTAAATTGTATTGCAATTGTATTTAATCGTATTAGTAAATTAAATTTGTACTAAATTCAATGAAATATTATTAATTTGAGTTAGTTTAATTTTGGAAAATTTTGATGAATGTCGACCAATTAGGAACCGGATCGACCAATACGGTTCCAAGTTTTTGCCAGAATCGAGAATTTTGTATTTTTTAAAATATAATTTTTGAAATGAGGTAAATTTGTACGAAAGGAAAGAGCCGGGTTTATACGGTAATTGTATTTATATATTTGTGTAGAACGAGTGTTTATATGCATTGAATAAGTGCGACGCCTCGGTGCGAACTAAATTATTCACGAATACGTGTAAATTCGCCGGGCGCCGCAGCAACGAGACACAATAACAACATTCGACAACGGTATAGTCCGCACATACATATTAACCCAAGGAGTCACAAGTAGTAGGCGTCAAGCCGGTATGCACAGACTAGGCAAACCCTCGAGTAGCAAAGACACACAACGGGCGACCGAGCGAAGTAGAAACAGCGGCGCGTGAAGGCAACGGAACATAAACCGCCCACCGACACATAAATCATTCCCTTCCCCGCTGGTGTAAACCCGAACCCTTGTAATACGACTACGTAGTTTCCATGCACGCCTTTGTTGGATAAGATTATCGGATACCGGATTTTCGTTGTAAATCATCGTTTATTTCTCTTACGCGACGCACGACTTTTCATTTTTATTACTCGAAATGAACGCACAATGTGTTCAGTTTTCGAAAATTGTTTTCGTACGGTAGTAAAAATAAATTACAGTTGAGAACTTAAAAAAAAAAAAAAAAATGTAAAATTAGATGGCACATCTACAACTAAAGGAATTTTTTATTAAAGTATATTCGGAGGTAAAACTATAACTAAGAACTTTAAAGAATTAAAAAATTGGGAGGTAAAATCATGCATTCAACGATAACGATCTTATGATTTTTTTTATTAAGTATCTCACACATCTTCCTAATCACGATTAGCTACTTTCCATGCAAGCCTTCGTTGGATAAGATTATCGAATACCGAATTTTTGTTATAAATCATCATTTCTTTACGCGACGGGTGAATTTTCATTTTTATTACTCGAAATGTACGCGCAATGCGCATTTAGGGCGAGCATACAGACAGCTGGACCGGTTCTCGCGAATTTTTTTCGTAAGGTAAAAAAAAAATTATAATTAAAAAGTTAAAAAATAAAAATAAAAAATAGGAGGTATTGTTACAAGGTTTTTTAAATTAACGAAATTGGGAGGTAGAATCGCGCATTCAACGAGAACGACCTTATTAATTTTTTTACGTTCCTTTCTCGCAAATCCCCCGAATTCACTTTTACATCGTCCAAAGTGGGCGGTTTTTACGACCTCTTTGTAATATTTTCACGTTTTACGAATCGTTGGGGTTTGACGAGTCGGCGTTAGTACCGAGGGAATTTGCGTGGACACAGTCGGTATACGAGAATATAAAACCTCGGTTACGCGAGTAGCCAAGTAATGCCCGAGCCAACAAGCAGCGAAATGTGCCATTCGCTTGTGTTTCTTTCTTTTTTTTTTTACGCCGCCTTAATAATGGCGACAGTAACTATACGAAATGGGTGGTCGTACCGGTAATCAGAACAACTCCGACAATGTCCGGAGCCTTAGGACGGCGTCGTTTCGCCAGGACTCCGTATTCCGCCCCGGGTCGTGCGATTCTCACTGCGGCGATAAATTATTTCGTCCCATTTCGAAAATCGTCGGCTCGGTGACTTCCGTCGTGGAGTAGAAAATTTTCGCCAAAGCGGATTTGGCCCAAGGAAACGAGGCTGGGCACTTTCCGGAATGATAAATTATTCGCAAAGAAAAAAAAAAAATCTCCGTCATTGGCGCTGGCAATAAAGACCTTTTCGTGTCGTTTCGTTCTCCCCTTAATTCGCCCCGATGACTTCATTCGACGGTCGGAAGGAATCGGAGTCAGGGCAGAAAAAAAAAAAAAAAAACACCCCTTTTATAGAAGAGGTGTTAAATTATTGATAGCAAGAGGTGGGGAATTAGCTTGCCGGTGCAAACGAGCAGATTTTCCGTCAGTGAGCAAGCCCTCCGTGAGTTACCTCTCGTCGTCGACGTTGCTCTCCCCGTAATGCGACTCTTTAATGATGCTGCTTTAAAATTCCAAGTCTACCCCCGAAGAGATTCCTTGCCGGTGCAGCGACGAGGTGGAAGCTCTTTCGAGTTTGCCAATAATTATTATGGAGCTTTATATCGCTGTTACGCTCGCTTTTCACTCAACGACAATGCAAAACCGATAATACTTATCGTCAACTCTATATTGCTCTGTAATACCATGTAACTCCAATACTTCGTTAAATCCTGTCAACGTCATGAGAAAAAAAATCTCCATAATATATAAAGATTTCGCCGCCGTCGCCGTTCAAAAATCGAGAATACCAGGGTGAAATGAAACACATTAACCGGCGTCAAATGAAACACTTCGAGCGGGGTCAAGTGAAACACTTTTACCGGGGTGAAATGAGACACTTTGACTGTGGTCAAATGAAATACTTTGACCGGGATCACATGAAACACTTTGTTCGGGATAAAATGAAACACTTTGGTCGGGATAAAATGAAACACTTTGATCGGGATAAAATGAAACACTTTGATCGGGATAAAATGAAACACTTTGACCGGGATAAAATGAAATACTTTGACCGGGGTCAAATGAAACACTTTGACCGGGATAAAATGAAATACTTTGACCGGGATCAAATGAAACACTGACCCGGGTCAAATGAAACACTGACCTGGGTCAAATGAAACACTGACCCGGGTCAAATGAAACACTGACCCGTGTCAAATGAAACACTGACCCGGGTCAAATGAAACACTTTGATTGATATCAAATTAAACACTTGGACCGAGGTCAAATGGAACACTGGCTGGGGTCAAATAAAATAGTTCCCTTATGAGGGGGCTGAAATATTCCAAGTCGCCTGGATTGACCGCGCAGCCCGAAATATTGTAAGTTCTTTTAGAGAGAGGAGGGGGGCATCGAGGGGGACTGATGTATCACTGTAATTTGGTTTATCAATGACATTACGCAAGATTTTATGTACCTTGAGACCCGTGGTCCTTGTTTTGATTATTCCAAGTCCCTATTCAAAGTAAATTGTGGAGGCACACAAGGGGTGCGCGCGATCCGCCGGAAGATCTTGTATATGTATGTATATACACATGTATATGTGTTTAAAAACCAAGAGTACTGTGTACAGAATTTCACTTGAAAAAATAAATTTTTCGTGGGACATTACGGGATGGCGTTGTAATTGGGAAAGGAAAAATAGAGCGATAGAGAATTGCGAGTGCAAGGTAAAAAAAGCTCTGTATACGAAGCTCGCGCGGAATCGGAAGTATCACAACGAGAGTGGCCGGGGGTGGGGCGTGGGGGGTTGGCAGGGGATTGGCGTTAGAGAAAGAGGTGGAGGGTAGATATGCAAAGTAGACGAGCTTTATGCAAAAGGTCTTCTGCTACCAATTCACTCTCGGCTCGGTGGCTCTCGGCTTCGCGCTTATCACTCCGCCTAGCTGGGTTCACCCTCGTTGTGCACGCACTGCCTCCCTACCCCGCTTGCGTTTCTTTGTTTATTTTATTTTACAGCTCGTGTCGTACGCAAATGCGCGACCGAAAGAAAAGAAAAAAAATACAAAAAAATAAAATATATACATCATGTATATACTATATATATATATATATGTGTGTGTGTGGAGGGAGGAAGAGAGAGAGAGTAGCTCAACGGAACTCCACCGGTGAGGTTGGAATAATCCTAGAATTGTCCGAGATAAATTGTCTCGAATATCGCGTACGGTCGTGTTCTCTCTTGTCAACACTCGAAAATTGTATCTCGCGATGTGAGGCGGAAAAATTAGCGGTGAGACACTTTTGGACGCTTCATTGTTTATTGCATTTGGTTCTTGTCTCTTCCTATAAGATCAAAAAGTCTGCGTTGCAATGTATTTTTGTACGAGTTCTGATTTTCTGTACAGGAAGCTTTCTCACCTAAAGTCCGACGATTTCGGGCCAAAAAATGTGCTTCAGTTCTTACTAGCAACTTCTTGTGTCCCGGGCGTTTCGCTTCTTCTTAACGTCGTACTGGAAATACGTCACTTCCGGTTTTAAAATCTCATTTTTCAACCGGAAGTGATATTATGCAGGAAATACCTCACTTCCGGTTTTAAAATCTCACTTTAGACCGGAAGTGATGTTAAACCGGAAATACGTCACTTCCGCTTTGAAAATATAATGATTCGGTCGAAAAATGAGATTTCCTGATCGGACGTATTTCCGGCACTACGTAATAAGATGCACACTTATTATATTTTTTGCACATGTTTTTCTCTGTTATATTTTTTCTCTCTGTTATATTTTTCTCTGTTATATTTTTTCTCTCTATTATATTTTTCTCTGTTATATTTTTTGCACATGTTTTTCTCTGATAAACGTTTGTTGATCGCAGGCTAATTTTCTGCGATGCAACGTGACATGAGAACGTCAACCGAACTCGAGGAAGCCAAAGATGCAAAAAACAGAAATAAAAAAAAGCAAAAAAAGAAAAAAAACTGTGAAGAACGAGAGACCGGAGGGTTGTCCGGTCTCTTGCGCCCGCGAACTTTGAGTCGTCTATTTTTTTTTTTAATAGTCCCTGAGGTATAACAAGCCACCGGCCGGCCGCGAGGGTCCACTAGACACGACCAGTCGTTGAACTAGGTACATTCTTTGTACCTCATTAGGTATCGTCTGTACATGCGCGCCGGTTTGTGCGCATGCGCGGGCACACCGACAGGAACCTTTGCACGTCACGCTGTCCGACGACTCATTTCCCTTTCAAGGGCTTCGCCCAGTCCCCAGTCACGTACAGACGCCTCCGATGTACACGAAGAGTGAAAGAAAAAAGAGGGGAAAAGAAAAGTACAAAGCCTTCGGGCATCCATGCACAAAAAAAAAAAAAACAAGATAATAATAATGCCTCCCTCGTCAATGCGAGCTCCATTCTTTATCACCGGAACAATAAGCCCGCGGAGCTTGTAAATATATTTCACGATAATTGAAAAAGACCGTGAAAAAAAAGGGAGGTCGTTGCTAAAGACGCTTTCCCATTACCATTAACATGCGCCAATTAGCGTTTTGCATTCAGAAGCATTTGTATTTTAGCTCCGGCAACGCGGAAATAAAATCTGAAAACTGAGCCACGGTTAGTAATTTTTTTGTAAATAAAATGTTACGTAAACACTGTTAATTGTCAAGCCTCAACTTTTTTTTTCTATGCAGAAAAATGTATATTAAAAAATCCTGAAAAGATAAAATAAATAAGCTTAGGCCTTAAATTCCAGTGGAAAAAATTTTCTCTCCGGCAACGTGGAAATAAAATTTGAGAACAGACTCACCATTATTAATATTTCGGTCAATAAAATGTTACTTAATTGTACATTACTCCACGAGGGCGAAAAACGTTTTTCTAACGAGTGCTGCAATCACACGAGTTAGAAAAAGTGTTTCGCACGAGGGACGTACGAAATTTTTCATCGCAAGGTGCGAAAATTGCGGTTTTACGCACGCGAAGCGGGCGGAAAAGTGGCCATTTCCGCAGCGAGTGATGAAAACACTATTAATCGTTAAGCCTAAACTTCTTTTTATAGAGAAAAAAAATGTATATAAACAAAGCCCGGAAAATTAAAATAAATAAGCATAGGCCATAAATTCCAGTGGAAATTTTTTATTTTTTTTTATGTCCCGATACGATTGCATCGATCTGTGGTAACGAGACCAGGTAATACCGGCCCGTCGCTGTTACACAGTCGGTCGCATTTCTTCGGCGCATTTTGTTGTGCGCGCAACGAGGCCGAGGCTTTTTAGTCGTAACCGGCAGCGCGCGGGTGGGCGGACTTTATAGGATAATGTACGAATGGACTCTGCGGCGAAGGTTGTGTATATTATGCAGAGTCTGTGCCGCCGATGCAACGCCCGGCTCTCTCCCCGGGTACATAACCCGGGGGTCCACCCTTCTGTTTTCCCGGGCCGCCGTTGCTGAGACAATAGTTGCGCGTTCGATAAATCAGCGGCTTATGGAAGCTCGGTCGGGCCGGTGGCTTTTCCACGGAATCGGACAACTCTTCTTCGCCTCCCTCCGGCTACGGCCGCATGCGGTATCAGTGTATATACTCTTTCGCTACGGCGCCCCCCCCCCCCCCTCCCCCCGGACCGCTTTTACGATTTAATGAAAACAGCTAATTTTACGAGAAATAAAATCGATTTACAACGAGCAAGGCGGTAGAAAAATTCAGTCGTTGCAGTTTCACCCCCCCCCCCCCCCCCCCCCCCCCATTTTTTTTTTCATCCCCCTTGCCGGCATTTCCGCCACCGTCAACTCGCACTCTGCCGCCCCAGTCATTACGAACTTTTTTTACACCCTCGGCCCTTCCTCCTCGAAGCGTTACGTACGACTCTCGATAAATTGTTACTTTTTATTTCCGATACATGCATTTCATAGCGCCCCCCCCCCCCCCCCCACCTGGGTGCAGGTGGGGGGGGGGGCGAGCTTTTCGCTCTCGGACACACATCGAACAGGGGGGTGGCTTTTCGAATATAAAATAAAGAACGCCTCTGTTCACCGACGCTCACCATTCTCCGGCTCTTCTCGTTAGCATGCATAATTCCTGTTAATGTACGTTTTAATGAAATCGCGCGAGGGGGGCGGGAAGGGGCGGTTGCAGCCAATATTTCGACGTCGACAGCGTAATCTCCGGATATTTCAATGTATCGTGAATCTACACGACAGGGGTAAAATCGCTTAATTAAAAGCACTCTCCATGGGATATTCTCCTCGAAAGCGATAATTTACAACCGGTTGGGTCCAAGCTATGCTGGTAAAATTATACACGTATAACAATAACAATAACGACGGCGCTTCGGCGTTTGTGCGGAGGCTGATGTATTCATATATATGTATATATGTGTATACATAAATATTTTTCGTTTGCAATATGCGGGCGCAGTGTGCCGAGCCGATAAATAAGAAAACCATCTCCTTTGCGAAGATTGTAATATATTCCGTTAACGAACTATGCGAGAGCTTATAATTATCGCAAGGTTGTAAGACGAGGGGGGGGGGACAGCGTCGTAAATCTACGACAGCTGAGACTCGAGGCGCGCCTCCTCGCATAATTTTCACGCTCATATAGCGAGGCCGAAGTGTCGCAACCAGCTAAGCCAACGACCTCCCATCGTCAAGCATCTTTCGCACGGGTTAGTCACTTTAATTACAACGTATTCGGCTAATGAGCTTTTCGAAACCTAACGAGTCGATCGATTAATATCGTTCGGGGACTCGCTCCAAATTTTTGTATTTCTCGGAAACTTTTTTTTCTCTATTTTGGGCTCGTTGCACTTGATTTAGTGGAAAAGCTTCATTTTATTTGCCCGGAGATCCGGAAATTGTGGGAAAATAAACATTTTGATTTTGTTAATTTTGCGATCGCACAATCGGGCTCTAGTTTTATAAACGAAAGTACAAACTAAAATTGTCAATGAGAGGGGAAATAAAAAGACAGGTTTGCATATTCAGAACTGGACGAACGAGTTTGACACTTATTTAACAAAATTATTTTTACGAAACTTTGTTTCCAAGCAAGAGAAATATTAATCACGATGGTCTTGCAAGAATAACAACTGGTAAATGCAAATTTCCATGATGGTACGTTTTTTTGAGTTTTTTTTTACCGATTTTATTGGACCACAGCTCATTTTGTTTCTTAAACCTTGCTCTACGAATTCACCGAGTAGATTTTTTGTAGGTTTGGCCGATTAACAAATACGATCCATTGTTTAACGTGTGAATTTTAGCCTGCCGTTAACTAACCAACTGTTCACTCGACTCGTTTCATTCCCACCCATCGTCAACCAGAAATTGTGCAACGATCAAGAATATTTTTGTGTGAAAATAGCAATTTTTTTTAGTATTATGAATTTTTTTTCTACAAATCTTATGAAATTTGTTTGAATTTTAAGCATGACGAGCTTTGAATGAAAAATTCTTCAGAAAAATTATTCCCATACTTGCGCAGGGTCTGACATTAATCTGAGCCGTACATAGAAATGAATACCCCTCGAAACGTATTACCTCCCTGCATCGGTGAATGTACACCGCCTGCCGTTAATTAATTAACTGTTCACCCGACTTGTTTCATTTTTTCTTTATTCATCTGCTGTCAAGAGACTGTGAAGCCGAAGCGAACGGGTTCGCCCCGCAGACTCGCGGTGGGGTGAGAGGTGGGGTGGGCGTAAGGGATGCCCCATATTTATTTTATCCTCGAAGCCCAGGCGAAGCCCCAGGTGGAGGAAAATCTTCCACCGTGCCTTCGTTCGCCGTCTCTCCACTTTCCCTCTCCCAGCTAGGTGAAAAAGATATAACGGGTTAATTGGATATACCCGAGCGGTCCATACAACCCGCCCGCCGTTTCCGACATCCCATTCTCAATCATATTTTCAATAAAGCTCCTCCATTAATCACGGGATGATAAGAAAAGGTCCATTGTTTCTTCAACATTTATCATTTCGAATAGTCGACAGCTTTGGTAGACTAAAAGTTCAAAAAAAAAAAAAAGGAAAGTGCAAAAAGAGCTCTCGAATCTGTCGATTCGACACAGTAAAAAAAGTTTGTACTTTTTGCAACAACTTATTGTCCACAATCGTCCACAATTTTTTATGTGTTAATTTTCTAGTTTCACAAACGAATGTACAAACTGGAATTCGAAATGAATTTAAAAATCCGTAAAAATTCATACTTATTCATTCAGAAAAGTGAACGAATCACTTTCGTTAAAAAAAAAGTTAGCTTTCCGGGAGATGTAATGAACAATTTTATTTTTCATCAATTTGTTAATAATATTTTGGAATTATTATTATGCAAATTTAATCTTTTGAGCACCTTTAATATGCTTGATTTTTTCTCGCTGCATTGGTGAATTTACACCGCCTGCCGTTAACTAATTAACTGTTCATTCAATTTGTTTCATTCCCACTCGACGTCACCCAGAAATTGTGCAACGATCAAGAATATTTTTTTGTACGAAAATAGACATATTTTATTATTACGATTTTATTTTTTAGACAATCTTATTCGATTTTGAATTGCATGATACATATTTCAGATATTTCAGATTAACTTTTCACTCAACTTGTTTCACTCCCACTCATCGTCACCCAGAAATTGTGCAACGATCAAGAATATTTTTTTGTACGAAAATAGACATATTTTATTATTATGATTTTATTTTTTTAGACAATTTTATTCGATTTTGTATTACATGATACATATTTCAGATATTTCAGATTAACTTTTCACTCAACTTGTTTCACTCCCACTCATCGTCACCCAGAAATTGTGCAACGATCAAGAATATTTTTTTGTACGAAAATAGACATATTTTATTATTATGATTTAATTTTTTAGACAATCTTATTCGATTTTGAATAACACAATACATACTTCATCTCTTTCGAGCTGAGATATGTATCATGATAGTCGAGTGGACAGACTTTTCCGTCCCATTGATTTGGCACCGCGAAAGTTCTTCGTATCGCCTCGAATGTCAGCGAAATAACAAAAGGGACTTTGGGCGAAACGGGCAGTGGGGAAGATGAAAGTAGGACGGTGATGGTTCGGTGGAAGTTCACGCGACAGGAGTTATTTGCTCATGGGAGGATCGAGGCTGCGCAACGCCCGGGCAAAGCGAGTATAAGGATCTCTAGTCCCGATGCGGGAGGAAAGTCCACTTCGCGCCGAGAGCGCCTAAATAAATAAACAGCTGTCGACCCTTCGAGAAAATCCTTTCCTTCGGCCTGAGACACGTACCAGCAGCACCACTCCGGACGCACCGAGGCGTGTACCAGAGAATCGACGGTTATTTACAGAGTATTCTGGGTGAAGATGTTACGCTCGAAGTAACGTGAACGACGGTAAAACCTGCTCCTGCAGTCTCGCTGCGCGGGAGCAAATATAGATACGATGAATCCTCTCGGCTATGTTTTGGATTAAATTGTCAGGCGGGATTATCAGCGCGGAAGCTCAGCTGGGTTGGAATAAGATCGATCCGCGCGACGGGAAAGGATGCTGCGTTAATACTTCACTTGCGTCAGTCGGCAACCTTCGAACCGTTCCGCATAGCGACAAAATGTCGTGAAAAAATATCCGAGAAAAAATTTACCAAGAAACTTCCTCGATATCGCAGATTTCTTTTATTTTTATATTTGATGTTGATGTTAAAATGCTACCTTTAGCGAGATCGCTGAATTATTATGAAAGCTTTATCGGTCAGGCGGAATGAGTCATCTACCTGTTCCTGAATGAGAATCTGTATCCGATTATTGTACAATGGATTAGATTTCGCCCGTCTATGTAGATTATTGTCATGTTGGCGTATCGCCGCGATCGCCTACCATTATTGCATCGACGCTTATCATAGAGATTTAACCCGATACTCCGTGCTCACGGGAGACCTCGAGCGAAATCGATATCATTGCCTCTCTTCCGGTACTGTATTACTCTACCCTTCTTCGATAGAAGACATTTATTTTTTTTTTATTATTGATGCTAGAGTGTCTTTAGCGAGACGGATGAATCGAAAGGGTCCTCGGAAATGTTTCCGGTCAGGCAAAACCAGTCATCAACCTGTCCTGCATGAGAGTCCGGATTCGATCATTACACGATCATTATATGTCGCCCGTCTACATAGATCGTAATCATGTTACCATGTCGCCCGTACCGTCTACCATTACATTATCGACGCTTATCATCGAGGCTCAACCAGTTACCCGTCCTCACGAGGGACCTTGAGCGAAACAGACATCATTACTGCACCTGTCTTCGAAAGGGCAGATTTCTTTTTTAGGGACTCGCTCCTTGACGTAAGAAGTGCCTATTGTAGTCACTTTTTCAGTATTTTGTTTTATTGTTGATATTAAAATATCCTCGGAAAGCTTTTCGGTCAGGCCGCACCAGTCATCAACCTGTCCTGCATGAAAGTCCGGATTCGATCATTACACGATCATTACATGTCGCCCGTCTACATAGATCATAATCATGTTACCATGTCGCCCGTATCGTCTACCATTATAGCATCGACGCTTATCATCGAGGCTCAACCCGATACTCCGTCCTCACGAGGGACTTCGAGCGAAACAGACATCATTACGGCATCTTCTTTCAATAGCGCAGATTAATTTTTTAGGTACTCAGTCCTTAACGTAAGAAGAAGAACCTTAACTATTGAAGTCACTTTTTCAATATCTTGTTTAGTGTTGATGTTAAAACATCTTTAGCGAGACGCATTAATCAAAAGGGTCCTCAGAAACCTTTCGGTCAGGCAGACCGAAATTTTCAGGACATCAGGAAATCATGTAGGTCAGGTAGATGACTCGTTAGTCATCTCCCTGTCCTGCATGAGAGTCCGGATCCGATCATTACACGATCACTATATGTCGCCTGCCTATATAGATTTTAATCATGTTACCCTATCGCCGGTAGCGTCTACCATTATAGCATCGACGCTTATCATCGAGGCTCAACCCGATACTCCGTCCTCACGAGGGACTTCGAGCGAAACAGACATCATTACGGCATCTTCTTTCAACAGCGCAGATTAATTTTTTAGGTACTCAGTCCTTAACGTAAGAAGAAGAACCTTAACTATTGAAGTCACTTTTTCAATATCTTGTTTAGTGTTGATGTTAAAACATCTTTAGCGAGACGCATTAATCAAAAGGGTCCTCAGAAACCTTTCTGTCAGGCAGACCGAAATTTTCAGGACATCAGGAAATCATGTAGGTCAGGTAGATGACTCGTTAGTCATCTCCCTCTCCTGCATGAGAGTCCGGATCCGATCATTACACGATCACTATATGTCGCCTGCCTATATAGATTTTAATCATGTTACCCTATCGCCGGTATCGTCTACCATTATAGCATCGACGCTTATCATCGAGGCTCAACCCGATACTCCGTCCTCACGAGGGACTTCGAGCGAAACAGACATCATTACGGCATCTTCTTTCAATAGCGCAGATTAATTTTTTAGGTACTCAGTCCTTAACGTAAGAAGAAGAACCTTAACTATTGAAGTCACTTTTTCAATATCTTGTTTATTGTTGATATTAAAACATCTTTAGCGAGACGGATTAATCAAAAGGGTCCTCAGAAACCTTTCGGTCAGGCAGACCGAAATTTTCAGGACATCAGGAAATCATGTAGGTCAGGTAGATGACTCGTTAGTCATCTCCCTGTCCTGCATGAGAGTCCGGATCCGATCATTACACGATCACTATATGTCGCCTGCCTATATAGATCTTAATCATGTTACCCTATCGCCGGTATCGTCTACCATTATAGCATCGACGCTTATCATCGAGGCTCAACCCGATACTCCGTCCTCGTGGGGGGACTTCAAGCGAAATAGATATCATTACTGCGGCAGTTCGCGGTGTGGATGCTCGTCGGAGATTGGGTGACGATAGGGTTTCGCCAACGTGAAAGGGTTGTCTCGCAAGCTACTCCGAACTTTGAGTTCACAACCCGGCGGCTTTGCGTCGAACATTTATTACATTACATATTAATCGCGGTGCAAGTCTCGGCAAAGGGGCCCTGGATAGACGAACGGAAAGGGAGACGAGCCGCATGCAAGGAGAGAAGCCGCTGGAGGCGGCGAGGAGGCTGGGGAGGGGGCGGATTTACCGCTGTGTGGTTTATAGCACGTTATATGCAACCTCGCTTTATCGGTTATGCACCTTCGCCCGATCAACGACCGGGCAACTCGCTGAGATCCACTTCAACCCCCGAGCGCAAAAGCCCACCCCACTTTCGGAATATAACGATTTAGTTCGACGCTTCGGGCACGTAATTCATATTCGGTTGTAAAGCCCCGTCGAGGCTTCGAACTCCGAGGCCCGACCAACCGCTATGAAAACCCAGCGACAAGGCTCGAACTATTAATTTCGGCTCCGTCGAACCGCAGACTCTCTTGCAGGACAGACGATTATACCTTCCGGCGACAAAATTTCGTATTTTACTGCGTACGAACAAAGATCACGATGAACTGTTCGTAGTACACTGATAAAAAAAAATGGTGTAATTATCGACCATTTTTTTTACCAACCGATCGTTTGGCTATAATCAATAAAATATTTATTTGAACGACACTGCCCGAATCTTTAGTTGATTCAACCGTAGTTTGTTATCAGTGTATCGCATTGAATCAATAATCATTAATGTGTTCCTCTTTTCAATCGGGATAATAATTATTATAAATATCATTGCAATTAACTATTAACTACAAATAAATTAATTATTCGTCATCACAGTTCTGCATTCAATTTAATATGCCACTTCATGCATAAAAACTCCCAGTACCAGTACACTAAATTTCATACGAATTTTATTTTTCACCGTGCAACCGAATCCGATGTGAAAATTTGAAGAATTCTTATTAAAGCGCACCTCTTTCTTGTAATAAAAAAAAAAAATTGAAAGGAACTAAGACGTCCCGAGCGAATTTTCTCAGAAGGCATGGAAATCGAAGCTGATATCCTGGATAAATCGGCTTGCGATACCACCGCGTTACGCAGTATATAGATTGTGGACAATGGGTACAATCTGTAACGTACCTAGTGCCCGTTGTATACGCGCCCGGGAGAAACTTCGCTGATTAGTGGTATTGTTCCGTAAACGGTGTGAGAGTTCGGCGCATTGTGGGAACCCACGGATAGCCGTTCATTGTCGGGCGGGGTATTGCAATCTGGTTTGGCCAGCCGAACCGATGCCGGGACCATCGCGGAGGCCGGGACTGCACTTGGACTATCCAGTTTCGAATAGTATATGCACTGTGCTGTCCAGCCTATGGCTATCAAAGCGGCAAATTGCGTTTGCGAGACTCGTTGCTGATATCGATATAGTTTTCTATCACAGCCGAGCGTATGAATTTTCCAATGGAGGACCGTTACAAGACCGTAAGTCGAATAACGGGATTACGAGAATCCACTGCCATTTTCACTGCATCCGCATTTACATTGTCAGCGGATTCCGAAATAGGCGTGACAAATTTTCAGCGATACATTATTCATACTGCTGAGTTTGGAGCGGAATGTTCTATTCGGAAAAATGATGATAAGCGTTTGATCACAACGAGAGCTGTACACTGAGAAAAAAAAATGTTGGATCAACCAAAAGTCATGGTAACATACGTTCAAAGCTGTCATTTGTTTGATGCAAATAAAGGCATTGTTTTTGTTACACGTTTATTCGCTTAAGTCGATTCACAATTTGTCGACTCGGACGTTTTTGTTGTACCGAACTAATGACACCTTTGAACGTTGGTCACCGCGCCTTGGTTGATCCAACCATTTCTTTTTCGCAGTATAGCAATCACTGCCATTTTCACTATATCCGCTTTTGCATTGTCATCGCACTCCGAAATTCGCGTGGGTAATTTTCACTGATAAATTATTCATATTGCTTATTTCGCAGCGAAATTTTCTTTTCGGAAAAATGATGATAAGCGTCTTACGATAATGGGAACTGCAGTTTTATGTATAGGAAAGTATATCGATGTAGTTTCCTGCGATTCCCGAGCGTATGCATTTTCCTATGCAACGTCATTAGAAGACCTTAAGTCGAATGACAGGATTACGAGGTTGGACTGCTATTTTCACTATATCCGTTTTTACATTATCATCGAATTCCATAAATGAATTTTAAATACACTTTGAAAAGTGCTGCAGCACGAAAAACATTTAAGTCTTAGATGACGGACAGACTGGTCTTAGATGTCTTGGGACACCAGAAACATTTTCACTTCCGGTTGTACGCCTAATTCGTAGAAATGATAATTCCGAGTTTTTTAACAAGACAATCTCTATGACGCGAGGACCCGTGGCAAATTTTCATTGGTAAATTATTCGCACTGCTTATTTGCCAGCGGAATTTTCAATTCGAAAAAATGACGATAAGAGTCTGACCACAACGGGCGCTATCTACTGCCCGTTATCTATTCTATTACAGCCAATCGTTAGATTCTCCGCCCGCGTCATATCGATTCGCGATACGATAGAGGCACGGTGGAAACTTCCCTCATGAAATTCCGTTCTCTCTTCTGCGGTCGGTGGCGGTGAAAAGATCCGATCGTTGATAGATCGCGGGGCCGTTATGTGTGGATTCACGAGCGGGAGGACTAAACTTTCTCCACCGCTTCACATTGTATTCATCGTTCGCACAACGGTGCAGCGGTACCGAACGTTGCCAGTGCAACCACCGTCGGCCCGCGTGATGTATGGCCTCTGTTTGTTTCGATAGCTGGTTTTCTCTCCTGTTTTTCTTATTAAATTTCTATAATGGCGAACCTCGCCAGGTTCGCGCACGACAGTTACTCGCTCATCGCCGTGGCATCGTGGAAAAAGAATGAGCCGAGTAAGATCGGTCATAGAGACGGAAGGTAACAAACGCCACCTGATCGGAGCACTCTCTTCGGTGGCAAGAGTTCGCTTCGATCGGAGCGAATTTACTCTCTCGATGGAAGCTTATAGTCCGCTGTCTCCGAGAAATGTTGTTCAGCTTGAAAGACACTGACAATCGCTGTCGGAGATTCGCGACTGTTACCGAGCTTTCGCGTCGCTTCGATACATATTTTTGATACTCGGATCGTCGCGATCTCTCCGCGAGAGAAGAATCGGCAGAGGAGATGCAATCGGATGCTGTTTTGTTCGGATTCGTTGCGTCGGAGAACTGAAAGGCGGCTCGAAGTTTCGATCCGGCGTGCATCGCAAAAAAAAAAAGGAGAAGAAAAATAGAACCAACCGTATATCGAAGCTCAGTGAACAAGAAGGGAGGCATAGAAAGAAACGTCGGAATTTGCGAGAATAAGTCGAGCGGATTTCCTCTGTTCTTCGTTGAAAGACGATTCGTGGAAGATACTTTCACGTTGTCCAGCAGTACTAGCTGCAACATTCTGGAAAACCATCTTTCGTAGTCATATTTTTCACAGTACGCCAGCTGGGATTGACTATCCGAGAATTTCTTTCTCTCTATTTCCTCCACGACTGCTGTGTACTCGAGCTTTCCGTCACGTCGCTCTTCCCCGACAGCAGCTATTCTTCATCCCGCGAGCTCCGCCGACAACGCCGCCGACACGATGCTCGGAAGCGTGAAGATTTTCGTCCAATTTTAAAAAGTAAATACGAAGTTGTGCGTACAGGGATGATCTCGGATATCACGCGACGTACGTGAAATTCTGGCGCCAACCGACTTTCCATGGATTTTATCGATGGCGCAAAGTTCGATGATTTTTATATGTTAACCCTTTGTAAGTCGTACCGACCGAAACCGTACCAAAACGGGACTAACGAACGCGGAGTGGGGGCGGCGGCACATTTACATCTCTACCAGATAATAAATCTACCAAATAACAACTCTACCAGATAACAAGTCTACCAGATGACAAGTCTACCGGATAACAAGTCTACCGGATAAGAAGTCTACCGGATAAGAAGTCTACCGGATAAGAAGTCTACCGGATAAGAAGTCTACCGGATAAGAAGTCTACCGGATAACAAGTCTACCGGATAACAAGTCTACCGGATAACAAGTCTACCGGATAACAAGTCTACCGGATAACAAGTCTACCGGATAACAAGTCTACCGGATAACAAGTCTACCGGATAACAAGTCTACCGGATAACAAGTCTACCGGATAACAAGTCTACCGGATAACAAGTCTACCGGATGACAAGTCTACCGGATGACAAGTCTACCGGATGACAAGTCTACCGGATGACAAGTCTACCGGATGACAAGTCTACCGGATGACAAGTCTACCGGATGACAAGTCTACCGGATGACAAGTCTACCGGATGACAAGTCTACCGGATGACAAGTCTACCGGATAACAAGTCTACCGGATAACAAGTCTACCGGATAACAAGTCTACCGGATAACAAGTCTACCGGATAACAAGTCTACCGGATAACAACTCTACCAGATAAGACGGTAGCACCTAAGATTGGGGATAGAGAGGGAGACAGATAACTCAAAAAAAAATACATACAATTTACAAATAACTTACGTAACTAATGTAACTAAAAGAACAGAGAAATTGCGCATAAAGAACAAGAGGAAAAATTAAAAGCAATAAAAAAAATAAAGATAAAGATACACGAAGCTTAGAAACGCAGCCCAGTCAGCAGAAGATCCCTAAACGCCCGATTGAACCCCGCAGCTGGAGGTGTGACTTATGAAGGGTTAAGACGGAAGACAGAAGTTCGCGGCATCGAGCGCATGATGCAGCGCACGTTGCGCTCTATTAATCGTCCCGCGTAGTCTGTGGGCTCTTATCGGCGTTAGGAAGCGCTTGCTGGCCGACCAAAACAATTATTACTACTTGGCAAACTCAAACACTCCCTGGGTTCCCACGTAGCGTTACAGCATAGATATCTCCCAGGCAACTTGCTCCTCGGAACCACCTCTGCACAAGAGCCTGTAAACACAAACGCGTCCTCCGTAACACCGGGGAGGCTCAGGTGGAGCGTCGAGTATCGTATACACATATGCTAATGCAGGTGAATGTAGATCCACCGCTAAATCATGCGCGAAGATCCAACTGCGCTAATGGCCGAAGGAACCGCCGGTGTTCGGAGAAGCTGTAGGTTGCACATTGCGCGCGTTTGAACAGCTCTCCACGGAGATCCACCGAAACTGCAACATCGGGCAAGGCAATTCAAAACGTCGAATTTACTGGCCCGTTTCCGTTTCTCCGTCCCACTAGCGATTACGCAACGAAAACAGAAATCAGACCAGCTTCACCGCATGGCCGCGGTATAATCGTTTCCATGGAGAACCCGACGAGCAGTTGCCAACAGTGATCGCGTAATACCAGAAACTCAACTTGGATGGATCATCATGGCTACCGACTTGGTTACCTTTCGGCAGTTTCCTGTATCTACATTCTGCCTCAGCAAGCGCGGAAACTTCGCAAAACGATTCCCATTCGATCAAAGTTCGTCATCAATTGAGTTTGGGTTCTGCCGGTGAACATCGGCCTCGGTGGACACTGCAGAATACGGCTTCTATCTAGTTGGTCAGCAAGGATGAGGACCCTTCTTGGATCGGTTCATATACTATGTCCAATACCGTTATGCGGTAGAGTCGCGGCCGTCATCATTTACTTCTAGATCAATTAGGATGGCAAGGGCATTCGCATGATTGTGGTGGACACTGCAGAATACGGCTTCTATCTAGTTGGTCAGCAAGGATGAGGACCCTTCTTGGATCGGTTCATATACTATGTCCAATACCGTTATGCGGTAGAGTCGCGGCCGTCATCAGTTACTTCTAGATCAATTAGGATGGCAAGGGCATTCGCATGATTGTGGTGGACACTGCAGAAAACGGCTTCTATCTAGTTGGTCCGCAAGGATGAGGACCGTTCTTGGATCGGTTCATATACTATGTCCAATACCGTTATGCGGTAGAGTCGCGGCCGTCATCAGTTACTTCTAGATCAATTAGGATGGCAAGGGCATTCGCATGATTGTGGTGGACACTGCAGAATACGGCTTCTATCTAGTTGGTCAACAAGGATGAGGACCCTTCTTGGACCGGTTCATATACTATGTCCAATACCGTTATGCGGTAGAGTCTCGGCCGTCATCAGTTACTTCTAGATCAATTAGGATGGCAAGGGCATTCGCATGATTGTGGTGGACACTGCAGAATACGGCTTCTATCTAGTTGGTCAGCAAGGATGAGGACCCTTCTTGGATCGGTTCATATACTATGTCCAATACCGTTATGCGGTAGAGTCGCGGCCGTCATCATTTACTTCTAGATCAATTAGGATGGCAAGGGCATTCGCATGATTGTGGTGGACACTGCAGAATACGGCTTCTATCTAGTTGGTCAGCAAGGATGAGGACCCTTCTTGGATCGGTTTATATACTATGTCCAATACCGTTATGCGGTAGAGTTGCGGCCGTCATCATTCACTTCTAGATCAATTAGGATGGCAAGGGCATTCGCATGATTGTGGTGGACACTGCAGAATACGGCTTCTATCTAGTTGGTCAGCAAGGATGAGGACCCTTCTTGGATCGGTTCATATACTATGTCCAATACCGTTATGCGGTAGAGTCGCGGACGTCATCATTTAATTCTAGATCAATTAGGATGGCAAGGGCATTCGCATGATTGTGGTGGACACTGCAGAATACGGCTTCTATCTAGTTGGTCAGCAAGGATGAGGACCCTTCTTGGACCGGTTCATATACTATGTCCAATACCGTTATGCGGTAGAGTCTCGGCCGTCATCAGTTACTTCTAGATCAATTAGGATGGCAAGGGCATTGATGGTGTTTGCTGTCCTAGAGAAAGGCAGGTGTAGCATGGGGAACGGTCATCGCAGGATAGAGCTCCTTCAACGGGGCAACACGGTTATCCAACTGCTGAGTACGAATCTCGGTGACCGTTTGCTCGGGAACAAGGGTGGCCATTCACAAGGAACACTAAGAGGAGGAAGAAGCCGACATGAGAGATAGGGCATGAAGTGGTTTTGATCTTGTACGGGGGGTTGGCAGAGAAGTCCGTTTGTCGAGTGGTACCGAATGCAAGATGGACGGGACCCTCGACTCGCGAGCTTTTCCACCGAGCGGTTGCGGCTGTGTCGGAAGAGGAGATCGGCTAGACGGAGGATGAGACGGGTGGTTGGGGGGGGGGGGGAGGATAGAAAAGTCGAGTAGTTCGTATCCCACATCTAATATCGGAGAGTGGTAGGCGAGTTGGAGAGAGTATCGAGAGTACGGAGTACAGAGGGAGCTGAGAGAACGACGGAGCTGTACTTGATCAATGCTCCTACTTCCGGACTGAGTCCCTTTTGTCTCTGGCTCGTTTTTCTCTCCTCGCGACACAATCTTTCTTTGGCCCGAAGACAACACACTCCCACCGGCTCTTGTCCGACTGACCGCTCGCTGTAATAAACTCGATTTTCTTACCTCTTCCTTCGACCCCTCCTTCCCAAGGTGACGGCGGTTAAAAAAAATTCGATTCCATGGCATTTCCTCATCATATCGTCAGGGCGAATTAAGTTCCTGTAGGAAATTCTCACGGTGGCGGTGGGCACGATTTCTCATCGCCGCGAGGGATCACCGAACTTTTTGCAGGTGTATCAATAATGGATGTCTATTTGTACGGGTATTAATTAAAACTCAACTCCCGAAGATTGGTAGATAAAGCCCGGAGAGCCGATATCGATGAGGGGTGAGGCTCGGGAATGAGGGATCGGATCCTCAGCTTCTTTTTTCCCCCCAGACGAACGATGTCGCGACCCACCCAGCCTTTGTGAATATCGAACTGGTGATGATTTTTTCTTCTTTCAAATCCAAAGCCTGGATTAATGCGAATTCCTGATACTTGTTTAATGTTTCCATCGATGCGCGTTGCCTCGATGCTACGAGCCCATAACGACTGGGCTATCGACGGGCATCAAAGGAAAATCTCTCCAGGCCGTAAATCCAGGCAATCGAGGTCACCGGGCCAATGATGATGCAGATACAAGAGCCGTGGAGGATATAATCTGTTAAAGTGGAGCCTGGACGAAGCACTTCATCTCCTAGCCCAGATACTCGTTTGAAGACCCGATCACAGGTCTCCCATGAAAACCGTGTCAGATTTTAGACTCTCCGAGTGCTCTCGGAATGACCCCGCCGTAAATGAGGGAGGACTTGACACCCTGACAACGAACAAAATTAGATTCCCACTCGAAATTAGAATACCCTCGATTGGCTTTTGGAGTGGATGGAAACGTTTAATCCGGGGAAGTCCCGGCGGTGGTTACTGCATCGTGTTATCCTCTTTAAGTCGAAAAATGGAGATTCGAGGGAGGTTTTAAATTTTCGAGCCCGGCGGTATAGGTGGAGGAATAGAGACGATGACGCGAACGTGATGTCGCTAGCACAGCGGTGAGCTTGAGTTTTATCCATTCGCTCGGTTCTTCCAGGTCGATAAGTACTGATTTCCATAATGGTGCCACGTACGAATACTCTCAACTCGGCTGTGCCAGTTCGCCCCATCGCCCTCGCACCCCGAGATATTCGTGGAAAAATTCTTTCCTCCTCCCTCTCACCGACACTCGGGCACAGCGGATCTACGAGAGGTTGGATCCATCCCCGGGAAAGAGCACACCGGTTGGCCACGGCTTCCGCGAAATCTCGAGGAATATGGCCAGAATAATGCTAAGGAATCGGATTTTTATAGTTCGGTAGAGAAACGTCGAGAATTTTACTACGGTAGAGTAAAGTTGAATCGAGAAAGAAAAGGGGGGGAAGGTGATGCTATTCAACTCTTCTGCAAGTGTTTCAGCCCTGTATAATTCACGATATTGCGGTGGATAACGTGGACCGATGGAACGTAGAAGGGAGAAAAAAAAAAATTACTGCGGACTTTATTCACTCTTCTTGGCTGAAGTAAATATTTTAGTACATATTGGACAGGCCGGTGAATAAGAAACATCGATAATAATTAGTTTTTAATTATGTCGTTTTTGTACACGATATGCACCACTGAGACAATTTACATGTCATTGTAGTGATTGGTTGCATAATATTTACACACGAGACGAATTTTTGCATTTTGATTTCCCACCATCCGGATAATCCAGATTTCACCTTCTTTTATCACAATGACATTTTTTTTTCTATATGCAATCCAAACTATGCATCAAAACCAAAATCCAAGTAGACCAGCTGATCAAGAAATTACTTGGCGTCTCGACGCTCCCACGTCTCTTGATTATATTATTATATCACGTGTAATTTATAAGTTTCGTAATGTAATTCGATCAATCATCGTGCTACCGCTAGAGCGAATTTTAGGCTCTGAAAATGTCCCCCAGGATACAAATTCAGCTGCACGTTTCCCATTTGATTTGACGTTATGAAGGAGCGAGTCACATCGAATTGCGAATGCTAGTCCGCTAACGGGCTTGACGACTGCGTGGATGGCCGGAGCAAGGAAGTAATTAGTCCTGACTTGATTGGCTTTCAGATGACGTGTCGAGGTGAAGTTGGAGCCCGATGGTGCTGGGGGATCGACTGCTGCGACGCCGTTGGAACGCTGCCGGTCCTGGGGAACGGGGCTTAAATGAGAAATTCTTCGGGAAGGCCGCCCGATCGATACTATATCGTCACGAGAAACGAAATCAGTCACGGTTAATTCGCGATTAAGGCCAAACGGCCGGGTGTCACGGATTTCGTTCGCTGGTTGGGGTGGGATACAGAGATAGCTGACGTCGTTTGTACCACCCATAGTGCCCCGCTCAGCAAGATGGAACTTTTCCTCATTCTCGTCAGTCTGATCCTCGTGTCGCCGCCCAAGCCAGCTCTCACCTTATCCGTCAAGTCGAAGCTCAATCCCCGGATCGTTCAGACCCGCTACGGACAAATCCAAGGGGTCACGCAGTCCTTCGAGTACCCGAAGTACTTGCATCCCATCGACGTTTATCTCGGAATACCTTACGCCACACCGCCAATAATGAGCAACCGATTCTCACCGACCAGAGCGCCCAGGCCATGGGACGGAGTGAAGTAATTAATCATTTCATCTTACTTTGATCAATCTTTTTACCTTATTTTCGTTCATCGACTAAAATGTGACGAGGAAAAAAAGGAGGTTTCTCAATTAATCAAATTTTGATATTTAGAGAGTTAACGGCAAATCAATATTTTCATGACATTCTCGTCCTCACAGATACTAGGTTTTATGACGTTGCAGCAACTATAGAGATGATGATTGACTAAGAGAGACACGATATTACATAGACGAGTGGAATAGTTCGGTATGACGAATGAAGAACGTACAGATTATTGATTGACGAGATGACTAGAGTCTTGATCTGACTTTCAAAGAAAGCAAACGTTTCACAGTTCGTACTTATAAACGGTTGTGATTGCAATTCATAATATCCGCACCAAAGCCAAATACGCATCTTGTTGATTTCGCTCGGTCCTAACAATATGTACTTATTTCCTGAAACCCTAGCTATTAGCTTCGACCAGAATAAGAATATCTTACTTTTTTTTTGCACGACTTAGGGGAGACCGGGGCAAATTGGCACAGCGGGGCGAAAGGGGACAGTGAGAGCAAGACTCAATTTTCCAATAACTTTTGGATGCCCCATTTTGTCCCAACGATACATCCGGATTTTCAAACCCGTTTTGCCCCACGTTCCACCATCGCCACCATCCCAAAGTTATTGGAGAATTGCGTTTTGTCTCATTATCCCGTTTTGCCCCGGTGTGCCATTTTGCCCCGCTCTCCCCTACATCTTTTTATTATCATTATTAATTTATTTATTTTTAACGGTTTTAGCACCTTGATGATCGAAGATCATATATTAAACTTGCATTTCGTTTGCCGAATAGATTGACAGACACGGTGGGTCCCGTCTGTCCCCAAAAGCTCCCCGACATATCGAACGAGCAGGAAGCGCTGGAGCGAATGCCAAAGGGTCGTTACGAATATCTGAGGAGGCTCCTGCCTCATCTGCGAAATCAGAGCGAAGACTGCCTCTACTTGAACATCTACGGTCCGGCAATGGGTGAGTGCTCTTTAACACTAACCGAAGAGGATCGCTTCCACCCTTGACGTGGATCCTCGGCGAATGCAGCTTCGCGCTGCTCCTCCTGCGTCAGATTACACTCCCGCAGACATTGTATTCCGTATGATATAGCGGAGGCGGAATATGAACGACCCAATTCAATATAGCGGGTGAAACGAGAATATCATACAGCGTTGCCGAGCTCGGTTATATCACTTGAGTTCCGCATCACTCGCGAATCGGCTGCAACCCAACAGAATTGACAGCTGTGCATGCATGGCCGTATATCGATGCACTTTTCTTTTTTGTCTCTCCTTATTCTCACAAAGATCCGTTAGAGCTGGCGTACGTGCGTGAACGGACACGTGCATCCGCGAGCGCCGATCCTGTCTCAACCGATCCACGTAAACTGAACACGTTTTCAATCGTCGAACGCCGATACGGACGAGATACGGACACATAGTCAAACCGTGTTCGCTACCGGATTCTTTCACCCCTCGACCCGGCATATATTGCCTACGTGTCTCAGGCTCGATTCCGTATTCCTTTATCGCTAGATATATTTCCGTTTGCATACGGTATGCTGGACACTTCGCCGATCACTTTGTAGGGAAGAAACAACGATACGTGAAAATTGCCGTGTGTGTTTATTAATTCATCGCTCTCTGTCGCCGGCTACGTTCGAGATGAATTCTGAATATTTGAGACGCATCACGCGCGTTCTGCTCTATGGTCCTTCTGGTGTTAAACAGGAAGTGACAGTCACGCAGACAAATTGGAAGAATTTCAGACACAGGCAAACCGTGTTCGGTAACGGATTATTTTACCCCTCGACCTGGCACATATTGCCTACGTGTCTCGGGATCGATTCCGTATTCCTTTATCGCTAGATATATTTCCGTTTGCATACGGTATGCTGGACCCTTCGCCGATCACTTTCTAGGAAAGAAACAACGATACGTGAAAATTGCCGTGTGTGTTTATTAATTCATCGCTCTCTGTCGCCGGCTACGTTCGAGATGAATTCTGAATATTTGAGACGCATCACGCGCGTTCTACTCTATCGTTTTTCCTGTGTTCCTTAATACACGTGTTTCCGTCACAGCTTGCATTCGACATATGTTACAGAGAAAAATTAAGAATTTTCACTGGAACAGCCACTTCCGGTTTGATAATCTCACTTTTAAACTGGAATTGACCGTCACGCAGAAAAATTTGACAAATTTCGATGTGACGTCACTTAAGGTTTTGATATGTCGGTTTTTTGACCGGAAGTGACCTCATACGGGAAATACGTGACTTACAATTTGCAAATCCCATTTTTTAGATCAGAAGTGACGTCACACGAGGAGATAATTCGGTGACAAAATGAACCAGGGAGAATGGGAGAAAATGCTGGAAAATTTTAATGAATAACAGGAGAATAAATTTGGGCAAAAAATTAGCCAAATATGAAAGGATAGTTTAATTGGGAAAATTTTTCTTGCGAAGTTCACCGCCATTTAAATTTATAAATATTTATGTATATTTGATTCTGCCATGATGAGATGAACAAGAGACTGTTCGAGTTACGGCCCTGTCCGACCCCTCGGAGGCAAAAAGGTGTGAGGTGCTCGTAAGCTGTACAATGTGCTGCGATGGACGAAATATCGTGTCGAATTCCGTAGCATGCACCCGCTATATTTCACAATACGGCGTGGGGTGTTAGCGCACGTTTGTTTTTCGTCTGCCACGCCCTCACCCGTCTACACTTCACCCCGTTCGCTCTCGTGCATTCTCACTGCGTGTATTCTGTTCGCAGTTTTCTTCTTTTTTTTTCGTTCCTCTTATTCTCGATTTTATTTATTCGCTTTCGTACCTCGTCGTCGTTCAGGAGCGGCGGGGGCTCGGAAGGGAGAAACGGGATGACGGGCACGTAGTAGACGAGGGGGTAGGAAGAAGAAGAAGAAGAGGAGGAAACGGCAGCCAAGGAACCCGGATCGAATACACAGTAGTTCGCTATTGAATATCCGCGAAGTGGAAATTTCGATGGAATGTGGAGATGTATGAATCCATGCAATATCTATCAATCAGGAGACATACTTTTTCCCCTATAAATAAAAATGGTATTATGTCCATCAGTGATACAGACAGTAGCAAAGTAACCGAGCAAGTCATGTTCACAGGTTCGATTTCACGCACTGCCACTTCGCAAGATGGTAATAGGCAACAATTTACTCGTACTTTCAACAAGGCAACAATTTACTCGTAAGGGAAAACAGAGCAATTCACCCCCAAAAGGTCCAAGACGAACCGACCGCAATATCCATATCGATATCCATATCGGATGGATGTATGAATCCATGCAATATATATCAATCAGGAGACACACTTTGTTCCCCACAAATAAAAATGGTAGGGGAGACCGGGGCAAAATGGCACAGCGGGGCAAAACGGGACAGTGAGGGCAAAACTCAATTTTCCAATAATTTTTTGATGCACCATTTTGTCCCAACGATACATCCGGATTTTCGAACCCGTTTTGCCCCATCGCCACAATCCCAAAGTTATTGGAGAATTGCGTTTTGTCTCATTATCCCGTTTTGCCCCGATGTGCCATTGTGCCCCGCTCTGCCCTATTATGTCCATCAGCGATCGAGCCAGTAGCAAAGTAGCCGAGCAAATCATCACCACCGGTTCAATTTCACGAACTCAAACTTCGCAAGATGGTAATAGGTAACATCAACTTGTAGTTTCGGCGTCGTCGTGTCTCGTAAGGAAAAACAGAGCAATTAACCCCCAAAAGGTCCAAGACGAATCGACCGTAGAACTCGGCCAGGCGTCCCGGCAGTTTCCCTCCGCTTTATGTCCTGCACGAGAGAAAAGGGAACGAGGGGAAGTCGTTGAACCAAAATTACGAAGCGGTAGAGGCGGTAGTTAGGTAGACGGAGCGAGAATGCCTCCGAAGGGGCTGGCACAAGAAAAATAAAGGAGCCTACGTAAGCTTGATTCGCTCTGTTCTCTATATCCACCGGGTCTTTCTCGTCTTTCCCGAGCCGTCCAGCTGCATGTAACTCATTGAATAACAACCCTCGGGCTTGCACCCAGCAGCAGCAGTGGCAGCAGCAGCAGCAGCAGCAAGGGTGAGGGGGGAGAGCTCTGATGCTGTAGTACTTCCAGCGGGAAAGCACCGGTACCGGCTGGCGCAACCCACACCCGCCTATGGCAATCGATTTCCGCACTGGTACTGCCTCCGAACTCCCTCGCATCCTCTCTCGTCCTTCCACCCTCGTCGAAGCTAACTCGTTGAATATACACTGCCGGGCACTCCGCGGTCTCTCCTCAAAATTCCTCTATCCCCGTCTCTTCTTACTTCACGTCGTACTCACTCAGGAGTCTTCGCCAGTCAGCCGAACCCGCTCCATAGCGTTTGGATGGGGGATCGAGCTGGTTGGCGACTTTGCTCAAACGTTCCCCACTTCTCTCGGCGAACGTGCCATCTTCCGCCATCGATGAATAATTTATCGGTCCCCGATACGATTGACGTGCATCGTTGATTAAACTCGATTCACCTGGGCCCCGCGAAGGTGTTGGGCACTCCGGATTAACGGTTCCACTCGGTCTCTTCAGCTTCGCCGCTGTACTTGGGACCATCGCGAGACCGCGACGCTCCCGGCTTTCCTCTGACATAGCTCACGTTCGCCAGATTGTTCGACTGCATGGACCGAGCTGGTTGGACTGCCGAATGGCACCGTAGAGGAATCAACCAACCTAGCCAATTTTTTGTTTTGAATCATTAAAAACTACGATCGGCTTTGCCATGACGGATCGACCGACTGGCTAACTAGAAAAAGTCTCGTTACCCCGGGCATGTAGATCCACATATATGTGCTGGCGAATCCTCTTGATCGCTCCCTCGCTTCCCTTGAATTTCGAAACGCGGCCTCATCCCTTCGCCATTTCCGATATTCTCTCGCTCTCCGAGCCTCATCCGCACCCGCATCACTATCTCTTTCTGTCTGTCTGCCTGTCTGTGCATCACTCATCCTCCTCCACGCCTCTCGAAACTCTTCCCCTTTCCTCGCTATCCCTCCATATTGCATCTGGGTCAACCGTTTTCATCTCTTTCGTACATCCTCCGGCCGCACGTTCGCGTTTCGACAATGAAACGTCCAGACGTAAAATGTAAGCCGGAAGCGGAAACCAGAACACTCGCGCGGCAGCGGCGTCGGCCCTCCCAACCCCTCGCCTCGGCAACGATCCAGAATACAAAACTGGGTATCCGCTAGCCGCGGCTAGTGGCCCATCGGGAGATGTTCGGACCGGTGGAATACGGACTAACTCTGCAATAGGTGGAGAAACGACCGGGGAACAAGTGCTACGTGGATCTCTGCGGACGCGGTTCAGTACGCGTTGTATGCATAGCGACCTTACAAAACATTTGCAACTCGATTCGTCTCTTCTCTCATTCTATTTCTGTACATTTAGATGCTTGTTCATTCCTCGAGACACATGTTTGTCGAACGCCTGACCGCGTCCAAGTTCACCTCAGGATGCCGGCGACCAAAGAGGAGCAATTTGAATAGATAAACCAGTAAAAAAAAGGGGATTCCCCGAAGACGCTCGTCTTTCCGATAGCAGCGCATCAAAGCATGAGCAAGATTAATGCCCCATCTGGTATATGTGTGGGTTTGCATTATTTCATGAGGGATCTAGAAGAATCCTGGCGTTGGGTTGGGTAGTGCCAGAAGCTTGAACATATTTGGATTCGTCGTATTGAAACCAGTCTGGCTTGACGACCCGGTATTCCGCGCCATTCCGAGTCACCCGGTCTCCGTATAATAATACATTGGGATTGAGAAATAGGTAGTCTGGATTCTCGGTCGGCGAACGATCCATCCACAGGATGCCGGAAGACCGCGCGGCAATGAGAGTCTTGAAGAGGAACCGTGATCCAATCACGTCTGGCCAAACGTCATTCACCTTTCCCAGATATCCCGTCGTCGCAGAGACTCCCAACGGATATTCTCTCACCTCCGTCGTCTCACCTCTCTATCTCGGGTCTCCTTCGCTGCACTTTCTCACCGAATCACCAAACAGAACTGCCTCTCTAAAACCCCAGAGTTCCCAATGGAAACGCATCCTCCGTAGCCGGCCAGAATTCAATCCCGGAGTTTACGCAACCCGCGAAAATACCGAGTCGATTTCGTCGTCACACCCGGAGGCGAGGACCGTGGACTCTTACTCCCCGTCGAGTTCCGTCTATATATGAGACGGTGGCATTCGGTCGAAGAAACTTCATTCCCCTCTCGTACCGACCCGATTGGCTGAAGGATGCTGCCCGCTCGGTTCGCCTGGTGAGCTGCGAGTTATGCGGAGCTCTTTCACTGTTGGAGTTTCGCTATTCCCAAGGCGATCCAGGGAAAATCGGGACGGCGGGCTGAGGATGCAAGAGCTGAATGGGGTTTCGGCGTCGTGTTGTTCGTACGAACGTACGATGCTGCAAGATGAGAAAGAGATTATGAGAACGGGACAAGCGAAATAACGGGCCAGATTCATACAAGAGATCGACTGCAACAAGATTCTCAGGGTAGAGGATCTTCGCTTTCAATGCTTTATTCGATACATTCTATGGAAAATAACCATGGCTACGAACTGCTCTGCATTGTACCTTGATCGCCATTATTCCCATTGAATATTACTCTCAAGAGGCTTTCGTGCTCTGCCGACTCGTCGCAAGCCATTGAAAGTCGTAGACAACTCCTTCGAGATTACGCGATGCTCTGCATACCGTCGTGGCTTTCTTCGAATATGCGTATCACGAGTGTTTGTATGTCGTGAGTATGCATGTATGTATGTAAGAGCAAGGATTCGTTACGCAATAGCCACGCCACTGATGCTCCCGGCAAGATTGCCGTATACCATCAGATCCAACTCATGGAAACAGTTCACAAGTCCGTAGATTAGGAGCGTCGTCTGTTCCCCAGTTTAATTTTGATTGGCGCCCCGAGGCTGTCCCGGTCTGCGGCAACACGGTATCAAGTGCGCTAAGAGGATTGGAGTGGTGGAGTCCGCCACGCACAGCGACCCTAGACTAGCAGACTGTAGTGATGCTGTACAACGAAGAGGCTTGTTCTGGGCTGGTCCAAGTGCCACCCCAGACAACAAGGATGTACCCAGACGGTCTGCGCCTTCTCGCAACCCTCCCCAACGTCACTCATTCTTCAGATCTTGTCACTGCCTCACAGCCCTTCACTCTCGCGTTCCCCTTCCGGGCTCCGGCTGGCCATTGTCATCGGAAGCTCGCCATGCTCAACGAGTCGTTCGAGGCCTGATCAGGTCTCGGAGTGAATGGTTGGATGGTTGATGATTTGACTGATTGGAAATCCTTACAGCCATCTTTGATCAAAGGTGGCCCTAGAGATTGTAATTCTACAGACATTCTTTCACACGCCAGCATCCGATCTCTCACCCATAATCATATTGTATTCATTCTTAATCGCGATACCGTCAACACTTTCACTGCGGCTTCGGTTTCTTCAGGTCATCTCGACGTCCGGATTCTGTACGACATTCGCTCTCCTCTTGGTCAGAAACCAGTTGTAATGAACGTAGATATTCACTTCTTCAGTCATTCATTCACACGCCGGCATCCGATCTTTCACCCATAATCATATTGTATTCGTTCTTAATCGCGATACCGCCAACACTTTGAGTGCGGCTTCGGTTTCTTCAGGTCATCTCGACGTCCGGATTCTGTACGACATTCGCTCTCCTCTTGGTCAGAAACCAATTGTGATAAACGTATTCACTTCTTCAGTCATTCATTCACACCCCAGCATCCGATCTTTCACCCATAATCATATTGTATTCATTCTTAATCGCGATACCGTCAATACTTTCAGTGTGACTGCAGTTCCTTAAGTTCATCTCGACGTCCGGATTCTGTACGACATTCGCTCTCCTCTTGGTCAGAAACCAACTGTAATGAACGCAGATATTCTCTTCTTTAGTCGTTCATTAATTTCATCATTGACCATAATTAGCAGACCATTGCAAGATTTCGAACTCCACGGTGTACTCGGCAAACGTTTTCCCGAGCTAGTTCTTAAAAAGGGTGGCTAAGCGACCGCCCGCCAAGACTTTAGGTGACGAGTCTAAGCACTTACCCCTCCTTACGTATCTCGACGATAATGGTCACCCCCGAAGCTGGATCTTCCGAACTATTCGTGGACTTGGCACACATATATTCTCTTCACCTCCAGGCCTTCATGAAACTCCAGACGGATAACGCTGGGCCACGGCTCGCCGCTCCGTTCGGGCTTCTGGGCTTTCTAAAATATTGATATGGCATAAGTCTGAGAGATCCCTGAGCGTCGAGCTAACCCGGAGTGCTCGGTAGCCGTCTCCCCGCCGCTCCTTCCGATTCTCCGGCCGCTGAACAAGCTCGGGAAGTCACGGCTTCGGCGAAAGCCTTGAAGGTAGCGACGTATGTAGATGCAATAAGCCATGAGGAGAACTAGAAAGTAGCCTGAATATTTTATCATTCCACTCTCCGCTTTCTCATGCATCTTATCCTCACACTTTTTACTCCGCGAATATATTTCTCTATTTTTCCTCTCTTCATCTCAATCCCGATTCCCGCGACGTACCTCCGGCAAGTTTTTTTTTTTTCGTTCGAATTCTCCGACTCTTTTCCCGAACACGGAGGGCGATCGCGAGGTCTCCACTGTTTTCGCATCGAGCAGCGCTCGGGCGGAGATGCATAGGTAGGGGAGAGCGGGGCAAAATGGCACACCGGGGCAAAACGGGATGATGAGACAAAACGCAATTCCCCAATAACTTTTGGATGGTGGCGATGTTGGTACACTGAAAAAAAAAAAAAAACATATCATTGAATCAAGTAAAATTTGCTTACGGGCTGCCAAAGAAGTAAAAAAAGTTTTTTCAAATTCTACCCTGAATTCGTACAATTTCATTCCGGATTGAAACGATAACATGTCACCTTGACAGTCTTGCTGTCGTTGATTCAATATCATATGGAATTGTAAGAATTGAAAGTAGAATTGAAACAAAATTTTTTTTTTCGGCAGCCCGCAAGCGAGTTTTGTTTTCAGTGTACGCGGGGCAAAACGGCTTTGAAAATCCGGATGTATCGTCGGGGCGAAATGAGGCGTCCAAAAATTATTGGAAAATTGAGTCTTGCCCTCGCTGTCGCGTTTTGCCCCGCTGTGCCATTTTGCCCCGATATCCCCTAGAAAAAGGAACACTACTTGCAAGGCGGATAGCGCGGTGGCGAGGGAGGTCACGGAGCGGCGGATGGGATTGGTCATGCATTTCGTATCGCGGGAGAATAGGCGGGAGACGCTTCGAGTTCTGGGCCCGGATTTATCTTCGCTCGGGGTTTGAGGGAGCGGATCGATAAGCAAATGAGTAACGCGGAGAGATTTTCTTGTTCCCTCACGGCACACTCGTGCATTCGTTATCCGGAACGGGTACCGAGTCGCGAGCCTCGAGAGGGCGAAGAATGTCACAAAAGAGGAATGTCGCATTACTAATGTCCACCGAGCCTCGTTCGCTCCTTTTCGTTTTCGGTGAGGCGCGCGAGTGCGAACCTCTCTCGTGTCCGCCGCGACCGAACCGGCAATAGCCGGGCTCGCGCCACCGTCTGGGCTCCTCTCCACACAGTCCCGGTAATTAATGGACGACAAAGGTAGCTTCATTTAATCATTTTATTAATTACGGAGAAACGCGGTCGCCGTACGGCGAACGCAACGCAGGCCGGCCCAACCCTCGAGCCCGGATTGTAAATCATTGCGAAGGGCTCGGTGCAAGCTCGCTTTTCCTTCCTCCCGCCTCCTCTTTTTTCTTGCCTCCTACGTGGCGAATGAGACATACCCAGGAACGTCGGAACAGAGAAAAAAAAAAAAAAAAAAAAAACGCACCCGCACACACGCGCGCAAAGTGGAATAACGAGGTCGAGCGGCAGTGAAAAATAAATTGCGAGGAAAATAGCGTTTCGGTGAAATATGAAATGATTCTTCTTTTTTTCCTTCGCTCCGACGTCGATCCCGTCGCGTCCGGAATGCCGAGGAGGATCTTTCGTCGCGAATATCCGCGGCCGCGCGCGTGGAGTATCGCGCGTGTATTATGAAAAACCACTCTCTCGTTCGTGAAATACGAGAGAGCGCGTGTTAGCATCGCTGGGGACAAACACATATAATATTTCTTCGCTCCCTCGGCGCCTCGTGCGAGGGGCGGGTCGGACAGATTGTTACGTATCGCGGTGGCTTTGGCGATTTGTATTATCCGGCGGGAGAACGTTGCGGAGGTTGCGCCGCGGAAGAGTGAGGCCCGCTTTCCTTCTCTCACCAACGGCATCAAGAGCCTCTGGTGTGTAAGCGATTTATGTATCGCCGGCGCTATCTTCCCATTATTTATGCAACGTTTCCGAGAGCCGAAAAGAATAAAACAAGCGGGTAGACGGAAAATTCGCCGTCGGGGTGGGGGGAGGGAGCGGAGAAAAGGTGTCGCGGCTGGAGAAGAGATGAATCCGGAGAAAGGAGTGCAAGCCGGAAACGCGCTACCAGCACAGAAGCGCGGCTCTCGCTTCCGTGCGAAATTTTCATTCTTTTCTCCCGTTTATTTTTATTTTTTTACTTCTTTAATTCTTTCTTTTTTTTTTACATCCAGGAGACTTTTGCGACACTCTCTTTCGATGGGAATGCGCGACTTTCCATAGCGTTCCGCGGAGCGAAATAAACCATTCGTGCGTGAAGCAGATGTGGTCCTTCGCGATCCGCCGTGGCCGCTTTCGCTGTAGCTCTTCGGACCGACACGAGCTGACTAGGCGCGCATGCCCGACCGAGACTGTTGAATAATAGAATATTCCGAGGAAAAATACTCGCCGCCGGCTCGACGTCGGTGCGGGGACGAGGGGTGGAAGGCGAACATCGGCGGGATCCGAAAGAAAAAGGGGCGAAGCACATCGGGCGACCAAGACACCGAAGTATTCCCGAAGTGACCCGGAGAAGGAGAAACTCAACGCGAGAGAGTCTCGCGAAGTTTAGCCTCGGGATTCGATTATTAGTTCACTTCGCCAAAACTCTCACGTTTGCTGTATATACATACTATATACTATCATGTATATATGTATATATGTATATATATTATATATATGTATATATGTGTGTGTGTGTCTGCCGCTACAACCTCTTGGTCGTAATAGTTTATCGAAGCTCTCTCGTGGTCCGCGCACGAGCACAAAGTGCCCCGGAACTGCGACACTCCGCGAGAACCGGAAGTACGATTACGTACTTGATTTTTTTTGCACTTCTTGCAGACTGAAGCTTCACTACGATTTGTCTTGTATCCTACAAAGTACTTGCCATTTCACTGACACTTATTATAATCTGATCGATCAGAAATTGTTTTATTGTAAAAGTGGTGAATATGGACCACCGTGATTAGTTGTCGCGTGAAATCAGTGATGGAGGGAAGAGCGGGGCAAAATGGGACCGTGGAGCAAAACGGAATAGACTGGAAAGAACGCAATTTTTCAATAATTTCCGAAAATCTGGATGTATCGATGGGACAAAATGGAGCACCCAAAAGTGATTGGAGAATCGCATAATGCCCCACTCTCCTATTTTGCCCCGGTCTCCTCCACCTATGGACCGGGCGATTTCACCGCCTTCAACCCACTCTGCAAAAATAGTCACGTTTTAGTCTGATGTCATTAACGCAGAAAACGCGATTCCAATATTTTCATACAATTAATGGTACGTTTTTTTTTTCTCTTTCATTATACTTTCGACGTCAGTCTCACACATTGTCCTCAGTGAAGCCAGGTTCGTTAAGCAGAAATCGCGAATGAGTGGGGGAGGGGCGGGTGAGTCGGGGGTGGCAACGCATTATCATGCACCACGAAACAGTGGAAAAAAAAAACGTAATTTTCCAATCATTTTTGGATGTGACATTGGGGTAAAACGGGTCAGAATAATCCGGATATATCGATGGGGCAAAATGGCGCATCTAAACATTACTGGAAAATTGCCTTTTGTCCCGGTCTGCCCCACCCATGGACCGGAAGATTTCACCGCTTTAACCCCAATCTTCAAAAATAGTCACATTTTAGTCCAATGTCATTAACGCCGAAAACCTCGCGTTCCCAATATTTTCATACAATTAATTGTACGTTTTTTTTTTTTTCTCTTTCATTATACTTTCGACGTCAGTCTCACACATTGTCCTCAGTTAAGCCAGGTTCGTTAAGCAGAAATCGCGAATGAGTGGGGGAGGGGCGGGTGAGTCGGGGGGGGGGGGGGTGGCAGCGCTATAGCATTATCATGCCGCGTACGAGTGTGGGTCGCACAGGCTCTCAGCACACGGCGAATCCCAAATGACCCAGAGCCCAGAGGCGAGCCGCAGCATCAGCGCGCGGATCCGAGTCGCAGTCGGTGGGGCATACAAATGAGCACAGATTATCTTTCACAGGATAAAAAAGTACACGCGAGGGAGTGGAAGAAGCTCGTCGCGCGGGTGGTACCGAGCGCTGCTCGGAGGTCGTACGGGCCACATCGTCAGCTACAGAGCGAGGAGATTTTCCACGGACGTGCAAGCGGCCCAACGAAAGAACGGCTCGCTGCTACTCACATGGGTGGCGCGCGCACACTACTCTCATTTGAAAAATAATCCGTCGCTCGTATGTATATAGGGCATGCGCGACGATGGCCGGGCCGAGAAGGCCGCTGGAAACTCTGACGGATGTGCTGGCGGCGCAAAAATATGTTGACTGTGGAATTATTGTCAGCTTACGGACAAACGAAAAAAAGACGGAAAAAAAATTCCACCATTGCGAGCTCGTCAAGGGTGATCGTCAAGAAGAGACTCCGAATTAACGAGCGATCAAAGATTTTTAGCCGAAGATGCAGAATTTCAAACTCGATCACTTTAAGTCTCATCTGGAAAAAAGAAAGTCGTAAAGGGTTTAGTATTTTTATGATAAAATAAAATTAATCGAAGATCGGAATTGGGTTGATATTGAGACATAAGTGACGGCGTATCGTTGTTACTTCGGGACAGCTCGGAATTCCTTCGGTCCGAGCTCAAGTAAATAATAAACGAGAAAGCGAGGATACGATGCATACACTGATAATAAAAATTCTGTTGAATCAACTGAAGATTCGGGCAGGGGCCTTCAAATAAATATTTTGTCGGAAGAACAAAATATTTTAGTGGGTCAAAAATTATTTGGTGACAACACCCAAAAAATTGGTGAACCAATCTATTTATTAGCTGTACCGACAATATATTTATTTGAACGTCTGTGCCCGAATCTTTAGTTGATTCAACCGTATTTCTTATCAGCTAATTCCTGTCTCTCTTTTTCCATCGAACGGACAGTGAACGGCGCAAAAAAATATGTCAAGTGTGGAATTATTGTCGGCTTACAAACAGCCGAAAAAAATAAGAAAAAAAAGATTCGACTATTGCAATCTCGTCAAGGCGAAGGTCAAGAATAGTCTCCGAATGAACGAGCGATCAAAGATTTGAGGCTTAGGATGCAGAATCGCGAACTCGCCCATTTTGAGTCTGATTTGAAAAAAACGCAGTAATAAAGTTTTTAGTATTTTAATGATAAAATGAAATGACATTAATCGAAGATCCGAGTCGGCTCGATATCGAGATATAAGCGACGACGTGTCGTTGTTACTTCAGGACCGCTCGGAATTCCTTCATTTCGAGCTGAAGGAAATAATAAATGAGAGAGCGCAAGAACTGAGAGAGGAAGGATACGGTGTATATTCCTATCTCCCTTTTTCCATCGAACGAACAGTGAACGAGAGTGCTTTCGATTAAAAAACGATTCGAAAGATGATTCACCGCTGACCCAAATTGAATCGCTAATCTAAGTTTGAGAAGTTCCGCCGGGGTGGAGCGAGAGAGGTTCGGGTGGGGTGGGTCGGGGGTGAATTATGGTCCAATGAAAATAAATGTCATCGACCGGGAGAGTTACCCCGGCCGGGCAAGGGATGCACCCAGCTTTCGATTCCGCGAACTTTCCCACGGGTTCCCAGGCTACCGTGAGCTCCGGGACGCGAACCCGAGGAGGTTCGACGGGCGCGACAAAGCTCCGAACTAAGGATGGAATTTTACTGTCGGGGCAGCTTGTCTCTCGGATACTTTTACCATGGTATTTTCAAATAGGTTCTATATAATACCGTCTATATTATATCTGGGACGCGAAAGCTCTCGGGCAGTTCTCAATCCTTCGTAGAGAATAAACACGGTATTGCAGCGTCCCCGTCTCCAAGTGACCCGAGTGAGCTTTAACGATCGTCACGGCTACGACTGCACGAGTTGCCAAGGGGCTTGTACTCGCCGGGTCTTAAGCCGGTATCCGCCACGATCCCGGTATTGAGTCGGACTCAACATATCGGCTCAATGGAATATGTTGTCACTGCGCCTGTACCGGGCACGGTGTGACGTCACTTCCCGTCGAAAAGTGAGGCCTTTAAACCGGAAGTGACATTGTCGGTATGACGTCACTCCTGGTCGAAAATAAAGATTTTCAAACCGGAAGTGAGGTTTAACCGTACGAAGTCATTTTCGGTTAAAAAATACGGATTTTTAGACCGGAAGTGAAGTTTTTCCGTGTGAATTCACTTTCGATCGAAAATGTAGATTTTCAAACCAGAAGTGACGTTTTGTCCTATGAAGGCACTTTCGGTCGAAGAATGAGATTTTCAAACCGGAAGTGACGTCTTCCCGTATAAAGTCACTTTTGGCCGAAAATGATTTTCAAACCGTAAGTGACGTTTTCCCCTATGAAGTCACTTTTGGCCGAAAATGATTTTCAAACCGGAAGTGACGTCTTCCCGTATGAAGTCAATTTCAGCCGAAAAAGATTTTCAAACCAGGAGTGACGTATTGCCGATATGACGTCATTTACGGTAAAATTTATTCAATTAATTTGGAGTTTAATAAACCCTTTTAGTTCGCCCGCTTGGAGCGGGTTTGCTCACTAGGTGATTCGGTGAAATCGCGGAGCTCCCCTTGAGCAGTAAGGAAGTGGGGTTGCCCCGATGCCTCTTTAACCATTGGAACGAGCTTCGGAGCTGTGCGCGGAAAACGAGAGTTTTATTAACTATAAACCGGCCGTCAGGCACCTCGTATACTCTCACCGCAATAATATTATATTGGTCACTAAAATATTTATGGCTTTGCTTCGTTCTCGGTTCTCCGTTTAAGCCCGTCCCATCGATTCATTATGTTCTCGCTATGACAACCCTATTATTGGCTACCTATCGCCCTAGGAAAGGGGTAATCACGTCTTGTATGTGCGCTTCTATCGAGATAGCTCCAGGGTCGGCGCGCAGCGTCTCGTTGAGCTAAAATTTCAGTCGTCGTGCGGTGGATGTGCACTATAAAAAAAAATGTAAATTCAGTGCACCGGACTGGAATTTTTTATGCAAAAACTGCATTATTAAATTTAATGTACAATTGTGATGAAAAATAAGTATACTTTTACAGTAAAAATAAACTAAAGTTTCGGAATTAAACTACGTTTATAGTCAAATTAAAGTAAATTATTAAAAGTAAAATATTCCTAAAGATTTTAATATACTATACATTAATTTTACATTACAATTGTACATGAAATTTAACATACCTTATGCATAAAAAAATTCCAATACCCGTACATTGAATTTCATACGTATTTTTTTTTACAATGTCGCTTCGGACTTTTAATATAATTTTCGGCTATATTTTAAAAATTATCCCGATCAATTATCGGTAAAATTACCTCATTAGTTTTGACAATGCGTGAGAATTTTCATACAGCGAAAAAAAAATGAATGAGAGCAGCTTTATTGTGATTCTATTTGAAGATCCGTGAGAACTTGAAGAAGGAAAAGGCCAGTGAGGGGTTGACAAAAAAATAAAAATAATTATTTCACCGGTAACGCGAGCTTTAGTGGATGCGGCGTCCTAAGGGCGGGTGGAGAGTAATTTTCAATAAAACGTTGCCTTCCGGAGCTCTCCGGTAAGTTCGCCGTCGCGCACTGCCGGTCGCCGGTACTCGTGCGATTTCGACGGCAAAGGGGAAGACCGCGGGAGGAGCCCGGGGGCAACCGAGTTAAAACTTAAAAATTCATTACCGGGTAGTCTCTCGCGAGGACCCCCGGTGGGCACAGCGGCGCGCGCTTTTTCTCTCCTACCCCCCTTTGTACATTCGCCGAACCGGAGCTAAATATAAGTTCGCAGTTGCACGGAAGCCGCGCAGCCGGCGCGCGCTGGCTGCACGTACAAGAGCGAATCTATATCCACCGTTTTTCGCATTAGTATTAATTTATCGGTGTCGAAGGC
The DNA here is from genome assembly GCA_958510785.1 of Exephanes ischioxanthus. Lineage (NCBI taxonomy): Eukaryota > Metazoa > Arthropoda > Insecta > Hymenoptera > Ichneumonidae > Exephanes > Exephanes ischioxanthus. The sequence continues at coordinate 4,276,836 of OY294016.1, forward strand.
TCGCGGGAGAAGATATAAATTTTTTTCGGTCTCACACCGACTCGCGCAGAGAAGTCGGAGCGGCGAGATTTATTTTTTTCAATTACCTTGCTAGAAAAATGTATAATTTTTATCGGTCACTGGTCAAACTCCGCGAAGGGCCTTTTGCGACGGAGCGGGACATGAAAACAAGCTCTGGCGGTATTTTCCACCGTTTTTGCTTCCTCGCAGAAGAAGCTATGTTTGCATTAGTATTAATTTATCGGTGTCATAGGCCCTCGGGCGAAGATATAAATTTTTTTCGGTCTCACACCGACTGGCAGAGAGAACTCGAAGCGGCGGGATTTATTTTATTTTTTTCAATTACTTTGCAGAAAAAATTTATTATTTTATCGGTCACTGGTCAAACTCAGCGGAGGGCCTTTTGCCAGGGAGCGGGACATGCAAAGAAGCTCTGTCGATATTTGCCACCGTTTTTTGCAAGTATTAATTTATCGGGGTCGAAGGCTCGCGGGCGAAGATATACATTTTTTTCGATCTCACACCGACTCGCAGAGAGAATTCGAAGCTGCGAGATTTACACCCGGCAAAATAATCTATTTGACGGCCACCGTTTATTTGGTCTAAGTAAAATATTTATTTGATTTAAATAAATATTTATTTAAATGAAGTAAACAGTTACTTAAACTAAATAACTATTTTACTTAAACCAAATAAACGGTGGCCGTCACATAAATTATTTTTCTGGGTGTATTTTTTTCAATTACCTTGCAGAAAAAATTTATAATTTTTATCGGTCAGTGATCAAAGTCCGCGAAAGGTCTTTTGCCGCGGAGCGGAACGAGCAAACAAGCTCTGTCGATATTTTCCACCGTTTTTTACATAAGTATTAATTCATCGGTGTCGAAGACTCGCCGGCGGTGATGTAATTTTTTTGTCGCTCTCGCAACTCGAAGCTGCGAGATTTATGTTTTCCAATTACCTTGCAGAAAAAAAAATTTATAATTTTTATCGGTCACTGGTCAAACTCGGAAGGGCTTTCTGTTGCGGAGCGGGACAAGCGAACAGCTCTGTCGATATTTTCCACCGCCGCCGGCAATCGCGATTCGAATGGCAATTAAAAGTCTCGCTTAAAATCCGAACTAGCGTCCAGTGATTGGAGGCGCTTTTTTTTATGGCGCGTTAAGTGACGAGATAATAAAACAAAGCCGAGCACTGTCGGAAAGCCCGTCGAGCGAGGGAAAAAACAACAGCAATAAGTCGCGAACGATTTCCTAAAATGAAATTTCATTCTCGCCCCCAAAGCCTCGAACTGCCGAGTAAAGCTGGAAAGAAATTTAGTTTCCGTGCGAAAAGGCACGCGCCTTCACGGCCCGAAGACCGGAAACTTTTCGTTCGGTAAAACATACTGCACGTAGTAACTCGCGTTTAACCGTTGTATTTCGCGCGGTGTCGCCCCCTCGGCCTTACACCGACCGGGGAAAAACTTTTTTTCAACGTCTCTGCGTCCCTCCATCCGACAGACCGAAACTCAGCGCGCACTCGCCCGCGTATAAAACTCGGAGAAAAATTGCTACTTCCTCGCGACCGCCAATTAGCAATTAGCACAGAAACGAAACCTATATCCGCGCTTCGACGTTGCAGTCCGTGGCCGGGGTGTAAAAAAATTAACTACTGCGACTTTTCGGAAGATCTGCTTTTTCTCGGTCTCGCTAACCGATTTATTTTGAATTTTTTTTCTCAATTTTAATGCCTTGATTTGTATATTAATTTCATATTGACCAATGGTGCGGCAACTGTACGGTAGTTACCGCGTTTTCATCCGCATCGTCAAGCCGCAAATTATCGACGCAATAATTGAATAATTCGCGCAGCCGAATAATACAATAATGATAACAACATTAACAATAATGATAATAATCGTAAATTAGTGATAATATGCTGGGTGGGGTTAAAGGGGAAATATTGGGAACGATGATATTCAATAATAGAAGTTTATGTATACTATACTTATATATATATCTGTTCATACATTCCGTACATCAAGCGCTTTGATGAGACCTCACTTTGGCGACGATCGAATTTCGATGGGTCTTGTGAAACTCTTGGTAAATGCGCTCAAACAGCAGCTGTCGAAGCCTCCCCGGTGTGTAGCCCGGTCGCGCGTCCGATTTAATTACGATATTATCCGAACGAAGATAACCCCTCCCCACCCCGGGGAGGGGGAGGGGTTGCGCACCATCACGCCACACGAGTACTAGGGCAAACCCTAGTTGCCGCCACTCTCGGCACCGTTATCGGCGCTAAGTGCCATGATTCGCCTAATGGCTGTTCTCGGTGCGAGATTAGAGGGTTACCCGGGTCAACTCTCGTACTCGAGAGACCCGACCGACCGTTACTCCGGGCTTATCGTCATGTACGATTCCTGGCTGAGGGAAACCCCGCCAGACAGTTTGCCGCGGCTACGACACTTCCGTCACCACCGACGTCTGCCAATCACCCCGTTCTCACCGATTTCCGTCTCTAAGTCCTTTCTCGTTGAAATAAAAAAATTAAAATTAAACTGAACGACATTTCATTCTTCGGCGTGCTTGTAATGCTTAATGTACAGTGGAACGTCTGTTAACCTGCACAGTTGGCGATCAGATAAGTTAGAAGGTCGGGAATCGAGAGAAGCTTGTAACTTTCTCCTCCTAGTTATCCCCACTCTAGCACGCGCGCATGCGCACGGAGTTTCCCCCACCTGACTCGGCCGTCACGTGACGCGCGAAGCGTGCTCGACCGCCGCAGTAGTGGGGGAACCGGAAATAGAAGAAGCATAAGTAGAGAACGTTCTCACCGATTCCCGTTTCTAAGTCCTTTCTTGTTGAAATAAAAATATAAAAAAAATTAAACGAAAGGACATTTCTTTTTTGGTCCCGCTTATAATGCAAGATGTACCGTGGAATGTCTGTTAACTTGTACAGTGCGCGATCAGATAAGTTGGAAGGTCGGGAATCAAGAGAAGCCTGTAACTTTCTCCTTTCACCCTCAAACTAAAAAAAAAACGCACACGCGAAAGGAATATGTAATCGCAAAAATGCCTCGCCGTACTTCGCGCGGGACTCATTTCTACGCGAGACAATGTACACGTCGGGAGCGTAAAAACTTCTAAGACAATGGACAATCTACACGCTCGGATAGTTAACGTAGAACGATGAATAACGAAGAGGATTAGCCAAGGCTCTAAAATTCTTCAAATAATTCGTATCTTCTACTAATCCCCATAGCGCTCCGAAAAAACTCCAACAAAAGGAAGATTAAGTCCGCCGGGTAGAGTGAAGTCGAAGGAAAAAATGAGAGAGGAATAAAAGTCAGAAAAAAAAAGGTCGAAACAAAGAAACGAAGTGCCAGCGTTGTTACCGGCTTCGCGTAACAAAGTAGACTCTCCGCTCGTTGAAAATTGTTCGCTATTCTATGCTCCGTAGGTTGTATATATCCACCGGCGAGCGTACAGGGTGTGTACGCGGTCGCGGAACAATGTCGAGAGAGGGTCGGATAGAAAAAAAAAAAGGGCAGGCGAAAGAGTTGTTGACGGGCGAAGGGTCGCCAACACCTCTCGTGCGGGACATTCTCATGCAAAAATACTGCAAAGTCGTCGACTAACACGATCCCTTTCTCCCGCGCGGGTTGCAGCGGAGAGAAAGAATTCGCACTATGGCCTTTTTTTGGCCGCAGCGGCGAGTTTCAACCCCGACGTCGTCGCGCTCCCTTCGTCGTTTCCGTTCGCGGCCCTTTTTCACACCCGCGGACGCGGAAGTCCGCTTCCGCGCCGCCGGCGAAGGGGCGGCTCGGGGAGAACGGGGCGAAGGGTGCGAGCATAGGGAGCAGGGCGGGGAATGGCCAACGCGCTCGGAAGATAAAGATGGAAAGAGTTATCTGGGATACGCGACTGAATGGCTACGACTGCCTGGCTCATGTTTTAAGCGACGGACTCTCCGCCGCGTCTCCAGCACCCCCGCACGAACTTTTCGAGGGTGAAAAGTGTGTAGGGGGGGCGGCGTCGCGGGAAGTTTCGGATGGGCGCTAAAGAGTCGGGCCGTTGTACGGGAGGCGTAAAGAACGAGGTTGATGACTGCGAAGCCCCGGATAACTGTTGGTGAGCATTAACGCCACTGTTTATTTTTCTTTAAACATTTTTTTCTATATCAATTTTTGAGTATTTTCTGGAAAGTGTGTCATTGCACTGGCATTCATTACGAGCATCGCACGGCGATTACACTGATTATAGATGGAGTTTTTACGATTTAATCGTTCGAAGCGCTGTAAGCGGTAAATTTTAAATAAATCGTAAATTGCAGTTTAATATGAAAAATGATAATTTAATAATTCTGTAATGTCGTTTACCGCCGAACTGCCACGTAATTAGACGTTTTTTTTCCCGCTGAATACGAATCCGCTGACCTTTTTGGGGCTAAACAAAAAGGGTCAAACCCAAAACGGTTTTGGGTGAGACATTGAAAGTCTCGATTTTATCACGAAAAATCGTATTTTTGGGATTTAAATGGAAAATACTGGGTTGGGAGTAAAATAATTGTTATATTCGTGATCAGCGGGGAAAAGTGCGTGGAATATAGATTTGAAACAAAAAAAATTGAGTGGACAACAATTTTTCACTTTTTGAGCGACTTTTGGAAAAATGTCGATTTTCGTGATTTTCAAAGGTCGATATCTCGGCTCCGAATGGAGCTAGGAAAAATCCGTGGTGCCCATCGTGTTCTACGGGAAAAAATACACAAGATAGAGCCTTGTGCAAAGTTTTACAATCGTTTTATCGTCCCGTTCGAGGACGTTGAAAAACGTGAAAAATGGATTGGACAAGCCATGCCTTGGAATTTTTGATGAAATATTTTTTGTCGGTATGAAATGTTTTTTTTCCCGTTTATAAAATTAACCGCGACGTATTTTTGTGCGTTGAACATGAATCTGCTGGCCTGTTGGTGCCAGCAGTGGGTCGTTTGTAACTTCGATCTTACGCACTGAAAACAGTTTGCTCTGCGAGAAACATGCGAGCGAACGCTCGCACGCTCGCTCATTACCGTAGGGGGAAGTCAATCTATTGACGATTCACAGCGCCACGTACGTCGACGACCCCGTTTAACCCTCAGCGTAAGGGTGCTTCGCGCAGCAAAGTCTCTCAGCGACCGGATGCGTACACACAGTAAAAAATAATCTCGTAAAATCGGAATACAAAGTATTCGTAAAAATAATTTTGTTAAATAAGTGACAAACTCTTTTATTCAGGTTTCAATATACAAATCTGGCCTTTTATTTTCCGTGTCATTAACAATTTTTGTTTGTACTTTTGTTTGTAAAACTAGAGCCGAACGGTGCGATCGGAAATTTAACAAATACAAAATTGTGAACCTTTGTGGACAATAAGGTGTTGGCAAAAAGCACAAATTTTTTTTACTACGCAGCATCTTTCTGATGGCTCAATAAAGCAAAGTAAAATTATTCTGGCACGCTCGAAAGATCGATACGTCTGTTTGAGAATTTTTATCAATTTTTTTTAACCGTCTTCCCAACAGTATCATTTACAGCAACAGGTTCCTGTTTCCCTTCGGACGCGATCCATGGTGGAAAGTGCCTTAAAGCGCGGCTTTCAACGCGCTTTTTAAATAAAAAAATTCGATCGCGACTTTGCGCATCATCTTTGACAGAAATAAAAACGTCAACAATTTCTCGAAAAAACGTCAACAATTTCTCGAAACGTCGCCTGCGAATACACTGAGAAAAAAAAATTGTCGAATTAAACGAGACGCGATGGCACACATTCAAAAGTGTTATTTAGTTCGCACACTAAAAATATTTCCATCAATCGATTGAACCAAATAATTGCTCAACGAACCAACGATTTATTACTACCCAACAAGTAGCAGCTTTGAACGCATCTCACGTCGACTTTTCATTAATCCAACCATTATTTTTTTTCGAACTCCCTTCTTGACATCGATTCTCGCGTAGGGATCTGATTTGTAACCTTGACGTATCGCCAGATACGAATCATTTTTCCTCGCAAGTTCATTGCACGCCGGCCAACTCGGCGCGAAGTTGCTGAAGGGTTTATCGGCTCCTCGACCCTTTCGCCCAATTGCATCGTGCAAGAAGGCTCATTGACCCGAGGCTGTTAATCGGGCTCTGCGTACGAGCGAGCTCACCCCTCATAGCAGTCAGCTGCATGCACGAGCTTCTCGCTTCGTTAACAGGGGGGACAACACTGCCGCGAACTAAAAACCGGGGAACCGCGAGTAATCGTTTCGCACGAGGTGTCTCTGGACGTTGAACGACCATCGGAGCGGAAACTACGTACCGCGAACTATCCTCGACGAGACGAAAGTGACGAACTCCTCGAGGCCGACTTTTATTTTCGCGAAATGGAAAATAAACGCCAAATAAAGATTCGAAGTCCATACTAGGCCGGATCCAACCCTCAGAAGCAAAACAACGCGGAGGTCGTAGTTTGCCGGTGGTGTGATGGAAAACATAAGTGGCTCGGACGTTTCCTATCCTCGACGAGACGAAAGTGACGAACTCCTCGGAGCCGTCTCTTGTTTTCGCGAAATGAAAAATAAACGCCAAATAAAGATTCGAAGTCCATACTAGGCCGGATCCAACCCTCAGAAGCAAAACAACGCGGAGGTCGTAGTTTGCCTGTGGTGAGATGGAAAACGTAAGTGGCTCGGACGTTTCCTATCGTCAACGAGACGAAAGTGACGAACTCCTCGAGACCGACTCTTGTTTTCGCGACATGGAAAATAATCGCCAAATAAACGATTCCAAGTCCGCGCTAGGCCAGTTCCAACCCTCAGAAGCAAAACAACGCGGAGGTCGTAGTTTGCCGGTGGTGTGATGGAAAACGTAAGTGGCTCGGACGTTTCCTATCCTCGACGAGACGAAAGTGACGAACTCCTCGAGGCCGACTCTTGTTTTCGCGACATGGAAAATAATCGCCAAATAAACGATTCCAAGTCCGCGCTAGGCCGGATTCAACCCTCAGAAGCAAAACAACGCGGAGGTCGTAGTTTGCCGGTGGTGTGATGGAAAACGTAAGTGGCTCGGACGTTTCCGGCTACGAATTTATCGTTCCGCAGCAGTGGGAGTTTGGGGTCGTAAAGCAACCTCTCACTGCGGCGTTCACGTTCACATAGACAGGAAACGTTCGGGCGAAAGCGCGAAACACCCGGAGAGGGAGAAAGGATGAAGGAGAGAAATTCGATCGCTGGACTTGGCCCGGGCTCTTGCCAGCCAGAACGCGAGGAGTTAACGCGGGGGTGGAGAGGGCGAATTCGCACGGCGATCGACTCTCCACAGGCGTGTCCCGGTGTCCGTCGCTGCAGCTTCTACCGCTTCCCGAGGTATCTCCCGTCTGTACATCCTTGTGTCTCCAGGTTCCCTTTAGTCGCCTTGACGACGAGACGTCGTAAGCACGTCCGTAACTCGAGGTAGCCGGCGGCAGGGAGAACCTCCGAACGGAAGCGGCACGAGCGCACGGTCGATATGGAGGGGTTGAGACGGACCTTCCGGCTATATCCCGATGCATCGCATTCTGCTCGGTTAGCCTCGCGGGATACCGAGGCGAGGCACATTGCGTGATCCTTGACGCGTGCTTACTGTCTCCAAACTCCAATTCCTGCGAAGATTCTTCACCCGAAATGCTCAAACGGTGAGAAGAATTTTGGAGGGAAGTGGCGAAATGTTCGGTTCGCAAGGTTTTTAGTGGATGTTCCGATCCCGTTAACGAGATATTCCGTTCCTGAAACAGCTAGAAACCGAAAAAGGGCGGATTTCAATTGTCTCCTCTCAGCATTTTTTTAACTTTCCTGTCTATAACGTCTCTTTTTTACGCGTTGACACGCACTTATCATCCCCAAACTCAATTCCTGCGAAGATTCTTCACCCGAAATGCTCAAACGGTGAGAAGAATTTTGGAGGGAAGTGGCGAAATGTTCGGTTCGCAAGGTTTTTAGTGGATGTTCCGGTCCCGTTAACGGGATATTCCGTTCCTGAAACAGCTAGAAACCGAAAAAGGGCGGATTTCAATTGTCTCCTCTCAGCATTTTTTTAAGCATTATTTCAAATCGTTTAGCCAATTGAATCGCGCGTGAAATAAGGCTGTATCTTCGTAATTTGTCCTAGTTGTTGGAAGTAAGTTGGAAGGTTGAAGAGCTCAATATTCCTCACGGATCCGGGAGAGACTCGACGCACAAATTCCGCCAATAGATCTGTGCAGTTGGCATACCCGTTTGACATATCGAAAAAGAACATCAAATGGGCCATCGAGCTTCTATCCTGTAGGTCTTTAAGTTCACACGACTCAGAATTGCAGAGTAATCGTCGTCGCGAAAATCCCTAGTAGAGTTGATCCGCTATACAGCAAGACGAACGAATTTATGTCCGATGAGCTCAATCATTCCAATACGCGTTCACTCAGAGAAGGATCTAGTAGAAACTACCGATCATTTAAGAAAAATTACCATAGCACATAGTACTAGGGCCCTAGAGGGCCGCCTATTGCAGAAAGTCCAAGAATTTCTAAGAATTTCTAAGAATTTCTAAGAATTTCTAAGAATTTCTAAGAATTTCTAAGAATTTCTAAGAATTTCTAAGAATTTCTAAGAATTTCTAAGAATTTCTAAGAATTTCTAAGAATTTCTAAGAATTTCTAAGAATTTCTAAGAATTTCTAAGAATTTCTAAGAATTTCTAAGAATTTCTAAGAATTTCTAAGAATTTCTAAGAATTTCTAAGAATTTCTAAGAATTTCTAAGAATTTCTAAGAATTTCTAAGAATTTCTAAGAATTTCTAAGAATTTCTAAGAATTTCTAAGAATTTCTAAGAATTTCTAAAATTTCTAAGTTTTCTAAGTCTATGATTTTCTAAGAATTTTTACCATAATATCTACGAAAAATTCTCATAAATCCGGCACTTCCTACCATTGGTGGCGCCCTAATTCCCTATCACTGCGTGCTATGGTAAAGTATCGGGACATTTTACTGTCATACATTTTACAATAAAAAACTAAAATATTCCCATCGTCACTCGGGTGGTTCGGCTCATTTTATTATATTTTATTTTTTTTATCGGTAGCGACAAGTATTAAGTTCGGCGTATTGTCAGACGCAGGATAAAGCCGCAGGCACAATGTAGAAGCAGCGAGAGAGGTTCCGCGAAACAGCAATATCGCAACGTACCGGGAGCATTGAAAAAATTTGCAAATGGTCGGTTGCCGAGGAACCTCGCTGTATCATGCGCAAGATAGTGCAGGCACAAGTGCATGAAACGCTGTGCACGGTATTACACAAAGTACGCAGTAGCGGCGGCGCTCCATACCGCGTACTTCGTACGATGTGCGTAAGATATCGATTGCCGTGAAAAGCGTATGCTCGCTGGAGAGCACCCGTACCCGTGCCCGCTCCAGTGAATTTTCCTCGAGCTCAAACTTTTCCAGCGCGAGAAGCCGAGAGGGACGGAGGGAGGAAGACTGGAGCGTAAGACGCTCGAACAAGTTTTCATGATCAGATCGTTCTCGTTTCGTCGATGGTGGATTGTACTTTATCCAACATCACTCGGAACGAGAGACGTGCGCAACATTTTTCGAAGATAAAAGGAAGAAATTAATTATATATATATATATATATTTTTTTTTTTTTTTTATTGTACTGGAGAAATCACGAAAACATTTTCAAGCCAAGCTGAAATTGGTATATCAAATCCATAAAAAAAAAAAATAATAATTGTCAGAAAATTTACGTCGCGGTCGCGTCGTATGAAACAATGACGATAAACGAGTAACCGTAACGATAAACGTGGGCTGCAGTCGAGCATTCGTGGAAGTACGACGAATGCTAAATGTATCGGAAATCGCGTGCGCGAAACAATTCCTCGTTAGTCACAGAATCTTGCGGACAGATTGCGAGGAGGAGGAGGCGGAGGAGAAAATGCAGTTACTGCGCTGTGCGATTTCGTGACAGCGATGCAGTCACGATACATCGGAGGCAAAAGAGGGGGAAAAAAAACAAGTACGAGTGCAGAAAAAAAAAACTCAAACGTTGGAAACTGCGGAGAAAACAAGCACGATATTCTCCGAATGAGAAGTATTAACGAAGAATACTGCTCGCTCGTCGACTTTGTAAAAAAAAAAAAAAAAAATCCCTTGGGCAGAACAAAACAGCCGTATGGAATTTTAATAGCATGTTAAATACGTTTACTCGACCTCGGTTCTAGTCAAACAAACGGACATCATAATAACAGCCTCGCAAAGGTTTTATACTCCTTCATTTATCTCTCGTTTTGTCGTTTTTTTTTTTTTTTTTTTTCCATGACAAACACTCGTTATTTGTTCGGGTTACGAGAGCATACATACCGAAGCTGGCAGTAGTTACGGCCAGTTAAGATCAAACTCGGCCGTGAGCGGTCGCTCAGCCCGGGAAATCCGGTGATAAACTCGAGCGCGGAGAAGAGAGCTCTCGACTACGACTCAGCTCTTACCCGGTGTCCTTACCCTGTCCTTTTATCTTGCGGTTCACTCGTTCCAACGAAGATGATCAATTAGAGCCTGTGTGCCGTGTGCATGAGTCTGTCCGGACATGGGATGATCGACGATCTTTCCCGAGGGGTCGCGAGCCATGTATCTAATATATATTTTCAATAGTTCGAAAGTAGTACAAAACAGCGTTGTGCACCACCGTCGTGTGCAAAAAAAAACTCATTTTTCGACCGGAAATACGTGAGATCCGGTTTGATAATCTTATTTTTCGACCCGAAGTGACGGCATACCGAAAGTACGTCACTTCCGGTTGAGAAATCAGATTTTCAAACTGTACTTTCGGTCTGACGTCACTTGCGGTCAAAAAATGAGTTTTTCAAACCAGATTTTTTTTATTTTTCGTCCGGAAGTGTTCTATTTCTGTTAAATGTTCGATTCTCAAATTATTAAGTCCTGTAGGAATCCGCAAATAGATACGGCACGAATAGCACCGGCAGTTTTTCCGCAAGTGGTAAAATCTTCAAAAAATCTTTACAAATTCTGTGCTTAGCAACCGGTTTGAGACTCTTCAACCGTGCCCAAAATATAAGTTACCGAGGCACTCACGACCTCCGCATACAAATCCAGAAACACGTTCCGCATACGTCCACGAAAAATGACATTCCCAAACCGGAAGTGACATATCTCTCTGAAAGTAGATGCGGCATTGATTCCCTAGACAGTATTTCCGTGAGTGGTAAATTCTGTCAAAAAATCGTTACAATCCCGATGTCCTTAGCCACCAGTTTGAGACCGTTCAACCGTGCCCAAAATATAAGTTACCGAGGCACTCACGACCTCCGCATACAAATTCAGAAACACGTTCCGCATATACATGTAATCCTCGCTCTGTGTCCGTGCGAAAAGTTTCGCTCTTGATGCTTTGCAATCCGTACATTTCGCACTACCAGAGGCGCTCTCGGTCGGGGCGGTGGGGGGGGGGGGGGGGGGGGGGGGGGCGAAGAAGGGGACGGCGTGTTGAGTGGTAGCGGTTGGCCGAGGGTCGTTTTATCGCGAGCTCGGCCATGACTTTTCGCCACCGCACTACACATCGCCCACGGGGGACTATTCTTTGTTTTACCACCGTGATACCAGAAGCTATCTCTCGGTCTATGTTTCTTCTCCGTTTCTGTCGTTCGCACCGATTCCTTTCCGAGCCGCGGCCACCCCGGACCGTTATATTATCCCGTCGAGCGATCGTTTTCTCACTCGCTTCACGAGCTGGCAACTGTTTCGAGCTGCACTTAAGGGCGAAGTCTCTGGCAGCCATTGCCATCCCGTCGACGGGTTTCGGCGACGGTGAAAAGTTTTCCCGCCGGCGCTCGGAGTGTATCTCGCCGAGGAAACCCGACGATGGCGAACGGGGGACATTCGTTTCCCGCGTATCGGCAGCGGTCGCCCCGGCGACTCGGCCACTCTCGATCCTTTATTTTTCCCCCGACGAACTAACGAAAAGGGGACGATTAGTTGGGTGGGATTTTTCTTTCAGCGGGTTTTTTTTTTTAAGTTCCCCGTCCTGGACGGAAGCCGAGTCGGCGAGGCTTCTCCGTCACCTCGGCGGAGATTTTTTTGTCTCGTGCCGTAGCTCGCAGACGAACGACACGCCGGGTCGGAGACGGGACAGTAGTTTCGCCGTTGTAAGGAGGTGTGGTCGACGACCATATTTTAAGTCAGACACAGGAACGACGGTACAAGTGGTAGGTCGACGAGGCGGACTTCGGGGACACCGAGCATCCAGACCGGCCCGGCCCTGGCCCGGGCTACGACTCTCCACTCGTGTACACAGCTCTTAACAGTCTTACTATCCTATTTCTCTTGTAAACTGTTTACCGAGAGAATTTATCGAATTCGCGAAGAGCAAAAATACATAAGCAGATTCTTGTTGTATATTGCATATGCGACGTCGTATCCGGGTGAATAGATTTGCGAGGCTGTCGGCAATATTTTGAGTCGGGTGCAAGAAGAATTTCATAATATAGTGGAGCGAGCAGGGATTTAAATGGGTGTTAATATACGAAAACGAGCGAGGAAAAGCGGAAGGGATTCTTTATTTTTTGCATCGCTAATAAACTGGTAAGAACAGTCGGTTTCGCTGCGGTGTTCCGTTTTGCCCCGGTCTCTCCCACTGTCGGATCGATTCATTTGATGACGCGATTGTGAATATTAATTTTTTGCTACGCTCGGGGGCAATAAAATTCGTGCCGAAAAGGATCATTCGGACTTCGTTTTGTTATCTTATTTGCGTAGGGGAAAGCGAAATGGGACAGTGGGGCGAAACGGGACGTCGGAGGCAAAACTCAATTTTCCACTCATTTTTGGATTACCTACTTTGTCCCAATGATACATTTCCATTTTCAACACCGTTTTGCCCCACTTACCATCAAGAAAACTATCCCTAAAAGTTACTGGAAAATTGCGTTTTGTCTCATTGTCCCGTTTTGCCCCACTGGCCCCTTTTGCCCCGTTCTCCCCTATCTTCGCTTGGAGTTTAGAAACACAGCTCTTAACGGTCTTACTTTCCTATTTCTCTCGTAAACCGTTTACCGAGAGAATTTATCGAACTCACGAAGAGCAAAAATACATAAGCAGATTCTTGTAGTATATTACGTCTCCGACGTCGTATCCGCTGAATAGATTCGCTCGGCTGTCGGCAATATTTTGAGTCGGGTGCAAGGATTTGATATATATAGGGGAGCGACCGGAGATTTAAATGGGTGTTAATATACAGAGGCGAACGGAGAAAAGCGTAAATCCGGGTTAAGAGGGATTCTCCGTTCAAGATGCGCCTTTATTTTTTGCCAAAAAAAAAAAAAAAATTGTAAAAACAGTCGGTTTTTATACGGAGTTCCGTTTTGCCCCGATCTCCCCCACCTGGATACATTCGTTTATTGACACAAAAAAATTCATATTTATATGAATATTAATTTTTTTGCTTCTCTATGGCTCAATAAAATTCGTGCCAAAAAGTACGATAATTCAGCAGAAACACATAACCAGATTCTTGTAGTATATCACGTCTCCGCCATCGTATCCGCCGAATAGATTCGCTCGGCTCCCGGCAATATTTTGAATCGGGTGCAAGAAAGATTTGAGATATACCGGGGAGCGACCGTGGATTTACATCGGTATTAATATACAGAGGCGAACGGAAAAACGCGTAAACCCGGTTTAAGAGGGATTCTCCGTTTAAGATGCGCCTTAATTTGTTGCCTCTAAAAAAAAAAAAAAAATGGTAAAAACAGTCACTTCACTGCGGTGTTCCGTTTTGCCCCTGTCTCCTCCACTACCCGCCACATTAATTTATTGACGCGAATATGAATATTAATTTTTCGCTACTCCAGGGCTCAATAAAATTCGTCCCAAAAAGTATGATAATTCAGAATTCGTCTCGTTACCATATTCGCGTATCTTCCCTCGGAGTTTAAATAATTTAGGATTTCGTCCTCGAAACATCGGCTAAATGTACTTTCATAGCGTGTACGTGCCATTCGGCGCCAGAGACAGAGAGAGGGAGAATCTCCTTTCAACTTTTACCCAACACCGAGTGCGCATGCGCACTCCTCGACCAGCCGCCCGCGGATATTCCTTTGGTGGCGCGCTGAATATTAAATATCAAGGCGGCTCGAATGCATACGTACGAATGTATAAATGTGCAAAATGTATAAACGCATAAATGAAAGAGAGAACACAGAAGCGTGAGGAATAAAGGAATGGCAAAAGAGGGCAACGCGCCCGAGTTTTCGTAACCCTCGGTTCGCGCGGTACTTCCGTTCCTCTCGACACCGAGACCGGCTCCACAGAAACCGACCCGTTTCTCTCGCTTCCTCTTTTTATCTCGAACTCGGTTGCATTTACTTTTCGCCCACCGCACCCATCGCGCGCCGCTTTTGCATCGCTACAGCTCTATAGCGTTGACACGACGACGAGGACCGGAGGATACGGCGCGGAACAGGGGTGGACTACCGGAGCCGTATCAGTGTTCGGCGAACCCTCGCATGGAATTTCTGTTCTGCAAGGGCTGTAAACAGGACGGGAAACAAGATACACACTCTTCCCCCTTTCCTTGCGCTGCGTTGATACACCCTACCTACGTCGCCGGTGTTTTCCGCGCCGGGGTATGTACGTACCTTCCGTTCGCATTGTCCTCGATAGACGCCAGTGTATTTCGGTGGGTGTGCAGTGCAAACTCTGTACAGATGTTTGTTCCGTCGTTACAGGGACAAAAAAAAAAACCTACGCCTGATATCGCTGTAGACAGTTTCGCACGACCGAGCGCGAAGTAACGGCGTGATGTAATTTAGGAATCTTTTTTATAACGGAGGGTGCACGGAAAATGAGGTCGGATTGGAACGGAGCTCCGAAGACTTCTTGTCTTTAACCCTGGAAGTCACGTATGGGCGAAATATGCGATTTGTGACCATTTGACAAATCACTAAAGTTCAATGAAATCAAATTTGCAGCATGCCGTTCTGTTCCTCGTTAAAAAAACTAAGAGATTCATGTGCGGAAAACACCGTAGAAGAAACACGTTGGGTGAATGTCTATCCCAGTCATGAGTTAGAAGGTAGAAAAAATTATACGTGAGGTGTAGTGTAGAACTGTAATATATAGGTAAAAGATAATGTGTAGATAATGTATAGGTAAAAGTAGCGAACATGTTCCCGTCCACATATCACTGATCGACACGCCAGTAGGGATAAGATCGGGTAAAAGTGACCACATTCGCCGCTTTTACCCGATGTCTATAGCCACGTCGATCGAATGTGCTATTAACTGGAGCATCGAGATGGGACGAAATGGAATCAACTCATGAGTGACTGTGCCGCATCCGTGCGGCCGTAAGATACTTTGGTAGTTCTTCTTTGTCTCCACATACATTCAATTTCTCTGCTGTTGCCTCGGACGTAGAAGACACGCGTGGGGTGGACATCGACCCCAGTCACGAGGTAGAAGATAGAATAAATGATACATGCGGTGTAGGCTCAAACTATAATATATATGTAAAAGATAACATATAGGTTAAAGATAACATATAGGTAAAAGATAACATATAGGTAAAAGATATCATATAGGTAAAAGATAACATATAGGTAAAAGATAACATATAGATAATGTATAGGTAAAAGTGGTGAACATGTTCCGGTCCACATATCACTGATCGACACGGCAATAGGGATAAGATCGGGTAAAAGTGCCCACATTCGCCGCTTTTACCCGATGTCTATAGCCACGTCGATCGAATGTGCTATTAGCTGGAGCATCGAGATGGGACGAAATGGAATCAACTCATGAGTGACTGTGACGCATCCGTGCCGCCGTAAGATACTTGGTAGTTCTTCTTTGTCTCCGCATACATTCAATTTCTCTGCTGTTGCCTTGGACGTAGAAGACACGCGTGGGGTGGACATCGACCCCAGTCACGAGGTAGAAGATAGAATAAATGATACATGCGGTGTAGGCTCAAACTATAATATATAGGTAAAAGATAACATATAGGTAAAAGATAACATATAGGCAAAAGATAACATATAGGTAAAAGATAACATATAGGTAAAAGATAACATATAGGTAAAAGATAACATATAGGTAAAAGATAACATATAGATAATGTATAGGTAAAAGTGGTGAACATGTTCCGGTCCACATATCACTGATCGACACGCCAATAGGGATAAGATCGGGTAAAAGTGGCCACGTTCGCCGCTTTTACCCGATGTCTATAGCCACGTCGATCGAATGTGCTATTAGCTGGAGCATCGAGATGGGACGAAATGGAATCAACTCATGAGTGACTGTGACGCATCCGTGCGGCCGAAAGATACTTGGTAGTTCTTCTTTGCCTCCACATTCTTTGAATTCCTTTTGTTGCCGTGGCAGCTTATACGACCGGAGGACGTTACGCTGACAAAGTTCCCGGGACAGCAGTGTACACAGCAAAGGAACAGCGGATAAAAACAAGCGAACCGAGAACCATACCCGCTGGTATTGCCTGGTGCATCCTCAGCCACTGAGATCCTTTGAAATTCTAGATGGAACTTTGGTAAGTGCACTTTCATTGTCCCTCGTCGATATAATGAAGGAGAGTCGAGATATACTTTGCGACGTTGCCATCGCGCCGTACGTTTACGTATCTCTCCGGTCTATAGTTTTATTTCCCTTTGCCGGAAGCGCCACCGATAGAAATATCCCACGAATGCACACACGCGATGTCTTCATCGCGTCTTTTTCCGAGCGTCTTTGCCTTTATCTCATCCTTTCCCGGAACACCATTACTATCTCCTTTTTCTTCTCCGCAACATCTAACTCCACTCATCTTTCACTTTGCCTCAATTTCCCCGATGCGCCTTATCCGTCTTCATCCTCTATCATTTGATCTCCCATTTTCCATGTCGACGATCCTTTGCAGTTACCTCCAGCTCCGGGCGGAATTCATGCGAATGCTCCGTCGATGTGCCCGAAGCGACGACGGTTGACCTATGCAAACTGGCCGATATCATCTTAGAATAAATTTTTTTTTTTTTTTTATCGGAGTTGTAAAACCCTGCTATTTTCAATTCCCTCGCTAAATTCAGTTTGAGCCCAACTTTCGATCCACCTCCGCCAGCTTCAGGAAATTCATTACCAAGGCGTCGTAGGCGTTCGCTTGGTCGCCCTGCTCGACGGGCCTGGCCCTCGTTTTTGCGGCATTGGGTACTCTGTCGAACACGGTAAAGTGACCGCTGGACCGCCAACTCGATTCCGGACGAGCGGGGAACACGGTTATTTGAGGAAAACGCTGCGCCGTTTACGGCGGCGTTGCCGGCGAAGCGAGAGAATTCGCGTCTAAAATACGGTGAGAACTCTCAGGAACGCGGACACTGTCTACCCGTGACCCGCTTCCAACCCACCCGACGCTTCAAACTCCGCCGTTACGTGATTTCACAACTGTCATGAACGCCCCATTAAGGATTTTTTTTCCTACCGTTCTTGATCATCGTATCCTTCGCGGTCTCTTACCTTACCCGTTAGCGTTTACCCGTTAGCGACCGGAGATTTAAATGGGTGTTAATATACAGAGGCGAACGGAGAAAAGCGTAAACCCGGGTTAAGAGGGATTCTCCGTTCAAGATGCGCCTTTATTTTTTGCCTCAAAAAAAAAAAAAAGAAAAATGGTCACAACAGTCACTTCACTGCGGTGTTCCGTTTTGCCCCTGTCTCCTCGACTGCCCGCTACATTAATTTATTGACGCGAATATGAATATTAATTTTTCGCTACTCCAGGGCTCAATAAAATTCGTCCCAAAAAGTATGATAATTCAGAATTCGTCTCGTTACCATATTGAAAGTATGTTAATTCAGAATTCGTCTCGTTACCATATTGAAAGTATGATAATTCAGAATTCGTCTCATTACCCGTTAGCGTTTACGGCCCCGGTTACGCTTATATTTATAAAGTGGCATTACTGTCACCCTCCTCGTAGGGACACCCGAGCCGTATCTCTTTTTTCGCAATCACTCGTTCAAAGCCATTCCCGCAAACAATGTAGCCGATCTAAGGGATTCACGCGGTTTTCATTAGATTTCATTGAAAATCTCGTTCCCAATTTCCACGTCCTCGATGGCCTCTCGTTCGGTTGGCATTCCATGCACGAGAGTCCTCCGCGTTATGCCGGTCACGCAACTATGACTAAAACGTGTTATAACAATGTTATCGTACGCTCGAACGGCCTCGCGGCCGAGCTCACTCGAACGAGATTTCATTCGGGTTAGGACAACGCGAATTACCAACCGCCCGCTCATGCTTTCCACTTGAATAGCTCCGAGAAACGGTACTCGAAGTCACGCGACTTGCGACGATGATTTTCATGGAGAATTTTTCGACGGAATTCTGAAATTGGGCGAAAGGTCGGACGAACGTTGATTAGAGTTTTGTTATCGAACCCGCCAATCCGCACGCTCTTTGATGAGGAAAGACACTTCGCGAGTTCCGGTGTAGCGGCAGCAATTTGGAGTCAGCTATTTGTTTTACGTGAGAAGATAGCCTCGAGGTTCATGTTCACGTCTTTTTAACGCTCATAGACTATCGCCAAGGCGAATCGGACGGTGGGCTAGTGGAAAGCATCAAAGGATGGCTCTGTCTCGGGCGCAGCTGTAATCAGGACGCCAACGGGGCTTGGCGGGTATTCGCACCGTCCTTTATCCGCCAGACATAACTGTCCCTGGCAATGATGGTCTGATTTTACGGTTCGTCGCACAGGACGAAGGAAAGGACGTACGGGGATTTCGGGGTTGCACGGTTCATGGAGAACATTTTGGAATTTCGCAAAATTATGGAAATGTTCAGCGCGGAAATTTGTGGGGATTTCAACAAATTACGAATATGTTCAGAGCGGAAATTGCTGGGATTTCCAAAAATTACATAAAAGTTCTGGGGAGAAAGTGTTGGGATTTCCTAAAATTACGGAAACGTTCTGGGCAAACATTGTCGGGATTTCCAAAAATTATGGAAATTTTCTAGGCAGAAGTTGTTGGGATTTCCATAAATTATAGAAATGTTCTAGGCAGAAATTGTTGGGATTTCCAAAAACGATGGTAATGTTTTGGGCAGAAATTGTTGGATGTCCCAAAATTACGGAAATTATTCGGGTAGAAAATGTTGGGATTTCCGAAGATTACGAGTTACGTTAAAGATGGGGTTCGCGTTACTTTGTCAATGTCTCGAATCGCCACGGAAAATCCTCTCTCTGAGAGGATGGGGACACATTTCAACGTCGTTTCAGCCCCCAATTAGATCGCTATCGGATTCGACTGTGAGCCCGTCGGCGACTCGCGACTCTAACGAGAAGGTATTTTACTCCACCTGTAAAAAAGTACGAATCGCCAGTCATACGTTACGCTTGCACAGGGTTGGTCGAAGTGAATAAAAAAAAAAAAGAGAGAAAGCGGCAACCAACGTTTCGACCTCGTAGTTCGAATGAACCACTCAGCTCCCTTTAGTGAAAACTCGACGAGAGCCGGGTCAAGTTTCTTCGAGTGAAAAGCCACCGCAGTCTGAATAAATCTGCGCGAAAAAGCAGAAAATGAAGGGGCGAAGGCGTCAAGTACGTCGGGAACCGCGGCTGAAATGAAAATAAATAAATATGAAATAAAGTAAAATAAAATAGTTGGTTCCGACAGGATAGTCCAGTAATTATTTTCGCTCGAGTGAAATCGCCGGCGCGCAATTAACTTCTTTCACCTCGAACACCAACATTTTTCCGTCCAAAGTGTGTATCGGGTGAAAATTTTTACGATCACCGCTTCCGTGTTTCGCCGACTCCGTTGGCGCGAAGAGTCCCTCCTCGTTCCTAATTCGTGACTTCACACGGTGACGTGTCTCGATGAAAACGGGACGCGAAAGACAAGCCAGCGGCGAAAGTCGGCCCGCGCTTCGGGATCCAACTAAGGAGAGAGAGAGCCAAGAGAATCTGCATAATTCCACAACTACCGTTCTCGCGGTATTATCTCGAGCGTGGCGACAAGCCGCAGGAACGGGTGCGGAAGCGAGCGATGTACGGTGAACTCGGGCCGCTCGTCATCGGTGGTCGCCGAAACGAGAATCTCTCAGGATTGTATTTAAAATAATGGGGTTTCTGTGGAGCCGCGTTGCGCCGGTGGTGGAAGTCATAAAATAGCTCGGGGTTCAAACTCTCCGGCGGGCAAGATTGACGTCGTGGCAAACGGCAGTGACGTCTAGTTGGTTGGATCGTTCCGATTCCGATGGTTCGACGGAGAGCTTTCCTGAACGATGTCTCTTCCCTGGCATCGGGTCGTGAAATTTAGCCGAACGAATTGACAACTCGTGACTGACAGCACTGAAGCCAATTTTCCATTCCGTTCGATCCTCGCGTTATGATTAGACCGGCACAGGCAAAGGGAATTGAAGAGGAAGCTTTACGATCGAGCACTTCGGGGTCGCGTGCACTCGAGCCGCGCAGACTCCTAGCCGCGTCGTGTCTTATTAAGCTAGTCCGTGCCGTACAGTCCCGCCAAACGCGAGTTTCAGACAAAATTTCAAACACTTCTCGATGCGATAAAAATCTGCAAAATATCAAGTACATGCAAGGCGCTGCAAAGATTGTTTTTTGCGAAACAATAATTCCAATTTGTTATCAACAAATCGAAGATAAAAATCAATATTCAACGAACTACACGGCAGCTTAACTTTTTTCCTTCATAAAAATAATTCGTTTATTTTTCCGAATACGTACGAATGTTTTTCGAATTTTTTGTAATCTTTGAAAATTGTATTTTTTCACAGCTTGATAGAAAAAAACGCGATTTTCAAAGATTACAAAAAATTCTGATAAAATAGATACGTATTCAGAAAAATAAACGAATCATTGTTATGGAAGAAAAAAAAATAGTCAAGTTGCCGGGTAATTTGTCGAACAATTATTTTCATCGTTAATTTGTCAATAACATGTTGGAATTGTTATTACATAAAAACAGTATTTGCAGCGCCTCCAACATGGTTGATTTTTTCAGATTTTTATCCCATCGAGAAATGTTCGAATCTTTGCCCGAAACTCGCGTTCGACGGGACTGTACGGCTCGGACTACCTTAATTCGCTCGCAATGTCGGTACGCTGGATTGTAATCCCGGACGGTCCGCGCTCCACGTTCGCACAACCGGGCTGAGACGGCTGCGCGAACCGTATCGTCGGTACCGGGGTGAATAAATAACCAGGTGGAACGAGCGTTACAAAAGTGTTCGTACCGGTGGTTGAGCAACGGCGAGAAAGACGAGCCCGTTATAGTCAACGCTGCCGGTACTAAGATTCGCCGAGAGCATCCCCACAAACGACCGAAAGCCACTAGACAACGTTGAGGGAAAAAAAAAAAACCATTAAAAAAAAAATGAAGTTCATCGCGATGCCAGCTCGAGCTCAAAAGACTTCCCGTACTAATTAGCCAGCGACTGCGACTGCGCTCCTCTTCAGCCTTCGCCGTTATAACGTTCGGGTTCTCGTTGAAATATGCAACTTATTATAAAAGGATGAAGAACCGCGAGCCGGAGAGGACTCGTCTCAAGGCTGGGCATCGTCTCTCCGATCTCGTCCCTCTCAATCTCACCCTGCAAGCTCGCCGTTCGTTGAGTTCTCAACCCTTCCCCTGGCGGCACAAAATCCTGCATAACTCCGAGCAACAAACTCATTTACACAATCATCGTTCCGACGAAAATTTCCTTCGGATACACCGATAAAAAAAATACGGTTCAATCAACCAAAGATTCGAGCAGGGACCTTTAAATAAATAAATTGTTGGTACAACTAAAAAAAATTGGTTCGTTCACCAATTTTTTTTTTAGGTATTCTTACCAAATAATTTTTGACCCATTAAAATATTTTGTTCGACCAACAAAATATTTATTTGAACGTCCCTGCCCGAATCTTCAGTTGCTTCAACCGCTTTTCTTCATCAGTCAACCCTTCCAAATGTACAAAATAAAAGCAGTTCACAGTGTTCTGTGATTTTTCTTTTTTTTTCACTTGTAAGGACATTCATCTATCCGCAGTTTATTCGAAGATAAATTCACTCGGAGGCCCTCATGAATGCAGGAAATTCGAATAGAACGTGCTGTACGTGTAATCAGCATGAAAAATGAGCGTAGGATTTTCGAGGGAGCGCCATGACGCATTGAAAAGGAAGGCTGTGAGAGAGCGTTCCGCTCCGAGTTCGCGTATGACCCGCAGTAGTGCGAACGTGTTTGGTCAGACGTTGCAGGCGGGCTTTTTCTTCGTTCCTTTTTTTTTTTAAGGCCAAAGCGGTTTTTCCACGCGGTGCACTCCGAAGCCTTTGCCCGGCTGCCTCTCATTCTTCCGTCCTCATCCTCGCCGCCGCACGCCCGCTCCCTCATGGCGGTCGTCTACTCGCGAAGTGCATTAATCATGTCCAACGCAGCCCCGAACAAAGGGGTTAGAGGGAAACTGGACGCGAAGTTCGCACAGACAGGCGTACCGTTGTACGGATAGGATAACGCTATAGACGGGCAATCGGGCACACGCGTTTCTACCGCTGGTGTGGTACAACCAACCCCCAACCCCCTCCCCCCTCCCCCCCCCCCCCCGCCCACCTTCCCCACCCGACGGGGGTATTAGCGAAGGAAACCGAGGGGGAGTTTGGCGAAATGTATAAGGACAAAGGAAATCCACCGCCATAGCCGGGGCGTCTGACCGTTCGGCGGTTCAGCATAGCGAGAGAGCTTGCGGTCGCTGTATAGTTAGCCAAGCTCCGTCTGTTCCGCAGCTTTCGCCTCCGCGTACCCCGCGCAACCGGCTTATTCGGCCCCTTTCATACCGCGATACTCCATGCGTCTCGACGGCCACCGGTAAACGAACGGAATCGTGTCAACCGCAATGCTCCTTGTTATTGGTACACGTTTGCCCAACCTATTGCGTTCCCCGGGGCGGATCGCGAGAGTCCATGCGTGCGAGCCGCTTACGCATGGCTCCCGTTTCACCGTACCGATTGCGAGCGGAAAAGCCTTTCGGCCCGCATTGTCGCATGTCGCTGATCGCTATTTGCAAGGACGTCGGGACTGTCGACGGGCTCGCCGTGGACATTCTGGAGCGTTAGAGGGCTCCGGTCCGCACCTGGTCGGAACTTCGTCAGGGAAGGTCGGAGAAAAGACTTTGCGAAACTGGTACATGAATTTCGTACTTTACAGTTAAAAAAGTAATCATTTTAATGTCACTGTAATTGTATAGACGGACTTCAGGTGTTTTGTGTTTTCACAGATTTTTTTTTTTTTAATTACTTATTGTACATAAAAGGAAATAATTCTCTTTGAAAGGGCTCGAAGTCGCGACAGCGGTGAAGCAACTTGGAAAAAGACTCTCTGTAATGTCTCTGCGGGTAAAAATTCTCGGTAGTGTAAAAAATGCTCACTCGTTAGTAGGAGATAATTTCTTGTTGATGTCGCTACCAGGTTTCCTTTAAGAGATCAAACACAGTTCGACTTTGACCTAAAATTCAAAAATTGAAATTGTAAATGCTTCTTGCATTGATCAATGTTTTGCACTTTTATCGTTAGAAAATGGTAGAAAATGGTCGGAACTTTGTCAGGGGCTGATGTGAGGATGCAACATCTCAGCCGGAGCGGTAGCGCTTTCCGGTACTCCGGTGAGAGTGGAGACTGAAAACATGTATCAGTGACTCGAGCACAATTCGCTTGCGGGCTGCCAAAGAAAAAAAAATTGCTATCGCAATTCTACCTGCTGTTCTTAAAATTCCACGAGGGATTGGAACGATGAGACACGGAAAAAAATTGTTGGTACAACAAGATTTTTGTTGAGGTAACAAATTAAGTTTGTTAGTATCGGAATAACAAAACCAGCTTGTAACCGTAGCAACATTTTTCGCTTGGAGCGATTTGCTATCGCAAGAAAGCAGCCTTTGTTACAGTAAGAAAAAATATTTGTTACGTGACTGATTGGGGCTCGTGTGTGTGCTGACAACTACGACGAGCTCGAGACGCTCGACGCGCAAAATGAAAACAAGGAGACGCGACGAAAAAGTTCCTCTGTATTCGGGTGAAAATTTTTATTCCACCCTATTTTTATAGGGTGGAATTGCGAACTCTTGAATTTCGCTGTATGTGGACGTGTAGACTTCGAAAGGTCATACAATTCGGTGTTTAATACATCCATACACATCAGATTTCAAGAATTCGCAATTGCAAATGCAGACATTATTTTCAATATAATAAAATGATGTAATACAAAACCGGTGAGTTAATCTTCAAATAAATGTGTGCACGTATCTGCAACTTTCCCATTACCAGTCATTGCTCAACCGTCAAATTACAGCGGGCGTCTTTCGTTCTCATAGCAAACTAAATCGTCGCAGTAACAAGAAAGTTTTGTCGTGATAGCAAAACCAATTGCTTCTACGTAGTAATTTTTTCGCCGCTTTTACTAATCGCTTCGCTGCGACAGAGGTCGTTGTCAGCAAAACTGATTTTGTTAGAGCAGCTAAAAAAAATTTCTCCGTGCATGTCACCTTGAGGGTCTCGGCGTCGGTGTCTCAATATGATATGGAATTGTAAGAATTCAAAGTAGAATTGGAACAAGATTTTGTTTTCTTTGGAAGCCTTCTTTGGACGAAATGGAAGATTCAGGTAAATTCTCTCTGTACTCTGTGAGATTTGCGGTTCGCAAATCTCTTCAAAGTTCTCGGCAGTTCGATGTTTATTTAAAATCGAGAAAACTCGCTCCGCCGAGTCGACGACACTCACCGACAGAAGTTTCCTTGTCTCGTGCATATTGAAAATTCATCCCCGAAGCCAACTCTACTGCATCCTAATGCTCAAACCGGAAGGAGACGATCGCAAAAATTGAATGGAGAGAAAATTCGAGAATTACGGGATTTCAATGTGTAAAAAACGCCTCGATGTACTCCGTTGATATCTACGAGAATCGTGCATATTGGAAATACATCTCCAGAGGCTAATACCACGTCCTACCGCATGAATTTAAAGGAGATCATCGTAAAATGTGAATCGAGAAAAAATTCGAGAATCACGGGATTTCAGTGTATAAGAACCGCGTCGATTCACTCCGTTGATATTTACGGTAATCGACGCGATTATGAGGGGTTGTAAATGTGAATGAGAATCGCGGTATCGCTCTTGTCACGGGAATTCTCGCCTCTCGGCATCGGAAATGAAGGGGGGGAAAAAATGAACTCTCAGAAAACGAGAATGAGAAAGTGCGAGCCAGCCGTAAAGCCGTCTTCGTCAAGAGACCTAATGGATCGTAAAAATGGATATCGAAACGAGATTAAGAAAAGCGGCACAGAGAGATATTACAGAAGATATTAAGAACGAGCGACCGCATTGGCACTTCGATTTTCCTTCGCTCAAAGCCGCTGAACGCATTTCCCGGCGATGTAAAAGCTTCAAAGTGTCGTTAAGATCAATACCGGACCTGAAGTGCATAGCGCTCTTTCTTTTTTTACTAACCCGGCTACGAAAAGCTTTATTGACAACAAAAAAAAAAGCACTTCGGTCTTTTTGCGATCTTCTTCGGTTCGGAGAAAAATCACAGCCACCAGTGATATTCCCAAGTTTTCTCGATACGAAGCATCGAGAGGTATCTTTGACATAGTCGAATGAGTTGGAAATGCACGATTTAAGAACTTCGCCTGAATGTGTACCGTTGAGGTTGGTTCGGCTGCGGTACGAGGGCGGAAGCGAGGTGGACGCGAGAGACCCCGAGCGAATGGAACGAACGCTGCAGAAAGCTCGAGCCCTCACTTCCACGGAGTGACTTCCTGTGTCAGATAACGAGGTTTAACCCCCGGAGCTCTGATGACCCTATGTACTATATTATATATATATATTTATATATATATATATATATATATATATTCCAGCGGGTACCACCAACTTACGGGTCTCGAGATTCGTCCTCTGTACTCTTCGTCCTTTTCGACCTCGTCGTCGACTGCCGGTGCAACGACCACAATAGGGGGATGAACAGCCGCCCCTAGGTATTACCCTACATATACGTATGGGTATTACACTGTGGCGAGATACTCCCGCTGCTACTGCTGTTGCAGCTGTCGAGCGCTCGGAGTGAGTATGCATCACGATAACGAGAAATTCCTAGATGAGCGGCTACCAGCTTGAAACGCTTCACAATGGCTCTCCGATGCACTTTGCAACGTCTTTCGGAGACAATTTTCAGAAGAATTTTTCAAAAATGTTCCAACGAAAATTGTAATTATCACGTTAAAGATATTAGAACATTCATGATGCAAATTTAACGTAATATAATTAAATAACTCGATAAAAAAATGTCGCTGTAACGTCACCTTTCGGTTTGAAAACCTCACTTTTAAACCGGAAGTGAGGTCATACGGGAAAAGTTCGCTTCCAGTTCCAAAAGCTCAGTTTTCAACCAGCCGTGACGTCATAGCAGAAAACGTCGCTTCCGGTTTAAAATTCCCGCTCTTCGACCGGAAGTGACGTCATACGGGAAAACGTCACTTGCCTCCAAAAACAAAGATTTTGGAACCATTTTTGAGATCCATTTCATTCGGTTGAATAGCGAAACGTGAAATCGTGGATTGTTTTCGTATGATAATTTTGATGCTCTCCTCCCGTTTAAATCCCTAGCATCCTCATTGCGATGCAGCATTCGCTCTATGCGGGCACTTTGCAGATATTTCATCTCATCTGCCCTCTCGTTTACACACACCCATATATACACATATATATGTCTCGACGTACTATCTGCTGAAACTCCTCGGTCCGTGCGACAGGGGTTGTCTGTGTATAAACGCCTGTATCTACTTGATATACTCTCCCGTAGCTGGCACAGCGGTCCTGGACCACCGAAAGTGGACCGAAGCTCGCTCCGCTCCAACGTCCTTCGCCTTTCGCTCCTCCAACTGCCGCTGCCTCGATCGCGTGCAAAGCATCTTGCGGATACGCTGACAACGTAAGATGTCGCAGGTTCTTAAGTTAAACGTACCAATGGCCGGACATTCAACTGCGATATCTATCTTCAAACCAAATTTGCGCTATCATGCATCAATAATTTTCGAAAACAGCGGTAACCAATCTCAAGGTTAGAGTTTCTAGTTTTCAAAACACATCCATTAAATACTTTTGCAATACCTTGAAAAATATTTATTCACGCAAACACTGGGAAACGTAAATGTACCAGTGGGCTGGACAGCTCATGGGTGTGTCCCAAAGTTCGGACAGAACATGTCCCAATGTATCGGACAGTCGCAAATTCCAAGAGTAATCATGAACGAAAGCAACTAGTTCGTGGCAACAGGAATAAGAACAGGGTATTCTACTAATTTCTCCAATAACACATGGACATTCATAGAATAACGCATGATATATGTTTCATTGAAACCCAGCCAACATAACCCCTTTCGGGTCTTGTTCGGCGTCCCGGCACTGTATGTGACGATTCGCGATTCCGCGTACCAGTGTTGGGACAAAAAAAATCGACCATCGCTCAAGCAAATGTAACAATTAAGCAATTGTAACATGCATGCCAATTACTATCTAATTGGAGAAACTATTTTAACTGTAATTGCAATTTTCTAACCATTATATTCGTTACAAACTTAAGTCTGCGGGTCAGTTGTCCGGTAACTGGGACGTGTTCGGTCACTGGTACGTTTACCTTAACTCCCTGACAGTCACCGCGGCGTCGCATTTTCCCTCTCATCGAGACGTCAATCCATCGAAAATCTGAACCATTGTAAAAATCTTTTAACATCAAACGACGCTCGAAATAATTTGTACGAAACAATTTATTGCCGTCTAGATCGGAACGTGATCGATTTTTCATGCATTTTTAACGAACCAAATAGACAGCGAGAACGAGGCAGTGGACGATGACATCCGGTACAGAGGTCGACGAAGGAACAATCGTATCCGACATATTTTTCCACTCGACCATGAAACCACCCCGATGGGTGTCGTAAATTGTAATGCCATCGTGTGTCGCGCGAGTTTCGCTCTGCGTTGCCTCTGAATACTCATCGTCGCCGCGGCTCTCGTTAACGCGGCGAGACCGAGAAGAAGAGAGCCAGCTTGCGGATTTAGAAAAGCCCCGAGCGAGTTCACTCTCACCGTCCGCGCGATATCTTGCCCGATGAAGCATTACCATCGGATTACCATGTACAACGGACGACGTGGCCCGTTAACGGCGTGGCTCGTATCCCGCTTCCATTGCGAACGGAATGGCGAAATTATGTCTTTATGAGCAGCGGACAACGAGGAATGAATACCAGCTGGAAATCTCACGCCATCGTTGTTTCCCCAACCCGAGGGATAAACGATCCGAAAGGTCGAAGCTTTGCTCGCGTCCCACGCATCCCGATTGGCGATTGTGAGATAAAAATAAGTAAATAAAAATGGAAAAGACTAGAATGAGTGGTTAGAAACGGAGCATTGGCCCGGAGGGAAGAATCAAAGCCGCGGGATTTTATTGGATCTGTAACGAGCTTGGACATATCTTTTTATGAATATTTAACCGAGCATGCGGAGGGAAAGATGGAGGAATATTCTCCAGATTCGTGTAACAATCTTCGAAGCGTGGGCAATTTGGGATCCTTAACAAGATGTACTCCAGTTGTCACCAGTAATTTTGGAAATTTTAAAGCGTTTAGTCGAAGCCCGATGAAGTTCTGAAAAGGACTTATCAGCGGGAGCTGATAAGACCCTTTCAGAAGGGGTTTATCGCTGCCACTCGCCCCTGTGTCGAGCGTCACCGCATCCGACGCGCACAAAATTGTTAGCCGGCGACATTTTTTTTTGTTTCCGATTCATCGTCGCGCCTCGCGTAATCATACATTCCCGACCAAAGCGACCGGCGCGGTTTTGGTCGCCTCATTCGGTGGCTTCGATCGAACGGCCTGTGAACGACGGGTAGACAGGCAACGAAATTAAATGTTCATTGTCACGGAAACGAGCTTTGTTGTTCGCCGAATAAAACGTCGTTCGCATTTCGTTACGTTAAACTTTGACACGCACCCTCGATTCAGCGCTCCGTTGTACCGTAGCCGTTGATTTTCGTTCGTCGACGATCAATTTTGGGATCGACCGAAATATTGTTCCACGGTGAATGGCGAAAAAAATTGCGAACAATCGACCATCTTTTTTTTGAGTCTGTCTTCGAGAGCCGTCGATGAAACAAATTCGGTTGATCGAACGCTTCGGATTTCCTCCTAGAGTCGCGTGACGTTTCTTAGATTTCTGTTCTCGCCCGGAGTTCGGCGGTCTCTCAAGATTAGGGATGTCACGAACGCCGCTATATTCGTCAGACACACTCGAAGCATTGTCGCAGCCTGGCCTATTGTACTTGGCCCTTTGTCGTGTCGCACCGGCCTTCGTGAAAGTCGGGAAGGAACTAAGAAGGACGAGCGACTTTCTCGGCCTGGAACTACGAATCTTTGTCACGCCAACAGGAAAACTCACTTCTCGGGATACCGTGAGGCAACGATTACTTCTCGAGTATACAGAACAACCATTTCGACTGATCTATATCAAGAGCGGAGGCTCGAAGAACCCAAGGAACTTGCGACCCTGAATCCAGCCGGAACTGGCGGGCGAAGACTTCGGCAAAAATGAAAGTGCATCTTTTTTATTGCCAACAACGAAAGGCCGTCCTGTGAGATCCCGATACGAACCATAGGGCATTCTGGTCGGAAAAGCCCACAGAATATTCTTGTAAATTCACGATCCGCCATCGTCGTGGGTGTTCGAGTATTACGTCATACGCAATTTTTAATAATTTTTAGTAGTCCTCATGTTTTCTCTAGATGTAAGAAAAACTTAGTTGGCTGCTAATAACTAGAACAGGGAGCCTTCAACGTCCGTAATTTTCCAACTCTTTCCTCAAGATTTACGACTCTACCTCGTCTTTAGGCTCTTCCATATTTTACCCACTTTGCTTCCGATCTCAACTAAGATTTGAAACCTTTTACACTTTACACTAAACGGGCAATAACTTCTTACGTTTTCGTCAAATAAGCCTTAAATGCCCAACTTTGCTTACCTTATAAACATTCGCCGATCCCACGTTCGTTTACTCTAGTAAATTTTACTCTAGTCAATTTTACTGTAGTAAATTTTACTCTAGTAAATTTTACTCTATTAAATTTTACTCTAGTAAATACTCTAGTAAATCCGTCCATTGATTATCATAAAATCGGTCAGCCCGAAAACCTGTCAACGCACATCCTGATCTCATTTCTCACTTCGGTAACAAACATCTAGCCCGGCAAGTGGATCAAGTTAGTTCATCTCTGTATAATGAATTTTATCCAAGTAACCAATCGTGCAAAATACATATTGTGCGTACACCTAAGCCAGAAGTCTACATCCTTTATTTTGCATGCATCTTGGTCCTTTATTTTGCATGCATCTTGGTGATATTCTCTCAGAGGCTCTTTGCCTCTGTGCGTCTTTCCACGGCAGTACGACGAGCTCTCCGTCCCTAAGTAAAGGGCTAACACCTCGACTCGAAAGAGAGACTATTCATTAGCGATCCTCACCGAGCGAACTCACTATTCGCACATTCTGGACGTAACACAAGAGCCATACAGATCTTTGACAGCGCCTCTTCAAAAGCGTGCAATTCTGTCGCAAATCCGTCTCTTTCCACCGCGCCTGACCTCAACGCTCCTCAAGAACTCTTCCACCTCTCCCACCTCTCTCGAATATCGATTTTGAGACTATTCATTTATGATTCTAACCGAGCGAACTCACTATTTGCCAGTCTGAACATAATAAAAGCGCCATACATATCTTTGACAGCGCTTGTTCAAAAGTGTACAGTTTCTATCGCAAATCGGTCTCCGTCCCGAACGCCCGAACTCAGCGCTGCTCAAGAATTCTCCCACCTCTCCCAAATATAGATTTTGAGACTATTCATCAACGGTTCTCACCGAACTCACTATTCGCCAGTCTGGACGTAAGACAAGCGCCATACCGATCATCGACGGCGCTGCTTCAAAAGCGTGCAATTCTATCGCAAATCGGTCTCCGTCCACCGCGTCCAAGCTCAACGCTCCTCAAGAACTCTTCCACCTCTCCCACCTCTCTCGAATATCGATTTTGAGACTATTCATTTATGATTCTAACCGAGCGAACTCACTATTTGCCAGTCTGAACATAATAAAAGCGCCATACATATCTTTGACAGCGCTTGTTCAAAAGTGTACAGTTTCTATCGCAAATCGGTCTCCGTCCCGAACGCCCGAACTCAGCGCTGCTCAAGAATTCTCCCACCTCTCCCAAATATAGATTTTGAGACTATTCATCAACGGCTCTCACCGAACTCACTATTCGCCAGTCTGGACGTAAGACAAGCGCCATACCGATCATCGACGGCGCCTCTTCAAAAGCGTGCAATTCTATCGCAAATCGGTCTCCGTCCACCGCGTCCAAGCTCAACGCCCGTCAAGAACTCTTCCACCTCTCCCACCTCTCTCGAATATCGATTTTGAGACTATTCATTTATGATTCTAACCGAGCGAACTCACTATTTGCCAGTCTGAACATAATAAAAGCGCCATACATATCTTTGACAGCGCTTGTTCAAAAGTGTACAGTTTCTATCGCAAATCGGTCTCCGTCCCGAACGCCCGAACTCAGCGCTGCTCAAGAATTCTCCCACCTCTCCCAAATATAGATTTTGAGACTATTCATCAACGGTTCTCACCGAACTCACTATTCGCCAGTCTGGACGTAAGACAAGCGCCATACCGATCATCGACGCCTCTTCAAAAGCGTCCAATTCTATCGCAAATCGGTCTCCGTCCACCGCGTCGCAGCTCAACGTTCCTCAACACCTCTCCCGCCTCTCCCGAATATCCATAGACCCCGAGATCTTTACTACAAAACACGCTCGCGATACCGCCTCTACGTCCCCGGGATCAAATCACATCGGCGCAGAGCATCCGCTCGCCGATGATACGATTCAGCGAACGGTTCGCAGAACCGCGACAGGGTAGACTCGGGTAAGCCGTCGAACGGAGCCAGTGCGTCACGGAGCGAGAAACCCCTCTCGACGTATCGGGGCTTATATCCACGCCAGGATACGGATAAGACGCTTATCGCGAACGCGGATGGAGAGAGACGGTTTCCCTCGCTGAGAGGCGTTTCGTTTCTCCCGCTGCTTCCGCTGATCTAGCCGGCAACTCAACCATCGATCAAGCTACTCTTTAGCCACCGAGACTGGGAGGCAGGTCGCCGGCTTTCGTGTAAATAAAAGCGAGCACCACCCACATCCAACCCTCCCCCCCTTCTCCCCTCCTCCACCGACGTGTACGGATGTTGCGACATACATCGAGCGGGTGTAGCTCGAAAGGAACGGGACTACGCCCCAGATAGCTTTCGTGCAGTGGAAACTGTGATATTAGTGTTAGAGTTTCCTCCCCTCTGCACCTCCCAGCTCCGAACCACCCCATCTCGCTGGGACATTGAAGCTCCGCCGAGGCATAGACGAAGTTCCTTCGGCTGATCGATTTTCGTATTTCTAATACCGTCGAGGGCTCTGTATTGCGACATCTGCGACGATATGGAGCAAAAAAGAAAAGAGCCATTGCGGATGCTATCGGTGAACCCCCGGATAGAGCCCGCCTGGCAGATACGGCTCGTATCGATCAAACCGAACTAACCCGCGGATTACCAATGATTTATTGTTTACTGGGACAGGAGTTAATCGGTTCATCGAACGCACACCGTTGACGCAGATCGGCTCTGTCGGTAACGTCGGAGGAACGCATGAGATATTTGCGATCGGTGACAAACATACCTGCCAGTTCGTAGCGGTTTTGGAGTGTTTGCCGAACGGTGGATGAGGCACGAGACCGGGGTAGAAATAACAGGGACATGTGTTATCAACCGCATTAATTGATTGATCTTTGAACACAGGTGAATTCGCCTCGAGTTCGCGTAATTCCACCGCCGATTCCGATCCGTCGATCGATGTCTACTAAATGTTGAGCTTGCAAAATGGGATCTGCGAATGTGCGATCGTGTGACGTGAGCGATGTAGAAATAACAGGGACATGTGTCATTAACCGCATTAATTGATTGATCTTTGAACGCAGGTGAATTCGCCTCGAGTTCGCGTAATTCCACCGCCGATTTCGACCCGTCGATCGATGTCTACTAAATGTTGAGCTTGCAAAATGGGATCTGCGAATGTGCGATCGTGTGAGATGAGCGAGTGAGTTACTCATCGGTTGTGGTTGTTTCCCACCGCATAGAGGGGCGAAGGGCAACAGCGCTGAATAAATCAACCGTCCGGTTCTGTAATCGCGGCTCGTTGCTGGATTCGCCTCTCTTTGACTGTCGGTAACGAATAATGGAAATTTTCGCGGTTGAATTTCTAAAGGCTCGTCGGCTCGCGGCGATGCTGGGCTGTGACGTTGAGCCTCGGTCGATCCGATCGAAGCGGGTCGGCGCGGATATTCAGCATCGCTGGCTCTCGCCGCTTGCGCACCGGGCGCTCGCCGCCGGGGATTCCCCGGTCCGATCCGGCGGATCACCGAGCGTCCGAGAAAGAATAAGCCTCGGCCGATCCGGCCGGTTCTCACTCGTTATCGGGCGCGCAGAGACGCCCACCGACGCTCACTGTACACACCGTCACACCGAGCTGTAAAATTCAATTTAGAGTTCGCTGCGAAAGACAAACGACAAAATACATCGCCGACAAGGCACGCAGAGCGCCGCCCGGAAAAACTCGTTTCTTTCCTGTTTCGCGCACGCTTTTATTTATTATTTTTTTTTTTTTTCATTTTCTTTTTTAATCTCTCTTTCACTCTGTCTTCATATGCAGGCGAGTGTACGAAACACACAAACACGAGCCACGTTCCTCTCGATAATCGAAAAGTCGGACGTGATTGACGCCTGATACTCCGCTCCTTTTACACGCGCACTCGCGTTTCGCGTCAAAGCGACACGTCGGATGGAAATCGATTCGGGGACTTTATTTATTTAACTTTAGCTGGGAGAAGAATCTTTTATTTTTAGTGAATGCAAATTTGTATCGAAAAATGTATGCGGGTCTTTGGAGGAGCGCGAGCCAAAGATCGATGGGCGGGAACGACGGCTCTCTCGTATTCCGAATTAGTCCGTTATTCTCGAGTGCTCCGGAGGAAAATTATTCATTGCTCGTTTGACGCTCCTGCTGGTAGATATTTTTTTTTTTTTTTTTTTTTTTTTTGTCGCACGAGAATTCAATAGCTGGTTCCTAATTTATCGTGCGCCAGAGAGGCCAGCGTACTATAATAGCTGAAAGTAGTCGGGCGCAGGGGAACGGGCGCGAAAATATGTCGGGACACGTGTAATAAATCGTCGGTGAGAGGCAGCTAGGAAAAATTTGGGTCACCTTTTTCTCTGGCCTAGCAGCAGCGGCGGAAGCCTTTGGTTTTCCCTCATTCGCGCACAATGCAACCGAGAGGCGCACGTCGACTTGGTGCGCAACGCGAGCCTCTCTCCCGGCCCCCCTGGCTCTCTCTTTTCTTTCCGCTTTCATCCCTCTCGCCATTCTCGTCTCCGCCGATCCTCGCACACGATCCTCGCGCCGCGCACTCGCATCTCGACGCGAGACGTGTGCTTTCATTCAAAGAATCCGATGAACGTGCGGCACCCGCCGTGAAATAGCAGAGATACCGGAATGAATACCTTTTAAAGTTTGTTCTGCGTACCTCGTGACACTTTCGGATGACTCGTCTTCCCACCTTTTATTATAAATCGTGACAAAAAAAACCTTTCGCTTTAAATAAACTTCAACAGAAATCCGTGATAAGTTCAACATACTTTTATTCTTTTATATGTATAATATATATATATATTTTTTTTTAGAAACTCTGAGCGTTTTTTTTTAGCTCGAAGAGAACGGAGCTCGAGTCAGGTTTGACGCTTGAAAAAATAATTCGAAACTTCGTCGTAACAAAAGAACCTTTCGTTTAAAATATTTTTATTTTTTTATGTATATAATCTTTTTTTAACTCAGCGTTTTTTGTAGCTCGGAGAGAGCGGAGCTCGAGTCAGGTTTGATGCTTGAAAAAATAATTCGAAGCTTTCGGATTTTTAATTTAACTCGACGAACTGATCAAGCGATTCGTTGAATTTAATCACAATTTTTATTCCCTCCCGGATGTCCAGCCCGCCGTTTGGATGTGAACTCTAGATATTGATTGCCCTTTTTATTTTTTATTAGAAATTCCCTCTTTTAACATAAATCGTAAAAAAATCTTTCGCTTAAAATAAAATTCAACAAAAATTCGTAATACGTTTAATATATTTTTCTTTTTTTATATATAAAATGCTTTTTTAGAATTTCTGAGCATTTTTGTGATCCGAAGAGAGCGGAGCACGAGTCAGGTTTGATGCTTGAAAAAATAATTCGAAGCTTTCGGATTTTTAATTTAACTCGACTAACTGATTGAGCGATTCAGTGAGTTTGATTAAAAATGTTATTCCCGCCCGTGATACGTTTGATATATTTTTCTTTTTTTACATACATAATATTTTTTCAGACACTCCGAGCGTTTTTTGTAATTCGCAGAGAGCGAAGCCCGAGTTAGGTTTGACGCTTGAAAAGATAATTCGAGGCTTCCGGATTGTAAATTTAACTCGACGAACTGATTAAGCGATGCGTTGAATTTAATCACAATTTTGATTCCCGCCCGGTTATCAAATCCGCGGTTCTGATGTGGACTGCGGATATTAATTACCCCTTTTTTTCCTCCCCGTTAATGAGAACTGAGTGTCCACTCGAACTGGGTATCGCGCTCAAAGCCGTTTGTTTTGTGTGCCCGAGCACCGGCAACTGTTTTCTATTACCTTGCGGCATCAGCAGTCACGACCGAGCGCCTCGGAGGTGCGAAACCTTTAATCAATTAAACACTCGCAGAGCCGGGCACGCGGGACACGAAAAATCGACGCGAACGTCACCGTACATAGAATGTGCCTGGCTGCTTCGCAAGTCGGCTGCAGCCGGGCTGGTGGAAATCCGCACACAAGCTAGCTCGTACACGTGTTACAGCCGCCTCTCCGCCCTTTTCTGGAAGTAATTGCTCGACGAGTATCGGATTTCAATTACGAACGCGCGCGGAGCATCGTATCGTCGCTTCTACTTTCTTTTATCCCTCGCAAGTATAATAATAGCAATTCCCTCGCGACCGAGGAGCCTCGTGCGGTATCCTCAAACTACCCCGACGAGTCGGCACTCTCACGCTTCCTCCGTACTCTCTTTCACCGCCTAACCCGCTTCCGACAATTTAGGTCGCAAGCTCTTCCCGTTAAATCTTGACTACGGAACATTAACACCGAGAGAATGCGGACGAAAAATTTCTTTTTGTAACTCATTCGTGAAAAGTGGTACTTTTCGTGCCTGCCGAGAGTGTCGAAAGTGGCGCTTTACAGACGAGTGTAGGGGAGAGCGGGGAAAGTGGGGCAGTGGGGAAAAACTCATTTTTCCAATAATTTTTGAATGCCCCATTTTGTCCCAACGTTACATCCGGATTTTCGAGCCCGTTTTGCCTCACTCACCACCACCGCGAGCATACAAAAGTTATTGGAACAATGCGTTTTGCACCACTGTCTCGTTTTACTCCCCTACTATGGGATAAGCCAGGCTAATATGGCCATGCAGGTGATATGGTGACCGGTAATATCTTTCGACGTGATAAACGAATGGCGCTGCAGTTTGCAAAGTTTTAAGTATATGTGAGTACAATATGATTGCACCGAAAATTGTGAGACCGGATATGCAATGGCCATATCACCCCGTAATTTCCGGGTGATATGGCCAGTAAAATCGTTACTTTTTTAGTTTGACATCTGAAACATTTGCCAATTTGACAATTTGAAACGGAGGTAATTATTGTCTTTATTGTATGTTGTCTATATGAACTACAGTCCATGTAGACAACGTGAAATATTCTAAGAAATTTTTTGTGAGACAGGCTTTCCATGCAATGACAGTCCGTCCATGCATATTTATGCCTAATCGACTGCCGTTATTACTACGGCCATATCACCCGTAGTGTACGGGTGATATTTATTTATCGAGCTGCAATTAAATCATGCATCGAAAATATCGAAAGTTTTCAGTGAAGAACTTCAGTTTGATGTTTCCAGATTTGGCTACGACTAAAATTTAAAGGGTTTTTTTTAAGGTCGATCCTCCAATTTCCATTGTTTAACAAATCATAGTCGTCACCCCGACTTCCTCTACATACCCGGTGCGATCTTGCTTTTTGCAAAGTTGCGAAAAGTGCGGCGCATGCGCGGTACGCCTCGCCGTACAGCTTCACAATCAACAGCCACGGAGTAAGACTTCTCCTGCATTCGTTACAATAAATATTACACGATACTAGTGCGGTGTAGCAAATATTATCCGACGCCTGTGAAGTGGAACGCACTCGCCGCACTCAAAACACTTCACAACCTGCGCATAATGTTCGCTTTACCGCACTTCTATAGCAAAGTCAATACCAATATTTACGATTAAAAACCAAACAACAAAAATTGAAAAGTTTTCACGTTTTAAAATAACTTATTGTCAACAAACGTCCACAATTTTTTATTTACTTACTTTACTATACCAATATTCATGATTAAAAGTCAAACAACAAAAATTGAAAACTATCCGTCACGAATCGATGGATTTATTTTGGGGGCGGGACCGTTGCGAGTTTTACATATTTTCACCCGAGGCATTTTGTTAATTTCGCATAGGAATTTCAACGTCCGTTCTCGCGGGACGAATGCATTTTTTCCGCCGGCGACCATTCAGGTGCAGTCTTTCTCCGTCGATCGATGGATTCTATTTCGTAAAATCATCGCGAAACGAGAAGCCGCGAAATTCTTTAATGGGACTTTGTGGAATTCGCAGCGACCGCGAGAGGGTCCGAGCGATGAAAATGGAAAACGAAAGGAGCGAAAAGGGCGATGGTTATCGCGGGAGATGAGGGAGATGTGCTGCGAGCCAACATCAGCAGTGAAGCACCGGTAGAAACGGTACAGTGATAGTGCCGTGTCGTTTATATTGGTCGGGGTTTGCCTCGGCCGCACGGTGGTTGACCGTGGCTCACCACATTCCTCGGGTTTTCGTTGCCGGACAATGACTCTCCCGTTGTATTTCCGTACACGAGAGGCCGACCCGGCGGGGACATCGTTGGTGTGAAAGAAAAGGAAACCCGGAGTGTCTTGTCGTCCTCGGCGCTGCCGCCGCGCGGTCCAGCCAGAACCAATTTACATTCCCGTGTACCTTCCCGCGTTCTCTCCACGCTTCTTGCCCTCTTCACCATTACATTTCGTGTGGCTGTGCCCGAGACCTCAAAAAAAAAAACGGCTTGTCTAGATTTTCGAATGTTTAGAGCGACCGCGTTTGCTCACCGGATGCTGGAAATGCATTTAAGTCTTGATTACCTCTATAGCGTTTTGCCATTTTCTGTCATCTCATTTTTCATTTTAAGACCGCACGGATGCGGTTGATACTTGAAGGGAGCAAAGTCGCGCAAACGGATTATTGAGCGTATTTTCAATAATCCGTTGTACATATGTATATTTATTATTATATTATTATTTTTATTGTATTCGTGTGGACGGACGAAGCCCTTTCACAGAACAATCCACAATAGATAGATTATGAACAATGGTAATTACAGTAGCTTAGTATAGAATAAAGTATCGAGTTAATTATTTTATTGTTAATTTTTTTATTCATTTATTGTAAACATTGCAAACACTGGTATATTAAATTTAATGTACAATTGTCATGAAAAATTAATGGACTTTTAGAGTGAATGCTTAGGAAATTATTGGAACTAAAGTACTTTCGTAGTAAAAGTGAAGT
The DNA here is from genome assembly GCA_958510785.1 of Exephanes ischioxanthus. Taxonomy (NCBI): domain Eukaryota; kingdom Metazoa; phylum Arthropoda; class Insecta; order Hymenoptera; family Ichneumonidae; genus Exephanes; species Exephanes ischioxanthus. Next base: position 4,315,755 of record OY294016.1, read on the forward strand.
ATTTCCGAAGTTTTTAATATACTGTACTTTAATTTTTCATCAGAATTGTACATGAAATTTAGTATACGAGTTTATGCATAAAAACTGGAATATATATAAGGAATGCCGAATATCTCCTCAATATCTTCAAATTAGTAGGCTAATCAATCGCGCGCGGAATCTTCGTCCATTGTCCAGCAAATTGGAGTGTTGAAGAGCTCAATATTCCGCGTGGATCCGGGAGAGACTCGACGCACAAATTCCGCCAATAGAACTGGGCAGTTGGTATATCCGTTTAATATGTCGAAGCAGAACATCAAAAGGGCCATTGAGCGTCCATCCTGTATAGTCTGCAAGTTCATACGATTCAGAATCCGAGAGTAATCATGGTCGCGAAAATCCATAGGAGAGTCGAGCGGGTAGGCAGTAAAACGAAGGAATTTATGTATGCGCCCAATCTCTCCAATATACCATATATCATTATTAATAAAATCCCCGTACCAAAAACAAAAACGAATAAACGAAGGAATTTTTGTTGTTGTGTTGAAAACAATTGGCGCGCATTCGTTCGGGATATTCGAACGAAACTTCGGGAACGAAAACTATTTCGAGAAAAAAAAAAAAATTGGGCCTGAATGGAAGTTATCGGAACAAAAAATTCGTGTGAATAGAGGAATCTCCACTGCTGAGGGCAGAAACTCATGTCACGATCATCCGCTCGTCCGTATCGTACGCGTTCGTGATATTTATATTTTTTTTTTTTTTCCTTTTTTTTCTTTCATTTTGAAATTTAATCCTGCGCGCTACGTGTGCCTAGGTTTTCGAGCTTCAGATCGAGAAAATAACGATATCAATGGAAGCGGAATGATAGAGAGGCGATAGGAAAGAAATTGGAGTGGTTTAAAAATCGCGATATAGAATTTTTTTAAAAATCATTTCGGAGGGAGAGTCGGAGTTACGACGGGACAGTCGTTCCGATTGGCACCGATAAAATCGCACCGAGACGTAACCGTTATCGACATCGAACAGGCAACGAAGGCGCAGCCTTCACAACGGCTGCGAAATTTTCCAGCGAACGTCCAGAAAAATTTCGAAGCCTTGTTTCGTGTACACAAATGATTCCGTTGGCAGCGAAACTGACAAGTATTCGGCGAAATATTTTCAGACAATTTTCGCTAAAATATTTTTATATCACTCGGCACAAAAATCCCATCTCCACACCTTGGGAAATAAACATTTGTACGAAACTCGTGCGACAAATGTTTTCTTAACTCGTGTGATTGCAACACTCGCCTTTGGCTCGTGCTGCAAACTCACACCCGTCAGAAAAAGTTTTTTCGTAGTGTAGTATTTGCCAATTTTCGGTCAAATATTTTTTGCTAAAATATTATTTGCTAGTATATTTTCGCTAAAATATTTTTTGCCAATTTTCGGTGACACATTTTTTGTAATTTTTTCAATAACTCGTCATTTTTTTTTTTTTTGAACGACGTCTGATCCATCCGCGACTCGTTCTCCTAGCCTCCTTGCGTATCCTCTAAAATATGTTTCAATTCTCTCATTCCCAGCCCTCACCCATCACCCCACACTATATTCTCATAAATTTTTCTTCATTGTCCCATCCACGCTAGTTCTCGCACGATCCGTATAAAAGAAAAAGATTGTAAAAAAAATCCTCTCCGCGCAACCTGCGCGCCCTGTTCAATGTTTAATGCTTCTTATACGCGACTTGTGAGCGTCGAGAAATCTCTGGCGCTCAGCGAGAGAAAGAGGGTAAAAGTAGTAGTTCCGGAGGAGGCGAGAGACAGAGAGGCGGGTTTTGAAAAAAAAAAAGAAGGTTTAAAAAAAAAAAAGGAAAAGGCGTCGAGTTACGTTCTTAGCTTGGCCATACGACGCCAAAGAGTGGCACGTCTGGTGCGCGATGCTTTCGCTCGGTTGAAAGGGTAGAAAGGGCGATGGGTGAGCATCGTCGACGCGGGGGCCTCGTGCAAGAGGACGGGAGGCCGGCATTGCACCGGTAGGAGTGAACGGCTCAAAACATAATTTTTCTCAGCACCCAGTTATACGAGCTCTCCCGGCATCTCCGCTCGCTTCTCGCGGCCTGGAACGTACCTTACCACTCAGCCCTTCTCTTCTGGCGCTTCTTCTTGATTCACCTCGTTTCTCGACACCCCCCCCCCCCCCCCACCCTTCCCCTCGCGAGGCCACGACGGTAAGTGAGGGATCATCCGAACATTTTTCATACTAAGCTTTTACTCCTCCCGAGGCTTTCCATCTTTCGTCCTCTTTCTTCTCGACAACCTCTCTTCATTCTCTCTTTTCCTTCCCCCGGTTTCACGTTTGTACGTACCGGTACGCGCCGTTGCCGCTATTCCACTGCGGTCGCATTTAACGTTACCACCGACGGAGCGAGCGTTATTAAGCTTTCAACTCGTTCCGATCCAACCGAGGTCCGTGACGACTTCACACTCGGCCAAATTGCGCGGAAAGGAATTGCGAACTTCCGACTCGTAAACGCACGAATGTACAGAAAATTACATGGTCATTATCCGAGTGTGAATCGCGTCACGGAAAGGGGTCGTTTCGTTGGATCTACGCATTAACCTGGCGGAGGAATGTAGTCGGAAGTGACGTCATACGGGAAAAGGTCACTTCGGGTTTGAAAATCGGATTTTTGAACAAGAAGTGACGAGACAGAGAATTTTTTAAATTTTTGCTGTGCCAAGCAGTGACTTCGTAGCATTAGGCAGTGCTTGCGCCGTGGCTTCGAGGGTGTAACAAGAAAAATATATCACTAAAATAGGGCGAGCATTGTTAAGCTTTCAACGCGCTCCGATGTGGCCAAATTGCGAGGAAAGGAATTGCGAACTTCCGACTCGTAAACGCACGAATGTACCGAAAATTGCATGGGCATTATCCGAGTGCGAATCGCGTCACGGAAAGGGGTCGTTTCGTTGGATCTACGAATTAACCTGACGGAGGATTGTAGCCGGAAGTGACGACATACAAGAAAACGTCACTGCAGGTTTGAAATTCTCGGTTTTTGACAGGAGATGACGTCATACGGGAAAACGTCACGTTCGGTTTGAAAATCCCATTTTTGGACCCGAAGTGACGTCACACCGGGAATATCTCACTTCCGGTTTGAAAATGTCATTTTTCAACCGGAAGTGGCGTCACAGGGAATTTTTTTTAATTTTATATGCCAAGCAGCGCGCAGTACTTTCTCAGCGGCTCGGAGGGTGTAACAAGAAAAAAGAAACCACTAAAACAGAGCGATCATTATTAAGCCTTCAACTCGCTCAGATCCCACCGACGTCCGTGACGACTTCACACTCGGGCAAATTGCGCGGAAAGGAATTGCGAACTTCCGACTCGTAAACGCAAAAATGTACAAAAAAATTACAATCCAAGTGAGCGATCGAAATGTGCACTGAGGAAAAAAAAAGGGTTGAATTAAGCGAATACGCGGTGACATACGTTCAAAGGTGTATTCGGTTGGTACAACAAAAATGTTTATTTTAATAATAAATTGAAGCAAATAATCGTTTAACAAAACAATGCTTTATTCGCACCAAACAAACAACAGCAAAAGTCGCGGTGACATACGTTCAGTATGTCACCGCGACTTTTGGTCAATCCAACAAATTTTTGTCTCACTGTACGAATTGACCTGACTGAGTATTGTGGTTGGAAGTGACGTCACATCGGGAGAAGGTCGCTTCGGGTTTGAAAATCTCATTTTTCGACCGGAAGTGACGTCGCAGAAAAATGATTTAATTTTTCCATGTCAAGCAGTGACGTAGTATTACCCATTGCTTGCGCGGCTCGAAGTATGTAACAAGATGAAGTATACCACATATATCAGGCTCACATGAACCCGCATGTGTTACACGCGAACTCTATCCGGAGCATTATTTATAGCGGTCACCCGTCGAAGATTCGACACGTGAAAAAAAGAAAGAGCTTCATCACGATAAATAATAGCGGTTCGTCGATAAACAGTTTTCCCTCCCAGCGGCGAATTGTGCGATGTTCGGGGCTCCGCGAACGATTTTTCCCTCGCCGTAACCGAATACGATGGGAAGCGACGGGAGCGAAACATTGTGGCGAAAACATACACGCCAGGATCGATTAAGTATACTTGCGATGAATCATGTAGCGTGTAGCACTTTTCCGGGACGAAAGTGTTCGAGCCAACGAGGTGCTGGAAATTCTCTTTGCTCAGCGCGGCGCCCAGGTCGGGAGGAAGCCGCAAGGAGGAGAGCGTCAGCTCGGCGCAGCGAGTATCAGGGAATTCAATATGTGAGGGTAGCGAGATTGGGGTCGGACGAGCGTTACGACCGCGGCCTTAACTTATTTACTCCGTCGCGAGGTTGCGTTTTGCCCTTTGAAGTTTTCATCGTTGAACGCGGCGTCGACAAAGCCTGTGCGCGTTAGCGATTCGTGATGAAAACAGCATCGACGGAAAGTCTGTTCGCCCTCCAATGTCGGGGACAATCAAAGGGAATGCGAATTCGCTCGTGCAGCGTCGAAGATTTCAGGACCGTCGAAACAGAGGAGAAGTCGCCAGCTTCGAGGAGGTCACTTCGGTTATCTAAAAAAAAAAAAAAAAAAAAAAAAAAAAAAAAATGAAAAACGTATAACCTCGTTGCTCGCTACCGGAGCTTCTCGTATAACCGAGGAAGACAAAGCGGCGGATAAGGTTGCCCTTAGTTCCTGCAATGCCTTTCAGAGAACAAGCCACCTGATCCTCCGTTCTCGTAAAATTCAATCGCGAGGACTTATGAGAAGAGTCGATCACAATGTACACAGTCGACTTCCACGCTGCGACGAAACTCCGAGCGGAATTGACATTAAACAATCGAGTCGGTATTCGCCATCCGGGGGTGGCGAAAAAAAGACGACCGTGCCACAAAGAGATGTTTGGCTGGGAAGGAAAAGAAGAAGAAGAGACACGTTGCGCTCCAGCGATTCTTCATTCCTCAGTTCGTTCGCTACGTGCGCCATAGAATTCGTTGAGTTCCCCTTCCGCGTCGCGACCCGCCCGGCGAACGGATGTAATTCCCGCACGAAGTATCGATGCCCGATTCCATCGTAGCCGAACGAACGACCGGTGACCGTGTCGGAGAGCTCGGGATAGTCGGGAAACTCCCGTGGCGACGACTTCGTCGACGACACGTTTTGCGAGGATCGAAAGAAGCGTCGGAGAAAAGAGAGCAAAGGAGGAACTCGAGAGGGCGAGAAGGTAACTGTAGAAAAGTCCGGGCATTCCGGAAACTCGAGGAGCGAGTTGGAGAACGAGTGGCTCGCGAGACGGAGCGAGATGCCCGATGGTGCAAGTGTTTTGCTTATTCCAGCCGCGTTTCCCGGAGATCTGCCTTTGAAGGATTTCGCCAGTACGGGACGCGGAGGATAGTACGTTTCGGAATGACGTTGGAATAACGTACGTACCTGGCGCGAGGCTTGTCCGTCCTGTGTGACGTGTCCTGTCGAGTGTGGCCGAGGCCATCCCGAGCTCGCGCCGTGACGACAGTAAGAAGGATGGCTTTCCGGCGGTGCGCCGATGAGAAAGCGCCGGCGAGGAGTTCGGCAAAGACGCCGCCACTTCGGGCGATGGCTCGGTTTTGTTGCGTGAATCAAGAAAGCAGCCGCGGAGGTGGCTGGGCGGACGAGGCCGTCCGCCCAGCTTTCAGCTTCGACGACGAGCGAAACAATCGGTTCTTCCGCCCGAACGATCAGCGTCGAGCTCGCCGTGCCGAATTTTTAATTAAAACTCGATAGACGCAATCGGCAAGAGAAACGGATAGTTGGGGTATCCGGTGCGGAAATAAAAGCGGGCCGGTCGAGAAGCTCGCGGAGCGTGAATAATTTCCGTGATGCGGCTGGTGAAGCTCGAGAAGGTCGGACTCGTACAATGTTCCATTTTTATTTTCGGCAAAGAGCAACCAACCACCTTTTATTTCGCACTCTTCGGCCAATTCGATTACGAGGGCTCTCCCCATGCCGGACTCAACTGAGAAAATGAACCTCTCCCTCGTGCGGCATTCGAGAGCGGACAGCTTGTCCATGTGTGTAATTCGATGGTTACCGGAGAGCGAAGGAAACAGCGAAAGGGTTTTACGCCAAAAAGCTCTAGTGCTCGGGCGTTCGCGCCGCTGAGCACGTTAAAGAAGAATTATAGCGTCAGCCTCTCGCTCTTTGACAGCTTAATTGCGAGCTCTGGCTGCGTTGGCTCGGTTCGCTCGCGAATTTAAACCTAATGATGGCACTCCGCCCCGCAGAGCGGAGTCGGCGTTCGGTATATGAAGGGACTCTACATGAATAACATCCGAAGCCTTTCTGATGAGAGCAAAGTGGAATTCGACGAATCTTCGAAAGGCGGACAACGACGGTCGAACCCGCCTGATTCGACGCTGCCTTGACGTCTTTCTCATCTCCTGAGAACAGTCCGTCGTACGGCGATGGCAAGATTTTCCGCTCGCTTGGAGTTTCGGACCACGTAGGCCGAGAAAATTAAGACCAATCAGCACTGATGTGTGATATAGGGCGGCCCGCTGTTGTGTTTCGGCAGAGGCTGACCCCGACGAAAGAGAAGCGTCTTTCCCGCGTCGCGGTTGAGTCCTCGTACGAGGCGAGAGTCTTCCGAGGGAGAGCAAGAAACGGCAGAACCGACCCAACAGCGACGCGGAGCCCTCATGAGGAAACGATTATTCCAACCGCGTACGAACGGTAAATCTTTATTGCGACTCTTCCACCGTGAATTCGTGAACCACCGGGAACAGAGACAGAATCATCTGTGCTGCCATCGTGCCGAAGCTCGGAAAAAGCCCACGAGAAAGGTTTCCACGAAACGGCACGAAAGCGCGAAACCCCTCAACGTTTCCTCCCAATGACGCTTGCGGGATTCGGCGCAGAAACAACGATGGACGTGACGCCACGACGACGTGACGGATTGGCGAAATATGCGGTGTCGCCGAGACGCACGGTATGAGATACCGATCAAACCCAAAAAAAAACAGAAGAATAGCGCGGTACTGCGCAAGTAACTCTGCGCGAACTACACTGATAAAAAAGGACAGTTGAATCAACCAAGATTCGGGCAGGGACGTTCAAATAAATATTTAGTTGGTCGAACAAAATATTTTAATGACTCAAAAATATTTTGGTGAAATCAACCAAAAAATGGTTGAACTAATAAATTTTTTAGCTGTACCAACAAAATGTTTAGTTGAACGTCCCTGCCCGAATCTTAATTGATTCAACCGTATTTTTTTATCAGTGTAAGTTGGTGTACCAAAAAAGGAGACCGTCAAAAGCGACATTTACTATTCAGGGCCATCTTACTCGATCGGTGCACTAGGAAATGAAATGGTTTTCCCAAAAAGAAGGAGACTAAAAAAAAGTGAATGACTTTGGTGGGTGAGCGATGGCGGATGTGCCAGAAATCGGAGAGGTTGATCCTCAGTTTTTTTTTTTTTTTTTCCACCGTCCTTTTTCCCGTCAGCGTCTAAACCGACGTACATGAACTAAGAATGTTTATGGTAAGGACAGAATGTCGACGGCTCTCGAACACGCTAGCGCTGTCTTTTCCGTACGTAGATCCCTGCCCGGCGGTGACGCCTTTCACCCTGCGGAGTCGCTCTCTTTAGGGTAAAAAGATGGCTTCCGCCTTGTAAAGATATATATATAAACGTACGATATATACAATATAGCCGCACTACAGGCCTGGTGTATATCTTTATAGCATCGTCTCCTTATCCCCGTGGTCTCGGTCTAAAGTAACGTAACGCTTTTACGGCCTCGGGGTCCTTCCACGCATTGCCTTTTTACTGTACAACCCCACCGGTAACCCAACGCGTATTCCGCCTTCTTCCCATTCTTCTTTGCCATCATATACTCCCATAGTTATCTTCGTCTCACCGAGGTTGCCCGCGTCCTCACGACCCTCGCCTACTTTCATGCGTCACACAGGGACTGCCTGAAATGTCTCGGCGGAGTCGTGAAGCAGCTCGAGCTTTTGCATCTGCCGTTCGGATAAAGCGAGTGCAGAAGTGGGAAGGGAACGGAGCCTCCTCCACGATTCCTCGACACTGTCACAAAGTGGAAAAAAAAAGAAGGAACAAAAAAAGCAGAGCAAGAAGGAACGAAACGTTTTCCACGAGCATATCCGCGCTCTCGTTCCTTTGTCCTCGCCGTCGCGGTACTATAATAAACAATCTCCGAGCGTGCATTTCAATTTTCTCCTAACGGCCCGCGTGACCCCGTCCGTGGTATCATTTCTTTGCCAGATGTCGTTTATTCGCTCGGTCCGCGGAACGAAAGGGGCGGCGAGGCGAAGCGCGGCGTAGAACGAGGGAGAAGTCGGAAGAATTGAAGTTGCTAAATGTCTGCTGAAGGGAGGATCGTCGCCCCGACGCGAAGAGACACACGACGGACCGACAGCGCGATTTTCATTTCCTCGTAATCCTCCCTGGTGCTTTTTGCCTTTGACGACTCGACGCCGCGGTGAAATTTGCAACGGGGGGGGGGGGGGGGGGGGGGGGGACTCGACGGTACAGAGGAGAGTTTCAGCCCCGGCGCAACCCTTACGGCAAACGTCGGTTGCGCGCTGTGCGCTGGCGATATGCGCGTGCACTTTGGTTTACGACGCGAATGCGTTTGATGGCCTCGCCCGTATCGCACGTCAACGATTCGGGTCAACGTCAACCACTGGCGCTTCAGCTACTACTACTTTAATCCCGGCTTTGAACGCATAAGTTAGTACGCCGGACGAACCCGTTGCGCTGGAGAGACATTGTAGTCGGGCGTGATGCACTCGAATGAATTCGTGCCCGTCGCCGCAGTGCGATCTCCGCTTTGTTGCGCTTTGTGTTCTCCCGCACTGCCGGCGGAGTCCCGAAACCGTCGGACCGTCGATGGCCCGGCTGGACCGAGCCAGAGGAAGCTTTATTCTGAGAGAGGCTCATCGTCAACTACGAGTTTCATGGGGCAGAGAAGGAGAGCGAGCTGGCCATGAGCTTCTCCGTGCAGTGTGAGCGTTGTAGACGCGTATGAATGCACTCGAAACTTTGCAACGAGCGTCATCGCAGTGATGCGCTGGAGTACCCTTCGGAGTATTTAAATATCACGTAGACGACGACGGCGTGCCAAAAGGTCTCACTCGCTTTCGCCGGTCGCTAGAGGGACCATCTCGGCCCGTGGTTTTGGACAGCGCAGGGAAAAGGCCGGAGCTGAGATAGCAGAGCGAGATGAAGGTAACGCACGTAAACGACGACTTAAGGTAGCCGCGATAGGGGGAAATTCGTGTGACGGGGATAGGTCGCATGGTGTGCGCGGCAAGACGCTGCCCACTGCTGCGCGTCGTATCAGCGTCAGGAACAATATAAAACGATCTTTACGATTTTTTATCTCCGTAACTAGATGGTGAATTGCCTCACAATTTTTCGAGAAGGATCGTTAAACATCCAACTAATGTACAAAAAAAAAAATTATTGAGATCGTAAGAAGGAATTATTTACGGTGATTGAGAAAGTAATCAAATTTGCACGATAGATAGGAAACGCCGTGTGTAAGGACTTTTTTTCGAAATTCGCAAAAACTTGCGTTCTAGATGGTCAATGATTTTTTTGAAAAATTTACATGTTTTCATGAAGCATCGAATAACAAGTTCGCAAAGTTTTAACGATTTCGTATGAAAATCGTTATCGCTCGATAACTACCTTAAGCGTCAAGGTGGTGGTTGGAGTTCAGAAGAACGACACCACCCCGGACGGAGAAGATCATTGACCGCTTTGACGCGGAGCCTCTTACGTGCGACTTGAACACGTGTCATTAATCCTGGTCAACGTAGCGTGGAAAAGCAGATCTGAACGGCTTGGAAATAAACACGACGGGGAGAAAATAAAGGAAGAGAATGATGTAGACCTTGACCGTGTCGTTTTACACGAAGAGCGAAATGTTACGCCGCGTATCGAGAACGAAACGAGGTAGGAACACCGAGAGAGGGAATGAAATGTGTCCAATCTCTTCTCAAGATACTCGAGACTCTCCGCCGTTTTTCGTCTCGCTGAGAAAACTTTTCGTCGTCGTCGTCCGGCGTGCAACCATTCTTGCTTGGGAAGTTATATTCTTAGGTAAAACTTTTTCGTTGCAATGTACATATTCCGCTGGGGAGACGATAACTAACGGCGTTATATGTATTCTATAACGTGGAACTTGGTACATAGTGGCACGAGCATCAGTTTTCCTGATGAAGAGCATCCTGCTGTCCGACCTCTCTTGTATTTTCGCCGGCGTATGAGGATGGTCCCGGAAAATGGTGGAATTCTTGTGTAGTATAATAACTCTTGCAGAACGTGGAGCAGTGTTGTTGCAGTGTGTATAGACCGAGACGCGGCCTGGCAGTCCGGAGAATAGAAAGCCGGAGGGAACGGAGCTTTCAGAAACCAACGGCGAGGCAAGAGAGCTTGAATTTCTGCGCCATAGCTCCGAATTGGTCATCGTGGAGAACACTCGAGCAGGCACTCGAAGAGTCGTAGACGGTGAGGAGCCACTTGGACTCGACCCTATCTCCGCCTCCGGTCCTTCCACTCGCTCTCACCCTCTCTCTTTCTGCGCTCGCTTCCCTTACTGCAATCGAGTTCAACAGCTAAGGATCCAGCAGCAATGTACTGTGTCAGGTACCTCATTCTCAACTCCGCTACGGCATGAATAGGAACTCTCAGGTGATCGTATTATAGCCCCGAGAAATTGGGCTTCATTCGCAATTATGCTCGCTTCAATTGACCTCACCTAGACAGTGAGCAAACGATTCCCAGACGGGTATGAACGATATTCGCGAAACATAACACCTGTATTTGCTATTGCAATATCTATGTTGGGGTGGAGTTAATTACAAAAGGAAATAGAAAATGTATTCGCGGAAACTTATGGATCTGGCAAGCATAACGAATCGCAAGTTTTTTTCCGATCGTAGCGCCCCAAAATCGATCTTGCTATCCGTAAGTTCGTGAGGCGATTGTACCGAAGTCGCGGATGAGGATGGATATCCAGCCATCAGGTGGAAATCTGCGGCGCGGAGTATCCGACACGACGAGAAGCTTATTCCTCGTTCTTGTCATCCTCTTTCTCACCCTCAATCTCTCAAGTACAACTCACGGCATATTTTTATCCGAAGATTTCGTTTTTTCTCGCACCTCGCGCGTCTCTCGCCTGTACCGTCGCGCGACACTGCTTCGTCCCTTGTCGTCCCTTTCATACTTTCCTTCCTCGTTCGCGCGAGGAGATACTCACTCCTGCCGGCTCCCGAGCCATTTCCAGTCTCTCGATCACTGGTTGTACGTGCCCGTGAGTGGAATATCCGGATTTAAGAGAGTGTACCGTCGGATGAAAGATATAAGAGTGCGAGGACGGTGGAGCCGAGATCGGGAGCCGGAAATACGAGGACCGTGTGGGTTATGGAGTGTCATGTGTGTTCCCAGTTCATGGTTTGGCGAATGCTCCTCTCTCCCCACAGCCTTGTGGCTGAGGTCGATAAGGCGACTACCGCGATGTTCCCTTCTGAGTTATCGAGCAATATTGAATTCAAAGTAGAGATAGCTTGTATGCAGATACGAACGGTGGGAAAACACTCGGCAAAAAGGAACGAGTACGAAAAGAAGCCAAAGAGAGACGCGCACCTCCGAGGCCAAGGTGTTCGCTTGAAGGATCGCGGTACCGATTTGCCAATACTCCCTTGACTCATCCGTTCATGTTCCCGTTTTATCTGAATGCACTGGAGTTATCTTTGCCACCGCCGCGTCCCAGGGCGATACAATTCAAATAAGAAACACACGCATCAGCTTCACCGGCTCCCAACGCTCCTGTTCACTTTCTGGACTCCCTGCCAATGCCCCGCGAATACGGAACGAATTTCTCTTGAAGTTGATTCCACGTGTAAACGAAGGTAGCTTCATTGCCTCTGAAGTTGTCGCATAATTGTCCGACTGGACGAAAGCAAGCTTTGGCTACCCAGCATAGCTTGTTCGTCTTGCATTTAAATTGTATCTTCTTTTCCCTCCCATCTCAACCGATCGAGCGGACATTGACGATTGCCAATCCATCTCGCGATCCGTTGGGCACGGATCGCAGCGGAAGAAGACTGAGGGTGAGGAGGAAGCGAATAGAACAAATCAGAACAGAATGCGAACAAGCGCGTTACCACAACGGAACGCATCCGCACAGTTCGCGAGTTGGCACGAATCGATTAACGCCGAGCGAGCTAGATGAGCAGACGGCGCGGGGGTGGCGGGATTGTTGGGAATATTCTCGACGGGGTTGGTCAGTACGGAGTTGACGCACGCAAGTGCGCTTCGGGTCCTGCGGCGTCGATTGGAAACCTCGACCTAGCCGCTATACCTAGCCGATGCTATGTCGCATCGGTACCGCCACTAACCCACCCAACGCAGGCACTGCATCACCTCTACCCATCTCGCCGACGCCTCACCCTCACCACGCCCTTTTACCACCCACCCCGTTCGTGCGCCGTTCCGAACAACGTTCATCAATCAATCAGCGTGCAACATCCCTGATTCTGGTCCATTAGCGTTTTCGGGCTTTGGGCTCACCCAATGACGAACGCACGCACGCAGCAGGAATTAAGCATCAACTATACACTGGGGTTCACTGGGTTCTCTGTACGTTCTTCCGTCTCTATTTATCCCCCTCTTTCTCTCCCCCTATTTGCTACGAATGTGGATGCGAACGGTTCTCCGTACCCGCGGTTCCCGCAAATCTCCCTTGGTTACATGCTACCTTCAATTTTAATTAGAAGCCTAGATAATGGCGCCCAGCTTGTGTTGGCGCGGCACTGCAACGGCCAGCCGGGCTACCCGTGGTCAAGCGATATAATTGCGGTCGAGCTGACGCGCCCTTCGGTCAATGGGAATCCCCCGGCCGAATCACCGCGAAATGCAACCGTTCATTACCTCCCTCGCCTTTCTACCCTTTCTAATTCCTGTCGGTCTCAGCGTTATCCGGCAGAATCTCTACGACCGCGGAAATTCTGGAGATTACAGGGCCGCAACTCCGGGATCGTCCAAGGCTTGGCATGTATTTCATATTTGCACGGAGGTCCGATCCTGATCAGCAAAATTTGTACTTCGTCACGTTTTTACGGATGAACCTGTTCACTTGGGTCGGTATACGTAATCGAGTTTCCAGGCCCGATGACGCTGATTCTGTACCTTCTACAGGTGAGTGCGACGGTCCTGTGCATGTCGGCTCTTCAGATCCGCCGGTGAATAACGCTCTTGGAAGCCGTGGCCTAGATATTTGTGAAAATGAAATAAGAAATTCGTAAAGAAATCCTTTAACGCCACTTCCTTTCAGCGTTTTCCTTTCGCACTGAATGAGATACAGTGAATCCTCGCTTGCTCCGAATTTTCAAAGACTCGGTTTTAGTGCGGTTAAGCTGGCGCGTGTACTGCGGTGCGCTTCAGCCATCAAAGATCCTGGGTTGTGCATAATTGTGCACCGAGAATTCTTTATTTCCCTTACAAAGGCGATGATAAATGCAGAGTTTACCTCAAGAAGATTTCTGTCCAGTTAAGAGAGAATGTAAAGGCGCGTTCTTAAACGCTCGACCTTCTTGGATTTTCTGGGATGGAATAAGACCAGCTTTTCCATGTTTCCTCAAGGCATTCTTGGGCGATGAAAAAAGAATGCGTTGCAGCGGTAAACAGGAAAGGATAAAACTGGAGCCGGAAAAGAGGCGTCTTCCGATAAGAAAACGTGATGCCATAGAAATTACATAGTCGGGGGTTTCATCTTGCTCATTGTTCATCTATTTTATACGAAAAACAGGTAGTGGATTCCCCGTGGAAGTTGTCGGTGTTGGGTTTATTTTTTTGCATAGAAATGCACAGACTCAATGGAAATAATTTTTTAAGCTCATCTTAAAAAGAAAAAGAAATATGTGTTGAACGAAGCTTTCATTCGAGGTAAGAGGGTGATTAATTACAACCGCAAAGAACTTAAGTGACGTTATCGCAGGTTCGTACGAAGTTCTCCGTTTAAAGGCGGGTCATATTAACGAAATCCGAAAGAAAGAAGATTCATTAATTTCTTCCCATTGAAACACGATTGTCTTCAGCTCCCGACAATTCACCACTCCAGGTGGAACCAGCGCTGTTTCTCTTGCATTACACGTTCCAACGTCTCATCCCCGCGGCATATGAATTACACTCCCCAGTCTCATCGGGATAGCGAGCGAAGCTTTGCCTAGATTATATCCAAGATGATATTACACTGGGATCCCGAAGCGATATAGAATTAGATATATCGTATACAACATTACGTGATAAGCACGTATTATCCCTGCCGGAGTTAGTTCATACGGTATCCTCACCAACTCTCTACCGTGAGAAGAGACGAGCGCTACGTATGGATCGTCAATATGGCTGTGTAGCGAAATTCCTTGCGAAATCGCATTAAACTACGTCATGCGGCTGAAACCATTTGTACGTTAAGTCGGTGCAACTATTGTTCTTGAGATACGAGTTACGTGTTATCTTGATAATTGGAACATATCTTCTCGCAGTGCACACGCGACTGCCTCATGTAACAAGTTCCAGCCAATGCGCCCTGAACTGAAGTTGGGACTTGATTATGGCAGAATTCCACCATGGTATTCGAAGGGCCCAATAACTAAATCCGATGATTGCCTTCATGGTAGGGGAGAGCGGGGCAAAATGGCACACCGGGGCAAAACGGGATGACGGGACAAAACGCAATTCTCCAATAACTTTCAGATGGCAGCGATGGTGGTACGTGGGGCAAAACGGGTTTAAAAATCCAGATGTATCGTTGGGACAAAATGGGGCATCCAAAAATGATTGGAAAATTCAGTTCTGCCCTCACAGTCCCGTTTTGCCCCGCTGTGCCATTTTGCCCCGGTCTCCCCTAATTTTGATTTTCATTTCTGCGCCAAGAAAACGTCCTTCTGCATCAGACGTTGACGCTTTCGTGACTGATGGCGTATACGCTGACTGCCCTTTCTCCGTGCAATTCGACGGACCTTCGACCTCACAGCCTAACCGCATACAATCGGATACAGCGGATCGTGTCCGTGGCTGTATGGTTTCCACCTGCAGCCGCCTGGAAACTTGAGTACACTGCATACGAGGTGATCCCTCAATAGGCTGGCATATATACTCTTACGAATCAACTGGTTGCCGTGTGTAGTCGTGGCACAGAATCGGAGTAGCGGAGCAGAGCCGTCCGACACAGGTACGTCCAACGTAATCCCGTACTAGCCGGATCGTTGTTCGGGCCTTCGCCGCATACCGAATCCTCAGCGGTGCGGCTGCTATTGCCATCGCTTTGTCGATGCCCGCTTCGTATCACTCCGTCGATGGAAATCTGGCGTTTGCGATAAGCCTACTCGAGCATTGGAAGCTTGCGGCCCTTCAAACGGATTCTCAGACGGCTTGACAACCTGTCGTTGGGCACGCGTTGATGAGAGGGAGAACAGGAGGGAAGACTGAGCTGAAGGAAGCGGTTGGGAAAAGCTGCTTTTCTCTGTTGCTCCATCGTAACATCAACTCCTCCAGACCCTTCGGGGTTGTTTCAGGAAGGTACAGCCGACTCAGCTCTCACGATCACATACGCTTCAGAAACAAGGATAACGGTATCTTCCGAAAAAGTTTCCGATCTCATTACGAGTGGCTTGTACGGATTCTACGGAAGGTACGATTTTGATCGAATTTTGGTAAGTTAAGACTATTACTCCCCTAATGGTCCGGAGTTTCCGGTAGGGACTGGTTGTAAGTACGTTGCGGCTGAACCCTACCAACCGGCGCTTCTGAGAGATCGATACGTGTGTTGGGTAGACTCATGGAGTGCACATGGGTTTGGCAATATACTGGGATTTCTCCTTTAACGCGTAATTGTGGTAATCATTACGGATCGGAAATCGTGAGGCAACGCGTGTATAACCAAGTGCATAACCAAGTCAGACATATCTGCTAGCCATCGAACTTTTCTGTAAAAATGTGTAATTCACGTATTTGTTTCACGTGTACATTGGCTTCCAATTAGTTTATCGCCGGACAGGACAATGACGGGGATGATGAAAAAACAATGAAGACACGCTCACTGAGAGATCGATACGTGTATTGGGTATTCTCATGAAGTGCACATGAGTATGGGAATACAGTGGGATTTTTCCTTTAACGCGTAATTGTGATAATCATTACGGATCGGAAATCGTGAGGCAACGCGTGCATAACCAAGTGCATAACCAAGTCAGACATATCTGCTAGTCATCGAACTTTTCTGTAAAAATGTGTAATTCACGTATTTGTTTCACGTGTATATTGGCTTCCAATCAGTTTATCGCCGGACTGAAAAATGACGGGGATGATGAAAAAAACAATGAAGACACGCTCCTGAGAGATCGATACGTGTATTGGGTATTCTCATGAAGTGCACATGAGTATGGGAATATAGTGGGATTTCTCCTGTAACGCGTAATTGTGGTAATGATTACGGATCGGAAATCGTGAGGCAACGCGTGCATAACCAAGTGCATAACCAAGTCAGTCATATCTGCTAGCCATCGAACTTTTCTGTAAAAATGTGTAATTCACGTATTTGTTTCACGTGTACATTGGCTTCCAATCAGTTTATCGCCGGACAGGACAATGACGGGGATGATGAAAAAAACAATCAAGACACGCTCCTGAGAGATCGATACGTGTATTGGGTATTCTCATGGAGTGCACATGGGTTTGGCAATATACTGGGATTTCTCCTTTAACGCGTAATTGTGGTAATCATTACGGATCGGAAATCGTGAGGCAATGCGTGTATAACCAAGTGCATAACCAAGTCAGACATATCTGCTAGCCATCGAACTTTTCTGTAAAAATGTGTAATTCACGTATTTGTTTCACGTGTACATTGGCTTCCAATCAGTTTATCGCCGGACAGGACAATGACGGGGATGATGAAAAAAACAATCAAGACACGCTCCTGAGAGATCGATACGTGTATTGGGTATTCTCATGGAGTGCACATGGGTTTGGCAATATACTGGGATTTCTCCTTTAACGCGTAATTGTGGTAATCATTACGGATCGGAAATCGTGAGGCAATGCGTGTATAACCAAGTGCATAACCAAGTCAGACATATCTGCTAGCCATCGAACTTTTCTGTAAAAATGTGTAATTCACGTATTTGTTTCACGTGTACATTGGCTTCCAATCAGTTTATCGCCGGACAGAACAATGACGGGGATGATGAAAAAAACAATGAAGACACGCTCCTGAGAGATCGATACGTGTATTGGGTATTCTCATGGAGTGCACATGGGTTTGGCAATATACTGGGATTTCTCCTTTAACGCGTAATTGTGGTAATCATTACGGATCGGAAATCGTGAGGCAATGCGTGCTCGTAACCAAGTTTCGTTCCAAAAAATTGTAACGTCAGCGCATTTGCGGAACTTTGATGCAAAAATGTGTAATTCACGCATTTGTTTCACGTGTACATTGGCTTCCAATCAGTTTATCGCCGGACAGGACAATGACGGGGATGATGAAAAAAACAATGAAGACACGTACTGTTTGATATTCATCAACAGAGATTCCATCGATGAATTCATTGCGCGAGTTCCCGAATGGGCATCGAATTCACCGTTCCCATTCTCAGCTCAATCAAGAACTCGGCGAGGACCTCACGCAAAGTGGAACAAACACAAATTGACGTTTAATTTCGTACCGCAGGAGAGTTACGCTCGCCGTTCGATTGAACAAGAGGCCCATTGTATCGACATCGTAACCACCGCGAGCTGCTCTCTCACGGTGGTAGCGCAATTCCCAAATTGAAATACCTCTCTACCCAGCAACAATTCCTTTGAGGAGACTCGCACGCGTGCTCGCGAACTGGTTAGTTTTACCGATCGATCCACCGGCAGAATTACGCCGATGGGATAGCGGAATCGCGCTCCAAAGTTCGAGCTGTCTGTCAAACGCGCTCGAGCGAGGCTCGATATTTCCAAGAAAGCGCAAAGGGTCCTCCTGCGATATTAATTAGCGAGCTGCAAATTCCTTCCGCGCACGTACTGGCTGTTACCATGGATCGGGAGGCTCTCGGGCGGCGAAACCGGAAGCGGTGAAGCGCACCGGTCGGGTGAGACGCGAAAGAAACGTGAGCGAGCAATTTTCTCGGTTTTATTCATCCGGTTCTTGTTTTCCTTTTGGCGAGAAAGGGATCCACGGGGATTCATTGTGTCGGCCTCGTCGACAGGAGGACAATCGCCACGTACCATCAACGCTCGGGGCCAGGGCTTAACTTTCACAGCTTTCTACTTGCTTCTTCGCCGGTTCCTCTTCCACTTTAACCGAAGCTGCGCTACGTGCGTCTCTTCCAATCCGTGCGGAGCAATAAACGCGCGGCTCGCTCTCTGCTCGAAGAGTCTCCCTTCCTCCGCTCGTCCTTTCCGCGAAATAACGAGCCCGAAGATAAAACCGGATGAATGGCGAGGGCGCACCGTGCGACGGGCAAGTGCGCATCGCTTCGCATCGGGCGGGTTTGTATTCTTTTTTACGGGCGCAAGAAAGACCCGGCATACCCGATGACGGAAATTACCTCGCGCGAATGCCAGTTACCACCTCGACGGAAGTTCAACGATTGATCGGTAGGATAAATTCGCATTAGCATGTTGGGTCGTGCCGGGGTCGGAACTAAAATGTTTAACACTTCTTTTCCCGGAAACCAGCTCGAATGAAGACCGAAGTGTGGAACTTCATGTGTCTACCAATCACGCGCAGGATTCCGACTTTCTTGCCGAAAGTTTAGCCGATCGAGATGTCTCTTGGAAAAAAGAATGGTGAAGGATCGCGAGCTCGTCGGCCGTGACTCGAACACGTCCGGTTGCGCGAACGATGATTTGTCATTCACGAGGACGTTGAAAATTAAAAACGGTCAAAGGACATGGAACCTCGACTACTTAATGGAGACGTATTAGCCATACTGATACAATTCAAAGATTTAATGCGACCTTGAACGCAATCTCCTCGGAACGCTGCGCGGAAGAACTCGCGACTGAAGCTTCGATTTACTGCCCGCAGAATAATGTATTGTAATTCAAATAAATATATATAATTCAAATATATAATTCAAATATATAATTCAAATATATAATTCAAATATATAATTCAAATATATAATTCAAATATATAATTCAAATATATAATTCAAATATATAATTCAAATATATAATTCAAATATATAATTCAAATATATAATTCAAATAAATATACATTCTTTATAAGAAAACAAAAATATCTGTAACAAAATTTAGTATCATAGATATTTGAGTTATAGGAGCAAAGTCGTGGATTTCGATCGGTCCATGTATAATTCGTGTACTAATTGACGGTACACGATGCTTGTGCCCCAGGACAGAACAGAGAAAAAAAAATATCAATGACTCAAGTAAAGTTCGCTTGCGAGCTGCCATAGAAAAAAATGCTTACTTCAATTATACTTTAAATTCTCACAATCGCATATGGGATTGAAACGATAACGTGTCACGTCGGCAGTCTTGCCGTCGTTATTTAAATATCATATGGAATTGTAAGAATCGAAAGTGAAATTGAAATCAAAAAAATTTTCTTTAGGAGCCCGCAAGTAATTTTTTTGTGAGCGAAGTATCGAATATGTCGATCGGATTTCTCTATGAAAACGCCTTGGGGAAAACGGTAAAATTCGCTTGCGAGCTGCCAAAGTGAAAAATGCTTCCTTCAATTATACTTAAAATTCTTACAATCGCATACGGGATTGAAACGATAACATGTCACCTCGGCAGTGTTACCGTCGCTATTTCAATATCACATTGGAACTGTAAGAATCGAAAGTGGAATTGAAATAAGAATTTTTTTCCTTGGCAGCCCGCAAGCAATTTTTTTGCGAGTGAAGTATCGAGAATACCTCGATGGGATTTCTCTATGAAAAATTCTTCGGTGAAACGATCGTCCACATATTCACCGAGAAAATAATATCCCTTCCTCGTATCTGCATGCGCTGGTCAGTATCGTCGTTGGAATAAGCGCCGGTAATCGCGAGTCCCGGACACAAGAGAGAATATACGGTGAGTACGAATCCCATCGACAGATAAAGCGAGATGAAGGAGAGCGGAATTTTGCAGATAGTGAAGCGAGCCGGGGACCGGGACTCGACCGATGGCGAATTGCCCGCGGGTCGCTCTCGCCGACGTACCAGTATCGGAAAGCGGAAGTTAAGTAAGACGCGAGGGCACGGCTCTCGCGCCGTGCGGGCGAACAGTCCGAGCAATAAATCCGCAGATAGCGAACGAAACAGAGCGAGGGGAACGGTGGTGGTTTCGTTTTTCGTCCTCGTTCTCCGCCGTAGTCTCGGAGGTCTTAGCTGGATCCCGGGTGAGCCGAGACCACCGGCAGCAGCGCCAAAGTCTGGTCCTCTGTATTGTGTTACTTTATAATGCGAACTTCCGCCCCGATCTCGCCCCGGGCGTTCGTGCTCGCCGTCCTTCGAGAACCCCCCGCGGCCGTTCGCCACAGATTTCCCTTATCCTTATCGCCCTCAGTCACGTACGATCCTCGGTCACAAGTATCGCTCGAACATAATTTATTACACTTTTGTCTGGCGAGGGAGGGAGAAGAAAAGAACGAAAGGTATTCGTCAGGCCTAGCGATGTCCCGATCGTTCGGAAGTGAAAGAAATCGTTTGGATCTTCTCGCAGGCTGGCAAGAAGCGCCCCTTTGGCAAATCGGCATTTTTTTCCACCCCTTTGGCAAATCGGCATTTTTTTCTATTTTCTCCCTCCACTCCCCGCCAACATCTGCGCGATATCAGCCCGACGCTCCTTCCTCCAGGATGGAGGGACAAAAGCCGATACTTGGATTCTCGTCGAGACTCTTTGGCGTGTAGCGGCGGAACACGATCGGGAACGAGATCGTTCGATTGATCGGTCGCGGGACGGGAATATACGATCGTACGGATGTATTTCGCAGCGGAGATATGAGATATCTTACAATACAAATATCGATACCGGGACCGAAAGATAAAGAGTGGCGCAATATGTTTCGCTGGAAATCTGCATGGAATCTTTTTTTTTTTCGTGTTCGCTGTACCGTGCGAGCGATATATATCGAGGTGAGGCTCCGAAGGTTGTCGAGTGCTCGCCGCGCGCGAGCCGAAGATTGAAATGTTTCGGAGTGCTTTAGTGGGATGCGGTGTGCGGGGACGCAGGAGCAGGCTCAACGGTCGGGAGGTCTGCTATATGCACATCCATAACTACTCGGGACTAGCGCACGCGAGCCCCGAACTACTAATTGCAATGTCGGGAGCTCGCCGCTGTGCAATAAGTAAAGCGACGAGAGTGTGAGGTATAGCGAAAGGGCCTACGGCTGCACCGGATGCCTTGCATTCTCTATATTACTATATGCCTAATTTACCTTCGCGCTGTGCCGCTCGGGCCTGTCACAGAAATCGTGCCCGAAGAGCCGAACATTTGTTTTTCTCTAACCCACTCAGCTTTACGAATTTCATTCTTCAGGGCGCTGTAACGTATTTACATGTTTTAAAGATAATTATTATAGTGTTGATCGTCAATCGAGGATTATAGCGTTATCTTCTTCTTATATATATTTTGGAAAATTGGGGATTCGTTGGCTCGGATGTTTGTCCTCCTCCACCCCCTTACGAAGAACCTGCACCCCACCCCCCAGTTTCCATAGCGTATAGAATGGATTTCGAAATACCGAAATTCCATTCCATATGAAATGGATTTCCACATTCTAGAGACCATGCGATCCATGCGAGCGCGCGAGCCAACATAACCGCTAGTTATATATATTTGGTATCTTATGAAGCTGCGGGTGACTGCAGTTCACGTAAACCGGGGAAAATACCACTCCGAGGAAAACGAGGGTTTTTTTTCGGGCAGATTCACGTTCTTGTGGGTAAAAATACCTTCCACCGTTGGACAAAATTTAGTATATGAGGATGAGTGAAGCTAGTCGAAATGGTTCAGTTAACGTCGAACCGTCGTACAAACGTCGTTAAGCTGTGCGCCTATAGATTCGTCAAAGCCAGATTTACTGAAAGTTCGTGGGTCATACAATAATTGAAGTCTCCAAGTATATTTTTTTAATCTCAGGACTGTAATTAGAGTTATAATTGTGTTATATGTAAAACTCGATGTATCAATATTTACCCGTAATCACCTACTTCCGGATGCGAGTTCCTATTAACACGCACCGATGAAAAATGTGTACATTTAATAAACTGTTTTTGTCCCCAAACGTCCACAATTATTTTCTTGTTAATTTTAGAAAAAAATATTAGCAAGATTAATAGATTTTTTTTTGTAAATTGGACAACATTTCAATGAACAATTAACAAGAACAGAATTGTGGAAATTTGCGAACAAGAAACGTTGGTACCAATTTTACTACGCGTTGTGACGTTGTCTGTTAAAAATTTTACTGTAAAACTACATCGCACACGTGTTTGAAATTTGAACGATATTGGAAGCTTTTTTGCATAAACTGTTTCTGGTTTATATAAAAAAAAACTGTCAATACAAATTGAATATCAATGCGTTCATTGATATTCAAACCAACTTCTTTTACAATGTAAATATCGTGTGCAAGTAAATTACGTGAGTATTTTGAACCATTTTATTCCTCGATAAATAAACATTTAACCGCGACTAATTAACTCGACTATCCGCGCCGAGTATTGTAGTCAGCGATCGTCCATAAAACCACAAAACTATAGTGTAAATAGGTGAGGTTTCTCTCCCCGGTGCAAAGGGCTGACCTGACTTGACTCGAAAAGAGAAACCAACAGCATTAAATTTTTTTTTTTCAAAAAAATCTTTGGCCTTTCATTGGCGTTATAAACTTTGCAGAAATTTGGTACTAAAGAGATTAATTGGCGGTGCTCGTACATTGCTTGCGCGTACCTTTATAATTAATTATTTATTAAGGACGAAGAAGGGAGAAAAGGGAAGCAGCTGTACGTAACTGGCAAGGGCCAAGGCGGTGGCGTCGAGGGTCGTTCGTCCCGCTCTCTCCTGTCGATCCTGTCGCGAGCGCCCGGTCGGATAATGCCGTAACGAGAGCGAGCCCATTAACGCAGCAATTGCACGTGACGTCATGCGATTAGTTTGGCCTCGTGCGTCGACGCGAATCGTCTGAGAGCGGGCGAATTCTCGACAGGACGGAACTACAGACAGGAGCAACGACCGATCGCACCAGCGTCCAATTTTATTTCCTCGCCTCACTTTCGTTATACTGCAGGGGATCGAGACGGTAATCCTGTTCGGAAAGTTCAAAAAAAAAAAAAAAAAAAAGCGCGCTAACTTCGTTTCCCGCTCAGAGGCTCAGCTGTGCCTCAGTCGGGGGAGAAAGAAGCGCCGTTATTGGCGAGTATAAGAGGCGGGAACGGCCGAGGGGCAAAACGGCCCACGGGCTGTTGGTATTTTTAAAAAAATTATAATAATAAAAAAATTAATATTCTTCTGAGGATCTTACAAGCTCGACTAGGCAAAGAATAAATATTAAATTAAATCCTTCAAAAACTTGGTTAAATGAAAATTATGTTCAACCTCTCCGGCCATTATGGAACGAGCACGATAGTGATGCTTTTCGAAACTTTCTACAGTGTAAGGAAAAAATAAAAAATAAAGAAAGAGGAAAAAAAAAAAGATAAATTTTACTTTATAAAAATTAAAACTTTCCGACGCCTCGCGCCGAGCTGCTCAGTTTTGCCTGCGCGCCCTTTATCCCACCGTCACGGACAGACACGCTCGACAGGGAAATTACCAGCTTCTCCTTTCTCCGGCCTCGCTCGCTCCCCCGGCCGACAAAGGACTAAAATTAAAGACCGTACCAAAGTACGTTATCGGGTTAGCTCTGTAAACTAGTTAGGAACAACAAGAGGAAGGAGTCGGCACGGCGCGGCAGGGCTGGAAGTGAAGCCGAACATTGTGAAAAGCTGTGTGGCTTTGGTTCAACGTAAAAGCGGTAGTGTTCCGACCTCCCCGAGGAAAGCTTCCTCCGGGCCGAAGTTTGTGTTTTCGCACGAGAATTTTTTTTTTTAGCTCCGCTATTGGCCAGGTTTGCGCGAGTGCGCTGAAATGAAGGAAAAATATTGAACGCTGCCGTCTCCGAAAGGAAAAACAGGGAGATTCAGTGCAGAAAAAAAAAGAAAAAAAAAAAAAAAAATTAAGGCAAGTCGCGCAAGTCGATACACTGCGCAATGCGTACCGACAACGCAAGCTCTCGAAAGCCTCGCGTAGGAAAGCATCGCAGGTGATTGCGTGACTACGCATCCGTGAACGCGCGCCCGCTTTCCGTGTTGTACGATCAGCGACGAGCAAAATCGTGTGTGCGCTCCGCATTGTTCCGCCGCTTAATGTCGTAGTATCGCCGGCGTGCGTGAACCGACGAGAGTCGTTCGTTGTGCGGAAACGCAATACGTACCCGCGTACCGGAATGTTAGCAGCGACTCCGCACCTCGCTGAAGAATTTTGACGGAAATGAATTTCCATGCCGCGCCCCAACGGTATGCCGAGTACGTAATTAATAATCGGACGATTATTCTCGTTCGCGGGCTGTTGTACGAGCTGGTCGGAGGAAAAACACTGCTCCGGTATGCGCGCGCCCCCTCCGCACTCTCCGCATGCTCGAAACGCCGTATGACCCGCTTGAAAATAATGTAATTTTATTGCTGTTCCCGCGCCCTTCCCTCCTCATTTCATTCCGGTAAACTATGCGGCATACATTTTTTTATTTTTTCACATTCGCTGCTTCAGGATTTGCGGAATGCGTATCAAAAAGAAGAAGCGGAAACTCACGCACGCTCGGCACGAGCTTCCGCAAGCCCTGGTCAGATCCGCACGTTAAATTAAACGTTTCATTCGCAGACAAATTTTTATGGACGTTTGCTCTCTCGTTTTACATCGACGGCGGAATATTTTTCGAAACTAATCTTCGCTTCGTTAAAATAATATTTTCAAACCGGACATGACGTACTTCCGGTGTGATGTCACTTCCGGTCGAAAAATAATATTGTCAAACCGGAAGTGACGATTTTCGGTATGACGCGACTTCCGGTGGAAAAATGAGATTCTCGAACCGGACGTGACGTAAATCCGGTGTGATGTCACGTCCGGTCGAAAAATAAGATTGTCAAACCGGAAGTGACGCATTTTCCGTATGACGTCACTTTCTGTCGAGAAGTGAGATTTTCAAACCGAAAGTGACGATTTTCGGTACGACGTGACTTCCGGTGGGAAAAATGGGATTTTCGAACCGGAAGTGACGAATTTTCGGTATGGCGTCACTTCCGGTAGATAAATGAGATTTTCAAATCGAAAGTGACACATTTACGAATATAAATGTAAATACGATGATAATTAAAATGTAATCGGAGGTTAGAATCGTACCGAATAAAACTACAGCAAGTGGATTTGTGTAAAATTCTCGTAGATTTCAACTCTCCCACTAACGAGTCCAAAACTGTTCGCCGAAACCGAGCGAAACGTCGACCGCCGGAGCCATTTCGTTCCGTTCAATGTTGCCGGATATTAGTTTTGAATTTTCGCGTACAGAGCACACACGCAGTTCGTTGATATCAATTACGACATGACACGCGAAGCTATAACGTCGGACTGGCAGTAGCAGTTGCGAAACGAACCAACACAGAGATTGTGGGAGCGTGATGATCGGTTTTCGTGGCGGATATCCAGCATCAACGTTATTACGGTCTACGTACGAACTGACTGCGTGTACCAGTCCGAGCATATCCGGGCCTGTCCGTCCTCGGGCTAGGGACGGCGCAGTGTACCGCGCGTCAAGGAAATTGGGCATCGTTTACGACGTGGGACGATGATGCGATCGACGTTTGTCAGTCGGTTGTGTTGGTCGTCGAACGATCGACGTTTGGCCTCTCCACCCTCCGCGTCAATTACTGTATGCGCACGGTTATTTGCCGTGCGGACTGGTTTGTGACTTTCACCGGAGGGAGACGGAGGCAGCCGAGCGAGACAACGAACCGACCAACGAGAGCGAGCGAAACTACCGAGCGGCGAACTCGCGGTCAGCCGGAGGTTTCAGGGGTGCAAAGCCAATAGGAAGCACAGCGACAAACTCGTACCCGACGACTTTAATGGAACCGTGTCCAGCCACCCTTGGGATCGGCCGGGGTCGCGGCCGGCGTGACTAGGCCCTCTGGCCGTGCCCCGGCCGGTCCGCCGAAACTAGGCGCGTCCTTAACTCCACCCCTCCGTCAAACAACTCTCTCTCCCGGAGCTCGCTTACAATATCGACCCTATCGACCCGATACATCGACGCTCCCCCACCAATATCCATGGAATTTTGAATCCGAAGTCTCGGACTCTGTGTTGACGCGGCTGATGGCATCGTCTATTAAATTCTGCGGAAATTGCCCGCAGCGCCGCCGGGATATTGCTGTTATATTTACCCGGACACTTTTTTTTCTTGCGTTATCGAACATATTTTTTTGTTCCGCAGATAATCGTGTTCGGTCGACTCTCCATGTGGGGCAGCCAAATATGATTCTAAAAGAGCTTGCAAGAAAATCCCTTTGAGCACTTTATGCTCTGCAGTCCGCGCTGCGGGTAGAAACGACCAACGATTTCAATGAATTTAGTTTAAACCTTCAATTCAATGAATTTAGTTTAAACCTTCACCCACCGGATTCTCGTTCAACGAGGTCCCAGAATTTGCCAAGATACGACCTTCGAACGACTCTAATAACAAGCTAATGTGCTGAGGAAAATTTGTAAAAAAAAACGCTAATAAATGAATAATGAAAAAAAAAACCTTCCTGACAACAACGAGCACAATACGAGGATAATCTGTCTTCGAACACAATTTTAGCACACCATTAATTTTACGCTACTACTGCATAAACTACTTTAAACAACAAAAATAATAATGACGAATGAAATAATTATCATATAACTGACAATAACACCGCGTATATAAATATTTTGTATTCCTGTGTTGCGATAAAATACAACAGCCAATGAAGAAAAAGACGTCTTGTTTCTCATTGACTCATCGATATGACACCGCGCACTATTAATTTGTTTATCGGAACACGGTTTATTAACGTGCGTTTATACCTTAGCTTACATTTTTTTTGGTCAGAAACGTAGATCATTATAGAAAGAATCAATATGCCAAATTTGGTCGAGTAATACTTTGTCGTTTCGACAAACGCTGGCGCCTTCGAAAAGACGCCAAAGTGGGTCGTCGCAGTGAAACGCATAACTTCCGTTTTGCATAACTTCCGGGACTCAAAAATGCACAGACGTACCTTGTAGTCTTGTTTTTTTTCGATAAAGCAGAAGAAAATCGATTCCAAACATCTCTATCGTGTTTCTACTTAAAAGAAGGGCATGATCGTTTACGATCGGCAAAAAAGTCTCCGGTACTTGAAGGGTTGAAATCGTCAGAGCAACGCTATCGCCCCAGCTCGAAGGCTCGGTCAAATTTCTGCGTCCGCCTCGAGGGCGAATCGTCTTATTTATTATCACTTGACCGGCGAAGTTCACTGAAGCCTCGGATACACTATGCATGTATTTACCAGTTGGAAACTAAGTTATCTCGGC
The DNA here is from genome assembly GCA_958510785.1 of Exephanes ischioxanthus. Classification (NCBI taxonomy): domain Eukaryota; kingdom Metazoa; phylum Arthropoda; class Insecta; order Hymenoptera; family Ichneumonidae; genus Exephanes; species Exephanes ischioxanthus. The sequence goes on from OY294016.1 coordinate 4,343,411, forward strand.
TTATACGTGTCCCCGAGGGTTCGCTAGGTGAGCTAGGAGGAAAGTTGCCCGCGCGAGGAAGGGCGGAACGGGACGAGCTCACGGTGTCCCCTTACCAATTACCGGGTTGGAAATAAGTGGTGGTTATCGTTACGCGGTTACATTAACGCCTTACGTCACTGGTGCCTAGAGCGTCGGCGAGGGGTCGGCGCGGGGTTGGCCTCTTCTCCCGTTACCGGCCGGCGTTTCTCGTCTCGGCGTGCTCTTGGTTCTTCGCGTCATCGTATATAGACCGGTGCACACAACTCTATGGTGTACCGTTCGCATACAACGAACCCCTTATCTCACTATACGACTCGACCAACCCCTTCCAACACACCCCCAGCCGCGGGCCCTCCGATCCGGAGATGTATAATTACCAGTGATATATTGCGTTCAACTATACTCTCGTTGACCGAGTATGTGGAATATAACTCGAGTGTCGGATAACCGGCTTGCGCTGGAGGGACGCGGAACTGCCTTATTAACGTGCGCGCCGCTTCTATTCGTCGAGTACCGAACACGAATGCTCTCCACCCCGTTGCCAGCCCATGCCGACCACTCGTCTCTCCCCTCCGCGCGAATAATCGCTCCCGAGACTGAAACGCCATTTCCGAGCCGCAATTTTCACTTTAAAATTTCGATCAACCGAGGATTGCGGTTTGGATTCTTTTTTTTTTTTTGGTCACGTTTTGCGTTAAGACGTCTCATTTGGGAACGATGTCTGGAACAATCTCGGACACGCAGTCCGAGATTTGAGGCTTGCATGTTCTCCACTTGAGGGCAAGAGAGCAAAAAAAAAATTTGAGAGCTTATTAAGATCGCGGGAATGAAATAAGAGAGAAACACATTTTTAACACCGCAATTTTCACTCTGAAACTTCGATCAATGAAGGATCGTAGTCTGGATTTTTTTACGTCACGTTTTACATTAAGACGTCTCATTCGGAAACAATGTCTGGAGCGATAGCTTGCGGCACGTAGAATTTCTTTTTTTTTTTTGGGTTTCTAAGTAACTATTTTTTTGTTCATGCTTATGTGTCCAAGATTCGCAACTTGCATATTCTTCACTTAACGTCAACCCAGTAAAAAAAAATAAATAAAAAAATTGAGAGCTTATTAACATCGCGAGGATGAAATAAGGGAGAAACACATTTTTAACACCGCAATTTTCACTCTGAAACTTCGATCAATGAAGGACCGCAGTTTGGATTTTTTTTACGTCACGTTTTACATTACGACGCCTCATTCGGAAACAATGTCTGGAGCGATAGCTTGCGGTACGTAGAAATTCTTTTTTTTTTTTGGGTTTCTAAGTGACTATTTTTTGTTCATGCTTGTGTGTCCAAGATTCGCGGCTTGCATGTTCTCCACTTAACTTCAAGCCAGTAAAAAAAAAATAAAAAAATTGAGAGCTTATTAACATCGCGAGGATGAAATAAGGGAGGAACACATTTTTAACGAACCCTTGCCCGTGCGCTGTGCTCCGAACGACGTATAACCACAGCCTTCGACTTTAATTTAGCGGTACTTCGCCGCACGACTCTGGCCTCTACACGGTCGCGCTATACATAATTCAGAGAAAAACTATTAAGAGGTACGATGAGGGCAGTCGAGTGAGAGAAGCCGAGAGCATGAAAAGTGCGCCATCGCCCCGTCCGGGTGAAACCAGCGAGCCAACCACAGCACCCGGTCGCGCCCACCGCCTCTTTATTAAGAAACTCGACGGCCAGTTTTAGTCGCCGTATAACGATGTAAGAAAAACTATTACGAAGCCGTTCGCCGCAGTTTTGTTTTATGAATAACCATAACCCACTCGGAGCTTTGCGATAACGACAAAGTTCGCACCCCGCACTATTCACTGCATTTACGTCCAATCCGTGCGTTGTTGCGAAGGGCCGGAGGTGCGTGGCGAATTCTTCTTGGCGCTTATAAAAAAAAAAATGCACTTCTCTGTCTCGAAGGAGGGAAAAAGTATATCGGGATGGCAACGTCCAGGCAAGCTGCGAAAGGTCCGAGGCATTTTTCATGGATTTTACGATCATGGCTTATCCACGTGTTCTTTGTAGCAGCCGAAAAAAAGTGCCCTCACGTACACACACACAGGCCAATATCGTCTCGATCGTTATCCTTGATTGCCAGTTCGAGTTCTCGGGAAAAAAAATAAACAACTTCGTACCCTTAGAGTGCACAAACTGAGCTCGCAATGTATGGCTGTGAGAGCTCGAAACGGGCCGAGTAGGTACACAGAATCGACGATACTCGAGAGTGTATCCAGTTGCGGGCGGGTCGCGCTGTTGGACCGATAATTGGACAGCCCTTATACGACCGCCCGGCAATGCCGCTCGCTCTCGCACGAGCAGCGGAATTGATTAAAAAAAAATAAAAAAATAAATAAACATCGGTCGAGAGAACGACGAAAGTATAACGTGTCGAGTGGCATTTAAGGCGGCAAAAAAAAAACAACCATATTTTTTGTGGGTATTGATATGTTCGGGATTATCAGCGCTCTCGGAAAATTGCAGAATTTTAATGTCATTAAGTGAAAGAGAGAAACATTGGACGAGGCCCTGTGAAATTCGCGCACACGAGCGTGATGACGAGCCGAAATTTCACTCGAGCGATTGGCGGACTGAACCGATAATTGGATAGCACTCCGTCCCCCTCCGACAATCGAACGCTCACTCGAATGGCATAAAAAGTCCCGACCGATATCTCGAAAAAAAAACCCCTCGAAAAAATTATGTTGTGTCGAATGTGAATTCGGGTCAGATATTTTCACAAAATTCGGTGTCACATGAACAACAAAAAAATAAAATGACTAATAACTATTACCACCGAATCAGTTCGTAGTGAGTAGTCATTTTATAGATTTTTATGCGTGAAATGTTTAGTTAATATTAATAGATTAATAGTTAATAGTTAATAGTAATAGATTAATAGTTAATAGTTAATAGTTAATAGTTAATAGTTAATAGTAATAGATGAATAGTTCATAGTAATAGATTCATAGTTAATAGTAATAGATAAATAGTTAATAATAGACAATTATACTTAGTAGTAATTAGTAATTACCATTGTTTTATTGGCATTATTACGGAGCTCCTTAATAGTTGGCAGTGATTTCATAGCTAAATAGTGCGCGCGAAATTTTTAGTGACAAAGCACTGAATTATTGTCTCTCACGGTGCCATTACGTTTTCTCAATTCGGGGCACGGCCCCGAATGACGAAACCCGAAAACCATTATCTTATTGGCATTACTACCGAGGTCCTTAATAGTTGGCAGTGATTCGATGGCTAAATAGTGCGCGTAAAATTTTTAGTGACAAAGCACTAAATTATTGTCACCCAAGGTGCCATTACGTTTTCTCAATTCGGGGCACGGCCCCGAATGACGAAACCCGAAAACCATTATCTTATTGGCATTACTACCGAGTTCCTTAATAGTTGGCAGTGATTCGATGGCTAAATAGTGCGCGTAAAATTTTTAGTGACAAAGCACTAAATTATTGTCACCCAAGGTGCCATTACGTTTTCTCAATTCGGGGCACGGCCCCGAATGACGAAACCCGAAAACCATTACCTTATTGGCATTACTACCAAGTTCCTTAATAGTTAGCAGTGATTCGATAGCTAAATAGTGCGCATGAAATTTTTAGTGACAAAGCACTGAATTATTGTCTCCCAAGGTGCCATTACGTTTTCTCAATTCGGGGCACGCCCCTGAATGATGAAGCTCGAAAAAGGTGAATGATGGAAGCGAATAAGAGCGTAATGGAGGAGAGACACGGGGTTGGGAACCGAGTGAAAGGGGTGTATAAGAGAGTGAGGGTCGGTCTCGACTTAGCCGCGGAAGCTGGGATTCACCCTCCGCTATCCTGGCTCGCTATAACCCTCAAGCTCTATCTCGGCTAACGGCATATCTCCTTAACTAAATAAATGAAGACTGCGAGATACGTGCCGCGCTTGAAAATTCAAAGGCTCCACCGCTGTACTCCACCGTCCGGGGTACACTTTCAGTGATCGTCGGGCTGCCTCGCGAAGCCGAAAGCGCAAGCCCCGGAGTGCGCACCCGAATATCGTGCACATCTTCGGGGGGACACAACGAAATCCTTACGCGTATTAGGCGAGCCCGTTTTCCCTTTACTCCCGTCTTATCCCTCGCTGTGTCTCGCCATTCGTCCGGCTTACGCGTAGTTTATTCAGTTCTTTGCGCGTCACAGTCGTGACCTCGTTCCTTCCTCATTTCTTTCTCTTCTTGTTATCCCATTTCCTATGACGTAAGAAGTAAGAAACTCGAGCCCAAGGTCAGCTCCATGCAAACGAGGGGAGTCGAATGAATAGCCGAACGAGTGAACCATTGCGGAGGCCAAGTAGGGGACAAAAGTAACGTGGGTCAGTTGTAACAAGCGCAATCCGCGCAACCGCCGCGCATGATCGGAGACGTCGGATATGAAGTGAGCAACACTATAGACATGAACTTGTGGCCGTGCAATCAGGTAATAGCTGAGTTTTCAGAGACCAATTTGCCGAAAACGAATGTGATTCGCGAGTGCAGAAGGGAATTTTTCGGCTGCGCGGATCGCGTCAGCTGAGCAACACGGTGCAAAATATTAGAGCAAACAAACACGAGGAATTCGAGATAATTCGGATCGCGACAATCCGTTTCAATTTGTTGTTGACAAATGCCGCAGTCATTTTGGTAATAATCGATTGTAACAGTCGGACTCGGTCAACCAGTATTAATTCATTTTTTTCAATACCCAATACCAACACCAATGTATTTTATTTTTATATTTTAAGCAATCGGCGAACGACGCTCTTATAATTTATAACCAACCAATGGTAGATTTAAACATTTATAGATACGTTTACTGCACCGATGTACATAACAGTTGAACTGAACATATTTTTTTGAGAAACGTTCATAAATAACCCGAGTAATAATAAACTTTAATTTTTCTGTGATAATGCATTCAGCTCTAGTTCTTAATCGCGGTCGGCGAAGGATTTCGTTGGTGCAGGCGGATTTTACAATCGACTCCACTACCCGTTACAATTGACCCGATCGGGGCCCAAATTCTCACCCGATTTCGCCTGCGTTCAAAGTGGCGGTCTTCGCGATTCCGTGCTATTTTCTGCTTAAACATTTTTAACTGAGTACCTAAGAATAGATTAATGATGCACCATTGGATGCCCAAGTTGTAGACTCTCGGGTTTGTCGGTAAAAAAAAAAGGATCTTTCTTACTCTTCTGCCCGCTTTCCCCTACACAAGACATCCCCGAGAACGAAGAAGTCGATAAGAGATCAATATTGCCCTCTCGGAGAGTCGACAAGGAATTTTGAGATGTTTTGAGGAGCGAAAAATATCGTGCGGGAGTCGTAGGTGGGTTAAAAGTTTTTCGAAGCAGAAGTTGATCATCATTCGATGCCGTTGATCGGCGTCATGGGAGAGAAAGACCCGAAAGACTAGCCTGACCCTGCACATGCTTACCAACTTATCTGGCCGGGGATCGAAGATGGGGTGGCCGGGGCAAGACGGAACCGGGATAGGCAGACGGATAGGTAGATAGAGTGGCTCGCGAAGAAGGAGGCCATCGATTGCCTCTCGGTATAATCCATGTGGCAACTCCTCGACGGTGTGTACTCCACTTCGTCGAGTCTCACCGAGAAAAGTTTTAACTCGATTAACTCAGTCTGCAACGTTCCCTCCGCTCGTCCCCGGCTTTCTCCATCGAACTGGCCTCTGTATTCAGACGAGTGCGCGAACGTGTGGAGGATATTCCGCGAGCGGAAAATCAAAATTCAGCACGATGCCGAAGACAGGCGCATCGGGGGAGGGAGAGAGTGAGAAACCGCGAGTTTTCTTCGTGGTTGAAATTTCTCCTACGTAAAACTTCCAACACCACTACGGATACGCTTCCCGACTCTCTGCACCTTTACTCTCGACCTAACAACCTTCTCTCTCTCTCCTTCCACCCTCCCCACCCCCTCGAACGCCCCAATGATGCATCGAAGCCCGCTCTATGCGTCCAACTATTCGATGCACTTTAACGAGAAACTATCAGAGAACCGGAGCCACTTTGCTCGGTTGCCTACTTCCAACTTTCGCCGAAGAATTTTCGTCTAATACCCTCTATAAAACTATCGGCGTGAGCTTAAAACTATTTGGAAAATTTTGCCCCATAACGAAGGCTTCGCCGAACCGGAGGGAGAGGAGGCGATCGTCGGGGCGGAAAAAACGTCGAGTCATCGTTCTTGTTCCGGAAATTTAACTACACGGACGCTGAGCGCGGCTTCATGAAATTGCACGCTTCAGAAGATAAAAATAAAAAAAAGATACCTCACTGAGGAAAAATTACACAGTACAGTGGAACCTCGTTTATCCGAGGTACGTCGGATAAGTGAAATCACGGATAACACGGATAACATAAATGTTCCAAGTTTTTCCGTATTATCGAAGCCTGAACCTCGGTTAACGCAGAGGACACGGATAAGTTGGGTGTCTCGGATAACGCGGCGGTTCGCTTAATCGATGGTCGGATAAGTGAGGTTCTACTGTAAAAGCAACAATTCTTTTACCACAAAACTTTTTACCAGAAAAAATAGTTCCCAAGGAGAACGTTTGCATTTTATAGTTGCGACGATGACAAAAAATCATGGCTGCAACCACACTGAGAAAAATAAATGGCTCGCTTCAGCAAATGCGCGGTGACATTCGTTCAAAGGTGCATTTGGTTGGTACAACAAAAATGTTTGTCTCGATCGACAAACTTTGAATAAATTGAAGCAAATAATCGTTCAACAAAACAATGCTTTATTCGTACCAAATAAATCCCAGCTTTGAACGTATGTGACTGCGACTTAATAATGGTTGGATTAAGCAAATGCGCGATGACATGCGGTCAAAGGTGCATTTGGTTGGTACAACAAAAATGTTTGTCTCGATCGACAAACTTTGAATAAATTGAAGCAAATAATCGTTTAACAAAACAATGCTTTATTCGTACCAAATAAATAACAGCTATGAACGTATGTCACTGCGACTTATTAATGGTTGGATTAAGCAAATGCGCGATGACATGCGGTCAAAGGTGTATTTGGTTGGTACAACAAAAATGTTTGTCTCGATCGACAAACTTTGAATAAATTGAAGCAAATAATCGTTTACCAAAACAACGCTTTATTCGTACCAAACAAATAACAGTTTTGAACGTAAGTCACTGCGACTTTTGTTTGATCCAATCAATTTTTTTTTTCTCCGTGCTTAATTATATTGTAATTAATCGAATGTACACTGTCAGAAAATATCTATATAGACGTTCCCCCTGGGAAATATTGGTTACAGTAGGAAACACTGTCCTCAGTCCAGAGACCAACATTTTATCAATGAGGTGAAGAGTTTAATAAATGTTCATCAATTTTTGGCCGGCGCGTAGTTCTGCGATTGTTATCGGCGTTGAGGAAAACAAGGGGGGGGGGGGGGGGGGAGGCAATGTTCGACGATATTTGGGTTCCGGTAGGTTTGCTCTTATGTTTCCCATGCTGCGCCCGAATGGCAACCGTCAGGCATTTGGCCGAGTTCCCAAATTTCGGCACGCAATTCCATTACGTGTCGCCCAACCGGTCGGTTTTTCACGCCGCGCGGCCGCAGGACTTTGATTAACAAAGTGTACCAGCGAGTGGGGAGAGGGGGAGTGGGTGGGGACGATGGCGGATGGAGAACACACCGAGAGAAAGCCGACGAGGGTCGGCAGAGTGAAAAGAGAGCCGAGAGTGCTGGCGGAGCTTTCCCGCCGGTCGGCGCTGGATGGAACTCTGCCAGTTTTCCCAGCGTTCGCGAATTACCTGGCTTGTAGAGAGATCTTTTGTCGCCCCGGCGATGCCCGAGAAAGAGAACTCGTTGGCGATCTCAAATAATTCTCCACCAGATTTTCCACCACCCTCCCTCTCCCGCCGAATCTTTTCCGCACCGACTTGTTTCATGCATTTCCCTCGTTTCTCTCTTTCACCGTCGGCTCTTTCGCTTCTGGTTCCGTTGGTTTTTACTGTTACAACGTGGATTCAACTTTTAGAGCAAACTCGCCGGCGGTGAATGTCTCTTTCAGCGAAGGGCTCCGCATTCGCTGCCGCGCTTCGCCCGTGTCTGACCGCAGTTGGTCTTTACTACTTGCGGGGGGCGGCGAGGGACGGAATCGCGATTCGCGAGAATCGCATGCATGTATGTATAAAGTGAGTGGCAACAGTCGACTTAACGCGAACTTATGACCAGCCGGGGGACTCGTTCGTGGAATCGAATCCCTCCGAATGGTCAACTCGATCAATTTCGCGGGCCACGGGCGAAACGGTCCCGGTATGCGAAGCGACCGGAAGCGACCTCGCTCCTCGATGACTCCCGGAGCGTGCTTGGCCTCGAGCTCGAAACACCCGAACTTCGTCCTCGGGAGAACGAGGCGGCGAACGGGGCGAGACAACCCTCGCACCATCGAAAGGGACGCGAGAAGATGGTGAGACAAATTTATCCCCGTACTTTGCCGTGCTGTCGCCGACACGTCGCGGTCGGGGAACTAAACCGCAAAAGTTTTCGCGAAAATGCGCAAATCGCGGAACAGGGGTTGGGAAAAAAAGGAAGAGGGGTCGGAGATAAAGCGGAGTTAAAGGGAGAAGATTCTCGAGGGGCGATAGCAAGCAGACTCCGGCGCGTGGCGCGCGAGCGCGCACAGTTGCAACAACGAAAAAGTTTTCAACGACACTTTTTATCCTCGTACGATCTTCGTATAGGAACCCTGAAAAAAAAAACGGGCAAAAAATGTTGAGAATTGAATTTTATAGAAATTTCGTTAACGAAAAAGCTAAAAGGCAAAGGGTGGGGGATACCGCCGATAAATTTTCAATCTCTGGTATTCAGAGTGCGGCTTCTCTGTGTGTAGGTGTAAGCTTCGGCAACTCGAGTTTCGATGTAGAGTCGAAGGTCTCTTTTGTCGGGTTTTTTTTTTTTCTTCCTGGCATTGTGCTCGCTCGCGACGGCGTCACACAGATACGCGGTAGCCAGTTGCGTTCAACGTTGGAGGCGGTGGAAGTTTGACAGCGGTTCCATAAAAAAAACTCCAACACGTTTTACTAAAAAAATTAAAATAAATAAAAATAAAGGAAAAGAAAATCTAGTCGATAGCCGCATATGTTCCAGGTTTTTCAGATTCCTCGACGAACCAATTAACCAACGTCAAATTCTAGCAAGCAAAGTTGGGAGTTGGAATTTTTTTTAAATTAAAAAATAAAAAATGGTGTTTTTACAGTTAACGAAGAAGTAAAATTAGCTCTTACGCGGAACGCTCGTCAAATGATTGTTAAATTTGCACAATTGTTCTTCGAAAAATGTTGTGCATTTATTAAAAGTAACGAATGTCCATTTGTATTACCGAATATTTTTGGCACTTCGAAACTTTCCTGATTTTTCAACCAATTTTCATATACCACGGCTCATTTTGTTCCCCAAATGTTGCTCTGCGAATTCACCGAGTAGATTATTTTTATCGTTTTGGTCGTTTGAAAATGACAGGAGTTTGTTTTTGGGCGAAAAATTCACCGGTTCAATAGTGGGCCGTATTTGTCAAACTGTCAGATCTGTAAAAAAATCTACTTGGTGAATTCGTACAGCAAACTTCAAAAAACAAAATGACCCGTCGTACATTAAAATCGGTTTAAAAAAATACGAATTATACTTTGAAAAAAACCCAAGAAAACGTACTATAATAGAAATGTGCATTTACCAGTTGTTATTCTTGCAAGACCATCGTCATTAATATTTCTCTTCGTTCAGGACACATGCATGCACACAATTTCGGATAAACAATTGCAAAAATTTAGCACTCACTCGACTACACACTAAAAAGTTATTTCGTAAAATCAGAATACGAACTTTCGTAAAAATAATTTTGTTAAATAAGTGACAAACTCATTTCTTAAAGTTATCAAACACAAACCTGTCTTTTTATCTCCCGTGTCATTAAAAATTTTACTTTGTACTTTTGTTTGTAAAACTCGATTCGAATGGTGCGTTCCGAAAATTGACAAAACAAAAAAATGGTGAACATTTCTGTACAACAAGTTGTACTAAAAAAATACAAACTTTTTTTACAGTGTAGTGTGCCACGCAGTAGTTACGTGAAGGAGTGAGAAGTTCGCCCGCCGTACAATGCAGACAATATGATTTCTGAAACAAAAAAAAGGCGTTCGCGTGGCAAAGGTCAGATAGGGGGCAGTGGAATGAGCGAAGCGGGTCGGTGGAGGGGGAAGGGGTCGTCGACGAGATTCCATATCGCTTTTTGTCCGGCTGGCAGGCAGCGAGCTGCTGTTAGCGATATTATACTGTACAAATAAAAAGTAAAAAAAAATATATATATACACATACCCAGTAATGCTGCGAAAAATTTGATCGGACGCGACGATTTCTCGTTGAAAGAGCTCTCCCCTCCGCCTCTTATTTTCCTCCACCCTTGCAATTCCTCATCCGCTCCGACTTGAATTTGTAACAGTGCTTCGCAGCTGGCCTATTTATGACGCTCGCGGTGGAAAAGCTCGGCGTGCCGCGGAGCGAGGAGCAGCCGAGAGAGATCTACCGCTCCCGGTTCGGGGTAGCTGGCAAGGGCGTTTAAACTCGAGATTGGAGATTGTCAAGCCACGTTAGCCTCACGACCAGCCAGGATCTAGCTTCCCGGTGTTTGCCGCTCCCCCCTCGCCGACCCACCGCTTCCACCGGCGTCGCTGTAGTCGGGGATGGCATTTCGGTTTCGCGTGGGCAGCCCATTTATAGTAAGAGTCTACTAAATATTCCAGCTGGCGCCGGATTAAATTTCGTCCGCTAAAGCGACGGGTGTTCACACAGAGGGCTGCACACAAGCTGCAGAAGCACGCTACACAACTGCGAACTTCGTCGCGAGCCGAGGTTGGTTCAGAATTCACTACCCTCGGCGTTTCCCGAATTCGCAGCGAATCCGAGCAGTCAAAGTATTGACCATTCCCACGGGAAGGACGTGGGCTCGTGTCTTGCACAGCAGCGTCCTCGAGGAACTTTGTAGAGGCTTATAAAGAATTAAACGACATGCTCGCACACCCTCGACCGGAAGCTCGCGCTCCGGCAGCGCTGTCGATTGTTAAGCTCGACGGGATTCCTTTCAGCGCTTCAGGGAACGTCGACGTTTCTGGTTGTTAATTTATTTTCTCGAATATTTATGTTGATGGCTGAAGCACTTGGGTCGATAACCGATTGGCAATATATAAGTTTTCACGAGAATCGTTGTGTCATGTTATGCACCAAGAATTCTTTCAACTGGCATATTGTCAATAAATCCGCTACTAGTACTTATATCGATCGTTTAATGCTATGGCATTAAACCATTGATATAAGTACATCTTAGCCTATATGGCCGTATAAGGCCGTGTATAAGCACAGCCAATACGCCCTTCTGGCGTTAGACCATTGATATGTACTTGCGTGAATTTTTTTATTTTTATTATTGTTGTACTTTTCCAACCATTTTTTGTACCCTGACCTGGGGATTTTTTTTAGATGATCGAAAGATCGTCATGAACAATTGAGTGTATAGGATTTTTTTTTTACCGGTAAGATGAACATTTTCCGGCATAATATTGTCGAACACTCCATTAATTTTGTGTATGGAACCGACCGCCTTTTCGTTATTTTTTGATAATCAATATGCGAAGCACAGGCATTGTATGGGAATAAACTTTTACTCGGGTGCCGAACGTGGCCAGGAGCCACGGGTGATGACAGCGGATTTTCCGTAAGAGGCTTATTTCGACAATAAGCTTCTTAACGCAGACATTGATATAAAATTATAAGCCTACGTGCCGTGGATTATTATTTGTAACGCAGCGATGGTTGTTGATCTTTTAAAGTGCGCGACGAAATTTTTCGCTCTACGGCATTCACTGATGGTATCGAGATTTCATGCGGGTAAACCCGGATATATAGTAAATAAAAAAACCTATGTCCGCCGTGAGTTATTATTGTAATCTTACTTGTCGCTCGGGCGCCACGCACCCTCGCGCTGAACCATGAAATTTCGATGTCCGGAGACTTACGGCTTGACAAACTAATGTTTCGACCGGAAATCACGTAACACCGGAAATATGTCGCTTAGTGGCGAAGAATTAGATTTTCAAACCGGAATTGACGTATTTTTGGTTGAAAAATGAGTTTACATCATTCGGTGGGAAATTGGTCGTTTTACGCACACTTCGAGTGCGTAAAACCCCCATCTTCACACCTTATGAAATAAAATTGTGTATGATACTCGTGCTAAAAACGTTTTCTTAACTCGTGTGATTGTAAAACTTGCCTCCGGCTCGTGCTGCACACTCACACTCGTAAAAAAAAAAGGTTTTTCGCACTAGTATCGTAATGTACTATTTATGAAACTCATGCATGAAAAGTGCTATTTTCCGAGAGTGGCGAAAGTGGCGCTTTACCAAGTGTACTATAAATACCCAACCCATGTGCTCATCTCTCCGATCTTACTTTACGCACGCATAAGCGTGCGTAAAGTACTGTATAACTCGCGGAGTTGTTACGATACACCGGATAAATTACATAAATAAATACAATATACCGACAACCACTAATTCTGTCGTACATTACCACTAGAGATTGAAAATTTCTCGGAAACATTGGAATCAGGACGTATCGAAAAATTCCAGTGCCGTCGTGCCGTCGATTTTTTTTTTTTTCGTACTACCCGTGTCTCGGAGCCTGACAGGCAGATCTACCAAAACTATTCGCAGCGTCACGGTATCTCGCGATATTCTTGTTAAATGGTGATGCGAAGCATGAGAATTCCGTGCGGGGAGGGCGAAGTGCGAGATCCGTGTGCTCGCGTCGTACGGAGCGTAAAGATATATGGAAAAATTCCGAGAGAATAACTTCCGCGTCCTCGCTCGGTCGAGGCATATCAGTAAGGCGCGAGTGCAAAAACACTGTGGAGCTTCGTATATTTTACACTCCATACTCTGCGCACACATCGATGCGCGACCGTACATAGGGGAGACCGAGGTAAAACGGGACAGTGGAGCAAAACGCAACTTTTCATTCATTTTTGGAGCATTTTGACCCATCGATGCATCCGGATTTTCCGCCCCGTTTTGCCCCACTATCCCATTTTACCCCGCTCTTCCCTACCGGATACAGTCTACAGTCTATCTGCAAAATATACTTTATATCATTTATAAATATACAGTGCACGCCCGTAAAAGTCTAGGGTAAAAGTGGTGAATATGGCCCACCTCGATTAACACGTAAATCAATTATATATGGAACGGTCCATATTCCCCACTTTTACCCTATGTAATGTTTTTTTGGATGCGCCATTTGGCCCATCGATGCATCCGGATTCACCGCCCCGTTTTGCCCCACTGTCCCATTTTACCCCGCTCTTACCGGATACAGTGTGCAAGATATACTTTATATCATATATAAATATACAGTGCATGCACGTAAAAGTCTACGTAATGTAGGCCAGAGGATCTTCCGGTCGCCTTATCGGCCTTGCACGTCGGACACATATATAGTATACATAGTACAACGGAATCCGTACATGCGACAGAGAGAGGTAATCGTAGCCCGCGACTTGGGATATTATGTACGATCCTAGCGGAGAAACACGTAGATTCGTATGTAGAGCGTGAAGCATACCATGAAAATGGGGAAATACACCCGATCCTAGGGTGCACGCCTCGTCGCTTCGGGTGTCCTATCTTTCCCGGGTTATAAGCCCGTGAGATAGGCGAAAGAGTTTAACTCTAAGATGTACTTTGGCCCGAGGTGATGGCCAACGTACCTTCCTCGGCCCGAACAGCGCGGCCGATACGTACGAGTTTCGCAGCCACGTATAGAAAAAAATGCACCGAATAGAAATTCACACTAGCTTGCAAGTCGATTCGTTTGCGATGTGAAACAATCGGTAATTTCTGAACATTATATTTTTTATGGATTTATGAATCGCTTTACTGTACACTACGCACACTTTCACACACTCTGAACTCTGCTGATTAAGACTATAAAAAAAATAAAAAACTAGACTAAGAAAAATCTACACATTACTGTAACTTTTGTACTGCTACGGTACTTAGGGGATTTAACCCAGCACCAATAAAAACTCTATATATATATCTATGTACGATGTACACTGCAAAAATAAATTGTAAATTTAATGTACCGGACTGGGAGTTTTTATGCAAAAACTGGTATATTAAATTTCATGTACAATTTTGATGGAAAATTAATGTTCAGTGAATTAAAAATATTGAAAATACTTTATTGTTATTAATTTACTCGAATTTTACAATGAAAGTAATTTAATTTAAATAATTTACTCTAATTTCAGTGAAAAAGTATATTAATTATTCATGACAATTGTACATTATATTTAATGTACCAGTTTTTGCATAAAAACTTCCGGTCCGGTACATTAAATTTACAATTTTTTTTTACAGTGTACATTAATTGAACACTCATGACCTTATTTGTAAAATAAAAATACAAGATATCAAAATTACAAATCTTCTGCATGAAATTTACAAAAATTTTCGTTAAAAATACAAATTTCACTGTAAAATTACAATGCTCACGTGTTTGAAATCTCATAGACTTCAAAAACCATTAATTGAGTTTAGAACAACATTTTTTTTTACAGTCTATGCATGCGAGTAGAAAAAAAATGTTCTGGAAACAGTGCAAAGTTCGCGCGTGGTACTTTCGATGCTCGAGAGTCTCACGATTAGTTTACTTCCGCTTAACGACCGGAGCATTATTTTTATCGAAAGTTCGCCACACCGACGACCCGGCCGGATCGTTGAGAAAGTTTCGACATCGCGAAATTGTTTCTCCATCGGCAGGCGAAAGCTCCGGATGTCCGCGCACTTCGTTTTATAATTCAGATTGGCGATTCCATTACCGCGGTGCGTTTTCCCAGTGCGCTGGTTACCGCTTTACATACTTTAAGCCGCGAAACACCGGTGGTGGCGAGTCCGCCCGCGCCCCCCGCAGCTCGGTAAATCCTTACCCGGCGAGCGGATACAGCTTTAAATATGAATGGCCTTTAAGTGGAAATAAAAGGGTAGCCCAGTAGAAAACGAGGAAACGAGTCGCTGGTACGAGGGTTGCCAGTGGAGCGGGCTTGGAGTGGGGAGGCGGGTTGCGCAATGAAAAGTACGAGGAAAAGAGGGAAAGAATATAGACGGAATTTGCGCCAAGCCCGGAAGTCCAGGTAGCCCACCTCCGCTGCTCGGGGGAGGACACGGGTGAGCGGTATTAAAAAAAATAAAAGGGCAAAAATCCAACTCGCATTGCTGACAGCCACGACCGAAGAAACCACCGAGTGAATTTTGCACTTTTGCCACTATAGCCGGCGGAGTAAAAGAATGAAAGTTGCGCGAAAGAATGCCTGGGACTATCGTATAGTAGACTTGCAGCCACCGAACCTCCGCCAACGAGCTCTTTTGTTAACTCCACGAATTTCCATATGAAAGAAGAGACCGCGTCCAATTTATGATTTCTGCCTCTAGCTTCGTTTTTTTTTTTTTTTTTTTAAATATATTTTTCAATTCTATTCTATTACACTTTCCGAGGGTTCCGACCGTCGGCGCGCTCTTCCCGCTGCGCTCCTCGAGTCCCGGAGCACCCTCGTATCTCGGATTTGTCCGAGCAACAACTTTACCCGAGGCTAAGTTCCGAGGAACTTGGGAGAATAATGGGATTAAAGAGAAACTTATATATCTCGGCGTGCGAGGTGCTGCGTCTGAATATAACGAGCGTGGCTGAACGAGTCAGTCTGGAACGAAGTGGGATGAAAACTCGGCGCTGGTTCCGCTCGCCACTCGTCTTATTTCCTGCATTCTTATTTTATTCCACTTCCTCTTCCTCCCCTTCCTCGTCGTAGTTCGTTCGCCTCTCGGTACCGGAGATTTTTTCCGCCGCGCTTTATTCACTTACAGCGGTAGTTCGTCGTGCATTTTATAATAATCCAATAATCAGTTGCCGGAGGTGGCCAATGGGAAGATGGCACGAAAGCGACTGGCGAAAGTTGTTGATGGAAGCGAAAAAACCATATTTATGAAAAAAGAAGAAAAAAACGTATGCGCGTCTCTCAGTTGACTGCGAGGATTGAGAGTTTCTCGACTCGCCCGGAAGAATTTAGATACCGGGTTCTCTCGTTCGCCGCAGAGGCTAAGTGCCGTTCGAAGATGCGAATTCAATGAAGAAATTTTCTCGCGGAATGCGTCTGAAGAAGTTTGGAAAATAAAGGCGACGCGCCTGGAACTGCCGAGTCGTTGACCTCGCTTCGAAGATTCTACGCGCTTATCTCCGCTTCTCACATTCTTTTGTTAAAGCTTTGCGCGTGCACATTCTATTTTATGCAGTATATAAAATATAAAGAGCAGTCGCATCCAGCCGACGGACGACGCTCTTGAGACCACGGGTGAGTGTGCGGCGGCGTAGATAATGCGCTTAAGGCGATGCGAAACCTTTCGCCATCCGCCCAGCCCGGACTCGGTCGGTAACAAGAACTGTAATCCATTTTTTTCTTCATGGGTCGTAAACTCTGCTGGGGAGGGAAGGAGACGAAAGAGTGGATAGTGCGCGGATTTGTTCTACCCCATGAGGGCGAGCTCGCGATATCGCTGCTCGTCAATTTTCCGGTCGGCAGGTAGACGGATCCGCTAATTCGTCGGACGTTGATCGGCACCGGCTGAAACATTGCTCCTTCTGCTGGACGGTCTGAAATGGTCAAAACTTCTTCGAAAATTCTCCACCCATACTACGGGCCGCACGGTTTTTCAGTGATTATAAAATGCTGGAGAGATTTGAGTGGCAGCTTAAAAAGTAATCATGAAATGTCGATCTTCGTCAACTTCAGCTGATCGGGGTAGAAGTTACGACTAAACGATCAGACGGGTTGTCGATCGATTGAAAGAGTTCGATGACATCGCAGACCTAGCATTTAATTCCGTTCATCGAGGAAAGATTTTTATCTCACCATAGCTGGCAGTCGATATCTACTCGTCGCCATTTTTTTCGACTTCAATGTATTCAATTACGAGTACAGTAGGTAGCGCGTAAGTTGGACCCAGATAAGTTTTACCGAGCGGACAAGTTGGACAAACCACGACCGGATAAGTTGGACAAAGCACTGCCGGATAAGTTGGACAGAGCACGACCAGATAAGTTGGATAAACCATGTCCAGATAAGTTGGATAAACCACGACCGGTCAAGTCGGATAAAGTGCGACCGGATAAATTGGATAAACCATGACCGGGTAAGTTGGATAAAGCCCGACTGGATAAGTTGGTTTGGCCTTTTCTGAGATTCCATCTACCTGCATCGTGGGGAGACGAAATGTCCCTTCCATTTTTTACCTGCCTATCAAACCGCACCTGCTCCAAGTTTTTGCATGGAAAGGGAGAGTGGGCATCTACTAAAGTAGATAGTCGGAAATCCACCTTATCCGGTCGTGCCTAATTGGCTCCCGAGCATGCAACTTACGGAGTCATCTACTGTAATGGACAATGCTGCTTTACCGTCAGACGGTTTCTGAACACACGTATTTCCACTACTTGCCACGACATTAGTCTTGGATTCCCTGTGTTGTCGCACGCTGAGTACATCGGTACGAATCCCGCGGATACTCGAGTTACAAAGTCATTTCAGCGAGTATGAAGGTGGATGCAGACGAAAGGGCTCGGTGATACTCCGGAGGCAAGACTGTCGGCGAGGATATCACTGCCGAAAGGGAGGTGTCGGTAATGCGAACCAGCGAAACCGTCTAGACCTGGGTACATCTCTGCAATGTATTTTATAATTAAGTAGTAATTACACGGTTAGTTCTGCGACGGCTGTGTCTGACGCGAAAAGGCACCGGAGCTCTCTGTGCAACCGCGTTTGCAATTTCTGCGCGCACATCCCGTTCCTCCGAGCACAGGCTCAAAGTATATACAGGGTAGTTCCGTAGCGACCTAAAATACATAATTATAGTATCGCACATCACAAAATGGAACAGTACCGACGATAATGATAATCAATGGAAAATCTTCGTATTGCAACGAATATCGTACGCGCGATTGGACGGGCGATTTATCCTCGGTGAGAGGTCGTGACGAGCAGCTCGAACAGCAAGAAATTTGACGGAGGAAAAAACGATCGTAGATTTCACCGTCTTTTTGGGGAATCCAAGACGAACTGATGCATAGACATTACGTGACGTTACGAAATATCATTCCAGGCAATAAATACTCCGTCTATCGTTCTTTTTATATTAGGTCTTCCTTCTTGATTTCCCTCGGTCGTTACGATATATCGAAAAATATCGGTTCGACATGTGGAATGCATTCTCGATGATGAATTTTTCATTTGTCTTCAGTCAATTCCAGGTATTGTGTTTGATGAATGAAAAAGAAAATGTCGACTAGTCGAAGTCTCACCCAGTATACGCGAATGCTGCGAATGTATCTTGCGGCACACGCGGCCGCGACTACGTGCGTCGCCATCGCGACGCCTTTAGCCGTGCCGAGCGAAGCGCACATTGCGCTCGGTGCACGTCGGGCTCGTCGGGTGAGGAGGAAGTACGAAGGGTGGAGGGAAGAGCCGCGCTCGCTGCGGATCCTGTCAACCCAGAGGGGGGTGGTTGCCAAAGCCGGCGCCAACTTTCCTTCGCAGAAACGCCGCAGCGCCGTTTCTTCCTCGTCTGTGCTCTCGTGCTTCGCTCCTCTAGACTCTGCTGCAGCGGCGGCATCGCTCCTACGGACGACAGTACTGCGCTCCGAACTACGCGAGCCCACCTAAATTTCCGTCCCTCTCCGAGGGCAGCACCGAGGAAAATATCTCGTGTGCAGCAGCCGAAATTCGCGCGAGGAATGCGACGAAAGTTCACGGAGCGGGGGTGGAGCTCTCGGCCCCGCATTGCCGCACACAGATTTTATTCAGCGACCGGAGCATCGGGCGAGAGTCGAGCACGTACGAAAGGAATGTTTAGAGTTATTTTCTAATTTTCACAAATTTCCCAAAGTGAATCAACGAAATCCTATCCGAAACACATTGCAGCGTTCGCCGCACCGTTGGATTCTGATTCGATCAAATCGCTCGCGTATATACTCGATGATACTCGGAGCGATGCTTTTCACCCGCAACACCGGAGATGAAACGCGAAGCGCACATCAGCGTTCGGGCAAACATTCATTTTTATCGGTATTACGAGCGCTTATCCAGTGAGACCGATTTTCGATTAGTCGATGCTGTTGATGCAGCAGCGAGGAGTGTCGAAACTCGACGCCGTAACCAGGAGCTGGATTGTAACGTGGAGTCTGTGTGGTTCCGGGGCTGACAAGCCGCCATGATCCAACAGCCCCGCGATTTGCTTACGCTGCTTCGGATGGCCCCGGCCCTTCAGTGCGCCACGAATCCACGAAGTTTGGCGCACATTGCCGCGGTTGCTACCACCGTGTAACTTCATCTTTCTATTTCGCTCGGGTTACGAGCCGAACATTTCGAAAACAGCCACGCGGATGTCCGCTTCGATGATTACCGGCAAATTAGGTGGTCGAAGCTCGTGTATTCCCCTTTCGGAATCTCGTTGGGCGGAGACCCGAGCTACCGGCACGACCCGGAATCGCGAACAACTTTGGCGCAAGTTTCACTCTAACGCTTTCTAACTCCAACTCTAGCCACCGACAGCGGTTCCTCTTTATCTCGCTGCTGTTCTACACCTGCCAGAAACAGAGGCTCGTGGATTATGCGCGCGAAATTTATGCTGGTCGGTACGGTGCGCAAAGAACGGTTGTGCAAGAGCGTTTTGGTCGTTGCGCACCCGAGGCCGCGAGAGGAAAGTTCACCGAACACGATAACGCTCTCGCCAGTCGATGTGTTTTCGCCAGTTCTATCAACCGGCAGCCGTTTCGTTCCACACTCAGGCCCTTTCGAGTCGTCCTAATCATCCTCTTTCTGGTCAGCTAAATCTTCAGTCGCCATGTTCAGACATTGCGGATTCTGTTTTCTTTTAGTTATTTTTATCTGTCATCAGCATTCAACGGAAGGGAATGCAAACGGTTTATTTCAACACAGAACGAACATGCCTGGCTCGGTTATCCCGAAGGATCATTCATAGGATTGAGTGGCGTAGTTAGGCGACGCCACGGATGATCGATACGTTCAGTCCCACATCCGACAAATTGATCCCGGCTGTGCCTCCCTAGCCCTCGGCGTACACGTCTCACGTTTCTCTTTTCATCGGGGCTACCCACCCCCAAATCAATGACGACGTTGGACCGGACGTGCTCGGAGGGCCGCAGAGCCAGAGCCGCCGGGGCTCGGTGGGGGCGAGAGAAAAATTGAAACACTTGTCGCCTAACTGTATTATGAGAAAGAAACGCCGGGGCGGAAGGGAGGCAGCCAATAGGTCGATCTGGAAGTCGAGTCGGGAGAAAAGCCTTATCCACCCTCGTCTCTCGGTGGGGGCTTAAGTGATCCGTTCCGGCCAATCACCCCGCACCGCATCTCGACCGACATTCACCGGAGAATGTGTCCTTTGTGTTTGCCTCGCGTTTATCGAAGCGAACTTTTCTTTTCTCCCTCGGACGATCCTTCCGTTCTCTTCCGTGCCTCACAAGGGCCATCTCCTCCGCCTGCTCCTCCACTTCAACAAAAAAAAAAAAAGAGCTTCCCTCCCGCTCATGCTCGGTTTCATATTGCAATCCTTCAGTGGAGAATCTCTCCTCTTTGTATCGGCGGACATTAGAGATGAGCGACGAAGGAGCCTGTTCGAGAGACTTCACCGATGTGTTTTTTTTTTTTTTTTTTTTTTTTTTTTTTTTATTCGCCAAGAACCGCGGATAAATTCGACGAGTGTGAACGATGTGTCTGGTAACGGGGCTGTTCGTCTCGATCTTTGTCGACGGGGAAGTATAAGTTACTTCCCTCTTGTCATACCAATCACGGTTCGTAAGCGACTGGCTTCCCGGCGCCTTTTACGGCGAACCTTTCTCGCGAAAAACCCTTTTGACACGCCCCTGGAGTTTTACGGATCCCACATTCGAGCCCTCCGACTCGCTGGACAGTCTCCGGGGCACTGACAACCATAACTTCCTTCCTCTGCCGATCTATCTCATAAGAGAGCTACAGCTCCGCGTCTATAAAATTCTCCTGGTTACACCGATGGCCGCCAATGAACCAAAGAGTTCATTGGCGACCATCGGTGTAACCAGGAGAATTTTATAGACGCGGAGCTGTAGGTCTCTTACGAGACAGATCGGCAGAGGAAGGAACCAGGACTCCCGGGAAGAAGAGTATGAAGCGATAAGAGTAGCGGGTAATCGGAAGTCGTCTCGTTATTTTTACGCACTCTTTTTCTACAACTGTGTACGTTCCTGCGTCCTTCCGAGCCTGGCGGGCTCATCTGGCGCTACCGGCCCGGTCGCAGATTGCCAGTGGACCACTCAATACCCATGTATGTTGCGAATAACATGAAACGTCTCTTCCGATTTATCACCGCGCGTCCGTCACCAGCGAAACGTTCTCGGCTACAGCCTTCTACCCAAAGAACTGGGCTTCGAAACTGGTCCGAAGTCTCCTCCGTGCAACTGTGCGGGTCGCGCGTAGCTCCTGTGGAATCTCATTCCCGTACTGCATCCGGATCATGTCGGTACACTGTAAAACCGAACGACGGTCGTTGCTGAACGGACGCTTGAGGAGAAACCAAAGTAACCATCAAATTTTACGAGTTAACTTTGCTCATGACGAAGAGTGCTTATTGCAAGCGGTAACAAACGCTCGTTTTATTCGTCACGCCGTTGGAGAGTTTGGGTAACCTGTTTACAATAACGGAGTGCGGTAGCGTTGACAATGTTACGGTGCCCAACGTTGAACGGGCAGGACTCCAGTGTACAGTAGAATTGCCATTGCTTGTTTACGCATCCAGAACTCGAACACGGCAGCAACTTTGTCAAACTACGCTAAGATGACGAAGTGGAGTTTTCACGGACAACGTTACCGGCGCAAGAACAAAGCATGGCTAATGGTATTCTTGTGACCACTTTAACATTGCAGGTTGCTCAGCTAACCTAGCGGAGGATCGTAATTGGCGCGTTTACACCTAGGTATTGAGTCATCGGGTGATGTAAAAGTAACGAGTCGCAGGATGAAGCATCTTGGGAGACTTTTCCTTTATGACCCATGGCAGAAAGTCCGAGCTTCGCGACGTCCCGAACACTTTCCTCTTGTCCGGAAGCGTCTGTGCTCGTTCCCGGTTGAATTGACCAGCGGTACCGGTCGATCCTTTCGTTTCAGTAGAATGGCCAATGGTATTCTTGCGACCACTTTAACATTGGTAGCTCAGCTAAGCTAGCGGAGGATCGTGCATTACGCTAATTGGTGCGTTTACACCTAGGTCACGTAAACAAGAGAACACGACCTAGGTATTCCGTCATCGGGTGATGTAAGAGTACCGAGTCGCAGGACGAAGCATCTTGGGAGACTTTTCCTTCATCAACAATGGCAGAAAGTCCCCAGCTTCTCGACCTTCCGAACAATTTCCTGTCGTCCGGAACGGTTTTTGCCAGTTCCCGGTTGTATTGACCAGCGGTACCGGTCGATCCTTTCGTTTCAGTAGCACGAGAGCGTCAGGAAATCACCGGTGTCACGTTAGTTCCGATGGTCCTGCACACGGCATGATTTTCCGGAAATTGATTGGTCGCGAATGGAGGATATTGTGATAGGCGGAGAAAGAGCGTTATCGGGAGATGGCGGATCGATGGGTGTGAGGCGAACATAAGGGGGCATCGACGAGGCACGGTAGAAAGATTGCCCGGTCGTTCCGAGAGCCAGACCACCGCCGGGTAAACAACAAAGGAAAGAAGTGTTGGGTCGGATGGGAAAGGGAACGGATGTCGTTCGGCCCCTGCGACATTGTCTTTGGACTTTTATGCTACACAGTGCGGATCCTGGATACGGCAGCCGACGGAAATTACAGAAAGAAGAATCGAGGGGGTTGTAGCATCTTATCGCGGAAACTCCATCGACGTCGCTTGGGTATCGGTAGTAGTAACACGAGAGTTCTCCTTTGATCTTCTCGGGCTTAGTCGCGGGCGGTTGGGTGAGGAAGAAACTGGCAATGACGGTGGGGAGGTGGATGCGGCGGGCTTTACTCCTGTAATTAAAGTACACGACATCTCGGGGTGTCTCGGTCGTGTGCAGCGCGAGTAATGCGCGACGATGAAGCCACGGTCGTGTAGCTTTCTGTGTGTACATGAGACCGCGAAGCCCGAACGAGGTTGCGAGAGCGAACGGGCGAAGTTATATCCAAACCGGGAAAGGATGCAACCGGTATGGTTCCGAGTCGTCAGGAATCGAATGACGGAAACATGCAAATTGGCATGCGTACCGTCTCCGGGAACTTTGATCTCTGCAATCTGCAGCAACTTCTTGTCGATCTTTGAACCCCGTGGAAGATTGAGGACTCGGGTATTTACGTCTCAGCCGCTCGGCTCGCTCGCCAGCGGTAGAGTCAATGTGGGAAATATGGTGCATGAAGCTTCGTTTGTACACGAACGTTCGTTCGACCGCACAAACGATCATCAACCAGCTCGCCGTCGAATCGATACGCCGGCCGTTGTGGCGAGACAACGAAATCGCGCGTTATCTGGGACGCTCCAGCGAGAGATGGGGAATATATAGGGAAGCATCAACGGGATCGAGCAAGAGGAAGAGGCAAGCCGGAGCCACTCAGGGTATTAACGAATTCCTGGGACGAATGCCTCGAGGGGCCGCAGCGTCCACAGCCCCTGCCGCTTGTGGTGTACGCTACCGGCCGGAGCACAGAGCGCGGCCACCCCCACCGAGGGGGTTGGTCTCAGAAGTATAACCATCTTCTTCGGTACCGGGCAGCAGCTCTCTCGTGCCCGCGACTTCGCCCTAGTGCGGAAGGAGGTTCCATTCCACTAAAGTTAATGGAAACCTTGCCGGATGGCTCTATGCATGCAAATCCACTTGCGTACCTCCGAGAGCTCTCGTCTCCCCGCCACTCTCCGTTCCGTTCCCGTACTCGCTTTTGTGAGCCGACGTCGCCCCCAACGTACAATCTCACGTTACGTATAACAACGGAACTGATTTTCATCAAGTGACGAAATCAAATCAACGAGGATAATTCAACGACACGACGTGTGTTTCGTCAGCAATAAATTACGACGACCGCGAACAACAACTGGTCTATCGGAGTGATGGGGCAAAACGGACACCGCGACGAAAAATTGGGGCAGAACCAATTCTTAAAATTCTGAATGTGAATTAATTTTTTGTCTTTTTTTTTATGAATAATCACACAGGAAAATTAAAAGATGAACGAAAATTGGATAAAAATGGTTTATAATAATACAATTCTATGTAATCGACTTATTTTTCGTTATTACCAGCCCGATGAAATTTTATTAGAATTAAAGCGAAAGGCAAGTTTTAATGAAGTATATATATGTAATGAAGTTGCCAAGTCTTCGCTTTTGACTCTGTACAACTATGATCTTGTATACCTTTAAAGTAGCTTTTCCTCGAACTTCTGTACTCTGATTTGTGGTGTGGGTCGAGGAACGGCGAATTGTCGTAAAGCTCCGGTATAATTAATTACACCATCGACAACAGACTTCACCTCGCCCGCCATGGCAATGTTTCCTCTACTACTGTAAATAAGGAATAGAAGCAACCACTTTGTACGCTTCGCCGCGGCGCTATGCATAATGACGTTCACGAAGCTCATGAAAAGATCCCACCGAGTCGTTGAAAACTGAATGAATTCCAACTTTGAGGGGATCATATTAGAGATTGGAACTCGCAAAGCGGCAATCGCTGTAGATGTAAACGTCTTGCAAACCACGTAACCTATTAATACGCTAACAATACGAAACTTCTTAACACCCAAAAAAGAAGACCGTGGCAAAAATTCAAAAAAAAATAGATTTCATCGAAAATCGTTCGAAAAAATAAATAGCTTTAATAAAATGAATTCACTCAAAATTTTGTCGATAAAATTATTGTGCTCAAAAATTTTCCGAAAAAAGTTGTGTCCGAATGTTTTGAAAAATTCTGATTCGATGAATATTTTTTTTTTTTCGTGAACAATTTGACTCACTTTCCGCCCTTTACTTATGTAAGGGGCCGAAGAAAACTGAAACAAGTCGTTCATGAGAAAGTTATTACCTATGTTTAGTCGACGAGGCCGCTTTGCGCCATCTCCCCTTCATCTCTTATTTTGATTGATCTATTATGTGCCTTTCTGTATGGTAATGTCGCTGCTGGCCGAGGGGGGTGAATAGTAATTTTTCCGTGTAGCCTCGAGCGCCACCGGAAACCGGTTGAATTTTTGTTTCTTCGACCGGTTCGCAGTGTGTGTAACTCGGTGCCATGGAAACGAACAATCATGTGGAGAATTTGGGCGAAAAAAAAACAAAACAAATTGTGGGCATGAAACTTTTCATTCGGCCGTGATAACCCGGGGCGTCGGTTAATATGCGAAAATTCCGGTGGGACGCTGGATGTATTCGGAAAACACACGGTCGACCACCGCAACACCTGCTCGTAGCGACAACTCGCATTTTGTCCGAAGGGATTCGCCATTTGACGCGCAACTGCGACACTGATCTTCAAAACACAATTTTTTTTTTGCGTTGGTTTATTCGAAAAAGGCTTAGGGTGGCGGTGAAAAATTGATTTTTATCTTTGCCAAACGTAACCGAGACGGAGAGCAGAAAGTGGGAACGCGGTAGGCTCGTCGAAGCGTTTAAACCGGACTGATCGCAATTCACTCGTGATGGATGCCGGAAAATTTCTCCCACTCCACCGGGAAAACTTACTTCGGGTTTTCATACGTAGATTCGAGAGTTTCCCCGCCCTCGACCGCCCTACCTCCCACAACCAAATTTATATCCCTCCGGCGAGAGTTTATAGTGTACGGCCCGACAGCGCCCGAACATAAATTGTAGGGCCGATCGATCGATGCATGCGGGGTCGGTTTTTGCCACTTCAAGAATCTATCTTCAGTCCAGAGATCTCGATTATAGGCTTCTTCTTTACGACCCGTCGAGAAACGTTACATAACGGAGTTTAAAAATTAGAAAAAAAAAAAGTCGCGCAAGAATCCGGAAGAACTTTCTGGCAATTATTTTCAACGCTTGCGACGCCGAAACTAAAACTGTCTTCGCGGCGTTTTCCTGACGCCAAAGTTACGAAATGTTATAATCAAAGTCAGGCGAGAACCCAGAAGAAATTTGTGTCAATTATTTCCAACGCGAACGCCGTCGGGACTGAAACTATCTTCGCTGCATTTTCTTCGCGCCAAAGTTTAAAAATTTGAAGGCAACGTCTTCAAATCGCTGCATTGAAGGCAAAGTCTTCAAATCGATGCATTGAAGGCAGAGTCTTCAGATCGCTGCATTTCCTTGACGCTCGAGTGAAAAAATTTGACGACAAAGTCCGGCAAGACCACGGAAGAAATTTCTGGCAATTATTTCCAACGTTCACGCCGTCGGGACTGAAACAATCCTCGCTGAGTTTTCTTGGTGCACGAGCGGCGCGTCGAACCACAAAATGTAACATTTATCTTCCACACTTCCCTCTCGACGAAACAATACAATTTCCGTTCTATCGACAGAGCAATGCGCAAATGTGTTGCGTGTCACAGCGCTCCATGGTCCATATTTTCAGTCGATTTTTTTTCAGCTGTATTTATTTTTCATTTCGAAGTTGTCAGCCGTTTTGTACGGGCGGTCGGTTGGGGGGGTCTCCAAGTGTTTATAACGACCGGCGGTAGCGTGAAATGGGCGATTGTACCGTGTTAATGGAAACAGGGCTGCGCGCTCCAAACGCACTCTCCCGACTGGTACATGGGCTCTGGGTTCGCGCAAACGCAGCGATAAATAACAACGTCCGGGTCTCACGGTCCCTCACTCTCGTTCCCCGCGCGGTCCGATCAAAGGGTAACAGGACACGCTTCGCGTATAAACATTCGGATCGCGCCTATCTCATCCTCCTCGCCCTTTCGCCCTGCGCTGTATATTCGTTCCGCAGTATGTTTTCCCTTGGCTACATGGAAAACCTTGCGCAACGACAAATATGCTCCGCGGATCGGAATCCGCGCTCGGTGCTTGGGCTACAGAAAAAAAAAAAGAAAAAATAAATGCGTGTTTATCAATTCGATCCCTCGATCTATAAAAGTTTCAATGCCGTTCCGACGCCCCACCGAACGACCCACTCACCCCCGCCGCAATAACTAGAAAAAGAAAGACTGACCTCAATTGAAGTTTCGCCCAAAAATACGAGTGCAAATTTGCCTGTTAAAAAAAAAAAGCTGCGGTAGCTCGCGATGACGGGTTTTTTTCCAATCTCTCATATTTGTGCCTGCTCGCAGAAAAAAATCAAGGAACCGCGACCAACGCGAGCGGCAATCATGGGTCGGGATCGAATCTCATGTTTTCAATCAGTTCCTACTGCCCCTTTAGTGCACCAACTCCTATTAAATTTGTTGCCCCAAAAATACACGGAGGGAAGACTTTGAGACGGAATATTTTTCGACTATCTATTTCGACAAAATATCCGACCTGGCGCGGCCTGGGTCAA
Organism: Exephanes ischioxanthus; assembly: GCA_958510785.1. Classification (NCBI taxonomy): domain Eukaryota; kingdom Metazoa; phylum Arthropoda; class Insecta; order Hymenoptera; family Ichneumonidae; genus Exephanes; species Exephanes ischioxanthus. The sequence continues at coordinate 4,371,096 of OY294016.1, forward strand.
AGACTGTCAGGACTCTGGTTGACGATTTTAAGTATCATAGATTTATTTTTGGCGCCAGCTAGTTTAGGATAACTAAACCTTCGGCAATGAAATTTCGGCCAGCGTTCACTATTGATAGAGACAATCACAGGGCGGGTAGGATTGGCGGACCCGATAAATAATAATTGCGAAACCATAGGAGAGAGGAAATACGAATTTATTGTATTTTAACTTACGTCGATTAATCCAATTTTATTCCAGAATACACAATTCACTTCTCTTTTGACAATTAATGATCGAACGCCAATCTATTTTATTGACGAATCGATAACACAAAATATTTCTTTTGACAAACAATCGACGAGAATCCTGGAGGGCTGAACTTCCGCGCTCTAAGACGGTCGACGGACAAGCGCTGATTATTAGTTGACAGCTCAGCGAGTGACCGATATTTTGGCACACGCGTGACGCGTCGTGGGACTTTTTCAAATCCGCGAATCAGATGGACCGTGCGGCCCAACTCTTCCCTTCGACTCATCGATACTTTGCCCGATTTAGATACAATTGACAATAACAATAAAGACATTTACATGGACGACACGGAAAAGAACAATTAATAAATAATAATATTTAAGAAAAACAGATTCCTTGCATTAGCGCTCGAAGCGCTGAAACGAGCGCATTGACGTCGAGGAACCTTTAATAAAAAATGTCCCGTCACAACTTCGATGCGACATATTAAAGTGACACATTTTTTGGAAACAAAAGTTCTCTTCCGAACCGTCATACATCGACGAATTAGTGAGAACAAACAGTTCACCGCTCAATCGCGATCCGAAGAGAGTAAGAAAACGAAGTTGCTTGAGAAATTGCGAGTTCCCGAAGGGCAGAATGAAGACGAGTGGGTGTTCCAGGCCGCGGGAAAGCTCCCACGAAAGATAAGGGTCTTTCTCCACCGAGATGGAAGGAACGACTTCGTGTCCACCGAGGTGTATAAAAATATATACGAAAAATCAGAGTGCGGGTGTGTTAATGGGTTCTGCTGCGGGAGCATTGTACGGGCTGATGTAAGAAAAAACGACGTTGAAAAGCCGCAACAAGCAAATAAATAATAATAAAAAGAAATAACGACGAGGCGCGGAGTAAAGGAAGAAACGTCGGAGTGTTGAGTCGGGTCAGGATGGTTGCGGAGGGAATGGAAGAAGCGGAGTCGCGAGGGAGGTTGGGGAGGGCGGCCGGGTGGGTTGAAAACTGCTGTTAGGACGGGGCAAGGGGGGGTGAGAATGGCCGGGCATTCGCTCGACCCCTGGAGAAAAGCAACAGCAGCAGCGGCAGCGAAACGACTTGATTTAAAAGCACTAAACACTGATTCCGACTTAACTCTGAGATACAATGTGTGTGCGCGCCGAGCTCGATGTTTTGTGGCTGTGCAAAAGTAGATACATTCTACAAGAGCAGACGAGTGTACGAGACGGGGTGGCTGCCCGAGGGTGGAAACACAGACGACAACGCATACGACAACGATGGACTTATCCAACTTGCCAGCCGGCCGCCCCTCCTGCCCACGGAAGCGAGAACCCATGGGAAAACTTTGGTAACGGGAGAAACTGGTTTCGAGGGACCAAAACGGGCTATAGTTGCGACATCACCGGGTCTGCCACTAGCCGCAGCACCGGCGGACCAGACACAGAGGCGAGAGGAAGTACCGACTGTTTCGAGTATTTTACGGCTAATCCGTTATCGTGAAGCAACCGTTGTCCCCCTTCGGAGGGCTCGCCGCGTAAAAAGGATTCATGAAAGTGGGATAAGGCCCTCATTGTGTTAAGTGACTGGACGAGAAAGAACTTTTACCGTGAAAGACTTCCTTCCGGAATACGAATTCATGAGCCGTGTATATAGGTTTTATATTATGTTAATGTGAGCTTTTATGTTTTGGCTCTGGCGGCTTAAGCCCGAACGTCGGTGTTACGTCCTGCGTAACTTTTCGAGCAATTTCGTTATTCAATAATTAATGTATAAGTAAGTCTAATCGCTCCGTGTCGGTCGCTCCGTGTGGTTTCCGGCGATGCGGCAAGTCATGACGGTGAATGACTGATTTTCATGAGGGAACCGTGGTCCTTATGTTACGCGTTTCACCCTTATGTAACTAATGCTGGAAAGGTTATCAAATATGCCTGGGCAGGCCGAGGTGCGCGGTACGGGGCCGACTGTTCGCCTTAACCGTACTTACAAGTGTGAATGTCATCAATGTTTAACAGATCTTTGGCTCACTCACTCCAGTAAGAGAACAAGATTTATAATTAATATTATGCGTTTTATGGTTTTCAAACGCAAAAGTTTCGAGCTGGGGAAAATGACTTCTCGGCGTCCAACAACTACCTCTCGGCCGTCCTTATAAGTTTGTCCTTACAAATCTACGGCAGCGCGGCGAGATCTTCATCCCCGACTAAAGGGCTAGTCTTGATGAAAGCGAGAATATTCATTTATGATTCCCACCGTACGAAGTTACCATTCGTCGCTTTGGACTTCACACAGGTCCGGATGAAAGATCTCGATTTTCGAGCCGGAGTGACGTATTTCCGGTGCGACGTCACTTCCGCCCGAAAAATGAGATTTTCAAACGAAAGTTTAATTAAAAAGGCCTTTGGCCCGAGCGCGAAATTGAGACGCCCCGTACTATGTATATTACGGGTTAGGGTAGGGTAGACGCGTGTGCAATAGGGTCTGGCGGATAAGGAGGGAGGGTTGAAAAATTTATTAAGGAAAATCCATGACGCGGTCCCGAGGTAGCCGACGTTTTCCGGCAGCCGGGTATTAGGCCGTCTCGGCCTCGTTGAGGCCGGGGAGGCACGTTGAACTTTCTTTCGGGGTCGCGCGGGACGCATTAAAAAAATTACCTTAACCGTAGAAAAAAGGGGGACGGGGGTTTGAGCCTCGGAGCTGAGTCTCTTAAAACGCCGTCGGCTGGCAGTTTCCTTTTTCGCCCGAAGTCCCACTCTCTCTCGTCCTCTCACTAACCCCCCTGGCCATTTTCTTACCCTGCTTTTTACCTCCGGCAGTTTCATATTTTTCTCAACTCCCCTCCCCACCCTCCAGGTTTCTCGACGACGAAATCATTTTTATACTCTTTGCGCTTTTCTGTCGCTAGTCGCTGCCGCTTGTGCTTCGGCTCGCGCTAGCTTTCAGGCTTTTCTCCTGAAAGCTGCGAAATTAAGACGCTGCCAACACCGCAACGGTCCACTGTTTCTGTGAGCCGGATGCAAGAAAAAAATTAATATCCCTGTGGGGGCGAGCAGCCAACTAGATAACGGATGAAATTTGAATTTTCACTGTGGCCTCCGAGAGCGTCCAACGAAGAGACCGAGGCGTTCGGGCGATTCTGGCGCTCGTGAGGAGAGACGCGAGGGGCTGCGAGTTGTACCGGCGCAAAACGGTTTCATGGAAATTAAAAGTTGTACGACGGTGAATGATATCGAGGGGCGACACACCACTCTGTCCCTCCGCCTTATAATCCAACATCTTGACGGGCGACCATGAGTTTACCTCGCGGACGAAACATCGGCCCGGGATCTTTTGAGCTCGTTTTTATTTCAACATCCCCGAGGCTGCTGCCTCGTACTGCAGCGCGAAAGATCTATCGTGCCGGGTCTCAGGAAGATAAGCTAAAATTATGTCGCGACCTTTCTTTTTAACTCCTCCTTCACCCGGGGAAAGGGTATTGTAAGGAGTCAATTGTAAGGAGGGTAAATATATGATTCGAGGACGGGGAGACCGCGGATATGGTGGGGTGGATTTGGGATGTACACTATTGTACGCGATGATTTGTGGCCCGTAATGGTCAGGCACATTCATTTTCAGCATTCGGGTCGAGGGAAAAATTAATTTAAAAATAACTATTAGCGTGAAGATTTATAAAATTCTAACGAAGATTTATTTTTGTTGTGTTTCAGGTGAGTTGACAATTCCGAAGTTCCGAGTAACACCTTCGAGACTACCGCAAGTATACAATAAAAATATTCCCTCTCGTATACACTGTGAAAGTAAACTGTAAATTTAATGTACATTAATTGAACATTAATGGACTTTTTCGTAAAATTGAAATTGAAAATCTTTGACCGCTGATTTACAAAGTGTTCATTAAAAATAAAAATTTTACTGTAAAATTGCAGCGCACATGTCTTTGAAATTACCGTAGCAGTTTATGTAAAAAAAAGCTTTCCATACCGTGCATTAATTTTCAAACCAAATTTCTTTATAGTGTATACATCCCCCTAATTGAGACACTTTACTCGACAAATTAACAACCGCTTTTCGACCTTAAAATAGAATATAAATAGCGGAGGGAATGTTTTAAACATGTTCGAATGATCGACGACGGTTGCTTCCGTCTCATCGATAGAAAGATCCTGAAGCGCCAAGTTCAAAAATGTTCATAAAAAATTAAAATTTGACTGAAGTTGGAGCACACATGTCTTTGAACTTTCCGCAGCAGTTTATGTAAAAAAAAGCTTTCAATACTGTGCGTTAATGTTCAAACAAAATTTCTTTACAGTTCATACATCCCCCTAATTGAGACAATTTACTCGACAAATTAACAACCGCTTTTCGACCTTACAATAGAATATAAATAGCGGAGAAAATGTTTTCAGCGTGTCCGAATGATCGACGGCGGTAGCTTTCGTCTCGTTGATAAAAAGGTCCTAGTGCGGAGAAACGCTTCGAGAGAGGGTTGAAGCGAGCCTCGTAGCTCGGCAACCCTCTAATGTACTTCCGGTCCCGAAAGTTCTCGCTGGTAGAGGCTGGTGGGCGTGATACGCGTTCCTACCAAATGTTCAAGAGCGGGGGAGGGAGCTCTCGTCCCGCGTAAGATACGAGATAAAACCCTTGGTGTTCTCCCTCACCGGTAATGGATGCGCCCCCGAAATGAACCTTCGGAATTATCGTGTCGGTGCCTCTCTGGTACAAACATCCCCCTCGCTTTTACCCCACGGGACTTACGTCGCGATGAACTCGAATATTTATGCCGGTATTAAAGCCGCGGAGTGTATAATCAAATCAACCCCCTGCCCTCCCGAACTTACGCAATAGCCAACTTTGGCGTACACGCGGGAAAAAGGGAGAGCGAGTTATTAAAGCGAATTGAGAGATAATATTCTTGTATGAGATTAAATTACTCGGTTATTCGAGATTAACGCTGCGATGAACCTCAGCGATATTTGGGCAAATCACGAGCTCATATTTGCACTTATTTTCGCTGAAATCGCGAACGCGACTACCGGAGTAATTCAATCTTATACACGAATATTATGTCTAATAAAATGTACTAATTTTTTCGAGAGTCGGTATTTTTTAAATTTTTCCAAAAATGTTTGTTCATCTTCGTGATTCGTTTAATTTAAAAAGCTTACTCCACGAGGGATCAACGTCGAAATGTACAATCGTCAGTTTTTATTTCGAATATTATTATTATATATCACCGAATACAAAAAAAAGAAAAACAAAAATAACATTTCACGTAATATAATATTTTGGGTCGAAATTTCGTGGTATTGACGGATTATTAATTAATTCCGCCAATGACAACTCATAATCTTTTTGTACACATTTTACATGGAAAACGGAGTATGCGCATGGTGAAAATGTACAGCGGTTAAGATTTTCTTTTTTCTTTTGCTTCGATTATTATTTTCCGCTCACCGAACACAAAAAAAAAAAAAAAAATGAAAAAACCATAAAGAACATTTCGCCTAACATAACATTTTGGGTCGAAATTTCGTGGTATTAATGGATTGTTTATGAATTTCGCCAATGGCAACCGATAATCCTTGTGCACACATTTTACATGGAAAATGGATTATGCGCATGGCGAAAATGTACAGCGGTTAAGATTTTCTTTTTTCTTTTGCTTCGATTATTATTTTCCGCTCACCGAACACACAAAAAAATAAAAATGAAAAAACCATATAGAACATTTCGCCTAACATAACATTTTCCGTCGAAATTTCGTGGTATTAATGGATTGTTTATGAATTTCGCCAATGGCAACCGATAATCCTTTAGCACACATTTTACATGGAAAATGGAGTATGCGCACGGAGATACGCACCGGCGTTCATTTACCTTGATGATTCCCGACAAAGCCCGCGTTTATGCGTCCGCGGTAGCCCACAGCAATCAATCCGCTCATCGCGCGGGGGTCGGGCCGGGCTCGGCATGGACGGAAAGAGGAGCGATGATATATAAAGCGGGATAGTGATCGAAAATCCGAAGCGCTGTGCCGTGATCAACGAGAAATGTAACAACGGCAGGGAGAGGATGGATGGATGGATGGATGTGGGGGAGGAAAATCGAGTAACACAGAAATCCGCGAGAGCCACGCGGCTGTAACTAATGGGCTTTGCCATGAGCTACCATTCAAAGAGATTCGCGGAGGAAACCGGGTATATTGTGAGCAACGGGTGGCAACGCCGGGGCTTTTCCTATTTCGTACCGGGCATGGCCGACGGCCCTTTCGATGGATCCCGGACTCGATACAACAGATACGCGAATCCGGGTCTCGTTCGACGCGACCGACCGGTCGCGGATGCCGCGGACCAATCGAACACGTCCGGCAAACCGTTCCTCGTCGGTCGAATACGAAACGATCATCGCTAAAAATCCCTTTGTCGATCAACGATTCGAGCACGAGATCACCCACGGCGGAAGGAAGCCCAATCGATCGAAACAGGTTCAGTTTGACGGAAGGGCGAAGAAAAGACGCGCCACAATGTAAAAAAAGTTTGTACTCTCTACGGCACGTTTACATCTCTACTACTCACAGCTTCACTAACAGAGAAGAACTTTACTAAAGAACATAGCACTAACAACTCTACCGAATTAGAACTCTACCAAAATCTCTACCCTAAAAAAAACTTTACCGGAATCAAAATAAAACTCTATCGGACTTGAAGCAAAACTCTACCGAAATTACAATAAAACTCTACCAGAACACGAGGCTAGACGGTGGCCACGTATTCCGGTAGAGTTTTATTTGAATTCCGGTAGTTTGGTTTTTATTCTGGTAGAGATTTTGGTGGATTTTTTAATACGGTAGAGATGCTTTCTTGTAGAGTTGTGAGTAGTAGAGACGTAAATGTACCCTTTTTACAACTCATTGTCCACAAACGTCCACAACTTTTTCTTGTTGGGCACTAAGTTTTAGAAGCAAAAGTACAAAGTAAAATTGTCAACGACACGGGAAATGCAAGGACAGGTTTGGAAATTCAAACCTCAAGAGATGAGTTTGTCATTTATTTAATAAAATTATTTTTTGTTACGTGAAAACATCTTCTGTGGGACGTCTAAGTCAAAAGCGTTCTCAAAAAGCTCTTCTGAAAATTAATCGACAAGATCAAAAGTTCTGAAAAGGCATTACGGTCTTATCGGAACTTGGGAAAGTCCCTGCAAAAACGTATTCTCTTATATTCAACATCAAAATCCCATGCAAAAACCCATGACTTACAAAAAAAAAAATTGTTTTGTAAATTATTTTTCATACATACAAAAAATATCTGCGAACGAATCGTCAAAAAACATCCCTTTCATTCATTTTTGGCCTTTGTTCGAATTTCAAAGGCTGCAAATAAATAAAGGTATGCGAATTTTAGCGGATACCTTTGCGCTCCGCTCGCTCATGGGAGGCGGCCGAGGGTCAACTCACACGCGCGTGTGACTCACACCTTGCAACTTTTATACGCGATACGCACTTTTTTCACTCGATATTATTTTGCGGTGCATACAGAGAGAATGCGGTGCGCGCTGTTTGCATTTCTCCGGGTTGCCCCAGTTTACTTGCTTAGCCGGCCCCAGAAAAAACTGAATAAAGTCACGTTGTTGTGGGTTTTTTTTTTTTTTTTTTTTTTTTTTTTTTCATTAGAATTCGTGGGTTCGTCGAAGTTCGAAACGACGCACGCAATATAAACCCTGGCTGACCCTTTGTGACGGCCGCGAATACGCACAAAGCCGTGTCACGCAGGCTGAAGGGGTGCGACCATCGGACTGAAAATTCCGAGCGTAACGTTTGTGAGAGAAACGACGACGGTTCGTAGTGTTTGCCAGCCATGACCGGATCGCCCGCGAACCGCAGCCGTGACGGCCAAAAATTCATCGGACGAAACATCAAATAACCGTTGGCAATAACGAGAAAACAAAAATAGCAGCGCGAGAGGCAAAGTTTGTTCGGCGAGCGCGCAGAGGCCGACATGCAAAGAGAGGAGAATTTCACCCTGGTTACATTCCTATCTCTATCAATAACACGTTAGGGGTGACAATGGAATTTTACTTTTTTTTATTATTTTTTTTATTTATTAACCAGACCCGAAAGTAAATGCATTTCGATGGAATTCTTTTTGCATCAACGTTTCGTTTTTCGAAGCTTTTTTTATTTCACGAGCGGAAGTTAATCGGAGGACAAATTCTGAAACATAGTCGAGGTGACGAAAGACTCGTTTTTCGGAGTGCAGATTTTCACGTTCGAATTCCTTTGATTTTATAATCCGTGGAAACGATGACGCGTTTTCGGATTGAGAAAATTCTCTGTCAAATTTTCGCGATGAGTTCATCGATCCGATGATTGATCGATTGATTAGTCACACAATTTTCTCATTAGGGAGAGCTCGAGTAATCCGCCAACGGACAATTTAATTTGTATTAGTTTTGACAAACGCGAAAAGTTTTCGCGGACCGTGGAAAAGTTGAGCCACAAATGGATGCTGGCGGTGGCAACGGCTGCTCTGCAATGAGAATCCTTCCTGACCCGTGTACATATATATTTATATATATATATATATATATTATGGAGAGTTATGCACCGTAGAATTCTTCTTCGTCTTGGTTCCGGGACATTGTGGCAAATGTCTCGTTGAGCTTTGACTCAGTTAAATAGATGTCTCAAGTAATCGTTTGGTCGTAACTTCTTCAGGATATAGAGAATTATATATATATATATATGTATATATATCGGAAAGTAGTTTATTTGTTTCTCCCAAATCTAGGGCGTCCCTCCAGCCCCCTCCAGCCCCCCCCCCCCCCCCCCCCCGCCCTAGCAGGCTATGATTATTCTGAGTGCCCCTACACAGACGAAAAAAATCAATTCAGTCGGTTCTTTACTTACGAATCTACGAAAAAATTGTTTCGCGACCCGCAAGCACATATTTTCTTACTCGATTTTTTTTTCTCAGTGTAAGGGACTCCTCCCAGGTCCTGATAAGTATTCCTCTATTATACTATTCTGTGCGTCTCGGCGATTTGTGTACAATAAAAAGAAACTAATTTTTTCGACCTGAAATACGTCACTTCCGGTTTAAAAATCTCGTTTGGCGACCGCAAATATGTCACTTCCGGTTTAACAATGTCATTTTTCGACCGGATATACTTCGCCTCCGGATCAACAATCTCATTTTTCGACCGGAAATGATTTCACCGTAAAGGCGTCATTTCCGGTTTGGAATCGAATTTTTTCTACCGGAAGTGACGTATTTCCGGTGCGGCGTTACTGCCGCTCGAAAAATGAGATTCCCAAACCACCAGTATTTCCGGAAGATCTTCGGATGTAAAAATGTCCGGTTTCTAAATCCCACAGTCCACAGCGCGGGCGCCCTCCGAGACTCAACGACCTGCCACTACATATATAATAAAAAAAAAATATATATCTCAAATCCCTCGCTCAGTGCAGGAAGCGTCCCGACTTTGCTCGACAATTAATTTAAGATTTAATTCGCCGAAGTAACGGCCCGTGCGCGAACCGTACACGAACGGGCGGAAAGAACGAAATCTCAAGTCCCTCCCGAGAGCTCTGGATTTCTCTACTCAAAGTGGGGAGAGGAAATATCCTACAAGCTGGTGTGCTGAATATAAAAATTGTTTCATCGTTCAGCGCTGCTACGATAGTGCACCGTTATATACCACTTCCCCCCCCCTCCCCCTCTCCCCCCCCCCCCTCCCCGCCCTGGATAACGTGTAGCCTCTCGGTTAATTAATTGCCATGGGATAAAGGGAGCGAGCGCTAATGAAAATGGATTTCTTCTTCGTTCTATGCTCTATACTTGTTACAGATTCAGACACATGTATATATATATATATATACACACGCTCGATCGTACTACGACATGCATGTGTATAATTATATCTGTAACGTATCCCTATATACACAATATATATAAAATGTTAGGTACACGTCATAGTTATTCTTTCGTCCGAGCAGACTCGAAGAAAACTGGGTCACTGGATATTTTCCTGACATCGACTTTTGCCAGTGTAGCGATTCATCGTTGTCGAGAATTTTTTTTTTTTTTCTCGAAAAATTATATCCATGCTCGAGATACAGAATGGGGTTTCAAAGGAGCGAAAGAAATATTTGGGCAGAGAGATGGGAGGTGGGCGAGAAAAAACTGCTATGGAAAACAACGCTGGGAGGCCGAATTGCTCGAGACGTTTGTCACGTTTTTATCGGCCATTCGCCGGTCCCTTTCTTTATCCCGGATAGTGTGTAGTATATTCCCCGAGAGACGAGGAGAGACCGGCACAGCCGCACACGCCCGTTGCTCGCGAATAAAGTGGCTCGAGCATTTAAATATTTCGAACGTTGTGGGAAGCTGGAGGGTGATGGGGGAGGGGGTGATGAACTGGGAGTTGCCGAACGTGGCTTGGACCGCCCCCGGATGCTGCTCCATGTACGGGCACCCCGTAGCCGACGCGGGGTAGTTTCTCTTCCGGGCTTCTGTACTGTACCTTATATACTTCCCTTTTTCCTTTCCGTCCTTCCTTCCTCGCTCTCACCCCCCCTGCCTCTCTCCTTTTCTCTATTCTCAAACAATAGGAAATATTTTATCTTTTATATTCTCCTCCGCTTGCTGTATCGGCTTCGCTCGGGCTTCGCGAGCCTCCGCGGAAGTCCGGGCGCAGGGGTGAAAGATGAGTGACGATCGTGTCTCTGTATTTGTGTTGGAAAATTAAAAAAAAAAAAATCATTTATTTTTGTCACGCGAATATCCGTAGCCGCATCTATCTTTGGGACGGTTCCATATCGGACGAGAATAGCAGATAACAGTAGTAAGGTAGAATGTATTTTTAATGAAGTAAATGCTATTAAAAAAAAAAAATCTATGACAATTTTTGTAATTAATAATTATTAACAGCGGTAGTTGATGATGTTATAATAATGTTTTATAATTGGGCAGACGGCTGCACGGAAGAGCGCATGAACGTTCTCCCTTTGAGATGAGACTTTTTTTTACATTCGGTGAAAAAATTGGTAAAAAGCCTATTCGACACGGGTCGTCGATCTACGGTCGGAAGTCTGCTAATTAATTGACGATAATTAATTTATGGAATGCAAAAATGTATGTACTCGTGCGGATACCGCGAATGACCTTTTAACCCATTTGACTTTGGGCGACGGAGTCCGAGAGTCGGGTTCGTGGCGTTGCACTTGTGGCTTTCGAAATTCGCCGTCGTTGTGTGTCACCTGTATGACACAGTTCGACCGCAGTACAGAAAATTTCGCGAGCCAGTAGCGTTTAATTAGTCGGCCAAATATGTAACCTGCATTAAACCGACTAAACTCGCTCACGCGCCCCGAGCGAGCATCCTGTATATCTGTAGCGCGCGCGGATTCGAGGCTGGGGAAACCGAAACTGAAACTGCTGCAACTGCTATTGCCGGAGAACTGGAGAGAGAGAGAGACGAGGTTGGTGTACAGCGAACGCCTACCAGTATTAAACCAGATGAACACTTAGGTGCTCTGCATTAACGACCACTATAAATGTTGAGGGGCGAGTAATTTCGGAAGAGCAATGAAGGCAAAATCCAGGAGGGAGTTAAAAGCTCACTGTTACCTATTGGCGGAACAACATTTTTTTTTTAATACGATTGAACTCATTAACTTCTCTAGCTGTTAGGAAATTCCACATCCGTCAATTCCATCATCGATCCGATTTTTTTTCGTTTTTGATTTCGTGATTCGCAATTAGAAGTTTCTGGTTTAACAATTCCTCATCGTTCAGCACTAACGACCACTATAAATGTTGAGGGGCGAGTAATTTCGGAAGAGCAATGAAGGCAAAATCCAGGAGAGAGTTAAAAGCTCACTGTTACCTATTGGCGGAACAACATTTTTTTTTTAATACGATTGAACTCATTAATTTCTCTTGCTGTTAGGAAATTCCACATCCGTCAATTCCATCATCGATCCGATTTTTTTTCGTTTTTGATTTCGTGATTCGCAATTAGGAGATTCTGGTTTAACAATTCCTCATCGTTCAGCACTAACGACCACTATAAATGTTGAGGGACGAGTCATTTCGAAAGAGCAATGAAGGCATAATCCAGGAGGGAGTTAAAAGCTCACTGTTACCTATTGGCGGAACAACATTTTTTTTTTTAATACGATTGAACTCATTAATTTCTCTTGCTGTTAGGAAATTCCACATCCGTCAATTCCATCATCGATCCGATTTTTTTTCGTTTTTGATTTCGTGATTCGCAATTAGAAGATTCTGGTTTAACAATTCCTCATCGTTCAGCATTAACGACCACTATAAATGTTGAGGGGCGAGTAATTTCGGAAGAGCAATGAAGGCAAAATCCAGGAGGGAGTTAAAAGCTCACTGTTACCTATTGGCGGAGCAACATTTTTTAAAAATACAATTGGACTCATGAATTTCTCTAGCTGTTAGGAAATTCTACATCCGTCAATTCCATCATCGATCAGATTTTTTTTTCTTTTTTCATTTCGTGTTTCGCAATTAGAAGATTTTAGTTTAACAATTCCTCATCGTTCAGCACTAACGACCACTATAAATGTTGAGGGACGAGTCATTTCGGAAGAGCAATGAAGGCAAAATCCAGGAGAGAGTTAAAAGCTCACTATTACCTATTGGCGGAACAAAATTTTTTTTTTTATACAATTGAACTCATTAATTTCTGTAGCTGTTAGGAAATTCTACATCCGTCAATTCCATCATCGATCCGATTTTTTTCTTTTTTCTCTTGGTGTTTCGCAATCCGACAGAGATTCGCTGATTCTCGTTTAATAATTCCTCATCTATCAGAATTAACGACCACTATAACTGTTGAGGGACGAGTAATTTCGGAAGAGCAATGAAGGCAAAATCCGGAAGGGAGTTAAAAGCTCACTGTTACCGATTCTCCGAACAATATATATTTTTTTGTTCATACAATTGGACTCATTAGTTACTCTACCTGTTACGAAAATTCATATGCGTCAATTCCATCGTCGATAAATTTTTTTTGTTCTCATTGTTTCGCAATTCCACAGCGATTCGAAAATTACCGCTCAATAATTCCTCATCGTACAGCAGACTCTGCAATATTAATTAATTATCGAGAACGCCGAATTTTACGTCGAGTGAGCATTTGCTACGGTTATACCGATATGACTACTCCATCCGCGCATATACCGTTAATATATCAATATTTGTCATTCCGTGATAATAAATATTCAGCCATTCGGTGTACATGTATACATACATGTATATGTAATTGCGGATAATACAGTGAGAGCGTTTGACGGTGGAATCTGGGTGGGCGAGAGCCTCAATTTCGTTTCCAAAATCCGTTGAGCCGTAAAAAAAAAAAAATCTCAACAAAATTGAAATATCATAGCAAAGTCAGGAATAAAAAATGTCATCAATCCGTACGATGCAGGGAAATTTGCGCTCCGAGAAATTTCCATCATTGTTGGCTCGATGTGAATCCGTCATTTATTCGCCGCTATTCCAGATCCGCCATTGCAAAATAAAAAAAAAAATGAAAAGCACAGCTTTGAAAATGTTGAAAGAAGCGAGACACAGCGGGAGGGATGCAGGGAATGCCGATGGCGAGGCCGCAAGGGATGAAAGGGGATGCGGCGCGGTGGTTGAGCGGTGAAGCACAGCGAGGCCAATAAATAATTCAGTAATCAATTTACACAACTTTTGCTTGCCGACCGTGGGCGACAGCGACGGTTCGGAAACAATTTCTATTTGCATGCGGGAAGTCCCCTGAGCGGCTTTGATTTTATTTAGTTCGGGGGCCAAAGGTACGAGGCCGCGCTGCCCGTTTCCGATGGTATTATCGCTTCCCTACCGAAAAAAAAGCTTCGCCACCTGTTTCGGTCGCGAGTTCGCGACTTTTTTTCCCTTCTCGTCGGTGTGGCTACCGTGATTTTTTTTTTTTTATACCCTTTCGGACCCACACCGCGACAACTGTGCAGCTCAAAGTTGTTTGCCCCGCGTCGACGACGAAGCGACCGCGTCGAACGAGCTCCACTATTTTTACACCATTTATTTTGTTAACTCTTCTCTTTTAATTAAACTTTTTTCATATTTTCTCGTGGAAAAAAAAAATACCCGCATTCGCCGGGAATTCCAGACGGGGTAACTGCGGTGTATGAATCAAGAGCGAGATTCGCGCAGAGCTCTGCGAGCCAAAAAAAAAAAAAATGGAATTTGTTTGATTGTTATTGTCAGAGATGAGACGGCTGAAGAATTAGGAAGCATGAGAAACGGTGTGAGATGCACGACGGGAAAATATCGACGATAAACTTACTTTTCCGGAACTTGTGTGAGATACTTCTTACTGGAATTATTTTTTCCTCCCCCTTTCCCACCGTCAAGAGTCTGTAATTTTGCAGGAGCGAAGATTCTTCGGTGTAATGAGGCAACTCTTGCACTGTGAGTTCAAATGGAGAGCGAGTAAAAAAAAAAAAGAAACATTTTACTGAAGCTTTTACCCGCGGTAATATATTAGGGGAGAGCGGGGTAAAATGGGCCAGTGGGGCAAGACGGGACAGACAATCGGAATGCATCGATGGGGCAAAACGGAGCTTCCTAAAATAATTGAAAAATTGCGTTCTTAAAATCGTTTCGACAAACACGATTTTCCAATAATTTCAGGACGTCCCATTTTGCCCCATCGATGCATAGCGATTGCCCCGTTTCGCCCCACTGGCCCCTTTTGCCCCGCTCTACGCTAGAGCCTCCGTATCGCGAACTCACGGATATTACTGAAGCGAAAGTTTTTTTCCCTTCAGCCTCACTACCACCGGTTCCGTCGTATTATACATTGCTCCGAACGGTCTTCCCACTAAATAAAGATGTGCCAGATCGATTCGCATAATCATCCCTGTAATCATAATGCGGACAGTAAGGGTGAACTTTTTTGCTTCCGATATATTTTTTTTTTCTTCCTCCCTTTAACTCTCATTCCGATGAGAACGAGGGAGATCGATAGTTTCGTCCGTTGACAGATAATACGGGAGATGGAGGAAAGAAAAATATACGAAAGCTCACCGGAGCGTGCATCGGCAGCGAAGCAATGATTTATACGATTTTCCGTACTCGGTGACCCAGTAAGGCCGCGCGGAATTACGCTAACGTACCCGAGGAATCATCGGCCAATTCGTCGTTAACGATCGGCTTTGTTTATGCATAATTCATCGAGTATGCACATATATTTATTGATCGATGACAGTATCGCGCCGCTCGCCGCTGTATAATCTCTCTATCTCGATTTTCTACTTCTCGGTGCGGTAGAACGAGGGCGCAATATTGCGGTGGTATTGGCTCGCGGAGTTTCCGCGGTCACGGGTCGTTAGTTATCAATGAAATTGGCCGAGGGATCGTTCGTCCGTGGCCGACCGATCGATTATTCATTCGATCGTTTCTGCCCGCGGATAGTCGAGGTACGATTCCTTTTGCAACGAAAACCGGCAAAGCCGCGAGCGCCAATTTCACTTGTCAATTACCCTCGAACGTAATCGCGATCGTTCGCTCGGTATGCGAGGACGATAACGTTTCGATCAAACTCTCGCGAGAAGGGTTGCGAGCGTTCATCGTCAATTATCGGAGAAGTATTTGCAATATTTTTTTATTTTTTTATTTTTAGCTCAAAGTCGAACTTCAAAGTTCATCGATCCTTTAAACCGAACTCGTTAGCCACTTCAATAAAAAAAATTATGTCCTAGTAACGAATGACATTGCTCGATTTTACGTTAATTGGCAATTTCTAGACTTCTTGACGTAAATATGCTTCTATAACGCTCGAGTTGCGCATTTTTTAATTATCTAGTTACATTACCGTCGAGAATTTGAGTCCTTTTAGAGGGAATTATGTCCTTTACTGTAACAAGTTTCGAAAAAAAATTCTGTTAAAACAGAAAAATCTGAAGTCGGTCTGTATAAATACAGTGATATTAAAATGATTACTTTTTAGACTGAAGTACCGAATTCGTGGACCAGTTAGTTATCAATGAAATTGGCCGAGGAATCGTTGCCATAAATTTTCTAACGATAAAAGTGCAAAACATTGATCAATGCAAGAAGCATTTACAATTTCAATTTTTTAATTTTAGGTAAAAGTCGAACTGTGTTTGATCTCTTAAAGGAAACCTGTTAGCGACATCAACAAGAAATTATCTCCTACTAACGAGTGAGCGTTTTTTACACTACCGAGAATTTTTACCCGCAGAGACATTACAGAGAGTCTTTTTCCAAGTTGCTTCATCACTGTCGCGACTTCGAGCCCTTTCAAAGAGAATTATTTCCTTTTATGTATAATAATTAATTTTAAAAAAAATTCTGTGAAAACACAAAACATCTGAAGTCCGTCTGTACAATTACAGTGACATTAAAATGATTACTTTTTTAACTGTAAAGTACGAAATTCATGTACCAGTTTTCACTCGTACCAGTTTCGCAAAGTCTTTTCTCCGACCTTCCACCCCGACTGCCTTGTACACACGCACCGACGTGCAACAAGCCGACTTTCCGGAAAGTCCACCCCTTCCAATTCGGCGTTCCTGTGCACGGAGCAAAACCGATAAAATCTCTTGCCTTCGCCGCACATACCGCGACTCAGACCCTTAACGGCTGTACCGGCGCTAAATTGCTGATTGTAATGTACGCCTACTACCCCGTGCGGAGCTTTCTTAACGAGGCTCCGAGAGCCCGAAGCGCGAAGTATAAACGCCGCCGCTCCAGGAGGCGACGGTGGAAAATTCCTGGAGGCAGAGGAAACGGCCCGCGATGGGGAGGCGAAGCTGAAACCGGAGAATGAGTGCGTGGTCGTTTCCAGATCCATCCTCACCTCGTAACGGGCCGCGTTGGGATCCTCAGCCAACTCCCGCGACCTCCAACCCCCTCGACAAACCACTCTTTCGCACATACACGGTGCTACATACGTAAACAAATTGACCGGCAATTAGTAGTAATTTTATATTTGTTATCAGTAAAATTTGAACTGTTAAGGCACTAAATTGCTGTTTGTAATGTACGCCTACTACTCCATTAGTGTCGTTTCCGATGCATGGTAAAAAATTGACCAGTTATTGGTAGTAATCTTGTATGTTATTACTAAAATTTGAACTTATATTACGCTAAATTGCCGATTGAATGTACGTCGACTACGACGTTAGCTTCGTTTCCGATGCATGGTGAAAAATTTACCAGTAATTAGCAGTAATTTTATATTTGTTGTTATTAGTAAAATTTGAACTGTCAAGGCGCCGAATTGCCGATAGTAAAGTATGCCTACTACTCCGTTAGTTTCGTTTCCGATGCATGGTAAAAAATTGACCAGTTATTGGTAGTAATCTTGTATGTTATTACTAAAATTTGAACTTATATTACGCTAAATTGCCGATTGAATGTACGCCGACTACGACGTTAGCTTCGTTTCCGATGCATGGTGAAAAATTTACCAGTAATTAGCAGTAATTTTATATTTGTTATTAGTAAAATTTTAACTGTCAAGGCGCCAAATTGCCGATTGTAATGTATGCCTACTACTCCGTTAGTTTCGTTTCCGATGCGTGGTAAAAAATTGACCAGCAATTGGTATTAATATTATATATGTTATTAGTAAAATTCGAACTGTTAAGACGCCAAATTGCTGATTGTAATGTGCGCCTACTACCCCATTAGTGTCGTTTTCGATGCATGGTAAAGAATTGATTAGTTATTAGTAGTAATCTTGTTTGTTATTTCTAAAATTTGAACTTATATTACGCTAAATTGCCGATTGAATGTACGCCGACTACGACGTTAGCTCCGTTTCCGATGCATGGTGAAAAATTTACCAGTAATTAGCAGTAATTTTATATTTGTTGTCATTAGTAAAATTTTAACTGTCAAGGCACCGAATTGCCGTTTGTAATGTATGCCTACTACTCCGTTAGTTTCGTTTCCGATGCGTGGTAAAAAATTGACCAGCAATTAGTAGTAATATTATATTTGATATCAGTAAAATTCGAACTGTTAAGACGCCAAATTGCTGATTGTAATGTACGCCTACCAAGCGAGAAGCACAAACGCCGCCGCTCCTGGAGGCGACGTTGGAAAAATTCCTCGAGGCACAGGAAACTCCCCGCTGCGAGGAGGCCAAGAGTGAATCCGGAGAATGAGTGCGTGGTCGTTTCCAGATCCATCCTCACCTCGTAACGGTCCACGTTGGGGTCCTCAGCCGGCCCCGCGACCCCCTCCAACCCCCTCGGAAAACCACCCTTTCGCACGTACCCGGCGATACCGGCGAACCGAACGACATTTCTTTCTCTCGCTTACGGTTACTCCTCCGCAATATCCTCCCCGTTTCACCATTTTACCCCCACCCATTCCAAACCCCGATGTTTCTCATTCTCCCTCCCACACCCCTTCCCAACCGTACGGTTTTTGCAACAATTAATTTTCGTTTAGCTTAATTAAATTTCCCTCTCGCCTTCCTCCGCTATCTCCCAGTTGGTTCCGTGACCCCCTCCAGGGTGAAACCGTGTTCGCGATTCAGCCCGACGGTGAACAGCGCGCTCGACGCTGTACCAAAGTCTCACCGTCCCGTTTTCGCTCTCTCTGCGGAGTTACAGTGTGCAGGCTGGATTCGGAGTCGAATTGATTCTCCTTCTGGAACGGTATCGCGAGTGCCCTCGCAGCACTCCCGCAGTCCTTTCGATTCCCTCCCGGCCCTCTCCATCGTACACAAGGTTATTTGTAATTCGTTCCGACGCGACTACCGGAGAAGGAGGGCGAGTACTCGCCGGCTTTACCAGACACACGGACGTGCAAAATATCTCGACTGGAACTGATCGTTCCTTTCCGTACGTGCACAGCGCTCCGCTTGCGCAATAGCGATATTCGGTACCGGTTCGGACAATGATACGGGTACTTGTGCACAAAATAGCACCGGAGAGAAAATTCACCGGCCCTTGAGTGCCAATGCGGAATTCGCTCGGATAAACGCGATCTCGGATGGATGAGGTCGGAGGGCGGCGAGAATATCGAAATTTCAAACGATTTGTCGACGGTCGAGCGGAGTCGGATTTATTGCATAAATTAATCGCCCGCGCGCCAGCTGGAGTGTCTGGGAAAGTTTATGTATATACGCAATTGGACATAGTCGGAGCTTATTGAAAGCGGGATTTTTTTTAAATTTATTGTTTGTTGATTTTATTTCATTTTTTTTGGAAATAAAAGTAATATGGGATTTTGTTGTTTTTGGGGAAAGTGTTTTATTTGGCCCGCAAATGTCGCAGGCTGTATGTATATACGTATGTTTATAAGCTGTACCATATACGAAATTGGACAAAGTCGAAGCTTATTGAAATCGGAATTTTTTCATTTATTTTTTCTTGATTTCGTTTTATTTTATTTTCTGAAAATAAAAATAATATGAAATTTTGTTATTTTGGGGGAAATAATTTTATTTGAAATGCAAATGTTGCATTGGCCGACGTAACTCGAAGTGCATATTTATGCTTTAATATATATTTTTTTTATATCATTTTTTACGAGGGGAATTGCAAACGCTCGCTTTATTGAAAACGGAGGGCAGCGCGCGAATTTCGCAGGGAAAGTAGTGGAGGTCAATTATGCCGAGGCCGTGAGGGGAGAGTCGAGAGGGAAAGCGTTGACGATCGATTCCTCTCATCGGGGATAGGGAGAGAGAGTGTGTCGTCCTTTTTCGTGGCGTTCGGACCACTTTGTGTCCGGAGCCCTTGAATATCCCTCCCTCACTTCGCTACTCACCCTCGGCGTCGACGGCAGTAGCACGCTCGACTTGAATATCGATTCACCGTCGAATGTCAGCCAATCTAGCGTGAAACCAATCTGCTATTTCTGCCTTTCAAAGAGGCCTGACCGTCCGTGAGCGTTCGGGTGTGCCGAATGTTTTTAAGAGCCGACTAGCTGCTGAGTCAAACTTGAGTACGTACGATCCAACTTCTCTCGAGTGTAGAGCCTTGGCGAAAAAAAAATTGCAGCGTTTTTTTTTTTTTATAACTTCTATCGTCACGCACAAATGAGATTCGCCCCAATTCCCCTCAATGATACTCCGACCATTATTATTATTTCCGAGATTGAGGGATATTTAATTGCGTTCATTACAAAAAAATCGGTCCAATAACTCATTTTTTTGAAATCATATCGAGCTTCGTTTCCGATGCATGATAAAAAATTGACCAGTAATTTGTAGTAATTTTATATTTGTTATTAAAAAAAATTTAACCGTGTGACTCGAATAACACAAACTTCGTTGGAAGTTTGTGTTATTTGAGTCACCTTCGTCTCCGTATTTAATGAAGACTCCGAAGGTCTTTATCGGTGAAATAACTTCGTACATCGTCTTCTTGAGTCGCGACGAGACTTTGTTATTTCTGCTTCTGAATCAACATCATTTTGCCATAGACGTTCCATATCAACGACAACTAATGCATAAGCAAAAGTTTTCCTTCGGGTATAACGAAGGGTCGGCATGAGTTCCGGCTGAATAACTCCGAGGGAATTTTCTTAAATGGCCCAAACTCATTTTCAATTGGGAGGATTTGAGAGTGAAACTTTTCGCAAGCCGGCACATCGTTACCCGGACAACAGTGGCTGAGGCTCCGTTTTCACTGTACCGTGTATGTGTGTGCCTGCGTGTGTGTGTGTGTGTGTGTGTGTGCATGGGTGTGTGTCCGTTACGGGGAGTGCTTTCAACAAACTTTCCGGCTCAACCGCTCGAAAGAGGATCAGGCTTTCTCTTCCGGTGCTGGTCCCTTTCCTAGCTTCGACGTCCTCGCCGCACCATCGCCAACTCAGCTAACGAAGGATAAGCTATCAAATGACCCGTAATTCCGCTGCAGAATCGGTGGGAAGTGATCGCGAGTCGCCAAAATGACGTGCAGTGATGTGTCTAGGAAATGTAATCAACAACTGTAGAGTAAAAGTAGGATAGAATGGTGAAGATATGGCTCAGTCCGTTTTCCAGGTGGGTTTCGATCTGGCTGGTCGTTACATCCCAGCTTGGCGCGAGATTGGCCGGACCTGCCAGCCAGACCAACCCCACCTGGATTAGCATGGTAATCAATGACGTTTAGACGGATAGAAAAAGCCTAAGTAGGAATCAGTCGACCCGCGGATCGCCAACTCAGCTGACGAAAGATAAGATATTGAACGACCCGTAATTCCGCTGGAGAACCGGTGGGAAACGATCGCGAGTCGCCAAAATGACGTGCAGTGATGTGTCTAGGAAATGTAATCAACAACTGTAGAGTAAAAGTATGATAGAATGGTGAAGATATGACTCAGCCTGTTTTTCCAGGTGGGTTTCGATCTGGTTGGTCGTTACATCCTAGCTTGGCGCAAGATTGTCCGGACCTGCCAGCCAGACCAACCCCACCTGGGTTAGCACATTAATCAATGACGTTCAAACGGATGAAGAACGCCCAAGTAGTAATCAGTCGATCCGAGGATCGCCAACCCAGCTGACGAAGGATAAGGTATTGAACGATCCGTAATTGAACTGGAGAAACGGTGGGAAATGATCGCGAGTCGCCAAAATGACGTGCAGTGATGTGTCTAGGAAATGTAATCAACAACTGTGGAGTAAAAGTATGATAGAATGGTGAAGATATGGCTCAGTCCGTTTTCCAGGTGGGTTTCGATCTGGCTGGTCGTTGCATCCCAGCTCTGGCGCGAGATCTCCAGGTGGGTTTCGATCTGGCTGGTCGTTGCATTCCAGCTCTGGCGCGAGATTGGCCGGACCTGCTAGCCAGACCAACCCCACCCGGGTCAGCGAGTTAATCAATGACGTTCGAACGGATGAAAATCGTTGAAGTGGTAATCAGTCGATCCGAGAATTTCCTGTACCATCGTAACGATTCTTGCCTCTCCACCCTTCGGGGAAATCATCCCAAAGGCGATACCCCGGATATTGTATATCCTGTCGGATATAGAAGAATCATTTCTAATTACCAAGGGTCTCGAGGGAGATTAAGACATAATAAAAGGTCTGGGATCGTCTCAGTTCATCCACTGGCTATATCTACTGGTCCAGCAAGACTCGCTACTTTTTTTCTTTCCTTTTTTTTCTCGCAGAGAAATTAAGCATCGGTTTTTTGGGAATCAACTTTACGACTAACTGCCAAATTAATTACATCTCCTGTCACCAGATTATTGTATTCGTTATCATTATTATTATTATTGTTCCTATTTTTATAAAAACAGTTCTAATTAATTCATTACAGAATTCGCATCGGTGAGATTTTTTGCGGTTCTCTCGTGACGGTTTCTCTGTCCCAATTATTATAAATTAACGTTGCCTCGATTTTAATTTCTTAATCTAGTTCCCGTCGTCCATCGTTTGTGAGTGGTCGGCAGCGAGTGACGACGGCCGCACGACGGGGAAACGATGCGGGAGTGAAAAAATAAAAAATAATGTGACGGAAACGTTGCCACAGAGAATAATTATTGTTCCACGATGCCTCGAGTTTCGTTGCACACATATGCACGAATGTATGCACAGATACGCGTGTAGATACGCTCGTTCATAACGAACTGCACGGAAGTGCCGCTTTTAATCGCGGCGAGGACTTTGAGCACGCGAACGAGGAACTCCACTTGCGACATGTACTTGCGCCCGAAAGTCTGCCGGAAAGTTAAGTAGGTTTAACGTTCAAACAGCGGTGGAAGCACCGAGGGCGCAGAGCGGGAGTGGCGGGGAGGGCGCGGCGGTGAATTTTACCGAGATATTCTAACTGAAATATAACCAGACGCAGCCAGAGTGCGGTCGAGGCGCGTACCCACCTCCCGCAACCCCTTACTTTATCTCGAACACGTTAAATGTAGTGGCAATTAATTTATTTATTTATTTTTTATTTTTTATTTTTTATTTTTTTTTTTTTGTCAAACACGCCACGAACGCCCGGAACTTGTTGCAAACTATTCGGCCGATGGTTATCCGAGTTTTGAGTAACCACGAAACTTTTCCCACGGTCCGCTGAAAACTCATACGCGGCGCATATGTGTCTCCGTACGTTTCACTTGGACCAAACTGATTTACCGTGAATTCACGAAAACTTTCGACGTGAATTACCGACCCGGTGCGCGCCCGCATTTCCGCGAATGTGCGCGCGTGCGCGCGCGAAAGTCTCTGGGGTTTCTTCGCGTGTGTCGTAGCTCGTGATACATTTCCTTCGGACAGCCCGGGCGGAAGAGGATGATGAGGATGAGAATGGACGAGAATGGACCCGACCGGAAACTCGGAATTAAAACAAAAGTATACACGCCGGTGCCCACCGCAGCGTGCACAACCCGGCCAGAAAGCACGGAAAGAGCACGGCCAACGAAAGTTTCGTATACTTTGATACTTTAGACTCCGGAGCTACCCACCGAGTGCACTCAACTATATGTTTGCGGTAACGAGAGTTTGTTCGCGTTACACCCTCTGCTACCCCTTTCATACCCACCCAACGCCCAGGACCTTCCAGACCGGAGCTCTCGTGTCTTTCGCGAAAATGTTTGAGACTCTCTTCAACATTGTATATAACATGCGCGTTGTACTCCGTTCGCTACTGAGTAAAGTTACGCGGGAGATAATGATCATCTTTGACACTGGTGTCTCGAGTTTGTAATTTTTATGGTTTTTTTTTTTACGCCGATGTTTCACAGTTTGCTCGGGCAGAAAAGTGCCGGGCAGTTAAACTTATTTTCTCTAATGCTTTTGTTGGTCAACTGGAAAGAGACTTGGCTGTTGACGGGTCGAACATTAGGTAGGAAAATAATCCCTTTAATCCCACCCACACCCAGAAAAATAATTTATTTGACGGCCACCATTTATTTGGTTCGAGTAAAATATTTATTTGATTTAAATAAATATTTATTTCATTTAAGTAACTAGTTACTTAATTAAAATAAATATTTGCTTAAATCAAATATTTTACTTCAACCAAATAAACGGTGGCAGTCAAATAATTTTTTTTTCTGGCTGCAACGCCCGGAACCTTCCAGACCGCAGTTCTCGTGTCTTTCGCGAAAATGTTCGAGACTCTCTTCAACGTTATACATTAAATGCGCGTTATTCTCCGTTCGCTACGGAGTAAAGTTACACAGGATATAATAGTGATTTTCGGCATTGATATCTCGAGTTTGTAATTTTTTTTTTTTACCCGAACGGAGGATACTCGCTAGATTCTACAGCGCACAATTCGTGATCGGAATTTCGATGCTTCACGGTTCGCTCGAGCTGAAAAATCCCGGGCAGTTGAATTTACTTAATTTTATAAACTGAAACGAGATTTCGCTGTTAACAGGTTGAACATTGAATAGTCAATTCATTAAATAAAACTTGAAAATAAAAACTTTCATATCGCTTCCTCATAAAAGTTGAAAATTGAAATGATTATATCGTTTCCTCATATAAGTTGGAAATTGAAGATTTCATATTGCTTTCTCATAATGTACCTTTATTCGCGAAGCCTCTTCTATGAGGAACCATTGTCTGTATTTTTGGCTTCATTAAAATCTCGATTTTTTTTTCTACATAAGAAAGTTTCCTCTATGAGGAAGCAAAAAAATCTATATCTCGTTTATCAGTTGGACAGAAGCCCTCTCGTCAGTTTGATCGCGAGTAGTCGAGGTCGATGCATGATCAGACTTCCGAATAATCCGCCTCTTGCTCGGTGCTCCCTCGCTGCAGGGAGAATGCAATGCAGTGGTTGCTTCGGATATTCCAATACAAATCCCGCGTATCGCCGCAACACTCGGGATATTCGTGCATTGTTCGCCTTCTCATATTTCCCTCGCGGTCTCCGCGAGCGTCCAGCGTATTTACGCTCCGTTGAAATTCACCAATAGCAGGGGCGGTGAAGGAGGGGGCGGTCGGACGCATACGAGAAAACTGGGTTGTCCGCCCCAGGGATTCCGCAGTCTGCGATACTATGGAGCTTTCATAATTCTATCAACCTTAATGACGTTACGGATTGATATCGACATCGGCGTGTATATTACAATTTTAACGAAGCCACTCAAGCGCATGTTTAATACCAATTTCTCTGCCGATGGTATGCCCGGTCTGTATGTCGTTATTGCATGAGAGTTCGAGTCAGTAAGAGCCAAGGGTATAAACGGTATTAGCGATGCGATTGAAGAGCGACGTTAAGTAACAGAACCGTCTGTCAAGGATAGGAGGAACAGAAAATCGTGTTATTCGCTCGACTGCATAGGATCGCTTCCAACGTCCGGTTTCGACGAATGTAGTTAGGAGAAAACGCCGAGAGATTCGAGACGTCGGAACGAACATGTTAATGTGAACCAGCCCGAATGGCACCCAAATCGACCCTATCCACCACTTTTTTATAATGTAATTTATAATGTAACTTATAATGTAATTTATAGTGTAATTTATAGTGTAATTTATAGTGTAATTTATAGTGTAATTTATAGTGTAATTTATAATGTAATTTGTAATGGAATTTATAATGTAATTAATAATGGAATTTATAATATAATTTAGTCCATAGCGAGGACTCTTCGCGTCCATGCTATGGACTATGGAATTTCGAAAGCGGAGAATTATATTTCCGGAGATTTACGAGAAATGCGTCATTTCCGGTTTGAAAATCTTATTCTTCGACCGGAAGTGACTCCATACCAGAAGTACATTTCCATCAAACTTTTCGCACTAGTCAGTTAATATTCCAGGGTAACTGATAGTTTATTTTTTTTTCCCGTGAAAAACCGGTATAATGTAATACGTGAGAAGATAAACATTGTAATTTAAAACTAACTCGTAAAGAGGGTCTTGATAAGAGGGCCCTCTTGAGACCGAGTGCGGCACGCAATTCGTATCGAACTCACCTTTATTTATCGAAAATCGATAGCCGGCGTTCACGATGCGTCGAAGGGTTTCAGCTCTTAATCGTGTTATTCCATTTGCATAATACCTTCGGCTTTATCCTGTAGTTATCCGGGCCCGTGGAGCTTTCCCTCCGCGACTTCGTCTTCTTCGTCGTTCCTTTATTTACCTCCCCTTTTTATCGCTAAGTCAACCGAACGTTTACCAGAATCGCGGCGCGGATAATCGGATATATGCGAGACAGGTAATCCGAGAGGCACGTCGAAGGTGTGTTACTCGCCCCGTCCTAGCTGTCACACTGACAAGCTCTCGACTACCGCCCGACGATCCCTGAGTACACATCGCCTCGCTGCTAACCAAGACATTACCGCATAATCCCCGAGCCTCGGGTGCTTCTCAATGTCGTGCACTTTCTCTCGATAATTTTATTCAATTTTTTTTTAATTATTTTTTTCTCTCTTATATCTTCAACATACTGTAATGTCACGGATGGCTTTTTTGTACACTGAGAGAACGATCTAGTAAATATGACTATATCGCTTCAAAAATATCACCATAGCACATAGTAGTTGGGAACTAGGGCGCCACCCATGGTAGGAAGTACCGGATTTATAAGAATTTTTCGTCGATATTATGGTGAAAATTCTTGGCAAATCTGGAACTTTCCCCCACAGTTGGCGCTTTAGTTCCCTACTAGTACATATTACTATGTCGCTTGAGAGATATCACCATAGCACATAGTAGTAGGGAACTAGGGCGCCACCTATGGTAGGAAGTTTTGGATTTATAAGAATTTTTCGTCGATATTATG
The DNA here is from genome assembly GCA_958510785.1 of Exephanes ischioxanthus. Classification (NCBI taxonomy): domain Eukaryota; kingdom Metazoa; phylum Arthropoda; class Insecta; order Hymenoptera; family Ichneumonidae; genus Exephanes; species Exephanes ischioxanthus. The sequence continues at coordinate 4,398,022 of OY294016.1, forward strand.
GTGAAAATTCTTGGCAAATCTGGAACTTTCCCCCACAGTTGGCGCTTTAGTTCCCTACTAGTACATATTACTATGTCGCTTGAGAGATATCACCATAGCACATAGTAGTAGGGAACTAGGGCGCCACCTATGGTAGGAAGTACTGGATTTATAAGAATTTTTCGTAGATATTATGGTAAAAATTCTTGGAAAATCTGAGACTTTCCGCCATAGGTGGCGCTCTAGTTCCCTACGACTATGTGCTATGCTCATTTTTCTTAGATGATTGGTAGTTTTTACTAGATCCTTCTCACAGGGTATTATTTTCTCTTTGGAGCAACCAACTCGGCTACAGAACGCGTAGGATGGAAAGACTTGGTAAACACAATGACAAACTGCTCAAGACGTTTGTTTAATAATAGCTGCAGCGGTGCAGAGTGAACGCGCAGAGATTCGGCGACTTACTGAACGACTAGCCTGGATAGAGGTTAGTTCTTATAGGATAACCCGGTGGGAATGTGTGGATGATGGGAAAGTAATTTGAGAGTTGGAAAATACTGGAAAAGGCAGATGTTTCGGATTCCTGGAAGGTCGGCCAGTGGCGAGCAAAAGGAGTGTCACGGTCAAGCGTGGGATGGCGCAATTTACAGGAGGACTTCGGGAGATAAAGGATAGGCGTTTGGGAACGTCCAGGAAAGGGCATAACGCACGGCAGTGCGATGAAAAGTGGCGGCGGATGGCCAAGATAGCGGAGCTGAGAGCAGTCGAAATGTGGGAACAAATTTCATTCGAATTGTCTCATTAATATTGCGAGTACCGGAGAATCGACGTAGTGGATTTAATGTTAAGCCCAAAAGAGGTTTAATCCGATTTCTGTTATATCGGCCCGACAATGCTCCATAATGCGCCTTACACGTGTAACGGCGGTGTCACTCGAGCGACTTCGGGTTGCGTGATCGGAAGTCTTTTGATATAAAAGCGTCGAAGCCAAGCCTCCCGAGTGGAGACCGAACAGCGAGGATGAGGATGCAAGGTTCGGTGCGAGGAGAGCTCCGCTTAAGTGCTCGGAGTGGGTAAACGTCTAAACCTTGGGAGTTTCTCGCTCGCGACAGCATCAGCCCTGTATAACGGCACCGGGATAGGAGCGGACATAACGTAAATCCATGTTTACTATGCTAATACCCGGAAACTTGCCGGCTGAAAGGATGCGCTCGAGAAAAGGGGGTTTGGCTGCGGGTGGAGGCGGTCGAGGGTGGAACGGTGGAGGAAGAGCCAGTCGTACCGCTCGCGCGCGGTCTATCAAATATGCAAGGCTACTTCCGAGCTTCGCGACGACGGGGGCGAAAACGGAAGTGAGACGAGGCCGGAGACAGGGACAAACAGAGGGGGGCGCAGGGGAGACAAGTCTGGAAGCCACGTCGCCGCCGCCACTGCTGTACTCGTTCAGGCGCGAATGTTTCCACGCGGCGTCTGCCTGTATTCAGACTCTATTCATTTCCATTCTCTTACCGTAACGCTACTCCTCAGGTGATACTACCGTAATCTCTCTCATCGGTCACCACTTTTTTAGAGGGTCATCCAGATTCCTTACCGTGAAAATCCGACCGGGTCATTGCGGACTAATGGGTGGGATTTCCCTGGCGGAAATTTTGGAGCGTTATATACTCGATAAAATGGTGCAGGACTCGATAAAACCCTGGCGAGGCCCAGTCGGGACCTTCTCGGGACCCGATGGAACGCTCGAAAAATGTCTGCTGGGGCTGTTTTTCAAATTGCAACGACCGAAGTGTTGTTGCTATTTGAGTGCAGAAAGTATTGTTCGTTCATGGTGGAGGATTCAGCCAAGGCGTTAAAATTAATTAACAATTAAGTCGGTCAGGCGCGAATGTTTCCACGCGGCGTCTGACTGTGTTCAGACTCTATTCATTTCCATTCTCTTACCGTAACGCTACTCCTCAGGTGATACTACCGTAATCTCTCTCATCGGTCACCACTTTTTTAGAGGGTCATCCAGATTCCTTATCGTGAAAATCCGACCGGGTCATTGCGGACTAATGGGTGGGATTTCCCTGGCGGAAATTTTGGAGCGTTGTTTCAGGACCCGATAAAACCCTGGCGAGGCCCAGTCGGGACCTTATCGGGCCCCGATGGAACGCTCGAGAAATGTCTGCTGGGGCTGTTTTTCAAATTGCAACGACCGAAGTGTTGTTGCAATTTGAGTGCAGAAAGTATTGTTCGTTCACGGTGGAGGATTCAGCCAAGTCGTTAGAATTAATTATCAATTAAGTCGGTCAGGCGCGAATGTTTCCACGCTCCGTCTGACTGTGTTCAGACTCTATTCATTTTCATTCTCTTACCGTGACGCTACTCCGCCGGTGATAGTACTGTAGTCTCGCCCACCGGGCTGCATTTTTTTAGTCATCCAGACATCTTACCGTGAAAATTCGAACGGGTAATTGCGGACTAATCGCTGGGATTTCCCTGGCAAACATTTTGGAGCTATATAGGAGGCTCCGATAAGGCCTTGGCGAGGCCCAGTCAGTGACTCGTCGAACCACGATGGCACGCTAAAAAATGTCTACTGGGGCAGTTTTTCAGGGTGGAGGATTCAGGCAAATCGTTAAAATTGTATCATTCGTTTATGTATCGCATTAAATACCGTGGAAAGGATTACACAATCACCTCGCTGGTACGCGAGATGGCTTACGCATACACGGGAAGACGATCGGTGAGTAGATGAAAAGAAGCAAATATTTTTTTCAATGGCTTCTTCATACCGGAAGTTTTTTTTACGATAAAGAATTAATTTCTTTATTAATAAATAAATAATTCATCGCGAGGTTTGGCCGAAGCAGATTTGGCCGAATGTTCAACGAGAATCTTCCCACTTCATGACCGGAAATCCAGTGTGAAATGGCGAATCTTCATTCGCCCCAGAGGGTAAAAAATAATTTTGTCAAGTTCACCGCGAGAGAATATGGCGGTAGGGACGGCGGAGGCAGCGCGGCTACCGGATACTCGAGGAAACTTTTTAACATCCGTTTTCTTGGCTGGCGAACAAACTCCCGCGGCGTCAACGGAGCCAGGGAGAGAGAGCTTGGGAAACACGACACGCATTCGCACGGCAAGGAAAGTGAGGGTACCTAGAACTCCGTGCAATCGTGCAGTTCTCATGAACTTGTTGTTGTCGTTGTTCCCCACTTTGAAAAGCTACACGGACGGATGAACGAGAATACACGATGAATTAGCCGCACAGAGTGTCACACGAGAGCCCGCAAATTGTATGTGTGTTAACGTCGGTCCTCGGCTGGCAATTAGACCAGGTTCACTTATTTTTCCAAGTTCAACACTGAGAATACGGAACTCACTACCTTTGGACTATGCTCGTGTACAGATTTTTTCCAGTCTATGTTTTCCAGTCCATTTTTCCCAGTCCATTTTTTCCAGGCCATTTTTCCCAGTCCATTTTTCCCAGTCCATTTTTCCCAGTCCATTTTTCCTAGGCCATTTTTCTCAGTAGATTTTTCCTAGTTCATTTTTCTCAGTCCATTTTTCCCAGTCCATTTTTCCCAGTCCATTTTTCCCAGTCCATTTTTCCCAGTCCATTTTTCCCAGTCCATTTTTCCCAGTCCATTTTTCCTGGTCCATTTTTCTCAGTAGATTTTTCCTAGTTCATTTTTCTCAGTTGATTTTTCCTAGTAGATTGTTCCTAGTACATTTTTCCCAGTAGATTTTTCCCAGTAGATTTCTCCCAGCACATTTTTCCCAGCATATTTTTCCCAGCACATTTTTCCGCCAATGAATAGACACATGGAAACCCACCTTAATTGTATCCTCATAAAGCGCCGCATTTCACATATCCACAAAAGCGTACAGAACGTTGTGTAACGGAGATTAGCATGGTACTAGTTACAGAAAATTTACAATGCGTAATGAAAATGTCACTATACAAAAAGGAAAATGTCACCCAAATGGTAAATAGCTACTATAAAAATCAATTCTACTTCTTTATCCATAGAAGAGTCTCATTTTTTCCGGCCTGGAAGCTCAGCTTGCGGGCATCAAAACGGACCGCCGTGATAGTAGGGTAATCCGGCGGTAAAGGAAACCATTCGAAACCATATATTTCGGGTGCAATAAGGAGGCGGAAGGCATTTTCTCCGAACTGCGTACACACGGACCACAGATGATAGTCTCTTCCTCCTGCCGAATTTCGTCCCCCCTCGTACAACCCCACGTAATACCATTGGCTACCTCAATCCCGCGCTTTGCAGCTTCGAGCACCGAGCTTGCAATAACCCTTTGCCTCGGATAGCCTCCTACGGTAGAGCATTGAGATTTTGGTACTGGATTCTCAACGCCGTGGAAGTCAACGCCGTGGAATAAAGAGCGAATTCAGTGGAGAATCAATTCGGTGATTCGACCGATAGTCCAATGCCGATACTTCCCGGAATGCCTTTCGGGTGGAGAACAAACTATCGAAGAAATGGCAACGATAGTGGCTTCGGTAAATCGAGCATACGAAATTGGACAACCGGGCTGGGTCGAAATTGTTTCTTGTTAGTTCGTCTCGAAGCTGAGATGGAGAATCTGCGCGAGGGATAGCGAATGAGCTTTTTTTCAAACATCTTTCTCATTATTTTCGGAAGTTTGGGCGATTTTTTGCGGCCTTGCGAAGATTCCGAAAAAATAAGAACAAACTTTCTTCTGTTTATCCGATCTTTCGCGCGTACTGTGGGGCTGTCGCAAACGTTATTTAGGACGCATGCGCGAACCCGAGACACTTGGCCGCACTCGGGCAAGGCAAAGCTCTGCATTGTCGCGGGATTAAAGTATTACCAGGAGGACGGAACGGGAGCCGGTAGTTAGATGAGAGAGCGATTCCTCCGGAGTCCTCTCATACGTTGCATGAGCAAGCGCACGTAACTCGGCGCGCACATGCGATGATTGTATAATACGTGTGTAAATACTCGCCGGAAAAGCTCGTACATCCGTTACGTAATTCGGAATTCATTTCCCATATTCTTAATTTTTTTAAACAATTTTGGCCCCATTCGTATTCGATGTCGTGTAATTTTTTTGGAGTTATTTGTAATTATTAACTCTACGCCGCAATTTCACTAAAATTTATTATAATATGACATTAACTAAAGTCTTGTCTCTCGCATTTTTTAAGAATAAATGTAATGCAATATTTTTTTTTTTTTTCTTTCACAATTTCGAACCCATTCACACTCGATGTCGAGCTATTTGTAATTATGTAATTAATTATATGCCGCAATTTCACTAAAATTTATTATAATATGAAATTAGGTAAAGTCTTCTCTCTCGAAATTCTGTTTAATTAATGTAATGCAATACTCTTCGCGAAATGTAATACCATTCCTTGCCCGCACGACGTACATCACCCAGTTTCTCCGCGCGTTTTGGTGAACCTTCCATCGTTTCGCATATTTTCCAACACACGAAATTCATTAAAATCTCGTTAAATCTAGTTTGCAAATTTGCTTAATAATGAGGAATTTCGCTGTAGCTGCTGATAAAACATCCCCGAGTGAGGTCCGTCGAGAGGATTATTTCGCAATATTAACCATTTTTTAGACGAGTATTGGAAGCTGCGGTGATTGAAGAAACCACGAGTGAAAACTTAATGGTGAAAAATTAGCCACTACGGGGCGAGCGTGGATTCAAGTGGAATTCGAAAACACCCGCGTAACTTGTACGTACAAAGGGTGGGGAAGGCGGGGGGGGGGGGGGGGGAGGGGTAGCGGCAAAGTACCTTTCGTAGTCCCTTCCAACCTCACTCAGCGGCACTTTTGCCTATCCAGCGAGCGCTCCCTCCCGGCCTGGCTTACGAATGCATAAAGTAATTTCCGCAATTTCTCTCGAACTTCGTACACGCCGTCGTGCTGCTCCCTTTGTCCCTTTCCTTCCCTTTGCTCTCTGCCTGTGAACTTAAATTTCGACCGAACCGTGCGAGTGCGGAAACGGCATCGCGACGCAGCCGGGATAGTTTGAGTTTTCCGGGCGCAACACGGGGCGCAGAATCCATCGTATCGTCCCCATCTCCCTACGTTCCGCGACCCTCTTCCGTCCTCTCATTTTCACTTCTATTCCAGCAATTTACGTCAGACCATCAATGAGTAATGAGAAAAGCAGTTTCCCTCTTTAGCTTCGCAGTGTTGAATAGTTCTGAGAGAATCTCCCTCGCCGTGCAACACGCGACTCTCGGATGTAATTCTCGCAGAGTCGACGGCTCAGCGATCGGTCGATGAGCTGCGGATGACGAAGAGGCAAATAAAGGGATTGTTTCTCGCGAATTGCGACTCAATCGGAATTTTTAAAAAATTCAACTTACAATAGGGATCTAAGATTTTAGTATTTTTACGAAGATCTTCGATCTCTATAGTTGGGTGAAAAAAAGAATGGTTTTCTTTCATGAGTTAATTCATCGATAAAAATGTTGTGAACTAGAGATTTTAAATACACTGAAGATGCGGTAAAAATTTTGTAATATCCATATTATTTTGTTACAATTTGGTATCGTAAAAAAAAAATTGTCAATCCATCCATGAAAATGTTCTGAACTAGAGATTTTCAATCCACTGAAGATGCCAGAGAAATTTCGTAATATGTCAGTGAGACGATTTAAGGATAGAACGTTGTAACGGTATAGTAGAACAAGATAATAAGTAATACGGTAACGAAAAGTATAAAATTATCAGATTTTTGATACCAAGAACTTCGATCTCTATAGTAAGATGATTTTTTTTTTTTATGAGTAAATGCATGAATGAAAATATTCTGAATTAGAGGTATTCGGTCCACTGAAGACGCCGTTACAATTTGATGATATTTCCCTTTTACGATTTAAGGCTAGAGCGCTACAACGGGACAGTGGAGGAAGATAATAAGTAATGCATTAACGAAACGTATAAAATTATCAGATTATTTTTTTTCGAACGAATCGCGAACCAGAGTAAATTGTTTAATTCTTGTTTATCCGTCCTTAGGGCTTTCGAGGTATTGGGCGTCGCTACTATAGTCGGGATGAGAGGAAGTAATTAGTCGCTCGAGAACTGCACCGTGGATAAATTGTAAACGCTTCGGGATTTTAAGATTTTACCTCGAGTTCTCATTTTCTTCGTTCTCTCGTCAACTCTACTGGGAATTTAACCAAAGAGATATCGAGACTAATACAGCGAGGGGGTGAAAACAGAGGAAAACAATAAAGCCGGGGGCGTCAGCAAAAGCGGGTATTTTCTCGACGTCTCGAGACTGGTGTCTAGTTAAAAACGACGAAATAATGCTGCTTCCTTAAAAGTTTCTCAACGGAACGACGAGAGGGAAGTCGTGAAAGTGTCGCCCGCGAGAAATGGGGAGTGAGAAAAAAAAGGAGAAAAAAAAAAAACGAAGAAAGAGAACAGCAGAAAGCGTATAGTGCGGTTACTTCCTTTCTCGAACATGAAAAGTTGGCTTCCTCTCAGAATGGCGGAGATAGAGAGCGATATAGGGCTTTAAAATATTCTTATGCCGCGCAAAACGAGGACGAATCAAAGCCGAGCGACGATTCAGTCTCGTATACGAGAATAAAAAGTCTCTGGACGCTAAAAGTTAAATACTTTCTCGCGGCATAAAAGCCCTCCTCGATCGACCGGATTCAACGACTTTTTAAAATCTATATAAATATTTATTCGTCCAATACATATTCCACCAGTAATAATAATAACAATAATAACTCATCAATGCTAATAAAGATTCTTAGATCACAATGTAAAAAAATTTGGCACGAAAATTAATGAACAGTATTGGAAGCTTTTTTACACAAACGGTTCCTGAAATTTCAAACACATGTGTGTTACAATTTAACAGTAAAATTTTTATCTTTAATGAAAATTATTGTAAAGTTCAGCCAAAACATTTGTAATTTTAATATCTGGTATTTTCATTTTACAAAAAAAAAGTACATTAATGTTAAATTAATGTAAGTGATGTAACGAAATTTGAAGTTCCAGTACATTAAATTTACAATTTATTTTTACAGTGTACATCACAGGATTAAACTGTTTTGTTTTCGAATCTACATTCGTGCGTCTAAAAAAAAAATTCCCTACGACAACAATTAATATTTATTTAATATCAATTTATATCTATATTTAAAAACGATAAACATGGTAATTACGAATCTTCCGGCTGAATAGACCATGATTCTCGTGCGTTTGATATTCCGCGGTACACCGGACATTGAAATACCATGTAATACACTATACCGTCCGTAACCTACACGAGGATTCTCTGAATTCAAATTGAAGGTAATTAAATCCCAGTTGATTCAGTCCGTGAGCGAAACGTCAGAGCCACCTTGGATGCAGTCTCGTGGTATGGTCCGAATTCGTCGCGGTTGTTGCGACCGCCTCTCCTGATGCCCACTGTCGGCGAGGATGCGTCGGTGAGAGACCGAGCGGAGTTTCAACCGGCAGGATATATAATATCCTCGTCCTCCACCACAGTCGCGTTTCCTCGCTTCCCATAAATACGTATGAGATTTAAACTTCCCGTCTGGGAATTAAATGGACCGCGCGCCCGTCACGTACTCATTAAACGAATCTAATTGTCCCATAAACGTGCCGCTTGCTAGTGTATGATCCTCTGACCGGCGATGAGAACGATATGCTATATATATATATATCAGGATGTTCCCAAAATAGTACAATCTTAAGAGGTGCGGCATTCAACGTTTGTACCGAAAAAATTCGACTTCTTTCTTTTTCGGGTACAAACGACGAATGAGGCATCTCTTAAGGTTTTTTGCTTAGGCCTGCCGTTCGCGAGGTTCAATTTCAAATCAAAATATATAGTTTTGGAGGGGGGAAAGAACAAATTCACTCCACTAGAAATTTTTAGAGTTTTCTATATACGAATTAAAATATCGAAATCTTTTGTGTTTAATACAAAAAATGGCAAAAAGTTAAGCTCCTACCCCTGAGAACTATATATTTTGATCGATAAAAAAAATCCAGCGACAGGCGGTCGCTGACAATTAAGTTTGAGCGGTGCCGCATTTTTTGGGTAAAAGGTCGAATGCGGCACCTCTTAGGATTTTTTTGCGAAATATCGCTTTTCGCGATGTTTAATTTGAGATTGAATTCTATATCTAAAAAGCTGGAAGACAGATTTAAAAAACAATGCCTTTTTGAAACACCCTTATAAATATAGATATACATTTCTATATATATTTATATGAGCGCGAGATATCTGCACAGACGAGATAAATGTTTTCGAGCCGTTCGCGCGCCATTGGCCTCGGTGATATTGCCCGTCTGTACGGCCACAGAGCGGGCTGTTGATCGATAGGCAATTTCATGATCCATCCATCAAAAAAAAATTTCATAACCCTCTGTCCGATGTTGAAGCTCGACAACGCACTACTCACTCCCTTCCTTCCCTCTTCATCGATTCTTTGTTTGTTTTTTATTTTATTTTTTATTATTTAGGTCCCACTCTCGTTCCTACGTCATACGTCACATGACATATTTTTCCGCGTTCCACTATTTCAGCATGTCGGTGTCTTCTTTTTTCCTCTTTTTTTGATCCCCTTGTTTTTGTATGTTTCTTTTTGTCCTTCAATTTTTCATGCATTACACGACGAACGAAAATTACTGACACGTGAACTCGACCCGATTTTTCGCACTGACGAGTTCCGGCCTAGGAGCGTGTAAACAATCTTCCGGTGATTGGCGCTGTTGGCGACGGATTCGCGAGTCTATTGAATTCCGAGTTGTATGGAAAAAACGGTGAAAATAAAAAATCCGGCACTCCAATAGCAAGAATAATATAGAGCGGATAGCGTCGAATGTAACTCGAAAATGCAACCGTGGTGCGGTAGTGTTAGCTGTTCTCGTTGCGAAAACGCGTGAATAAAGCCAGAGAGGCGTATTTTGTATAGTTGCACACAGAAAATGCGTCCTTCTGATTTTAGTCACGCGAAGTATTTGTTGCTTTTCTTCCCCCGGAGCAAAGCGAGGATTAGACGGTCATAACGTGCTTTTGACTTTCACCACAAATCTCCCCTAATGAGGTTGGAGCGCTTCACACTAGTCAAATGACTGGTATCATTTTTAAAGTCGTTTATACAAACGACTTTACGCATCAATTCATTGGAGTGAATGGTTGTTTGTATTACAGCAGATGTCCTTAACCTAGAAAAACATTAATTGCGAATTTTCCTTTGCGAATTTTCGCAAAGGTAAATTACCGCATTTTTGCTCAATTTTGCTACATTTTCGAAGATTTTTATACAAACTTTTAGCCGTGCTACACAAACATCGAGCAGAAATTACGGATTATTTATAATAATATTTCCGGACATATACGAAATTCCAGAAGTTCCAGATTATTAATTACAGAATTTACGGGTATAACCGAAATTCCGGAAATTACGGATTACGGCGAAGCTTTTTTCTCTGCTGCGAGAAAAATTCAATGATTCCAGCTCTCATATTTCCGGATACCGGTGCATTTATTTAATACAATTTCGCTCCGCTTATTTGCGTAGCGAGGGGATGTTTTCGAAGAGAGAAAAAAAAATTACAAATAAAAAAAACCATATCCTGTGAGATTTAATTGGACGAGAGGTACTTTGTTTATTCAACACAGGGTTTGAATATCAAATCAATGTACGCCATTCTAAAAAACACTTTCATTTCCTTTTTTTAAATACGTATATATCAGCTTCATTTTTTCTTTTTTTTTTTTTTAACTGAATACAGAGGGTAGAGAGAAAGATAGTGGGAAGCCCCTTTGGCGAGGCTGCCCACTCAGGGAGGCAGCTCTTCAGCGTAGCTGCAACTTTTCTATAGAGGCTAGACACACGGTCAACACCAGGCTTTGTTTCTCTAAGGGCCTCCGGATCCACCTTACTCTCGCTTTTTCTCTCTTCCTCTCGCATTTTTTCCCTCCCTTTTTTTCCTTCAATCGTTCCCTCCTTCATTTCTCTCTATTTCCGTCTTACTTTCATTCACCCCCGCTCTCGTCGCTGGTCCCTGCGCCAGCGGAATACATCCCGCCGGCTCACTTCAAAACTAACGATGCCAATGGAGAATGGAAAGCCGCTAGAGGAGGTTTCAGCCTATACGAGCCAACTAGCCCGAACCCACAGTTCAAACACCGGGAGCACCGGAACTCTCAATTAGCAGGCTTCGATTCCCTCGCTTGTTCTATATTTCCAAGTCTTCTTGACTTCCGTCCATACACTGTCGCCTGTCGTAGCATTGGCGGAAGCATTTGACATCCACTTCCCGATTCTCCGATACACACGAAGCAAATAACTAATTGCCTCGAGGACTAAAGTGGAGAGGAAAAAAAAAGAAAAACCCTGTAGCGTAAGCTCTTCTCGATATTGACGATAGAGATCGGCGCCGACTTTGTGACCGGCCATTTTTTTTTTTTTTGTCGATCGAATATCACGTGATCCTCAATTCACCGGTCCGGAAATTGCCGCCCTGTGACAAGAGCGACATTAATTGCAAAAGCCTCAATTTTCCCAGCTTCAAAATTAACAAAGTACGATCACGAATGATTACGAAATCAACGAGGGAGAAAAATTCTTTTGTAATCAACCTAGACTGCTAAAAGTTGACCAAATTCGTGACCACAAAAAAATCCCAAGTAGTAGATCTTGCCGCTGCTTTGGCTACATTTTTTACCCCGAATGAAAATGATGGTCAATTGATGTTTAAAAAAAAAATGACCGTCGCGGCACATCTCAAATTCACGAGTTCCGCGCGACCCCGCGAGCTGCGCCACCCTCGCGAGGGTAGCCCAGCCTGCTGAAGAAAAAACAATCAGTCAGATAAGAGAAGTGTCTTTATGAGACTTGATGAAAAATAAATAATAAAAGAAAATGTAAAGGGTGCCGCTTTCAGACGTTTTCTTCCCAGGACGCATTGTATCGTGTGACAAAGGCCTGAGGTGCTTTGTTTTATTGTCAATTACCCAACTTCCTGCCGCCTCGCCGGAGTCCCTCGCGTACTTCCGTCCTGTCCTGTGTAAGGGGTGACTTTGCGTTTTGCCGACCCTCTCCGCCCTTTTGCTTATACGATCTCCGGTGAAAAGCCCCTCATAGGGGAGACCTTGAATGACCGACTTAAACAGCTCTCTTCGTTCGCCTATTGTTTCAGGAGCGACCGGTAGCAACCGAAAGCATCCAGTGCTGATCTACATACACGGCGAGAGCTACGACTGGGGCAGCGGAAATCCTTACGACGGCAGCGTACTCGCGAGCTACACGGATCAAGTTGTAGTCACGATAAATTATCGTCTCGGGGTTCTTGGATTTCTTAACGCCAACATGGTACGCCAGACGAAAGCGAGAGTCGCCAATTACGGCCTCATGGATCAGATCGCTGCGCTTCAATGGGTGCAGGAGAACATTGCGCTGTTCGGCGGCGATCCCGGAAATGTGACGCTCATGGGACACGGAACTGGCGCCGCCTGCGTCAATTTTCTCGCCATCAGTCCCACCGTCATGTCTGGTGAGTCTACACGATATTTCTCATTCTTCCATCCGCTTAGGGCAAAGCATTTTCCTAACGCACGCACGTAAAATAACGCTTTCCGTCCCTGTGAAGCGTGCGCAGAATGGCACTTTTTCGCCTCGCGTGCGGGAAAGATACTGCGCATGCGTACAAACGCAATATGGTCTCGTTTCCCGCACTAGTGCAAGAAAGCGCCTTTCTACGCACACTTCCGCAAAAATTAAAACCGTGATTTTCATGAATCTGTTAGGAATAATTATGCGAATCTCATGGGCGTAGAAAAGGGAGTTCTGACTAGTGTGAATGCCGCACATTTTCACACTCGTCAAGAACTCCCTTTCCACGGACGTGTCATACAAATAGCTGTTTTTACATCCTACCCAACTCGTTAGAGTCTAAGGGAGTCAGTAATGCAGTCGATGTCTCTTTTGGAGTCAACGCCGGGCAGCGTTTTACACACTGAGAGAAGGATCTAGTAAAAAATGACTATATCGATTGAGAAATATTACCATAGCACATAGCAGTAGGGCGCTAGAGCGCCGCCTATGGTAGGAGGTACCGGATTTATAAGAATTTTTCTTAGATATTATGGTAAAAATTCTTGGATAATCTGATACTTTCTGCCATAGGTAGCGCCCTAGCGCCCTACTAATATATGCTATGATAAGTTTTCTTAGATGATCGGTAATTTTTACTAGATCTTTCTCACCGTGCATTAATAGTTTTATGGTGGAGACGATTATCGCGAGCTAGTGACGACGATGGTAACAGGTATGCGTAAATATGTCGCTGAAGGAAGGACTTTCTGCACTGTCGTATGGATTTCACTATAAATAAGTAAAAAAAAGATTTACTGTGCTCAGAGTAACGCGCCGTCGAAGAGAGCGTTCAGAGAATATGTGCAATCCTTTCGAGTGAAGGTGAACGCGTTTGCACTGTTCATTTTTACCTTTACCCGCAAATTGGCGGTGTAATGTCTTAATGAGAGCTAACCGATGTGTTCAAGAAGGGAAACTGCAAGCAAACAGCTTGGGAAAAAAAACGACACGGATATACGGCTTCCGCCTTCCGCCTCCCGCTTGGTTCATACGATACTGCACCCTGGTTCAAGTGGGTCCCCTCGAATCATGTTCGGGTTGACCCTAAGATCTCGCGACAGGAAAATATTTAAAAAATTTAAATGAATCTTGTAGGTCCAAAGCTTCTAGGCCTTGCAATCGTTACACTCTTCACCGAATCGTCATGGCATATTGGCGAGCCTGTTGCGTGCTGCCTGTCGTATCGATTTCACTACAAACGAGTAAAAAAATATTCGTTATGCGCAAAGAAAGACGGCGTCGATGAGAGGGTTCAGAGAATATGTGTAATTCTTTCGAGTTAAGGTGAACGCGTTTGCACTGTTCATTTTTACCTTTACCCGCAAATTGGCGGTGTAATGTCTTAATGAGAGCTAACCGATGTGTTCAAGAAGGGAAACTGCAAGCAAACAGCTTGGGGAAAAAAACGACACGGATATACGGCTTCCGCCTTCCGCCTCCCGCTTGGTTCATACGATACTGCACCCTGGTTCAAGTGGGTCCCCTCGAATCATGTTCGGGTTGACCCTAAGATCTCGCGACAGGAAAATATTTAAAAAATTTAAATGAATCTTGTAGGTCCAAAGCTTCTAGGCCTTGCAATCTTTACACTCTTCATCGAATCGTCATGGCATATTGGCGAGCCTGTTGCGTGCTGCCTGTCGTATCGATTTCACTACAAACGAGTAAAAAAATATTCGTTATGCGCAAAGAAAGACGGCGTCGAAGAGAGGGTTCAGAGAATATGTGTAATTATTTCGAGTTAAGGTGAACGCGTTTGCACTGTTCATTTTTACCTTTACCCGCAAATTGGCGGTGTAATGTCTTAATGAGAGCTAACCGATGTGTTCAAGAAGGAAAACTGCAAGCAAACAGCTTGGGGAAAAAAATGACACGGATATACGGCTTCCGCCTTCCGCCTCCCGCTTGGTTCATACGATACTGCATCCTGGTTCAAGTGGGTCCCCTCGAATCATGTTCGGGTTGACCCTAAGATCTCGCGACAGGAAAATATTTAAAAAATTTAAATGAATCTTGTAGGTCCAAAGCTTCTAGGCCTTGCAATCGTTACACACTTCACCGAATCGTCATGGCATATTGGCGAGCCTGTTGCGTGCTGCCTGTCGTATCGATTTCACTACAAACAAGTAAAAAAATATTCGTTATGCGCAAAGCAACACGGCGTCGAAGAGAGGGTTCAGAGAATATGTGTAATTATTTCGAGTTAAGGTGAACGCGTTTGCACTGTTCATTTTTACCTTTACCCGCAAATTGGCGGTGTAATGTCTTAATGAGAGCTAACCGATGTGTTCAAGAAGGGAAACTGCAAGCAAACAGCTTGGGAAAAAAAACGACACGGATATACGGCTTCCGCCTTCCGCCTCCCGCTTGGTTCATACGATACTGCACCCCGGTTCAAGTGGGGCCCCTCGAATCACGCTCGGGTTGACGCGACGATCTCGCGGGCATCCGTATATCTTGTATCACGCTCGTTGGGGCGTTATATCCCGTGGCGCGATACCGGGGCAAGGTGAAAAGACGCGACAACGTGCGCTTGTCGTGCAATTAGTCTCTCTCTAGTTTTTCACCCTCAGGAGGAGGAGCGCGTTAACGAGATGCTCGACGCGCCGGCCTTCCCGCGCTCCTATACTTTGCCTAGCGTAATAAGCAATTTGTGAGTTCGCGTGTCTCCAACCTCCACCGCGTCGCACTCGTTTGTACCGTTCCCTCGTCTCCTTCCCTTCTGTCTACTTGTTATATTTTTATTTAGAAATGTTTTTTGTTCCCCTTGCTTTCTTACTTTGTATTTTTCATCTCGTCCTTTCTGGCTCCGACTTTTTCCGGTTCCACCTTTTTCAGGCAATCAGCGAAACGTGTGGAACCGCGAATTGTCTTTTAATTGTCAATTTTCGGGGGGGAAAGTATACGAGACATATCGCAGCGACGGAACACCCACCGGACGTAATTTCACATCCCGGCTTATTAATTTTTTCCTCTGACGGGTCAAGAACCGGGATTAATTTATAAAATTTCTGCCGCTGAATTTTTGGTCCGGGAAAAATTATTTCGTTGAAAAATTAATCGCTCCACCGACGAAAATATGTTTGGGGCAAATGAAATTATTTTAGTACATTTTAATACGAAAAAGTGTACACTGAAAAAAAAAAATATCAATGACTCAAGTAAAATTCGCTTGCCGGCTGCCAATGACAAAAAATTGTTATTTCAATTCTCCTCTCAATTCTTACATACGGGATCGAAACGATAACACGTCACCTCGACAGTCTTCCCGTCGTTGTCTCATCATCATATGGAATTGTTAGAAATGAAATAAAAAATAAATTCTTCGGCAGCCCGCAAACGATTTTTTTTTCAGTGAATGTATACATACAAAAATATGATATATATATATATATAGAATTCCACAATCCAGTCTTTAGTGATCCAGACTCGTTATTCGCTGCCTCGACCAAACAATCCTTGGGCTATATAAAATTCGTCTCAAATTCTTATCTCTCTCTCATACCGACTTTTCCTCGATACAGTGGAACAAAATTCGCCGTGACTGAGACAAAACCAGATACACTGCAATCGCCAAGAATTCCGAATAAAAAAAATCTATGTATATACACATACATATACAAATATACACTCAAATATAATAAATACATATAGAATGTCGTAATCCAGTCTGTAGTGGTCCAAAGTACTGGTGTTCTCGACGTGCAACGGGTTCGGATAGGTGAGGCGTCAGATGAAGAAAAGTATTTTCCAATACCCACGGTAGCGTCTCTCTCAGCCACCCCGTCGGTCCCCCCCCCCCCCCCCCCCCCCCCCCGCAAGAAGCTTCGCCGCCGAGCGAGCGGGCACAGTTCTATTCCCCGAGCGCGTTCCGTGTGAGTGCCGTATGGTCTGGAATAACGATATTTCACGCACATAATATCAGCGGGAGGTAACGCGATCGCGAGGCGGTTAGCTCTTGTCCGGACGGCGCGTTGCAACGTTACCGGAGAAAACTCGATGGTACGTGTACGCCGACGATGGCCTTCGCGAACGCAGCGAAGCCGGCACACACGAAAGAAGATGGGGAGGAATCGATGGGGGAAGAGTGGTGGAGGATGAAGATATAAAAGGTGAGAGCCAATATCCTCGGCAATGTGTTACCCAGGAGGCCTCCGGTGCGGCGTAGGTAGCCGGAGCGAAGACGACGATCTTCCGGCCACTGATAAACACTGGACAATGCTAGGACACTGCTTGGCATAGAAAAATTAACAAATGTCCCTGTTGTGTCACATGCGACTCGAAAACCGGACTTTCAAACTGGACGTGACAAGACGCAGATGAATTTGGAAAATTTAGTTCCAACGTCACTTCCGGTTTGTAAAATCTCGGTATTCGACCGGGAGTGACGTCACATGGGGAACCGTCACTTCCGGTTTGAAAATCTCATTTATCGACCAGAAGTGACGTCACAGCGGAAGTCGTCACATGCAGTTTGAAAATCTCATTTATCGAGCGGAAGTCGTCACTTCTATTTTGAAAATCTCATTTTTCGACCGAAAGTCGAAATCCTCGTTACCTACCGGAAGTGACGTCACAGCTGAAGTTTGAAAATCCGGTTTGAAAATCTCATTTTTCGACCGGAAGTGGCGTAATAGCGGAAGTCGTCACTTCCGGTTTGGAAAATCTCATTTCTCGAACGGGCTATTCAGGTCAACGAATGGAATGTGAATCTCATGGGCTAAATTTCCAAATGGTTGTATCTTAGCTCGTGCGCTGAACGGTTTTATGAAAACGCGCGAGCGATAAATGAGCTATCGCCCGTACACGCGACACTCGCCTCCTTTCGGCTTCGACGCCCTTTTCGCCTCTCGCGAAAACTTGGCTCCTCGGTTATACGAACAGCGATAGTCTGCCTTTCTGGATACCAGCCAGAAACGGGATCACCGATCTCCATCTACGTTCCCTCGTGCGGATCGTTGCGCCGGCCGATACCTTGATCCTCTTTGCCGAGAAAACCGCGCGAGACTAGTCTCCTCGCTTCCCCGCAGGCGATACGCGACCCGAGGCTTCCTGTCACACTCCCCCCCCCCCCCCCCCCCCCCCCACGACAATATTTTCCATGAAATCCTCATTCTTCCTCGTTCTCCTTTGACTCTCATTCGTCTCGTTCAATCCATCCGATTTACCGTCTTCAGTCACTCCGTGACGGCCCGATCTCGCTCGTACGTACCGTTCGCTAAGGCCTATCTTGTAGAAAAAAAACTCACATAAGCATCGAAGGTGCGATAAACGAAAGAGATTGGGAAAAAAAGAGAAAAATCAATCCGAGATTCGAGCCGAATAACGGCCTGGATCGATGGCATACCTTGTCTTCCCTTCTGCCAGATTCTCTTTGAGATGAATCCACTGATATTCCTGGCAGATTGAGTCAGACACTTCGATGGTCGCGAGATGAAAGATTTATGAAAATTTTGTGTATACGGCGTAACAAACGTGTTTGTTTGGCAGATTCGATCTTCGTCTACTCACATCAATCCGCTATCCGAATTCTTTGATTTTCCTCCACGGATTTTATTGAATTTTACGAACCACTTTAAGGATGTTTGGGCCAAAATCGTGGGAGGGGAACGGGCGAGGGGCTCCGCCGAGCGCGTTGGTCAGCGTGCGAGTGAGAAATGCAGACAACGCAAGCAGCTAGACAGAGATAGTGTCTTTCGTTTATTGAATTTATCGCAGAAACAAAACGGTGAATCTCCTTTAAATTTGGACACGATCTGTCTCATAGTATGCCTTTCGCTGTGGTAGGTTTTTATTTCGAATCTAACAGAAGTCGGTAACAGAAATCGGCGGAGAAAATCGCTACATTCTGTCGTTACCGACCGATTTCAGAAACGTTCACACTGTACCTTATGTAGCTTTGTACATGCATTACTAAAAATCTACACGGTCAAAAAATCTAAAAAAAATTGCAAACGGTTCGGTGGGTCTTCCCCTACAATGTGGCGAAGTTTTATAGCGATCGAACAGAAACGCGTTTTGGCCCAAGCATCGTTAAACGAGCGGTGATTCAACGCCTTCCATGTTTTCTCAAGAAGCAGATCGGCGATTTTGCATTCAGCCCTGCCGCGGAAAATTCGTTCGTTGCTTTTCTGATTAGGATGCATTTCCGAACAGAACTGCTCGAAAGACGCCCGGTTATCGTCGTCTGCAAACCCACTTCAGACTTGTTACTGTAATGAAAGCATGGAACACGGTTTTAACTCATGAATACATCAAAGGTGAAACCGGATGCTGCAATGCTTTCCCAAAAAACAAAACGCATCTGTTATATCCAAGGGAATTTCAAGATAACTACTGGACGGAACTAAATTTTCAGAATTGCTTATCCAAAATGTTGTGCATTTATTAACAATAACGGAAGTCGATTCGTATTACTGCATGGAAAATATTGATTGCAATGTTTTTGCAAATACATAATCTGATAAATGCACATTTCCGTGACGATACATTTTCGTTGTTTTTTCAAAGAAGAATCCTTATTTTTCAACCAATTTTAATGTACCACGGCTCATTTTCTTCCTCGAACGTTGCTCTACGAATTCACCGAGTAGATTTTTCAAAATAGTTTTGGCCGTTTACAAATGACGCAGTTTATTTATGGGGAAAAAAAAATCACTGGTTAAAAAATGGGCCATATTTTTCAATCGGTCAAACCTTCAAAAAATCTACTTGGTGAATTCGTAGAGTAAAGTTTAAGAAACAAAATAAGCCGTGGTACATTAAAATCGGTAGAAAAATACGAATTTTACTTTAAAAAACCCCAGCAAAAACGTAGTATCATGGAGAATTGCATTTATCCCCTGTTATTCTCGCAAGACCATCGTGATTAATATTTCTCTTGGTCCTTTACTCTTGCTCCTTTACTGTCAATAAAAGCATACAATTTTGGACACACAATTGTGAAAATTAAGCACTCATTTCACTGGCCTGCAAAGCAGTTATTACCTCAACTGGCAACAGAGATTGCTGCGATTTTCCCGTTTTTGCATAAAACTCGACGATAAACGAGGTAATATTTTTTATGACCGACCGCGGAAAAATAAAAATCGTTATCTCGCGACTCTTCGTTGAAACTCGAGCCCGTCGTTATTTACGAAAGATAAAATATCTAACAAACTACAAATTCGCGTAAACTTTTGACCCCTTTTTTTTGGCCCGATTCCCAAGCGAAACAATAATATCTCTGCGATGTAGCAATTTCAAAATTACGATATGATATATTAATACAAGATTACAGGTTCTCCTGGGGAATCGAAACGGCGCACGAGCGAGTGGCAAGGGAGGGGGAGGGGGGGTGTTTGGAAGAGAAGAGCTGCGAGAATTATAGTATACAGGTCGTGGAAACTTCGCCACGTTAATCCCGAAATGAGCCAGAACAGCTAGCGAACGTAGTTGCAGTGGAGTTGCACTGCACCCGGGGCGTGTAAGAGAATGAACACTAATACCCCGCGTTAGTTGGCAAACCCAGATCACGTATCGCTCGATTTAAGATCGGCTCTTCTGAACTACCGCTCTTGTACCGACGATAAAACAGTGTAAAAGCCTTACGTCGTACTTTCTTTGGCTGAGTGTCGATTTTATTGGACACTCGCTTCCTCCGCGTTAATTGAATTTTCACATATATCCGTTGAGTGGACCGGGGCAAAATGGAGCAGCGAAGGAACAGAGATCGTTCGAATTGCTAAGTTCCGGAAGAGCTTTGCATTTATCGTCTATCAATGAATAATAAAATTCGTAGCGATTATTTCAGCTCCGATGAGTTTCTTTTGGTAATTCCGTGGTGACCCATTTTGCCCCAGTCTCCCCTAGACCTCCGCGCGAGCCCCCTGAGAATTCAATGGAAACGTTATTCGCCGACTTGGCCCTTACGGCACGTAAATGTCTTCCCTCCGAAGGGTAGGATAATAATTTGCCATCCCGTGTCGTCGTCGTCTTCGCAGCGTGGAAGCTAGCTCGGGCATCAGCGTAGCACAGGGAATCAAAGTAGTTTTAGTCGAGTCGGTTTTCCCGGCTTTCAACGAGGGCAAAGTCATCCGGCCATTTGTCTCCTTGTCTCCAGGTCTGTTCAAGAGGACGATCCTTCTTTCCGGAAGCGCCTTGTCGTCCTGGGCGGTCGTCGAGGATCCGGTGATGTACGCTCTGAAACTGGCACGCGCCGCGAACTGCACGATCCCGGAGGATCTACTGAAGGACCACGAGTTGATAGTCGACTGTCTGCGGGACGCTACACTCGATGTCCTCCTGCTGACGGACACACAGCCGCCAACCTTCCTCAGCGCCTTCGGCCCGAGCGTCGACGGCGTCGTCATAAAGCCAGACTTCCAGAAGGACCTTCTATCCTATCTCGGACCGGAGTTCCAAGGATCCGGGTAAGACCCCTGTCGCGACTTCGTCCATCTCTTCCCGTTCATTCACGCAAATCCCACGTGCCTTACGACCCTTTGTACTCGACTCCCGAAAGCTCCCCCTCAGCGTCTGGTGTTGCGCTTTGCTCGGAGGCTAAATCCTCCGAGGGACGGATTTCCCTGATATCAAACGTCGGATCGTGGCTCGGGACAATGCTGTCGTTAATTGTCTCGTATCATTCTCCGAGCGGAATCAAATTCCTTGCACGAAGTAAAAAAAGGCTCTGCAGGTTTGAGAAACACTTCTTGCTCGCAAAGGTTCACAATGTTTTTTCTCGTTCAAGAGGCATATTTATTTATTTATTTATTTATTTGCATGCGATGCAAATTTGATTTTATTAAAGTTTTGGGGGGTGAACATTAGACTTAAAGCCCAAAACACAACGGAAATTGGCAAAAATCGCACTGTACTGGGACTGGAAAAATGTACTGGAACTTGCAATTTGCTTATATTACTTACATTAATTGATCATTTATGTACTTTTAAGTAAAATTAAAATACCAGATATTAAAATTACTAATCTTTGGCACATTTACATCTATCTCTGCCACTCGCAACTCTACCAGAAAACATCTCTACCAAAATCTCTACCAGAGAGTAAACAAAATTTTACCGGAATTAAAATAAAACTCTACCGGAATACAAGGCTACCGTCTAGCCTTATATTCTAATAGAGTTTTATTTGCATTCCAGTAGAGTTTTATTTACATTCCGGTACAGTTTTATTTTGATTCTGATAAATTTTTTTCACTTTCTGGTAGAAATTTTGGTAGAGTTGTTTGGGGAGAGACGTTCTCTGGTAGAATTGTGAGTGGTAGAGATATAAATGTGCCAAATCTTTTGCCTGAAATTTACGAAAATATTAATTAAATATAAAAATGTTACTGTAAAAAATGGGAGTAAAAACTGCAAAGTTTTTTGGTGTGAGTTCTCTGATCAAGCGAGGATTGTGGCCCCGTTCCTTCAAATACTATTATACAAAGTATAATGTAATATATAATACATCGGATTCCCAACTATACCTCATTCTCCAAGTAATTTAAATTCGAACTAACGACATTTATTTTTTTAATCCTTCCAGACAATTGCCAAAACGTTCGGACCACGGTGCGCCGATAACGAGCAACAACAAGTACGACCTGCTCTTCGGCGTGACGACGAGCGAGGCGCTCTGGAGGTTCACCGAGAAGGACCTCCAGCAGGGTTTCGAGGGCGAGCGAAGGGACAGAATAATTCGCACCTACGTGAGAAACGCCTACACCTATCACCTCACAGAAATTTTCTACACCGTGAGTACAGATCGAAATATCAGTTCGCCCGCCGGCTTGGCGCGCGACTGCGATTTACCGGTCTCCAGGTGTGCCCAGGACGAGGGCAATAAAAATTTACGTTCCGTGCCGTATTTACGAGACATAATTTTCTGCTGGGAGGGACACGTTTCGAAATTTCGCAAAACCGCCGCATACTATCTGTACATGCCGTCTGTGCGATTAACGCGCGTACGTGTGCTCGGTGGGGAGGGGGGGAGGGGGGGGGGGAGGGGGAGGAATTATCGAGAGAGCCCTCCCGGGCATTTTCCCGTCCGACCCGGATCAGAGGCGAAGGATAAAAAAGCAAAAAAAAAAAAAAATAAAAAAAAAATAAATAAATAAAGGACAACAACAACAGTGCACACAGGTTCGGAGCGTCGAGTATCGAAAACTCTCGATCACGTATCATAGCGGCAATGCGCATTTCGCCGAGTACTGATAAACCAACAAGAACGGCGAGGGGCGCGGCCGGTCTCCTGGATATAATAAATATTCGCGCTCGCGGTATTGTTATCTCGGAACATCCGTTAAACGGTGTATTTGGACGCGGATAAAACGAATGGATAGGGACAAATAAAAAAAGGAAAAAAAGCCTCGATTCGCGATGGAGAGGGAACGAAAATGAATGGATCACTGCGATGCGAAAAAAAAATAAAAAAAAAAAAAACGACAAACAAAAAAAAAAAATGTCACGGAAAATATTCCGATACGTGACGGTGCGTGATAATCACATGCGTTAGCACGTAATCTGGATATGGGCGGACGAGTTCGATGCGCGCCCGACGGAGTTAAAAAAAAAACGGGACAAAAAATAAAAGGAAGAACGAATGAAAATATATATTCAAATATTACGTTCGATCGAGCATGTTGAAAGCGCGATCCTGTAACGAATCCGGCCTATTCGTTTCGCATCACGTTCCGCAACGCGTGATATTGCGCATCAATACCGATCCCCGCTCGACGACCGGCTTCGCCGAACCCGCGCGCCCGTGAAACGTGCGCTGCGAATTGAGTAAATACACGTCCGAAATCATTTTATTTCTCCACATTTTGCCCCCCCTCCCCCCCCCCCCCCCCTGCCGATTGGTAAACGATGACTTTTGCCCAGGAACATCGAATCGTCGGTGATTTGGTAATTAATCGGATAGGAGAATTGATCAAACTCGATGACGGTCGCGCGGTTAGCGGATGTATAATTCTATGCGTCGTATCGTCTGTTCGCAGGTGGTGAACGAATACACGGATTGGGAGAGAACCGCGAATCATCCGAAGAACACGAGAGAGGCCTGCGTTCAGGCCCTGAGCGACGCCCAATTCGTCGCACCGCTCGTGCAGACCGGCGATCTATTCACCCTGAGGCACATGAAGAAACCGAACAATCCTCACATAACGCCCGTTCCGGACGGCGAGAGGGAACCAATGCCGATGACCTTCTTCTACGTCTTCGACTATCAGATGAAGAGCGGCTATCCCGAGGTGAGTCGAACTCTATAAATAATTCAAAAAATTCATGACCGATGAAATCATTTTATCATTTTTTTTTTTTTTGTCGAAAACGTAACGCTGCAATGATTTTTTTTTATGTATAAGAATCGTTTTAATTAATGTGATCATTATCAGCAGTTTATGAATATACAAAAGGAGTGAATTCTAAAAAAATTGTAAAATTTCATGACCAAAGAGAACATTTTATAATTATTTTTTTTGTAAAAAATGTACAGTTGATATGACTTTTAAAAAATATTTTCCTGACAAACCGTGCGGAACCGGCGGTCGTTAATTTGCCAGGGGGCTGAGAGGCAGTGTTATATCGAAGGGTGGAAGTGGTCAATATAACCCGGTTCATATTTAATTGATTGACGCGGGAATTCGTTTGAATCAATTTAGAACGAGCGATGATGCGTGACCACACCCTCGCGAGCTTGGTCGGTCAGAAATGTGTGCACATTTGTAACAATCGTTCTAGTAAAAATAATAATTGTCAGCGATTTATGAATATTCGAAAAGGACTAAATAACAAAAAAAAAAATTTAGAGTTTTTATTTTATCGAAAATGGGAAAACTGTGCTGATTTTTTTGTATGGATTTCTCTCACCCTGTGTTACCCGGCATTAATTCATGTGCCGCTGCGCTAAAAGTCAGTGCCCATAATACAGCAGGGTTGGAAGTGGTGAACATGGCTCGGTCCAAATTTCGTTGATTCGCTCGGGAATTCGTTTGGCCCGAATTCACCACTTTTATTACCCCGACACATACATTTTTGATAGAACTCGCGTGGGCGAGCTAGCGCACCATGGAGGCTGATCGGGAGCTCGTCGGTCGGAAATGCGTGCTAATCTACAATAATCGTTTTAATTAAGATAATCATTATCAGAGGTTAATAAACATACGAAAAGGACAAATCTCAACAAAAAAAAAACTTACAAAAATTCATGACCGAATGGAACATTTTTAAATATTTTTTTTTGTCGAAAATGTAAAACTGAATTTCATTTTTAATTCTTTTATGTAATCCCGACACACGTTGTGTACCCGACATGAATTCATTCGCCACTGCGCTGAAAGTCCGTGCACATAATACAGCAGGGTTGGAAGTGGTGAACATGGCTCGGTCCATATTTCGTTGATTCGCCCGGGTATTCGTTTGGCCCGAATTCACGACTTTTATTACCCCGACACATAAATTTTTCATACAACTCGAGAGGGTGATCGAGCGCACCGTGGAGGCTGATCGGGAGCTCGTCGGTCGGAAATACGTGCTAATCTATAATAATCGTTTTAATTAAGATAATCATTATCAGCGGTTTATGAATATACGAAAAGGACTGGCGTGTGATATCGTGTGTCACGGATATTGATTCGGAGTGCTCGACGTCCCAGCGGCGAGGTCAAACTATCCAAAGTGGGAGCCGCCCCTCCCCACCCCCCCCCCCCCCCCCACCCCGACGAGCGGCGAAACATAATTTGTACATAATTGAACGTAAACAGCCCGATAATTGGCAACGAAGAGGTCAGCGATGATAATACTCGAGCTCGCTTGTGTGCCTCGCCGCCCACACACACGCCCATACACACACACACACGCCCAGTCAATTTCACTGGTAAGGTAGGCTGGAACCAAAGCCCAGACCATGATAAAATTCACTTCGTTATACATACCGTCCTGGGCATTGTAATTAATTAATTACACCGACAGGATTTCGAAAATAGTACAATGTAGAGGAAAATCGTGAATATCAAACAGCCGCGAACGATCGAAAGCCTCCCCGTGCGTACAATTACTTCAACATACCCACCTTCCGCATTTGTCAAAATAAACATTACGACAGCAAAACCAAACGTACCTCGAGCTACTCGCTTAAAAAAAAAAATAGTTCGAAAAAGGAACGAAAAGGCTTAGGAAAACAGCCTTGATTGGATTTCGAGGCTTCGTCCGAGGGCGATTTCGCGGTCCGGTTGAAGTTATTTTCTCTGTAAGCGATAAACCCACCGCCGATCCCCGAAAGCGTTATACATATAAGGTGAGCGATTCCCGATTGGCCCTTCTCGCCAGTGGCCAATCGTCAGAAATTGGCACGTTTTCCATACCGTTCGTGGAAGCGCGTTCGCCGTGCTATCGACTGCAGGACGGCCGATCGCTGGACCGTCGCCGTTTAATGAATTGCCAAAGCTTCCGTGTGAGTGTTGTGTCGGCACGGAGCGCGCGATAGCCGTGAGGGAGATCGTTCGGGATATCGTTGTCTTCGTGGTTCGAAATACGCTTGCTGTACCCATAACGGATTAAAAGGGGGCGGCGGCGGGGGGGGGGGGGGGCTGCGATATAGTGATGACTCCCAATGCGGTGGGGGGTTTCGGAAGGTAGATATTGCGCCACCAGAAATGGCTTCACGCTCGGACGGGCGAGTAGAGCTCAATTTGACGGGGGCGTCTGCCTCCACCCTGTTCCGCTCGCCCGAACTGTTCTCTCCCAGGCTCACCGCGCTTTCACCCCCGAACCATCCCCCCCCCCCCCCCCCCCCGGGCCGCAGCCCGACCCCAACCGCAGTCGTTAACCCATCGACGATAGCTCGTCGGCGATCGCGATACGTGTTCCGCCGGTCGCAAGTTCGGCCGTGTAGGCGCCTCGTGATTTTCCACCTATCATATCATATTCAACTCGATGACAACGATGACTTCGACGAAAAGTACGCACGACGCACTGGCCCGAAGCGTGACGAACTGGCCCCCCCGGCTAACGCATCCGGTGAAACTCTGTTACGGACATTCGGTGATCGGATTACTGAGTCCAAATATCGAGGCTTTATTATTTATTTTACTGAGATAAATCATTTGTAGTGGTGGTAGTTAATTTTTAGACAGTGACAGTGACATGGAACAGTTTTTCATACATAAGGGTCGAATTTTAAGAGGCTAGTTTCAACTTAAGATCGCTTGTGCGATCGAACTTAAGGTCGAAGTTTCGACCGTATGATTTTTTTTTTCAAATGTTACCTGCAACGTATTCCGAAGTATTTTCGCCCGTTGAACACGAATCCGCCAGCCTTTTTGGCCCAGAGCACAATTCAATATTAAGGGGCTCGATTTTATGCACGAAAAATTGTATTTTGGGGATTTAAATGGAAAATATTGGGTTGGGAGTAAAATAATTGTTATATTCGTGATCAGCGGGAACAAATACATGGAATATAGCCTTGAAACAACAAAAATAGATTGAACAACGATTTTTCACTTTTTGAGCCACTTTTGAAAAAATGTCGATTTTTCGTGATTTTCAAAGGTCGATATCTCAGCTCCCAATGGAGCTAGGAAAAATCCGGGGTGCCCATCTTGTTCTACGGGAGAAAATACACAAGCCGAAAGCTACGTCTCGATGCAAAAATACGGCTGAGCTGGCTCAGCCGGCCCAACTAAAAGATCTTAAGGTGTGCTTAAGATCCATCTTAAGTCTTCTGAACTCAAATTCGATTGCGGTTCGAGGTCGATCTTAAGTTCAGACTAAGGTGTGCAACGAAGTTCGTTTCAAACTTTGATCTTAAGTTCGATCTCAACTTCAAACTAACGTCTTCAAATACGACCCTAAGAGGCTTAAGTCGCAGACATGCTGCCAATTGGCCATCGACTGAAGTCCTTTAGCCAAATAAATAATTATTTGATTGCAATAAACAATTACTCCACAGCGACAAATCATTACTTGATTGAAATGAATCATTATTTATTTGAGTTAAATATTTTTTTGCGGTGCACCCTTGAAATTGACAAAAATTTCTGGCTGAAAGTTTCCAGAAAGGAATGACACCGACAGGGATTATTTTACCGTCTCAATGGAAAGAACGATCCAACGTAGAAAAAAAAAATTACTCGATAAAATTATCTCTCGATGCGCAAGCTATTCGCGGAAAGAAAGAGGACGCATCGGGCCCGACGATTGTCCGGCGACTCCGCGAAGCGTTCTTGGAGGCCCAAACGCAAGTTTCTGATATCGGAGAGCAGAAGACTCACGATCGTCGCGGAATAAACCCACCTCATACTCGAATCGCCGAGGCAAACACGGGTCTTCCTTTCAATCAAAGTCCCGCCGCGATCGTAGTCACTCGTCGTCGTCGTCGCTGTGTGTCGAGGCCAGGGAGGAGCAGCTGGGAAGGAAGCCGGCGGAGAACGCCGATTGAACGAGATGGAGAAACAAGCCGTACAAGAGAACACATCGGTGGATTCGCGACGGCCGTAGATGCGACGAGAGATCTCGGTACACCTCTGGAAAGGAGGATGCGCTGGCTCTTGGAATTTTCATTCGTGTTCAGCGTGAGGGAAAAATCCTCGGGGGCGCACCTGTTTGTTCTTCAGCGATGCACACTCGGTACGCGCCCTCGCACACGCTCCGGTAACCGATAAATTTCCCTGTTATCCGCGAGTAGGCGGCGGCAAAAAGGAATACGAGAAGAACTCACTTCTCGGTTGATGGTAATGATTGTTGGATGGGCGATGATGGAGAACCGCGAGAATGAGAACGTTCGACAGGCGAGCAAGGAGGGGCGCGGGCGAGAGGAGAGACCAACGGTGAGGACGTTTCTGCGAACAATTTAGTGCAAATTGGAAGTGGAATGGAGTTCTAATGGTCGGGAGGGTTGGCGCCAGAGTAAGTGAAGAAGCGAATGGGAATAAGTGGCGGCAAGAGGACGAATTATAAAAGAGCCGGGGAGCGAGTACTGTGGGTTTCGAGAACAAGGAAATTCAACGGGACGATGTTCGTCGTACACCTTTCGGAGTTATTACATGGAGTGTACACTGGACGGTTCTTGCTTTTGCGTTCGTATCGCGGGAGTTCAATCTCAAGCGACGTTTTTCTAGGGTGATTTAATAACGAACAATATTTTACCTCAATCGGCGTGTAAAACCTGGTGAAAATTTGCTTCGCCTTGTGAAGTAAAATTTACTTTACCTCGTGAAGCACAACTTGATTCACCTCGTGAAGTAAAATTTGATTCACCTCGCGAAGTAAAACTTGTCTCACCTCGTGAAGTAAAATTTGCTTCACCTTGTGAATTACAATTTGGTACGATACTCGTGCGAAAAAGTTTTTTCTTAAATCGTGTGATTTACGTGTGCAACACTCGCTTTTGGCTCGTGCTACAAACTCACACTCGACAAAAAAAGTTTTGTCGCAAGTATCGTAAATTACGATTTTTAATTGGAAAAATATCGAAATGAGTCGAATGGTAAATCTTATTAGGAATTAAATTTAAAAAATTGTCACATCGTAGTTCTAGCGCGAGACAAAAAAAAACGAAACTGCGGAAGCCATGTCTGACAAATATCGACCTATACTACTGGATATTTTTTAAATCACTGTAAACACAGTAGTGAATTCGCTGTGATTCTCCGGTTTGGATTTCACACGAGGCTGACTGATATTTTTTAATCTAATGAAAGTAAACTAAATATTTTCATCACAAGCTATTGTGCGTACTCGCATCCGAAATCGAACGAACGGTGTAGCGAAAAGCAGGAAATTCGTCTAGACGATATTCTTCGTAAACCTTCCGTTGTTATTTAATGGAGTATAAGTCGGACTGTTTTTATTTTTGCGTTCAAATCGCGGGAGTTAAATTTCAAGCGACCTTTTTGTCGGGTGATTTAATAACTAAAAATATTTTTTTACTTAAAGAACGATCAAAATTACAATTAAATCTTATTGTTCGATGTCATTCAAAAACAGACAAACTTTGTCATTCGGACAATGACATGGTAAATCTTAATACGATTTTTTTAAAATAATTTGTGACATCGTGATTTTACTGCGACAGAAAAAAAACTGCGGAAGCGATGTCTGACAAATATCGACCTATACTACTGAATATTTTTAAAATCACAGTAATCACAGTCGTAAATTCTCATCGATTCTCCGGTTCGGATTTTACACGCGGCGGAATGACAATTTTTGTATCTGATCAGAGTAAACTAAATATTTTCATCATAAGCTATTGTGCTCACTCGCGTCAGACAAATCCGTTGCTCGTCGGCTTCGGTCGGTCGAAATCCCGAACGAACAAGCCGCAAAGTTCCTCCGGGATTCGCCGCCGTTTTCCGAGTCCCGCGGGAACGGTGCGGAACGTCAATACCTCGCGCTATGTGCTCTGCTTTGCACCCCCATGGAGTTCTCGGCCAGTCGCGCTATCGTGAATTTTGTCACGCGAAATTAATTACAGTCGAAGAATCGTGCGGAATACCGCTCGCATCAAAGATTTGCCCGGTATTGGCAACGCAAATCTGACGCTGGGTCTGACGAAAACACCGTAGAGTGTTAATAGCAGTGCACGGTGCAGATCGGTGCAGATCGACATTTACTTGTACCGGTACATTGTACGTTATCGACGAGCCACAACCCGACAGTTTCCCATTTGGCAAATATTAATTGAACCGAAGCTGAAAAATGCACGAAACGTCAAGCGATACAGAGAGAAAACGAGAGAGTTTCATATGGGAGGGGAAGTGGGGGGGAGGGGGGGGGGGGGGGGGTGATACGAGAATAAAAACAACGTGAGGAAAACTAAATTTGTGGGTAAACACAGAGAGCGCACAGGGGTGCGGGAAAACGCATTATTACATATATGGAGTACGTGACCAGAATGAGGTATTTTCACTGGTAGCATGCACTATTTGCCCGGAATACTGTACGAGGCTCTGCGGGCCGGTGTACCAGCTATACAGAGAAAACAGGCCGATACATGCAGGCTGGACGTAAATGTGCGGCCCCATGCGACTCTATGTAATTCTACGGACATATATACATATATACATATATAGTATAAACATTCGTCTCGGTTAGTGCAGCCCTTTGCACGTAACAGAATACGCTCTCCACTATAGCATACACTCTATATATATATACATGTATATATATATATATATATGTAGATATATATTCTGCAGACGTCGGTAATACATAAATGTATTTGTGAACGTTCATACGCATGAAATATACCGTAGGAGAGCGCAGCAAGACGCATACTTAGCCCCGAAAGCGTGTTGTACGTGTCTGTGAACGTTATTCGGTGAAACCGAGTAGTTTTCGGAATGTAATGGAAAAGAAACGGGAGATGGGTGGAGAAAGCGTAGACAGTGGGTAGCGAAGTGGTTTCGCGCGGAGCGACGAAGCCAACAAGCAATTTTTGTTGCACATATCGTGCACACGGAAATATATTGAATGTATTTCCGCAAACAGAGGAGAATTTCAAAATTAAACGCAGTTAGATGATTTAACGAGACTACCGAGCAACGGACAAATATTGAGCGAGCGGGCAGCGTCCCTCGACACCGGACGCGTTATTCGCGAGGATGCTGCAGAATAATTTTCATCTTCGGTACGGTTTATAAATTTATGCAAATCTGATGGTTGAGCGTTTATTTTTATTATTTTTAACGCGAATCGGTGAGAAATGGCGTGAAAGCGATTGGTAATGTTTACGAAAATTTTCCATTAAGTCGTGTTTATTTGCTTAAATATTTGGGCTCGGTTAAAACACGTCGTTACACGGTGAAAATCAACTTATAAATTGTGCGGAGTTTTGACGCTTCGTAACACTCAAACAATGCAATATTTGACGATCAACGCCCGCCAGGAACGTTTTCACGCGATATGTAATTTCAACGAGAAAATACGACAGCGCGGAATATTGGTTAATCAACGGAGTACAACATTTCTGTTTAAAGCGAACGGGTATGCGAATGGGGAGCGCATGCGTCGAACGCCTGATGAGTTTGTAGAGTTGTTCGAAATTTTACCGACATTTTTTAATTATCTATTTTCGCTTACAGGGAAATTTTACTACCGATTTCATGCGCCGGATTTTACGATGAATATATATATATTTTTTCGTTATTTACCTCATCCATATTGCGGAGGCGGAAAATGACTATATACGCGTAAAAATGCGGTTTCCCTCGCAGAGCCTGGGATCGATGAATTCATTAGTCGCGGTGAACGCACAAATATAGTGAAATTTATCAAAATCGTTACCAATTTTAATAACGACGTTATTCAAATTTTTAATATAAAGTAAAATAAATAAAAAAAATGTATATAAAATAAAAGAGAAATTGCTCGTACGATGGAATAGCTCAGAATAATTAGGCAACCAGTCTCAGCAAATATAATATTTTCCCTTACAAATTACAGATTTTTAATATTCTATAATTAACGAATCTGACAAGAAAATGGTCTGCACAAGGTTATTTCTAGCGGGTTCGCTTATAAAACTCTGAAAGTATACGATTTTATCAGATTTTGTCCCGATGATTATTCAATCACATGATGCCCGATATAAAGGATGCACAAAAAATATAATAAGCGGCCAGCAATGGCGCCGCAGTCAATAATCGGGTCTTTCACGTTACAATTCATTATTATATCGACAAAAAAAAGAAGAGAAAAAAAAATCGTCGAACACTCATCTTAATCGAGACAGATCGGTATGAAATTTTTGCTCGCGACGTTCGCGCAAATGAAAATCGATCGAACGACGATCGAACGACGATCAATCAATTATCCTCGAATATTGGTGAGAATCAATATTGAGCCTCGATGCCCGTCGCTTTGCCACCGTGGCACATATACATGCAGATTGTGCTATTCAATATTCAGATTTCGTACATTCCTCGTTGCGGCTCGATCGTTCGATTAGATAATATATTTCACGGCTACGACCAATGGCGAAACGGTTTGTCGAAAAAGTTTCGCCATTGTCAACAAATATATTCCCGTATAAATTCAATCGTGTTTGATCGAACTGCGATCAATCAATTATTGTTCATAACCGCGACGTGTGTGCTGCAACTCCCCCCTCCTCCCCCCTCCTCCCCCCCCCCCCCCCCCCACCCACAATGTCGCACGAGCGCGCTGACGACGATCAATCGGCGAAACGATCGTAAAATTTTGTCGGTCTACGGCGACACATCGTACAGCGATTCTCTCTCACCGCCATCAAATTCGCCGAGTATCGCGCATCCTGGAATCGCGTTTGAAGAGTTCGTTTTCCCGTACGAAAGAATTTATCGGTCGACCACCGCGACCGCTCCCGACCGGTTGACAATATCCCTCCCTCTCCGTTGCTCCACGCCGAATCTCTTTCTAACTCAGGGCTTTCGTCCCCCTCCCCGACCCCCCCTCTGGTAGCGCGAAATTATTGCGCCACCGCGTATTTATTGGAATTCAATGAAACGAATAATCCGGCACGAACGAACCGGGGAATTTTGACCGGTTTTCCGCGATCCGGTCAGTACGCGGCAGGCCCGTCGTCCGGGTGGTGCAGCGTTGTCGCCCGAGATTTCGTTATACGATTTCTCTATTTATACGAATCAGTGGGACCGCGAAAATGCAACCGGGGGATGGGGGGTTGAGCCCGAAAGGGGTGGAAACGGCTCGGACGAGCCACGAGGGAAGGGCCACGACACGCATTTGTACATGCATGCCGGGCGGTTTTCACATCCAGGGGAAATAACTGGCGAACCGTGGAATACCCCGGTCGCTGAACGAGCGCTTCGATTCGACGACGGATAAATCGAACGATCATTCGGGCGGTTATAGAACGATGGAAAAAAAAAAAAAAAATAGCGAAAAAAGCTCTCGATCCGCTCGAGGGTTCTCGTGGACGGTAATCATATTAATACCAACGGTACAGTGATAATAAAGGTTCGGAAGAAACGTTCATGGTTGTTTTTTTTTTTTTTTTTTTTTTTTTTGACCCGTTGAAAATTATTGGCGCTGAACGAGCGGAGCGCAGTTTCATTTGAACCGGAAACGGCTGACTTTTATATGGCGTAAACACCGATGGGTCGGAATTCGGTTGATGTAATTTCCGAGCCACTTGTCGGTAATTTGAGTTGCGTTGAATTCATCGTGAAGGACCCAGGGTTCCATGGGCGAGTGGTAAAAAAAAATTGTGAAAAAAATGGGATCAGGAAACGTATCGGACATTCCTATGTAGTTTTGATTTATTACGGATTTAAATATTAGAAATCCAATTTGACACTTGTAATCGTATCTGCAAACATTATTTGATGCGCAGAAAATAGTTATCCAAGGTTTGAGTCTACATTATTTACTATTGTTGCATTTCGTTAAAATTCCGACGATATAGTGTCCGGAAATTGGTACAAGCGTTACTTCATACGCGACCCAATAATCGGACAGTTCGAAGAAGTTCGCTTAGCCAGCTTTCTATGTCGCTTATTTTCCGGATAGTTTGGCGTGTATTTGTTAAATACAATTTTTTCAAATATTTAATTAATAAATGGCAAAGAGATTCTTTCAGTTAATATGAACTAAGGTAAGCGGCCCAGTTTTCGCCATCTTCAATTGTTGAATGGAACATTTGATAAAAAATCTAAGTATTGCGGCATTAATCAAGAGTACAATCCGCTCTTCAACATGCCGCCAATTTCTTTTGTATTAATCGAAAACTGTATTTATTATTAGTATAAATTGCGTTCAATGGCGTTATCTGGGACATCGGCGGAAAGTGGGTCGTTAACCTCGGTTGAGTTCGTACATCAGAATTCTCGAAATCTGTGATTGTCCGAAAGATCGCCTAATGCTCTGTCCGAATATAGTTACGTGCCGAAAAACCGCGTCAGAAAACTGGTGCATTTGTCCTCCCTTCTTATTTTCTGCCATAATAAAAAAAAATCTATCTTTCTGTGATTAATCGTTGTATTTTGGAAACTAGAAACTATCAGCTTCATTGGTTTCAGTTACTTTCACAAAAAAAATGTCTTCTCAGCCAATTAACAGCTGCCTAGAATCTCGGATGCTCTCAACCGTCCGAGCATTACCTTTACCTACCTCGCCATGGCAAACGATTCGGCGGCCAAAGAGCGGCGTTCCAAGCGTTATTCCCTCTGAGTTATGTAAATTTTTCCCCAGTCGATTGAGCGCCGTCCCGAGCGTCCCGTCACGAATTTCTCTGTGTACCGCCCACACTTCGCTGATCGCTTTTCACCAAGACCAAACGCTCTCCCTGCGCCCCTTAGTTCTCAGCTCCGCTCGCCTTCGCCAACCCTCCTCCAAGGAACGCCACGCCGCTGGCCTTTGCTGTCCCACAAATTCTGAACTTCCTTCAAAATTAATTTCCCGGTCTGCACCGAGTAGCTAGAACGGTGCCACGACGTACCGCAATGTCCGTTTTCACTTTAGTGCAGATTAGGTACGTACGAGCTCCGTACCGCTCGCTCCGGCTCTCCTCCGTGCTCCTCGGCTCTTCCTCCTCGCGTCATCCAGCTATCCTCCTCTACCTCAGTGGTTCTCATTACTGCTCCGGAAATGGCCGAAAACACAACTAAGGCTGCGCCTCTGGAGCGAGAGAAACAGAGACTGTAAACCGCGCGGGAGGAAACGCCCGCTCACGGGAATAGAACGGGTCAACGTTTTGCATAATGTATAGGCGGGACGGAGGGAAAAAGACTCGTCCGCGAGACAATATCACCGACAATTCACGTACTTTACATGCGCACCAGGTTTCGTTACGAAAAAATAATATGCGACTCCATGGAAATTCTGAAAGAAATCATGCGAATTCTAAAAAAAATCAAGGAATTAATTTAAAAGGAGATAATAAAAGGTTTTTCTGATTATATAAAACAATTTATTTTTCAAACAACTCGTCAATACCTTGTTGACATTATTATTATGCAAAACCAAAGGTCTTGACATAATTGATGCTGTTCATTTTTTTTTTCAGATGTTTGCCATATCGCAAAGTATCGAAATTTGTATCGAATTCAATTTTTGGCGTAACCAAACTTACAAACTAGCTCAATACTGTCCACATATTTAATTATAATATATATATTTAATTAAATAATAATGAGCCCAGAGCTGGACAAATATGCTGAGTACTTCAAGTACGTATTGAAGTGTCAAGTACTTGAAGTACTGCACGCTGGGTAGTTTTTGAGTACTGATGTATTGAGTACTCGCATAATTAAATTGCTGAAGTTCCAAGTACTGTGCACTGAGTCAGTACTTGATACCTCAGTACGAGGTTCAAGTTACTTAGTGTATTTGCCCAACTCTGATATACACAACTCACACGCAAATTATTCTACATAAATCACAGATAAATAAATCAACTGAAGGAACTCTCGAGCTGAAGGACCAAGGTCGATGGCTCGTTGGCAGATATTATTACCATACATTCAAGTCATCACCAAGATATTTGTTACACACTTGATCGATAATCATTGTAACATCTTGCTAATATATACGCCTTACTACTACCACTTAAACCTTTAGTTGTGCACGTGTGTGTGAAGCATCCTTAAGGCTCTTAAGGAGGCTTCGCACACACATGATTTCATTGGATTTCAATCCCTTTCATTAGATTTCAATAAAAAATAGTAGATTTCATCCCTTAAGTTAAGGGATGAAATCTATCGTTTGTTTTACTCCAAAAGCTGACACCAAAGAAAGACTCTCGAGGTCTCTTCGGCCTCAGGTTTTACATTTGAAACATTTAAGCCTCCTTAAGAGCCTTAAGGATGCTTCGCACACACGTGATTTCATTGGATTTCAATCCCTTTCATTAGATTTCAATAAAAAATAGTAGATTTCATCCCTTAAGTTAAGGGATGAAATGTATTGTATGTTTTACTCCAAAAGCTGACACCAAAGAAAGACTCTCGAGGTCTCTTCGGCCTCAGGTTTTACATTTGAAAGCTTGGCATCGACCTTGTCGGTTCGACTTCCACGTCTATATCGCCCGCGCGAGATACGATACGTTAGGTCTCGTATCTCGATGCGCGCCGAGACAGATAGTGCACTGCCGATGCGTGCGGCATCCGCTGTAACACACATCACTGTAACGTACGCCAGTGCGGCATGGCCGGAGTAGATTCCAAGTAACGTTTCCTACATGCGTGATACATTCTCGGGGGTACCGCGGAGATTACGATCCCCGCGTCACGTTATCGGTCGTGATGTGGTAGCGAGCTCGACGAACGAGACAATAGGCCGACGTGATCTCTCGGATGCCTCGGTGCCGCGTGTAACCCACTCACAACTGCACAGCGTCTTCGCCGTGCCGAGTCCTCGGCTCGCTCTCTCCCAGCATCCACTATAATATACGCTCGGCGCATTCACGTCCGATAATGTATCGTCAGGAGCAATCAGTGCTCCCGTCTGGGTCATGGGGGAGCGCGGATCCGAGCGGCGTCGCAGGTAAATCGAGATCGATCGAGTCTCCCGCACCCGCTTCTGCCGGTTATCGCCCCGACGCTCGACTACCCCAAGACCGGTATCCGTGCGTTATCTAATGAACTGTTATATGCACGCTATCCTCGTATTGCATTCAATGCGATTCGTCCTCGCGTTCCGTTAACTCACGCATTGTCCGGGATCGACGCGACATACTTTCTCAAATTAAGGCTTCAATGTCCGATCAGCCACAATTAGTGGATCGGTCGAGCAGATATTTTTTTTTTATACCTTTTTCAATTCTAATTCCAAATTGTGTTCTTTTTTATCTTGGTTTTGTTATAATAATTTTTATTTGTCATAAATTGTTCCAAAAGATGCATTTTTCAAAGATTTCGATTCAGAATAGCGTCGTGCGTCGAGCAGCTATTTTTTTAAATATCTTTTTCAATTTTAATTCGATATTTTTTTTTTACGTTGGCTTTATTATGATGTTTTTGATTTTTCATAAATTATTTCAAGAGTTGAATACTTCAAGCATTTCGAATCAGAATAGCGTCGAGCGGTTGAGAATTGTTTCGCCTCGAGACGAAAGAGGCTTTGGACTTGAAGGGTTAATTAAGATATTTTTTATTCGTCAAGCGAACGGTAGTTACACGAGCGTCAGGCCAGACGAGCTGAGCCAACGATTCACTGGATCGTCAGAGGATGAGCTCCGTCTCGCACTCCGCCAGCTGCGGCGATGTCTGGAAGGACAGAGATCGGGGAGGAGCACGAGGTCAGTAGGGAATGAAAGGATTAAAGGACGTCCGACGAGCTCGGAAGTTCTCCAGACGCGTCTCCGGAGGATGTTCTAGACATGGAGAAGAGCAGGGAAAAATGTTACCTCAGGCGGGGCAAAATGGTCTATTTAAAAAAATGGTTCTAGGGACGTTAAAAAAAAGTCTCATCTCGACCGGAGGGCGCGAGGCCGTTTTGCCCCCTCCTACCTCATGTGCCACCCAGCAGACAGTCGCGTACACACCAGACGATACCCGTTCTACAAGATAAATAACAAATAAAAAATTACATGTTTCAACCTCTCATCGGCAATAAAAAAATTCTCTCGAAATTGTCGCTCGAACAAAACCGAGATCATACACACTCGTAACTCCCTCTTTCGTGCGCATCTTGAAGCTCCTTGATTTATTTCTCAATTTTATTGCTCAGTTCGAGAGAACGAAAAAAAAGACAAAAAATCCCTCGAAAAAAATCTCAATGGTCCTAAAAGCTCGATCCTTCCGCTGCAGTCTCTTCATACCATGGAGGAGCGCAGGAAAAAATGAAACATCAGGCGGGGCAAAATGGTTAATTTAAAAAAATGTTTCGCGGGACGTAAAGAAACAGTGTTATCTCAACTGGAGACCGCGAGTCCGTTTTGCCCCCCCCCCCCTCTACGTCATATGTGCCACAAAAAAAAAAAAACAGTCAAGTACACACCAGACGGTACTCGCTCTACAAGATAAATAACAAATAAAAAAATTACCTGTTTCAACCTCTCATATGCAATAAAAAATTACCTGTTTCAACCTCTCGTCGGCAATAAAAAAATCCCCTCCAAATTTTCGCTCGAACGAAACCGAGATCGAACACACGCGTAACTCCAACGACGCGTGTCTCGTCGACGAAGCTCCTTGATTTATTTCTCAATTTTTATCGCTCAGTTCGGGAGAACGAAAAGAAAACCCAAAAAATTCCTCGACAAAACAAAAAATCCCAACGATCCTAAAAGCGCGATCCTTCCGCTGCAGGCTCTCCATACACTCGCCGAGAGCCCCGCGCTTTGGGGAAGAGGGCACGAAGAGAAACGACAGTTCGCCTCGGAAGACACCCGCAAGACGCAGCGCAAAGATTTCCAGCCGCACGCCGAAAGGTTTCAGCGAGCGAGGCCCGCGCGCATTTTCTCGTCTCCCACGAAATAAATTCCTTCTTTCATCGAGCTATTTATCTCTTTCTCCCTGTCGTCTCCTTTCCATAATTTTTCTTCTCCACCCCTTTATATTCCCTTCTCTCGAGCCGTCGTACTTCGGGGATTTCGATCGCGAGCTCGCGCAAGTCCCGGTGTTGGAAGAACCTGTGGCGCGCACTTTTTTTTCCCCGGTGCACGCTCGATGCACCCTCAAAAAGGGACGCGGTCGCGTGTGCACGCGCGTTCGGCAGGGAAGCCGTTTGAATTCGTTTGCCACCGGAAAATTCTATCGGCGAGAGAAAATCTCGAGGTTCTCCGCCTTCCGGGCCGAACCATCGGGCGGGGCGGCAACGGCGAGGGTGCACTCAGCTTCGCGAAATATTTCCCAAAGAAATCACCGACTACTCGAATATCCTTGGATCCCTTTGAAATTTCAATACTCGAAAAACCGTACCGTTCCGAAAACGAGATGCTTTCCGCGACGTTGGAGTCTTCTGGGTTGATATTTTATTATTGTTTTTTTTTTTTTTTACCTCGGACTCGCAGGGCGCAGAGTGCAAGACTCGTCCGAGTACCGTCGAACTTGTGGAGCTTTGACAAAAAATCGTTCCCTGGCGCACGAACAAGCGTGGCGCACCCAGAAAAATAATTAATTTGACGGGTACCCCGCAAATAAATATTTATTTAAATTACATAAATGTTTATTGAAATTAAATAAATATTTATTATAATTACATAATTATTTATTTTAATAACATAAATAGTAGTAGTAAATGTATTTATTGACCATGGTGTTTACAATAAAGGTGGTGGGACAGTTACGAACGATATGCAACACATATAATGTCAATGGGCCATCGACCGAGGTCCTTCGCCAATTACATAAATATTAATTTTTATTAAATAAATATTTATTTGTGGGCGCTCATCAACTAAATTATTTTTCTGGGTACGATAACGAAATATCGAGCGAAAGAAAATGTCTTCATTACGCACCGCGGAAGTTCCCGTCGGACTAAATTAATCTACCGATCGAGAAGAATGCGGAGACGTATAAAAAAAGAACAAAAGATAAAAATAAATGTGATTCGTTGCACCCAGAAACATAATTTATTTCATTCATTTGGTTTCAATAAATATTTATTTTAATTAACTGAAATATTTATCGAAACCAAATAAATATTTATTTACGGGAGCCCGTCAAAAAAATTATTTTTCCGGATATGCGTGCTGTATTCGAACTGTGTCGTCGAAAGCCATGACGGAGGCTCTGACATCTGAGAAATCGTTTTCCGTCGTACGTTAACAAGTGTCGCCGTAACGCGGTAACGAAACATCGAGAGAAAGAAAATGTCTTCATTACGCCCCACGGAAGATCCCGTCGGCCTAAATTAATCCGCCGATCGAGAAGAATAAGGAGAATAAAAAGAAGAAGAAGAAGAAGAAAAAAGGAAAATAAATGTGATCCGTTGGAAAATGAGAAAATGAGATGGGGCGTGAAATTCGCAATCTGCGCGAAAACCGGGTTCCCCATCTCGTCGATGATAATTATCAGAGTACAATAATTAAAAACAAGACGAGAAGCGAGGAGAGAACGGGCGGTCGGGGGGGGGGGGGGGGGGTGGCTCGGGGTGGTTCCGGCTCGGATTCTCCGAGTATGCCGGCTCGAGAAGCGAGGACACGCCTCTGGGGACGGAAGGAAAAACGTTACTCGGCTTCGCCTCGCCAGTCGCAGCGGCTCCCGAGATAAGGGACGTATTATTTAATTAAAGCTTGTGCCTGGTGTAAGAGGGAACTAAAGGAGAAAAGGAGAATCGTGACCCGCAGCGAGGCAAAGGACACGGGTGAGCATCGAGAGCCATTCGATGCGCCTTCCTCCTGGGCCAGCTT
The DNA here is from genome assembly GCA_958510785.1 of Exephanes ischioxanthus. Classification (NCBI taxonomy): domain Eukaryota; kingdom Metazoa; phylum Arthropoda; class Insecta; order Hymenoptera; family Ichneumonidae; genus Exephanes; species Exephanes ischioxanthus. The sequence continues at coordinate 4,438,917 of OY294016.1, forward strand.
TTTCCCCTGCCGGCTTCGAACAACCGTCAGCCAGTAATTGTACGAAGAGGATTTCAATACTTCCTCTCAGTCACATTCCTCATCATCTTCATCTGCCCGCACCCTCCTCCCCCCTCCGGCCCGCTGCTCCTTCCAGTGTTCCGCCAGCGTCTTTCTGTGCTGAATTAATTAGTGAAAGAATCTGCGACATAACGAAGGGGAATGCTGTAGTACGCGGACGACCTTCCTGGCAATATTGCAGCTAAGCGGCCGTTCAGACGCTGAGGCTACTGCACTGTCTTCTGGAAAGACGGCGGATGAGAGGGTGGATCGAGGCTGACCGTGAAGATCGCCGAGGTGACTGCCAACAAAAAAAAAAATCGAGATTTTCGCAAAACTTCCCCGTGTAAGAGCCATTCGGTTAGGGCTGTGCAGTTGCGCCGTTTTGGACGGCTAAAGAATCTTATCCGGCTAATGGACATTATAGTTTAACCGGTTAATCCATCTTAGCAGGCTAAGGTGACTCAGCCGGCCAAACTACAACGTCTATTAGCCGGATAAGATTTTTTAGCCAAGACGGCTCAACTGCACAGCCCTACATTCGATGAGAGCCATTCGACGCTTTCCTTCTGGGTCAGCTTGCCCTGCCGGCTTCGAACAACCGTCAGCCAGTAATTGTACGAAGAGGATTTCAATACTTCCTCTCAGTCTCATTTCTCATCATCTTCATCCGACCCCCCCCCCCCCCCCCCCGCCCCTCCCCCACCCTCTCCCTCCTCCTCCTCCCCCCTCCCACCCGCTGCTCCTTCCGGCGTTCTAGGCCAGCGTCTTTCTTTGCTGAATTAATTAGTGAAAGAATTTGCGACATAACGAACGAAGGAGAATGCTGTAGTACGCGGACGATCTTCCTGGCAATATTGCAGCTGAGCGGCCATCCGGACGCTGAGGCTACTGTACCGTCGTCTGAAAAGATGGCGGATGAGAGGATGGGTGGAACGAGGCTGGCCGTGAAGATTGCCGGGGAGACTGCAACAACAAAAAATCGCGGTTATGGCAAAGATTCCTCGTGTAATGTACTTTTTGTGTAGAAAGATTCTTTGAAAAATGATTTTGCGCGGGTGTTTCAGGCTTCCTCAGAGAGAAAGCTTTGTCGGTAAAAGATCATAAACGCTCTCGAAAAATCACTAATTTTTGCAATGCTCACTTACAAGGATTCCCTATAAAAATGGTAGTTGTTCATCGTGTCGGAGCCACGTCTGATGTTGTTTTTTTCCACTAACCACGAATCTGCCACTTATTTTACACCTGACTCAATGTTTCATACGAAAACTTGCGTCGGATGGAAAATCATTTTCTCGTAAAAAAAAAAAAAAAAAAAAATCATAATATCATAAAATCATCATCAGAATTCACGACGTAGAGGAAATTAGAGCAAAACGTAATTTTCCAATAATTTTTAGATCGGATAATGGGGCAAAACGAGGCAAACTATCCGGATGTATCGATGAGGTAAAATGGGTTATCCAAAAATGATTGGAAAATTGAGCTTCGCCCCTGTCCCATTTTCCCCCGCTCTCCCCTACACCGTTCCCCGTTTCTCGAGAAACGAAGCTCATTATGCGCGGTAAAGAGAGGCTAAGAGAATAACCCTGCTAGAAATTGTAGGGCGTTAAATCGGACCCTTACGAGGGCCTGGGAAGGTCTTTGCAGGACCTTGTCAGGCAACACCGATCCACCGCTCCTAAATTTCTACCAGGGTAGGAGGCTATTAGACGAAGAGATGATAGAGCAAGACAGCAAAAAAAAAAAAATAAATAAAGGGCATGAAACGATGGCGAATAGAAGGGAGGACCTCAAGTAGGGGAGAGCGGGGCAAAATGGCACACCGGGGCAAAACGGGATAATGAGACAAAACGCAATTCTCCAATAACTTTGAAATGGTGGCGATGGTGGTACGTGGGGCAAAACGGGTTTAAAAATCCGGATGTATCGTTAGGACAAAATTGGGCATCCAAAAATTATTGGAGAATTGAATTTTGCTCTCACAGTCCCGTTTTGCCCCGCTGTGCCATTTTGCCCCGGTCTCCCCTACATCCCTCTCGTTGGAAGAAGAACCGGTGCATCTTGACTGGGCGCTCTGGAAACCCCCTCACGATGAAATTTACCTACTTCACCGAAGCTCCCTGCACGACAGTCCCGCACATTCCCCGTTACAATTTCCGCAATCCCGTTGAAACAATCGAGTCCTTGGATCCTCGATAGTTCCGCATCTTCGGCAAGCTCCCTCATCGAAAGCCGCTCCGCTCCCCTATTTATCTTTCTTTCATCCCTCGACGGTCCCGTGGCCATCAGAATTCGCGACGTATACCGTTCTCCTTTCTCGAGGAACGAAGCTCATTATGCGCGGTAAAGAGAGGCTAAGAGAATAAGGAGCGTATTAGAGGGAGGAGATGATGGAGCAAGAAGGCAAAAGATAAAGGGTATGAAAGGACGGCGAATGGGAGCGAGTCGGCCGCCGACAGAGAAAGGCAGCGCTCGTAACTCCGTGCCCGGGCAACGACGACGAAGAGTCGCTACCTCGACGACGTCGTGCCGAGAATGAAAGCTCGGGTGGAAGACAATGGGGGGGTAGTTTGTGCCACACTCCAAGGGATGAGACGGGGAGAACGGGGAGGAGATAGAGAGGTTCGTCGGTTGAGCCCGACTCCGCTGTTTCTTTCGCCGCTGCGACCGGGGGATGAATTAGGAATGGAAGGGGCGAGGGGAGCCGCAAGCGTGTGTCAGCCGGATGGTCCGGGTTGCAGTGGCGCGAGATAGCGCGAATGAGGACGAGGCGGAGCAACGCGGAGCCGGAAAGAGGCGAAGGACGGGAGCGGAAGATGAAGAAGAAGACGGAGAGGATGAGAACGATGAGCGGGAGATAAAAAAAAACGAGAGAAGAGACTGGTCGTGTGGGTTTATGCATCCCACACGACCGGCGAGGGTCCTCGTGTCCCGGCTATGACGAAACTCGGCGCTTCGACGCCGAGCTCCCGCAGCCGTTCACGCTGGTATTGGCCCTTGCGGGAGCGTACTCCGGGCCCGCACCGTGAATCCTGCTCGCACAATACATTCCTGCGCGGAACAGAGCCCGTCGCGCATTGTGAGACGTGTATTGTGGAATATGGAAGGCTCCGGCGCGCGTACTCCTCTTCGGCTTGGTGAAATTGGCCGATTTACGGCGATGTTGGCGCAACGTTGGCGGAGAGTCGGCAACTTCGACGAGCCAGCGATGTTCGCCGTGAGGATCCGAAACGGGTGTATGCGGTTCTTGTGTATGTGGAGCTGGCTCCGCGATGTCGCTGCATCGAGTCCGTGGCCCCTGCCGATGCCGCACCGAAGCTTGCTTGTCGCGCGAAGAGGATGTTTGGCCGTGGGTCTGCGCGAGCGGGCGTCAGAGTTAATAATAGGTGATAGCAACGATACCTACGGCAGTCCGGGGAAAGGATTGTTCCTCGGGGATGTGGAGGACGGTTTTAGGGTGCACTTTCGCTCAGGAGAATCGTATGCTCGGACCAGGTGCGGAACGGGCGCGAGATGCTCCGTTTGGTTTCTGGAGACAACCGGAGATGGACCTTTTTTTTAAACTTTGATGGGGATTTTTTCAACATATCCTTCTCGATGAATTTGGCAAAGGAACTTCCTCACATTCTCTCGTAGAGAGTAATAGAGTTTGTACTTTTTACAACTTATTGCCCAATAATTTCCACAATTTTTTTTTTTTTTTTTTATTTCTCGATTGCGCGATCCGGTAGTTTTACAAACAAAAGTACAAACTAAAATTGTTTCCCTATCGCGGATAGGAATAATTGACGACCCCTGCTCACGCGGCGCTGATAACGAGGACATGGACCGAGTGCTTTGGCACTGCACAAAACATGCCGAAGAAAGATCTCACATGATTGAGAAACTATAATGTCGCGTATACCGAGCGCCATTCTTCACTGCAAAGTTTATGAAGGCAATACGCGCTCACTATTATTCATAAGTTTTTGACTGCATGTGAATTACAAATTTAACATTGTACCGTACACTCTTGCGCTATAATTTTAAGCTAACTCAACCGACAGTGTAAATAAACTCAATGTAGAGTTTCCACGCTATAAGCACATTTTTTTTTAAACTAAAATTGTTAATTTCGCGGGGAATAAAAGGACAGGTTTTTATATTGAAATTTTAAGAAACGAGTTTGTCACTGATTTGTCAAAATTATTTTTACTAAACTTTGCATTCCGATTTAACTACATTAGTTTTTACTGCGTATCGTCGTTGTGCACTTCTTCAGGGACAGTATCATTTTTTTTTATTACCCTGAAGATGTCTGCGCGACATCAAATATCGTCTTTGGCGAGTCTCTCTGAATACACTGCGTTCGGAGGAAAAAAATTGTTTCCTTGTAGAATTTAATTTTCGAAGTGAACTTCCCCGAGCGAAGTTTGTGCGATGCAATAACACAGAGGCTATAACTTGATGAAATATAGTCTCGTGCAGATATCTTCAGGGTGGTTTTTTTTCGAGATTAGCTTGACAGAGCTATTTGAAATTGCCTGCGAAGATTAACCCTGGTTTCCATGGAAGATGGAGCATCGTATTGAACGAACGTGCAGACTTGGGGGGGGGGGGGGAATTTCAAGACGAGGGTTGGACGGTTATATAATCGCACCTTAGTGTCGCATCCCAGCCGAGAATGAGGTAGCCATTCGCCGTTAATAAATAAGAATCGGATGGAAGAGGGGACGATGGCGAAAAAAAAACGTTTCTCTGCTGAGTGGATTTCTCTTTTCCGCATTTTCACTCTAACGCCGGACATTAACACAATCTATCATCTCTTCTCTGTAATTACGAGAAGATATTGATATTGAAAGTTTATTAACGGATTGCTCCTTTTACAGATAAAAGAAAGTAAAACATTTCAGAATGAGTCCTCCTTTGGCTTCGAAACAAATACAAAATTAAATCAACAACAATAATTACAGATGAATAAATTAAGTACAATTGTAAAAATTTTGCTGAAGACCGTAGGTCGATAGGCAATTGGCAATATATATATATATGTTCTCACGACAATCTACGTTGTCATGCTATGTTCAAAAAAATTGTTTCATCTGGCATATTGTCGATAAATCCACTATTACTACTACTTGTAAAAATTAAGTAAAACACGTAAGAACATTGAAACATGGGAGCTTATCGTCCGGTCCATTTTCCCAGAAAATCTGCGAGCTAAAATCGGAAGGGTTGAACGTCGATCGATCACCAGATGTCCCAATCCTGTTAGATATTTTGCGAGTTCCGAGAATTCGCACTGCTCGATGGCAATACAAATAGAAGGGTAGTTGGGTGTTTTGCCCATCGGGAAGTCCGTCAGTTACTTCGGAGGTCACTGGAGCGGGGGAAACGTTGTATGCTGTGGAAGGTTTCCGTTCGTCCACCACCGAAGTGTTTGGAGAGCTAATACGGTTAGGGGTTAAAGTGGAAGAGCCGGACGTCTATTCCGACGGGATTGCTGCCGGAGCCACAAACACTATCGTCCATGTCATCGCTCTGGACACGAAATGATGGCAAATGAAAAGAGAACGTGCTCCAAACGTGAACGCAGTATTCTTATCCCACTGTTCAACTCGTCCCAGCGACGCAGTCAATCAGCAGAACCGACGAAGACTGTTTTAATGAGTTTTTCCGTTCGCAAAATGAACCTGTGTTTTCCATTTAAGAAGAGAACTTTTTTAGGTCGAACACATTTTTTTTTTAGAAATAGTCCATTTTGCCCCGTTCGCCCTCCCTGTGTATCAAAGGTTGTTCACATACAGTTTGCGAAAATATCTGTAGAACTGTTTTTATTTATTTATTTTTTTTACACATTAGAAATAATCGCGACATAATGTATTTTTCATACGGTCCGAAGCTGCGTCGTTTCTCTGACTAATGTTGCTGAGAAGTGGAAGAATTTATTTAGTCCTAATAATAAGAAGTTCTAATATTCCCGGAGCGTTCATTACGAGGGGTGGACCGTTTCCCCCTCTATATATAGTGACTCTCGAAGCGAATGAACCTACTGCCGTCTATTCCATCAACCTTCCCAACCGAGCTCCACTCGCACGCCTCAACAGAGATTAATTAAAGGCTTGATAAATTGGCAAACGTCTGGCGTGTACCTACCTTGGAATAAGACGTCGCATCATTAATTATGTAAAAGTACATTAGACGGGGGCGCTGGTATGGAGGGCGGGAAGAGGCTAGGGTGAGCGAATTCCTCACTCCGTCCCTTCAGTCATTTATACCGACACGTTAGTTCCTCGCCCTATCCGCGATTTCTATTCTCACACTGATACAATAGAAAAATAAAACCTGAAGAAAATAAAAATTAAGAAAAACAAATCCCACCACCAGCACACTATTTATCGTAAATTGGAATATTGGTAGTGGTGCAGAATTGAGTTGAAGGCGGCCTCGGTTAAACTTTATCAGGACAAAGTTGTCGTCCTCGCTCTATCGGAAATTTCTACTCTTAGTCATATAATAACAAACAAAAACTAAAAAAAAAGGAAAACAAATCCCACCACCAGCTCACTATTTATCGTAAATTGGAATATTGGTAGCGGTGCAAGATTGAGTTGAAGGCGGACTCGCTTAGACTTTATCAGGACAAAGTTGTCACACTCGCGCTATCCACGATTTTTAATTCATATAATAAAAAACAAAAAAAAAACAAAAACAAGACAAACATATTCCACCACCAGTATACTATTTATCGCAAATTGGAATATTGGTAGCGGTGCAGAATTGAGTTGAAGGCGGCCTCGCTTAGACTTTACCAGGACAAAGTTGTCACCCTCGTGCTATCCATGATTTCTAATTCATATAATAAAAAACAAAACAAAAAAAAATCCAAAAACAAGACAAACAAATTCCACCACCAGTGCAGGATTGAGTTGAAGGCAGCCTCGGTTAAACTTTACCAGGACAAAGTTGTCACCCTCGCGCGATCCGCGACTTTTACTCTCATTCATACAATAAAAACCAAAAATAAGAAAAATTCCACCACCAGTATACTATTTATCGCAAATTGGAATATCGGTAGCGGTGCAGGATTGAGTCACAGGCGGCCTCGCTTAGACTCTACCAGGACAAAGTTGTCGTCCTCGCTCTATCCGCGAAATCTACTCTCAGTCGTATAATAAAAAAATCTAAAAAAAAAAAACCAAAAACAGTACCGAGAAAAACAAATCCCACCACCAGCACACTATTTATCGCAGATTGGAATATTGGTAGCGGTGCACTATTGAGTTGAAGGCGGCCCCGCTGAGACCTTACCAGGATAAAGTTGCCGCCCTCGCGTTATTCGATAATCGTGGCTCCGGATAGAACGAGAGCGAGAGAGGTGCGACGACCGGAATCTCGTTTCCTCCGAAATCCTCCATCACTACTGCCGCGAAGCATTTTACGATCGGTAGGTAGCTCGCTGTACGCCACGGCAGCGAAGCCGAGCGAGCTCGAGAGCAGCACCTTTAAATTCGTGTCATTCTCCAGGGATATTGGCGGTGCGGTTCTCTCTCTCCCTCTCTCTCTCTCTCTCGTCGTTTCATTTCCGGCATTAAATCGTCCGAACAAATCGAATCGAGCACGAGGTCTGGCTCGAATGGCGGAGAGTTGCTGGGAGGTCATGAATGCGCGTGGCACGAGGCCGCACCCTCATAATTGGGTATGCCGGGCGATAATTAACGCTTCGAGTGGAATTTGTGGCGTTTAGCTGGCACTGCTCGATCCGACGGTCTCTCAACGCTCCAGTGTGCTTGTAACAAGGACTATTGCCACTTACGCATAACTGATCTACAACTATTGTCTGTCGTATTGCGCTTGCCTCGCGACATACGGGCACAGCTTTCGTCTTCGTCCGAGTACAAAAATAGGGCAGGTCAGGGTGTTATAGCTACGTTTTTTCAAGCGGAAAGTGAGAGTTGTTGCTTAAAAAAATTGTTCGGGAATTGACAGTCGGCTAGTCAATAAACATTGATGTTGAGATTATTATTTCACGCAGATTTGATCCGATGCGTAAAGTAGTTGCTGGAAATATTTAAAGAACCTTAGGTTGATACTTAAGGGTAGCCCGAAGAATTTCTCAGGGGTGCTTAGGGTTAACCCCAAGTGTATCTTCGATTCATCGTTCGTAGCGACGAACATTTTAAGCATCGGTCGTAGTAAACGAGTTATGAAAATAAACGACCAATTCTCCAGCTGGGTGAACCTTCCTTTATAATAACACATTTTTATTCTATACTCTATGCCTGCATATCTAGGGCTGCAGCCTCTAGCTCGATCCGTAGGAACTTCCATCGGCAATAAACCACCGTGGGAAAGTCCAACACGTTTGAATAACAGAGTAGAAGACTTATTTCAGCCATTTATTTACTAATTATTTATTAATTCAGCGAATTTTGCTGAGTATCTCTTAGCGGCGCTTAGGGTTAGCCCCAAGTATTACCCTAAGTATACCTTTGATTGATCGTTTGAGTAGCAAGTAAAATTTTAAGATCTGGTTCTAATAAAGGAGTTATGAAAATATACCACGAATTCTCCAGCTGGGTGAACCTTTTTTTACAATAACACATTTTTATTCCATACTCTATCCCTGCATATCTAGGGCTGCAGCCTCTAGCTCGATCCGTAGGAACTTCCATCGGCAATAAACCACCGTGGGAAAGTCCAACACGTTTAAATAACAGAGTAGAAGACTTATTTCAGCCATTTATTTACTAATTATTTATTAATTCAGCGAATTTTGCTGAGTATCTCTTAGCGGCGCTTAGGGTTAGCCCCAAATATTACCCTAAGTATACCTTTGATTGATCGTTTGAGTAGCAAGTAAAATTTTAAGATCTGGTTCTAATAAAGGAGTTATGAAAATATACCACGAATTCTCCAGCTGGGTGAACCTTTTTTTACAATAACACATTTTTATTCTATACTCTATCCCTGCATATCTAAGGCTGCAGCCTCCGGCTCGATCTGTAGAAATTTCCCGCGGCGATAAACTACCGTGGGAAAGTCGAGAGTCGAATACGATTGAATAACAGAGTGGAAGACAATTAATTCAGCCAATTTTGCGAACTATAACCCCGCTGTACCGCTAATTTCGTTGAGTAATGTGGAGTACGTCATTGGATATTGCTATGACAAAGGGCCCGGGTAGGGTCGGAGGTTCTGGTAGTTCTCGAGAGAGTTTGCAAAGGGCTAACTTAAACTCGCTCGTGGAGGCCATCGAGAAACGGAACAAGAGGGTTGATTTTAGGTTGGCGGGCAGAATAGGTCGGAGGTGGCGGGCGAGGCACAGAGACACGGTGGCTGGCTGTACCGGGATAGATGTACCAAAAAGGGGGTGTCCCGCAGCCGAAGTGGGCCACGACCACTAGCGTTAATTAAGTTAGAAGCCAGCAGGCGGCCAGGCGAAACCGTACGAACGATGGAAGTCAATTTGTGAACCCAACCTTTCTTGTACCATCGAACTCTAATAAATTTCACCACCTATCGTCGAGTACTTTCCGGCGGCGGTGCGCTCGGTACACCACTCGAGGACGGTGAATGTCCGCACCCACGTGGGTCGTGAGAGAGGGCTCTTAGAACGATTCGACCCTCCAATAGTTCTCCGATCGTGCCGGAAGACGTTTCTTCATTATTGCATTACCATTTTTTTTTTTTTTTTTTTACTCTGCCCTAAATTTTTGTTATTTTATTTTTTGCTAGCCAGCAAATCTTGCCAGTTATTTTTACTAGTTTTTTGAAGGGTACTATCAGGATTTTTTTTTTTTGTTTTACGAACATTTTTGTGTTTATTGCAATGAAACTGAGTTAATATTTTTGCTGATATTGTTACATAATGCAGGCATTTTTTTTCTCACAATATTGAGTCCTTCGGTTCGTGCAAGCTGCGCTGTAGGACGACAAATCGCAATATCCAAATTTGAAAGTCGTCCGTAAATTGGACATCAATAAAAATATTCACCCAGTTTCATAGCAATAAACACGAAAAATTTCTTAAGAACAATTTCCGATAATACTCCTGAAAATGCCTAAAAAAAGAGGCGACACTACCCTTAAAACATTTTCGTTATTCGTTATCATAACATAGCATCAAATATAACACCGTTGATATTTTTCCATTCGTTCTGACCATCGGCTAATTTTAATTATCATTTCATTGTTTTTTATTTCTCAATTCAGTTTTTCACACCATTCCTCCCGTAACCATTATTTCCATTTAATTTCACTCGCATCCTTCGTCACCGCACCTCTCATTTTTCCTCGCTCTCTTTCGTTTTTCTTTCGACAAAGTTTCACGAGCGCCAAAATTCTCTGTCGGCGTTCCGCTCGAAGGTGTTTTCACACGCGAAACTTTGCCCAAGAGGTCGTCCCTCGAGCGAGACCAGCAGGTTCGCTCGTTCCCGGGCTCCTGTAAATTTGAATAAAATTACTACCATCCTCACACCGGGGAACTCGGTGTCTGGGGAGACAAATGCAAAGCACCGATAGCCGAAATTATCGAACGCGATACGATAGGGAGGAAAATGTCACAGGTAGAAGTACTCTATCGGGCGTTGCATCCGCGGCTCTGTATCATTTGTGCAGCTTCCAAAACCGCCTGGTTTGCCCTCCGGTAATCCTCTTTACCGCTGCTATCTCGCAATTTATCGTCCCGACGAATACCTCTCGAGGCGGCGTACAATCGTTAACTCACTCGGCGAATAATAATACACCGTCATCGTCGTTCTTGTCGGGCGGCGGACCGGGAACGTTAAATTGTATGGAAAGAGACGACGAATTTACGGCGTTGTTCCGCGCAGGTAGAGAAATTTTGCGGGCGAATGGGTGGGCTTGTAGAGGATAAGCCTGGCAGGTGAAAAAGCACAATAGCACGAAGCTAATTGAACTCATTCAGCAGAATAGCCCCGCTTCTTGCGCATTCATAGGCCGACGGATTTTCACCAAACCGGCCAACGGTAATCAACTCCGCTTTGCCCTTTTGTCTTTCCCTCACACACTTTCGCCCAGCGCGAAATGATGCCTACATTGTTGAAGAAAATTGTAAATTTTATGCACCGGACGAAACTTTACCTACACTGACGCTTCGCACGTACATTCCCAGCCAAAAGTGACATTCAGCGAGAATTTGAACTCTTCCTAATGATATAAAAATCTGAAAAATATCAACTGTATTACAGTTGCCAAGAGCATTAATTTTGCATAATAATAATGTCAAAAAGTTACTTGAAAATTGCTAAAAAAAATTGTTCAACAAATAATCAGTAAATCTTTTTTCTCTTTTCAAATAAGTTCTTTGATTTTCTAGAAGCCACATGCATTTTTTCAGAATTTTCTTGAATTTTTTAATGTTCCGGTTTAAAATTTTTACTGGAAGTTTTTATGCAAAAACGGGTACTTTGACTTTAATGTACAATTGTGATGAAAAATGAATGGACTTTTACAGTGAAAATAAAGTAAATTATTAGATTTAAAGTACTCTTATAGTAAAATTAAAGTAAATTATTAAAAGTAAAGTATTTCTAAAGTTTTGAATATACGGTACGTTAATTTTTCATCCCAATCGTACATGAAATTTAATATACCAGCTGAAGCAGAGAAATTTAATATGCATAAAAACATCCAGTACCAGTACAGTAAATTTCAGACTCATTTTTTTTTCTTTTTTTTTTTACAGTACGACGACGAATTACATACTTACAGAATTACACTCGCGGCCCGTAAATTCACGGTCCAATCTATACGAATAGAAATATCCTAGCGGATAGCAATATCGGACGATTTTCGTTTGGAAAACATTCGAAACCCAAACGATTCATCGCGTCGTGAAATAATGGATCGTGTGAGTGAAATATAATGCTGAAGAGGGTTGAGAGACTGAAAAAAAAAAAAATGAATGAGGGGAAAGGGGTGAATCGCGAACATCGGCGGACACAACGAAAAAGCAGTGGCGATGGAGAATTGGGAAGAGAGGGAAAAAAAGCTGACAAAACTGTGACGTAGGCCGGTGGAAAATATCCTCGGGCTGTCAGATGAAGGTCGACTCACGGCTGCGAGTAATTTTGTGGAAACGACCACGGCACGTCGAGGATTTTTTTTTTTTGCCTCGCGAAAAAGCCAATTCGTCGCTGTTGAGCCTCAAAGCCTTTGATATCGGAAACAGTTGGCTGGGCTCTTCTTTTACATTGATTTTAAAAAGAAGGCGAAATAAATACAAAGAAAAATAGGGGACGAAGTGGAAACGGACGGATTTCGGGAGTCAGTGCGTTTTCCTCTGTGACGTCACTTCCGGTTCAAAATCCACATTTTTAAACCGGAAGTGGCTTCTTCTTTTTTCCTTTCGCTCTCCTATAGCTTATAAAGACTTCATATGCCCTTTTTATTTAGGTGCATCGATAGTTAGGAAATCGCCTTTTCTTTTTTACTTGACCCCTCTTCACTCCTGGCGACACGATACATTCATTTACGAATGAAACGCTAGAAGTCCACTTGCTCGTTTGCCTCTAGACGGCCTGTCAACCTCCTACGCCCCCTGATCTTCATTTTTTTGTCTTCTGATTTTCTGATTTTCTGATTTTCTGATTGTCTGATTTTCTGATTTTCTGATTTTCTGATTTTCTGATTTTCTGATTTTCTGATTTTCTGATTTTCTGATTTTCTGATTTTCTGATTTTCTGATTTTCTGATTTTCTGATTTTCTGATTTTCTGATTTTCTGATTTTACGATTTTACCTTCGCTCTCCAATGGCTTGCACAGACTTCATATGTCCTTTCTACCTGGGGCTATCTGTGGGTAGGGAATCGCCTTTAATTTTTATTTGACCCATCTTCATTCCCGGCGACACGATGCATTCATTTACGAACGAAACGCTGGACGTCCCCTTGCTCGTTCCTCTCTTGACTGCCTGTCAAGTTCCTACACCCTCTGATCCATCTTTATTCCCGGAGGTGCGAAGTTTGTTTTTTTTTTTCGTCCACGAGAAGACCATTATCACGCGAGACGAGAAAGACGGAAGGAAAAACGATGGGAGGGTAGAGAGGGAGAAAAAAAAGTGTAGCTTTGATCCTAACATGGGACGCAGGACCCGAGCCGCCGGGCTCTCCCTCAGGTACGGAGAATAATTTGTTAAAAGTGCAAAAAGATCGTCCCGAGCCACGAGGATAAAACTCGCCCAAAAATAAAAACTTGGCTGTTATTTGTACGTCGAGTGCCTGTTTTTGTGTGACGTCTGTCATAGGAGAAAAGTTTGACGTGGCCACGTTGCCAGCGGACGACCAAGGATGATACATAAAGCTGCGTCATTCGGAGTGGTATTAAAAACAAACTCGGCGTGACCCGCAAAAATCTCGAGCTACAATTCCGTCAACGGGTAGTTCGCCATATCGCTGTAGATAAGTGGTCTTCAAAAATTTTCTATCTTTACTTGATCGTAAAAATGTCGTACTCTCCTTAATCTTTCAAGCACGCTGATAATCAGAAATCGCTCTCTTCTTATTTCCCATAAAAGTTTGAGTGGAAAATCGTATTAATTAAGCATAAAAATTACAATTGTAAAAAAAAAATATTTCCATGACAATTTTAATCAGTATACAAACCGATATAAATATTGCATATTTACTATTTACATTGGCTTAAAAATCCGCAGTTAGTCAGATGAAAAATTCAATAATTTTTATTTTCATAAAATATTAATAATTTTTAATTTATGTCTTAATTAAAACCTGCAATTGAATCCTTCTTTTGCGCGAACCGATGTGGATATTGCACATTTACTGCACTGGCTTGATATCCGCATTTAATCAGATTAAATATATAAATAATTTTTATCTCAATAAAATATGGATAATTTTCAATTTATTTAATAATTGAAACCTGCATTTCAATCGTTCTTCTGCACAAAACTCTGCCTAATTTTCCTCAGACTCTACAGACTAAAAGAATTGTAAAGCAAATCGTAAAAATCAATATCTTTCGAATTAGAATCTCAAAAACTAAAAACCCCAGAACCGATGTGTTTCGCATCTGCAACAGTGCAATTTCCGTGATACCCAGTGATTCCCGATATCTCGCGCGAGCCTCAGTCCCCGTCCAGAGCGAAAGACCAGCGGAGTGAGAGAGAGTCTGGGTACGGAAAGGTCGACGTGTAATAAAAATCGAAGAGAATTCGAGTCCGGTCTCTACCGGTCGTTTCCACTGGCCGTGCGGCCGCAGCGGCGACGCCTCCGCACGCTCTCTTTCCGTCTCGAACTCGAGGCGCTCAGCCCTCTCGCTTCGCCGGCAGTTCTGGCTGGATTCTCTTTTGTCGGGGAAAAATTCTCAGCGAGCCAATATGAGATAGTGAGTACATACGCCACGGCCCATATGGACTTTATAATGTCTTCTTTGCCGCTTCGAGCACAAGGTACAGATATATTCTGACTTGCGATACGTACATGGCCGGAGCATAGACTGTCGACCAGCAGCAGCGGTTGAAGCAGAAACAAGGGAGTTCCGGCGCTTCCTTTATTCTCCCAGGACCTTCCTCCCGTTCCTCGTGCCTCGGAGCTCTCTCAAGCCCCCCCTCAATACCACGAAATTGCTGTCTACACATCCCCCGATACGATATTGTAACGTCCCGTCTTCTCCGTCTCTCCCTTCGACGCCCCCTCCGCCTCGCCATCAAGTTTACGATTTCTCTTTCTCGCGGTTATCTCGCGCCGTTTTCTCATACACGTGAGAATTGAGAACGGCGAGAGGATACGCTCTCGCTATTTCCGGTGGCTTTTCTAGCTTTATCTTTCACCCGGCGGATTCGACGCCATTTTGTCCCGTAGTCCTCCTCATCCGCTTCTTCATCCGTTTCCTCCTCCTCCCGTTCGTACCGAATCACGCGTCTTGCGGGCCTTTATTAACCCGGATAATGGCTGAGTCGCGATTCGTGCATTTACGTTTTTCCTCACCGCGCTTCCGGGTCGTTGGGCTTTCCGGCCGGAGCGACGGGAAGATGAGAGAAGCGGAATGTAACTCGGGACACACTCCGGGGAACAAGGTTCGGGTCTCTCCTCGACCGCGGGCGAAATTAAAGATCGAGGCTCCGTCGCGAAGTGCGCGCAAAGAGACCGGAAGGGAGAAAAAAGCGAACCAAACCCGCCCGGATGTGGCAGATCAAAGTGGCACGCAGTAATTAAGTCTTGCGTTCGTTAACGCTTTCTGTCCCGGTAAATGCGCCTTTTATCGGGACGCCTCGCTAATGAGATCCCGTGTGGATTAAACTTTTTTCTTTTCTTTTTTTTTTCTGCACGTTTCTTTCCGTCCACTTTCTTTTTTGATGACCGCCGACTTCGTGCGATAAAGCGGCGACGCGTCGCGCAGCGACTCGCAGCGGTTGAACTTGGGTCGGGGAAATCCCGAAATTCTACCCGCACGGCCGGTGAATTCGAAAGTATTCCAGGCGATGCCCGAACTCTGATAAGGGGTCTCGAGATTAGAAACGACTCTTTCACTGCGGACTGGATTTCTTCGGAGATTCTCGGGATTTTATTCGATTATCGGGAGATTGCGTTGACGAGATTGTCGTGCGGTAAACGCGGGGCGTTTTATCGGTAAAGATTATTTGCTTGGGAAACAAGGAGTGAACAGCAGATTTCGTTGATAAAGGCTCGTCGTACAGTGGAATCTCGCACGCGTTACCCTCCGGATGGGTTAGGAGTGTGGGGACAATCTACACTGAGAAAAATACACATGAGTGCTTTTGGACACATGGACACTTCATGTGTGTTCAGGAAAAAATTGGGTATCGACCTAAATTTTTCGCTGTCGTAGATAAAAAAAGTTTGGAGCAGGAAATTCTTTTGGTACCACAGCAAAAATATTTTTTGGAGGACTTTTATCTGTCCTAGCATCAAGTAACATGTGAGAGTTTTCACTGTGGGTGAACCTTTCTATTTTTTTGTAGCTCGTGCAGTAAACGCGAATCGTTCTATAGGTAAACATTATTTTCTTGGTAAACAAGGAATGAATAACAGATTTTCTTGATGAAAGATTCTTCATACAGTGGAATCTCTCACGCGTTACCTTAGGATGGGTTACGAGTGTCAGTGACAATCTGCACTGAGAAAAAATACAAATGGAGTAATAGCAAATTTCTTTGTTGTTTTGGAGTTCACTGTAAAAAAATGCTAAATTTAATGTACCGGACTCGAAGTTTTTATACAAAAACTGGTACGTTAACTTTAATAATGTACAATTGTGATAAAAAATTAATATACTTTTTCATTGAAATTCAAATATAATATAAAAATGAACGTACTCTTATAGTAAAATTAAAGCAAATCATTGAAAAGAAGGTATTTCCAATGTTTTTAATACACTGAACATTAATTTTTCATCATAATTGTACATGAAATTTAATATACCAGTTTTTGCATAAAAACTTCCAGTCAGGTATATTAAATTACATACGAATTTTTTTGACAGTGTTTCTTTTGGTACCGCAGAAAGATTATTTTTTGGAGCACTTTTACCTGCCCTAGAATCAAGTAACATGCGAGA
This sequence comes from Exephanes ischioxanthus, assembly GCA_958510785.1. Lineage (NCBI taxonomy): Eukaryota > Metazoa > Arthropoda > Insecta > Hymenoptera > Ichneumonidae > Exephanes > Exephanes ischioxanthus. Next base: position 4,455,502 of record OY294016.1, read on the forward strand.
GTTTCCACTGTAATCGAACCTTTCGGTTTTTGTTTGTTTGTTTTTATTTATGTTTTTCTAATATAGTATCGTTGCTTAATCAGCAAAGGCCAATTTGCTCGTGAAACACGAGCAGGGAGAAACGGTACGAGGGGAGGCGTTAGATCTTAGTCGAGTTTAGTTTCGAAGTGGTAACCCCCGTCGTTTGCGAATTGTGGGCGGCGGTTCGAGATCAGAAGGATGTACCTATTAGATGCGGGGTCTGTGAGAGGAATGGAGGGATCGATGAAGAAAAGGAGAGCGAGCCCCGCGAGGCGAATTGGACTTCGAAGTATCTGTCACTGTCTCGGCAAGACGTCGGATCGACGAAGTTGTTTCGCAAACTGAATTTCGTCACTGTCAAAACTTGAGCAGGCAGGCGTGTGCGGGCGCTCGTTGTCAGGCCCGATGCCTGTCTCGACTCTCTACCCCTTTCCTTACCGATTAATCTAATTATTCCAGAAATGGAACAACCGACGCTCTCCCCACCTGGCTACGATACATACGAAGCAATATTGAACAAACTGTAAAAAAAAAAAAATGTATATGACATTTTATGTACCGGACTGGAAGTTTTTATGCAAAACGTGGTATATTGAATTTCATGTACAATTGTGATGAAAAATTAATGTTTAGTGTATTAAAAAGATTGGAAATACTTTACTTTGTACTATTGTTTCATCACAATTGTACATTAAATTTTATGTACCGGACTGGAAGTTTTCATGCAAAACCTGGTATATTGAATTTCATGTACAATTGTGATGAAAAATTAATGTTTAGTGTATTAAAAAGATTGGAAATACTTTACTTTGTGCTATTGTTTCATCACAATTGTACATTAAATTTTATGTACCGGTTTTTACATAAAAACTTACAGTCCGGTACATTAAATTTGCAATTTGCACCTCGCGTGAATCTTCATATTTTTCGACGATAGCCGACATTCATTGGCGGCCTCGTATCTCGGGCGACCAAATACAACGAAACATGTGGTCAGGACATTTTTTAGCAACCTTCGAATCAGTGAAAAAAAAAATGCAGGTCCTACCCTTTATTATGTTATTTGTCTTTTTTTAAGTCGAAACTTGAAAAAAAAAAAAACAAACAAACAAATACAGAAAAAAAACATAATATGAACGATGTTTCGTGAGAAATAATGGAGAATAAAATGTTCTTTGTGTTTTAATGTCTTTGCAGAAAATGGGCTCGGTCCATGGGGCGGACCTCCCCTTTGTCTTCGGTGCACCGCTCGTCGGCGGTTTCGGACACTTTCCGAGGAATTACACGAACAACGAGGTCGCACTGTCTGAGAGTATAATACAGTACTTCGCGAATTTCGTGAGAACAGGGTGAGTGAAGTTTTCAGTTAAATATTTCGCGTTTTAACGACGCAACGTTAAAAATGAAATTGGGAGTTAAATCCAAGCGGTATATCAAAAGTTTGAAGTGACGACTCTATCGCACATACGTAAAGCCATTTTACACCGGCGAGGCTGACGGCTTTAATCGTGGCGCAGCCGGTGGCTCGTCAAATTCGAAAAAAATTCTCTTGCGAAGAATTGCGTCGAAAAAATTAAAAGGTCCGCTCGTCGACAACGACGCATGTTCGGTGCGAAAAGTTGGGCGAAAAAATAAAATTTAACAAAATCTGCGAAAAGTCCGTGTTACTTTTTTATCCATATTCATGAGGGAGGAAGAGGCGAAAAAAGAAGAAAAAAAATGGACATCCCGAACTGACGTTGAATTAAATTTAAAAAATTTCCGACTCCGTTCGTCCCGTGATAACTTCGTCGGGGTGGGTTTTTGTTCGGAAATTTCTAGTGGCACAGACAAGAAATCCACTTGTCGTCCTCGCCGTTGCGGCCGTACTGGCCGTTCGCCCTCGCGATTCAATGAAATTCGTACGGTCGTTCGTGCTGCCGCGTCAGCTACATATTCTTCCCGCTTCCATTGCGGGCAACAGAATTTGCCGGAGGGTCGAAGAGAAATAAGAGTCCGCTAAGGGCGAAATTGAAGATGAAGGTCGAAAAATAATAAAAATAAAGGGATACGCTAGGGACCTGAGAACACGGATAAACCGAGTCTATCCTCTCGCGCCATGTAGGACAAGATCGATTGACAATTTACAAACGTATAAAAATCAACTTAAATAATGTGGTTAAAATATTATTAAAATAACCCTTTATTACGTCAGTTCGAATTCTATATTGAAATTACACATAAATGTTCCAAAGATAAAAAAGACGTTTCTGAATATGCAAAAGCAGGCCCTTCTGGAATTACTTCATCGATATGTAAAAATATCGACGAAAGTAATAAAACGTGTAACTTTTAACGATGAGACGGTAAATTCTCAAAAAAAAACAATTTCCGATATTTTTTCCAAGTTCGTACAAAGTTTGAAGTCTATAATGTAATAAATATTAATGTCCCAAAGACGAAAAGCCATTTTTGAATATGCAAAAGCGTAGGTCATATGACCTTCCGGAATTACTTCATCGATATGCAAAAATATCGATGAGACTCTTAACGATCTCGTAAATGGTAAAAAAAAAAATGATTAAAATATCGAATTGAGAGGGTAAATTCTCAAAAAAAGCTATAGGGTAAACCGGCCAATGAATGGACAGTTAAGCAGACGAAAAAGCAAATGAATAGCCGTTTTTTATGCACGTGCACTTATGGAAAGAGTTCACTCATTCACCCTATCCATTAATTGGCTGGTTCACAATATTCGATTTTTTTTTCCAAGTTTGTATGAAATCTGCACATCCATTACCACGTCAGTTTGAACTCTACATTGTAAAGCACATAAATACCATAAATGTTCCAAAGACAGAAGGACGTTTCTGAATGTGCAGATGCATGGCTCATACGCTCTTTGCGTATGAATTGCCTCATCGATATGTAAAATATCGATGGGACTAATAAATCGTGTAACACTCAGCGTTCTCGTTGCGTACGGTCGCATCACATACGAGTTGCTCGTTACGGCCAACGGGATTTTCCCCTCTTCCCTCATCGGTTCATTTATCTCCGATATCGAATAACGTTTTCTTTTTGCCGCGTTTCGAAAGCTGACGAGCATCAGCGTCAGTCAGCCAGAGCAGTGAGTTCGACGAGCGTTGTTGGAGTTCTTCCACATTGCACGAAGCGGCTTTACCGTCTGTTGGCCGATGGTATGAGCCGTTGGAGCCCGGCAACGGTGTAAAAGCCGCTGGCTCGTCACAGGGGAGAAAACAGCCGAGGCGGATAAATCAAGGGGAGAACTCGAATTCTCGAAGGTCTCTTTTTCTCCGTCAAGCGAACCCTCTCCCCCCTATCTCGACCCGTCCGTTTCCTCTTTTCTCGCCGCTTCCCATGACACCGAGAAAGAGGAGCAAAAATTGGGGGGGAAAAAGGAGCGAAGAGGAAAGCAGCAGTACGAGCTAACCCAATAGCCAATTTCTCGAGAGATTAAAAAAAAAGATAACCTTCATCCTCCTGCGAATTGACACCAGATGCGTTTGATAATTAACTGCACGAGAAGAGAGGCTTAAAAAACAAAACAAACAAAACTGGCCACTGGGGAACGTTCCGAAGTCTTAGGAAGCGAGATCAGTAGAAAGAGTCAGTGCAGGTCAGACGCGCTGTTCGCTCGATGTATTCTCATTAAGCACGATGGTCAACGTTGCTAACCCAATAGCCAATTTCTCGAGAGATTAAAAAAAGATAACCTTTATCCTCCTGCGAATTGACACCAGATGCGTTTGATAATTAACTGTAACAAGAAGATAGGCTTCAAACACAAAACAAACAAAACTGGCCACTGGGGAACGTTCCGAATCCTTAGGAAGCGAGAACAGTAGAAAGAGTCAATGCAGGTCAGACGCGCTGTTCGCTCGATGTATTTTCATTAAGCACGATGGTCAACGTTGCTAACCCAATAGCCAATTTCTCGAGAGATTAAAAAAAAGATAACCTTCATCCTCCTGCGAATTGACACCAGATGCGTTTGATAATTAACTGTACGAGAAGAGAGGCTTCAAAAACAAAACAGACAAAACTGGCCACTGGGGAACGTTCCGAATCCTTAGGAAGCGAGAACAGTAGAAAGAGTCAATGCAGGTCAGACGCGCTGTTCGCTCGATGTATTTTCATTAAGCACGATGGTCAACGTTCTAATTCACAATTATTGCCTTTTCTACCATGGTTCGGCGTTTCAGTGAAACGGGAATTTCGTAGCTGTGGCAGCGAAATGAATGAAACTAATAATAAACTAAAATAAAAATAGAATAAACTTCTGTCGCCAGCTCTGAAATGGATACCCTTGTCGAGGCGCGACGCCTCGCCGAATGATTATCAAATGTTTCGTCACTTCCGCTTTCCGAAATTCCATTGTGCTCCTCTCTATATTTCTGTCTCTAAATTCGCGGACAACTATATTCCGGACCGCGAAGCGGTCCGGAGGTTTTTCGTCTCTGGTTTTCGTCGCCAAGGTTTTTCGTCTCTGCGTATACACGAGACGAAAAACCTTGAACAAAAAAAATTTCATTGTCACTCCGGAACCTCCAGAATTCGTAGCCAGCTTCGACCAGTAGAAACAGTCAGTGTCGGTCGGACGCGCCTGTTCGCTCAATACATTCTCATTAAGTATCACAGTTAACGCTGTAATTAATAATTATCACCATTTCTACCACAATTTAACAGTTCAGTGAAACAGAAATTTCTAGCTATGGCAGCGAAACGTCTACCCTTGCTCGAGGCGCGACGCCCCGTCGAATGATTATCAAACGTCTCGTCACTTCCGCTTTCCAAAATTCCATTGTGCCCCTCTCTATATTTCTTTGTCTCTAAATTCGCGGACGACTATATTCCGGACAGCAAATCAATGCTGCGCATATATGAGACGAAAACCTTGAACAAAAAAAATGTCATTGCCGAACCTCCAGAATTCGCCGTCAGCTTCGACCAGTAGAAACAGTCAGTGTCGGTCAGACGCGCCTGTTCGCTCGATATATTTTCATTAAGCACCACAGTTATCGCTGTAATTAATAATTATTAATATTTCTACCACAATTGAGCGCTTCAGTGGGACAAAAATTCCTAGCTGTGGCAGCGAAATGAATACCCTTGTTCGAGGCGCGACGCCGCGCCGAATGATTATCAAACGTCTCGCCACTTCCGCTTTCCAAAATTCCATTGTGCCCCTCTCTATATTTCTTTGTCTCTAAATTCGCGGACAACTATATTCCGGACCGCGAAGCGACGTTGCGCATACACGACGCTAAAGGGACCTTTGTATGCCGACAGTCATTACGACATTCAGCGCTCGAAACTCGCAAAACCCGCGGTTCCACGCACAATATAACGCACAAAGCTACCGCAGTTTCGGATTCCACACTCGGTCCTGCAAATTTGTATGTACAAATACATACACGCATACACGTGCGTGGGCATCCACACGGGGACGCAACACATTAGTACTGTGTACAGTGTCATTCCGGAAACATGTGACGCATATCAACGGACGTACACATTGCGACTGCGACGGCAATGAGAATGAAACACATAGGAGTGCACACAAACTGCTCCGACGATAAAGCATCCGGAGTTGCGCACACAAACGCCCAGCCGGCTGGGCACCAGTACCGACAAACTTATTGGCGACATATGGGAAAGCCCGAGCCGCGGCGTCGGCGGCGTCGAGCTGAAGCATGAATATGCAAAAGCAAGGGGGCGTCGAACGAACCGACGATATTTCAGTGGAGTCGCCCGGAGCAACGTAAAATTCGCTTCGTCGATACCGGCGCTCTTCTATGGCGCTCCGTGTACAAGTATTTTATACACAGCGCGAGGTCGGCTCTACGGTATCGGTATGTTCGGTACATAGTCGGCCGAAGTAGTCGCTCCGGGATGGGATAAGAGGAAGAGAAAAGATAGTTTGGCCGGGGGGGTTGGAAAGGTTCCGAGGTTACGCTCCGACGAGGCATACAACGGGGAATCCCCGCCCTCCCGGATCGAATGTCCCGGGGACGTATAGCGGACAGCTGCTAGGGATTAGAGGAAAATTGAAGTGCCCGTCATCTCCTGGGATCAGTCTCGAAGACTCCTCGTAGTCACGTAACCGAGTACTGGCCCCTTGGGGCTGTCGGCGAGACGGGAAAGGCAACATCCGACGGTCCGCGGACGATACGGTACGATGACAATGATTCGGATTAATTTTTGCCGCGTCAAGTTCGGCGGGGAACGTTTTTCGAAAAAAAAACACGAATTCGCTAGGGCTGGGCGAAGGTAATTTTGTGATTTTATTATGGAGGGTTGGGAAGTTGCATTTTTTTAGGTTGGTAGGAATAGATAGTAAGATTTGTTGATTTTGTATACCAGAGCTGGACAAAGTACCAAAAAATATTTAACGTACAAAGTACAAAGTATCGCGGGTACTTGAAGCATCAAGTACTTTTTGTACTTGAGGTATTACTCGAGTACTTTTCGCAATTAGGTTCGTAATTTTATTATGGAGGGTTGGGACGTTGCATTTTTTTAGGTGGGTAGGAATAGATAGTAAGATTTGTTGATTTTTATTATAGTAATTGACGATAATTATTATAATTGTATACCAGAGCTGGACAAAGTGCCGACAAATATTTAACGTACAAAGTACAAAGTATCGCGGGTACTTGAAGCATCAAGTACTTCTTGTACTTGAGGTATTTCTCGAGTACTTTTCGCAATTAGGTTCATAATTTTATTATGGAGGGTTGGGAAGTTGCATTTTTTAGGGGGGTAGGAATAGATAGTAAGATTTGTTGATTTTTATTATAGTAATTGACGATAATTATTATAAATGTATACCAGAGCTGGACAATGTGCCGACAAATATTTAAGGTACAAAGTATTGCAAGTACTTGAAGTATCAAGTACTTTTTGTACTTGAGGTATTTCACGAGTACTTTTCGCAATTAGGTTCGTAGCATTAAGCGTTATCTAGGCTTTTAAAAAACAAGGTGCAAAGGGTCCTCATGTATTGCAATTTTGCGCATAGCTTCCTCTATGAGAAACTTCGTTGACCGATTTTGGCTCATACTCAATCAATAATTTGGCTCATAATAAATCAATAATTCTCGATTAAATACACGGTAGGAAAAGCTACATGTCATAAAAAAAATTCTCATCCACGAATAGCAGCAATTACTATACACGCCGAGTACACATTTTTTTTTTCAATTAAAAATACGTTCCCTAGGCAAGAATAAATGTCAAATATTGAAAAACAAATCGTGGACCTTCGTAACCGAGAGATCCTCGTCAAATGTACTCTTTTACTGTGTCTGTAAGTATCCGGCTAGTGCCGTCCATTTCTTCCGGTGCGTTAATGAAAGCACAGTGGAAACGAGAGGTACGAATAATTTACATCGCAATATTTTTAACGACGAAGTACTTTCCGACCGGATAAGCATGCGAAATGTAAACTGAATAAAAAAAAAATCATTTGAATTTCCTTTGATGAATTTTTTCCTGAATTCTTCACTCCGCCGAGCTACGAGAGTCTCGTTGAAGTCGAGGATTCGTACAATTTCCGCTCGAACGCTCAAAGCTAAATGATTATTTACCATCATTGTAAACAATTTTCCCCGCGCTCCGATTCGAGAGATATGCACTCAAATGATTTTAATCCGAGTGTGCGGCAATTCCCGCGGATTTGGCGCGTCGACGGCGGTGGATTTTCCGTATACACCGGCGCGAGGAGAATTCCCTTTGCCGGCGAATACGACGACTGCACAGAGAGATTGCAGATAGGGCCAAATGGAGAAAGATATAAAGCTCGGAGTCGTTGAAAAGAAAGTGTATAAGAGAAAACTAAAAAAAAAAAAAAGAAAACAACGCGAATAGGGGAGAACGGGGCAAAATGGCACACCGGGGCAAAACGGGATGATGGGACAAAACGCAATTCTCCAATAACTTTGAGATGGTGGCGATGGTGGTACGTCGGGCAAAACGGGTTTAAAAATCCGGATGTATCGTTGGGACAAAATGGGGCATCCAAAAATGATTGTAAAATTGACTTTTGCCCTCGCAGTCCCGTTTTGCCCCGCTGTGCCATTTTGCCCCGGTCTCCTCTACGATAAGGAAGAGCTTCGTTATGGCGACTACGTGCGTATCTTTCCGCCTGGTTTTCGCATCCGGGTGCGACAGTTTTCCTTCCTTCCTTCCTCCGGTTTGCTCGTTCACTCGAAAACATTCTCCTTTCCGCTGCAAAATTGCTCGCGAGTCTAACGCGCAATAGCCTGTACTTTCTCCGGCGCTCGAAGAAAATCAGTTTCCATAATCGCGAAGCCTTTCTCCCGCCGGGCAGGTTGACTTCTATTCCATTGTCGGAGGGATCTGGAATTTCAACTCGCCGATCAGAGCACGACATTAGCGCAGTCGGTTATTGCGGTCGTAAAGGTTTTCCACTGTACGGATTCGCGCCGTCGTCCCGTTCCTCTCGGCGAACTTGTCGGGAGAGTTTTGTGAGAACAAGAATTGCATCGCCACTGTAGAGAAGCATTGACTCGAGCCCGGTTTCACAATGAAGAAGTTTTCGATGAAAAACGTCCGGCATCGCCGGGTGACGAGCGTGCTTCAACACCAACGAATCCGGCAAAGTTCCGAGAGCCCTGCCGAAGTCTGCGAGATAGTAAATCAAAACTCGCGACGAAAAAGCAAGAAAATCGACCGAGGGCGCCAGCGATCGATCTCGAAGATCTACGCGCGTGCGTTTTAGAAGTGTGGGCGGTAATTTTATCGTATTTTTGCACGTAAAAGTACTGTACGTGACCGCCTTGAAGATCACCTCGTTGGTAATAAAATCATATGGTCTCAAAGTCATTTAAAATATCACCAACACATAGTGAATTTTCAAAAAATGTTACAGTAGTGTTGCCGAAAAAAAATTTTTATTGGTAAATTCACAACTATAATGGTGAAGTTTACCATCTTTCAACCGGTAATGTCACATTTAAGTAAGTAGATTGTATACGTTTTGACGGGGAATTTAACAAAAGTTTTATGACCGATAATTTCACATCTAGATAGATGATTTTTACCACTTTTTACGGTTAACTAGGGACAATGACGCGCGCTGCCGCGCGCGAGCGGAAATTTGTTAGCGCTGCAGCGCTACGTTTGCCCAAGATCTCTAAATTAGTAATTTGATAAGGAAACTACGGATAAGGGATAAGGGATCATCTGTCCATCGATCTACTGAACTTGCGAATTGAAAGGTCACCCATCTAACTACCGAACTCTCGATTTGAACGATCACCTATCCATTTACTGAACTCTCGATTTGAACATTTTCACTCATCCAACTACTGGACTTTCGATTCGTACGGTCACCCATCCATCTACTGGACTCCCTACTTGAACGGTCACCCATTCATCTACCGAACTCTCGATCTGAATGGTCACCTATCCATCTATTGAACTTTCGATTTGAACATTCAGCCATGCAACTACCGAACTCTCGATTTGTACGGTCACCCATCCGACTACTAAAGTCTCAGTTTGAACGGTCACCCATCCATCTATTGAAATATCGAATTGAAAGGTCACCCATCCAACTACGGAGCTGCAGTTCATCTATGGAACTTGCGATTTGAACATTCTCCTATTCACGTACTGAACTATCGATTTGAACCGTCACCTATCCATCTATTGAACTCTCAATATGAACATTCACCCATCCAACTTTGGAACTCTTGATTTGAACGGTCACCCATCGAACTACCGAACTTTCGAATTGATCGGTCACCCATCCGACTACTAAACTTTCAGTTTGAACAGTCATCCATCCATCTACTGAACTTTCATTTTGAACGTTCACCCATCAACCTATCGAACTCTCAATTCGACTGGTCACCCATCCATCTATCTAACTCTTGAGTTGAAAGGTTACGCATCCAACTACTAAACTGATGCTTTGAACGGTCGCCCATCCATCTATGGAACTCTCGAATTGAACGATCACGCATCCAACTACTGCACTTTAGATTGGAACGGTCACCTATCCAATTACTGAACTCTCGATTTGAACGCTCACCCATCCATGTACTGAACTTTGGATCCGGAATCGTCACCAACTTTTTATAGTGGGAGACAAAACAATTCAAAAAATTTCGAGATATCGAATTAAAACCTTCGCCATTGTTTTCAAGTGGCATATTTACCAACCGATTTCATTAACGAAAAAATTCTAAAAAATTTTTTTGTAAAAATACCATTTTTGTCGAAAAATGGTAAGGGTACCCCCTTCTCATTTTTCCACTTTCAAAATGGACAAATATTTTTTTTCGAGATATCGATTTTTTACCATCTCCATTGGCTTCAAGTGGCCCATTTCCGGCTCAAAACACATGCGACTTGTATTTTTTTTTTTATTTTTAAAATTGACCATTCCCAGCATAGGGAATCCTATGTTAAATTTTGCGAAACGGCACTTTTTTCAAAAAATTTCGAGATATCGAATTAAAACCTTCGCCATTGTTTTCAAGTGGCATATTTACCAACCGATTTCATTAACGAAAAAATTCTAAAAAATTTTTTTGTAAAAATACCATTTTTGTCGAAAAATGGTAAGGCTCATTTTTCCACTTTCAAAATGGCCAAATATTTTTTTTCGAGATATCGATTTTTTACCATCTCCATTGGCTTCAAGTGGCCCATTTCCGGCTCAAAACACATGCGACTTGTATTTTTTTTTTAATTTTTAAAATTGACCATTCCCAGCATAGGGAATCCTATGTTAAATTTTGCGAAACGGCACTTTTTTTCAAAAAATTTCGAGATATCGAATTAAAACCTTCGCCATTGTTTTCAAGTGGCATATTTACCAACCGATTTCATTAACGAAAAAATTCTAAAAAATTTTTTTGTAAAAATACCATTTTTGTCGAAAAATGGTAAGGGTACCCCCTTCTCATTTTTCGACTTTCAAAATGGCCAAATTTTTTTTTTCGAGATATCGATTTTTTACCATCTCCATTGGCTTCAAGTGGCCCATTTCCGGCTCAAAACACATGCGACTTGTATTTTTTTTTTAATTTTTAAAATTGACCATTCCCAGCATAGGGAATCCTATGTTAAATTTTGCGAAACGGCACTTTTTTTCAAAAAATTTCGAGATATCGAATTAAAACCTTCGCCATTGTTTTCAAGTGGCATATTTACCAACCGATTTCATTAACGAAAAAATTCTAAAAAATTTATTTGTAAAAATACCATTTTTGTCGAAAAATTGTAAGGGTACCCCCTTCTCATTTTTCCACTTTCAAAATGGCCAAATATTTTTTTTCGAGATATCGATTTTTTACCATCTCCATTGGCTTCAAGTGGCCCATTTCCGGCTCAAAACACATGCGACTTGTATTTTTTTTTTAATTTTTAAAATTGACCATTCCCAGCATAGGGAATCCTATGTTAAATTTTGCGAAACGGCACTTTTTTTCAAAAAATTTCGAGATATCGAATTAAAACCTTCGCCATTGTTTTCAAGTGGCATATTTACCAACCGATTTCATTAACGAAAAAATTCTAAAAAATTTTTTTGTAAAAATACCATTTTTGTCGAAAAATGGTAAGGGTACCCCCTTCTCATTTTTCCACTTTCAAAATGGCCAAATTTTTTTTTTCGAGATATCGATTTTTTACCATCTCCATTGGCTTCAAGTGGCCCATTTCCGGCTCAAAACACATGCGACTTGTATTTTTTTTTTAATTTTTAAAATTGACCATTCCCAGCATAGGGAATCCTATGTTAAATTTTGCGAAACGGCACTTTTTTTCAAAAAATTTCGAGATATCGAATTAAAACCTTCGCCATTGTTTTCAAGTGGCATATTTACCAACCGATTTCATTAACGAAAAAATTCTAAAAAATTTTTTTGTAAAAATACCATTTTTGTCGAAAAATGGTAAGGGTACCCCCTTCTCATTTTTCCACTTTCAAAATGGCCAAATTTTTTTTTTCGAGATATCGATTTTTTACCATCTCCATTGGCTTCAAGTGGCCCATTTCCGGCTCAAAACACATGCGACTTGTATTTTTTTTTTAATTTTTAAAATTGACCATTCCCAGCATAGGGAATCCTATGTTAAATTTTGCGAAACGGCACTTTTTTTCAAAAAATTTCGAGATATCGAATTAAAACCTTCGCCATTGTTTTCAAGTGGCATATTTACCAACCGATTTCATTAACGAAAAAATTCTAAAAAATTTTTTTGTAAAAATACCATTTTTGTCGAAAAATGGTAAGGGTACCCCCTTCTCATTTTTCGACTTTCAAAATGGCCAAATATTTTTTTTCGAGATATCGATTTTTTACCATCTCCATTGGCTTCAAGTGGCCCATTTCCGGCTCAAAACACATGCGACTTGTATTTTTTTTTTAATTTTTAAAATTGACCATTCCCAGCATAGGGAATCCTATGTTAAATTTTGCGAAACGGCACTTTTTTTCAAAAAATTTCGAGATATCGAATTAAAACCTTCGCCATTGTTTTCAAGTGGCATATTTACCAACCGATTTCATTAACGAAAAAATTCTAAAAAATTTATTTGTAAAAATACCATTTTTGTCGAAAAATTGTAAGGGTACCCCCTTCTCATTTTTCGACTTTCAAAATGGCCAAATATTTTTTTTCGAGATATCGATTTTTTACCATCTCCATTGGCTTCAAGTGGCCCATTTCCGGCTCAAAACACATGCGACTTGTATTTTTTTTTTAATTTTAAAAATTGACCATTCCCAGCATAGGGAATCCTATGTTAAATTTTGCGAAACGGCACTTTTATTCAAAAAATTTCGAGATATCGAATTAAAACCTTCGCCATTGTTTTCAAGTGGCATATTTACCAACCGATTTCATTAACGAAAAAATTCTAAAAAATTTTTTTGTAAAAATACCATTTTTGTCGAAAAATGGTAAGGGTACCCCCTTCTCATTTTTCGACTTTCAAAATGGCCAAATATTTTTTTTCGAGATATCGATTTTTTACCATCTCCATTGGCTTCAAGTGGCCTATTTCCGGCTCAAAACACATGCGACTTGTATTTTTTTTTTAATTTTTAAAATTGACCATTCCCAGCATAGGGAATCCTATGTTAAATTTTGCGAAACGGCACTTTTTTTCAAAAAATTTCGAGATATCGAATTAAAACCTTCGCCATTGTTTTCAAGTGGCATATTTACCAACCGATTTCATTAACGAAAAAATTCTAAAAAATTTTTTTGTAAAAATACCATTTTTGTCGAAAAATTGTAAGGGTACCCCCTTCTCATTTTTCCACTTTCAAAATGGCCAAATATTTTTTTTCGAGATATCGATTTTTTACCATCTCCATTGGCTTCAAGTGGCCCATTTCCGGCTCAAAACACATGCGACTTGTATTTTTTTTTTAATTTTTAAAATTGACCATTCCCAGCATAGGGAATCCTATGTTAAATTTTGCGAAACGGCACTTTTTTTCAAAAAATTTCGAGATATCGAATTAAAACCTTCGCCATTGTTTTCAAGTGGCATATTTACCAACCGATTTCATTAACGAAAAAATTCTAAAAAATTTTTTTGTAAAAATACCATTTTTGTCGAAAAATGGTAAGGGTACCCCCTTCTCATTTTTCGACTTTCAAAATGGCCAAATATTTTTTTTCGAGATATCGATTTTTTACCATCTCCATTGGCTTCAAGTGGCCCATTTCCGGCTCAAAACACATGCGACTTGTATTTTTTTTTTAATTTTTAAAATTGACCATTCCCAGCATAGGGAATCCTATGTTAAATTTTGCGAAACGGCACTTTTTTTCAAAAAATTTCGAGATATCGAATTAAAACCTTCGCCATTGTTTTCAAGTGGCATATTTACCAACCGATTTCATTAACGAAAAAATTCTAAAAAATTTATTTGTAAAAATACCATTTTTGTCGAAAAATTGTAAGGGTACCCCCTTCTCATTTTTCCACTTTCAAAATGGCCAAATATTTTTTTTCGAGATATCGATTTTTTACCATCTCCATTGGCTTCAAGTGGCCCATTTCCGGCTCAAAACACATGCGACTTGTATTTTTTTTTTAATTTTTAAAATTGACCATTCCCAGCATAGGGAATCCTATGTTAAATTTTGCGAAACGGCACTTTTTTTCAAAAAATTTCGAGATATCGAATTAAAACCTTCGCCATTGTTTTCAAGTGGCATATTTACCAACCGATTTCATTAACGAAAAAATTCTAAAAAATTTATTTGTAAAAATACCATTTTTGTCGAAAAATTGTAAGGGTACCCCCTTCTCATTTTTCCACTTTCAAAATGGCCAAATTTTTTTTTTCGAGATATCGATTTTTTACCATCTCCATTGGCTTCAAGTGGCCCATTTCCGGCTCAAAACACATGCGACTTGTATTTTTTTTTTAATTTTTAAAATTGACCATTCCCAGCATAGGGAATCCTATGTTAAATTTTGCGAAACGGCACTTTTTTTCAAAAAATTTCGAGATATCGAATTAAAACCTTCGCCATTGTTTTCAAGTGGCATATTTACCAACCGATTTCATTAACGAAAAAATTCTAAAAAATTTATTTGTAAAAATACCATTTTTGTCGAAAAATTGTAAGGGTACCCCCTTCTCATTTTTCCACTTTCAAAATGGCCAAATTTTTTTTTTCGAGATATCGATTTTTTACCATCTCCATTGGCTTCAAGTGGCCCATTTCCGGCTCAAAACACATGCGACTTGTATTTTTTTTTTAATTTTTAAAATTGACCATTCCCAGCATAGGGAATCCTATGTTAAATTTTGCGAAACGGCACTTTTTTTCAAAAAATTTCGAGATATCGAATTAAAACCTTCGCCATTGTTTTCAAGTGGCATATTTACCAACCGATTTCATTAACGAAAAAATTCTAAAAAATTTATTTGTAAAAATACCATTTTTGTCGAAAAATTGTAAGGGTACCCCCTTCTCATTTTTCCACTTTCAAAATGGCCAAATATTTTTTTTCGAGATATCGATTTTTTACCATCTCCATTGGCTTCAAGTGGCCCATTTCCGGCTCAAAACACATGCGACTTGTATTTTTTTTTTAATTTTTAAAATTGACCATTCCCAGCATAGGGAATCCTATGTTAAATTTTGCGAAACGGCACTTTTTTTCAAAAAATTTCGAGATATCGAATTAAAACCTTCGCCATTGTTTTCAAGTGGCATATTTACCAACCGATTTCATTAACGAAAAAATTCTAAAAAATTTTTTTGTAAAAATACCATTTTTGTCGAAAAATGGTAAGGGTACCCCCTTCTCATTTTTCCACTTTCAAAATGGCCAAATATTTTTTTTCGAGATATCGATTTTTTACCATCTCCATTGGCTTCAAGTGGCCCATTTCCGGCTCAAAACACATGCGACTTGTATTTTTTTTTTAATTTTTAAAATTGACCATTCCCAGCATAGGGAATCCTATGTTAAATTTTGCGAAACGGCACTTTTTTTCAAAAAATTTCGAGATATCGAATTAAAACCTTCGCCATTGTTTTCAAGTGGCATATTTACCAACCGATTTCATTAACGAAAAAATTCTAAAAAATTTATTTGTAAAAATACCATTTTTGTCGAAAAATTGTAAGGGTACCCCCTTCTCATTTTTCCACTTTCAAAATGGCCAAATTTTTTTTTTCGAGATATCGATTTTTTACCATCTCCATTGGCTTCAAGTGGCCCATTTCCGGCTCAAAACACATGCGACTTGTATTTTTTTTTTAATTTTTAAAATTGACCATTCCCAGCATAGGGAATCCTATGTTAAATTTTGCGAAACGGCACTTTTTTTCAAAAAATTTCGAGATATCGAATTAAAACCTTCGCCATTGTTTTCAAGTGGCATATTTACCAACCGATTTCATTAACGAAAAAATTCTAAAAAATTTTTTTGTAAAAATACCATTTTTGTCGAAAAATGGTAAGGGTACCCCCTTCTCATTTTTCGACTTTCAAAATGGCCAAATATTTTTTTTCGAGATATCGATTTTTTACCATCTCCATTGGCTTCAAGTGGCCCATTTCCGGCTCAAAACACATGCGACTTGTATTTTTTTTTTAATTTTTAAAATTGACCATTCCCAGCATAGGGAATCCTATGTTAAATTTTGCGAAACGGCACTTTTTTTCAAAAAATTTCGAGATATCGAATTAAAACCTTCGCCATTGTTTTCAAGTGGCATATTTACCAACCGATTTCATTAACGAAAAAATTCTAAAAAATTTATTTGTAAAAATACCATTTTTGTCGAAAAATGGTAAGGGTACCCCCTTCTCATTTTTCGACTTTCAAAATGGCCAAATATTTTTTTTCGAGATATCGATTTTTTACCATCTCCATTGGCTTCAAGTGGCCCATTTCCGGCTCAAAACACATGCGACTTGTATTTTTTTTTAATTTTTAAAATTGACCATTCCCAGCATAGGGAATCCTATGTTAAATTTTGCGAAACGGCACTTTTTTTCAAAAAATTTCGAGATATCGAATTAAAACCTTCGCCATTGTTTTCAAGTGGCATATTTACCAACCGATTTCATTAACGAAAAAATTCTAAAAAATTTATTTGTAAAAATACCATTTTTGTCGAAAAATTGTAAGGGTACCCCCTTCTCATTTTTCCACTTTCAAAATGGCCAAATTTTTTTTTTCGAGATATCGATTTTTTACCATCTCCATTGGCTTCAAGTGGCCCATTTCCGGCTCAAAACACATGCGACTTGTATTTTTTTTTTAATTTTTAAAATTGACCATTCCCAGCATAGGGAATCCTATGTTAAATTTTGCGAAACGGCACTTTTTTTCAAAAAATTTCGAGATATCGAATTAAAACCTTCGCCATTGTTTTCAAGTGGCATATTTACCAACCGATTTCATTAACGAAAAAATTCTAAAAAATTTATTTGTAAAAATACCATTTTTGTCGAAAAATTGTAAGGGTACCCCCTTCTCATTTTTCCACTTTCAAAATGGCCAAATATTTTTTTTCGAGATATCGATTTTTTACCATCTCCATTGGCTTCAAGTGGCCCATTTCCGGCTCAAAACACATGCGACTTGTATTTTTTTTTTAATTTTTAAAATTGACCATTCCCAGCATAGGGAATCCTATGTTAAATTTTGCGAAACGGCACTTTTTTTCAAAAAATTTCGAGATATCGAATTAAAACCTTCGCCATTGTTTTCAAGTGGCATATTTACCAACCGATTTCATTAACGAAAAAATTCTAAAAAATTTTTTTGTAAAAATACCATTTTTGTCGAAAAATTGTAAGGGTACCCCCTTCTCATTTTTCCACTTTCAAAATGGCCAAATATTTTTTTTCGAGATATCGATTTTTTACCATCTCCATTGGCTTCAAGTGGCCCATTTCCGGCTCAAAACACATGCGACTTGTATTTTTTTTTTAATTTTTAAAATTGACCATTCCCAGCATAGGGAATCCTATGTTAAATTTTGCGAAACGGCACTTTTTTTCAAAAAATTTCGAGATATCGAATTAAAACCTTCGCCATTGTTTTCAAGTGGCATATTTACCAACCGATTTCATTAACGAAAAAATTCTAAAAAATTTATTTGTAAAAATACCATTTTTGTCGAAAAATTGTAAGGGTACCCCCTTCTCATTTTTCCACTTTCAAAATGGCCAAATTTTTTTTTTCGAGATATCGATTTTTTACCATCTCCATTGGCTTCAAGTGGCCCATTTCCGGCTCAAAACACATGCGACTTGTATTTTTTTTTTAATTTTTAAAATTGACCATTCCCAGCATAGGGAATCCTATGTTAAATTTTGCGAAACGGCACTTTTTTTCAAAAAATTTCGAGATATCGAATTAAAACCTTCGCCATTGTTTTCAAGTGGCATATTTACCAACCGATTTCATTAACGAAAAAATTCTAAAAAATTTTTTTGTAAAAATACCATTTTTGTCGAAAAATGGTAAGGGTACCCCCTTCTCATTTTTCGACTTTCAAAATGGCCAAATATTTTTTTTCGAGATATCGATTTTTTACCATCTCCATTGGCTTCAAGTGGCCCATTTCCGGCTCAAAACACATGCGACTTGTATTTTTTTTTTAATTTTTAAAATTGACCATTCCCAGCATAGGGAATCCTATGTTAAATTTTGCGAAACGGCACTTTTTTTCAAAAAATTTCGAGATATCGAATTAAAACCTTCGCCATTGTTTTCAAGTGGCATATTTACCAACCGATTTCATTAACGAAAAAATTCTAAAAAATTTTTTTGTAAAAATACCATTTTTGTCGAAAAATGGTAAGGGTACCCCCTTCTCATTTTTCGACTTTCAAAATGGCCAAATATTTTTTTTCGAGATATCGATTTTTTACCATCTCCATTGGCTTCAAGTGGCCCATTTCCGGCTCAAAACACATGCGACTTGTATTTTTTTTTTAATTTTTAAAATTGACCATTCCCAGCATAGGGAATCCTATGTTAAATTTTGCGAAACGGCACTTTTTTTCAAAAAATTTCGAGATATCGAATTAAAACCTTCGCCATTGTTTTCAAGTGGCATATTTACCAACCGATTTCATTAACGAAAAAATTCTAAAAAATTTTTTTGTAAAAATACCATTTTTGTCGAAAAATGGTAAGGGTACCCCCTTCTCATTTTTCGACTTTCAAAATGGCCAAATATTTTTTTTCGAGATATCGATTTTTTACCATCTCCATTGGCTTCAAGTGGCCCATTTCCGGCTCAAAACACATGCGACTTGTATTTTTTTTTTAATTTTTAAAATTGACCATTCCCAGCATAGGGAATCCTATGTTAAATTTTGCGAAACGGCACTTTTTTTCAAAAAATTTCGAGATATCGAATTAAAACCTTCGCCATTGTTTTCAAGTGGCATATTTACCAACCGATTTCATTAACGAAAAAATTCTAAAAAATTTATTTGTAAAAATACCATTTTTGTCGAAAAATTGTAAGGGTACCCCCTTCTCATTTTTCGACTTTCAAAATGGCCAAATATTTTTTTTCGAGATATCGATTTTTTACCATCTCCATTGGCTTCAAGTGGCCCATTTCCGGCTCAAAACACATGCGACTTGTATTTTTTTTTTAATTTTAAAAATTGACCATTCCCAGCATAGGGAATCCTATGTTAAATTTTGCGAAACGGCACTTTTTTTCAAAAAATTTCGAGATATCGAATTAAAACCTTCGCCATTGTTTTCAAGTGGCATATTTACCAACCGATTTCATTAACGAAAAAATTCTAAAAAATTTTTTTGTAGAAATACCATTTTTGTCGAAAAATGGTAAGGGTACGAGGATTTGATCTCGAAGAAATTTTCATGATCGGCGAGTGGATTAAAATCATCTGATATTAATAAATATGATAGCCGGTAAATTGCAGTTAATTTATTTATTTATGACAGTCAATGTGTTTCTGCCTGAACTATTTTTTATTTTCGAGGTCAATTGAACCTTAATTTTTCTCAATTCCCCCGAATGATTTGCAACATTTCATTTCGCACTATCTAAAAAAAAACTCACAAGTCACTTCCGGTTTGAAAATCTCAGGAAATAATAATCTTATCATAAAACGTTAAAATTCAATTTTTTTTTAAAGATCGTTGTCGCGTTTCTTCCCTTTCTGCGCATGCAATTCACTACCGCTCATCGCCGCTCGATGTTCCGCTGCTGCGAGGTATATCGAAATAGACACAAAAGAGAAAGAAAAAAAAAAAAAAATGGAAAACCCACCGATCGTAAAAAAGCGATACAGATATCGAGAGAATGCGGTATCGAGCGCCCTCGCTAAAACGACAAAATTCACGTTCGTCCAATTTATATTTCGGCGAATGAAAAAAAAAAAGAAAAAACGATAGCCCGCTGTTACGCCGGCCCTTAGCACGATCATCAACAACCGACACCTTTCCACAGCCAATTCGGTTCGTTAGTTCAGCAACGAAATTAAACCTGCTACGGACTTTCAACATTGACCATCAAATATATATAAATAAAATTGTTAATAAAAATCTCGTATTCGCCCACTCTTCGCGCACTTCATACTAGTAAAAAAGAAAAAAACATGTGATGAGGTGAGTTCGCGGTACAGTCATTGGCCGCTCGACGTTCATCCTCCGCGTTTGTACGGCGGACTTCGGGCATACCAAAAGTGGCAATGACTGTATTTATCGTTCCAATGGCCAACGGCCGCGCCGACCATCCCTGACAGAACGACCGCACGACCACTTCGATATCGCTCTAAAAGGAATATCCATTAGTTTTTCTATCAACGAGGCTTGCTACGCTCTCGACCGTGCGCAGTCGAAACGCGATCGCCGACAAGTATTTTTTAGTACCCGAAAAAAAAAGACTTCCTCCCGGCTATTCCGCTATTGCGGATTTCTGGCCGGTATTTTCGGTTTAAAAATGAAAAATATATTTTTCCTGCGCGAAGTCCACCGACGCACTCGTCCGGAATGTTTTCCCGACTGTTATTGAAAAACAAAAACCCTAAAACGGGTCGCGGCTAAAAGCGTCGCGAGTATTAATTTCATATTTCAAGTCAAACGCTTTTTATTTTTTACTCTTTTTTTCTACTACTTTTTCATCTGAATTTCACCGACGAGCTATAGTTATATAGAAACGATGCTGTACGATGCTGTATTCGCATCGTTTCGTTACTGTCAGTCCCGTCCGTTCGTGCGCTTCTCAATCAACGCAGACTCGGTCGGAGGTTTCAGCGCACTTCAACTTTCCCGGGCGAACTTGCAAAACAAACGTTGCGTGATGCCCCGGAGCGATCTGAGCACCGGCTAGTTGAATCAGTCAGAGTTCGGGCCTCAAGAGTTGCGCTGCAGCTCCGTCGACGGACGCGCGCTGTCAAGTTGTTGTAAAACTAATCCCACCCTCCCGACTCGTTCGTTCTTATTGCCAATCACAGGGGTAAACGCCCGACGACGGCATTCAACGCCGAGGCGAAACAAGTTAATAACAATCGATCGTCGGAGCCAACCGTGCCGGAACGGATGTTCCGCGAATCATTTCGAATTATCTGATTCCGAAAAGAATCCACGATTGGAATTTTACGAAAAGACAAAAAAAATAAAATAATAATAGCACCCCAATTCATATTTCAAGACCTTCTTCGGAGAGCACATTTCGTTGCTTGTCTCGGGTAAGATGGAGAATAAAATTTCGTGAAACACTTCGAATTAAAAATCAGATATCCAAAAGAATCTACGATTTGAATTTTACGCAAAGAAAGAAAAGAAATTGGCAACCCGATCGATATTTCGATACCTTCTTGGGAGAGCGAAATGGGGGGAAAAGGTCCGTTTTGTCCAGCTCTGCCCGACAACTCTTCCACCGAAATATATCGCCAAATTTTTTATTTTTTCCGTGTGACTTGACAGCTCCGTCGACGGCCGCGCGCTGTCAAGTTGTTGTAAAACTAATCGCACCCTCCCGACTCGCTCGTTCTTACTGGCAATCACCGGGGTAAACGTCCGACGACGGCATTCAACGCCGAGGCGAAACAAGTTAATAACAATCGATCGTCGGAGCCGACCGTGCCGGAACGGATGTTCCACGAGCTCGCGAAGCTCTCACGACGACCGGCAACGCTGCGACGCATTGTACACGATACGGTCGTATCAAAAGCTCGGCTATAAATCTCGAGCGCATGTGGAATAATTAAGGATGCTTCGCACCTAAATTCACAGCCAAAAGTCAGATTCAGTGAGAATTTGAACACCTCCTAAATGGTATATAAAGCTCATAAAAATCAGCTGTGTTAAAAGTGCAAACACCGTTAATTTTACATAATAACAATGATATTAAACTGCTGCATAATAAAGCAGAACTGCAGAATAAAATGATATTAACAAATTGCTAAAAAAGAAATTGGTCTACAAATAATCAGGAAACTTTTTAAAAATATTTTCAAATGAATTCATTGATTTTTTAGAAGCCACATGCATTTTTTTAGAATTTTCTATCATTTTTGAATTTTCCGTTGTTGACATTTTTTTGAGGCCACAACTACTAAAATTTGAAATGGTAGAAAATTCTGAAAAAATTCATACTGAATTCTAAAGAATCAAGGAATTAATTTAAAAATAAAAAGTTGTCTGATTTTTTGTTAAACATTCAATTTTTCTAATAATTTCTCAACAATTTGTCTTTTTGGCATTATTTTAATGCAAAATCAAAGTGCTCGACGTAATGAATATCGCCGATTTTTATCAAATTTTTCGAACGTCGCAGAATACTGAAATTTCGATCGAATTAAACTTTTGGTAGGCAATCTATGTGTGAAGCCTCTTCAAAACGACGTGAATGGAAACTCGCCGTGCTCGACGTAATCGTAACTCAACGAAAAATAAAAATAAAAATAATTATCCACCCCACACCGTAGTCATTCGTCGTTTAATAACGCATTCGACGACGCAACGAGCTTCCGGTGTGCTTTAATGCAAATACTCGCGCGGATTAACACTCGGCCGGTTCGCGAGCCAGCCAGCATTCCGTCCTCATCCCTCGCAACCCTCTCCGTTGCGCGTCTCTCGGCTCGGCTATTCGGGCACTTGACCGGCGCCAGAAACACCGACCGCACGGTTCCCCGGCCCAACTCGCGCGAGAGTTCTTCCCCATTGCAAAGTGCAAAACCATACAACGAGCGAATTAAATCTCGATCTCCGACTGGCAGACTCCCGAACGAACGGCGAACACGAGGCTCGGATTAAGCGAGGAAACCCTCGGGAGCAACGCGGCTACCCGTGTCTCTCTGTGTACGTGTGGGCGTGCTCGAGCGCGCGGTGTGGTTTGTAAGAGCGTTCCTAGTGTCTAAATAGAATTAGCATTTTATCGGATAAGAACGGAGTGGAATGAAGCTATCCGGGAAATGCGGGTGGGAACGGGAGGGCGAGGCGGCTTACAAGCCACGCGATAGCCCCGATGTAGAGTTCATCGGATTTTCCATATTACGCTTTCCGTTTCACGGCGATCAGCCGGGCGAGATTTTATCCGGTCCCGATTGAAAACGCCCTCGAGGTGAATTTTCGTAACGAGTTACCAACATTTTTCTTTTTTGTTTTTTTACGGGTAACGACTGTCTTGTGTTGTTGGTAATAAAATTACATACAAGCCAGGCGATAGCCCCGATATTGGCTTCATCGGATTTCCCATATTACGCTTTCCGTTTCACGGCGATCAACCGGGAGAGATTTTATCCGGTCCCGATTGAAAACGCCCTCGAGGTGAATTTTCGTAACGAGTTACCAACATTTTTCTTTTTTTTTTTTACGGGTCACGATTGTCTTGTGTTGTTGGTAATAAAAATTACATACAAGCCAGGCGATAGCCCCGATATTGGGTTAATCGGATTTTCCATGTTACGCTTTCCGTTTCGCGGCGATCAGCTGAGCGAGAATTTACCCGGTCTCGATTGAAAACGCCCTCGAGGTGAATTAGCCAAGTTTTTTTTTTTTTTTACGGGTCACTACTGTCTTATACTGTAGGTAATAAAAACTAATTTCTATTCCGAGAATCGTTGTGAATAAAAAATCTGATTCCCAAAAGAATCCACGACCGGAATTTTACAAAAAAACAAAAAAAAAAAATAGTGGCTACCCAATTGATACTTCGATACCTTCTTGGGAGAGCACATTTCGTTGCTTGTCTCGAGTAAAATGGAGTAAACGTTTCTATTTTGCCCAGCTCTCGCCGACAACTCTTCCACTAAAATATGTCGTGAAATATATTTTTTCCGTGTGGCTGGAGAGGCGTTTCATCTCCGAATCCGCAGAAGCTTCGCGTCTGACCGCACACGGACAGTGACTACTCGCCTCGCCCCGTCCGTCCGGTGAGATATCAGCCGACGTCCGGAATTACTTGCGAATTCGCCCAGACGGGAAGCTGAGCCTCGGTAACTGGCTTATATTGTTAGTAATACAGACTAATTTCCATTCCGAGAATCGCTTTGAATGAAAAATGTGATTCCCAAAAGAATCCACGATTGGAATTTTACGAAAAAACCAAAAAAAAATAGCACCCCGATTTATATTTCAATACCTTCTTCGGAGAGCACATTTCGTTGCTTGTCGGGTAAGATGGAGGAAAAATTTCGAGAAACCCTTCGAACTAAAAAGGTGATTCCCAAAAGAATCTACGATTTGAATTTTACGAAAAGAAAGAAAAGAAATTGACAACCCAATTGATATTTCGATACCTTCTTGGGAGAGCGAAAAGGGAGGAAAAAGGTCCGTTTTGTCCAGCTCTGCCCGACAACTCTTCCACCGAAATATATCGTCAAATATATTTTTTCCCGTGTAACTGGAGAGGCGTTTCATCTCCGAGTCCGCAGAAGCTCCGCGTCTGACCGCACACGGACAGTGACTACTTGCCTCGCCCCGTCTGTCCGGTGAGATATCCAGCTGACGTTCAGAATTACTTGCGAATGCGTCCCGACGGGAAACTGTGCGTGAACGCGAATCGAAGGATTTACTTTCGAAATAAAAGCTCGCCTAATACCTCCCAATAGTATCCTTCCAATAAGCCGGATCCCGCTCCTCCATCGTCCCGAACGAATGACTCTTCTTTCTTTTCATTCTCCTCCCTCCGGGCAGGTTCTTTTATTCCGTTTCGTTCTTTCATTCTTTTCTTCTCGTTTTCCATTCTTCTTCCAGTCGGTACACCATCAGCGCCGGTGTGGTCGACGTCTCGAGTTTCCCCTTATTTCTTCGGAAACTCACCGCGGCCCCGGTTAGAATGGCAAAGTCTGTTTCGTTTCTTAGGTGCAAAAGGATTTAAGGAAACGCTCGTATTTTTATTACCGCGGCGCTCGTTGGAAATGTTCTTCGGGGAGACTCTTGCACCTTCGGGGATGCGCGAAGATGAAGAAAAAAAAAAAACTCTCCCGAGTGATGAAAATGTGCGAGAAGGAGGGAGAGCGAATCTGTGATAAAGAGGAAAACGGCGAAAAAGGATGGACGGGAGAAAAGCCCATTTGCGAAGGATTCAGTGATGCGCCACCGCAGCAGTAACTTAATTCCGTTTTCTCGTCCTTCGCGTTTCGTTCTGTTTATATACCTTGTACACGGAACAGCGAGAGCGCCGGGCGCAAAGAGCAAATAAAGCTACACGAAGTAACGACCCATCGCGCCCGTATCTCACGTTTTCGGAATAAAAGTTACATCCACTTCCGGTCTTCTCGAAAGTTTGAATCAAAAAGTTCAACGCCGTTCGTACGTCTCGCGTCACACTGGCCTTCTCCACTTGCTTTCTTCCTTGAATTGGGCGGTATCGGATTAAATTTAATATACAAGCACGGTTTCACATAAATTGCTCGGTAAATTATATTCAGATCTTCAAACGAGTTTAATGCACCGAAAAATTAATGTGTGCCGTAATTTCGTCAATTAAATTTGATACAGGGGTCTATGCACAACATCTTTGTAGTTACGTGTATTAATTATGTAAAAATGTCATAATTGTCGAATAACGAATTCTTCCAACAACGAAGAACCGCTTTTTATACGAAGAACCGCTTTTTATACGGAATTGCTTGGTAAATTAAATTCACCTCTTTAGGCGAGTCTAATGTACCGACAAATTAATGTTTAACTCAACTTTGTCGATTAAATTTGATAGTCCGGTTAATGTATAAAATCTTCATAATTATGTGTATTAATTATGTGCAAAATTCATAACTGCCTAATAACAAAGTCTTTCGGCAATGGAGATCCGACAATTATACCGAAGTCCGATTCTTTGTATTACAAGATACCTGAAACATTCGATTCGATGATAAGATTTATCATTTCTCCGACCGCCGAGTGATTCAAACACGTACAAACAATCGCCGATGCTAATAGCGTTTGCCAGCTCTGAGAGCACAAGCCAAAGGGCTAAATCCACTTGTTTTCTCCCAAGAATTAGACTATATTAGATTGAATTTATTATAATCGCATGATTTACCATAAATTGCTCGGTACATTTAAATCCAGCTCTTTAGACGCGTTTAACGTACCGAAATATTAATGTTTACATAAATGTTGTCAATTAAATTTGATATATTGGTCTGTGCATACAATCTTGATAGTTACGTGTTGAGCAACGAAATTCCGACAATTATACCGATGTATTATACAATTACAAAATATCTGAAAATCTCGATTCGATGATAAGATTTATAATTTCTGCGGCCGTCGAGTGATTCGAACACGTACAAACAATCGCCGATGATAATATCGCTTTCCCCGGTGACATGCATTACGACGAAGATTCTCCGCGGCAGAAGCCAGAGGGTTAAATCAACAAGGGGCGATGCCGCCAGATCAAATGGCCGCCGTTTATACCGTGCGCCAGAAGCCAGCCCCGGCGTCGGTTGACGATGCCATCGGGCGAGTGAGCCATCCAGCCAGTAGCGTCGGTAGGCGATCGAGGCTGGCGTCCTGGAAACTGCACGACGCTGCGAGAGCCTAATCCCATGGATTTAGCGTCAGTCAACCTGAGTTACGGAGAGATAGAGAGAGCGGGGCGTACGTATGCGCTTCCCGTGGCCGCCTCTGGCACGGGGCTTTACCTCTCCCCGTACCAACGAGACCCCGCCATCCGGCCTCGCGCATCCCAGACACGATTTATCCCAAATTATGACGAACTGCAAGCGCGTGAGCGCTCCGAACCTCCCCGCCCTCGCGATCCCGATAATAAATACAAACGGTTTTGGGAACGGCTTTCGGGCGTTTCGACGTCGCGCGAATCCCACGCCAGACACCCGAGCTTTTCAGCTTTCCACCCCCCGATCATGCTAATTATTTGCGGGCCCATAATTTCGTTACGAAAACATTGATCATTACGGACCGATCCTCATGAATACGCTCCGAGAATGATTGAACGATTAATCACTCCATGCTACTCAATATCATCGTGTATGTTTTGTTTCACCCTTTGCTATCCGCCCCCTCGCGGTGCCCTACTGCCTTTTCTGACGCGGTTGGTGAGGGTGGGTCGGGTTTCTGTATACAGTGAAACTAACAGTTTGGGATGGATAAACAAATTTGGCAAATTGCGGCTAAAGTGCCCGTGAATAAGAGACTTTAGAATTCTATGGTATACAGGCTGTGTCTTGGGGGGGGGGAGTCGGTGAAACAACTCGAGAGTCTGAATAACGAGAATGCGAAGGTTGGCTCTAGGGGCAGGGGGCAGCAGGGGGGGGGGGGGGATGGTGTGGAGAAACTGGAGTATTAGAGAGAACGAGGAGGTAGCTTGCTTGGGAACCCCGCGCAAACTCGGTCTGCCGGGGTCGCCGCGTCCGTGCAGCCCCAGAACTACACACACACGTCCGTAGGGGCATAAGGGGAGGGGGGAGGGGGGGGTGCGATAGCTAGTTGCCGCGTATGTCTGCATTATGCTCTGTTTGCTTTGGGATTACGACGGTAAAGTACGACGGGCGTGGCTCGTGTTTGCGATTGCCCGTTTCGTGGTTATTGGAGTGCTGTTCTGTTTGGACCGACCAACCGGCAGTAGCAGTTGCAGCGTCAGCGAGGGAGCGCCGGTTGGCAGTAGGATACCACCCACGCCTCGTGACACCATCCGCACACCCTCTTCAACTGTACTTCTCGTTCCGCGATGCGGAACACCCAAGCACGATGCCCCTGCGAGCCTCGAACTCGCTCTCCCTCAGCGTTCTCGACGATTATGCTGAATTATTGTTTACAACCGCCGTATCATATTTGCGCGTTGGCCAGCGAAGGGCTCCACGGCCGTGGCTCCGCACAGTATCTACGAATGACCGGTTCTCCGCGGTTATCGTATAC
The DNA here is from genome assembly GCA_958510785.1 of Exephanes ischioxanthus. Lineage (NCBI taxonomy): Eukaryota > Metazoa > Arthropoda > Insecta > Hymenoptera > Ichneumonidae > Exephanes > Exephanes ischioxanthus. The sequence goes on from OY294016.1 coordinate 4,483,380, forward strand.
CAGTTCGACCCCTGTAACAACAAGATACGCGCTTACTTCGTGGGCGTTCGATTATTCCGTCGTTGCCAAGGGCGTGCGAGTTACCGCGATCGGCAACACGCTTCGCCTTACCAATGGGTAAAGGGGTAAAGCATTTCGCTCTGGTAACCCAAACATTGGGATCAACATCCCAAAGCAACCGGACGAGGAATCATGAAATCTCACGGTTCGAACTCGCGAAACATCTCGATGTTAGGTCCCGGCGAGCTCTCGGCGAGTTCGCGCGGAGAAAAACGCAACGACGTCTCGCTGAACATATGCAGAACAAATGTAGACTCGATGATTCTGTTTAGTACTCGCGGAAATAATATTTTATTTTCTCTATTCTGTTATAAGTGTTGCACTCCCTCTCTGCAAATTTTTATAATAATAATAAAAATAACAACAATATCGAGAAGTAGCCGCGCTGCACTCTCTGGAGGAAGTAACTTCGTTCTCCACGTAAATCAACCGCGGCAAGCCGATTTATCGCTGAATTCCAAAAGAAAAGTTTCTCGAGACATTTTTCGTCCCACGGTCGAGAATCGGTGATAACAGGAGTTCCCATCGTGCCGTTCACCCGATGTTCTCGTTTATTTCGATCACGTACGAAACCCGCTGGCTTGGGGGTTTTTCGCCGTGAAAGCCCCCGCAGTGCGAGGACTTGGAACAGGATATCGTGAGACCTAAATACCGACAATTACCTGATGGAGTCACGAGAATCCGGAAAGAGTCACGGCCGAACAGGCAGAGACGACTTTCGATTGGACGTTTCTGGATGCGCGCGGCCAAACGGTGATATCGAACACGCGTTGCCGGTGAAACCCGCTAAAGTTTGCGGTCGTGAAGCGGCCGTGAAGCCCGTGAATCGGTTAGTGCATGGCGGCATTGCAATTAGCGGCACCGCGCGAGTCGCTGGATGGTCGTACTTCCCGTTTGGCCGAATTCACTCCGCACAAAAACAGTCCAATCGTTATGATATCGCAATCGAAAGAATACATTTTTTCATTACAGAAACAATGAAATGTCAAAAATTGCCTGTACCGAAGGTACACCCGAACCCTTGAGGGAATTTCTCCGCCTACAGGCTCATCGAGTACCATGGATAGTTCTGCAGAAGTGCGTCAGCCATTAGTTCAATAGCGGTAACGTAACTTCTGATCTATCGTTCAACTAGTCGGTCGCAGTCCCGCCCGAATTCGCTCCATCGGAAACAGTGCAACTGTTATGATACTGCAATTGAAAGGGTACATATTTGTCTACACTACAGACACATCAGAGTACACTACAGAAACAAGGCAATATAAACATTGCCTGTACCGAAGGTACACCCGAACCCTTGAGGGAATTTCTCCGCCTACAGGCTCATCGAGTACCATGGATAGTTCTGCAGAAGTGCGTCAGCCATTAGTTCAATAACGGCAACGTAACTTCTGATCTATCGTTCAACTAGTCGGTCGCAGTCCCGCCCGAATTCGCTCCATCGAAAACAGTGCAACTGCTATGTACACTACAGACACATCAGAGTACACTACAGAAACGACGCAATATAAACATTGCCTGTACCGGAGGTACACCCGAACCCTTGAGGGAATTTCTCTGCCTGCAGGCTCATCGAGTACCATGGATAGTCCTGCAGAAGTGCGTCAGCCATTAGTTCAATAACGGTATCGTAACTTCTGATCTATCGTTCAAGTGGTCGGTCACAGTCCCGCCCGAATTCGCTCCATCGAAAACAGTGCAACTGCTATGTACACTACAGACACATCAGAGTACACTACAGAAACAAGGCAATATAAACATTGCCTGTACCGAAGGTACACCCGAACCCTTGAGGGAATTTCTCTGCCTACAGGCTCATCGAGTACCATGGATAGTCCTGCAGAAGTGCGTCAGCCATTAGTTCAATAACGGTATCGTAACTTCTGATCTATCGTTCAAGTGGTCGGTCACAGTCCCGCCCGAATTCGCTCCATCGAAAACCGTGCAACTGCTATGATACTGCAATTGAAAAGATACATATTTGTCTACACTACAGACACATCAGAGTACACTACAGAAACAACGCAATATAAACATTGCCTGTACCGAAGGTACACCCGGAGCCGTGAGGAAATTTGTCTGCCTATGAGCACATAGGCTAGCATGGACGGTTATGCCGGAGTGCGTCAGCCATTAGTTCAATTATGGTTAAGTAACTTCTGAATTATCGTACAAGTAGTCGGTCGCGGTGGGCTCCGTGCCGCTCTCCCCCGCCACCCACTCGGCCGCTATATGCATCCGACCCTTGCGTATACACCGAGCTCCTAAGTGGCTGCAACTCACGAGCACTTAATCCTGTCTAGTTACAAATTGCAGCTACTACTTCGCCCGGGGGAGGGCTTGGGTTGCGTCTCCCACACGCCCCTGCGGCAATGCGTCTGAGGGAGAATTGCCAGATACCGTTGCGCGCTACCGTTGTTTCCCGTCCGTCTCACGGATCATCTGTACGATCGTTATACAAATCTGTCGCGAGTTGATCCTGAGTTCGAACTTCAGTCCGAACTCGAACTGCAATCGAATTTGAGTTCCGACTTAAGTTCGGACTTAAGATCAAACTCAATCACGAAATCAAGTTCGAACTGAGGTTCGATCTTAAGTTTGAAGACAGATCTGAAGCACGCAACAAAGCTCGGGGCCGAACTTCGATCGTAAGTTCGAATGAAGAGCTTTTATCAAGATCTTAAGTTCAAACCAACGTCTTAAAATTCGACCCTTAGATGATCCAGGCGTACTTTCGATATTCGATCTTCATTGGTTTTCACAACGTAAATCGACGCCTCTTCTTCCTCGTGGAGGAAGCTATGTTTTGAGTTTTGTAATTGTCACCCTTATCCTGAGTGGGTTTTGGTCGCGCCGTGTTGGGATTGGTAGTAGTAAATGTATTTATTGACAATGTATTACATGGTACGGATGCTGATACATTTGCGCGATTATTTACATCATATATTCCTCTGCTATTACCATTGCCAACGGGCCATCGACCTAAGTCCTTCAGCCCGTGTTGGGATTATTTTTATCTGTGCCCGTATTTATCGGCTAATTTTCTGGAATTTCATAATTTTCCTCATTTTCATTAGATTTATATGGTTTCGCGTTGAAGTCTTCCATCGCATCGTGCGCGATATTCGTTGCACGTCTCGGGCTCTGATGTCCCTCCGGATTCGAGCGCTTCTGGCTTGTCGCGCAATCTTATCTCGCCATCTGCGAAAGGTATTCTCGATTATCGTCGTCAATTTTCAGCCTCGGTGAAGCACAGCTGGCGATATCGCGGAAAAATATTTTTGACGATAGAGAAAAAGCTCATGAAGGAACATTGCCGTCAGCGACTTCTGTTTTCCCCCCATCGCCCGCAAACTCGATTCTAAGAAACACGAAAGTAGTTACGGACTCGTTTCCGTAACGCCGATCTGCGACGATTTCACGGAGGCTATACACGTATACGGAGCGTTATTCATTGCCGGGTATCCGGGTAAACGCGTTAACGCGAATTTCTTCGTGCTCGGCAGTTCCGGCGAAGCGCGCACGGCCCGCTCGACTCTAACGCTCGTGAAAGGGGAATTACTGTTTTCTTCGACTATTTCGTGTAGCAGCGAATCTACCCCGCACTAAAAAAAGAAATACATGCAATAGAACATATTTATTGAAATTGCAAGTGTAGAAGTGCAGGCGCGTTCTGCCCGGCGGAGAAAGCTTTCTACATTGAACAAAAATTTCCACAAACGAACCCAATAAAAAAAAAAAAAAGAAAAATCGTTTAAAGTAAGAAGAAATGAAATTGTTAGTATAAAAAAAAAAAACAATTTTTTAATATCAGAGAGAAAATGGTGCCCCCGCCTCGGCAGAATCTTCCGCGAAGCGCCGTAACGAATTGCTCGATGGCCAATAAAAATGAAAAATACAAATAAAAAATCCATCACATCGAAGAGGAAGACTCCGGTATGAAAACTCCCCGCTCAATAACATCCCCCGTAAAACAATAACGTCGAACGCATAAATCCGAGACGCTTCGGAGCGTGAATCGATAAAGATAAATATATGCGCAGTACCGATCGAAGGATATTCTCTAGCGAACGATATTGCCCGGCCGAATATACATGTCTCGGGCTTAAAGTATGGAGTGCAGGCGAGATCGAGAATGTCTCGAAGGTGCCCACCGAAAGAAACCGGAGCGAACCACCGGCTCGAACCGTTATACCGCGACGGGGAGGGCGCGTGTTCACTTCACCTGGCGTGCACAATTCGGGATATGAGAAGTGCTTGGTATAATCGAGAATGGAGTCAGACCGGCTCGAAATGGAATTTCTGCAATCCGTTCGCGATAACCGGAAGTGGCATCGAGACTCTCACCCGCCGTTGCCAGCGGAGCTCGGAGATCTTTGGAACGAAGAGACTCGGGCATCGCTCCGTTGATTCGTGCCCTCCGGCGATAGGGCGACTCCGGATACCCATTCGAGCCCTCGGAATTCTTGCGTTCTCAACCGTTAAGGTAATGGAGGGCATCGATTCTCATCCGGCGAGCGCAGCGTCTGTACAGGTCTGCTTCACCGGCTCTGGTCTACGAGCGCAGTGTTCTCATCGACGGTCAGAAATGCGTTATCAGCTTCGCCTTGTCACAGGCGAATACCTGTTCAGTTTCACAATCAAAATTCGATCAAGGATGCTTCGCACGTACATTCCCAGTCAAAAGTGTGATTCAGTGACAATTCGAACACTTCCTAATGGTAGAAAAATCTGAAAAATAATCAACTGCATTAAAGACGCCAACAACATTTAATTTTGAAGTGATAGAAAATTCTGAAAAAATTTATATGAATTCTAAAAAATCAAGGAATTCATTTAAAATGAGAAAATAAAAAGTTGTCGGTTTTTTTTTAAACGATGAATTTTTCGAGTCATTTGTTAATAACTTTTAGGCATTATTATTATGCAAAATCAAAGGACTTGACATATATAAGGCGGTGGATTTTTTTCGCATTAAACTTTTGGTTGGGAATGTATGTGTGATGCATCATTGAGAGCGATTAAGAGAGTCGTACAAAATTGCACTGACTGTCTTGTCTGAAAGCCGGCTGCGGTAAATGTTTCACGGAGGGGAGTTTGGCTTCTGCCTTCAAATCGAGGAACAACGGTAGAGATGCATTTTTAATTAGTGAGAAAATGTTCTTTAATTAAATTTATTTAGTTATTTGCTACTCTCGCCTCATGAAATTCATTAATTATCCTGGGGCGTGCTCTTTGATCGACAGATCGAAGAATGTGCAGACTATTTTTCAGCGACCGGAGCGTTCGTTCCGGTAATGAAAAATATCACTCTGAAGATATATGCATGAAAGCAAATTTCATTTTTTTTATCGTAAAAATTATCTCAAAAATATTACAAAAATTGTCATAAATTTGTGTATATAATGCTAAGAATCGGAAACACTTGCTGGATCGATGACGAATTCAGGGATTCAAGTTCACGCCTTTTAATTTTTTTCGTGATCGATAGTGTATGAGAACGGGCCAAACGGGACATACAATCGGGCTGCATCAATGGGGCAAAATGGGACGTCCCAAAATGATTGTAAAATTGCCTATCAAAACCCAATTTTCCAATAATTTTAGGACGTCCCACTTTACCCCATCTATGCATCCCGATTGTCGGTCCCGTTTTGCCGCGCTCTCCCCTATGCACTGCTAAAGTGCAATAAAAATAAAATAAATTATACGCGCTCCCGGGCCATATTCACCCCCGTCGGTGCGAACTCTCCGCCCATCCCGACATTTATTTCAGCGTCAGTCGGCCGGATAGCGTGCGCGGAGCTGTCGAGCGTTCAGTAACAGAGTTTCACGCACTCACGAGAGGGTAACATTGAATTAGAGCTTTCGCTGATGTACGAGGATTCTCCGAGCTGGAATTGCATACACGCGGTCTTCGCGGAAACGCCGATACGGTGCGAAGAAGGCCGTGCGTGCGACGCCGACGACGAGGCCGAGGACGATGACGAGGACGATGACAAGGAACGTATAATGGTATGTTCACCTCGTTCCCCCGGCTCGTCCGCCCGCGCCTTAATTAGAGAGAGAGAGAGTCGAGTGCACACGAGCAAGCTCACGCATCGCGGGCCAGAATAGCACGGCTGTCAAAGTGGTCCGTGCACGCGAGGGGCTTTCTCTTGTCTTCGCGCTGGCTGGTCGTAGGAACGTTATAACGGTGCGGCGATGGCGTGCGGTTCTCTAATGTCGCCTTGTCTGGGAGAGAACAGGAACCGGAGCGAAGCGCCAGTAGTTACGGTACCGCTCTTGTCAGACAACGGGACGGCGTATTCGATTCGCTGAGCGAACTTGGCACCGCCAGCGGCAACAATATACCGTATATGTGTTATTCCGACCGAGCTCTCGAAAGTTGTGTTAATACAGAAATTTGGCTGTCGAAAGGAACTTCGGATGAAAGGTTGGCGCATATGACATTTCTCTTTCATGGGTACCTTATTCATGGGGGTTGTAGGGATTTTTAGGGATATTTATTTTTCGGCGAATTTTATTGGAAAATTTTCGAATTGAGTATCGAATTGAATATCGAATTGAATATCAAATTGAATATCAAATTGAATATCGAATTGAGTATCGAATTGAGTATCGAATTGAGTATCGAATTGAGTATCGAATTGAGTATCGAATTGAGTATCGAATTGAGTATCGAATTGAGTATCGAATTGAGTATCGAATTGAGTATCGAATTGAGTATCGAATTGAGTATCGAATTGAGTATCGAATTGAGTATCGAATTGAGTATCGAATTGAGTATCGAATTGAGTATCGAATTGAGTATCGAATTGAGTATCGAATTGAGTATCGAATTGAGTATCGAATTGAGTATCGAATTGAGTATCGAATTGAGTATCGAATTGAGTATCGAATTGAGTATCGAATTGAGTATCGAATTGAGTATCGAATTGAGTATCGAATTGACTATCGAATTGACTATCGAATTGACTATCGAATTGACTATCGAATTGACTATCGAATTGACTATCGAATTGAGTATCGAATAGACTATCGAATCGACTATCAAACTCGCAAAAAAATTGATAAATAATTTTTTTGCGAGTGATAATCAATAAATAAAATAAATAAATAAATTGCCGCTTCTGAAACAGAAACCTTGTTCGCTGTCCGATTAACGAGCTCCGACGAAGCGTTGCATTCGGGCCGCGAAGCTGAGCGAACAATATCAACGACCGAAATGCGGACCGACATTTTCCGGCGAGATAGGAAAATGTTCCCTTCGCCCTTATATTTTTCCTAACGTCCGTGTAAATTGCAACCCGCTGAGTTAACGCGCGTCGCGCTCGACCGCGACGGAGGCGAGTGCATTCGAATCGCGCCGCGGTTCGTACATGTTCCTGTCGGGTTGTACAATCTATCGAAAAAGCACCACCCGGGGCGTACGGAAGATAGTTCGAGACACGCGATTCCGATAATTTCTCTCGCGGTACGCGAATCGTTGTATAGCCCGCGGTCGATTCTGTAATCCGACCGCGGACAGAGAAGGAGAAAGGCGATTTCTCTCCCGGAGTATCGGGAATGGTGAGGAGGGTGGCTCGATGCACGAGGGAAACTCGCAAAAAATGTATATTCCCAAAAAATGTCGAAAAGCCTCGTAAAACCCGCGAAAGAGAAACTTCATTCACTGTCCGCTTAACGAACTCCGATGAAGCCGTTGCATTCGGGGCGCTAAGCTGAGCGAACAATATCAATGACGTTTTATTGGGTCGTATGGTTCGTCTGTTCGGAGTCTCTCTATTACCCCTTAAAAACGCTATTTTCGCAATATTTCCATTAGCTTTTATGCTTTCTCTCCTATTCATTCATTTATTTTATGTGAACTTTTAGTTTCCGCCTTGCAGACAGTAAAAAGTAATTTAGTAAAATCGGAATACGTGGTTTCGTCAAAATAGTTTTGTCAAATAAGTGACAAAGTCGTTAGTTCAGATGTGAATATTTAGAAACCTGTTCCTTTTCTTCCGGTGTAATTAACCATTTTAGTTTGTACTTTTCTTTCGAAGACTCAAGCCGGATGGTGCGAGTGGACAATTAACGAATAAAAAATTGTGGACATTTGCGGACAATAAGTTGTTGTAAAAAGTACAAACTTTTTTTTTACTATGCACAGTGTTGATCCATACAATTGCCAAATTTGAGCTCGATACCTTCGTGTTTACGCGAATTAAACTGTTTTATAAAATTGTTCTGGCTGAAGGACTTAGGTCGATGGCCAATTGGCAATGTGTATGTGTTCTCATCTCAATCTATGTTACGTCATGCTATGTTCAAAAAATTGCACCATCTGGCACATTGTCAATCCACTACTACCACTAAAATTGTTCAACAAATCTCCCGGAAAATTAACTTTTTTTAATGAAAATAAATCCTTCACTTTTCTGAGTATGTATGCATTTTTTCAGATTCTTAAATCCACTTTGAATGTTTTTTTTTTTATATGGGAAAAAATGTGTAGAAAGTCAAAAAATTCATGTGCCTCACGCCCGACCGTGGGGGAGGGCGAGTGCATTCGAATCGCACGTATGTGTTCCCGTCGGTTTGTGCAATCTATCGAAAAAGCACCACCCGAGGCATACGGAAGATAGTTCGGGACACGAGGCCGGGTCCGATAATTTCTCTAGCCGTACACGTATCGATGGATAACCCGCGGTCGATTCTGTAATCCGACCGCGAACAGGGAAGGAGAGGCGCGATTTGTCTCCCGGAGTATCGGGAATCGTGAGGCGGGTGGAGCTCTCGATGCACGAGGGAAACTCGCGGGGGGCCCGAGGTATGACCGGAGAGTTGCCACCGATGTCCGTAACAACGGAAATTCGAAATTGCGGTCTCGGGTGCTCTCGGAGGCGAACTCTCACGTCGATAGTCGGCGAGAGTCAAGCAAACTTTTGGCCCTGCCCAGGTGCTCGAGGACACCGGGAGCGAGAGGGATCTCCGTGGGGCGACCGAACGTCGGCAACTCCGCTCGGTCGAGGATCGAGAGGAAACGATCGAGAGTTTCGAATCGAAATTTGCCTGTTCGACGAGTTACCGCTGGCACATGCCACGTGATTATATCACGATGACGGTACGCGACTTCCGGCTCGAGGTACGCCTTGTGTACTCGAGTATAGTTCGAGTGATTTTTTTTTTTTTTTAATGTGGTCGGGAGTTTTGGTACCGCAAATAATTTAGCTGGTTGATACGCAGACATTGGACTATGTTGCTGCAGTACAATTTTCGCTGCAGCGGCAGATTTTTTTTTTTTTTTGCCGTCGCTACAAATTTTTAATTGATCATATTTTGTTGGAATAAAAATAAAAAAAAATCCTCGGCGTTAAACACACAGTAAAAAATAATTTCGTAAAATGGGAATGCAAAATTTCGTAAAATAATTTTTTTAAATAAGTGACAAACTCGTTTCTCACTTATTTGAATACACGATCTTGTTCTTTTATTTCCCGTGTCATTGACAATATTAGTTTGTACTTTCGTTTGTAAAACTAGGAAATTAACAAATATAAAAATTGTGGACGTTTGTGGACAATAAGTTGTTGTAAAAAGTGCAAACTTTTTTTTACTGTGCACCGTCCGAGTTGTGTGAAAAATGGAAACTAAAATGGAAAAATTGCAACCGAACTTTCTTTCTTGCTCGTGTACTCAAGTGTATTTCGAGTAATTTTTTTTTCCTGTTCGTCTAGACTTTTGGTACGGCAAATAATTTAGCTGGCTGATACGCAGGCATTGGATTATGTTGCTGCAGTACAATTTTCGCTGCGGCGGCAGATTTGCTTTTTTTTTTTTTGCTGACGCAATCAATTTCGAATGGATCATATTTCGGTTGAAAAAAAAAAAAATTAAAAAAATCCTCGGTGTTAAACACCGCCCGACTTGTGGAAAAATGGAACCTAGAATGGAAAAACTGCAACCAGATTTTCTGTCTAGCATCTCTATTTCCTGTGTAGAAGGACTCGTCCCGTAAATTAAATGAATGAATTAATTAAAAAATTAAAACTATGCGGGATGGACAGACGACAGAGAACATATGAAAAATAATGAAAAAAAAAAAAAAAAAACCCGCTCACGACGTCACAATGTCAGCTGCAAAAAATCTCCGAAGCTCCGACAAGACTTTCTTCCAGGATTTCATAAAACGTCGAGGAGCGCCAAGTTTTGATTAACCGAGACTCACTTTAATTATCATTCGTACACGAGACCCTCGACGATGTATTTTCTCGTGTTTTTGCGGTCGCGGCGAGAAAGCCGAGGAGAGAAAATATCGTTAACAACCTTTATGAATGGGCCAGATAGCGGAAAAAAATAATAAAAAAGGCAAGAAACGACAGAGAAAAAAAAGGAGATCAAGAACGTAACCGCTGCTTCTGGGTATAGGCGAAGGGGCGTCGCAGTGTGGGCAGCAACGAGCAATGCATCAGCGGGTTAATGAGCAAACTTTAATATTCTCCGGCACAGCGGCGCAGCCTCGCATAGCGTTTCCTCCCTCGTTCAGAGTGAAGCGCGGTGGCAACGCTTACCAGCCCCTTTCTACTCTTAATACTACTTTAGTTCCTGCTTTCCGCTCGGCACGGCTGCTGCCGCCTCTCCGCGCATCTCTTTCTCTGCGGATCTCCGCAAGCCCGCTAGCTTCGCTGGCTTTCAGTCTTGTTCCGAGACACAGTGAGGCCCCGAAAAAAAAAAGACCGCGCTGCGTCGCGCCAGCAATTCCGCGATAACTCATCGGGCGATTAGTCGAAAGGCGTCCCGGAACGAAGCGAGGTGACGAAGAACCGCAGCCACGAAGCATCGTTCGCACTATTCGTCGCTGATGGACCTGGAAAAAAAATTGCTTCTGTTTTGCACGTGCGAAGCGAGATTTGAAAACCTGCAAATCTGACAAATGGGCGAGCCGGGATGTGCCCGAGACGGGATGGCGGATGGAATTGCGCGGGAATTTCGCTAAGCGGAAGAAATCCCTTCTAACGAGCAGCAAAAAAAAGACCTCCGTGGATTTGTTCGTTCGGGTTGCTACACGGAGTGTTAGCTCGCGGACCGATGTGAGCATTCGCGAGGATACATCCGCTTACGAGGGCTGATTACGGTAGTCCGTGCGATTAGTGTTCGGTTCGCATCGGTTCTCGGGGAAATTAGAGGGAATTGGAAATACTTCTGGATGGTATAAACATCTGAAAAAAATCTAGCATATTGAAGGTGCCGAAAAGATTAATTTTGCATAATAATAATTCGAAAGTGTTATCAACGGATTGATGAAAAATAAAATTTGTTCAACAAATCTCCCGAAAACCTAACTTTTTTTTTTTAATGGAAATTATTCGTTCACTTTTCTGAATAGGTATGCATTTTTTTCAGATTTTAGAATCCACTTTGAATTTTTTTTTAAATGTGTTAAACACGTGTGGAAAGTCACAAAATTCAACGTAAATTAAACATCAGAAAAAATTCATATGTATTCAGAAAAATGAACGAATCATTCATTTGACGAATCACGAATGACGTTAATCACGCATTTGTTAATAACATTTTGGCATTATTATTATGCACAATGGATCTTTTCAACACCTTTAATATGCTTGATTTTTTTTCGATTTTTACACCATCGAGAATTATTTGCAATTCCCTCTCATTTCTCTGAAACTTATGCGAAGTGAACACTACTCGCAAGAATCACCTTAACGACGCGCGGCTTTATCTTTTTTTTCCCAGTCGTCTCGCGTTTAGCGGAGATTTTCGATCCATCGTTCTCGTAAACATTGATCCCCAGAATTGGAATGGAAAGTTCTGTCGTTTTTACAAAAATTGTATTGATAAATTTATAAGTTTAAATCCGATCTAATGGCAGCGACAAAAATTGCCTTCACCGATCACTCATCTCAAAACTAGCTTATGCTACGTTATCGAATCAAAGCTTATCCCGGATCCCGGCCGGGTGCCGCTATATACAGGGTGCATCGCATAAGCCTCGAAAGCGGATTTTATCCGAGTGCAATTAAAGTTGATCGCCACAGGACGATAATCATTGATGAATTTCCGATCGAAGCAAAGTATCGGATAATGCAATTACTCCGTCGGCTTTGGTTTTTCCACCGGGCAGATGCCGCCCCTTAATACAGAGAGGCAATAGGGGCAAAAGGGGTCACAGCTAGACCGGGGCAAAACGGCATATCCCGATCCACGATTTAACAAAAATTTAGTATTCCCTTCGATTTGGTTGTTCCATTACACGTCGCCACGCGCAATGCCACCAAACTCCGCATACTAACATGTGGCAAAGACATGGGGCAAAGTGGAATATTGCAGAGAAGCTGAAAAAAAATTCATTGGGATTTTTAATACTAAACGCCCCCCCGCCCCCGCCTAGTATTAAAAATCCCAATGAATTTTTTTTCAGCATCTCTGCGATATTTCATTTTGCCCCATGTCTGCCCCGTTAACTTAAACCCCTCTCCCAGTATTAAAAATGCCAATGCATTTGTTTATGAATCTCTGGTACTCCATTTTGCCCCATGTCCGCAGTGTAAAGCGTTCTACATTTCGTCTCGGGTCCCATTTCGCCCCATCTTCTGCCTATAGAACCGTCGGTTGGTTGGGCTTTCGCATCATTGGCAATTTGAGCGAAACCGATAATACTTTATGGGCGGGGGGGAGGGGGGCTCAATTTCGCGACTAATCCGTCGATCCGTGCAGCCTTCGGCCAGGCCCTCAGGTCGAAAATAAAAGTTTCGTCTAGGCTCTTTCTCTCGCGTGGGTAATGCAATCGGGCTACCGACGAGGCTCGACGCATCCGCACGTTAAATCGTGTAGGCCTCGATTGCGACACGCTCGAGTAGATCTCACTCCGTTGGACGGACGAGCTCGAACGCCCGCACGTTACATCCCTCGTTCTCGGTCACGCGCCCTCTGACCCTAACCCCGCGCTGCAGCTCTGCGGCTGCACGTGTGGCGGGCTCGCAAGGCCCGTGAGGTCTCTCTGTGGTTGTACACAGCGACGGGTTAGGTATTCATCCCTACCTGCATTAACGCGTCGGAGCTATTCCCCCGATGTACTGGCAGCGGGCTGCAGCGAGCTCCGAAATAAATCATTATCAAGATCAGCAAACCCTTTCGCGGATGGTGAAGATTAATGGTGCAACGAGAACAACAAAAAATTGTCGCATTAACCAAAAGTCGCGGTGACTTCAGCAATATATTGTAACGAATATGTAGCTGACTATTCGTTGAGAGACACGATATTAGTTAGGATTGACAACAGACAGACGAACGGACGATCGATACAAGATCGATCGTCATGTAAAACAGTCTGGTCTGACACGTCTGAACGAACAGACGTGTGACAGCTCGTGCTCGGGATATTTAGATACGATTGTATTAATAATATCCGCCCCCAAACTAAATACGCGCGTTATTCATTTGCTCGGTCGTTACAATATAATACACAACTAACCTCACAGAAACAGAATCCGCACGCACTTTTTAATTAAATGGAAAAGTGACGTAAATACGATTTTCAGTCATTTTGAACAGATCGTATATTTCATTCCCTCAAGGCCATGTGAAAGATGTACCACGTGACACATGAAGTGCGAGAGAGATGGATGCATTTTTCGAATCAATGCCATTTAAAACCGGTTGACGTTTCGGATAAAGCGGATGCATCATCGGACGCGGTATTAAATTGTGCATCCGCTAATGCTTTTCTTTTTTCCGAAAAGTCTACTGTCTCGATTAAAAAATTGTCGATACAAAGAAACATTTTTCTTGTAACAACGAAATGAGACCTAAGCGCGTTAGTCACCGCGCATTAAACCGTACAAAAAATTCCTATGAAATTTAATGCACCGATTCTGGAAGTTTTTATGCAGAAACTGGTATATTAATTTTCATGTACAATTCTGATGAAGAATTAATGTTCTGTCTATAAAAAAAATATGAAATACTTTATTGTTAACAACTTACTTTAAGTTGACTATAAAAGTACTTTAATTTTTATAACTTACTTTAATTTCAGTAAAAAAAGTATACACATTTTTCATCACGATTGTACATTAAATTGAACATACCAGTTTTCGCATAAAAACGTTCAGTCCGGTACGTTAAATTAATTTAATTTTTACCTTGTGGTTTATCAAACGACGGTTCAGCAAATGCTGGACATTAGTCGAGGTCCGACTAACAGCCAATCGACGTGCAGATCGACAGTTTTAAAGATGTGCGATTTGTTGCGGCAATTCCTTGTGCAAATTTCCAGCACAGTCATTTCGAGTACAGTTTAATACGCTAGGGGAACAGCTGCTACCTCGTCGTCCCCGAATGGCGTTCCAACGACATTGGTGAATAGGCTTCGTATCGCATTATACGCCTAACGTTCCGTTCCCGAAATTTCATCTCGTCAAAGTTCGCCGCGCGTCTGGAAGGCTGGCGCGCAGCGGGGGTTATTCTGAGGCTGTCACGTCAGTCGTTACGCCGTTGACACTGTTACGTGTCACGATGGAATCGCGTACGTGCATCGCAGGACGGCGACCCAAAACAATCTGTGATTATCACAGGCTCCGTGGGCGCGGCGAGCCGTCACGCGCTGGCGTCATCCCTGTACAAAGTTTGACGAGCGTGTCTCTACGCTTTACGGTTTCTGAAGCACTCGGGCTCGTAACACTGATTCTCCATCGTTCGAACTTGATTTTACGCCGTGGATAACATCCGCAATTATCTGGATTCACACGGTGATTTACGATAAATTAAAATTTAAGCTTTTAATAAGGGAATACATTTCCTCACCCAGCATGCGATTCGCAGGTGGCGGCAAAAATGAAAAAAAAAGATAACAAATTTGTTCTGCAACGTCACCCTTCGAAAATCTCACCTTTGACCGGAAGTGACTTTAAACATTCCGTTGTGACGTCACGTCCGGTAAGAAATCTAGATTTTCAGACCGATAGTGACATTTTCCCGTGTCACTTCCGGTAGGAAACAAAGATTTTCAAACCGGAAGTCACGTTCTCCGGTGTGACTTCACTTCCGGTTTACAATTGAGATTTTCAAACCGGAAGTTATATTTTAACGTATGACGTCACTTCCGGTTTACAATTGAAATTTTCGAACCGGAAGTGACCGTCGGCTTCGCTCTGGGTATCTATATACCTATATGGTGTTTCAACGCACGGCAGCCTCTGCGGAGCCAGCGATGAGCTGCTTTACCTGTTATGGCAGAATCCCACCTGGGTCGATGCGGCGAGTGATACGGGTGAATGGAGAAAATGAGTAATCGCTAAAGACCAACACTGACCCGGCTTGATTGATTGGACGCTAGTGATTTGTCTACCAATCATGACGTTTGGTCCCGACCTACTTCGCATCTCTCGTAATCGTGCCTACGTAAGACGCACCAGCGGTCCAGCGTTCGTCCGAACTGCTACGGTCGGCCACGACCTCGCTATAATTAATCAAAGGCACAAATCCAGCCGACGGTCAAACGTCGTGCCGATCAATTTCCTCCCTGTTTCAATATTAACTCAGCAGCCCTTCTCTGAGCCATCCCATTCGAAATAAAATTCGTGTGACTATTAGGAAGTTTTACAATCTTTTAATTAAAAAGTTGCCATTGTGGTTTTGAACAGTCGAAGCTTGAGAAATTCTGATTCGTGTAATTATAGTTTTTTTTTTATAATTTAAGGATATAAAAATAAAAAGTTGCCATTGTGGTTTTGAACAGTCGAAGCTTGAGAAATTCTGATTCGTGTAATTATAGTTTTTTTTTTTAAATAATTTAAGGAGATGAATACTTTATACATGTCATTTTACTGTGGATAGTAAAATCGTTAAGTTAATATACCGACGTAAGAAGTGTAAAAAAAACCGTTTTTGAGGCATCTCCACGTTTTAATTTTTCGTGTACAGCGAGCCACACTGAGAAAAAGGATAGAATTTCCTACTATAACGAATAGTTCCCAGGTGGATCGTTTATGTAGATAATTTCTGATACTATATATTCAATTAGTTAAATTATCATTATGGTTGCAACCACGATTTTTTGTCATTGTCCTAACTATAAAGTGCGGACCTTCCCCTTAGGAACTATTTTTTATGGTAAAAAGTCAGTATTCTTGCTTTTACTGTGTAATTTTTTCTCAGTGCATACATAATGCATGAAGTGTATACAGGCTTCTATATACGTGCCAACGTTAAGGGTTTATTAAGTTTCATAATTTCTTTATTACAAAAGTATCTTTGTGGTTCGGAGCAGTTCACGCTTAAGGAAGTCTGATAGGTCTAATTATAATTTCTTTTTTTTTAAATAATTTGAGAAGATGTATACTTGGTACGTTTCTTTTTACTGCTGATAGTAAAACCGTTAAGTTAATGTACCGATGAAAGGGGCGTAAAAAAAAAGAAGAAAACCCTGTTTTCGAGGCCTCTCCACGTTTTCATTTTTCGTATACAGCGAGCCATACATAATGCATGAAGTGTGTATAGGCGTGTATATACGTGCCAACGTTAAAGGCCCGCAAGGAAAAGTCGTTACTGAGTATACACGTCGCTCTTGAGCTTTTAGGCAGCTTTCTGCCAAGATGCTCGCGCACAAGGGGTTCGCGAACAATATGAGAAGAAAAAAAAAAATAAGCCGAAGAAGCAAACTAAAAGAAAGAGTTGAGGGACGGAAAAGACTCCGCCGTGGTTACTTCCACCTCTTTGGACGATACCAGGAGCTACTTTAAACGCCCATTCTCTTCTCGGTCTACCGTGCCGAACAGTGCAGGAAATTCAAGAAAACACCGAGGCAAACTTCGAGGGAAAACTTACGAGTTTTTATTTCGAACGAGAACGAACCCTCCAACGAACCTCTCATCTGTGTATATTATCTTATCGATGAAAAAAAAAAAACAAGAAAAAGCGTCAGCATTTCACGTAGTTCTCTAGAAGTATTCCAATGTTCGCTTCTACCTCAGGAATAAAAAATCTATATTCTATACCTTGCGTACTCTTGTAACTTCGAGAAAAATTTTATACCACCCTCAATCCATCTCCGTGCAATTTATTCCCACTATTTATCAAAGAAGCTTTCGGCTTTAAAAAACAATTTAAAAAAAAATGCTGAAATGCGAATTCGCCATTTCTTATCAAATACGTTTTTCAATTTAAACGATATCGTGGCTAAATTACGTCCAAAAAAAATCAGTTTTCTAAAAACCCGCAAACGTCCAGCAATAAATTAATCCAATGTCGATAATGAACACTTCTGTTCAGATTTTAAATAGGAATTTTCCATTCGAATGACAACTCTTTCGATTTTCCATTTCTTCCATATCGACATGTGTTGCAAAAAAAATGTTATATATATTTTTTTTTATATATATTCCCTAGCACACGAACTCTCGTGACTTCGAGAAAAATTTTATATCACCCTCAATATCTCCTTGCCATTTATTCTTACTATTTACCAAAAAAAACTTTCAGCTTTAAAAAAAAAAATTAACAGGAACATGCGATTTCTCATCACATACTTTTTTCAATTTAAGCGGCACGGCCAAAATACACGAAAACATGAGTTTTCTAAAAATCCCAATTGCCCATCTATTGATGGGCATTTGCGATTTTTATAAAACTAATCATTGTCGATATTGGATTTATTTATTAATAAATCCAGTATCGACAATGAACACTTCTCTTCAGGTTTTAAATATTAACATTTAATTCCAAAGACATCTTTGATTTTCGATTTCTTCTATATCGGCCTCGTGTGCGAAATAAAAAAAATGTATATTCTACGCAATTCTTACTCCCGATCTGTTTCTCCGGTCGGTCCGACTTCCCTCATGCATACCTCGATTTCCACCTAGCTCAATCCTCGACTCGGCCCCTCGACTCCCTGCCGGTTCGCCGCGTTCTATACAGCGGTAGGGTTTGCACCCGGAGTATCGGCTGTGTCGGACACGTGCTCAAAGGATGTCACGGATGTCCCGTGGCCAACATAAACACGCTTGGCCTGTACCTTACTTCCTGAACCCGGGACGTACGTCCGTGCTGTTCTGCACGTACCGATACATAGTACGGCGTTGTACACTTGGCGCAGGTACGTATACGTGCGTTATACGACGGTGGCCAAAGTACCTGAACAGTGAGAGAGAGGCAGTACGCCGTTCCTTGACCAGCCAGGAGCGGCGTCCGTCGTGGTATCGGGCAGGAACCCACCGACCTCTCGGCCTGTCGACCGGCCTGTACAGCACCTCCGAACTGCGATAGTACGAAGGGCATATCGACAACACGGCGTACAAACCGGCCTCACCGGTCGCCTCTGTAGCCGTCCGCAGTCCGACAGCCCTCGCCAACCCCGGTACCTTTTGCAACCCTTGTAACCGGACTGGTCGTAGAGGAGAGAAATTACCGCTCGAGCGCCGTGACTCGACTATCCAAAATATCTATCCTTTACCGATGATGATGTTTTCTGATGAAACGTGCATCGCAATATCGGGACTGCCGCGACGGAGGCTGGTGAAAATTTTTATGGGAAATGGATAATCAGAATTGCACCGAGATTCGAAACCTTCGGAGTAGACGGGATACACTGGAAGAAATTAATATTCAGATTTTCGTGATACATAATGTTATACATTTTTTTATACCGGCTTCATTGGTTGCCTCTGAAGCTGTCTGCAGTCCGACAACCCTCGCCAACCCCGCTCCCAGAAAAATAATTTATTTTACTGGCACCTGCAAATAAATATTGATTTAAATTAAATAAATATTGATTTAAATTAAATAAATATTGATTTAAATTAAATAAATATTGATTTAAATTAAATAAATATTGATTTAAATTAAATAAATATTGATTTAAATTAAATAAATATTGCTTTAAATTAAATAATTATTTATTTTAATCAAATAAATGTTTATTTGCGAGGCGCCCGTCAAATAAATTATTTTTCTGGGTGTGGTACATTTTGCAACCCTTGTAGTCAGACCGGGCGTACAGGAGAGAAATTACCGCTCGCGTGCCGTGACTCGACTATTCAAAATATCTGTCCCGTATCGATGATGATGTTTTGCGATGAAACGTGCATCGCAATATCGGAACTATCGCTACGGAGACTGGTGAAAATTGTTATGGGAAATGGATAATTAGAATTGCACGGAGATTCCGAAACCTTCAGGACGGAATAGACGGGATATACCGAAAGAAATGGATGTTAAGATTTTAGTGATATAATAGAGAAAAAAAAACTGAATGACCTTTTCGAAAATTAGCATAAAACAGTTAATGTTTTTGCGAATTCATTGCAATTATTGTGTTCTAGGTTAAGGACACCTGCTCTAAAACAAATAAATCATCGCCTATAATCAATAGATGTATAAAAGTTTGTATAAAAGATTAAAAATGCATTCCAAATTCATTTAACTACTGTGCAGTGCTCAGATCTCCTTAAGAAAGAAAAAACAGTTTTTTTCATTCCAGTCACACATTTCGAAAATTGAATTTGACGAACGATCCTCTCGATCGACACCGCTCAGTCAAAAATTCATCCAAACATTCTCCACAATAAAAGTACTATAATAAAATTGTCATCAATTCTAAAAAAAAAAAAAAAACAGAAACCAAAATACGACTTGTGACAAGATCCTTATGCATCTCCTTGCTCGTTACAGAAATCCGAACAGCTTCGAGCACCACCGGAAGAACGACGGTATGCTTCCGATAAGTCAGGAGAAGAGTAAATTCCGCAGTCTCACATGGGAGGCCTACGACCCGGTTCATCAGAAGTATCTGGAGATCGGTAAGTACCGCGCAAAAAAAAAAAAAAAAAAGAAAATAAAATTGATTGAATCTACCCGACCGCGAGACGCGGGAATACAGAAACCTCCCCCATCGCGCCGGGTACAAAGGAAGGAAGTGAGGTGCCGTAGCAGCTCGAAACGAACTGCCTATTCGTAGCTACGAGGCGTATCCACGGTTTGCAAACGAGCTGCAAACCCGCGGGCCATCCGACGCCTGCCGGATACACCGTAGCTATACTTATACACTTTCGTTATATCCTCCCGCCGAGGAGAACCCTCACCGTGGAACGAATCTCATTTCACGCTCAGAGAAAGTCTAGTCTCTCTTATTCCCATCTTCGGAGCGACACAGCGACGGCACAACCGCTTGCGTCTCATCAAGACGACCGGTTGCGCTTTGCTCGTGAGACGGCCGAGTCCTTTGGAAGAAACGCCGGAAGAGACACCGAGATTGGCGTCACAGTCATCGGCCGCTCGGGCCGCGAGAGACGACCAGTCATTGGCACACCCTTATCTCCGGTAGGGGAGAGCGGGGCAAAATGGGACGGTGGGGCAAAACGAGACGCTGAGAGCAAAACTCAATTTTCCAATAATTTTGGAATGCCTCATTTTCTCCCAACCCCGATTTGGTAGGGTAAATCAGGGTGAGATGGCCAGGCGGGTGCGATGGCCACCCGTAACATCTTTTAACGTAACGAACGAATGGCGCGGTCGCTTGTACAGTTTTTGGTGTATGCGAATACAATCCGATTGCACAAAAAATTTTGAGATTGTACGTGCAAGGGTCACTACGAGCGGTGAATCCCTCATTCGAGGTAGCCAGAAATTTCTCGAGCTATGTTTCTAGGGCTCTTGAGACATACTAAATTATAATTTTGCTGGTAAATCAACATTGCACACTATAATTGGATCTTTCAAGAAAATATTGGCGCAATATCCGGGTGGTATGGCCAGTGAAACCATTTTCTTTTTAGTTTGGCACCTGAAACATTTTACAGACGGAATTACTGTCTCTCTGTAGTTTATTCAGACGACATAAAATATAGTAAGACATAGGGTAAAAGTGGGGAATATGGCCCGGTCGTTAATCGAGGTGGGCCATATTCACCACTTTTACCCTGTATTGTGCGATCCCGATGCTTCTCTAGGTCTAATTGACTACCATTATTACTGTGCCATGTTCAGGTGCGACGGCCGATCGCAAATATTTATTTATAGAGCTACCATTATATCATGCATCGAAAGTATCGAAAGTTCTGAGTGAATTACTTTAGTTTGAAGTTTCTAGAGTTGGTTACAACAACAAAAAAATGTTTAGTTTAAAAAATGTTAAACTTCCATAATGTTAAACTTACCATCGCCACCATCCAAAGATTATTGGCAAATTGCGTTTTGCCTCATTATCCCGTTTTGCCCCGCTATGCCATTTTGGCCCGATCTCCCCTATCGCCGACATGCTTCGCGGGTTGCTCGCCTAGGCCAATGGCCAAAAACCAGCAAACGCCAACGAAACTGCCGGCTTTCGCGATACCGGTGCATCTTGTCTGTCCGGGTCTTCTCTGAGTCGAAGGTGATAGCGCGCGCCGGGCGAATCAGCCAAGCATGCCTCAAGCGTATCTCTTCTTCATTCTATTTCGATTTTTTTTTTTTTTATACCTTCTCTTCGCCGCTCCGCTCATGTAGCCTTGCCTCTTCGTCCGCCACTCACTTGTTTCTTTTTCTTTCCTTCACATTCTTTCCGGCTCCCTGCTGCTCATCTCCGCCTCGAGTACCTCTTTTTTCCCTCCGTCTCACCGGGGCGCGGCTTTGATCCTCGTACGTCTATCCTCGGCGGGAACTCGAACGAGGAGAAAGGAGAGATTGGATGGATAGACCGAAAGACGTAAAGCGAGATTCGTGTTCCACGTTGCCGCTTCGCTCCGATCCTACCCCGATGAAAGCGACCCGCGATACAAATCCGCGAGCGGTCGCGCCAGGAATCCGACGGGACGAGGCGCTAACTTTCGTCGAGATTACGGCAGCTTGTGCGGTTGCGAGTATCTTCGTCTATCTTGGTCGAGAAAAAAAAAAAATCCCCATTTTTGTTTTTGTATTGCAGTAAAATCTCGAAGAGCTCATCCAGAGTTAAAGATAATTTTGCCGCAATGCAAGTTTTGTCATGTTAATTCACAAACGGAAAAGCAATAGAATTTCGAGTCTCTCTCGCGAGCGCGGCAGTCGCGTTGAAAAGGCCGCAAGGAAAGGGTAAAATAAATAAATAAATAAAGAGTGGGGTGTAGACAGTAAAAAAATAATTCCGTAAAATCGGAATACGAAATTTCGTAAAAATAATTTTGTTAAATAAATGACAAACTCGTTTGTCACTCATTTGAATATACGAACCTGTCCTTTTATTTCCCGTATCATTAATCATTTTAGTTTGTACTTTTGTTCCTAAAACTAGAAAAAAAAAAAAAAATTGCCGACGTTTATGGACAGTAAGTTGTTGTAAAAGAGTACAAACTTTTTTGTACTGTGTAGCGGGCGAAAGAAAGGGATGAACGAGGGGCTCGGCAGTAACGCAGCTATTTCTCAACAAGGACTTGTATGGCGCTTCGCCGCGCGGCGGCCAGTGCGGAGCCAAGCGATGTAGCGCTAAAAAAAAAAACACTTATTTAATTTTTTTTAATTCAGTAAAATCTTGAAGAGCTCATCCAGAGCTAAAGAAAATTTAGCCGCAATGCAAGTTTTGTCAAGTCAATTTACAAACGGAAAAGCACTAGAATTTCGAGTCTCCCTCGCGAGCGCGGCAGTCGCGTCGGAAGGTCCGCAAGGAAGGGGTAAAATAAAATAAAATAAAAAAGAGGGTGGTGTAGCGAGCGAAAGGGATGAACGAGGCGCCCGGCAGTAACGCAGCTATTTCTCAACGCGGGCAATGAAAAATCACGTGGACCGATAAACCCCGCACGACTACCACGACAGCTTTGGCCTTTCGTATACACGGGCTCAACAGTAGCGGCACGATTCGGAATAGAGCAAAAAAAAAAATATATATATATATATATACATGTATATATACGCATCTCGGTAAAGTGATGGGGGTTCCGCGCGATTAATTTCGTCTACTTTGTTCTCCGCACCATTCCCCGCGAGTTGTTCGCTGTACCGGCTACGCTGTATATTCCAATTCGGTGTAGAAGCGTTAAAACGGCGAGCTTTCCTCAAAAAAAAAAAAAAAAAAAAAAAGGGGGAAAAAAGACGGGAATACGACGTTATATAAATTGAAAGTGAAAGAACGTTTGCACGGCTTCGGCGTCGTATGCTCGATGTATGTACACACGAGCGGCGTGGTATTTATCAGTAACAGCAGTGAAAGCGCAACGGAAACTGTAATTGCCATCCCTTGGATATATCCAGAAGCGGGTCCGTGTACCACATTGGTTTTGCACTCTGGCACGAGAGAACCTTGCCGCGCTGTATATACATCGAACCGTGGACAAAAACTCGGTGTGCTGCACCAGCACCGAGCGCGACCGGCTATACGAGCAGTCACGCGCGTTCACTTTTTACTCGGGCGCGAGAGAGCTTGCGAGAGATAAAAACGAGTCACGCTCGGGCGCATCGATTAAGTCACGTATTGCGCGCGTAGGGACTGCGGATCCCGCTGCTGCTGCTGCCGGAGATGCATTTAACTCTCTCTCTCTCTCTCTCTCTCTCTCTCTCTCTTCCTCTCGGTTCGTACTGGTGCGGGCCAAAACAACGAATTGGTACCATAACTAACGTCGGTCATACCATCCCATTCGGTAGCGGCGGCAACGTAGTTGCCCAAACTAGTTGCGAGCGAGCGCCGAATCACACGGGCACATGATTCACGAACTACGACCGCCCGGTTACGCAGACCGGCGAACTCTAAATGCATTTGGAAATTTTCAACTTTCCGCGAGGGATCGACCGGATTACTTGGTTCGTTCATCGTCGGGGCTATTTTCTATTGGGAAATCGAAGAAAGTCGAATTTACTCGAAGTTCGGGTCGGCGCATTGACCTTTCTGACGCCTTTTTGTTCTTTTCTTTAAGCCTGGAACTCATGTATGGGGGGGAAAAACCACCCCAGATGACGTTTAACAAAATTCGATATTTGCGAATTTTCGTGACTTTCGGGTTTCACCCCCTGTTCTTTAATGGTATCAAACTTGCCGCATGTTAGTCTTATCCTTATCAAAAAAACGATGAGATTCATGTGTGGAAAATCCTATTTAATGCTCATTGGACCCTTGTACATTGCTTTTAATTGGTGCCTGATTTTCCAGGATATCAGTATCGATAAAAACTCTATCGATATCGAAGATATCGATACCAATATCGAAGATATCGATACCAATATCGGAGATATCGATATAGATATCGAATGGCAAACCCACGTTTGCCGTAGATGTTTTTCCATCCGCGACATATCATTTTATCATTGAACAATGTTCAATTGGGGAATTGGAGAAAGTCAAATTTTCTCGAATTTCGTGTTGCTCCGTTGACCTACCTAAAAAATTTTTTTTTTCTATCTTAAAATTATGTTTTTCATGTATGTAAACATACTCCTAACATATAACATATAAGTCGGCGAATCTTCTTTTCTGCCAAATCGCAAACCCTCGTTTGCCGTGGAGGTTTTTGCAACCGCGGTATATTCATAACGATCAGCGCGACCACGTCAACACGCTCGGAAAGCAGGTTCAATCATTTGCACGCTTTATTCCCGCACCGTCGTTATCCGCTTACGAAGCGTCCACGTCCACGGGCCGGAAGGCAGTAAAACGATGCGTGCGAGGCCAGGATCGTGGGACGGATCAGGTTCGTTAAAAGCGTCTTTCTTCCCGCGTTCAAGCTTCGGCCGTAACCGCACGTATTCTCGCTACTGTCGTGAATATACGTCACCCCGCTATTTTACGACGAAACGCCGCCACGATCTCGTACACCGCGGACATAAGGCGAACCCCAAGATTTCCCTGACATCATCAAGATCCCCGGGCACTTTTGCCCACCTCCGACATCTCCGCGACTCTTCCTGTTCTCCGATGATGATCCGATGCGTTAGTGGCAATCCATAAAATTCCCGAGCTCACCGGCTCTTATCTAATATATATATTTTTTTATCTCAGTGTGTTCCATACTTTTATTTTCGATCGTAGGAATTTAAGAAGCCAGCACATGAATCTGGCGTTCCCGACGTCTTCATCGTTGCGCCGCTCCGCCAAAAATTATTATTTTTCGGTTTAATTGTAGTGAAATGGAAACGCCAGAATGTACGCAACATGCCTACTTAGGTACCAGAACGATACAGTAAATGTTCCAGGTGTTAAATAAAAAAAAATAGAAAATTAAGATTTTGAAGAACCGATTCGGATAAACTAACACTATATGTGCGGTTTTGTAGGGTTGAATTGCTTCCAATTATATCGATGGCTTTGTATAGAAGGACGGTGTATACGTCCTTCCGGCGCTGGACCATCGATATAATCGGCTCAACGATATTCTTTTTCCAGCAACGATGGGTAAATATCGAACTCCTTTCCAGCCAGCGCTTGCAGCGAGATTGACAAAGTTGAACTTATTGAAATGAGGATAAAGGAAAAACTATAGACAAAGAAGGAGAGCGTATATAAATAAACGATGAGACTCTCAACTCATCCCCGATCGGGTGGGGCGAGCGTCGCGAAAGCGGAAGCGAACGGAAAGGGCAGCGAAACAGTCTCAGCGTCTTATCCCATGGATTAAAGCCAAAGCGGTTGTGCCCGGAGACTATCACCGGGATATAATACGCTAAACAGCGAGTTTCAACGTCGAAGTTTTGCCGGTCGTACTTTGCTCTTACCGAGATTAGTTCGGCCCGAAGAAGCCCGCGCCAGTTTCTTCGCTTATTCGCCCTCCCTCCCTTCGCCGTCCATCTCGTCCGGCGTCCTCGGCCACGAAACCCCGGAAAACTTGGTAATTTATTACAAAATATTGAGATCATGTCGATCTACCTGCCAGTCCCGGTGAAAGCGCGGATCTTCCTCGAGACTCGTACTTCCATAGCTCACATTTCCCTACAGTAGCGGACCGCGTACTTTCAAACCAGATATTTCCATCTGGTAGAAATTTATCATCGTATTCGGCCCGGGTAAGGTTCGGATAAGGCTTTTGTATGGGCAAGCAGCGTGGTCAGATTCTTGGACAGGCGGTGGGGCATCCAAAATATCTGATTATGTCTAACATTGGCTTCGTCCTCGAGGCTCCGACTTATCTGGTCGTGCGCTGTACCACTCTCTTAGCTCTTTCCCTCCTCCCAGTTTTTCATCGTAAATTTTCCCCTCGCGTTGCCAGCGAGGCTGGCGGTCGTAACACTGTTCGATGACGCACAGTCGGGAATCCATAGCGGTGAAGTTTGAAACGTGGCGAAGTTGCAACGGTTCTCCCAACTCTGGCTCATATGTCGTATGGCGAATGTGCAAAGAGGTTGTGGGAACACGTAACAGTGTTCGGACTTTTTTTTTCGTTGTATAAGTTTCTTTGCGCTTTCTGAAAAGCATTATTTTACAAAGGAAAGAGCACCTTGTACAGGAATCCATAAACATATACATCGCGTTATCCATCAGGCGTGTTACGGTGAAGAACACGACGTGGTTTCCGGACTTTGTTTGCGTTGTATAGGTTTCGTTGCGCTTTCTGAACAGCATTATTTTCCAAAGAAAAGAGCACCTTATACAGGAGCCTATAAACATATACGCCGCGTCATCCATCAGGCGTGTTACGGTGGAGGATTCAACGATGTCGTGGCATCCACTATAAGTTTACTGCAACGTTATAGCATGTTTCTATTGCTAACAGAGTTCGAATCAACATTGGTAATGCTGAATGGCCGTCACTAAATTTCATGATCAGATGACGTTAAAATGACGGTCTTCTGAGGATACAACGATGTTGTGTCATCCACTATAAGTTTACTATAACGTTGTAGCATGTTTCTATTGCTAAAAGAGTTCGATTCAAGACTGGTAATACCATAACTAAAATGCTGTCATTAAAATTCATGGTCAAATGACGTTAAAATGACGATCTTATGGCGTCAACTTTCAGGCTTCGGTTCATGGACGTGTGAACGGTGTAAATACCTATGGAACGTGAACGTGCTTTCGCCTAAATGTAAAGCTACTATAAGGTTATAGCATGAGTCTATTGCTAAAAGAGTTCGATTCAACATTGGTAATGCTAAATGGCCGTCATTAAAATTCATGATCAGATGACGTTAATATGACGGTCTTCTAAGGATACAATGTTGTGGCGTCCACTATAAGTTTACTATAACGTTGTAGCATGTTTCTATTGCTAACAGAGTTCGATTGAAGACTGGTAATGCTGAATAGCAGTCATAAAAATTCATAATCAAATGATTTTAAAATTATGATCTTATGGCGTCAACTTTCAGGCTTCGGTTCATGGACGTGTGAACGGTGTAAATACCTATGGAACGTGAACGTGCTTTCGCCTAAATGTAAAGCTACTATAAGGTTATAGCATGAGTCTATTGCTAAAAGAGTTCGATTCAACATTGGTAATGCTAAATGGCCGTCATTAAAATTCATGATCAGATGACGTTAATATGACGGTCTTCTAAGGATACAATGTTGTGGCGTCCACTATAAGTTTACTATAACGTTGTAGCATGTTTCTATTGCTAACAGAGTTCGATTGAAGACTGGTAATGCTGAATAGCAGTCATAAAAATTCATAATCAAATGATTTTAAAATTATGATCTTATGGCGTCAACTTTCAGGCTTCGGTTCATGGACGTGTGAACGGTGTAAATACCTATGGAAGGTGAACGTGCTTCGCCTAATTCTAAAGGTACTATAAGATTATAGCATGAGTCTATTGCTAAAAGAGTTCGATTCAACATTGGTAATGCTAAATGGCCGTCATTAAAATTCATGATCAGATGACGTTAATATGGCGGTCGTCTAAGGATACAATGTTGTGGTGTCCACTATAAGTTCACTATAACATTGTAGCATGTTTCTATTGCTAACAGAGTTCAATTAAAGACTGGTAATGCTGAATAGCAGTCATAAAAATTCATAATCAAATGATTTTAAAATGACGAACTTATGGCGTCAACCTTCAGGCTTCGGTTCATCGACGTGTGAACGGTGTAAATACCTATGGAACGTGAACGTGCTTTCGCCTAAATGTAAAGCTACTATAAGGTTATAGCATGAGTCTATTGCTAAAAGAGTTCGATTCAACATTGGTAATGCTAAATGGCCGTCATTAAAATTCATGATCAGATGACGTTAATATGACGGTTTTCTAAGGATACAATGTTGTGGCGTCCACTATAAGTTTACCATAACGTTGTAGCACGTTTCTATTGCTAACAGAGTTCGATTGAAGACTGGTAATGCTGAATAGCAGTCATAAAAATTTATAATCAAATGATTTTAAAATTATGATCTTATGGCGTCAACTTTCGGGCTTCGGTTCATCGACGTGTGAACGTGCCATCGCCTAAATGTAAAGCTACTATAACGTTATAGCGTGAGTCTATTGCTAAAAGAGCTACTGTAACGTTATAGGGTGAGTCTATTGCTAAAAGAGTTCGATTCAACATTAGTAATGCTAAATGGCCGTCATTAAAATTCATGATCAGATGACGTTAATATGACGGTCTTCTAAGGATACAATGTTGTGGCGTCCACTATAAGTTTACCATAACGTTGTAGCACGTTTCTATTGCTAACAGAGTTCGATTAAAGACTGGTAATGCTGAATAGCAGTCATAAAAATTCATAATCAAATGATTTTAAAATTATGATCTTATGGCGTCAACTTTCGGGCTTTGGTTCATCGACGTGTGAACGTGCCATCGCCTAAATGTAAAGCTACTATAACGTTATAGCGTGAGTCTATTGCTAAAAGAGCTACTGTAACGTTATAGGGTGAGTCTATTGCTAAAAGAGTTCGATTCAAGACTGGTAACGCTAAATAGCCGTGATAAAAATTCATGATAAAATAACGTTACAATGAGGGTCTTGTGGCGTCATCCTCCGGGCTTCGTATCATCGACATGTGAACGGTATAAATACCTACGGAACGTGAGCGTGCTCTCGCCAGGACAGACATAAAAGCTCTTGCGAGCCTCGCTCGGGTCATTTGCGCAACGACACAAAGCGGCCGGCGCGAGAGGGTGGACATAGTGTGAGAAAGTGAGAATGAAAACTGTCGGTAAAGCCCCGAGGGGGCGGGGTAGGAAAGGCGACTGCGGAGGGGGAGGGGACGATTGCATCGATCACCTTCGGTTAACCACCTCTTTCGTCCTCGAACGTTCGATCAACCCGTCTCGCACCCCGTTCGCCGACCTCCGCCGCACCTCTTCGCTTTCCCCGCACCCTCGTTCACTCGACTCCCCCGCCGTACCGACGGTCTCTCCTGTACTCTACGATGTACACGGCTTTCTCTTGATTATAGATGAGAAACTTCGTTCCGTAGCGCACGGGAAGCGGAGAAAGCCGCTTCAGAGTGCACAAGATGCGCAGCCGGGCGCATTCCGCGTATATTCCATCGGGATTTCAGAATTAATCAAGAAGTAACGTATTTCCGGTCGAAAAATGATTCTTTTTTTCACACGACTACAGTACACAGCGCTGTTGTGCACCGCATTTGTCACAACTCAGCGAGATCCAGAGAATAGGGCCAGAATAGTATAATGGGGGAATCGTTGTCACGGCTGGAAGGGAAGTCTCTAGACGAATTTACCATAATCAGGGCCTGGAAGGAAAGCCCTTAGGGGAATTTAGAATGACCAGGGCGTGGAAGGAAAACCCCTAGGGGAATTTAGAATAATCTGGGCCTGGGAATGGGTCCACTGGGCGGATTTATGGTCGAATTTTAAGACGTTAGTTTGAACTTAATCGAAGTCTGAAGCGAACTTCATTGCGTATTTAAGATCTATCTTAAGATTGAACCTCAGTTTGAACTTGATCTGGTACTTAAATTTGTTCTTAAGTTGGAATTTCAGACCGAACACAAATTCGAATGTAATTCGAGTTCCACCTTAAGCTCGAACTTACAATCGAATTTGAGCTCAGACTTGAGTTTGATCTTAAGCGCGAAATCAAGTTCAAACTGAGATGCAGATCTTAAGCACGCAACGAAGTTCGGGCCAAGCTTCGATCTTGAGTTCAATTCCAAGACCGGTCTTAAGTTTAAACTAACGTTTAAAAATTCGACCCTTGGATATCCATTTAACAAATGACAATATTTTTATTATAGCGTATACGCTCAACACATTAATTATACAAAACGCCAAATCCAATATACGATGTCTATGCGATTCTCTTTTAATTTCAAACTATCAATCTTAATTTCAAACAAACGTCTCAAAATTCGACCCTTGGATATCCATTTAACCAATAGCAATATTTTCATTATTGCCTATACGCTCAACACATTAATTATACAAAATGCCAAATCCAATATACGATGTCTATGCGATTCTCTTTTAATTTCAAACTATCAATCTTAATTCGATCTTAATTTCAAACAAACGTCTCAAAATTCTACCCTTGGATATCCATTTAACCAATAGCAATATTTTTATTATTGCCTATACGCTCAATACATTGATTATACAAAACGCCAGATCCAATATACGATGTCTATGCGATTCTCTTTGGCGTATATTTGATTTCCGTCGCGGAAGCGAAGTATGCATAAATGACGCGAGTGGTTGGAGTAATTAGGGAGACCGCACGATTGTCCGGGGCCAAACGTGGTCCCCGCCGCACCGTGTGTCCCCGTTCCATCCGATACGCACGCAGTTACTGACACGTGTATGTCCGATGTGCATGTGTAATGTGTGCCGTGCGCGACTCGGGTTGCCTCTCAGTGACGTCGACGGATATGTCTATGGCAAGGGTGAAGGCGGATGAGAACACCGCCAGGGCCTTCCCCATTCTGGTCAACCCCTCGCGTTTTCTATTAACAGACCGCCGAGCATGACCGGCAAAGGGAAAACGCATGTACGTAATGTGTACGAAACTATGGTGGTGTGTGCTCGAGAGCCGTATGGAGGTACATGTTCCAGAGGCGTCGGACCGGCATAGGCACTCGCGTATTCACCACACCCTCAACCTCAACCAACCCCCTCCCTCCCCCCCACCGGCCCCACCCCCAACCCCCTGCGCACCGCTCTCCCGTGTACGTTTGCTCTTCGAATTATGTGGAGATGTAAATACGAGAGCGATGACGTACAAAGTGCCGAGCAAACATAGAGTGACCCAGCCCGATGCCGTAACTATGATGCACGCGCGGTCTCGCTCGTTCTGCTCATGCCCTCTTCCGGCCTCTCCCTCTCTGGGTGTACACCCGCGTGGCGTGCAAGCATCACACACTCGACCCAACGGCCAGGGTAACTTGTTATGTAAAGGTACGCGAGGCAGTTCCGACCGTTGAGTGGACGAGAAAGAGGACGAGCCGCCCGGGGAACGAGATGAGAGAAGTGCGAAAGGTCCCTGACAGCCGGAAATTGACCCACGGTGAATAGACCTGCAACCCATCCAGCGTCCACCACCTCCGGTATGCATCGCACAGGCGGAGGGGTAAAATTCCCGCTCAAACTCAAAACTCGCGCGGCCCTCTCGAGAACCCGCGTTCTGGCAGCAGATACGATTTACGGGGGGTGCAAAAATCTCTTGAGCTGCAGAGGTGGGTTTCACAATGACCGGCTGGATATGGAAAATATTCCCGTGTGCACGCAAGTGGGGAAGGCATAGCGCGAGGAAATAAACCGCGGCTGCAGACAGGAATATGACTGGTCGCATGCAAATTTTGGTGATTCCATATTTTTTGTTTTAATTATTTTTTATATACGGAGATCTTCAATATCAGAATTAGGGAATAGGTGATCATTCGATGGGATATCGAGGAAGGACTTTTTTTTAAGGCACATTTGGATGGGACGTCTCTTTGAGAGAATTTACATTTTTTTTTTCAGTTCACTTAAAGAATTTTTTAACTCGAGAAATCAAACTTCCGATCAAATTTTAAAGAATTTCGGAGCAAGTGTAGGAATCTCGGTGTTCTATGGTAGATTTTATGATAATGCATATCAGCGTTCCCTTATCGTTCGTCCAAGCATACCTGGACGGCGGTCTGACCGAACCCAGCCTTTTCCACTTAGGATTTATCGATCTCCTCCCAACCCCTCTCTGTGTCGGATTTGCGTTAAACCATCTAACGATTATCGTTATATCATCCCGAGCTAAATTGACCAGACGTCGGTCAGTTTGTGTATATAGCGATATGAAATACCGAAGGTCAGAACTCAGGAATACGTGATATTTCAATGAGGTATTTCGGGGAGGACTTTTTTTAAGGCACATTTGTATTGATGTCTCTTTGAAAGAATTCGCTTTTTGTTCAGTTCACTTAAAGACGAACTATTTAACTCGATAGATCAAACTTCCGTTCAAATGTTAAGGAAGTTCAAAGCAGCCGTAGGAATCTCGGTGTGCTATGGTAGATTGTACGATAAAGCATCCTCATCATTTTCCGTAACATACCTGGAAGGCGGTCCGACCGAACATATTTTCTACTTAGAATTTATCGATCTCTTCCGAACCCCTCCCTGGATCGGATATGCGTCAAACCATCTACCGATTATCGTTATATTATCCCGAGCTACATTAACCAGACGTCGGTCAGTGTGTCTATATAGTGACATTTACTACCAAAGGTCAGAATTCGGGAATAAGTGATGGTTCAATGGGATATTTCGGGGAGGACTTTTCTAAGGCACATTTGTATGTAACGTCTCTTTGACAAAATGTACATTTCTTTTTAAGTTCACATACCCGAAAAAACCTTTTCAACTCAAGAGATCCAACGCATACGTTTCGGAAACATGTGACCGGCGAATAACCGCCCAGAATACCCGCATTGATCGTCCAAGCGTACCTGGAAGGCGGTCTGACCAAACGTAGTGTTTTCTACTGGGAATTTATCGATCTCTTCCCAATCCCTCTCTACGTCGGATTTGCGTCGAACAATCTCGCGATTATCGTTATATTTTCCCGAGCTAAACGTCGCTCAGTGTGTATATAGAGTGCCCACCGGTCCGAAAGCTCGTTTTCGCATCTGAAATTTGGTTCGCTCGAGACGAGTCGACGCTTCCGATGAGAGTGTAACCGGAGCTGGAGGATGCTGCGACGGTACAGTAACCGGATGTCACCCTTCCATGCTACACGTGGCCATGGCATAAATCGTCACGTAGTATCACTTAGCCAGCCCAACCCACCCCAACCCACCCCGACCTAAAACCACCCCTTCCCACCACCCACACGCACACGTGCACTCGTGAATTACTACGTGGGCCTGCTCTGTACGGCCTAGCCTTTATCCAATCCTCTCCTCGTCCCCCTTAATCGCCGTCCCTGCCTCGAATGCCTCTCACTGTACCTCTCGCTCATCGGGCGAACTGGCCTCGTTACTCCGATGATCTTCGCAACCGCGAGAACCCGGGAGGTCTCGGCTGTCCCGTCACGCCTGTGCATTCTGTCGGTCGTGAGGGAAACAGAGGGAAATAGCCAGCGCAATCTCTATAATCGCGTCGTCTCCGCTCCCCTCGGCCAACCTCTATTCGTCCTCTTTCCTCCCTCCCGATGAGACTGACCTCCCGACGAAGCGCGACGAAAGTTTGGACCTTAGTGGACGGTCAATTGCACGATTGTCCGGGACTCTCGGCGCGCTTACGAAGCCCTTAAATTTCGGAGGATCAGTATTATCGCCGACCGGCGAGGGACCATCGCCGGATAACCGAACTTATGATTAACGCCGATCGCCAATTTCACGGGCTTCTGATACCAGATATCGAGTCACACGGAAGCTCTCGATTACACTCTCGTGAATGAAGTTTCAATCTCATTTTTTTTTCTAATTAAATTTCAGTTTTGGCTTTTTTTCATACTTTTTTTATTCACATCCGATATCTGTTATTATTCTCGTGACAAACCTTTTTCTTAGATTAACATCCGATATTTTTTATCATCTGACACTTCCATATTTAGTATTCAACATGTTATTGGCCCAAAGAGCA
Organism: Exephanes ischioxanthus; assembly: GCA_958510785.1. Classification (NCBI taxonomy): domain Eukaryota; kingdom Metazoa; phylum Arthropoda; class Insecta; order Hymenoptera; family Ichneumonidae; genus Exephanes; species Exephanes ischioxanthus. Next base: position 4,517,356 of record OY294016.1, read on the forward strand.
CTGCAAATACCAAAGAAGTATTTGGGTATTTAAAATACCTGAAGTATACCATGAATTAAAAATACTGCCAAGTTCCGCGCTATAGAAATTTTTTTCTACATGTAAATAAAGACCATCAACCGAGGTCTGCAGGAGAGCACGTCGATTCGTCCCATTAATAATGAAAATAAAAATGACAATAGCGTGACTTTCATCGCCGCCGTGGTTGAAAAATTTTCGTCTCACCTCGCCGCGGTTGTTGAAATATTTGCCGAATTTTTTTCTTCATTAGCGACAAAGACAATATTATTTAATTTCAATTGGGAACCACGAGGCTGGATAAATATGCTGGTGAACGAGGATCGAAAGACGCCGATGGGTGTGGAGTGCCGAGATAGAGGTGCACGTCGACGAAACTCCGCCAACTTAAGGCTCGCAGTTGGGAAATACTGGCAGAGAGAAGAGCCCGCATTCCGAGCCTCCCAACTCCCTTTTCAGCCCCCCCGCATCTTTGTGTACGGCAGAGCCGTGTTTCACTATTGCAGCCAGTAGTGCTGGTGCATCGCTGGTCAGACCTCGGCTCGCAGTCTCAAAACTTACCTACGAAGTTACGACGAGGCTGCGATCGTGTTCTCCTCCACCTTTTAATGTATGTGTGTGTGTATACATCTATATATGTATTTATTATATTTATGTCTGTGTGTATATATATATATATATATATATATATATATATATATATGTATATATACGCTCATCCAACGTTTCCTGTCTCTGGGTTTCACTGAGCCCGAACTGGAATCCGATACGTCTGGAGTTCGCGCGATACCAAAGCCCGGCTTACCTTTATTTTTATGTACCTTCAGCTCGCAAAGTTACAGACAAAGTTCTGCCGCTGCTCAGCCGGTCTCGCTGAATGGGGCCCTCGCTGCAGAAGACCTCGCGTGGCACGTTAAGCCTCGGGCTCGGGCCCGCGCCAGACGCATAGCTTCGCGGATGTACGGTACATGTACCTTAGACCAGCGTTATCCGTACCACGGCCGTATAGACCTATTTCCGTACCATTTCTATTTTTTTTTTTTTTTTTTTTTTTTTTTTTAGGAAAATTTTCCACTCTTGCGAAAAATGTGCGATAGGAATGCTCCGATATCCAGATCCGGAGACGGGGCTTCGCTTTGGTCGAATAAACTTGGTTACTTTACTTCTGTACCGATCGGCCAAAAGGGGTTTTTTAATTAATTTTGATTGATTCGAAGAAACTAGGCTAATCGGGTAAGTCGTTTCTTTCGGTGTGAGGAATTTTCGGAAATTGGAATTTTTACACTTATTTCGAAAAATGAGGTGCGTGAGTGAGATTTCAGCAAAGGTTGAATGAGTCTGACCAAAGTCGGCGTTTTCTACTTGGAATTTATCGACCCATCCAATCCCCATCAAGATTGAACGACTTAAAAAAAAAAAACTTTTATCCCACATTTCATCTTTGCAACAGTAAAATTTATGTTAACTTTGAAGAACAATTGGTTACAATAATTAATTAGGTCCAATGAGACAAATTGCTCGCACTGCCGCGATTATAAAAACAAAGAAAATTCATAAAAATAAAAAAAATTCATAAAAATAAACAAAATTCATAAAAATAAACAAAATTCATAAAAATAAAAAAAATCAAATTCTCATTTTTCCTCGTGAAAGGTCCCATCTCGGAGTGTCTCCGGTCTTTCCGGGCGCATTCAATTGGCCCGCTGATCGTACGTCCGTGCGCTATCAACGGCCATCAGCGGCGCGAGAGCGCGGACGGACCGGAAGCGGAAAGTGGTTCCCGCCGTCCAGCGAACTTCGCAGTATGAATGCGAATTCGCGTGCGGCGTAGCTCGTGGGCGTCGTACAGCGAGCGGCGTGCGTTGGCAGTTTGCACACCCGTACAGGTGTGCATACACGGCCGACCGGAAGTCTTCGTGTCGTCTGCACGCGTGCGTGTGCGGGTGCGCGACAACCGGACGGACAGACGCGTCAGCCGCGGCGGCCGCGGGCCTCCAGGTGTGCTAATTTATGCCCCGACTACATTCACGTACGTAGACGCACGAGAGAGCGGAATACCGAACGACCGCACATTACATAAACTCACCGAAACACGCCGCAGAGAGAGCTCGCCGGACAGTCGGGTGCGTTAGCTCGTAAAGGTCAAAGCGCGAATCGTGTCCGAGGGTGACGCGCGCACGACCGGGGGAGGCTTGATGGATCCTCATCAGCCTCGCCATAACCATCGATGGTTTAATCTCTCGTCGGGTTCTAAAACATCGGCTCTCCGACACTCGAACGAGTACCGGGCCTTTAAATACCTCGCGGCGAGTCGGACAATCGTCGGAATTGCCCATCTGTTCACATTTCGTACTTCATATTTCATATTACTTCCTCATAGAGAAAGCTTTGTTTTGGTAAAAAAAAAAAAAAAAAAAAAAATCGAGATTTTAATAAAAACATGTTCAGAATGTTCCAAAACGTCGAAAAATCACATTTAGAAAAAATGTCCAGCCAAAAATGCAGACAATGCTTCCTCATAAAAGAAGCTTCGCGAATACAGGAACCTTATGAGAAAGCGATATGAAAATTTCAACTTCTAACTTTGATGAGAAAGCGATATAAAAATTTCAATTTTCAACTTTATGAGGAAGCGATATGAAAATTTCAATTTTTTTGAGTATTATGAATGCTTTTATTCGACGAATCGCCCTAAAAAAAGTCAAATAAAACGCGATAAGTCTGAATCAAGAGGGAGAAAATCCTCTCGTCTGCTCCAATATCGCCGCTCTACGAGTTTGTATCGATTAAAATAGGAAACTTAAAAAAAAACGACGGGGGAGGCTTGATGCGTCCTCATCAGCCTCGCCATAACCATGGATGGTTTAATCTCTTCTCGGGTTCTGGAAAATCAGCGCTCCGACACTCGAACAAGTACCGAGCCTTTAAATACCTCGCAGCGAGTCTGACAATCGATGGAATCGCCCATCTGTTCATATTTGCCATATTGTGAATGCTTTTAATCAACGAATCGCCCTAGAAAAAAAAAGAAAAAAAAACGAATAAAACTCAACAAGCCCAAATCAACGGGACAATATATGCTCCGATATCGCCCATCTACGAGTTTCTATCAAATAAAATAGGAGACTAAAAAAAAAAAAAAAATCAAGCTAAAAAGGCATTTTTACTCAGATCTTGCATGTTTCTATCAAATAAAATAGGAAACCTAAAAAAAAAATCAAGGTAACAAGGGATTTTTACTCAAAAAAGATGTTGCATGTATGCGATTTCGCGCTTGGCAGGCTCACGTTAAGTCCTCAGTGGAAATTTTGTCCTCGTGAACGGATTATCCATCCGATCGAACGATTATTCCGTCGGGGACTCCATATACCTCGTTCTTTTTTCAGTCAATATTTCACGCTCGAGTATTTACCAATCGCATTTCAGCTACGTTCGTCGGATGTTTTTTTTCGTCCTTCGCTCTTTTGATTTTTTTTTTTTTTTTTTTTTACTCACTCGATCGAAAGCGGCATCCGCGACCCATCGAGCGCACGCGACTAGGGAGGCACGGTCACGGGCGGGCTGTACATAGTTGGATGCTCCACTCGCGGAGTTTCGACAATGCTAGTTTATCGGTTCGTCTGTCGTTTCGACGAAACGATTGGCGATTCCGACGATTGTCAGACTCGCCGCGAGCTATTTAGAGGCCCCGTAGTCGTTCGAGTGTCGGAGAACTGATTTTCCAGAACTCGACGGGACATTGAACCATCGATGGTTGCGACGAGGCTGACGAGGATTCATCAAGCCACCCGCGCCGTTTTTTTTTTTTTTTTTTTAAGTTTCCTATTTTTATCGATACGAACTCGCAAAGGGGCGTTATCGGAGCAGACGAGAGGGTTTTTTTCCCTTTGATTCAGACTTATTGCATTCTATTTCACTTCTTTTTTTAGGGCGTTTCGTCGAATAGAAGCATTCATTACAGGACAAATATGAAATACGGAATATGAAATATGAACAGATTGGCGATTCCGACTATTGTCAGACTCGCCGCGAGGTATTTAATGTAGTCCTTGCGAATGGTGTTCACTTTGCATAAGTTTCAGAGAAATGAAAGGGAACTGCAAGGATTTGTTGAACAATTTTATTTTTCATACATTTGTTAATAACATTTTGGAATTATTATTATGCAAAATTAATTATTTCAGCATCTTTAATAAGCTTGATTTTTTTCAGATTTTTGTACCATCGAGAAGTGTTCACAATTCTCTCTCGTTTCTCTGAAACTTATGCGAAGTGAACACTATTCGCACTATTCGCCTTAAAGGCCCGGTACTTGTTCAAGTGTCAGAAATCTACGAGAGATTAAACCATCGGTGGTTATGGCGAGGTTGATGAGGGAGAATCCATCAAGCTTCCCCCCGTCGTGTTTTTCCCTCCATTCAGACTTTTTCCTTTCTTTTAGGGATTTGTATAAAAGCATTCATAATAGAACAAATATGAACAGACCGGAGTCCCGCCGAGTCAGCGAATAGTGCACTCGATTATTGCAAATCGGGCCGAAACGAGACAGTGATTAATTGATAATTGGCCGAAGCACGTCGATCGATCAATTAATATGACGGGTGTAAGCTCGGCTGGACTCTGTCTCTTCCCCGGTACGGCAACGGGCTGTGTAAATGTACATGTACGCGCGTGGTTTGTACCGCATTAGGTATGATACACGTTTCGGTTGTACGTAACGTGCAGCGTGACGAATTTCATTGCCGCTCGACGATGCGTTATGCAAACCCGATAAGAATTAGATGAGCGAACATCTCTAACGGACACTGATCAATGTTTGTGCCCGATTAAGGGCCCAAATAGACGGCCACGTTCGACGGCGAAGTATCCAATCAGCCGGAAGTACTTCAGTAAACATTTTAATGAATCTTCACCCCGGCAATTGAATTTTTTTTAATTATCTCACTTACGAAATAAATACGATAAAATAAATCTATCTGCTTTGTTTGCATTTTATCTAAAAAAAAAGTTGACCGATTATTTGTCCAACAGTGACTATTTTCAATAAAAATATTAATAACTTTTTGGCATTATTGTATAAAATCCCGTTACCCGTTTATAGCAATAAGATAAAATAGAATAGAAATAAAATAAAATAAAATAAAATAAAATAAAATAAAATAAAATAAAATAAAATAAAATAAAATAAAATAAAATAAAATAAAATAAAATAAAATAAAAATCAATTTTCTTAATATCTTTAATATGATCGATTTCTTTTTTTTTAATAATCGCCGTTTCAAGAAGTACCAAACTTCCGATCGACCAGACTTTTGGAAGAGTATGAACGGACCATTCGAGATAAAAAGAACATCCTCGGTCAGGGATCGCTTCGAGTAGATATATCGATAAATTGGCTGAAGGACCCGTTGGCCCGGCTTTGGAATTTTCGAGCATCTTCCGGCTTCTCGTCCAATCTTTCTACGAGGACGCCATGCAGTCTGAAAGGGCCTCGAAAGGCATCTCGTTCTTGAATAACGAATTTCGAAATCTCACGAGAAATATCTACATGAGACGAGTCCTCGACGGCTCGCGCTGTAATTTAAATCCGTCGCTAGTCTGTGTACCGAGTACTTGAAGCCGATGAAAGAGCCAGAATGAACGAATGGCTGTACAACGTCGGGCTCGAAACTCGTAGCTGTGCGAGAATTCCTCCTCCTCGTCGTTCTTGTTCAACGATGCGGATGGAGATCTTCCGAAACGTTCGGGCGAATCTGGAGAACGATTTCTCTCCGAGGACTCGTGGATCTTCCTGGTTTCCACGCGCGATTCAACATCCACGACTGTTCGCGAGAAGCTCATTAATTCTTAACACGGCATTAGCATAGCATCAGCCACCGCGCGGCGCGTTACACACTATTGCCGTTATATCTCAGCTCCGATGATTAACGGGCACACGACTCGCGGATTTTAGCCGACAAATCTCTTTCAGTCCGATCCTTGACATTTTCGCCGAAGCTCTCGAGCTGAATCCGAAGATTGCGAGAGGCTGAGACGTACTCGGAGATGCAATTGCGATGAATTAACCCCTCGGCGGGAGCCGCGCGGAGTCGACAAACAAGATTTTCCATTGACTCGCAACATATTTGAGAGACGTGATTCAACGAATCTCAGAACCAGGGGAATAGTGAAGGCTCAATGAAATTGTAAATATGATTGAGAAGTCCGTTTTTTATTTTTTATTTTTCGTCACTGAATTAAACTTTATACTGCCATTTACATTCGCATGATTTAATTATTTTTCTTGCGGTACTTAGTGTACTGTTTTTAGTTTAAAAAAACGTAATTTTAGAAAATCTCTTACAGGGGAGAATACCGAAGGGAACATAAAATTGTAAATAGGGGAAAATACCGAAGGGAAAATTAAAACAATCAATTGTTGTCAATCGTCTGCAATTTGTCATTTTGTCATCTATATTACAAGATATGTGAGGCTTTTTTTATTTCACGAGTCCCCGTGTGTCGGTAAAATGTACGGAGTAAAAACATTTAAATTCACGTGATTCAACGATTTTTCTTATGGAACTTAGTGTACCATTTTTACTTAAAAAAAAAAAATCTAATTTTGAGAAATCTCGTACGGAGGAAAATACCGAAGGGAAAATGAAAATTGTCTACAATTTAATAGTTTCGTCGTCAATATCGCAAACCGTATGAGGATTTTTTATTCCTCTCCTCTACGTGCGCCGCTAAAATCTACGGGGTAACAACATTTCCGGAAATTTCACGAAAATGTAGACATTACATGCGAACATTATGTTAAAATTATGCTGTTCGTTGCTCCTCGGAGGTATCGAGAAAACAATGCACGCCGCGGTTAATCACCGCAGTGTCGTCTAAGCGACTTCATGTTAATCAAGGTATGCGGACACTCCCGTGAAAACAATGTAGCTTGTTGTTAACCGCGAAACTTCGTACTCATCGGAGCGATGTCGTGTTAACCAAGGGTTTCGGAATATCGTATGCAAAGCAACTTTCCCTTACATGTCCATGTTCCCCTATTCGTAAACTTCCCCCGGGGAACGAGGCGGGGCTTTCGGGTTAGGGGGCATTAACTCAGCTTTATACAGTCCGGTAATCAGTTTAATTCGTTGTCGCTTCTAATTATTCGCTCTCCTCCTGCCTTCTGTATACATCTCTCTCGTCGTACGGGAGGTAACACCGAGGACATTGAAACGAGAGTTCCGTGACGAGCAAGCAGACTGTCGTCCTCTGCCATTAAGTGCGCGGTGTCACTTGCACGAAACACGTCGTTGCACTGTTTCGAAGCGATCCAGTCACCAAAATTCGTTTCAAGTAAACAAAAAAAAAACCACGACTCCGTAACACTGTTATATATAAATAAAAATTGTATAAGCAAAATTGGAGTATAATTTCGCACTACGATGGATCAAAATATTTGGCACAAACCAGTTTTAATTCGTGTAATCAGTTGATGTTTTATTCTTATGTTTATTCATGTAATCAGTTTAAGTTTTGTTTTTAATTTTTATTCGTGTAATCAGTTTGAGTTTTGTTTCTAAGTAATAAAAAAAAACAACGACTCTGTAACACTGTTATATACATATAACAATTGTACAGATAAAATTGGAGTAGAATTTCACACTACGATAGATGAAAATATTTGGCACAAACTTAATCTGAGGACACAAAGAAAAGGAGCGCGCTTGTACGAAAGTTGTCGTTGGAATGTTTCGAGGCTGTGCAGTCACTAAAAAATCGTTCCAAGTAAACAAAAAAAGCGATATTCTGTAACAAAATATTTTCGTTTGATTTTCCACTTCATGCGCCGATATTCTTTACTGAATTTATTCCGCAACCTCTGCGGTAGAGCTTGAAATGGAAATTCCTAACCTCGGGCGGTGAAGAATCTTTTTACGAAGGAAATTAATTCAGCGACGTTGTCCGAAAGCTACGAGTAAAAAAAAGTTTGAAAAATAATTCCTTCGACGAACCGTGTGGCAAAATTATTCCTTCAACGATCGATTTCTCCAACTTTTTTTTAGTATTCTTAAAATAGGCTTTATCAAATATTTTGATCCATCGTAGTGTGAAATCATACACTAATGTTGTTCAAACGATTTTTCTTCATTTTCATCTTGGCATTAAAATTATAAAAAATGTTATTCCACAATCTCTGTGGTAGAGCTTGAAATGGAAATTCGTATACTCGGGCGGCGAAGAATCTTTTTACGACGAAAATTAAACTCCGCGCAGTGAATCTAATTCAGCGATGCAGTCTTAAAACTACGAGTAAAAAAAAACAACAAAAATAAAAAAAAATCTCCTCGGCGAAGCTCGTCGCAAAATTATTCCTTTATCGATCGGATTCTCCGACTTTTAAAAATGTTCTTAAAGTAGCGATGCCCCAAATATTTGTATCCATCATAGTGTCAAAATGTACTCCAATTTTGTTTAAACGATTTTTCTTCATTTTCATCTTACCATTAAAATTTTTTTTTTGAAATTTCATTCCGCAATCTCTTCGATAGAGTTCGAAACGGAAATTCCTACATTCGGTCCGTGAAGAATCTTTATACGAAGAAAATTTGACTCCGCGCAGTCAATTTAATTCCGTGGTGCAGTTTGAAAACTACGAGTAAAAAACAAAAGTTTAAAAATAATCCGCGTCACAAAATTATTCCTTTATCGATTGGATTCTCCACCTTTTTTTTAGTGTCCTCAAAGTAGGTTTGTACCAAATATTTCGATCCGTCGTAGCGTGAAAGTCTACTCAAATTTTAGTCTGTACAATTTTTCTTAATTTTCATCCTGGCATTAAAATTCAAAAAAAGTTATCCGCGTCACGTGACACCATCGAACACGTTTCTCTTCTTATCTCTAACGATCGTTAACTAATGAATAAATCAATAAACTTCGTAGGTTGTCTGAGACAGCACACGGGGTCGTTAGTTCGCCGTTGTTGGAACGCGAACGTCGACGGGACTGCGCTACTTAAACGTTCGATGCATAATGCAATTCACCGTCGAACGAACGAACAGGCTCGAGTGAATGGGGAGAGAGAGAGAGAATGCTGGTGCACGCGATACCGTGGAGTTGCACCGGCTCCTAAGGGATGCTTAGGGATGAGTCAACTCGGGCAGGCTCCAATGGTACCCGGCAAAGTTTCCTCAACAGACACGCCGGCGTTGTACAACGTTTCGGTATTACGAGGGTAATGTGTCGGAGGGCGCCAGAAGGTAAATTTCGATTAAGACTTTGGCCTGATTACTTCCAAGATCTACAGGGCGCAATATACAAACCTCCACTCTAATACGCTTGCGGAGCTTCAGTTCGCACCGTCGAGTCTTTCACCGTTGTACCGAACATTATACGAAAACACTCGCGCCCCGCGGTGATTTGTTCACAATAAACATTTTTTTTTTTGTCTATTCAATAAACTTTTATCGTCCAGAAACATGCACAATCTTTTTATGAATTCACCATTTTTGTAGTTAAAAACAGGTTTCTTTGATTTAAAAACAAAAGTTGTAAAATCAAAAAATATTTGTTAAATGTGGAAACATTTTTTAAGATGGAACAAATATATATATATATATATATTTTTTATATTACGATGGTAATGTGTTGGAGGGCGCCAGAAGATAAATTTCGGTGAAGACTGTACCGAACAATAAAAAAAGAAGAAAGGGTTCGTCCAATCAACAAACATTTCTCGTCACAAACGTGCATAACCTTTTTATGAATTTTACGATTTTTGTAGTTAAAAATAGGTTTCGCTGATAAAAAAAATGGTATCATCGACGAACAAAAAAATCATGATATTGCAAACAGAAAATGTTTTTTAAATTCAGAAACATTTTTGAAGCTCATAAATTTTTTTTGGATATACCCAATAAAAAAAAATAGCAAAGTCGCTTTTCGACCCACAACGTTAAACGGCCGAAAAATGTTGATTTTCAAAGATAAGAAAACTCCGATGTAATCCAGTCGAAAACTTTTCGCCTTTACAAGTCTTCGACCAAAGCATCCCCCGACGCTGAGTTCCTCGAGGAGGCTCGGTGGGCGGCGCACATCTTACGCGAAACACCAAAGACACCGCGTGCGGTCAACCGGGAGTATTTTGCAAGGATGCAAATTAACTCGAAGTGTCTGTCCGCTCCGGTTATATGCAACGCTGATGGTTTGTAGTTGTTATCTACCGTGCCGTACAAATAGTATACATTGAACCGTAGGTACAGAAACGTACATGCATCCCGCGTTGCTGTGTCCCGCGCAGCGCTTATGTTTTCGCGGCGTGTGCTGCGGTCGACACGTTACCAGCGAAACAGTTGTACATTCTCGATTTACCTATGTGTAAGTCCGCGTGTGTCTGCTCTCGCATTAATACAGGCTAAAGCATCTCACCTACGTAGCCTGTTGTACAAGCCCTCCGCTCCGATGCGCCAGTGCGTACCTTCGACACTCCAGCGTATTTTATTTCCCCTACATGACTCACGCGATGAAAGAGGTCGCTCCATCGTTGCGAACACGGCTAATTTTCCGCAAACACGGTATGCAATTTTACCGCGAAAATATTTCGGAATTGTTGTCATAGCTGGGCGTATTGCGCGGGGAAAAATTATCATAACATCGGTCGTAACGAGCACCGAAAAAGGGTGGGGATTTTTCCTGAGGATTTTTAATCCGATCCAACTTTTCGGCCGGTTTTGTGGTTCATTCTGTGAATCAAGAAAATTTGATTAGATAGGTGTACTGCGAGTGAGCCGCGAAACTGTCGTGCCAGGAAATGTTTTACGATGTGTATTATTGAATTTTGTTTTTTTTTTTTTCTCGTTTTTGGAATTTTTTTTTGAGCGCAATTCGGGGATTGACAGTGAGACGGAGCCTCGAAATTCTCCGCGCTATCGTTCGATCCTTCTTGTCGATTTCTTCACATCAGCCTTGGCCACCTCCGAAACCCATCATTTTAGAAAGCCTCGAACAATTTTCAAAAATATGATATTTCCTAAATATGATATTAAAAAAAAAAACAAATTTAATCGAATATCAGTTCTCCATTTGGGCCGCGAAACTATGGTACGAGAAAATGTCTTACGCTGGGCTGTTATCGATATTTTTATTCTCATATTAAAATTTTTTATTCGATCGCAATTCAAGGATTTTTGATTTGCAGAATTGCCACCGAGTCCAGGCCTGGAACTCCTCCGCCCTATCGTTCGATCCTTTCTCCCGATTTCCTCGCACCGGCCTCAACCACCTTCCCTCACCCTCCGAGACCCATTATTTCGGAAAGTCACGAACAATTTTTTTTTTTATCTCCACATAACACGCAGCGTGTCTCGCGAGCTGATCTTCCGTCCCGGATCTTTTTTTCTTTCCTTATTCCCGGCTCTCGATTCAATCCGGCGGAGAGTCGCGCACTTCGTCGTGCGGAGAGATAACCGACAACAGACCGGAATCGCCGAAAGTAGAAAGAAGGAAAAAAAAATATGGAAAGAGGGATCGAGATCTTCTGTATCGAGCTCGAGGTAAATCGGGAGGTAAGGAAAGAAGACATAAAATGAGCGGCCTGTGGAGCAGTGTGACTGATCCTCGAGACCGGCACGTGTGTAAAAGGAACTCTCTCGCTCTCGCCACCCTGCGATGCGCGATAAAGCAACCCCTAATGGCCAATAACGCCCCTCCACTTTTTCCACGTCCCTGCGTCTCTCGGCCTCAGCCTGTCGCGTCGTCTGTAGGGGTGAGCGGAGCAAAATGGGAGAGTGGGGCAAAACGGGACCGCGGGGCTAAAACTTGAGTTTTACCCAATTTTACAATAATTTTTGGATGCCCCATTTTGTCCCAACGATACATCCGGATTTTTTCAACACCGTTTTGCCCCACTTACCGTCACCGCTACCATCCAAAAGTTATTGGAAAATTGCGTTTTGTCCCATTATCCCGTTTTGCCCCACTGTCCAATTTTGCCCCGCTCTCCCCTACTCCTCGCAGGGCACGATCGTGGCTGTGTGTACGCGTCGCCCTTCCTCGTTTCATATCGAAAACGTTTCACCGCCCAAATGATCGACTATATGCGCACGCGAAAGTTAATAGGAGACAGGGGCTTTTTTTCACCGTTTTGTCAAAGAGCGAATCACGCCGCCTATTAACGTCGATACCCGCATGCTCTAACGACCCTTGAGCACATTGTTATCGGTATGAAAAATGGATATCCACGTCCCTTTGAAGTCAGCGACGAGCTATACGTTTTCAAAGGACTTGGATTTTTTTTTAACGAAGGTTTTAAAAAAATAAAGAGGATTTTTTATTTTGGTTTTTTTTTTGTCCTGTGCAAATGCGAATGCAACGCGACAGAAAAATCCGGTCTTAAAACGTTTTCAAAGGACTTGGATTTTTTTTAACGAAGGTTTTAAAAAAATAAAGAGGATTTTTTATTTTGGTTTTTTTTTTTTTGTCCTGTGCAAATGCGAATGCAACGGGACAGAAAAATCCGGTCGTAAAATTTGAGTCGCGGGTCAAATCAAAATAATAATAAATAATAATAATAACCAAAAAAATACGGAGTTATTTAGCTCGACTTCGTAAAAAAAAAAACAAAAAATAGGATTTATTATCCCAGCGCAAATTTACCAATTTTGACGTTAGCTAAGAATTCCCAGCGTTCTTTCAATTCCGAGTCGGGACATTTATCAACCGAGCGTGTTTCTCTCTCGCGCGAGTTGCAACGAGATACACATTTTTCCTAACGAAAATATGAAGAAAAAAAAATGAACTGAATTTTTTTCTTCACCGCAAATACGCGATCAACTTGACAGAAATAATCAGGTCTCAAAATTTGCGCCACAAGCCAAATCGTTTCCACTGCCACAAAGTTACCCAAGTGGGATTCCGCCTTAGCTGAAAAAACGGCACATCGCCAGCTGCACGGTTCCTCTCCGGCCGACATAGTTAGCCAGAGCCGGTAAGACAAAAAGTGCCCTACAAAAAAATACACATAAAAAAATGTCGAGTCATTTACCTCGAATTCGTAAAAAAAAAAAAAAAAAAAAAAAAACCATTTATTACTCCAGCGCAAATTTACCAATTTTGACGTGAGGTAAGAATTCCCAGCGTTCTTTCAATTCCGAGTCAGAACATTTATCAACCGAGCGTGTTCCTCTCCCCCGAGGACCGAGCGCCGCACACACTGGAAACGGCATTATAGAAAGAGATGGCTAAAAAAAAAGTAAAAAAAAAAAAGACGCAAAAAAAAAGGGATGGAGAAGAATTACAAACGGGAACAGTCACTCTCGTGCCACAGAAGCCTTCGGCTCTTCCCGAGTCTCGGACACGCTCCCTTGCCCTCGCATTCACCTCCACCACTTCCAGATTTCAATTTCCAATCTAATAAGAAATTCTTTCGCGACTATTTCTCAACCCTCCCGCGCCCCGTGCCTGAACCTCGCCTCACCCGCTCTCCCCTCTTCTCTCTCCTCGCTCTCCTCCTTCGACCGAATTTGTCTCACGGTGTCTCGGCTGCCGCCCTCGCCCCCTCGCCTCCCCGCTCTCCCCCTCGCGCCGCTGCACGAAGAACACAAGCAGCGTGTGCTCTCGCCGGTCTCTCGGATTTTCCATCCACCCGGCCGACGCTTCGAGGCGAAAGCCCCTCGCAACCACCTTCGACTCCTTTCTATCGCTGCTCCACGGTATCGCGCCCAAACCCGCCTCCGCGGCGCTTCTCTTCCTTTTACACGACTTATCTTCCGACTATCCGAGAGGCGCAATCTCGCACCGGGGCGACCTCCTCATTTGTTCGGGGGCGAAGTTCCGCGGCTCTCCCGCCGGAGATATCTCGAGCGACACGACGAACCACCCCCGAGCAACCTCGACTCTCCTGTCCCTCTTCCCTCCGCCGCCGTCTCAGGTTTATCAACCCTCCTGCACGAAGACGCCCCTCGCGGCCTCTCGCCCCCCCCCCCCCCGGCGCTGATTATTTCGCGATCACCGCCGAGAGACGGCTGGCGAAGTTCTCCGGACATCAACTTCATTCGGCCGGAACGAACGATATGCAAGCTTGTAGGCGGATCGTCCGCAGGATGAATCGAGCATGGCGAACGTACGCGACGCGTCGGAGAGTAAATGTCGGATAGTCGAATTATTTAGTATCATAATAAATAATTTATATATAGTGAAATATATAATTACATATTGTCTCTATGTTAATCAATAGTCGGATGTCTGCACATATTTCATATCATTTTAATTATATATACGAGTTAATTATCAATAGTAATTAAATCATTTATAAATAATTGTTATACGTGTTAATTGATACTGCATAATTATTATTAACTTATTTGTACATCCGGAGACTCTGATGATTTATTTTATTGAATTATTGTTTGTGTATATATAAATTATATATTATTGTATATATTAGTGTAGTTGGATAGGTCGGAGGGAAAATAAAACTCTTTATTTAGGTACCAAACCTGAGTAACGAGGTTTAAAGGGTTCTTGTCTGGAATCTGGGAAGTGAAAAATGGAGGATGGAGTTCATAGTCTACGGGCGTATAACGAGCGATGCAGGTATCATCGATAGCGGACTATGATCTATTTTTTTTTTTTTATTAAAAATGATTTTTCTCGTTATTCCTTAGATCGGCACTTTCTCAAAATTGGAGCATTTTTTTCATTTTTTTTTCAACATACTTTTTCGTGCACAAGAAACCCCAGTCTCGCGGGCCTCCGACTCTCGCAACCCCCAGGTGATTATTTCGCGATCACCGCCGAGAGACGGCTGGCGAAGTTCTCCGGACATCGACTTCATGCGGCTCGACCGAACGATGCAAGCTTGTAGGCAGATTGTCGGCGAAGTTCGCGACGCATCGGCTTACAGGTCGGAGGGAAAATGTCGTATCGATTTAACGAGGAACGTTTTTACGACTACTTGTTTTCCGGAATTTCGAAGTAATGCCTAAGTGACGAGTTTTTAAGGGTTCTCGTCCGGAATCTGGGAACTGAAAAATTGAGGATGGAGTTCGTACTTTACGGGCGTATAACGAGCGACGCCGTTATCTTCGATAGCGGACTATGATCCAGATTTTATTTTTTATTAAAGATAATTTTTCTCGTTATTCCTCAGATGGGCACTTTCGCAAAAGTCGAGAATTTTTTTAATTTTTAAATCTTTTTTCTACATACTCTTTCGCGTTCCAACGCGGCTACGGGGCTGTTCTCTTCGCTCCTCTACGCCAGCGGCAGAAGCTCCATCATCCCCGTCGCTCATTATCGATCTTGGGAGGACTTAAAAGATGATTACTCCGATGCAAAGAGGCTTTCTTCAGTTTAACGACTTTGCGTACTCGTTGAGTTCACCGCCAGCGTGCACGCCCCCTCCCTCCTCCACTTATTCATCACCGCAAAAAAAACTTTGCGCATAACGTGATATTTATACAGCGAGCCTCGATGTTTCAGCGGTAATAATCTTCTTTGAGCTCTTGCACGGGGGTGGACTTAAATATAGCGGTCGACTCCCGCTAAAGAGGATAATGGAGAGGAGCATTTTCGAGCCCTCGCGCCTCTCTCCCCTCGGTATTATCATAACTATTATGATTATTAATATTGTTATTATCACCATAATTCGACGTATAAGATTGTCTTGGAGTTTCCATGGACTCCGCACAACCATGTGTGGACCAATTGCGTTTATCGAGGCATCAGCCGCATTTATATTATTTAAAAATGTTCGAACAAAAACTAAAATGATCGTACCGATCATTTTAGATCGGTACGATCTAAAATGATCTAAATCGATCAGATCGCCGATTCAGACAAAACATGTCGATGAGAATTAACGACGTATCCGTCTAAGGGTCGAATTTGAAGACGTTCGTCTGAAGATCGTCTCAAGTTCGTTTGGACTCAAGATCGCTTTTGAGATCGCACTTAGGATCGAAGTTTGGGCCCGAACTTCATCGCATGCTTGACGTCTATCTTAAGTGTGCGAACTTAAGATCGAACCTTAGTTCGTACTTGATTTCGTACTTAGATTTAATCTTAAGTTTGAACTTGTCTTCGAATTTAAGAACGAACTCGAACTACAATCGAATTTGAGTGCAGATTCAAGTTCGAACTTCAGCTCAAACTTAAGCACGAAATCAAGTTCGAACTTAACATAGAACTCGAACCACAATCGAATTTGAGTGCAGATTCAAGTTCGAACTTCAGATAAAACTTAAGCACGAAATCAAGTTCGATCTTAAGATGAATCTTGATCACGCAATGGAGTTCGGGCCAAGCTTCGATCCCAAGTTCGATCCCAAGAGCGATCTTAAGTTCAAACTAACGTCTTAAAACCCCTAAGGCTAAGAAAAAAAATGCATCGAACAATTAATTCAATATTCCTGTATGGAGAGGCTACGTGCCGTTTATCGAAATTCCGAAGCCGAGATCCGTGATGCCGGCCACTCGACTCGACGCCTGGAAACACCATTTTCAGATTCTACTTCCCGACTCCGAAGCCGATAGTCGTTTCACCGTTCGGTTGCACTGATGGCCGGGCGCGATCGTCGGTCCCGATAGCCCGAGGGCCTCGTCGCGACGGAGGGCTTGTGCCGGTGCCAGTGACGGTGGCACACAGTCGAAGTGCGGCGAGGTGGAAAGGAAGAAGCCTCGGCGATATCGCCGTGGCAGACGTTCGATCGAACAACGAGCCCCCCCAGCCCCGTATATATCTATAACGCGACGAAACGAGCATAGCTCCCAGACCCGGCGTCGCGGAGTCGCGCGTGTCCTTTTTGTCTCTTTCCTTCCACTCTCCTCATCCATCTTTTTTTTTTCTTCATTTTATTTTTTTCTTTTTCTTCATTCTTCATCCAGTCTTCTGCTCTCTTCGAGATCCACTTGTTCAAGTGCCACCGGGCATTCCCTTTAATTTCGCCAGTGCGAAAGACACGGCATAGCGTTTCACCGTCCCGCTATCAGCCGGACGACGCCGAGGAGGCGCACAATAGCCGGACGGACCAGGGTTTCGCCTTTTGTCGATCCTCGAAACCAGCGAGGACCAACCTTTCCCCCGCCCCCCGACCGGCCTCACCCGGACTGCAGCGGCACACCAGATCAATCGGATTGCTCGCAGCTGCTTGTATCCCAAAGCTTCTGTGTGCAACGCGAACGAATCGACTGTGGAGAAAGGATTATCTCGGTCTTTTCTTCCCGGACGATGAAGAGAACGGAAAAAAAAGCTAACGCTCTCACCCCGAGCCGGTCGGTCCGATCGGTACGGCGACTTTCCACTTCGAGTGAATTCTCCGTGGCCAGTCGCGCATAACAGTTTCCTTACCTCCTCGATCGGAGCATTATGGGTCCTCGATTTTGTGCGGAAGATCACTTCGCCCTCCACCTCGCTGCCCGTCGCCGTCGACACGATTGTTTTAAGCGAGAGAAAATACTGCACGGTTACACTGAAAAAAAAAATTGCTTGCGGACTGCCGATGTACATTTTTTAAATTTCATTTCTACTTTAAATTCTTACAATTCTACACAGTAAAAAAGTATTTCGTTAAATCGGAATGCGAAATTTTGTTAAATAAGCAACAAACTCGTTGGTCACTTATTTGGTTATACGAACCTGTCATTTTATTTCTCGTGTCATTGACAATTTTAGTTTGTATTTTTGTTTGTAAATCTAGAAAATTGACAAATAAAAAATTGTGGACGTTTGTGGACAATAAGTTGTAAAAAGTACAAACTTTTTTTACTGTGCAATATTGAAATAACGACGATGAGACTCTCAAGGTGACATGTTATCGTTTCAACCTCGTGTGGAATTGTGAGAATTGAACGTAGAATTGAAAAAACAATTTTATTCTTTGGCAGCCCGCGTGCGAATTTTCCTTGCATCGTCGATATTTTTTTTCAGTGTATCGATTGATCGACGTTGACCGTGGCACGGAATTTCTGTGAGTTGGCTCGATCTTCGATCGCGGAAAATTACACGAGGCGCTTGCAGATAGCCGTTGACGCGTTTACTCGCGAATGGCTCTTCCGGAGGGACGAGGTGAGGGGACGCATAAGTAGAAACAAAGAAGCGAGCTGAGAAGCGAGCTTCGGAAGAAGGTCGTTCAGACCTTATAAAATACTCCACGATACACTGAAAAAAAAAATTCCTTGGGGGCTGCCAAAATAAATTTTTTAAATGTCAATTCTACTTTCAATTCTTACAATTCCATGTGATATTGAAACAACGACGACGAGACTCTCAAGGTGACATGTTATCGTTCGAACCTCGTGTGGAATTGTAAGAATTGAAACAACAATTTTATTCTTTGGCAGCCCGCGTGCGAATTTTCCTTGCATCGTCGATATTTTTTTTCAGTGTATCGATTGATCGACGTTCACCGTGGCACGGAATTTCTATGAGTTTGGTCGATCTTCGATCGCGGAAAATTACACGAGCCGTTTGCGGATAGCCGTTGACGCGTTTACTCGCGAATGGCTCTTCGGGAGGGACGAGGTGAGGGGACGCATAAGTAGAAACAAAGAAGCGAGGTGAGAAGCGAGCTTCGGGAGAAGGTCGTTCAGACAGGGAGTCGGAGGATTGCAAATGGAGTGAAAAGAGAGGATTGGAGTTTCCAGGGCTGTATTAATATGCAATCAGCAGTCGGTCTCTGAACTCCCGGGAGCTTTGCCGTTGCTCAAAGATCGCTCGGGCTCCTCCTCGAGTGGGGTACTGGCAAGTAGTAATCTCGACTAATTCGATACCAATTAGTACGGTTCACGCCTGTCTGTCTGGATGTTCGCTTGCTTGCCGCGCCCTTCCACCCGGCGGCCCCGCGCCCTTGAGAGCTCCGTCGGCGAACCTCCCTTTATATGCCTTCTTGCTGCGATGATTCGTCTACCTGAGGAAGTTACGACGAAGCCAGCTACTACGTGTCTACTGGATAGACCCTTAGCCGTGACGCGCAGCGAGTTTCCCACCTCGACGAGCACGCCAATCGTTATCTCTAGCTGGGGCTAACCCGCGAGCTACGAGGATGCTTGGCGAACGCGTCAAGGGTGCGGCGCAGGGTTGAGGCTGCGAAACGTGCGCCGTAGTCTGGGAACGGATATGAAGACGGAACTCGAATAACATGTTTGCCGCGGAATCGGCGTCGCTAATGGCATCCGATCTTCAGCGCCCCAACATGCTCCATCTGTCCCTATCTGCCATTCAGACGTAATACCTCTTGAGAAATTCGCGCATGGGAATGCCCTTACGCAGATCGAGGTGGAGCCGTACGCTTTCGAGAAACAGAACGAAGCTGCGGCGTTGACATTTTATTTCTTTTTGATTCGGCGTTGAGGAGGCTGGACTGAAAAAGATTTTGTTTGGTAATTGATTAATGGCATTGAAAGCTTTTTTTTACATTAAATGTTTCTGAAATTGCAAAGACATGTGCTTTGCGTTTTCACAGTAATTTTTATTTGTAACAAACATTTTTTGTAAATTTTATGAACAAGATTTGTGATTTTAGTATCTGGTGTTTTAATTTTTAGGAAAGAGTGCGTTAATGTTCAATCAATGTAACTAATGTAAGCTTATTTCAAATTCCAGTACATTAAATTACAATTGAATTCCAAGAAAATTTTTTTGAAACTGATTTTGAAATTTCCGAATTTTTCGGGAAGTTTGTATTTTATGTCCGACACGAGTTTACGCATCAAATGTCGCTCTAGGGATAAAACAATTTGGTGATTCGTCATCGGTGGGGAAAACTAAACGTCATGGCCTCGAAACGACGAATGGTGCAAATTTCAGTTAGGGATTTTCTACAATAAATTTTGCGGTAACTTTTGATCGTTTCAATTTTACGAGACGTAGACATTTTTTATATTACGAAAAAAGGTGCAAAGTGATTTGCACCTGACTTCGTCATTTATTACAACTTTGCTCATAGCTTCCTCTACAAGAAAGCCAAAATCGGTCAACGATCTATCTCGTGAAGAAAGCTAGGCCCTAAATTGTAACAAATTAGGAAGCCATGTGCCCATTTGTTTTTAGAAATATGTTTTTTTAGAGAGATTTCCTACGATAAGGGATCGATGAGGTTGCGCTAGATCGGGGCCTGGTCCGAGCCTGGTTCGGCTCCGGTTCGCCCAGTCAGGCCTGACGTAACCGGACATGCATTATTCACGCTCATTCGATGAATCAAATCATCCCTTGCATCTTCGATCGGTACGTCCAAAATACAATAGCGGAAGCAGGCAATCACGCTAAATGCGCTCCAAGTCCCGATTTTTCGCGCTGGTTGACCCGGCGAGCTCCGTCGACCTGAGAAATAACGTGAGACTCCGAATTCCCTCGTCAATTAATTAGTCTGTTTACACTGCCGGAATAGGCGAGTAGCCAATTGAACGATAACACTGGCGCGTTATCTCTTCGCTTTGCCATCTCGATCTCTCCGTGAGAATACAATCTCAGTGAAACGCCGTTCGCGCGGGCCAAACCCTCTTCAAACTTCCGCCGGTCCAGCTCAGTCGAAATTGGCGCAATGGCTCACCAAGAATTTATAGCACTGGCCAAACTGGAGCGCAGCCTCTCGTCCCTTCGCCCAAGCCCGCCCCCCTTGTTTTCCGGACTCGAGAACTTGGACCCTCAGGATACTCGACGCCGATTCGAAGGGGGTCGAAGCAGCGGCGTCGGAAATCTTGCTTTGCATTTCATGCACTCCGGAAGACCGCGCGTAACGCCTGTTCGAATTTTACCTCGGACTCGTGTCGAACGGTGTCTGCATGTGCTGGTTATCTCCGCGCAAAGAGAAACGAGCGACACGAGAGCGAACGAAACGGGGCGCAGAAGGAGGAGGAGGAAGCGCGGAGGTTGAATCCACCGGCGGAAGTCGAAGCCGAGTAGGTCGCCGGAGAGTTTCTCAAACGGGAAGGATGAGGTGGACTCTCAATTAGGAGAGTGCCGCGTCGAGTTCGCCCCAAAAATTACGAGGGAATAGCGGAGCTTTGGGCGGCAATGGCGCGCCTCTGCCTGCGGTAGCTCAGAGGAGAACGACCCGGTCGCACAACCGAGATTCCTTCATCCGAAACTCGGCGAAGACTTCCGCACGGCAACTATCTCTTCGTTCTTACTACCCATCCGGCCTCGGTTCCACCTCTCGTGCTCTCTGCGCTCCTCGATGCTTCGGAGAGTCAATCTTTTTTCTTTTTTTTTTTTTTCATCCACCTCTATCTCTCGTCACACGAACTGCCGCCACGAGACTCGGCGCGCCATCGAGATAATTAAAACTAAATTCTCGCGAGGTCGAGCACTCATCCCGATTTGCGTCAGCCAAGACGTGGATGGACTTTTCGAGATTTAAAACATTTTTTTTTTTTTTTTTTACAATAGGTCTCTGGTACTCGGTGTATTGGAGACGGCGGAAAGATTCGTTTTCTTGGGTGGCCGCGAGGAAACGAGGAGATTTATTGCCTAGGCTTGCGTTTTCGAAGATCTTTCACATTCACTTGAATGCACAGTGAAAGTAATCGTGATGAATAAGCGACAAACTCGTTTGTTCAGGATTGAATGTAGAAACATGTGCTTTTATTTCCCGCGTCGTTGAGAATTTGAGTTTGTAGGGGAGAGCGGGGCAAAATGGCACAGCGGGGCAAAACGGGATTATGAGACAAAACGCAATTCTCCAATAACTCTTGGATGGTGGCAATGGTCGTCTGTGAGAAAAAACGGGGTTGATAACCCAGATGTATTGTTGGGACAAAATGGGGCATCCAAGAATTATTGGAAAATTGAGTTTTGCCCTCTCTGTCCCGTTTTGCCCCACTGTCCCATTTTGCCCCGCTCTCCCCTACGATCGAAAAATTAGCAAATAAAAAATTGTGGACTTTTATGGACAAGTTGTTGTAAAAAGTACAAACTTTGTTACCGTGTTGACTTGTGTAGGTCGATTACCATGAGGAAATAAGATATCACGACCCTGAACGCCTAAACTGCAAGAAAACAGGAATATAAGCTGTTATATATAAACACAAAAAACAAATCGCAGAAGCAAATATCCAGCATTCACCACATATCAACAACTTGACAGAATGGCGAACGAAGATGTAAACGAAACTCAAACATAACATTGAAACAATTATTTCCCACCAAAAAACAAACGCACCAGTACAAAAAAAAAAGCGAATCAGGCCTGAAGGACTTGGGTCGATGGTTCCTTGGCAATAGAAATATACTGTAAATAGTCTGCTAAATACATCAATGTCCGCACCATGCAAAATATTTTCAAGAAGTGCAATTACTGCAACTACTAAGATATCAATACCAGCGGTAAAATAAATCCCAGAATCCTTCGCGAACCGTCGACCGAACTGAACTGGAAGTCAACCCAGATGACGGTATATCTTGAGTTCTTCAATGACTTTCGTCAACGGGAAGGCTCGAAGGGAGTCTGTATCAGTGAATGGGACTGCACGAGAGTGCGCTGAATTAAATCTTATCGTTGCGTTTCAGGATTTGACGGAACGAGCCCACTCCGCTATTGAAGTCTCCGGAGAATTGGACTTAGTTCGCCTCGCATTCCATTTCGCCGTAATAAACCAGTACGCAGTTTACAGCCATACACAACGTACCGACGACGGTACGACCGGGTAGTGAGAACGAGTCAGCGGAGTCGAGTAGGTATTCGTGTTAGGTCTGACGTTAACGGAGTGCTGCATTAAAGGCTAACGATGATGAGATGGTGGAGTTTATGAACGCATTCTAACGCATACGGCGCAGCCGACCTTCACGGCAGGGCCGCTGAGGGCCCTACAATTGACGTTGCAAACGGCGAGCCTCAAAGGGAGTCGAGAACCCCGTTGTAAAGAGTCACCGGAAGTCGAGATGCGGATAACGGCAGCTCGGAAAGCTGAAGCCCTCTTGTAACAATTCTACCGGAAACTCCTCTGAAGTCGCATTCGGAGCAGACTTTTGGCTTTCCAGTTCGCCTTCCCGTCCCGATCGCCGTCGATCGGCGAAGGGCAATCTCGTTACCGGCGGCTGGACGGACCCGACGGACAGGCATCGAACTCCCGATGCGTCCGAACGCGAACGGAAACCACCCTTCGAAATGGTACCGAACATTTCGGCTCTCCCACCCACCGTCCTGATAATAGTTTGTGTGGCGTACAGTCCCGGCGCTGTCCCGCTCGCTCTCGATCAAAGGTAATTCGCCCTCCCACGATCGCAAATTAGGTTTCCACCCTTAACCGACCTCCGCCATCAGGGCCCTTAACGTCGCATCAAGCTCGGCTCGTCTACAACGAAGGGCCCGCGTCCGAAACGCCACACGCACACGTGTCGCATATAATTGGCTATTTAATACAGCGGGATGCGAATGGGCGGCAGGTAAATTCGTCGAATACTGGCATTCCGGATGGCTGACTCGGATAATCATATTTCAAAGTTCGAACGTGCAGTTTGGAGGTTTCGTTCCTCGAAACGACTCGCGGACGCATCGCGTTCGCGGCTCTTTCACCCGCACGCCACAATCAAACGCTTCGGTATGTTGTTGGCGGGTTACAGTGAAACATCAATGGGTCCCGCAAATTCTCCGAGCACTTCTCCAAAATTCGGATTTCACAGTTTACACTTGGTTTGCAGATATTTCGGTAAAATAAAGCGAGGTTTTTTTTTTTTTTCAATTTCTGATAGAAAATCATCTAAATTGGACTGCGTGTGAATGAACGCTGATATCTCGGTTGTTAATCAACCAATCCACTGTACACTCTGTCACTCTATTGTTCGAACGGTTGCAGAAACAATATAGCAGCGCGCCGGAGTTTGGTTCCATACGCGCAAAATGCCAGAAGCCATGCGATGTAGTAGATTTTGTAGAAATACCAATTTGTGTCTAAATTGGACGCCCACATGCATAAATTGGTTCACTCGTTTTTATCTGCATTGTGCCAATATAGTGCTACGAGGAAGTCGATATTGACTATCAGTTGTCACTCCCGGCTTCGGAGCCCCTCCATTCACTATATCCACCTTATAGATATCGAATTGCTGGCTCATCGGGCTAAACAGAAAAAGCTTATCAGCTCAGTTTGTTTGTTGTAATTCTTGTGATTAAAAATCAACGCGACATCAATTTTTATAAAAAATGTATCTACATTTCGAAGGCAAATCTGTCCCCAATATGGAACTAAAGTGAACTACCCGAAATGATGAATTAATTAATTCGAAATTCAATTCCAACATTATATTTGACATAATGAAGGCACGCAAGTTTAGGCACGGAAGCCCGCGCGGTCGTTCGTCGCTCGGTTTATTAATAACATTTATTATTATTATTATTATTATTCCGCCTTCAGCCATTGTTTCGATGCTCGCGTAACGTAACCCAAAACTTGGTTCCATCGGCATCGAACAGTCTATTTTACGCTCGGGTCACCGGACATTTTCCATCCCGAGAACTCGTACGACTGTCGGATTCTGCGGAAACAGAATCATTGTTACAGACACGAAAGTTTCGCTCCGATCCTGAGTCTCTTTGAAAAATGATTGTATTTTCTGATAGGACAGATCTACAGACGGACAAAATTGGGAAAATGTTTTTTTGCTTTCTGGGCCATGTAAAACATGTCAAAGGCATTCCAATTTTTTTTTTTCGGATTACAATACAGTACTGCGCCACAATCAGCAGAAACGGAGTAGCACTTCTCCTGCAGTCGTTACAGAAACTATGCGATACTAGAGCGGTGTAGCGAACATCATACCGACTCACTTTACAGCGTGCGTATAAAGTTCGCTTTACCGCACTTGTATCGAAAATTACTATTTCACAATCGTATCGAAATGTACTATTGTAAAAGAGCCGGATGGTGCGATCGGAAAATTGACAAGTAAAAAATTCTGCACGTTTGTGGACAATAATTTGTTGTAAAAAGTACAAACTCTTTTTACTGTGTATGGGCACATACGACAACGCAGTAACGTCCGCACCGCGGCTGGTGGACCAAAGAGCATCCATCATATTCAATAAAATTGTGCGGACTTGACAACACGCGTCCAAGTGAATTGAATTGGTCCCGTCACGAGACACCTCCAGAACGCGACGATTTCGAGGGAGGGTTTAACAAGCGGCATACGTGTCTCGCCTCGTCGCCGCAAGAGTTTGACGGAATATCTGGAAAAGTGGGGTGAAAAAAATTGTCACCTCAACCCGACCCACGTCAATCGAATGTGTATCGAGTCCCAGATATGCCATCGAAATATATAAATATACGCGCATGGAAAACGAAATAAAAAAAAAATGGGATCCGCCGGTCCAGAATGGGATGTGCGGGACCGGCGTACATTCGTTAGCGCGGTGACAACAAAAGCGTTTGCTGTCAATGTCCTAACACAAGGTTCGCTAACCCGGCAAACCGTTCTCTCACCCCCCATACGTGCGCAGTCCCTCGAACCGTCTCACCTAAAAGCGGACCATTTTTCTCTCGGTTTTTGTCGATGCTCCCCCTTTTCAGCATTCTCTCGCCCGAGGGCGAAGAAGCATCCTCATTGTCCGATGTCCGCGCCTTGGAGAGAACGGGGCAAAACGGTCCGATCTCATCCATCTGAGACGACACTTTTTTCATGTCCCGCGAAACATTGACAGGAACCGACCGTTTTGCCCCGGGGCTCAATTTTTTTTACCCCCTCTCCCCCAAGCTTCACGCCAGGACTCTCCTCCGATTTTACTCTCAGTCTTACCATACTTATCTCGCTAGCCGACGATATTGCGCCGCTCCTCGACCTGCCGAAACACAGTAAAAAATAATAGGAAGATCGGAATACGAAGTTTCGAAAAATAATTTTGTTAAATAAGTGACAAATCCGTTTTTTAAGTTTTGAATACGCAAACATGTCCTTTTATTTCCGGTGGCATTGACAATTTTTGTTTGCCCTTTTGTTCATAAAAGTCGGAAAAGTAATTAATAAAAAATTGTGGACCTTTGTGGACAATAAGTCGGTGTAAAAAGTACAAACTTTTTTTTTTAGCGTGCACTCTCTCAATCTAAGGTCATCGACCCCTCAATCGCCCGTCGACGTAACCTCTCGTCTCACGCACCCTCAAGACACTTGGTATTCGGAAAGCCACCCTCGTATTCGATCAAGGAAAAACAGCGTTTTCAATGGGCAAGGAAAACCTCGTTGCTTCCCGTTTCTCATCCACTCAATCGTCCAGCGATTCCTCCGTTTCGGCACTACCCCTCGGGACCAAACAATAAAATAGCCGGCACGTATAGCATTCGGTGGAAAAGTGCCTGCGAAGCGTTGAGGGAAGTTAAGAAGAGCGTAAAAGAGAAATTCCGGACCCGAGACAACTCCTGAGTGACGTACCTGATGGAATTCCGGTTTCCGGTTTTTTTTTTCTTACATCCCTTAAATTGATGCAGAAGCCCTTCAACGTAGGGGACTTTCTGCGAATTTTTTGTATATAGATATTTATTTTTATAATTATTTTAAGATGACTTTCAAACAATCGGCAAGCATAGCAGTTCTGAGATACGAGTAGGAGGAAAAAGTTACAATAATAGAGTATAATAAAATTAAATCAAATCATGTCAAATAAATAATGATTAAAGAATAAAGAAATAAAAAGAGGCGCCTAGTCACGCGCAATAGACTAGTGAAGTTTTAAACACTTTACTCAAGTAAACTTAAGTGCGTCCCACTATTCAAAATCTTTTTTAAATCGTAAACTTCAGTGTATTTAACTTTCTCAATTTTTGTAACTTATTACTCTCGGGCTCTCATATTTAGGGCTTCTATATATTATATTTCGATTGTAACGGAGAAATCCGTGAAATAAATTAAATAAAATTAAAATAAAAATTAAATTGCTTTTTTCGCAAAAAAAAAAAAAATTAATTGCCGCGAGGGGGGGGGGGGGGGGGGGGGGGCAGGTCAACGCCGATGTCCCGGATTGAATAACGCTGAGAACTTTATATGACAAAATTTATATAGAACAGTGTATTTTTTTTCCAACGATATTATGTCGCCGGAGAGCGTTTTTCCGAAGGCTCGAGCTCGGGCTTTCCCACGAGCTCGAGCGAGCGGGATTGATCGAGCGAGGTGCGTGTACGACCCTCGTTGATACGTTTTTTCTTTTTTGTTTCCGAATTTTTTGCTGAAACGCCGTTCCATTCCTTGTTTGACGTGCCACTGACCGTCTGCAGAAGCTGAGTGGTCGGCAAAAAAAAGGAGGGTAAAATCAGAAAAGCACGCGGCTCGCGCTGCTCGGTTAAACAAACTTTGCCCGAACCGCCGCGGCAGCGAGATGGAGAGAGAGAGAGGTTTTTCCCTTTGGCACGTAGTTACCCTGGCGGAGGTGGTGGCTGAGGCGCGGGATACCCAGAGGGTCAAAAAAAAATGCACGAGCCAACTTTTGCCGGAGCAACGACTTGTTTAATCGTTGACTCAGAAACGACCGTACGTTAAACAAGTTTTCCGCTGCCTCGAGCAGCGAAGTGTGATGGAGCAACGAAAATATATAAACAAATAAATAGATCGATAAATGAGAGTAAAAAATAAAAATTAAAAGATAAGATTAAAATGAAAATTAACGTTAAAAATAGAAGTTGAATCTTGCGAACGTGGACGCACTCGGAGTAACAAAAATTTTTGGGACAGCACGAGTTTTGTTAACATAACTCATTCACCTGCTTAACATAGGGACAACAAAATATTTTTCTGCGGCAGCAAATATTTTGCTGTACCAGCCAAATATTTTGCTGTACCAGCCAAATATTTTTGCTGCTACAACAATAAAATATTAACGATCTACATTTTGTTAGAGAAACAGAACTATTTTTCTCCGTGCAAAAGGAGTTGCTGTGTTCACTCCGGGAATTAATAACTCGCTTAATCTTGGCTCAAGATTTTTTTTTTTTGTACGAGATACGATTGTACAGTAAAAAAACTGTGTACTTGTTACAACTTATTGTCCACAAACGTCCACCATTTTTTGTTTGTTAATTTTCCGAATGCACCATCTGGTTCTAGTTTTACAAACAACTGTACAAACTAAAATTGTTAATGACACGGAAAATGAAAGGACAGGTTCGTATAGTCAATCTTGAAGAAACGAGTTTGTCACTTATTTAACAAAATTGTTTTTACGGAAATTCGTGTTCCGATTTTAACGGAACTATTTTTTTACTGTGTACTTTGATCGATGTTAAACTATGTTTAACTATGTCGTGCATAGTTTTTGATCGAGGGACTAACTGCCTCAGACAAATTATATAAGAGCCGAAACCATTTATAATGAATATTATATCATTATATAATCATTATATAATGGACGTCTTGAGGGAACACCTTAAATTAACATTTCCGGGGAAATGGAATTTTCCAGAGACAAATAATCTTTGGTAACTTGGAAAACAATTTCAACTTTGCATCTTAGTTTGAAAGTCTCGAGGAGTGTCGTGCGTAAACTTCGAAGGGAATATGCGGTTTATTAAAAATTATCGTGTTTTGATTACTCGAGTGCAATTTCCCGGGATTAATGGCCAAAGAGTGAGGCAACTTGAGAACGCAAAAGATTATTGTTAAAAAAAAAAAAAAAAAAATGTCATAAAAAAATTTATCACTAAAATATTGATCGACAATGCCAGGTTTATTTCTTCAAACTTCGTCTGTCAAACGAGGTCACGTAGCCATTGGGATAATTACTCGAGGACGAAACAATTTCGATCTCGTTTCTCGAACGGAAATTGCTACCTGGTAAAAAAACACAAGCGTTTTCGCGCGAAGGCGGTAACGAGCCATTTCGATCAACTCCTGTGTAGCTTTCTCTTCGAAAACAACCAATTTTTTTTTTTGTCGATAGCTTCGACCATTTTTCACCGAGTGCTTGTGCGTGCGTGTGTGAAAATCTGTTTTTCTTTTTCGTTGCTGTTCAACTCTGTTTCCAGTGATTGAGCATTTCGTTTCCTACGGCTCCGCAATGCGAAACTGAATCATGGCAAAAAAAAAAAAAAAAACAGAAAAAAAGTCGCTTCTGCAAAAGAACACCCTCACGTCTCTCTCCGCTTTAAACGATCGAACTTTGCCTATCGGGACGTGTCTATCTTTTCCGTTTCCATTACGCACGGGGCGAGAGAAAATATTTGACCGTCGAAGTGAGGGCGAATTTTCTTCCACCCCCCCATTTTTACTTTCCCGACACACGCGGAGCATGTAAGAAGAGAAAGTATTGTTTGTTTTTCATACCTCCACCTAAATGCGAAGCTCCGGAGGAGCTTTCGAAAAATTTGCGTAAACCAAGCGTAATAACATTTTCGGAGACGACTCGTCGAGCCAGCCGAGAAATGGGAAAGATGCACGAGTACTTTTGCCCAAAATAAAAGATTCAACCGCTCCGCTGTAACGACCAACGTGGACCATATCGTACGTCGACTCTGCATACGACGGCCTTCATAATTCTTTCTCGTGCAGTTTAAAGCGTGTTACAGGAACGGTCGGGAGAGGGACTGGCAAACGCATTACCAGACACGTTACTTATACGAGACTCGAAAAATGTTCCTCGAAAAATTCCGCGGATGCGAAAACTTGTGACCGAAAGAAATATTTTCACTGGATTTTACTAAGTTCTACTAAATTTCACTATTCTTCTTTATACTACATTATCTAAATACTAATTGGTTTTTTGTGGCTCGGAACACTTCGCGCCCTCGCTATGGACTGTAGAATTTGGAAACCGGATATTTAGATTTCACCTCCGGTAAAAAATGAGATTATCAACTCGGAAGTGACGTATTTCCTGTATGACGTCACTTCCGGTCGAAAAGTGAGATTTTCCAACCGGAAGTGACATATTTTCGGCGTGACGTCACTTCCGTTCGAAAAACGAGAATTTCAAAGCGGAAGTGACGTATTTTCGGTGTGACGTCACTTCCAGTCAAAAAATTAGATTCTCAAACCGGAGGTGGTGTATTTCCGGTCGACCTTTTTTTTTTGCACACGACGATCCTGCGCAGCGCTGTTGTGCACCGCATTATTGGGCACATATCACCGAGACGCATGGATAAATACTGGAATAGTAAAATAGGTAAATAAGCAAACAAAAACAAACAACTATCCAATATATATATATACATATATATATATATATACGATTGATATATTGTAAAAAGAGTAAGTTTTCCAATGGCGGAATGGCAAATACGAAACAGATAACTTTGTTGCAGGGTAATACGTGTAGTCGGACATAAAGTGTTAGTGAGGAGGAGCTGGAAGGGTGTGGGGGGGGGGGGGGGGGGGTGGAGGCTTAAATCACATTTCAATTTCAAGTCACGCTACGATGCCTAGGAGAGTGGACGTCTTCGCCAGGAATCTCAAGGAGTACTGCTCGCTGGCTCGGACATAGCAAAGTTCGTTGATCCTGACCCTCCGGATAGTTCGTATAAGTTGGCGTAGTCGGTGGTGTATACCGAGCTCGCTTATGTTGCTACAGTCCCACGGGCTGTAAACGATGGGGAGATTGCTAGGGAACTCCGACGGTTTGCCAAGCACGCAGGAAGTAATTGCTCGTCCTCTCGGCTTCAACACGATGAAGAATGGGTGGATCTCTCTGGCAATATTTGTCCGCAGCGGGGACAAAGAGAAAACAAATTTGTTTACGTTTCCACTTCACTCGGGGGAGCGGTAGAATAACATTTGAAAATAACAATTACATTTAACTATTTGAGCGGACAATCTGTTAATCAATTATTACAAAATGTGTGTTCGGTCATTTGCTGCTTTCGAGTCGAATATTCGAAATGTTATAAATTAATGGTTTAAATAATATTTTTAATATTATTTTTTATGAAAAAAATTCTCACGCAGGTGTTTTTTTTTTTTTCTATTTTACTACTCGCGGGAACAATTTGTTAGTCAATTATTACAAAATGTGTGTTCGGTCATTTGCTGCTTTCGAGTCGAATATTTGAAATTTTATAAATTATTTAATGGCTTTAAATAATATTTTTAGTATTATTTCTGATACCAAAATTTCTCAAGCAGGCGTTGAGATATTCAAGCTTGTTTTTTTCTATATATTACTTTAGGGCGTTTAAAAATCGTAGCTGCATAAATCCGGTGAAAAAAACATTCGCCCGAAAAACGTGTCGATAGCAAGGGAATACAATCAGGATCGTGCACAATAAAAATTTCAAAGCAATTCGCCGTCTAGTTTTTGAGATGGCGCGAGCGAAACGAAAAATTCCGGTATGTTTGCGCCGACACGCTTGGGACTTCGCACCGCGGCGGGCTCTCGTAATCTCGCAGGCAGTCAGAGTTAACGAGCTTTTTCACATTTTTGTTCTCTTCATTACTATTTTTTCTCCGTCCCGTGGAAAAATTTCGCAAAAACGCAATATCTGCCCGATCTCTCTAGATTTTCATTTGCATCATAGGTCGCACAGAAAATATCTTTCCTCCATAAAATCTCCCAGAAGCTCTGACCAAGAAATAAAGCAAAAAAAAAAAAAAAAAACTCGAATGTAATATTTTTTCGACTTTTCGCCTAAACCCGACTAGAAATATTCGAGCGTTACATCGGGCCCTGATAGGGTCCTGATAAGGCCTTATCAGGCCTTCTCATGACCTTATCAGTGCCCGATGTAACGCGTGAAAATTTCTACTCGGGAAGCGCGATTACCGCGACCTAACGAATACCAAGAACCGTAGGAGCGTTAACGCGTGTGTCCCGCGAATGATAAATCAGACTCAGCGTTCGAGTCGCGTGCGACGTGCGAGCCCCGTGCAAAAATGACTTATAAAATATCCCTTCCACCGTGAAAATTGAAGCTCTCGAATTACCCCGCTGTTTATCGACATCCCGCTGATAGATCGTTGGATATTTTTATAATAATTCAAGCCTCCGTGCGGGAGTGGGTGGTCATGGAGTGGGTGAAGTATGGGGGGTTTGGCTGGGTATCGGTTACCCGAGACCGGTCGGCCGCAATAACTCAGCGTGGAAAAGAGTTGAGATTGGTTTTCATGGCTTTGCCCACATAAACGTACACATATACATACGTGTATATGTACGAGGGTACCTACCATAGAGCGAGAGAATTTCCACAGTGCAATGGTTATACACACAGGAAGTGGAGCGCTCGGTAACCGCGCACCACTCCCACTCGATCCCGGCCACATCCCTCATCGTCGTCAGACGAAAAAGCTGCCATACGTCTTGGCCAAAGGCAACCGAGTCGAGGGCTTTTCCTGGAGGCTTTTCTCTATTCGACTGGGCGAGGTAGATAGTACCGCTCCGTGTGGATAGCCGTTGACGAAGAAAAGCTTTCCGCCGAGAGCCTGACAAGATCGATATATCGATTGGATCTCCCCTCGTTCCCCATCCGGGAGCTTGTAATTTCTCGAAGAGATTCTTCGCGGCCAAGGCATCTTCCTTCGTCTTCCTCTTCGGAGAATAAAAAAAAAAAAAAAAAAATACAAATCAGTGAAATAAAAAATAAATAAAAAGGTCCTTTGAGAGAGGAGGCTTCAATCGAGTTGGCTCAAACGAGCTCCTGAGGTTCCCGAGTCGTTAGACCGAACGTGCATGTGATCCTTATCGAACATGAGAATTCCACTCCACCTTACTACATACTGATCGGGAGAGCTCTGCGCCCACCCCACCTACAACGCCCGAACTACCCCCCCTGAAGCTTCAACCCCCAAAGCTGTACATGGAGCTCGAACTCTCGACGTTTCGGCTCTTGCCTACGTTGGCTAATCCTAACTGTATTTGGCAACGTCCTGGAAGCTCCTACGCCAACTCGGCCCGTTCACGTTGCATGAACTGTTACGTAAGGGCTCCCCCCTACGGCTAACCGGGATGCACCTACCGGACTATGCAACTCGAATGCACCGTCGCTCGAACCATCCTCTCCGATGCACCCCTCCCCCTCCCCCATTCCGACCCCCCCTTCAGCCCCTGCCAACCGAGCTTCATCCCCGCGTTCCTCCCGCTCGCGTCCCCGGCCGTTCCAGGCTCGACGTTGATTAGGACGTGGCTGATGATTTATAGCGACGCGGATTCCCAGGACGAGTCGCCTCGGCTCGCTCCACGGTACGCAACCGAGAGTGTAAAATATGTGGCTCGGGCGGGCCAGCGAACCAGCGCCGACCGTAAACCACGTTACGAAGACACATCGCGCCCGGGGGTGCGAGGGATCCGCGAATCGCGGGGAGAGAGCGAGGGAGAGGAGAGAGCGGTACCCGGGCGTTAAGGGCTGCTGACTACTGTGACGCTTCGCTGAACACTCCGACCTGTTACGACTACTTCGGAGACTCCGAGGATCCGAGTGTCGAGACCTCGACCCTTCTACCCTTGGTGGGGAAGGATTTTTTAATTTTTTTTTTTATGGTTTTTTTTTTCTAGGAGGGATTGCATTCGAGGGTGGTTTAGCGACTTGGTATTGGGTTTTGGAATCCTGCGACCGGTCGATGATGATTTTGATGTTTGCTTTTTTTCACAAGTTTATTTCTCGGACGAATTATGTCTAAGGGTAGTTTTGCGACTTGGCGATAGGTTTTGGAAACGCGCGATTATTCGATGATGATTTTAATGTTTGTTTGTTTTTCTTTTTAAGAATTTTATTTCTCAGATGGATTATATCAGAGGATGGTTTTGCGACTTGACAATGGGTTTTTGTAGGGATGAGCGAATATTCAAAACATTTTATAATTCACCATGAATTGAATACGAATAATTCGTATTTGAATGTTCAGAATATTCGAATAATTATAATAATTCGAATACTTCAATATATTCGAATAATTAAGAATATTCGTTCGTGCGTGCGTGCGTGTGCCATAACGACGACCCATGGCTACTTTGATCGAATCAACTGTTTAATTTTCTGTTTATATTAGTTACCACTGAAGTCTCATCTTGTCCGGTTGCATAAGATTTGTTCTACAAATAAAGCTACAAATAAATTAAAGATTCTTAATTTACGTTCACACATAGCGCGGAACACTAAGTGATGATACTTCTCAGGTATCTTTTCTCGTTGGTCAATCTCTTTGGCAATGAATACAGCACACTTGACGACAGACTTTTTACTTCTTTTTTTAACGAGAGATTCGATTGCGGGACGTTCATACGCTTACTTGAGAGAACTCTGATCGTAACGTATCGACGATTAAAGTAACGATTCAAAGGTTATTGGCTACAGGGTAAGTAACGATGTCGCAGCGAAAAGAGAACGAGGGTAGTGAATAGAATAAAAAAGGACATAAAAATCGTATTGTTACTTGTAGAGTGAGCACTCGTTTCTCAAGTTGCAATCGAGACGAAACTTGCTACGAGTCAGTTCGCAAGGAAAAACCAATGGGGTCCATATCGATTTTTAATGTGGGTTCACACGTAGCACAAATTAAAAAGTTTTTTTTTTGTGAAATTTTTTTTTTTTTTATTTCACGAACATTTTTTTTATTTTATTTTGGATAACTTTTCCTATTCGCCTGAACACAAAATGCCATTGAGCCGGTTTTATTTTGGCCGTTTTGCCTCCTTACGCTTTTACGAGGTATTTTTAAAAGTACATAAATGAAGTATTTAGCAATGTATTTTAAGTACAAAAAGTATTTTGTATTTTTAATACATGTAGCATTTTGTATTTTGTATTTTCAGTATTTACGAGTATTTTGTCCAGTTCTGGTTGAAATTCTAACATACTTGTACAAGAATTTATAATGAACCATAATGGCCATTATAAATAACGCGATACGTGCACGTATTACTGCACTTGTTGTTCCTCTCTTGGAAAATAACAATACAAATTATTCATTGAACGAATACAATTTATGTGCTCAGCTCCACTGTAATCGGAAGTCCATCATTCGCATATTTATTTCATTCAAGTTATTCGAATTTTTTCAATTATTCATAAATTTTCGAATTATTCGAATGTTTGAATATTTGATTCAATTCAATTCAAACACTATTCGCACACCGCAAGGTTTTTGTAATCCCGCGACTGGTCTGCGATGATTTTAATGTTTGTTTTTTTTTTCTGTCGCAGGTTCTCAGTCTAAGCCACGAGGGAAGAGCCATTTTCGGGCTCACCAGCTGTCTGTGTGGCTGAGACTCGTTCCCGAGCTGCACAGAGCCGGGATGGAGGACGTCGAGCCGAGACACAATCTCTTCCGCGGTCACGGGGATCCCACCCTCTACGACGGATCGGTCAGGCCCGATCCCCTCAGCAGGGTAGGCGAGGAACTCGCGAGACGCAACAACATAACGACCGAGCCACCAACGACCACGGATTTCAGCATCACCACGTGCGTCAGTGTCATACAGAGCACTAATCTTCAGAACGTCCACAACGCGAGCACCGACACACTCGCCAGTCTCGACGGCGCTGGGTAATTTTACAAAAATCGTACTTTCTTTAACGATGCAATTATTTTACTCTGGCCCTCGTTATAATTCGGTCTTCTTCGTTTTTGCAAGCAGCTATACTGTAAAGAATATTTGCACTTTTAACAGACTTTTTTCTGCAAGAACGGTCCACAATTCTTTTCTTACTTCACTTTTGCAACCCCACACAGTAAATAAGATTTGCACTTTTAGCAGACTTTTTTCTCCACAAACGGTGTACAATTCTTTATTTCTTATTAATCCAAAATATATTTGTCAAATCAACTAACATTTTTGTAACGTCAATAAAATCTTGTTCGTGAAATGAACAAGAAATTAATTTTCGACTTTCGTTGACAAGAAACGTTGGCTCTTACTTTATTGTGTACTCGGATCGTCCAGTCATTCACGAATAGCGCGGTACCGATAATTGCATTTTTATTTATTTGTCTCCCACCCGATTTACCTTGTCGACAATTGACAACGATTTTCCGAATTCGTCGATAATTTTGAAACTTAATAAAAAATATTAAATAAAAATGTCATCAACAGATACGGCGCTTACTCCACCGCGCTCAGCGTGACGATCGCCATCGGCTGCAGCCTCCTGGTCCTCAACGTCCTCATATTCGCCGGTGTTTACTACCAGCGGGACAAAACGAAGCTCGAAGCGAAGAGCGCCCAGCAGCAACAAATGTTAAATCAACAGTGCGGCCCGCGGGGTTTCACGGAACTCAAACAACCCCCGATGCCGCACTCCCACTTCCCCGGAAGTGGGCAACTCATTGTTGACGTTGAAAATGAAATGCTGAGAAGGTACGAGCGTTGTTTTTTCCGGAGTGTATTTTGCAAATAAAAATTTATTTTGCGAATGAAATTATTTTATTTTCGCTATCGAGATTCATTGGAAGATTCGCATTTGTCTTGTAAACTTGAGACACCGTAATGGTGAGACGCAACGCCCGGCAAGAAGCGACCCTCCGCGCTTCGGTGTGCACCAATTCGGGCCTCTGGTGCCGGAGTCGAGCGAGGAGGGGCGCTCGGCCGTTTAACATAGATTAGAGATAAGAGCGACAAGAGAAAACCTTCCCGACTCTCTGGAAAGTTACGTGAAAAAAAAAAGTTGATTAGAGTTTTTGCTACCGACCGAGCCCGAGTCAGGCGAGGAGGGTGGTTTTCCGATGGCCCTGAAGATATCTGCATGACATCAAATTTCATCTTTGGCAAATCTCAAAGCACTGCTGTAGAGAAAAAAAAAACCGAAACGCTCAAAAGTCAGCGTCAAATTTATTGTAGAAAATCGCTAACTGAAATTTGCATAATTCGTTGTTTTGTTACTTACATTAATTGAACATTAAATACTCACATTAATTGAACATTAACGGACTTTTTTTTGTAAAACCAAAATACCAGATATTGAAATTACAAATCTTTTGCATGAAATTGACAAATATTT
The DNA here is from genome assembly GCA_958510785.1 of Exephanes ischioxanthus. Taxonomy (NCBI): domain Eukaryota; kingdom Metazoa; phylum Arthropoda; class Insecta; order Hymenoptera; family Ichneumonidae; genus Exephanes; species Exephanes ischioxanthus. The sequence goes on from OY294016.1 coordinate 4,554,190, forward strand.
TTATTACAAATACAAGTTTTACTGTAAAATTCCAACACACATGTGTTTGAAATTTCAGAAACAGTTTATGTAAAAAAGCTTCCTATACCGTTCATTAATTTTCAAACGATTTTTTTCTACAGTCTATAAATTGATGAGATTTACTCAAATATATATTTAACTAATATCTTTGAGGTCGTATTTTTCGCCAAGTCTTAAACTGTTATTTCGTAAATATCTTTTGCAGAAACGTGATGAAAGTGGGACCGAACGATCAGGTCTTGATGCAGCAGGGTCAAAGTACTCACACGCTGCCGCATCAGCATCACTATCAGCCCCAGAAGCAACACGGCCAGCAGCACGCCACACTGCCACGGGCATCGGTTATACAGGAAATGAGCATGCAGGTGAGTTTGAAATTCATGAGCGTTACGCTGCGAACGTCGACTCTCCCCTATCGGCTCTATTAATGAACGTTGCATATTTAAATTGTTTGTGCAGGGACCACCGAACGGTTCGATTCACCTGAAGGTACCGAGGGCGCCGCCTCCGCCGAGGGCGAAAAGCCCGCCGGAGAACCAGCCTCTTCTTCAAGGCGCTACCGTCTCCAGCCGCGTGTCCCAGTCGAGCATGAGCGAGATGAGAGTGTGATCTACGGACTCCCCTCCGCGAGTCGTCCCGGATGTTCTCACGGCTTCGACCCTGCTGTAGACAGTCTCGTACCGAAGATCTTGCGAGGATTCGCTATCTCGAACTGGCGCTTCTCGATTCGAAGAGTTTGGCTGACAATGAAAAATATTAAAATTAAAAAATTAAAATTAAAAAAAGACAATTATCGGGGACGGATCGTTAGGGTCGAAGGATATCGCCTACGAGCCAAGGATCTGGACGATGGGTGTTTTTTTTTTTTTTTTTTTTTTTTTTTAACTCTTCAGAGCCACTCGAGATGCGATTTTGTGCGATAACTCGAACGACTTATAGCGGGAACGAGTCTTGAGACAACGGAGGGGGGTGTAAGAACGAGACAGACACAATTAAAAGATACACAGACGAGGAATAAAGAAGAGGAAGAAAATTGAGGGGGAAGATGAGGAGGAATAATCGAAGAATATTGATAATCGAAAATTTGAATAGAATTATAGAAGATGAAGGAAAGGTTTTATTACGAATGAAACTCTTGGTCAAAGATTGTTGATACGGTGCCGGAATATCGTGGAATTTTTCTTTGCGTTTGCAAAAACTCGATGGTACACTTGTACAATTCGATTTTATTTTGGCACTCGTCAATAGTTCTTTTCTTTTCTACCGAAGGTTTAAGATAAATCAATCACGAAGATCGAAGTAATTATAGACCGAAGGGCGAACCTTCGAACAAGTGACGGTGGGAAACGTCGACATGCCAAAGAATCAAACAGTGAAACAAAATACTATACCAATAATTATACACGAAGTAATTAGAGAGGTCAGAGATGGATGAAAAATAGATTTTTATTTGAAAAAAAGTGTAGAAAAATTGTTGTTGCAATTCCCGATAATTGATTAAAGGGGTTCATCGATTCGTATTTAACGATCATGATTAGATAACGACTGGTATAAAAATTGGAGATGGCAATTTTTTTTTTTTAATAGAAACTTATTTTTCGTTCGTCTCTGAATGAGGGTCGTCTACATGGCTGATCTCAAAAGGGGGAGGGGGGCATTCCACAATCACTCGAATTTCAATCAAATCAACAGACGGTGTGATCCACTTCAGTGGTATGCGCCGTAGGTTAAAAGAAGAAAAAAAACGCGAAAGGATCTAGGTAGTCACAAAATTGCAAAATTTTTAGGTGTTATAAGCAAGAACATGGCTCAAGACAAGATTAAAAAAAAAATGATCAAGACCCGTGTATAAAAATACTATTAACTACGATGTTAGATGTTCCTTGTAAATAAATAAAGAATGAAAGACTTTATACCGTAAGAACGCCAAAACGTTTGCTACTTCCTAAGAATCAACTTGATAACAGCGTCGCGTATTGTTTTTACATTAAAAAAAAAAAGAGAGAAACCTTTCTTTTTTTTCTTCGTGAAACAGAGGAAAAGATTATTCGCGATATCCGAGCAATTTGAGATCATAGCCCGCCAATCCCCGAGATTACAATTTTACAGATCTATTCGTGCTCGCTCGGCTGGATTTCGATTAGGAAAATATAGATTCGATACCGCGGCTACGGTTTCACGTTGCTCGGTGACATCCACAACTATCTTATCGTAGTTATTGCGTGAGGTGTCGAGAGAAGCGAAAACGATGGAGCGACTCGATGGTAACGAAAAGAAAAAAAAAATAAGAAAAAAATAATATAAATCGAGGTCAAAAGGCGGAAGGAAACTTCGATAAAAACAGTTTTTATTGGCTCGCTGTCGACTGAACCTACTCCCGTCGCTCCATAGAGAATCGTCGTGGTTTAATCTATAAAGACTCTATTTATACATATAAAAAACAGGTATGTGTACGAAGAGTGTTAAAGGTGTGAAAAAAAAAAACAGAAAAAGAATTAACATTGCCGTTATCCAACCAAAGTTTCAATGTCGAGTGACGAGTTCGAGATTCGAAGCTCCGTTCACTCGCACAGCACACTGCCATAAAGACTTAACGATGAAATTAAAAGAGAAGCAAAAAGGAATAAAACATACGACGGAAAATCGTACGACTATAACTGGTTCGCTGAAGTTGGAGAGATATAAGTGATAAATATAGTTATGTACATAATTAAATAAAATTGAAAAGGAAGAAAAGAAATAAAGAATCAACAACAAAATTATGAACGTGGTGTTACGTATTGTTCATTTTTCGTTACGCTCAACAAGGACGCTCGCAGTGAATGATGAATAAAGTGTGAAAGACATGAGAGAGACAGAGAAGAAGCGCAAGATATACAGAGCCAAAATTGGTAGTGTTTTTTTTTTTTTTGTAAGAAATAATAATGATTTTATCTTCACGCGATTGTGAATTGATACGATATCATTATTATAAAAATATGGACAATCCGATTGTACGAGGGAGAGAAAGTGACGATTGAAGAAACAAGAAAAAGAAAATTAAGAGGGAGGAAATTTATTGTAACAGATATGAGAATGGCGAGAGAGAGAGAGCGCATGACGATGATGTACCGTGCGGTTTTAGAAATTTAATATACGATCATTGATTAAAATCCGCCTTTTGACATCGATCGGTTTATCATGGGATTCAATTAAATTTTATTATTATATATTATTATTAATATTTATTGTATTGAATACGATTTTAGCTGGTCCCTCTCTCCGAACGCTTCGATGATCGCTTTACGGTCGTGAGCGAGGCTCCCGTGTTATGTTTAACAGTTTCGTTGTCAAATTGTAAATACATAACGAAATATATGGAAATAATAATTGTACGTTTGGTCTTCGTGTAAACTTGATCCTGTCCCTTGCAGCTTCTGGCAGTGTTATCTAACGATGATACAAAAACGATGATAATAAAATAATAATAATAAAATATTTCAATCTTTAAAATCTTACGAAACATTTCTGAAACATTACAACGTAAGATTTATCAGCGGACAAAAGAATACTTTCGAAATGTTTTTAAAACATATCCCAAATATTTTTTTAATATTGATAAAATATTTTCAATATGTCAATAAAATATTATTTAAACCTTTTAAAAATATTTCCGTCCTACGTGGAAACCAATGTTCAAGTTTCGCGCGTGGCCATTGCCCGCGCGCGCATGCGCATCTCGCGAGTATGGCGCACGTATCTCACGCCGCACATAAAATCTCGCGCACCCACACACGCTTAGCTCGGACTAATTTGGAAGTCGTCGCGGCGCTCGAGGGAATACACTTGCGTACGGTGGTTACTCCGAGTGAATCTGCACGTAGTGTCGTAATAAAGTGTCGCGCTGATCGTTTATTGTTTTCCACAATAATAAAAAAAAACCATCTCGACAATGCCGAGATTTCAGAAAATTGAAATCAATCGAACAGAATGGGAAGTTCCGGAGCGTTATCAGATGCTGACACCAGTCGGTTCGGGTGCCTACGGTCAAGTTTGGTAAGAATTTTTTAACACACACACGAGAGCACGAAAATTATTCGCGTCCGTCGCTTGTTATTCGTCGGGAAAAAAAGCGCACGATTATATTCGCGCTCTCGCGCTCTCCCCGGCAAGATCGACGTTCCAACGACGAAACTTCGCGAATAACGAGACACCTGGGACCTTGACATTCTGCTTCTGTCTTTTGTTACTTCGCGTGCCGCAATCAACTGGTTGTCTATTCTCGGCTACGATGTTTATCCTCGAACGAAAGCGATCTAAAAATCGTTCGATATCGCGCCTACAATCGCATCGCGACCCCGACAATTATTCTGATCGAAAACACGACGTGTTCGATTCACCGCCAATGACTGTATAAGCTTCACCTCTTTTCCTCGTTTCGCTGTCTTACACGCTTCGCCATGCACACACGTATTTACGTTCGAAAACAAAACGTGCCTTACCAACGATGCGGGTCTAGTGTCATAAAGAAATTTATGTGTGAGAAATTTTATTTATGAGAAAATGATTTTATCTCGTCAATCAGCATTGTTTCCCAGTTACCTTAGCTCAGAGAATGCACAATATCCTATCGCTGTGAATGTTCCAAATGGTGTTTGTCTAGTAACCTTGGAACTCTTCCAGACCCCGTACGACTTTCTCCTATTATTGCGTAGAAGAGCATTTTCGATATCGGAGCCAACAAGCTTCGGTGCAGTAAGACCAAGCGATTTTTAATCCCCATGAGAAAGACGCACACTTTGCTTGTTGTCGATATTGGTAATAATAATTGGTCGATAAAAAACGAATAATTTCTCAGTTAGATTGGCTCAGAGAACGCACAAGATTCTATCGCTGTGAATGATCCAAATGGCATTTGTCGAGTAACCTTGGAACTCTTCGAGACCCTGTACGACTTTCTCCTATTGTTGTATAGAAAAGCCTTCTCACCAATCGAGCCAACAAACTTCAGCACAACGCGACAAATTGATTTTTAATCCCACTGCAAAAAATGCTTAGTTTGATGGATTATTTTATTACTGGTAAATCTTTTTTCTTTGTATTCCCTAGCCAAGCGGCAGCGATTTTTAGTCCCAATGAGAAAAACACTTAGCTTTACGGATTATTTTAATATTGCACGTACACTTTGCTCGCTGTTGATATCAGTAAAAAAAAAATATTTTTTGTTTTTGTTTATTACCTAGTTCGGCGGTGGACAATGCGAGTGGTCAGAAAGTAGCGATCAAGAAGTTGGCAAGACCCTTCCAATCAGACGTTCACGCCAAGAGGACCTACAGAGAACTGCGAATGCTCAAGCACATGAATCACGAAAATGTATGTTCGATCGAGATAATTTGCATGACAATAAATTTATCTACTTTGTGGCTCTCCGTTGCCGATTTGAAAAAATATACATTATTTTATTTGCAGGTAATTGGCCTGCTCGACGTATTTCATCCATCGTCGTCGTTGGAAGATTTCCAGCACGTGTGAGTACAATTAACTGATTCGTAGAGCACATGCGAATGCTCAATGTATTCGAGATTCAATGAATTTATCGCTTTTTCTCAACAGGTATCTCGTCACGCACTTAATGGGCGCCGATCTCAATAACATAGTGAGAACGCAGAAACTGTCCGACGATCATGTACAGTTTCTCGTCTATCAGATTCTGCGGGGACTGAAGTACATCCATTCGGCTGGAATCATACACAGGGTACGCGGATATTTCGACGATTAATTAAAACGTCGTCGAACTCGAAATCGACAAAATTATTCGAGCAATGAAACAGAAAATAAAAACGAAATAATTTTTTTCTCAGGACCTGAAACCGTCCAACATAGCGGTAAACGAGGATTGCGAATTGAAGATTCTCGACTTCGGCTTGGCAAGACCGACGGAGAACGAGATGACCGGTTACGTCGCGACGAGATGGTACAGAGCGCCGGAAATCATGCTCAATTGGATGCACTACAATCAGACAGGTTTGACAAAATCGTCGAGTTTTAAAGAAAGCTCTCTCCGCATCCCTATTTATCCCCTATTTATCTCGTTGACACGTTTGTCCTCTACACGTTTGCGTGTCCTTTTATTTATTCTTATTTTTTTCGAACTTTCGATTTTTTTTTTTTTTTTCGAAACAGTTTTAAAAAAAGTTTGATTGTTATCGTTCCTAGTCGATATATGGTCCGTTGGCTGCATTATGGCTGAATTGCTGACCGGAAGAACGTTGTTTCCTGGCACCGATCGTATCCTTTTACTACACGTTACGTTTTTCTCAAATTTTTAATAATTACCTCTTATTATTTTTTATTTTTAAACATTCACACGATATTTAAGTGTTTGAAATACTTACCCACTGCGTTGCCTACAGTAGCAGCTAATATTTCGCTAATCTCCGTCTTGGCACCGACTTACGTGCATCCGTTAACACAAAAAAAAAAAAAAAAACGAGAACAATCGCTTTCTGCTAAGGATCTTACACGGCTTATTAACGCTTCTACGCTTAAATATATCGAGCTGACAAAACTCACGCAGCAAACACGTATTGTTCGAGGCTTAAGCTTGACTCGCCAGCGACAATGTAACGCGAAAAATTATTTTGCAGCTAGCACCAATAATATATATTGCACAGAATAATTTTAGTCGAGGCATCGTTACCGGAGTCGCAGCAGTGTGGACTTTGTCAGATTAATCGCGGCCGAGAGATCGCGCGGTTTAACGGGGACACACGTAACAATTTCGGCTGGCTCTTTTACGAATTAATTATTGCAGCGAAAATTTCGCAAGATATTACAGTAGTGGTGGAGCCTTAGCAAGAGCAGATATTCATCAATTGAATCTAATAATGGAAATTCTTGGCACTCCACGGGACGAGTTCATGCAGAAAATATCATCGGAGTCGGTAAGTCTACGCGTGGTGGTTTTTTTTAATCACGTTTTGCGACACGTATCGATTGACCCTTCGAAACATACTTTTCCGCAACGAGTTTGAAACGAGTAGAGCGAATCAGAGTTGGGCAAAATACTGAATCCTAATTTATTTCAAGTAAATTTTTATTTACTTAATACTTAATTGGCTGAAAAAGTACTTTACATACCAGAGAAATATTTGAGTATTTTAAATACCTAAAATACCTAAAATATATAATGTATTTAAAACACTGCCCAGCTCTGGAGCGAATAACCGCTATGATCAGGTGGTTCGAAGTTTCAACCAGTTTATTTTTCATAATGACTCGCAAGTGCATGTTTCTATAACACGAATGCATCAAACTTTCATCGAACCTCGGAGTTTCGAGAAAAAAAACACTGCATGACTAGACACGAATCATTATTCGATATGCACGACAGTGATTAATATTTATAGCTTATCCGTATAATCATAATGCCGAACAAACAGTGTGTGAAATAACACTTTGGCCTTGCGATTGTCACGGTGCGTAGAGTTGAGTGAAAAAGAGGATCGGACGTAGTATAATGCTTTCTCACAGTGTGATTACGGTGTTTTTTTGCTCGTTAATAAAAAAAAAAGAAGCCTTAACCCCCCAAGCAGACATTGACCACCTAACACGAGTTCTAGTGCTTTGTGGCACGCCCACAGAGGAAACTTTAAGCAAAATTACCAGCCAAGAGGTAAATCGGATCGACGAATTTTCAATAAAAAAGACGAGTAAAAGAAATTTTTTTAAATTTAGGCCGATAGAAACACTCGATACATTACATACGAATCGTTACATATTTTTAAATTACATTTTATGTCTTAGAATTATTGTCATACTAGATTATCCAAAGGGTGGAATAATCGAATAATTATTTTCGATAATCATGAACGCTTCGGACTACCATTTTTATTCACATGACTAAAAACACGATATATAAATATCTACAGCTTATCCCTAGCTGATCCGGGCAACTCAAAAGAAACTCATAAATAACTAGTGAAATAAAAATCCCAAAGGCCATAAATTTTGAACCGTTTAACGGTGCCACTCCAAATTCAACCTTAGCACTTGTTTCATCACTGTCTACTTTGGGCCGAAAAGCAACGAAAAAAGCAACTGCGACGCTACCGAAACCGTTCGGTTGCTCGGATCCGCTAGGGAACTCATTAACGTCTGACTGTTTTTTTTTTTCTTCAACATTTTATTGTAACAAAGAGTTCCAAGAAAAATAATTGGAGCTTAAAATTTTTATGAATTAATGCTCTAATTTGCATCTTCGAGGAGCGAGAATTTGGATAATAACGAAGAATGTATAATTTTAGGCAAGGAACTACATTCAAAGCTTACCCCCGCTGAAGAAGAAGAACTTCAAGGAAGTATTTCGTGGAGCTAATCCTCTCGGTAATTGGAATAATTAATTTCTCATTAATTTTGTGGCAAATTTTTATTAAAATGTGTGTTTAAAAAAAAAATTTAGCGATCGCTCTGCTGGAGTTGATGCTGGAGCTCGATGCCGAAAAGCGAATAACCGCCGAGCAAGCGTTGGCACATCCCTACCTGGCGCAGTACGCCGATCCGACAGACGAGCCGGTCTCGTTGCCGTACGATCAAAGCTTCGAGGACATGGATCTTCCGGTGGAGAAATGGAAAGAGCTCATCTACCACGAGGTCGTCAACTTCGTGCCTCAACAAATACCTTCGACGTCTTCGACCGACGAGACGACTTCCTAATAACACAATAATAGTTTCATAGATACATTTAACCACGTGCGAGCGGCGTAAGATAATATTATTAAGATAAATGAAACGAGAGAAAAGAAAAGAAAAACAAAAAAAACACAAACAAAAATAATAATTTTTATATATTATTTTTAAACGCAAGATTTAGCACTGTACATAATTGATAGATGACTTAGGGTAGTTAGAGATTATACGAGCTTTTTTTTCTTTGTTATCAGAGTATATTAATGTATATTTTTATTGAGAAAAAAGAACATAACGAAAATAAGGTTGAAAGTAACAAACGAACACTGACTTTGTCACTGTCGATCGTCCGAGAGTAAATCGTGTGGCGAAATGTTCCCGTTTATGATGTATATCTCTATACATGATGAATATGATAATGCTTGTTGCAGAAATTTGTGTACTATGTACACATGAAACATAGATGGCTTATATTAACGTTCAGTTCTAGTCGGCGAGGATGAGAGACCCGTTTAATCCATCTGTCGTGTCACTCGTATACAGTACGTTGTTAAATGAAATCGTTCTTTTTTTTAATACCTTTCAATCGTCAATGGCTGCGACCAATTAGATCGAGACTGTAAATCCATATGAGCCACAGCATACGTACCTTCGTACCGGACATACTATAACTCCTAACGCGTACGATACATTATACCAATAACAGAACAAATCTATTTACCACAAACTCATGTAATTTATTTACCATTAGTTTACTAATCTTTTTTTTAGAACCATAGTTCGGCTAAAATACACGTGAATACCTTTTTTTTTTCTCGTGCTGCCAGCGACACGTAGCTCGAGCGCATTATTTTATGTCTATCGAATTATGGGAGCGGATAAGCGTACTATTGTATATATATATATTTCGTCGATCAATTTATTATGAAATATACGAATCGTAACAATCAAAAAAATTGTCCAGCCTCAATTTCTTTTCAAGTAAAAAAGGTCATTCATTATAATTTTGCGCATGGCTTTCTCCATGAGAAAGTTCGGTGATCAATTTTGCGTTGAAAAAAAAAATTGAAAGTCAAAATTTCAAAGTCAGATTCGAATAAAAAACTTGCTGCAGCGAAGCGCATACTATCAGACAGATTGTGTCCGAATTTCAGGGAAAGTCTCGTTTTAGTTTCCGTGATAAATTCAATAAACGAGAGCCTCTCTGTCTAGCGGGTTGCTTTGCCTGCGTTTCTCACTCGCACTCCAGTGACTTCGGCCGAAATGTCCTTAGTCACGTGACCGGGCCAGGAGTGTGAGAGACATAGCGGCAGTGGTTTTACGGTAGAGCGAGAGAGAGCGACGGAGAACGTCGCTCTCTCTTCACCTTAAGTACTCCGATATTAAAATCTCGATATTTATATATAAATTTATTTTAATGAGAACATAAGTTCTTCTATGAGAAAGCAAAAACGTCATTGAAAGTTTCGCTTATTCCCGAGTTCCAATAATAAGTGCGCGTGGTGGAGGAAGAAGCATGGATATTGGTAATTGGTAATTTATCAGCAATCGTGACATTTTACTTTATACAATCGCTATCCCGAGGCGGTTCACGTAACAAATTATAAAAAAAACGATTAATTGTTGTTAATTATTTTTTCATTTTCGTAGTGTATGAAACAGTTGCGCATCAACTACAAAAGTTCTCAAGTGTCAGGATGGCCGAGCGGTCTAAGGCGCCAGACTCAAGGTTGTTTAATACCTTCTCAGTCAAACTGAGTCGAAGATGAGGCTTCTGGTCCTCTCTGAGGGCGTGGGTTCGAATCCCACTTCTGACAAATTCTTTTGCAACTTTTTACCCCGTTGTTAATAACTAATTAAATCATTGTATTCTCAATTTTTGTTGGAACTATCGAGATAACTCTTAAAACGGAGGCGTAATGGGTTCGAGACCGCTTATCGGATATTTTTTTTTTCCGTATTTATATTTAATACACTTCCGGTTCGTTTCATACAATATATATTAGTTCATAAAGTTAAGGATTTTTTTATTTGTCAGCAGATTAAAAACGAATAAGTTGTATCAATTGCCGACATTATAAGAACTGGTATCGCGTGGGTTTCATACAACTTCACTTCCTCCCGTATGGTCTAGTGGCTAGGATACCTGGCTTTCACCCAGGAGGCTCGGGTTCGATTCCCGGTACGGGAAGTTTTTTTTTTATTTTTTATTTACCATGACAATATTGTGTGTTCAATACCAATGAATAAAGTAGTGCGACTAGGACCTATTACTATCGTTCGTGATAAATAACAGCCCTAGTGCATTACACGAACTGAGCATCACGGAGTGAACTCGTAGTTGCCGGAGCCTCGCAATCGGAGCTGAAGCGCGCCAGTTAAACGGTTGCGAAGAAATGGAGAACAAGAAGTTCGAAACAACAAAACGCTCGTTTGCCTTTCGCAGGTTGTACTATTGGGAAAAATTAATCGGCATGAATCCATTGAATATACAAAGAACGACGGTTCCATATACCCTCACTTCCTCCCGTATGGTCTAGTGGCTAGGATATCTGGCTTTCACCCAGGAGGCTCGGGTTCGATTCCCGGTACGGGAAGTTTTTTTTTTTGCTTTTCATTCTACCATGACAATATTGTGTATTCAATATCAATGAATAAAGTGGTATGACTGGGATCGACTGCTATCGATCGCGATACATAACAGCCCGAGTGCATTACACAAATTGAGCATCAGGAAGTGAACTCGTGGCTGTCCAGAGCCTCAGTCGGAGCTGAAGCGAGCCAGTTAAACGGTCGCGAAGAAATGGAGAACAAGAAATTCGAAACGATAAAACGTTCGTTTCCCTTTCGCGGGTTGTATTATTGGGAAAAATTAATTGGCATGAATCCATTGAATATACAAAGAACGACGGTTCCATACAACCTCACTTCCTCCCGTATGGTCTAGTGGCTAGGATATCTGGCTTTCACCCAGGAGGCTCGGGTTCGATTCCCGGTACGGGAAGTTTTTTTTTTCCTTTCAATCTACCATGACAATATTGTGTGTTCAATATCAATGAATAAAGTAGTATGACTGGGACCGATGCTATCGATCGCGATAAATAACAGCCCGAGTGCATTACACAAATTGAGCATCAGGAAGTGAACGAGTAGCTGCCCAGAGCCTCAGTCGGAACTGAAGCGAGTCAGTTAAACGGTCGCGAAGAAATGGAGAACAAGAAATTCGAAACGATAAAACGTTCGTTTCCCTTTCGCGGGTTGTACTATTGGGAAAAATTAATCGGAATGAATCCATTGACTATGTCGAAGAGCAACGAGCTGGAGTTCTCGTACGTCGGTCTCGTCTACGGCTGCGGCCTCTCCGCGATGTACGCCTTCGCGCTCTACCACGCGTGCATGAATCGCATCTTCCTGTTCGTACCGGGCGAAACACCGATAGCCGTCATAGTGGACTACATGGGAATGATTTTTCAATTTATCCACAATACGTTATCGTGGTTGGTTTTCGCATTCGGTCAAAACCGTGTAAAGTCGATCGTGGAGAATTTCGTCAGAGCCGAAAATACCTCGATTAAGCTTGGAATTCCCGAGGACTACGATAAATACTTCAGAGAATTCGGAACTTTTGTGACGATAATCAGTATAATGTTCTTTGCCTCGTTGGCATTCTCGATGGCATCATGGACCTATTACAAGAATTTCGACACGTTAATTTGGGTGACCTACTACGTGCCGTCGATCAGTTCGTTCAATATGCAGATAATTTTTGTATGGGCTCTCACACTCGTCAAAAATAAATTTCATCGTCTTAACGAGAGAGTTAAGTCTTTGATGCAGAACGATTGTTCCAATGCAAACGAAACTAATGTCGCATCATCGCCGGGATCGACGAGGCGCTACAGGTAGATCAACTCCTTTCCACGAAACGACCGTTCGACGCTCGTAATTTAAACGAATTTTTTTTATCCATGAAAAATACACTCGTAGCTCCAACTCTGGTCTCCTGGTGGAGAGAATTGACATGGTGTCCCAGCTGCATCGCGAGCTGAGAGACGTACTTTCCCTTATCGAGGGACACTTTGCTCTGATTATCCTGTCGGGCATCGTGGATAGTTTCACGTGGCTGACACTTGATATTTACGACTCGTATTTTTACATGAAAGCAACGGAAGGGCCGAGCAAACGGAGAAATTTTTTTCATGTGGCGGCCGTGAGCCACTGGCTACTCCGCAGTGTCTCCATTCTGATTGGAATATCTAAGATCTCCGGTTCCACTATACGCGAGGTTTCTCATACGGCTATATCGCCTGACTAAAATCAGAAAGGCGTATCTCATATACTTAAACACAGAAAATACATCACCCTGAAGATGTCTGCATGGGACCGAATTTCAGCAAGTCATAACAAGGTTGTGTTTCGAAAATTCTAGAAGTAAAGAATTTGTTTTCTTCCTAAAGCAGTGCATTGACAGAGACTTCCCATTGATGAAATTTGATGTCTTTGGGGTCATGAAAATACGCCGTTATTATTTTAGTCACGCTGTATTTTGCTTAACTCGAGCTTACTATTGTCAAAAAGTGGCCATCTTCTTATTTGCTGGTTCTGCGAAACCCTACGGATTCTATAATTTTTCATATTATCTATATGATGGTTTTTAATGCATTAACGGGGGTGCGTGCGAAATTTTCGCAGGTGGTAAGCTAGGGTTAAGACTCCGCGATTCAAACTCATGCTAAGACACGCTATAATCCGCAGGCTAACAACACCGGAAATATCCTTCACGCCGTGCTCAACAATTGTCCAATGTTCGGTGACACTCGTGAAGCAGCGGTAAGCTTCTTAATATTTTTTTCTCCCCTGTACGAGGTAATGCAAAAATTTGATGGCGTTTTCAGAAACTCAACGTTCTTTCTCTCGATCTACTTCACAACAGAGTGAGCATATCGCTGCTGGGCTTCTTCGACCTCAATGATTTTCTAATTTGCGGCGTAGGTTGAAGAACTTTTTCAGTATCTGCACGAAAAATATATCGATTTAGTGAAAAAAAAAGATTTTGCACGGTTATCATTTTATACTAGTTTTATACCTAATGATAATTGACATTGATAAAGGGCCATCGAGTCAAGTCCTTCAGCCCTCTAATTTAATATTTAATCTTGTGTCGTAGACGATCGCAACTATCACCACCTATCTGACGATAATGCTGCAACTTTAAAGCTATCAAATTGATCGCATCCGAACACCTAGACAGCGAGGTCGATTATACTAATTGAAGAGTGCGCGCCAAGCGTCGACCGGGAAAAAGTCGATTACTCGGAGGAGGAAAAAAGTTAGTTGCGCACCAACCGGGAAATGAAGAAGGGGACAAAGAGGACGGAGATCAAAAAGCGTTCTCCAACTTTTCGTCTACTGTATTATTGGGGAAAATTTCTTGGCATCAATCCATTGAGACTTTCGAATAACAATAAACTCGAGTTCTCGTATTTGAGCGTTTTTTACGGTTGCTCTCTGGGCACGATTTATTGTTACATTTTTTATCGCGCTCTTATGAGTCGTTTCGAGTATTACCTGCCGACCGAAACACCGATCGCTATGGTAGCAAATGTTATCGGTATCTGCTGTCAGTTCTTGGAGATCACGTTGATGTGGTTCTTATTCGCGATTCGTCAAAATCACATTGACCGTTTGCTGAAGAGTTTTACGAAAGTCGAGAGAATATCAGCGAAGCTCGGCATACCGGACGAGTACGATAAAGATTTGCGCAAATTTGGAATTTCCGTGACGATCAACAATTTTATCTATCTCGCTTCGATGTCGTTCTCGCACGCTATGTTGCACTATTATCCGTATTATAAAGATTTACTGTTCATACCGTTCAATGTGCCCAGAATAGCGTCGTTTAACGTGGAAATGCTGTTTCTCTGCAGTCTGCTCAGCGTTAAACAGAAATTTCGTCGGCTCAACGAAAAAGTTAGATTATTAATGTGCGACGATTGTTCCAAAATCAATGAGATAAATACGCAGCGGTTTTTGGGATCGACAGGAAATTCAAGGTATTTCATGGTTAAGTTAAATTTGAAGAAGTTAAATTTGAAGAAGTTAAATTTGAAGAAGTTAAATTTGAAGAAGTTAAATTTGAAGAAGTTAAATTTGAAGAAGTTAAATTTGAAGAAGTTAAATTCGATGAAGTTAAATTCGATGAAGTTAAATTCGATGAAGTTAAATTCGATGAAGTTAAATTCGATGAAGTTAAATTCGATGAAGTTAAATTCGATGAAGTTAAATTCGATGAAGTTAAATTCGATGAAGTTAAATTCGATGAAGTTAAATTCGAAGAAATTAAATTGGAAGAAGTTAAATTCGAAGACGTGTAAATGTAAAATTAATTAAAAATATACTTGCAGGGGCAAGACCGTTCTTCTTCCGGAAAGAATCTTTCTGGTGTCACAGATGCATCGCCAGTTGAGATACGTGCTTTATCATATAGTAGAGCACTTTGCTCCCCTGCTATTGTTCGGCATCGGGAATTATGTTACATGTATCCCTATGGTTGTCTACACAAACTATAAAAGCCTGAAGGATCTTAGATCGATGACAGGAACGACTGTGATATTTCACTTTGGCTGCGCCAGTCACTGGCTATTTTATTCGGTTCTTGTACTCATCGGATTTTCCATCGTTTGTGGCTCAACTACGGAGGAGGTTTCTATGCGAGCATTTAGCGCGAAGGCGCCAGTGATTGGATGCTTAATGACAGGACGTATCCAAAAATTATCTGTTCATGATAAAAATGGACGTAAAAATTTGAATTTGAAATTATAAAATGCCTCAAGAAACACTCATTCACCTCTCCATTCGCTGGCTTGGTTCGCGCTATCTTCGCCATCCCTCACATGTGATCTTTAAAAAAAAGAATTCATCAATTTTCATTTGCAGGCGAATAATACCGGAAATATGCTTCACGGCATGCTCAATAATTGCAAAAGTGTCGAGGGCACTCGAGAATTAGCGGTAAGCCTCGCATACTCTTTTCTCATCTGAGTCGTTACTGAGATGAGAAAAGCGTACGAAACAGTAACGAATTTACGATGTTTTCAGAAATTCAACGTTCTCTCCCTCGATCTATTGCAAAACCGAGTGAGCATCTCCCTGTTCGGCTTGTTCGAGCTCGACAATTACTTCTTTTACGGGGTGAGTTGAAAATTTCATCGACGCCGTTGCATTCGATAAGTACAACTTTATTAATATGATCTCTGATATTGCAGATTATGGGGACGGCTGTTACATATTTTACGATAATGCTGCAACTGTACGATTAAAAAAAATTCACGATCATTACACATCGAATGACCATCAACTGCTCACTATAAAAAAATACTAATACATCAATGAGATAGAACTTTAGATAATGGATCTATGCTCGTATTGTACGTTGCACAGAAGGCGTTCGAGTTCGTTATGTTAATTGACGTTCCCAAGTGCTTTGCAGTCGACATTGAAGTACAATGTCAACGGTTGAAGCTGAAAGGTCAGTTGTAAAGTTACGGAGAAACAAGAAAGAACCGAACGAATGCCGATGAATAAAACATCGCTTAATCTTTGCTCATTACATTACCGAGCAGAATTCGTTGGACTTTATCCGTTAACTCTGTCGGTAAACAGTCAACAGTTTTGTATCAATTTGTACAAAAAATAAATCTATCGCATTGAGTAATGTTAAATTGAATTTAATCACAAGCCCGAAAGCCTTTCTTATAATAGGAAAATTAATAGGAAAATTAACAGGACAATTAACAGGGCAATTGACAGGATAATTAATAGGACAATTAATAGAAAAACTATTAAGAAAATTATTGGGCAAAATAATAGGAACATTTATAATGCGCGAACGTGTTTGGGTATGGCAAACCACCTTGCATCTGTCGACCGTCGTTCAATCTACATTAGCAACGACGCGGTGCATTATTCAGGTGCATTATCCAAATTGAATATTCGCAGTGCATTCCCACCGACCCAGCGTCTTGATTGGCTGAGCCCGAACGAATAGTAGCAAAGTTACCGATAAATGACGAACAAAGAAATGGCCATGAAAGTAAGATCGCCTATTTTTGGAACTCAATGAATTTATGATTTACAGCGTAGGTCGAAATATATTTCTGAACCAACAGTACTTACAGAAATTATTAATAATTATTTTCAATAAGTTCCCAGTTTATTGCAGGTCGTCGCTAATGGCAACTGGCTTGCTGACGATGATGCTGGCTTGCTGACGATGACGGCACAAAACGACCGGTCGTTTTTTTTGGTCGTATGGTGGTATGGTCGCTCGATTTGCCAGGGAACTCTTATGCGACGCGCGAACGAGGTACCGGTGGACGTCGCCGGTCGAGATCCTTTTAGAATCAATCATCGAGCCATCCACCCGTGGAAATGTCGCGCTCGAGTACATTATCCAAATTAAATATAATAAGTGTGCATTATCGAGCGTCAACGGAGTAACAAAAGTCGACGGTCGAAATTCAAAGAACAGTAGGAAAGTTGCGTCCGAATGGTACAGAACGGAGCGGTCATGAGAAAGAAGTCCCGTACTTTAGTGACGTTGTTTTATTGGCTAAAATTCCTCGGCCTTAATCCGTTAAAAATATCGAAAGGCAATGAACTCGAGTTCTCATATTTCGGTCTGGTCTACGGTTGTCTCCTCACCGCGATAAATTCTTACTTATCGTACGGCATAATTGTCGAACGGTCGAAAATAATACTGCCCGGCGATTCTCCGATCGGTCAGATAGTCGACTTTGTCGGGATAATCAGTGCATTCCTCGAGAGTGCGTTAACGTGGCTGAGCTTCAGATTTTCACAATATCGCGTCAAGCACATCGTCGAGAGCTTCTTGAAAGCTCGGAAGATATCGGTCGCGCTCGGAATCCCGGAGGATTCCGAGAAGCGCCTCAGGCAACTCGGACTTCGTTTGTTAATGGTCAATTGCGTGTATATTAGTTTGATGATATTCAACAACTCGGTGACGATAAATTATACGAACCTTCGCACGGACTTTTGGATATTCTACGGCATAATCCGAATGAGCTCGTTAAACATGCTAACGATCTTTCTCTCGAGTTTCGTAATCGTTGAACAGAAGTTTCGGCAACTAAACGACAAAGTGCGTTTCTTAATGCGATACGCTTCGGACGACGAAGTGTCCCTACGATCGACGAGACATTCGAGGTAAATTCGGCTGTTCGAGGACTTTCGTAATTGCCGAATTAGCAATTACGAAAATTCCACGTTGAAAGTATATGAATTAAAATATAATTGCAGTCACCGACAGCGGTGGATGCGCGGTTGGCGCACGGCTCCGGTGGTCTCCTGACTCAAACACAATCGTTCGCGGTCAGTGCTTGGATGGGTGACCGCTTAGCCGTGCGATAGCTGGCGCATCGACCGGTGAGCGGCAGGCCCTTTCTTCTGAAACTTTGGTGTTTCTTGCACTTTACTCAAGTGCAAAGATACCGGAGGATCAGTAGAATATCGCCAGCTGTACCAACATGGGTTTTCCGCAGTTTCCCTGTGTCCTCTGCGAATGCGGTACAGTTAGGGGGAAGTAGGGGAGAGCGGAGCAAAATGGCACAGCGGGGCAAAACGGGATTATGAGACAAAACGCAATTTTCCAATAACTCTTGGATGGTGGCAATGGTCGTCTGTAAGGAAAAACGGGGTTGATAACCCAGATGTATCGTTGGGACAAAATGGGGCATCCAAGAATTATTGGAAAATTGAGTTTTGCCCTCTCTGTCCCGTTTTGCCCCACTGTCCCATTTTGCCCCGCTCTCCCCTAAGTCTGCTGCGGACGCACGGAATTGGAGTAGGTTAGCGAAGTGCGGGTAGGAAAGTGGTAGAATAGGTACGGGGTTAGGCTAGGGGGGGAGGTAAGGTAAAAACCCCTAAAGGGTATACCTGGTACGAGACATTAATTTAAAATATATATATATATATATATATATATATATATATATATATATATAATTGCAATCGAAGGACCATTCTTATCCCGGAGAAAATCGAGGCACTTGCCCAGCTGCATCGACAGCTCAGAGACGTGACCGATCGCATTCAGGAGCATTGCGGTGGACTCGTCACGTGCAACATCATTTCAAAGCTGATGATTCTGACGATCGACGTCTATATCGCGTATCGGTTTCTGAAGAGACACAGCGGCCCGATCACGGCACCGGAAATTTCATACGTGTTTATCATTCTTGTCTGGATATTTATCCCTGTACTGATACTAACTTTGATATCCAACGTCTGCGGCTCTCTCTCCGACGAGGTACCTCAAGAGCGTGTAAAATACCGCAATCGGTAATGGCAACTGTAATTGATTTTTTTTTTTTTTTTTTTTTTCTTTCAGGCCAACGAAACTGGAAATATTCTGCACGCAACGTTGAACGATCATGACGATTTCGGCGATACCGAAACAGCTGCGGTAAGCCTTTCATTGAAACTATCTTTTCCATCGAGCATTCGTCACTGAGTTATCAAATTTTTCAGAAATTTTGCTTGCTCTCGATGGAGCTACTTAAAAATCGTGTGAAAATTTCGCTCCTCGGCTGTCTCGATTTGGACCAATTTTTCGTCTACAGCGTAGGTCGAAAAGTTTTCCGACTAATTAGGTACGGTTAATGAACCGTTTTTTTTAAATGCATGTACCGTTTTTTTTGCAGACTATCGGAACGGCTACAACATTCCTTTCGATAATGTTGCAATTTTATAATTAAATGTAATTTATATCGTTGCACGCGGTTACAATAAAATAAAATGCCAATCACTGAATTCCTGTGGACCAAGGCACGCAATACGACACGGTGAATAATTATTTTTAACGAGCTCGTCATTTATTGCAGGTCGTCGCAATGGCAACTGGCTTGCAGACTATACTGCAGGTTTTGAAATAAAAATTGAAGCACATATTCTACCGAATGGAAATGCAAAATGTTTCGTTTTTTTCGGATCCAAAGCTCAGATGTAAAAAATAAACAGCTTCGTGACAATTGAATTTTTCGTATGTATATCCGATGATTGCACTTGGAATTGAAAACTCTTGCATCGACGCGTGAACGAGGTCCCGGTGGACGTCGCCGGTCGAGACCCTTTTAGAATCAATCATCGAGCCATCGAGCCGCGGAAATGTCGCGCTCGAGTACATAATCCAAATTAAATATAGTAAGTGTGCATTATCGAGCGACAACGGAGTAACAAAAGTCGACGGTCGAAATTGAAAGGACAGTAGGAAAGTTGCGTCCGAATCGTATAGAACGGAGCGGAAATGAGAAAGAACTCGCGTACTTTCGTGACGCTGTTTTATTGGCTAAAATTTCTCGGCCTTAATCCGTTAAAATTATCGAAAGGCAATGAACTCGAGTTTTCATATTTCGGTCTGGTCTACGGTTGTCTCTTCACCGCGATAAATTCGTACGTATCGTACGGCATAATTGTCGATCGGTCGAAAATGATACTGCCCGGTGATTCTCCGATCGGTCAAATAGTCGATTTTATCGGGATATTCAGTGGGTTCCTCGGGGGTGCGTTAATGTGGCTGAGCTTCAGATTTTTTCAAAATCGTGTCAAGCTCATCGTCGAGAGCTTCTTGAAGGCTCAGAAGATATCGGTCGAGCTCGGAATCCCGGAGGATTCCGAGAGGCGACTCAGGGATCTCGGACTTTGTCTGTTAACGGTCAATTGTCTGTACGCTGCTTGGACGATATTCAACACTTTGGGGACGAGAAGTTTTACTAAAGTTCACATGCTCCTATGGATATTGTACGACATCATGCAACTAAGCTCTTACAACATGGTGACGATGTTCCTCTCGAGTTGCATCACCGTTAAACAGAAGTTTCGGCAATTGAACGACAAAGTGCGTTTCGTAATGCGAAACGCTTCGGACTACGAAGTGTCAACACGAACGACGAGACACTCGAGGTAAATTGATTCGGCGATTACGAAAGTTCCATTTTGGACGTAAGGTAAGTGGCCCAGTTTCCGCCACCTTTAGACCCAGTTTCCGCCATCTTCAATTGTTAAGAGGAACATTTTATCAAAAATATACTCATCGTGGCTGAAGGACTTCGGTCGATGGCCAATTGGCAGCATATGTGCAATATAAGTCTGTTATGTATAAAGAAAAAATGAAAACTGTTCCATGTTATTTACTGCTAATAAATTACTTCTACTACTATACTTATCGCTTCATTAATCAAGAGTGAACCGCTCTTCAGCATGCCGTTAATTTCGTTTGTATTTAACGTATACTGTATTTATTATTAGTATAAATTGCAATTAATGGCGGTAACTCGGACAGCGGCGGAAACTGGGCCGTTGACCTTAGTATGTTAATGGAAATATAATTGCAGCCGAAGGAGCATTCTTATCTCGGAGAGCATCGAGACAATTTCCAAGCTGCATCGGCAGCTCAGAGACTTGACCGATCGCATTCAAGAGCATTGCGGTGGATTCGTCACGTGCAACATCGTTGCAGAGCTGATGACTCTGAACATGTGCGTTCATATCGTGTATCGGTTCATGAAGAGACACAGCGGCCCGATCACAACACCGGAAATTTTATACGTGTTTGCCATTTGTTTCTGGATATGTTTGCCTGTACTGATACTGACTCTGATATCCAACGTCTGCGGCTCTCTCTCCGACGAGGTACCTCAAGAGCGTATGAAATACACTAGGGCCTCGACTTCATTCACAGCGGCGGGACCGGCTCCCGCTGACACCCACGAAAATCGAGGCTGCGCATGCCCCGCCCATATTAACTGTCGAGCATGGCAAATAGCTTACTGCGTCGATCGATATTCGCTCCGTGGTGGGGACTGTTACGGAAACCGAGGCCGCACAAATCGAGGTCCTAGTGTAACTGCAGTTGTACTGATAAAAGAGTACAGTTGAATCAACTAACATTCGGGCAGGGACGTTCAAATAAATATTTCGTTGGTCGAACAAAATATTTTAATGACTCAAAAATATTTTGGTGAAAAATACCAAAAAATTGTTGAACTAACCAATTTTTTAGGTGTAACCAACAAAATATTTAGTTGAAGGTCCCTGCCCGAATCTTAGTTGATTCAACCGTATTTTTTTTCATCAGTGTGGTAATGAAAAGTGTAATTGATTTTTTTTTTCTTAAAGGCCAACGACACTGGAAATATTCTGCATGCAACGATGAACGACCCTGATAACCTCGGCGACACCGGAACGGCTGCGGTAAGACTCTGACGGATACTCACACAGTAAAATAGATACCAACGTTTCTTGTCAACGAAGATCCCAGGTTATTTTCTTCTTAATTTCACAAAGAAATTTTGTTCATGCTGTAAAAATGTTTGGTAATTTAACAAATTTATATTCTGTAAAATGAACAAGAAAATAATTGTGGAGGTTTATGGATGAAACAATTTGGTTAAAAGTACAAAATTTTTTTTAACGTGCACTTTTCATCCGAGCATTGGTCACTGTGTTAACTAATTTTTTCAGACATTCCACTTACTCTCGATGGAGCTACTTAAAAATCGTGTGAAAATCTCGCTGCTCGGCTGTCTCGATCTGGACCAATTTCTCGTGTACAGTGTAGGTCGATAAAAGTTTTCCGACTAATCGGGTACAACTTATGATCGAATTTTCTTTTTCTTTTAAATAAGTACCTTTTTTTGCAGATTATCGGAACGGCTACAATGCACCTTACGATAATGTTGCAATTTTATAATTAAAAGTCATGTTTACCGTCACATACGGATGCAATAAAATTAAATTCCAATCACTAAATTCCTTGCTCTCGCTCGATCTACTTCAGAACAAAGTGGGAATTGTGCTGCTCGGCTTTTTGGAACTCAACGAATGTATGGTTTACAACGTAGGTCGAAATATTTCTGAACGAACAGGTGGTTCCATAAACTATGAATAATTATTTCTAACAAGTTCGTAATTTATTGCAGGTCGACGCAACGGCAACTGGCTTGCTGACGATAATGATACAGTTTTGAAAAAAAAAAAATTGAAGCACACGTTCTTCCGATTAGAAAAGTAAAATGTTTCGTTTTTTCTGATTCAAAGCCCGGGTGTGAATGAATTATAGGTTTCTGGCGAACTCAATTTCTTCCTCTATACATCTGATGATTGCACGTGGAATTGAAAACTTTCACGCGTCGCGTGGACGAGGTCCCGGTCGACGTCGCCGGTCGAGACCCTTTTAGAATCAATCATCGAGCCATCCACCCGTGGAAATGTCGCGCTCGGGTACATTATCCAAATGAAATATAACAAGTCTGCATTATCGAGCGACAACGGAGTAACAAAAGTCGACTATCCGAATTGAAAGAACAGTAGGAATGTAGAGTCGGAATGGTACAGAACAGAGCTGACATGAGGAAGAACTCTCGAACTTTCGTGACGTTGTTTTATTGGCTAAAATTCCTCGGCCTTAATCCGTTGAAAATATCGAAAGGCAATGAACTCGAGTTCTCATATATCGGTCTGATCTACGGTTGTCTTCTCAGCGCGATCACTTTTTACGTTGTGTACGACGTCATTATCGAACGGTCGAAAATGGCATTGCCCGGCGATTCTCCGATCGGTCAGATAGTCGACTTCATCAGGATAATCAGTGTGTTCCTCGAAAATACGTTAATGTTTCTGAGCTTCAGATTTTTTCAAAATCGTGTCAAGCTCATCGTCGAGAGCTTTTTGAAAGCTCAGAAGATATCGGTCAAGCTCGGCAGCCCGGACGATTCGCAGAAGCGTCTCAGGCATCTCGGACTTGGTCTGTTAATTGTCAATTGCGTGTACACTAGTTGGATGATATTCAACAACACGGCGTTGATAAATCATCTTGACGGTCACGTGTTCATGTGGATATTCTTTTACATCATCCGACTGAGCTCGTTCAACATGGCGACGATCTTTCTCTGGAGTTTCGTGACCGTTAAACAGAAGTTTCGGCAACTAAACGACAAAGTGCGTTTCGTGGTGCATAGCTCTTCGGACGACGAAGCGCCCCGAGGATCGACGGGACATTCGAGGTAAATTAATCCAGCTATTACGAAAGTTCCACTTTGGAACACTGAGAGAAGGATCTAGTAAAAATGAATCTATATGATGAGACAAAACGCAATTTTCCAATAACTTTTGGATGGTGGCGATGGTGATACGTGGGACAAAACGGGTTTGAAAATCCGGCTGTATCTTTGGGACAAAATAGGGCATCCAAAAATTATTGGAAAATTGAGTTTTGTCCTAACTGTCCCGTTTTGCCCCGCTGTGCTATCTTCCCCGGATCTCCCCAGTACCGGAAGCACCGGATTTATAAGAATTTTTCTTAGATATTGTGGTAAAAATTCTTGGAAATCTGAGGCTTTCTGCCATAGGTGGCGCCCTGACGTCCTACTACTATGTGCTTCGGTAATTTTTTTTAGATGACCGATAATTTTTACTAGATCCTTCTCTGGATGAAGCATATTAATGGAAATATATTCCATTATCGTAGCCGAAGGACCATTCTTATCTCGGAGAGAATCGACACAATTTCCCAGCTGCACCGACAGCTCAGAGACGTGACCGTTCGCATTCAAGAGCATTGCGGTGGATTCGTCGCGTGTCACGTCATTACGGAGCTGATGACTTTGACGATCATCGTCCATGCCGCGTATCTGTTCCTGAGGAGACACGGCGGCCCGATCACAGCATCGGAAATTTCATACGTGTTTATCATTCTTTTCTGCATAATTTTTCCTGTGCTGATACTGACTCTGATATCCAACGTCAGCGGCTCTCTCTCCGACGAGGTGCCTTAACAGCGTGCGAAATACCGCGGTCGGTAAGGAAAATTGTAACTAATTTTTTATTCTTAAAGGCCAACGAAACCGGAAATATTCTGCACGCAACACTGAACTATCGTGACAATTTCGGTGATACCGATATAGCGGCGGTAAGCTTTTCATGGAAACTCCATTTTCATCAGAGAATTCGTCACTGGGTTACGGAATTTTTCAGAAATTTCACTTGTTCTCGATGGACCTACTTAAAAATCGAGTGAAAATTTCGTTACTCGGCTGCCTCGATCTGGACCACTTTTTTGTGTACAGCGTAGGTCGAAAAGTCTTCCGACTAATTAGGTACAGCTAACAAAAGGATTTTTTTTTAATGCAAGTACCGTTTTTTTTTTTTTTTTTGTGTAGATTATTGGATCGGCTACAACTTTTCTTACGATAATGTTGCAATTTTATAATTAAAAGTAATTTTTATCGTCGAGGACCAAGACACGACCACGATGCCCAGCCAGCCACGGGCGTCCTGTGCTTATCGCTAAATAATGAGAGGTACAGGCCGTCGGATCGCTTTATTATCCATTATCAATTTTTCCACGCTTGACATTAGAAAATTCCCATTATGCAACTTGAGCAATTATAGTTATATAAATGATTTTTTTTCTTTTTTTTTTTTCGTTAAGATAACCACATTACTTGCGAGCAACATGGGCGAAAAATCGCCTAATGTCGACCAACGATCATTATCAACTCGTGCGCATGCGCAGTACTGCTTCATTATTCCCTGGGGATTAATGAAACAGCTCGCTTTGCTCAAGCAGAAAACTTCACACTCAGCGAAAATTCCGCATTTCCCTCCCTTCCAGCACAATATACCATTAACAAACTCCTAATTTCTTGCAGATAGTCGCAATGGCAGCCGGCCTGTTCACGATGATGTTGCAGTATTTAAATTTAAAAAAAAAAAACACATATATTTCCGAATCAAAATATGGCTTGCGTCGTTATTTCTAGTCCAAAGCCCAGGTGGGAATAAATTATAAGCTTCGGGCCAATTAAATATCTCCCTTCGTACATCTGATAATTGCACTTGGAATTGAAAACGCTTACGCGACGCGTGAGCGATGTCGCGATGGACGTCGCCGTTCGAGAACGTTATAGAATCAATCTTCGAGCCTTTCATCCGCGGAACTGTAGCGTTAGAGTACATTATCCAAATGAAATATAATAAGTGTCCATTATCGAGCGACAACGGAGTAACAAAAGTCGACGCTCGGAATCGAAGGAACAGTAGGAAAGTTGCGTACGAATGGTATAGAACAGAACGGACATGAGGAAGAACTCGAGTACTTTCGTCACGTTGTTTTATTGGCTAAAATTCCTCGGCCTTAATCCGTTGAAAATATCGAAAGGCAATGAACTCGAGTTCTCATATTTCGGTCTGGTCTACGGTTGTCTCCTCACCGCGATCAATTCTTTCGTATTCTACGGCATAATTATCGAACGTTCGAAAATGGTGCTGCCCGGCGATTCCCCGATCGGTCAGATAGTCGATTTTATCGGGATAATCAGTGGATTCCTCGAGGGTACGTTAACGTGGCTGAGCTTAAAATTTTTTCAAAATCGCGTCAAGCTCATCGTCGAGAGCTTCACGAAAGCTCGGAAGTTATCGGTCGATCTCGGAATCCCTGAGGATTCCGAGAGGCGTCTCAGGCATCTCGGACTTCGTCTGTTAACGATCAATTGCCTGTACGCTGCTTGGATGATATTCAACAATTCGACGACGAAAAATTATCCCAACTGTCACATGTTAGTATGGATATTCTATGGCGTGATACGACTGAGCTCCTTCAACATGCTGACGATCTTTCTCACGAGTCTCCTGAACGTTAAACAGAAGTTTCGGCAATTGAACGACAAAGTGCGTTTCGTAATGCGAAACGCTTCGGACGACGAACCGTCCCAGCGATCGACGAGACACTCGAGGTAAATTAATTCGACGAGACACTCGAATCAAATTAATCACGAAAGCTCCACTTTGGAAGTATGTTAATGGGAATATAATTGCAGCCGAAGGACCATTCTTATCTCGGAGAGAATCGAGACGATCTCCCAGCTGCATCGACAGCTCAGAGACGTGACCGATCGCATTCAAGAGCATTGCGGTGGATTCGTCGTGTGCCACATCATTGCGGAGCTGACGACTCTGACTATCGACGTTCATATCGTGTATCGGTTCCTGAAGAGACGCAGCGGCCCGATCACAACGCCGGAAATTTCATACGCGTTTGTCATTTGTTTCTGGATATTTTTACCTGTACTGATACTGACCCTGATTTCCAACGTCTGCGGCTCTCTCTCCGACGAGGTACCTGATGAGCGTGTCAAATACCGCGGTCGAGCAATGAAAACTGTAATTGATGTTTTTTTTTTTTTTTTCGTAAAGGCCAACGAAACTGGAAATATTCTACACGCGACGCTGAACGATCGTGACAATTTCGGCGATTCAGTTGCGGTAAGACTTTCATGGAAACTCCCCTTTCATCCGAACATTCGTCACTGAGTTATCAAATTTTTCAGAAATTTCACTTGCTCTCGTTGGAGCTACTCAAAAATCCAGTGAAAATTTCGTTACTCGGCTGTCTCGACGTCGACCAATTTTTCGTGTACAGCGTAGGTCCATCGAAGTCTTACGATTCATTATGTGCAGCTTTTGAACGGATTTTCGTTTTTTTTTTTTTTAATACAAGTACTGTTTTTTTGTTTGTTTACAGACTATCGGAACGGCTACCACATACCTTACGATAATGTTGCAATTTTATAATTAACAGTCATTTTTATCGTCGCATGCGGTTACAATAAATTAAAATTGCCAGTTACTGAGTGACCTGCGAAATAGTTGGTCGGAGACCAAGACACGACCACGAAGCCGATGAGCCACCGGAAACCTATCGCTCATCGCTGGAAAATGAGCAGTACAGGGCGTTGAACGTCGCTGTTATTATCGATTATCAATTTTTCCGCCTTGGGCGTTGGAAATTCCTCATTACGCAAATTGAGGATGTCGAGTGCGTGCGAAGAGGTCAACAACGACCGACGCCGTTCGTCGGAGGTGGAAGTGGCAGTTGGACACTCACGGACAAATGATGAGGACCAAAACGGATAGGAAAAAACGATCGCGCACGCTCCGAATGCTCTATTACTGGGGAAAATTTGTCGGCATCGTTCAGTTGACCCTCTCGAAAAACAACGAAATACTGTTCTCCTATCGCGGTATGTTCTACGGATTCGCCCTATGCGCATCATACACGTACATGTTTTACTACTTGCTCGCTGATCGCATGAAGATGTTGCTGCCAGGTGAGACACCGATCAGCATAATAGTAGACTTCATCGGTATAACCGCCGGATTTCTCGAGATTGTGCTAACGTGGGTGATCGCCGGGGTTCGTCAAAATCGTGTAAAGATCATCGTCGAGAGTTTCGCGAGAGCCGAGAAGATCTCGAGGGAATTGCGCATCCCGGAGGACTACGACAAACACTTCGGCGAACTTGGGCTCTATCTGACAATCGGTCATCTACTTTACGTACTCTGGAGGGCATTCAACAATTGGGCAATGGCACGTTTTTCCAATGGTCACGTACTCGTATGGACGTTCTACATGGTGCCTCGAGTGAATTCGTACAGCACGTTGATTCTCTTTATCTGGAGTCTCGCCATAGTCAGGCGGAAGTTTCGTCGACTGAACGACAGGATTCGTTTCGTAATGCGAAACGACATGACCGCGGGATTGCTCGGACGCTCGGGGTAAACCATTAGCCGGCCATGATGCTTCAGCTTTTGATGGAAATTGATCGATGAACTTTATGAATTGATCAATGGACTTTATAGATTGATTGACAGACTTTATGAATTGATCGATGATCTTTGTAGATTGATTGATAGACATTATGAATTGATCGATGAACATTACAGATTGATTGACAGACTTTATGAATTTATCGACGAACTTTATAGATTGATTGACAAATTTTATGAATTGATCGATGATCTTTGTAGATTGATTGATAGACATTATGAATTGATCGATGAACATTACAGATTGATTGACAGACTTTATGAATTTATCGACGAACTTTATAGATTGATTGACAAATTTTATGAATTGATCGATGATCTTTATAGATTGATTGATAGACATTATGAATTGATCGATGATCTTTGTAGATTGATTGATAGACATTATGAATTGATCGATGAACATTACAGATTGATTGACAGACTTTATGAATTTATCGACGAACTTTATAGATTGATTGACAAATTTTATGAATTGATCGATGATCTTTATAGATTGATTGATAGACATTATGAATTGATCGATGAACATTACAGATTGATTGAGAGACTTTATGAATTTATCGACGAACTTTATAGATTGATTGACAAATTTTGTGAATTGATCGATGAACTTTATAGATTGATTGATAAACTTTATAGATTGATTGATAAACTTTCTAGAATTGATCGATGAACTGTATGAATTGATCAATGAATTTTATACATCGATCGGTGAATTTTGTGCATAGATCGGTGAACATTATGAAATTATATTTTCAGCTGGAACGGTATGCATCACCCGGATAAAATCGATACGATTTCCCAGCTGCATCGCGAGCTAAGAGACGCGATTTGCCGTGTCAGTGGTCATTTCGCTCTGATAATACTGCTGAACATCGTGACGGATTTCACGAATCTTGCGATCAATGTTCACGTTCTATACCGTGTGCTGAAGTTCTCTGGTCCACTGGAGGGAACGGTATATCCGGTTCTCGTCGTTTGCTGGATCTTAATTCCCGTCATCGTTCTGGCAGTGATATCGAGCGTTTGCGGCTCCACCGTTGACGAGGTGCCCGCAAAGACGCCCAAAGTGTAAAACAGTAAAACAACATGTTTTATGTTTCAGGCCAACGAGACCGGAAATATTCTACACTCGGTCATAAACAATTGCGAACATTTGTTGAACCTCCAGGAAGCCACGGTACGCTGCTCGAATCTTCAACGATTCCAGTTGCTCTCGCTCGATCTGCTGCAGAACCAAGTGAAAATTTCGCTGTTCGGCTTCCTCGATCTGAACGCTTTTTGCATGTACAGCGTAAGTTCAAACATTCACCGACTCAAACCGTGCCTCTGTAAGTATCCGTTCATAGGAACGGATACTTTTAATCGCCCTCTTTTCGTTGCAGGTCATAGCAGCAGCGACCACCCACATAATGATAATGCTGCAATTTTATAATTAGCAACAGTCCGAATGATTGACGAACAGCCGCTCGTCGCTGTTCCAAGAGATCACGATTATAATAAAAGTTTACAACTAATTGCTTTATCCGTGACCGATCATCTTGATTATTCCACCCCTGAAACAACCGTACCGAGCTATTACGATAATGGAGCATGACGATGCGCCTTGCGAAGCGAACGCTCGTCGTCGGAGCTAAAAAGCCTCGTTGCACGTTGTACCGAGCCCTTCACCGATGTCCGCGCGATTCGAATAGAGCCGAACGGAGACGGATCGAGGACCGATGAAGAGCCGAAGAAATGGAGGAGCCTAAGCGTTCCCTTGCTTTTCGCACACTGCATTGCTGGGGCAAAATCGTCGGTCTCAGTCCGCTGAATTTAACGGAAAGCAACGAACTCGAGTTCTCATATTTCGGTCTCGTCTACGGATTTTTCCTCGGTGCGATTTATTCTTATATTTTTTATCTCGTCTTCGACGATCGGTTGAAGTCGTCGATGCCGTACGAGACGCCGGTCGCCGTCTTAGTGTTCTTCATCTGGATCACCAGCCAGTTTCTCCAAACTCTGCTTACCTGGCTCGTCTTTGCTGTCCGTCAGAATCGCATAAAGTCCATCGTCGCAAGTTCGCTCGAGGTCGGGAAGATCGCGAGAGCCCTCGGCATCTCTCAGGATTACGCGAAAGACTTCGGACAGCTCGGAGCTTACGTGGCTCTCACGAATTTTCTCTATGTCGCGACGTTGACCGTCACGCTGAAGGAGCTGAGCCGAAACACCAATTTCCACACGGCTCTGTGGTTGGCCTACGATCTACCTCGGATGGCATCGTTCAACGTGGAGATTCTCTTCGCGTGGAGTCTCGATGTTGTTAATAATAAATTTCTAGGGCTCAACAAAAAATTGCGACTCTTAACGGGCGAGGACTGTCGCGATGGAAATTATTGGTGTCGGAAACGAAAAGCTCTGAGAAGATCGAGTGCCCGATGCAAAAATTATCGGTAATATTTTTCATGTTTCATGTTTATTGTGTTTCTTAATAAATTTAAAAAAAATCGCCTAGAAAAGGGTCGATTTTCGATCGCGAAATATACTTTCTCGGCAATCAAAAGGATTTATCGAAAAATATTGATATTAATGTAAATAAATATACTTTTGTAACACATGCACAAAAAGTCCCACTTTTCGTGTCTGTAACGCGTGGCGAAAGTGGCGGTTTTTTGCATGCGCGGATCACACTAATTACTTGTTTACACGCTTTTTTCATAATCTTATGACTATCTAGTTATCTTTTCGCACACTTTCGCCATAAAAGGTGAGTTTTTGTGCACTTGTTACAAAAAGTAGTATACTTGTACGAAAAAACACTATAGGAGTCTCAACGTTGTTAATCATAAATTTCATGGGCTCAACGAGAAATTGCGTTTTTTAACGGGCGACGACAGTCGCGATAAAAATGATTGGTATCGAAGACGAAAACCGTTGCGAAGATCGAGGTAAAGTGCCTGATGCAAAAATGATCGGTCAAATTTGTCATATTTTTGGGATCGGCTGTGGTAATTTTAATAAATAAATTAAAAAATCGGCTCAAGTTTCTATCGCCAAATATACTTTTTCAGTAATAAAAATGATTAATCGAAAATAAATATATTTGTAGTTCCAGGCCTTATCGTCTGTCGGACAGAATAACGATGATGTCCGAGCTGCACCGTCGATTGAGAGATTTAGTTCGTGTAATCCAGATGCACTTCGCTATGATAATTCTGTTCTGCATCGCGTCACATTTCGCGCATATGGCGCTCAATTTTTACCTGATATATCGTTACGCTGAAATTTACCGTCTGACCGGTGAAATTAATTTTACATCCATGATTCCTCTCGGTACTTGGCTACTCGCTTCCATACTCGTGCTGGCTGTAATATCCAACGTTTGCGGTTCTACTTCAAACGAGGTTTCTCCGATAAGTCACACCAGTCCGCGCACCACCTTCGACATGCCTTTTATTCTAAACAGAAATTAATTTTATCGCCAGGCTAACGAGACGGGAAATATTCTTCATGCCATCCAGAACGATCGTAAAATTTTTAAGAACAGCGAAGAAATCGCGGTAAGAATTGGTAAATGAAATGAGCAATGCAAATTTTTTTATTCAACATTTTTCAGAACTTCAACATACTCTCCCTCGATCTGCTGAAGAACCGGGTGAGCGTGTCGATATTCGGCTTTTTCGAGCTCAACTATTTTTTTGTATTCAGCGTAAGTTTACTCAGTAGTTGTCCAGGTGAGATTCAACCATTGGCACCAGTCCCGAAATTACGTATTTCCACTATGACGTCACTTCCGGTCGAAAAAATGAGATTTTCAAACCGGATGTGACGTATTTCCGATATAACGTCACTTCCGGTCGAAAAATTAGGTTTTCAAAGCGAAAGTCACGTATTTCCGGTATGTCGTCACTTCAGGTCGAAAAATGAGATCCTCAGACCGGAAGTGACGTCGAGAGCGATGAGCCGTTCTCCCAGTTACGTCAGAGTCCCACCTGGGTGGTATCGACCATCCCAGCAGAATGGGCATTCACTCTCATTGAAGTACTCTTTTTTGTTCCAGGCTACAGCGACTGCGGCGACGTATCTTGTAATAATGCTGCAATTTTATAGATAATAAATGATTGCCGCAAGGGTCAATAGACATTGAATGATAGGTTGTTCGGTGAGTTGCCGTCGTTACGATGCTTGTTTAATGAATTGCCGTCGTTGCTAATATACGCAATGACGCCTTCAGCAGAAACACAGAAACTGAACGGAAGGGAAGATAGAGTGCATTAAATTTTTGAGCTTACACACACGCAGGTCACCATGGGCAGGCTCCACGAAGATTAAAAAAAAAACGACCGAAAAATAAATTCATTAAAATAATTTTTTTAATTAAACAGTTGAATTTAATCTTCATTGACAAACACGTCGTGAACATTCGCGTGTGAAATGGCACCGCGGAGAACCGGCGATCATCTGCGAATTGTGAGAGGTCTCTACGTTTTTTGGAGAATTCTCGGTCTGTGTCCGTTCGTCCCAGTGAAAGGTGGCGAAATACTTCGTTTCTCGTACGTCGGAGTCGTTTACACGACGATAATCACTCTCGCTTACTTAGTGATTTACTTTCGAGCGATCGCTAATCGAATGAATTTTGTTTTATCGCGCGAGACTTCCATGTACATGATATCCGATATTTCCGGAGCGACGGTCGAATTTCTGGTGATCGTCGCAGCCTGGTTGGGTTTTGCTCTTCGTCGGAACGAACTCAAGAGGATATTGAAGGGGTTAAAGAATATCCACGTGATTTTTAAGGACATCGGCATCGATCAAGATTTCGGAAGGATCGTCACGACCGCGAAAATTCATACATTTTTCGTGAACATCATTTGGCTCGCGCTCTTCTGTTGGGATCACGCGCTGCTCGCCGATAACACAGCATTCGAACTCGCAATTTGGATACCCTTTAATTTTCCGCGTGTTATAACCCACAACGTGATGATAATGTTCATCGACGCCATGCTGATCGTGAATAAATTCTTTCGTTTGTTGAATCAAAAGATTTACGATCTATCGAACGCGGTTACGTCGAGGCCGCGTCTGATCGTCGGAAGGAATTGGAGAGGCTCGAATAACTGTTGGTGAGTAGAATTGCCGTTGAAATTTAAAGATTTTTTTTTTTTACGACAAATCTGAGTCTCATTCAATTCCAGCTTCGAATCCGTCCTCAGGCTTGGTCCGTTGGAGGCTTACGGCGATATTCACTCGGACCTCGTTATCCTGACGAAAATGATAGTGGACTTCTTTTCTCTGTCGATTATACTCACTCTGATCGTAAACTACATTCAGATGGCATCCGATTTCTACATTGTGTGCGTTCTGGCAAGGGATTCGATATTCGCGAACTGGCGAGAAAGAGGGACACTAGCAGCGAGGTTCTGCTGGGGCTGCGTCCACTTTGTGGAGATCGCGATCATGATGGCCGTTTCCGATTCAACTGCCAACGAGGTTCTTACATCGACTGTTTCCGATAAATACACAAATCACACTTTTTACACTCGGTGCGAAAGTGTCAGTTTTACGCCCGAGTGCGCAAAGCCCAACTTTCACACCGTGTGAAGTAAAATTTTTAATCTGAACTCGTGTGATTACAGCACTCGTCACGAAAAGTTTTATCGCACTTGTATCGTTAAGTACTATTTCCTAACGCATGCACGTAAAATCCCGCTTTCCGTCCTGTTCAGTGACCGCAGAAAGACACTTTTTCGCATCGCGTGCGAGAAAAATACTGCGCATGGGTACAAACGCATGGTCTTTGTTTCTCGCACTAGTGCGAGAAAGTGCTTTTCTGCCCACACTTCCCATTAACGAAAAGCGTGATTTTTGTGAATTTGTTTGGAGAAATTATGCGAATGACAGTGGCGTAAAAAGGGCGTAAAAAGTCCCTTTCTACGCCATTGCCATACAAATAACTATTGTACCTAGCAAACATTTTATCCAACAGGCCAATCGAGCCGGAAGTGTCCTTCACAAAATGTTAACTTCCGCTCATACTGAAAACTACTTGGCCCCGGTAAAATCGTTCCAGTATCACGCTTATTGCCTTTTCCGTTGAACCGAAACTATATATCTTATAATTGATTGTCGTCACAGGCGCAGATTTTGTCGTTCCGATTACTACGGAGACGTTTGAAAATCGAGGTGTACGGATTGTTCGAAATGAGACTCTCCATGATTCACGGGGTAAAGTTGACGCGAATCAATTTCAATCAAAACATCGGAATGTTTTATGGTCATTTGCTGGGTTTCAGAATGTGTTTTTGTCAATCAGATTATCGGTATGGTGGGAACTTACATAACGGTTGCGATGCAACTCGATGCCCAAGACATTCTGCAGAAGAAGATCGCCAATTCGTTCTCCCAACCGTTCGGATCCGAGTCCGAATCATGGAATAGTTCGACAACAAAGTCACTTTAGCCTGGACAAAACACCATTCAGAACTACTCAGCCGACAATCATGATTCAATCCGACAATCGAGGATAATCAGAAAATTAATCTTGCAAACAATAAAGTACCGCATCGTGCAATTGCTCCGATGATTTTTTTTTTTACCTTTACACACCGATTATCACGTTTGAGTTATGAAATTTTCCGTACGCTCGGAAGATCGCAATGTGCAATTAATTTAATAAAGCAAATGGAAAATAAATTAAATTGGGTATCTCGTCAAAGTACAACAACGCTCAAAGATCATGTAGGGTAAAAGTGGTGAATATGGCCCACCTCGATTAACACGTAAATCAATGATATGTAGACCGGGCCATATTCCGCACTTTTACCCTATGTCTATTAGAAAATTCTCGGTGTATTCCCTTTCGATTTTCCCAAAGATGGTGTTATTCCATTCTCGTACGGAGGAGCTATTTTCTCGCTGATCCTCGCAGTGAGTCGCATTAGCCTCGAACCGACACCATTGAGAGCCACTCGGATGACAATCAAGATTCGACCCGACGACAGAGGGTAATCAGGAAAGGAATCTTGAAAATAATAAATTACCGCATCGTGCAATTACTGCCATGGTATTTTTTTATAATCTTTTGCACACCTATCATCCCGTTTGAGTTATGACTATTCCTCTATGGTTGACGGTTACGATGTGAAATTAATTTAATAAAGCAAATGGATAATATGTCGAAGTGCGTACGACGCAGTTGACTCTGTGGAAAAGGTTTCCTCGTCATACGCGGAGTACAACAACGCTCGACGGTATGACATCGAGGATTTTGCATCTCTATTGGAAAATTCTCGGTGTATTTCCTTTCAATTTTTCCGAAGATGGTGCTATTCGATTCTCGTACGGCGGGGCTATTTTCTCGCTGATCCTCGCAGTGACCTGCAGCGTGTCTTATTTCCGAGTCATCACAGGTCGAATCAATTTTTCTCTTCCCCGCGCATCGCCGATGTCTGTGATCGCCAATCTTGCGGGACTCTCGATCGAGTACAGCTCACTCATGTGGTCCTGGCTGTTCTTCGGTCTTCGGCGAAAACAACTGCGGAGGATAGCAGTACGATTTAAGAAAATCAACGAGACCTTCGCGGATCATGATATGCGAGTCGACGACACAAGATTCTTCAGGGAAGTCACGATTCATCTGATTCTCGTGAATACCGCTTGGGGTTTGATCTGCACCTGCAGCTATCTGCTCCTTCTACACTTCGAACCCTGGAAGCTGGCAATGTGGATGGTACTGAATGCTCTAAGGATAGTCAATCACAGCGTTGTACTGATGTTCGTCAGCGCGATGAGATTCATGAAGGAACGATTTCGGTCGTTGAATCAGAGGATTCGGTATCTTCCGGACGGAGATGCGATTTCGATAGTAGTTCGACGGAAGTTGAGAGGAAGAGAATCAACAAACGACGCGTAAGTAAACCTCATTTTTTGCCGTATAAGTTTGTGGAACGTTGAATTTCATTGATTCAATCGAATCTTGAATTTCAGACAAGAAACAGTTGCAACTCCGGGTCCGCTTGAGGTCTACGGTCGGATTCACGCGGAGCTAGTCGACCTCACGACTGTCTCGGTTGAATTTTTTGCCATCTCGATCTTGCTCGCAATCTTGTATGAATGCATCCAAATGGCTTCGGGTCTCTACGCCTTGTGCTTCGTTACCAAAGATGTGACGTGGTTTCTGGTGCCGATTGGGTGGAGTTTTTGGATCACCATATATCTGAGCGAGTTGGTCATCCTGGTTTCCGTTTGCGACTCGACGGACAAAGAGGTTTTGCGATCGATGGATCATGAATACATTCATGAATCTACTTGCTTTCGTAATATACCAATTATTTGGCGGCAGGCTAATCGGACGGGAAATGTTCTCCACGCAATGTTGTCCAACGGATCCTCGGCCAAATACGTGGACTCGGTAACGTCGTTCCTGCACAATTCACTTATCCAATTGCAATTGTTGTTGCAATCATGCAACTGCAATTATTGTAATCATGCGATCGCAATTATTGTAATCATGCGATCGCAATTATTGTAATCATGCGATTGCAATTGTTGTTGGAATCATGCAATTGCAATTGTTGTTGCAATCATGCAATTGCAATTATTGTTGCAATCATGCAATTGCAATTGTTGTTGCAATCATGCAATTACAATTGTTGTTGCAATCATGCAATTGCAATTGTTGTTGTAATCATGCAATTGCAATTGTTGTTGCAATCCTGCAAACGCAATTGTTGTTGAAATCATGCAATTGCAATTGTTGTTGCAAGCATGCAATTGCAATTGTTGTTGCAAGCATGCAACTGCAATTGTTGTTGCAAGCATGCAATTGGAATTGTTGTTGTAAGCATGCAACTGCAATTGTTGTTGCAAGCATGCAATTGCAATTGTTGTTGCAAGCATGCAACTGCAATTGTTGTTGCATTGAATGTATATGTCCGTGGTCGTAAGTATTATTGTAATTTCATAGGCGAAAGTACTTTCATTGAGGTTGCTGCAAAAACAGTTGAAGATCGAATTGTTCGGCTTGTTCCGGATACAGCTGGGTATAATTCACAGG
The DNA here is from genome assembly GCA_958510785.1 of Exephanes ischioxanthus. Taxonomy (NCBI): domain Eukaryota; kingdom Metazoa; phylum Arthropoda; class Insecta; order Hymenoptera; family Ichneumonidae; genus Exephanes; species Exephanes ischioxanthus. Next base: position 4,591,598 of record OY294016.1, read on the forward strand.
GTAAAAAAATAAATACAATTTAACACGTATTCTGTAATCGCATTCTCAAGTCTTTTGTCCGTTTCTGTTCAACAGATCATGGGCATGCTGGGAGTTTATATAACAATCATGATCCAGCTGGACAATCAAAGTATTCCGGAGAAATAATGTTACGACTCTCATGAAAGAATATTATTTGGGAAGTGCAAAGTGGTTGGCTGCGTTCCGACGTCAGAAGAACCTGGCTCGATTCAGACATTCGGTCACTTTGTGAACCAAACATACGGTTGTATTTCTTATTCCATGATGTTAATAAAATAAAATAAAATTAACTGCCTTAAAACAATTTATTTTCTTTATTCCGTGATCTACATTGATAACAAAAATACAGTTGAATGAACTAAAGATTCGGGCAGGGACGTTCAAATGAATATTTAGTTGGTCGAACAAAATATTTTAATGCCTCAAAAATATTGTTATGAAATCATCTAACATTTTTCTTAACCAGCGAACCTTCCAGCTGTATCAGCAAAATATGTATTTGAACGTGGCGGCCCGAATCTTCAGTTGATTCAATCGTGTTTTTTATCAGTATACAAAGCCCATCTATATAAGCAACCTAGTAAAGGCAATACCACGAGAAATTGGACAAATGAAGTAGTATTAGTAGTAGTAGTAGTAGTGGACATTTATTGATATCACTGACAACGCGTTTTCTTTTTCTTTTTTTTTCTGTTACAATATCTACTTACTTAATTACTTAATTACTTAATTACTTAATTACTTAATTACTTAATTACTTAATTACTTAATTACTTAATTACTTAATTACTTAATTACTTAATTACTTAATTACTTAATTACTTAATTACTTAATTACTTAATTACTTAATTACTTAATTACTTAATTACTTAATTACTTAATTACTTAATTACTTAATTACTTAATTACTTAATTACTTAATTACTTAATTACTTAATTACTTAATTACTTAATTACTTAATTACTTAATTACTTAATTACTTAATTACTTAATTACTTAATTACTTAATTACTTAATTACTTAATTACTTAATTACTTAATTACTTAATTACTTAATTACTTAATTACTTAATTACTTAATTATTTAATTACTTAATTACTTAATTACTTAATTACTTAATTACTTAATTACTTAATTACTTAATTACTTAATTACTTAATTACTTAATTACTTAATTACTTAAGGTGGGCCCTAAGCCGCTTATAGTGTTACTAATCAATGGATTATTGAGGCTTCATATAAGCCTTTCGTGCTTGAAGTGTGAGAGCGGAAACCTCATTGCAGGAAATTGCTAATGAACGGATCAGGTAATCACCCTGAAAGTCATTCCATCTGAAGATCGATTGCTATCGTTTTTCATTCCATTTTCCTGGCGCTAAAGAGACACTAAACTCGGTCGCTCAGCGATCAAGGTAAAATAACACCGAAGCACATCACACTCCATCTTCCTTATCGTACTACGATGTATCACTAGTGTAAAAGTAATGCTGGAAAAGTGCAGTCGAGAAAAGATGTTAAAGCCGTCAAGAAAGTCTTCGACAGCGGAGAGGCTCTTGTACCGCTACGGAAAATGTTTGGGCCTCTGTCCGTTCACCCTCGACGACGTTGAAATCTTCAAATTTTCCTATTACGGCCTCGTTTACGGAATAATCGTGAGCATCGCATTTTCGTGGATCTTCGTCAACGCGATAAAACGACGTGTGGAAACGAAACTTCCGGGTGAAACGCCCATGGCGATGATGGCAAATTGTTTAGCCGACATTGTTCAATTCGCCAGCATGTGCCTTACGTGGTTGATATTTGCCTTTCGTCAGAAGCGAATAGCGACGATCCTCGAGTCGTTCGTCGGAACTAGCGTCACGGCCTCCAAGCTCGGGATCGTAGGCTGTGAGAGGGACAGATTTTTCAAGAATCTGGCGATTCACGTGCTTCTGATAAACGTCAGTTTCTTGAGTTACATTGTGACCGACCACGCGCAATTGTTTTTGCAAGTAGATTTTTCCGACCCGACGTACTTTGTTCTCTTCAACGGTGGACACGTTATCTGCAGAAATCTCGTGATAATCTTCATTGATTCTCTTCTGCTCGTCAGAGACCGATTCGCCCGTCTCAACGAGGCCACGAGGGACCTGGCGATAATCGGACGAGGCGTCAGAAACGTCCAAAGCTTGCGAACCGGATGCGAAAGGTGCGAATTTTATTTTGATTTTTTGCCTCTCGACCACCAGATATTTTGTTGATAATTTGATGTTGATGTTATCGATCAAGCGCAGAGTGAGCTCGCTGACCGAGAGGATAGAAGTGATCGGACAACTTCATCGAGAGCTCACCGATCTCGCTGAGATGATAAGAGATTTTTTTTCACCACTGTTGCTCTTCATTGTCACCATGCACTTCATTCAGCTGGTGGCCAACTGCTACATCACTTGGCTGTCGATTCTGGGATATCGGAGCATGGACTGGGAAGACGCTGTCAGCTTCGTAATGATCGTTATTTGGCTGGCCGTGAATCTGATCGAACCTTTCGTCATCACCGAGGTTTGCAGTTCTACGAGCAATGAGGTTTGTCCTTTTTTTTTTTAGGTATATTATCATCACTGTAAAGAAATAATTCGCATGCAATTTAATGTACTGGTAGTCGACGTTTTTATGCGTAAACAGATATTTAAAAATACTATGCTTTTAAATTTATAAACACTATACTTTTAATCGTTTACATTAATCTTACTATAAAGTACGTTAATTCCACTCTAAAAGTACACCCATTTTTTATCACAGATTGTCTATTCAATTTTATGTACAAGTTTTTGCATAAAAACTTCCAATCCGATACACTATATTTACCATTTTTTTTTAACCGTGTATATTCTCCGACGAACACGAATCTTTCATTAGGCTCGTCGCACAGCTACGGTGCTTCATGAGATGTGGAACGAATGCAGTACCGCATCGGCGAGTTGTAGCCTCGTGGTAATTATTTGTGTTCATGTAACGTAGAAACGTTCGAGTGTCGTTATAAAAAAAATGACATTTAAGACATTTTTATGATTCAGATCGATATGGTTTCGTTTTCGTTGCTTCAAAATCGATTGAACATGACGCTGTACGGTTTCTTCGATTTGGACCCAACACTGATGAGCAAGGTGTGTTAAAATCCATAGCTCGATACCATTATTCTCTTCACCCGGATATTATTGTTTCAGATGATTGGAACTACGACCACTTACGTAATAATCATGATGCAACTCGATCAGCAGCAATCCGAGAAATATGCACATTGTCGACTGAGGTCAAGCCACTTCCATTGATTGTGTTATTCCTTTTTTGATCGTTAATAAAATTCATGCTCTATTGATCTAATCTATCCTATTATTCGAATTGTGTTAATTCGTCGAGTAAAAAAATGTATTTGCCATCGTCACATAACGCGAGCGGACAAAGTGTCGTCTGAATGCATTAAGGCGTTCGATGCAATCGTCATAATTTTGTTGTATCGGCAAGTACATAGTGCAGTAGCGACGACAAGGTCATTAGGTATTGCAATGATAGAGAGCGATACGCTTGATAAAAGCAGAAGCTTTCGCGAAACGCAGGAACTCAGTCCAAAACGTTATTGGAGTGCTGAAGTGAGCAATGGCGCACAAAACAAATGTACAATTGTGCACCGGTGTGCGGGAACACAATAATTCTTGGACTACCGGTCAGTCGGAGGAAATGAACAATAATCGGCTAATAAGCATACAATTCTGTACATAAAAAATTAATTTCTCCAGGCAGAAAATCAAAAACTTACGACTGCTACAAAGTTCTGGAAAAAAGCGCGTGGATATGGCGTATAGTGGGAATTTTTCCATTGACAATAAAAGGACCGATTGGTATGCGAAAATATAAGATACATAAATTCTATGTTGTTCACGGCGTTCTGATGTGCGCCGCCAGCATCGCAGATTGTATTTACGGGACGTTACTCTACAACAATTGGCTGAGGTAACATTTTCTCGAATAACTTGTACGAGTAAACTCAGGGATGTTGAATGGAGATCTTTTTGTTTCAAGCGATTCAACCAGAGTATCTGTGACATCGGCAACAATACTGATACGCACGTACGCGAGCCTGATGTGCATGAGCGTCGCTACAATTTGGCGCATCTTCCATCATGAGGAGGCAAGTAGTTTTGATCTTTAATCTGTAAGAATGGAGCGAAATTCTGTCGACATATGCGATACTACAAGAATGGTTTGCAGATGTCAGAAATCGTCGACACGATGGTGAGGCAAGATTTGATTCTGGAAAAAATGAACTGCTTTTTGCAGTACGAATCAAATGCCAAAATCATATGCGTATACGTTTGGACGATGTCATCGACAGTTTTGCTGTTGATGGCTTATGATTTTTACGCCTCGAGCCTGATGTATAAGACGTAAGTAATCGATTATGACGATGATGAACTTGTCCAATTGAATTCCACGAATTTATCTGATTGAAGGTCTACACTTTAATTTTTAGAGTTATGATACAATGGCTATTCTGGATTGTTCCGCTGGTAGCGCAGGTCCTCGATCTAACGATATTCGTATCGCTGGTGGGACTGCTGGGATTGAAATTTCGTGCTCTCAACACGAAAATAAAAACCGTCGTGATGAGAGCGAACTCATTTTCGCCGACGGTAATCGTTGTTGATTCGGTCCTCTGAATCTTGAATTTTACTTCTGATTTTCTGGAACCTTGATATCGAGAATTTGTTTTTGCAGTTCATTGTGAATTCGGATGCTTGTGCTGAGAATCTACAAAGAATAGCGAAGGTCCATTACAGTATCTGTGCAGTTGGTAAACGAATAAATAGTTTCTTCAATGCGGCTGTGGTGAGTGACGATGGCAGAATTACAGGAGGTCACACAGTATCAGATTAGTTGCCAGCTCAATTTCTTTGATTCAAGATCATCAATGTGATTACCGCCTTCATAATTTTGAGCACGACCCTCTACTACATCTTCGTCGAGGTTGAAAAAGATGGCAAAACTAATTACATTCGCATCGGCACGTACGTTCACTGGGAATTCATTCACAGCGTTCCGATAATCATAATCGTAGCGATCTGCAACTGGACATTTCACCAGGTAACCTCGTTTTCGATAAAGATTTAATATACCGATGAATCGTAATTACGTTGACAGAGTGTTCACACTGGGAAATTGATTCACGAGATTCGAGTCGCAAAGCTTGACTCCCGATTGTACGAGTCCGTGAAAACATTTTCGCTGCAGCTGCATCATCAGAAACTCGAATTCAATGCCGGTGGTTTCTTTCCTCTCAACTCGACACTCATCCAAACGGTACTTTGATTTCATATCGAAAATCTAATTCTGTTATTGATAAGTGTATTCATTGTTTTCCATCAGATGGTCGGAAACATAACTACGTACCTGGTAATTCTTATCCAATTCCAACCAAAATTGGATATGAATGATGCATAAAGCCAACGCAAGCGATAAACTATATTGAGAACCCACCTATGGACAGGTGGATTTTTCCACTTCGAATGAGCCACTTTCGTTAATTGTATTGTCTCTTATTGAATCGCTAATAAACTCAATATTCGACGAAAGAAAATTACATTACTTTCATTCGCTGTACGATAAATTACTGTGCTACGAACAATTTGTCGTCTCATTATCATAGATGAAGAGCACACAGAGTCCTGCACGCGGAAATGTATTACGGCGTTCAATGCAATCGCGATAATTTTATTGCATCGGGAAAGACCGTCAGCAATACCAATGAGAGGTCATTAGATATTGGAATGGAGACGCTCCGGTTGGAATAATAGACAGGATCAAAACAGAAGCCTTGGTCGAACGTAGAAAGTCAGTTTAAAAACGGCATACCAGTACTGAGGGGAATAATGGTGAGGAAAAAGAGTTCACAGCCGTGCACAGGCGGGGGAAAACAAAATTATACTTGGACTACCGGTTAGTCAGAGAAAATAAATCATGTTCGCCAGTTTAGTGTAAAATGTAACGTAATAAAAATTACCCACTAGGGAGAAGACAAATATGCGACTGCTATGGAGTTCTGGAAAAAATCGCATGGATCTGGCGGATGGTGGGCATTTTTCCATTCGCGATAAAAGGGCCGATAGGATTGAGAAAATATGAGATCAATAAATTGTACGCTGTGTACGGCTTTCTAATGTGGTGCGCGAGCGTTGGAGATTGCGTTTTCTCGATGGTGCAATATTACAATTGGGTCAGGTACGATTTGCACAAATAACTGATATGAGTAAGCTGCGAGACATTGAATGTGCCTTTTTTTCTGAAGAACCAAACCACACATATCTGTGCAATACGTAACGGTAGCAATACGGACGATCTCGATCCTGCTGTGCATGACCATCGCTAGCGTTTGGCGAATATTTCGTCATAAGGAGGCAAGTCGTTTTCTCAGTATCACCCCGAAGATATCTGCACGAGACAAAATTTCATCGAGTTATAGCGGCTGTTTTGCATCGCGCGAACTCCGCTCGGGCGAGTTCACTCGGAGAATAAAATTCTACAAGTGAACCATTATTGTTCTTCCCAAAACAGTGCCATTGACAGAGACTTGCCAAAGATGAAATTTAATGTCATGCAGATATCTTCAGGGTCATTTCTTAGTTGCACTATGCATCGATGAAAATGTAGTTAGAAATACGACACGACAAGAGAAAGTTGCAGGTATCAGAAATCATTCACACGATCGTGGAACAAGACTTGATCCTGGAAAAAATGAACTGTTATTTGCAGTACGAATCAAATGCCAAAATCATATGCGCATACGTTTGGACGACGTTGACGACAGTCGTGCTATTGATGGCTTACGACTATTACGCCGCGTGTCTGATCTTCGACGGGTAAGTACGACAATGATGCACTTGTCCAACTGTATTTTACAAATTTTAGTGATTCAAAGCCTACACGTCCACTGATTTTTAGTCCACTGATACAGTGGCTATTCTGGAATGTTCCGATGGTAGCGCAATTATTCGATCTAACAATATTTGTGTCGCTCGTGGGACTGCTGGGATTGAAGTTCCGCGCACTCAATGAGAAAATAAGCTGCGTAGTTGTGAGAGCTAATTCATCTGCGCCGAAGGTAATTTTACTGTTTAAATCGATTCTCTGGAGATATCTAGAATTGCGATTGCAGATCATCGTAACGTCGGACGCCTGTGCTGAGAATTTGCGAAGGATAGCGAAGGCACATCACGGTATCTGTACAATGGGCAAACGAATAAATAGTTTCTTCGATACGACTGTGGTGAGTGATGAAGGTAGAATTACAGGTGATCATTACAGTATCGGATTATTCAGCTAATTCAATTTCCTTGATGCAAGATCATCAATGTCACAACCGCCTTCATAATTGTGAGCACGACCCTCTATTACATCTTTGTCGAGGTTCAGCGCGAGGGCGAAACGAATTACATTCGAATCGGCTCGTATCTTTACTGGGAATTCGTTCACAGCTTTCCGATAATCATAATCGTGGCGATCTGCAATTGGACATACCACCAGGTAAACTCCGACCGGGTAAACTCGTCGTGGCTCAACATTGAATACATCGATGAAGTGTAATTTCGTTAATAGAGTATTTGTACCGGGAAGTTGATTCACGAGATTCGAGTGAAAAAAATTGACTCCCGATTGTACGAGACCGTGAAAACATTTTCGCTGCAGCTGCATCATCAGAAACTCGAATTCAACGCCGGTGGATTCTTTCCTCTCAATTCGACACTCATCCAAACGGTACTGTGACTGCATATCGAAAATCTTGTTCAGTTACTCGTGAGCGCAATGACAATTTTCCTTCAGATGGTCGGAAACATAACTACGTATCTGGTAATTCTTATCCAATTTCAACCAAAATTGGATATTGATAATAACTGAAGCCGACGCAAGCAATCAACTCTCTTGAGAACCCACGCCTGGGTAGGTGGGTTTTCCACTCCGACCGAGCCACTTTCATTAATTGTATTATCTCTCACTGAATCGCCAATAAACTTAATAACGGAAAAAGAAACATTACATTACTCTCATTCACCACACGATAGTATATTGTTATGCCACGGAAAATTTGTCATCATCATCGAGAGCATACGCGGAAAGGCATTATGGCGTTCGATGTAATCGTGATAATTTCATGACATCGGCATAGACCTACCGTCAGCAATACCAACGAAAGGCCATTAGATATTGCAATGGCCGAGACGCTCCGGTCGGAACAATAGAAAACATCAATACAGAAGCTTTCGTCGAAGGTAGAAAGTCAGTTTAAAAACGGCATACCAGTGCTGAGGGGAATAATGGTGAGGAAAAAGAGTGCACAGCCGTGCACAGGTGGGGGAGAACAAAATTATACGTGGACTACCGGTTAGTCAGAGAAAATAAATTATGTTCGGCAATTGAGTGTAAAAATTGAAGGTAAAAAAAATTATCCACTAGGTAGAGAACAAAAAATATATGACTGCTACGGAGTTCTGGAAAAAACTGCATGGATCTGGCGGATCGCGGGAATTTTTCCGTTCACGATAAAAGGGCCGATGGGATTGAGAAAGTATGAGATAAATAAATTCTACGCTGTGTACGGCTTTCTAATGTGCTGCGCGAGCATTGGAGATTGCGTTCTCGCGATGGTGCAATACAATAAGTTGGTTAGGTACGACTTGTTCAAACAACTGATATGAGTAAGCTGCGAGATATTGAATGTCGTTTTTTTTTTCTGAAGAAACAAACCGGAAGTATCTGTGCAATACATAACAGCAACAATACGGACGAGCTCGATCCTGATGTGCATGGCCGTCGCTAGCATTTGGCGGATCTTTCGTCATAAGGAGGCAAGTCGTTTTCACAGTTAAACTATGAACTCAGTAAAATACAGTCAAAAAAACGACGTTATAAGAAGAGGTTTCAGATATCAGAAATCGTCCATACGATTGTACAACAAGACTTGATTCTGAAACAAATGAACTGTTCTTTGCAATACGAATCAAATGCCAAAATAATATTGGCATACGTTTGGACAATGTTGACGACAATCGCGCTATTGGTGGCTTACGAATGGTACGCCACGAATGGGGGTTACGACAGGTAATTTATGACAATGATGCACTTGTCTAACTATATTTCACAAACTATTGTGATTCAAAGTCTACATGCCGATTTTTAGTCCACTGATACAGTGGCTATTCAGGACTGTTCCGCTGGTAGTACAATTTCTCGATCTAACAATATTCGTATCGTTGACGGGACTGCTGGGATTGAAATTCCGTGCACTCAATCAGAAAATAAGCAACGTCGTTACGAGAGCGAATTCATCGGCGCCGAAGGTAATGTTAATGTTGAATCAATTCTCTGTAAGTATCCAGATTTTTGGTTGCAGATCATCGTAACTTCGGATGCTTGTGCTGAGATTTTGCAAAGGATAGCGAAGGCACATCACAGTATTTGTACGGTCGGTAAACGAATAAATAGTTTCTTCACTACGACTGTGGTGAGTGACTGAGATAGAATTACATGAGATTACTTGCTAATTCAATCTCTTTGATTCAAGATCATCAATGTTACTGCCGCCTTCATACTCGTGACCGCGACCCTCTATTTCATCTTTGTCGAGGTTCAGCGCGAGGGCCAAACGAATTACATTCTCATCGGTTGGTGGGTTAACTGGGAATTCGTTCACAGTGCTCCGATAATCATAACCGTAGCGATCTGCAACTGGACATTTCATCAGGTAAGCCCGCTTTTGGTCAGAATTAAATATACCAATGAATCTTAATTGCCTTGATAGAGTATTCATACCGGGAAGTTGATTCACGAGATTCGAGTGAAAAAGATTGACGCCCGATTGTACGAGGCCGTGACAACATTTTCGCTGCAGCTGCATCATCAGAAACTAGAGTTCAACGCCGGTGGCTTCTTTCCTCTCAACTCGTCACTCATCCAAACGGTACTGTGGTTGCATATGGAAAATCTCGTTCAGTTATTCATAACCGCAATAATAATTTTCCATCAGATGGTCGGAAACATAACTACATATCTGGTAATTCTTATCCAATTTCAACCAAAATTGGATATTGATAATCAATAAATCTAACGCAAGCGATGAATTCTATTGAGAACCCACCTGTGGATCCGTGGATTTTCCACTTTGACCGAGCCACTTTCATCAACTGTATGGAATCGCTTATTGAATCGCTAATAAACTTAATATTCGACAAAGTAACATTACATTACTTTCGTTCGCCACACAATTATCTATTGTTATGCTACGGAAATTTTTTCATCGTCATAGAAAGAGAGCACACAGAGTCCTGTACGCGGAAAGGTAATGTGGCGTTCGATGCAATCGCGAGAATTATATTGCATCGGCATAGACCAACCCGGACCGGTTGGAATAATAGACAGGAACAAAACAGAAGCTTTCGTAGAACGTAGAAAGTCAGTGTAAAAACGGTATACCAGTACTGAGTGGAATAATGGTGAGCCAAAAGAATGTACGGGTGTGCATAGGTGGGGGAGAAACAAATTACACTTGGACTACCGGTTAGTCAAAGAAAAATTATTATTATTGTCTATTGCGTGTAAAATTTGACGTAAAAAAAAATCATTCACCAGGTAGGAAACAAAAAATATACGACTGCTACGGAGTTATGGAAAAAGCCGCGTGGGTTTGGCGGGTCGCGGGAATTTTTCCATTCGCGACAAAAGGACCGATAGGGTTCAGAAAATATAAGATAAATAAATTGTACGCTGTGTACGGCTTTCTAATGTGCTGCGCGAGCGTTGGAGATGGCGTTTTCTCGTTGGTGCAATACAATGGTTGGATCAGGTACGGTGTATACAAACAACTGATATGAGTAAGCTGCGAGACATTGAATGTAGCTTTTTTTCTGAAGAAACAAACCACTAGTATCTGTGGAATGCGCAACGACAACAATACGGACGAGCGCGACCCTGCTGTGCATGACCATCGCCAGCGTTTGGCGGATCTTTCGTCATAAGGAAGCAAGTAGTTTTCGTAGTTGAATTATGCATTTATGAAAAATTTGGTTGAAAATACGACATCATAAGAAGAGGTTGCAGATATCAGAAATCGTCCACACGATAGTGGAACAAGACTTGATCCTGGAAAAAATGAACTGTTCTTTGCAGTACGAATCGAATCGCAAAATCATATCCGCATACGTTTGGACAATGTCGACGACGGTCGTAGTATTAATGGCTTACGAATATTACGTCTGGATGCTGATGGACGACGCGTAAGTTATGGCAATGCACTTCTCCAACTGTATTTTACGAATTTTTGTGATCCAAAGTCCACACGTCCATTTTTAGTCCACTGATACAGTGGCTATTCTGGCTTGTTCCGATGGTGGCACAATCGCTCGATCTAACAATATTTGTATCGCTGGTGGGATTGCTGGGATCAAAATTCCGTGCGCTTAATGAGAAAATAAGAACCGTCGTTGTGAGAACGAATTCATCTGCACCGAAGGTAATCTTATCGTTGAATCCATTTTCTGGAAATATCTAGAATTACGATTGCAGATCATCGTAACTTCGGATGCTTGTGCTGAGAGCTTGCGGAGGATAGCGAAGGCACATTACAGTATCTGTACGATAGGTAAACGAATAAACAGTCTCTACAATACTGCTGTGGTGAGTGATGAAGGTGGAATTACGGGGGATCAACGGTTTCGGATTACTTGCTATTTGATTTTTGTTTTTTTCTTCAAGATCATCAATGTTGTAACGTCCTTCATAGTTGTGAGCATGACGTTCTATTACATCTTTGTCGAGGTTCAGCGCGAAGGCGCCACGAATTACATAAGCATCGGTTCGTATCTTCACTGGGAATTCATTCACAGTGTTCCGATAATCATAATCGTAGCGATCTGCAACTGGACATCCAACCAGGTAAGCTCGCCCTGGCTCAACATTGAATAGACCAATGAATCATAATTTCGTTAACAGAGTATTCATACCGGGAGGTTGATTCACGAGATTCGAATGGATAAAATTGACTCCCGATTGTACGAGTCCGTGAAAACATTTTCGCTGCAGCTGCATCATCAGAAACTCGAATTCAACGCCGGTGGTTTCTTCCCTCTCAATTCGACACTCATCCAAACGGTACTGTGATTGCATATCGAAAATCTCGTTCAGTTATACATAAGCGCAATAATTATTTTCCATCAGATGGTCGGAAATATGACTACATATCTGGTGATTCTTATCCAATTCCAACCAAAATTGGATATTGATATCGTATGAAGCCAGAGCATATGCAATCGACTCTGTTGACAACCCACCTCTGGGTAGGTGGATTTTCCATTCCCATCGAGCCACTTTCATTAATTGTATTGTTCCTTATTGAATCGCCAATAAACTTACTATTTGATGAAGAAATTTTACATTACTTTCATTCGCCGCACTATAATATGTTGCTATGCTTCGAATAATGTGTCATCGCCATAGAACGAGAGCACACATAGTAAGCGGAAAGTCATTACGGCGTTCGATGCAATCGCGATAATTATATTGCATCGGCGTAGACCAACCCGGACCGGTTGGAATAATAGACATGATCAAAGGGAAGCTTTCGTCGGGCGCGGAAAGTCCTTTTAAAAACGGTATACCAATACTGAGTGGAATAATGGTGATCAAAAAGAATGCACAACCGTGCGCAGGTGGGAGAGAACCAAATTGTACTTCGATTACTGGTTAGTCACCGAAAGTAAATTATGTGTGTTAAGTGCAAAATTCAACGTAAAAAAATTATCCACTAGGTAGAAAACTAAAAGTATACGACTCGTACGGAGTTCTGGAAAAAACCGCATGGATCTGGCGGATCGCGAGTATTTTTCCATTCGCGATAAAAGGACCGATAGGATTGAGAAAATATGAGATAAATAAATTGTACGCTGTGTACGGCTTTCTAATGTGCTGCGCGAGCGTTGGAAATGGCGTTCTTACGCTGGTGCAATACTATAATTTGGTTAGGTACGATTTGTACGAACAACTGATATGAGTAAGTGGCGGGACATTGAATGTAGCTTTTTTTCTGAAGAAACAAACCACAAGTATCTGTGGAATACATAACGGTATCAATACGGTTGGGCGCAACCCTGCTGTGCATGATTATCGCCAGCGTTTGGCGGATCTCTCGTCGTAAAGAGGCAAGTAGTTTACATAATTGAATGCATTTATTAAAATTTAATTGGCAATACGACATTATAAGAAGAGGTTGCAGATATCAGAAATCGTCCACACGATAGTAGAACAAGACTTGATCCTGGAAAAAATGAACTGTTCTTTACAGTACGAATCAAACGCCAAAATGATACGCGCATACGTTTGGACGATGTTGACGACTGTCGTACTATTGATGAGTTACGAATATTTCGCCTGGAGGCAGAACTACGGCGAGTAAGTTATTGTAATGCAATTGTCCAACTGTATTCTACGAATTTCTGTGACTCGCAGTCAACACGTCGACTTTTAGTCCACTGATTCAGTGGATATTCTGGATTGTTCCGATGGTAGCACAAGCCCTCGATCTATCAATATTTGTATCGTTGGTGGGACTGCTGGGATCAAAATTCCGTTCACTCAATGAGAAAATAAACACCGTCGTCATGAGAGCGAATTCATCTGCGCCGAAGGTAATGTTAATGTTGAATCGATACTCTGGAAATATCGAGATTTTCGGTTGCAGATTATCGTAACTTCGGATGCCTGTGCTGAGAATTTGCGAAGGATAGCGAAGGCACATTGCAGTATCTGTACAATCGGTAAACGAATAAACAGTCTCTTCAATACGGCTCTGGTGAGCGATGAAGGTGGAATTACAGGGGGTCGACGTCATCAGATTACTTGCTAATTCATTTCTTTCATTGAAGATCATCAATGTTACTGCCGGCTTCATAGTTGTAAGCACTACCCTCTATTATACCTTTGTCGAGGTTCAGCGCAAAGACGCCACGAATTACAATCGCATCGCTTCGTATCTTCACTGGGAATTCATTCACAGTGTTCCGATAATCACAATCGTAGCGATCTGCAACTGGACATCCAACCGGGTAAGCTCGCCCTGGCTCAACATTGAATAGACCAATGAATCATAATTTCGTTAACAGAGTATTCATACCGGGAGGTTGATTCACGAGATTCGAGTGGATAAAATTGACTCCCGATTGTACGAGGCCGTGACAACATTTTCGCTGCAGCTGCATCATCAGAAGCTCGAATTCAACGCCGGTGGTTTCTTCCCTCTCAATTCGACTCTCATCCAAACGGTACTGCGATTGCATATCGAAAATCTCGTTCAGTTATTCATAAGCTCAATAATTACTTTCCATCAGATGGTCGGAAATATAACTACATATCTCGTGATTCTTATCCAATTCCAACCAAAATTGGATATTGATATCGAATGAATAAAGAAAACACAATCAATAAAGCGAACTGAGAACCCGCCTGCCTATCCACCCGAGCATACCGAAGAAACTATACTTACAATTACATCGAGACACTCTCATTGATTGTATTATGTTTATCGATCCGCTAATAAAATTGATATTCAATAACGAAGCATCAATCGATTTTTATTAATTGCACAATCGTCACCTTTGGCACAAACGTGACGTCATACCGGACAACGTCACTTCCGGTTTACAGCGTATTAATATCTCTGGTATTGCAGATTATGATGACGACTGCCACATATTTTACGATAATGGTGCAACTGTGTAATTGATCAATACACGTCGAATGATGATTGGGCACTCACTGTACACGGTAATAACGAGATAGGACTTCAGATATCGGTCGTTGGTCGTGCTGTACATTGCGTGGAAGGCGACGGACTTCATTATGCTGATTGACGTTCACAAGTGTACTACAACCGACACTGGATCTACAATGGCATCGGTTTTGAAGCTAAAAGCTCAGTTGTAAAGTTACGGACAAACAATGAAGAACGAAACAAACGTCAATAAACAATCGCCTACCTTCCGACTGTTGTACTACTGGGGAAAATTCCTTGGACTCAACCCGTTAAGTCTGTCGGAGGACAATGAACTCAATATTTCATACCCGAGTGCTTTCTACGGATTTTTCCTCGGCACAGTGTTCTGTTACGTTCTTTATCAAGTCCTCATGGAACGATTAAAGGTACACATGCCTGGCGAGACGCCGGCAGCGGTGATAGTGGACTTCATCGGTATCGGTTGTCAGTTCCTAGAAACCTTCTTGACTTGGCTCATCTTCGCTCTCAGTCAAAACAGTATAAAGTGCTTCGCGAAGGATTTCGCAAAGATCGAGAAAATTTCGGCAAATCTCGGTATTCCGGACAGTCGCGACAAATTCCTGAGAGAATTCGGAATTTCAGTTTTACTCAACAACGTTCTGTATCTCGCTTCGCTCGCGTTATCGACCAATTGCATGGCAAGTTTTTCCACTTATCGCTACGTCGTTTGGATCAGCTTCAATCTGTCTAGAGTATCGTCCTTCAACATGCTGATCCTCTTCGTCTGGAGTCTTCGCGTTGTCAAACTGAAATTTCGTCGAATCAACGAAATTGTGCGAATGTTGCCGCAGTACGATTATTTAAAATCAAGAGTGAAGACCACACACTTATCTTCGGGATTGATAACGATTTCAAGGTAGAAGAATCCATTTCCGAGCCCAGAGTTTGAAGCTTTTGTTAAGGCGGTTCTTAAATTGGGCGTATTTACATTTTCCGAAAATTTCATTTTGACTTTAAATTTAGATGTCCCGAAGTTTTTGATGTTTTAAATAGCCGATAGCGACCTCTAAAAATGCACTAATTTCGGGGACCCTTTGGACATCGCATTTTCATTTTATACCTCGCGACAATACGGCGTGGCTCCACAAAATTCCCAAATTTTCAACTTTGGTACAGATTATTGATTCAATGAAATATGAATTTTTTCAGCCGCGACGACGTTCTTATCTCGCACAGAATTATAATGGTTTCTCAGCTACATCGCCGACTCCGAGATCTTGTTTGTCGAATCGAGAGACATTTCGCTTCGCCAGTTTTGTTTACTTTCGGCAATCATCTCGCTTCCCTCGCGCTCAGCTTCTACACCATCTATCGCTATTGGAAAGGACTCAAGCGCATTGTGGCCACGGATTTGATCATTTTGGCTGCCTCCAGTCATTGGATGTTTTATCCGGTAGCCTCGCTGCTGGTTGTGTCCAACGTTTGTGGTTCAACTTCGGACGAGGTTGCTGTACAATATTGTAATCGCATTTAGCATATCGATGGATCAAAAAATTCTAACTCGTGGCATTTTAATGCAGGCAAACAATACGGGGAATATTCTTCACGGGATGCTGAACAATTGCAAGGACTTCGGTCGCACACGGGAAGCTGCGGTGAGTAACGAATCCTTTTTTTTTTTTTCTGCTGGTCCATATATAAACAGTCTATTGATTTCTTCTCAGGAATTGAACTTACTTTCTCTCGATCTTCTGCAAAATCGAGTGAGCATTTCACTATACGGCTTGTTCGTCCTCAACGAATTTTTCATCTACAACGTAGGTTTTTGGTAATTCAACGCGTAACACTTATCTGCGACGTATTGATATTCGTTTTTGAAATTATTTTCTTTCATTGCAGACTTTATCGGCGGTTATCATGTACATTACGATAATGCTACAATTTTATGGCTGATAATCCAAATGATTGATGTACGTTAATGGGAATCTTGTACCATATTATGGGTAACAAAATTTGTACCTATTGTAAAATTAGAAAAACTGGCAAAATTTGAAAAATTGGTATAATAACCATAAGAATAACAATAACAAAATTGGTCAAATAAATACGCCGCATTGAGTGCTGCCTAGTTTTAGGTACGAAGCGATGCAAATTTTTTTTTTTCAAGGGGATTTCGATCCGTTCCTTTCTGCGATATGTTTCATAATCCATAGCAGGAAGCGTGCAGTTGGAAGGACGGTACACACAACGAACGAACGAATGGGGGTGGCCGTTAATTTTTTTACGGCCGGTTTCACGCGAGCAAGCACATTATACTAATCGAATATCATAAAGGCACATCCATTTGGCAAGAGGAGTGAAAATCGATGCCCCGATGTGAAACAAGCAGTTGCAAAGGGACAGCGAAATCATGAACAGCAAAGCTTTTTCAATAAAGCCATCGCGCACTCTGCGAATATTGTATTATTGGGGAAAATTCGTTGGAATTTTTTCGTTAACACTGTCGCGAAACAACGAGCTGGAATTCTCATATTTAAGTCAGTTTTACGGTTGTTTCCTCGCCGCGACTTACGGCTACATAATTTACAATGTGCTGTCCGAACGAATCTCGACGATGTCCGGTGAACCACCGATCGCTATAATTATAGACTCCATCGGGTTGATCAGCGTTTTTCTTGAGAATTCTTCCGCGTGGTTGATCGCCGCTTTTTATCAAAATCGTATGAAATTTGTTATCGACGGTTTCGCGAGAGTCGAGGAAGTCTTGAAGAAACTCGGCATCGAGGAAAATTACGACAAACGCCTCAGACAGCTCGGAATTCAATTGAGTCTCGTCAACACGGTGTACTTCACTTTCGTACTAGTCAGCGACGCGGCAATGACAAATTTACCGCATTTTCGTTTAATAATATTTACATGTTACACTCTGCCGCGAATAGCAGCGCTCAACATGGGAACTCTTTATCTCTGGAGTCTCGCGATCGTTAAAGAAAAATTTCGTGATCTCAACGAAAAAGTGCGTTCGCTGATGCGCAACGATTTCGTCGGTGCGAGTGAAGTGGAGTAGGAAGTGTTGAGAACTGGATTTCTCGCCGATAGAATTAACACAATATCACAATCACATCGCGAGCTGAGAGACGTGATCCATCGCATCGAGGACCACTTCGGTCTACTAATTTTTTTCACCGTTTCGACGCATTTCTCAAATATCACCCTTAACTTATACTCAATGTATACGGTCGCGAAAATCAACAGCCCGATCAGGTGGACGACCTACGTACATCTGATCGCTATCTCGTACTGGGTATTTCTTCCCGTGGCCATCCTAGTGGTAATAGCAAACATTTCCGCCTCCATGACGCACGAGGTAACTTTAAACTGTTGAGGCCACATTGACTTCTTCTTTAAAAAAGGTCTTTCTTTTATTAAAAAAAAGTGCACCTTTAAAAGCGTTGATTTTTTTTAACCTTCCTGTGCATGTTCAGGGAATTGGCTGATTGTTAAATCGATAAATTCGCACTTTCAGGCTAACAAGACGGGACATATTCTTCACGCGATGTTGACCGACAGTGGACATTTTTGCGACAGTCGGGAAGCTGCGGTAAGGACCGCGCTTTTCCCGATGGTTTTCAGAACAAAGTGAATGTTGGATGGAACTTTTTGTTTTTTTTTTAAATAGAAATTCCATATCCTCTCATTGAATCTACTTCACAATCAAGTGAGGATGACGCTCTACGGATTCTTTGAGCTGGACGATTTTTTAGTGTACAGAGTGAGTTAAATGTTTTTTTTTTTTTCTATTGCTGATAACGGTATTGACATTTAGCAATAAAATCTTCTTGTATTCCAGAGTATAGCAGCTTCTACGACCTTACCTTGTGATAATACTGCAATTCTACGGTTAATTGTACCAAAAAAAATTGTGAAGAATAAATGTTCGCTTAATTTTCGCATGCTGAATTATTAGGGAAAACTCGTTGATCTAAAAATGCCCACTATCTATAAAAAAAAAAAACAGGGCAGTACAAATTCTCATATTTCAGTTTCTCTTGGGGTTTCGTTGCGTTCGGCATTTTATGTAATTTGTGTTAAATGTATCAGCAGAACAGACATTTATTATCACTAAAATACTCTTCTGTTCCAGACAGTAAAGTGCAGTAACAGTGCAATTTTACAGCCAATAACTGGTCGCCGCAATTATCAATAGATGACGAATGGTAGATTGTCATTTCTCTGATAAATTTCCATTCGTACGATGCATTCAACAATATAAATAATGTCGCTCTCGTCAGAAACCCAGAGACATAGCGAAACAAAAAAAAATAGAGTGGATTATATTTTTGCCTGTAGAATCGTTTAATTTTTTTTTTTTTTGCGACCTTCATGCGCAATCGACTGACTATGAAAGCAGCAACACCTTTTTTTAAATAGAAATTCCATGTCCTCAGTGAATTTACTTTATAAACAAGTGAGGATGACGCTCTGCGGCTTTTTTGAGCTGTTCGATTTTTAAATCAAATTTTTTTTTTTTTTTCTTGCAATTGCTGATGACGGAATTGCCATTTAGCATTTTTCTAGTATTCCAGGACTACCACATACTTAGTAATAATCCTACAATTTTACACTTATCTTAAAACCAAAAGGCCGTGTATCGAGTATGCCGAATAAACGAATTTTTACATTCCAAACATTTCTGCTATATATTGATTAAAAAAAAAAACTTTGAGAATAATCGAGGAGCTGAGACAATTGTGCGAAAAAAAATTAAAATTCTCATATTTCTACGTAATGTAAAATTACGACTACGTAATTTGTGTTAACTGTATCAGCAGACCATACATTTATTATAACTGAAACACTCCTCTGTTCCGGACCGCAGAACGTGCGGCTACTGTGCAATAACAGTGCAATTTTATACCTAATAACTGGTCGCCGCAATGACCAATATACAGCGAATGGTAGATTGTCGCTCATCTGATAAATTGTCATTCGTACGATGCATTCGCTAATACACACATTGTCGCCTTCATCAGACAAACAGAGAAACAGTGAAACGAAAAATAGAGTGCATTAAATTTTTGAGCTCATACACTCCCGAGTCAATACATTCCGCACACGAGCGGACTCCACGAAGATTAAACGACCGAAAAATAAATTTGACATATTATCGTACTTAAAAAAATAAATTATTATTAATATTAAATTAATTATTACTATTAAACACTTTAATTTAATTTTCATTGCCAAACACGTCGTGAACATCAAATTGTGCATCAAATGGCTCCTCGTACAAATGGGAATTCTCCGCCGATACGAGGTCTTTACGTTTATTGGAGAATTCTCGGCCTGTGTCCATTCGTGCCGGTCGAAGGCGACGAAATACTTCGTTCCTCGTACGTTGGATTAGTTTACACGACGATTCTCACGCTCGGCTATCTCGTCGTTTACATCCAAGCGATCATTAATCGCATGAACTTTGTTCTGTCGCGCGAAACTTCGATGACCGTCGTTGCCGATTTTTCCGGTCTATCGGTCGAATATCTCGTCGTCGTCTCGGCCTGGTTGTGTTTCGCCTTTCGTCAGAAAAAACTTAAGAGGATACTGAAGGCGCTGAAAAAAATTCACGAAACGTCGAAGGAATTCGGCATGGAGCAAGATTTCGAAAAGATCGTCAGGACAGTTATGACTCATACACTTTTCGTAAATGTCGTTTGGCTCATGCTCTTCTGCGGCGATCATGTGCTACTTGGCAGTTACAAAGCATTCAAGCTCGCGGTTTGGCTGCCGTTCAATCTACCGCGTATCGTGACCAGCAATGTGGTCGTAATTTTCGTCGACGCTATGCTGGTTGTGAGAAGATTCTTTCATTTGTTGAACGAAAATATTTACGATCTGTCGAAGGAAGTTGCGACGAGGCCGTGCGCGATTGTCAAAAGGAATCGGAGTGGCTCGAGAAACTGTGGGTGAGTAGAATTCTCGTCGAATTTTACCGATTTTGCTTCCTCATAGAGGAAGTCGTGTTTCCGAAAAAAAAAAAAACCATTTTCGAGATTTTAGTGGAGAATTACTTAAAATAGTCCAAAACGTCGAGAAATGCGATTTTCAGTTGGCGTGAGAGCAAAACGCAATTTTCCAATAATTTTTGGATGCCACATTTTGTCCCAACCATACATCCAGACTCTCAATCCCGTTTTGTCCCACGGACCACCATCACGAGTTGCTGAATTAAATCTCACACCAAGAGTAAAATGAATTATAGTTTTGCTATCAACGGTAAAGAAGAGATTAAAAATTTCATCAAAACGACGAAACCCACAAATTTCAGTTTGCGGTTTCCTACGATAAATTGTGCGATAAATTTTGACGATTTTAATTTTATGAAATGTAGATATTTTTTCATGGTACGAAAAAAGATGCAAAAAGTAATTTGCAGATGATTTCCTCATTTGTTACAATTTTGTGCACAGCTTCCTCTGTGAGGAAGCTGAAATCAATCAACGAACTTTCGGATGGAAAAATCTATCCGCAAAATTGTAGTAAATGAGAATTCCATGTGTAAATTACTTTGCACCTTTTTTATTTGTAGAAAAATCGACGAATCCGATTTAATTTCAGCCTCGAGTCATTCGGCACGTCCGGTCCGTTGGAGGCTTACGGTCAAATACACTCGGACCTCGTTACGCTGACGAAAATGATAGTAGACTTCTTTTCTCTATCGATGATACTCGCTCTGCTCGTACACTTCATTCAGATCGCCTCCGATCTTTACCTCGCGTGTTTGCTGGCTAAAGATTCACGATTCCAGACCTGGAGAGAAATATGGACATTCATAATACTGTGCTGCTGGTTCTGGCTCCGCCTTGTGCAGACTGTGGTTCTGGTGGCAATTTCGGATGCAACTGCCTACGAGGTTCCTACATCCACTGTTTCTGATAAATAGATAAATCACCTCTGCAACTAATAAATGTTCCTGTGCTATTAATTAGTTACTAATAAATGATACTAATCAACATTTTAATATACTAATAAATGTTTTAATATACTAATAAATATTTTAATATACTAATAAATATTTTAATATACTAATAAATATTTTAATATACTAATAAATATATTAATATAGTAATGAATATTTTAATATACTAATAAATATTTTGCCCAACAGGCCAATCGAGCCGGAAGCGTTCTTCACGCGATGTTGACTTCCGGTCATCCCGAAAAACACTTGGACAAGGTAAAAAAAAAAACGTTCCAGGATCCGCTGATTACCTTTTTTGAGCCAGAACTACACGTCTTACAATAAATTCGCAGGCGCAGATTTTGTCGTTTCGATTACTGCAAAGACGTTTGAACATCGATCTGTACGGATTGGTCGAAATGAAATTATCCGTAATTCATGGGGTAAAATTGAAGCGAACAACTTTAACATCAGTGAAAGATTTTTGGTCATTCGGTGGATTGAGGGTGTGTTTTTGTACCCTAGATGATCGGTATGGTGGGAACTTACATAACGATTATGATGCAACTGGATACTCCGGAAATTGAGCAGAAGAAGATCGAAAGATCGTACGAACAACCATTGGGTGCAGTGGGGGAACCATGGAACGACACTTTATATTATCCTGAAATGGACACCATTGAAAACTGAATGAACCATTGCTAAAATTTACGTCGTAACGTTACAGTCACAGAAGAATAAATGTTCGCTTACATTTCGCATTTTTTATTGTACGCCACGTCCGGTCGAAAAATGGCCTTTTTAAACCGGAAGTGACGTATTTCTGGTATGACGCCACATCCGGTCGAAAAATGGCCTTTTTAAACCGGACTCGACGTATTTCCGGTATGACTCCACTTCCGGTAGAAAAGTGATATTTTCAATCCTGAAGTTTCATTACTTGGCTCTATAATAATCCGGTAAAACGTTTCTACAATGTACCGCGATATATATAGCGGGTCATAGCTCGATTGATAAATTGCACATGGACAAAGCATCGTTTACTCGTCAAAACATTGAAACACTTGTCACCCTCATAAAAGATTAATATTGATTTACGAGTCGCCAAAGAACTCTACATTAATTGTCTCCATGGGGGCTACACAAAATGCATCAAGATTGTTCAGCAATGAAGACTCGATGAAGCGACGAGTGCATCGCGAGTGTCCGCCACGATAAAATGACAACGTCGAAGCTTTTTTACATATTTTGGAAAATAATTGGCTTCTGCCCTTTCAATTGGACGAAAGACAGAACAATTATATTTTCGTACGGCGGTGCAATATATTCAACGATACTATCGATACTCTATACAATTAGTTATCTGAGAGTTTACGGCGAAAGTGCGAAAATCATGAAGGATCACGAAACTGTTATGTCCACGATAGCGGAGTACGCCACAAGTACATCGGAATTCCTCATGATCGTGACAATCTGGTTACACGTCGCATATCGTCAGAATGAATTTGGAAGGATACAAAAATCGTTCAGGAAATTTGTCGAGTCGTGCGAAATTCTTGGAATTTCCGAAATTCACAGCTTCTTCGTCAAGAGTCTAAAACGCCAAGTTCTGATAATTAATTGCTCGTGGATGATCTCCTTGATCAATTGTCAGGTGCAAGCAAGCCGTCTACCGTCGTTCGATGTAATCCTCTGGTTACCAGTAAATTTGAGTCGGATCGTCTACCCGAACTTCATTATAATATTCATCAACACTATGTGGTTGCTGCGAAATGAATTTCGATCACTGAACGACAAGATTCGGGAGATTTCGACAGGGTCGAATACTACGAGAATCGCGGTTCGCGAGGCGAGACGTCCGAATCGCTCGGAGAGAAGTGGGCAAGTAACATTTTTTTATTAATTATTATTTTTTATTTCATAATATACGGACATGCCCACTTATACGAGGAATTATTAAATACAGAGAAAAAAATGTTTACTAGAAGGAAAAATATAAAAAAACAAATTAAAAAGTATATCGAAACCAAGCAGAAAAAAAATGATGACAAGAAATTCAAACTAAGAAGAAAAATAACATAGTGAATCTAGAGAATTGAAAACAAGAATAAAAAAAAAAATTCCGCATCTTATCGTGACAGATTTTGACGCCTTTCAATAATATTTTAGGGTCGAATTCCCGGATGATTCTCATCTTCTCGTTGCATACGGTCGGTTGCACTCGGAGTTGGTTGATCTGACAGTTTCTATAGTGGACTTCTGGTCACTACCGCTCTACCTCACAATGGCGACTCAATCACTCGGACTCGGGAAGCTGTTCTTCGAGATAACTATTATATTGAAAAATCACAAAATTTGGCCGCTTCAGGACAATCCGTACTTCATGTGGTTGTGTTTCTACATTACTCTCTATGTCACTGGGATAATATCGGAAGTCGCCGTTTCAGATTCTACAGCCAATGAGGTTTTACTGAATAAACATAGGGGAGAGCGGGGCAAAATGGCACAGCGGGGTAAAACGGGATAACGAGACAAAACGCAATTTTCCAATAACTTTTGGACGGTCGCGATGGTGGAAAATCCGGATGTATCGTTGGGACATCCAAAAATTATTAGAAAATTGAGTTTTGCCTTCACTGTCCCGTTTTGCCCAATTGTCCCATTTTGCCCCGCTCTCCCCTGCGTCGTCAGCAAAACAGCGGAAAGGCCGTGACGTAATTTAACAATTGAAACGATGCGGGTTACGCCCTTCCTGCTGATGTCTATTTTGTTCAATATTTTCGCAACTGATGGTTCGTTTGTTCTCGACAGGCTAATCGAACTGGAAGCGTCCTTCATGAAATTCTTGTTTCAAACCCATCGCAGACACCCTTTGGCGCGGTAAGGACGTTTCAGCTAAAAACCTGTCGATTCGATCTTTTGGGCTTAAACATATCTTTGTATTTCGCAGGCGAAGATGGTGTCGCTTCGGTTGTTCCAAAGACCATTGAGGATCACACTCTTTGGTGTACTCCAGATGAGGTTCGCGGTTGTCTACACTGTAAGTTTTCGGTGATAACTGGAAAGTTCGATTATATTTATCGAAATTCTATTTGATCTGTTTACTAGATTGTCAGCGTCGTCACGACGTACGTAACAATTATGATGCAGTTGGACGATCTGGAGCGTGAAAGAAGTAAGATGTACGAGGAGCTGCGAGGTTCAAAAGTCGACTAAGAATTACGTTCGATATACTTTTCGTTGTGCTTACAATGGTGATTCGTCTACCGAATGTAAAATAAAACTGACGAATACTTGACACATCGATGAATTAATTCTCACAGCCCGTTTCACTTGTTATGTCACACTGAAAAAAAAAAAAAAATCGCTAGCGAGCTGCCATTTTTTTTTATTGTTTAAATTCTACTGTCTATTCTTACAATTCAATATGGTATTGAAACAACAACGTCAAGTCTGTCAGGGTGACATGTTATCGTTTTAACCACGTAAGTGTAAGAATTGAAAGTGGAAGTGAAACAACATTTTTTTTCTTCGGCAGCCTGCGGGCGAATTTGGCTTAAGTCATTCATATTTTTCTTTCAGTACACAAATCAGCAGAAGGTAATAGAAGAGCTTTTTTACATAAGAGCCCAATTTTTTTTTATCTATGATTTTTCCATCCCCTCGCTTTGGCATCGCGCTGTCCAATGATTGATAGTGTCCGCAAGGTCGGAGCGATCGTTACTTATCTAAACATTGACCCGCGCTACCCACATTTATTAGATTGACATCATTTCCGCTGTCGCCGAGTCACTCCATCGAAATTGTATCACTGAAGATCAAAATGCATAAAGTGTTCTTTACCAAAGCTATTTTCATAGCGGTGCAAGTTGGTATGAAACCGAACGCTCGCGACTCAAAACTATAGCAATTATGACGTTGAAATTGTTGTACATATTCTGGAAAATAATGGGCCTGTGTCCTTTCGATTTGACCGAAAACGGAATTATAAAATTTTCTTACGTTGGTGTTTTTTACTCGACGATTCTGTCATTGTGCTACAGCGTGTGTTATTATAAGGTCATAATAAATCGTGCGAGTTACATGCAACCTAGCGAGACGCTCATGTCAACTGTAGCCGACATGGCCGCGATAACTGCGCAATTCTGGATGATCGTTACGACCTGGTCGCGCTTCGGTTACCATCAAAACGTATTGGCGAGCATCTTTTTGTCCTTCAGGAAGATCATCGAGACCTGCAAAATCCTCGGCATTCGCGAAGTTCGCAGCATTAGCGTTACAAGTGTAATGTTCCAGACGGTGTTTCTCAATTGTGCGTGGATGGCGATGTTCGTAAGCAGTAATCTGTTGATATGGGGTTTGCACTCGTTCCAATACCGCGTTAGAATTCCATTCAACATTGGCCGACTCGTCTATCCTAACTTCATAATACTCTTCACCGTCGCGATGAGTGTCATTAGGGATCAATTTCGATCATTGAACAATAAAATTCAAGACCATTCAAGAGGCGACTCATCGAAGATTATGATCCATGAGGCCAAATACCGAACACCCTTGGATACGAATGGGCAAGTGAACAATCATTTTTCTCCTTACTAACTATAAAAGCTGTCATTTATGACTTGACTAGCAGATTGTTGCGCCTTGGGCACTTCGCAGTCTCACTATGAATTCTAGAATATAGGAAGCTGAAATTTAGATTTCCGAAGATTTGCCGGAAATACGTCACTCTCGGTTTGAAAATCTCATTTTTCGACCGAACGTGACGTCATACCGGAAATACGTCATTTGCGGTTTGAAAATCTCATTATTCAACCGGGCGTGACGTCAGACTGGAAATACGTCGAATCCGGTTGAAAAATGAGGTTTTAACTTTCCAAAATATGTGTATGAAGTTTTAGGATGGAATCCCTCGCTGAATCTGATCTTCTCGGTGCATACGTTCAGGTGCACTCAGAATTAGTTGATCTCACAACGCGTTTATCAGCGTTCTGCTCGCTTCCGCTCTACCTCACAATGACGATACACCTATCCGAACTGGCATCGACTGTCTATGACATATGTCTAAACGTGAAAGATCAAAAAGTCTGGCCACCGCAAGAGCACGGATACTTTATCGTTCTGAACATTTGGCTCGCCCTCCACGTTGTAACAATGGTTGCGATGCTTGCCGTTTCGGATTCAACCACCAAAGAGGTTCATTTGATGTTGCATTGAATAAATAAAAATTGATTGTATTGAATCGTTACTTTAGTTTTGTCTCCCACAGGCTAATAGAACTGGTGACGTTCTTCACGAAATCGTGATTTCGAATTCATCGGCTAATCTCGTGGACTCGGTAACAATGTATCTAACATCATACTGATTCCAATCCCTCAGATATGTCAATACGTCGATATTCCACAGGCAAATATACTGTCGCTTCGACTGCTCCAAAAACCTTTGACGATCGAACTGTTTGGCTCACTCAGAATGGATTTCTCGATTGTGTACCAGGCAAGTTTCCTTCATGCTGTATTGCTAGATTCATTCTCGGATTTTTTTTTTTTGCATCTGCCAGTGTGATTTCAATTAAACTATAAATCTTATAATTGATGTCCGTTACTGTGTGCCAGATTTGCAACGTCATCACCACATACGTTATAGTTATGGTGCAGCTGGACGATCAAAAGCGTCAAAGACAGATGCATAACAGGCTGCCTGAGCAAAAAACCGATTGAACAATATTTCGGATTATTTCAACCGATCATCGATACCAATAAATCGTCGAAATGGGTAAAACTGGAGACATCTGATTTGTGAAAGCTCACCTTAAATACATCCAAATTTTGAGATAACACACTTTCATTTCCGGTTTCTCGTTCCTTCATTTCTGCGTTGTACAGTAGTACAATGATTGATGCTATCCACAAGGTCAAAGCAGCCATTACTTATCTAAACGTTGATCCAACGCGTCCCCCATGTAGTAGATTAGCGTCTCGTTCGCTTACGCTATGTCACTTCATTAAAATAGTATCACTCGACGTGAAAGTCTTGAAGTTTCGTCACCAAAGCAACATTGTTAGAGGTGCAAGTTGGCGCGAGTTCGGACGTTCGCAGGTCAAGGCGATATAATGATAATGTCAAAAGCGTTGTATTTATTCTTGAAATTAATAGGTCTGTGCCCTTTTGATTTGACGGAAGACGGAGCAGTTGAAATTTCGTACGGTGGTGCTTGTTACGCGACGCTACTGTCGTTCTCCTACGGCGTGTGTTATTATAGACTTTTGATCAACCGTATGGATTACGAGCAGCCTAACGAGACCCTCATGTCAATGATAGCCGACATGGCTGCAAAATCTGCGCAATTCTGGATGATCGTTATAACCTGGCTACACTTTGGATACCGTCAAAACGTATTGGCGGGTATCAATACATCTTTCAGAAAGATCGTCGAAACTTGCAAAATCCTTGGAATCGACGAAGCTCGGAGCACCAAGATCACGAGTCTCAAGATCCAAACGTTGTTTGTTAATTGTGGATGGATGGCGTTATTCTTGAGTATCAATCTGCTAGTCCGGGATATTGATTCTTTCGAATCCGGCGTTAAGATTCCTTTTAACTTAGGGCGAGTCGTCTATCCTAACTTCATAATACTTTTCATTGCTATCATGTCTGTGATCCGAGATCAATTTCGGTCATTGAACAACAAGATCAAAGAGCTTTCCAGAGATGATCCAACGAGGATGACGATTCGCAAGGCAACCCGGCCAAAACCCTCGAGCACAAGTCGGCAAGTGAACGTCAATCTTTCTTCCGGGCTGATATCCATATTTTATATCAAACTGATTCTATGATTCAACTTTTTCAGCATCGAAACTCTCGGCGAATGTGATCTTTTGGACGCATACGTCCAAGTACACTCGGAATTAGTTGATCTCACCAAAGGTGTATTGGCGTTCTGCTCGACTTCACTCTACCTTACGATGACGATACACTTAGCTGAACTAGCGTCGACCGCCTACGACATATGTCTTAACGTGAAAGATCAAAAAGTCTGGTCACCGCAGGATAACGGATATTTTATCGTTCTGATCATCTGGCTCACCTTCCACGTTATAACTATGGTTGCGTTGGTCGCCGTTTCAGATTCATCGACGAAAGAGGTTTCATTGACGTTTTATTGAATAGCAATACTGAACGACAAAAATTGGAAGGACGCAATCTCAATCTTAAGGGACTGACGTTACGTACTTCAAATTTTTAAGATTATGTCTGCGCGAGGGAATAACCATAGACCGGTTTCGTTCGATCTCTAACAGGCTAATAGGACCGGAAACATTCTTCACGAAATCCTGATTTCGAATCCATCGCGGAATCTTGTTCGCTCGGTAAAGACGTTTTTATATGCTGCGTCCACGATCCCTAAAATTTTATAATGTTCTGATATTTAACAGGTAGATATACTGTCGCTTCGATTGCTGCAGAGGCCTCTGACGATTGAACTGTTTGGCACACTCCAAATGGATTTCTCGGTTGTGTACCAGGTGAGCTTCCTTCACACTGTACTTCTGGATCCAGATTCAGATTTATTGCATGAAATTATAACAGACCTTGATTTCACCGCGTTGTCTTGCATCAGGCTCTTGGTAAGCATGTAGCTATCATTTAAGTAAACATTTTCTGCGAGCACCAGGCCCGACACCCGTCGGGCCTGGTCGGGATTTTATTTACCCAAATAAAATTACCAATAATAACAGAAAAAATCATATAGTGGAAATCAAAAGAAGAAAATTATAAATGAAAATGAATGTATTTTCCGGATATTTTTCATGGGTATTAATGTTATTCGTGTTTTATTGTTAATTGTGTAATCGATACCTATCGATGTGTTCCAGATCGGCAATGTCGTCACCACATATATTATAATTATGATGCAGCTGGACGATCAGAGGCGCGAAAGACATAGGATCAATAAGCAGCTGTCCGATCCAAACACCGATTGAACATCGTGTCCGATTCGTTAATCATCACGTCATCATTACTATTACTATTTTCCACTGCATCTAATGAGTACTGTAATAACTCCTTTGCGCTTTATACTCACTGTAAAGGAATTGTAAACTTAACGTACCGGACTGGAGGAAGCTTTTATGCAAAAACTGGTACATACAATTTAATGTATAATTGTGATGAAAAATGAATACACTTTTTCATTGAAATTAAAGTAAATTATTGGAATTCAAGTACTCTTATAGCAAAAATTAGTGGAAAATTGTACCAAATTATTGAAAGTAAAGTATTTCCAATGTTTTTAATATACCGAATATTAATTTTTCATCACGATTGTACATGAAATTTATTATACCAGTTTGTGAATCAAAAAGTTTCACTAGATCCTTTTCTCGGATTTTTTAAAATGATTATTAACCTTATTCGTGTTCTACTATTGATTTTGTAATTGACACCCATAGAAGTGTTTCAGATTGGCGATTCGTTCAACCAATCAACAGCCCTACTTTCTACAGTATCTTACGCGTAATGTAATGACTTCCTTGCGCTATCAAAATACTAATAAATCGTTTAAAAAAAAACACAATTACTCAAGTAGGCAACAAACGATCGGCTATTTGTTGCCACAACATTTCATACGATTGCGTTCAATCGAGCTAAATTGACTCCCCGCCGTTCTTGACGAGTGCGAGGACGCACCGAGTTGAACATATCATAACGCACCATAAAATGGCAGCATTGCGGATCGCTTGCGCTTATTGGAAAATTCTCGGTCTGTGTCCTTACGTCTTCTCAAACAGTGGAGTTGTTCGGCTCTCTTACCCCGGTCTAATCTACGCGTTGATCATATCGGTGACTTACACCGTTTGTTATATACGCGCCGTCGAAAACCGCGCGACTTTCAGTCTTTCGCGGGAAAGTCCGATGTCGATACTCGCCGACTTTGGTGGTCTTTCCATTGAGTTCGGTGTGATCGTCCTGTCTTGGCTGTGGTTCGGATTTCGTCACAAAAAAGTGCAGAAAATTCTGACACGCTTCAAAAAAATTCACGACTCTTACGAGACTCTCGGCATTCGCGAGAATAACGCGGAGATCTTCAGAGACGTCAAAATTCACACGGTCATAATAAATTTGATTTGGTACCTTCTCTGCGTCGTCGATCATCTGCTGCTCGTCAATTGCGGAGTTTTCGACCTTAAAATTTGGATGCCGTTCAATGTGCCTCGCGTCGTCACTCACAACATCATGGTGATTTTCGCCGATACGATGAGAGCTATTCAAGAAAGATTTAGGTCGTTGAATAAAAGGATCGAGGAATTGCCGAAAGGTGTCCCGACGAGGATAACCATTCGGAACTGCAGCCAAGAAATTAGCAATAACAGCGACGGGTAAGTTAAACTTATCTTTTGACTCAGGTCTTTCGCTGTAAAACAAATTCGTACGAAATTTAATCCACTGGTAGTGGAAGTTTTTGTGGATAAACTTGTATATAAAATTTTATGTACAATTTATTTTTATGAAAATTTAATGTACGGTAAATAAACTTTATAAATCCTTTACTTTTACTAATTTACAATAATTTTTACTACAAAAGTACTGTAATTTCAATGATTTACTTTAACTTCGCTGTAAAAGGATATTAATTTTTATCACAATTGTTCATTCAATTTAATGTACCAGTTTTAAAAATTTACAATTCTTATTAACAGTGTTTTGTTCGGCCGAATTGATCGTCGGACCGAAATGTTTCTTAATTTGTGATACGTGGAAAAACGTTTCACAGGCTGAAGTCGTTAGCGACTGCGGGTCCGCTGGAAATCTACGGTCAGCTGCACTCGGATCTCATCGACCTGGCGAAAAACGTAGTGAATTTTTTTTCCATCTCGATTCTGCTGATAATGTTGACTCATTGTATTCAAATGTCGTCGGGGCTGTATACTATGTGCCTCGTCGCGAAAGATAGAAAATTTTGGCCCTGGAGAGACATTGGATCGTTCATGATACTGTGTTCCTGGTTCATTGTTCACTTCAGCGAGATGACGATACTGGTTTCCGTCTCTGACTCGACAGCGAGAGAGGTTTATTAAAAAAAAAAAAAAAAATCCTACGACTTTACCACTCGTACTCGGACAATTATGACATTTTTCTCTCCACCTTCGACAGGCGAATCGTACGGGAAATGTTCTGCACGAGATGCTGCTCGAGAAATGCACGGCAAAATACATGAACTCGGTAACGTCGTTCCTATATTATTTCTCGCATATTAAGCTTTGGGTAGAGAATATTTTAATAATTCCACAGGCGAAGATAATGTCACTGCGTTTGCTGCAGAGACACCTGAAGGTTGAACTATTCGGCTTGTTCCAGATGAGGCTGGAGATCATATACAGGGTACAGTGAATGAAATAACGATTATTGTATTGGATTATCAATTGGATCTCAATGATTTTTTTTATGTCCCAAAATCAGATTATGGGAATGGTCGCCACTTACATAACAATAATGATACAACTCGATGATCAACGGGAACTTGGAAAATAATGCTGCAAAAGGAATGAACCAACGCGTCGTGCATGCATCGCCCAGCTTCGTCGCCGGGCAATCGCGCTGATGGTTTCTTTCCTGTTTTTACAAACTTATTGTCACCTTTGAGTTATGAACATTTTTGTATTCCCGAGAATCACGATGCGGAATAATTTAATAAAGCCAATACATCGACCATGCGAAAACGGCCTCTTCTGCATACGAAGTGAGAGCAAAGAGCGCTTCCGGTCGCTCAACCTAAGCGACTTCTTCGTCATAACCCAATCACAAGGCACGATAACATGGCGAATTGGAATATCTTGTTACTCCATCGGAAAATACTCGGTACAATGAGCGTGCTGGGAACTTACACAAAAATTATGACCTAGCTAGACAATAAAATGGTCCCAGGGTTTTCGCGCATGCGCAGTGAGAGTTCCCGACATCGACCGAACAATGCTCGTTTTTCAAGCCAGTAGTATTCACGCTCCTTGAGTTATCATAGTGTCTCACAGTTCCTCATTATCGTGGTCATTTCGCAGAGTGTAAGGAGGGAAAACGATATAATAAAGTTAATGGAAAAGCTCATTGAAGCGAGTGCAAAGAGCGCTTCCGGTCATCCGACCTAAGTGACCTCTTCGTCATAAGCCAAGCACAAGAACCCACGATAAGCTGACGACTTTGAAGATCTTGTTACTCGATTGGAAAATACTCGGCACAATGAGCTGTGAGTTTGCATTACAATCATGACCCACCTGAAAATCAAATCAAAGACACATATAATGTGACGGGGTAATAGCCCTTATCTACGTATCGATTTCTCGGCTTCGTCAATCGGCCGTCTTTGAGTTTTCACGCATGCGCAATGAAAGTTCCCAACATCCACCGGACGACATCCTTCTTTTCAAGCCAGTAGTATTCACGCTCCTCGAGCAATCATCATGTGTCGCAGTTCCGCATTATCGCGGTCATTCCGCAGAGTGTAATGAGCTAAAACGACATAATAAAGTTAATGGAGAAACTCGTTGAAGCGAGTGCAAAGAGCGCTTCCAATCGCTAGACCTAAGTGACCTCTTCTTCACAAGCCTAGGACAAGAACCCACGATAACATGTCGACTTGGAGGATCTTGTTGCTCTATTGGAAAATACTCGGTCTCTGCCCGTTCAACTTCGCTGAAGATGGCGTCATTAGATTCTCTTACACCGGCGCAATTTATGGACTGATCCTGACAGTGTTCTATAGCTACTACTATATACTAGCGATCATGGGTCAAATGACTTTTGTCCTTCCGCGCAGAACGCCGTTGACCGTAATATCAAATTTCTCGGGGCTCTCGATCGAGTACGCGTCCCTCGTGCTGATTTGGTTGTACCTTGGTCATCGTCGGAAACGACTCCAGAGGATCCTGATGTGTCTGAAGAACATCGACGAGTCTTTCGCCGATCACGGCATGCGAGTCGACGACACCAGATTCGTGAGGAGCGTCAAGATCCACACGATGATCCTCAATGTCGTTTGGTACTTGATCTGCGTCATCGCCTACCAGCTCTTCCTCCATTTCGAACCCTTCAAACTGTCCGTTTGGATGCCCATAATGATTCCACGAGGTGTCAATCATAACGTCGCGCTGATCTTCGTCAGTGCATTCAGATTGATCAAAGAACGATTTCGTATGCTGAACGAAACGATAGTTTGCCTGTCGAACGAGGAGACGAGGAGGATTAACGTTTTCCCGAAACATTTGGGACAACGAACGAGAAGTGACGAGTATGTGATGTTCATTAATTCTGTGTTATCGGTAACGTTAATCTTGGTTTTTCGTTACCAATTGCAGACTCCTGGAGACTGCGTTTCCACTGGAGACCTACGGAAAACTGCACGCGAATCTCGTCGACTTCACCAACGTCGTAGTAGAATTTTTTTCGCTCTCCATGCTGCTCACGATATTGTATCAAATATTTCAATTGATCGGAACTTTTTACACTTTGTGCGTTATCGTCGATACCAAATCGTTAAGACAGTGGGCGTTCGTATGGATTTATTGGGTCGCCATTCACGTGGTAGAGCTGATAATCATGGTTTTCGTTTGCGACTCAACCGTGAAAGAGGTTTCAGATCATTTTTAATAAAAAATTATACCAAAAATCGTTGATAAATCGGTAATGCTATTTTACTTTTGTTAAAGGCCAATCGGACCGGAAGTGTATTGCATGGAATGTTAACCGCTGCAAGTACGGATGAATACGTCGACTCGGTAATGTGACTATATATATATACCTCCTTTTCTCGTAGTCCATGTTTAAAAAAAATGCATAGCTTATTAATTTTTTGCAACAATTTCGTAGGCAAGAATATTATCATTGCAGTTGCTGCAGAAGCAAGTGCGGATCGATGTGTACGGCTTGTTCGAGATGAAGCATGTAATAATTAACAAGGTAAATAAAATCATTTTAATCATTGATTAAATTTATTCGATCTATTCGATTTATTCAATTTATTCGACCTATTCGATTTGTTCAATTTTTTTGGGGAGTACGTTCTGAAACTGTTCATCAATTCCTATGACACAGATTACCGGAATGGTCATTGTGTACATCACGATCATGATACAGTTGGACGACCAAATCGACGCAAATATATAATATCACATTACTGGCCCATGAGTGTGGCTCGTGAAAAAAATAATCAATTGAAAATAATGGAAAGTTATCGACTCAGACCGGACATCAGGAGCCACTTTCATTGATTGTGTACCTTCTATTTGATCGCAAATAAAATTAATATTCCATTAATCCAGTCTATTCGATTATTATACTTATATTTTAACTCGTCGCACAAAAAAATTATTGCTTGTGCTACGAAACATTTTTCATCGTTGCAGAACGTGAAGTGAGTCTCGTTATAAAGCCATTACGGCGTCGCGATGCAATCGCGATAATATAATTGCATCGGCAAAGACCTATCGTCAACGGTTACCAAAGAAATATCATTTAGGTATTGAAATTTACGAAGAGGCTTCGATCTGACCAATAAACTGGAGCATAACAGAAGCTTACGTTAAACGTATCAAGTCAGTTCAAAAACGGTATTGCAGTGCCGAAGTGAATAATGCCGCGCAAAAAAAATTCTCGGTTCTCGACCGTTGTGGGAGAACCAAAAAATGCTTGGACTACCGGTCAGTCAGAGAAAATAAATAATTTTCGTCAGATAAGTGTAAAATTCGACGTATATAAAAAAGTCACTTCCACAGGAGAAAAATCGAAAATATACGATTGCTATGGAATTCTGGAAAGGACCGCATGGATCTGGCGAATTGCGGGGGTTTTTCCGTTCACCGTTAAACGCACGATGGGAACAAGAAAATATGCAGTTAATAAATTCTACGCTGTGTACGGCTCTCTAATATGCTTCGCGAGCATCGCAAGTTGCATTTACGAAACAACAGTGTACACCATTTCGAAAAAGTAATAGTCGTACTATAAATAACTGATACGAGTAAACTGCGGGACATTCAAAGAGTTTTTCTTTTTATTGGCAGTTCGAGACCATCTATATCAATAACAACAGTAATGATTCAATCGGTTGCGAGCCTACTGTGTATGACCTTCGCTAGTGTGTGGCGGATCTTTCGTCATAAGGAGGCAAGTCATTTATGTAATTAAACTGTATTCGTATAGTGAAATGTAATTTAAAATGCGTAATTACGTGAAGAGCTTGCAGACATAAAAAAATCATCGACACGATAGTAGGGCAACACTCGATTCTGGAAAAAGTAAACTGCACGGTAAAAATAAATTGTACATTTAATTTACTGGATCTTGAAATGTGCTTACGTTATTTACATTTATTGAAAATTAATGTACTTTTTTTGTAAAATTAAAAAACCAAATATTAAAATTACCAATCGTGTGAAATTTACAAACACTTTCATTGAAAACTAAACGTTTTACTGTAAAATTGCAACACACATGTATTTGAAATTTCAGAAACAGTTTATGTAAACAAAAGCTTCCAATATCGTTCTTTGATTTCCAAATAATTTTTTTTTTTTTTACAGTGTGCAGTTAACATTACGAATCAAATTCCACATAACTAACAATTTCCAAATTCATGAACTATCTAACAAATACTAAATTCTAAGCATTTGTCATTAAACTGTATACACATAGTAAAATGCAATCGAAAATGCAAAATTACATGAAGACTTTGCAGATATCAGAAATCGTCGACACGATGGTAAGGCAAGAGTTGATTCTGGAAAAAATGAACTGTTGCTTGCATTACGAATCGAATTCAAAAATCATATCCGCATACGTTTGGACAATGTGGACGTCGGTCGTACTATTGATGGCTTACGACTTTTACGCTTCGAGTTGGTTCTTCAACCAGTAAGTCATGTCAACGACGCACTTATCCAACTGTATTCTGCGAATTTTTCAGATCAGTCAGTCTTTGAATTAACGCGTCGATTTTTAGTATAATAATAATAATAGAGTGGTTATTGTGGGTGATTCCGATGACCGCGCAAATCCTCGACCTAACGATATTCGTGTCGCTGGTGGGATTGCTGGGATTGCAATTGCGTGCGCTCAATGAGAAAATAAGGATCGTCGTGACGAGAGCGAATTCATCTTCGCCGAAGGTAATGATTACCGTTGAACCCGTTATCCGGAAATATCGGGCATTTTTTTTTTTATAGATAATCGTAACTTCAGACGTCTGTGCTGAGAATTTACGGAGGATAGCGAAGGCCCATTACAATATCTGTGCAATCAGCAAGCGCATAAATAATTTCTTTAATACCGCTGTGGTAAGTGACGAATGTAGAGTTACAGAGAATCAAAAATGGCAGATTACTTGCTAGCTCAATTTTTTTTCATCCAAGATCATCAACGTCATTACCGCCTTCATAATTTTGAGTACAACGCTCTACTACATCTTCGTCGAGGTTCAAAAAGAGGGCAAAACGAATTACGTTCGCGTCGGTACTTACATTCACTGGGAGTTCATTCACAGTGTTCCGATAATCATAATCGTGGGTGTTTGCAATTGGGCGTCCCATCAGGTAAGCTCACTCGCGCTCAACATTTATTCGACCATTGAATCGCTATTGGTTTGGCAGAGTGTTGATACCGGAAAATTGATACACGAAATTCTTGTGGAGAAAATTGACTCCCGATTGTACGAGTCCGTGAAAACATTTTCGCTGCAGTTGCATCATCAGAAACTCCAATTCAACGCCGCCGGTTTATTTCCTCTCAACTCGACGCTCATTCAATCGGTACGGTAATTGGATGGCGAAGATATAGTTCTGTGATCGATAAGTTCATCAATTGTTTTGTTCCCATTAGATGGTCGGAAATATAACAACATACCTGGTGATTCTCATCCAATTTCAACCGAAACTCGAATTTTGATCTATTACACATTTTATAAAGATGTGTATGTGTTTGTATTTTTGTCCCACTGCTTAAGTTCTCCTAGGGACGCGGTCCCAGGCTCTGATCAATATTCCCTATTATACTATTCTGTTTGTCTCGGTGAGATGTGCACAATAATGGGGCGCACAACAACGTTGTGCACTATCGTCATGTGCAAAAAAAAAATTCATTTTTCGACCGGAAACACATCACTTCCGGTCCGGAAAACTCATAATTCGACCAGAAATGACGTCATGCCGGAAATACGTCACAACCGGTCGAACAATTAGATTTAAAAATCGGAAGCGACGTATTTCCGGTATGACGTCACTTCCGGTAAAAAAATAAACAGATTTTTAACCGGAAGTGACGTATTTCCGTAAAATCTCTAGAACTCTGAATTCCCGATTTCTAAATTGCATAGTTCATTGCGTGAGCCACAGCAACCTACTCGTAACAAATAAAGTCCATACTAAATCAACAAATTCCAATTAGAAACCACCTAACCGCCTGGTAGATTTTCCACTAAACCACTTTCATTAATTGTACTGACCGTCATTCGATCGATATTAAAATTAATATTCCACAAATTAACATTAAATTACTATTCGCTACACAATAATGTGTGGCGAAATTACCGACTGTGCCACGTAACATTTGTCATCAGCACGGAACGAGATCAGGTATGTGGTACCACATGTGGAAGGACATTACGGCATTCGATGCAATCGCGATAATTGCATTGTATCGGCATGAAATTGCCAGCGATGCAATAAGATGTTGAAATAATAGATAGCTTTCAGTTGGAACAATAAGCCGGATCGAAACCGGAGCTTTCGTCAAGCGCGGAAACGCAGTTCAAAAACGATACTCCGGCACTGCGGTAAGTAAAATGGCGTGGAAAAGGAAATTCCAGTTGTACACTGGCGTCAGAAAGCCACGGAATGCTTGGACTACTGGTCAGTCAGATAACACAAGACGATTAGTAAAACAAGTGGAATATTTGTCATTAAATCAACAACAAAAATCATTCCTCAGATAAAGAATCTCGAATACACGACTGCTACGGTGTTCTGGAAAGAATCGCGTGGATCTGGCGGGTCGCGGGAATATTTCCACTCACGGTAAAAGGCCCGATGGGAATTGTAAAATACGAAGTAAACAAATTCTACGCTACGTACAGCTCTTTGATATGCTGCGCGTGCATCGGAAATTTCGTTTACGGAATCAAAGTGTAAGTCGATTGGGCGAAGTAACTTTTTCAACGAACAACCAACATATTTGAGATTATTGAAAAGATGTCATTTTTTTTTTTTTTTTCTTAAGAAATAACGGGGCGATGGATGAAGACGAAGGTCTCGGGACACCGAATGTTGCAAGCCTTCTGTGCCTATTCATCGCCAGTATCTGGCGAATCTTTCGCCACAAGGAGGTAAGACATAAAAACAAAATTATGTCGAAGTGCAGTTTCGAAGCTCACGGACAGACGCGCTAATCATAAAAATCAATATTGTTATTGGCAATGCAAGAACGCTGACGCATTAATGATTTCGCAGATATCAGGAATCATCAACACGATGGCCGGACAGGATTTGATTCTGGAGAAAATGAACTGTTCTTTGCAGTACGAAACGGATGCGAGAATCATAAGCTCATATGTTTGGGCATCGTCGATCAGCGCCGCGTTATTGTTGACTTGCGATTATTATGCATCGATATCGGACCGCGGCAGGTCAGTCACGAAAGCGATGGACTTGTCGCATTTCTTTCACGATTTTCTTTTTGTGGTTCAATGTTCACGAATTTATTTTAGCGTAACGATACAGAGCCTACTGTCGATCGTTCCGCTGATAGGACAAATCTGCGATCAAACGATATTTGTGTCGCTGGTGGGATTGCTGGGATTGAAATTTCGTGCTCTCAATGAGAAATTAATCGCCGTCGTAACGAGAACGAATTCATCTCCGCCAAAGGTAATTTAGTCATTGAAAACCGATCGGCTGTAAGTGAACTGGAACTTCGTCCGCAGATAATCGTGACGTCGGACTTTTGCGCTGAGAATTTGCGGAAGATAGCGAAGGCGCATTACAGCATGTGCGCGGTCGGCAAACGAATAAATAAGTTTTTCGCCTGGGAAATCGTAAGTAATGAGGACAGGATTGAAAAAAAATAGGAGTCCAATGCATCAGATTCCTAGTTGAGATTCGCCAGTTTTATTTCTTTGATCCAAGATCATGAGCGTGATCGCGAACTTCACGACATTGAATCAGTCGCTTTTCTCCATCTTCATCGAAGTTCAAAGAGGGAACGGGTCGAATCTCGTACTCATCGGCACGTTCATCGACCGCGCATTAATCCACACTGTCCCGATAATCATAATCGTGGCGACATGCAATTGGACATCGCGACAGGTGAGTTGGCTTCGGAAAAAAAAAAAAAAAAAAAAAAATCAAAAAGGCAATCAAACATTGTTCTGCCGATAGAGCTCCAATGCCGGAAAATTGATTCACCAGACTCGAGTCGACAAAATCGAGTCACGATTGTACGAAGCTGTGAAAACATTTTCGCTCCAGTTACATCATCAGAGACTGGAATTCAGCGCGTGTGGTTTCTTTCCCATCGACTCGACACTCATTCAGAGGGTACGGTTATTGCGTTTCGAAAAATATCACTTCGGTTGTTTGTTCAGCAACCTTAATTGTTACTATTTTTCCTTGCAGACGATCGCAGAAATTACTGCATACTTGGTATTTCTTATCCAAGTCAAAGGAACTGTGGAGAGGATGTGAATTTGACGGTCCGGTATTGCATACATCTAGACAACTCGAATGATGGAAAAATATAGACAACCTTGGCCCAGTGTATACCGAATATGAATACCGGCGATCACCATATTTTCCTGACACTCTTGAACAACTTGGACCATACCAAAGATGACTAAATAACTTAGATTTTACCAAAGATTTCATCAATGGATTTTTCAGAATGTTTGTGTGCTGGGACATAAAGGAAACGAATGTATCGGTATGAAATAAACAATTGTTTAATATGTCGGCGTGCCGGAGTGTTTGGTATTTTTCTTTTTTAGACTGTGTGCGATGAAAGGCGACAATAATCGCAAGACACAGTAGAGCCGAAAAGCCATTACGGAATTTGATGCAATCGCGATTAGGCGAGAGCGGGGCAAAATGGGACAGTGAGGGCAAAACTCAATTCTCCAATAATTTTAGGATGCCCCATTTTGTCCCAGCGATAAATCTGGATTTTCAACCCCGTTTTGCCCCACGGACCACCATCGCCATTATCCAAAAGTTATTAGAAAATTGCGTTTTGTCTCATTATTCCGTCATGCCCCGCTGTGCCATTTTGCCCCGCGCTCCACTACTTTCCTCCATCGACCAAGTAGGTTTGTCAATAATGCCAATGAAATGCACCGTTGTTAAGATGATGAGCTTCCAGCTGGAATAATAAGCCCGGTCAAAGGGGAAGGCCTCGCCGAAGGGAGAAACTCATTCGCGACGTTGTAGCCGTGCGAGTGATGACGTATAAAAAAAATCCACAATACTCGAGGGTCGTTCCAAGCTCGTTGAAGCCGCAAAAATCTGGAACGAAGGGTCAGTACGGAGATAACAAAAAAGCTACTATAACAAAAAAAAACCCATACAAAGGTAGAATAAAATTATCGAAATTTTTTATCAACACGAACAGTATCTGGGAAACCAAG
The DNA here is from genome assembly GCA_958510785.1 of Exephanes ischioxanthus. NCBI lineage: Eukaryota > Metazoa > Arthropoda > Insecta > Hymenoptera > Ichneumonidae > Exephanes > Exephanes ischioxanthus. The sequence continues at coordinate 4,633,028 of OY294016.1, forward strand.
AATATACGACTGCTATGGAGTTCTGAAAGGTTGCGCATCCGTATGGCGAGTGATGGGAATTTTTCCGATGACGATTGAAGGATCGACGGGATCGAAGAAATACGAGAAAAACAAATTCTACGTAGCTCACAGCTGTTTCATTTTTCTCGTGTGCAGCATCAATATTATAAACATGTTATCAGCCTGGAGGTATTATTCATAAGTGTAACACTCTGATTTCTTCGCTGTTGGAAATTAAAGATTGATAAAAAAAAAATTCAAGCGCCGAAGACATAAATTTGGCGGTCTCAATTCTGTTGGTGCGTTCGGTCTCGAGCTTACTGTGCCTGCTCGTCGTTGTAATTTGGAGAATCTTTCGACTCAACGAGGCAAGTATCTTGAATCAATAAATTATTCGCTAATATTACTTCGGTTTTATTGCTACAAAATCAAACCAAACTAAACCAAATTACTACAAAAATCATCTTCCAGCTGTCAAAATTAATCGTGACCATAGCAGCGCAGGAATCCATGCTACAGAAAATGAACTGTCGATTGAATTACGAATCGAACGCCAAAACAGTTCGCGCATATGTCTGGACGACGATGATCACCGCCACATTCGTAGTGGCGTATAATCATTTCACTGCGGGAGAAATGCTGACGAGGTCCGCCACTCCGAATGACCCTGAAGATATCTGCATGAAATCAAGTTTCATCTTTGGCAAGTCTCTATCAGTGCACGGCTTTAGGAAGAATGAACAATTGTTCACTTATAGAATTTTATTCTCCATGTGAACTTCCTTGAGCAAAGTTTGTGTGATGCAAAATACAGCCGTTATAACTCGATGAAATTTGGTCTCATGCAGATATCTTCAGGGTCATCATTCCGATGAGCTTCATCGAGAATTCGTTTTGGCGATTAACGATAACTAAAAGTCTGTCTATTTTCTTTTTTTTTATCACTGAATCTTTTTCTTAGCCAAGGCATGAAGTGGGTAGTCTGGTGCGTGCCAGCGGTGATACAGGCCGTGGATTTGACGATATTTGCGTCGCTGGTGGGGCTGTTGGGATTGCAATTTCGTGCTCTCAATGAGAGAATTAAAGCTGTGGCGATAAGAGCGAATGCATCTTCGCCGGAGGTAATTTTGTCGGCAAAACTATAGTCGAAAAAAAAATCAGAGCTTTTATTTTCAGGTGATCGTGACTCCGGACGTGTGCGCTGAAAATGTACTGTTCATAGCGAAAACTCATTACAATATCTGTGCGGCAGGCAAACGAATAAATAGTTTCTTCGATTGGATTGTGGTGAGCGACGAAGATTATATTGCCGACGGTCCGAAGTTTCGGAACACCCGACAGACTCAATTTCATTTATTGAAGGTCATCAACGTCATTACCGCCTTCGCAATCTTGAGCACGACGCTTTACAAGATCTACGTCGAGGTTCAACAGGAAGACGACACCGATTACTTTCGTGTTGGTATGCAGGTTCAGTGGGAAATCATTCACAGTGTTCCGATAATCGGACTAGTGATGATTTGCAATTGGACGTCCCACCAGGTAAGCTCGATTTGCCCGGGAATTTAGGGACGCGTCACACGTGATATGCAGTGAAAATTTGAACATTTTCTAATGGTATAAAAATTCGAAAAAAATCAACTGTATTAAAGGTTCCAAGAACATTCATTTTGCATAATAATAACAATGTCAAAAAGTTATTAACAAATTGCTGAAAAAAAATTGTTAAAGAAATAATCGGTAAACCTTTTTTTCTGTTTTCAAATGAATTCGTCGATTTTCTAGAAGTAACATGCATTTTTTTCAGATTTTTTCTTACAATCTTGAATTTTCCGTTTTGACATTTTTTAAACGCCGTAACTACTGAACTGTTGGCGCAATCGCCTCGAAACTCTTTGTGTGTACTGATTTTTCAAATTTTCGAAAAGAAACATTTTTTAAATATAGAAGAATTTTACAAAATCAAGGAATTTATTTAAAATGAAAAAAAGGTTTCCTGATTTTTTAAAAATACAATAAATTTCTTAAATAATTTGTTAATAACTTATTCGGATTGTTATTATGCAAAATAAAAGGTCTCACGTCAGTAATACGGCTGATTTTTGTTCAGATTTTTGGCATATTGCGAGTTACGGAAATTTTTATCGAATTAAACTTTTGGTTGAGAATTTATGGTTGATCCTTCCTTAACGAACCGATGAATGATAATCCGCGTTGACAGAGCATTCATGCTGGAAAATTGATTCACGAGATTCGAATAATCGAAACAGACTCGCAATTGTACGAAGCTGTGAAATCATTCTCGCTGCAGTTGCATCATCAGAAACTCGAATTCAATGCGTGTGGTTTTTTCCCTCTGAACTCGACACTCTTGCAAACGGTAAGTTTTTTTAAAATTAAACATCACGTTCCGTAATTCACAGAAACCTTGATTTTTTTCTGTCCCACCAGATCGTCGGTAACATAACTACCTACTTGGTTCTTCTCATCCAATTTCAACCAAAATTGCATTAATTTGTCCAGGCGGCTCGGATAGTTTAATACAAAAACAATGCAGCTCGGAAACTACTGTAGCGAGCATTGCGAAATTTTGCCAATTGAAATAAACACTTCACAAAGAAACGTGAACCCTTTTCCATTCACCGCGCGATATAACTATAGTTAACGAATATGTACACTGTAAAAAATGTTTGTTTGAAAATTAATGAACAGTACTGAAAGCTTTTTTACATAAACCGTTTCTGAAATTTCAAACACATGTGTGTTGCAATTTTACGGTAAAATTTGTATTTTTCATGAACATTTTTGTAAATTTCAAGCAAAAGATTTTCAATTTTAATATCTGGTACTTTTATTTTACAAGCAAAGTAGATTAATGTTTAATTAGTATGAATAATGTTAGGAAATTTTAAGTTCCAGTACATTAAATTTAATATTTATTTTAACACTGTAGCTGACTGCTCGTGAAGGAATACGGTATTAGTTAGGTTTGACAATAGACGAACGAACGGACGATCGATACAAGATCGATCGTCATGTAAAACAGTATGTACTGAGACGTCCGAACGATCGGACGTGTGACAGCTCGTACTCGAGATATTTAGCCATGATCATTATTGATAATATCCTCCCCAAAACCAAATACGCACGTTATTCATTCGCTCGGTCGTCACACTATTTATCCAGACATAACATCGGGGCCGGAAAGCCATTACGGAATTTGATGCGGCCGCGATAATTTTCTTTTATCGACAAAGTAGGTTTTTCAATAATGCCAATGAAGTGCACCATCATTAAGATAATAAACAAGCCTCCAGTTGCAATGATAAGCCTGATCAAAGGCGGCGGCGTCGCCGAATGGAGAAACTCATTTGAAACGTTATTTCTGTGCAAGTGATGATGCGCAAAACAAATTTACTATCGTCCAGCGTCGTTGCAGGCCTGTTGGAGCCGCAAAAACTGGGACGATGGGTCAGTGCAAAGATAAAAAAAAGAGATTACCAATTAAACTAGCCTAGAATAAAATTGAAGAAGTTTATTATTGACACGAACAGGAACAACTAAATCGAGAGTATACGACTGCTATGGAGTTCTGAAAGATGGCGCATCTGTATGGCGGGTGCTAGGAATTTTTCCACTGACGATTGAAGGGCCGATGGGATTAAAAAAATACGAGATAAACAAATTCTACGTTGTTTACAGCTGTTTAATTTTCTTCGGTTGCAACATCAATATTATAAACATCGCATCATGTTGGAGGTATAAGAGCCTTGGTTCGCAAAAGAGCGACACTCTGATTTCTTCGTCGTTGGAAATTGAGGACAAATAAAATTATTTTTTCAAGTGCCGGAGAGATAACTTTGGTGATCGGAATTCTGTTGCTGCGTTCGGTTTCGAGCGTGCTGTGCCTGCTCGTCGCTATAATTTGGCGAATCTTTCGACACAACGAGGCAAGTATTGTTGCAACGATCGATTGTTCGCTGATATTACTTCGGTGTTAGTGTAAAATTCACCTTTCAGCTATCGAGATTAATCGGGACTTTAGCAGCGCAGGAATCCGTGCTACAGAAAATGAACTGCCGACAGAATTACGAATCGAACGCCAAAGCAGTTCGGGCATATGTGTGGACGACGATGACGACCGCCGCATTCTTGGTGGCGTACAATCATTTCATTTCGGGAGAGTTGCTATCGCGGTCCGCCATTCTGATGAACTTCATTGAGAATCGTATTCGGCGATTAAGGATTTCGCATTAGTCAAATAATTGATACAGTTTTAAAATAGTTTATACAAACTTTACGCATCTATTGATTATAGTGGATGATTATTTGTATTAGAGCCGATGTGCTTAACCTGGAAGAATATTAATTGCAATGAAATTCTTTTACAAATCAATAGATGTCATTTTTGGACGGAAAATATTATCGAATATCTAGATGATGAGATTGTAGAGCATGTTAATATTTTTGTAAATATTAACATTGCAATTCCACTACAATTGCAGTTTCATTGCAATTCCACTACAATTGCAGTTTCATTGCAATTCCACTACAATTGCAGTTTCATTGCAATTCCACTACAATTGCAGTTCCATTGCAATTCCATTACGATTGCAATTCCACTACGATTGCAATTCCACTACGATTGCAATTCCATCGCAATTCCACTACAATCAATAGATGCGTAAAAGTTTGTACAAACGACATTAAAAATGTATCACTAATTTAAGTGGTGTGAAACACTTGAAAACCTCAAGACCACGATAAGTCTATCTACAACTTTATTTTTAGCGAAGGCATGCAGTGGATGCTCTGGTGCGTGCCAGTTGTGATACAGAACGTCGATCTAACGATATTTGCATCGCTGGTTGGCCTGCTGGGATTGCAATTTCGCGCTCTCAATGAGAGAACGAAAGCTGTCGCGATAAGAGCGAATGCATCTTCGCCGAAGGTAATTTTCTCCGATAAACCGATTCTCGGGAAAGATCACGAGAACTTTTAATTCGCAGGTGATCGTGACTTCGGACGTGTGCGCTGAAAATTTACAATTCATAGCGAAAACTCATTACAAGATCTGTGCGGTCGGCAAACGAATAAATAGTTTCTTCCACTGGAATGTGGTGAGTGAGGAAGATGACATTGCGGAGGGTGCGAAGTTTCGGATCACCTGCTGGTCTCTGTTTTCTTGATTTAAAGGTCATCAATGTCATTACCGCCTTCGTAATCTTGAGCACGACGCTTTACAACATCTTCGTCGAGGTTCAACGAGAAGGCAACATCAATTACTTGCGTATTGGTGTGCACGTTCAGTGGGAACTCATTCACAGTGTTCCGATAATCGGCGTAGTGATGATTTGCAATTGGACGTCCCATCAGGTGAGCTCGATTCAGCCCGGAATTTAGCGAACCGATGAATGATAATCTGCGTCCATAGAGCATTCATGCCGGAAAATTGATTCATGAGATACGCGTCATCGAAACAGACTCTCGATTGTACGAAGCTGTGAAATCATTCTCGCTGCAGTTGCATCATCAGAAGCTCGAATTCAACGCCTGTGGTTTTTTCCCTCTGAACTCGACACTCTTGCAAACGGTAAGGTTTTTGTTAATCAAACGTCACGTTCCGTGATTCACAGAATCCTTGATTTTTCTTCCCACCAGATTGTCGGTAACATAACTACCTACTTGGTTCTTCTCATCCAATTTCAACCAAAGATGAATTAACTTGTCCAGGCCGCTCGGTTAGGTTAAGTTAAAAAAACCCGAAACTTAGAAGCTACTGTAGCGAGCATTGTGAACTTTTGCCAATCGAAAATAAATATTTCACAAAGAAGCGTCAATCTTTTTCCATTAACCACTTTACATACTATTTATCCTGTTCGTCGTGGTACGAGTGAAGACGTAACATCACAGCCGGAAAGCCATTACGGAATTTGATGCAACCGCGATAATGTTCTTTCATCGACGAAGTAGACTTGTCCGTAATGCCAATGAATTGCACCGTCATTAAGATAATAACAAGCCTCCAGCAGCAATAACAAACCTGATCACAGGGAAAGACTTCGTGGAATGGAGAAATTCATTTGAAACTTTATTCCTGTGCAAGTGATGACGTGTAAAAACGATTCACAAATGTCCAGGTTCATTGTAGGCCTCTCGAAGCCACGAGAAACCGGATTTACGGGTCAGTGCCAACGATAAAAAACGATCAATCAATAAAGTATTGAATAAAATTGAAGAAGTTTGTTATTAACACGAAAAATAGTTGGGAAACCAAAAATATACGACTGCTATGGAATTCTGAGCGGTGTCGCATCGATATGGCGGGTGCTGGGAATTTTCCCGCTGACGATTAAAGGGTCGATGGGATCGAAAAAATATGAGATAAACAAATTCTACGCAGTTTACAGCTGTTTGATTTTCTTCGCGTGCGTCATCAATTTCATTTATATCGTATCAACTTGGAGGTATTGTTTATAAGGATAACCGTAAGTTCGCTTCTATGTTGGAAATTGAGGTTAGATAAAGCTATATTTTCAATCAGAGACGGTATAAAAATGGTGGCCATAAATGTGGGGTTACGAACGGTTTCAAGCCTGCTGTGCCTGCTCGTCGCTATAATTTGGCGAATCGTTCGCCACGGCGAGGCAAGTATTTTTATTTACTTGTTTGCGTGTTCATTTGTTTGCCTGTCCCAATTCTCAAGAATCCAGAGTTTCCTTCTACGCGGCTTTAGGCTCCACTATTCCCCTATTATATGACGCCACTTCAATGACGTTACATCGAAATTACTTGACAACAACCTGCTAATCATTATGTGACATTCACTTTGCAGCTATCAAAATTAATTAAGACTATAGCAGCGCAGGAATCCATGCTACAGAAAATGAACTGCCGACTGAATTACGAATCGAACAGCAAAACAGTTCGCGCATATGTTTGGGCAACGACGATGGCTGCCATATTCTTAGTGGCATATAATCGTTTGACTTGGAGAGAGATCGGTTGGAGGTCGGCCGTGCTGATGATTTCAGCGATTACCCATCACAAAATTGACATTTCGATACGAGTGCGAAAAAACTTTTTCTGACGAGTGTGAGTTTGCAACAGGAGTCGAAGGCGAGTGCTGCAATCACCTGAGGTCATAAAACGTTTTTGGCACGAGTATCGTACAAAGTTTTATTTCACCAAGTGCGAAAATGGGGATTTTCGCACCGAGTGAAATAAAGTCTGTTCATAACTTTCTTTTTAGAGAAACCATCAAGTGGACACTCTGGACTATGCCACTGGTGGTCCAGACCGTCGATCTATCGATATTCGTATCGCTGGTGGGACTTTTGGGATTGCTATTTCGTGCTCTAAATGAAAGAATGAAAGCTGTCGCGATAAGAGCGAATGCATCTTTGCCGAAGGTAATTTTCTCGATTAACCGATTCACTGATAATCACAAGAACTTTTATTTGCAGGTGATCGTGACTTCGGACATGTGCGCTGAAAATGTACGAATCATAGCTAAAACTCATTACAATATATGTGCGGTCGGCAAACGAATCAATAGTTTCTTCGATTGGGATGTGGTAAGTGACCAAGATGACATAACAAGATGATAACAGAGGGTTCGAAGTATGGGAACACCTGCTACTCTCGATTTTCTTGATTAAAGATCATCAATGTCGTTACCGCCTTCATAATCTTGAGCACGACGCTTTATTACATCTTCGTCGAGGTTCAACGCGAGGGCAACACTAATTACGTTTACATCGGTACATACGTTCAGTGGGAGCTCATTCACAGTGTTCCGATAATCGTAGTAGTGACAATTTGCAATTGGACCTCCAACCAGGTAAGCTCGATTTACCCCGAAATTTAACAAACCGATGAATCGATAATTCACTATCACAGGCCATTCACGCCGGAAAATTGATTCATGAGATACGAGTCATCGAAACAGACTCTCGATTGTACGAAGCTGTGAAATCATTCTCGCTGCAGTTGCATCATCAGAAGCTCGAATTCAATGCCTGTGGTTTTTTCCCTCTGAACTCGACACTCTTGCAAGCGGTAAGGTTTTTGTTAATCAAACGTCACGTTCCGTGATTCACAGAATCCTTGATTTTTCTTCCCACCAGATTGTCGGTAACATAACTACCTACTTGGTTCTTCTTATCCAATTTCAACCAAAATTGAATTGATCTGTCAAGGCTGCTCGGTTAGGTCAATGTAAAAAACATGAAACTTAGAACTGCTGTTGCGAGCATTGTGAACTTTTGCTAATTGAAAATAAATATTTCATAAAGAATCATCAAACTTTTTCCATCAACCATGTTATGTTCTATTTATCCTGTTCGTCGTAGTACGAGTCAAGACATAACATCACAGTCGGAAAGCCATTACGGTATTTGATGCACCCGCGATAATTTTCTTTCATCGACGAAGTAGGCTTGTCGGTAATGCCAATGAAGTGCACCGTCATTAAGATAATGAGAAGCGTCTAGCTGCAATAACAAGCCTGATCAAAGGAAGAGCCGTCGCCGAATGGAGAAATTCATTCGAAACTATATTCCTGGGCGGGCGATGGCGTGTAAAAAAAATTCTCAATTCTCCAGAGTCATTGTAGGCCCGTTGGAGCGTCGAAAAACCGGATCTATGGGTCAGTGCCAACGATTTAAAAAAATACCAATCAATCAAGTGTAGAATAAAATTGAGGAAATTTGTTATTAACACGAAAAATAGTTGGGAAACCGAAAATATACGACTGCTATGGAATCCTGAACGGTGGCACATCAGTATGGCGAATGCTGGGAATTTTCCCACTGACGATCAAAGGGTCGATGGGATCGAAAAAATATGAGATAAACAAATTCTACGCAGTTTACAGCTGTTTGATTTTCTTCGCGTGCGTCATCAATTTTATTTATATCTTATCAACTTGGAGGTATTGTTTATAAGAGTAACATTAAGCTTGTTTCGCTGTTGGAAATTCAAGATACATAAAATAATGTTTTGAAGAAAGGGCGATCTAAATATGGTGAGCATAAATCTGGCGTTGCGAAGGTTTTCAAGCCTACTGTGCCTGTTCATCGCTACAATTTGGCGAGCCTTTCGTCATAACGAGGCAAGTATTTCGGTTTGTTTGTTTGTCCAAATTTACAAGAATCCGGGTTTCCATTCTATGGGCCCGCCCAGGCCGCCCAGGCCGCGATAACTATTCTCCTATGACATGACGTCATTGCCCGTTGAAAAATGAGATTTTCCAACGGGTAGTGATGTGTTTCCGGTAAATCTGCGGAAGTCTACACAGTAAAAAATCCTTTCGTAAAATCGGAATGCAAAATTTCGTAAAAATATATATTGTTGAATAAGTTACAAACTCGTTTGTCGCTTCTTTGAATATACGAATTTGTCGTTTTATTTCCGCGTCATTGACCATTTTTGTTTGTAAAACTAGAAAATTAACAAATAAAAAATTGTGGACGTTTGTGGACAATAAGTTGTTGTAAAAAGTACGAATTTTGTTTACTGTGTAAATTTCCCGTTTAAACATTCCATAGTCCACAGCGAGAGCCCAAAGTTCCCGGGTCACAACAACCCGTCAATTATTACATAAAATTTACCTTGCAGCTGTCACAATTAATCAAGACAATAGCGGCGCAGGAATCCTTGCTACAGAAAATGAACTGCCGACAGAATTACGGATGGAACGCCAAAATACTTTGCACATATGTTTGGGCAACGACGATCGCCGCCATATTTTTGGTGGCATATAGCCATTTAGTTTTGAAGCCAATCGTATGGAGGTCCGCCACACTGATGATCTTTGCCAGTTGCCAATCACGAAAAGTCTATTTATAAATTCATTTTTAGGGAAAGCATCGAGTGGATACTCCGGGTACTCTGGTCGATGCCGATGGTGATACAGACCATCGATCTAACGGTATTTGTATCGCTGGTGGGACTGTTGGGGTTGCAATTTCGTGCTCTCAATGAGAGAATTAAAGCTATCGCGACAAGAGCGAATGCATCTTCGCCAAAGGTAATTTTCTCGATTGACCGCTTCCCCGATAATCACGAGAACCTTTGTTCGCAGGTGATCGTGACTTCGGACGTGTGCGCTGAAAATTTACGAATCGTGGCGAAAATTCATTACAATATCTGCGCGGTCGGCAAACGAATAAATAGTTTCTTCAATTGGGATGTGGTGAGTGATGAAGATGATGTCACAGATGGTTCGGAGTATGAGAACACCTGCTAGTCTCAATTTTCTTGATTAAAGATCATCAATGTCATTGCCGCTTTCGTTATCTTGAGCACGACGCTTTATTACATCTTCGTCGAGGTTCAACGCGAAGGCAACACCGATTACTTTCTTATCGGTACGTACATTCAGTGGGAGCTCATTCACAGTGTTCCGATAATCGGACTAGTGATGATGTGCAATTGGACGTCCCGCCAGGTGAGCTCGATTCACCCCGGAATTAAAAAAAAAAAAACCGATTAACGATAACCCGCTTTGATAGGCCATTCACGCCGGAAAATTGATTCATGAGATACGAGTCATCGAAACGGACTCTCGATTGTACGAAGCTTTGAAATCATTCTCGCTGCAGTTGCATCATCAGAAGCTCGAATTCAACGCCTGTGGTTTCTTCCCTCTGAACTCGACACTCTTGCAAACGGTGAGGTTTTCGTTAATCAAACGTCACGTTTCGTAATCCACAGAATCCTTGATTTTTCTTCCCACCAGATTGTCGGTAACATAACTACGTACTTGGTCCTTCTTATCCAATTTCAACCAAAAGTGAATTGATTTGTCCAGGCCGCTCCGATAGGTCAATGTAAGAAAAGTACAGCTTAAAAACTACTTTAGTGAGCATTGTGAACTTTTGCCAATCGAAAATAAATATTTCATAAACAAAGCATTAACCTTTTTCCATTCACCACGTTATGCACTATTTATCCTCTTCATCGTCGTACGAGACGAGACATTACATCACAGCCGGAAAGCCATTAACGGAATTTGATGCACCTGCGATAATTTTCTTTCATCGACGAAGTAGGCTTGTCGGTAATGCCAATGAAGTGCATCGTCATTAAGATAATGGCGAGCCTCTAGTTGCAATAATAAACCTGATCAAAGGAGGGTGCGTCGCTGAATGAAGAAATTCATTTGAAATTTTATTCCTGCTCAAGTGATGACGTGTAAAGAAAATTCACGATCGTCCAGAGACATTGCAGGCCCGTTGGAGCAGCAAAAAACTGGCAAGATGGGTCAGTGCAACGTCAAAAAAAAAACAAAAAAATTACCGATTAATCCAGTGTAGAAAAAAATTAAAGTAATTTGTTATTATCAAGAATAGTAGCTGAGAGAATACACGACTGCTATGGAATTCTGAAAGGTGGCGCATCGATATGGCGAGTGCTGGGCATTTTCCCACTGACGATTAAAGGATCGATGGGTTCGAAAAAATATGAGATAAACAAATTCTACGCAGTTTACAGCTGTATGATATTCTTCGCGTGCGTCGCCAATTTTATCTACGTCGTATTAACTTGGAGGTATTGTTTATAAGAATAATACTAAGATTGCTTCGCTGTTGAAGATTGAAGATAGATCATTTTTTTTTTTTTTCAAGTAAGGAGAACGTAAATATGGTGAACATAAACGTGGTATTGCGAACGTTTGCAAGTCTTCTGTGCCTGGTCGTCGCTATAATTTGGCGAATCGTTCGCCACAACGAGGCAAGTATTTATTTATTTATTTATTTATTTATTTATTTATTTATTTATTTATTTATTTATTCATTTATTCATTTATTCATTTATTCATTTATTCATTTATTCATTTATTCATTTATTCATTTATTCATTTATTCATTTATTCATTTATTCATTTATTCATTTATTCATTTATTCATTTATTCATTTATTCATTTATTCATTTATTCATTTATTCATTTATTCATTTATTCATTTATTCATTTATTCATTTATTCATTTATTTATTTATTTATTTATTTGTTTGTCTGTTTGTCCCAATTTTCAAGAATCCCGCAGGTCCTTATAACTATTCCCCTATTATATGAAGTCACTTCCGGTCGAAAAAAGACATCTCCGGTCCGAAAGTTACCTATTTCCGGTAAATCTGTGCACATCTAGATTTCCGATTTCTGAATTCCATAATCGATAGCCCGGGCGCGAAATTTCCGAGCCACATCATCTTGCCAGTTTCTATATAAAATTCACTTTGCAGCTATCGAAATTAATCAAGACTATAGCAGCGCAGGAATCGATGCTACGGAAAATGAACTGCCGAATGAATTACGATTCGGACGCCAAAGTAGTTCGCGCATATGTTTGGGCAACGACGATGGCCGCCACATTCTTAGTGGTATATAGCCATTTCACTTCGAAAACAACCCTATGGAGGTCCGTCATGCTGATGATCGTCGCGATGACCAATCATAAAAAGTTTATCTGTAACTTTATTTTTAGCAAAAGTATTAGGTGGATCCTCTGGTCTATGCCGATGGTGATACAGGCCATCGATCTAACGATATTTGTATCGCTGGTGGGACTGTTGGGATTGCAATTTCGTGCTCTCAATGAGAGAATTAAAGCTGTCGCGATAAAGGCGAATGCATCTTCGCCGAAGGTAATTTACTCGATGAAGTTATTCGCGAAAAATCACGAGAACTTTTATTTTCAGGTGATCGTGACTTCGGACGTGTGCGCTGGAAATTTACGAATCATAGCGAAAATTCATTACAATATCTGTGCGGTCGGCAAACGAATAAATAGTTTCTTCGATTTGAATGTGGTGAGTGACGAAGATGACATCGCAGAGGGTGCGAAAAATCGGAACACCTGCCAGTCCCAATTTTCTTGATTAAAGATCATCAACGTCATTACCGCCTTCATAATCTTGAGCACGACGCTTTACTACATCTTCGTCGAGGTTCAACGTGAGGGCAACACCGATTACTTTCGTGTCGGTACGTACGTTCAGTGGGAGCTCATTCACAGCATTCCGATAATCGGAGTAGTGATAATTTGCAATTGGACCGCCAACCAGGTAAGCTCGATTTAAGCCGCAATTTAACAAACCGATTAACCGATAATCCACGTCGACAGGCCATTCACGCCGGAAAATTGATTCACGAGATTCGAGTCATCGAAACAGACTCCCGATTGTACGAATCTGTGAAATCATTCTCGCTGCAGTTGCATCATCAGAATCTCGAATTCAATGCCTGTGGTTTTTTCCCTCTGAACTCGACACTCTTGCAAACGGTAAGGCTTTTGTTGATCGAACATCACGTTTCACGATCCACAGAATCTTTGATTTTTTTCTTCCCACCAGATTATCGGTAACATAACTACATACTTGGTCCTTCTTATCCAATTTCAACCGAAGTTGGAGTGATTCGCAAGCTGTATGTTTAGAGCTCAGTGTCAAAATATAAAACTGTTGCAAACGGTAAGATTTTTGTTAATCAGAAATCACACGTAATCAAATGATCAAAGTGTGGATCACGTCAATCCACTGAATCCTTGTATTGTTTGCTCATCAGATTGTTGGTAACATAACCACCTACTTGGTCCTTATCCAATTTCTCATTGTAAAAATAAAATACAACTTGGAAACTACTGTACTACTCTAACGGTCTAGATAATCTTCAATAAAATTAATACTTTGCGAGAAGCATTTACCTTTCGTAATCAAACATCACATTCCGTAATCCACAGAATCCTTGATTTTTCTCCCCATCAGATTGTCGCTAACTACCTATTTAGTTCTTTTTAGCCAGTTTCAACCGAAGATTGGAGTGATTCGAAAACTATTCGCTTAGAGCTCATTGTAAAAAGAAAAAAAAACTCTTGCCAATAGAGCTCAATGTAAAAATAAGAAACTTTTGCAAACGGCAAGGTTTTTGTTAATAAAAAATCGCACGTAATCAAATGATCAAACTATGGATCACGTTAATCCACAGGATCCTTGTATTGTCCACTCATCAGATTGTCGGTAACCTAACCACCTACTTCGCCCTTCTTATCCAATTTCAATCTAAGATTGGAGTGATTCGCGAGCAATCCAGACAGAGCTCAGTGCAACAATAAAATACAACATTAAAACTACTGTACTACTCTAATGGTCTAGATTATCTTCAATAAAATGAATACTTTGCAAAGAAGCATTAACCTTTTTTAATCAAACATTCCTTAATCCACAGAATCCTTGATTTTTCTTTCCATCCGATTGTCCTTAACTACCCACTTGCTCCTTCTTCCAATGTCAACCGAAGATTGGAGTGATTCCCAAGCTATCCGGAGCTGATAAGAAAAATAAAATACAGCTTGGAAACTACTACACTACTATTTCGCAGGTGAAATTGCATCGATCAGGATCCTTTTCAATGAAATGACTACTCCGCAACGAAGCATTAACCCCTTTTTCATCTATCCGCGACTTATCATAATCGCGATAGAACGAGCGCAGAACGAAATGCAATGCCGTGAAGCTATTAAGGAAAATTCGATGCACTCACGGATAATGTTCATCCATCGGCGGAGTAGTCTTTTGTCGTGAATTCCAATGAATCGTCGGCTCCGTTAACCCAACAAAGGGCTTCCGACCGGAGTAACGAGCCTGAACAAATCGTGAGGCGAAGTTGAAAGTGGTAACGCAGTTCGACGAACGTATCGGCCGTCGAGTAACGAGTGACAATGTACAAACGAAGTTCGCAATTGCGGAAGAGCTTCGCAGCCCGGTCGGGCACATCGAATTCTTGGACGACGGGTCAGTGAAAATAAAAATTAAAAATTAATAAAATCCATTTATGATAATTTAAAAAAAATCTTTTGCGCAAATGAGAAATCAGCGATATCGATGATAGGTGGAAAGCCGATGTACGACATATACGATGTTCTGGAGAGCATCGCGTGGACCTGGCGGGTGTTCGGAATTTTTCCATTCACGATAAAACGCTCGATGGGCACGAAGAGATACCGGATAAACAAATTCTACGCTGTTTACAGCTCGTTACTTGTCTCATTGTGTATGGTGCATTTCTTTTACATGATGTCACAACACATGACGAAATTTAGGTACTTTGGTCCATGAAAAAATTACACCGCTTTGCGGTACGAAGTGTTGATAATTTCTTCATTCAATCGAACGATTATTGTCAATAGCGTGGTCGCCACAACGGTACTCATACGAACTCTCGCGAGTCTGCTGTGCATGATCGTCTTCAGCATTTGGCGAATCTGTCGCTACAAGGAAGTGAGTGATTACATTTTTTATTTTATTTTTTTATTTAAGGTGCATTTTTGTTTTTACCTCGTGTCGACGAGGAGTCCGATCACCGAATTGTCGCGGTCGACCATGAACTGTCCGGTTGACACTGTGTTATCTTGCAGCTGGAGGAATCCATCGAGATAATGGCGACCCAAGCGGCTATGCTGGAAAAATTGAATTGTCGTGTTAATTTCGAAACAAACGAGAGACTCGTTGGCGCTTATGTTTGGACCTCTCTGATGACCATCATATGGATATCGCTCTATGATATTTTCGTTGCCAGTCACTTCTTCGGAAGGTCCGTCTCCCTGTGTCGCTCGTATACCTTTCTCTAAAAATGAGTCCTATATTAAATATAGTCCGCTAAAAATGAGTCAAATACCAAACATAGTCCTCTAAAAATGAGTCCTATATTAAATATAGTCCGCTAAAAATGAGTCAAATACCAAACATAGTCCTCTAAAAATGAGTCTAGTACTAAATGTTGTCCTCCAAAAATGAGTCCAATACTAAATATAGTTCTCTAAAAATTAGTCCATTGCTAAATGTAGTCCTCTATAAATTAGTCCAATACTAAATATAATCCTCTAAAAGATAGTTCGATACTAAATATAGTCCTCCAAAAATGTCGCCAGTCGAGAGCCCGTATCAGCTCCTTCGCACTACGATAAAACAACATCCGCATAGATGATACTTTTAACGGGACAATTTTTTCCGTAAGGTTACACTTCGTAGTCTTCATTTTTCCGCTGGTAGGGCAAATCATCGATATGACGATACTCGTCACCTTGATCGGACTGCTGGGACTGCAGTTTCGCGCCATCAACGACAAGATAAGGACCATCGTAACGAGAGCGAATGCGTCCTCACCGAAGGTAACTTTCACGAATGAGCCTGTAATCTAAAAATCTCTAAAAATCTTCGTTTCTTTGTTGCAGATTATCGTAACGTCGGACGTGTGCGCTGACAATTTACGAAGATTGGCGAAGATCCATTACAAGTTATGTACGGTTGGCAAGCGGATAAACAGTTTCTTCGATTTGGATGTGGTAAGTGACGAAGGTAGGAGCGCAAAGTGCTCCATTTTTTTTTTTCCGATCAGCTTGGACCGCAATTATTGTTTGATCGAAGATCATCAATGTCATCACCGCCTTCGTAATATTGAGCACGACGCTCTACTACATCTTCGTCGAGGTTCACCAAGATGGCAAAACGAATTACATTCGTATCGTCAAGTACATTCAGGTCGAGCTCGTTCACAGCCTCCCGATAATCGTAATCGTCGCGATTTGCAACTGGACGACCCACCAGGTGAGAACTTGCTTCACAAATTTGCCAACATTTTAATAAACCTAATGATTTTCACGAAATCCGTCGATAGAGCATTCACACCGGAAATTTGATCCACGAGATCAGAATCGAAAAAATCGACTCCCGATTATACGATGCCGTGAAATCATTTTCGCTTCAGCTGCATCATCAGAAACTCGAATTCACAGCCGGTGGTTTCTTTCCCCTCAACCCGACGCTTATACAAACGGTACGGTAATCGACGTCTATAAAAAATTATACTGGGATTATTCACCACCCTGAAGATATCTACATCACCTCAAATTTCATCTTTGCCAAATCTGTAGCAATGTGCAAATCTGTGGCAAATAGTGAACAAAAAAACTTGTTCACTTGTCAAATTTTATTCTCCATGAGTCGAATTTTAAGACGTTAGTTTGAGCTTAACGTCGCTCTTGAGATCGAACTTAACATCGCACTTGAGATCGAACTTACGATCACTCTTCAGATCGAGCTTAAAAAAAAATTTTGACCCAAACTTCATTGCATGCTTAAGACGTATCATACGTTCGAACTTAAGTACGAAATCAAGTAATGATTTAAGATAGATTATAAGCACGGAATGAAGTTCGGCCCAAAATTCGATCTCAAGCTCGATCTTAAGTTCAAACTAACGTCTTAACATTCGACCCTAATTGAACTTGCCTAAGCGAATTCTGTGCGATGCAAAACGCAGCCGCTATAACTTGATGAAGATATCATCAAGCAGATATCTTCAGGGTGACGATTATTAACGAGCGCTTACTATTGTCCGATCAGATCGTCGGAAACATAACTACTTATCTGGTACTTCTCATTCAATTTCAACCTTCGTTGGACTGACTTGGAACGGGAGTTTGTATATTATGATGAGATTTTAAGAAATATGTGTTAGTATGAAATAAACATTTATTTAACAAATCAACAGCGTAGAGACTACTCTAGCGTGTGGTCTAGTCTTATTTTGTTTTTTCTCTAGTCTATTGTATTTATAATCTATTATAGTCGAGAATCGCCACCTCGGCCGCTCTGGCTCGATCTCACACGAGACTAAATTTAAAAATCTCGGCTCTTGGCTCGATTTCTTAGGAACCAAATATAAGCGAAATAAACGTATCGCCTATTGATATTTTTTTAATTAATTTTAGTTAATTTTGTTTTTCTTTTCATTGATATCGTATTTTTTTTTCTTAATCCACCGGCGAAGTAGATGACGCTACCAGCTACCGAGAAATACCGCGAAGATTGCCACCGCGTGGAATTTATTTGGCCTAAAATTATATCCAATACATTTTTTTTTTCACTTGGATATCGTAAAACGACGTTGAACGCCTTCTACAGTTCATAAAACGTTGGTTCTACGCACTCCTTTCGACAGTTCGACGTACATTTTTATTTTTGTGATTTTATTCATCGTTTCTAACAACGATACGATAGATTTTTTTTTCATTGATCTTCGCTTTGTTGTAATTTTCTAATTTGTTGATTTTTTATTTTTTTTTATTTTTTATTTACATACGAAACTAAGTCGACAAAAGGCACCCGCGTCACAGCGGCCTCGGGGCTCGTTATTCTCTAACGATCTCGTTTGCACGAGTTGCGAATCGTGTTTCACAACGAACTTTGTTCTCCCCTATTTCCAAACACCGAAAATTCTTTTTTTTTTACCGGCATTTTTTACGACGAAGCTTCGACAAAAAAGTTACGTACTCTGAGCGTTCTTTTTGTCACGAAGCATCGTCGGTAAAAAAAAAAAACCGTCGCAATTTTATTTGGCCTATAGTCTACTATTCACACGTGCCGAAATCTCACTCGGGTAGGAAATCCCAACGAGGCGGCTCAATTCTTTGTGTAAAGCTTTCTTTTTTTTCTCTTCAATTATTTTATTTATTTATACAGCCTTACGCGCAATAAAGCCCACTGCGCTGCTTGTACATACGATCAACGTCTGTGAAGAAGCTTGCGAATTTTTTTTTTAATTTTCAATTTTTTTTTCCTAATCTTTATCTCCTTCCCGCAGAATTGAATATCATACAGTCGCAGAAAAAAAAAACATGTACAGCTCGGTTTATCTCACATTTTTCCGACCGCGATAATCAATTCGTTGATAATCGAGGTATCAGTGGATGTCCCTCTCGTTTGCTGATTTTTCGCTCCCGTCCACAAAATATTGATCAAAGTTGAATGGGCCAAAATTTGATCGAATACAATAAAAAAAAAAAAAACTGTCTCGAAGTTCCTTCGACGAGCAAACAAAATCTCATCAACTTGTATCCACGCTCGATCAATACTGAGACATCCACCTGCCTACCACGCGATTCACCTATTTTACAATGAGACACTCGAGACCCTCGACAGCGTCCGATCGCTTCCTCTCTTCAATTAAATATTTATATACGCATCCCTAAAATAATAAAAATAATAATATTCACACGTAACTCCCGCGCTTATCTGAGCCCTCATTATCCCGAATGAGCGAATCGGCGCTTATATCCGCCTTGACTTCGCGCGACGCAACTTATTTTGTGTAACTCTCAGCCGGGCTCTGATTATGAAGGGAGAACCGGCGATCCAATTTTTTTTTTTTTTTTTTTTTTTTCCTTTTCTCGTAATCGGTGAAAAAATATGATAAATATCTCAGACCGGTGCGCTAGGCCGCCGGCAGAGGCCCGAAATAATCGAGCGAAGGTCACTTCCACGCCGTATTCGTGAGGTCCGACGTAGCCGCTCGCGGGAAGACGATGTTTCCTCGTTCCACGGTCAGTCCTCCTCGTAATCATCCAGAGACTCCGACGAGGAAGTTATGAGGGCGGCTGAGAGGCTGGCAACTCTGGCCGAGCCCGGAAACGTCGTTTGCAATCGCAGCCTCTGGGTGTTCCAGCACTCGGGCAACGAGTGAGAAGCGTTGTTGTTAGATCTGTCCTTCGGTGTCGTTTCCGTTTTGCAGCCGAGCTCCATCATCGACCCTCGGCGAATCGAGCGTCTCGGGCTTCCTATTTTTTTCTCGAACAAAATCCGCTCGTCAGTTCTGAAGCGAGGAAACGGAGCTATCGCGCGGAGTGCCCTCTCACGAAGCGGAAGAAACTGATGGAACGACGAAAGTACTTATCGAAACCGGCTATCGAATTTCGATGGATTGTCAACGAACTCGCCGTTGCACTCTCGTCGAACCATCGATACATATTTTTTTCATCTTCGTGAGCGTGCATCCAATAACTAATTTATTCTGCTAAAGAGACTCGATGAAAACGACAAAATTTAACCGTGCATCTCGCCACTCGGATACGTTGGCAAGAGGCACTATCAATTTTTTTCCCTTGGTCATTTCACCCGTTCGTACAATTAATTTTTCGAAAATTCTATTTTCTATTTTTGGGAATTTTATTTCCAATTGTCGAAAGTTCTATTTTCGATTATCGAAAGTTCTATTTTCCATTATCGAAAATTCCATTTTCAATTTTCAAAAATTCTTCGTTCGCGATTGTTTCAAACAATTCTTGTTCTCATAGACTATTTCATTTCTTCTTTTTAGCAGAATATATAACAATGGAACGAATTCTATGTCTAATTCGATCTACCTATTATATCAGTCCTAAGGCGGTCTACCTAATTTCCTAGATGGCGATATCATGCTCTCGGGCCTCATCGCCGTGTACTCGTCGCTCTCGTCGAGATCCTCGACGGTGTCGGGAATTTCCGGCGTCGCTATGCTGTCCCTCCGGAAGAGACCGATGACCGACTGGATCTTCGGCTGTTCTATGCCGCCGAGGAAGGTGGCCGATGGCGAGCTGTAAGCCAGATATTCCTTGTTCGAGCACCAGGCCGGAAACTCGTTCTGTTTAACGGGCCTCGCCGTGTCGTAGTCGTCCTCGCGCTTCCACGGAAGAACCGTTTCCGTGGCCGTTGGCGTAGTCACCCTGAAGCGGTCGCCTTGAGGAAAAGAAAATTAATAATTCTATCAGCACATTGAGACCGGAAGTCCTCCATATAAAAACGAGAAATCGATTTAAAAAAAAAAAGTTACTCTAAAAAAAACAGCAAAGCTTGAATTAACAAAAAAAGTAATCACTTACCTACCGGTAAAAAAATTAAATCAACGGCTTTAGCGGGTCGATGAAATGAAACGAAAGACGGTAAAGTAAAGATTTTTTTTTTGTTCGCCATTATGATCGAACGGAAATATGAGGAAAAAAATTAGCTACAAGTTGCCATGATAATTTTTCACTTCGACGCTAAGTTAGATGGATTACCTTCCTCGCCTCGGTGCCTTCTCCCTTCGCTCCCGTCACCGTCCTCGTCGTCGTCGTAGTCGTCGCCGTCGTTTCCGTTGTCGGTGTGCGAACCCTCACCGTGAGGATTCGTATCTATTCCGTCGAGGAGACAAATTTGCGCACGTTTATGAGGATAATTTTTCATTCGTTTTTACAGCCTTTTACAGACTTGACCTTAACCTTTAACCCTTTGAAGCACGATGTATCACAGGTAATACACCGCTTTGAATTTAGAAAAAAATTCATTAATAACCATGTATTTGAATTTTCATACGTATTTTTAAAAAATAATAATACTTCAACACTTCAAGAAACGGTCAACACTTCACTGTCGTTGCAATCCAAATTCTTCGCTTTGAGTAATTTAGCGATATACTAGTCAACGGTTTACCATTTGTTATCTACCGCAAATAACTATTTTCTTTTTAGCGCACAAAGTATGAAATATTTTCTTGTTTTCTTTTTCTTCATACATAAACACAAAACATTTAATAACTTGTTAAAATGTAAAGAGGGATTTCCCGTCCACTACTGTAAATAAATAATAGTAATGTTTGCTTCAAAGGATTAACGGTGATTGGGAAAGTTGGCTTCAGACTAAATTTCAACTTTTCGGTATTGGGAGTAAAAATAAATCTGATGGAGGCTTTTTCGAAACTTCTCGTTTGAGAAGTTTCAAGCTCCTTTTTCACAGGCGTAAAAAAAGAATAAAATACCGGAAGTTCGTGCTGTGAAGGTGATGGCCGAGTCCCAGTCCTCCTTGCTGGAGGGCTTCGAGATCTCCTCATCGTTCTCGGTCTCGTAAAGAACGCCGTTTATGTAGTCTGAAAAATTGTTCGTTCCATGCGGACTCGCGTTACAGATCGTCGTTGCAATTCTCGAACCACGGCCTTACCTCATCGCGTACAGACCTTGGGAGAAGAGTTTCGTCGAGCCGTTCTGCTGCTGCAACTCCGGGAAGCTCACGTGGTTCTGCTTGCTGCCGTCCTGTAATAAAAAAAAATCACTGTAATTTTATGCGAAAAGATGCATCGAGAAAACATTTTTGAGTTGTCGCTGGCACGACAACCATCGAGCTTCGAGGACCACAAATAGTACATTACTCCACGAGTTAGAAAAAGTGTTTCGCACGAGGGATGTACGCAATTTTTCATCACAAGGTGCGAAAATGGCTGTTTTACGCACGCGAAGCTGACGGAAAAGTGGCCATTTCCGCACCGAGTGATGAACAAATATTTTAGCCCTCAGTAAGCCCAAGGTTTTTAAAATACGTTTTTTTCCTCACCATTATTTTCTTTACCTTGAGCAATTTTTTGCTGCGCTTGTGACGATGCTTGTGCTCGCCCATCATGCGTCTTATGTTCATGTGCATCTTGTAGTTGACCTGGGTCGAGAGATCGCGATCGTTGACCGCGTGACGACTGTAGCTCAGACGACGGTGCTGCAAAGCATAAGTCTGGCCGAATACGTTTAGAACCACGGAGATGAGACTGGAGAGTCTGTCTCCGTGCTCGGCAATGCTTGGAATTAAAAAAACTCATTGCGCTTCGCGTTATTTACAATGAAAAAAAAAATTAAATCAAACAAGAAACATCTAAGTCAAAGAAGCGGAAGCTGTTAGAATTTCGGAGTGGGAGTTTGCGGGCTTACTCGCTTGTAGGGCTTGCAGAGCTCCTCGGCGAGAAGATGATGAATCTTGGCGTCCGTCAAATCCTTCTTCGACGGATAATACTCGAGCTCTTGAAGATCGATATTCCAGCCAGCTTCCAATTGACTGCAACTCGGGCTGTGTAAAAAAAGGCAAAGTCAATCATTTTTTTTCCATTTTGGCTATAACATTCTCGATCAAGTTTTTTCGTTAGTGGTCGCCCCGGAACTATTTTTAATGTAATTTTCTGCCCTGATTACAAATCTACAACTTATTTTATTCGTGGGTGAAAATTTAATACAGAAAGTTGCATTTAAAATAAAGTACACATTTTTTGTGCAATTTAAGAAATTGAAAACGTCATAAAATTTGAACGGTTCGATCGATTCTCCCAAAATTTAACAGGGATCGTCGGGCGATCATACTCCATCTGTGCCCAACTTTTTGCGCAGTTAGCTGAAAAATTGTAAGAGCTAGAATGCACAGGACATTTTTTGAAGAAATTAAAAATCGGGCACAAAAAAAATAAATGAACATTTTTTTAATGAAATTTTCAAGAAACATTGACTATTAACCACACACACTGTGTGTGACATTTCAGCTTCATAGTTTGAGGCACTCTCGAGTTATAGATTCAAATTTTTTGCGTCTAAGTAGCACATACATCCGGAAATTTTTACTAAATATGAATTTCCGATGTATTCGAATAATCTGAACACGTTTTCATTGAAATCTTGAAAAAAACATTTTGCACCGAAAAGCTTCCTTTGTGAGGAAGCAATAATAATAATAAAAAAAGTTGCGTAACATACGAAGTTTTATTTTTGGCGAGGCGTTGAATGTGCATTTATGGATATTATTTCGTCAGATTGTTTTTTAATGCTATGTGTTTACCTGGAATTAAATTGTCCAGTGTTGCTGTAATTTCTAAAAATCGCGGACATGCTCTCGGTTCCGCTGATGTTGCCGATGGTCGAGGCGTTTCTTCTTATGTAATCCAGGGCGTCCTTCATCGCGAGCTTTGAATAAGTTTCGAGAATCTTTGGCTCGGCGCCGCAGTGATTCCTCACGAGATACGGACGAATGAACTTGGTGTCGAATCTCTTGAATCTGGGTCGTCGCAAATAGAATACAATGAATTATTATTTTATTTTTTTCTTCTAATTCTACAATAGTAATTTACGTACGCACAGGCAAACAATTATGACCCTGAAGATATCTGCATGACATTAAATTTCATCTTTGTCAAGTCTTTCTCAATTCACTGCTTTGGGATGAAACAAAGATTGTTCACTTGTAGAATTGTATTCTCTATGTGAACTTCCCAGAGCGAAGTCTTCGCGATGAAAAACACAGCCGTTATAACTTGATGAAATTTAGTCTCATGCAGATATCTTCAGGGTGATAAACAACTCACTTGTCTCTCACGTGATAATTTCCGTGTTTCCCCAGTATGTCCTCGACCCCAGCCATCACGTGATCGATTATCTGTTTGAAAAGAGAGCAAAAAATATGAATCATCTAAATTACCGCAAATATTGTTGTCTTCCAAAAAAATGTTGCCCTACAATTAAGATGTCACTTTTGCACAACGACGCTCCGGAAACCTAAATTTCGCAAAAAATTCCTCAACGATTATCGTCGGAACAAAAATATCCAAGGAATAGTGGAAGGTTTGGAAAAAAAAGACTCTGGACCGCGGCCAGAGCGTGGTCTATTGTTTCTGTTTAAAAAGAGAGCAAAAAATATGAATCCGCTGAATCAACGCAATTATTTTTGCCTTGCAAATAATGTTTCTCTACAATTAACGTTCAACAAGCAAGATCGATAGATATATTTGTACGTGATCAAAAAATATTAATCCTCAAATTGAACGCAATTATTTTTGCCTTGCAAAAAATCTTTCTCTACAATTAAGCTATGACTTTTGTGCTATATGGGAATTGGGTTTTTCGAAATTCACTCCCATACGCCATGAACGCCGAAATCTCGATAATATAGCATATCGGAGTGACACAACGTGTACAACGACGTTTCGAAACCCAAAAGCTCTCGAAAAATTCCTAAACAATTGACGTCGGTACAAAAATATTCAATAAATAGCGAAAGGTTTAAAAAAAACTCACCCTTTCGTGAATTCTCTCGTTCATGGTTGGCTTTCTTCTCTCGGCTCGTTTGACGTTCAATATCTTAACCAGCGGTTTGATGGTGATACCCTGAAGAAAAAAAAACGAAATAGCATCGATCATTGTCTCGTATAAAATTCCATCCTGGCCAGGGGATTACTTTTCGTTTCGAAGGCTTATCGAAAAAGACCCCTAAATACCACCCTCTTGTTTGCACGCACTCGACCGGCAGCCGAGTGCTCTCGGGCACGTCACGGCTCGCATCGATCCGGACGTCGTTTCTTTAGATTTACCTACCGAGCATGTTTTTTTTTTTTTTACGCTAATGACTTTGCACAGCTGGCCTTTAAACTAGCGGGGAGTGTATCGAGGGTGGAGGAAGGGATCGATGATGAGAGTTTGACCGCCCTGAGAGTGGGACGGATTTACCGCTATATACATTTTTTTTTTTTGTATTTGTTTAATATAATATTTTTTCATGAATTTGATTTCGGTATCGAACAGTCTACTAAAAAATATCTGTATACGTTGCTATAGAAACGTTCTATAGATTGTATAGACAGCATTTTTTTCAACTTTTCCAAATAATTATTTACCACTCTATTTACCCGCGTGGTAAAACGGTATTTACGACATAGATAAAAAAAGATATATATTCTGAACATAATATGTGTGCGTGAATTTGATTTCCGTATAGTTATCACCGCTATACTAGGTGGCAAAACTGTGCTCGAATTTTTTTATCAGATCAGTTCACGCTCCTTCGAGTTTGACCGCCCCGAGGGTGCGCCGGATTTACCGTTATGTATATATATATATTTTGTTAAATGTAATATTTTTGCCTGAATTTGATTTCCGTAAAATTCGTTAATGAACGACTATATTTCGGTCTGTAACAGGTGTTTTCGTTCGGAGAACACGGGTTTTTTTTTAATTCACGGTATCCAACAGTCCATTAAGAAAAAAATCTGCGTTTGTTGCTCAATTTAGGTGTTCTGTAGATTGTATTGACATTCTTTATATCGTTTTCAAATAATCAAATAATTATTTAACATATAGTTTCATTCTATTTGCTCTCATGGTAAAATAGTACATAAAAAAATATAAGTGTATTTTTTTAATATAATATTTTTGCATGAATTTGTTTTCCGTATAGTTATCACCGCTATACACGGTGGTAAAACTGTGCTCCAATTTTTTTTTTTATCTGCTCTGTTCACGCTCGTTCGAGTTTGACCGCCCGAGGGTGGGTCGGATTTACCGTTGCACGTGTCCACCGAAATTTGAGCCTTTCTCCAATTGCAAAAGCCTCGTCAAACATCGGCCAGAACGATTTTACTCTAACGAAAGCCTCACCTGAATGAAGACGGTGAAGTATATGACCGCTATCGTAGTCGTGACGAACATCGGCTGCAGTTTAACGTGCTTCGGATCGATAAGTAGTACCAAGGCGAATGCCACAGCACCGCGCAAACCTCCGTACGACATCACGAACTTTTCCACCTTGTTGAGCTTGTGGAGCCGGAATCGATTGGCCAGGGCAGTCAGAACTATCACCCCTGTTAACACGATCATCGGTCAGCGAAGGTTCGTCGTTACATATTATCGTATCACGACAGCCAAATTATCGATCACGTCGAAAGCGAGGCACTGAAAAATTTACGAGTCGCCGAAAAACGTCCACCCAGATCGGCTTCTCCTTACACGAAACAATAAAGGCAAAATAAAAGAAGAAGGTTGCTGAAAAAAAGCAAAATAAAAGAGAAGTTTGCTGAACAAAAGCAAAACGAGACTAGAAAATTGCTGAAAAAAAGCATAATAAAAAAAGAAGTTTTATCGTATCGCAACAGCCAAATTGTCGATCACGTCGAAAGCGAGACACTAAAACATTTACGAGCCGCCGGAAAGCATCCACCCCGATCGGCTTCGCCCTGCACGAAAGAAAACAAAAAAAAAAAACAAACTAAAGAAGCAGTTTTCTAAAAAAAAAATTAAAATATAAAAAAAGGTTTTCTGAAAAAATAAAAATAAAAAAGAAGTTTGCTGAAATAAAGGACAATTAAAAAAGAAATTTATCGTATCGCAATAGCCGAATGATCTATCACGTCGAAAGCGAGACACTAAAAAATGTACGAGTCGCCGGAAAGCATCCACCCCGATCGGCTTCTCTTGCACGAAACAAAAAAAAAGAGGTTTTCTGACAAAAGAACAAAATTAAAAAAAATTCTTACCGAGAATTCGATAGACCGAACAGAAGACTATCGTCATCAGAACGAACCACGTGTTCCAGTCGTGACGATTGTTGACCGTCGCAACTCCGAGGAACATGAATATGATCGTCTCCGAGCTGCTCGACAGCATCTTCATCGTGTATTTGACGGTCGTGTGGGACTTGTGGGAAATGTTAGCCTCCACGTAGTTCTTCATCGTTATACCGCAAAACGTAATACTGCGGAAAAATGAGAAAAGCATTAGACACCGAAGCACACTTACAAAAAAAAAAAAATAGAGTCAACAAAATGAGCGCTTACGGATGGCGAAACAAATTGTTGGTTCATTGAACGAAATAATTGTTGTAATTGTTGTAGTAGGGAAACATTTGAGTCGACGGCCTGTTAGTTTCGATCAACCAAACGTTTGTTTCGCCAAATCATTTTGTTGACTCAATTGATTTTTTTTTCTCTGTGCATTGTAAGGTGAAGCAAGCTGGCCGATTCCCCGGCACTTTCGATTTAAAAAAAAAGTCTTCCATACATCAATTTTTGCATTTGGTCCGTTTTACCACCTATTAATATTTTTTTTCACAAAAAAAAATAACATAAAGGATTTTGTTTTTTACACCCAAGTACTTTTCATTTAAAAAAATGGATACAATTGTTCGATTTGGTTTTCCGTTAAACGCGCGGCTCGATCGAACGTGACAATGGAAAATCCAGCTCGGGATTCAATGCGGTGAGTTTGAAAGCCCGAACTTTTTTTTATTATCGCACACAAAGACCGAGTGTTGTACGCCCGAGGGACGCCGGTCACTATCGATCGTCCACCTTCGCCTTCGTACAAATATCTCGCATGCGAAAACGAAAGATCAATAGAGCATACAAATAAGAAGAAAAAAAAAATAAAAAAAGCTACTCACGCGAGTATGCCGGACATGTGAAATATCTCGGCGTTGAGGTAAGCCAGATAAGCCATGACGAATATGAAGATTGGCTCTATGACCCGAACCTCGTTCGTGAATCTCGTTACGAAGCCGGTTGCGAAACCCCAGAAAACACCGATTATCGTTCCGCCGATCGCAACAACGAGGAACGACGCAAAGCCGGATAAAATTTCAGCGTACGTTATCCTCGACAGGCCCATCTCACTGTAAGTCTCGAACGTGTGGTACAGCACCTGCAACCAATTCGTTACATAGCTTATGTCGTTAGTGTCGTTCGAGCAATCGCAGCTCCGTTGCGTTTGGACGATCACGTCGGGCAAGAATTAAACGACTACCGATCTCGTTGACGGATGCGTGATGTTATGCATTCGACGAATCAGCGTTTACGATCGCAAAAAGAAATGTACTCTGTGCTAAGGTCTAAGCGAGGCGAAATATAAATCTTTTCTATCCAGTTCTTACGGCCGAATTAATTAAATCGAAATTTAAATTGAAACTAGAGTTTGGACTTTAGTTAAAATTTGGCTCTCAGTCCATAAGTTTAAAAAGAAAAGTCTAATTTAGCAATAATATTGACAAAAAATTATTCGTATTTAATAATAATAATAATAATAATAATAATAATAATAATAATAATAATAATAATAATAATAATAATAATAATAATAATAATAATAATAATAATAATAATAATAATAATAATAATAATAATAATAATAATAATAATAATAATAATAATAATAATAATAATAATAATAATAATAATAACAATTCATGTAACTACGGCTACTGGTTACGTAACTATAAGCGTAACTATCACGTTCCACCCTTATTTGAGTACACTGTGCTATTATAAAATGCAGCGCGAGTTATGACATAATGGAAGGATCGGGTAATTATGGATTGTCCGTTATGCGAACGAGAATCGATTATGTACTCACGACTGTCACTGCATCGTTGAGAAGACTCTCGCCAAAGACAACGATGTAAAGGATCTCGTTGACGTGGATCTCCTCGAAAACTGCCAGCACAGCGACAGGATCGACGGCGCTTATGAGAGCAGCGAAGAGAAACATGTCCAGAAGCGGGGTATCCACGCCAAACATTCCTGTTGTACCGAGGACGTAGAGTGAAGCACCTGAAATTAAAAAAAAAAAAATTAGGATCTGCGTTCTACTAATGTTCCTCTCGTTGCATCCCCGTGCACGCGAAAAATATCAAAGACGCAAGCTTTATTTTGTATATTAGCAGGTCGCTGTACCTCGGCCGCCTCGCGCCCTCGCCATCGACTATGGAATTTATATTTCCGGAGATTCACCGAAAATACATCACTTCCGGTTTGAAAGTCTAATTTTATTTTACCGAATGTGACGACCTGCCAGAAATACGTCACTTTCGGTTTGAAAATCTCACTTTTTCGACCGGAAGTGACGTCCTGCCAGAAATACTTCACTTCCGTTTTGAAAATCTCATTTTTTCAACCGGAAGTGACTTCATAATAGAAGTAAGTCACTCCCGGTTTGAAAATCAATTTTTCCGACCGGAAGTAACGTCATAATAGAAATACGTCACTTCCGGTTTGAAAATCAAATTTTTCGATCGCAAGTGACTTCATAATAGAAGTAAGTCACTACCGGCTTGAAAATCAAATTTTTCGACCTGAAGTAACGTCATAACAGAAATACGTCACTCCCGGTTTGAAAATCAAATTTTTCGACCGGAAGTAACGTCATAACAGAAATACGTCACTCCCGGTTTGAAAATCAAATTTTTCGACCGGAAGTGACGTCATAATAGAAAGACATCACTCCGCGTGTGATAATAAAATTTTTCGACCGGAAGTGACGTCATAATAGAAAGACATCACTCCGGGTGTGATAGTAAAATTTTTCGACCGGAAGTGACACCATAGCGGAAATACGCCAATTTCGATTTGGAAATCACTCGAAGTATGAGTGTCCGTGAGTATCGTTGAGTGTTCTTGAGAATCCATGAGAGTGCATTCGCGAATAGGACCAGTAAAATTCTATCTCGGAGGTGTGTTACAGCATCTTCGGATAAATATAAAAATGACGAGGCAAATAAAAATAAGTATGTGGAAACGAGGACTGGAATCGTTGACTCGCGTGGCCGTTATTCTCCATCTCCCTCTCGTCCGCCATCAACAGAAACTCGACGGATACGAGTCACGTTGAATAGTCGTGTCCGAAACGTGCGACGAGAGAGATGGAAATTCGAAAAGCTCAACGAGTCGCTGCCTACGCTAGAGAGATGCGCAAGCAAGCGCGCTCATCTATATTTACATTTTGTTTCCCACCGTCGGTGCACGCGGCGTGCAGTGAATGAGAAGACGAAAACGACGGTAGCGCTTACGCGTTGACCTGTTTATAACCGAGCATTCACGCGCAGTTTGCCCCGAGCCGTTACCTCAATGAATTACTATATTTCGCACTGTAACACGTGTTTTCGTTCGGAGAACAGGCATTTTTTTAATTCACGGTACCGAACAGTCCGTTCAAAAATATCTGCAATTGTTGCTCAATCGAAACGTTCCGGAGATCGTATAGACATTCTGTTTTTATCGTTTCCAAATCATCATTTAATATAGATTTCAATATATTTACCCGCATGGTAAAACAGTATGTGTGGCATATAAACATTTTTTTTTTTATATATAATATTTTCGCATGAACTTGATTTCCGCAAAATTTCTCAGCGAATATATTTCGGACTAACACGTGTTTTCATTCGGAGAAAAGGGATTTTTTTATTCACGGTATTGAAGAGACTATTAAAAAATATGTTCGTCTGTTGGTCATTCGAAACGTTCCGTAGATCGTATTGAAATAATTTTTTTATCGTTTTCAAATAATCGAATAATTATTTAACGTATAGTTTATACTCAACTTTCCCTCATAGTAAAACTGCACGTACGGCATATCTAAAAGTACATTACGACACTAGTGCGAAAAACTTTTTATGACCAGTGCGTTTACAATCGCACGGGTTAAGAAAACGTTTATCGCGAGTATCGTACGAAATGTTATTTCACGAGGTGCGAAAATGTAGCTTTTACGCATGCAAAGCGTGTGCACAAAAAAAAAAGGATATTTTTTCGAATGATATATTTTTGCATGAATTTGATATCCGTATAGTTATCTTCGCTATACACGGTGGTAAAACTGCTCCAATTTTTTTATCTGCCCAGTTCGCACTCGTTCGATAAATTCAAATAAAGCGAACGAACCTATCGAAAGCGTATTAAATATAGTTCCAACGACGGCGAACAGTAGAATCGTTCCGAGATGATCGAAGAACAGCCGATTCGGCATGAAGTAACCGGCGTCGAGTATTATTGGCGGAAGCATGTAGAGGAAGAAGGTGTCCGGCGTGAGCGGCGATACGTGTACCTCGCTCGCTTGAAACAGCAGGACACCGATAACAACCCCGACGACAATCAGCAAGCAGGATTCTGGAAATATTTTGCTCAGCCTCGGCGCCATGTGAAAGCCTGAAAAAAAAGAGAAAAAACATGTTGTCGATTAAAAAATATATATATATTGGAGGAGAGCAGGGCAAAATGGGGCAGTGGGGCAAAACGGGACAGAGGATCGGGGTGCACCGATGGGGCAAAATGGAACGTATTGAAATTATTGTAAATCGCATTTTAATAAACGCGATTTTTTCATAATTTTAGCACCTCGATTTTTCTGTTCCGTTTTGCCCCACCGTCCCATTTTGCCCCCGTCGCCCTGACATAGTAAAAATATTGTTTCAAACCATTTTTTTTTTTTTTTGCTAAAATTACGTCTCGATATTCCAGTCAAGTCGGCGACGATTATCGAAGGGGGACATTTTTTTTGCTGATACTTCGCTACCTTGAGAACATAAAAAAATTGACCTAAGTCGCAAAAGGTCAAGGTGCGACGTTGCGTCGAGCAACTCGGCGTCTTTTAGGCAAACAACGGGACTCGCGTTGCTTCGAATAATGTTATAGTATGTTACTTCTGGATTTCGGAGGGACGACCGACGCGTTCATCCTCGCAACCGCTTAATCGGTCCTTCCCGTCGGTAATAACGATTTGCCCCGACTCTGCGCAAACTTTAGTCCCCCTCGATGATTATTGCCGTGAAATGTTGGACACACAGTCGTTACGACAAATGTGGAACATTTTCGTCGTACGACCTCCCTTAATGCATACCGCACAACGAAACCGACCGGCAAAAACGTTTCTGTAATTTTCGTAACGTAAATCACTTTTTTATCGGCGACGCGCTCGAAATATCGCTGGCATTTTTTTAAGTGACTATTTTCTTAAGTGTTTCCTAAAAAAGCATGTTTTGAGTAATAAAATATGTTTTTATTAAAAACTAATACCGATAACTAATGCCGATACCCAATGCCAATAACTAAGCCCGATAATTAATACACACCCTAGGACAAACCCGACCGACAAAACCGTTTCTGTAATGTCCGTACAATAAATCACTTGTTTATCGACAACGCGCTCAAAGTATCGCTGGGATAAAGAGCAGACTATTTTTTTAAAGTGTTTCCTAAAAAAAAAGATATACATATCTATTTAAAAATAAATCTAAAACTATTGTTAGTCTAACGCCTCGAAGGATAAATAAAGCGCTCCCGGCACGTTCAGAATATCGCCACTACGAGCGCTGCTGACAAAATTTCGTAGCGCCGCGACGAAAGCTCCGCAATCATCACTTTCAGCTATCATTTTCATTTATTTATTTAATCTATTAATATCTCTTTCATCTTTCGATAAAAAAAAAAAAAAAATACATGATCTCTCGTCCGCAGCGAGCAACTCACCGATTTTCGCGAGGCTCGCGAAGAATATCCATATGCCGATAACGAAGGGCGTCTCGACGCGATGGAACTCGACGGTGAAGACCTGATATTCCCTCTGCGATACCGCGGGAGCGTGAGGATCGGCGTCCCTGGTGACGATGTTCCCGTCGTCGAGATTTCTGAGCGAGGCGTCGTCCGGCAATTTCCGGTCAATCGGTCCCATCGGCCCGAAGTTCTTTCCCGGATAGGGCTTCCGCAGATCGCGCGGTAGATCCTGATCGTCGGAGCCCGGCCCGTGCATCGGATAAGCGGCCACCCCCGGCGACACCGGTGGCGAACGCCGCGGCTCGTTGTACGAACGAGCCGAGCATTCCAGGCACACCGTGCACAGGAACAACAACTGGACGTATACGTTCATCGGTAAGCGAGCTGCCATACTGTGCTCTTTATC
The DNA here is from genome assembly GCA_958510785.1 of Exephanes ischioxanthus. NCBI lineage: Eukaryota > Metazoa > Arthropoda > Insecta > Hymenoptera > Ichneumonidae > Exephanes > Exephanes ischioxanthus. The sequence goes on from OY294016.1 coordinate 4,666,121, forward strand.
TCACATCCGCTGAATTCAAACTTTGCGGACTTTCCGAAATAAATACATAAATAAATAAATAATGAATAAATGAATAAATGAATAAATGAATAAATGAATAAATGAATAAATGAATAAGTGAATGAATGAATAAATGAATAAATGAATAAATGAATAAATGAATAAATGAATAAATGAATAAATGAATAAATGAATAAATGAATGAATTAATAAATGAATAAATATATACAATTAAAAAATATCTATATATATATTTATGTGTATGTCAATGTGATTTTGGGCATTCAGAAAATGCGTCGAGACCGAGAGGCAAAACTGGTCCGAGGGATGAAAGCTTCTTTGCCGCGAATTCGAGCGGGCAGCGCGCGGTCATCATCCACGCCGCGCTGGGTCGTGTCGCTCCCACCCTCGAGAACGTCGACGATAATAACAACTATGCCGGAGGTTCCGGTCGTGCGTGGGTCGGACTGTCGGCGATGACTCTATTTTGTCTTCCTCACAATTTCGATTATCTTCCTCACAAATTCGACATTCTTCCTCACAATTTCGACATTCCCCCTCACGATTTCGACAATCTTTCTCACGATTTCGACAATCTTTCTCACGATTTCAACAATCTTCCTCACAGGCTTTGACAATCTTCCTCACAGGTTTTAACAACCTTCCTCACAATTTCGACAATCTTCCTCAGAGGTTTCGACAATCTTCCTCACAATTTCGACAATCTCCCTCACAATATCGATAATCTTCCTCACAACTTCGATGATCTTTCTTCCGACGAAATCCTCGTCCTCTCCTTTGAGGGGATCGCTCGCTCGAGCTCTCGAACGAACTTTCCTCGTTCACTTACGAACGAGGAAAAAGAAACATAAATAAAAATAAAAATAAATAAATTTGTAACGAAGGAGATGCGATGGTCGATGGGAGGTTCGATGGATCGTTTTAAGGTCCTCAGATGCGCGCGGTGCGTTGACGGTGTGAAAGACGCGCCGCACCCAGGTGCCGCGTCTCCGCCTCCTCGTTGTCGTCCTCGTTCGTCGAGGATGACACCGCCGTCCTACTGCCGGAGTACGCGGGGCTCGACGGCCTGCTTGCCGCTGATCCTGCGCCTCTCCTCATCGTTTTTTCCAATTCACCCACCAGCAGCACCGCGCGTCGCGGAACTGCGCCGAGACTCCGGATATCTCAACACTGCGTTCCTCAATCCCACAATAAAAAAAATAAATAAAAATAACGAACGAAAATGAGAGAAAAATAAATAAAATATCAAATAAAACAAATAAAGATTAGAGTAAAATAAAATAAAATGAAAATAAATGAACAGTGCTTCGGGCGAGACTCCGGCGGGGCGCAGGGGCGTTGCGAGGAGCCACGACGACGACGTCCGCCTCTGTGCGCCCGAACCCCTTGCGATCGTTATTCACCCTCGCCGATAAAACTTGCCAGGTTCTTCGCTCGACGCTCTCCTCCGCAACCTCCCGATCCTTTCCCTCTTCTTCCACGATGTTGTTGTTGCTCTTCTGTTTTTTCTTCCTCGAAGATTCTGTACTTATTTAGTTATTTTTTATATATATATATATATATATATATATATTTTTTTTTTTGTGTAAATCTTCGTCGACGGGAAATGAGATTGCGGAACGTCGACGAGAACGCGAGTGCCGACGGGGTTACGCGGCGCCACTGAAAAGCTCCACCACCACCACCGCCTCGGCTCCAGCTGCCAGCTGATCGTTGCCAAAACCCGCGCAGGCGTTCACGGAAACTCGACGGTATGGCGGAGCGTAGCTTCCTGGCGGTGGTGTTGGTGAGCGCGTATGTATGCGGTCGGGCTTCCTGTGTGCGCGCCCGTTGCCGTAACTACGGGCTGTGCAGTTCTCGGTCGACGGCGTCGTCGCATCGGCTCTCCCCGTTTCGCCCCGAGGACGGCTGCTCTCCGTATCCCCTGGCGTGGAAATACCAAAGCGAAAAGAGACTCCCCCACCGGGCTCTCGGGTGCACAGAGCGCATGTCGCCGAGGGGATGGTGCATGCGCTCATGGTAAAAAGAACATTTGGAGATTTAACAAACTTTCTTTTTCGTCGCGGAACGTCCAGAATTATTTTGTTGGTCATTTTGCTGGAAAATGTATTCGTTAAATTAACAAGATTTTAGTGAGATGAACAAGGTTTTTGTAAAATTAACAAGTTTTGTGAAATTATTAAGATTTTTGTACAATTAACAAGATTTTTGTACAATTAACAGGATTTTTGTACAATTAACAGGATTTTTGTACTATTGACAAGATTTTTGTAAACGAACAAGATTTTTTTTAAATGAACAAGATTTTTTTTAAATGAACAAGATTTTTTTTAAATGAACAAGATTTTTTTTAAATGAACAAGATTTTTGTAAAATGAACAAGATTTGTGTAAAATGATCAAGATTATTGTAAAATGAACAAAATTTTTGTACTATTAACAAGATTTTTGTAACATTATCACGATTTTTGTAAAATTACTACGTTTATTGTAAAAATATTACGTTTTCTTTGTAAAAATACCACGTTTTTTTGTAAAAATTAACAAGGTTTTTGTAAAATTACCATGAAAAGAATTGTGGACGTCTGTGGACAAGAACCCTATTTTACTGTGCTCGTGGCTCGCTATCGGAGCCTCGTTCGTCGAGCATCGCGAGGGAAGCGAGGGATCTCCGACGGAAGAGATATGCAGCTACCCCGCAGTGGAGGACGCCACGCTGCGGGAGTCGAGTGTGATCGCGATACGGGAATCCATGGATCGACCCCTGCCGTCCGACGCATCCGGCGTTCCTCCGAAGCTCGTTCTCCATTCGCCGGGCACACTTCCGGCGCGAAGTTCGATGACCGACTGGAAAAAATTCAAAGCATACGCGAAACATAATTGGAGACATTGCATTTTTCGATATCAAATTTTTGATTGTCTGTTTTATTTTATATTTAGAAGTGTAGCACCTTGTCGTAACTCTTAGATTTATAATAAAATGCCATGTAAAAAAAGGGCTCTGACCGTATATATTATGAATAAATAGATAAATAAATAAATAAATAAATATCAAATTTTTTATGGGACAATATAATTTGGACGTAAATTATTATACTTTTTGTGCACGCAATCCCGAACCGGAAATCCATGGATAGATCGCCGCCTTCGAGCGCATCCGTCGTCCCTCCGAAGCTCATTCTTGATCCACCGGGCAGACTTCCGGCACGAAGTTCGCTGACCGACTAGAAAAAAACGTATACGCATAATTATATATATTTTTTTTTAGAGATTAAATAAGGAAGAAAATCTAATAAAAATTATTAATTGAAAGGTTTCAAGAATTTAGAAATAAAGAATACCGAAGAGGGTCCCGACCGAAACGTATAAAAATCGTGGAATAAATATCTTTTTCACGTAATTCACCCAACAACATCTGGGATTGGCCTTTGTAGCCGACTTCACGAAAACAAATGTGTAATTACGGCAATCCAATTTTTCGTGAACCAATATATTCCGAATGTAAATTATGACACTTTTTGTACACGCGGAAATATATATATTTTTTATTTCCTCGAATATATCCTTCACATATATCTCCATAACATAGGAATTTTTTTTTTTAATGTCGGCGAAAATATATATAGCGAATGCCGACACCATTTTAAAAGAAGAATTGTCGGGCTGTGCAGCTTGGCGATTCTGCACGATAGAAAAATCCTTCCCAGTCTTATCCATCAGACAATCTTTTTTTATTGTTTTTAAATGTTTCTTTCTATTTTTGATAATCGAAAAATATTAAGAGTTCAATTTATATCGTCACAGAATTTAAAAACTATAAATCTCCCGTCGTTATACGCCGCAAATCCGTCCATCCAATTCACTCGTGCAACATACATCTCAACCGCGAGGAGAGCGGGATGTATTGACCGCGATTGCAATAAAGAATGTATTGCCCTGTCAGTCCCATCCGTCAACGAAATTATTAAAATATCCCGAACCGGCGCCCCGACCGGATTTCGATCACACGAAAAATTCTGGCAATAAAGAACGTTATTGAAAAATCCAAGTAGCCACCGAACGGCTGGAATCTCCGAATAAAAAAAAAAAGAAAAAAAGGAACGAACCACCGCGGGAAAGAGATATGTGCGGGAATATAGAGCGGGCTTCCGATTTTCCCCGAATAACTTTTCACCGATATATCCGTCTCTCTCTCACCGTTACGCTGGCTCTTTATTCGCTTTATATAACGTCGTCACCCCGTGCGGAGTGTTCGTCATCGTCGCGTAACAGGAGATCTCCATTGGCGAAAGGAGGAGACGAACCAGAGATATATTAAATGGTCGTGGGATAGCGGGGGAAGGGGGGGGGAGGGGGGTCGAGAGCGTAAGAGGTATATAGAAATTCAATTGTTATATGTACCGCCGAACGGTGAAGAAAAGAAGAGAGATATAGCCGGGATTCTATGAAATGATCACGAGAATTCCCTGGAAAACAAATCTGTTTACTTCTACGGGACCGCGTTGTGGAAGTCTGGGCAATGTGTGGAAGACAGCGTGGGGAAGGAACGGGGCGAGAGGGGGTTAAAAGCTTTCTACGAAAAGCGGCGAAATAAACTTTTTCCAAGATTTTATTAAATCCTCCCCCGAAGTCGCTACATGTGTCGGGTCTGGCGGCTCGGGCCGATATCCTTGAAGCACATCATATCCCTGTAACCGAAGTTATCCGTCGATTAATTCGTTTCACAGCATCCAAAATACTTCGCTGGTGATTTTTGTGATTTTTGTGATTTTTGTGATTTTTGTGATTTTTGTGATTTTTGTGATTTTTGTGATTTTTGTGATTTTTGTGATTTTTGTGATTTTTGTGATTTTTGTGATTTTTGTGATTTTTGTGATTTTTGTGATTTTTGTGATTTTTGTGATTTTTGTGATTTTTGTGATTTTTGTGATTTTTGTGATTTTTGTGATTTTTGTGATTTTTGTGATTTTTGTGATTTTTGTGATTTTTGTGATTTTTGTGATTTTTGTGATTTTTGTGATTTTTGTGATTTTTGTGATTTTTGTGATTTTTGTGATTTTTGTGATTTTTGTGATTACAAATACCCAAGCAGGGTTTTGTCCATCTGGCTGTTACCTCCCAGCATTGACCCACCGCCGGGCGGTCTCGCGCCAGTGCTGGGATGTAAGCGTCGACCAGACCTACGGACTAGCTGGGTAAGTATAGATCTCGAAAACTCAATTGGCAGCAGCTTGGATAATGGATATCGAAGCGGAGACTCCAATCAAATTTCCTTCGGTGTCCCGTGCAGCGCCACCGAGAACACCAGCTGCAATCGTCATCTTGCCGTGGGCAATCGATTGCCCCGAGGATTGGCTCAAGCTCCGTGTACACCCCCGCGGCATCGGGTCTCTTCATTCGGTCCTATTAAGAACTACCGCAGCGAGCATCCACTCGATATCGTATAGCTCTCGCGAGCTTCAATTTTTATCTCACATTTCTATCGGGACTTATCGAAAGAAATCATTGCCTCGAGGGCGAAACGAGGAAGTAAGGAGATACAGACCTTTTTTTACTCCGGGAGTATAAAAAGTATCGGTGGAACATCATTGAGGACTTCTACCGAAAGAGCGATATGAATCGCCAACGATCGGTAAAGTGCACTCTTCGATTCGCACGCCCGATCACCCGACATAACATTCGGTGAAAAGATAAAAATAAAAGCCTTCAATTTTAGTGCGAGGATACTGACGAACGCAACGAGACCGATTAATTATTTAACCCCGAGAGCGATTAATTATTTCGATGTCCCGTCGATAGACTCTCGACAGAAACGATCCGCTAAAATTATATACGATTTCTATCGGAGCTTATCGAAAGTAGTCAAGTAAGGAGATGACAGACAGAAAAAATCTTAAATTCAATCCTGAGAATATTAACGAAGACGCGAAACGGTTAGTCGCGCTATTTCTAACCGGCGCATGTTCGTTTTATTTTAATCCCAGGGCTGATTAATTATTTCGATATCCTCTCGATAAACCTTCGACGGAGCCGAACCGGTCACATTATATAACATTTATATCGGGACCTATCGAAAGAAGTCATTGCCTCGAGGGCGAGACGAGGAATTAAGGAGATATGGACATTTCTCATTCCGGGGGTTAAAGTGGCGATGGAAAGTTATTGAGGACTTCTACCGAAAGAGCGATATGAATCACCGACGATCGATAAAGTGCACTATTCGTCTCGTATGTTCGATCACCAGACGCAGCATCCAGTGATAAAAAAAAAAAATCAATTTTAATTAGGGCTGATTAATTGAATAATTAATCGGGGCTTTAAATTTACTTTAGATTCGGCCGATTGATTGAATAAATAATCGGGACCGATTAATCATTTCGATGAAACTCGATAAACTTTCGTCAGAGACGAGCCGTCAAAGTTATCTAAAATTATCTTTAAATTATTCCATCAATGATATAAATTCAAGCTTTTCAGGAATTGAAATTTAGTTCGTTGCGATAGGTCATTTATTTGACGGCAAGCCGGCAAATAGAGCGAGTTCATCAATGTTATCTGAATAGTTTCTATCTGTGGCAATGTGGCTTCCTGCGATTCAGGCTTAAGGACATGTGAAACGACTCAGTCGGCAACCAAAAGCTGTAATAGAATGCGATTCGGACAAAGCTTCAATTGGATCATTAATACGTCGACAAATTTGCACGACGCCTCCAGAGGCTCGATACTCGGGTCGGAGAATTAAAAAACAAAAAATCACCACCAATACTGAAAAAAATTTACTGAATTAAAGAATATTTACTTATTTAGATTTATCTATATATTTATTTATATATCACGATTCATCGGGAATTTCCAAAAATTTACTGCGCTGCGTTGTGCGTGCTGCAAACACTCGCGTAAACAACATTACAATGAATCCTATCCCCGTGCGAGTTATCCACATGCCGATCCTCTAATCTCCATTTTTCCCAGCCTATCCTAATTCCAAAGATAATCCGCTGTTTCTTCATCTCGACGATCTTCAAAAGCTTCGTTTCGTCAAAGGACGAAGCTTTTGACGAAGCATTGAGCGAAGGCTCGATCGGCCCAATAATACGTTGACAATTTTGCACGACGCCTTGTCGGGGAATTAAAAAAAATATTCTCCAACACTAATGCAAAAATTAATAGACACTAAATATCTTATATTATATCTTATCTTATATTATATCTTATATTTTTATCTTTATTTTTTAAAGATAAAAAATATTCTGTTCATTTAGATTTATCTATATATTTGTTCAGATTCATCTATATAGTAGTCCATTGAGAGAAGGATCTAGTAAAAATTACTATATCGCTTTTGAAAGATTACCATAGCACATAGTAGTAAGGCGCTAGGGCGCCACCTATGGTAGGAAGTACCGGATTTATAAGAATTTTTCTTAGATATTATGGTAAAAATTCTTGGATAATCAGAGACTTTCTGCCATAGGTGGCGCCCTGCCGCCCTAATGCTATGTCCTATGGTAATTTTTCTTAGATGATCGGTAATTTTTACAAGATCCTTCTCTCAGTGTAGTAATAGTGAGTTTATTGCCAATACACAACACGCTACAGTTTTTGTTACCTAAAAAACTAATCTCTGTTCACCTATATTGCATATCGCCAATTGTCCATCTTATATATTTATTTAGATTTATTTATATCGTAGTAGTAAAGGAGATTTATTGCCAAAGACAATATTTATGCAGTTATCTTCTTATACTAATATTATACTAAACTATTATTAAACCTGCTGATAATTTTACACCTTACATATTCATTTAGATTTATCTATGAATTTATTTAGATATGACCCTACATCGGTAAAAAAAAATATAATTCTCAAAATGTACTACGCTGCATTATGCGTGCTGCAAAAATGCGCGTAAACACGATAGCAACGAGTCCTATCTCCGTGCGAGTTTTCCAGATGCCGATCCTGTTATCTCCATTTTTCCCCAGTCGATCCCAATCCCCAAGTAATATGTCGTTTTTTCACTTCGACAATCTTCAAAAGCTTCGTCCCATCAAAGGACGAGCGTACACACTTTTTAATAAAAACTCTCAAAGCAGCCCCGATTATCTCGAGTTCGCTCTTCTGCCACCCGCCGCCTCAATTTCTTATCTATCCATGTATACAAAGGCCAAAAAAAAAAAAAGAACTCCCCTAGTAATCCGCAAAAAAAAAAAAATATCAATCTCTATCTCCGCCCGTAGCGCGAGTTACACACGCTCGGTTTGTTCGCCGCTCGCCGCGGCTCGCAGACAATGCCATTGCATGAGCAATTAATTTATCTCGCGTTGTCACACACGTGCCACGCCGAACAGGTAGATCGGACCGCGGCGGGGTGCGCTTGAAAAGTGGATGATAATAAAATGTGGTTTTCAAAAATAGAAGAAAAATAATACGAGAGAAAGCGTCCGCAGGAGGGTGGCTGCACCATCCCCCCCCCCCCCCCCCCCCCCCCCCCCCCAACCCTGTTGTAGGGTGTGTGGGCTTGTCGGGTGTATCTCGGAGAGGCATCGGGAGCGCGCGAGGGGTCGGTTCTTCGGTACAGTAGAGGCCCGTTTATTCGAGGTACACAGCAAAAATCGGTACCAACGTTATTCTACAAACGTCCACAATTCTTCTCATGTTAATTTTACAAAAACATGTCAATTTTACAAAAATTTCTGTTAATTGTACGAATATTTATTTTTGTGAAATTAACAACGAAATAATTGTGGAGGTTTGTGGAGAAATTTATTTTGTTAAATATAAAAAACCGTTTTTACTGGGTAATGTGCGGAGAGCGTACGTCGGATAAGTGAAATCTCGGATAAGACGGATAACATACTCAAGTCAAAGTTGTACTGTTGTAACATTTAAAAAAATAAGAAGCAACTTCGTAGTAACATTGACTTTATTAGTTAATTCAGTTATTTTTTGTAAATATAATTATAATTTAGTTAATTAATATTAAGTTTTTAATATTAATATTTAGTTAATTCAGTTATTTTTTGTAAATATAATTATAATTTAGTTAATTAATATTAACTTCATATAAATATAAACTATTGACTCCAGAATCGGAACTGTTGTATCTCCAGTTCGCGATGTAAAGACGCAGAAAAATTGTACGAGTTTAAGCGCACATGCAACAAAGTAACATTTACGGTCTACTCTGCGCGTCGGCATTGCTGCTCCATCCGTTTTGTCCGAGCTTTCCCTATTATCCGAACCTACACCTCGGTTAAGGTAGTCCTTCCGTTATGTCCGACGCCGCCTAAGTTTCGGAGCGGAATAAGAGAGAATTACACACGCTTCCCGATCGGCCAAAAATCTGAAAAAAAATCAAGCACATGGAAGGTGCTGAAAACAATGTTTGTGCATAACGATAATTTCAACAACATTATTAACAAATTAATGAAACAAAAAATTATGCAACAAATCACTCGCCATCCTAATTTTTTTGTCATGAGAATGATTTGTGACCTTTTTCGAATACATATAGATATTTTCATAATTTTATGTAAAACTTGTTTAAAATCGCAATTTTCAAAGATTACCCAAAATTCCGAAGGAAAAATTCATACGTATTACGGACAATTTTTCAGAAATCATTTTCGTAATAAAACAAAATCAAGCCGCCAGGTAATTATTGCACAATTTTTATTTTTCAGTAATTCGTCAACAACATTTTGAAATTATTATTATCCAAAGAAAATCTTTCCAGCCCCTTCCATATGCTCGACTTTTTTCAGATTTTTTATTCCCGAAAAAAATAAATAAATAAGAAGTCTTTTTAATTCTCTCCCAACCCTCTGCGAATCTTAGTCTCACTCCACACGCTCCACGGTAGCACAAACGGTTCGAACGAGTACCCGAGTAGGAAACGAGCGTTACATTGGGCCCTGATAAGACCCTTATCAGGGCCCGATCGAACGCTCAAAAATTTCTACTCGGGAAGTTTGCCGCGGATAACGCGGATGCTCGCTTGCTCAAAGGCTCGAATAAGCGAGCCTCCACTGTACAACCCGCCCCCCTACGACCCTCCATCCACAAATTTATATCTATATACGTGCGAACTCTATGTTTTGTCTGCACGGGAGAGATGCTGTTCTGGATGTACAGCATCCCGAGTGAGCCAGGCTCGGCTCGGCGGGCGGGTCGGGGGTGGGGGGCGGGTGTGAGTCGGTGGGGTTATCGCGGGGGTAGTTTTGACGTTATTTTGATATCGAGGCATTACATATCGGGCTCTCCGGGGTTAGCCGAGTGCGCGTGCGCGAGCGACGGCGGAGGCTCGCGCGCCCGCGCGATTCCTCTTCTGGCACCAACCCCCGCCCGCCCCCCCCCCCCCCCCCCTCCTCGCCGCCGCCGTACGTGTGTGCCGGGGAAGAAATTGATTCTGCGCGAAAGCGGCACCGAGGAATCATCGAACGACGGGGGTCGCCAGTCAGCCACACGGTGCAAGGGTCTCGGGACGGGCATTACGTAAGGGATGAAGCTGCTCGGAGGACCGTGAATGCGCTCGTCTTCGCCACCGCTCTGCGCGTTTTTCCTCGCCTCGGCGACGCTCCTCCGCTCTATCGTCGAAGACACACGGTCATGCTAGACGAACCCGGGACTGTCGCGTTGTTACACGTCGATCCACGCCGGTACTCGACACAGCAAGCGACCCAGTGACACGAGAGCACTACGAGAAAAACGAGAGACGACCCCCCCAAGACTACTCTACAATTGTGCACCGATGGAATTCCGCATCGTGCTGCTCGCACATATCGTGGGTCAGTCAAATCTATCTGTTTCTACGTTATGTATGATTTTTTTTTTTTTTTTTTTTTTATGGGGTGGTTTTCTTTTCTTTTGGGTTTGGTCAGACTTAGCTGCAGTGATATATTGTTGTCGATGGTTTCGTTGCTATGAAAGGGAACCGATGCACGAGCCACGGAGGTTCATTCAGTGCGGATCGTGCAACTCTTCGACCCCTCGAACCGCTGATCTCTCCTCGGCGCACTACGAGAAGCAACGTCCAAATTCTATCGTCGATGAATTTGGCTGTCGCGGTGAATCGTGCTGTTTCGATTATTATCGTTGTATTTCTTTTTATATGAATATTTCTCCTATGGAAAAAAAGAGATTGGTGTCGATGTAAATTTTTTGTTTTTTTTTTTTTAATATTAATATTCGGAGAAGTAACATCGAAATTCTATCGTCGATGTGACTGTCGCGGTGAATCGTGCTGCTTCGATTATTATCGTTGACATTTTTTTTATATAAATATTTCTCCTTTGGAAAAAAGAGATTGGTGTCGATGTATTTTTTATTTTTTTTTATTTTTTTTTATTTTTTTTTATTTTTTTTTTATTTTTTTTTATTTTAATATTCAGAGAAGTAACATCGAAATTCTACCGTCGATGTGACAGTCGCGGTGAATTGTGCTGTTTCGATAATTACCGGTGCAATGTTTTCAATAAATATTTCTCCTATAGAAATAAAATAAAATGAGTGTCTATGCAGATTTTTTGTATTTTTTTTTTTTATATCAATATTTCTCCCATGGAAATTAGAAACAAAATGAGTGTCGATGGAAATTTCTTTTTCTACTTTTCGAATTGATGCATCGCCGAAGATTTTGCGCTCGGAGTTAAAAATTCGAGAGCGCCCTCGGGACGGAAATAATTAAGGCTGATCCTCGACAGTGATTGAGCAAACTGCGCCGAATTGCTTCGCTCGAAAGTTCGTACCCCTTTTTTTCTACCGACTACGCCGTCGCTGCCGATGCTCATTTGATATTCCGCTCTCGCAAGGCATCGGCTTATCGCGAGGCTCGTGCCTCAGTCTCGGCAATCCTTGCTCTTCGCTCAGGAATTCTTCTCGACCCTCCGTAACGTAATAATAAATTATATTGCTCGAATCCGGTGTAGGCGAGCGCGCCCGGCTTAATTGAGGGGTCGAGATTTGTTATTCGTGACCGAGCGGTTTCAACCCTCGGCCGGCTCGCTCGCGGGTTGCCGAACGAGAGACCGAGGGAGAGAACGGACTCGTACGGCCAGCCAGTCAGGCAGACAGGTACGTTGATCTCACTTCGCGCGTGTCATCGACTCGTCCTATCTTCCCTCCGTCTGCTAACATTTTTATTTCTATATTTTTTTTTTTTATTTCCTTCCTTCGACCCCCTCGCATCCGGCGACCAATGTCCCGGCCTTAATCGGCGCTTTCGGGACCCCTGTTGATTCTTTTATGACGACGAGCGCTCGCGTATTATCGCGCGCGTTATCGGACCGTTTCCCGATTGACGAGAGGCGTACAAAAATAATAGAAGTTTTTGGCGAAAAGAGCAAAAACATATCAATGCTGCGTTGATAGAAGAAGACGAGAGACGGAAGAGAAACTCTGTTGTTTTAGTCGCGAAAAATAGTCATCATAATTTTTATATAAAAAGGCTATTGAATTTCTTCATCGAGTGTTAAATGATTTTTTTTTTTTTTTTTTTTGAGACCCTAAAAAAAATAATGCTGCGTTTAATAAAGGAGGACGAGAGACGGAAGAGAAACTCTTGTTTTAGTCGCGAAAAATGGTAATCGTAATTTTTATATAAAAAAGTTATTGAATTTTTACATCGAGTGTTAAATGGATTTTTTTTTTTGAGATGTTAAAAAAATTAATGCCGCGTTTAATAAAGGAGGATTAGAGACGGAAGAGAAACTCTGTTATTTTATTCACAAAAAATAATAATAATAATTGGCATAACAAAAAGCCCAATTGAATTTTTGCATCGCGTGATAAATGGAATTATTTTTTTGAACGATTTAAACAGATATCAATGCTGCGTTAATAAAGAAAGACGAGAGACGAAAGAGAAACTCTGTTGGTTTATTCACGAAAAATAACAATAACAATCGTAACAACAAAAAGGCAATTGAACTTTTGCATCGAGCGTTGAGTGGAATTATTGTTTCTGTCGGTGTAACTGCGTAAATTCTTTCGCTAATCCGCAGCGACAATGAAAATAATATACGGCTTCTCTGTAATCCTATAAAATAAAAGTTTGCGCCCTACGATTTTTTTTTTCTCTACAGCGCTCTCTGCGCAGCTTTAAAGCATACAGTCCATATTTTTTTATTATTTCTCTTTTTTATACGAGCATAATAAATCATCAAACAGGTACCGAACTTTGCCAGCGAACTTCATTAAATTTTCTCCATCCGCCCGCAACGTCCGTAAAGCTTATATTTTTTAATTATCCCACGTGACCCTCGCGCACTCCCCCGCGCCGAATTATAGGGGGAGAGAAAAAAAAAAAAAAATTTTTCAACGAATATTTTGGACACGCGAAGATTATTAAAAAAAAAAAAAATTAAAAAAATAAAGACTATAACGGATTGAAATCTCGCTCGTGCGGAGCGCCCTCGGGTTTGATATTAAATCCATCATCGTAAATAGCCCGCGTAGGGCTCTACTTTTTCATTGCGTCACATCGCCTTTTAATCTTGAAAAATTCCACGTGGCAAATTTAACCGCAATTCTTCAAACCTGTCCGGGTTGAGGGGGTGGGGCGGGGGGAGAGCGCTATCATTACCAATAAACTTTTTCTCGTAAATTCGCCTTTCTCATCGTTAGGAAACTTTCCCCGAAACGTTTTACAATATCGGATTGCGAAGGCGATTTTTTTTTTTTTTGCTCCATTTTTTTTATGCTTCCTCTTCATCCTCCTGCTTTCCTCTACTCCGCCCGTCGCCCGCCGGGCGGGAGCGACCGGAGCGCTCTCGACTTACCGAAGTGGAGAACTTTTTTATATCCGTCCTCTCGAGCGAGTCGCTCACAACTCCCCGCCTCGAAAACCCGATCGCGACCCGCGAACCGTCGCCGCAAGTGCGTCGTCGACGGGGTGCGTGCGAACGCTGTCGTTCACAATCGCTACTCTTTCGTTACGTGACGCATGAAACGCCCGGACGAAAATTTATCTCTCCGAATCGCTGAAAAATATTCCCATTAAAGAAATAATAATAATAATTTTATAAGATTTCCAGCGATCGCAAAATTTGGGAGTCGGTCGAGTCAGCGAGAGGATTTTCGTCGTTGCTGTGATAAAAAAAAAAAAATTGAAGTTAATACTCGATGCGGAAATTCGTCAGTCGTTTCTATTTTATTTTATTTCATTTTTTGGTAAATAGAAAAAAAATTCTCTGGCGCTGCATCGGTTGGAGTTGGTTGGGGTTGGGAGTTGGATCGATGAATGAAATAAAAAATCTCGCAACATTTTTAGCGAGACTTCCTCTCTATCGCGGATGCGCGATCGAACCAGGGTAGGGATTTCCGTCGTTAATCCGGAAAAATGAATTTAAAAAAATTGGAATTAAAACTCGATGCAAAAAATTCGATTGGCATTCGTTTTTTTTTCTTTTTTTTTTGGTAAATACAAAAAACAGTTGATGCAACGCGGTTGCAAAGCTTCTCTTTCGTGTTGCTTGCAGAGGCTCCGTTTAATAACGGAGACTCCGTTATCAAAGTTGGCCCGAAAAAAAAAAAAAAAAAATTCGCAACATTCTTTTCTCGACCGCGGATTCGCGATCGTCGTGCGGATCGAATCAGCGGAAGGATTTTCGTCGTTACTAAAAAATAAAAATAAAATAAAAATGCAATTAACACTCGATGCAAAAATTCGATTGTTATTTTTTAATCTTTTTTTTTTAGGTAAATACAAAAAACAGTTAATACAACGCGGTTCCAAAATTCTCTTTCGTGTCGCAGTCTCAAACTTGAAACGAAAAAAAAACATTTTTTCTCAAGATTTTTACCGATATTTTTCTCGGTGCGGATTCACAATCGTCGAACGAATGTGTGTATTTTCCACGCGGGAGTGCGGTATTGTGTTATGTATTTTACACACACAGCGCAGCCTCGACAACGGTCGTACCAACTTTCCGAGATTTTATGCCCTACCCGTGCTCGATCCGAGGGACGAGAAAGTGCTCTCTCGCCGTCCGGTCCTGCCCTCCGACTGCTCCGGTTTCAGCGAGAAACAACCGACGTGATTTTCACGAAACAAACCCATCCATAAAGCATCGCGCGACGAATATTTCGAACTAACATCGTTATTCCAGGATCGCCTGATAAATCAGTTTGGTTCTATGGACTGTTACGTCGGGACGATACGATGCCGATTGGATTTGAGAACATCAAATCCCGGATGCCGTAACAAGATCAATTAAACCCATTGCGATATACATATATATATATATATATATTTTACAAAAAGTATAAAACGGACCAAAAAAGTACCGTTGAATTATTGTTCACCTTCGATGGTTGTAAATCGTAAAAATTCGATAGTGCTTTGGGCTGATTGGATTTAAAGAACACCAAATCCGGATGCCGTAACAAGATCCATTAAACCCACTGCGAGATACATATATTTTTTTTTTTTTTCCTGAAAGTATACATCGGAACAAAAAAGTACCGTTGAATTATTGTTCACCTTCGATGGTTGTAAATCGTAAAAATTCGATAGTGCTTTGGGCTGATTGGATTTAAAGGAGACCAAATCCGGATGCCGTAACAAGATCAATTAATCCCATTGCGATATGTATATTTTTCCTTTATTTTATTTTTTTTACAAAAAGTATAAATCGGAGCAAAAAAATACCGTTGAATTGTAGTTCACCTTCAATGGTGGTAAATCGTAAAAATACAATAGAACATTGGCTAGATTGGATATAACAGAGATCAAATCCCGGATGCCCTAACAAGATCAATTAAACCCATAGCGATATGTATATTTTTTTACAAAAAGTCGGAGGAAAAAAATACCGTTGATTTATAGGTCACCTTCGATGCTTGTAAGTCGTAAATATTCTATATTACTTTCGGTCGATTGGAATTAATGGAGATCAAATCCCGGAAGTCCTAACAAGATCAATTATACCCATTGCGATATATTTTTGTTTCATTATTATTATTATTATTTTTAACAGAAAGTATGAATCGGAGCGAAAAAATCGCTATTGAATTATTTACTTTCAATGGTTGTAAATCGTAGAAATTCAATGGGCACGCGAAATAGTCTATTTTT
This sequence comes from Exephanes ischioxanthus, assembly GCA_958510785.1. NCBI lineage: Eukaryota > Metazoa > Arthropoda > Insecta > Hymenoptera > Ichneumonidae > Exephanes > Exephanes ischioxanthus. Next base: position 4,682,220 of record OY294016.1, read on the forward strand.
ATTTTTTATTTCATTTTTTTTTAAATTCTACGTCTAACTCAAAAAGTTTGTCAATGGGTCGGCTATGGCGTTAATTCAAGCGCGAAATAAAAATTACTGTTGCTTCAGGCGAGTACGAAAAAAAAATAAACAAAATAAAATAAAAACCCGTTCGATGTCTCGGCGGCTTTGTGAGCGCGAATAATTAAAGACCGTGCACCGTGCGCATCCAACAATTGAAATCAAATTGCCGGACATAATTAATCGCTTCACTTTACCTGGCGTAAAATACGAAAGAGATGATTGCAATGGTAATGAACGAATCTAATGAATCGCGGAGCGGGGCGCGTCGAATTTGCAGAACCCAAATTGCGAATGAAATATAAAGCATCGCCGACACCGACGTCAACCGGTGGGGAATAATCATTCCGAAGAGTCCAGAGACACGCCCAATGATTATTTTATCACTTCCATCCGGTGTGCAACTTTGTCGGTTCCGTAAAATTCGTGCACAACTGTTTATTAACCGCTAATTAGAAGACTTGCCGGTTGTGTTTCCATTTCGCGATCTCCGGGCCTTCCGACTTTAGTCTCGTCGACGATTAACCCCTGAAATTTTTGCCAACGGGACTCTTCGCGAAGTTTGTTCTATTCGAGACTCGCTGTTAAGCTTCCGCGGAAATTCGAAAGTGCAAACTTAACCCTCGTTATTTCTACCTAATTGCCTTCGGCTACTGCATAAATTCGTATCTTGCGAGGTAAAAGTGCGCAATATGGTCTGGTCAAGATATCCGTGCCTATTCTTATAATGTGTGCCAATCGGGGTAGGCCATATTCACCGCTTTTACCCTAATCGGAGCGAATTTTATTATTATTATTATTATTATTATTATTATTATTATTATTATTATTATTATTATTATTATTATTATTATTATTATTATTATTATTATTATTATTATTATTATTATTATTATTATTATTATTATTATTATTATTATTATTATTATTATTGCAACGACTAGGCGAATAAATAACGCGCGCATTTGGTTTTGGGGCGGATATTTTTCATTATAATCGCAGCTAAATTAGATATTATATAAATCAATAAACTGTCCAAGGTCGTTTGACAGGTTGTGGATCGAACTTTCTGAAAGTCCGATGAAGGGCCTCGTCAACTGGTCAACCAATAATCAGTACGTTTGTCATTAGTCGTACCGAGCTATTCCAGTCATCCATGTAATATCGTATGCCTCAGTCGATCTTCATCTCTATATTCCGTTGCATTATATATTGTATGAAATAAATGATATGAGATATAAAGAAAGAAAAAAAAAAAAACTTTATAAAAAAACGTACGTCTCGTCGACAATTAACCGCTGAAATGTTTGCCAACGGGACTCTTCGCAAAGTTCGTTCTATTCGAGACTCGCTGTTAAGTTTACGTGGAAATTCTAAAGTGCAAATTTAATCATCGTAATTTCTACCCAGTTGCCACGGGCGTCTGCAGAAATTCGTATCTTACGAGGTAAAACTGGTCAATATATTGCATCCCAATTATGGTGGGCCATATTCACCACTTTCGTCCTGATCGGAAAGAATTTTATTATGCATTGTATAATAATAATATACAATATTATTATTATTATTATATTACAGTAGAACCTCGATTATCCGAACACCCATTATCCGAACCGCCGCGGTTCGGATAAAGTTTCTATTATCCGAACTATTGCGCGAAATTCTCGTATCCTAACATTGTTGCGCGCCAATAAATTGTTGTGGGCTACAAACAACAACCAATTCATGAACGCTCGAGCTCGCATAGACTTACACAGCACTGCCGTAAATGCACGTCAGTCGTATGCGCTGTATTTATTAATTTCTCACCCGAGCAAATACACACGTATTCAAAATTTATATTCGTTAATCTACTGGTGTTCGTAGTTTAGTGCGTTATGGATTCAATGTCCGATCCTCCGACTTCTAAGCGTAAGCATAATGTGCTTACGGTGGAAAAAAAAAAATAGAAACCCTTTCGAATCTCGATAACGGAGAGACCGGCACGTTGTTAGCGCGCTCGTGTGATGTTTAGAAGTCAACGATCTCTGACATAAAAAAAAAATTTGGCTGCGAAAAGACGGTGAATTTCGTGATGAAGGTTTGACGTTACCGTTGAATATCATTAAAATATATGTATCACGTTCCTCAAATTCCCCAAATATATATCATAATTATTTAAAATACATGGGTACTGTACATTTCTCGATATGTACCTCGCTATATCGCACAGCTTCGCTGTTCTGTTATCCGAATTTTCGTTAATCCGAACGAGCTCCGGTCCCAATTGGTTCGGATAATCGAGGTTCTACTGTACATACGATATATAAGAAACGATAAATGATATAAAAAAAGAAAAACAAATTATAAAAAAGTCGGTCTCGTCAACAATTAACCGCTGAAATTTTTGTCAATCGGAACCATAGCGAAATTTGCCCTATTCGAGACTCGCGGTTAAGTTTCCGCAGAAATTCCAAAGTGCAAATTTAACCATCGTGATTACTACCTACCTAATTGCCTTCGACAATTGCAGAAATTTGGTTCTTACAAGGTAAAAGTGATCAATATATTCGTGCCAATCGTGGTGGGAAATATTAATGACTTTAACCGTAATCCGAACGAATTATATGCGGATTCTCGGTTATAGGTGACTCGCAGTGTCAACCGCTGGTCCCATTACCGTTCCATCGGTTATCGGACGTGCAAACTTAACCGTCGTGATTTCTACCTAATTGCCTTTGACAACTGCAGAAATTCGTATCTTGCGAGGTCAAAGTTGTCAATATATACGTGCCTATATATTGCAATCCACGTAGTCTATATTCACCACCTTAGACCCATCTACAAAGATTTACATTATCCATTACTTTACACATTATTATTATTATTATTATTATTATTATTATTATTATTATTATTATTATTATTATTATTATTATTATTATTATTATTATTATTATTATTATTATTATTATTATTATTATTATCATCATATTACATTTGATATTTTACTGGGTCATATATAGAAACTTAAAAAAAATTGGCAAACATAGCAGTTCTAAGATATGAGTGGGAGGGAGGAGTTTTTATAAAAATGAAAAAAAGGAAAAGGGAGGCGCCTATTCGCAAGCAAGTCTCGTGTGGAGTGCAGATAACTTTTACAAATCGTTAACTCAAGTGTTTGAAATTTTCAAAAATCGTTAACTTAAGCGTTTATTTTTTTCGACTTTTATAATTCGTTACTCTGGAGGTCTAATATATAGGATTTATTTTGTAACGGATGGTCGGTGCGGGTGCAAGTGATCGGTCGTGAGATGTTTATATACTCGATTTATTGGTCGTAGCGTTGCCTTTGATTCGGGGTGTTTTTTATACGGGAGAGTGTACCGTCTCGATCGGCGGGTTGAGCTGGACTGATCTTTGCGGGCGTGAGGCTGAGGGCCTCGGATCCTGCAACAAAGTCGCGACGGACAGTCGCGACGTTCGCGATAAGGCCCTTCTCACGGCTCTAAGCCGTGAGACCGGATGCAGATAAGCTGCAGGGCTCATCTTTCTGTGAATTAAAACGCAGCGGAAAACTAGTATTGCTGCGAAAATGATATTGGGGAGAAGAGGCTGGAGCCGTTACAATTTATATATTATATTTCGATGGTAAATCCAAAATCCGTAAAATAAATCAAATCAAATCAAACGATGAGTAATAAATTATATGCGATATAAAAATAATGAAAAAATGTAGTATCAAAAAAGTACGCAGATTCTCGATTACAGGTGACTCGGCAGTGTCGCTATCGACCTCATTACCGTTCTATCGGTTATCGGACGCTGTCATAAATCGTAAACTTAAGCGTTTAAGTTTTTTGACTTTTATCATTCGTCACTCTAATCATATGGAGCTCTAATATTTACTCTTATACATTATACTCCGATTACAAATGAGAAATCTGTCGTATAAATCAAATCAAATAAATCGATATGTAATAAGTCATGCGCGATATAAGAAAAAGAATAAAAAAATTAGTAAAAAAAAAGTACGCGAATTCTCGATTACAGGTGACTCGACACTGTCCCGACCGGCCCCATTACCGTTTTATTGGTTATCGGACGTTAATAATTGAAGCGCTGATTATTCAACGTTCGACAGATGAACACCTAAATTATTTCGTTTACGTAAATTATCGCCTCCCGCTTTGTCCCCCTGACGAAGCCCCCCCCCCGCGCCGCCACCACCGGGACGGCGGTGCACACCCGTTTGATTAATTATTTCATACAACAACCGTCTATACGTCTATACCGCTCCGCCCCGCCTACCCGAAGCGTATACGAGCCGAATGATTATGAAAGTTTATCAAGTTTGCGCTTTCGGCGCATCGATCGGTCTCTCATCCAACCCCCCGCCCCGCAGAACACCCGCAACCGACGGCTTTCGCACAGGAGAGGCGCGATACGAATCTGTGATTGGGCGCGCTCGACGAACGCGAGAACGGCGAGCCTTTCTATATCGCCGTGTCCTCGTATGCGAAACCCGCGCGATATTCGCGGGTGTTACCGACGCCACCGGCATCGCGAACTCCCCAAACTTCCCTGTCGTCTCTGCATACATATTATATATATCTATATATATATAATATGTATATAAACATATACGTATAAAAGAATATACTCATATATATATATATACAGATAAACATATACACATATAAACATACATATGTGTATGTGCATATGGGAGGTTCCACGCCGATTTTATAAATTTTTAGGCACTCACTCCTTACACGTAAGAAATTCCTATTAAGATCACTTTTGCTTCCTCATAGAGGAAGCTTTTTTTTCAATATCTTGATCCCATCGGCCGTCCGTGTCTCTTATGATGTTCATTCATAAGGGTCGCTGGATTTTTTAACATTTTTTTAAACCACCACTTAATCTTTTTAATTCTCGAAAAACCAAATCCGAAAACGCTGTTTTGAAAAATCTGAAAAAATTCACAATGATTCTATGATTTAGAATATGGTTTTTGGGCACCACTCGATAATGGGATATCAGTATTTAGTATTTTTTTGTTTTTTTATTATATCAACTGTATTCGGGCCTTCCGGTATTTTGATAAACTTCAGAAAAATTTAAATCCATTGATATTCATTGAGAGAATTATGACCGATAAAAAAAATCGCTTAAAAATCATATTTTATATCATAGAATCATTGTGAATGTTTTTAAGATTTAAAAAAACGGCGCTTTCGGAATTGGTTTTTCGAGGATCAAAACAATGTTACTGGTGATGTAAAAAAAATCCGAACAAATCCCGATACCCTTATAGGTCGATAACAACAGCATACTAAAAAAATTACCAAAATCGACGTGACTGAGAGACATGGGCTGCTGTTTTGACGCGGAATGCCCCATATACATATCCATATATATATATATATCTTCTATGTTTTATGTACCGTGTAGAGAACACTCGTGTCGCGCCGCTGGAGCTGCAGCATTTTCGTGTACATAAAAAAATAAAATAAAAAATAAAAGACGAAGAGAAAAATCGTCCGTATCAGTTCCGCGCGATTCGGCTGAGCAACGACGGGTTTTACGGACAATGCTCGTTTTTTTCTGCAATTCATTTTTTTTTCTTCTCCTTTCCTCGCTCACGCGGCCGCGGCAGCGGCGCTTGCGATAAAAACCAACGCAGTCGAGAGTCGGACGTTTGAATGAAAATGTTATCAATTATCCGCTCGCCGGGCGAATGAGCTTCGGTGTAGTGCAAAAAAAAAAAAGTGATCGAAGAAAGATTTATTTTTAAAAAAGACGAGCTCGCCCGAGAAGCGCATTTCATTCAGAAATCGATTATCTCATTAGGGCCGTCGAGGAAGGGTCGCCGTCGGGCGCTGAAGAGAAAAAAAAATATGCCATTGTGCCCGGTTTCGCGTGTACCATTAACTGAAATTAAATCGTATCCGCGGAGGGATCGCGAACCGAGTAGTGAAGTGTGCATGGATCTCCGGGCTCTTCGTGCATATATATATACATATATCGGTATATCTCACGGTGAAAGCGTAATTATATGAAATATTGAAAAGAAACGAGAGGAATGGTACATGGTCGATGAGAGGAGCGAGAAAAAAAAGAAGAAAAACCGAGAAATCTCTGAATAACGTGTACAGCGAAATACAATGTATATGTAGGTATATATAGGTGTATATGCGTCTGGTATTCCACTGGCGTGCGACCCACAGCCAGCGCGCCTGTAACGAGAGCTTAACATTAAAAAAGACATAATAAAAGAAATAAACAAACGAGAAGAAAGGAAAAATTAAATAAAGAAAAAACTGGCGCGAGACGACGCTGGAGGAGCGAGGAGCTGAATGTCGGATTCTTCCGAGGCGCGAGCGAGTAATAAGGTCGATTCAACCGTATACTGCCGAACGCGCGTTGAGCTACTGTATACGGCCGGTCGTGTATAGGGATTGCATTCAACAATATATTTTCTATGCTCTCATACTCGTGGAAACGAGAACTCGCCGAGAAAATTGCAAGTCTTCGGGTGTCTCGGGGGATTTATCACCGGGATTCAGAGATATCTCGGGCTTAACGATTCGAACTCAACTACCGACCTCCCGGGCTTTCTTCAAGCTCATTCTGATGCTGGGGAAAATGTGCTGTATATGCGCCTCATATAATACAACCATTCTGATATTATATACATATATATATATATGTCTATATATATATCATATATCTGTATATCTGTACATATCTATATATATCTATATATCTACATATCTGCAGGGGAGGGCGGGGCGAAATGGGACAGTGGGGCAAGACGAAAGAATGGGTCGGAGCTCAATTTTCCAATAATTTTTGGGTGCCCCACATTGTCCCAACGGTACACTGAGAGAAATATTGGTTGGATTAACCAAAAGTCGCGGTGACATACGCTCAAAGCTGTTATTTGTTTGGCGCAAATAAAGCATCGTTTTGTTAAACGATTATTCGCTTAAATTTATTCAAAAATTTGTCGATTGAAACAAACATATTTGTTGTACCGACAGAATACACCTTTGAACTTATGTCATCGCGCATTTGCTCAATCCAACAATTTCTTTTTCTCAGGGCACATCCGGATTTTCAACCCCGTTTTACCCCACTGTGCCATTTTGCCCCGCCCTCTCCCACATATCTATATATATCCACATACCTATATACACGGATATATCTATATATACCTATATATGTATCTATCTATATGTATATTTGTATGTATGTATGTATGTATATTCAGTATGAGGAAGAGCGCGCGAGGAAAGCGAAGCGATCTTCTTTCACGAGGCTACACTGGCGAGCATTTACGTGTTTCCATCCAAAGGAGGAATATTCTCGTCGCATATTTCATCTTCCTTCGTTACTCGGCCTGGGGCGCTGGCCTTAGGGTCAATGCAGCAATATTCTCTCGTCCATCGGCATCAGCTATTTCAGAAACTCCGTCGAATATTGCTCGGGGAAGGAAGGGGCGGGGATGGCAGGCCGACCCAGCTTGGAGCAACCTTACTGAAATATTTGGGCGAATTACATATTTGACCGGAAATACGTGTATTCGCGCACCGGTAGATCGGATTTGTTTGATCAAACTAAATTTGTTCGTAACAAATAAAATTTATTTTAATATTTACCCGCTGGACCATTTAGTTCGCGGGTGTGCAAACGCACGTCGGAAATTTATTTGGGGCGGGCAAATCCCTTCATGGAAAGAGGGAGACTTTTTGCAGTACCGACTGCGTAACAATTTATTTGCACGCGCGATTGTGGGCTGGAAAAGTATACTTTGGGTGATTGTAATTTTTTTTTTTATTTTTTTTTATGATTATCTTGCCCATGAGGACGTAAAAAAAAATTACATAACATGAACCGTTGTCGTAGATTGATCAGCGGAGAAAAAGATTCACCGGACACAGTCCCCAAGTTATGAATGACGAAAATTATTTGTGGGCAATTTTTTCACCCAGTTTACGAAAAAAAACTATGTTTTTTACCCAATTTACGAAAAAATTGTGTATTTCATCAGGCTAATTTCTGCAAATTGAATTTGCAATGCGCAAATCTGTTTCGGACCATTTTGTTTTCAACCCGTTGATTGCAACCCAATTCACTTTCAACCCGTTGATTTCACCCCAATTTACTTTCAACCTCTATTTATCTTAACAAGGCTTTATCTTCCGAACGGGTGCAATTATTAATTGGCAGTGCAACTCTCCGAGTGAAATTCTCGAGGGAGATCTAAAATCGAAGCATCCGAAACGCAAAGACGACGAGATCGTTGTTATTTCTTCGGGGTCTCGAGCGAAGTACCGCGAATCAAATTAAATTACCTCGGCCAGCTGAATAAAAGATGAATCTCGTTCTCCGTATATTTATATACATTTATAAACGTGTACATATATATATATATGTATCTCGCAATTTAGGTATCTGCTCGGGATTGCGCGAGGTGCGCATGCAAGTACCTGCGGCGATTGAGAAGGGCAAAGACGCGACGCTGAACTGCTGGTATGACTTGGAAGGAACAGCTCTTTACGCCGTCAAATGGTACAAGGAGCGAAGCGAATTTTATCGTTACACACCGAAGGAGACTCCATCGGTGAAAACCTTCCCCAACGGAAATCTTCGAGTAAATGTAAGCTGCTTCGTTATTATTGCTCGTTCAGTTTTCATCGAAGGAAGTGTGAAATGAACTGTTTTTTATTTTTAGTCATTGTGAAATGAACTGGTTTTTATTTTTAGTCATCGTGAAATGAACTGTTATTTTATTTTCAGAAAATGTGAAATTAACTTATTTTATTTTTCGATGACTCCGAAATTGAATGTTATTTTATTGTTTAGTAAACGTGAAATTAAGCGTAATTTTATTTTCTACATAACAAAAAACAGTTCAATTATCGGAAAAGCGATAATATTAAGCCACGTAAGAATGACAATTTAATTACGCAAGTTAAATTAGGAACGGACTGAACGTTAATCGCAGAGCCGGCCTGCCGTTGCCAGAGATTAATATTTATAGAGGCAAAGAGGAGATGATTATTTAATTTCATTCGGCGAAATGCGTTACGATAGGCATTTTTTATTTATTTATTATTATTATCTTTCTTTTGTGGTAAATCTGGTTTAACCGTTGATACCGGTGGAGGGTTGTACCAATTATGAATATTTAAGTTATCGAATTATTCCCGAAAGTGCCGTTACATTATTGATTTATTGTGCGCGCTATTAAATTATTCCATTTGTCCTTTCCGCGAAACGATGAAAATATCGGTCGCCCGAATTCGTCGTGTCCGTAACTCTGCCCGGGAATTATTCATCGCCATTTCGAAATAATTTAAAAATATGTGAAAAGGGCTTGTCCCGTATACTTATTTAACAAATAAATAAATAAGTTAATTAATTATTAAACTTCAAGACTGAGGTGCCAAACTAAATTCTTCGAATAATTTTACTATACAACGGTTTACCGTTTGTTTTCTACTTTAAATAACTATTTTCATAGCGCACAAACTGTAAAATAATTTCTCGTTCCTCTCTTTATATAAAAACATCACGGATTTATTATGTTATTAAATGTACAAGGGATTTTTCCGTAAATAACTAAATAACTAAATAACTAAATAACTAAATAACTAAATAACTAAATAACTAAATAACTAAATAACTAAATAACTAAATAACTAAATAACTAAATAACTAAATAACTAAATAACTAAATAACTAAATAACTAAATAACTAAATAACTAAATAACTAAATAACTAAATAACTAAATAACTAAATAACTAAATAACTAAATAACTAAATAATTGTCTTGACGATAATCTTGACTAATAGCGCCAAATTTTTCGCAGAGGGACGAGAGCAATGCGACGCAAGTCACCCTGACGAACTTGGACCTCAACGCCACCGGCGAGTACAGTTGCGAAGTATCGGCCGACGCGCCTTCCTTCCACACGGCAATAGTCTACGCGACCATGAACGTGGCTGGTGAGTTGAAGACTCAAAAAAAAAAAAAAAAAAAAGACAAAAAACGAAACGCCAGGGCTAAAATTACATCGACACGCGTTCGTTCTCGCGTGGAACAAATATACAGGTATGCGTGACAGTGAAAGAAAAAAAGAAAAAAAAAAAGGAAAAAAAGAAAAGTTATTTAGATGTCAAGAGCAGATCGAAGTTAGATACCGAGTCCTGTCTACGCCAGCTCTTTGAATGTACATTACGTGAACCGGAGCTCGCGCCTATATCTATATACGTGCGCAGGGCTGAAAGGTGGCCCTCGCTACATTCTCTAGATTAGCTCGGCGAGATAGGCCTGAATTTTAAGAAATAAACGGGAGCTCGGAGTGATATCGGAGGGTGAGCTTTCTCATCGCGAGGGTGAGGTGGAGGCCGAAGTTACGCGGCCTCCGGTGAGGAGAGAGTCCCACGGGAGAGGGTTGAAAAAGATTAAAGTTTGCCGGCGGTTCCGTGAGGAATTGAACGCACGCCCAGGCCTCAATGTAATTGATACATAGACGTGCGTGCGCTCGTTTGCTCGCTGGCCGCTGTGTTTCCACGTGCCTTTTCTAACCCACAGAATTTCCGACCGAAATGCCAAAGATACGCGGACTGCAGAGGAAATACCAGGTCGGCGAGACTCTCAGGCTCAACTGCTCGTCGGCCAGAAGCAATCCTGCTGCCAATCTCACTTGGTTCGTCAATGATCATCAGGTAAGACATTTTTTTGTTTTTTTTTTTTTCATCGAATTTTTATGTTATTATTACTATAATTATTTTATATATTATTTTATATATTATTTTATATATTATTTTATATATTATTTTATATATTATTTTATATATTATTTTATATATTATTTTATATATTATTTTATATATTATTTTGTATATTATTATTATTATTATTGTTGCAGTCTTTGGTCACTCGAATTCGTCTGCGAACTTCCTTTTTTCCGTTTAAATGAGAGCGGTGCAAAATGTGGGGTAAATCTCATTTTTTAACCTAATTTTTGGATGCCCCATTTTCGTCCCAACGATGCATCCGGATTTTCAAGCCCGTTTTCCCCCACTCACCACCATCGCCAACATCCAAAATTTATTGGAAAATTGCGTTTTGACCCATCATCCCGTTTTGCTCCACCGACCCATTTTGCCCCGCTCGCCCCTACTCAAACTTGTCGGAACGAATCAAACGTTTATTTTAGAAATATTCCGATCAAACACTTCCGTTCTCTTTTCAGTTCCGTCAAACTTTGCTCTTCTTTTTTTTATATCACTACGCGGTTGGCAACAATGTTGCTCGGGCAATACACACACACATATTAAAATCCTATTAATATTACTAAAATAAACTTAAAAAAAAATGTTATTACACATTTTTTTATTACAATTTTATTACAAGATTTATTTACCATCTGTTATATCGTTAACATTCAGTAAAATTACTGTTTAGAATTAATACAACACACTTTATTATTATTATTATTATTAAATGTTGGCAATTATTTAGTTTGACGCGGAATCGCGCCGTCGTAACGGTTAATCCCGTTAATTCAATCGCGACGAGCTGCCGTCGTAAAATCTGAATTTCCGGACGATAATTTTATTACAACGTAATTATAATTTGGGAGCGAATAAAATAACCCCGTCATTAAAATATCATCCGCCACGTAAGGGAGAGCCGGAGAACGGAAGTTAAGGATCGATGAAAAATTATTGCGACACGATTTTCGTTACCGTTGTCGGGCAGTTAAATTTTTAAGTACGATCTGCAATTGCTTTGATAACGTTCGTGTTAACTTCGCCGGGGACACCGAAACATGCGGTGTATGTGCTCGGTCGGCTATAAATAAATTTATCATTATCGGATCGGTGGACACGAAATGGAAGCCCGGATGTGTTAAACGGAAATGAAAAATTCCTATGGCGCGTGATAAAAAGAATAAATTTAAAAGTCGACACGACGCGAGCCGTGAACACAATAAAAATCAAGTTATCTAGCGTAACGATGCTCTTTATCGGCATCGTGTCATTCACTTTTGAAAATCGTACGCGCTGCTTTATCGTCAAATTTGCGTGACGATAAAGTGTGTTTATGGTTTTTTTTTTTTTTTTTTTTTTTTGAGACAATCGCCTATCGCACATTTTTATCGCGCACCGTGAATTTGTACGAACAATTTTAACATTCTGAGAAGGGAAATAAACTCTCCATCGTATTTTTCATTCGCCCTTTCACAGCGGACATGTAAGCGACGAATAGCTCACTTTTTTGTAGTACAAAAAATTGTTCGATTTCCACTGTTTTGGTTTTAACAGCAATCGTCAATTTGTGACGATCGTTTCTCGATTGTCTTCATTTTTATCGCACGTCGCGAAATTGTACGAACAATTTTAAAATTCGGAGAAGCGAAATAAACTTTTTACAATACATTCGTCCTCTGACACCGGACACACAAGTGACGAATGTTTTATTTCTTTTGGTATAAAAAATTGCCGGAGTTAATTTTTTTCGAACAGCAAAAGTAAAAATAAAATACTCAAACTCGGGGGGGGGGGGGGGGAGCAGTGGCCTAGTGGATGAGGCTCGGGTTCGCACGCAGCGGACCCGGGTTCGATTCCCGGCCGACACCACTGGAAATTTTTCCATGAGTTTTTTCTGTGATCCTGGTGGTTGGGTTCCCACCTTTGATAAATATGTGCCCAAACAGCTCTCAGTGATGAGTGGGCGGTCGGTGTTTGGCTTTGGTGTGACTCCCGCGGGTTCTTATCTGGCGAATGGTGTCTGCCGGGCAGGACATCGACGGCGCATCACTGAGAGAAGGTGTCGCTCTAAGCGCCTCTGGTGGCCGTGCTTGAGTTTACTCGAATTGCGATTGGGGGACTTAGGAAGGCACCGGCTGTATCGGCACAGGTTTTCCGTAGTTTCCCTGGGTCCTCGGCGAATGCGATACAGTCAGGGGGTAAGTCGGCTGCGGACGCAATCTGGGTGGGGTTGAGGTAAAAGGCGAGAGCCATACCGAGAGGAATTACTAATAAAAAAATTTTAAAATTTAAAAAATAAAAATACTCAAACTCCAACAATTTTTGTATTCAAACCTACGGATTTTTGACACGATTCCCAAATTGTTACGAACACTCAAGCGCACGATTTTTTATACGAACTCTTTCTTAAATATCGTACCACGATCTTTTTTAGAAAAAAAATCCCGTTTTTTCTAAATGTTTGACAATGAATCTAAACATTCAATTAATGACGATCGTATATCGTGTGTCTTCACTTTTATCGCGCATAGCGAAATTGTACAAACAATTTTAACATTAGGAGAAGCCAAATAAATTCCCCATCAAACTTCTCATTCGTCCTCCCACTAAGTGCATGTAAATGACGAATATTTCATTTCTTTGGTGTAAAAAATGGCCGGAATTTCTTTTATCGTCAAAAGTAAACAAAAAATACAATTTCAAAAAAAATTCCCACAACAATTTTTATTTTCAATTACACAGGATTTTTTTATACGTTCTTTATTTTATATCCTTCCCCGATTTGCACGAATTAAAAAAAATCCCTTATTTAACAAATCTTCGACGACTCCAAAAATGCAATTATCGACGATCTTACATTTTTGTTTGTTTTCAATTACACAGGATTTTTTATACGATCTTTATTTTACATCCTTCCCCGATTCGCACGAAAAAAAATCCCCTGTTCAACAAATCTTCGACGACTCCAAAAATTAGATTATCGACGATCTTATCTTTTTTTTTTTCTTCGCAGCCACAACAGTCATACGTACGCACATACAGTCCGCTGGACACGAACGACTCTGAGTGGCACGTCTCCCACGTGGGTCTGCAGTTTCTCGTGACCGAGGATCACTTTACGTCGGGGAAGCTCAAGATACGCTGCAGCGCATCGATATACAACATTTATTGGCAGAGCACAGAGGTAAGCGCCGAGGAGGATAAGCCGAGGGTCATTCAATTGGAGCCGGCGGCGACCATAGTCGGGATGAATTATCCCCAACCGCCGCCGAATCTGCAGACCGGTCAGCGAAAGCCCGACGGGCATCTGGACGTGAAAGGTAAATAATTCGCTGTACCCATCGATCCGTCCAATCAAAGGCTTGACGTGCTCGATCCTCCCCAAAGTAACGTTGTTTCCGTCAACGTCCCGAAGTGCTTAATTATTCACCATCCCCTTCCTCTTTCAGACATCGGATCCGCATCGACGGGACTCCGAGGCTCTCTGCGATTCGTTTTGGAATTGCTCGTGTTGCTACGACTGGCTATTCATTAAAAATGAAAAGAAAAAAAAAAAATGATAAAAAAAAAAATAACATGAAACCGTTCTGTATTATAAAATGCGTGCTTTGGAGCTCTTTATATAAATCGACGTGCTTGTAAGAAACTCGAGGCTTCTTTACTATCCCATCTTATCGACCGTCGACTGTAAGTCTAATCGTCCGGCATTCGCCGATGGAAAAATATATATATATACACAATATATGTAGTGTCATGGAGCAAACTTGACTGTATTTGGATCACATTGAAATAATGCATTTTCCAACGAGTCTTCGGCCACACGGAGACAAAAAAATTTTTGGGACAACAAGAATTTGTGTTACCATAACTCATTTACCCGCTTAACATAGGGACAACGAAATATTTTGCTGTAGCAAATATTTTCGCTGCCACAACAATAAATTATTAACGATCTATATTTTGTCGGAGAAACAGAACAATTTTTCTCCGTGCACATAAAAATTCAAAGTGAATATATAATAATGTCACAAAAAAAAAGAAGTTTTACACAAATTCCTGAAGTCATTCGATCAGCTCGAAATTTACGACACCGGAAGTAAAGAAGTAATTGGGAAAAAAAAGGAAAGTCGACAGATTTGAACCGGAAGCCGGACCGTGGGGCATGATGGGCCGGACAGACTGGCGAACGATTCGTCGCTCGATTTGGCTCGGGTTAGACATGGAAATAATGTAATTTCCAACGAGTTCGCTTCCACATAAAAATCCAAAACAAAAATCAAATAATGACAAAAAAAAGTTTCCTCAAAACTCTGAAATAATTCGATCACTTCGCTCAGCTCCAAATGTCCAACACCGAAAGTAAAAAAAAAAAAGAAACAGAAAGGTCAACAAATTTGAAGACCGGAAGCCGTACCGTGGGGCATGATGGGTCGGGCAGGCAGGCGATCAAATAATCGCCCGATTTACACACACAAAATAATGTATTTTCAAGTCCAAAATGAAAATCACATACTCAAAAAAAAAAAAAATAAAAGTTTTCCCCAAGTCTCTTAAATCACTCGCTCATTTCGAAATGTCCGAAACCGAAAGTTAAAAAAAAAAGTCAACGCCTTCGAATACCGGAATAATTCGCTCGATTTAGCGGTCGAAAATTCATAGGTCGAAGCGTGGAAAGGAAAATCGAAGAGAAGAAGAGGAAAAAAAAACGAGAGAAAAAAAAGACTAGTGAGCGGTCGAGGTTTTTTTTCGTTTAAAAAATTCATTTAACTAGAGCTCGTGAAAATCGACGTATCGCTGTGACCTCCCGCGGTCCGGCGGCCTCCGCCCCCCTCCGCCCCCCGCTTGTGTAAATATTACCTACAGTACTCAGCCTCCGTGACGTACGTTAAACCATGCCGCAGAGGGGATCACCAGCATCGCGGTAAATATAAGCGGAACAATAGACAGGACTATATAGGGTGGGGGAGGGGGAGGGGGGGGAGGGGGGTCGGCACGACTAGCGGTTCCCTTGCACCCCCTCCGTAAAATTGGACCAGGGTTGACGAAAACCCGAGGAAAATCCGTCACGCGCCCGCCCACGAGGGGGGGGGGGGGGGGGGGGGGGGGGGAGGCGAGAAGAAACGAGAGGACGAACGATTTACGCACCGTCGGTCACCGATGGATGTCCACGGTTCCGCGTCGAAACGTCCGCCATGACGTAAAATCGATATTTCAATTTGCGCGGGGAGAGCGCGAGAGCCGCGGCCTGGTCCGTTAGACGTAGGAATACGAGGGGCTGAATTTATCCCCCTACGAGCGAGCTCAATCCCCCCCCCCCCCCCCCCCCCCCCCCCTCCGGCCGCTCGAACTATTCGCGTAGCCAGAGAAAACAGGACGAACCGTCATCCTGCTCGCTGCTCGTCGGGCTCGCTCTTCCCCCCCCCCCCCCCCCCGCGCCTCTGTGCAGACATCGCGTGCGGGTTGGATTTTTCGATGAATTTTAACGCGATATTTCCGCATGAGAAGGAGCATCGGGCGAAGGCGGATCGGTCGGGGGCGGCGAAGATGACGAGATGGTCCGGAGATAGACAGTAAAAAAAGTTTGTACTTTTTGCAACAACTTATTGTTCGCAAAGGTCTACAATTTTTTTTTTTTTTTTTTTTTCTATTTTGTTATTTTAGAAACA
Source organism: Exephanes ischioxanthus (assembly GCA_958510785.1). Classification (NCBI taxonomy): domain Eukaryota; kingdom Metazoa; phylum Arthropoda; class Insecta; order Hymenoptera; family Ichneumonidae; genus Exephanes; species Exephanes ischioxanthus. The sequence goes on from OY294016.1 coordinate 4,698,721, forward strand.
AAAGTACAAAGTAAAATTGTTAATTGCACAAGAAATGGAAAGGCAGGTTTGTAATGTTCAAACCTGAGGAAACGAGTTTGACACTTATTTGACAAAATTATTTTTATGAAAGTTCGTATTCCGATTTTAGGAAATTATTTTTTTACTATGTGTCGAAGCTTGTGGTTCGTGTTGATGCTGCTTGATTCGTCTAATCAAAGGCTTGACCCGCTCGATCCTCCGCAAAAAAACCTTATTTCCGTCAACGCACCCAGAAAAATAATTTATTTGACGGACGCTCCGCAAATAAATATTTAGTAGTTTAGAATAAATATTTATTTGATTAAAATCAATATTTATTTGGTTTAAATAAATCTTTATTTGCGGATCATCTGCCGAATAAATTATTTTTCTGGTTGGGTCCCGAAGTACTTAACACCTTCACTGTCAGGCGCCAAAACGTGTACACCAAGAAAAATAATTTATTTTACGGCCACCGTTGATTCGCTTTAACTAAATTATTTATTTCATTTAAGTAACTATTTACTTAAATAAATCTTTATTTAAATCAAATAAATATTTTACCTAAACCAAATAAACGGTGTTCGTCAAATAATTTTTTTTTTCTGTGTGCAGAGAAATACGTTTCTCTGACAGTGAAGGGGTTAATTGTTCATCAATCCCTTCGTCTTTCAGACATCGGATCCGCATGGAGCAGACTCCGAGGCTCTCAGCCATTCGTTTCGGAATTGTTCGTATCGCTGGCTATTCATTAATCGCTCTTCTCTCCAGTGCATAGGGTTGGATTTTTCGATGAATTCTAACGCGATATTTCCGCACGAAAAGGAGCATCAGACCGGCTCCGATGCGTCGGGGGCGGCGAAGATGAGGGGATGGACCGGAGATATGGAAGCTGCGGTTCCCGTTGATGCTGCTGCTGCGAATCTGGGAGCACCAGCGCATAGCTTGGCGATGGCTAATCGATGACGGCTCTGTTCGGTTCTCCACAACCCTCTCGGCAATCCCCCCCCCCCCACCCTCACCCCCACCCGCCGCCCGGCTTCTTCCGTATCCAGTCATCCCTTGCTCGCTGTATAATGCAGTGTTTCGATGGTCGTTCGGGAATTTCAGTTCTGGAACACATCGCGAACGCGGGGGGTTTGCACGTGTTTGCGTCGGCTCCTCGGTTTGGGTCTGCTTTGGGGAAGATCGATTTTAGCGAACGAGCTGAGCTTGCCGATTCGAACGACGCAGCGGGGCTGGCGAGAGAGCCTTTTATCGATGCTTCGGGCAAAATTGAGCTATAAACGATACCGGTGAAAGAGAATATTTTCGACTCAACCCTTTCCGAAAGAGGCTTTCGAAATTGCACACCGGGCTGGATTTCGATGGCGAGGATACTCGTCGGCTTTTCTGTTTCGAATTGAAACTGAGGATACTTTGTTTGAGGCGAAAGAGAAATTGCTGCCGATGATTTAGAAGAAAATGTATTAATTGGAGGAAATAAATGAATTAATTGAAGAAATATACATTAATAATTTAATTGATTAATTTAATGAAGTCCGAAGTGGATCGGACGTTTCGGAGCGCTGATTCGTCAATAATTTCTACTGTCGAGTCGATACGAATTGGGTTGAAAAATCATTTTTAAAAGAGAATTTTTAAATGAAAATATTTCGATGGCGAGGATACTCGTCGGCTTTTCTGTTTCGAATTGAAACTGAGGATACTTTGTTTGAGGCGAAAGAGAAATTGCTGCCGATGATTTAGAAGAAAATGTATTAATTGGAGGAAATAAATGAATTAATTGAAGAAATATACATTAATAATTTAATTAACTAATTTAATGAAGTCCGAAGTGGATCGGACGTTTCGGAGCGCTGATTCGTCAATAATATCTACTGTCGAGTCGATACGAATTGGGTTGAAAAATCATTTTTAAAAGAGAATTTTTAAATGAAAAGATTTCGATGGCGAGGATACTCGTCGGCTCTTCTGTTTCGAATTGAAACTGCGGATACTTTGTTCAAGACGAAAGAGAAATTGCTGCCGATGATGTAGAAAAAATTGTATTAATTGAAGGAAATAAATTAATTAATTGAAGAAATATTGATTAATAATTTAATTAATTAATTTAATGAAGTCCGAAGTGGATCGGACGTTTCGGAGCGCTGATTCGTCAATAATTTCTACTGTCGAGTCGATACGAATTGGGTTGAAAAATAATTTTTAAAAGAAAATTTGGCTTTTAAAACGACGCCAGAGGAGATTTCTGTGGTGCGGACACTCGTCAGCTCTTTCGTTTCGAATTAGAACGGTAGATACTCTATTTAATTTGTTTTCGTTTAATCAATAGTTACTTAATTGTTGCTTTCGACGGTGGTTCTCTATCGTCCTGTAAATGAGGTCTGCTTCTGAATAATTAACAAATAAACAATAAAAAAAAAGCATTGAAGGCAAAAATGAAAATTGCTCCCGAGGATGAAGAAAAAAAAGTGTAAATAAATGTATCGAATGGAAGTGGCTCGGACGTTTCGGAGCGCCGATTTCGTCGATAACTTCTACTACAAAATTTCTACAAATCGACTTAAAAAATATAAAAAAAAAAAAAAAACCTCATTTCGAACAACGCTATAAAATTCGTTTCAATAACCCAAAAAAAAAAAAATGTAATTCCCCGAGACAATAGTTGTAAAATCCGGGGGCGAAGTGTCGAAGCTAGCACGTACCGCCGGCTCGGAACGGTCGTGCAAAAAAACCAGCGTCGACAGAAAAAGAAATATAAAAAAATAAAAATAAACTCGAAGTAATATACATGCCAAGAGCGGTTCGAAGCGCGGCGCATTCGCATGGCAATATAAAACCGGAGTATCGGAGCTTTACTACGGGTGAGATGCACGCAGACCCGGCCGCAGTCGGTACGAAAAGTCACTCCACCCTCGGAGAGAGTCTGAGATACGACTTGGAACGAGCGATGGAGATGACAATAAAGGGAGCAAGACGAATAAAAAAAAAAAAAAAAAATAAGTAAGGAAGTAAGAAGGGTCTGGCTCGTGAAATAGGGTGAATCAAGAGTCGGCGCTACCGACATATATATATATATACTGTACCGTGCCGGGGATGCTGCGGAGAATGGACCGAGCGAGATGGAGAGCATTGGACCTCACCGACAACATGCGCATGGCCCAGAGTCGAGTCATTGTTCGGTCGTTGGCGTTTCGTCTGTGTCCAGAAGCGTCGCGACGCCGGCGGTCGAGACCGACGAACCACACGGTGAATCATTTCTTTCCTCTCGCCCTCCTCTGTTCTTTCTCCCCCCCCCCCCCCCCAGTCGGGGAATTGCCCGATGAGATAAAGCGTGAATAGATACGACGGAAGAGTCTGGGAAACGTCGCTCGCCGAATCGCTCCGACGACTGTATCGCGTTCAACGCCGGAGCCTCGTGCGAGATATGAATTATTTGATTTTTTTTTATTGTTATTATTCTTTTTATTATTATTTATTTTCTGTGAGGGACAGCGTTTTAGTTTCATCGAATTTGCTGCCACGATTGCCGAAAGCGGATATTTTTTTTGTTATTTAAAATGTTTGTAAATTGTAAATTGTAAATTGTAAAAAAAAATGTTTAATTAAATAAATATTTTGCCCCGCGGAGAACGTCTCGGTTTTAAAGAATGCTTGAGCCCGCGAATTATTTACCACGATAATTACCGATCGCTCAAATTTTTCACGTGAATTCGTACTTTATTTTATTTTTATTTTTTACAAATCTCGTAAATAACTTGGAAAAAAAATGCTCAAAAAATGTGCACATCGCAGATAAGTAAAATCGGCGTTATATTTGAAGTTACGAACAGAGTACATTGCATGACAATCCCCATTAATTTAATTGTCCTCCACCCGTGTGCAGAATCCGATAAATCCGCTTGCGGAAATTTGATAATTCTGATAAATTTGATAATTGACTAAAGTGAATTAGATTTTATCATCCAGGATCCGATCGCTCGGATAGTCTCAGTGATATTTCGGGCCTTCGGTCTTATTCGCTAATTCTCCCGGTGTATTTAGCAATGGCAATTTATGGGGGAAACGTGCTCGGGGCGAATTCGCCGTAACATATCGCTTGCCAGCTACACGTATTTATTTTCAATGTTATATTATCAGGTTACCGCGTAGAGTTAGGAGAGGGGTCGAAGGGCCGCGAAGGGGTTGTGTCCAGGTTGTCGTACCCGAGGGTCGAGTAAACATCGCGGGTCAGGTCCATTAACGTCAACGCCCTCCTTCGACATCCGGCAAACAATCCGACACACGGGATGCGACGTCCCAGGGGTGAATCATCGTTCCTCCCCATTCCAACCCCCTCGTTTCGCGGACTTGGTGGGGGAACCGCCGAACAATTAAACAAAAAACAAACAAATTTCCGTCGAATGCAAAATCACTTTGTATCGAAATGATTTTGCATTCGACGGAAATTTGTTATCTAAAAAACTGAAAAACTAAAAAAATAAAAAACTAAAAAAATAAAAAATCTAAAAAACTAAAACCTAAGAAACTAAAAATCTAAAATCTAAAAATCTTCATTCGATGTCAATACTCAAAATTCCTGCGTTTCGAGCAGCCAGACAAGTTGTCTTCGAGTGCAAAGTCTGAACTTTGATGAACTTTGAAAGGCACAAAGTTCATCTAAACTTCGATGAACTTTGTGACTTTCTACACATTTTTCCCATCAAAAGAAATTCAAAGTAAATTGAAAAATCTGAAAAAAATTCATACATATTCCGGAAAAATAAACGAATCATTTTCATTAAAAAAAAAAAAAACTAAGGTTTCCGGGAGCTTTCTTGAACAATTAAATTTTTCATCAATTTGTTAATAACATTTTGGAGCTATTATTATGCAAAATTATTTTTTTTTCAGAATTTTATACCATCCACAAGTGTTTGCAATTCCCTCTCATTACTCTGAAACTTATGCGAAGTGAACGCTATTCGCAAGGACTACCTTAATTAATCGGGGAATCCGACACACGGGATGCGACGTCTCGGGGTGAATCATCATTCCACCCCTCTCGTTTCGCGGATTTTGTCGGGGGAGGGGCGAGGGGGTGCGTCAAGATAAACCAGCGATTCTGCCGCCGACACTTAAGTTAATGCGCAGCAACGGGGTTTGAGTGTGTATGCCGGTTGCAAGTAAGTACTCGCAGTTTCACTCTGCGCCCTCTCAGCGTAGATGTGCTTATCGTCAACCACTCGACAACGTTGTATATTACCGAGAGAGAGGCAGAGAGAGAGAGAGAGAGCTTTCCAAGAGAAATCGAGAAAACCCACTTCGCGGCTACCGAGACTCGCTCGCGCCCGGCGCATTATTCAAACAGACCGGGTTACGAAAAATAAGGAGATTGAAATCCCACGGGAAGGAAGCGTAACGGAGAGGCCGGTGAAGAGAAAAGATTTTGCGGGACGAAGCTCCTCGAGGCGACCGAGGAGGAGAGCCGAGTTTATGAGAAAAGAATCGTTTTATTGAGAAATATATTTGAGCATTCTTTTTTTTTTCATGCTAATTTCAGATACTCATCAACAAGGAATGATTAAGCGGGATGAAACTTTAGAGTGACGAGGGAAGAGACGAGAGTGGATAAGCGTCAAAAATTGACGTCATATTGAGAAATATATTTGAGTATTTTTTTTCATGCTTATTTTTAGATACTCATTACCAGGACGATACCTAAAAAATCGATTCGACTTAAAATAGAAGCTTTCTCTACGAGGAAGCAAAAATGGCCAAAGATTGATCAGCCATGTTCGGGTGTGTTGTAACCATATTCACGAGAATAAATCACAACGAACGAACCAATCGTTGCATTTCGTGTTATTTTAGGTAATCATTATCAGGACGGTTCGGTGAAATGAGAATTTAGCATGGCGAAGGAATAAATGAGACTGAATGATTATAAAAAATTAATCACATATGCACAACATATTTGAGCATTTTTTGCATATGCTCATATAAGATACTAATTACCAGGACGATTTGGCGAGATGAGACTTTACCATGACGAAGGAAGATACGAGACTGGACGGCGATAAAAAAAATTGACGTCATATTATGAAATGTGAGAAATTTTTGACAATAAAATAAAACGATTCAACTTAAAAAGAAAATTCGGACAAAGATCGATCAGCAATGCCATCGCTTGTCTCGCAACCGCATTCTCGAGAATCCACATAGCGAACGAAACAAAATCCTTGGATCCTCGATCCCCGACTCCGTCAAGGAAGTCGACGGAAGGTCCAGTCGAGAAGGCAGAGTCGAAGAAGCGCGTTACCTATATTACGTCCGAAAGCCCGTTGACGGCGGCCGAAGGTAAAGTTGTCCCGGGGGTCGTGAGACGGAGCTGCCCCGGGTCAACCGACAAGAGTCCCTTCTGCCCGGACCATTTCCTTCCTGCCTCGGTTCCGCGATCACTGCTTTTGAAATAGAGGTATGTGTCCCAAGTGTGAATCATCCCTCGGTCTTTCGGAGGGTACCGTGGCCATCGGGTTTGGGGGGGGGGGGGGGGGGGTGGAGTCGAGGAAGTTCGAGGGCCAAGACAAACGGACAAAATTCGCTGTACGGCGAACAGGGCGAGAATCCGAGTCAATATACAGCCAGAAAGCGAGAAAGACGCGCTCGCTAGGGTCCTCGTGGAATTCCTCGAGTTTTCATCCCCGGCTTTGCAGAAGTTGGAGGAGGGTGCCACCCCGGCCGGTCGAGCTCTGCATCCGACAACTCGATCCATCGATTGCTAGAAGGGGCGAAGAAAAAGTGTAATATTTCATAGAAGTGGAATCGGGGGTGGGGAAGGAATGGAGCGGGGTTGGGAGAGGGGGGGAGGGTTGCAAGAAGAGTATTTGTACTCGCGGAGCGTTTCGCCCCTTCCACAGGGGGGGGGGGGGGGGGGGGGGAGTTTTCACAGCAGTTTTTCCAAACTATACAAGCCTAGAACCCACTTCTCCACGGCCTCGCCGGTCACCCTTAGTTCATGCTCGTTCGGGCGTTTATCTTGCTAATGTCATCGCCCTCCTTACGCGCACCCCATACACTAACAAGCGATACCGCTGTACCGGTTCCCGGACCGTAAATTTAACGTCATCGACAAAGTGTATTACACGGGATTCGGACTGGGAGAGAGGAAGGGCGGATAAGTGCGAAGGACCGACTATATCACACTTTTCGATTATAAAAGCATTTAATTCATTTAGATTTAACTCTTTAATGTGAATTTTTGGCTACATCATAGAGGAAGCTTACTTCTGGTAAAAAAAAAAAAAAATTCCGAGGTTTTAATGAAAACATGTTCAGAATGATCGAAAACGTCGAAAAATTAGATTTAAGAAAAAAAGGTCCGGATGCATGTGTGTGTGTGTGTGAATCAGACGCGATAGATTCATACTGTTATAACTCGAGAATGCGTCGAGCGATCAAGCTGAAATTTCACACACAGTATGTGTGGTTACTAGTCAATGTTTCTGCAAAATTTCATCAAAAAATGTTCGGTTGTTTTTTTTGTACACCATCCTTTATTTTCTCAAAAATGTCGGTTCGCGCTTTAGCACTCACCATTATTTTAAGTATTAATTTTTCAATTTTTCGGGTCAATGCTCCGAAGTGCAGTGCGTGTGGTGCTTTTCCAAAATACGAAATGAATAAGAATTGGAATTTTTTTGTAATTCGTTTGTAAAAACGGCTTTTGTACACCTGTAGGAGTTTTTTTTTTCTTTTCATCGATTCTTTTCCGATCATTTATTTTTGCCCTTTCATTTCTTTTTTTTTACAACCAGTTTTTTCACTGTGAATAAGGGCTTCCGTGTGTTAAACACACGTTGAGGAGTTCAAAGGGTTGATAGATAACGCTTTCAAAGGGTTGAAAGATATTTGGAATGAGAGTAATTGAAGCGACTTCGCGATATCCGGAGATATGGGTTTTTTTTTTTGTACCGCTGACCCGCAGCATTCATGACAGAACGATCGACAATACGGACGCGGCTAAATTTTGTGCACAATAACAGGGTACACACAGCAGCGCTTTGCACTATCATCGTGAGCAAAAAAAAAAACCTAATTTTTTCATCCGAAAATACATCACTCCGGTTTTGAAAATAGCATTTTTCGACAGAAAGTGATGTCATACCGGGAATAAGTCCTGGAATTGTCCTTGAATTTTGCCTGACTTTGAAAAAGTCCTGGAATGTCCTTGAACTTCACCTAATCCTTGAATTTTTTATTGCCCCGAAAATGTGAGTTTGTTTAAAAATGTATATTTAGTTTAGTAAATGTTTTTGTCTTTTTTTTAATGAAATGACACATTGAAAGTCTCGATTTTATGCTCGAAAAATCGGATTTTTGGGATTTAAACGGAAAATATTGGGTTGGGAGTCAAATAATTGTTATATTCGTGATCAGCGGGAAAAATCACGTGGAATATAGCTTTGAAACAAAAAAAATCGATTGAACAACGTATTTTCACTTTTTGAGCAACTTTTGGAAAAATGTCGATTTTCGTGATTTTCAAAGGTCGATATCTCGGTTCCCAATAGAGGTAGGAAAAATCCGGGGTGCCGATCGTGTTCTACGGGAAAAAATACACAAGATAGGGCCTTGTGCGAAGTTTTAGAATCGTTTTTTCGTGCCGTTCGAGGACGTTGAAAAACGTGAAAAAATTATTGGAAAGGGGTAGCCTTGGAATTTTTGTTGAAATATTTTTTGTCATACCGAAAATAATTCACTTCGGGTTTGAAATTAATATTTTTCAACCGAAAGGTACGTCATACCAGAAATACGTCACTTCGAATATGAAAATATGCTTTTTCGACCGGAAAATCGCCACTTCCGGTTTATGAATCTCATTTTTTCGAACGGAATTAACGCCATACCGGAAATAAGTAATTTCCGATCGACAAATGAGATTTTCAATTCGGAAATGACGTATTTCCCTTAAAACTCCGGAAGTAAAAATTTCCTGTTGCTAATTCCATAACTCACGGCGATGGCGCGAAGTGCCCGAGCGACACCAACCAACAACTTCGATATACATTCACCTCGACAGATGCCTAAAATATACCGTCTATATAACGCGGAGGAGAAAAATGTTCCGAGCCACGTGCAAAGTTAGAGCCTCGAAGATTCTCTTCGGGTCCAGCTACGAGGAAGATATAAAGAGCAATTCCTCCGTTTCGTACCCTCGTGTGACTTCTGTTCTTCGTTCCGGTCTTCCGACCCTCGGAGTCATCGGCCTTAACGGTACGAGCCCGCATGATCGCCATCTTTTCCCGCACGGCTATCAGCGCTATAATGCCTCCTCACTCCCCGACCATCGGTCAACGAGTGACTGTCCCATAGTCACGTAGTTCCACAGCTCATTCGTACTTGCCGGTTTTTTTTTTCTTCTCTCCTACACCCCACCGAGGTATCTCATTGGCTGCGAGGGGGAGCGAAGAAAGATGAACGGGGAATCCCCCGATGTACGTTTCGGCTCGGACATTAGCGCGGATGAATAAATTATGCACCCGCGTAGCTCGAGATGAGCGAAAGAATCGGTAGCCGGAGGACTCCGCTCTTCGCAGCCAGCGAACCCCCTGGCATCGGGCCATCCCCGCCGGGAGAAGCTCGAATCGCCGGCGTTGATATTTGCAAAAGTGAGTGGGCGCCGGAAAGAGGTATTATAAAAGCCGAGCCAGTCTCGTTGACCTCCGTTTCTCTATCCGCGGCACTCTTCCTGCGCTGTTTCGTCATAGACGGGAATGAAAATTACCGGGCGTCGAACAATTAACATATTGTAACGACGGAGCGAATGAATAACGCGAGTATTCGGTTTTGCGGCGGATATTATTAATAACGATAATCGTTAATTATCGATTAATATGATAATATCGGTAATATCGGTAATATCGGTAATATCGGTAATATCGGTAATATCGGTAATATCGGTAATATCGGTAATATCGGTAATATCGGTAATATCGGTAATATCGGTAATATCGGTAATATCGGTAATATCGGTAATATCGGTAATATCGGTAATATCGGTAATATCGGTAATATCGGTAATATCGATTAATATCGATTAATATCGTTTATATCGTTTATATCTGTAATATCGATAAATATCGGTAATATCTATTAATATCGTTAATATCGGTTATATCGATTAATATCGATTGATGTCGATTAATATCGATTAATATTCTAAAAGATTAACAATTTGTTTTTATATGAACAAAAGTTAAGTTGCCGGGGGATTTGTTAAACAATTTTTTTTCATTCATTTGTTAATAAAATTTTGGAATTATTATTATGCACAATCAATCTTTTCAGCACCTTCCATTTGCTTGATTTTTTTCGGATTTTTATCCCACCGAAAAGTAATCGCAATTCTCGTTCAATTCTCTCTGACCTCACGTGAGGTCGAACAGTCCGCTAGTACGACCTTAACGAATAGTACGCTACATATTCGTTACAATATTTTCAACGCCTCGCCGGGCCGCCGAAGAAGCTCTCGCAATATCCGATAGGAGAATCTCGACGAGAATTTCAAGTGGCTTCGACGTGGGGGACGAACGCGAACCTTTTCGATATCACGACCCTTTTCTCCTTCGACGGCGATCTGCGGATGAACTGCTCACAGGGGAATTCGATTTTCCAACACCGCGCCCGGAACGCCCCTCGGGGAATTTTAAGACCTCGGGCCGGTAACGGATTATCAATTTCGAGCTGTGATATATTCTTCAATCTTCGCTATTGGGTCGCAACCTGTCCCAATTAGACTGAGTAGGTCGTCGAGCGATTCATACTATATCTGGGGCGAATCACTTAACAATGAAATGTTGTGCGGTAAAAATAGTTTGTACCGCCGACAAACCATTTTTTTAGGAAAATCGATATTTCGGATTTTTTTTTTTTAGTTAAAAATACGATTCATTCGCAATTTCGTTGGCTGCCGAGGGGAGTTTCACGATTTACTTCGTATTGGTAAGGGACCTACACTATATCTGGGATTCATGACGTAGGGGAGAGCGGGGCAAAATGGCACAGCGGGGCAAAACGGCACAGTGAGGGCAAAACTCCATTTTCCAATAATTTTTGGATGCCCCATTTTGTCCTAACGATACATCCGTTTTGTCAAACCCCTCTTGCCCCACGGACTAACATCGCTACTATCCAATAGTTATTGGAAAATTGCGTTTTGTCTCATAATCCCGTTTTGCCCCGCTGTGTCATTTTGCCCCGCTCTCCCCTAGTAACGAAATTTTACACGGTAAAAATAGTTTGTATAGTTAACAAACCATCACTCTACGAAGATAGATTTTAAAAATATTTTATCATTTTTCGTTCGCTATTTTGTTGGCTGGTAAGGGAAGGTTAGCGATTGATACTATATAGGTAAGCGATCTATACCATATCCGGGGTTCGTGACGTGTTAACGAAATTTTACCCGGTAAAAATACTTTGCGTAGTTACCAAACCATTTCTCCGTGAAAGTCGATATTTGTTTTTCGTTAAAAATACCGTTCATTCGCAATTTTTTTTTCATGAATTAACGAGAAAAAGATTGTGAACTTTTGTGCACAGAAAATGTGCGCGACGTTGAATGTACTTTTCAAATATTTATAACCTCACAAATAGTATAGTCCGTTAAATGTGCTTTTCCAACATGTATAGTAAAAAATTGCAGCGTTTATAGATCATACATTATAAATTATATAGATTATCAATTATACCAATTATCAAATATACCAATTATCAATTACACCAATTATCAATTACACCAATTATCAATTACACCAATTATCAATTACACCAATTATCAATTACACCAATTATCAATTACACCAATTATCAATTACACCAATTATCAATTACACCAATTATCAATTATATAGATTATAATCTTACCTCCGGTTCATCTTGCCCCCGTCAATTCGAAGAAAAACAGAACGAAATTTCCCGACCGTGCGTTCAAATACTCCCGCGCAATTCCGTAAGTTCCAATCACGGGTCGACGCCGATTGGTGGGTGAGCGGCGCATGCGCCACTCGCCTCTGCGGATTTTCGTTCCGCGGCTCAACAACAGAGGCTCGCGGCCTCGAGGAGTTGCCTTCTACACCCACGGTATTGGCCTCGGCCCGGGCAGCAGGTGAACGGAGCTCGCGTTCGCGACTGGCTGGAGTTCACTGTAACGACGTACAGGACAAGAAACATTTATTATTTTTATCCTCGTAATTATTATAATTATTATAATCATTACTTCTGTATAAAAGAAAATCTCGATGACACATGAGAGTGAATGAAAGCTGTCGAGCTATATTTAAAAAAAGAAAATCATAACATTCGTCGTTGCGGCTCCGGCACGCCGAGATGAAAGTTGCTTTAGCTACGGGATCGAAGAGCCCCAGTTGCGTCCGGCGCGCAGCCTCCAGCATCCGACATCTCGGATAGAGACTTCAAGTCCAAGACGGTAAGGTTGATTAAATTATTTGCAAAATAGGTCGTTGTGCTTTGCTGCAAGGATATCCGGAGCACTAGGCATCGGCGGGTAATGCGGGTCGTTCTAATTACGTCAAAACACTCGACTGTAATCGTTATTGCCTCTTACAGTCCTCGCCCCAAAGTAACGAAACGCTATGTAATTTTTTTGTTTTTAATCCGCTGCAAAAACGTTTGTCCATATTGGCTTTTAAAAAATATTCGTATTTGTCATATTTTTGAGGATTGGTTTTTTTAAAATAAACATACAATGAAAAAAAAGGAAAAAAATTGTTCCTTTCGCAAATACACGCGATCTGAATATTGGCATGTGGACATTGGCGAAAGAGGTGGGAAGGGGAATCTCCGAGAGCGGTTAAACGAAAACGGCTTTTAGCTTTTAACCCTTTGATGGTGTATCACAGGCAATGCACCTCTTTGAATTCAGAGAATATGCGTTAATAACCAACCGATGTATGTGAAACTTCATAATTGCAAAAAAAGTAATTAAAAAGTGTATGCTTCAAAGGGTTGATATACCCGTGTATGCGCAATAATGTTAGGAATAACGAACAGAATAATATTCTGGGATATTGGGCGAAATATAAACGCCAGAATAATTTTCAAGGTAAATAAAAAGAAAAAATATGTCCGAATTCCGGAAAACTGTTTTCTTCTTTTTTTTTTAAAGAAACATCCGAATCCGCCGAGGGGCGGAGAACTAAAAAAAACTTCGCTACGCCAAAGGTCGAAGGTTTGTAAAAAAAAATGTTTCCTTCATTAACGAGGATGTTCTTTGTTCAGAAAAATCTTCGAGAGCGTTTCAACAAAAACGGCCTTTCAGCTTAAAGGCTCGACAAAAAAGCGGAATAATCTTCAGAGTAACGAAGAGAGTAATATTCTCGGTTATTCGACGAACAGAAATGCAAACTCCACAATCATTGTCGAGTTACATTTTTAAAAGCTAAAAGAAAAAAAAAATCCAACGAAATTTTCCGGATGTCCTGAAAGCTGGTTCCTTGTTTTTGCACGGCGAGCGAGTAGAAAAATCCGAATTGACCGAACGACGGAGGAACAAAGAGCTTCGCTCCGCGAAAGGTCGAAGGTCTTTCGCTAAGGACTACGAAAATGTTTTCCTCATTAACGAGAATGTTCCGAACGCAGTAAATACGCGGATGCTACCTGTACGTAGAGCAAACAGCTTTCCGCCGAGCGAACAATAGAACGGTAAACACGATCATGATTATTCTGTTTGCAAACAGACCGCGCGCGTACGGAACGATCGAGCAAATCCATGGAACGTTCGGTGTACGCCCGAGACGCCTAACGGACGATTACAAAAGCGTGCGCTTGCCACGATCGTATCAACGGTCACTAGCGAAAATGATATAATTTCTGCACCAATCAGTCCTTCGCTCGCCTAATCCGCGTTAATTCACCTCGCGATAAGTCTCTCGCACTTATCGTTACGAGCGAATAGCCTCGAACGATTATTCTTAACCTCCAGCGCTGCCTCGAGAATGCACAGCTGCGAGTCTCGTCCGAAGTTCGTCGCTTAGGCAGCGACGGAGCGCCTGTGGACATTTTTTTGAATACTTTTTTCTTGTTAAAAAGTTCGGTTATTTCGCCATTTTTTTTTTGCTCCCAAGGAAAGAATAGCGATTTGTCCTATACATATTGGTAATCTATTTATACTATATCTGGGGTTCGGGACTTATTCATGAAATTTTACAGGGTGAAAATAGTTTGTCTAGTTGTATAATGTGCTTTTCCAACATTTATAGGAAAAATTTCATTTCGATATACGTCATCTTTAAAGAAAAATGTATTTCTCTCCGGTAAAGGCAAAAGTGGTAAATATGGATCCGGTGCATATATAATCGCTTTACGTGCTATTCCGGGTGGGCCATATTCCCCACTGTCACCACATTTGTTGTTTCAATTATACAGATTAATTTCTCAAAAGACTCGATAAAATTGCAGACAACTTACATAAATTACGAATTACATGAATTATAAATTACCCAAATTTTAATCTTACCTCTAGTTCCTCGGGCTTATTGTTACGAGCGAACAGCCTCGAACGACAATTATTAACCTGCAAAGTCTGTGTGCACTGCCCGAGAGTGCCCACGTGCGGGAGAGCCTCGTCGGAAGCTCGTTGCTATAGCAGCGACGGAGTGGCTGTGGATAGGTCGGGAGTAGCACGAGTCACCGCGGGAGGGCCGAGACGCTAGCGCCTTGGCGAACAAAGTCTCTGCGCGTCTTGGTCTTTCGGTTTAATGCAAGCGCGAGCTAAAACCGTTGCGTTCGCAAAAAAAAAAAGACAGATTCTAAAATTCTAGACGAAATCTTACCGAATTACGAACGTTTGTTCGGCTGAGGTGCGAGATAAGTTAAATGTAGGGAGAGATTAAATATAGCGTGAACAAAGAAACGAGACCGCAAAGGGGCCGGAAAAGCGATAAGCGCGATAAACCCGAATAAACCGTGGCGAGCACGAGACGGAGAGAGAGTTAAAAGTTTCGCTGGACGGTGGTAGTGGCGCGCGAATACCTGCAGGCGCTTTGTGTGTCGGTGTTTACAGCGAGTTCCAAGAATTCTTGCGCTCTCCAGCTCGGAGTGTGCCGGCGATGACGACCTCCGCACCGCGACGGCAGTCTCTCCCGAGAATATATCCGACCAACAGTGTGTTTTCACGTAGCTCGCAGTATAGAATGCAAAGGTAGCGAGCAGCGAGCGCTGTCACGTTAGTTTGCAGGCCTCTGCTCTCCGGTCCGGTACGGCTAAACAACTGATCAGTCGGGCACGGTGCTCGCTGGCTCGGTGGCGCGGAAAGAGCGACGATCTGTCGTCCTACGTCGAACGGTACTTATCTAGTGAAAAAAAACAAAACAAAACAAGTTCTTAACATTTTTAATAAAATTGCTTGTACGCAAATCGCGGTCGTCCAGGAATTTTATACGGACTAAACTCGCACGTTCGTGATGAAATAATTTTAAATAAAGAAATCCATTTAATTCGTTTCTTTTTCGAACACTTAACGACCGATATGAGGAGGAGATAATTAAACGATAATCGGTCTGTCGACATTAAATCATCGTGTGCATGAGCGATTATTCCAGTCGGAGGATTTTTTGGGCGACGCTTTGTTCCCGAGGTTTTATTAATCGGTAACGGGTCTCGTTAGTTACGTCGTCCCGTTTATGTCGGTACTGTTATCGGGACGGGGATCTGTTTTACCGATAATTTAACAGAAAGGTCTATCGAATCGGTTTCGAGGCGTTATCGTTTCGCGATACGCGAGAGGTTTATACGAGTACTCGAATTATCGTGAATTATCGACGAAAAAAAAGGGAAATTGTTTTAACCTCGATCGTCGCGATCTTTCGGTGGCTTCGGGTAAAGTTATAAAAATTAAACACAAACTTATTGTCGACGCTGTCACGGATTGATTGGTGGGGATTACCGGATTCCGAAGAGGTGAGTTCGCAACGGTATCTACATTATCAGTTTTTGCGAGATAGGATGAAAAGATTCAGAAATTCATTCGAGTCTACGCTTCTGATGACGATTCGCTCGCGAGGCTCGGAGGCGAACAATCGCCGGCTTATTCTTGCAATACGTTCGCGAACTGCCGTGAATTATTATTAAAAATTAAATAAATAAATAAATCATTTGTTTTTTTCGCCTCGATCGTCGCGGCTGTTCAGTGGATTCGAATAAAATTATAAAAATTCAATAAAAAATTGTTATCGACGCTGTTACGCTGTTATTGTAAAATTGTTATCGATGCTGTGATCGATTGCTAGATCGTCGAATTCTAAGGCGGTGAGTTAACCTTCGCAAGTCACACCGCCCAAAAACTTGCCGAAACGGGAGCAACGGACGTGAAGTGGGGGCCACGTGTTGCTACACAGTAAAAGAAAGTTTGTACTTTTTAGAACTTATTGTCCACAAACATCCACAATGTTTTATCTGTTAATTTTTCGATCGCACCATCCGGCTCTGGTTTCTTTTATAAACAAAAGTACAAACTAAAATTGTTAATTACACACGAAATAAAAGGATAGGTTTTTAAAGCTGAACAAACTTTAAATAAGTTTGTCACTTATTTAAAGCTAGTTCAAGCCTTCGCCTTGAACAAACTGTTTAAAAAATCGAAAAAAAAATGTTGAAAAAATCGACCGTTTTTTGGACCAAATCGTTAGGCCTTAACGAAATTATTTTTACGAAACTTCGTATTACGCTTTCACGAAATTATTTTTAACTATGTACGAAAGCGTCAAAGAGTGGGGATAGAAGTGTGAGTTACTAAAGTGTTAAAACGATTATTTAATTATCAGTTTATACAAGGTGGGATGAAAAGATCGAGAAATTAATTCGAGTCTCCGCTTCTGCCGGCAAGGCAGAAGCGTTCGCGCGGCAAGGTCGGGAGTGGAATAATCGCCGGCTTACTCTCGCAATTCAGCCTGCTCGAGGTTGCGGCTGAGTTTATCAATCGTAATTTGCGAGGATCGTTCGCGAACGTCCCAGTCCTCTCCGGACATTGAAAGAACGACATTAGTCCGGTACGCGCGACCAGTTACGGAAATAAAAAAGTTTCCTCGAAAAATTTCGCGCCAGAGTCTGCCAGACGTAACTCGAGAGGCAGCGCGGCGCTCGGCGACACGATCGGATGGCCTTGCGGCAAAAAACACCCACGAGTCCGGGACAATGGGCGTGATCGAGAGAAATCGTCGCAAAAAAAAAAAAAAAAAAAAAAAAAAAGCTTAGAAATTTTATCGCACATTTTTATCCTCGTCCAACGTCCATCGCTGCTAAATTCCTTAGAATTATGACGAATTAATGTATCAAACTTATTATTAGCCCAGCGAAGCTTACGTTTGAATCATCAACGAATTATATGCACGACCTGCATAATCGTTCGACCATTCGTTATTTTTATCTCCGATTCTCATTTGCGAAGGAACCATTTTTTTTTTTTTTTTTTGCTTTCGTCGACGAGAAGCCGCGAGCCTGGGCGAGTCGAGCGAAGAACAGCTGAAAAGAAGCGACGACTGCGTCGCAAGTAGAGAGAGCGTACGCAGAGAGAGAACAGACGCGAAGAGGTCTTTGAGTGCGCGCCTGGGGATCTCCGCGCGCATAGCGTTCCAACGACCTCTTCGTTCTTTCTTCCTTTCTTCCTCGCGTACGCTCGTTTCATTACGGCGCGATAGATTCGACCCTCCGGCCGCGTCGTCTCCGGCTGAAAATGCAGCTAACCGATCAGCTTCACCGTGAATACGAATCGCACGGTTGTGCACTGGGCATCTTCCGTCATGCGATTCCCCGTCCCGCTCGCACTTTACTGGCGTAGACAAAGGGGATACGCTAGCGAAGTCCGCGGAACTCTGCGACCCCCCGCTTTAAGCCGTATCACGCTCGGTGCTGGAAAACACATAATTGGACAATGTTATTTTTAATTCTTTTTATTATTGGTGGTTGTTTTATTTTTATATATCTTTTGTTTTTATTTTTTGTAACTTAAAATTACATTTTTTTTTAAATAATAAGAATCGAACGAAAATTGATCGATTGAATAATAAAAGGAACTCAACACGAAAGGAAGTCAACACGAATCACACGGTTCACGGTTTGGAAATATATTATTGGACACTATTATTTTTTATATTCTATTGATGTTAGTCATTTTTTTGAATTAAAAACTAAAAATTAAATAATGAAAAAATTCATAAGAAACGTTCGAAAATTAATCGGTCGAATAGTAAAAAAGAGAACTTATAAAGGAAGTCTTGTGGAAGTAAAATATTTCGAGCTCCGCACCGCAGTTCCGGCCGCGGTGTCTCCGGCAGAAAATGTAGTCAACGGATCAGCTTCACCGTGAACACGAATCACAAGGTTGTAAGAGGGCATCTTCCAGCACGCGATTCCCCATCCCGCGCGGACTTTACTAGCGTATACCTTTACCGACGCCATCCGATCCCTTGCCCGCCGTAATCCCTCGGTATACGCCGTGTCACGCCTCGCTCAGACGTTTCTCGTCCACTTACGTAACTTCCAAGCGGGCATGTACGCACTCTTGATTTTCTTGTCACGGAGTGTATCGGCGGCTATTCGAGAGAGACGCGCGTGACTCACAATATCTTCCGAGAAATGTTCACTACAAAAGCGGCTCGAGGATCTACCGTGATCTAACGATGCGTATATATAGCACGTGCGTGAGCTTCAGCAGAACTCGAGAACCGTCCACGAAATAATGAGTGAAATCGTCGATCTTTTTGCCCTCTTTGCACCCAACATTTTTACGCTTGAAAATAATTCATGTTTTTTCTAAAAAAAATGTTTTGATTATAGTTTTTGCTAATAGGTATAATATGTTTTCAGCTGATAGGTATAATGTAGCGATTTTTTTAAACTCATGCATGAAAAGTGCTACTTTTCGTGCCTGCCGAGAATGGCGAAAGTGACGCTTTACAGCCAAGTGTTCTATAAACACCCGGCGCATGCGCACGTCGGTCCGATCTTACTTTACGCACCGATTTTCATACTTTACGCGTGCTTCTCGGACTTTACGCACGCTTCTCGTACTTTACGCACGCTTCCCGTACGATTGCGATTATTCGATTATTCGTAACGAGAACGTTTATTAAGTTTCCCTAAATTTTCAGGATAGGCCATTTTGCCCCCACTGCTTTTATTCTACCCCTACTACGCCCCGAATGAGTGCGGCAGATTCATTTCCTGTTAACAAAAACTCATAGCATTTCACGTTAATCGACGAAAAAGAAAACTCCCCGACTCGCTGGTCCACTTTGCCCCACTTTGATTTTTTGTCAGGTTTTTTTTATCCATGCGGGGTCAGACGATTCTGATAATGGGTAACGCATCCGAACGGCCGACGATTATTCCTAACGAGAACGATATCTGTCATTCTCGGTTGGCCCTCATATAGCCAATTATACGCAGTTTGAATTCTCGTACCAGACCGCAAACGATTGGACGGAACGATTCACGCGTGTGGAATCACGCCGTGGCGAATCGAGGTCATAACCACATAACCACGCGCTCGCCTCTTTCTCCCTCGTTCCCTCCGCTCTCTCTCCGGGTAACCGTGTACTTGACACCTCGAATTTACACGTACCCCGACGATACTTGTTGATCGGGGGGACAAATAATGCGGTGGTTCATGTCCGCCCCGATACGTCTGGATTGTTATGGCTAATACACATTGGCCAATGAGTGGACGGCGATAAATTCCCGAAGCATTTGTGTCAAACCTTTCGTGCAACTGAATTCGACGTGACGTTGAAGGTTCGCGCGCCGCGGGGCTTGAACGTCAGGCTCGTTACAATCGAAAATGATTTGCAAATTAATTTCATTGTTTTTGTTATTATTCGAACGGGGCGACTGCAAATTTGATTAACGAGTGCGAAACATTAACTGCGCAGTATTTCAGCTAATCGTATCGCGTCGTTTCTTCGATTCTGATAGTATTTATAGTCCGTATGTTTGATAGAAAAAATAATTAAAACTGTCTGACTTTTTTCCACGGGTTTATTTTTTTTATACAAAATATCGCATTCACGATGGAAAAGCGAAACGTTAAAGGGACAGTTTCATTATTTTTATTATTATTATGTATTGGAAGGGAGCGACTGCAAATTTAATTATCGTCTGCGAAATATTTCAGTTATTCGTATCGGGTCGTTTCTTCTATTCTAATACTATTATAGTCTATATGTTCTGTAGAGAAAAAAAAATGTAATTGTCTGACCTGTTTGTAAGGTTTTTATTTTTTTAAACAAAATATCGTATTCACGATGGAAAAACGGAATATTAAAGGGACGATAATTTAAATGAAAGTTACGAACGACGATGGTAATCTCAGCGCTTCTCAGTGCGAAGTTTCACGAATATCGTTCGCAGGATTCGTCGACGCTCGAGAACCCGTCGCGCATGCGCGCCTCGTGAATTAATTAATTAACAAACGGCCTCAAATCGTGTTGAAGAGAGAGAGTTAAAAAAAAGTCTGAACTTTTTTTTCTCGGGTTTTTTCATTTATACAAAATATCGTATTCACGATGGAGAAACAAAATATTAAAGGGACCGTCATTGGGGACGAAAAGTACGAAGGACGACGGTAATCTCAGCGCTGTTCAGTCCGAAGTCTCACGAACATGGTTGGAAGATTTCCTCGACGCTCGGGATCGCGTCGCGCATGCGCGCCGCGTGAATTCGTTTATTAACAGACAGCCTCAAATCGTGTTAAAGAGCGAGAGCTAAAAACTGAATTTGTTTGACCTTTCCTCTAGTCTTCTTTTATTCATACAAAACATCGCATTCACGATGGAAAAACAAAATACTAAAGGATTAAACAGACGTTGGTAACGAAAAGTCCGAAGTTTCACGAACATCGTTCAAAGGATTCATGGCAGCTCGGGAGTCTTCGCGCATGTGCGCCACGTGAATTCGTTAATTAACAGACAGCCTCAAATCGTGTCAAAGAGCGAGAGCTAAAAAAATAAATTATTTGACCTTTATGTCGGATTTTCTTGTATTCATTCGTAACATCGTATTCACGATCGAAAAACAAAGTATTAAAGGGATAGTCATTGGGAACGAAAAGTCCGAAGTCTCACGAACAACGTTCAAAGGAATCGTCGAAGCTCGGGAGGCTTCGCGCATGCGCGCCTCGTCAATTCGTTAATTAACAGACAAACTCGTATCGTATTAACGTGCGAGAGCTAAAAAACGAAAAAAGAAAAAAAAATCGTCACGAGATCGTATCAAAGCGTCGGATGACATGTTTGCTCGTTACACAAAGTTTAGGAGTGGCCCCTTCTGTTGTCGTTCCGTGCGCGCTCGCTCTCAGCCTCCTCAGTCTCTCACCGGAATATTATTATAACGCATCGGTAGATACGCGTACACAGTTTGCGCCGGAAAATGCCTGTACCTACGAACACGGCAAATTTTGCATTATACGAGCCTCGAGTCACCAGCGCCCTGCACAACTTACCGTTAGAATCGAGTTTAATGGCTGGTTGCCAGGTTTACTCTTGCTATTGTTCACAACTCTCGTCGGCGAGGCCGCTCCTGCGCTCCGCGGCGTCGATAGCCCCCCCCCCCCCCCCCCCCCTGCCCCAGCAAACGGAACTGTTACAGCCGCTAGGTTCGGGCTCCCGGCAGATTCTCTAAACGATTATTATTTATCGGCGAACAATGAAATTAAAGTCGCAGCTAAGAACACCCAATTAGAACCCTCCGAGATGATTATTCGAATAAAGGCGGAGATAAAAAAAATTACACGGTGGATGCGATGGCTGCACGCGCAATAATGTACACGTAGCGTAGTATGGGGAAATATAATGGTATTTTTTTTCTTTTTTTTTTACCAGCAACATTTTTGTGTGGTAAATAAAATAAAAAAATGTTCTCACCTCAGACACCGATTTTCTTAAAAGAGGACGATACTTTCAATTATTATGCATTATCGTTGATTTTTTTGAAATTAAATTTTAATGGTCTTTGTTTATTTATTTTTAATAATGAACCGAATCGTTAAGAAATTATTTCGTTTAAATTACCGTACGGGAAATTTACATGGCTCGAAAAATTGATTTCCGATTTCCGTCTCTGTAACTTCGTTGTCACGCCTGGTTCGTCTCCAGACGGCTAATGGAAATATAATCATTTATTTATATCACTGTCATTAACAATTTATGTCGTGAAGACTTCTCTCTTGAAGGCTGCGATAGAATATATACGGATTTATGTGTGTAGTAAAAGCGGGTCGTAGAACTATCGTTGCAGCGGCTCTTCGGGCTCAAGCGATGAGGGTAGCAACGACCGAGTGGATCGAGGGAAGTCCTGGAGGGGGAATTTGTTTGGGGGTTACATCAGCCTGTCCGTGGAAGGGCAGGTGTTTGGACTCTTTCGACTGCACCAAAGCAAAGCAACGACCCACCGCTCTCAGCCTGCTTCCTGGCACTATCGGCTACTCCCTGTTAAATTCGAGCTATCCGCACGCTCGACACGCAACGGCTACCGACAGACCTGCAGTCGAAGCGGCCCTTCGAGAACCTACGGACGGTTCTCCACAATTGTTTTTACTCTAGAAGCAGTGAAAAAAAATTGATAAAAAAAAAATAAAAAAAATTAAACAATTGATTTCAAAGAATTAAAAAAAAATTGATTTCAAACGAAAAGAGAGAAATCGAAATTTAATAGCGCGTAAATATTATCATAGGAGGAGTGAAATTCGAGCTATCCGAACGTTCCGGCCCTTCCAGCACTTACGAACGGGGTTTTCCAACGTTGTTTTGCCACTCGAGGCAGTGAAAAAGATAAATAAAATGAATTGATTTTTCTTTTTCTTTCGAAATTTAATCGCGCGTAAATATTATCGTAGAAAGACGCCTCGAAGGGCCAAGGGAGAGTGCTAGTGTCGCGAGAGGGAGAAAGGGGATTACTCGAAGGCTAAATCATGACGGAGAGCAGTGCTGAGTCAGAGCCGAGACGCGGTAGGTATACGAAGGCGATCGGGTCTCGAAACTCGTCCACACGATTTATTATTCTTCGGCGCGCGCACTGCACGTATCCGCGTTGATTAAACAAAGTAGCGGCGCAGCGTGTTGCCGTAAGCCCGCTCCGGGTCCGCGGTCTCGACCGGATATCGCCGATCGGATTACCGACCGGGCATAGGGATTTTCTACGAATGCCCGATCGGCGAGCTATGTACAGGATGGATCGAAACTGGAGAGTTCGAAAAATATTAATGGACAATATTATTTTTTATTTATTATTATTATTATTATTAGTAAAAATGCATTTATTGATAATATCGGTTGGCCCAGCTAATATCTGGTACATTTCGCTATGCAATAGTTACAACTTTCACATAGACATCGCGAATGGGCCATCGACCGGAGTCCTTCAGCCCTGTTACTATTGTTGTTGTTGTTGTTATTATTATTATTATTATTATTATTATTATTATTATTATTATTATTATTATTATTATTATTATTATTATTTTAAATACTTTAAAAATGAATAATTTTTAAAAAATTATAATAATTGTCCGGAAATGAATGCTAAATCTCTTCAAATAAAATTCGATATAGCCGATCGGATTACCGACCGGGCATACGGATTTTCTACGAATGACCCGATCGGCGAGCTATGTACAGGACGTATCGAAACTGGAGAGTTCGAAAAATATTATTGGACAATATTATTATTTTTAATTTATTATTATTATTATTATTATTATTATTATTATTATTAGTACAAATGCATTTATTGATAATATCGTGTGGTTCAGCCGATGTCTGGTACATTTCTCTATGCAGTAGTTACAACTTTCACATAGACATTGCCAATGGGCCATCGACCGGACTCCTTCAGCTCTGTTGATATTATTATTATAAATTCCTTAAGAATGAATATTTTTTTTTTTTATTATAATAATTATCCGAAAGTGAATGCGAAATCTCTTCGAATAAAAATCGCCGCGACCTGGATTTCGCAACGGATGTTGGCGCGTATCGGTACGCGTACGCGGAAGTTAAAACCGACAACAGTGCTAAACAGGCGATGCTAGCACCACAGCGTTTCTCGCGTGTTGTTGTCGCGCGTCGATCATAAAAATTACACGAGCGCAAGCGGTTTTTCCAACGCTCCGCGGCTGTCACGATATGCCTCATTATTATATTCTGCTATATTCGCGTATCCTTACAGAGGAGTTCAGAGCGAAATCGTTGACTTAGTAATAAAAAAAATTAATTAAAAAAAAAAAATTACCGATTGTCATCGGTACAGATTTTTTAAAAACCAAAATTAATGCTGCGTAAAATATTTCTCCTATTATTATTCGACATCTCTGATCGCGTTGAATTGCAGCGTTCGTCTTCGATGAAAGAAAAATAAAAAAAACATATATAAAAAAAAAATCATTACTGAACGATGGAACAAGTTTGCCGAGCCCCCTTTGTAGTCGACTGCAGGTGAAAAGAGAGAATAAAAAATAGTGTATCGATTGTGAAGCAGCCTGTATTTGCACACTCCACAAACGGCCGCACCGACAGTCCTCGTCCTCTCCACAATACTCTGCGCTTTCGTTTCGATTTTTTTTTTCTTTTTATTCTCGTTTTTTTTTTTTTCTAAGGACGCTAGTAACCCAGTTTGCCTTCTGCCATTGCGCTGAATAAACGCGCGGCCAGTTCGCCCAGACAATGTGTGTAAAACGATCCCCAAGTGCGATCGTGTTTTCCCTTTCCTCCTGTTTTTTTCTTTTTTTTTCTATTCTGCAGTTTTAGTTCCAGTCATAATGCGCGAAGTGGAAATTATAGCTGGAAGCGATCCTTCCGCCACGTACGATACGCCTATCGCACCTCGCCGAATCGATAAGCAATAACTCCGACTCATTACTTCCCGACTGTGCCAATGTTTATCGGAGATTGCACGGTTCGATTCAGCTGTAACCCGTTCGATCGAGAGTGCGAAATATCCCGATAGAAAAAAAATTAATAAATTATGCAATATGCTCGGAAAAAGAAAATTAATTAATAAACGAATACTTTCGAGACTTGAAAAACGCGTGCGTCGTAAATAATTGAAAAAGATTTATAAATATATTTAAAGAAGATTTGCAAAGCTCTTAATTATTTTTCGATTATGAGTTGACAGTTTTGTAAAAATAAAGGCAAATGGGCGAAAAATATTTTTAGTCCACTGAGCGAAAAAATCGATATGTTCCGATAAAGAAAAGTTACGCAATATGGCAATAAAAATAATTACAAAGAACAAAGAAGAAAGATAATGGTAAATGATTTGTAAATATGTTTAAGCAAAATTTACAAAACTCTTAAACATTTTTCGTAACTCCACAGCGAAAAGACGTAAAAAAAAAGACAAAAAAAAACGGGGAAATTGTCGAAAAATATTTTAGTTACGGCGGTCGTTTTAGGCACGACTCGGGCCACGCCTTCGCATTACGCACTCACTTAATGAATTACGTACGAGTATTGCGTGACACCTTGACCGAAAAAAAACGTAATGCGCGTGCGAAGGAAACCGAGCAGGCGAAGTATAAAACATATCGTCGCACATTCGCTCGAGCGTCTCCGCGTCTTTTCGTCCGGACAACGTCAAGGAGGCGTACGCCTCGTGCTTCCGAGAAGTGCCGGTAAACTTGTACGTTTTCGGATAATCCGGCGTCGTCTTCTTCCGAGAAGTGAAACATGGCTCCGGTACCGTGAATAAGGGGGGAGACGAAAGGAGACCTTAAGGTAGTCCTTGCGAATGGTGTTTATTTCGCATAAGATTCAGAGAATTTAGAGCGAATTGTAAACACTTCTCGATGATATAAAAATCTGAAAAAAATCAAGCGTATTAAAGATGCCGAAAAGATTAATTTTGCATAATAATAATTCCAAAATGTTATTAACAAATTGATGAAAAATTTAATTGTTCAACAAATCTCCCGGAAACATAACTTTCTTTAAAAATGAAAATTATTCGTTTATTTTTCTGAATACGTATGAATTTTTTCAGATTTTTAAATTCACTTTGAATTTTCTGACTTTCTACACGTTTCTCTCATATAAAAAAAAAACTTATTACGATGATTTCGGTAAAACGACCGGAAATAGCTTCAGTAACTACAAGACCAAAGTTATTCGCAACTAAAAACCTAAAACCCTAAAAAAAATGTATACGATCAAAATTTATACAATGGCGAACTAAAACGTAAAAAAAAACATTAGATTTTTTAAAAGTTCGATCGATAAAAGTTCGTATTGGGAACAACTTTTGTCTTATAGTTACTAAAGTTTTTCCGATCGTTTACCCGAAATCGTGGTATTAAGTGAAAAGTGCCTGTTCACTACAAACGGCAACAACAATATCGTTGTAAATAATATCAGAATTTTTAATGTATTTTCCTGCTTAATAATGTTGACATACAAGTTCACCACAAGAAAAATTGCTAGCATTTTGTCGTAGCCTTCTTACACACAATCTAAAGTGACTGAATTTTCGCCGACCAAACCTGCCTCGTCCCCTTGAGGACAAAAAGAAAAAAACAGCCCTCCGTCGCTTCAGGACTCTTACGTACATCACAGCATAAGTGCCGCACGAAACATTCCTTCCGTCGTCCGGTAATCTTGTTAGCGATCATGCGGTGATAAAAAAAGCTCTCCCGTCGGTCTTACGCTCTTCCCGACATCGACTCCAGATATCCTGACCTTCTATCGCATTTCCTAATCCCAAAGGACAAAAAAGAAAAAAGAAAAAAAAAGAAACATCTCGAGGACACATTCTCGTGTCCGCGAAATGATACACCTCGTAAATCAATTTTATGAAAGCGTACAGATAGGAATATGCGTGTTGCGCTTGGTTCGTTCCCAACTTGCATAATTTTCCGTGAAACCGAGGATTTTTTTTTCTACGCTGTACGTTGGATTCCATTGTGCGAGGCACGAGTCACTCGTGCACGGGGACGTAATAACGGGTGAGCGTCGCATCGTGACGGACGGAATGAGCGCATCGATGATCCGGCGAGATAGTCGAGCTATACACGTGGCAAAAAAAATAAAAAAAAAGTAAAAATGAAAATAAATACAGAGCGTTGCCACGGGACTGGAAGGTCCCGTCCGCTCTGTCCCGATGCAGCCCCGCTGGCTCTAATCGCACGCGGAGGCAATCGCGTGTCCACAAAGTTTGTTCGATGCCCGATCGATTCCCGGCGAGTTACAACGCGCGTTGGGGCACTCGTCGACCGGATGACTTGTGCGCGACTGCGGGACGTAATAAGATGCGATACTCGCTCGTCCATGTGGACAACGTAACGCTCGAATTTCAGGCACGACTGCGACTATCCGCGATTCACTGCAATGCTACCGAGAGCGAAGTCGATTTTGACCATTTTTTTATTCACGGATTTATTTTTTGTTACGTGGAAAAAAATATTCTTTGTATGGTCGAGTGTTCGTGGTCGTGGAACAGTGGCAGAAAAAAAATGGATTATGAATAATAAAAAAACCTAAAGAGGAATTTTTTTATTTATTTTTATTATTTAGTGGAAGGAGACAGAGTGGGGTAAAACGGAACCTTGTTCAATACATGATACGAGACTTTTTTATGTGCGGCGAGAAATTGGTAAAAAATCAAAAATTGATTTAAAAAAATTGATATACTAGTTTTAACCCTTTATTTTTATTAATTTAATTTTTTGTACACTCGGCGACCGGATGACTTGTGCGCGACTGCGGGACGTAATAAGATGCGATACTCGCTCGTCCATCTGGACAACGTAACGCTCGAATTTCAGGCACGATTGCGACTATCCGCGATTCACTGCAATGCTACCGAGAGCGAAGTCGATTTTGACCATTTTTTTATTCACGGATTTATTTTTTGTTACGTGGAAAAAAAAATTCTTTGTATGGTCGAGTGTTCGTGGTCGTGGAACAGTGGCAGAAAAAAATGGATTATGAATAATAAAAAAACCTAAAGAGGAATTTTTTTTATTTTTTTAAATTATTTAGTGGAAGGAGACAGAGTGGGGTAAAACGGAACCTTGTTCAATACACGATACGAGACTTTTTTTTATGTACGGCGAGAAATTGGTAAAAATTCAAACGTTAGAGAAAAAATGGAAATATTAAGTTTAAACACTTTATTTTTAATTAATTAAATTATGGTTTATTTTTTTTTTTTGCAGCGAACGCGCCGCCGCCTCCGGACGAAGAACCGGCTTCCAGATGCGCTGAGAACTCCCTGAGCAACAAGATACCCAGAGGCTTCCGGGTATCGAGTCTGAACCGTCGCCTCCTAATATCGACGATGGGCTGCTGCGGATGCTCCGACGAGGCGGTCTCCAAGGTAGAGCCAGTGGTAAGAGAATGCACGTTTTACGAGGGCACGGTGCAATTTTTTTTTTTCTTCGCTCGTATGATTTTTCACACGTTCTATTTTTCTCCGTCAATTCGCCCTACACCCTCGTTTAACGTGCACTCTCCTATTCACGATCGAGAACAATTTTTCCAACTTATACCCAAGTATTTATAAATAATTTTCATTTCTGTCGAAGCTGCGAATTAATCGTTGCATTTTCTATTTTGCGTTTTTTCTTTTTTTTTTTTTTTATAACCGTATCAATCAACGATGAGTCTGTCAGAGTCGATCGAAAGTCTGCCAAAGGTTAGAATTGTATTCGTCGATCGGTAAATTTAATTGGATTTTTTTTTTCTCTCGCGAGATCGAATTTTTTTTATCGAATTTTTATTCGTCGAATTTTTTTTTCAACCCTTTAGACCCCGGACCAGGAGCAGCCAGCGTTGGGCGATGTCCCGACGGTGTTCACGACCGACAGATCATGCACGGACATTATAGCGCTGGTGGTTCTCGTAATACTCATTGGAGGTTTCGTAAGTAAAAAAAAAAAATTAGAATTCCATTGATGTTATTTTATAAATAAATATCGTATATTAACTGTTGTTGTGAAAAATGTTACAGGGCTTCTTCATGGCGACCGCCGTAAAGAAAGGAGACGTTCATCGGATTATCAACGGCTATGACGACTGCGCGAACGTATGCGGTCGAAAGAATCTTCCGGAAACGGATCCAAATTTCTCGTGCAAAGGCGTCGATAAAACGGGCCTTGGGTGAGTCATTATTAATTTAATCTCCCGATAAAAAAAAATTACGTACACTATCTTTGATCAATAAAAAAATCGTTCTTACATCCGAGCAGTTATCTTCTCGTGAACATCGGAGCCGATGGCGTAAAGTCCCGAGAGTGCGTTAAAAATTGCACCAGCTCTCCCGACCAGTGAGTGAAATTAACTATTCTTCACTTCGAAATTCAATCGCTTTGAAATTTTTTATAAAATTTATGACGCTAAATTAATGGTAATAATAAGAAATTTTTATTTCAGCGTCGTCTTTCTTAATCGTTGTGTACCAAAGAAAATCACCGAGAGCGCCAATTCGCTCATACAACGATTGGGGCTCCAAAGCTTCTTTTACGTAAGTATCATAAAAAAATGGAACCTTTTCATTCACGCTTTATGTGCGTTTTATGATAAGACATTTTATTACATTTCAAAGCGAGTTCCTTAAGTGTGATATATTCGATAAAATCAATTTAATAAAAACTGCACTTTGTCATTAATAAGTAGAACTTTTTCGTTCAAATTTTACATACGAATTAAATTTCACGCGAAAATATTGATATACATTTTTTTTTTATATTTAAAGTGAGCTCTTCAAGAGCGAAATGCTCGGTAAAATAAATTTAATCAAAGCTGCACTTAGTGATAAAAAATAGAAGCCTTTCGCATTTGATATACGAATTTTATTCCACCCGAAAACTATGGATATAATTTTTTTTTTTTTACCGAGTTCCTTAAGAGCGAAATTCGCGGTAAAACTAATTTAATCGAAGCTGTAGTTTGCGATAAAAAAAAAAAACTTTGCAAAGAGTCCTCGAACACGGCGCCAGCGACGGAAGGTCGGAATGAATGTGCAATGGGATTTTGGTGTAACACTCGACGACGAAGTGGTCCACAATGGCTTGTCACGAAAGTTGTAAACATTTCAGGAGGCTTCGAGGGACCTGAGAGTTGCTTGGCGCGAATTGGTTTACCTGTTGCTGATCGCTCTCGGTACGTATACACGGAATAGCCGAAGCTACTCGACTCGAATAGTTCGAACCCCCACTTGAAATGCGTAATTGACTTTGCCCTCAATCACCGTTTCGCCGTTTGCCCAGCTATTTCTCTCGGGATTCTCATTGCGTTCCGTTACGTCGTCCAATGGGTCATCTACATAGTTCTGTCCGGCTCGGTCGTCGTGTCCATCGGAGGCACCGTCTATCTTTGGTATGAACATAGTTTATTTTTTTTTTTACATTTAATACCTTTTTTGTACATTAGAAAAAAAAAATTAGAAAAAAATTATTGGCGTGATTATTTCAAATTTTGCAGGCTCGCCTGGTACCAGGAAAAGAAGGCCGTGACTTTGGGAAAAATTCACTCCGAAGATTCGAGTGTCACGGCTTACATGACCTACGCGATAATAATGACCGTAGTTGCGGTAAGAGCAAAAGACATCGTCGTAAAAAGAAAAAGAAAAAAAAAATGGTAATTGCATTTCAAACATTATACTCTGTTCGAAGGTGGTTGTTCTACTCGTCGTTCTCGTGATGAGAAAGAGAATCGCTCTGGTCGTTCAGCTGTTCAGAGAAGCCGGCAAAGCCGTTTACGCGATGCCGGCATTGTTACTCCAGCCGATCTATGTAAGCATCACTCGTTCGTATTCGAATATGGTTGAAACAAAGTACATATTAATGGCTCCGGGTCAAAAGTATCGTATAAAAAAATTGTGTTCGTCGTTTAATTATCGTACATTGTTACTCCAACCGATCTATGTAAGCATCACTCGTTCGTAATCGAATATGGTTGAAACACAGTACATATTAATGGCTCCGTGTCAAAAGTATCGTATAAAAAAATTGTGATCGTCGTTTGATTATCGTACTCGTCATTAGCTTCTTCGACGCCATTTGTACAAATTTGTGCACTAAAAAAATGATGAGTGAAGAGAATTAATAGGTAATTGGAAAAACTGATAAAAAAGAATTATCATCGTCGTTTAATTAACATATTCGTGAGCCTTTATGTGCCATTATATGAGCCTTTATAATGCCACTGGTACTCATTTTAGCACTGAACAAAATTATGAGTTGAGAGAATTAATAGCTAGTTGGGACCACTGAAAAAAAAAAATGATTCGTACCGAGTGACTATTAGTAAACGCAATTCATTGTTAATTATGCCAAGTCATTTTTCTTTGTGTAAAAAAAAAATTATTTCTAATATGTGTATTGTTTTAATGAAAGACATCTATGTATATGAGATTTTTGTTTTCTCAGACGTATCTACTGATTGGTTTGTCACTCCTCGCCTGGATCTACTGCGTACTTTGGATCGAGAGCGCCGGTGACTTGTACAAGAATCGCAAGAATCATCTTCATTATAAGAAAGACGCCATTCTCATTGTAAGGAAAAATCTCTTCTTTTTTTCATACACTTTATACAATTTTATCGATAAAATATAACGAACGATTTGTTGTCACAGACGGCCAGGTGGTACAACCTCTTCATGTACTTCGTGATGTTTGAATTCTTCCTGGGCTGCCAGCACATGGTCGTAGCAGGTTCGGTGGCTCGCTGGTTCTTCACGAGGTAAACGGACAGTAAATAGCACATTTTGATACGAGTGCGAAAAAACTATTTTGACGAGTGTGAGTTCGCAGCACGAGCCGAAGGCGTTTTTCGCACGAGTATGGTACAAAGTTTTATTTCACGAGGTGTAAAAATGGGGGTTTTTCGCATGCGCAGCGTGTGCAAAACCGCTATTTTCCCACCGAGTGAAATTATAGTTAATTATAGTGAAGGGAGTTCTTGACGAGTGTGAAAATGCCACAGGACCCAAAGGCGTCAAGACTTCCCTTCCTGTGCCCATGCCATGCGCATAATTTTTCCCAACAAATTCACGAAAAATCACGCCTTTTCGTTTTTGGGAAGTGCGCGTCGAAAGGGACTTTCTCGCACTAGCGCGACAAAAAAAAAAATACCGTACTGCGTTTGTACGCATGGGCAATATTTTTCTCGCACGGTTTACTAAAAAGCGCCACTTTCGCCACTCGTTGCAGGCACGAACAGTGGAATTTTTCGTGCACCTGCTACAAAAATCTTGCAATTAATTTATAACAAACGATGAAGCGAGCGTTTGACAATTAATTTTATTTTGCAGAGATAAGAAAAGACTGTCGCTGGCAGTGACCCGCAGCACGACGACGCTCGTGCGCTTTCATCTCGGCACGGTTGCATTCGGAGCTTTGGTCATCGGCGTCGTTCGTCTCATTCGGGCGATCTTCGCGTTTATTCAGAATCGCCTCAAGGGAGTTGACAACGACTGCGCGCGGGGAATACTCTGGTGCTGTCACTGCTGTCTGTGGTGTTTCGAGTGCGCACTCAAATTTCTCACGAGAAACGCTTACATCGAAACCGGTACGCAGCGGGAGAGCGAGCGAGGCAAAACGGAACGAGTTAAACGAAGCCGTGTCTCACGTTTCTGACGCAATTGTTAATTTCTGTTCAGCTATTTACGGGTGCAACTTTTGTTCCGGTGGAAGAAAGGCGTTCCAAGCGCTATCGAGCAACATTCTCCGGGTCGCGGCGATCAACAGCGTCGGAGATTTTGTACTCTTTCTGGGAAAGGTTCTGGTCGTTGCGCTAACCGTCGTGTCGGGAATTTACATGATACAGGTATAATTTCACAATTTATAGTGTACGAGGCCACTTTTTTCGTGTCTTCGTTCATATCGGTTGTTTTTTTTTTTTGGACATGAGTTTTTCGGACTGGAAGTCACGAATTTTCCAAAATATTTATAAGATTATTAATAACGAATATTTTCCAGAAGAAACACGGATTACAACATCCTTGGGTACCGATCACGCTGGCCGGTATATTTGCTTTTCTCGTGGCCCACTGCTTCATATCCGTTTACGAGGTAAGCTAAGTATACTCTTTGTCTGATATTGCGAGCAACATTTTTTTTTTTTTTTTACACGAGATTTTTTTGCCAGATGATCATCGACACGATATTTATCTGCTTCTGCGAGGATTGTGACAAAAACGATGGCATCAGCCGACCGTACTACATGAGCCGCGGACTCATGGTGAGTAACAACCATTATACGAAAAAAAATCTTTGATTATAACTAATATTTTTTATTTTTATTTTTCTAGGAATTCGTGGAGAACAGCAAGAAGGCGTTGCGCCACTTGGACGATCAGCGAGCCAGTCCAACGTAACGCTGTTCACAAGAGATTTTATTTAATCGAAAAAAAGGAGACTGCTAAGGACTCGAATCCTCTAATCGCGCCTCCGGGAGCTTTCGCAATCCTGGATCGCAACTCATCGTGTGCGAAAGAAATATTTTAATGATTTTTTTTTTTTACATATACATAAAGCGCAGCTTTAGTGTAAGCTCGATTGAACGACTCAGGCCGAAGGATTTTTCTTCGGCAACCAAAGTACCTATCAAGTGGGTTTTACTCGTAGAATTATATTTATAGAAAAAAACGGGGTCGAGATAAGGACCACTGCGAAGAATCATCGTGATAAGCTTTATATTATTGAATGTTGTTTTTAAGGTTTGAGATATTTCGCCGATCAATCGCATTATTATCGTTTCTTCCATCTTTTTTTTTTCTTTTTTTTCTTGCGCACAAGACAAAAAAACGTTGTCACTACTTCCATGGTTACTCTAAGTTGCAGCCTTCCGAGATTGATTAATTCGCGGTCAGGAGGTAGGAAGATAAACAGCCTTGTGTTTTTTTCGTCGATCAATCGAATTATTATCATTGCTTCCTTTTTTTTGTGCGTAGAAGACAATGCGTCGGAGTTTTTACGAGTAAAAAAAAGTCGTCCCTACTTCCATGGTTACTCTAAGTTACATTCTTCCGAGATTAATTAATTCGCGGCCAGGAGGTAGGAAAGATAAACGGAGCGTCGTGTTTCTTTTCGCTATGCATTATTGCGTGTTCAAAACATGTTCCTACGTGGCTTCGACGACATTCCATGTCCATAATCGTGATCCGCGTGATCATAACTCGTCGATCGTCTTGCGTTATTCCGCACAACATATTTTTATACGTCACCGTCGCATCTGCGAATTAAAGTATGAATAAATACAAGTCTGATGCGCAATCGCAGTAATTCTGATTTTTTTTTTCCTACTTACCTGTTGAAATTTGTACAAAGAAATAAAATAAAACTGTGATCGACGATGATGAAGGTAAGAATTTTCCGTGCGGTACGAGACGCTTATAATAAATAAATGTTGTATTACTCTAGATAAACGTCTGGCTCGGTACATACAAGTAGGTATTCGTACATTCGATATAGGTACATATAAACATCCTTGGGCCGTGCAAGGAGTGCGGGATTATTCGCTTCGTTTGAAATATATATAAAAAACGGGTGAGGAGGGACGTACGGGGAACATGGGGGGAAAAGTTGCGTGGAAAAAACCACAACAACGGGTCATTATTCGTCGACTTAGGAGACAAAATAAAGTTCATTCGAGAGGCAGCCGGACGTTATTCGATCGCTTCACCATATAATTTTTTTTTTTCACACCTTTTTCACTTGTTTGTTCCCGAAGCGATGTGAAAACCATAAATTCAATTTTCTTGGATTTCAAAAATTATTTCCTTTCGAAAATTTGAAAAATGTGTTTCCGTATCGCGATAACACAATACACGCAAAAAGTTTCGAGGTCATTGCGCCGACAGTTTCGTAGTTATAGCGTTAAAAAAAAATGCAATAATGTAAGAAAATTGTGAAAAAAATTCATGTCGCATCTAGAAAATCAACGAATTCATTTGAAAGAAAGGTTTACTCATTATTTGTCGAACCATTTTTTTTAGAAATTGGTTAATAACTTTTAGACATCATCATTATGCAAAATGAATGTTCTTCGCAGCTGTAACAGCGTTGATTTTTTTCAGATTTTTATACCACTAGGTAGTGTTCGAATTCTCACTTAGGGTCGAATTTTAAGACGTTAGTTTGAACTTAAGATCGCTATTGAGATCGAATGTAAGGTCGAAGTTTGAACCGAATTTCATTGCGGTAACTTAAGATCTACTTAAGTTCGAACATAAGAACGAGCCTCAGTTGAACTTGATTTCGGGCTTAAGTTTGAACTTAAGTCGGAACTTAAATTCGATTGTTGTACGAGTTCGATCTTAAGTTTGAACTTTAGGTCGATCTTAAATTAGATGTTAAGCACGCAATGAAGTTCGGCCTCAAGAGCGATCTTAAGTTCGATCTCAAGAGCGACCCTCAAACCAACTTCTTAAAATTCGCGCCTTAATCTCACTGTTGGCTGAGAATGTACTCGTGAAGCATACTTAAATAGGAACTTCAGTCTTACAAACCATACTCAAAACTATTTAACAATTTCATGCGCTTTTTTTTCTTAAAAGAATTAAACTGAATTCTAAAAAAAAATGTCGAAAATTTCTATTCACTAAATTACGCTCAACTCGGTAAAATAAAAAAAAGGGTTTTCACATAGCTTCGAGTTCTGTACAATTAATCCACGAGACGCCAAAGATTTTTCGTCCCTTCGTGACACTGTCCGCGCGATGTATTTTACACGTAATACATTAAAGCTATGCGGCATCAGCGGGAAGAACGTGTCGATAACATACGTGTTACAATGAGGATTTGGTACGGTTAGTTAACGGCTCACAAGTGGTAACGATATCGAGGCCGCCCGTTCCGCGTAACGCGGTACGGCCGAGCGCTTCTCCTAATGTTAAAATGATCATCATTATCGTCGCATGCAAACAGTGCGGTCGTGAATCGTGTGTAGACTTTGTTTGGGCTATATCCGGTGCACGTTCTTTTTATTATTATTTATTATTCATTTTTTTTTTTTGTTAATTTCTTTTTTAAGCGAAATCGACTCGCCTCTTTCCTTCGGCTATTCGATAGATCATTATTTATCATTATCTCGTCCGCCTCGTTTTTTCCTCGAATTGCTTATAGCGAATCTAGTTCGATACTTTCGTCGAAGCGAGTTGCTCGACGAGTCGCCGCTGATTACGGCGACTCGATTTTTTTTTTTTTACTCCTTTCTCCCCTCAAACCTAAACCAATGTATTGCTCGTATACGAAAAAAAAACAAAAACATTTCACACCCCCACGAAATATGTCTACTTCATTTAGTACATTAATTATCAATTAGCGTTACCTTCCGATCACCAAACTTTGATCTCGCACCGTCGAAAAAACGCGCTCCGTACGAAATATTATTTACACTCCATAAAAAAGGAGAGAGAGAGAGAAAAAAAAAATTCTCAATGAAATCTAATTTGTTTTTTTCACAAATTTTTCTAAACCGATCGCTAATTTACAAAAGTATCGAATCGAAGTAAAAATATTCTTACACATTTTTTTTTTTTTTTTTTAATCGAGCGATAGTTTTAATGCAAATATTTCGTGTCGTTAGGCGAAATATCGTTTATAAAAAATTGTCGAAGGGTCAGGGCTGTTTGGGTGTCGGAAGGTCAACGTGACCGAAAGAGAGAAGAAAGAGCACCGGTCCTTCCGATCAACGTCGCTGAAGACTCCGGGGGGTCAGGGGGGGGGGGGGATTTTTTAGGATAACAATCCTTGGGTCGCCAAGGGGGAAGAGGACGTTAGGAAGCACCGAGGTACGGGTAGGATAATAATCGGAGTTTTTTTTTCAACTCTCGGAGAAGGATCTAACGGGCGAAGGAGTCACCCCGAACAATATTTATCCGTCTCCGTTATTCGATCGCCGGCAATGGTCGGCGTACCCACGCTCACCGCGTCGCGAGATTGGTTTTTCGATTGCTTAGCGTTTACACCTACGTTATGCGCTTAACTTTATAATAATAATTATATAATAATAAACTCTGCAACATTAAATACAGTTTCGTTCACACGGACTAGATACACATTCCGCGAAGCGGACGTGGCGGCAGGTACGCTCCAAGTCTTTCTTATTTATGCTCGTGTATTCCCTTCGCTGTATCGTCGAAGGGTCTAACTCATTATATATATATATATTTTTTTGTTTTTTTGTTTTTTTTTTTTTCGTCGAGAATTGCAGATATATAGTGACCGATCGATGACGGCGATTCGAAGCGCGAGAAGCGGGCTTCGGAAGTTTGGGGCAGGAAACACTCGGGTTTGCGCGCCGGGATTTCGATCGCCGGCGCCGCTCGAGACGATGTGAAAAATGTGGGATTTACTTCAGTTCGGAGACTTTTTTTTTATAACGTCGAGCAGAATACGATCGTCAGGGAAACGGATAAAAAATTAGTTGGTCATTCGAGCTCTTTTTTTAAAATTAAATTTTCTGGAAATCTTGTTGTTTTTTTTTTTTTTTTTTAATTGTCTAGAAAAATTGAAGCAAAAAAAGAATGTACTGGTAAGTCTATTTTTTTCTGTTCCCGAGGTAAACACGCTTGTCTAGACGACCCCTTTTGCCAATCGTGATAAAGTTTTCTGAACAACGACTGTAACAAATATGCGGTCAGTTTGATACGCGACGACCTGCAAAATTTCCGCATAATTTAGATTTGTCACGTTACACGATATCGAAATTTTGCAAAAATGCATTGCACTCAGCAGTCCGCAATCTACTAATTTAACGTTGAAGACGCATTTTTGCCAGATTTACGGCGTAAAAATTTTCGTACACTAAATAATTTCAAACTTTCATCTTGCACGATATCGAAATTTGATGGATAAATTTATTGCACCCCGCTCTCCGCAATCTACGAATTTAACGTTGAAAACGGATTTTTCAAAATGAATTTCCAGTGTAAAAAATTCCCTAAACCGCATAATTTCGAATTTCCATGTTCCACGATATCGAAACTACGCGAAAATTTATTGCAACCTACGAATCTAGCCCCGGAAACCGATAAAAAAAAAAAAAAAAAAAAAAAAAAAAAAACTCAGATTTCCACATCGTCTCGATCGTAATCTCTTCAGCCTCAGCGCGCCCCTACGATCAACAGAGGCTGCAGCACTTGGACGCGTCGCCGAGATGAATATGGCAGATCGCAGGCAGACCAGCGCATCCCTTGCCCACGACGGTCTCCTGTACGAGCTGCGCGAGTCCAAGATTCTGATTGATGTCGCCGTCGCTGCCGCGATGCTGCTGATGATTCTTAGCGTCGCACCATTGCTTTCGTTCCCGCCACTTGTCCTCGGCCGCGGTGCAGAGTAGCATGGACTTGGGCGAGGGTGGCGAGACGCGATCTCGCGCGATATTGCCGCAGGACCTCGCCTTGTACAGTCTCCCTTTGCCGAACAATCCGGGCAGCGGTACGCAAAGTTTCTTTTGAACAGCGAAGTAGCGACTGAGAAGCCTCATCTTCCGGCTCTTGCACTCGGTCCGATTGACCGAAGCCCTGACGTTCTCCTTCTCGCAGGAAATCGCCGTGGCGCATCCGTTGTGACTCTTACAATTTTTCTCCTCCTTGACAATCTCAACGAACTTCTCCTCCCTGCGCTCGTTCGTCCTCTTCGCCTCCTTGCCACTCGTCCCGTTAACTTTCCCATCGTTCGGCGTCGTCGACTTCCCTCCGAGCGACATGCTCTGCAGCAGCCTCGCGCCGAATCCCTTCGCCCTCTGCACGGTGCTCGTCTGCTGAGCGACCGTGCTCGCGCTCTGCGTCGCGCTCCTCGCCACGGACGACGACGAGGAGGACGACGACGAGACGTGCGTCGTCGCCACGTTCCTCGAGTGCGCGTGGCAAGTCGGCGGCTCGGCCTCCTGCACTTCGGTGATTCGATTGAGCGACTGGCTCTCCCGCAGCCTCGTCTCGCCGGCTCTCCGCCGTCCGGCCCGGTGCCTCCTGCCGAAGGTCATCGCCTGGCTCTCCGTGCAACGATGAACCTTCCCGCCCGTCGTCGTCGTCGTCGTGCTCGATGTGCTTCCGCTCTGGCTCTTCCCACCGCCGTTGTCGGCCCTCGGAGCCTCCTGCACGCTCTCGCCGTTCCCGAGTCCCCGACCGCCGCCCCCGCTCCCTCCGGGGTCCTGCGAGTCGCTCGAGTCGTCGTGACTGTCCCGCCTCGAGGGCAGGGGCTTCCCCGTCGAGGCACCGAGCTTGTGCGCCCTCTTCTTGCGGCCCTCGCTATCGTCGTCGCTCGCGTCCGAGCTCGAACAGGACGTCGTCCTCGTCTTGTGGAATTTACTACGCCGCTGCTCGTAGCCCGTTCTCCGGACGACCCGGCACTTGGCCGAGTTGCCCGAGTCCGGACACGTCTCGAGCGCGTCGCCGTCCTCCAGGATCTCGTTCAGCGGCAGCTGAGCCGGAGAGCTCACGACTACGGACGTGCTGCCACCCGTCGGCATCGTTTTGTATTTGGGGATTATCTGGCCGTCGCCGAGGGCGCAGGAGGCTCGCAGCGGACTCGGCGCTGTCGAGGACTCCGTCAGGATCGTCGTCGACGTTTCCAACGGCAGCTTCGAGTCCGGAGAGCCCGCGGTTTTTGGCTTAGTTTCGCTCAGCGAGGCGCGCTGCGCCGAACCCATTCGCCACTTGTTCGAGGGCAACGGAACGGGCGAGCTGAGACACTCCGTTACTGACTTCGGGCGGCTCTCCGGGTCGGAGCAGAGAGGCCTTCGCGACCAAGCGGAAGAGATCGAGGCAGCCGATGGCGGGTTGCTCGACTTTTCGGGCTTCGAGGTGTTGTTGTCGGCGAGCTTTCCAACGGGACGCCCGGCCGGCACGAGGCTTCCCACTCGAACAACCGTGAACGTGTGACCCGGCGACGACGTCTCCTCCTTGCTTATCTTCCCCGGATTGTCCAGGTGGTGCACGTGACGCAACGGCGCTTTCGGCGCCGCGTGAGGCTTCTCCGGCAACTGCGCCAATCTCTCCTGCAGCACGTGCGACAATTTCCCTTCCGAACGGGAACCTCGACGGTTGAAGGAACTCAACGAACCGCTGTTGCCGTGTTCGTCCCTACCGGAACACGATGACACGTCGTCCTCGTCCTCTTCCTCCTGGACGATGCTGCACTTTCGCGTACGAACGTTCTGCAAAGGAGAACAAGCGGATGTTTCTTCGGATTGGTTTTTTTTTTTTTTTTGCTTTTCGGTGATAAGAATTTTTGGGTGTTGTGCAAGTGATCGAGGAATGCAAAGGTTCTCGAGACGACGTGAAAAATGAGGTCGACTTGAAATTGATATATATATATTGTTTTTCGTGCAAAGAATATCGCGTCGATATGCAGCGATCGAGAAATCTAGTTTTCGAGCCAACGTGGAAAATAAGGTGGACTTGAAGGTAGATTTTTTTTTTCGTTCATTGCAAAGAATTTGCAAGTGACCGAGAAATGTACAGTTTTCGAGGCAACGTGAAAAATGAGGTGGACTTGAAATTTATATTTTTTTCTTTCATTCATTGCAAAGAATTTTGAGTTGATGTGCAAGTGATCGAGAAATGTAGTTTTCGAGCCAACGCAGAAAATGAGGTGGACTTGAAATAGATATATATATATTTTTTTTTTTTTTGTACGGGGAGGAAAGGATGCAGAGTGCAGAAACGAAATGAACAAAACTAGAGAAAATTCGTCAATCTTCATTGTACAACAATTATAATAGATATGACAAAAGATTCGAGGCACATTGTTTCTTTGTATGTTTATATATATACATTATGTACATTTTATCGTAAGTTGATACGTTTTTTGTTTTGTTTTTGATTCACAGTTTTTTTCACGAGAGGTAGGAATTTTGACGCCGACGTTTTTGTTGTCGTGCGGTCGGAAGGAAAATTTAAAAGAGAAAAGCGCAGTGGGCTATCTGGGCCGTCGATAGAGGTGCGTTTCGCTACGTACCTGCGGCACGTCGCCCGGTGTGCGTGGCACTGTCAACAGCGACTGGTTCACGGTGCTCAGAGTGTTCTGATCGGAGCGAAGATCGTTCACGGAAAGATCGTTTTGTCGACTGTTGAGAGACAATAAAGTTTATCGTTTAACGATGAAATGTGTATATATTTTCTTTGTTGTATCAATGACCAACCTGGAGGAAACGTCGAGCAACTCAGGCCTCGTTTTCGGAACTTGCTCCTGTCTGTGCGCTCGCAGCTTCCTCTCGGCTAGTAAGAAATAGGTCGCTGTGATATGGTTGTACTCGTTCTTGTCGAGGGCTCTGTTGACAGATAAATTCACATGATTTATTATTTGCACTTTTTTCACAACGCATCGTCGCCAACTTATGTTTTTGTGAAAATGTATCCAATTTTTTTAGCATTAATTTGCTTTTTCAAGACTCGGATTATTTTTTTTTTTTTTGAGAAAATGTATCCGACTTTTAAAGCATAAATTTACTTTATTAAGGTTATTACTTTACTAAGATCGGTTCGAAACGTCGACGAATAAAATTGAAAGCCGATTTAGCGAGTGCCGGTTTACTCACTCGAGAATCTCCTCCTTAGTCGCTATATTGCCGTTGACCATTTTCGTTATAATGAGATTGTGATGCTCATCGGACACCTGTTGCCGCGAGACCAGGGGCAAAGCTTCGACCGGATCGAGGTCGGTGCCGATGGCGAGCCAAGGGTCGGCGGCGATTTCCTCGAGGGTCGCGCGACCCTCGGGCTTACGCACGAGCATCCTGGCGATCAGACGTTTACACTCGTCGGACACGTGAGCCGGTATCGAGTATTTACAGTCCATTATCATGGTCAGTGTCTCGCTGTCGTTGGCCTCTTGAAACGGTGCCTGACCGCACACGAGCATGTACAGAATAACGCCCAGCGACCAGACATCTGCGAAATGGTAAGAAACAAAAAAATCAATAAAATAAAAATCTCTTCCCTCGACGGATAATTCAGTGTTCTGTTATTCTGATAAAAAATGTTGCGTAACTGACCGACTGCAGGTGCGTCGTAGCTGTCCCCGAGCAAGATCTCCGGCGCCGAGTAAGCGAGCGATCCGCACGATGTCTCGAGCTTCTGTCCGGGACAAAATCTGTTGCTGAATCCGAAATCGGTGAGTTTCACAGTGCCCAGTTTCTCGAAGAAAACAACGTTCTCGGGTTTCAGATCTCTGTGAACGACGTGAAGCCGATGACAGTACGATATAGCACGTACGATCTGTCTGAAGTACGTTCTCGCCAGCTGTTTCGTCGAACACGCGGAATACATTCGTCAGTGATATGCGACTAACGAGCACCGATTGAGGTGGAACCTTATACCGCTACGAATGTCCTACCTCTTCTGTGAGGCCGCTGTCATGGCGCATTATGTAATCGTACAGATCACCACCATCACCCAATTCCAGTATCAGGTAGAGCTTCGTTTGCGTGTCGATTACCTCGTACAGACGCACCACGTTCGGATGCTGCACGAGTTTCATACATCTCACCTGAAAATACAACAAAATAAAATCAGTGAAAATTTCATTGCTTAACACACGATGCTGTAAATAAATAAAATAATCGTATATGGGACATTCCATGTCGAACGTCCATTTCCATTATCGTGCTGGGGTAAAAATGAGTAAAAATCGTCCATTAACATCCGATGAGAAAAACAATAGAATCCTGACACATGGAGCATTAAATGTCAATAATTTCATTATAACTCGTATATAGGACGTTCCACGTCGAACGTCTTTTTCCATTATCATGCTGGGATAAAAATAATGAAAAAAATCGGTCTTCGTTCACTGACAAAAAATAATACAATCTTTACGCACGGGGCATTGCATGCAAATAATTTCATTATAAATTGTATATGGGACATTCCATGTCAATAATTCTATTATAAGTCGCATATGGGACGAGCCATGTCAATAATTCCATTATGCATCTATACGGGAGATTCCACGTCAACAATTTCATTATAAATCGTAAATGGGACATTCCACGTCAACAATTCCATTATAAATCGTAAATGGGACATTCCACGTCAACAATTCCATCACGAATCGTATATGGGACGTTCCACGTCCAACGTCCATATCCATTGTCGTGCTGGGATAAAAAATACGTAAAGAAAAAAATTCGTTCCTCAACATCCGATAAGAAAAATAACACAATCTCCGTGCATGAAGCATTGCATACCAATAATCTCATTATCGCACGGAGATAAAAGAATATCGAACCAATTACGACTTCGAACCTTCGATACTCAATAGCATCGCAAAATATTTTCTCTTTCTCCCAAATGTTTCTTACTATATTTTTCAAATAAAAAAATAAAATAAACCGAATAGACTTTAAATTCGGTAAAAAAAATAAAATAAAATAAGACGACTGAGTGGAGGAGTGTTCGGATAGTCGTACCTCTTGGAAAAGATGGGCCCTGGACACTTCGTCGAGTTTGCTCTTGTCGATGACTTTGACGGCGACTTTTTCGCCGGTGAACACGTGCCGGGCGAGTTTGACGACGGCGAAGTGGCCACGCCCGAGTGTCTCCTCGAGATCGTAAAGACCGGCGATTTTGCCATCGTAATTGCTGTGACCCAGTCTCCGATGCATCGCGTGGCTGAAACATCGGGATCGATCCATCACTCGGCCGTTATACTGGCTTGGCGCTTTTCCTGGTGCGGAGAAAAAAAAAAAAGATAATTGAAAAATAAAAACAAAGCGAAACAGAAAAAAAACAACAAAAAAAAAAAGGAAAACAATGAACAGGTCACATGCATCGGTACGATTGGTCGAGCGCGCAACGGGGCGAGTCGGAACGAGAAAAGTGGACCTTCCCCCGCGATCGCTTGTCGCAAGTGTCCCTCTCGCTCTCCGAGAGTGCTTCGATCCAACGGCTCTCCGTCGCACAGAAGCGACACAATAGAACCACCGCGTTACGACACCGCTGCCGGTGCGGCGCCAATTTATTTTTATCGCGAAAATTTCGACGATTGATCTGACCGGCC
The DNA here is from genome assembly GCA_958510785.1 of Exephanes ischioxanthus. Taxonomy (NCBI): domain Eukaryota; kingdom Metazoa; phylum Arthropoda; class Insecta; order Hymenoptera; family Ichneumonidae; genus Exephanes; species Exephanes ischioxanthus. The sequence goes on from OY294016.1 coordinate 4,742,720, forward strand.
GCTAATCGTTCCGAGCTTTCGTGCACCACGCTGGCGCGTCGTCGAAAAGCACAGAGGAAGAAAAAAAATTAGGTAAGAGGGAAAGCTACCGATTATCGTCGCTTTGGTCTCGATGGCTTCGGAAAATGACGTAAATAAAAAAATCATATTGATAAAAAATATTATATATGAATCAGACTATAATATTATATATACATTAATTCATGTAGATAAAGCATTATGTTCGGGCAATTTTTGAGGGCTTACTGAAAGATCTTTGAGATTTTTGACTATAAAAATGCTGAAATTTATATCGGAGAATTCATTCTTTTTTTTTTTTGTACTGCCGACCGTAGCGAAGCCCTTCGGCATGTTGCGTAATAAAAAATCACATGTATAGAGAAATATTATAAACATGAAAAATTGTATTAATAAAAAATCATACAAATGAACATTTTAATTAAGGAAAAAAAATGATATCAATTTCATGTTATACAGATAAAAAGTCATGCTCGAGCAATTCCAGACGGATCACTGAAAAATCTTTCATATTTCGGACTATGAGAATGCACGGAATTCTCTTTAGAAGGATTTACTCATTTTTGAAATTTATTTATTTTTACTACGGGTGAAAACAAGCGAAGCCCTGTGGCATGTCGCGCTATCTTGATCCTCGGGCGGCTTTCGCGACACGTGCAACCAGCTCGCGAGTTTATCCTTTATTTACTTTATATTCATTCGACATCCAACGTGCGTGTGCATGTGTGTGAGTGTGCATACGGTAGTTGCATTATGCTGGACGCGGTTGCAAATTGGATTCGGGAGACCTCCACGACTGGACGTACCGCAAGGCCTGCGCCAGCCGAAACAACTGTTTAATTCTGCCGTGTCGGCGGCGTATAGTCCGGGTTTAGGCTGCCGCCTTTCGTAACGCGATTAAGCGACGAGCCGGGCTCAGTCGTATACTCGTCAGCCCGGCAAGGGCATATTCCGACCGGGCGGAAGTAACCCTTTCGCAACGAAACAGAATTATCTTCTTTTTTAATTCACGAATGAATTAATAATTTGATCCATTTTATTATGAAAAATATTTGTTTTCATTAAAATGAAAGGTATTGTTGTCGATTTATTCGATATATTGTCGGACGAGGCTGAAGCTGGAAGATATTCATGAAAAATGTTAGCCGCAACGAAATGGAAACAAAAGCCCTTGATTCGTCGACAAACGTCACTTCCGGTTGAAAAAATATGACTTTTCAAACCGGAAGTGATGTACTTCCGGTATGTCGTCACTTCCGGTCCGGCATTCCGAAAAATGCGACTTTTAAACCGGAAGTGGCGTACTTCCGGTCGAAAAATGAGACTTTCAAAGCGGAAGTACCGTATTTCCGGTATAACATCACTTCCGCTCGAAAAATAAGTTTTTCGAACCGAAAGCGATGTATTTCCGGTATGACGTCACTTCCGGTCGGGAAATGAGATTTTCAAACCGGAAGTGACGTATTTCCGGGATGTCATCACTTCCGGTTGAAAAATGAGATTTTCAAACCGGAAGTGATGTACTTCCGGTATCTCGTTACTTCCGGTCAAAAAATGAGACTTTCAAACCGGAGGTGACGTATTTCCGGTATGGCGTCACTTCCCGTCGAAAAATAAGATTATCAAACCGGAAGTGACATATTTCTCGTAAATCTCTGGAAATCTGAATTTCCAGTTTCCAAATTGCATAGTCCATACCGAGGGCACCAAGCGTCCGAGCCACGACGACCTGCCAGTACATGTATATGTATACATACATATGTAAATATACATATTTATATATACACAGCGAATTACCAGCGACGACGACGACGACGACGACGACATCGCGCTACTAATTTGCACCGACTCGCTAAACGCGTTTAGGTAAGTACATCTCGGTTTAAACGAGCGCGAATGGAAGCCGGAGGCTACGCCCTCAACGAGGAAAAAAAAAAGAAAAAAAGAAAATATAGCTCTCTGAATGTACGCCGCACCGTATTGAATACTGAAAGAGCGGGCAAGAGCGGTAAACGAGAGCAAACAGAACACGACTATTTATAGATTTTTTTTTAAATTCCATATCAGTGCATTGCGCCGCCTGTTATTGGCAAAATAGTTCAACCGGTTTATTTTTCAACTCTTGACACGGACGGACTCGAGTGATTGAGTACTCGATGCCCAATGCCTCTCGCACCGACCGAGCAAAGCTACCGATAAATCGATTGACTCTTCATTTAATTTTATTTTCTTTATTTCTTTAAAAATCTCGAACAGATGTTTTTTTAGTCCTCGCCACTGACGATCCGGATCGTCGCGTATTTATTCAACCCTCGACACGCACTCAAACAAATCCACCGAGAAATATCGAAATAGAAAAAGCATCGATGGATTGAAAACGAACCGAACTCTCGACGAGTCTTGATTTAATTTTCGTCGACGAATAAAAAAAAAATCCTCAAGATATAAAAAATTTTATATTCCGTTATTATAAAATAAAAATAGATAAACCGACTCGACTCGTCCGGTGCGGACGCGCGACCTCGAACAGTAATTATTCGACGCTCGCGACGCCGGGACCGAATCTTCGTTTAACAACTTCATCAAAATAACGGAAAGATTTCGCCCGAGCGTGGAATGACATTTACCGTTCGCGATTCGATGGCGTAGTTAATTCCATCTCCCCATTTCTCCGCGCTTGCCCGAGCTCCGGCTAAACGCGTCTAATGAGCCAGCTGCGCTCCGTCGGTAAGGTAGAAAACTCGTCTCGCGATTTATGCCGAATTAGGAACGTCTCGGGAGCGTCGACATGCTTTCTACTTTGGCTTCCTATCTTCGAGACGCTCGCCAGACTTACGGCGAAACGCGCCTAACGCCACAGCGCTGCCCCGTCGGTAAGGTAGAAAATTCATCTCACGATCTGTGCCGAATTAGGAAACGGGTTAGGAACCTCGAGCGTCGACGTGCTTTCTACGGTACGAATGCACTGACACGTCCCAGTCCTCGGACACTTCTAAGCAGATTTTATTTATTCCGAAATTTAAGTATCCGAAATCCAATTTGAAACTTGTAATCGAATCTACAAACATTATTTTATGCACAGAAAAAAAGTTGTACAAGCTAAATTATATTCTATTGTCGTATTTTGTTAAAAGATCGACGATATAGTGTCCGGAAATTGGTACAAGCGTGAGGTTAGCCAGCTTTCCACGTAGCCCTTTTCGTTTATAGTTGTTATTATTATTTTCGCTGTTACGATTATCGTTACTGTAGTTGTTATTTTACTTCCGGTCTCTTTATATTTATGGTCATACCTCTTTATACAACAAATGTTATGCTGATTCAATTTCTTAGTGTTTGTGTAAGTAAATCACTATACCAATACCTAGCTTGTCTTCAGTATCGTTCATTGAATTTAAATTGAATTAATAAATGGCAAGTAAATTCTTTTAGTTAACGTGGACCAGTTGAGTTCGTACATTAGAATTCTCGAAACCCGTCATCGTCGGAAACATTGGGACATATTTTGAGAATTCATTGACAATGTATGAGAATTTATGTGCGATGCATCGTTAAATGCGTCTAACGCGACAGCAGCGCTCGGTCGGTAAGGTAGAAAGTACGCCTTACGATTTACGCCGAATTAGGAAACAGGTTAGGAACCTCTCGACATGCTTTCTACTTCGGCTTCCGATCTTCGAGACGGTAGCGGGTGGGGGGGGGGGGGCTTGAACGGAGCGAGCTGTTATACGTACCGGTACGGTTATGTACCGCCTATATAGCTATAGAACTGCGGAGGACGAAGCGCCCCTCCCCCCCCCCCCCCCCCCCCTGCTGTGGTGTTGTGCGCAAAGTATACACTGCCCGAGAGAGGACTATGTACAGAGGAATATCGATGCGACGTCTGGTTCCGTCTTCCCGTTGCTCTCCTCTTTCGTCCAGGCACAGACACAACACACACACACAAGTCGCCACTTACAATAAATTGTAAATTTAATGTACTGGAACTTGAAATTTTCTTGCATTACTCACATCAATTGAAGATCAGTGTACTTTTTTGGATAATAAAAAATAGCAGACATTAAAGGTAGAAATCTTTGGCCCGAAACTTACAGAAGTGTTAATTTAAAAAAAAAAAATGTTTCTGTAAAAATTGCAGCGCACTTGAGTTTTGAAGTATGAGAAACTTTATGCAATAAAAGAGCTTCCGGTACAGTTCATTAATTTCCAAACGATATTTTTTCCAGCGAAGCTTCCGCGAAGCAAGTTCCTGGCAAAAATAAAACTAGATAGGAGAACCTCGTCGCTCCGTAGCAAAAATGTACAAATAAATTCTAGATTTAATGCATCGCAACTTGAAATTACATTACTTACATCGATTGAACATTAAAGTACTTTTTCTTAAAGTAAAATCCGAGATATTAAAGTTACAAATCTTTGGCCCAAAACTTACAAAAGTGTTCATAAAAAAAAAATTTAACTGTAAAAATTGCAACGGGTATGTGTTGAAATTGAGAGAGAGGACGATGTACCGAGAATATCGATGCGACACGTCTGGTTGCGTCTTCCCATCGGCCGTTTTCCCGTTCCTCTTCTCTTCTCCAGAGACACAGACACAAAACACACACACACACACACACAACTCGGCACTCAACTTCCGCTCGATTCGGAAGTTCCCTCGGGGCAAATTTATGCCGAGACGTGATCTTATCGAGGCACGGGCTTATAACGTCGGGAGGGGACGAAGAGTGGAAATAGGCGTGTACACGACGGCCCTTCCAGCGTGCAAGGGGCACTAACCTAGCCCACTGGCTGGGAGAGTGACGCTTCGGCAAGGCAAATTCAATTAGTCGTGCAATTTGTCCTTCCCTCAGAGGCGTTGCATTTTTTATCAATTCAATTTTATAGAAATAACATATATATTTTTTCATTCCGTAATATTTCTTTCACGAAAAATCTCGAGATTCGCACTCTGTAATCTTTGGATCGATGACATTGAAACTCAACGCCACTTCCTATTGTGTAACGTCGGGTAAATAACAGTGCACGATTGTGGCAATGCTCATGAGTTTACTCTATATATGGCTACTAATTTTGCGCATTTTATATTTTTCTTTAAATTTTTTTAAATGCTTTTAATTATCTTCGAAATTCAGTTTTTTTCTTTTCTTTGAATTTCGCTGAAAAAATTCAACGCGTCTGCGGGAAGGGTAAATTACGAATGCAATTAGTCGCGAAATTTACCATTCCAGCGGATGAGTTGAATTTTTTCAATAAAAATTGAAGAAAATAATTAAATTTATGCAAAATTTATTGCACCAAAAGTTTGGATTCTCGTACTCATACATTTTAATATCGATAACATTGAAACTCACTGCCACTTTCGATTGTGCGATATCGGATAAACTATAGTGTACGATTGTGTCAATGTTTAGTAATTTACTTTAGATAGTTACGCATTGAGACGATTTTATATTGTCTCACGATTTTTAAAAATGTCATTTTCATTAAATTTTCTTGATAAAATTCGATGCCTCTGCGGGAAGGGTAAATGACTAATTCGATTAGTCGATCAGTTTCGCAAATTGCTCGACTAATCGAATTTTTTATTTACACGTGTCTGTGGAAAGGGTAAATTGAATTTACCCTTTCCTCAGACACGTCGAATAAAAAAAAAAGAAAAGAAATCCGCACAATCTTTATATCAACAACATTGAAATTCACTGTCACTCCCAATTGTGCAATGTCGCATAAACACAGTAGTCGGGTAAATAGTAGTGTACAATTGTGTCAATGTTTGATAGTCGCTATATATAGCCTGGACGGAAAAAAACCCTACGCTCAAGAATATACTCGTGAGGCTATTAAAAGCCATCGGTGGGACTTAATAGTTTAGCTGATATTATTTTCGCGGCGCCGATGGTATTTTTCCGTGAACGATTATTTGCCGAGCGATCAAAACAGCGGACGGATCGAGTCTCTTCCACGGTGCGACGTCGCGATATCAATCGGTATCTGCTTCTACCGTCGTCAATCTAACTCGTGACATAATCGACACTAATTCTGACCGCTCGGATTTTATACGAGCGTTTAATTAACGCAACATTTTTTCGGCCCTTGCGCCTTCGCGTGTCGAGCATAAAATCCAAGGAGTTATCGCCGCTGCACGTCGAAGAGCCTCGCCAGCTACGTCGCTAGGCCCGACCTCGCCGCCGAGCGACGAAAAGCAAAAAAAAAAAGCACGTCGTCAAAGGTATAGAGAATCTCGGTGCTTCGGTGCAGCGAAGACTGGCGCTCAAGTACGAAAAAAAAAGAATCTTATGAGTCAAGAAAAATCTCGTCGCTCCGTGGCAACACTGTAAAAATAAATTGGAAATGCAATGTACTGGAACTTGAAATTTGTTCACATTACTCACATACATTGAATACCAATGTACTTTTTCGTAAAATTAAAAATACCAGTTATTAAAATTGCAAATTTTTGACCCGAGATTTATATAAAATTTTATCAAAAAATAAAAAAATTTACTGTAAAAATTGCAACGCACATGTGTGTTGAAATATAAGAAACTTTATGTAAAAAAAGCTTTCGATACCATTCATTCATTTTCAAACATATTTTTAGAGTGAAACTTTGGCAAAGCAAAATACTGGCAGAAATAAAACTAGATTAATGTATTAGAAATAATGGGGGGAGGGGGGGTTAGAAAAATCTCGTCACTCCGTAGCAACGCTGTAAATAAAACATTGTAACTTGAAATTAGCTTTCATAACTTACATCAATGTACTTTTTCGTAAAATAAAAAACACCAAATATATAAAAGTACCAAATCTTTGGTCCGTAACTTACAAAAAATCCCATTAAAAAAAGTACTGCAAAGTTGCAACGCACATGTGTATAAATATAAATGAAACATCAGAGACAGATTTATGTAAAGAAAAAGCTTCCGATACCATTAATTAATGTTGAAACAAAATTGTTTTTCAGTTTCGTCGAACTAAAATTCCGGCAAAGACGAAACTAGTTCAATGTATTAAAAATACCGAAAAAAAAAAAAGTGAGATATTCTACCTTGGCGGGCTAGGTCAGCCTCTTCGATATCAACTTCCGCGTCTCGCCCCCGTTTCCCAGTGCGTTCCTATTCGCCGTCATTGGTGTGAACCTGGCATATCTCTCAGAGCTCTCCTTTCGTTTCGTACAAATTTCTTATGTTCTCCTTCCTCCTCCCCGCAGGAGCGCCCGCGCGTCGGCGAGGGGGTCAACGACGTCGACGTTCGAGCGCTTATTTGTTACTTGGTCCCAGCGTCGGTCGCGGCATCGGGATGAGACATCGATTTCTTCGACGTTCCGCCGATATAGCAAATATCGCCGTACCAGCACGCCGGCACGTACTCAAAATCTCGATAAATACTTCTCACAAAAATTTCTCGCAAAACATATATATATAGATATATATAATATGTATATATATATCCGCTACGGTAGGCCACTTCCGGGTGCGGCGTTGCGAGCGAAACTAAAAAAGCCGACTTGGAAAAAATAAATAAAAATGTTCCCCCTCGATGACGACGACTTCCGGTTCGGGCGTTCGAAACTTTTCTTGTCTCTCCTCTTCCCACGACCCAATGTTTTATTTATTTATCGACGCTCTTTCGATTTACTGTGAGACAAGCGGAAGCAGTGCGGAGAGAATCTTTATAGTTTCTTAGGTTCGTCGACTCGTATCTTGAGAAAAAGAAAAATCCCTCTGTACAGCTTGGTGTCCGATGACTTCCGGTTCGGGGTTCCTCGAAGCTCTTATTTTTCCGCGAACCCCAACTTTTGAGAGGCGACCCGAAGTGCCGGAGAGTATTTTTCAATGTCTCTATCTCTCGCGACTCCCGAACGAACTCGTCCAACGAAAGTCTTTCCTTGCCTCCCTCTCGCCAATTGCACTTGTCCGCACGGGCTCGTCTCCCCGCGATGCGCCGATTTCTCTCCTCCTCCACGCGGTGCGTGCGAGCCGTTAAGAGCGAAGAAAAAAAAAAAAGCGCGCGCCGCGAACTCGGGAGGGGATGAGCTGCACGCCGTTACCGTCGCCGCACGGAATTTCCGACACACGTGAGAGGGACGCCCAGGCGACTCTCGGCCCGGTATGTTTACAAATCGTGCCGAGCGGCGATCTAACCGTTGCAACTGTCCTCTCGCCGTCTCCCTCGAGCCCGTTTCGCTCCGCGCTGGTTCGTGTCACGTTGCGTCGTTCCCCACCTACGCGGGACCTACGCGAATCGTACTCCGTCGCACGGAGAGGCGCGCGCGCACAAGAGCCCGAGAGAGTAACGACTTATGTCTCCTGCATTAAATAAAGAAAAATGCCGACGATACCGAAACGAGAATTAAAAAAAAAAAGTTAGAGCAAGTTTCTCTCCTTTTTTTTTCGCTTCTTTCTTTTAGTCCGATGTCTCAGCGAGACGGTCGGCGACGCCGTCGTGTACTTCCTTTCTTTTCTATGCTTCCTTATTCGTCGTCTCTCGACCCTTTAGGGTGGGGGGCGCCGCCGCACTCCTCCCCCTCCCGCCCCGCCCAACGCCGCGCGACCCTTCGATCGACTCGTACACGCGACTCTTCTCCACCGCACACTCGCGAGCAAACTTCCTCGCCGCCGCAGCCACCGCTAAACGCGACGCACACAGCGAAGCCCGTTCGCCTCTTCGCCTCCTCTCGAACGATTATGATGATTCTACACGCTCTCGCGAGCACTTCGACTCGCCCTGCCGGTATTGTCGGACTGCTTGACAGTTTTTTTTTATTTCTATGTTTTTTTAAATTTATTTACTGCTCACACAGAGCCAAGCTGACTGCTTCGAGCCTCCCCGCTTCTTCGCTTCGGCTCGAATGACGACGATGATTCTACGCTCTAGCTTAGGTGCTTCGTTTTCGACTCGCCCTGCCGGTATTGTCGCGCTGCTTGACAGGTTTTATTTCTATGTTTTTTTATTTCTTACTGTCCTCGACTGTCAATCTGGCTCGGTGATTTTTTCCTGCTAAAGATTGTGTTGACGGGAGAGCCTTGACTCTTATTCTTCAATCGTTGGCAGCGACACACACACGCGCGCTCACACACACACACGCACACGCGCACACAGAGGCATGCACGGTAGTTCACAGACTTTCCTTCCTTCTCACTCGGCCGTGCGCGTTTCTTTGGCCCGGAGCCTCGTCTCTCGTTGATAATCCTCCCCTCTTTTCTACCGAGTTGAACCGTTTTACACTGGCGAAGCACCCTGTAGACGCGGAGCACTGCGAACTCGATTTTTGTCACTGCCGGCCTCGGGAGACACACACACAAACTGTGATTATTGTCCTCCGCCGGATTAGATAAGAGGAGGAGAGCACTGTGCGAGGCTGCCCCCGAGCACCGCGGACAAGGACTCGCGGAACGGTGACACTATAAGTGACGAACGGACGATGTTCAAGAGGGTTGTTCGATCATCGATACGCGCCGATTCGATCCTATCGACGCGGTTCGATATATATATTTTTTTTGTTTTTCTCTCGGTAGGTCGGGATTCATTTTTTAATATTTTAATTTTTTGTCGTACGGGGTACACTGCGGGATAATTGTTGAAAGATTTATTGTTTGTTTTTATTTGACAAATAATCACTGTTTGGCATACTTACGATAGCGTCTGCGAGTAAACTTTGTTCCGTGGCAATTTGTACCGACGATGAAGTTCGAGCGGGTTGAAAGAATGCACGACAGATGGCGCTTGGAGTCCACTATGGAATCGAGCCATTGGGGGCACGGAAGATCGTCTGAAATTTATGCGGAGGAATACCGACGGAAAAGGTCGGCCCGCAGATTAGCTCGATTGGTAGATCACGATATAACGTTGAAAAGAAAAAAATAATAATTCTTCGAATTTATTGCAGGAATAATGATTTTATTTTGCCTAGGTACGAATGCGGAAACACACTTGGTGTTTCGTTGCTTCGAGTAATGTTTGTAAACATGCTTCACACCGCGTTGGTTTTTTTTATTTTTGTTCAGCGCCGCATGCGATATTTCTCAAATTTACCGCGTCACAATTTTGTTCATCTTGCGGATAATTATGATTTTTTTTTTTACATAAATCGTGTTTGTATGTATGTGTGTTCGATGAGTGTGGCTCGTGTAAATTTTGCGAGTTCGAAGCATATAATGAATTCTTTCGGCGTGGCGATTAAGTTAGCCACTTGCCATTCGGCAATTGATCGTATGCTTCTTGCTTCCTCCCCGACTACAATTTATCTATCAAACAATTTTTTTTTAAATAGCCACCGGCCGGGGAGAATAAAATGCACCTACACGGTCATTCGATTATTCGTGAAATCGATGTTGTTATGTACAGAAAACGTTTCACTGCACTGGCGATTTGCATTGCTTGCAATTTTCCATTCGCTCATTGAACTCCTCGATCTGCAGGGTCATCTCGAAGAAGTTGTAACGATCGTGAATGTTTCTCGTTGCTGTGCGCAATATCTCTTGGGGACTCGCGCCCGGCGCTGTAACGAAAAAAAAATCATTAGCAATCGGATCTTGTGTATTATTTTTTACAACGAATGCATGAGAAGTGCCACCCTTCGTGCATGTAAGGTGTGGCAAAAGTGGCGCTTTAAAGCACGGCTTACTGTAATGCTGCGCACACCCACGATTTTACTTCTCGCACAATATTTTTACTTCTCGCACGCTATTTTTACTTCTCGCACGCTATTTTTACTTCTCGCATGCTAACTTTACTTCTCGCACGCTGATTTCAGTTCTCGTATGTTAGTTTTACCTCACTCCACTTGTTACAAAAAAATGTTATACGATCCTAATGCGGTATAGCGACCTCGTGTCGCAAAGTGCCATTAAATCGTCACAAGTTCCAATGGGACTCGACTCACTGATAGCTAGATGGGCCGAGAGCGCAGTCTTGTCCAAGGACAACGCCCAGATTCTCAGATTGTGAACTTTGACGACACCGCCGATCTGCATGAAAGTGCTCTCGACCTCGGAGTACTCGAATCCTTTGGGAGTTCCCTCCATGAGGACGTTCATCACGTCCTTTATTATCGCCACCGTCGTGAACAGGACGAGGATCGAGAAGAGGAACGTGCAGATCGGATCCACGATTTGCCAGCTCGGCTGAAATTTCCAATATCAACATTATTATATTCATCGCAATTTCGATTATCGATCTCGCACAAACTTTTGTCGTACCTTGAAATAAATAATCAATGCGGCGATGAGGACACCGGTGCTCTGAATGAAATCACCGATCACGTGAATGTACGCCGCTCTGACGTTGATGTTTCTCTTCTCCTCCTTGCCGTGAGCTTCGACGGATTTGCCGTGACTGTGGCCGTGCCCATGTCCGTGACCACCGCCGTGACTGTGCCCGTGCTGATGAAGGGTCAGACCCATTCTGCAACGAGAACACGATGCCGGTGAGAAACTAATCGCCTTATCGGCTCGTCGCTTATCGGGGCTAACAAAAATCAGTATTTTACGTTCCGAGGAAAGGAAGTGCGCGGTTCTCGCCGAGTGCGAAGTTTAGGAAGAAATTAAACCGAGGTGAAAATCGACTCCAATCCGTGTAGAATGCAATACTTTTTTTTTCCAATTTCGTTATCAATAACCACATCTCTTGCGTCGCAAATCTGTTACATTCAATTATTGCCAATGCCCATTGACAATAATGACCGTTGGTAAATTTAGGGGATTTTTCGCCCGCGATGCACGCAAGCAATGTGGTTATTTTAGCGAAGTCGGGAAAAAGAAAAATCTTTACGCGATCGCCGCTAAATTCTGATCCATGGAAAAAATTAAAAAATAAATAAAAGTGAACATAATCTTGGTAGCACTAACACGAGATTTACCGCAACTCCGACCGCCGATGTGATCAGCATCACCTCCGCGTCGAGATCGAAATTCTCGTGGATCACACGCTCGACCGCGAGATACAGAAGAATGCCTGTGACCACCCAGATCATCAGAACCGAAGTGAGAGCTCCGATTACCTGAAATTTTTTTAAATAATTTCTTTTATCATTTTTGAAATATTTTTTAAAAATACTAGCTGTCGGTATAGACGTGACATTGTTTTTTGGAGATTGTGGAAGAATCTCGCTGACAGCGATATAGTCGTCATTTACCTCTGCTCGGTACCAGCCGAAGGGCATTTTTCTCGTCGCGGGCCTCGCGGACATCCATATCGAGAACAGCGATATGAGAAAGGAGGCGAAGTCGGTGAGGAGATGCGCGGCGTCCGTAGCGATCGCTAAACTGTTCGATATCACTCCACCTGCGCAGACGAAAAGTATGGTTAAAAAAATAATTATAATTTAATACGAAAAAAAAAATTGCTTTCGAGGAGAAGCCATCGATTGGTCGTTGACGGGTTACAAATCAAAGATTTTTTTTCTTTATATATTATACTTACACCGAAAAAAAGGTTTGGTATTATCAAACTAAGCTGCGGTTGCGGATGGCGAAAGAAATACTTGGTCGATTGAACAAAATGTTTGTTAAATCCAAGTAACTATTTGTTGAAGCAACTAAATATTCGGTCAAACAACTAAATATTCGTTAAATCAACTAAATATTTCTCTCAATCGACCAAATATTTCTTTCGCCACCCGCAACTGCAGCTTAGTTTGATATTACCAAACCTTTTTTTCGGTGTACTATACTATAATTTTTTCTTTATATTCTTTATATGTATACTATGTCAATTTTTTTAGTTTCATTATTATTTTCTCATCTTCTGCTGCTCCTCATGTAATTGGGCATGCCCGTGTCTTATGAAATTAAAAAAATATCTTTCTTACCAACTATCTCGGCTATCATAAAGATGACGCACAGTATACAGGCGATGATGAGCTTCTTGCGGGCTTTCTTGTCGATCTCTTCGTTTCGTTCCCTGTGACAATGGTCTTCCACTGAAAATTAAGTGGAGAGTGTGATAAAATTTTGCGGGTCAAATGCAGTTCATTTAAAAATGTTATATTGATTATTACGATGAGCGGGATTCTGTTGATAATCAGCCGGTAAATTGTCGTCCGGCCCGAGGCCCTTCACGACGGTGCAGCATCCAGACAATTTTCCGTGAACGCAAAAAATCACCCTCTTCGAAGGCGCATCGTTGTCCTCCGGTTCGTTGTTGTTCGGCGGAATACTCGTGCCGTATCCAAATACCGCCTGGTCTTTGAACCTGAAAAAAAAAAATATATATCAACGGTTCTGATAAAAAAAATTACATCAATCATTTTTATTTCACATTGATATTAGAATAAAATAAAAATACAATAAATAAATAAATCCAAAGTATCCACGCAACGACAAAAATTCAATATCAACGGTTCCGATAAAAACAATTCCATCGCTCGATCATTGTTATTTTACATTGATACTAAAATAAAATTACATTTTTTCAAATGCAGATTATCTACGCAACGTCATCGCCATGGCCATGAATAGAATCCGGTTCCGCGTGTAGGAAAATCGATCGTGCGAATAAAACTGCACGCCTGTAATCGGTACTTTAAGCGATCGTGCAAGTGCATTAATTGAAAAATAAATGTAAAATCTTATGTAAGCACCCCTCCGGGTTGCTTATGTAATACAACTTGTATAACTCGCATACGCGATGAGCAACGAGGGAGGTGGCTAAAAAATAATGAATTATTCAGATCGATCACTTGCCCGTTCGCAAAGAGGTGTCCCGCAATATCTATAATACGACATACAAACATTCCAACAAATCGTAGATGTCGATAGCTTCGAAAGGACTACTCGGAGGACACCGCCGATGCACGAGATGAATTAATCAGAGGATACTTCCGTTCGGACAACCGAATGCATTATTTCATCAACGTGCGTACATAAAAAAAAATATATATATATATATAAACATTCGAGGAATACAAATATGTGGTGACGACTCATCGGAAGTTATTGTCTTGCGCAAAGCCCCGATGCATAAAAAACGCTTACGATGAAAACAAAACTGCAACGTGAACTTAACGATATTTAATAATAGTTTGTTTGCGATTGCCGAGATTCGAGCGTTCGATTGTGTATATGCGTTGCATTTTATCTGAGCGTAGGTGAGAATCGTTGTCGATCTTGTTATTCTGTTATCAGCTACACAGCATTACTTCATATCTCTCATTAGTGATTTATCGTAAATGCCGGGTGCAAATACGACCCGCGAGAACTCCCGCTTAATATATTATAGTATGTAGTCTGAACAATGTTTAAACATTTTTTGATGAAATTAATATATTTTTTTAAAATTAATATATTTTTTTTTAATTAATGTTAAATAACTGGTTGGTTGTTGTGGCTTGGGCGCCTCGGCGCCCCCGCTATGGACTTTGGAATTTAGAAACCAAAAATTTCGATTTCCGGAGATTTATCGGAAAAAAACTTCACTTCCGGTTGGAAAATCTCATTTTTTCGACAGGAAGTGACGTCACACTGGAAATACGTCACTTTCGATTTTTAATAACATTTATTGACCGGAAGTGAAGTCACACCAGAAATAGGCCACTTCCGGTTTGTAAATCTCATTCTTCGACCGAAAGCGACGTTACACCGGAAATACGTCATTTCCAGTTTGAAAATCCCATTGTTCGACCGAAAGTGACGAAATACCGGAAATACGTCACTTCCGGTTTGAAAACCTCATTTTTCGAACGGAAGTGACCTCACACCGAAAATACGTCACACCGGAAATACGTCACTTCCGGTTTGAAAATCTCGTCTTCCGACTGGAATTGACGGAATACCGGAAATACGTCGCTTCCGGTTTGAAAATCACATTTTTCGACTGGAAGTAACGACATACCGGAAATACGTCGCTTCCGGTTTGAAAATCTCATTTTTCGACTGAAAGTAACGACATACCGGAAATACGTCACTTACGGTTGGAAAATCCTAGAAGTGACGTCACTTCCGAAGAATTAGGGATTATTAAAAATTGGGACAATCAACCAGACAAACAACTTTCCAAAGTATATAGTACATTCGGGTGAGGGATGGAACAAACATCCAAACAATCGAATATATATAAGATTCGCCAATAGTTTCACTGATGTACTCTATAATTGAAGCACCGTTCGACGCCGCGTCCGCATCGACGCCTCATCGATCGGCAACTAATCAACAGCCCGGTCTTCCATTCAGGAAAATCATCGCCGAGCCCGTTCTAATTTCGATCGAACGTCGAAGATTTTTGTCTCGTTGCTATCAACAAAACAGTCGATCGACGACTCGGCAGTCGATTGAGAAAAAAAAATCTCCGCGCAGCTCGACCAACTTTAATTCAAAGCCTGTCGACTCGCCGCGGATCTTATTGTACCGCTGTTGTTATTTCGATCACCGATGTAAAGTCTCTCCTACAGCGTAATCGACGCGACGGATCGTGTGCAAAAAATTTTCGATCGCCCGACACCACGTTGATAAAAAAAAAAAGAAAAAAACAACTCACTCCATTATTGTTGTTGTTATTATTATTGTATCTGTGCGGTGGGCGATAAGAGGAGCGCGGCTCGGGTTGGGTGACCGACGGCGGACTGATCGATCTCGCGGTTATAATGGTATTGCGAGTACTACGAGCGAACGCGATCACGCCGACGACTAATATATAAGCGAGGCTCGCGGCGCGATGGACAAGACTACACTGAATATATGAGATTGTGAATAATCGAGGAAGGGATAAATTTATATTTATGGAGGGATTAGGCGACGTTCGACTGGGCGACAGGAACTTTGATCTTGTAAATTCTACCATAAAAATAATAATACGAGTCGCCGCTAACTGTGGTATGGGCCGGGCACCTTCAGCATCCAGTAGTATCGCGGCCTAACACGGATATATGCGCCGAAGCGCTATACACATTATACCGAGTATAGCTTGTGCGTGTGCGTGTGAGAGAGAGAGAGAGAGAGAGAATGATCGGACGGACGAGGAGAGAATTGGGTAGGGAGGTGTGTCTTTGAGGAACGACGCAGACGAGGAGAGACAACGGAAATTAATCGAACGACATATTTTTTATTGCCGGCCAATTATCCAAAGGCGAAACACCAATTTTTTTTCAACCACGGACGAAAAATAAAAGGAATTGTGAAATAATGCAACGGGTCGGAAGAAATAAAAAAAAACTGAAGATATAAATTCATTTGTTAATTGATTTATTCATTTTCAACATTTTTTAAATTTTATCTGCCATTCGAACGTCGACCAAGAGTAGATAATCACATTTCACACACACAATATTTATAATTTTTTATTATTATTAAATTATTTTTCTGGGCGCACTTGTTGACATGCCCACTTTCTTCCGGAAAGGGCATTTCATGCATAATAATAATAATAATAATAATAATAATAATAATAATAATAATAATAATAATAATAATAATAATAATAATAATAATAATAATAATAAATGTATGGTCTTATCATTTATCATTATTGTTGTTATTATTATTATTATGCATGAAATGCCCTTTCCGGAAGAAAGTGGGCATGTCAACAAGTGCACCCAGAAAAATAATTTAATAATAATAAAAAATAATAAATATTGTGTGTGTGCAACAGCAGTATCTTTTCTAGATTGACGTGCGGCTGACAAATAAAATAAAAAAATGTTAAAAATGAATAAATTGTGAATGATTAGATAGATAATTTTTCATAAGAAAAAAATTACGATGGCGGGGGGGGGGGGAAGTGTTCGATCGAGGCGGTTGTCAATCTCGATGTCACTGTCGGTGCTATTAATTTTCCTCGGGACGACACATTGTCGAGCGGAAACGCGAACAGAATACAAATCGCCGGAACGTTTTTCATTAGTTTTCTCTCCGTGTGAGTCCTCAATGACGGTGTCTCTGTCTCGCTCACCGCGCAGGTGTAATTCCGCGAGACATCATCATTACGCGTATCCGAGATAACGGTAACGAGAGAAAGACCTCTGGTTGGCCTTGATTCGAGATTCTCCCATGCCGGTTTCCTCTACACCCGCCCGGCCTCCCCCCCTTCCTCTTCCGAAGCCCCATTCTCAATAAATAAAATACCGTAATTTTTTAGTATTATCCTCGTGTAACGAACGTTGCACTCGATGAACTTCTAGCGACACTTTTTCTCGTTCCATTACCTTTTTGTTTTAAATATGCAAACGATTCTATCGAAATACAAATCACGAAACTTATCGGCTATTGGAACATAAAAGTAACGTTTCTATGTCGATTATAATTTTTCGTTAAAGGTAGAAAAAAAAATCTAAAAATTTCGTCACTGCTAGTGATGTGTTTTGAGAGGGACGAGACGAGCAATATAGTGTTATATTTCGTATGCAAAACGATAGAATGGAATATTTTTGCAATATATAAACTATCCCATCAAAATATAAACCCGAGATTTATCGGCAATTCCAAAATAAAAGTAACGTTTTTATGTGGATTATAATTTTGTCTTAAGGGCTGAAGAAAAAAAATCTAAAAATATCGTCACTGCCAGTGATGTGTTTAGAGGAACGAGACGAGCGATGAAGTGTTATAAGACGGATGCAAAACGATAGAATGGGGGTACCAACGCTCTGTGGATGCCATCCTCGTTCGGGCCCTCAAAATCTTTGGGTTTCCTTGCGACTCTCGAGGTCGAGGTCGCCGGGGAGCGACGAACCGTGATACCGTCAAGGGCGAGTCTCGTGTAGCTAGACGACATTGCTTTTTGTGTTACTCTATATAGCGTATACTACAGCGAGTGTGTACAAACAGCCGTTCAGCAGTCCGCGACCGCCACCACCACCTCGTCGAGGAATCCGGAAAAACTGGTCCGACGTTCGACGCCGCATCGGATACGACCGGCAGAGCTCGCGCCAAAGACCGAGGCAAACCCTCCGACCAACACACGTACGGCCGCGTTATAACAGAATCTCTTCGGCACGCGTACTATCTATCGTACTGTCTATCGCTAGCGGGAGTCATACACATGGCGCTTCGGGACTTCCGTTCCCGGATGAATATTATGCGATAATGTACACACGACACCGTTTTAACCACCGAGTTTCTTCTATCTACTCGCCTCCTTCCGGTATCGAGCCACGCACATCGTGTATTCCTCGTCTCTTCGTGATGTTTTTCGAGCTCACGATCCTATCTGGCTTCGAGACGAGAATATTATATTTTATTGATCACTGGCAGATCGTTGCGACGAGGGCTCTTCGCGCCCTTGCTATGGACGGTGAGATTCGGAAAACGGAAATCTAGATTTTCGGAGATTTACCAGAAATACGTCATATCCGGTTTAAAAATCACACGTATCGACCGAAAATGACGGCACATCGGAAATACGTCACTTTCGGTCGAACAATGTCATTTTTTAAATCGGAACTGACGTATTTCCGGTATGACGTCACTTCCGGTCGAACAGTGAGATTTTCAAACCGGAAGTGATGTACTTCCGGTCGAGCAGTGAGATTTTCAAACCGGAAGTGATGTACTTGCGGTCGAGCAGTGAGATTTTCAAACCGGAAGTGCGGTATTTCCGGTATAACGTTACTTCCGGTCGAACAGTGAAACCGGAAGTAACGTATTTCAAACCGGAAGTACACTAGGGCCTCGATTTGTGCGGCCCCGGTTTCCGCAGCAGTCCCCACCACGGAGCGAATATCGATCGACGCAGTAAGCTATTTGCCATGCTCGTCAGTTAGTATGGGCGGGGCGTGCGCTGCCTCGATTTTCGTGGGTGTCAGCGGGAGCCGGTCCCGCCGCTGTTCATGAAGTCGAGGCCCTTAGTGTACCGTATTTCCGGTCTGACTTTACATCCGATCAACAAAGGTGATTTTCAACCAGAAAGTGATGCATTTCCGGTATGACGTCACTTCCGGTCGAGAAATGAGATTTTCAAACGGGAAGTGACGTATTTCTGGTTGAAAAATGAGTTTGCACAACATAATATAGTTCAGGGTATCTCGTTGTGAGAATGATGGTCGGTCGGCTAAATAAAATCGATAACAGTGCGGTTCTGTTGCCCTTGGAAATGTCCCTTGCGTTCGCCGGTTACGATGTAACGGCTATTGTAGCGCACGTGAAGTAACAAACACGCGAGACAATCGCACCGATGAACAACGACGCAACGTTGGAAGATGTTTTCAAAACTATATAATTTATACCCGGTAACTCAGTGGTATTATTAGATGATTCGTAAAAACAAATTAAATTAATTGACGTGCCGTTGCATAAAAACTGTGACGGTGGATCAGATTAGTAAATTCGCTCGTAGTGTTGTCTTCGCTCGTAATATTGTCTCCGCGCTCCACACGTCAAACCGCACTCGCCACACCGCTCTTCAATGTCGCACGGACAGTGTTGAAAACGCTGGGACAAAAACTAAGTAAGAATCGCAGAAGATTAACATCTTTATCGATCGATAAATCTCGTCGAAGTTTCGGCGCACGGACAGTGTTAAAATCGCCAGGACAAAAACTAATTAATAATCCCAAAAGATTAACATCAATTTGCTTCAATATAGATGAAGCTTTGTTTTGGTAAAAAAAAAAAATGTTCGATGTTTTAATGAAAACGTGTTCAGAATGTTCTGAAACATCGAAAGATCACATTTCTTATTCATTTGTTTTAATATCTTTCGATTAATCGATAGACCTCGTCGAATTTTCGATAGTGCATGACAAAAAAAAATAATCCGAACGATCGAATCGTAAATGCAAAATAACAAACTTTATAAACGTGATTGAGTATGGTTACACTGTACATGTTGTGCGTATCCTATGCGAAGCGCATGGAGCGTCCGTTGGGCACTTCGCTTATCAGCCGCGTCCGCATAGATCTCGGGCACAAAGGAAAAACGAAGTAAACAATACCGGTCGCGTGAAAGTCAAACGGCTCGAGAGCCTCGACGCGAGGAAGAATCGAACGTTTCGCGAGAATCGAAAGAGCGAACCGACCTGGTCGAGGCTTCTCGACGATATGGAAAGTCCAAAGCGGGTCTGGAAAACCTCGTTGAAAGTACCGTGCTTATCCTCACGACGGTGAGAGTAATTTTTTCCACGCGACCCCGCATACGAACCGCTCAGAGGAAGTCGCGCGCTCCCCTCAAGGAGAATGTTCTTTGAATGAAGTTAAAAAAAAAGAAAGGTTGAAACAGATTTGTCGCGTAATTAACGATTCAACTGGAGCAGCACCGATCGTCAAAGGTCGTTCTAGTTTTTACGAAAAGCTCGAAAAAAATCCAAAAAAAATATATCATTGAACGAGGCCTCTGTACTCGTGGCGCGCATTACGTGCAATTGTTCGGATCGCGGCGCAGAGACCTCGACGGAGGCGATACCGAAGGCGCGTCGAGGCCCAGCCGACGGTACAATGTTATAACGTGCGGTTTAGAGCCGAGCGTACGCTGCGATCCAAAGAATTATCACTAAATTGTACATCCGCTAATGCTTTGCTTTTTCCCGAAAAGTTTACGGTCCCCGAATCGCATTTATTACAGATTTTGGTTACCGACTGAGTCATTTCACATGTCCTTAAGGGGAAGCGAAATATCGCGGTCGGTAATGAAAACTGCAATGAACGTTTCTCAAGGGTGCTAATTTTTTTGAGGAAAAAGCAAATTCGAGCCGGATGCACACGGTGATTTCACATCCGGCCCGAATTCATCTTTTTCTCAAAAAAATTAGCACCATTGAATAGTTAAGAGCAAGTGAAACCATTGGGTTTCACGTGGTCTTAAGTAACAAGTCTAAAGAAAGTTAAAAAAATTCGATACAAGAGTGGTAGAAACAGAATCGCACTATAATTCATTCGGCTCTAAAGCGCGTGTTATAAAATTGTCCCGTGCGATTATGTGCGATTATTGTACAATTCTGCTTCTATCACGCTTGTATAGACTTTTTTTTTGTGTCTTTCGGTCTGTTACATAACGCTCGAGGCCTTTGGGTCGTTAACGCTTCGATATACTATGACAATATCAGCGGAAGAATGCTGATCTTGAGGTCGAATATTTGTAAAAAAAAAAACACTCATTTAACGAGGGCACATTATGGAGAATTGTTCGGATCGCGGCGTAGAGACTGATGGACGGGAAAATGTTATAACATGCAGTTTGGAGCCGAGTGTATTATGTATTGTACGATTCTGCTTCCACCACTTTAAAAAAAATGTTTTTGGTTCTGTTAATGCTCGAGGTCTTTGAATCGTTAATGCTTCGATACTGCGACAATATCGGCGGAAAGAACATTGATCTTGGCCTCCGAGTAGAAACTGGTATGATTTATGCCCCAATTACGGAGATATTCAGGTTCTTTTTTAAGGACGATTTTTCGAGTCGCCATTATTCATACTTGATCTTGCCCTCCGAGAGGAAACTGGCGCGATTTATGCCCCAGTTATGTTCATAAAAATATACAAGTATCGTATTTATTTTCGATTGTCCTAATTATGATTATTCATACTCGACAGTGCAATTTTTTGCTGCAGTTTTGTGGATAATCATATACAACTTTTTACCATTTATCTTCGTTAAGTTTTTTTTTTTTCCTTCAGATTATAATGATTCACTCTTCGGACGAGCGGTCGACAAATGTACATTTATATTTACCGACCGTAAATCCTGGCGATATAAGTGTAGGTCATTTTTTATTAATTGCTTTAATTATTATTTTTTTTTAATAACTGTAACTCCCGACTCAAAATATTATGATTAGATCAAGAGACGAGATAGCAGAATAGGAAAAAGAAAGGAGAAAGTAATAACACGCTCGGCACGATTTACACGACCAATTATGTCTATGTGTTTACATTCAATTATATATATATAGATGTATAAATCTGTATCGTACGATTGGAATTAAAGAGGCGTAATCTCCACTCGGCAAACATTGAAGATCGTTCCTTTTCGACTCACTTCCTCTCTATATATATACATATATATTTTTTTTTTTTTCAATCGGATTTTCTCGTTTCAATTTCGTATAAAATATGAAATTTCTCGCTTTCTCGCACACCGGACAATCGCGCGATTTCTTCGATTACCCGCTTGGGTCACTTCCGACAAAATTTCACAATTTCAAATATCCGAAGAAAAAATTCCTTCCGTTGTACAAAACGTACGGAAAAATATGAAAATAGTCACTTCGTCACTTCGAATGTCGGCGAATGTCCGCATCGCTAAACTGACGCGAACACGATGTTCTTATCTCGTGTAACGAACGGTAAAATTAGGTTCAAGAGAGGGGAGGAAAATTTAGTTCGACGTGTCGTGTGACAAACATATTGTAGTTTCAACAATTTTTTTTCCCCCTTTTTTTTACAAACTCACGATTTCACTATGTAAGTGTAGCTGAAAATTTCGACTCACAAATTGATCTTCTCGTCGTCCATCGTGCACCGCGCTATAACAAACGCGCTCCCTCGAAGATGAAGTGGGGAAAAAAAAGAAACTGTCGAAGAAATACGCTGACCGAGGGAGTATTATTCAATTCGATATTCCGAGTTTTGTTTCGCTTCGCAAACTGGCGGAGACTCGGAAAATGGAAGTGGTGCACACGCCACTGGTTAAATAAACAAAAGGAAGTCGACGTAGCATGTCTCGTCTTCGAGGAATGACCGTCCGATACGTTGTTTGGCCAGATAGCTTAACTCTCCGGCGCTCGAGAGAGATATCGCCCAACACTTCGGAGAGCCCTCTCGTTCTCGGAACGTCTCCTCGCACTTTACCGAACCTGGGGACTCGAGGCACGAGCTTCGACGATGATTTCAAATTTTTGTTTCGTATCTGCGGCAGTAGTGGTAATAATACACCTATCGTTTCGTCACATAGAGGCTCGAAGATAAATCGAACGATCGATTACGATTGTCAAAAATTCTCTGAGCTTTAAGGAGACAAGTAAGTGCGGGGCAAAACGGACTGGTGTTCTATTTTTCAGAAGACTTTTTTTTCATGTCCCCTCAAAAAAAATGGTAAAAAAATAATGCTCGGTTTTGCCTCTTTTTCTACCTCGACACAAGCAACCGAGTAACGATTGACTACTTCGGCGGTAAAAGTACATGGAGAAATATTCTATGATTGAACACCTCATTTTTCAACCGGAAGTGACGTCATACCGGAAATAAGTCACTGCCGGCTTAAAACCTCCATTTTTCGACCGGAAGTGACGCAATACCGGAAGTACATAATTTTCGGTTTTAAAATCTAATGTTTCGACCGGAAGTGACGTCATACCGGAAATGCCTCACTTCCGGTTTGAAAATCTCATTTTTTTTAACTGAAAGTAATGTCATAATGGAAATACGTCACTTCCGGTTTGAAAATGTCATTTTCATTTTACGATGAGAAGTTTCGAGATCTTGGAGAGGAGCGTTCACCGGAGATAGACCGATTGACGTTGAGCTCGGAGGCGAACCCACGCTCTTGAAGATAGCGCGGTTTAATGCAGGAAATAGCAGAGTAAGAAGTCATTTGCATTGTGCAAGAGAGATATGATTGCAATCTCGCGGGAGTGACACGGTTGCGCGAAATGTTATGCGCGATATCGTTACGAATACGTGTATACGCCACCGTAATGGCGCTCGAGCTTCCTCTAAGCGATGGGACGAAGGGAATGCATAATCGTCTGATAGATCGGGGGGGGGGGGGGGGGGGGGATTTTGATATTTCGATGATAAATTTGCTTCACACTCATGAATCGAACGGCCAAGATGCATTCGGCGAAATTACTTTCAAAAAATGCTGCGTGTAATTTTTTTTCGTAACGTTTTGGCCCTTATTTTATCGTATGTGCAAACGAGGTCGTAAAGAAAATTCCCTTAAACGCCCTCGACGGCAAATTGAAAAGTGCATTTTGCAAAAAATTATTGTCACAATATGCTACGTGTAATTTTCAATTTCGCAGAACTTCTCCTCTTATCTTATCGTACGGACAAACGAGGTCGTTAAAAAAGTCTTGAACGCCCGCCGACGGAAAATAGATGCAGGGTGGTAAAGAAAAGTAATAGCATAACGGTATTACTTTTTTTACGGTGTGTCCGATAATTCGGAGAGCGAGAACCGCCCCAACAATTATACTATATGTAAAGAGTCAAGAGTATCGCGGTTCACTGTACGTACCAGTCAATCGCCGTTGCAATTGTTTTTCGGTGGCTTGGAACACTATCGTTACCTGATTCTGATTTCAATATCGAATAGTTAACCATATTTATTTATTTATTAAAAATATATATATATTTATTTATTTATAAACAAAATTTTAACACCATTCCTTCACTCGACGTATCGTAGGGTCGTGTGACCTTGGATCGGTCCAAGGGGCAACGCACATGTATCATACGCGATCGAGACACAAGACTGTCGAACAGTAAGAAAACACCGTTCCGGCCGACGGCACGCTATTGACTCACGCTGCGATTTGCAACTAAGTAAGTGTCGTTTGCTTATCGAAGCAACGTTGTTGACAATTTAACCGCCTGAGCTTCTATCTGCTGGCCACTTACGAGAGACTGCATCGAAATCACTTCGATGAAGCTGCAACGATCGATGATTACGCGTATGTATACCTATAGTTCGTCGTTGCAGAGGCGAATAATTATCGAAGAGGTGAAATCAAAGTCGTCGAGAGGAGAGACTATTTATGCGCGCCTTGAGATTCACGAATCCGGTTCTTTCGATCCCACAGCGGGTTGGCAACCAACACCGGCGTTTCGGTGTGATCGACCGTTGACGAGATATCGCGAACTATTAATCGCCCGTCATTATCGCCTTTTCAATGAGGGACGTGTTCTAAACACAACAAAAAGATTGTGTACGCATATTTCGGTCAATTTATAATTATAATTATTATTATTTGTTCGTAAAGAACTAATTATTCGACCTAAACGCGTGAAATCGATGAAATCGATCGATTAAGTTGAGTTAAGTTAAATCATCAAGAGAATCAAGAGATAATTTAGGGGGGCGCCATGGGACGTGGTGGCGCGTGGACGTGTTTTGGGTGGCGGCGGAAAAAACAATGAGCTTAGAGAAACCAGTGGAAGCAAAATAAGGGAAAGATAGCGTAGAGTGAAGGGTAAGGAGAGAAGAACGGTTAGAGATAATAAGTTCGGAAGGAAAGGTGGAGAAAATGACGAAATAGACCGGAATCAGGAACAGTCGTGAAAGTGAGGTTAGCTGAAAAACCAGGAAGAGGGGAGGCAGACGCGGGTGCCGCTATGGAAGAGCGGCAAGACGGAAAGAAGGGCAACAACGAAATGGAATCGGCGGTCGGTAAAAAAAGAGAAGGATCGTCAAGGAAGTTGATGAGAGGATCGACAAACACCTCCCGGGAAGAAAGGCGAGTCGCGGTGCGGGCAGGACGCAGATGCGGTGCGACGAGAGAGAACGTAGCATATTTCTCCAGTGGAGGCCATGTGGAAGTGTTATTTTGTTAAAAAACCAGGAATTGTTAAGAACTGGCAACGGTTGCCTCGGAAGAATTTGTGGCGGAACCGGGTACAGTTCTGTCGAAAAAACGGCTGGCAGAACAGGAACTGCTCCCTCGGAAAAACTTACGATCGAGTGGGGAACGGTCAAGGGATAACAAGGTAAGAGGAAAGAAGAGAACTGGAAAACGGAAAATACTGGGAAGGACGAAATTACGACTGAGCAGCAACGATAGAGTGCTACGAAACGGCGGAGAAAATTTGCAAAAACCGAGCTTGTGTCCAAGCCTTGATGGAAGGATGAGGCAAATGCGATTGGACGTTTTTGTGAAGAAAGAAAGCCTGGGGAAAAAGTCGCGTGAGAGCAGAAAACGGAAGCGAAAGAAGAGAGGGTATACAAAAGACAGTGCGGAAAAAAGGAATTAATTACAGGAAATAGCAATAATCACTAAGGGGGCACATTTGTATCGGAAGGGGATATATGTAAAAACCCGCCAGGGTATACATGGAAATAAATCTACTACTACTACTAAGAGATAATTTATGCGCGCCTTGAAATTCACGAATCCGGTTCTTTCGATCCACAGCAGGTTTGCAGCCAACATCGGCGTTTCAGTGTGATCGACCGTTGACGAGATATCGTCAACTATTAATCGTCCGTCATTATCGCCTTTTCAATGAGGGATGTTTTCTAAACACAACAAAAAGATTGTGTACGCATATTTCGGTCAATTTATCATTATTATATTTTTTTTCGTTCATAAAGAAGTAATTATTCGACCTAAGCGCGTGCAATCGATTAAATCGATCGATTAAGTTAAGTTAAGATAAGTTGAGTCATCAAGAGTCGAGATAATTTATGCGCGCCTTGAAATTCACGAAACCGGTTCTTTCGAACCGGGCTGGATTTTCAACCAATATCGGCGCTTCGATTCGATCGACCGTAGTCGAGATGTCGCGTACTAAATTGCCCGTAATTATCGCCTTTTCAATAAGCGAAGTTTCCTAAACACTACAAAACATTGCTGCACGTATATTTCCATACGTTGTGTTCAATTCATGATAAAAAACAAAAAGAGATTATAAAGAAATAATTTATCGACCTAAACGTCCGCAATCGATGAAATCGTTTGAACAAGTTAAATAACGTTGACAGAAACATGACTTGCCGATTAGCATCGCGCGACTCCTCCGAGTCGCAGTCTCTGCCGCTCGATATTTTTCTCTCTTGTTTTCAGTCCGTTTACAATCTACAATTTCAGAACCGCGTAAATAACACTGCGGTGACGGATTTCAGCCGGACATACGCGACGAATTACACGACCACGGCCAATTTCCTCTCGTCATCCACCAACCGCGCTCACCGCGAGTCGCACAGTTTTGTTTTGTTTTTTTTTTTATTTATTATTCTCTCTCCACTCGTGACCTTTTTATTCGCACGCGACAACATCGTAAAATGTGAAAGCGAGATGAGGTTGATGCTTTTAGCCGCGATAGTAGAAGCGCGCGACTCTACACTGCCCGAATAAATAATATAACAAATATCGCTTAAATAATAAATCTACGATAATATTCGCAGCGAATCTCCGATCGTTCCGATCGACAAACAATCGTAACAGTCCAACCTCGAATCTCCACGGAAATAAAAAAGCAAACATGCGGCGAACCGACGATCTACGGAGACTTTCGGCGACAATCGCCGTCGCCCTTTGTCCCGAGGCTCGGGACCGAATATCGAAAAAACGTGACTCGACGATTACCGATCTTCGTTGCTCGAACTCACACAAAGCTTTCCCGGCTCGTCCGAGAAACGAGCAAAGGTACGGACGATAGTTCGGTGAAAAGGAAAGTGTACGAATCACGGCAGCGTTCCCGATCGGTACGAATCGCGACGCGACGGCAGCGGCGCCGAACTATGTGTATACATGTATGTATATATATATATCTACGTAAATAAAACGTGCATGATAATTTACGGCATGTAGTCGTTCTTTTTCTTCCCGTCCATTCGCAGGTCGTCGGGCTGCGGCGCGATGAAAAACTGGTTTTCCACTCGATTTGCATAAGCAAACAGCTGTCGTTGTGTGCGAGAAAAACCCGCAGCGAGAATCGGACAACGATGCACACTACACGTGACCGCGGTCACGGTTCGCGGGAACTAGCCTGCGAAACCATCGTCGCCCGTCCGGCCAGGATACGACTGAAGATGTCATCACTGTTTCATGCCGATCCCGTGTGGCGAATCCCTGTTTACAAAAATCTCATTCGCCGGCTGTGCGATTGTCTCGATGGCGACGGTGAGGGGCGACTGACCCAAATCTTCTCGAACCCACGCTATCGTCTTGAATACACGAATCGCTCGAAGCCGAGACACGCCGAACGATGCGAATATTCCTAAAGACCAAAATTCTAAGCGCCGAGCAATGCGATGCATTTTGTTCTCGAGATAGCCACATTATTTTGTCGAAAGGTCGATCGGACGAATCGACGCGTGGCTGAAAACTTCTTTCGAATCGCCATGCTTCTGAAACTTAATTTTTCCGAATCGTCAAAATAGCGAAACTTAATTTTTTCTAATCGTCAAAATGCCGAAAACTTAATTTTTCCTAATCGTCAAAATGCCGAAAACTTTATTTTTCCGAATAATCGTCAAAATATCGAAACCTTTCATGCGAAGGTTACTCTTGGGAAATGCTAGGTGGCCGAACATAATTTTTTCCGAATAATCATTTCACCAAACTTCAGTTCTCCGAATCGTCAGTTTTCCGAATTTTCAAGCAATCAAATCACGGAATAAATAATATGAGCGAATAGTCCGAACCTTCGCTATATATCTGTATTCATGAAACATTTTCCGTTCAGTACGAAGCGATTCGGATAAATGATTTGCCGGATAAATGATGTTTATCCGAAAGAATAATGATTCGGAAGAATAATGATTCAGCGACTGGACGTTTGATAAATTATTCGGAAAAAATTACGTTTCGGAAGTTTAACGATAGGAAAGAAGTGCTTAAGAGCCGTGATTTTCGGCCGTACGACGACTCGGCCGATTGAAACCGGTAATATAATGTGGCCCCGTGCAGGACTTCCGGGGATAAAACCGAAAAAATGTGGTTGTTTTTTTTTAATCGCACAGCGGCCTCGATCGATAAAAAGATGTGATAAAATGAGCACGAGGCCGTCGCCAATCGCGTCGGGATAAATAAATCGTTTTTCTATCATTACGATTTACTCGCAAAGATCACTTATTTATTCGTTAAAAAACTAACGCTGATATCATACATTATGCAAAGAGCGCGGCATTCCGCACTCCCGACGAGACGATAAGAATTGTGTCCGTTACCTGTAAATACTTCTAGTCGATTGTGGAACGTTATTCACAGCTTTTTCTTTTCATGATTTTTTTTTCTTGTGTACACAGATTTGCCGAGTTTTCGTCAAAGTTGCGACGATAGTGGTGGACCGGCGATTCCGCGGTGTGTCGAGAACGTGTTTTTTTTATCGCCTTTAGTACGGTGATTCGAGGCTTTTTTTTCTTCGAACTTTCGCTTCGGAGATCGGCAAAATCTAAGTTTCGATTACTTTGAGACTTGAGAAAAAAAAACAGCATTTTGAGTTTATGTAAATTATTAAAATTTGATTGAATTTTGCAACAATTGCACTCTTTGGTAGCTACGAATTCGAGCTATCGATCAAGGCATTTAAAAAAGATAATAATAAAAAAAAATATAGATTTTGCCGATCCCTGTCCGATCACCTTATCGACGGGTACAAAAAGACCTTAGCACAAAAAGATCTTATAAAAAACGTTTTGTACAACTTATACTAGAATTCTTCCTTAAATCGGAGAGAAATTTTTCACAGCTCTTCGTGCTTGGCAGCTTCTTCTGCAATAAAAAGTGTTTTTTATTATTATTTTTTTAATACTAAAATCCAATGTAAGATTGTACATCATCGGCTAGAATAATCAATTATTAATTATTGACAATAATTAACAAAAAATAAAATGGTACCTGAATCTTTCACATCCTTCTCCAATTGCCTATTTTCGTTTTCGACCTTCAATTGAAGAGCCTTTATCTCCTCGTCGTAACCGGTCCATTCGGGCAATATTCGCATAGCTGCTTGCAATTTGGCTTCCTTCGTCATCGGATTGTTGCACTGAAAAAACCCAAATTTTTTTTTCATTTTGTACGAAATTCACTCCGTTCTCTCGCATGGTAATTCAATTATCAAGAAAAAAAAAACGACTAATCACAAGTGCTATCGACCGACGAATACCTTACGATCTGCCTTAATACGCGCGAAATATTTTTCGATGGCTTAGAATTTCGTTCGTTTTGCGTTCTCCTTACCAAGTCTATCGTCTTGGCGTATTGTTTGGACCTGTCGTCGC
Organism: Exephanes ischioxanthus; assembly: GCA_958510785.1. NCBI lineage: Eukaryota > Metazoa > Arthropoda > Insecta > Hymenoptera > Ichneumonidae > Exephanes > Exephanes ischioxanthus. The sequence goes on from OY294016.1 coordinate 4,772,555, forward strand.
ACCACGTCTCGCACCACAGCCACTCCTGGGGCAGAGTCTTGATGGCAACCTGGTGAATCATATTGTTCGGTAGATCCTGATCGAGATTCGAAAGACTGTTGGGATCCTGACTGAGAGCCTGATATTGGCCTCTGAGTCGATCGCCCGCGGCTATGCGACGGAAACGCTTTAGGTCGACGACGTACAGTGCGCTGATGTGATAATTTCGGCCTTGAAGATGATTTCTCCAGTAACCCTGGCGCCAAAATCTGTCGAACATCGATACATATATTTATACATACAATATTAACTTTATCGTCAAATTGCGGCATCAAATTTTGCTTCGATTTTTTTGTTTTCAATTCGCAGCCACATCGGCAACGCAAATACACCGAATAAATAAATAAATATTGTTTCAATTTCCATTTCACTTTCAATTTGCATATAAACATCAAATTGAATGTCAATTTTTATTTTTATTGTAATTTTTTTTTATCGCTCACACTATTCACTTGTAATTGGGCTTAGGCCGTTTATCGTGAAATAGTATTTTTTTTAATTTTAAAAATAAAAATTAAATACCTGAATCCATCCATTTCCTTCCGGCTATCGCAGAACGGTGTGTAAGCGTACGGCGCCCCTTCGAGATCCAAATCCGCGAGCTCTTTGAGATCGGCTCTGACCACCTGATCGGCATCGACGAATATTATCTTCTTGACGTCGAGTGGGAAGAGCACGTCGAGGAACAATATCTTGTAGCCCCAGATCGTTCGCTGCTTCTCCGTTTGCTGATGGAGCCACCTCGGCCACTTGTACTGCACGAGCTCGTACTCGAACCCGTACTCCTTAGCCATGTGCGGCAAAAAGTCCTGCAAAAAGTTGTGTTTCGTTACCACGAGCGCATCAAAACTACCGAACTTGATCGTTCGAGCTCGATAAACAATTTACCTTCAACGTCGGCGAAAGATAATTCTTCAGGAACCAAAATTTCACCGGTGTCTTCGTGTGCTTTATCACGCTGAGCATCATGATCTTGATGAATCTCTCGTACAGATGACCGGAAGCGAGCGAGAATATGTTCAGCCTCTCTTCCTGCTCTCCCGTTTCGTCGGCGTTGGTGAATGTCCTGTGGTTTTGGAAGAAACAAAAAGATTGTACTGAAATTTTTCATCGCTCTCGGAGAACTCGACTCTTTCCTCTTAATTAAGGGGGCACATCGTCCTTGACGTTGAAGCAGTCGATATTATCTTCTTCAAAGATCAGTAAGTATCTCTGGAGAACATTCGAAATCTTGGCTCGATCGGATATACGCAAAATAAACTAAACTGCGGACCTCAGAGTGCATCATCGACGGTTCTTGAATCGTCTTGAAAAATTGAAAAAAAAAATCTTGTTTTGGCGTGAAATTTTAGTGAATCGGTGTTAACCCTTTGGAGAATAATTTTTTTTTTACGAGTATGAAGTTTCAAATACATCGTTTGGTTATTAATGCAATTTTTTCTGAATTCAAAGAGATTTATCACCTGTGATACACTGTGTTTCAAAGGGTTAAGAAAAATAATTATTTTTGGACCTTAAAGTGCATCAGTGGCGATCCATGAATCGATATGAAAAATTGAAAAATATTTAAAAAATAAATAAAAAATCTTGGTCATGTGCGATATTCAGTGAATCGGTGTCAACCCTTTGAATAATAGATTTTTCTTCTTTTGAACAGGTACGAAGTTTCAAATACATCGGTTGGTTATTGAACCATTTTATCTGAATTCAAAGAGATTTATCACCTGCGATACGTGCATTGAAAGGTTTAATAAAAACAATAATTTCTTCTCCAAGTGCGATGTGTCCCCTTAACGTTATAAAAATGAAAGGTCTACGAATAATCTACATAGAAATGATGAGCTTACCAAAAATTGGAAAAGCTAGAACAGAACGGTTGAGAGGATAGAAATAATACAGCGCGTGTATGTCGGGAGCTTTCGGCGGTCGTTTTTATTTTTGGTCAAACGTTAGCTCACCTGGATATCGAGTTCCAGAGGCCGGAGCTCTTCTCGTCCTCGGAGAGGAGATCCATGTCGGCCTTGTCCGGTTTCTTCGAGACTTTGAGCTTCAGCACGTGACTGCGAAGCGAGCTGAGCAGGACTTTGACGTCGTTGCCGTTGTGTATTATGTCCTGGCCATCGACGCTCGTGATGTCGTAAATCTCAGCCGATCTCCCCTGGCGAAGACGCAAGAGCCACTCGCCCGGATTAGCTTTGAGCTGGAAGTATCCGAGATTGGCCATGACGATCGTGTCGACCATCACCGATTGGCTCTCGGTGCCGAGGGTGATCTGCAAACCCCTCGGCGGATTTCCCATGAGAGCCTCGAAGCAATGACCCTCCAGCAGAAGATGCTCGAGCTCGAACTCGCTGTGCACTCCCATCGCCACGTTGTCCAGCTTGATGTTGTCCAGATCGTAGACGCTGTTGACGACCTCGACCAGCCAATTTTCGGGCGCGTGAATGTGCTGCGTCAGCAGCGACGATGTCGGCAGCTTCGTGAACTTCGCGACCGCGCCGGCGAGCTCACCGTTCGCGGAAAATTGCAGCTCGGGCTCGAGTACGAAACGGTAGAAACTCTTCAGTGGCATGTCGCTGTTCTTCTCGACGCAATTGAGGAATATTTTGATGTTGCAGTTGAGCGATTTTTGGAGAGTCAGGAGTATCGAGCCGAGCTTCTGGGCTCCCCGGGACACCGGGTCGACGATCGCCATCAGGTTGAAGGCCACCTCGTCCGGATTCGTCGCTGGGACTTTTACGGCACTGTCGGGAGAAAATGTGAACTTTTGTTGATTAGGAAAAAAAATAGGACGCACGAAGATGCTGTTCGAAGTTTATGAATTTGTATGGTAACTATTTATTGGTGTCGGGTAAAATTTTATTTTTCGTACCTGTATTCATCACCGCGGAACGGCACGTCATAGCGGCTTCGTGTTTGTGGTCGCGGGACCAGCAACGACGATATCTGCATTATCGTGTCGTCCGACACCTCGTTTTTTTCTACAAAAATTTAAGAAAAAAATTACATCAATGCTATCTAATTATAACCAGAGCTGGACAAAGTACAAAGTATCATAAGTACTTGAAGTATTTCTCAAGTACTTTTCTAGACTTAAAAAATAAGTTGGAAAGCAACTTGCACGTGGTTTCCGCATTGTAAAAAATCGCTAACTGAAATTTTCGTAATTCATTGTTTTGAGGCTATTTTTAATCTACTCTTCATTTTTTTCGTTAAAAAAAAAATCCTTAAAAAAATTGCATTAAAAAAAATGAAAACTGTCCTTTTTCGTCTATTCTCGTTTTTTAAAGATATTTAAAAAAATATAAAGCACGAAAAAGGGTCGTTGTCTGCCCCTTCTCATTTTTTTTATGGGCTTTTTTTAAAAACATTCTTAAAAGCAAATTCTCATTAAAATTTTACTTATTAAAAAGTTTAAACAGTATTTGTACTTGTGTACTTGAAGTACTGAAAAGTATTTGTGTAATTCAAGTACATACTGGAAGTACTAAATAAGGAAGTACCAAATAAGTACTTCAAGTACTGCCCAGCTCTGAGAGAAACTCAGTTTTTGGGACTATGAATATACGAAATAAGATGACCCTGAAGATATCTGCACGACATCGATTTTCATCTTTGGCGAGTCTCTGTCAATGCACGTGCTTTAGGGAGAAAAACGAAATTGTTCGCTTGTAGAATTTTATTCCCCAAGTGAACTTCCCCGAACCAAGTTTGTGCTATGCAAAACACAACCGTTGTAACTTGTTGAAATTTAATCCTCATGCAGATATCTTCAGGGTCACGAAACAAGTTCTCTGTACCATAATCGTCATCGTCCTCGATGGCCTGGATCTTAACCAAGTTAGTCAGCAACTTGTCGCCGTAGGTGCTCTGGCTGAATCGCTCGAGCAGAGCGAAATCTTCGCTCGTGAATTCTTCGCCGACATCCAAGGGACCGATAACGCGTCCGTTGCAAACGATCGCTCGGCCATCGGTCTCCAGTTCCAGAACACTCTTTGCGTACTGCCGATGAACGCTCAGCGTGAAATCTTGCTGCTTCGCGCTAGTTCTGACGTCCTCCTCCTCGATATCAAAGTTTCCGTTCTTAATTAATTTAACAGTTTCCTCTTTGACGACGCGACTGATGTAGCTCGTGGCTGCTTCGCCGCTCAAAGTTTCGAGCGCCGCCAATACTATTTTGTTGACGGTGTTGGCCTCGGGACTCGCGTCGGCCTCGCTGTTCACTATTATCGTCAGCCTGACGTCCGCGTTCGATTCCTAAAATCGAATAAATCGGAGGTCAATGACATTTTCGGTGGAGTTGCGCCAATTAACATTTTAAGATCAAGTGAGATTTCTTACCAAGTACTCCAACGCGTCTCGCAACAATTGTCTACCGGATTTTCTCTCGAGATCGACCACGATCCAGAAGGAGTAGAGATGTTGAACACTCGTTCTTCGCGGGACCGACAGATACTTGCTGTGAGACATCAGCCACGCCGCGGTGTCCTGAGGACTCCAGCTGACGATGTCCTCATTGTCAGGCACCGCACCGATGAGGTTCAACCATTTATTCTTCTCGAGTTGGAGCACACGTTCGTTTAATCTGTAATTTGAGAAATTCGTGTCATTTCGATTGCTTATACAGGAAGTTTTGTTTGAAAAAAAATGTATTGTAAATTCTCTACCTTGGCATAACATTGGGCTGGTTCATGATAAAGTCTACAACGTCGTCGCTCTCGGTGACTTCCCCTCTGTAAACGGCCTTCTGCAACAGGGGTGTTTGCGTCATGATAGTCGCGAAAACGGCTTCCTTGAAGGACTCCGCGTCCAGGTCGTTCGACAGCAGCGGTACGCCGTTCAGCAGAGCCTGCGGGAATTTCTTGAATCCCGTCCGTCGTACGAAGTCGCTCGCCAAGTGGCGACCCACGTCGTACTCCGATTCCTCGCCGAGAATGTAATTTATGTTCGCCGAAGGATCCCGAGCGCGGATCGCTCTCTTCACGTCGTCAACGTCCGATCCCAGAGGTCCCAGGTAATTGCCCAACTGTTATAAACAAATGAAAAAAGTCGGCACAATTTTACAAATTTCATAGATAGTTTTGTGACTTTTTTCCCCGACTTCGCTGACATAACCACATTTCTTGCGTGCAACGCGGCCCGAAATCGCCTATTATTATCATTATATAGTTATATAATTTATATAGTTCAATTTTATATAATTTATATAATTTAAATTTATCGACGCAAGAAATGTCGTTATTTTAACGAAGTCGGAAGAAAAGTGTCGTATGCTACACGGCAGGGAGCGAATTTTCACCTCGTGTAATTTCTGCAAACTTGACACTCGGCGAAAATCGCGCACTTCCCTTGTAGCACAATATACTATTTTCGACTGCCAAGCCGAGCGATGCTTTACTCACATCCAACAGAAAGTTTAGAGCTTCCTTGGGGCTCTTCGCCTCGGCGAAATAGTGATAGGCGTTATTGATGGCGACACTGGCGTCGGTCAGGCCGGTAACGGCCGTGTCGTAATTCGTCACGAACACAAAGCCCACCCGCAACGGTGCCATGTAAGCCGAGAATAACGACTCGGCGAATGTAACGAAAGGCTTCGACAAATCACTCAGAGGATCGATTATCAGTACGAGATTGTACAAGTTTCGTCGAATGTTGCGAAGCATTCCGGGAAACGTTGGACGCAGCAGAGCGGTCAGAGCCGGCGACCATCTGCTGTATCGGGCATCGTTCTCTATGTCGTTCACCCATATTATCGCGGAGTCTCTTATGTCTATAGCGAAATCTTGATTGTCCGCGTCACCGGAGAGGTCCAGGGCGAGCAGTTTATCCATCTTTTTGTTGCTGAAACCTAAATTGGATAGCAATTGATTATCGACAATTCAATTTAATTCGTAATCTTTCACAGCTGGGCAATACTTGAAGTACGCAAGTACTTTTAATACTTCAAGAATTTTTTTTTTTTACTATTTCAAGTACCAAGTACAAGTACGTTTTAAGTACATGTTCGCGTTAAAGATACATGATTAGTAGCATGACATCCTGTTTCTATTAATATATGATTAAATGTCTAAGCTTTTCAATAAGTATAATTTTAATAAGAATTTTTTTTTAATTCAATAAAAAAACAAGTACGGTAACCGCTTTTCGTTTTTTTTATGAATTTATGAAGAAAAGTGAGGAGAATAGACTAAAATAGCCTCATAACGACGAATTGCAAAAATTTTAGTTAGCGATTATTTCCAATGAGGAAGCCATGTGCAAATACTTTGCACCTTGTTTTTAAGCCTAGAATAACGCTTAACGACGCGAACTTGATCACGAAAAGTACTTGCAAAATACTTTAAATACTTCAAGTACCAAATTACTTGTGATACTTTGTATTTAAAGTTTTTTTTTTTGTAATTTGTCCAGCTCTGTAATTGTTTTGTTATTTTTATAGCATAAACCAGAAAACAATCTGTGTAAGGAATTGAGAAGAGCGTACCAATTTTGTGAAGAGCTTCCATAACACGGAGTTCGGCCCGCAACGACTCCAGTAAGGACAAAACGTCGACCGACTCGAGATCGAAGAATAGTCCGTTTATGAAGAGAGCCGTGTCGGTTGGCTGAATGTGCAACGTCCCGAAGAATATATCTTGATTCTGCTTCATCTCCTTCTTCATCTCGTTGCTGACTTTGGTTCTTATCAACGATTTCGCTTGCATAGGGAAATTCTGGGCGATATCGGTGAGGACTTTAATCGCTTCGCCCGGCGGCGAAATCATTATTCTCTCGGCGGCCTGATGGCTGAGCTCCTGAAACTGCCAGACCTTGAGGGCGCTGATCTCGTCGCTCGTCTCCAACAAGTGAGTCTGGAACTCGTCCAGCTCGGCGTGCTTGTCGGGATAGAGCTTTCTGCAATTAATCGATTAATCGTTACGGAGAAAAAAATCAAATAAAATAAACGCATTATAGAGAAGAAAAACGCGCTCTCACTTCAGAACAGAAAAGTTTATTCCGTCGATCTCTTCGACGCCCTCGTTAACGGTCTCGGAGTCCGTTTCCGGGCTATCCTTGATGTCCGAGTCGTCCGTGGCTTTGTACTCCGTAGACTTCATCTGCAACTCGACGCCGTAGCCCGATAATCGTAACTTCCGATCTGGACGATTCTGAAAGAGAACAAAAAAATTATAATAAAAATAGTAATAAAAATCGATCCTTATAATTTATTTTTTTTCGTTTAATACGATAGTCGTCCGTACCATTACGTAATGTCTCAGCGTGTAACCGATCTTTTTTGACTCCGCGATAGACTTCAATTTTTCGTGAAAGGCGACGAATTCCGGCGTTCCAATCTCGCCGTACAGAACCACGTTCTTGGACGACTGTTGCGAGCCCGGGTAACGATGATCGATGCCGTACGTGTTCACCGGCTCCCAATCGTCCTGCGAACGAAATTTTTTTCACATATTGGTATAAATTTTTATCATCATTAAGGGAAACTTCCAACAATTTAAATTTACACGTGGATGTGTTGATTTTAATATGTGTTTCTATTGTACGTTTGCATTATGCTTGAGACTATTCATATATATAAATGGACATTGCCTGTTGATTATATACATAAATAAATAAAAATGAATAATTGTAAATTATATTTTTTTACAATTTTTGTTTTCATGCAATTTTTGTTTATCTATAAATTTTTTTCTAAGTTTGCTCTTACCCGATCCACCAATTTTTCTACATCGCCGACGGAGCACGAAAACTTGCCGCCGGCGTCAACGAAAGCCGGACAGTCGAGCTTCGACGCATTTTTGTTTCTCGCCATTTGCGAAAACATTTCCACCCTAGCGGAGTAAATTCGCAGCGAGAGTCCAAACTTCAGTACGGACATTTCTACGGAGCTGAGAAACTGGCCGGCCAGTTTTATGACCCTTTCGTATCGCTCCTTGTCCGTTCCTGCAATAAAAAAAAAAAAAATTCCCCTTCACTCTAGATTCTTCGCAACGAACCTAAAATAGAAAAATAAAAATTAATTCTGTCTACCTGTGATGAGCACGTCGTCCCCCGTAGCAGAGACCGCTTCGACGAATCTCCAAAAGTAATTTGGATTTTCGTCTCCCAAATATTCCGCCGCTTCGAGGACGATCGGCGTTTCGCTCCATTTTGCGTTTATCTGCGTGCTCACGTATTTGTTTACCCTTCGATCGGCATTGGCGTTGCTCAGGCCGACGAGCAGCAAGCACAGCGCGTAGTGCCACATCTGCGAGACAAAAACAAACAAAGAACAATCACATCCGTCGACGGTGCACGTGCGAACAATCGCCCGAAAAAAAAAAATTGACGCCCAATCGGTTCGGCGGACTTAAGCAGAGAGTCAAGAATAAGAGATCATCGTGTTCCCGATGTTCGGATTTGGGACACGAGTGCATACTTCGATTAGGACGATGAAGTGACTTCGGAGCACCGCACTTACCTCGTTCGTTATCGCCGTGCGAATGACTAGTTTCTCATTATTTTTGTAGACCGGTGCGACGAAGGGTTAAACGTGGATGTTTCGCTCACCTTTTAATTCAATATAACAATAAATCTATCGAGTCGATAAGCGCAATACATGGGTAGCGACAACGACCAATCCATGTGTCGCACGTGCCGCGGTGAGCCACACAGGCACAATGGGGAAAGGACGCGCGAAATATAATAATCGCGCAGTCCCCCTGTCGGACGTTGAACGTAAATAATCGCAAACGATGCGCTACGGCGTAGACTCGTTAGGATAATCGTCTATAACGGTGTACGCCGTGAGACGTGCGGACATCGACCGGCAAGAGCATGTTTGTTTTATTTTATTTAAACGTAAAAGCAGCATCAAAAACAATAAAGATAGAAAAAAACACAGCGTCGAGGCTCGACCTATGGTTAGTTTTAACATCGATTGCAGGTAATGTTGAAAGTTGCTCCCAGCGATACAGAAAGTCCCGGACAGAATTGATGAGAACGCGCATGCGCGGCTCGCTCAGCTGATCAGTCGTGCGCAGCTACATACCGGGTTTGTTGCGTGGTATCGCACCTCGCGATTTACCAACAAGTTTTAGCAAAGGTTTTAATTCTTCGCGTCTCTGAGTCTCGAAAATTATTAAACTGTCGGTTGTCAGTGATTTGAAAAAAGAGTAAAAAAATGGGAGTTAGCGATTACGTGCAAACCTTGTCGGATAACCCATATTTCGGAGCGGGTTTCGGCCTCTTCGGATTGGGAGCCGGCGCGGCTCTCCTAAGAAGGCTCTCGCAAGTCGGAATTGTCATGTTCCGGTAATTGTCTTGTACGGCTCGAGTACTCGAACGGCTTGTTCTATTGTTCGCTTCTTTTTTTTAATTTCAGGCGACACTACATGATTACTCTCGAAGTACCGTGCCGCGACAAGAGCTATCAGTGGCTGCTGCAGTGGATAACGCACAAGGGCGCCAGAAAAACTCAGCATCTCTCGGTGGAAACGAGTTTCGAGCAGCGCGACACCGGTCACGTTAAAACTAAATACGAATTCATACCTAGCATAGGAACACACTTCTTCAGGTACCAAAAAATTCAACGAAATATCTAAAAACGCGATTCAAACACCTGTGGAAAAAATTCTTTTTTTCTAGTGTTATTTCATTTACTATCACTTGTTTTACTCAAGTTACTTTGGTGTTAGCATTGTGTCGGAAAAAAATGTACAAAGTCCTCAATTTTTTTTTAATAACACTTCTTCAGGTACCAAAAAAAATACAACAAAATATCTACAGATTCAATTCAAAGACCTGTCCAACAAATTGGTTTTTCTAGTGTCATTCAATTTACTGTTATTTATTTATTCAAGTTATTTTAGTGTTATTATTATGTCAGAAAACGATGTTTGAAAAGTTTGCAATTTTTGTTTTTTTTTTAATGCAGATATCAGGGCAACTGGATAAAAGTTCAGAGAACCAGAGAGCAACAGACTCTGGATCTCCACATGGGAATCCCTTGGGAAACCGTGCAGCTCACAGCGTTTGGAAAGGACAGGAGCATATACTTCAATATTCTAGAAGAAGGTTGATATTTCCTGGTATCCAGAATACACGTCACTTGTTCATGTCTTTTAATCTTCATTGTTTTTTTAAATCTGCCATAACAAAATTATTCGTATGGCGATTATATTGATTTTTATATAAAAAAAAAAGTAAAAAATAAATCAAGACGGAAGACTAACCGCTAAACGACATTTTACCGTGCATATATTTCAATATTCTGGAAGAACGTTGATATTTCCTGTTATCCAGAGTAAACGTCACTTCCTCATTTCTCTTAATGACAATTCGATGTTTCTTTGGCCTTCACTTTTTTATCTGTCGCAGCGCAATGATGTATACGATGATCGAGTTAGGTTGCGTCAATATTGAAACTCGTAAACGATATTTTACCATAAATTTCTGATCGCTTTACACGATAATTGAAAGTCATTTGCTTGCAGCTCGACAAATGGCGTTGAAGGAGCACGAGGGAAAGACGATAATGTACACGGCGATGGGAAGCGAGTGGCGTCAGTTCGGCCATCCGAGAAAGCGACGTCCCTTGGATTCCGTCGTTCTCGACACCGGCATCGCCGACAGAATGATAAACGACTGTAGAGAATTCATCGACAATCCTGGATGGTATAGCGACCGAGGTTATTTCGTGTAAAGTATCGGGAGGGTAGTCGATGGAGAAGAATCGAACGAGATTTGTAAGGGAAATATCTTTCGTACTGCAGGAATTCCGTACAGACGGGGATATTTGTTGCACGGACCGCCCGGCTGTGGAAAATCATCGTTCATAACTGCCCTGGCTGGCGAACTCGAGCGTGGAATTTGCGTGCTGAATTTGTCTGAGAGGGGCCTCACTGACGACAGACTCAATCACTTGTTGGCCGTTGCTCCGCAACAGACGATTATTCTGCTCGAAGACATCGACGCGGCTTTCGGCAACAGAGAAGAGAGCAAAGAGGGTGAGGAACACTCATTTTTTCGGTCCATTCGTGTTTTATTCAAGTAGAATAAATCGGGGTAGTAAAATGATTTTTTCAACAATGAAAATTGGAGGTTTAACACGTTTTAAAATACCTTTAAAACTTGGACGTAACCAACTCTGAAAATATCGATCTGAAGTAATTCAGGACTTTCGATATCTTCGATGCGTGATTTAATCGCAGCTCTATGAATAAAGATTAGCCGAAATCTCCTAGCCGATTCATCGTGAATTGTTAACGGGGTGGCAAAACACCGCGATGGTAAAAAAACTTTCTATCCGGCGCGTATAACGGTTGGTTTTGAAATATCAACCAAAAACCTCCGGAAGGTTGAAATCAGAGTCGGTTTGGCGCTCCAATCGACTGGTCAAGTCGGAGTAGATTGTCAGAAAGCAACCAAAATTGAACCCAAGGTTTTACGGTTGGTTGGTCTCTGAGCGCAAAGAGCTCATGAAAAAATTACCAAAATAGCAATTTTTATATAGACATGTTTTTCGTATTTTTTATAGTAAAATCTGCGTTCGATGGATTGAACCGAGTGACCTTCAGCGGCCTCCTAAATTGTCTGGACGGTGTCGCGTCGACCGAGGCTCGAGTCTTGTTCATGACGACAAATTACCTCGATCGATTGGATCCAGCACTCGTCAGACCGGGCAGAGTCGACGTCAAAGAGTACATCGGCTGGTGCAGCGTCGACCAGGTCGAACAGATGTTCCGCAGATTCTACCGGGGACCCGGCGAAACGACCGTCGCCGTCGCTCGCGAATTCGCCGAGAGCGTCGTGAGACACAACAGGCCCGTCAGTCCGGCGCAGATTCAAGGATTCTTCATGTTTCACAAAAATAATCCCGAAAAAGTATTGAACAACGTGTCGCAAATATGGGAGCTCACATGATCGACGTCGAGCAGTCGCGCACTAACCGAAAAAAAAAATTTACTGTAAATAGTATTCGAACATTATTTCTTAAAGTATTTCGCACACTCTTAAAAAAATGCAGTTGAATCAACTAAAGATTCGTGCAGGAACGTTCAAATAAATATTTAGTTGGCCGAGCAAAATATTTTAAGGCCTCAAAAATGTTTCGGTGAAATCATGGAAAAAAATTGTTTAACTGACCAATCTTTTAGTTGTACCAACAAGAATATTTATTTGAACGTTCCCGCCGGAACCTTCAGGTGATTGAACCGTATTTTTTTAAGCGGTGTGGTAATTGCTCGGGCTCGCTCAATGTAAGGCGAGCGTGTTTCGTTCATCGAGCTCCGAAGATGTAACATTTTTCACCCCAGTGACTAAACGCGGGAGAATAAAAGTACACGATTTTTGTCGTACCTCTTTCCGTTCGTCTTTTAATATAAAAAATTATCACTCACATTATGTATCACCGGTTATAATACTCTTGGAGCTTGCTACACATATAATGCGTATGAGATAGAATAGTAGAAAAAAAAGCATGACAATATATCTATCGTGCCCGAAACAGCGAACAATTGTTGTCTCGAGCTTCAAATAATTTTTTTTTCTTCGTTTAATCCAATAGGATCAGTCACTGATATGTAAATTATTTACATCGCGCGCTTCGCGGCGAATATCCAGTCGTACGCGGACCAACGTTGCGAATATTTTTTACATTTCTTATTTTTCTTGTACAATACGATATTTACGATATTTTTCATGAGATTTCTTTCTTTTTTATCTTCAATATCGTAATATTTTCGACGTTGTCCGGTCGACTGAAAGATGCGCCCTCGGCGCAATTGTACAGTTTCGTCTCCCTCGAAGATCATCGTAATGAGATCATGATCGTCGCAAGGAGTCTGCGGAGTTTTTTTTTTAGAAACTCCAGATGTACGGTTCGTAGTTCAACGGATCCGGTTGTTCCATGTGACTCGCGTGACTATTGCTGCTCACCATACACGAAGGATAAGCGACGCCCGGATTGACCTGGCCAGGTGGAACGGACGGCGCTATCGACGCTGCCATTCTGCAGTCAGGCCGCTGTTGCATCATCGGTCCCATGGCTTGCATGGGTTGAGGTCCGGGCGGCGACGGTCCCGGAGGCGCTGGAACGAGAGAAGCGGGTTGGACCGGCAGATCGTGCACCGACTGCATCATTTCCGGGCCTGGAACGTAACTCGCCACTGAAAAGAGGTTCGCGGAGTAAAATTATTATTGCGGAGGAAAAATTTGTTCTCGTCAACGAATTATTTTGATCTTAAACTCACGGGCTCCGTTGTCGTGAAACTGCATCGTAGCGGTTTCGGGAATCATGTTCGCGGGCGGAGAAACGATCTTTGGCTGCGCGGACTCCGTGTTTCGCTTCTTTCGCTGAGCCCTCTTCGGACCAGCGGCCGAACAGGAGACCCGCTTTTTCACGCCCGACGATTTTTTCCTCTTCTCGCTCGACAGCTTTGGTTTGTTCGGGCGATTGCCGCTCGGCTGCCACAGATGTACGGTGTGCACCGCGTTGCCTTCGCTGTAAATGAAAAATTGATTTTTTTTTTCAAACAACTAGATAAATGAGATGAATGAGAGCTGGGCAGTACCGGGCACTTGTTTGGCACTTTAAGTTAGTACGTGAAGTACGCAAATACTTTTTGAATAGCGTTCGTATAAGTAGTAATGCATCGATGAGTAGCATAATGTCCTGTTTCTATTAATATATGATTATCTGTCTAATCTTTTCAACAAGTATAATTTCAACGTGAATGTATTTTTTTTTAAATTTCATTAAAGAACGAGAAGGGTTCCTTTTCGTTTTTTTTTGCATGAAATTGTGTATCAAAATAATTTTCTTTATGAAAAAGGAAAAAATAGATTGAAAACAGTCTGAAACCGATGAATGACGAAAATTTGAGTTAGAGATTTTTTACAATAAAAATCTTGCGGTAAATTTTGTCTTTGTGCTTTGTGCTCGAGATATTTTTTTGGTGCTTTTCCCAGCTCCGAGATCGATTCAATCCGGACGATTATTGAGTCTGACCAACGGGCTGCACAGCCGAAAACGTACCCTTGCTTCTTCCCGAGTTTCCAACTGTGTATCCCAGCCTTGTGCAATCTCTCTCTAATCGTATCGACGCTGCAGTTGAGCCCGAGGGCGGGTGCGACGTGTTTCGCCGCGGTCAGAGGATGCTGCGTCGCCATCGCGATTATAGCGTCGTCCTGTTCCTTCGTCGTTATTCTCCGCCGGCCTTTCCGCTCCTTGGTCTGCACGTTGCCCTCCTTGTTCCAGCGCTCGAGCCACCTCTTCACCGTCCGCTCGGACCGATTTATCGCCAGGGCTATCGACAGAGTCGACAATCCCGCCTCGGACATTCCGATCATTCGATTTCTTATCTCCACGCTGGTTTCGAGCGTTCCCTTCGCCTTGCCGCCCTTCTTCTTTCGCTTCTCGTTGCTCGACGACTCCTCGCAATCCTCCTTCGAACCGTCCTTGCTCAAATCGTCGCCGTCCGACATCTGATCGTTCGAACTACTCGAATTCGAACAGCTGTCCGAACGGACGATTCTCCCGGGTCGACGAGTCGGCAAAGCTCTCTTAGGCCGCGAGGGAATCTGCGGCGGTTGCTGCTGTGCTTGGTGGTGAAGCTGGTGAGGCTGGTGCTGGTCGAGATGATGATGGTGCGACTGGAGCTGTTGCTGCTGTACTTGCTGCTCCTGCATGTGCTGCTGGTGCGCCTGTTCCTGTTCGGCCTGCCGCTGAGCCTGATGATGTTCCTGCTCGCGTTGCGTGTGCAACTCCTGCAGCTGCTGCTGAGGCGGCGGCTGATCGTGGCCCATCGCGTGCGGTTGGCCCTGCCATTAAAATCTGTATTTTAATAATCGTACGAAGATAGAACGGGTAGATTTTACGAAAAATGAATCGGAGCGAAATGCGATTTTTTTTAATACCTGAAATAATAAAAGTATTCGGTGTAGAATTTGCTGTAGCCTTGCATTAAATCGAGAGGCCAATTTAAAAAAAATGGAAGTTGTATTCTTCGAGATTCTACGGAAAATGAGTCTGATAGAAAAGCGTTTTTTTTTATGCACAAAATAATACAATTATTTGGTGTAGAACGAATTTTCTACCTGTTGATAGCGATGAGTGCCTTGCACTAAAAAGAGCACAATTTTTAAATTCAATTTTTAAAATCGAATGGACATAGAACGTGTGTTCTTCGAGATTCTACGGAAAATGAGTCTGCTAGAAAGGCGATTTTTTTGTATAGAATATAATAAAATCGTTTGGTGTAGAAATAATTGTCCACCTGCGGATAGTGATGACTGCCTTGCACTAAATCGAGTGGCCAATTCTGTGCGACGTTGAGGTCGGAATGATGCTGATAAACTTGCGACTCGGAGGGCTGAACGAGACCGAGAGCGTTATCGAACGGCGCTTGATTGTTCGGTAGAGTCTCGCTCGGGACTTGCATATCGCTGTTTCCTTGGGCCAGGGACGACGGGGGTTGCTGCTGTAGATTTTGCTGAGGAAAGACGAATCCCGGCTGGACTCCGGGCTGCTTTAGAGCGTCCGCGGGCGCCCCGTCGCCGACGTACACATCTCGCGCTCGTACTTTCAGAGATCGTTGTTTCTTCTTGGCCGTAGAGGCGCCGCTCTTTTTGCTTCTGACGCTCGAATCTTTCGTCGCTAGTTTCTTCTTTCCCAGCTGGGTACCCGTCGGCCGCCAGACAGCTTGCTGAATCGTCGCGCCGTCACCGTCGCTGCTGGGAAACGTCAAAATTAATTATCGTTTCCTTGCATCTTTGGCAGCACAAATAAAATACGAAAAATTACAGCGATCCAGTTACTTTTCGGATGTGACTCGTGGAGCGAAAAAGAAATATTGATCATTCTTTATCTCCGCCGATAAATGAAGTTTTTATTGACGAACAAATTCAAATATTTTTGTCCGATCTTTAATACTGTGCCATTGAAGGTAAACGTATATTAAAACTGTGAAATATGAAAACTGTGAATTCTCTGCATGTGTTTTCTGAAAGGACTCCTATTGAATTCTAACTTTGTGCAATCTCTCATTGAAACGTTAATCTCTCGTGAAACGATATTACAATCCTTTATGTCCGCAGCTAATTGAAGTTTTTATTGAACAAAAATGCAAATTTTTTTCGTCTGATCTCTAATAGATGTTGATTAAAACTATGAAATATCTTTGCGCGGCAAATCACCCTAGAGGAATTCTCTGCATGTGTTTTCTCGAAGGGCTCCAATTGTGAATTCCGGCTTTGTGCAATCTCTCCCTTATAGTGTCCACGGAACAGTTCAGTCCCAGAGCAGGAAGAACCGCTTTCGCTGCCGTTATGGGAGTCTGAGTAGCCAGGCGTATTATCGCCTCGTCCTGCTCCGACGTGGTGGCTCTCTTCCTTCCGCAGCGCTCCCTGGTCTCGACGGTGCCTTCCTTGTCGAATCTGTTCAACCATCTTTTGACCGTTCGTTGCTGAAATTACAAATTTTGAAAAATTCCTAATTGCAATGATAATCGAGCCATAAAAGTAAGTATTTTTTAAATGTTGAAAATTGAATTTTTCACATCGCTTCGTCATAAAAGTTGAAAATTGAAATTTCCATATCGCTTCCTCACAAAGGTTGAAAACTGAATTTTTCACATTGCTTCCTCATTAAAGTTGAAAATTGAAATTTTCATATGGATTCCTCACAAAAGTTGAAAAGTTTAAATTTTCATATTGCTTTCTCACAAAAGTTGAAAAGTTTAAATTTTCATATCGCTTCCTCATAAAAGTTGAAAGGTTTAAATTTTCATATCGCTTCCTCATAAAAGTTGAAAAGTTTAAATTTTCATATTGCTCCCTCACAAAAGTTGAAAAGCTTAAATTTTCATATCGCTTCCTCATAAAAGCTTCAAATTTCAATTTCCACATCGCTTGCTTATAAAACAGAAAAAAAAAATCTTTACGCAACAAAAAAAATTACCACAATTAAAGGAATCGACTTACCGAGCAATTAACGGCCGCCGCGATTTCCCGGAGTCCCAAGCCGGCCTCGTACATTCCGACCATCCGGTTTCGCAGTTCCGGTGTCGTCTCGTGAACACCCCGCGTTTTGCCCATTTTCTTTTTATCATCAAATCAATTTATTCAAACGATCGATTTTCCCACATCATTAAATCACATTTTACCGGTCGTACGTAACATTTTTGAATCTCACGCTACCGATGACGTTTCGAACGCGACGAGGCCACGTGACAATTGCCAATAGTTTTCCGAACGGATTTTTAAAAGTTTCATCCTTGCAGGTTAAACGAACACAACGATCGGGATGGATATCGTTGGAGATTCTCGACAAAAATTTTCCTCCGAATTTCGTCGGAGCTCACAATATACGCTCGCCGATCGCGTGCTTGGCTCGAATCGCGATTATCATCGAGCAGTCAACGTTTCTTTCGTGCTCTCGACATCGCCGCTTTGACAATGGGGACAGTAGAAACGCGTTCATGGATCGGATCCGCATCGGTTTACCGAATGAACGAGATTTTTCCAAGAAATTCACTTTTCGAGTTCGACGACCTTGCGATTGTATCGCGGGTCGGATTTGTCGAGACTGCGAGTTTCGCGAAGATCTTTCGCGTTGTTGCGAGCTTCGGTTTCCACTGAATTTCGAGGAATATTCGCGAGCTCGGACGAAAACACCTTCCAGTCAATACAACTCCAGCGCTGCGCGCAGCCGTAGATATTATTTTGACCCCGTGAACGAAATCGGATCACCTCGATTCTGAAGGAAAATCTTCATTTCTCAGCGAGTCTCTTCGCTCGAACCGTCGGAGATCAAACCCGGTCGTGGGATTTGCACGGTTTAAAAAAAATCTAATCGCACATCGTCGTTTTGTCGCGAAATGTATCATCGACGAGACGGTGGAGCGTCGTCAATAACAGTTCCGCGGACTGTACCGTCGCTCCGGTTGTACAGTCCGAGGCAATGATTTTGTCCAACGACTTCGCCGACTAGCCAAGTATAAATAGCAACAAAATTGTAACTTAAGTTATTCTCTGTTTAAAATGATAAAATGTATTGCTCTGTATTCCGTATTATTCATCCTAACTTATTATTTATTATTATTATTATAAAATGTATTATGCTGAGCTGTAAATCAGGATTTATGGTAAACTGGCAATAGAAGGAGAAATACGTAAGAAAAATAAAATTTAAATAACAATGGAGAGATTGATGAGTAATCGTCGCGGCATATTGGCTCGTAAGCTCTAGTTTAGTTCTTAGGTAGGCATTAGATGATTTTTTCTTTTCAGGATCACAAAGTATCCCGACTGTACCTGAGGTCCTCGGCGCCACCGGTACAGTCGGTGGAATTAGTTTTGTCCACGCGATAACGAACATAAATCCTAAATGTTTAAAAAAGGATAACTTAATTTGCTATTAGTCTATTAAGATTATAAAGTGTATTCCGTATTATTCATCTTAATTTTTATTATAAAATGTATTGTTCCGAGCCCTAAATCAGGATTTATTGCAAACTGGAAGTAAAAGAAATCCGTAAAAAAAAATAACAATGGAACGATTGATAAATGATCGTCGCGGCATATTGGCTCGCAAGCTCTAGTTTGGTTCGTAGCTCGGGCAGACGATTTTTTCATTTTAGGATCGCAAATCATCCCGAGACTGTACCGGAGGTCCTCGGCGCCACCGGTACAGTCGGTCGAATTAGTTTAGTCCAAGGCCTAAATGTTTTGTAGAGAAAAAAAACACCAGACCGACGATAGTTCAGTGTCCGTTAATTCGTAGACATTCATTGAGGAGAATCCAGCGGCGAGGAAGGTGTTTAAGAATCCGCATAAGACGCGACTTGAAACTGGAGGCGCATAACGCGTTACATGGACGATTGAGGTTGGTCAATATTTTGGCGCTCGACTGTACCAGCGAACGGAGGGTATTCGGGGCTAAATCGGCGCTCCTCGTGCACCTTCGACGCAATTATATTGACCCACAAAATCTGCGAGCCTCCTCCCCACTCTACCATTGTCAATTTCCGCGTAACATTAAATGCAACAGTTTCCAAAGCGATATATCAGTGCACCACGAAGAAACTCGTCTGCTCGCAGACGGTAACTTACCGACAGCGCGGCATGAGATTTTTTACAGGACCATGTTTACATTGGACGCTATTCGGAAAAGAAACATTGACGCTGACTATTAAATGGAAGCTATTGACGAAATTGTTCGTCTCTCAAATGGGATGAATGCTTTCAATTGTGGGATTCGAATTCAGTGAATTCGGCGAAGGGTAGGGATTGATTGGATTGATTGGATTTACGTATGAAAAAAAAGTATCGTTGAACATTGACCAGCTCGTTACGAGTTAAGGTTTAAGGCGGTACGGAATGCGAAAATTGGCTATGGTCAGAAAGTCGCAGGGTATTCGGCCGCGTGGCGTGTCAGCAACACGGGAGCACACGAGATAGAATAAATGGGGTCCGACACTAAACTAGTAGCATCCGCCGATCAAATCTGTCTGCCTACGTGCATGCGCTGGGAGTCTTCGAATGGGAACGGCACATGTCATCGCAGCTATATGTAGACACTCGGCCCGACTATAAAACATTCGATCCTTCGATCTGGCCGTCGCGAATTATAGGAGCTATTAATTCGACTACGACCCGCAAACCTCAATTACGATTCTCCCTGTTCTAGAGACTTGAATGTTTTCCGTTTGACGTTTTGACACTTCAAAGGAGCTAAAATAAAAATTAAAAAATCATCGGTCGATGAGTGCCGTGTATCGTAACATTGGTACCGCGTGCCGTTTGTTGTCTATCTGGGTAATAAGGGCTCGATGCAAGAATAATATAATTATTGAATTTTTTTTTTTTTTATGATGCACATATTCTTCGATCCGTCGGACTGTGTTGACTGTTGACTAACCTTCTATGTACAGCGTTCTGTATTTGGGCGAATTGTAATTGATGCAACCCCCAATTACGATTTATCCATCTCTACAGACTTAAAAAAGGTTTTCCGATTCAAGCTATAATTCTCAACTAACAAAAAAAAACATCGATTGATCGATATTGTACATTGTTTGTACCATACGGGCTTGATCCAAGGATAATATCATAGATATTACGATTCGGAGAAAAATATTCTCGGAATCGTCGGACTGCGTCGATTGTTGACAAACGGAGGACGCCGTGTTCGTTTCGTACGACGCACAATTATCCGGCCGGGTTTTCAGCTCGAGTTTGCAGACTCCGTGTCCCTCTCATCTCCGGCGCGCGGGCTCAGTCGCACCCTTGGTGGCTCGGCGTAGGTACACGGTCTCCGATTGAGAATATAGGCCACCGAATAAAAACATCGGCGAGCTCCGGTCACGTCGGGCTCTGCTCAGTTGAACTTCGCAGACGGTCCATGAAGTGTGCTCGACGGACCGTTTTAACGTTTTAACAAAATAATCCAATTTCGTTTTACCGTATTGGTAAAGGAGGTGAACAATAAGGGAGTTGAAATAAAAACCGGGAGAATGAAATACACGGTGGTCGTTCTTTGTCTGCTGCAAGCTTCGCTCGTCTACTGCGGGGTAGGTCGATACTGCAAGCCTCGTAGCTGACGCGTTGTCCTGACTGTTTACCGTTCAAGGATGTTCTCGAGCCTCGGATAAATAATAAATAGAATTTTTTTTTTTTAATTACTGCGATAGTTTTTTATTCAAGGGACTCTGCTCAGCAACGTAGTTTCAAGTATTTCGCTATTTATTTAATTGAAGTTTCAATCGACGATAAAAAAAAATTAATATCGATCGCTTTTTAACAACGTTAAATTCCACTAAAAATCATGTGTAAAAAAAAGGAAAAGTACTCCGTAAATTGAGTCTGGTCCGGCTTTCCACGTATAAATGTTTATCTTTGGAGCTTCGGATAAAGAATAAGTAGAAATCAGTTAAAAAATTACCAGGATCATTTTTTATTCAAGGGACTCTGCTCAGCAACGCAGTTTCAAGTATTTGGCAATTCACTTAATTGAACTTTGACAAAAAACAATTAATGGCGATTATTTTTTAATAGCGTTAAATTCCACTAAATATCATCTGTAACAAAAGGGAAAGTTCACCATAAATCCACTTTGGTCCGACATCCACGTAAAGATTGTTATCTTCGGAAAAAAATGCCCGTTTAGTGGAAATTTTTTTTTTTTATTGTCATTATTATTAAACTTTATTGAACAAAAAAATAAAATGAAGGAACGCCTTTTTTTGTACTTGATCGAAAACACTTTAGATTCGTCCAATTCGTTTGTGTAAAGATACACGATTGGGCAGGATCGCTCGATAAGTTAACGTATATATTTTTTTTAATATTCCGATTTCAGACACGGCCAAGCTTCGTTTCGGACGAGATGATAGCGGTTGCAGCGAGCGTGGTGAACGCGTGTCAGACCCAGACAGGCGTGGCTACAGGTATCGTGTTGTTTTCTCGTTGCCCGCTCCACCCAATTCACTGGCACTTTGCCAATCGCCGTTGATAATAAAATCTACATTTATTTTTTCCAGCCGACATAGAGGCCGTGAGAAATGGGCAGTGGCCGGAATCGCGTCCATTAAAGGTAAAAGAAAAACATTTACAAAAAATAATTACAATTAGTTTAAAAAAAAAACAAAAAATGTTATTTCATTGAATTATTTTGATCGAAGCTGAATTAATTCAACGCGCATTAATAAAATACATGTATGTACATAATTCCGGTGCTACTTGTGTTGTCTGTTAAATTGAAATTAATTAAAAATATTAATTTCACAAAATCCAAAAATGTTATTTCATTGAATTATTACATTTTTATCGAACCTGAATTAACGCGCATTAATTAAATACATGTATATATATATAATTCTACTGCTACTTGTGTTGTCTCTTAAATTGAAATTAATTAAAAATATTAATTTCACAAAATCCAAAAATGTTATTTCATTAAATTATTACATTTTTATCGAAGCTGAATTAACGCGCATTAATTAAATACATGTATATGTATAATTCCAGTGCTACATGTATTGCCTGTGGGAGCAATTCGGCCTCGTGGACGACAAGAGGGAGCTGAGCCTCAGCGGCATGCTGACTTTCTTCCAAAGAATACCTGCCTACAGAGAGGAAGTTCAAAAGGCCGTTACCAAGTGCAAGGCGATCGGTAAATACTTGGGTATATATGTTATTCGTTTTTTCTTCACCCGATTATCACTGCGACGCTATGGGTGCGGTCGAAATTTTGTGTTTGATGCTTTGTATGATAAAAAAAAAAAAAAAAAAAGTTGCACGAGCGCATGAAGTCACTGTAATGATTGTTTTCTTTCGATTGCACTCGAAGAGCAGTTTTTCACAAAAAAAAAAAACAAAAAATATTAATTGATTTTTTTTAATTCGCAGCTAACGGCGACAACTGCCAGTACGCTTACGAGTTCAACAAATGCTACGCCGAATTATCTCCACGGGTGGGTTTAACGATCTTAAATTAACTGTCCTGAAACTTCATTGTAATTGATTATACCATTTTTTTTTCCTTTTTTTTTCACTGTTCCAGACTTACTATCTATTCTGAATTAATCGGGACGACGAATAATCGTATTTGATAAATAAGAAAATCGACCAAAGACGAGGAAAAGAGGATGAAAAAAAGTACCCTAAATGCTCAACAAGACAATTCGCCGAATAATACTATTCGATATTAATGTTTTCGATTGAATTTATACCATGTAAAACACCTGTGCGTGTGTCGAATAATGTAATCCATTTTCGTATAACGATCGATGTGTGTGTCGTTTAAAATAAAAAAAAAAAACAAAATAAAAAAAAACACAATGTAATGTAACAGCCTCGAAGTTGACCGAGTGAGACATTTGCTTCGCAGACATAGCAATATTCGACGGAGACGCTGCGGGTCAATTGCTAGTTGTCAATCGCGGATATCTAATTTGTATTGTCACATCCGCGGTACAGTGTCGAGCAATTTTAGCCAAGTGTACAATGAAGCGATAATTTTTTTTTTTTCATTTAAAAAAACGTTGAAAAACTTTATATCACCT
This sequence comes from Exephanes ischioxanthus, assembly GCA_958510785.1. Classification (NCBI taxonomy): domain Eukaryota; kingdom Metazoa; phylum Arthropoda; class Insecta; order Hymenoptera; family Ichneumonidae; genus Exephanes; species Exephanes ischioxanthus. Next base: position 4,795,636 of record OY294016.1, read on the forward strand.
CGAAATTTGTGAAAAATAAGTTTTGTCATTTTTCGCATCAGGTTCAATGAATAATTGATTATCGGTGGTGTGAACAGCACGAACATCGAAAAATCTTTGCCTTTTTGTCGTTTTTTTCATCGGGACGAACCTTGACAACTTAATTTCGAGCGAAACGCCCAGTTCATCAACGACTATGTAACACAAATGGTGACTCGAGTGTGCAATTTTAAAAATGCAATTAAGAAGTTCCGGTGGTTCGTATTTAAGACCACCGGTCGCTCTCGAAAATCGAAGAGTTCTCGTACTTTGCTTCTCGGTGCACGACGATAAGATCCAACATGTCAAGAGCGATTCCTCTTCTTGGTTTTCTACTCGCCGTTGTGGCTGTGGCGGTTCAGGGTTGCGTGAGTTTCATGGGCTTTGATCGTTTGGAGAACGGTGTTTCATCGTGTCGCAGAATTGTCTTTTAGTAAACGACTTAAATATATATATATTCTCTACGAGTCGACTGATGGACGTTTTTTTATTTGTATTTTTTTTTACCTTCTTTGAAGACCGTGAAATACGTTATTTTATTTAAATTCAATAAGGTCGTTAACCCCGTGAAGACGTTGTGTTCCAAAGTCAAGATTTAATTTGTCATGCTGCGTGAAATTGAACAAGAATATTTAAAAAATTGATCACCCGTATAGCACGAAATATTTTGAAATCATTTTAGAAATATTTTCAACCTTTCAAATCTTAAGAAATATTTCTAAAATATATGAAAATAGTGTTTTGAAATATTCTACTAAAATATTCCAAGGAAATTTTACGAAAGATTTTCACAATGTTTTTAAGACATTTTACAAATATTTTTTAATATTGATAAAATATATCCGTGCTGTGTTGGCAGTTGGTGGCAGCATCGTTTGGAGGACAACGATTCGCCGTGTCTCAGAATGGTCTTTTATTGAACAACTTAAAAAAAAATACATACTCGACACCCCGACTGACGGACAAACATTTTTCAAAATTCATTTTCAACCTTTGTTTTAAGACTTAGTTGGTGAAATACGTTATTTTATTTAAATTCAATAAGGTCGTTGACCCCGTGGAAACGTTGTCTCCAAATAGTAAAAATTTATTTTGTCCTGTTGCGTGAAATTGAACAACGATATTAAAATAAAAAAAATGTTATCAGTCGGTGCCAGCGGAATACACCGACCTTGCAGCAAAGGTGCGTGGAATCTGTATCGGGGAATCGGGTACGACTGAAGGTGAGTTCGGAAAACCAAAAAAAAAAAAAAAAAAACAATACAATTTGAGTTTGTAATAAATAATACAAAAAACTAAAAATTTTCTCGCAGAATTACGCTGTAGTGAACCTGCGACGAAATTATTGATATCTTCAAATATAATCGGGGTTTTTTTTTCTTTACAGATGTGATCGACGGTACATGCGATGGCAACTTCCCCGACGATCCTAAATTAAAAGCCTACCTGAAATGCATTGCCACCCAACTCGACATGGTAATAATAAGAATAATATTTGAAAAAATAAAATAAAAAATTGATAAGTCGAAAAAAAATAGTGACGAGATATGTCTTTAACTTTATCAGCTTAATGGAGACAGCATTAACTACGATTTAGTGATAGGTATGATACCGGCTGCCGCGAAGGATAGGCTCACACAAGCGGTCAACGGTTGTCGCGACGAGAGTGAGTGAAACCGAGCTCGAAACTTTGTGAATGCAAAATTAAATTGGTTTAATTATGAGCACAATAATTGTATTTTTTCCAGCTGGAAGTGACATAAATGACAAGATTTTCAATATTATCAAATGCATATACAAAGCCGATACACAGGTAAATATAATCCACATCGTCCCTACAGCACGCTATATTCTGAAATAATTTTAGAAATATTTTCCGTCTTTCAAAATCTTACGAAATATTTCTGAAATGTATGAAAACAAATATTTAAAAATGTTTCACAAAGATATTCCAAATAAAGGTTTCTCAAATATTTGAGAAACGTCCTTAATCTTTCGACACATCTGAAATGTTTCTGAAATACAGTGATAACAATTTTCAGATATTTTCGATTTCATGTTTCACCGAAATATTTCTACGCTTGTTTCCGTGTTTCATGCGGGTTGGTACATGCAAATTTGCCTGGCGACGCAGTCTTTGACATATTGCTGAAATGTTCAAGAAAACATTTCGAAAAAATGTCAACGTAAGATTCATGAGCGGCCGAAAAAACATTTCACAAATATTTTTTTTAATATTGGCAAATATTTTCAATATTTCAAAAAAAATATTTTCAATATTTCAAAAAAAAATATTTTCAATATTTCAAAAAAAAATATTTTCAATATTTCAAAAAAAAATATTTTCAATATTTCAAAAAAATATTTTTGAAACCTTTCAAAAATATTTCCGAGCTATGTGGGCACTTTTGGCAAAAGCGTTTACAAATATTTTGCCAGAAATCGAATTTGAGTACTGTTGAGGGGAAAAAAAGGAAAATTGGTACACGAAGCTAATTTTACTAATGTGTGTTTCAGGATTTCTTCATGCCTTGATTGGGCCCAGCTCACCGAGCAGTAGTGTCGACGAGATCGTCCGGGATGCCCGAATTACTCTATGTAGTGACATAATAAATAAATGATGCAATTTATGACAACGTACTATATTTTTATTCGTCGAATATACAAGACGATATCGCACGTAGATTTCATTACGATTTATACAATCGTGACAATCCAACGAATCTTTCAGTTGACATTTTTTTTTATTCATAATGACTCGAAACTTCGAATAATCTTATTCAATGTGATTTTACCCCAGCCTGTCCATTGCAATGCATTATGGCTGTAAGATCGGTCTTTGTATCGGTTAATATTTTTAATAAAATAAAAAAGTAGATTGTCTAGGATTGGCGTTAAGTTAATGAGAACTTTGCACCCAACATATTGATAACAAGAACCAAAGAGACGATGCACGTCAATTGCAAGTTATCGATCGTGGATCTCAAATTTGTAGAGTCATGCAATTTACATCGAGCGATATGAGTGTCGAGTAACAAAATGAATATTCAGTCATTGGGTGAAAAAAATGTCTGGGAAAATGAGAGAAAAAGGCAACGTATTTGCAATGAGATCGGCAAGACGTTATCGGTAAAGGATTATTTAACACGCGCAGGCCCGGTGTCCTCGATATAACTATGAACGATCTTGCGTGATCGAGGAAAAATAACGCTGAGAAAACGTTCAGGGTCGCCGTATTACTCAATGTAGTGGCACAAAAACTAATTATGCAATTTATGAAAAGGTGCTATATTTTTACTCGTAGAATATATCACACGACATGCCACATAGATTTTATTATCATTTGTTGATATTTTATTTAGCCACATAGATTTTATTATCATTTTATTATCAATCGTTGCAATCCAAAATATTTTTCATTTAAAGTAAAAAAACAAAAAACCCCCAAACTTCGAATAATCTTATTCAATGAATTGAATCTTATACAATGATTTGAATCCTATTCAATTCATTGAATCTCATTCAACGAATTGTATCTCATGCAATTCATCGAATCTTATTCAATTCATTGTATCTTATTCAATTAATTGAATCTTATTCAACGTGATTTAACCCCAGCCTATTCATTGTAATCTGTTTTCGCTGTAAGATCGATCTTGTTCAGTTAAAATGAAAAATAAAATAAAAAAGTAGACCGTTTAGAACTCGGCGATAAGTTAATGATAACTGTGCATCCAACATATTGATAATAAGAAGGAAACAGACGAGGCGCGTCAATTGCAAGGTCCCGACCGCAGATCTTAAATTTGTAGCGTCATGCAATCTCCATCGACCAATATGTAAAACCACTCGTGTAAAAAAAAAAAAATTCACAGTCATTGGGTCAAAAAACTTTGCGCGAAACTGCAAATTCTTTCAGCGGGTTTACGATGAGGTCGGTAGCGGAGACCGGGGCATAATGGCACAGCGGGGCAAAACGGGACAGTGAGGGCAAAACTCAATTTTCCAATAATTTTTCGATGCCCCATTTTGTCCAAACGATACATCCGGATTTTCAAACCCGTTTTGCCCCACGTGCCGTCATCGCCACCATCCAGTTATTGGTAAATTCCGTTTTATCCCATTATCCCGTTTTGCCCCGCTGTGCCATTTTGCCCCGCTCTCCCCTATGACGTTGACGGGAAAAAATCATTTAACTCGTGACGGCTCGAAGTCTACGATACTTGCCAACGATCTTACGTGATCGACGGAAAATAACGCTGACATCCTGGCAAACATCCTGGCGATTTGATTAATTGTCTATATCGCAAATAGCGCGGCATGTAATTAAAACTACCGAGAATGTTCACTATAAGAAGGCTAGCGTTTCGCTGGAAATCGACAGTGTGCACATTTTTCTTTCGAGTATACGTTCGACAACAAGTAGCAAAACAAAACAAAATGTCGAGAGTTATTCTTCTTGGTTTCGGTCTGGCCTTCGTGGCTGTTGCAATTCGCGGTATGGTGAGTTTCGAGGAATTTTAAATATTTTAATTTTAATACTTTCCGGTATCGCGCTGGATCGAACGAGTGTAATGAAAATGTTTATTTCCCAGGAGATACCGCCCGAATTCAAAGACAAAGCGAAACCGATCCGTGAAGCCTGCATCGCTGAGAGCGGCGCGACTGTCGGTGAGTACGAAACGGCAATAAAAAAATTACTCGATTCAAATACCAAATTTAATTTTTTTTTACGTGAAATTTCACAAGGATATTTCCTTCTCAGACATGATCGAAAAATCAGCGAAGGGCGACTTCACCGAGGATGACAAATTGAAGTGCTACTTCAAGTGCATCTTCAATTCATTTAAACTGGTAATTCAATGTTTCGCGTACCAAGTAATGCGATCGGAAAATAAGAAATAAAAATTTGGTAAATTTTGAACATTTTACGCCGTCAGGTCGACGGAGACAACATCGACTTCGGCATGATGGCGAAAATTATACCGGAGTCGATGAAGGAGCAAGGAACACTCATGATCAAGACCTGTCGCGACACAAGTGAGCAATCCTAACTTTGTACCTCCCACCGAAAAGAACTATTGAAATGTATTGAAAAATACTACTAGGAGTATCCAGTAGTAAACTACTAATGAACTATTGAACTACTGCTCAGTACTAAATTGACTGAATACTGAAAACTACTGGAAATCTGGACTAGTAAACTACTGAACATTACTGAATATTTTGAGCAGTTAACCAGCACTGAGTAATTAACCCTAAACCGCTATAAACCCCTTGTAGTTACATACTCGAATCTACTATGAATGTCCAGCAGTTAAGTCAGCGAAACTGCTATGAGTGTTCAGTAGTTAACTACTGGAAATTCCCGTAGTTTCCAGTAATTCACTAGTCAGTAATTGCTTGTACTTTTCAGTAGTTCTACTAATAAGGATTAATTACTGACGCGGGAACCACTACGTCCTCAGTAATAACTACTAAGAAGTAGGAATAACTACTGCTCAGTACTAAATTGGCTGAGTACTGAAAACTACTGGAAATTTGGAGTAGTAAACTACTAAACATTATTGAATATTTTGAGCAGTTAACCAGCACTGAGTAGTTAACCCTAAACCGCTATAAACCCCTTGTAGTTACATACTCGAATCTACTATGAATGTCTAGTAGTTACCTAGGCGACCTAGGCGAAACTACTATGAGTGTCCGGTAGTTAACAACTTGGAATTCCCACAGTTTCCAATTCTTCTACTTATAACGAGTAATTACTGATGCAGGAACCACTACGTTGTCAGTAATAACCACTAAGAAGTAGTAACTGCATGTTTAGTAACTACTGCAATGCTAGTAGTTAACTGAGTGGTTAACCCTAAACTGCTAAAAACCCGAGTATGTACCCTGTAGGTACATACTCGAAACTACTATGAATGTCCAGTAGTTAACTACGTGAAATTACTATGAGTGTCCAGTAGTCAACTACTGCGAATTCTGGCAGTTTTCAGTAGTTCTACTTATAAGTAGTAGTTATTGATGCAGGTACCATTGTGTCCTCAGTAATATCTACTAACAAGTAGTAAGTACATGTTTAGTAACTATTGCAATGCCAGCAATAACTGTTGAACCTCAAGTAGTCACTACTGGACCCCAAGCAGTTCTTTTCGGTGAGGTTCCCGTATACGACGTAATTACTATACTGCATATCGGACTGTATAATAATTTTTTCCGCAGCTGGAAGCGACATCTGCGACAAGTCTTTCAACATTATGAAATGTTACTACAAAGCTACTCCTGAGGTAGATATTTCACTAATTAACAAAAATTAAGTGATACAGATTGCAGAAACGTAAAGAGATTGATTCAATGGTTTTGGCGTTTCAGGTATTCTTCGTCATCTAAGAACAAGCCTCCACTCTCTTAACACGTCAACTGCGCAATCTTAACGCTAACCAGTTTAATGATGGTTCGACCGGCTGCTCAATGTACACGTCAATAAATTACCCGTACGGTTTACTATAATACACTGATTTTTCCATCGATCTCACGTTCTCGCATATTAATATCATTCGTTATACAATTGTACATATACAATTACGTCAAGAACATCGTCGTAACTGATTTCCTACTTATAGTTCTACACATCGGATCATTAATCTCCTCGACGATATTTTTCTCATTTTTTTAATCTTCATCTTGTCTATCGTCTGATTTATTATACAATATTCGATACCCCCTCGAAGAGCCGCGTAGCTGCTCTTCAATCCGCTAATGAAGATGTTGATCTCCATTGGTTATCGTCGACAATAACACCGAGACGCTGCGCATCCAGCTCTCTCCGAGCGAAGAAGCGAAGTTCCTTGCATACGTGGTCTAAAAAACCTCAAAAGAAAAATACAAAAACTAGGGTTGACAGCTTATTCGTAGCAAAACGCAGAATGTTCGGCGAATTGGAACAAAACGTGAAAAAGACGCAGATCATTATTCAACGAAGATGCTTGCCAAATTTTGTCAAGAGATTTTTTGACGATTCGGAGAACACTGCATACCAAGGTAACGCGCAAAGCCCCGTGATCGCCGTGAAACGCATAACTCCTGTCTTTTTGCCCTGACGGACAGTCGGGAGTTAAAAAACCACCGGCACGTTTCAGAGCCAACACGTTCTCCAAACGTTCATGCTCCATGTTCACCGATCGTTGGTAACCATGTGGGTTTTTTATGAGATGAAATTAAGTGAACAATTATACCGGAATACAGGGCCAGACGGTAGGCTTGTATTCCGGTAGAGTTTTATATAATTTCTGGTAGAGTTTTACATCAATTCCAATAGAGTTTTATATCAATTCCGGTAGAGTTTTATATCAATTCCGGTAGAGTTTTACATCAATTCCGGTAGAGTTTTATATCAATTTTATTTTAATTCTGGTAGTTTTTTTTCAGATAGAGATTTTTTAGGACGCCTATATTCCGGTAGAGTCGTTACGTGGTAGAGTTGTTATCGACTTGTTCACTCTGGTAGAGTTTCTCTCATACAGTGGTAGAGATTTGGGTTCGAGTTGCAATATGGTGGAGATGTAAACGTGCCGACAACTCGCCGAATAATACTATTCGATTGAATTGATACCATGTGAAACACCTGTGCGTGTGTCCAACAATGTAATTTGCAACTTTCGTACAACGTTCGATGTGTGTTATAGAATTGCCTCGAAGTCGACTGAGGGACCTTTGCGTGGCAAACATAGGAATATCCGATGAAGATGTTGCGGGCCAATTGCAAGTCGTTAATTGCAGATCTCTAATTTATAGCGTCATATCCGCGATACGATGAATGTCAAGCAATTTTAACCACCTGTACAATGAAGCGATCAATTTTTTTTTTTTTATCAAGACGAATCTTATCATCTTAATTACCCCCCTCCGTTTCTCAACGACTACGTAACACAAATGATGACTCGAGTGGGTAATTTAAACAAGCAATTAAGAAGTTCCGGTGGTTAAATTGAATTAATTAAATGACAAAACTGCGAGAATCTGCGATTCTTTTCGAAGAATCTGCTATGAGATTGGTATGACGTTATTGGGAAACAATTAACCAACACGTTAACGATCTTACGTGGTCGACGGAAAGTAACGCTGAGAAAACATACGGAATTTTGATTAACGTCTATCGCATATACCGTGGCGTACATGTAATTACAACGAGCGAGGGTGTTCAGTATACGACGGCGAGTGTTTCGCTGGAAGCCGACAGTGTGCACATTTTTCTTCCGGGTATACGATCGGCAACAAGTAGCAAAAAAAAAAATGTCCAGAGTTATCATTGTTCTCGGTTTCGGTCTGACCTTCGTGGCTGCGGCGATTCACGGTGCAGTCAGTTTCAAAAAAATTTTCATATTTTACTTTTTAATATTTTCCCGTATCGCCCTAAATCCAACGAGTGTAATGGAAAATTTTATTTCCCAGGAGATACCGCCCGAATTCCGAGAGAAAGCGAAAGGGATCCGTGCAGCCTGCATCGCGGAGACCGGCGCGTCTAACGGTGAGTTCTAAACGGCAATAAAAAATTACTCGATTCAAATACCAAATTAATTTTTTTTAACGAGAAATTTCACATATTTGCTTCTCAGACATGATCGAAAAATCCGGGAACGGCGACTTCACCGATGATGAAAAATTGAAATGCTACTTCAAGTGTGTCATGAATACATTTAATCTGGTAATTCAATGTTTCCCATGCCGAGTAATACAATCGGAAGAAATAAATAGAAAAATTTGGTAAATTTGGAAAATTTTACGCCGTCAGCTCAAGGGAGACAACATCGACTTCGACTTGATGCTGTCATTGGTACCGCCGACGATGAAGGACCATGGAGAACACATGGTCAATACCTGCCGCGACACAAGTGAGCAATCCCGACTTATACCAGAGCTGGGCAGATACACGAAGTAGTTGAAGTACGTATTGAAGTATCAAGTACTGGGTCAGCGCAGAACTCAGAACTTCAGCAATTCAGTTCTGCCAGTACTCAATACGTCAGTAGTCAAGAACTACCTCAAGAGCACTCGGTACTTAAACTACTTGCTACTTCGACACGTACTTCAAGTACTTAAGGTATTCGCCCAGTTTCGACTTATACACATTGAGAAAGAGTTTACTATTTCCTACTATAACGAATTGTTCCCAGGAGGAACGTCTACAGAGATAGTTTCTGATAAAATAAATTCAATTGGTGAAACTATAGTTATAGTTGCAATCATAATTTTTTGTCATTGTCGTAACTATAAAATGAAGGCGTTCCCCTTCGGAACTATTTTTTATGGTAAAAAGTCGGTATTGTTGCTTTTACTATGTAAGTTTTTCTTAGTGCAGTCTTGCTGGATACGATGTAATTACTATACTGCGCATCATACTGTATTAATTTTGTTTCCGCAGCTGGAAGCGATATATGCGACAAGTCTTTCAACGTTATGAAATGTTTCCACAAAGCTAATCCTGAGGTAGATATTACCGCTAAAGACAGTAACCGCTAAAAACTGCAGGAAGGTAAAGAGATTGCAATTCAATGAATCTGTCGTTTCAGGTATTCTTCGTGATCTAAGGACGCGCCAACTGCACACTCTTAACGCTGACTAGTTTGATACTGGTTCGACCGACCTCTTAATGTACGCGTCAATAAATTAATCGTGCGATTTACGATAATAAACTGGATTAGCAAAAACATTAACTGGCTTGCGCTAATTTTCGAAAAGGTACATATTCGTCCAGTTTTTTCAAAGAATAATCCGTCATTGTTACTCGATTTTCATGTACCACGGCTCATTCTCTTCCTTGAACGATTCTCTACGAATTCACCGCCCAGATATTCAGTAGCATTTTCCGTTTAAAAATGACAGCCCTTTTTTTATTCATCAACGAAATTCTGGCTGTCCGAATATCATCCAATTTGAAGTGTTTCGTCTTGATCGACTCGTTTAACTCTCAAATAAAAAAAATGAAAGCGTATGAATTATGGTCGAAGTTTTAGCTTCAAAGATACGCCATCTCGGCATATTATGAGCAACGCTAGTCGAGACTGTTGAAGGAAATAGTCAAGTGTACCACTTTCAGTTCGGGTCGACAATTCTGGGTTACAAGATAACAACGACACTGAAATAATTATCGTTATAATTAAATTCATTATTGAAATTGTCCCATTTCGTCCAAACAGAAATAGCCATCCATTTGCCATTTTCGATATACAATATCTATAATCCCCGTGTCGAACGCAAAAACCCAAAGTACGAGATCGCTGTCTTCAATGCCTGAAATTTAAGAGAATGAACGATTAATTTTGTTTCGAATACAATTTACGAAGAGCTGCAAAAATTTTTATGCGGTGTGAATAAATCAATGTTCCTTCTAACCAGCCAGAAAGTCCTCACCGACAAGACCATCATTTTTCCAGCTGTCAAGTAGCAGGGTATGGTAGAACGCATCGTCATAAGTTGCAACATTTTCTGAGCTTTAGGCTCCAGTTTGTACCATTCGCTGTTGTATCTGCATGGAAGAAATCTTTTTACAGGACCATGAGACCATATATTTCCTGTGTCCTCGCGCAGAGGGTTTGGCACGACCTCGAATGTTGCGCGCACGCGCGGTTAGGTTTGGACACGTTACTACCGATTTTCAATCGTTCAAATATTACGAAATATTTCTGAAATATATGGAAATCATATTTTGAAGCATTCTATCAAAATATTCCAACGAAACATTTATTAAATATTTCTTAATACTGGTAAAATACTTTCAATATTTCAAAAAAATACTTTCGAAACATTTCAAAAATATTTCCGTGCTATGTGGGTAACGAAAATTGGTAATGTGAGTTGATAAGTAACTGGTTAAATAACACGGTAAATAACTGCTTAATTAATCGAAAGTATAAGCGAATTGATACGCCTTTTTGCAAAAAAATTGACCATTTCAGTAGTTGACAGGAACAGTTAACTTAGGTAACCAGTAACATACCAGATAACTAAATTGGCTCCGCAAATAGATCAAACTTTCGAGCTACGTTTTTTAAATAGGGGAAGATAGCAACTTACATATAATAGCGTATACCAATGCTGTGATCTATCAGTAGTTGCGAAACGTAGCATTCTATGTAGAAGTAAAACATTATAGTGAATATGAAAAATATCCATCTTGCAGCAGTGGTGACATCGCTTGATTTCATAAGAACCTGAATTTAGAGAATTTTTAACGCTATTCGTTATTGTACAGGAAAAAAAATTATAATATAACATTTTTTTTTTTCTCCTGTGGTCGAAACTTTTTACCTGAAGTCCCACTACATTAATCAGAATCATGCCAAGTACACAGGTGATAAAAAAAGTTCGTGTGTAACTCGCTTCGATGAGATTGGCGTATCTAACAAACGTAGATTTATTAATGACACTCGTTAATTTTCCTAGATAAATTCTATATAATATCACACTCGATAGCATCATTGTGTCTGGTGATGCACGAAGCTAGGTATGCCATGTTTTTATTATCCAGCGTATGTCGGCTTTCTCCTGTTTCTACCGATGTGTCACTATTCCCAATTCGTTCCAATTTGTGCCTGAAGGTTTCGGTTGAAACATTGAAAATGAATATTATTGCGATCACTCGATCATTGACTTACCCCAGGGCGGCAAAAATACCACAGACGTGCTGCACGTAAATTACCAGTATAACGTCATTGCTTATCAAGACCGTCAGTATCAAACATACACATACGTTTGAATACATAACCAAGTAAAAGAAATATTTCTGATCATCGATATTATAATAGACGATAGGATATGGAAATTCTCTGGATGCGGTGCCATTCTTTAGCAGAACGTCGATGATGGTTGGTACGAGCGGTTGGATCATACAGATGAAGAATGATGAATACATCGTTGCTATGCATAACGTCGTTAAATATATAAAAAAAAATACGAACTATCCCTTATCATACTCGATTAACCTGTATACACAACGGCCATCTTTTTCCCCTGCTCAGCGTATCCGTGAAGAATATTAACTTCTCGATCTCGTGCCCACACTTGCCAATCCGTACGAATAAGATCTATCAACGTCGATCTCTGTACGTATCGAACAGATCTTCTTCAGCCTCTCTCACCATTGATTATAATATGATTGTAATAAGTCAAATTATAACTGACCGTCTGCGAGTGTAAAATAAAACTAAATAGCTTTATTCCGCAAATTGTGCCGGCAACGTTTAAGATAAAACATTCCACTAGCATTGTCTCGTCATCACGATACTTCATAACAGCTAGTACCTGAGGTACGATTGCACTGCCGGGAACAATAATTAAAATAGAAAGCAGGCCGCGTTTTGTACGTTTACTCTGATACGGCCATTGTCCGATGAGCATCATCAAGATTTTACTTAATCTATAGTAACGGTGTTGAAACAAATCCATCGTGACACGAACTACCATCAACGATGGCGTCAGGACTACTACGTCTGATCGATACAACATACAATACGCCACGGGCTTTTTCTTCCTCAGATTTCATTGTATTTTCTCAGGAAACATTTTTATGGAATTACGTCAAAGTGTCGACGGACACTTAAATTGCCCTTCGCCTCGTGAATGTTGAGCGACCGCGACGAGTGAGTGTATAAGAGGCTATACACGCATCGTCGTCGCTCTACATCGACGGGCAATTTAAAAGGCAATTTAGATGTCCATCGAGGTATGATAGTTTGATATAATTCAATGAAAATGTATCATGAGAGAAAACAATGAAATGTGTAGAAGAAAAAGCCCGTGGCGTGGTGTGCCGTATCGATCACCAGTAGTAGTTCTAACGCCCCCGTCGATGGTAGTCCGTGCTCTTATAGCCTCTGCCTTCTATAGTCTCAGTGCATCCTGTGCATTCAACTTCCCTTTATGAGCCGCAAGAAGAACGGTAATGATATTTTCTGGAATAATGTTCTTCTACACGGAGAAAAATAGTTCTGTTTCTCTGACAAAATGTAGATCGTTAATAATTTATTGTTTTGGCAGGAAAAATATTTGGCTGCTACAGCAAAATATTTGCTGATGCAGCAAAATATTTGCTGATGCAGCAAAATATTTGCTGATGCAGCAAAATATTTTGTTGTCCCTATGTTGATCAGGTAAATCAGTTGTGATAACAAAATTCTTGTTGTCCCAATAATTTTTTTTTCTCCGTGTATCACGTTCAATTGAAATACCAGTTATATTCAAGCTATATTCATATAGACTGGAATGAGAGGGTGCTTGACGTGGACTTGAAATGATTCACCTCTGTGGATGACGCAGTCGCGCTTCAGCGAAGAAAACGCAAAGCCGTCACGAACCACCCCATCAGGGGAGCAGAGTCTATAAAGTGAGGGGAACGGTAGTATCATGAAAGGGTCGATAGTCGATATTCGTTTCGTCCGTAATGTTACATGTGTACGTTATTCTTCCTCTTAAAAAATAATGGCGTTATTGTATTTTTTTCTTTTTTTTTTTGCATTTTACCCCAAAAAAATGCAGAATTGAGGGCAACACTTCTTCATGTTCGTTTTCATCGGCCTGTGACGGCCCGAAACCACTCATCCGCGATTCCGAAGTCATGTTTATTATCATGTTTATTTTTATCCTAGAACACGATAGGCTCTTCTGGTTCCTTTTCGGCACTTCTGGTCCCTTTCAATTGATCTAACATTCATTTTATTATCAAAAGACGCGATGGGGTCTCGACGCCAGGTACTTAAAAAGAAGTTTTTAAGCGATACACCACCAAGTGTATAATCGTGGTTCTCGATTTTCTCAGAAACGAAGCATCGAACCGGAATTTCGACGACACTTTTATATAACTGGGAGGCAAGCTTTCCAACCAGCCCAATTACGATCATAACTGTGCGGTTGATGCTGAGATATGGGTATCGTCTCCCTCACGAGGTCCGAAAATCTTATGTACTTTTTAGAAAACTGTAGATTTATGTATTTGTTGGTTTCGATGTTCGTCTTCCCCCCCCTCCCAACTCGGAGGCGAGTTGTCCCCTTCCAGGCGCCCCGTAACTCTGGGGCGGGTTGCCCTCTCGCAGGCGCACCCCCTTCCCCTAACTCTGAGGCTTCTTTTACATGTAGGCTCGGAATTAAGGATATTCTTAATTCCGGTTGGGAGGCAAGCTTTCCACCAGCCCAATTACGATCATAACTGTGCGGTAGATGCTGAGATATGGGTATCGTCTCCCTCACGAGGTCCGAAAATCTTATGTACTTTTTAGAAAACTGTAGATTTATTTATTTGTTGGTTTCGATGTTTGTCCTTCCCCCCCCCCCCCCCCTTCTCCCAGCTCGGAGGCGAGTTGTCCCCTTCCAGGCGCCCCGTAACTCTGGGGCGGGTTGCCCTCTCGCAGGCGCACCCCCTTCCCCTAACTCTGAGGCTTCTTTTACATGTAGGCTCGGAATTAAGGATATTCTTAATTCCGGTTGGGAGGCAAGCTTACCACCAGCCCAATTACGATCATAACTGTGCGGTAGATGCTGAGATATGGGTATCGTCTCCCTCACGAGGTCCGAAAATCTTATGTACTTTTTAGAAAACTGTAGATTTATTTATTTGTTGGTTTCGATGTTTGTCCTTCCCCCCCCCCCCCCTCTCCCAGCTCGGAGGCGAGTTGTCCCCTCCCAGGCGCCCCGTAACTCTGGGGCGGGTCGCCCTCTCGCAGGCGCACCCCCTTCCCCTAACTCTGAGGCTTCTTTTACATTTAGGCTCGGAATTAAGGATATCCTTACTAGAAACGCGAGGGGGGCACGGGAGAGGGGCTCCGCTGGCAGCGGTAGTCACTGTGCGAAAGAGAAACACTTTTGAAAAACGAAGCATCCATCTCTTCCTAGCACACTTGCTATATAAAGCAAGTGTGCTAGAAAGAGATGGACGCTTCGTTTTCTTTAACGGCAGTTGAAAACGAAACCGTAATTTTTCTTTCAAATTTGGACACAATCTCTAATAAAGTGTACTCTTCAGTCGGTTAGTTGTTTTTATTTCAATTAAATAGAAATTGGCGAAGAAAAACGCTACATTGTACCGTTTTTGAGGTTAGATCCGATCGTTCCCATTTAAAAATACGTAACTTTGAAATCACGTTGCACAACAACTAGAACGTCAAAAAAATCTTTAAAAATTCCAACAAATAAAGCGTGTTTTTTTCTGTAGACCATATAACTTTGATCACAATCGAACAGAAACGACTTTTGGTGAGGATAAATTTTTGGCGATCACAAGTCAACCAACGGACAACTTTCTCGTAACTTCTGAGAAATTGCAACTAGGATCGCGTCTTTTGCCCTTGCGGACAGTCCGGAGTAAAAAAGAAAAAAATTAACGCGTGTGACTTATCCTTCTGCCAAATGAGTCACACGCGTTTATTGGGATGGGCGATGTTCACTCGATGTTTTACTACAATTTTTGTCTGGTTTTACTACAATTTTGCGTATTGCTTCCTCCATGAGGAAGCTAAAATCGATCAACGAAGTTTCCCATTGAGAAAGTTATGCGCAAAATTGTAATAAATGAGAAAGCTATGTGCAAATTACTTTTGAACCTTTTTTACGCCTAGTTGACGCTTCAGTATGTATTACAGGAACATTCCCAATCAATAGTTAAATGTTATCAAATTCACTACTACGTGATACAGTGAAAATCTGCAAACAATTAACCGTCAGAAAGATATCAAGAACATTGATTTTGCATAATAATAATGCCAAAACGTATAAAACGTAAAGCGTTTAAATTCATGCGGGCTTTTCTAAACAAACGATGCATCGATTCGACATCGATGTTTTAGAAAAAAAAATATTAATTCTGAAACATCGATTTGTTTTGTAATCGATTATTTCAGCATCGATGTTTTTTCTTAACATCGCCCATCTCTAGGCCACACTGCTAGAACGTCGTGATGTCACGGAGAAGCTTTTGTTTTGCTGTGAACTTGTGACGACATCTGCATGAAGTAGGGGTACTTCCGGGTGATCTCGAGGAAGAGGCGCGAAATACAATTAATGATAACTGTGCATCCAACATATTAATAATAAGAACCAAACAGACGAAGCTTCTCCATTGCAGGGTGTCTACCGTAGATCACAAATCTGTGACATCATACAATCTGCATCGAGCAATATGAGTCACGTGTAAAAAAAAAATGCTTAGTCATTGGATGAAAAAAATCGCGAGAAACTGCAAAAATTTTCAAGGAATTGACGATGAGGTCCGTATGACATTATCGGGTAACAATCACTTAACACGTGACGGCCGGACGTCTATGATATGACTAGTGAAGATCTTACGTGATCGAAGGAACGCCTAAACGTTAATCAAAACGCCCAGATGTTTGCTCAGCGTTGGTACACTGAGCAAACATCTGGGCGTTTTGATTAATGTCTATCAGAAATACCATGACGTGCATGTAATCAAAAGGACCGAGGGTGGTCGCTATAAGACGGCGAGCGTCTCGCTGGAAGCCAGTGTGCACATCTTTTTTCGGCGGTACGCTTGGCAACCAACAGCAAAAAAAAAAAAAAAAAAAAAAAAATGTCCCGAGTTATTATTCTTTTTGGTTTTGGTCTGGCCTTCGTGGTTGTGGCGATTCGCGGTGGCGTTAGTTTTGAACAATTTTAACAATTTTTTATTTTTATATTTACCAGTATCGTACTAGATCCAACTAATATAATGGAAAATTTTGTTTCCCAGGAAATTCCGCCCGAATTCCGAGCGGCCGCGAAACCGATCCGTGCAGCCTGCATCGCGGAGACCGGCGCGTCTAACGGTGAGTTCGAAATGTCAATAAAAAATTACAAGATTCAAATACCAAATGATCTTTTTTCTTTTACGAGAAATTTCACAAAGATTATTTGCTTCTCAGACATGATCGAAAGATCAGGGAACGGCGACTTCACCGATGATAACACATTAAAATGCTACTTCAAGTGTCTCATGAGTACATTTAAACTGGTAATTCAATGTTTCGCGTGCCAAGTAATGAGATCGGCAAAAAAAAAAAAAATAACAATAAAAATATATATCAGTAAATTTTGAAAATTTTACGTCAGGTCAACGGAGACAACATCGACTTCGACTTGATGCTGACTTTGGTACCGGCATCGTTGAAGGACCATGGCGAACACATGATCAGAACCTGTCGCGACACAAGTGAGCAATTCTGACTTGTACAGATTTCCCTGATACGATGTAAGTAGTGTACTGCATATCGCACTGTATTAATTTTTTTTCCACAGCTGGAAGCGATTTATGCGACAAGTCTTTCAACATTATGAAATGTTTCCAGAAAGCTAATCCCGAGGTAGATATTTCAGTAAAATTGGAGGAACGTAAAGAGATTGGAATTCAATGAATCTGTCGTTTCAGATATTCTTCGTCATCTAAGAACGAGAATCTGCACTCTTAACGCTGACCAGTTCGATGCTGGTTCGACCGACCGCTCTGTGGACGCGTCAATAAATTAATCGTGCAATTTACGATAACAAACAGATTTTACGTTCGTCGATCAGGTGATCCGAGAAATTAAGTATCGTCCATCGATATCACGGTGTCACATATGAATTTCATTCGATATATGTACAATTACGCCAACAACAGCCTCGAAACAGATTGCCTACTTGAAGTTTTACAAATTTGATCATTAATTCCCTTGACGATATTTTTTTCATTATTTTCTTCCCCTCGTCAATCGTCCGATTTGATCTATCGAACGAGTTCGATTATCGACGAGGATGCTCAAAATATTTTACAAAAAAAATAAAACTCAACGGGACAGAAAAAATTGATAAAATTATCGCAAAGGGCTCGCGACAATTTCGACGATTCACTCACACATTTGTCCCTCCCGGAGTCGAGCGATTTTTATCGTCGAAAATTATTTAATCTGTAACTTATCGTGACCATGGCATCGAGGATAAATGCATTTTTTTTTTTTTTTCAAAATACGACCATAAAAACGCTCCACCCCGATCGACGCTTAACTAGATTTTAATTTTAACGACGATCTCACACGGTAAGCGTAGAAAGCGTCGTGGCAGTCAGTGACTCTCGCTGCGCAGAATCATCGCCCTGAAAATATCTGCATGAGACTAAATTTTATCGAGTCATATCGGCTGTGTTCTGCATCGCAAAAACTTTTCTCGAGGAAGTTCACTTAGAGAATATAATTCTACGAGTGAACGATTTTTTTGTCTTCCTACAGCAGTGCTTCGACGGAGACTTGCCAAAGATGAAATTTGATCTCATGCAGATATCTTCAGGGTCGTGCAGAATCAACATCGCGCGAGTTACGACTTGCGTGGTTTCACCTTTCTCTTGCCGCTGTTCATTATCTGCTCGACGATAATGTCGTCCGCCCGGGGATCGACTGGAACGGTCTGAACGGGAGTTCTCGGCGTGGGAATCGGTTTCGACCACTGTTCGACCTGGCCGTTCAGCCACGTCCACAGTTTCTCGCGATTGAAGAACGCGAGAGCCACAAGCATGATGAATGGCAGAGCAACGACGGAAGTTTGGCTCATCTCGCTCTGATCGACTTTGCGGTCGGCGTTGAACTTCAGAGTGACTTGCTTGAAGGACGTGTTGGCCTCGAAGTACATCGGTATCGTTCGATACTTGAAGAGCGACTGGGACAGCGACGACTCCAGTTGAACGAAGTACTTCTTGCCGTTTGCCTGAAGAGGTGGGAAGTGTATGAGAAAACCGGAGTTGTAGGAATTGCCGATTTTCGACGAGTGTTGGCTATCCAATTTCGAGGTGTGAATCGGCGAGTCGGGCAAATCCTCGCGGCACAGTTTCACTCTGAGAGTGCGGTAGTGCTCCGGTTGTCCGGAGGTCACGTGAACGGACACGTCCGTACGGGATAACGGGTAGAAGGCGATCAATCGCAGACCGTGAACGTCGGCGGTCGCGTGAACGGCGAGTGAACTCGGCGTTGTCCGCTGGATGTGAGCGTTCGCTTCGACGTCCGGCTTCAAACGAACGGCGTATATGCACTGTTTTTAACGAAAGTAAGTTAGAATGATCGTTGATTTCACTGGTCGGAAGTCGGAAGGCTGGAGACGAAAAGCCTCATAGATTGTCTTATAATATTAAGGAGGTTGGAGCGCTTCGCATTACTTTTAATCACGCTGAGGATATCTGCACGAGACTAAATTTCGTCAAGTTATAACGGCTGTGTTTTGCACACGTACTTCACTCGGGTAAGTTCAACCGGCGTTCAGATACAAATTCGTTCAATTTTATGAGAAACGATATGAAAATTTCAATTTTCACCTTTTTTGTCAAAGAATAATCCGTAATTTTTGTTCGTTTTTGACTTGCACTTTTGACTTGCACTATGGTTCATTCTCTTCTTTGAAAAATGCACCCAGATATTCGACAATATTTTTCGTTTAAAAACGACAGCCTTTTGTTCATCGCTCGACGAAATTCGTTCTTAAACACAAAGCTTTTACCTATTTTTAAACGGAAAATGCTATCGAATATCTAGGCGGTGAATTCGTAGAGCATCTTTCAAGGAAGAGAATGAACCGAAATACATCAAAACCGAGCAAAAAAAGTGCAGATTATTCTACGAAGAAACTGAACGACTATGCACCTTTCGAAAATCAGCACAAACCACTTAGCATTTTTGCGAATCCATTAGAATTAATGTTTTTCAGGTCAAGGAAATCTGCTGTAATGGAAATAACCATCCACTATAATCAATAGATGCTTAAAAGTTTGTATAAACTTGAAAAACTTAAAACATGTAGGACTCATTCGACTAATGTGAAGCGCTCCAACCTTAAAGAATTAATGAATTGGTCTTCATCGTAAAAAATAAAAAATAAAAAATTCGTACCGTCGGTTGGAGTCCGCGAATTCTGAAGTTGCCATTTTCCTCAGTGGTCGCTTCCTCCTGAAGATTCGAGCAGTCGGACTGTCCCTGCGCCTCGACGAGAAGTCCCGGCTCGGGTTCGCCGTTCAGCGAAGTTACCGAGCCGTAAGCGCTGAAGGCAACTCTCGTGCCAGAGAGTTTCACCCTCACGGTGGCGCCCTCGGCGACTTTAATCATTTTGAAGGGGGGCTCGAAGCGATACTCCTTCATCATAGGTCTGAGGAAATATTCGCCGGGGGAAAGCGAGTTGAAAGTCAGCAGACCGTCCTCGCCGGTAACGCTGTTCTTTCGATAGCTCTGACCTCCTGAAAGCGAGAGCAGCACGCCCTGAAGGGAAGCGTCGTCCGCTTGGTCCGAAACTTCGACGATAACTTCGGCCAGTTTGTGAGCCAGGAATACTCCGCTCGCGTCGGGTCCAGCAATAACGTAACCTTCCTTCTCGGCGGTCACGCTAGAATTTTTTTTTTTTCAGAGGAAAAATCGTGTAAGGTTTTTGCCTTGGAAGTTAATAAATTTCTAGAAGCTGTTTAAGTATTTTATCTTATTTTACCTGTACTCGACTTTTCCGTCCAGAGGCCCGACTTTGTAGGTCCCCTGCTTGTCCGTGACGAGAGTATGGACCGGGACCTCCTTGTCCTTGCCGAATATCTGAATCGTGACTCCCTCGAGAGCCGGCGATATAGTTCCGCTGACGATCTGCAAAGAAACGAGACCCACGATCAGATCGAACCGAACTCAATTATCATACGAAACATACCGATTTTTTTCTGATCGCCTATTGTTATATACAAATACTGTTTCATAAAAATGTTATTTCATAAAAATATTACTTTATAAAAACGTTATTCCATAAAAATTTTATTTCAGAAAAACGTTTTTCATAAAAACGTTTTTCATAAAAATGTTATTTTATAAAAATGTTATTTCATAAAAATGTTACTTTACAAAAATGTTATTTTATAGAATAGCACCAAGCGCCTTTGTACAATGATTATCGATTACAGTTTACCTTTCCGAGTTCACCGACGAAGGTGGCGATGTCATTGTGGCAGTCGTTGATCCCGACGACTTTGGCGGAGGCCGGACTGAAGAGGAGAATATCCGACAGCGGTGTGATAACGTAGGTATTGTCGGTGCCCGCAACGAAATCGATGTGATAACGGTAGGCGTTGCCGTTCTTCACGGGTCTCAGCGGACCGAGAACTTTGGTCTCGCCGCCTCTCTCGATCTTGGCTCTGACGTCGTCGAGCGACGCGGCGCTGACGATCTTGGCCCGGTGACTGTGCTCCGTCGACGACAGAATTATCGGCGCGAGACTGTTCGACTCCCAATCGTAAGAGTCCTTCGGATAAACGTGACAGCCCTTCGGCACGAACTTGTACTCGCCCGGTCTCGACACGCAGTGTCTCGAACTGCCGAGCGGAAGCTCCAGCGTTATTTTCTTCGACTTGCTCGGCTCGAAGAATTCCACCTCGGTCGCGTGCGACGATATGAAAGTGACCGACAATCCGGTCTGCTTGAACGGCGGAACTTCGGCGTACTCGGAAGTTATCGATATACGATGACTGGGAGTTTTCCAGCAGAAGACGTCCGTGTCGATGAGAACCTCGTAGTGACCCGGCAGAACGTCCGTGAACTCGTATCGCCCGTCTGCTTTGTGAAACAAAACTTTACAGGCAAGGGTTTTCTTTCTCGTCCCTAAAAGACGCTACATTTCACGATAACGAAACCGGGAAAAATGCTAAAATTTTTTCGTTATCGTGAAATGATGAGAGCGTAAAAATTTTACACATCGATCAAAGGGTAAGAGTATTTTCGGACGAAAATTTTCAAACAAATTCACCTTTGGCCTGAAGTGTCTTTACAGTAACGCCGTCCATCACTTTAAGGGTGACGCTCACTTGGCTGCAGTCCGAGTTCTTCAGACACTGCACCGAACCTCGCAGCGTCGCTTTCAGCTGCAAGAAATTTATGTCCGAGACGGGCCTCGACGAGACGTCGATGGTTTGTTGCAGAGGGAAGAATCTTAACAGAACGAGATTCAAATATATTGAGTGTTGTAACTTAAATGTTTTCTTTTTCAAAGTCTTTTTCGAGGGCACGACCAAAAATTACATTGTAACAATTTTTGCTTCCATATAGAGATTTTACGCGATTTAGAAATTGTTGAAAATTGCTTGCGTAAATTTTGAACTACCATCCGAAAAATACATACAAATATAATATTTCGGTCAAAATCTTTAATATTGAATTTGATTGAAATCGATCCAAGCGGTCAGATTTTATGGGATTTTGGGTTTTTGAAAAATGACGAAAAATTGTATAATTCGAGTAAACCTGGAGGTATCGAGCTTAAATTTGGCAAGTAAATCGATTAAGACTGCATAATGTTTGGTATTAAATTTGGAAAAAAATAGATTAATCATTTAAACTTTATCAAATTATGAAATTTTCGATTTTTCCGATTGTTTTTTTTTTTTACTTCTGACACGCGTTTCTGAATCAAATATCATGCGAAGAGTAAAATGAGTTACAGTTAATCAGCAGCGAAGAATAGATAAAAAAAAAATAGTCTCACAATGACGAATTACGCACATTTCGGTTAGCGATTTTCGACAGTACATTTCGCTGTAAATCCGCAAGTAAATCGATTAAGACTGCATAATGTTTGGTATTAAATTTGGAAAAAAATAGATTAATCATTTAAACTTTATCAAATTATGAAATTTTCGATTTTTCCGATTGTTTTTTTTTTTTACTTCTGACACGCGTTTCTGAATCAAATATCATGCGAAGAGTAAAATGAGTTACAGTTAATCAGCAGCGAAGAATAGATAAAAAAAAAATAGTCTCACAATGACGAATTACGCACATTTCGGTTAGCGATTTTCGACAGTACATTTCGCTGTAAATTTGTACCAATTCAATCTTATGGGATGCAGAAAAATGTTATGTTACGAAAAGAGGCGCAAAGTAATCTGCACATGCCTTCCTCATGTATTACAATTTTGCACATAGCTTCCTCTATGCGGAAGCCAGAATCGATCAACGATCTTTCGAAAAATTGCGATACGAAAATTTGTGATAAATGAGGAAGCCACGGGCAAATTAATTTGCGCCTTTTTTAATTTACTCACTGCAATCCTTTCGTTTTTTCCTCGGTGCTCACGACCACGCTGAATTGATATTTTCCCGGAACGAGATAAAGGCAAAATTCGCCGGTTTTCGGATCAGTCTCGATTTCCTCGCGGTACGTCGCCGCGGTATTTTCGATGGATATTTTACGATAGTGCAAAGTTCCCTTTGCCGAGAGGGTGACAGAGCCGCAGGTTTTGTACGAGATCGGCGCCAAAGCCGGAAGTTCGGGAGAGCTGGGCGAAACTTTTACCGGCGTCTCGCCGAACCGAACGTCGACCGCCTCGGCTTTCAGAGTGTACTGTCCGGCCTTCATCTTCTCGACCGTGTACGATCCACTCGAGTCGGTGGTCGCGACTTGCTGACCGGACAGAAACACCTTCGCTCCCGCCAAAGGACTTCCGTTCGTCGACATGAGAACTCTACCGCTCACGGTGAATCCCGTTACTTTGAAGTCCTGCTGCAAGATCACACTGTCGTGAAGAATCTTGAAGGCGTACTCCGGCGGTTGAACGTGAAACTTCGTCTGAAGTCCGGCGTAATGAGGTATCAGCGTGTATTCGCCTATCGTCAAAGCCG
This sequence comes from Exephanes ischioxanthus, assembly GCA_958510785.1. Taxonomy (NCBI): domain Eukaryota; kingdom Metazoa; phylum Arthropoda; class Insecta; order Hymenoptera; family Ichneumonidae; genus Exephanes; species Exephanes ischioxanthus. The sequence goes on from OY294016.1 coordinate 4,819,296, forward strand.
GAAACTTGAATCTTCCGGTTTTGTCGGACTCAACGTGACACAAGGGCTTCTTCGCTTCGAAGCCTTCGATCGGCGTCGTTGCGCAATCCTTCGCCCTCCCGCTCTGTGATTAAATAAAAATATATATTTAAAAAAATTATGATTCTCGGTACATAGGTTTAAGTCGGGTTTATCGGATATCGATGTTTTTTAATCATCGAAAAAACATTCTTCCCTTCGGGTTCTGTAATTAAATAAACATAAATATTAAAAAATTATAATCCTCGGTGCATCGCGTTTAATTCGTATCGATCGGATATCACTTTTTTTTAATTATCGAAAGCACATTCGTACGATATTTTTTACGCTTGCAAAGACTTCTATCTACTCACGCCAAATAAGATGAACGAGACACCGCTAACGGGCTCATCCTCGCTGGTAACACGGCCGCTCACGTCGTAACCGAACACCGCGAGGCTGTTGTCGGGCAAGTCCGTGTTTCCCTCCAGTACCGTTACCTCGACGACGTCTTTTTCCAGAATCCATCTGAAGAATAATCGACCAATAAAAAATGTTGTTTGTTGCAGACTGGAGAACGACGAATCTCATATTTTCGTCGAAGTCCAAGAATATTTCACATTTTTGTATCCTCACACAGGATGGGTAGCGACGAGAACGTATTTTCCAGGCTGAATCGGAGTAAAGTAAAAAGTCCCGCCCGGTGCTGTGGTCGTAGCGCCGACTGGAGTGCCCTTGCTCGTATCCTTGAACAGTGAGACCGTCACGCCTGCGGGACCCTGATTAGATCCGCTGCTGGATACCTGTTACACGATTACAAAGTTCGAGAAAGTATTTTGAAAAAATTAATGAAAAATTGTGTACAAAATTAATTAATTGAATTTTTATTTTTTTCACCTTTCCGGTAATACCGAAGCCTTTGAAAACAAAATTGATGTCCTTTCCTTGACTACAGACATCGTTGGTTCCATCGATGTCCAGAGCCACTTCGGTAGGCTCGAAACTCCAGCCAGTCGGCGGTTCAACCTGAGTATTGAATCGGTGCATAAAATTGAAGTAAGTTAATGGGTACGGACAAACGGGGCAAAATGAAACGATGGGGCAAAACGGAGTACTTATAGTCATTTTTCATGGGTCATAAAAAAAAGTCTCTCCTATAAAAATCTAAGTGAAACTTTGAGTGAAAAATCACCGGTTCGACCTGAGTATCAAATTGGTACATGAAATTAAAGTGAATTAACAGGTACGGACGAATGGGGCAAAATGAAACCACGCGGCAAAAAAAATTACTTTTAGCAAATTTTCATGGGTGATAAAAAAGTCTCTCCCCTAGAAAACTAGAAATAAAACTTTGAGTAACAAATCGGCGGTACCTTCAAAATATATTCGCCCTTATCATACAGTCGTAGAAAATAGTATCCGTTATTGGGAGCGCATTCCGTCTGATCCTTCAAGCTCCCAGCTTTCGTGTACCTACACAAAAAAAAAAAAATTTCATTAATCATTCACAATTAATCAATAATCTCAGTAAAGAAAAAAAAAAAAAAAAATACATGCCGCGTCATAACCAACGCTAATAAACTTTATCACTTACAATTTCACGTGAACTTTGGAGTAGTCGATGTTGGCGTGACTCTTGATGAAACCGCCGCATCCCAAAATATCCTCGGCGAGACAATTTTTAAATATAAAAAATGACAAAGCCTGAAGAACAATTAATTTCACTTGCGGCAAAGACATATTATATTATTTTCCGCCGACAGCCATGTAAGTTACGGCATTCGTGTATATATCTCGTCGCACCGACGTTACACCCCGTCGATGTATCTCGTGGAGGTGCAATTGGTGCGATACGTCATCGGCGCGCCGCGTGCGCCGCGCTTCGGCCGATCGCGCAAGCTCGAGATGTGAAAAACGCGCACCGTGTACCTGTTGTTGACCTTTCGAACTCCGCCGTTCCCCTTTCTGACCGGGCTATCTGACAAGTTTCGGTTCACCCGCACGGTCGACAACCGACCGGCTGTCGCGGGCAGTCTCGGGTGTCAGCGACAGAGACACGGCAAGATCGTCGCATAGTCGTGTTTGCTCTCGCGACGAGAAAGATCGAAAACGAGACTCTGAACTCGATCTTTCGGGACACGGAAGCGCTCTTAGGATCGTGCGAAAAAAATGTAATTTTTTTCGGTGTCACAGGGCCGTGTCTACGTTATGTCCGCGATGTGCACGTCGGTCGGTCGGCATTAGGCAAGGTAAAAGTACCAATGCTCGGACGTTTAAAAGCATCCCGAGATTCTAGCAGTTATTAATTGCTCGGGAACAAATTAGGTTCGAAAGTAACTTACATCAACGTCGAGCTGACAGTTTCTAGTCTCCAAAACAGATCGATCAATTACAAAAAGATAAACATGTTTTTAATTACGGAAGAAAATAAGAGAGACGAAATTTTCGGTACGTCCCTATATTCGGACACTTGGCCCAATGTTTCGGACGATCATAGATGTCGAGAATTCCGATGTACGAACTCGACTGGTTCATATTATCTAAAAGAATTTCATTGCCATGTATTAATGAAATCAATGAAAAAATTATATCGACGCGGAACTAAACCGAAGATAAGCTACGTAGAAAGCTCGCTAACCTAACTTCTTCGAACTCTCCGATTATTGGCTCGCGTATCTGGAACGCTTGTACCAACTTTTACCAATTTCCGGACACTGTATCGTATCTTTTAACAAAATGCAACAATATAAAGTTATTTAGTCTTAAACGTTCTATAACTTTTATTCTCTGCATCGAACAGTGTTTGGAGATACGACTAAAAGTGCCAAATTGGATTTCTAATACTTAAATTCGGAATGAATCAAATCTGCAGAGTGTCCGACTACTGGGACGTGTCCGAGCATTTGGTACTGTTACCCTACATCGGCCTATTACCGTACTGCTTCGCGGAGCATCTGTCGTTTCGGCCTCCGCCGTACGCGAACGAACTCCCGTGTGCGCACAGCTGATGCGCATGCGCACGCACACGCACTATCGCGTAAGAAAACCATAGCGGTTCATCGCGGTTCAACCTCCGTCGCGTAGCGCGACGAGGACCTACCCCACGGCGTTATTTACAGTGTTGTCAAAAAAAAAAAACTTATGAGATATCGCATCGACGATGGAACGCGTCGTAGTCGAGAGTGAAAATTTGACGTGAGTCGTGCGACAAAAAAAAAAGGTCAACACCCGAATTCATCACGCTTGTTTTTTTTTCTTGTTAAATCTAGAAATATAAATTTCTTCTGTCGTTAAACTTTCGCTCGGGTTCGTCTCAGGCTGTTTGCAACGACGAAGGTCGCTCGAATGCTCGTTACGATTTTTTGTGCTTTTTTTGTTTATCTCACGTCGACTGCACGTTATCAGTCGATGATTCGGGCGCAATTAGAACGCTAATTGGAGCATGAGACACAGTTGTTTCTTTTTTTTTTTTTTTTTTGCAGTGTTGATTATCTACATTAGCGACATGATTTTTGATTCGCTGTTTTAATGAAATTGTCGATAATTGCCGATGTTTTAATCGAATTGTCGATAATTGTCCATGGTTTAATTGAATTAAAGTTTTGACATGAATAAGGTCAGAGCAGCAAGCAGCCTTTCACCCCCCCCCCCCCCCCCCTGGCTTTTCACACTCATCATCGTTAGTTACTATGTCTACGGTGGTTTTTCCTTTTATTTTTTTCCAGAGTGCAAGAGTAATAAAACTCATTTTTTTCTGGAGTGCAAGAATTATGAAAATAATTTTCTTCCGGAGTGCAAGAATAATGAAAATTATTTTTTCCGGAGTAAAAGAATAATGAATAGTACGTTACTCCACGAGGGCGAAAAACGTTTTTGTAACGAGTGTGAGTTTGCAGCACGAGCCGAAGGCGAGTGCTTTAATCACACGAGTTAGAAAAAGTGTTTCGCACGAGGCATGTATGAAATTTTTCATCGCAAGGTGTGAAAATTGCAGTTTTACGCACGCGAAGTGGGCGAAAAAGTGGCAATTTCCGCACCTTGCGGAAAATAATTTTTTTCCGGAGTGCAAGAATGCTGAAAATAATTTGTTTCTGGAACGCAAGAACAATAAAAATGATTTTTGTCCAGAGTGCAAGAATGATGAAAAAAAAATTTTCCAGAGTGCAGGAATAATGAAAACAATTATTTTTCCACAGGTAAAGAAAAACGTAATCTTCAGATGGAGCGCGTTTTGAAGAGTGTACCAGTGGATCTAAGAGTTAAAATGGAGGCACTCGTGCACGACCTGACTCTGGCGCTGGAGGAGAGCAGCACGGGCACGAACGTCAGAAGGCGATGGGGTCTTCGACGCAGGGCTCGGTCGACGGGAAACATTCGTGAGAGTAAGGCTCGCCCCAATCTTAACCCGACGATAATCGTGGGTAACAAAAAATTTTTTTTTTTTTTTTCATTTTTTTTATTTTTGGTTTGATGAAGAAAAAATGATAATTATTTTATGGCTCTTTTCGCAGCAGCTCCGAGCGTCAACAGGCACTCCGACGACAGTTCCTCATCGGTGTGCGACATTCGCGTTCCCAAGACGACGTCGGCCTCCAAGTACCAGTCGGACAGCGACGACACAAATCAGATAAAGAGATTCGCTCGTTACTCGTATCTGAACAGGGGAAGCCTCATAGACAGCGATTCGGTGAACGAAAATTTTGTACCGAGAACGAACATAAAGCGCAAGAGAAAATTCAAGAGAATGGCGGTGGATTCGGACTCGAATCCGTCGACGTCCCAGACGGTCGCGCTGATGTCGAATTCGGTCGGAAAGAAGAAGAGAATATTGAGGAACGATTGCGAGATCAGATACGGCACTGTCTGGTGAGCTCGAAGATAAACCGAACGATTTGGCAATGCTGTCGGGCTGAATATTTTTTTTTGTTTTGTTTTACGAGACGATTTTTTTTCCACAGGTGCGGAAAACGCAAGAGATCGGGCCGCGAACGTTCGATTGACTGCGAGATGCGCTCGCCGAAACCGTCGAGGAATTCCAAGTCGAAGAGCCGCGGCAAAATTCAGAACGACGACGCGATGGACTGCTCGAGGATATCGAGCTCGAGCATATCGTCGAGCGACTCGGAAGCGGGGATAATAACGAACGACGAAGATCGCGAGGGTGAGATTTACTCATTTTTGCTTCCTGTCAGAGGAAGCTATGTTTTCGCAAGAAAAAAAAAAACGAGATTTTCGTGTACTTAAAATAGTCTGAAACGTCGAGCCAAGTGATTTTTAGCCGGCGTTCGAATTTATGTGTGTGTGTGTGTATGTGACAGACTTGTGTCGTGCAAGACGACTTAACTCTTACAACGGTTTGGGATAGCCAGTTGAAAATTGGTACACTAGTAGAGTGGGCACGTCTCATTATCCAGTAATTTATTAAATTTTTGCACTAATTGCATAAAATAGTAAATACAAGAAAAAAAAATGTTTGCAGGAGACGACGAGCAATCCGACTGGGTGTGCGAGGCGGGTTTCTGGGACGAGAGTGAGACGACCGTCGAGGAGAAAGTGGCCGCCGATCCGGCGTTCCAGGCCTTGTTGCACGGAAGCTTCGAGCACTTGTCCGACGAGGCGAAGAAGAACAATCGTCAGAGAATTCAGTGGATAAGAGACATACCGAACGGCCGTGAGATACGTGCGGGACGTCGTCACGTCGACAACATACCCGGTTACTCGATAATAACATCGGCGAACGAGAAAGTCTCGAGATTCCTGCAGGATCCGTCGCAGAGCGAGCTGAAGCTGCATCCGGTTTGTCAGCCGGAGCGCGAGAAGCTTCGACGTCTCGCCAATCTCTACAGCTTGAACCTGAAGGGCGATCTCAACTGCCCGGTCCTGTACAAGACCCGATACACGACCCAAGCCATATGCGTCGATCAGAGCACGCTCAACAGATTTTCCGACTACAAGAGACTCCGCAAGACTCCGCCAAACTCCCCGAATCCCGATTCGCTAATGCAAAATCCCGAGATACAAGTTTCGGGCGCGAGCTTCGGAGCTCAGATAATCGGTCAGACGCAGAATATCGGTTCGATGCAGAATCTCGCTCAGTCGTCGCACTACGAGTGGATAATGCAGGGACCCGAAACGGAGATTCAACACAAAGCGAAATTTCATCATTTCGGACACTCGAAGTCCAGTTGAACGGCAACGATTCGTTGAACTCTGGGTTCAATCGGCGATGGGCAAAATCGAACCCGACAGATTTAACGAACGTTTTCACCCAATCACCGTCCAAGGCGACACGGCATTGTATCGACGTATTCTGACAGAAAAATCAATTATTTGAATGTCGATCGATTTTGCCGACCGCCGATTTTTATAACTTCCCGACACGGTGTGTCTTCTTTTTTCCTTTTTTTTTTTGTTAAACGTCTTGCATTCATCGGGGATGGGCAGAATATTATTTTCTAATTAATTTCGCGGGCGGTTAAAATTATAAAAAATGCAAGATAACAAATTGCATACGATTCGTCAAAATGTAACCGCACAATTATGTGGTTTTTTTTCACCGTTTCATCGCGGCATCGAGAAACGATGAAATTTTTTTTTTCGTTCGTGTAAAACCCTGAAACGTGGTTTTTGCATACGGGATTTATGAATAGCGATCGAAGAATTTGCGACGTCATCGACTTATCAAGCTTTATAAATACTAGTGATTTAAGATAGGATAGACGGTAGATAAAGGAGAATCGGTAAATCGGTAGAATAAATTGTACATGAAATACATGAACATGCCTTTTTAGTTATATTGCTTTTTTTTTTGTAACAATATTTTTGCTAACTAATTAACAAGAAACGGCGACGTCCTTCCACCCTCGATGTTTTCTAACGCTAAGTGTGATGTCCCATTTTTTTATCTTTACGGCTGCGAACGCATTTTCACGTATTTACTGCATCGACGTATTCTAGCGGGGAAAAATCTGTTATTCCGATATCGATCGATTTTGCCGACTTCTGATTTTTACAACTTCGCGACAGTTTGTTTTCAATTTTTTTTTTTTTTTTTGTTAATCGTTTTGCATTAATCAGGAATGGGCAGAAAATTATATTCTAATTACTTCCTCAGTCGATTAAAATGATCAAACGTGCAAGATAAAAAATTGCATACGATTCCTCAAAATTTAACCACACTATTCCGTATCGACTGTCTTCACCGTTTTTTCGCGGCATTGTAAGACGATGAAATTTCTTATCGTTCGTCCAAAACGATAAAATTTAATAAAACATGGTTTTTCGTACATGATTTATGAAGCAAAACGCGTCGACTTGTCAAACTTTATAAACTAGTGATTTAAGTTAGGGTAAACAGTAGATAAAGTAGAGTCGGCAAAACGGCAGAATAATAAATTGTACACAAAATACATGAAAATGACTTTTTAGTTATATTCCTTTTTTAGTTTTTTTTTGTAACAATATTTTTGCTAACTAATTAACAAGAAACGGCGTAGTCCTTCCACCCTCGATGTTTCCTAACGCTAAGTGTGATGTCCCATTTTCTTCGCGGCTGCGAGCGCGTTCTCGTTCTGGATCATTTGGAATTCTTGGAGTCTCTGGGACAGTCTCTGCGTCATCTTCATGTATTTCTCCAGGCAATTCACTGCGCACTTGTTCTCCTTGTCCCGGATGTCCCTCGTAGTGAAGTCGGTTACGCAGTCCACGAAGCAGATCTCCGAGAGTTTGTTGTAAGACTGAAGAAAGTCCTTGAACTGCGAAAGGAAAAAAAGGGCATTTTAAGTTCCGATCGGAAAAAAAATGACGATAGATTTAGCGATCGCACGATCAGTCGTTAAATTAAAGATTCATTATCGACGTTTAGGGAAAATTTGAAAGGCAAAAAGTTCGCAGAAAATCGTTAAAGTGAGACGAGATACGTACGGCTTTTATCTGGTCGGGTTCGACGTCCGTGGGAACTTGCAGTGCCATCGTGACGGACTCGACGGATTGTTTAATATAAACAATTTAAACACGACGAGTGCGGTCCGACATAAGCGTACGCGCGACTGCTTTCAGGTTAGGTGAAGCCGCGGCTCGTGGGCAACTTCGAAACTGCGCGAGCTCGGAGCAGAACGAAGGAAATCTCTTTATCTCTTTTTTTTTGTATTTTCTGCTCTGTTGTCAGAGCAGACGAAAAAGGGGGCGTTTACTTGTATTTCAACAAGTTCATCGTTAACATGCCGAGAGCAAACGACCTTCTTTTAAGCACAAAAACGATACGGATGTTCGTAATAAATTGTCTTCTGTGTTATATCAAAGAAACAAAACTTCGAGGTACGCCTGTGAATTTTTACCCATTTTTTTAGCAATAGCAATTTTCCAGAAGTTACGTACAACTTTCTCGTAACTTCTGAAAAATTGCTACTTGGCTGTATATATATGTATACATTTAGTTTTATTTAAAGTTGCCCGTTGATTGACTTATGACCGCCAAAATGTTATCCGTAAGCTACCGCGTGTACATGCGATAATGCGGATAACTTTTTCGTAATATCTGAAAAATTGCTACTTGGGTAGTTCGAGAGTCGTCGACGCACGGAGCGCTCTACCAGCTGTGATAATCAACACGGAATCGATAGTTCGGTTTAGAAACATGTTCGATGCACACGTGTTTACGCGAGGATACAGTGCAAATTTATTTACCGAGATGCAGATTTTTATATATAAGTTATAAACTTACTTTCTGTAAATTGAAATAATAATAATAATAATAATATAATAAGATACTAAAATAGGGGTGGTGGATATTCGTTAAGAGCGTAGCGGGGGTAGCAGATGGTGCATAGATCGCACGCATCGGTAAATCGTGAACAGCTGACGGTCGACGAGAGACCGAAAAAGTGCGCCCAAACATCGCATAACTCCGCCGACAGGCCAAAATTTTGTACCGAGTGAAAGATTTATTTTTGAAAAAACGCTGTGATAAAGTTTCCGTGAGTTTTTACAGTTCGTCGTCGGTTTGGCAAGAGCCAACGAACTTTCTCGACAAAAAACGGTCCCTTTAAATCCTCCTTCAAAAATGCTACCGACAAAAGTCTTTGCATTCCTGCTGACCGTGACGAGTGATCGTTTGCTGCCGCTTCTGACGCTCTACGTGATGGTCGGACTGGCTAATTTCTGCTCGAGTTTCTTAATCGCGTCCTTATCGTGAGTAGATACGGCAAATCATTTTCCCAGAGAAAAGTTTCAGTGTTCGTTTTGGCTGAAAATTAAATACAAAGCTCGCCGTGCTGAAGAGCCAACGCGCATGCGCGAGTTTCTCTCGTCGTTCCCCGATGAGGCACAAGGTGGCGCGACTCACACCCTTTTGGCGTTCGTGATGTTTACGTTGTAACTTCGTCGTAACTTGGCTGGAATTCTAACGGTATTTTAGTGTGATAACTGTCGTGTTTTAGTGGATATAAACAGAAACAAGAGAGCTGATTGAGCTCGGAAACATCAGACGTGAAAATCATCAAGAAAAATTTGCCTAAAAATGGTAAAATGCAAGCCGCGCCGATGTTCGAAGCATCTGCGAGTTTGCCGGTGAGGCACGCGGCCCGAACCGTTACAAACATGCAATCGAAGGTGTCGAGTGTGAAACGATCGTCTGACACAATGGCCAGTCGAAAGAGAGTAACGCTGCATCAGCGGAAAGCCGAGCGATCGAGAGTCGACGTAGCGAGCAACGCTCGTCCGTTGTCGAAAGATCGAACCGCCAAAAAATTGTGCTATTCTCGGGCGAGAAACCTCGTCGAGGCGGGAAAACGCTACAACGCGAGAGATTACGCGGAGCAGGCCCGTAACGAAGAAAAGAAAATCGTCGAATCGGATAACACGATCGATCCGGTTTTCGTGCTGCGACAGGAGATTAATGACTGGAGAGTTTACGAGGCGTTGACCAAGAAAGTCAAGGACAAAATCGAGAGGATCGAGAGCGCGGGAACCGCAACTGGTGGGTGTCGAAGGAGAAGACGCCATTTGTTTTCCTTTGTGGCGTTGACACACGGATCTTTGAGATAAAAAACACATTCATCTCGAGGCGCGTTCGGTTTGGCTTTTCGTTGCTATGACGACTGCGCGTGCGCACTGGGGTCTTGCAGTATGAACTCGTAACAAAACGCGGCCGTGCGCATGCGCAGTCCGTTGCGATAATGAGAAAAAATGATTTAAAAAATCGATTCAAGTAATCAATTCTTGAAAAGGTTAAGTTTGATCCGCAGTGCAGTCTGGTTTCGAGGATTATTGGGATCTTTTTCTTCATCAAAGTGGCGTCACAGTCTATTAAGTTAATTAAACATAGTTGTTTGTATACAAAATCAAATCTTTCACTTTTCACAGTTACATTAAAGTTTTCCTACCGCACACCATTAAGATTTTCTTCTTCGTCAAAGTGGCCATCGCGCTTTCATAAGTTAATTAAACAAAGTTTTTTGTGTAAAAAATAATATCTGTCACTTTTTGGCGTTAGCATACATTATCATTTCTCTATCGCACACCGTTAGGAATTTTCTTATCGTCAAAGTGGCCATTACGCTTTCATAAGTTAATTAAACAAAGTTTTTTTTTTTTTGTTTAAAGAAGAAAAGCTTTCACTTTTCGCAGTTAGCGTGGCAATATTTTTTGTATTGTACAACATACGGATAGATCCTACCACAAGCCGAAATAGCTCAGTTGGGAGAGCGTTAGACTGAAGATCTAAATGTCCCCGGTTCAATCCCGGGTTTCGGCATTGGAAATTTTTTTTGCTTTTTTTTCATTCGCACCAGTTAATATTAAGCAAAAACAATATAGAGATTTTTTTTTTCGACTCATTTGTTAACTTCAACTTTTATAGAATTATATCTCCTCGGACTGCGAACTAAAAATTATGTTTTACAAATAAAAATAAAAAAATGAAAACCCGTTTCATTTATCAGTAAAATTAATGCGGCATATAATATTGGTATTTTTATCCTTCGTTCGATAAATATCAAGATTATTTTATTTTACAGAAACACCGTCGTCCAAATCGCGAGCTACGAAGCCCCCGGATTCGCCCCGAAGTCGCACGATTGATCGGCACGAGTGAGTACAGTTTTATATTTAATGTTGTCCCAAGGAAAAAAAAATAGCGTTTGAAAATATAAACAATCACTAATTTTAGCAAAATTCGCTACAAAGATTGCGTATAAAAATTGTAGTTATTCGTCGTTTCGGAGCCATATCCGATTTTTGCTTTCTCACTGATCACGAATCTGCGACTTATTTTACTCTTGGCTCAATATTTGATACGGAAACTTGTCTCAGAGAGAAAATGAAAAGTTTTCGTAACATTCAGAAAATTCAAAATCTTGTAAAACTTAAACGGTTCCATCGATCCGCGCCAAATTAAACATGGACCATCGATCGATAATAGGCCCTCTGTTTACAACTTTTTAGTCCGATAGCTTCGAAAATGTAAGAGCTAGCGTGCGCACAGATTTGATTACCAATGTTAAAAAAAAAAACTCGTAAAATTGTAATGACTGAAAGCATATTGCCAAAAATGTAACCAAACATGGAGCATTGAGCCCCACCACCTACCTTACAAATTTCAACTCGATAACTCAAGCCGTTCAAGTTATAAGAGTTTACATTTTTCGGGTCTGAAACACACACACACACATCCAAACATTTTTTTCTAAACATGATTTTCGGACATTTTGGAACATTCTGAAAAAGTTTTCATTAAATGCACATAAAATTTTTTTTCATGAAAACAAATCTTCCTCTACGAGGAAGCAATAATGAATGACCGTAAGGAGCCCAAATTAATCTTTCGAACCCGGTGACAAGCTGAAGTCCTTTGGACAGAGCGTACGTGCCGGTTGGCTATATGCGGCACTGAAAGCTCAAATATTTAACAACACGTGCAGCGACGCGACCCAAGTACATAATGGATGCGCGTCATACACGTGCGGCGTTCTCCGACATGCGCCCGTTATTAAAAGTGTCTCTCCCAGTTCGCCGCTACGTAGATTTGTTATTCGTTCCCATTTTCCGCGTCCGCCACGTGAAAAGCAGTTAAGTGCAAACGAGGTAAGTGATTGAACGATAATTAAACATAGCGTACGTCCATCGACGAAAAGTTATTTCGGTAACGGGAGGTTTCTGGCGTTGACCCGTTGTCAAAGGTCAAGCGCGCCGGGCGAAGCTACAATAATCAATCTTGCAACACTCGTCCCGAGCGCGCGCACGCATATCGCGCGACTAAAATCAGAAGGACGTATTTTGTGCCTCGTAAGCAGTAAAAATACGCCTTTATGATTTCGATCACGTGATATACGGACCGTAGATTCATCGTCGACGCTTGAACGATTGCCGTACTAATTATAATGTGACGATGATTATCGTCGATGTACGCATCGATAATAATACACGAGGTGTAAAAATGATCGATCCGTCCCGATTGCGCAACCTTTAATTAAGAACAAAGACGGATGGGATCGAACGGTATGTATATGTATATGCATATGTATGTGTATGTGTATATGTATATGTATATGTATGTGTATGTATATGTATATGTATATGTATATGTATATGTATATGTATATGTATATGTATATGTATATGTATATGTATATGTATATGTATATGTATATGTATATGTATATGTATATGTATATGTATATGTATATGTATATGTATATGTATATGTATATGTATATGTATATGTATATGTATATGTATGCTTACTCGCGCGAGACGGGTCTACGTCATCCTGGAATTTTCGAAAGTCTCCCGCGAAACGACGTACGACAGTAACCGGTTCGGTTTGTGTACACTACCTGTACACGCGACGGGTGAAAAACGAAAAAAAAAACACGCGTGGACCACGCGACCAAGCGAGATTATCTACCTCGTTTCCGTATTACCGAGCAGAAACGCAAGACTCTGGGTTCGCGGCCCGCAAATTATTTACTCGTGAGCTGTACAAAGCATCGAGGAAATAGTACATTACTCCACGAGGGCGAAAAACGTTTTTCTAACGAGTGCTGTAATCACACGAGTTAGAAAAAGTGTTTCGCACGAGGGATGTACGAAATTTTTCATCACAAGATGCGACAATGGCGGTTTTACGCCCGCAAAGCGGACGGAAAAGTGGCCATTTCCGCACCGAGTGATGAAAAAAAAAAATTCGTATCATTAATTATTTTTAACATTACAGGAAGTTTTCAAATTTATTACAAAAAATTTGAAGCTTTCGAGATCGAAGAAAAATAGCGCGCTCATATCGATCGAAACGTTGAATGAGGATGAAAAGAAAGATTAAACAGCAGTGATCGTATTGAAGATTACATCATTGTTTTTATTTTTATTTAATTTTTTCTACCGATTCGTGCATTCCGATAAACAGAGATACAATTTTACGATGCGGGACGAGAATCGTTTATATTTCGTGCCGATCTGCGAAGGCGTTTCTCGTATTCAAGAACCGTCTAATAAAAAACGTGATTATTCCTCAGAGGAAGGCAAGTGGAAAAAAAAGGACGAGAAAGGGTTCAGTAGCACGACCCTGCCGATTCCTCGCTCGAATCGCTTGTTGTCTATTTTAAGGAACTCGGCTTGTTTAGCATCGCGGTCACGAGTGTCAAATGCAAATGGTTTACGTAGTCGTCGTCACGCCGCTGTGCTGTAGGTTAGTGAGAACAAAAGGCCCTCGTCGCCTCGGTTTATCCCTTTCCAATCTGCGTCCCGCTAATGGGGAGGAACGCCGGACGAATGCGGACCACGTACGTGTAGTAAAAATATTTTCGGGCACGGGATTCGCGGAGCGAATAACAAACGGTCCGCAACGTGGCGGCGTCCGATTGGCCTTCCCTCGAGTCCTCCGACGGAATCGACGATTCGCTCGATAATTTATCGGTTCGACGAGCAACATTTAATGAACGACGATAAATTCTTTGGACGAAAATTTAACGCGACGAAAATTTATCTACGGGCGTCTCGTCGCTCGGTGCGGTCGGCATAATGTAGGTTAGGTTCCCAGCGTTATGTATAGCAAAAATCAACATTCTTAGCGCGAAGCCGCGAAGCGTAAAGAGCGTAAACCGGTTTGTCTCGTAAATGGCACACGAGAGCTCGACGTGCCTGCGGAGAAAGACGGAGGTACGTATATACGTGTATATATATATATAGTGTGTGTGTTGCAAGCGGAGGAAGTATAAAGCAAAAGGTATAGATCGAGAAAAACGGGAGACGCCCAGCGCGAACCTCGGTCATTCAATTATTGTTTTTTATCCATCCGCTCTACTCGTAAAATACTTTGACCGGAAATTTCGGAATACTCGGCTAAAAGCCTCGAAAAAAATCTCGTAATCAGCGCACGAAAGTTCGCCCTTTCGCGGACAAAAATCTTCGGCGATGAAAGTGCGAATCTACGTTTGAAAAATCTCAGTTCCGACGACCTAAGCGAAGGGGCGTCGAATCGAAACAGCCCACAACAAGGAACAATCGTTTGCGTGGCCGAGGTCGACGTCCCTCGAGGAGAATACCTAAAAAGAATAACAAAAATAATATCGCCTCAGACGAATAGACGTAGGCCGAGGAGCTCGGCTAACGGAAGAAAAAAAAAAAAAAAAGGTCGCGCCGAGTCATGCGATCTGACTAGAGCCTTTCGTCTTCGAGCGTTTAAAACTCGCTGTATGGAGAAGTGTGTGTAAACTGGTGAGGTAGTCCGAAGGATTCGTAAGTGGGGCACTAGCCGAGGCCCGAGTAGAGCTCCGACGACGCTCGACGACTACGAGAGCCTACGGGTTCGCCGTACCAGCACGGCTTTTTTTTTTTCTTTATTTTATCTTCATGTAACCCCACGCGCCCGGCTCCGGCGAGAGTCCGTGACGTCAGTTGCCACGGCGGTAGAGTCTGAGGTCTCGGATAGCGAGCGAGGCAGTCACAGACGAGAGCGCGTAGCAGTGCAGTATCGCGGGACGGGGCAGGGGGGAGAGCTCCGCTCGGCAACGAAATTCTTGGGATGAAAGCACGGCGGGTGCATCGGAGACGGCAACGCCGCTCTCGGGCTCGCGCAGTCACTGGGAGCGCGCGAGTGTGCGGACGAGTCTGCTAGGTTCAAGGGTACGAGCCGGCGGTTGGTCCCACGCCGCTCCGCGCGCCTCTCTGTGCCGAAGCCAGAACCCTCGCGCTGGCGGGAGAGAAAGAGAATACTCCTCGTACTCGATCGGGCGTCCCGCTCGCTCTCCGACGTTTCTCTCGCCTCCTCGTCACTCCGAGAATATAAGCGGTCGCGCCGAGCGAACGAGTCCGCTGCTTTCGTCCAACGGGAATATCTTCTGGAGGCCAGACATCGGCAGGGCCGCACTGAGAAGCGCGCAGTAGGCTCACGCTCGTGCGGGCACGAACTCGTACAAACTTGCTCGTAGGAACGGGCGTGCCGGCGAGGACTCTGAGAACTCCGGCGAGAATGCTTTCGGCGGGCACGTCGGGCGAAGAGGCTGCTCAACAAACATATCTGCGAAATCTGCCACCATCTTTTATCTTAAGATTTTATTTTTTAAGTTTATTTTTTTAGAATTTTTCAAATTTTTTCAGGCATCTATACGCTTCGTTCGAGAAATAAAAAATGTGGGCCTTTGTGGGAAATATATGTTTCTTCGAACGTACGAGCGTATTATCGATCGAATTGGTCAGCGAGATGGACTCACGGAGTGCACTGAAAAAAAAATATCAAAGATTCAAGTAAAATTTGCTTGCGGGCGGCCAAAAAAAAAATGTTTCGATTCTACTTTCAATTCATACAATTCGTCAGTATAATACAATACAACATGTCACTTTGACTGTCTTGTAGACGTTGTTTCATTATCATATGGAATTGTAAGAATTGAAAGTACAATTGAAACAAACATTTTTTTCTTCGGCAGCCGGCAAGCAAATTTTTTTTCAGTGTAGTAATTCCGCCTGAAAAATGGACGATTCACACGTCATTGAATCGCGGAGAAAGAAATGCAATGAATCAGCCTGGCATGGCTATTGTATTCGTCTCCCATTATGCACTTATACATTTATTTTTTACGATGCATTGTTCACTGTAACATTCGTTTACTACCTCCTATGACTTTACTATGAGGACGCAAGGTGTTGTTCGTCTAACTTGTTTCGGCTTCGAGGTTCGAAGGAGCTTTAAAAATCCACCGGCCGGAGATAGCACCGTTGGAAGCCGATTAGACAATTTTATAGCAGCGCAAGAGTTCCAGTCGGTAAAAAAAAAGAAGCCATTCTTCGGATTTTTCTTAAGGATCCATGAATTTATCAGAAGAATGATGCAAAATACTTTTAATAGAATCTCCGATTAATTGTTTATCGAAAGAAAAAAAAAAAACTAGCCAGTTTCCGGTGACGTTTTCTAGAGGGCACGGCCCTGACGGAGCCGTAACGTACAGTTCCGACGGGAAGCGGATTTACGAGACGCCGATATTCGTCTTCGTATTCGCAGTGGTCGTCAGAGGCTCGCATTGTGGGCTGCGGCTCACGCGATTCGCGGAACTCATTGTCATATGTATACTAAACTTGCCGGTGTTGTTTCGCCGCGCCGGGGCGCGAAAGAAACGGAAAGATTGCAATTCTTTTTTATTTTTTATTTGCGAGACTGGAGAATCCAATTAAAAAGAACGGACGCCTTTGTTCTCGCGGTCGGGCGAGGTCTCTTCCCCCCCCCCCCCCCCCCATCTCGCTCAGCAGTTTCCTTCTCGACTCTTCCTCCTCTCTTCCTTCCCGCAATACCGGGCGAGTCTCGTGCACCGGGCTCTCTTTCGTCACGCTCGCACGAACGCCCGCAAATGTAATAATGCGTCACGCGTCTGAGAATTCATTCGTGGCTATGTCACACCGTTTCTATTTTTCGCTCGAAAAAAAAGGTCTTAATGAAACTTCAACGAAACCGCCCGATCCAACTCTCCATCTATTTCGATGCTGCGGTAGTTTTTTTTTTAGCACAACCGATCGATGAATCATCTAAAAAGAAATATCTCACCCGAGATTAGGAAAAAGAACCAAAAAAAAAAATGCTTAAACCGGTTTTATTCACGAGTCGAAAAATGCTGAGAATAAATAGAAAAAAACAAAACACGTAATCCCGTTACAAATCGCCGTTAGTTCGACATAGACTTAAGTACAGAAAGTCTCGTAAAGTAACGGCCGGAGCTCGCCGGGTCGACACAATGACATTAGACTGTATTTTTTTTACTCCGACTCTTCTTTCTATTCTCCTCCCGACGAAGGTGCGAATAAAAATCTTTAGGGACGTCGCGAATTCATCCCGTTGCGCCGGAGACGCCCCCGAACGGCGAGAGATTCGTTGCTTTGTTGTGCGACGAGCAGCGGCGTGAATTTTTCATTCTGTTGCGCATTCACCGCGCGTCTGGGACATAACATCTGCTTAATCCTTGACAATGGCGTTTACGCGCTATGGAAATGCGTACATGCGTGTATGGAGAGCGGCGCGTTGCCTGTGGGTTTCCTTTATTGCGTTCCGAGAGGGGAGGGCGGAACGGCGCGAGGCTTACCAACGAAATCTTTAAGACGGTAGCGCGAGCGGGGCAACATCTGTCTCCCTTTTTAGAGGTCGCGCGAGGGCACGGCCGGGGGGGGGGTTCGAGTAAGAGGCCCAATGCGCGTCGTCGAGTCCTTTGACCGCGCAGCCGAGGGTCTCTACGCATCCGGAAGGGATTCTAACCCATGCCTGCTTTGTTGTATAAGGAGAAAGCGCGTTGCGTAGAAGCAAACGGGAAGTGACAACTTACATCTGCCTCGCGTCACGGCGGGATTTATGATCAAGAGTGAACTATTTTTTTTAAATAGCGTCTCGGGAAGGGGAGAGCAAGACGCGAAGTCGAGGTAACTGTATAGGCAAGCAGGGGCGGGAAAAAAAAGAAATTCGAACGCGGGGGAGGTCACGCACAGACGAGAGAACTCGTTCCCCCTGTTGTGTGGATCCAACCTTAAATCTGTTATGCGGCTGAAGGCTATTCGAAAATAATCGTAGGGGGAAAGGGGAGGAGTGCTTTTACCCTGAATATATATTCAAACTATCCTAGGAGAGGAGCTTTGTAAATAAAAAAACGGTTTCTCGACTTTATACTTGAAAAAGAAAGTTTATTGTTGGGTTCTTTTGAATTCAGTTGAATACAAATTTTACTGTGTGTGAGACGGTAAAAATAGATTTGTACGTGTAATAGACAAATTTTGAGCGCTGCTCGAAAGAAAAATGACGAAAAAGAGATTAAGGGGGGGAGGCTTTTTACCCTGAATATATATTCGAACTATCTGGAAAACGGAACTTTGCAAATAGATAAATGATTTCTCGACTTTGTACTTGGAAAATAAAAGTTTTTATTTTAATTCGTTTGAATTTAGTCGAATTGCAAATTTTACTGCGATTGCACGATAAAAAAAAAATATTTGTACGTTTAACAAATTTCGAGCGCAGCTCGAAAGAAAAATTACGAAAATGAGATTAACCTCGAAAATTAAAAGTAGAGTGTTGCAAGAAGAAAAAAAACCCGCAACAGCGTTGTCGTTTCAACGAAGGGTCGATTCGCCGACGGACAATGGGATTCGGCACTGAAGATGGCGCAGTAGTAGAGAAACCGCATGGGCCTCTTTAGCTCAGTGGTAGAGCACTGGTCTCGTAAACCAGGGGTCGTGAGTTCAAACCTCACAGGAGGCATTAATTTTTTTTTCTCTTCACTTTTATCTCCTCGATCGGACAATTAAATTACTTGCATTGTCCAATTAAGTTCAATCGACTCTTAAACACCGTCTCGTAATTTTTTATCGCCCACGATTTAATATAAATTCGCCGTTCGAGCGGACCAATCGTAAAAATGACCATCGTTAGATTTAACTAAATCGCTCTCGTGTTTTACATAATTTTCAACATTTTACAACGAACGAGACGACATCGGCTTATCCGGCGACAACAACAGGTTTGTTGTTCGAGCAAACTCTTCATCCACCGTATCGATCTCGTGTAAAGCTATACAGTGTAGAGAAAAGAGAATAAAATAAAAGACTCCCTCGCCTCTGTCGATCCGCGGTGGTTCGCGTTCCCACGTGAGTCGCGACTCCCGACATAAATCCGTTGTTTCGGATCGTGGTGTTATTTTTATTATTATTTTTTTCTTCGTTTTCTCTACTCGCGGAATATACTCCACTGGTACACTATACGAGAATAACTGGTTCGATCGATCAATAAAAAAAAAAAAAGATTCGCTGCATTTTCCCGTCGATCCAGGCCACACACGGATCATGACCATATTCGGATAAACCTGTCGCTGCCGCGCGGTGCCCTCGGGCGCTCTCTCTGTCTCACTCTCTCCCTCGCGCGCCGTGTAATGAGCCACCTCGCAACTTCGCCGAACGAGAAAGAGACGGACAAAGATTCTCAACTCCCGATTAAAAACCATCGCCTTTCTTCCCAATGGCTTTCAAATATAAAAACATGTATTTATGTATTTATATATTTATTAAAATAAAATGTTTTTTTTTTTTTTACATTCTTAGGGTATAGAAAAAACTTAACACTTTCTCGAACGATTTAAGAATACGAAATACATTCAACTGTAATTATAAAAAAAATACCTCGATCACTTTACACCTTAATAGCCCCTTCGGGAACTTCGCTGAATAGGAAAGAGACGGACGAAGATTCTCAACTCCTGATTAAAAACCATCGCCTTTCTTCCCAATTGCTTCCAAATATATATATATATATATTGTTTTTTTTTACATTCGTAGGGCATACAAAAAAATGATCACTTGTACGATTTATGAATACGAAATACATTCGACTGCAATTATGAAAGAAATATCCCAATTGCATTACACATTAACGTATTATAATAGCACATATATGTACATACAGATGCATAGTCTGTGCTGTATAAGAGATATAGCGATTTGGGATTCAGCCGGCGTATGCGAGATCCGCGAATGCCCGCCACGTAGTGTAAGAGGGCATAGCATGGAAGAGAGTCCTCGGCATCCCGACGACCTCCCCGTTCTCGTCGGTATTCAGGAGTAACCGCGTGCTGCCCCCCCCCCCCCCCTTCTTCTTCTCCCGTGAACCCGTACAGTTTCCGTAAAATATACTATATAGCATACATATATATACATATATATATAAGGCCAAAGTGCGCGAGGTTCGCCTCTCGTCCGATAGAAGGAGCGAGGGGGGCGATAGCGAAGAATAATAATGAGAAGAATAAGAGCCGAGCGAGGATCGAGCGAGACTCCCGGGAGTACAGAGAAGTTCAGAAGTTACACGTATAAAGTTAAGTTTCACGTTGCGAACCGCGGGAATGCACGAGCGCGACTCTCGAAGCTTATGTACGAAGTTACTTTAGTGTCACGTATCCTATGCTGTACGTTACAGTATCGTATAGCTATACGAGTTGCGTGCGGGACTCTCGGTGGTTAAACACGCGACTGTACGCAGGCGCTCGGGCAGCAGCGACGCGAATCCGAGCCATCGAAACCGGTTTTCTTCGGCCGTTGTACATACGGTCACGAAGCTCTGCTCTCAGGTCGATTCGTCGTCGCTGCTGTGCTCGGCGAGGAGACCCGGCGAGCTGACGGCGCTGCTCGCTGCTCGCTGCTGGCCGCACCGAGCACGTACCATCGTGCACGGGACGCGGCGAGCGCACCTCGCACGTAACCCAGGTAATGGTTGAATCGAATGGCGATGGAAAATAACGGTGGGGTTTTAGAAAATCGACTTCGGTTAAGACCAACACTGCGTTTCGCCGTGCAACGATCTTAGCTGGCTGCGCAGCATGCTGTCGAAATGGCTATTAAAAAAAATCTTAAAAAATGTCTGTTATTTAAAAAAGAAATTATTAAAATATAAAATATTTTTTAAATGTCGGGTTATAATTTTGGGAAAATACTAACAACGCAACTTGCATCGTAGCCGAGATAATGGTCGAATCGAATGGCGATGGAAAACAACGGTGGGGTTTTAGAAAACCGACTCTGGTCAAGACCAACTCTGCGTTTCGCTGAGCAACGATTTTAGCTGACTGCGCAGCATGCTGACGAAATGGCTATTTAAAAAGAAAAAATAATTATTAAGAACTTGAAGATCTTGTTGAAATTCGGGGATAAAATTATGTAAAAAAAATTCCGCGTATTTTCAGAAAAAATTCATTGAGTAAAAAATTATTATTATTCCATCTTAGCAGAGTCTGTCAAGACGATCGTCAAATTTCGATTTTTTTTTAAAATACACATATACAGTTTAAAAAACGGTTATTCTTCAGAAAAACGTGACAGAGACGTTTAAAAAAAACACGACTAGAATCGGTGATTTATGTATTTTTTTTTTTTACAAATTTTTTTCGCGTAGCTAGCACCGAGTCTCGTTGCCGCGGAACGTAGATGAAGGGGGATAGCAGAGAGACCGCAAGTAACGAGCTACAGTGGCGTTCGGTCACGTGACGGGCATACATTCGCGTTGTGGAATGGCGACGTGACGTGCGGCGTCGGTGGCGGCTGAGAGGTGTTCTTCTCCACGAGGTTGAGCTCGTTGTGCAGAAGTGAGAGGGAGGGGGGGGGGGGGACGAGGGGTGGGGACAGGGGTCCCGATGTGTGGGGTTTACCGTATTCGTCGCGCATTCTCGTCGTCTCCAGCCGGGCGAGAGAACTCCCGAGACTCCGGTATTCCGTGCGGGGTACCGAGCATTCGCGTCGGCTATGGGGGGTGCGCGCACTCCGGGCACCCTCGGAACTACGGAGATACGTGACGAGCATTGAATCTCTTTTGCTACTTCTCTAACGCCCCCCCCCCCCCCCCCCCCTCCTCCCGCCCGCGCCTGTTCAGGACTACTGCGAGAAAGGCGTAACGTTGTCTATAAAGTTTTTAGAAATTTGAACCAATCGTAATTTATGTATCGTTAAAAAAAAAATGAAATATAATAATTAAATCAACCAATTGAAGATAATAAATGGAATTTCAAGCGATTCGTTAGCTTCGGCCCCCTTCACAGTGGTTTCCAAATTGAAACCAATTTTAATATGTATTCTCGTTTTAAAAAAGGGGGTTAAAAAAAGCTATCGAACCATTTGAAATTCCATTATCTTCATTTCATTAAGTTCATTATCGTATAATATTTTGTCTAATGTGCGATCGTTCCGTAATTCACAAAATAAGTATAAAAAAATACGGTCCTTTATACATTGCTTATTATTAATTTTGAGGGATAAAAAAAAAAACTTTAATTGCCAAATCGAATACAGTTCGACAGTGAAGATATTAACCCTCACTCCATGCAGGGGGGTCGTTTTTGTCCGGGCCGAGGAACCCAAAAAGCCTTTTTTTCCGCGCATTGCTTGATATTTGATAAAATATTTTTTGCTTAAATAACAATATCCGAAAAATTCCTGTTCGCACTTCAAAAGGACATTCTAAGGATTAACCATGAATTTTTTCAGCTTTTTCTATTAATAATTGTGGGTGTGGTAGCGCGTCGCCGAAAACGACCCCGACACATGGAATTAGGGTGCCGAAAACACCTACATGGAGTGAGGGTTAAATTTTCCGTCTCCGTGCAGATCGTCGTGAATATTCTTCGATCGCAAATCCCGCCGAATCGTATTTTCCCGGCGCATAAATATTCAGAGCTGAAACTGGAAATGGAACGGGGTTATTCATTGAAAGAAAATTACGACCACCAGTCCCGCTGATGATCGATCGCGTGTATGGAAAAACCGCTGTTTATCTTTTCCTTATGTTCGTTAACATTCGTTATACTCCGCGCAGTGTGTCTATACGCAAACGGCTCTAGAATGCGGTTGCGACCCGTCCGTCGAGACTCGTAAAAGAAATAATAATGATAATCCGCCGCGAGCATTTTGCACATAAAAGTTGGAGTCTCGGGAGATTCATTATTGATACATCATCTTGCGGTGACGAATTCGCGTCGGGTTTTCCTCGACCCCATGCACTCGTTACTCTATTGTTCATTGTCGCAGAAACATCCGACCCTCTTTTATCTCGTATTGTTGTTCCGATGTAAATTCCGTAGTTTGGCTTTTGTTTAGTCCTTTTGTTCCGTTTTTTTAGCGTTATATCGGAACATTATTTATCGCGATTAAGGCAGCGTATTTCAACTCAATCGGATGAATAGATTTTGAGATACGATGTTTGTTGTTAATGAATATTTTTCAATTAAAGAAAACTCAAAATTCGTAACACCTTGTATCAAATTTGTGCAAAAATCCGATTTCGTCCTTCCAATACCCGCGTTACAAAAAGATGTTGAAAATCAACCGGTTTTTTTAACCAAATGCTTAAGTAACTATATGCATTCGGATACTGCGCGATTCCTATATGTAAAACCCGATATAAAGGTATATCTACGCTTTTTTTTAAGGCTGCAGATAGGCCTCTTATCTTTCGCGATTATTCCTCGAGCCGAGCAATCTTCGTGAACAACGTCATAGACTTTTTTTTTCTTCGATAAAGTTTGTCTTTATCCCAGTACTTTGTCCAATAAATCCAGCCGATCTGTCCAATTTTCAACTCCATCGGATGAATAGATTTTGATACGATCTCCGTTGTTAATTAATATTTTTCAATTAAAAAAAAACGCAAACTTCATAACACCTTGTAGTAGATGTGTGTAAAAACCCGACCTCGTCGGGTTTTTAAATTTCGACATTTTCAACATTTTTAAAGTGTTGAAAATCGACCTGTTGAAACGTTGAAAATCGACCTGTTAAAACGTTGAAAATCGACCTGTTAAAACGTTGAAAATCGACCTGTTAAAATGTTAAAAATTGACCTGTTTTTCGACCAAATGCTTACGCCAGTGCCTTGAGCAACCATATGCATACCGTTAATGCTCGATTCCTATACGTAAAACCTGATATGAATGTACATCTATGCCTTTTTTTTAACGGCGGCAGATAGGCCTCTTATCTTTCGCGATTATTTCTCGAACCGAGTAATCTTCGTGAACAACGTCATAGACATTTTTTATTCTTCGATAAACATTGTCTTTATTATAAATAAAAATACCACGGTCAGTAAATCCAGCCGTGTATACAATAATCATAATACAGTATTGCAATCGCCACTCTTTCCCCTCCGTGGCCCGCAGAGCTGTTGCGCGATGCTGCTTGCGTTTGCCGAATTATCGCACTCTCGGGTATCGGCACGACCGATAACGCTCTGCAAATGCTTTGCGCGAAGAGGGCTTATCGGCGACGACGACGACGACAACAACGAGGGGCGCGATAACGCAGTCAACCCCGCAAGCTCGCCCTTCCCGCACCCGCCACGTACACATCGAATTATCAGTATCGACACGCGAACCCGACGTGACACTTTCTTTAATGCCGTCTCCACTCGCCGGCTCGCTTTTAATCCGCCTCGGTTTTTGTTCGACCCGGTCGATAAAACAGCGCCCGAGCTCCCTCGAGAACCCGAGTCGTACGATTTTCGCGGAACGGCTTTAACTCGGAATAATTTACACGGTCAACATTTTGGCACATTTACATCTCTACCACTCACAACTCTACCAGAAAGTAAAAAAAAAACTATCAGAATCAAAATAAAACGCTACCGGACTTGAAATAAAACCCTCCCGGAATTGAACTAAAACGCTACCGGAATTGAAATAAAACTCTACCAGAAAGTTAAAAAAAAATTATACCAGAATCAAAATGAAACCCTACCGGACTTGAAATAAAACTGTACCGGACTTGAAATAAAACTGTACCGGACTTGAAATAAAATTTTACCGGAATGGAAGTAAAACTCTACCGGAATACAAGGGGCTGGACGGTAACCTCGTATTCCGGTATAGTTTTATTTCCATTCGAGTAGAGTTTTATTTCTTCGGAATTGTGATTTTTTTCATTGCTTCAATATAATTAATACTTTTTTTAAATTATTCGATGCACTCGAATTGTGAATTTCATCTTCGTTGAACGTTAACTTCGGTAATTATTATTATTCTTTTTCAATATTTCATCATACCGGTCGAATTGTGATTACAAAAAAAAATCCTAAATCGTTTTAGATCATTGATTTTTCTTTTTTAAATATGTGGCTCTACTCTTTTTTATCGGCCGAGTACGGAGCGTGCGATCGAAGGCAAAGTGCAAATCCTCGTTACAAAAAAAAAAAAAACATAAAAAACACATATAATAACATTTTCGCTCTCTCTACTATATATGTCAATATATATAGACGTTCACGATAGCCGATACGCTTCGACGTTTTTGAGCTATATTTAATATATCTCGCCCCGTTCGACCCATTTCGCAACTCGAGGACAGAAATATCCGGAAAGTTTCTATATCACGTGTGAACTACGTTATAGTGTGGAGAGGACACGACTATGTAGTATCGATATTTTTGCACTACTATGTAGCGTAATGTATATCTATATATAGGGGTATACCCAGAGTCGCTGACGTACGATTTTATAATATTATATCGAGCGTGAAAGAGCCATTAGTTTTGCCGTTATCGAATTCATTGTTAAATCAATTCACAGGCTGATTATTCTTCTATAGTTTTATATCGGTATTCCACGTTCAATTTTTTTTTTTATCAACATGTCGATCGTACAGTCGAATCGCTTATCAAATAATTTATACCCTCGCGAATCCGTCGAGGACGTGAAAAAAAAATTAATTAATTCACAGGCTGTTTATTTTTGTATAATTGTATTGCGCCAATTTTTGTTAATTTTTTTTTAATCAAAATGCCGGACGGTGCCTTCGAGTCGTTTATCGAATAATTTATTCTCTCGGGAATTCGTCGAGGACGCGCGAACAGGCGCAAAAAGTTTTGTACGGTAGTGTAGCGTGTAGACACTGCAGTGATAGGCCACTCGGGACGTAAGGCGTGTTGCACAGGAACGCCGGAGTCGGTGCCGGTACACGAGAAGCCAGACTCGCCGATGCAGAAGAAGAGGGTGACCTTGAACAAATCCTCGTTTTCGCGCGATGCTGCGCCGACTCCGCTCATGCGGGAGACTCGGACTGGCCCCGGACCCTTCGCCCGAGCCTGTGCATGTACACAGGGCAAAAGGTTTCTCGAGGGAGGCCGAGCGTCGAGAAACTTCCAGCGCGAACTGTTCTCACTTCGAAGGTTGCGAAACACTTGACGCGAACAAAGCCTCTTATTTTCGTGCAGATTTCATTATCGATTTTTCGACAAAAACAAATGCCTGCTTGGACAATTAATTTTTTTCGATAAACGAATCATCTCATTTAAAGTTTCACTTCAATGATTTGTTTATCGAAAAAACCAACGTGTTCGCAAAAGTCTAAGGACTGAATTGTAAAAATTAAAATATTGAAAATTACGAAAGTTATCGGTCGTCAGAGTTGGCGCTTTTCGACAGTGGAAAGCTGGGGCCGATAGATGAGTCTTCGTTGGTCGCGTTGTCGCAGTGAAGTTAACGCGCAACTGTGGAAAAACCCAGAAAGCAAATTTAATTTAATTGACTTGCGGAAGATTCGTCTATAACATTTTTTCAAAAGAAAAACAAAGCAAAAGGAAAAAACAAAAATAGTGTACAATAATTCGGCTAATAAGAATAGGTCTAATAGGAGTTCGGTTAAATAATGGTACTTTTTACCATTAGTGCTTTCCCAATTTTTCAAATTCTTTATTTATTCTTAGCAAATTAATATATTTCGAAACTCTTTCAGCAATAGCGAGAAACATTGATATTTTTCAACAATGGAGGAAAATATTCATGGAGTTTTTCGACTACAGCCGCAAATCTCTATAGAGACTTCTTGTAGACGAATTTTCCGCAGATGACTTTTCAACAGTGTTTCCACTGTCGAAACGTACCAAAGTTAGATAGATTGATAGATGAGTCGTTGGTCGCGTTGTCGCAATGAAGTTAACGCGCAACTGTGTAAAAACCCGGAGAGGGAATTTAATTTAATTATTCTAGGAAACTGTGCAGGTTTGGAAAGTCAAATGACCGCGGAGACGATTCGAGAAATTTCATGAGAATATCGTCGCGTCGGACAGAGTTTCGTTTACGCTTTACGTCGATGACGCGGCGGCTGGCGCCACCGTCGCTTCAATACATTTCACGGCCTCCGGCGCGTCACTGTCTTGCGATCTCTTTTCTAACAGCGAAAGTGACCGCGAACGACGCGGGGTTATTCACACTCGTGTTCTCTCCACCAGCAACATCGGAGTCTCGGAGACACGTCACAGCGTCTGTACACATCGAGATCACTAGCCTTGGAGTTTAGCAGCGACAATGATAAGGCCCGTCCTGTTATCGTTGCCGCACGAAGGGTAAACCAAACTTTGCTGGTTAAAAAATATTAAAAAAAAAACTTCCCCTATGCGGAAGCAAAAATCGGGCCAAGGTTTTTTCTCTTAAATGTTGAATCTAAGAAATTACGTATTTACGTACTATTTTATTTTTTTAAGACCACTTTATCTTTTCGTATAATTGCAAGGTCTGTTAGCGAATTTTTACATATTTTAAATTCTTTTAATCTCTACTATGTTGAAAAAAAAACTGTAGAAAAATCGTATCTAGGTCTCGAGAGTGAAATTTATAGTTTTGAAAACCGATAGGTTAAAAGACGCTTCGACCACGAGTATAAATCCTCTTTCAGGCGGAATGGCGCCCGTTTCTGCTTATCGTCAGTCGGTATTTATTACACGACCGACCTTCGACCAGTAACTATATCGGATCTAAATATAAACGACCCGTAAAAAAACGCGATATTTTTTACGAAACAGGCGATTCGTGAGTTATCCTATCATATACATTGAAACGTTTCGCTATTCCGGGGCAGCGGAATATTGAACCCACGATTTTTTAGATCGTCTTCTTTCAAGTGGAAGATATTGAGTTCGATACTTGACCGGCTGGATAAGGCGTGAAGGAAGGGTTTTTATTTATATTTTCATTATTTTATTATCCCTTCCTCCACGCCGTATCTAGCCGGTTCAGTACCGAACCCAATATCTTCCACTTGAAAGAAGACGACTCCCCTTTCTGCTTATGATCGGTCGGTAATTATTACACATCCGACCTTCGGTCACTAATTATATGAAATCTAAATATAAACGACCGGTAAAAAAGCGATGTTTTTTAACGATGTTATGAAACTTTGGGGCGATTCGCGAGTTATCCTTTCGTATGCATGTGGATAAAAAAAAAAACACCGGTATATCCAGTATGCAAAAACGCGTGTCATTTCGGTATTCGCGGCGCGTGGAAAAGTCCCGTCTATCCGCGGAGAGCGCGACGCCGACCGGAGTCCACGTAGGCGCGATAGCGAAAACGTGACGCTACCTCGTGCGAGCGGTGTGTGACATAATTCTCGTTTCTACGTCGCTAGCGAACTCGACGTATCTGCTGCGTTAAACGATGCCGATAGGGACTAAAGGATATCATTCGTAACGACGTCGCTATCGCGGCTTTGTGCGTTGTAGACGCACTTATCTCTCCTTCGCTGAATATACTCGTAACGTTCGTAACTTTATACCATGACCACAACAACTCCGCGCAGCCTGTTCGAAGCCTTTGCGATAAGCCGTTTATGTTGTATGGAATTCAAAGTTTTTTAAAAATATATTTAACACGAGCACCGAAAGAAAAAAAATTTTGCATTGTATAGGCGAAAAAATGTGCTTTTTGCATTACATGGATAAAAAAATTAACTTTTTGCATTATATGGGTGAAAAAAAATTACTTTTTTCATTCTGTGGGCAAAAAAAAATCTCTTTTCACATTACATTTGCGAATGTACTTCGGATTAACTGTACCATCAAAATTATCGAAGTTACTGAAATCCTTGCTACAAATTAGAGCAAAAAATACACTAAAAAAGTAGCGCAACGAAAATATCTCGGGGACATAACTGGCAATGTTCGTAATTTTGTACCGTGACCACAACAATTCCGCTCAGCCTTCGTGATAAAGCTGTTTATGTTGTATGGGATTCAAAGTTTTTTCTTTATCAATTTAACACGCGTACAGAAAAAAATACCTTTGCATTGTACGGGCGAATTTACTTTGGACTAATTGTACCAACAAAGGCACTGAAGTTAATGAAATTCTTGTTATAAATGTTAGCAAAAAATGCATTAAAAAAAAAAAAAAGTAATGCGACATAAAAAACGTCGGTAACGCAAAAAATTCTAGTAAATATTACCGTGAAAAATGTCAAATTTACAATATTTTTTTCTAGCTTGTTCGATTATAAATGACATATGTCGTTTCTTCTTTCATTTACAAAAAAAGAAATGATGTCAATGAAATTGGCTCGCCACTTTATCACATTCACTTGTGTAGACATCGGAAGCCTTGCGATGAACAAAGAAAATAAGTAATGTGTTCATTTAATTGACATATGTTTTCCCTCTTTACTACCTCGAGTCTCTTTGGACTCTTTGTGGTTGATGCTTACGTACAGTGTAAAGAGTGTGGGGACGCTTGAGCGGCACGTGCTCGACCTGTGATCCGACAGCAGGACGGCCGAAGATTCTGATGCTCGGCCTGGTGGAGAGTCTCCTTTTTCGGGCCGAACAGCTGCAACGGAGCCTCCGGGAACATTAGACGCAGACCCTTAAAGACACGGAAGAAGCTACTCCGTGGCATTAAAAAGAAAAAAAAAATCGATATAATCCATGTGCCTTTTTTATCATATTATTATACAAATATTAATTAATAAAATTAGTAAAATGTTATTGATCAATAAATCGATTTACTTTAATTTTTTTTCATTAATTAATTTATTAATCAATTTACTAAAGTATTATTATATAATTTTATTGAAATTTTTTAAACACATTTTACGCCTGTAAAGGTCGGATCTGATGAACCGTTGATGCGCGTACAGCTGACGTGATAGAATAGAACTGAGGCTTCAAAAAATTTCACATTCAGTTTTAGAAGAAAAAAAAAAAAAAAAAAAACACTCGATGCATCCAAGAAAGAAGATAATAAACGATGAGGGAAGGGATCTCAAATAGCGAGAGCCGATCCTTATCGTATAGCTGCACGAAAAATCACAGCTGTTTCCTGTAGCAGCTCCTATTATAAGGCCGCAGAAAGATCGTCGACGAACGGACGTTCCAGATCCTTTGTTTTCGTGTGCATCGATGCATTCCTTATTCTCTCTCTCTCGCTACCGGTCTAATTATTCCGAGATTTTTTTTCACGCAGCAACGGTCCCGGACTCGTAACAATTCTCCCAAGATGCATCTATTATTAAGGGTATCGTAGTGGTCGGATTTCCACCTGAAACTCTCGAGATTTCTCGAGGGAGAACCCGATTTAACGAGGTACCAGAGTGTTCGGCTTCCAGCTTTTTTTTTCATCACTTTTTCTCTTTGCGCCGGTTCGTCTTTAACGAGACGCTTCATCTTTTATTTAACTCCGACCTTTCGCGCCCCGCGCCATCGAAGCCAAAATCTACCCCACCAGAATATTTCGTAAAATGGCAAAAAGAAATTTATTATATTTATTGAAAATTTTTATTTACGTATATTTATGTAGAATAGATACTTATTCGCGCAATACACATGCAATTTTTCTTTCTGAATTTTATCGCAATTTGGCCGACTGAAACGCGAACTTCCTCTTTCTTTTAAGACCAGAGAATGAGGAAGCAACGTGCGAATTTCACAGCGATATAATTTTTCTTCGAATTCTTCCGTATATACTTTGTCTCTTGTTCGCTGGTCGCGCTAACCCATATTTACGATAGAGAGGCCGTTTATAACGTTTCCTCGAGTAGAGCTTCGAGAGCCCATCTGTTCGGGCACCTGACTCGATTCACCTGCCACAGGTATGGGAGCTCGCTCTCGGGTGCGCGCGCGCGCGCGCGCTTACGAGCCCGGCATCGGCGAATAGCGGCCATCAGTTTAGCGAGCGGAGCCCCGCGTCAGGTGCTGCTGCGGGCCGGTGTGCTGTTCCCGACGCTCCTGCTGCCGGCCTAACGGCGCGCGCCACGCTTCCGAACAAAGAAAAGTGAAATTCGAGGCAGGCTGCTCAACCAACGGACACCGGTCTGCTCGCGGCTGTTTATGTCGCGCAGACCACAGAACATCAGTTTTTTCCGATCTTACTTTGCGCGTAGTGCGCATGCGCGGTACTCTTTAACGCATGCGTACGAAAACTTATACATTGTACGCGTATTAATAGGGGACAAAAAAAATATCGGGGCACTGCCGGTTTGTAATGTATCGGGAGAAATGGGCGAGGAAAGTGAACGGTCGTATGATGTTTGAACAGCTGGTCTCTCGACGCCCGGTAATGAAAGAGCGGGCACGTGCGCCGGCGTAAATTGAGGAATAAGGAAGTATGAAAAAAATGTAACACACTTCGTGGAATTGAATGTACTTGTTTATTCGTGACACACATAAATTGACGAGTTCAACGTTATAGAAATATGTATAATGTTGAAGCTCGAGGCAGGGAATAATTGTTTATTCCCATTTCCCATTTTTTTTTTTTACATCAAATCAAAATGGCCGTAATAAGAAAAACGATACTTTGGTGTTTGAACAGGTAGATTATCGACGGAGGTAATCAAAGACTAGACGTGTGCGGGCGTAATTAACAAATAAAGTTTTTTTTTTTTTATGTAACGCATTTCGTGGACTCAAGTATTTGTTTATTCGAAAGACATAAATTGACGAGTTCAACTTTATAAACGGCGAGACTCGACGCAGGGAATGATTGTTCAATTAAAAAGTACAACAAAATTATTTTGTAATACAATTTTTTTTTTTTTTTTTGCATCAAATCAAAATGGCCCTAAAAAGAAAAACGATCATTTCGATTGCTTCGATACATAATGCGATTTTTTATGTACCAAAATATGTAGGTTGGAAGAAATATTGGCGTTCGAGACGAGAGGATAAATACCGCAGCGAAGGTGCCGAGGTGAAATCTCTCTTTTTTTTTCCTTCATTGTCTCAAATTACAGTGTTTGGTCGCAACAGTCTGATTAACACGGACTTGCATTTCTTATCTTTCTTTTTTCTCTCGAGTTAATGAACTTCAATAGCAACTTGTGCGATAATTTATTTTCTCCGATTTAAATAATATCCGTACGAGTATGTTGCTCTGCGCGTGCGCATTAAAATACTAAATATATAGCGCTGGGCGGACCGTTCTGTGCAGACCGGTATTGTACACGTGCGGAGGATACGCGAAGCGCCGAGTTAAAAATCGGTCGAGCGAGTGACGCGTCCTTGAAGAACACTTGAAATATACATATACGCGCTGTACCATCGTCATCAATATGCATAGTATATCGAATCGCCTGCGCATTTCGTCTAGCCGGGACGATCGCGCGATTGAGACGGTGACGTGACGCGCCGCGACCGAAGCCTCCACGCGCTTTCCCACGGGCTTCGGCAACACCTCGGACGATGTTTCGTCTGGCTTGAGCGGTTCGCATTTTTTTTTTTTTTTTTTTTTTTTCTATGCATATGTACATAGTTTTGTACGAGCTCGCGTGTAAATCACCAGGAACGAGCGAAAAATAGCGACCGCCTCGTCGAGCGCAGATATACTGTATTGTATATGCACTGGAAACAAATGTTTGAAAATGAATTACCAGTATTGGAAGCTTTTTTACACAAACTGTTTTTGAAATTTCCAACATAGGTGCGTTGAAGTTTACAGTAATTATTTTTTTAAATATCTGGTATTTTTTTATGTTAGAAAAAAAGTACATTAATCTTCGATTACTGTAAGTAATGTGAGCAAATTTCAAGTTCCATTTTTAAACAATAGAATTTACAATTTATTTTTACAGTGCATATATACGTTTGCAGAATAAAGTCGAATAATTTACTGAATTTTCGGGTAGGAACGTCGGTCTACCAAAGACGAGCGTTATCCATAAACAATTTTTTTTACGTCAGGAAATTTAAAAAAAAAAAATGTATCAAGGTCACCGGCCATGCAAGTTACGATTCCGGTTACAGCCAGCGAGAAGTCTTCGAGGCAAATTTTTCCCCCAGCGTCAAAGAGTTCTCGCGTTACAAAGCCGCGAGGTAAACAAAATTTGTACACAAACGTTCACAATTTTTGTCCGCAAACGTTCACAATTATTTTATTGCGAATAAAAAAAAAATATATGTGAAATGAACAGATATTCTTATGAAAGTGCCAACATTTTTGTAAAATTAACAACATTTTTGTAAAGTTACCTACATTTTTTTCAAAATGACCAAAATGTTTGTAAAATTAACATTTCTGTAAAGTTAACAACATTTTTGAAAAATTAATTATTTTTGTTTTGGTAAGATTAAGAAAGTAATTGTGAGCGTTTGTGGACAAGGAACTTTGGTATCAATTTAATAGTGCAGGTGGAGCGTGCGTGTTCGACGCCGTCTCTGTCGTACAGTTCGCGTGAATTTCTCGGGTATGCGGAGCGCATATCTCGTCGGGATAGTTAGCATCGGCGACGGGACGAGTGAGGCCGGACGTTCGGGGCCAAGAGGCCCGCAGATTCCGTGCGTCGGGTCATTTAAACGAACAAAAGGGCGAGTGTGGAGAAAGAGAGGAACACACAGACGGAAGACCGGAGAGGGAGGAGAAGGAAGTAGAATAAAAAAAAAGACGGGCGATAGCGTGCCGAAGAGCGGCCTGGAGTGGGGCAGGAGGGGGGGGATTCGACTGTAACGTTCGCGTGTTCCAGCGAAGACGCACGCGACACCGAGCCAGATCGAGGCAGTCAGGACACGCGATATCGCGTTAGAAACGTTTCGCCACACCCCGGCCTTGCATTATACCCCGAAATCACGCCATCCCATCATCATTATGTACCATGTGCGCTCAGGCGGTGCAATATGCAGGTGAACGGCTACGAGCCGTTCAGCTTCTTTTTCACTCGTCGGCTCAGACCGCCCCGCGCGATCCGGAGTGAGAAATAAATATCAGCAAAAGACCAACAGCATAAAACTAATAATAATGTTCCCGGAAAATAATGGGTCTCTGATGGTCGTACATTTTTTTTAATGAATTCGATATATTATTTCTCAGGCGAGAGGCGTTGTCGTCCGACCCTCTTCAATTATTTCGCCATAGATCGATTTTTTCTTAATGTCGAAATTATATTTCTCGTTGAATCACATCTTTAACTAGTTTTGTAGGATTCTATTAATATACAGTGATAAAAAGTCATTGAATTAACATGGGAATATAATAACTATAATAATATATTAATATATCGAATATTGATTGAATATAAATGTTTTTCATTAGAGATTTATTTAACCAAATAAGGATGATTATGCAATTATCAATAATCAATCAGTCCTTGAAGTCAACCCAAACTGCTAAAAAGTTGACCAAATTTGTGACCAGAAAAATGCCGTCAAGTCTCAACTAGATAGATGTTTTTAGCTGTATTGACCATATTTGTGATCCCGAACAATAATGAGGGTCACGACACACCATTTTCTGGAATCAAAAAAGAAGCTAATTATTTTGGTCAATTGACGCTTACCAAAAATTACCGTCACGACAAATCTCAAATTTTCGTTCGAACTTACAACCGAAGTATAAATCAGTCTCGAATGAAAGATATTTCACCTCCGCGTACAAGGGCTCAACCGCATTTACGTCTCGAGACTGGAACTTTAGTCGCGGACTGTACGTACGCTCTACTACACTATACTATACTATACTATGGAAGATACTGTCTACGATAAACTGCGAACGTCGTTCTATGCTACGTAACACGTCGCAGCGGGTCGGGATGTCTTTCGCGCTTCTGCGCACATCCCTGATGTCATACGGTCTCGGATCTGACCTCGGGTTGGTGTGCGTGCCGTGTTTCTCCCCCCCTCTCGTCCCCTTTTCGTCCCTTTTCATCTTGCACCGTTCACTCCGTTCCCCATCGCTGCATCGCCGCTCGGTCCTTATTTATCTCGGTATCGTCCTCTCTCTTCCACCTCGCTTCATCGAGCGACGAGAGGCTGCGCTGCAACGTGACGTCACACGCTACTATGCTGTACGAGAAAATTCAAGATGGCGTCGACGACCGGCAGCGGCGTCGGTTAGAGGAGCAGGAGGGGGGGAGCAGGATCGTGCCAGCTCGGGGAATGGACTAGGCTATGTTCCTGGAATCTGCTGCTGCGTCGAAACGACGCTGCTGCCACTGCGGCTTCGACCGCTCGACGCCCGAGCGGCTACACAGCAGCTCGGCTATTGGGCACCTGGACCATCGCCCGTCCATCGATCCTCCTTTCGTCTCCCTTCATTTTTCACCTCCCTCTGTTTACAAACAAGCGCGTATACACAGGATCGAATATCATGAGTTGAAGGGCACGGGTCGGTTGAGGCCATTACATTTTCTCTAAACTACTGAGACGTAGTTTTATTTAATTTTTAGCGTCTCACCTTTGGACCGATGGAAATTTTCTTTTAGCGTGTAAATCGGGCTCGCTGCGATAGGGGTCTGCGGTCGTTTTCAACTCCTCGGGAGGAAGGTATTAAAAAAAGCAATTCTTAAGACGTTAATTATTGCGCCGTGTCGCTAGGCGTTAAAAACATGCATACTTTGTGACGCTGGCAGTTATTCGAAAGGACGAGGCGAGAGTAACGAGCTTCCGGTTGAGCAGGACGCCGAGGAGTCATCGCAGCAATTCGTGGTATTCGGTCGATCGGTTGCGCCAGTAATAATGAACAGCGAATTCTGAAGCGGGGCGATACACCTCTTTATATTCTGAAAAAATGCATTAGTAAACTTCATATTTGGGGGTATTTTGGATCGCTAAATTCGAACTGAACGCAAAATTCAGAAATTCAAAATGGTGGACAACAAATTTCAAGTGAATCGTATGTAAGGAAATATGTACGATTCGAAGGGTTAACAAGTAAACAGGGCTTACTGCGATCGGAGTCTGCCACCGTTTTCGACTCTACACAAGCTATTAAAAAGAAATCTTACAGACATTAAACGACAATTTCCAAGACATTTCCAGGTAGTCTTGGGACATTTATAAAAAATGTAAAAACTCATATCATGCGCGACCTACGAAATAACATTTAGTTCGATAACCGTTTTCGTCTACGTTGGAATCGCGTCAGAAAAAAAAAAACTACTCACTATGCACGAATCTATATACGTATCACAGCAAAACTGAGATACATCATGACGAGATCATGACAAAAAAAATAGGATGGTCGCTAGTAATCTAATTCTGAAACAAGCTCAAATTTGCCGGAAATAAGAAATGCATGGACATTCGGTGAAATTCGAGGACATTCCAGGACTTCAAGAACCGCTCGACACTGTTAATTATTGCGGCGTGTCGCTCGGCGTTAAAAGACATGCAATACATTGAGGCGCTGTCAGTTATTCGAAAGGACGACGCAAAGAGTAGCGAGCTTCCGGTTGAGCACCACGCGGAGGAGTCATCGCAGCGATTCGTGGTATTCGGATGATCGGTTGCGCCAGTAATAATGAGCGGCGGGGCCATTTTGTGCCAGAGCGTTGCGCGGTAGCAGCCGGCAAGAGCTTCCCGATCAAGCAAGCACGCTTCGTCAGCGTTCGAACCTATCATATCGGATATGCATATACATATATACAAAAACGTTTCTCTCCCCTACTCCAGCGTCCCGCTAGACGATCTCTCCTCTCCCTTGTCTAGTTTGTAATCCAGTCACGAGTCGCTACCACCGCGCGTTACGGAGCGCCCGTAGTACATCTCGTCCGTGACTAGTAACGGCTGGATGAACTATCGTGACGTCATCATTATCGTACTCTATTCACGCACTGTGCGTGCCTGCGTGCTCGCGAGTCTCTGGCGCTGCGCGCGCAGCTGGGCAGAGCCTACTCGGCGGCCAGGACGACGCGCTCCGTCGGGCTTCCGGACCTCCACGCGATATCGAATGTAACGCACCTACGCTGTAATCCAAACGTCGGAGACGCATTAATTTATTCCGTTATACATAATCATAAGGTCGGTGGAAAATAAATTTGCAAAATGTCCTGAAAAAAGTAATAAATTGATCTTTGGATGCATTTATTTATTTACAGTAGAGTCGTTATAATCGTACGTTTGGCGGAAAATAAATGGAAAAAATGAATAAATTTAGGTTTGGGTGGATTTATTTATTTACTGGAGGGTTGTTATAAGAGACCACGTTGTACTCTCAATAAGCAATAAATTATCCACTTATCTCTCTATCTCTATCTGACCGTAGACGATGTTGTGTAAAAAAAAAATGTTTTCATTAATTTTCGACCGCAGCGAAAACAATGACTCGCACGAATCGCGTCGGGCGCTCCGGCGTCACAGTTATGGAAATGCGTGAGCCGCGGTGGCCCGCGCGGACAGTCGTACCAGCTGCGACGACGACAAAGACGACGATGATGAGGACGCAATTTTTCAGGCCCTGCCCCTCCGTGTCGCGCCGAGCGCACGGCGCTCGAACCACGATGACGTCATTCCATTGATTCAAACCCAGCAGCGACTCTAAACACGAGAGAAACTATTCCTGTCCGAAGGAACAGCGGAGCGTGTCGGGGCGGGCGGCGGCCACGGTAAACGAACGCGGGTGGGCAGGGCGTATCAACCGCCGAAGCCGTTCCTCGTAGCCCTCGATCGTTAAGAGTAATCTTTGAATTCCTCGAATTCTCCGAATCAAGAAAAATAGGAGATACCGGGAATGGTCGAAGGGCCGGAAATAATTTCGTAAGATACTTCTGTCACAAGTAATTTTTTCGACTGAAAATCAGCGAGATACAATTTAAATAATTTGAAAAAAATAAGGAAATAAAGGAACATTACGAGAAAGCAATATGAAAATTTAAGTTTTCGACTCTTTCTTATTGTATTTCTTATAGGAAATCGCAAACTAAAATTTGCGGATTTCGTCGTTTTAAAATAATTTTTTATCTGTTCTTCGTCGCTGATCACAAAACTATAACTCATTTTATTATTTGCATGATATTTGATTCAAAATCTCGTGTCAGGCGGAAAAAACTAATTTAAAAAAAATTCAACATTTTCAAAATCCCATAAAATCTAAACGGTTGTATACATTTTTGCCAAATTCAATAAGAAATATTGTTCAGTGTTACACAAGAGTAATCTTTAAATTCCTCGGATTCTGCGAATCAACAAAAATAGGAGATGCCGAGAATGAAAGGTCGGAAACAATTTCGCAAGATATTTCTATCAGAACTGAACGAACAAAAGTCAGCGAGATGTAATTTCAATAATTTGACTGAAAAAAATATATATTTTTTTAGCAATAACTGAGCAGAGCTCTCGTTACGCGCGTCGCATTCGAGTCTTCAGTACGGCCACTTTGTCCTCTTAAGTGGTAAAATTCAATTAGCGTTTTCCCGCGAGGAAACTCGAGTGACAAAGACGAAGCGAGATGGGGGAGAGGCCGTGAGCCGAGAGAGAGATCCCTTGCGTTACGGGGGCGCGCGTGCCACTCGTGCTGCCGGTAGGCCAAGGACAGGTGCCGACTCTCTTCCCTGTGCTCGCACTCGACACTGCAGGCCATCGCGACATCCTGTCGTGTGCAGAACGTTTCCCCGTGCCGCTGCTGTTTCTCGTCACGACGTGTCGAGAGGCTATGCATTAAGTGAACTCAGATATAGGCTGCAATACCGTTTTAGTCAAGTTTTTAACTCTACATAATTATCAATATTATCCGCGATTAAAATAATATTGAAAAATAAATTTAAAAATTGGACGAAAGAAGTACTTTAGAATTTTATTACTTTATCGGTAATTTAGTTTTATTAATTTCATCGTTAATTCGTTGCAGTCCGACAGGTTTTTCTTATTAGCAGGTGTGAATAAATTATGAATCACTGTGAATCTTTTATTTCAAAGAGATCCAAATTTAGCCAACGAAAATATGATTTTTGATAGCATTAACCAATATATTTAATGCTCATATATTATTACGAAATCACAATAATAGTGGGAATTAAAGAAGTCATAATGGAATTTAAAAAATGTACAATCTAGAACGCGCACAGACATTTTGAGAGAAATTTAACAAACCCTCTATGAAGAAGCAAAATATATAAGAAAAAAAAAGATATTGGGTATATAAATATACAGGGGAAAAAAAATATATAAGGAAAAATATATATATAAATATATAAGGGAAAAAATATATAGGAATATTGAAACGTTATTCGAGCGTTACGCCCTACGGACGAAGAAGCTGAATCAACCGCTTTCTTTGTCTCGTTCCTAGTATATATCTAGAGTACACGGAAGCTCCGGTCGGTAGTCGTCGAGCCAGTGCGTCGTCGCCGACGAAACGGCAGCGCGCGCGTGCGCGCGCACGCCCGTAGCCTCGGAGCGTAAAGGTACACGAACCTCGCAGAAATAACCTAACGCAACTTCGGGTCAATATCGCAGCGAGGCGGGGGACCCTTAAACCGCGTTGTCGGCGGCAGCGTACGTAAGCGCACGGGTTAGTATATAATGCCGGGCGTTCGTCGGCCAGGGAGTCGCGGAGAGAGCTACCAGCTACCGCTTTTTCGCCGGAAGGTTAGTAGAGACCTAGAAGCGGGAGGGGGGGAAGCGGAGCGAGAGAGCGCGCGAGGGAACCGGATTGATTTTCTCCGGCTGGCGCGAGCGAACCGCCTACCGTTCCGCTCTCCCCTGCCGTCTCGGCCGTGTGACGTGACAAAATGGTCTTTCTCTGCCCCCCAGCGGCTCGCTCTGGGTTAATCTACGATGCTCTCCCGACGAAACGGCCCGCTGAAGCTGCGCGCATGCGCCTCGCGACTCTCCTCTTCGACCGCTACTACACAACCGCGCTCTACCGTAAATTATACTATGTAACTGTTTACATTATACTATCTCCGCATCGACATTAGAACGTCCTACCCGACGCGTAACCTCTTCCATCGCGCGAATCGCTCTCTCGTCGCACTCGACCGAGACGCCGCGAACGAGTTCGCCAGCTCGCTCAGAAAAATATATTTCGCAAAAATATTCGCATCGAGAGCCTTTCCCGAAGGCTGAATAAAAATAAAATCTTCCGATATCGAAGGTTCAAGGAACAAAAAAAGAACCCTGTTCTTTTTCATCGAGGGTCGTTTTTTCTCTAACCTTTAATTCTTTGCTGAACGAATAATTTTATACTCTGCAGAAAAATGTTGCTAACTTAAGGTGGTCCTTGCGAATCGTGTTCATTTCGCATAAGTTTCAGAGAAATGAGAGGAAATTGGAAACACTTCTGGATGATATAAAAAATCTGACAAAAATCAAGCATATTAAAGGTGCCTACAAGATTAATTTTGCGTAATAATAATTCCAAAACGTTAATTCGTACGTATTCAGAAGAATAAACGAATCATTTTCATTATAAACAAAAAGTTAGCTTTCCGGAAGATTTCTTGAACAATTTTATTCATCATCAATTTGTTAATAACATTTTGGAATTATTATCATGCTAAATTAATCTTTTCAGCACCTGTGCTTGATTTTTTTCAGAATTTTATTCAGTTTTACCATCGAGAAGTGTTTCTAATTCCCTCACATTTCTGTGAAACTTATGCGAACACTATTCGCAAGGACTACCTTAAGAAAATTGGCGAAATTCTGCGCCGCCATCGCCGACGCTTGTCTCGACGAAATTAAATCTGCGGGCGGCGGAGAAAATTATTCGCGAAGCTTTTCGGGTGACTCTCGAGGCTGCGAGAGCGTCTGCAGCGATGCGGGCGAAAGAAAGAGGGAACAGACACCGAGGCAGCGTCGAGTCATAACGGAATTAGCGGTGGCGCGCGATCGCCGGAGTTTCCAACCGGCGCGAGGCGAAAGCGACCGCCCGGCAGCGGCGCACCGTCGAAGACGACGCGTCGGATTTCCGGCGCGTGGGGCGCTCGACAGTGGCATTATATATGCGAACTAGTAGCGTAGCGTGCAGCGGCAGGAGCCGGAAAGCGAAAGAGAGAGAGACGGTGGATGAGGCAGCGCCAGTAGGCAAAACAAGATCGCATCAGCCGGCAACGGTGGCTGCGGCAACGTCGCGAAACAGCAACGAGCGCTCCGCCTCTCGGCGTTGCCAGACGTGGCCCGGGTGACGTCACACGGTCGCCGAGCCAGAGCTCTCACACGCCACACGGCGGCGCGCACACACGACTGGCGCGCTGGCGGGACGACGAGGGGGGGGGGGGGGGGGGGGGGGGGTCCTTAGTAGGTAGAGTACGTGTAGCTAGCGGCTGGCTGTCGGCCCGGACTTCGCCGGCTGAGCGTGACTTGCACTGGGCAGCGACGAAAAATAAGAAAAAGAATTTAATAAAATAAAACGATTCGTACGCACCGCGGACTGTGCGTAACCCTTTGTTCGCCGTGGTGGGCGAAATAACGTTTCTCCGCCGCGATCGGGAGGCTCGATGATTAGACCTGCCTCGGAGATAGGACACGGAGCTCTTTGCATATCTCCGAGACGCGCTACGTCGCCGAGGAATTTTCATTGATAGAATCGTAGATACGCCGGATTGTACGGGCTCGAGGGATTCTAGGATTATGCGAAATTCATGGGGATTGCTCGCTGCTAGTTTCACTGTCGACATGGAAAATTAGTCGAATTAAATTTTTGTTAATTATTTTTATTTATTAAATTGACGGATTTTTTTGTTTTGTTACTGGTTTACAATAAATCCTGACTTAGAGCTCAGAATAATACATTTTATTATTTTTATAGATAATAAATTGAGGTGAAATTAAGCAGAAGCCCGCACATTTCTTTTTTAATTCGAACAATTGAAATTTATGGAATCGTATTTTGCTCACAACAGGAGAAAAATGTGTCGATCTATAAAAACAATTATATCTCACCGAAGGAACATAATTATTTTCTTCATATTTTCAGTGCTATTCGCTGTAATTATATTTATATAAGTATCGAAGAAATTGATTGTAAAAATCCCTATCACTGGAATCGCCTGTAATTATATCTAAAACGATTGTACAATTTTTCCTGGTTTATTATACAGACATTGCATCAATGAAAAACACTACACAATTATAACCTTTCCAACACGTTGGTGGTCCATAATCTCTCTTTTACGATTTCCTCGAGATTAAGCAACAGTTCTCGAGAGGCTGCCTTCGTCGAAAAGAAAAAAGTTCCGACCAGATTCAAACAACGTTAAATTTAGCGCTAAATGAAAACTTGAGAATCCCACATCCAAGGATCCTCCGTTCGGCGCACCGTATTTACAACTGATTTAACGAGAATAACACTCGAGATCCGCAGCCATATTTCTGCGGTCGAAATCCAATTTCTCGTGTTTATCTGACGTTAAATTACCGTACGCACTAAAGTTACTTCCGTACACATTCGCATCGACTGCTCGGAACGAAAACGCCTTAACTCGCGCAATTTTACATCGGCCTCACGCCGTTTTGTCGATATGTACTTTTCATGACTTATCGACCAGAGACTTATAGCTTCTGTTTCGCCATCACGTGTGCCTCGTGTATTAGTTAATTCGCCGGGAGGAATTGCGTGTAACCGCGCAGCGAGGATCGTAAACCATCATCACCGGAACCGCCATCACCCACGCGATTGGAAATACGCAACCCTCGAAACGAGACCTAGTACCAATAAACTCTCTTCCGTGGCGTGTATTCGTTGCCACGTATATATATATGCAGCGCTAGAACAACAGCCGTTGGCGCCGGGCAGCAAGCTTTCCCCTCCCAGCCCTACCCGCACTATAGATTCGCGCTACAATATCGACGCCTTTGTGTGCTCTATGCGCACCAGCCATGTCGTGTCACTGTTAAATTTGTTGCGTTTATTTATTTATTTATTTTAACGGGGACAAGCCGCTTGGTACAAATAATATACACGTTTGAAGTAGTACGCGCGGTGCATTCCCGTGATGCAAACGTGAGTTTCAAAAAAAATTTTTGAACACTTCTCGATGGGCCACAAATCCAAAAAAAATAAAGTACATGGAAGGTTTTTTTTACAGCTTGAACATTTAAAAAATGCGATTTTGAATGATTACAAAAATTTAAGTTGCCGGGTAATTTGTTGAACAATTAACTTTATCGTTAATTTGTCAATAACATTTTCGAATCATTATTACATAAAAACAGTATTTCCAGCACCTCCCATATGGTCGACTTTCTTTCAGATGTTTATCCCATCGAGATATGTATGAATTTCTCCCTGAAACTCACTATATCTATTATAAAATATCGAACTTATTTAAACAGCTAATTTTCGCTCCGACAGTTCTCCAGTAAACCGATTTAATTCCTCACTCGTAACGAAAGATACATTCGCCCGCGACTGCTTTAAATTGTCCAATCGGTCCGCCAAACATGATTTTTTTTTTTCAATAAAAAAAAAATATTTTATCGTCGCTTATGATATTACTTTATCTTTCGAAAGTCGTTCCCTAACCGCTGCTGTTGTGCCGAAGAAAATTTATTGTTTGCGTTTTTTTTTTTTTTTCATTTACTATGTTGTGTAACATATATGTATATGTATACGGAGAGGGGGCGCGATAAGACTGCGGACAAACACAGTCGAAGAAGCTCTTTATCGTCGAGTCAAGGCAGATAGGCCGTGCGATATTACGTCACGTTATCGATTATTCCCCCCCCCCCCCCCGAGTGCTCTCTTATCGCACAACGCACGGCACTGTACGGCGGTGAGCTGTAGTATGTGAACTATATAGAGAAAAACGTCGGGGCACGCGCGCGCGCTCTTTCCAATCGATATACTACGAACCAGCCAGCTGCGTCTCGTCGTCCCTCCTCGTCTCTCCCGCGGGGCTTTTTACCTTTGCGAAAGTCCGCTCTTAACGCGTATGATGTACGAGCGGCGATACCATCACCGCTTTGAACCCTTCGCTGCAAAGTAGTGCGTCTCCGAGTACCTCGTTAACCGTGCAAAGCGTGTTTTTTTACCGTAAATTGAACGCCTCTGCAAAGTGGAGGTGAATATTACATCGGCAAAGGGGACGGAAAAGATTTTCAATAAATCTCTAACGGATACGTCGATCTTAAAAAAAATTTGTTTAAAAATAAAATTTACAAGTTACGCTACGTGTTTTAAACAATTTTTCACATTTTTGCTTCCTCGTAGAGGAAGCTTTGTTTTATTCTATCATTCGTAATAAATACATTAAACATTTTTTAAAAATATAGTACAGTATTTATTTCCATTGTATGGCTTCAGTTGCCTTTTACGTCTCCTTAAATATAAAATTCTTTTGTCTATGCTCCTTCCAAAGAGGACTTCTGCATCACCAAATACTTCACATATGTGGCTCAAATAAAGTGCATAAAGAACAGAGTTCCTTAACTAGCTGGGTTCCCAATT
This sequence comes from Exephanes ischioxanthus, assembly GCA_958510785.1. Lineage (NCBI taxonomy): Eukaryota > Metazoa > Arthropoda > Insecta > Hymenoptera > Ichneumonidae > Exephanes > Exephanes ischioxanthus. The sequence goes on from OY294016.1 coordinate 4,863,656, forward strand.
AATCTCTCTAAAGATAAATTAGATAAATCAATATCCCTATTTTTCTCTGTGCAGTGCTGTCGCGTATATAACAATATCGTGTTTCGAATGGTTAAAATTTGTGTCGTCGATTATTCATAGCAAATACTTTAAAAAAATTCTTTTTGTTTAACGTTTTTTAAACATAGTACGGTATTTACTCAGTACAGTATTTATTTCCATTTATTTCCATATTATACTATAGTTTCCATTGTATGGAGTCAGTTGCCTTTTACATCTCCATAAACACAACATTCTGCGCTCTTTCCAAAGAGCACTTCTGCATCGCCAAACAACACACATTATGCAGCTTAAATAAGTTACATAAAGAGCACAGGTAGAATAAATACTGTTCAGTATCTCCGAAGACTTGTATCTTGTGTAATCAATATATTCCTTCGCTCATTTGCATCTTACTACCACACCCTCTCTCGATTTTTTCCCTTGCGAAACGTTTTTTTAAAACTAAATTGTTTCGCAGAAACGAAACGTCTCATAGTCGATCGTCCCTCGGGTAGCTTTCCGTCACGATTACTTCGGGTTCGCAATTCATTTCGCGGTGTGTAAGTTTTATCGTAGCGTCGACGATACAGCGAGAGGATAGCACGTAAGTCAGTGTGTATAACGACTGCGGTCCCCGCGGCGCGGGCGGGCTGGGGGGAGCGGAGAGTAGCGTCGGAGAGTTCGAGAGCGCCCGAGACGGCGAGTGTACGGTGTGTGTCACGTGCACGAGGCCGGTGCGCGCTCGAGTTTTACCCCCTCCCCCTCCCCTCAGCCGCCTCCCCTCGCTTCCCTCGGTCGCTCGCGCGGAACGGCTTGCCGGTCTGTTACGTCACTTTTAATTATCGCCGACTCTCTACTGTCTTCATATATGTCTATATGCACCGTTTTGTGTATCTTCCACGTACATATTATATATATACATGCATATATGTACATGAAAGATACAAAACGTTGCATATATATATATATATATATATGTACGGGACCGGCGAAACGCGCTGGTCGATAAGCCGCGGAGGGGGGAGTCGATTAATGAAGAAAAGCTTCAAACTGGTTTCCCATTCACGGGTATCTTCGCAGCTTCACCTGCCGTTGACACACGTTTCGCTCAAGGATTTCGGGACGCGCTCATTGTTTCTCTTTGTCCGTTATCTCTCAAACTCTCCCGCTATTGGCTTTTATTTTGATTTTTTCTTCCTTTTCTTTTCGTGTTTATTGCCCCATGAATAATTCTATTATGCGCGATTTCGCAACGAACGGGGAGGCCCCGGAGGCCGGGCCAACCGCGAGGAAGTGACGGGAGTGTCGTCGTACTTCGAAGGCGCGTCAATCGCAGTCGGCAACCGCGTTAATTGTACCGTCGCTGGCGGAAACCGAGGAATTCATTATCTCGAGCCCGAATATATACGTCACTCGCGAAAATGAGGCCGACACGTTCTTGTCATCATCTTCGCGAATTAGACACTGAATAAATACATTTTTTATCTAATGTACTTGAACTTAAAATTTACTTACATTACTCTTTTTGTAAAAGAAAAAAAACCAGATATAAAAATTACAAATCTCTTGGCAGCGAAATTTACAACAATTTTGATCCGAAAAAAATACTGTAAAATTGCAACGCACATTGGAATTTCAGAAACAGTTTATGTAAAAAAAAACTTCCAATAAACATTCGAACAAAATTTCTTTTACAGTGCACGCTAAAATATTAACTCTCGATTCGATAGTCTTTTTTTTATTATTTTTTAAGAACGAAAGATCAAAGAAAAAAAAAAATGATGTCGAAAACGACATTGAAGGAGAAATAAATACAGAAAGATAAACTGTCCCGAGAGAGGGGAAGGGGGGGGGGGTAGAACGACCGAGGGAAAATCGATACGGTTCAAGGTCGAGGGTACAATTGCCTCTACGGCAAGCAACTCCCGGGGATGCCGAACGTAGAGGGAACGTTCACTGGTGCAAACGGAACGCGCACGGTCCTCATGTGCCGCTAGCGAACCCTCCTCCCCCTCCCCTTCGCCGGTATAGGAGATATATGTGCATACACTAGCATAAACCTCGTGTCTCTGTGACAACGCAACCCCCTTCGAGCTGACGCATCATCTGCGTTCGGACACTCAAGGTCACTCTGGGACATCTAGGGCGAGACTCACGAGATGCTATTCCAGATATTCATTACGTGTCCGCCGACGAACAGTGAGCCCAGCGACCGAATGGTAGGGTGTCATAGCCCCCGAACGGTTCTCCCCCGAAAAAAATTACCCCCGAAAGATTAACCGCCAAAACGTCAATTTATTAAAATAATGCGAAGCCTATCGAAACTATCGAATCGTAAGTTCATTCCGTTGAGTACAGAAGATAGGTGGTGAGGTAACTGTGTTCGGTCAAGTAACTGTGCTAACGTTAGCCACGATATAAAGATCAGAACATTAGCGATTGTAAATTAATCCGGTATCTCGTATACAATGGATCAATATTATCGTCGGATGAGACTTTCGCTCGGAGGAACCAGAATCGTGGAAAATATTTTTTTCCGATGTGGTGTTCCGTGGTGTCCAGCGGTCCCTTGGAGTCCAGGAATTGTCCTTGATTTTTGCCTGACCTTGAAAAAGTCCTGGAATGTCCTTGAATTCCACGTAATGTCCTTGCATTTTTTATTTCCCCGAAAATTTGAGTTTGTTTAAAAATTGTTGCGTCTTCCGTCGACAGTAATGAATTTAATAATGAATATCTCGTAAACGTATTTTTGTAAAAATGTTTACCCATAAATTACCCGCATGATCGGTGTCAATCATGCCGGCTTTGAACTTCTTCCTTCCACGGAGGCCTCGTCTGTAGAAAATGTTTCGCAAAGAGCTCACAGAGAAAGCTCTGTGAAATGATAAATTCAACACTATTTGACATTTATTGTAAGCCGATTATTATTTGGACCTATTCCAAAATCACCGTTATCTGTTCTGAAATTATTATTATCTCACCTGAAATTATCGTTATCGATTTCGAAACGATCGTTATCTATTCCGAAATGATTGTTATCTATTCTGAACTTACTAATGGATCCGCGCGATTTATTACCATCAGCATTGACATCGTCGCGAAAAAAAAATGGAACGTAAGCGACGACGGAGAATCGTAAATTTGATCGTCACATAGAGTTGGTCTAAAACTGGGAAGGGTATATTGTTCTACATTAAATAATCCATAAATTCGCGAGGCCACCGGTTATATGCATTTTATTTTATAAATTACTTCGTACGAAGCATACCACCCGCGGAAATATTACGTATGTATGAACAATACATGTTTATATACCTGACATACACGTACACCGAAGAATATATTTTTTACATAAAATAAAAAATAAAAGTAAACAAAAATAAACGTGAATAAAAAATAAAATAAACATTCTCGGGGAAGTCGCGCCATTGCTCGGAGCGTCAACGTCGCGTTTGCGGCTGCTGCAGAGAGTGCGATGTGCGAGCTAAAAGGCTCGCCGTGTACACAGCCGGAGCGCCGGGTTTCACGTTACCGCCTCGTGCTCGCGCCTCGAAGCTGTACGTGTGTGCGCGTCTCGAGAGCGGGGCATGATGTCAGCGAGCCGCAGACTCTCCGCGGAGTGATGTCACTCCGTGCGGGAAACTCTGACTCGCCGATACATTATATTAAACAGCGTTGTACATCGTGACGCGTTCGCGTGTGTATGCTTACTCGTAGGGGGTTTAAATATATAATAAGTCGAGGAAATGTTTCGAGCATTCGACGATTGCGGAACGTCACGAGTCCTCGAACGTCGAACGCGACTTTGCGCCTATTTTTATAAATACGATGCACAACAAAGGCGACGAAGGAAAAAAAAAAAAAAAAACACTTCTCCGGGCGCGGTTGAAGGAAACGTTCGAGATTTAACTTCGCGGAACGAGGCGGATTGCTTACCTCAAACTTTTTGGGTTAGCGATGTTTATCGACGAATTAATTTCGTATCTCGCACCTGTGACCGGCTCACACCTGGGTCGTTAGCTGATTAGAATCAGCGGCGCGTAATAATCTTTCGTGAATGAAGACAAAAAATAATGGGCTTGCATAATGTTTGGATCGAACGATCTGTCCGAAGCAAATTGAACATGCAATTTTTAGGGCGGACAATTTTTCTTTTTTTAATTTCTGTAGAGAAGAAACTATCGCTGACACTTGTGTCAACAGCCAATTAGCCGTCCTGTAATACTCTTTTGCGAATGCAGAAAATATCCTAAATAAATAAATAAATATTTTTTTCAAGTAAATGCAATCGTACGAGCGAACAATTTTGGTAATAAATTTTTCTTTTTTTTACATCGCGTAATAATCTTTCGTGAATGCAGAAAAAAAAATATATGCTTGTATGATATTTGTATCGAACGATCGATTCGAGGTATTGGAAGTGCAACCGTAAGAATGAACAATTTTTGTAATCGATATATTTTTTTTAACGATCGGTAAGGAGCCAACTAATTTGGCACCCTCGTAACACCGGCGTGACTCCGGCCGGCGTGGTGGAGAAAGTTACTTGACCTTGCAACGTTGCACGCTCGTTAGGGCGAACGGAATTGGCCGGCGATGTCGAAATTTTTTTACCGACGAATGAAGGTCATTTTTCGAAATGTGCCAAAGGGCTCGTTTATTCGTCGTCCAATAACGGTAATAAAAATTAGACTCTAACGTTAACCGTTGCAAAATATTGCACAAATATGAATGCTTTTATTGAAATTCGAGTCGTTTTTTAAGGGAGGTCCTGCTTCACAAGGCCTAAAAACTATATTTGTAGTGTACGAATTTTTTTTTTTTTTTAAACACCAAACAAAAAATGACTGCATGGTTATTGGCCGATTTACTGCACTGTAGTTTTCAATTGGCGGAAAAGATGGAGCTCGTAATTCTTGACCGAAACAAGAAAATCAAATATGCTTTCAATTGTTACATATTTTTCTTCTATGAGAACCTCGGAAAAGCAAAAAAAAAAAAAACGAAAAATCATAATTTTATTCAGGTTTGAAACACAGAAATGTGTTCTTGAGAAAGAAAGAACAACTTCAACGTGCTTTAAAAATTATTTAAAAATACTTTTTTAACAATGTTTGAGGTTCACACAGAAGAGGATTTAGTACTGAAAAAAAATGAGCTTTGGTTTAAGTTGATAGGTCACTTCGTTTTTTTGTTATCACTCCCGCCAATTTCGAAAACTATTAACCAATAAGCTGGCCAATAACTATGCAGTACTTTTTTGTTTTGTGTTAAAACAAATTTTTTCGTACAGTTCAAATATACATTAAAATATGCCTCCAAATTCACTGAGCTCAATTATTTTTTCCCCTCATAAAAAAACTTCCTGAAAAGACGCTTTTTTTAGACCTTGCAAAGTAAGACCCCCCTTAACCCTTTGGTCAGAGATTTTATCTTTTTAAATTTTTTATAGATATATCTCGTAAAGTGTAGTTCGTCTCGACGAGTCTTATCATCGAGGCAGCGGCGTTAACTCATGCGCGAAACGAATATAGCAAAAGCGCAAAAATTCTCCGTCCGGCGTTTGTGGAAGTACGGAGTCGGGTACACATTCCTATCGTGCAGGCAAGACGTTTATCGTTCGAGGTCTCGAAGCCCGAAGCTCTTATCGCAGCGTCGGCTGATGCTGCGGCCAGAAGTAGCATCGGTCGACCGGCAGCGATAATAAAATTGCGATCGCTACGACTCGATGTATGTTTTTTTTTGTGCGAGAGAAAAACTCGCGGGCTCGTCGCTCGACGACTAATTCGAGAGAAACTAACGGACGGACGGACGAACGTTGTTTACGTCGCGCGGAGATTGTATACGCTGCGTACCGAGACGGGCGGGGCGAAGCGTCGAGACTGTTCGAAAAATATATCGATCGAGTGCGAACTGTGGTGGGTGAAATTGCAGGCATCGATGGTCAGTTTTGCGACAAACAATATATGTGCGATATCAGGGTCCAGGATTTTCTAGCTATCGCTGTTAAAAAATTGTAAATTTAATGCACCGGATCGGAAGTTTTTATGCGAAAAATGCTACATTAAATTTAATGGGCAGTTGTGGTGAAAAGTGAATGGAATTGTACAGTGAAATTAACCTAAATTATTGGATTTAAAGTACTTTTATGGTAAAATTAAAGTAAATTGTTAAAAGTAAAAGTATCGTCGAAAGTTTACTGTACCATGTAGTCCTGTACGTTAATTTTTCATGTACAATTTTGATGAAAAATTAATATACTTTTTCATTGGAATTAAAGTAAATTATTAAAAATAAAGTTTTTTCCGATGGTTTTAATACACTGAACATTAATTTTTCATCAAAATTGTACTTGAAATTTAACATAACAGTTTATGCATAAAAATGTTCAGTTGTGGTACATTAAATTTCATACGAATTTTGTTTAGAGTGTAGTCGATATCCCGAGGAACTAATTTTATCCCTTTGAAGTAAAGCAGTGTATATATATATATATATAGAATCTACGTTGTCGTTTATGGACGTATACTTTAAATATCTCAGTGAACCAATACCGAATTCGTATAAAATTCTGTATACTTTGGTTATAGATCCTTCATCAACATTTTTTTTTTACTCTTCGTGGATTACATATCGTTTTTTACTTTCAAAAGTGTTGCATAAAAACAACACCGTGTTGTTAAAGATTTTTTTGAGTACGATGAGAAAATTAACGGTAAATTCTTTGAGGTATTTTTTTCTCAGCGAATATATGAAATTTTTTCAATATGGGCTTGAAAAAAATGACTGTTGTTGATATTCAGATTTTACGCTATTGCGCAAGGGTGAATTTATTTTTGACAGTGACACAACACCTCGAGTTTTCGTAACCTCGGGCCATGTGTTTCGAGCGAGGCGAGGGGAAAAAAATTGCGTCGTCTATTTTTTTTTTTTTTCTCGTCGGAGGATCTGTTTGCGTTGACGCGCCTGCGCGATGTCTCCATTGCGCACAGCGAAAGAGACTCCGGTATTTGCGGAAGTTGACAGGGAATATCGGGGGGAAAAAAAATCTGTCTTGCGGAAACGATCGCGTCAGCAGTCGCGTCGTTTCTCCGTTACGACACAGCGACGACGACGACGCTCGCCGTAGGGTCGAAAGAAACAAGGAAAAGAACGCCCGCGGTGCGACCAGTTTGTTTTTTTTTTTTTTCGTCTTCCTCGTGCGCCGTTGAAAAGGAACGATTACGAGGGCGCTCGGCCGGTCCTGCACCTTCGACTTTCATCGATTTCACGTTCGCGCATAAGTCGTCTTCGCGTCGTTCGATGCCATGTATCCCTATAGCTTGCACGCGCTTATACAGTATGCGGACACAGGAAACCGAAGCTGTGCAGCCGGTTCCAGTCGCGCCGCGACGACGGTAGGGCGCGCAGCTGGGCTCTCAGCGGATTATCGCGCTTCTCAAACGTCATCTCCCGTCTTTGCGACTCTGGTTCAACATTGTTGTTGTATAATCGCCGAGGGAAAATGCAGACTAATCGAAACAGGAAAATGCTTAAAAAAAAAAAAACCTTCGCATCTTACAATGTTTAGGTCATTTCATTCAATCCGATTGGTATAAAATGGCGAACGAATACGTACTGTCTACACTCCCCCCTCCCCCCTAAAAACGGCGGATGCAAACCCTTTTCGACGGTCCAGAATATAACCGAAAAAAATGCAAATAATCCAATATACTTTTCATGTTTCAGTTTTTCGAAAATTCGTCTTATGCATTCGACGGCAAACACCACGAATCCCATCTCAGAATTAAAGAGCTTAAATCGCGAGTAGAATTTAACGGAAAGAACTTACGCATTCTACTGTAAATATTACAATTAATTGTACAAATGATTGAAAACATAAATCTTGTCGAATTCCTTACTGAAGTATTCCCACAATTTAATTGCCGTCTGGAAAATACCGTTTTTCCTCGCCATCCCAACTATCCCCCCCCTCGTCGCCCCCGTTTTGAAAATGGTTTTTTTTTTGCCGACGCGCCTCAAGACAGGTCCAGGACGAAGTCTCGTTGGCCGCGCGCTCTCGACCTCGAGAATCTTCCCTCGCGCCCCTCGAACGCTAACGGGTGTGTTATTGCTCTCTTTCTGCGTTCGGGCCGCGCCGATCCCAGCATCCTTCTCGCGGTAGGCGAAAACCGGGTTTTAACAAAGCCCCGCTCGTTTCGTCCCTGTCGGGCGTGAGAGTCTTCTCGCTCGTTCCAGAGCTGCGCAGTTTCTCGTGCGCAGCCCTGGAATGACCCAAAAAGCCGGGCGAGTATCGTGCCGCGGAGAGCGGCGTGACAGGAGAGGGGGGGGGGGGGGGGGGGGCGCTGGTCGCTTCGTCACGTTTTACTCGGGTGTAAAGACGGCCTCGTCGTGAACCGTCCGCGTTCTCTCGGCTCGTCGTAACGCCCGACTTTTCCCGTCTCCTCGGGGTCTATCGGAGAGCGGGCGACGGAGAGAGGGGGGAGGAGAGGGGGAGCCGCCACGCAAACGCGAATTCATAAACGCAAGGCGTTATATCGGCATCGAGTAGAGGAAAACGCGACAGCTACGACGCGCGACGGTTCGCTCGGCTGTGCGGGGAGCCCGCTCTCTCGCCCGTACAGTACACGAAAATTCGTACCACACATCGAATCTCTCGCCTGGCTACGTGTCCTCCCCTCCACGCCGAGCCAGCGGCGGCGGCGGCGAAACCCCACGAATCGCGAAAGCCAGATGATAAATGCGCATGCGCCCAACCAATCGTGACGTCGCCATGCCGTGACGCCACGTTCGACGATTGGTCGATAGGTCGTCCGCGCGGCGGGGTGGGGGGTCGACACCCGTAACTCCGCCGAGCCGCCGCATTCTCGAGCGTTCGTCTCGGCTGGTCTCCGGTTCGTACGGTTACGCTCCTCGATATCGCACGGAGAGGATACGAATACTCTCTCTGAACGGGCACTGTTTTGTGTTCTCCAATATCGGTGTTTTTTTTTTATTCTCGCGGTTGAAGGAGAGTGAATTTGCGGGGTTCGTTCGAAACGACCAAGTTGTCCAGTTTAAGATCGAGGCTCGGCCAACGGAAAACTTTCGCGAGATCCATCGGCGGTCCAACTTTCCCCCATCCCGCGCGGGGCGCAAGAGCGGTGTGCGGTTTTGCGCGAAAGATTTTCAAAAAAATCAAATTTCGTTCGCACTTTTTTTTAACCGTGGCTCGCGAGAAACAGGAAGCGCGCGGCGCACACGGTGCACGGTCGAGGTTTCGCGAGCGGCGTAAGAACCGCGCGCGCGCTTGAGTCCGAGAGCCAGCCGTGTGGGTGAGAGAAAAACGAGGAGTAGAGTCCCGGAGGGTTTTCAGCGCAGCGGCGTTGCCACGCGTGTGCCGTTCTTTGGAGATAAATACAGCGAGAGAAGTGTAAAAAAAAAAAAAAAAGTTTTTTTTTCTTCGATCAGCTTATCGTTGCTTCGAGAATAGTGGCCGAGACTCTTCCTCGAAGAATCTCTCTTGACTACGCTGCGGAGTTCGATGTTTGTGTGTTTTAAAATAGTGTAAATTTAAGAAAAAGAAATAAGTTCATTACTAATATAAAAAAAATACTTATCTCGTGAATAAACGCAGTGTACACATTTCGTATTACCACACATACACATTTACACATAAATATTAATATATATATACATATATATAATCGACGACGATGTGTATAGCGGAACAGTAAAAACACGTCGCCCAACTATGAACCAGTGATTCGCGCACTTTAATTTAGTCGAGGCTTTCCCTTCGAAGCAAACCAAAGCGCCCAATCAAAGTCCCGAGAGGACGAAAAAAGAGACCCAAAAAGCTATACATCGAGAGCACAAAAAAGCGCCTCAAGATGATGGGAAAGCGAACGCAGTGTTATCTGTGCGATCTGCCTAGGATGCCGTGGGCGATGATAATGGAATTTTCCGAGCCGGTTTGCCGTGGCTGCGTGAACTACGAGGGTGCTGACAGGATCGATCTGGTCCTCGAGTCCGCGAAGCAGTTGAAGAAGGCCCACGGTTTTCAGGACTCCCGGCCGAGCGCCGCATCGAAGGGCTACAGAACGTCGGGCGCCCACGCCGAGCACAACGGCGGCGGAAACATAGACGTGCTGCCTATACAAAATGCCGCCGGTCAGTCCCACTCGAGGCATCACAACATCGCCGGTTACACGCAAATGGCTCATCACAGAAACTCCATAACGGACTTCAACTCTGCCGCGCCGAGGCAGCAGCAACAGCAGCAACAAATGTCGCGTCACGAGGACGCCACGCACGAGATGAACGGAATGAGCCGCGGCAACAACGTTAGAATCCCGAACGCACACTTGGCCGCGGTCGCCCATCACGTGAGCCTGAGCCACAACCGGGGCACACAGCTCAAGCGTGGAATTTCGTCGATCGACGAGGACGATCATCCAGAGCAGAAGAGGCTCAGCCTCGAGGAACAACATCCGGTCAGGCCACCGCTCACGAGAGGCGACTCGCTGCCGGCCGTCAGTCTGGCCGTTAGCTATGTGCAAGACAGAAATAAGGAGAAACATCCGGTCAGAGCGCCCAGCTTCGATACCGCTACGACTTTCAAGGCCAACGGTGAGTTGTTTTTGTACACATATCGGTTCGCACGTCTCGCGAAGCAGCTTTTTGGCGATTGTGTCGCGGAGAGTTAGGATTTAGATTAAGAGTCGTCGGGCGGTTTGAGAGACGAAAGATCTAGGGGGATTTTTTTTTGTAAGAAGGAAAACTGTTGTTTTTTTTTTTTTAAAGGGGCGATTGCGGAAAGGATTTTGATCGAGTGGACTTGTTATCGATACTTTGTATAGTCCGTCGAGGCGCTTTATTTTATATTTTTATGAGAGAGGTTAGATAAGAAAAATAAAAGTAGCTTGTGAGAGTAAGATTGTGGACTGCGAACTCAGCAAGACTGAAGCTCGTAGTTGCTGCGGCACTTTTACGTCTCTACCACTCGCAACTCTACCAGAAAACATCTCTCCCCGAACTACTCTACCGCGTAACAACTGCACCAAAAAAGACAGATCTAACAACTCCACCAAAATCTCTACCAGAAAGTTAAAAAACTCTACCAGAATCAAAATCAAACTCTACCGGAATTGAAATACAACTCTACCGGAATTACAATAAAACTCTACCGGAATACAAGGCGAACGTCTAGCGTTGGATTCCGGTAGTTTTATTTCAATTCCGGTAGAGTTTTTGTTACTTTCTGGTAGAGATTTTGCTAGAGTTCTAATACGACAGAGTTGTAATATATTAGAGCTGTAATATGGTAGAGGCGTTTTCTGGCAGAGTTGTTTGGGGAGAGATGTTTTCTGGTAAAGATGTAAATGTGCCGTTACTAGCCGGCTCTTTCACTTCGCTTCGGGATTGGAGGTGCGAAAAAACTGGGTAAATAAACTGCGTAGCGGAAATGGTACTCTGCTTTATTTTCTTCATTAACATTTTTTATTACTATTTTACTCTCGTAGACGCGATACAAAGTTTAACACGAAAGTCGATCGAGTGTCAGCGATAAGCTCGATTTCCATCCTTTGACATTATTCATCGCTGCGATGGTAAAACGGATTAATGGTTTCGATTAACGATGTACGATAAGTATTGCGTACTTCGCGAACTGGACAAATAAGTTGCATACCGGAAATATTACTGCTTGATTTTATCGCTTACAATTTTTAATTTTTTCTTTTAATCTGCTCTCCTACTCCGCTTGTTTTTCTCGGTTAAAACTTTTCATTTTATTTTTTTTTTTCGTCAGTAAGATTATTTCTCGTACACACGATGCAATGTTAGATACAATGTCAAACAAGAAAGTCGTTCGAGTGTCGGCGATAAGCTCGATGTCCAGTCCTCGGAAATTATTCATCGCTGCGAATGTGAAACGGATCATGCTTTCGATTAATGAAGTGCGATAAGCATTGCGTGAGGATTGCGCCGCATCGTGTTACGGGAATGCGTGCAGCGCGGCTAAAATGCCAGACCTTATCGAAGGTCTGCTAGCTCAGGTTTCGCATGAACGGCAGACACAGAGAAACGATTCGCCGGACGGTCCGAAACCGAAAAACATTCATGGACATTTTTGCGCATTATTCTAACGACCGCTTCGCAAATTCTCAGTCGCAAATGAAGCTGCACTCGCGTTCCTCGTTCAGGGACAAAAAATAATAATAATGAATAGAGATATAAACAGTGCATTGCATAAAACTCGTGCATCAGCAGACTGACTAACAGCGAGCGTGGGATCCGGCTCGGATTGCTGGGCGTTTGTTTATTTTTGAATTAAAAAGAATCCAGCCAATAATCTTCCCGGTAAAAAACCACGAATAGTTTCTTGCTGCAAGTAGCCTCTGATAACTACAGCGGAAATCGTGCGCATAGCCGAGCGAGCCCATCGCTCGTCCGGTTCTTATCTGCTTCACCGATTCTTCGTACACGCTTCAGGTTGTCCTTGCGAATAGTGTTCACTTCGCATGAGCTTCAGAGAAATGAGAGGGAATTGCAAACACTTCTAGATGGTATAAAAATCTGAAAAAAATCAAGTATATTAAAGGTGCTGAAAAGACCAATTTTGCATAATAATAACTCCAAAATATTATTAACAAATTTATGAAAAATAAAATTGTTCAACAAATCTCCCGGAAACCTAATTTTTTTTTTATGAAAGTGCTTTGTTCACTTTTCTGAATGCGTATGAATTTTCTCAGATTTATAAATTCACGTGGAATTTTTTTTTTTTTTTTTTTAATATGGGACAAACGTGTAGAAAGTCACAAAATTCAAAGCGAATTAGAAAATCTGAAAAAAATTCATACGTCTTCAGTAAAATGAACGAATCATTGTCGTTAAAAGAAAAAGTTTCCGGGAGATTTGTTGAACAATTTTATTTTTCATCAATTTGTTGGCAACATTTTTCAATTATTATGATGCAAAATTAATCTCTTCAGCACCTTTAATGCGCCTGATTTTTTTCAGATTTTCATACCATCCACAAGTGTTTGTAATTCCCTCTCATTTCTCTGAAACTTATGCGAAGTGAACACCATTCACAAGGACTACCTTAAGAAGGTCGTCCACGGTAACGGCACCGCTCGCACGGAAACGATAACTCGGCTTGACAATTTCCCGATCCGCGAATACTCTTCAATTGTTTTTTCCTTCCCCTTTTATGAAATAAAATTAATTAAAAATGAAATCTCCGATCTTCTCTGTTTACGGTTCGCCGGCTGTTATTCCAGTGGTTCAACGCTTGCTCGTGCCCGTTGACTGACTCAACCGCTTTCTTTTCCGACCGCCCGCAACTCTCAGTTTGCTTATCGCCACTGAGTATTAAAAAAAACACGTTTTTTTCTTTCAAGAGAACGAGTTCGCGCCCGAGCCCGTTTATGACGACACCGCAACGGTACAACGTGCGTCGTGCTGCCCTTCTATTTTCTTTTCGTTCGGATGCTTTTTTTTCACTTCCGAACAGCCCCACCCGTGGCGGAAACGTCGTTTTAACAGAACTCGTATTGCAGCCGCGCACGCGTCGGGATGCCCGAAAAAAGAGTAAGAGGAAAAAAAATAAATACAGGCGACAAGCCGATCTGCCGATAGCGACGTGGCGCTCTTGAGACGAACACGGGCGTGACGTCACGTGACATTTTCTCCGTCCCTCTCCCTCTCGAAGCTCTTTATATTTAGACCAATGAATGGTGGGTCCCCGATTCGACAATGATAATACCAGGAATTCCCCCTCCCCTCCCCTCCCCTATGCGGGCACGAGCTGCCAGCTGACGAAGTCGTGTTCAGACAGTCTATCGATTAATCGATTAATCTGCTGCAATGTTAATCATTTCAACCTACACAATTCGACTCCCGTACACAACTCTGTTACATCTGCTTCATTATTACTTAATCTCGATAAATTGTCCGATACGAGATAAAAGCTTTTCGCTGTTGGTCGTTTGTTTATTTTATAGGCGAACGGAATATTTTCAAGTTTATGCACGTAAGAAAGTATATTCGTGATATTTGGATATAGTCGTGAATGGGGGTGGGTGAGAATAATTATAAGGATTCATCTACACGTAGATCTTCAACCAAAAGTTTAATTCGATAAAAATTGCAGTACTTGGCGATGTGCCAAAAATCTGAAATATATCAGCCGTGTTAATCGTGTCTAGAGCTTCGATTTTGCATAATAATAATGGCGAAAGTTATTAACAAATTATTTTAAAAGTATGAATCGTTTTTAAAAAATATCAGAAAACCTTTTATTCTCTTATTTTCAATAAATTCCTTGATTTTTTGGAATTCATATGAATTTTTTTCAGAGTTTACTTACATTCCAAATTTTTTTTTCGATCGTTTGAAAAATCGATGTAGAGGAATGAGTTTCTGATATGTTTTCATATCACGATTTCACAGTACACAAAAAAAGTTTCGAGGCGATTGCGCCGACAGTTGCGTAGTTATGACCTTTAAAAAAATGTCAAAAGCGGAAAATTCATAAATGTAAGAAAATTCCGAAAAAATTCATGTGGCATGTTGAAAATAAACGAATTCATTTGAAAAGAGAAAAAAATCTTTACTGATTGTTTGTTGAACAATTTTGTTAGCAATTCATTCGTAACTTTTTGACATTATTATTCAAAATTAACGTTCTTGACACTTTAATAAAGTTGATTTTTGTCAGATTTTTATACCATTAGGAAGTGTTCAATTTCTCACTGAATCCGACCTTTGGCTAGAAATGTTCATACGATGTATCCTTAACCTCCACAATTCCACTCCCGCAAACAACTCTCTTACATCAACTTTATTATTACCTAATCTCGATAAACAAATCGATACATTGTACGATACGAGATAAAAGCCTTTTGACTTTCCTCGGTTCTTATTTTATTGTAAACTCGAACGGAATATTTTCAAGTTCACAAGAAGTACGAAAGCATATTCGTGACATTCCGATATACTCATAAATGAAGGTCAGTAAAAATAACGTTTTTTCTGCGAATTAACGGTTTTTTCGTCGACTCGGCGCGGAGCGAAAAAAATTAACGAGTTTTAAAGGCGACTACAGCCGAGCGCTCCCGCTATCGCTGTGACTCACATTCCTTTTTCGATGTGTCGTATCTCTTATCTGTTCTTTTTTTATTATTCTCGTGATATCGAATAATTACATAATAAAAGCGATATAGATACGCGACCGGTTCGGAAAATCCGTAAATGAGTTAAAAATAAGATAATATTTCTTTTCGAACCGACATCGAGCGACAAAAATAGAATTGTTAATTTAAGTCTCGAAGCGACGCGTGTAATTTGAAAATGTACCAAACCCCTTTTAAGCGTACATCGGAAGACGGCTTCAATCTTTCGTATTTTTTTCTTCTTTTTCTGGCCGATTTCTCCCTGTCGGGCCACGAAACTGTAAGGTAACAGCACCATTGCGAAGTTTCAGAAACAGTTTGTGTAAAAAAGCTTCCAATATTGTTCATGAATCATCAAACGGCATTTTTTTTTTACAGTGTACCTTTACTTTAAAATGTTCGCGTTTTCTTCCCGAGTCAGCGACGTCGACGTCTCATTGAGAGTTCTCGGTCGGCCATTGTTCGCGCCAGCAATGGCGTCGACGCACGAAAACAGCTGTTTCGTCGGTCCGACTAGAGAGTCCCGATCGTTCGAGCTAATCTCGAGAAAAATTTACCGGTACCTCGAAAAAGTTTGTGTCTCTGTGAAAACGACCTTTGCTCGAAGAGCCGTTATACGCGCGATGTTTAAAAGAACAGTTGCCAAAGCGCCCGTGTTGTAAAGAAAGAGGACGGGACGAGCTCCCCGACGCTCGAAAACTCTGTGTCGTGTCGTTCAGCTGACTAGGCTCCGCGGGTGGGCGACTCAAAGCCCGCACGTTTTTATGAATGAAGCCACGCTAATTGCCGTTAGGCTTTGGGGTGCCTTTTTCCGGACATGCCCGGAGCGGACGCGCGCGCGCATGCGCGCGAGCCTCTTGACTTTCAAAATAGTCTAACGGTAATTTAACGACCGGTTGACATTGCCGCCCCCCCCCCCCCCCCCCCCCGACCGCCCACCGGCCTACGGTTGTGTCTCGAAAGGTACAAAGTTAATCTGCGGACTTTACAGGTCGATATATAATCGTTGCTTTTAGCCCTTTAGTTCATGGTTATTTATATACATTATACCTGACAATAAACTTTAACTGACGGACGAGAAATTATATTAGTACGTTAATGAGGGACGGGGAAGCGCGTTGAGAAATAAAAAATGGAATGGTTTTCAAAGTCAACGATTTATACGAGGTTTACCTTCGAGCTGAAAACAGTTTTATTTTAGGCAAAAAAAAATTGCCTTTTCGTTATTGGGCGACAATAAACTGGAATGGACGGACGAGAAATTATATTAAGACGTTAATGACTAACGGGTAAGAACGTCGAGAAATAAAAAAGGAAAGGGTTTTTAAAGTCAACGACGATTTATAGAGGGTTTACCTTCACGCCAAAAACAGTTTTATTTCAGGCCAAAAAAATGACCTTTTCTTTATTCAGTGAAAGTAAAAAAAAAAATTGCTCTCCACCGCGAAACTTTGAATCGATGTTCTCTCTCTCACAAAATAATTCGTATACAAATATTTATCATGAAAAATATTCGGTTTACCTTAGATTTTCGTTGGCCGATCTTCGCACGAACAGAACTTGCCCTTCCACCATTTTCTCTCCTCGTTTCCGTGCAACGGCAGCGACTCGCGCGTTATAACTATTTCCGCTTCGTTGCGATAAATACGCGGTCATTTCGTCTGTGGGCTGCTGCTTCTCAGCATCGATACACATCTGTGTATGTACATAGTACATCGAAGCGTGCCGTTGCTGCCGCCCCGTTGCATGTGTTCGGATTCCTGTTGGTGTACTGCACGCTACGCGGTGAAAATAGACCGCCGGCTCTCTGGCGAGGAATCGGCGCGGCGCTGGAAATAAACGGCACCCTCGAGAGCGAAAGAGAGAAAGAAAAGAGCACCGTGGATCAAGACGTGAAATAAAGACTGATGGCGTTTGGGCACAGTTTACATTCTTTTTATCCATAATGAATCTTCTCGAGCAAGTAGTTTTTATTTTCTTTACATCTCTTCGAATTCTTTGGCCCTGTCTTTTTCGACGCCATTTTGTTTTTTTTTCTTCCTCGTAGAGGAAGCTTTGTTGTGGTGAAAACAAATTATTTCGCGATTTTAATGTTCGAAAACATAGAAAAATCACATTAAAAAAAATTCCCCGACGTGAATGAATGTATTTATGTATATATGAATACATGTGTGCGAGATTAGGCGCGAAAAATTGAAACCGCTGTAACTTGAAAATGCCTCGACCGATCAAGCTGGAATTTCACACACAGCATATGTAGTGAATAGTCAATGTTTCTCGAAAATTTCATTACAAAAATGTTCAATTGTTTTCACTGTAGGAAAAGGCGAGCGAAATGAAATTGTGTTTTGAAAAAAAAACTCGAGGCAAGTTAGTCGCAAAGCGTAGTTCGCGGAACGAATGCGTGATGAACACGCGAAGAGTGAATGAAGTGGAAAACAAAATTAAGGTGGGACAAAAAAGTACGAGATTCTGGAGATATATTAATAGACGAGCCACGTGCACGCGACGGTCGTGAAACACACGACGTGAAGTCGAGCGGTTCTTTCCATCGTAAAAATAATCTATATCTATAAATACATTCATCATCAAGTTAAAAAAAAAAATTGTTTTTCTCTTTTTATCGACTCAATTTTACATTCGCTTGACGTGCGACACGCAAGAGCGTAAAACACATGCGAAAGGTCTTTATATTATGCTCGTCAGTGCTGTGCCGTAGCACAGTAAACTACACAGGCTGCGTCGTTCACGGAACACGATACTCTTTGTCCGTCGAGCGGCGCGATTAATATAGTGGAGGATAAATAGAACGACGGGACGTTGGTTCGCTCAACGTAATTTCGAATTAGCATCGCTCGCGGATAAAAATCGTACTACGTACGTTCCAGGAATAGGAAAAAGTTCGAGCGCATGTGGTGGAAGTACGATAGATTGCGATACTCGATTAAAACGTCAAAATGTTTTTCTACACAAGACGGTAGAGCGCACTTATAATCGACGATCTTCCACAACTATAATCTATTCCCTTCCGTCGCATTAACCTCGCGATTAATTTACTTTAATTTCACTGTAAAAGTCCATTAAGTTTTCATCACAATTGTTTTTATTTTATTTTATTTTATTGTTGTACATTCGTGGGCATAACCCATTTACAGGATGATATTAATATATCGACCAAACATAACGTTGACAATGGAAGTAGATTGCTTTACAAGGCTATTTGCACCCTAATATAAAGTCTCTATATAAAAATAACGGTGATACCAAAAACAACAATCAGGAATATGCCTCAAAATACATCTCAGTACAAATTTATCTTATTCGATCAACAATTGTACATTAAATGCACCAGTCTTTGCATAAAAACTTCCAGTCCGGTAGATGAAATTTATAATTTTATTTTTACGGTCTTACCATCCGGACGGACAATTATGTAACGCATTTAGATCATTTTTTTATAATTTTTTTTTTCGTCCTACCTGCCTAACCTCACGATTAAATATCGCTGCGATTAAATTCAATATTAATAAAAAAATTTTAAACTGTCGGTAAGAAAGATCTCCCGAGTCGGTACTCAACGGTTCTCTCGTGCCAGCTTCCGCAAAGCTCTCGAAACTCGCCCGAGCGAGCGAACGAGACAGACGCATTGGGCAGTCCTGTGGCTCGAAGGCTAGCAATGGCGCCGGGATTTTCAGCCCGTCTGGAGGGGAAGGTTGCACAAGCTGAGTCGACGTCGTTCTCGTCGTCGTCGTCGTCGTCGAGGAAGACGACAACACGCCCGACACAGGGAGCAGCGTCGTCGACAACGGGCGTGCGCCGTGCAGTCCCGAGGCTTTCGCAACGATCGACACGTTCCTCAACTCTGCCCGTCGCGTTCTTTCGCCGTCCGCGCTCGACTCGTGCGTCCTGCTCTCCGCACGAGCGAGAAGGAAGATTCTACTACGCTTCGCTTATCGCGGTTTACGCTATAGTCTGCGACTGTGGACTACGTCATCGGGACCGAGCTGCGTACCGGCACACTACATACACACACATAGGGGGCATTCCACGCCAAACCAGCGGCCCATTTCCTCGGAATTTTTTTCCAGTAGAGGCCTTTTTTAAAAATCAGAAAAAATTCTCACTTATTTCTATGATTTGAAATATGATTTTTAAGCACCACACGACAATGGGATCTCATTATTTACTATTCTTTTTCGCAAGTTTTGAGTTCCTTTCATGTCGCAATTGGAATTTATATTTTTTTGATCGGTCACAACTTTCTCGAATATCAATGGATTTCAATTTTTGTGAAGTTTTTCGAAATACCAGAAGGCCCGAATACAATTGATATCATTAAAAATAAAATAGTAAATATTGAAATCCCATTATCGTGTGCTGCTTTTAAAAATCATAGAAATCAGTGAGAATGTTTTCAGATTTTTAGATGACGCCTTTCTGGAATTGGTTTACCGAGGATAAAAAAATTTCACTTGGGGGGGGTAAAAAAGAAGTGTGGTCAGTAACAACATCATAGTACAAAAATTAATAAAATCATGCTGCTGATTTGACGTGGAATGCCCTATATGTATCATAGCAGGCGATGCTGTACGCGAGTGTACGCGACTGGACAAGAGCGGAGCGCGAGGAGCGCCACTAGCGGCGGTGGCTCGTACTTTCGAAACAAGGCCACGACTCGACGCAACGACCGGTGACTAAGCCGCCCCGCGCAACACACAACTCCCGCCCCTCCCGACCCCTTCACTCCCCGCGACCGCGGGCACGACGGCAACAGCAGCCGCCCGCCTACGTGCCTCGGCGTCGTTCGCGTGCGATCCCATGTATACGCCACACTCTCCACCCTCGCCCCTCTCGCCGCGCCTGCCCCGCGGCCACGATGAGGCCTCGCATGCATGCACACACGCGGTGTGCCACTGACACGCACGTATTTCGCATACCATACCGGTTTGTCTCTTTCCGTACTGTAAGGCTCATCAAAGGCACGGGAAACACCGAGTAACAATTGCTATTCTGGGACAACGGGGCAAAATCGTGCGCGATCGATCAATGAGAGATGTCAGAATATTTTTGTTTATTTTATTTTATTTTATTTTTTTTACTAAAATCGATGATGCAATGTTTTAAATCCGGGGTGTTTGTCATCGGGCGTGGGACGAGTCTTCCGGCAATGGACCAGCGAAATTTCGTAACGATAGTTCGTTGTTTCGTCGCTATGAACTAAGGATCGAATCTTAAGACGTTAGTTTGAACTTACGATGACTTTTGAGATCAAAGTTTGGCCCGAACTTCATTGCGTGCTTAAGACTCGTCTTAAGTTCGAACAGAGGTCGGAACGCAAATTCGATGGTAGTTTTGGTTCGATCTTAAGTTCGAACTGAGGTTCGATTTCAATGGCGATCTCAAGTTCAACTCACCGTCTTTAAATTCGACCCCAAGTTAACTTAGTAACTTGCGATTATTGAATTTTTTTTTTTATAAATTAGAAATTCGATTTTTTTAACTTATTGAAAATTGTATTCCTATTGAAGGAGTCAAAGGAACTCTTTGCTATAACTGACGAGCAACTGCAACGAGAAGTTAGAAAAAGCTATCGCCCTTAAGTTTCATTTTATTTATTTCCCCAAGGTCCGTACAACTCTTGGATTCCGCGCGTATCGCATAAGACCCGCGTGCGAGCGTGTATTTCCATCGGAATTGTCGATGCAGAAGTGCGGGGGACGGGCACGGTCAGTGATAAAAACGCGATCGCCGAAAGAGTACAGGCCGGGGCGTTTATTTTTATTTTTTGTGATAACAAAAGTAAACGCAAAGCCGCGGCGACGCTGTAGCGAGAGAGAAACAGGGACAGAACCTTGCGAGAGGATAGAGCGTATCTGAGTCGTCACGGAAAAATACCGGTCACATGTCCCGTCGGTGGTTGCGTGCTCTCTAGAGCTCTTCGCTTCGAGCGAAGCGTGCTTTACTGTGCCGTTTGCGTTATATCTTCCCCTCCCCTCCCCGCGCCTCGGCTCGTCGCTGTAACGTTCAAGCGCGCGCGCGCGCTCGATCGCCTGACTTCCCACACCAGAGGGCGCTGCCGTAGTACGAGATTACTCGTTATACACACGAGACGCAGTTGTGGCGCTACTGATTGTCGATTGTCCCGCTTTTTCGTAGGTCGTGGTCGCCCGCAACTACGACGAAGTCGCAGCCTAATACGCGTATGACGTAGCCCTCGACCGGAAGTAGAGCGAGTGCCGTACACACTCGGGGAAATTATCATGTCAGTACGAACATGCGAAATTGCGAATCGTTCTATAAATATTACTCTCGTTTATCTTCGTTTCGCGAAACAAACAAAGGACAGGAAAATTACATAATTAACGACCGATGGAGATTCACGCCGCGTGCAGAGCGGACGAATTTGTCGGCAAATGAATGACGAAATAATTCACGTTATTCAACGTCTCGTACGTCGTAGTCGCGAGGCCGATAACAACAGTAACTCGACTCGAGGAAACGGATAATTGATGAAGCTTCGGAGCGGAAAAAAAAAATAAGAGTACCGCGATTTGCACTGTAATCTAGGGAGATTCTACGGAATTTAGCGTTTCTTGTCCGCGCAGGGACGGCGGAGGACATAATGACCATATGACCGTCTCTCGTAGGTCGTGGTCGAAGCGACTAATAGCCGTGGCTCGTAACAGCGCTTATAACCGTGTATAGCTTCGAGTTCTGACCTATCGAGCCGGCACGTGCTTCGGGCTTGTTTCTCTCCCGCTCGGCCGCTCTCTCTCTCTCTCTTTCGCTCTAACCGTTCCGCCTCCGGAGCCTCTCGAGTAACCGCCGCGTCACGCGCCGTGGAATATATATTCATAGGAAGAGAATCTAGCCGTTCGCCCGGCGGACCGGTTATCGCGGCGCACCGAGCGCTCCGTCATCTCGTGACTGCGATGTTGCAAGGTTGAGAATTATATCGCGAATGTAGTTCGATATTTTTTAACCTTCTTTTTTTGGAACCATCTTAAGGAAGTAGCTGTTTCTGTAGCGGTCGATGGAATTCTTCGAATGTCTTCGTGGTACAAATATTAAAAGAAAATAATCTTTACGCTGTCTTTTTTTGCATTGCGTCAATTTTCTCCATTTTATTTATTTTTGGCGTTCTATTGTCGTTGGGAAACTAACGAATGAACTTCGATCGCCGTCCTCGAAATGGAAATCCGATTGTACCTCCGAATGAGAAAAATCGGCACGTGTCTTGAGAAAATCGATCGTAGATTTTTATAGTAGCACTTTTTGTTGCTTTTCTCTTAACGCGCCTCTTATACCGATAAAATATAAATTCTTTTTGCGTACATTCGACTTCCACAGCGAGTGGATTTCATCATAAATGTCGCAGCATCTCGAAGCGTCGCACAATAGTTCCAACCGGAGGTGTGCCGTTTCTGCCGAGTTAGCTGTGAGCTCTTGCGTTAATCGAGCGTAGTAACCGAGGCGGCTCGAATGAACGAGCTCTCGTGTCGCGGGTGTAGCAAAGCTCTCGACGACTACAAACGAATGGACGAGTGTGCGGAGCTCGCCTGACCTTTCCTTGACGTCGTCGTCATCACCGAACGAAACCTCGTTTCTCGCTCGCTTGCTACACCCTATACACACATATATATGTATACACCGGCGTATATAGATTACAGGGTAGTATTACCCGCACGCGGGCGGAGTGGACGGGTTAGCTTGAACTTTGAAGGCTGGCATATATAACACCGGGCTAAACTTTCATTGCTAAGTACTCACGCATTAAGTTACATACCTATACAATGGCGTGTATTTCAGAACACGAAAGACAGTCTCTTCGATCCTGATAATGAAATACCATTGCAGTTAAGAAAAATTCAATCTAATATAAAATTGGCCGATTGTTTTTCTTTTTTTATAAATACTTTTTATACTCTTTTTTCGGAAATACAATTCCGGTTCGGAAATGAGATTTTCAAACCGGAAGTGACATAGTTCCGGTATGACGTAATTTCTGGTCTAACAATAATATTTTCGAACCGGAAGTGATGCACTTCCGGTTTGACGTAACTTCCTATCGAAAAAAATGAGACTTTCAAGCCGTAAGTGACGTATTTCCGGTCGAACAATGAGATTTTCAAACTGGAATTGCGGTATTTCCGGTGAATTTCCCTAAATATAATTTTCCGGTTTCTAAATCCCATAGTCCAAAGCTCGGTCGCGAAGCGCCCCGCGACAATCCACAAGTGTTTCATAAATTCGAAGAAAAACGAAAAGTATAAAAATCGAATATCGCAAAGTTTAAAAAAATGTCCACAAAACAAACAGAAAAGCGGTCGAGTATTCGATACGACGCCGCGAACGATAACAATAATAAAGGACAGTAATGCGACTTCTGTGTATCGATTAAACTGACCAGCTCGATCGAGCGTGTGTTGACACGTAGTCGAATCGTTTATTCAGCAGGCGCGCTCTCGGCGATATTTAGAATTCCGTCAGGTTCTCTCGGTGGAGCGATTCGTGAAAAGCAATCGAGGCTTCCCATTCGTTTGCTACGCGTGCGATAGGACAAAGTGCGTGCGTGCGTGCGCGATCGTTCCGCAGCGCGCTGGCTCGCCCCGAGGAACGAAACGGAAAACTGTTAGGTCCGAGCGCGGCCTCGCCATTGCCGAGTCGACACGCGATTTCGTGTGTATCTCGAAACCCACGGTATTTCGCGATGCGCGAGACGACCCGACGAGGCAACGATCGACCATTCCAGTCAGTCCGATGACTGACGAGAACGTGAGCGCGCTCGAGTCAAGGTTTCTAAAACAAAAGTCCGACATCGTCGGAGGTCCGTGCGGGCGAATATCTTCGCGCGCTGAATATTGAAACCCTCTCGCAACGAGAATCGTATCCTTCCTCGTGTGGCAATTGGACTCGCTCGGCTCGCCAAGTACCGCCAGAAACGAGGCTGAGGAGAAAAAAATCGATCAGATTTTTTTAGATAAAAAGATTTTATTTGAAAAAAAAAAATTGGACAATTTATATTTTATCCTTTGATTAACAAAATCTCTCGTTTAGTCGATAAAGCGTCAGGAAATGGGCAACACGAGCGAGAAATTCGATCAGATTTATTTTTCAAAAACAAAACAGTTTATTCGAAAAGTAAAAAAAAAATACAAAAGCGTATCAAATTTTTATTTTATCTTTTAACTTAAACAAATTTCATTTATTCGATAAAGAGTTAGAAATAAGGTTAGCACGAGCAAAAAATTCAATCAGATTTGATACATTCTCGTATTTTTGTATCATGAAAATACAAAAATACAAAAGTTTATCAAATTTTCTGTATTTTTCTTACATGTTAAAAGCCTCGTTAATTCGATACAGCGCCAGAAACAAGGGTAGCACATGCGAAAAATTCGATCGGAATTATTTCTCAGAAAGAGAAAAAAGTTGAAAAAGGAAAACCAAAAATTTAGAGTTAAAAAAAAAAAATGCTGAATGAATAAGAATCTATAACTCGATTATTGTAATTAACGATATCCTAAGTTACAAATTACGGCTTTAATGTTGTATATTCTTGTTTGATTTTTAGGTGGCTATGTCGGTCCCTCAATTCCACTAGCACCGGCGAACGTGGCGACGAACGGAGGCGGCGGATCGCCGCTGCGTCCTAGGACGAGTCCTCCGCCGCCGCCGCCGCCTCCTCAGGAGGCCGGCGGAGGA
Organism: Exephanes ischioxanthus; assembly: GCA_958510785.1. Taxonomy (NCBI): domain Eukaryota; kingdom Metazoa; phylum Arthropoda; class Insecta; order Hymenoptera; family Ichneumonidae; genus Exephanes; species Exephanes ischioxanthus. Next base: position 4,888,543 of record OY294016.1, read on the forward strand.
AATCCGCAGTCGAATCATCATCAGGTCAGTCGGCATTGATTATTTATTTCCCACTGAACAAAGAGGCGACGACGTTCATTCACCCGACTGCGGACGAAGCTGCACGCGATCGACGGTGTTTATTATTTTTTTATTAATGATAAACTCTCGAGTCGAACGCGCATGCGCGTTCCAGCGGCGATAAATATTTTGTCGCGCGCGCCGTTTGTCATTCGATATCGATCGTTTCTCACACAAACAGTGCGCAGCATTCAGAGAAAAATAATAGTAATTAAAAGAAAAAAAAATGGAACTTGTTTGATAATGGTTCGTTTGAATTTTCATTAACAGGGTACTGCGAGCGGACCCTCGCCGATGGCCGCTCTAATGTCAGTCGCGGACACGCTGACGTCACCGGAACCGGTGCCGCAACCGCCGCAGAATCCGAGCCCAACGAGCAGAAGTCCACCGACGACCGCTTCGAACGCTCAACAGCGCAGCGTCTCGAGAGGCTCCCAACATAGCCCAAACAGTTCAGGTTTGTCACTCTCTTATCACTGCGATAGTAGATATTTAAAAAATATATATATATTTATTCATATTATTTTTTTCGTCCATAATTGATAGTCGAAGGCTCGGATTTTAAAAAGTTAGTTTGAACTTGAGATCGAACTTGAGATCGAACTTGAGATCGAACTTGAGATCGAACTTGAGATCGAACTTGAGATCGAACTTGAGATCGAACTTGAGATCGAACTTGAGATCGACCTTGAGATCGAACTTGAGATCGAACTTGAGATCGAACTTCATTGGGTGCTTAAGATCTATCTTAAGTTCTAGCCTATGATCGACCCAAGTTCGAGCTTAAGATCGAACTCGAACGACAATCGAATTTGAGATCCGACTTAAGTTCAAACTTAAGCCCCAAATCAAGTTCAACTGAGGTTCGTTCTTAAGTTCGTACGTAAGAAGATCTTGCGTTACCACGATAAAATTCGCGCCAAATCTTACATTCGATCTCAAGGGCGATCTTAAGTTCTAACTAACATCTTAAAATACGACCCGAAGAATATTGGACCAAAAAAAAAAAAAAAAAAAAAAAAAAAATTTCGTCCATAATTGATAGCCGAAGAATATTGGACGAACGAATTTTATTTTTTAATTTTAATTTTTTCGCGAAGTTGATTTGATTTGTGTTTAATTGCACGTAATTCGTTTGGTGGAGGTGCCGATGACTAAAGTTCCGTGTGTGACCCGGTTTCTCTCCGTGAAGTTTCAGGGAACGGCAGGAGATCCAGCGGCTCGAGCTCCAGACACGTGTCCTCGACGACCGTGATGACCTCGTCGGAAGGCGCTACCACTCAGCCGACGCCAGCTGGTACCGAACCGGTATCCGCGCCCGCGCTCAAGTGTACCCTCTGCCAGGGACGTCTCGAGGACACGCACTTCGTTCAGTGTCCAAGCGTGCCCCATCACAAATTTTGCTTCCCGTGCAGCCGGGACAGCATCAAGAGGCAGGGTGCAGGATCGGAGGTGAGATTTTTTTTCTATCCCAAAATCGAAGTTCGTAAATTTAATCGCCAATCGGATTTAAGATCGGGGCAAAGATCTTCATAACTCCAAAATATTTCGAACACGTTTTAGTCCAAGACGGTTTTGTTACAGTACTTTGCGATACGTATAATATTCGTTACACCGCACTCGCATAATATTTTATCTCACTCGGTGCGTAAATTGCCGTTTTACGCACGCGAAGAGTGCAAACGGCAATTTTCACACCTTAAGTAAAATGTGGTAAGATAGCCGTGTGGAGAACGTTTTTTTTAACTCGTGCGATTGCAAAATTCACCTTCGGCTCGTGCTGCAAACTCACACTCGTCAGAAAAAGTTTTATCGCCCTAGTATCGTAATGTACTATTTTGTAATGAATGCAGGAGAAGTGCTGTTTCCGTACTTGCTGATCGTTGCGTATTTATCGCACGCTTGAGCGTGCGAAAAGTAATAACTCCAGTGTGAAAAGTAAGATCGGACCGACGGGTGCATGCGCCGGGTATTTGTTATAATACACTTGGCCGTAAAGCGCCACTTTCGCCACTCTCGGCAAGCACGAGAAGTAGCAACTTTCGTGCAGGAGTTACAAAATATTCATTCACGATACTAGTGCGATAAAACTTTTTCTGACGAGTGTCGCAATCTCACAGTTCAGAAAAAGTTTGTCGCACGACTATCGCACCAAATTTTACTTCACCAGGTGTGAAAATGGGTGAAATGGCGTTTTACGCACCTAGTGAAGTAAGATAAAAAAAACGAATTGTGGAGCTCACGGGCGTATACTTGATTAAAGCAGTAAGCCCCGCAATTCGTTTTTCATTTTATGAAACCGTTTCGGAGAAAAACGTTGAAGATTTTAACTCCATCGTACGTGTTTAGCGTCCCTTTGATGCTCCGTCGAGGAAAAAAAATGGCGAGACATATAAAAAAAAATTATCGAACGTTTTGAGAGACCGATTTTTATTTCATGCTAATGTATTTATTTTAATTAAAAAAAAAAAAATGTATCGTTGCAGGTTTACTGTCCGAGCGGCGAGAAGTGTCCCCTGGCCGACAGTCAAGTGCCATGGGCCTTCATGCAGGGCGAGATAGCGACGATTCTGCAGGAGGACACAGCCGGTACCGGTCTCAAGGTCAAGAAAGAACGCGAGACCTAAAGGGACCTTCGAGGGCGAAGGTTTTCGAGGCTCAAATTTTCTCTGCCCCCTGAGGCGGTGCTCGATGTATGGCCCGTCGACGGGGTGGTGGTAGCTGTTTCGGTGGAAAACCGTGAAGGAACCACCAAACAAAGTTTTGGTAAAGCCACTGAGACACAAATAGTTGGCTCCGACGAATAATAAAAGTTGAAATAAATGACGAGGGGTTGGAGAGGAGTGGAGCGGGGGAGAAACAAACGAATTCGTCTGGAGCAACGGAGCAACGAGAGAGAAAAGCTTGAGAGTCAAGAGCCGAAGACGTTGACGCGGAATTGGATAAGAACGCGCCTTGTTGTTTGTTGTTGTTACGATGAAGATCCGGACAATATTAATTTTTGTCTAACTTTTCAACTTCTACGAAGGATATTAAGAAGAACGAAAAAAAAAAAAAAACAGAAAAAAAATCTTTTACTTCATCCGGATCTCGACGATCGACTAAAAAAAAAAATTACAAAAAAAAAAAATAAAGAAAAAAATCAATACTTGTCGTGAAATCGTAGTGTGCGCGTTGAGCATTTGAGAAGTAGTCTTCGGCTAATTTCGCACGCTGGCATTCGGCCCGATGACTTATTTGTACATAAAAAAAAGTGGCCGTAGGCGATCCGAGGATGCTCGAGGGCGTACGAAGATCGCGTTTGTTTTCTTCTCTTTTCTTTTTTTTTTATTCTTGGATGTGCGAAGGCAAGATTGCGCGAGCGCGCTTCAACATTTAATATATAAATACGCACGATCGAGGCGCGGCGCGTCACGTTTTTTTTCTTTTTTTTTTTTGTGAATTCCCCCCGACGTAAATATCGTCACGGGAAAATATATTGTACTTAGGCTTGATCGCCTTGCGTATTCGTACGTCTCTCGTGTACTCGTCGCGTAACGGGAGAGACACCCGATGTAAAGAGAGATCTCTACGAGACGGGATTACTTTGTATTTAAAAAAAAAGGAAAATGGCCAATCTGGGTGGTCGGTGAGAAAGTTTAATCACCGATGTTTGAACAGAATGGAAGAACACGCATGCGTCTTTATTTTTTACTCACGAAAATCTATCGTAATCTTTAAGTTTTCGCGTATATTATTAAAATGAGAGATCCTCGACACACACACACACACACACACACACACACGCGCGCGCGCGTGCACACAAACACAGACACGCGTACCCACTTTACTCGTATAAATATTATGATTAAAAAAACGTGGCCAACTATCTCTCGAGCCATCGGCTTACTCTCTCGAAGCATGAAAAAAAAAAAAAAAAAAACTAACGAAAAGGATTTCTCTTTTTCTGTACATTCTGTATATGTGTACATATGACATTAATTAATAAAGCGTATGACTAGAGGAGTAACCATTTCTCAATGTACAAAAGAACAGGAAGAATCTTTCATTATAATTTTTTTTTTCTCACGTTACGTTCGACGTATAATATTATTTCGTTAATTTTTTTTTTTTATCGTATAAATTTAGCGAGACGGACGACGTAAAAAGTAAAACGTAAACACGAAAAACGAAACGCAGATACTAAACGTAAGCGATCGTCTTTGGATTCGCAGTTCTTACGGGACAAAGTCCCGCGCGATTTCTTTAAATTCTTTATTTTAGTTTTTTTTTCATACCATTTTTCCAAAGACGTTAATTTTTTTTTTTTTTTTTTTTCATTTCTTTGTTATTACCCGTGCACCTCGAGAGACGCGCGAATTTCAGCCCCAACAGTCGTCACACAGGGGCTGAAATCTCGAAAAAAAAAATAATATAAAAAAAAAATAACGAGTTGGTTCTTTCCACATTGTCGTTGGAACTCTTTTTGTTCTTTCGCTTTTTTTTTTACTTTAACGCTAGGGTTTTTATAAGTGAGGAGGGCCCTTTTGAAATTTTCATTTACCCGATGAAGAAAGGTACGCCCGACGAATAGGAACCACACACTCGCTATGTCTGAAGAGAGAAAAAAAAAACGAAGCAAACAAGAAGAAAACAAGTTTTGCTGCCGCCCAGGGCCGTGGTTTCATTTGTTTGTTTGTTTTTTTTTTTTTTAAGTGAGAAAGTCCAAAAGTGATAAATATTGTGTGTGCGTGACAGAGATTGGTGTGAAAGAGGGAGAGAGTTATGAGATAAAAAAAATAATGCGAGAGAGTGTGCTAGAGAGTCGTCGAGCTCTCTTTTTAGAGAGCCCTGGACAGCGCGCGGCTTCTCTTTTTTTTTTTTTTTTTTGTATATATTTGTACAGACGAATCGGCAGGACGAACGATTAGGATTACGAACTTAGATGTAACATTGTGTAAGCGTATAACGATCGCGTCGACTGTAGATTGTGCCCACGGCGAGTCCTCGGAAACTCGCGTGTCCGCAGTTTCGACGATAGGCGAGTTTCCGAACGCTCGCGAAGCGCGCGTCGAACACATTTTTTTTAAATCGCGCTATAACGATAGCGAAGAACGGCAGGAGTGGTGAAGAAATGATTGATAAAAAACAAAACTTATTCGTATCGCATCGTACTATAACTCAAACATATACCGATATTTCAAAGCAGACCGATGGAGAGTGCGACGTGACGAAGAAGAATCGTCGCGACGAACAAGTGATGGAAATTTGAATTAAAAAAAAAAAAAAAAATTGTTCACGCCGTCCCAAAATTTCGATTTCTCGTCTCTTCGCCTCTTCATCGCTAGTTCCTATCCCCGGTGGGCCGACGACGTTGGCGCGCACCACTGACGAAGTGAGGGTCGTTTGAAAAAAAATAATAATAATTCGCAGAAAACAAGAGAAAAAAAGTACAGACAATTTTTCAATGTTTTTTATTACATCGCTCGTACGTTACACGCAAAATGTCCCAGCAGGTTTTCTTTTTATTCTCATGAAATCACTACACAGCTGCGAGTCGCGATAAAGTCGTTTCGATTTTTTTTTTTTTTTTTTCACGCAATTTCCGTACTGTTTTACGATCGATTTTTTATGTATGTATTTTTTAAATTATCGTCGAATCGCTTTTTACTGATCTATTTTTTATCATCCATCGAGGCGTTGAAACGCGACCGGTGAAATTGACGAAAAAAAAATTATCTCCCGGAGACGAAGGGAGTTTTTTTTTTCGGTTGATTCTTTACTAAACACAGAGCGACTGCATGATAAAATATTTCATGAAAAAAAAAAACTAAAAAAGATTATTACTATTCATCCCCTCAGTCCTTTTACCCCTCGACCTCTCGTGTCGTAACTCTACCGCATTCACTATAAAAGTAGAACTCGACTTTTTCTATATGACTCTTGTACAGCCACGCGTACGAAAAGAAGAAAAAGAAGAAAAAAAAAATACAAAACACAGGAACGAACATTGAGTCGAATAGCAATTGTGTAGTAGTGGATTTAATGATGAGAGAAGAGAAAGCAAAAGTAAAGAAGTAAAATAAACAAATTAAACATTTTCTAGTGTACCATAACTTGAGGGAAAAAAAAAACATAATTTAAACGACAAAAAAATGAAAACTCGTGTAACATTGTACTGTTTATCGTATGTATGCAAACATGCAAAAGCAAAATATATGTGTTGATGTGTAAACCCGATTGTCCTCTGTTGTTGATTTTATTCACACATCCTTTCTCAAGCTCGAAAGAAGAATCCTTCGTCTTTGAGCTCATTTTTCCGTACTTTAAGGATGCATCGTACATTCCCAGTCAAAAGTGAGATTCAGGGAGAATTTGAACACTTCCTAATGGTATAAAAATCTTTAAAAAATCAACTGTGTTAAGGCGCCAAAAACATTATTTTCGCATAATAATAATGTCAAAAAGTTGAAAAAAAATTGCAAAAAAAATTTTTCAACAAGTAATCAGTTAACCTTTTTTGCCCTTTTTAAATGAATTAGTTGATTTAGAAGCCACATGAATTTTTTCAGAAATTTTCTTACATTTTCTCACAAAGTAGCAAAGTTTTATAGCGATCGAACAGAAACGCTTTTTGGCCTAAATATGTTTTTTTAGTCGAAAATCTAACAGAAATCGGCGGATAAAATTGCTGCGTCTGTCGTTACCGACCGATTTCCGAAACGTTTTCATCTTACCTTATGTAGCTTTGTACACGCATTACTAAAAAAAAAAACAACACGGTAAAAAAAATCGGAAAAATTTGCAAACCATTCAGCTTGTCTTTGCCTGCCAAGTGGCAAAGTTTTACAACTATAGAACGGAAACGCGTTTTGGCCCAAATGTCTTTAACGGATCGACTATATCGTACTGGAAGAAGGTACGCGAGTTCGCCTACGAACGACAAACAACGGCGCTATATCGAACGACCGGCGACGGCGAAAAAAATCAATGCCATTGTTTCAGGTGGGGTTTGGGCGGGATCGTGGGGGAGACGGAAAAAGGCGGGACAGAGAGCGGGGCGAACGGGAGGGGAGAAATGGACACGTAATATTGATCGGGCGGGTCCAGACACGACCCGACCGGCGGATAGCCGAGCTCTGCGCTTTCTCGCTGCACGGAGACCTTAAAGACCTCGAGTCTTAAAGAGGCCCTGATATTTTCGCCGCGAACGAAGTTCGAGCTAATTTCGAATAAGATAAATCACAATTTATTCTCTCGCGGATTGTTTTCGGAATATTAATTCGCAATATTAAACCGAATATTTTTAGAACTCTGTGATATTTTTTTTATCAACGAAAATTCGACGGCATTGAATAAATTTAATAAAGAGAATTGAATGAAGCGATCGCCGAGAAGCGAAAAGGTTCGAGCGGCGATGTAATTCGATCGTAATAAACCGGAGCTCTCGAATGTGCATCTACACGCTGGAATATTCCGCGTCGAAATGTACGAGCAGTTGGCGCGATTATTGCACGATTTCTTCATGAATTTCTCATCGAGTTTCAGTCATCCCGCGAACCGCCCGGGAACATTCACATCGCAGGGCGGACGGCCGAATATTAACAATGAAACTCTGGCTATGCGCCAGTGTCTCGTAGTTCGCGAGCGCGCCGCGCCTCGGCTTTAAGGTTCAATACACCTCGCGATTTTTTCTTTTTTCAACCGTCGCTCCACATAAACGCTCGTGAATTTTTCATCGAATCGTCTCTTCGTTTTTAATCGAAGATTTTTATCATTATGAAAAAAATTGTCCATCTGATATTTACCCATTTTTTTAAATCCCGAGGCTGTAAGTGTATGAGAAAACGTAGATAGGCTTTTTGGAGAAGCTTGTATTTATATAGTATAATGAAAATTTGCAATAAATTGCATGAAAAGTTTTCCTCACTAATTTTTTTTTTTCGTCTGAAATTTTTTAAGACCCTGAAAAATACCGCATCGGCGTACGTAGACAGATAGATAGATAGATTGGTTTATTTCAATTTCTGAGGTCTCAGTTCCCTAACACCGCAAATCGCGATACAGTAGCACATAAGCAGAAAATAATAAAGCAATTAGAACAAAAACAATAAATACAAAAAATTAGGAAACAACAGAAATTATAATAAAACTAGAAAATAAGAGAAATTATAATAAAACTAGAAAATAACAGAAATTACAATGAGACTCGAAAATAAGCGAAAATATAACAAAACTAGAAAATACACGGTAGTCTCGCTATATTTTTTAACTTGGCGTCGAGGCGCTGCGGCGTCTCTCGAAGAGAGCTTTGGTGCAGCGGCTTTAAATCGAACGAGTGCATTCGAGACGACGAAGGCCTCGTGACGAGATTGACCACTCGTTAAGATCGTTATCCCGAAACTCGGGACTTAATTTCCATAGTTCAACGGAACAATGGGAAGCGTCGCGGCCCGAAACGCCCGTGCCTCGTTCTGCTACATCCCGCTTTAATGTTTCGCGTATCGCCGAGATAGATTCTCATTGTTTCGATGCGAAAACTTTTGTCAGTACCAATTATCGTGTTCGTTGAACCGGTAAACGGGTCGACCATTGTTTCGTACGCCCCGTTATTAGCGCTCGTTCGCAGTACCATAAAATAAATAAACAATAGACGCGCGTCACTTCGACGGTGCAGTCGTGAAAATGGCCACTCAACAGCATTCCCTTTAAGAATCAATATAGGGTCTCGTAACAGCGTGCACGGGAGCGAAGGGGTCAACTGTGACGTAGCGAGGCGCACGGAACAGCTCGCTACTACAGCCAGGGCCGTACAAAAAAAAATGCTTTCTTATTTCAGTACCAAATAAAAGCTGGCGTTGTTAAAAGTATCGAAATATCGGGGGATTGAATTTTAGTCTGGACTGCGCCGAAATGTAGCAAACTACATTTCTTTTTTCTTGATATCTATTATTTATTAACCGGTTGCTTCTTTTAGAGACAACATCAAAATCGAACGTTTCAATAGCTATATGACATATATTTGTATAGATTAAAATTTATACTTTGTTCTTTGTCATTTGATTCACGTATATTTTCTTATTGCAAAAATGAATGTGTGACCTGATTATTCGAGTAGAGATTAGATAGCTAGAGGTGTTTTACAGGGGCTAAAGAGAAGACCATTTTTTTTCATGTTACAGGCATGGAACATTCGCGACTGGGCCGGAACCGGAACCGAGGACGGCTGTAACCCGCGACGAGAAGCTTCCATCGGGTAGTGCGAGTGGGTGCGCAGCTGGCGGGCAAACGACCGGCCCGGGTAAACGTGCGGTTGTTTCTCACGTGCAGACTGGCTCGGGGGATCGATCATCCCCACGAGTTCCGCGGGGCAATTGCGCTGCACCCGTGAATGACCGAGATGGAGGCATGAAGAAACTCGAAGACTATTTGCCGGTAGCTAACAATTCGAAGAAAATAGCTCCGTCCTTTTTTTTTTGACCCTCAATTTATTTCCAACCTTCTTGCATTTGCATGCCTGGAACTGACGCCATACCGAGAATACGTCACTTCCGGTTTGAAAATCTCATTTTCCGACCAGAAGGGACGTCACGCCAGCAATACGTGACTTCCGGTTTGAAAATCTCATTTTTCGACCGGAAGTGACGTCACACCGGAAATGCGTTATTTCCGGTTTCAAAATCTCATTTTTCGACCGGAAGGGACGTAATACTAGAAATACGTCGCTTCCGGTCGAGAAATTAGATTTTCAAGCCGGAAGTAACGTATTTCCGGTGTGACGTCACTTCTGGTCGAAAAATGCAATTTTCTAACCGGAAGGTACGCATTCGGAGATAAATCTCCGGAAATCTACATTTCTGCATTTCAAATTCTATAGAAATTCTATTCAAATTCGTAAACGAATAAAAAAATAAACAATTCTGCATGATTGTACATGTTTCCAGTCAAAATCCAGAAGAAAGACACCGGCGAAGCTCTCGGAGAGTCCGATTCTCAGCCCGGACACAACTAAGGCCCTGGAGAATGCCGAGAGATTGGTGAAGGAAGCGCAGAAGAAAATTATCGAAGCCAGTTACGACATAGACTCGAGTCCCGAACGCGAAAAATCTATAGGGTAAGAGAACTTTGATCTTTCAAAATAAATTAAAAAAGAAAACAACAACAACAAATATTCATTAAAATTTTGCAAAAGCGCCGAATTAAGGTTACACGCTGCGAAGGCAAAACGCTAATCGATTCTAATTGCAGATCCGCCAAAGAGGGGGAAGCGGAGGACGAGGACGCTCTCTACATCCGCGACATAGTCTCGACGAGATTTCACGAGGCCAACGAGTCAGCGAGAATATTCACGAGACCTTCGGCTCGGCCGCTGGCCGAGCGTCTGTGCAGACCGGAAGTTCGTCGGGGCCGAGCGAGACGCCTCGGCGAAGGAACGAACAAGACTCGCAGCGAGCAATCAACGATTCGTCGTTCCAATCTGAGATCCACGAGCCGAAGAACCGAAAAGAATTTCAACGCCACGAGACTTCAGAATTCGTTTCGTCCGCGACGCGCGGCTCAGAACGAAGAAACACCGAGTCAAATTCCGAAGGCGAAGCCTTCGATGACTTCCGTTTATCGAAGCCCCGAAAAAGTCGCCGATCAGACTTCAATAAATTCGCTCAGAGTCCAGGAAGGTCCTCGGATCGACATTCGCAACGAGCTGACCGTGACGGAAGTCGAGAACGTCGACATATCGCCGAAGCCCCGTTCGTCACTTCCGGTTCGGAACACAAAAACCTACGAATTCCGACACGAGTCCTGTGTCAAGGACGTCGTCGCGGAGGCCTCGCGAACCAGGGACGAGGGCCGAGAGCGCGAAACGGGAGTTTCCGGCCCGACTCGCCGTTCACCGGAAGTGGCCGAAGAGTCGGCCGATCCGCTCCGGAGCGGTGCCGGGCCGGCCCCGGCCCGGCATGGGTCACGGTCCGACCTCGTCGGAAATAAATCGGGTCGATCAATTCGACCGCAGCCGCTCGAGGGCCGCGCCGATGACGCGAGGATTTCGAAACGAGACACGACGGAGCACGAAGAAAATCCCCCAGAATCCTTCATCGATTTCCTCCGACGCGCGGCGAGCGACGAAGCTGGGAATCTTTGCGAGGACGCGGAAAAGTCCGAGACTTTGAGAAACAAAGTTCTCGGCTCTATGAACACGAAGGAGAAGATCGATATCTTCGATAGAGCGATCGATGAATTTTTCGATGAATTCAAACGAGGAGAAGCTCTGAAAAAAAATTCCTCAAGGTCGCCTCCGCGACGGGGCGAAGAAAACCGTTTGGGCGAAGAAAACCGTTTGGGCAAAGAAAACCGTTTGGGCAAAGAAAACCGTTTGGGCGAAGAAAACCGTTTGGGCGAAGAAAACCGTTTGGGCAAAGAAAACCGTTTGGCCGAAGAAAACCGTTTGGCCGAAGAAAACCATTTGGCCGAAGAAAACCGTTTGGCCGAAGAAAACCGTTTGGCCGAAGAAAACCGTTTGGCCGAAGAAAACCGTTCGGCCGAAGAAAACCCGTTGGCCGATAGAGACGTCGTCGATGGCGATCGATTCGGCGATGAAAAAATTGATGATTTTGCAAAAGAGGTTCTCGAGGCCCTCGAGGACGAACCGGAAGTCTTCGGGGACGACTGGAATCCCGAAGACATAAAGCTGGAACCGCCGAATTTAGGGGACCTTGAGAAAACCGTGCGGAGGTTCGACAGCACGATCGAGAAGATTCTTCTCGACACGAGAAATCTCGAAGTTCTGATGTCTCGGTACTGCATCGAGACCGAAGTGCCCGAGCGACCGGAAGTAGCGCTTACCGACCGAGAACCGCGCTCGAGCAATCTATTTTGCCCCGCGCCGGCAAAGGAAATGCTCAACCGGGAGCAGAAAAAAATTTCCCACGTTCGCAGAAAAAAAGCGCCGAGGTGCGAAGATCATAAAAGTCCAATTAGCGAAGACGAAGATCTGACCGGCTCGAGCGAGGAGTCAAGAGGAATCTTCACTGCAAAATCGGGCTCCAAAGCTTCGCGGGAAGCGAAGTTGGGATGGAGGGAAAAAAAAATGTCTGCGGAGCTCGAGGAGTCTCGTTTGCGGTTTTCCACGCCGCTCGATGGCTCGAGGATTGTCGCGAGCTCGCGACGAGCGAATGCAGCGAATTCCGATTTTGAGACGGACGAGTTTGGGAGATTTTTGATCGGTATCGAGAGACCCAAATGTGTCCTGGAAAAGCGGCGAATCGTCAGAGACGAGCGTGAAGTTTCTTCAGCGGCGAGGAGAAACGAGTCGGAGGAAAATTCTTCTCGCCGGAAGAAAATCGTTCTCGACCGGATGGACCGGAACTGCAACTTCGATAAGCTGTTCGGTCGCGATCGCGAAGAGAACTCTCACGAGACCGCGACTTTTCCCACTTACACGGCCAGGGAGAAACGCGTTTCCTCAGACGCGCGGAATTCCGGTCGATCGTTGATCCAAGACTCGGCGATCGGCAGAACGACCGACCAGTCGGAAAAAATATTCTTAGGGACGAAACTGATCGACGAGCGCGCGGCGAGGAAAGATTCTAGCAGGTCGGAGCGCTCGGCGCCCGTGAGGAAAAACTACGAGAAATCGGCGAGTCCGTCGACCAAGACTCTGACCGTGAAGAATTGTTTCGTCGATGTCGCTTCGATGGCCGATGTCGGAGAGATCGAGGGTAAGAAGTTGACTGACGAAGGGACAAAGAAACGACGTTCGAAGGGCGAAGAAACGAGCGAAAAAAATCGGGGCGCCGGATCGGCGGGTTCGTCGCCGAGAGATCGAACGTCGTTAGACGTATCGACTGTGTACTCTGATGACTTCGAGGAACCGGTGGGCAGCAGCGGAAAATCGAAATCTGAGGAAAAGATCCCATCGAAGATGAACGATGGAGAAAGTTCGGTGTTTGAGAAGAAGAAATCGTCGGCGATTGTGGATAGGGAGGGAGAAGTGGAGGATTGTAAAAGTGTACTGAAGAAAAATGGAGAAAAAGTCGAATCGACGAATAGCGATGGACAAAATTCGATTTTTAAGGAGAAGAAATCGTCGGCCATGATGGATGATAGGAACGGAGAAGTGGAGGACGGTAAAAGTGTGCTGAAGGAAATCGGAGAAAAACTCGAATCGACGAAGAGCGATGGACAGAATTCGATTTTTAACGAGAAGAAATCTTCAGCCATGATGGATGATAGGAACGGAGAAGTGGAGGAGGTGGCGAAAACGGGACAAAATTCGATTCTTGAAGAGAAGAAATCCTCAGCGATTATGGATGATAGGGACGAGGAAGTGGAGGACGGTAAAACTGTATTGAAGAAACCTGAAGAAAAACTCGAATTGACGAAGAGCGATGGACAAAATTCGATTTTTAAGGAGAAGAAATCGTCAGCCATGATGGATGATAGGGACGGAGAAGTGGAGGACGTGGCGAAAACCGGACGAAATTCGATTTTTAACCAGAAGAAATCTTCAGCGGTGATGAATGATGGGAACGAAGAAGTGGAGGACTGTAAAAGCGTACTGAAGAAAACTGAAGAAAAAATCGAATCGACGAAGAGCGATAGGCAAATTTCGATGTTTAAGGATAAGAAATCGTCAGCCATGATGGAAGTGGAGGACGGTAAAAGTGTACTAAAGAAAACTGAAGAAAAACTCGAATTGACGAAGAGCGATAGACAAAATGAGATTTTTAAGGAGAAGAAATCACCGGCGTTGATGGAAGTGGAGGACGATAAAACTGTGCGTAGTCCTCGAGAATCGTCGGAATGGCCAAGGCCACGCGGCGAATCGAGAGAGGAAACGAAGTATCCGGAGAAATCGTTTTCAGTCTCGGTGAACGAGTCGAGCGACAGAAATAAAGACGACGATGAACGTCGGCACTCGGAGGTCGAAGGAATCGTGGAAAATAATTCAGAGAAGAAAGAGGACGATCCGGATTCGGGAGAAGTATCGGAAAAGTCGAGCGGATATAGAGCCAGCGTGCTTTCCTCGTCCGGGTCTATAAAAGCATCCGGAATGAGGTCAGTCGAATTTGCTTGACTTATTTAACCGAGGATTATTAGCTTAAGGATCTCCGACAGAGTAATAATATTCTCGCACAAATGTATCGATTTTTGGGTAAACGTTTTATATAAATATTTCAACGATTTTATTTTGTTTCAGCTCGCTGCTGAGGGAATCGCAAAGGGAGGGCATAAAAGTAAGCTTTTTATCGGGTCTACGACGTCTTGATCGTCTTCCCTATCGTTCCTCCTTCTCCTCCTCTTCGATTCTTAAGGACTGCTGGAACTTTCTGGTTTACCGACCGAACGAGGCGATTCCGTAGAATCGACTTTACATTATTAATAAGCTATGCGTATGCTTCAAATTTTACAGGACTGTAATAATTTCGGTTGAGAACGTCCAAGAATATGCTTTTTATCGGCTCTCATCGTTTGTCACAAGTGCACAGTAAACGTAAATGTAAAATACACTTTACATTCATTTTTTTTTTTTTTTTTTGTGTAATCGACTTTCTGACCATTTGTAGAATATTCGCCGAATTTCATATAATCAACGTGCACTCTCGTTTTACGTATGTGAGTTCCAAAATATTTTTATATCCTACAAAGCAGATGCCGTTGAAATTTTCAGTGGCCATATTGGTTTTCGTGTTTCTTGGACGTTTTCAACTGAAATTCAAGTGCCGAAGCGTTTATGACTAATATTACAGTCCTGTAAACTTCGAAGCACACGAATAGCATATCAGTGATGTACAGTAGATTCTACGAAATCGCCTTGTTCCGTCGGTGAAACGGAAATGTCCAGCAGTTCCTTAAGACCATATGAAACACCTCGCTCCCCGTCCATGCCGGGCTCAGTCGGTATCAGAAACTGTAATTAACTTTTCGCAGAGGTTCTCGTATGTATAACATCTCGGCTTTCGTTGAGACTTTTCGTTTGACCGGACATGCCAAAATCCATGAGAGAAGTCGATTACAGTTTTTATTACCGACCGCGTTATTGCACACGCTCTTCAACACGAATTTTCCACTTTGCCCCGAACATTTTTCTTCAGGGACCGGAAGAGTCGAACGGCGTCGATGCACCCGAGGACTCCGTGCTCGGGAAGAAACCGATCGCTTGTTCCCGTCTTCACTGCGGGGGAGTCATCGGTAGATGCAATTGCGAAGAGTGCACGAATTGCCCGGTTCTCGAGACCATCGAAGTCCTGGAAAAATCGAGCTCGATCGGACCTGTCGAAAGCGTGGCCGACGATTCTCTCCAGCACAATGAAGAAGAAGAAGAAATCGAACGGACCGAGCCTCAGCTGGAGGCTCTCGAAAGTAATCGTCTCAACGACGCGTTTACAGAATTTCGTGAAATTTGTCCGACCGAAGAAGATTCGATGAACCGTTTCGAAGAGCATTCGCCTTCCAATTTTGAGCAACTTCGACCGGAAGATGATGTTCAAAAAGAAAATACCCAAGATCCGCGAAAGGGAGAAGATAAAAAAGAGCCTGAGAAATTGGAGCGGCCGAAATCGTCGAGAACCAATAAAAATGTTGGTCTCGAAAACGAAGCGAATAAATCGAGCCGGATTTTCTGCGAAGACAGCGACCGAAGCTATTTTGAATCTCGCGCGAATTATGAAAAAATTGGCGAGTTCGAATCTTCGGCGATGATTAATTCCACGCCTGAGCAGTTCGTCGCGAATTCAGGACCGACGATCGGATCTTTAGTTCGGCCTTTTCCCGACGACGATTGTGGAAATATCCAAGATCGGCGAAAGAGAGAAGCCAAAAAAGAGCTTCTGAAATTGGAGCTGCAAAAATCGTCGAGAACCAATAAAATCGTTGGTCTCGAGAACGAAGCGAATAAATCGAACCGGATTTTCTGCGAAGAGCGCGATCGAAGCTATTTTGGATCTTGCGCGAATTATGAAAAAATTGGCGGATTCGAATCTTCGGCGATAATTCATTCCACGCCTAAGCAGTTGATCGCGAATTCGGGACGGACGATGGAATCTTTAGTTTTACCTTTCCCCGATCCAATTCCCGACGACGATCACATGGAAAGGGTAGCGTGGAGTGAAGTTTCGCGCTGAGAATTTTCAATAGCCCGGTGGAAAAAGCCGCCGTACAGAATTCACGTGATAGTAATAAGATACTCTGTATTACAGGCGGCGGACGCGTGCTCGGAAAATTACTCGGAGGGCGAGCTCTACTTGCCGAGTTCGTGCTCGTACTCCCTCGGTGAAATAAGAATTTCCGAGCGACCCTCGCACGGAACTGTCGGGACCGGGATCGAGTCGTCCACGAGAAACTCCGATGGAATCAGAATTTTTTTCACCCAAAGTTACGCCACGCTCGGCTCGTCCGATCGCACGATCAACGCTGCGAACGTAAGATTATTATATTATGAAAGAGTAGATTTATGAAACAGTTAAATCTACTCCTTTAAATAAAAATACGTAAAAAGATAAATTAAATAAAAATTGATCACGATTAGGAAATAATAATGGTGAACAATTTTCATTTAACACATTCGAATATAGTTTTTAATTCAATGACGGTGATAAAATAATGATTTTATCTTGAACGAGTGAGTAGAATATTTGCAACTCTGCGGGAATTCACTATCGAACTCCGATACGCTTAATAAGAAAGGCAATAACTATTACTCATTAATTGTAAAGTAAGATTAATTATTAAGGAGGTCGTAGCTCGTTACCCATTGCATGATCGAAAAAAAAATTATTTAACTCATTCAAATATAATTTTTCATTCAATGACGATTAAGAAAAGAATAACATTATCTTCAATGAGCGAGTAGAATATTCGCAACTCGGTGGACATTCACTATCGATCTTCGATATGCTCAATAAGAAAAGCAGCAATTTTTTCATATTCGTTGTCGCGATGCTGCGACCTCCGTAACTATAAAAGTATCACTTATAACATCTTTAGTAAATTTTGTTGTCCCGCTACATTGTCTCGTTATTTATCATTTCAGACGGCGATGCAAAGCCCGGGGGAAGTGCAGGAAACGGACGTCGAGTCGATTGGCAGTAAGTAATAACGGTGCGCAATCCAGTCCACAAAGATTAAGGAAAATCTACTTTTGAAAATCTAATTTGCTTTCTGTAATTCTCGCAGGTTCGCGGGGTTTATCGTCGAGCGGCGAACACCGACAGGGCAGCTGATCCGCTACACAGTCATAATCGGATTTTCTTACCGTACGCCGGCATAAATACAATTATTGCTTATAATCGAATTAAGAATTAACTGTAAATTTAATACACAGTGTACATTGTATGTTCTTAAGTACGAAAGCAGCCTTAGCGCGCTTCGAAACATTTAACATTTGTAATTGTTTAAACACCAAGAATAATATTTTTTCCATTTCCGGTGAGGATTTTCGTATCGAATAAGGAGGTAATATAAGTGTAAAATTAGGAGGAAAATAAGTGATCGGCGGAAAAAAACAATCAGACGGTGGCTTCGAGCGCCGAGCTACGAACGATTGGTTTTCGAGGTCCACTTTGGGCAAAGTATCGACTTCCGGTATATTCGGACACGACATTTCCGCTTTCCGATGCAATCGCGGAAAACCCGCGATGTTCATCGCGTTCCACGAAAAAAATGCGTAAGGCGTTTTGTTTTAAATTAAGTCGGTTTTTTTTAGAGATAAGGATGCTTCACACGTACATTCTCAGCCAAAAGTGAGATTCAACGAGAATTTGAACACTTAATGGTATAAAAATCTGAAAAAATCAACTGCGTTGAAAGTGCGGAGAACATTCATTTTTGCATAATAATAATGTCAAAAAGTTATTAACTAATTGCTAAAAAGAATGGTGTCACAAATAATCAGTAAACCTTTTTTTTCTCTTTTCAAATAAATTCGTTGATTTTTTAGAATCCTTTTTTAGAAATTTTTTAGAAATAGAATTGTAAGGCAACTTCATAATCAGCATTATGAAGTTGCCTTACAATTTCTTTTTAAAATTCTTTCTAAAATTTGCAGCCTAAATTTAAGGCGGATGGTCGTAACGGCGAGAAAAAACATTTCTATTTCTTCTTCATTTTCTTTAGTTCTATTTTTCTTTATAATCAATTTAAAAAATGTTAAAGATTCCTCGAGTTTCCAGCCTGCGTTTTGTTGATGCGCAGAATATTATTCCCGGCTGCACCTGCAAGCCGTAAGACTGCAGTTCGCAAACATAACACTTGATAATGGGTAGAGATAATAAGTGCGCGACGAATAAAAGCCACGAGCCGACTTATATGCAGATCGTTTCATTAATCGTCGCCGCCGCAACAAGCTAAGCGTCGTGATAAACTGATAACACGTGGTTGACGCATCGACTGTCAAGCGCATGATAAACCGGACGTTCTTCAAGGTCACTTTTCCACGAAATACGATATATAAGCGGCAGGAGGAACGCGCGTGAATGAACATAACCTTGCTGAGTGTGCGGAAGCATGTCGGACCGTTGAGTTTGTCAGCGCCTTTCGTCAATAGAGTTTAACAACATCGTCGTTGAGATGGATACTTAGATAGATTGTTTTCCGTTAGACACACAGCGGAATGAAGCCGAGTGAGTAATGGCAGAAGCTTTCAGCAAAGGATGATATAAATAATATAGAAACGGTGGAACAAACTTGGGGGTGTAAAAAATGAGCGATAAAAGTGTCATAGGATATTGGATATCGGAGAAGAAACGGCAGAAGTTCAACTGCAACGATTTTCACAACGTCTGCGCCAAGGAGGGCCTCGTATTGAAGCAGGTATGGTCGAACAATCAAATTTGGGCGACGTTCGATTGACCCGACGATGATATTCGACGATGCCGGTGTTGTTGCTCGCTTCGGAGAACATCGAGGTTAGGGCAATTATCTCGAGGGTCTTTGATCGGATGAATAAAATTTCACTTTTATGAGAAAATACAAGAAATCAACAATTTTTATTCTTTTTTTTTTTTTGCTAATGTTTTGTTAATGACGATTAATACTATGGACATACTTGAGGGCATTGAGAAAGGTGGCAATTGGGAATACAAAATTAAATTAATAACGATAATTGGAGATGAATAAGTTACAGTAAATTACGTTAAATCAAATTAATTACAAATAGATCGAAGTTTGGGAAAACGGGAACATCTTCTTCGGTCGACTGAATACTTTAACTTAAAAATATTTCTCTTTGATGTCATCGAGCGGTGTCGAAAGACTGTCCGATGAGACCAAGTGCAGAATATCTGTGCCTAAAATAACTAAGTCCTGCGTAAAACAATTCTCACGTTGGGTCATAAAATTTTGCACCGAGGAGTTTCCATCTTTCCATGGGATTCGCAGAGGCCTGATCGAATGTTGACTCCAAATCTGTCTATCGCAAGAATAGATCAGAGTCTCAAGTTAATTGAAGAATTTATCAATTTTTCAAACATTTTATTAATATTCGGAAACTGATACTATCGACGATATGCAGATATAGTTGAGAGCATTGAGAAAGATGACGATTATGAGAGAGGAATTAAATAACTGGCAGTAAAAGAATTAACTCGTCCATCGCACAATTCTGACCTTGGGTCATTCAATTTTGCACCGCGCAGTTTTTATCATTCCATGGGACTTGTAAAGATCTGATCAAATTTTTGCTAAAAATTCATCTTTCGCACGAGTCTTGAAGAAACAAGTTAATTTTATTCACAAACCCACGAGCCTTCTGCAACTCGGCACATCCTTTAGAGCCTCGAAGCAAATTCATTCATCAGCGAAGAGCATCATAACATTTTATCCCTGAATAATCTGGCTAACAAAGACAAATAATCAGTGTAAATGATGAAACATATTTCAATTAGTTTCGTATTAAGTAAATAGATAACGATTTCAGTTAAGCCTCCATATTTTCTTATTTGATGTATCGTCTCATTATGTAACGTTTTTTTTTCTCTGTATGATCAGATGATTCGCACACACAAGTGCAAAAATGTACAACTTACTATATATATATATATATATACTCTGTCATAGCATTTACTATATATAATCTTATGTTCATCTACCACTCAATTTCTTCCGAGTGTGAATCAAAGTCCATTTTCGATGAGTCCAGCTATCCATATCTGGCCGCATCCGCCAGCGGATAATCATCCGCTCGTAAGCGGATGATTATTCGCGAGGACTCGAAGATTTAATTGCGCATTGTCGTCAATTTTATTTTTATTACGATTTTTACGATTTTCATGAATTTCAGGTCGACATTAACTCGAATCTTGACTCCCAGGGACCATTCCACATATTCCTTCACAAACTCACCGATGTGCTTGCCCACGCTGAGACTGGTGATCGTAATGTACGTCGAACCTAACAATTACGTGTCTTACGACACTCGCGGTCTTACTGAAAGTCGTATTTAAATTGCGTTCTACTTTTTATTTCACAAAGGCAACGAGTATCGTGACCAGAGTACAAGAATACATTCATAGGCATCCAGAAATGATAGTCATAGATCCGCTAGAAAATGTACGAAATTTGCGGAACCGGCACAAATCGTACGAGATAATACAGGCTGGAATGCAGTCCAATGGTTAGTAAACAAAATCTCTAGTCGTGCACGGAGTCGACAGATCGAAAAATATATATATATATGCGAGTGTACTACGAAAATTGTCTTATTCTTCCAGATGTATTCACGCCGAATTTCGTCGAAATCACGTCGAAAAACGTGACGGAGAATCTGTCTCACTTGAGGAGGTTTGGCATCAAATTTCCATTCATTTGCAAACCACTTTTGGCTCACGGTTCCAGCGATGCCCACAAGGTAAACCTAATCTTTATTTCCTTCTCTTTTAAAAAAAAATATATTTTTCGACCGGAATTTATGTCACACCGGAAATACGTCACTTCCGATTCGAAAATCTAATTTTTCGACCGGAAGTGACGTCATAAAAAATACGTCACTTCCGGTTCTAAAACCTCATTTTCTAGCCGATTTGAAAATCCCATTTTTCGAACGGAAGTGACGTCACACCGGCAATACGTCACTTCCGGTTTGAACGTCTTATTTTTCGACTGGATGTGATGCCATTCCGGAAATACGTCACTTACGGCTTTAAAATCTCATTTTTAAACCGAAAGTGGCGTCGTATCGGAAAAACGTCACTTCCGGTTTGAAAATCCTATTTTTTCATGGAAGTGACATCATATAGAAAATAGTAACTTTCGGTGGAAAAAAGGGCGCGCAGCGTCCAAGCCACAACAACCTACTAATTCGACAATAATAACGGCGCTTGTCCACAGATGATGGTGATTTTCAACGAGAAAGGCTTGAAGGATTGTCAGCCGCCGTGCGTGGCCCAGGATTTCGTCAATCACAGTGCAATTTTGTACAAAGTATTTATAGTCGGAAATAATTTTGACGTCGTTGAACGACCGAGTTTGAAAAACTTTTACGCTGCCGATTGCGAGTCACTGCAGACGCTTTTCTTCAGTTCCCACGATATATCGAAGATCGGCTCGAATTCCGAGTGGTCGGTAATATCGGCCGAGGACGAAGCCCTGAGGGTGCAGCCGAATTACGAAATATTCGAGCACATAGTCGCAAGGGTAACGAAGATCTTCGGCCTCGTTCTCGTCGGCGTCGACGTTGTCATCGAGAATCACAGCGGGAAGTACGCGATAATCGACGTCAATGTATTTCCCGGATACGACGGTTATCCAAATTTTTCTAAACACTTAGTCGAGAGTATGAAGAGACTGCTTATCGAGCTGAGGAATTGCAGGCAAAATTCGCGAGCTTGTACACTGAAGAAGTGTCTCAGCGACGATCTGGACTCGGGATTCGAGAGCGACGAGAAAAAGAAGAAAGAGTCTATGAAATGAGAGCGAGAGCGAGAGCCTTCGCCACTATTACCAGAAGAGTTCAATATAACTATAAAGATTAATATAATGTATTAACGTTATCCTAGATGGATAAGCAACAGGCGCGTGCGGATTTTACGCGAAAAAAAATCTTGCGAAAGAAAGATTTTTTTCAAGTCGAAACATCTCTTGTCGAAAAAAACAAAATCCGTCGCCATCGTAGTCGCAGTTGGATTCGTTCCAAAGTTCCGCTTTTCTATTCCAATTTTTATGGTAAACTGCAATGGTTCGATGTACCGCAGCAGCTTGTAAACTGCCAGAATAATGATCGTTTTGCTTATCGGATAAATACATTTTTAGTCGTCGGTATTTTCCAATGATCTAAGCGCTGCTGCGACCGAATAGATTTTTAATAACGATGTATAATAAAAAAAAAAAACGTATACGCCAAGTTGTTTAAGTAGGGAACGCTAGGCACGTTCTCGTACGACTGTGTTTCGACAAATTATAATATCCAATCCTTCCTGTTAATATAGGGTACTGTATAGCCAGGCTCTTTACACTTGATAATTGACGCCTGACGCGTCGACGAGTACTCAGGTATCTTATTAACGAACAAAATATTAACATATGAAACAGAAATGTATTTATCGTTAACTCAAACGAAGTATTGTTTGCGCTGTACAGATCAAAGTTAAGGGAATCGCGACGCGATTCCGAAAAACTGCAATCAGTATTTCTATATAAAATACGAAAGAAAAAAAAACGAAAAATAAACAGCAAAAGTGTACTGATTCACGAATGTAAATCGGAAACTCGCATAATTTTTTAATTGTCGCCTTCGTTATTCTTTGCTAATCCTATTCGGTAACGGCGTTAACTGGGTAGTTGTACATTTTCGTCTGTTGTTTAAATGACAAAATTTAATTCTAAAAAAACATGAAAATCGCGATTTTCACAAAGGTTCCTCGTTTTATTTACTTTTGTGTAAAAATTAATTTTTCGTGATTATTTGGCTTCCTCACAGAGGAAGCTTTGATGGCAAAAAGAAAGAATAGCGTTTGAAAATTAAAAAAAAATTGGGGATATTCGCTACAAAGATTCCCAATAAAAATTGTAATTATTCGTCGTTTCGGGGCAGTGTGTGATGTATTTTTTCCCACTGGTTACGAATCTGCGACTTCTTTTACTCTTAACTCAATATTTTATACGTGAATTCGCATCGGAAAGAAGATTAAAATTGTTTGTAAAATTCAAAAAATTTAAAATCTCATGAAATTTAAAGGGTTTGATCGATCCTCGCCAAATTACATAGGAACCATCGGTCGGTAATAGTCACTCGTTGTAAAACTTCTTAGCCAGATAGCTTAAAAATGTTTAGCAAAGTTCCAAGCCGCGTAAAATTTTTATGACTGAATGCATTTTGCTAAAAATGTAACCAAACATTCACGATTCACGTTAGAAATTTCAACTCGATAGCTCGAGCCGTTCCCAAATTATAAAAATGTCAATTCTTCGTGTCTCAGACACACACACATTCACACATCCAGACATTTTTTCTCAATATAATTTTCCGATATTTTGGAACCTTCTGAACACATTTTCATTAAAATCTCGATTTTTTTTTTCCGAAATCAAAGTTCCCTCTATGAGTAAGCAAAAAAAAAGTTATAGAATGAGTTTACAGAATGTACATGTACAGAATATATAACTTATATTTTCCGTCGTATTGATGGCAGCGATTAAACGTTTTGTATCTTCGTATACTGTATTTCTTATGAATAAAGTTGTACAATAAAGTTCTACAGTAAAGTTGTACAGTAAAGTTGTTGTAAAGAAAGTCCGTCCTTGTCTTTTCGCGCGTAGATCAGAAGACAATAGTCGAAAGATCAGTCGATCAATTAATTTAATTTCTTGCCTACGGAATTTATTCAGCTAGTCTCGGTTTCCATCTCAGAGTTTTTCGTAATGTCCTCGCTCTGCGGCGTTTCCTCGTTCGTTACCTTTTTCTTCATCCACGCCTTCGCCGTTTCGAGGATCTTGCGATTCGGCTTCTGGGACTCGTCTTCGGGGAATATAAAGTCGAACACTTCTTCCCATCCATCGTCGGTCTGCGATAAATAAAATAAACACAACATTAATATGAAATCCTTGGAATTTTTCGGAGCTGTGGAATAAAACGGGGAGCGCGATTTCGGCCCACTCACCCCGTCGTCGCCGACGACGCGTCTTCGGCGTTTTATTCTTCGCGGCATCTTGTCGATTATCTTCGCCTGGCTCGCCTCGTCGCCCCGCTCGTGCTCGAAGTCTCTCCAAGCTTCGAGCAGCATCGCTCGGCTTTCCTTGTCGCCGCTCGTTCTGAGCGCGGCGTTTCCTCGCTCGAAGATGCGTCGAGCCAACGCGACGCTGTCGATTCCCTCCTCCACCACTGGGTTCGCCAGTTCGAACTTCGCGTACGCTATCCATACCTTCGGGAACGAATAAAAGGCGTTAGAAAAATTTAACAGACGCTCGGTCGGTAAGCAAAGAAATTACAAACATAATTATAATCTATAATATTATAATTTATAATATTATAATTATAATTTATAATATTGTAACTATAATTGATTAGCGGTTATGATGACTCTCGCGATCGCCGGGATCGCCTGGTCGATAGTATATCAAAATGCACTCCATAAAGAATGGAAATTTCGTAATTTAAAAATCCATTCTATCTGCTATAAAAACCGAAATTCTGAAAATACAGCATATAAAATGGAATTTCGGAATTCAAAACGAATCCACAATTTTCCCAAATATATATAAGATAATGTAATTATATATAAATTATTATAACACCCTTGGCTACGAAATTTTGTGACTAGCCTTACTTTAACGTGCAGAGACCGTTCGAGGAGTCTCTCGAACAAGTTCCGAGCGTTCGCAGCCTCTTCCTGCGAGACCTCGAAGTCAATGTACGTTTTCCAAAGAAGTTCGGGCATGTCGAGTCTCGGCTGAGAGATCGCCAATTCGTAGATGGCCCGTGCTCGATCGATGTCGCCGAGAAGTGTCTCGAGCTCGGCGAATTTCATCCAAGTGGTGCAATTCTCCGGTCCGAATTCGAGAAACTTCTCGTAGAGTATGCGACACCTGTCGAACTCGCGAAGTTGAATCTCCAGATTGATGTAACCCCGAAAGAGTTTGTCCCTCGGACAAACACCGAGGGCCATTCCGAGGGTCATCCTCGCCGTCGTGAGATTCTTCTGTCGTATCTCGAATTGGGCGTACATGAGCCATATCTTCGAGAACGTGAATTGCTTGTGGGGTATGAGCTCGAGACAGACTTTGTAGACCTGACGACACCTCTCGATGTCCTCGGTCTCGAGTTCCTCGTAGAGAGCGTACTTTATCCACAGATAAATGTACCTCCGCCAAAATTGTTTCTCCTTCGATGGCGGAACGTTCGCGATCGCCCTTTCGTATGTCTCCCTCACGTCGTCGTGATTTCCCTCGGACTCGACGAGCCGCAGATAGTCGAACCACGCGTCGTAGTTCGAGGGATTCTCCTTGACCTCCTGCTCGTACTGGTGCTTCCTCTTGCTGACTATAACGTCCTCGATGCCCGAACGATCGCCGTACTTCTTCTCGTGTATCGTGTAAGCCTTGTAGACCTCCTGGGTTCTCTCCTTCGGTATGTGATCGAGCGCGTACTTGTAGATCACCCTCGCCCTCTCGTGCTCCCTCTGCCTCTCCTCGAATCGCGCGAAAGCGATGAACAACTTCTCGTCCAGACTCTCGTCGCCGTAGAACTCGACAGCCCGCTCGTAGACCGTTCGCGCCCCCTTTATGAAACCGTGGGCCTCCTCGAAACGCGCGTACTTTATCCAGTGATCGACGTCCGGATGGACCATCACGAAACGCTCGTATATGTTTCGCGCTCTCTGAATCTCCTTGTAACGAAGCTCGAAGTTTATGTAAGTCTGCCAGGCCTGCTCCTCCGGTTCCCACTCCATCCACCTCTCGAACACCTGACGAGCCCCAGCTATGTTCTCCACCATCTCCTCCATGTACGTGTACTTGTACCAGAACTGCTTCACCCTCGGCAGAATCGTCACGACTCTGTCCCACAAGTTCCTCGCGTGATTTATCTGACGATTCCGCATCTCCATCTCCGTGTACTTCAACCACAGCGCTATGTTTCGGTGATCGCAGTCCAGTGCCCTCTCGTATATGGACCTCGCTCGCGCTGTCTGCTTCTGGCTCTCCTCCCATTTCGCGTACTTTATCCAGTTCGAGAGCACCATGCGATTCTTTCGGATGTTGTCCTCGAAGGTCTTTCGCTTTCTGTGCTGGTAGTCGGCTAATTCGTGCGGATCGGAGATCTTTTGCTTCGGCGGGGGAGGCAATATCTCCAGATCCCTCTCCTTCGCCTCGCGGAGCAACTGCTCCGCGGTTATCTGGATCTCCGCCGGAGCTTTGTTTTTTACCTGTAAGAGAAAGATGGGAACATTAATAGAGTGCATTTTTTTGTTTTTTTGTAATTTATTTTTCAGAAAAATACCTTTACTCGGAAAAATTACATGTTGAATCGAAAACACGAGGCATTGAGTATTTAAACACGATACATAATACGCAAGACTTTTTTTTAGAAAAATGTAAAATAAAATGTATATAAATGAACAGACTGATAGATATGTGTAAACGATTTTAGATAAATATGTATAAAGTTTGAAACATATTTATTTATTTATTTATTTACTGGACATGCCTTTTTACATAAGGAACTCAGATGATACTGTAAATGTGTGAAATTAAGTTGAAATTAATTTATAGGAGTATTTGATATGATATTTTTAAATATTTAAGTGAATTTTGTATTTTTATTTTCATTCTCATTCTCATTTTTCATATTTTATTATTACTTTAGTTTAATTTTTTTGCTGTTGCATAGTTTACTTTTAATAGTGATTCGTTATTTTCATTGCACAATTTTTTTGCTCAGGCCTTTAGTCGTCATTCCACATTTTATGTTTGGAAACTGTGTAGCAAGCTTGCTGCAGGACACAAACAAACAAACACAATTCTACTCTATTCTGTTATAAACTAGTGTTGCGGATGAGTGAAGGGTGTACAAAACGCACTTGAAACATGCATAACTGTTCGGACTCTTTGGGTACGTTTTTGAATGCAGATCTGTTTCGCTGTGCGTTCTTTTATTTGTGACTATCCACCGTTAGTAGATTTTTTTAAATTGCCGACGCAACATGCCCGATTCTCTCCGTGGGAGAAATTTAATCTATTTTGCTAACGAAAGAAGAACGATTATCAGAGCAGATTTGTGTAAAAAGTGAACCATGAACTACGAGCAGCCTAGAATATCAGAATGCCTATTTCAAGTTCATGTACATGCGGATACATCTAGAATGTTTCTGGGTTTAGCAGAACGGAGCAGAATTGCATTCAAGAACGCACTCTTTATTTCGTACAAAAAATTGCTCGAACGCTGATCGAGCCACGTTCGGTCGTTCTGAGGAATTCGACCATTCATTTATTATTAATATCATTGATCATATTAATAACATTATTATGATTATATATATGTATTAATATTGGTAAATATTGATGACGACAGTAATGAACGTTTGTCAACATAACCTCGTGAGCAGCGGTAAATGAATTGTTCATCTTTAATACATAGTGTTAATGTCGTGGAATTCATCGAACCAAAATCAACATGAGAGGGCATTGTAATGTTGCTACTTGAGATAAATTTATCGAATAACTAATGATTGTTGCAAAGACGAGAATAAAAGTATTTAACCCTACCTTTGCCACTTTGGGCATCTTTTGCGGCTTCTCCATGGCTTTGGCTCTGTTAGTAAAACAAACTCTTGCTTTGTCGGATGTGTGTCGTGTCTTCACCTCACTGCACGTTTTTGCGATTTGAAATAATTAGTTTCAAACAAATGCATCAAATGTTTGCCGATGTTGTGACAAAATCTCTGAAAATCTCAATGTTTTCGTGTGTTCCTTAATTCACACGTTTCCGCCCGTTTCTGTCGCTACCCAGGTAGCATTAAGTTATCCTAAAGGCATCGAAACGATGCCGCACGAACGTTACGGACAACTTTTTTCTTTAGCAATCGGATATCCTTTTGTAATACTAATTGTATCACTTAAGTCCCGCAGAATGCCAACATTTCGGTGGCAGAATTATAACTTTTTGACATCAAATAACTGTTAGAAAAATGTTGCCATATTGTCAACTGTTAATAGTAAGCGAAATGACAACTTTATGCTGTCTAATAGTCAGACCTGAAAGACATCATTTGAAATGTCACGAAATCGATATAATGTTTCTATAATCTAATGGTGATCTAAACGTTAACTTATTGACAACATGTAACTGCTATGGAAATGGTGACTTGTCGCCATCCATCATACGTTATCGAAAAGGAAACTTTATGTCTTCTAATAGGCAACACGTAAACACATCATTTTAAATGTTATAAAATGGACTTCCGTTTATGATAGCTAATAGTTATCTGAACGGTAACTTACAGACAACAGACAAAGGTTGACCGAACGATACCTACTAAATGACGTCCAATAGACATGTCTAAAGGATATCCTTTGGATGATCAGGAATGGATAAGGATAAATAAATTCAAAAAATTATTGATATCGATGTTCTAACGCAAAAAAAGCATGAATACTGTATGTTTACACACAATCTGTATGCTTAAAAGCATACAGACTGTGTGTAAACATGGTATTCATGCTCTTTTTGCTTTAGAACATCGATATCAATTTTTTTTTTTGAATTTATGGCGTTAAATAATCGATACATAACGTATATGTATGTGCCAAAGTAAAAAAATATTTTATTTTTGTTCATTCGAACCGGCCGTAACAGGTTCTCTCTCTACCCCGACGTTCACAAAAAAAAGTTTCTTAGACTCCGTTATGACGAACACGCTGTTTTTCGGCGGCCTTTGCGCGGTCACCTCCGCGACGTAGCCACTCCGCAATTTTTCCCTCGATGAATGTTATTTTCGAATCTTTGAAGACGGTGCGTACAATTTCTGAAAACAGTATAAAACGCAAATGTTAAAAATATTGTTTTCTGTACGATCCTTACGTACGTAAACCTATTACTCACGAACGATTAATTTAATACTCTAGACTCGATATTATTATTTTCAATTGGATCCTGCATGCAATCTGCGCGAACAGCCCGATCGATGCGTCTCCTTTTTTGTTTTGGCCCCAGCTCACAGTATGGCTTGAGCGGCGGCCCCATGCTTAAATTAAACTATTATAAATGTACGTTAGTATACTCACTTAATTAACCTGAATATTCGAGGATTCGTTGATAATTCCTATGAGGATGGAGATGCTTAACACAGTCGTTGAAAGCTGAAAAAACCCACTGGATGCTGAAAAAAAAGTTGAAGAATGATTGGTATATCGGGGGGGAAAAAAGATGGAAGTTTGATAACTTTTATCTGTTATTTTATATATTATTTTGCGTTGAACGAGCCTGAATATTGCACCATTTACTTACCTAATAGGTTGGTGATGGTTTTGAATATTGATGTTTGGCCAGCGATGAAGTAAATCTGCAACAAAATAAAAATACAAAATTATTATCAAAACTCCTTGCAGAAAATGTGATTACGATTAGGTGAATTAAAAAAAAATATTACTTCTACCGCGTTATTAATTTTCTCCCGGTTACTAACCTCGAAAACGTACACATAAAAGTCATATATTATACGAGCAAACGGGTTCATTGATTAATATATTATATTATATTAACAACTACAATCTTTATTGTTGACTATAAATTACGTACGTACATAGTGTACTTACCAAACGTATAATACGTTTTACGCACAGCACATCAATTATTCGCGTGAAAATGGAGGGTGTATGATGGCTACGTTCTTCGGTAATAGATATCCATCCGTTATCTGGCGGATAACTGCAGTTCACAATGGGCGTTCTATGCCGGAAAAGGGCGCCAAATTGTAAAGTTAACATTTGGACGACATATTTTCGAGCCGCGATATCAAACGAAAGTTGTCTGTTAGATGACTTATGATCGCCAACTGTTATCCTTAAACTGCCATGTCCGAAAGTTGACTTTTGGACATGGGATACCTTACGAATAACATTTTATAATAAGTCAACCAACGGATACCTTTTTCGTAACATCTGAAAAATTGCAACTTTTGGGGTTAAACAAAGTCGAATAGTTGTCCGAAATGTATTACTTTCGGACAACTTTTGGAAAGACTTTAGGATAACATAAAATGGATATCTCTAGGACAACTTATTTTTGTTATATTTATATTTTGCTATCCCAAAATTAACAAAAAGACATCTAGTACGAAAAAGTCATCCGAATGGGATACATATATAAGTCCGCCCGAATGGTAACCATAAGCTATTATTCTACGTCCCAAAGTTAACTTTAGACATTGGATAGCGTATAGTTACCATTCGGGTGGACTTATGTATCCCATTCGGATGACTTTTTCGTACCAGATGTCTTTTGTTTACGTTGTTAACTTTTCGGTGCCCCATAATCGAGTATCTATCAGACAAAATCATATGATAACTTTCGGAGCACTTTTGTGAAGACTATTTAAGTTAACATAAAATGGACATCTCTAGGACATCTTATTTTATATCTATATTTGTTATCTATCCATAGTCAACTTTTCGGTGCCCCATAATCGACTATCTGTCTGAAAAAATCATATGATGACTTACGGAGCACTTTTATGAAGACTATTTAAGATAACATAAAATGGACATCACTAGGACATCTAATTTTATATCTATATTTGTTATCCGTACATAGTCAACTTTTCGGTGCCCCATAATTGGTACCTATCAGACAAAATCATATGATAACTTTTAGAGCACTTTCGTGACGACTATTTAAGATAACATAAAATGGACATCGCTGGGACATCTCATTTCATATCTGTATTTGTTATCCGTATATAGTCAACTTTTCGGTGCCCGATAATTGTTATCTTCCAGACAAAATCATATGATGACTTTTGGCTCACTTTTGTGACGAACATTTATGTTACCAAAAAAATGGAATCATTACGTCAACGCACATATGGATGAAAATTTAAAGACACCTTGAAGATATCTTTCGGATTAATCTGAAAGATAACTTATAAAGGTTATCTTATAGAAGGCAATCTGACAATACTGCTACTTGGGTACTTACGATCTTACCACACGCGTTTTCATGTTAGCTGCAAGAGTTAGCTGCAGCTTAAAGCTGCGAATCGTTAGTTCTTCGGGTTTTCGAACTCACTAAAACAGCCTCCATTTTGCTTTTTCTCTCAACCGCTTTCCCGCCATTTATCGTGGCGTGTTTTCGTGAAAACAACCGTACTGGATAAATGCACAGTGAACAGCAGTAAACAGTCAACATAAAACAACTAATCGTCGTTAAAAGTCCTCGAGCAATTTCACAAATTTGCGATGGAGGGTTTCGACGATCCGGGAATATTTTTTTCGGACAACTTCTCCGTCGACGAGCCACGCGAGAATCAACTTAATCTGCAGGCCTCGAAGAAAAAGTTCAAAGAATTCATAAGGCAATTTCACGAGGGAAACTTCAATTACAAATACAGGTATATCATTTACAATGCAAAGGTGTAATAATTACAATACGTCGAACAGTTCCGTTATCTCGGCTCGCACGATCGCGTCCGTTTCGCGAAGCGACTTTTCATACGTTTACTTCATCGATGCAGAGATGCACTCAAGCGCAATTACAATCTCGGACAATACTGGGTCGAATTCAATGTCGAGGATCTCGCGGCGTTCGACGAGTCTCTGGCTGAAAAAATCTACAAAAAACCGACCGAGTACCTGCCGATTTTCGAGGAGGCAGCGAAGGACGTTGCGGACGAGCTTACGTCGCCGCGTCCTGAAGGCGAAGAGACGGTCGAGGATATACAGATATTGTTGTCCTCCGATGGGAATCCCAGCTCTCTGAGAGGCATGAAGGTGAGACACGGCTTATGGGAATATCGCTTATATTCTTTTTATCCGAACCGTTGGCTGACTAAACTTTCTGTTTATTAAATACAGCCGGATATAGTGTCGAAGCTCATCAAAATTCCTGGTATCGTCGTATCAGCCTCTGGCATAAGATCCAAGGCCACGAAGATTTCGATCCAGTGCAGGTCGTGTAGAAGTGTACAGACAAACATTCCCATCAAACCTGGCCTGGAAGGCTACGCGCTGCCCAGAAAATGCAATACGTAAGAGTCACAAAAAGATGGGTTTATTAATTTTTTTTTTTCATATCTCTTTCATAAAAGTTTCATAAAAGTTGAAAACTGAAATTTTCATGTTGCTTTCTTAGAAAAGTTGAAAACGAAAATTTTCATGTTGCTTTCTTACAATGTTCCTTTATTTGCAAAGCCGTCTCGATGAGGAGGGCAAAAATCCAGAAAATGCTCTCTCATAGAAGAAGATTCGCGAATGAAGGAACATTATGAGAAACCTATACGAAAATGTTTATTTTCAACCTGTAAAAATTAATTTGATTTATTTTACGCATTTCTCCTTTTACAACCAGTCTGCAGTGAATCCTAATTCAAAGCTCAGTAATAATAAATAATAAATTAAGACGAAGTTAATAACAGGAACGGAATTTGTTATTAAAAAAAAATTCGTACAGTCGAAACTAGCTGACAAATTAACAGCTATAAAAAAAAAAAAATAGTTTACACGATCATAAAAATCGTGGATAATTGATATTACATGGACGTTTTATCATCAGGGAACAAGCCGGTCGTCCGAAGTGTCCGGTGGATCCGTTCTTCATAATGCCCGACAAGTGCAGTTGCGTCGATTTTCAAGTGCTCAAACTCCAGGAACTTCCCGATCACATACCGCAGGGCGAGATGCCGCGTCACTTGCAAGTGTACTGCGACCGTTATCTGTGCGACCGGGTCGTGCCGGGCAATCGGGTGCTCATTCTCGGAATATACTCGATAAAGAAGGTCGCCGCCGCCGGTGGAAGACGCGAGGGCCGTGAGAAAGCTCTGGTGGGCGTGCGAGCGCCGTACATCCGCGTGGTCGGTATTTCCGTTGACGGCGACAATACCGGAAGCGGCACGCATGCGCCGATCACGAACGAGGAGGAGGACATGTTCAGACGTCTCGCCGCCGATCCGGACGTCTACGAGAGAATCGCGAGGAGCATAGCGCCGAGTATCTTCGGTGCGCTCGACATCAAGAAAGCCATAGCTTGCCTGCTCTTCGGTGGATCGAGAAAACGAATGCCGGACGGCCTGTGCCGAAGGGGAGACATCAATATTCTCATGCTCGGCGATCCCGGCACGGCGAAGTCGCAGCTACTGAAATTCGTCGAGACCGTCGCTCCGATCGGTATCTACACTTCCGGAAAGGGAAGTTCGGCGGCCGGTCTCACCGCCTCCGTTACGCGAGATCCGGTCACGGTATGACGAGCTTTTTTGCTTGCTGCCCTTTTACAAGGTGTCCAGCGGTCCTTGAAGACCTTGAAAAGTCCTGGAATGTCCTTCAATTTGACCCAATGCCCCTGAATTCCACCTAATGTCCTTGAATGTCACCTGATGTCCTTCAATTTCACCTAATGTCATTGAATTTCACCTAATGTCATTGAATTTCACCTAATGTCCTTGCATTTTTTTTCCTCACAAATGTTTCAAAATGTATATTACGAGCGACCATACTAAAAAAAGATGTATCTCAGTTTCGCTGAGATACATATATACATTCGTGCATGGTGAGTAGTTTTTTTCCAAACTGTTTCCAACGTAAACGAAAACGGTTGACGAACTAGATGTTATTTCGTACGTCGTTCGAGATGCATATTTTTTATGTTTCA
This sequence comes from Exephanes ischioxanthus, assembly GCA_958510785.1. Lineage (NCBI taxonomy): Eukaryota > Metazoa > Arthropoda > Insecta > Hymenoptera > Ichneumonidae > Exephanes > Exephanes ischioxanthus. Next base: position 4,922,366 of record OY294016.1, read on the forward strand.
TAAATGTCTCATCTCAACACCAGCTAAAAATGTCCTTGAATGTCCATCAATTCCGTATAGACTTTTTACATGTTTTATTGCTCGTATCAAAGTGGGAGTTTCGATGTTCGGTCGTTATTTTTTTTCTCGCTTTACAGAGGAACTTCGTCATGGAAGGGGGAGCGATGGTGCTCGCCGACGGCGGAGTCGTCTGCATCGACGAGTTCGACAAAATGAAAGAGGACGACAGAGTCGCTATTCACGAGGCTATGGAGCAACAGACGATATCCATCGCCAAAGCCGGTATAACGACGACTCTCAACACTCGCTGCTCCGTCCTCGCAGCGGCGAACTCCGTTTTCGGCCGATGGGACGACATCAAGGGCGAGGCGAACATCGATTTCATGCCGACGATCCTCTCGCGTTTCGACATGATTTTCATCGTCAAGGACGAACACGAGAAGAACAGGGATATTACACTGGCGAAGCACGTTATGAATCTTCACACGAACGCCGGTCAGGTTACCGAACAATCGGCCGAGGGCGAATTGCCTCTGAGCGTTTTCAAGAAGTACATTCACTACTGCAGAACGTGAGTTTATCGCGAATGGGAGAACTACGAAACATTTTATTCCCACTAGCAGCATGCGGAATGTTTTGTTAAAAGAAAGAAATAATGTTTTCTTCGCTTACAGCGTGACGCGAGTTCCTCATTGATAGTTGCCAGCTTTATCTTCTTGCAACGAGTAGATCGATATTTTTTTTAATAAAAAAAATGTCGATTTTTTAAAATTCAGAAACTGCAATTTTTAAATTTAACGTGCTCGTTGTGTAATACAGACGTTGTGGGCTGAACTTCCGGCAAGGAGGCCGGCGAAAAATTGAAGAATCGTTATGTGATGATGTTTTGTTAATATAATGTTTTGTTAATAAAATGTTCGGTTAATAGAATGTTTTGTTGATGGAATGTTTTGTTAATAGAAACAAACGTTTTTTATTCGTTTACAGCGTGGCTAGAGTTTTCTTACTTTTGTAGTTCTTCGTTAATAGTAACCAGCTTTATTTTCTCGCAATAGGCGGTCGACATTTGCGAGATAAAGAAAATCTTATACAGTGTAATTTGTTCGTCGTGTGATACAGACGTTGCGGACCGAGGCTGAGCAAGGAGGCCGGTGAGAAATTGAAGAATCGTTACGTGATGATGAGAACCGGTACTCGCGAGCACGAGAAAGACACGGAGAAGCGATTGTCCATACCGATAACCGTGAGACAACTGGAGGCTGTGATAAGAATCTCGGAGGCGCTTGCAAAAATGAAATTCGAGCCATTCGCCACTGACGTTCACGTGACCGAAGCTCTGAGGCTCTTCCAGGTCTCTACACTCGACGCGGCGATGTCGGGCTCGTTGGCCGGTGAGTCGAAGCTTAAAAAAATGAAAACACGATAGTATGCGCCGACTTCGGCTTCGACGAATTTCAATCGATAACCCTTCGTAACGTTTCAAGGCGCCGAAGGATTCACGTCCGAGGAAGATTCCGAGATACTTGGACGCATAGAGAAACAATTGAAGCGCCGTTTCGCTATCGGTTCTCAAGTCTCCGAGCAGAACATCGTCAGCGACTTCGTGAAACAAAAATATCCCGAGCGAGCGATCTACAAAGTCATACACACGATGATACGTCGGGGCGAGCTTCAGCATCGCCTGCAACGAAAAATGCTCTACAGACTCTTCTGATTGAGGTACAACGATATAGTTCGACATAGTTAATTTATTCTTTTATATCCTGGCAGAGGTAGAACATTATGAGCGAATCGTCGCTCTCCACTCTGTAAATATCTAGAACAGAAAATTCTATGCGTAATCTCCTCGATGGCTCGGTAAAGTCGCTTAATGGTCGACCAGTGGTTCATCGCATGATTCATCGTATATGGAAATCCATTTCTATGAAAACCGTGATTACAAAATTATAGCCTATGGAAAGGATTTTCGAAATTCGAAATCCATTCCATATTCTATGAAAACTGAGATTCGGAATTTAGAGCGGGTGGAATGGAATTTTGAAATTCGAAATCCATTCCATATGTTATAGAAAATCGTAATGGGGTGGGAAAACCGTGATTCCAAAATTATAGCCTATGGAAAGGATTTTTGAAATCCATTCCATATGCTATGAAAACTGAAATTCAGAAATTAGAGCGGGTGGAATGGAATTTTGAAATTCGAAACCCATTCCATATGCTATAGAAAATTGTAATGGGGTGGGACAAGCATTCAGACCAACAGACAAACAAATCCACAGTTTTCCAAAATATATATAAGATAATACGCGGTCTCTCTTTCAAAGCGCAATCTGTAATTACGCTTTGAAAAAATCGAAAATTAAATATCGTCCCACTCAGCCCTTTGTCCGACCGATCCAGTGTCGCGATCTCCCCGTTCGTCGGCGTAAAATTTAACAGAAAGATCTTAGCCTTGATTCTCTTCGGTACAACGATTACACCTTAAATATAAAAACCAAAATATCCTGAGCGAGCGATATACAAAGTCCAAAAAACCTCCACAGACTCTTCCGGTCATGGTACAACGATATAGTACGATACAGTATGTAGTCAATTTATTGTTTCATATCCTGGTAGAGGTAGTTGAACATTATTAACGTGATAATCGACAAGCCATGTGAGAATCGTTCTAATTCATTCGTGCGCTGGTTGGATCGAATCGTCGTCGTACGAACTCATGACAATTCATCCTTATATGTATAGTGCGGATGTTTCTCCACTCTGCAAATATAAAAACGAAAAAAAATCTATGAGAAATCTCCTCGACGGCTCGTTAATTAACCCTTCGCGTACGTGGAGCCTCGCGGCGAAATATAAATTTTGAATGACAATAGCACACTATATATTGACAATAAAGATATTATTTTAAAAGAATAGAATCATCGTGAACTTTACTCTTCAAAGAGTATTTTTCCGAATTTTCGATATCGTCAATATTTTGTGAGATATGGCGATTTTTATAGCGCAATTTAAGTACTCGCTGAGCGAGTATCCGATACACGAAGGGTTAACTTCGTTTTGTGATCTATTCAATGTATCGACACGTCGATCGATTACCCTTTGAAAAAGCGAAAATCAAATATCCTTCCATTCAGCCCTTTGTCCAACCCGTCCAGGGTCGCGATCTCCTCGTCAGTCAGCGTAAAATCGAACAGATCGATGTTCGATTTGATTCTCTCCGGCGACGAGCTCTTCGGTATAACGATCACGCCCTCCTGCACCAATTGTCGCAGCAACACTTGGGCCGTCGTCTTGTTGTGGCTCGCAGCGATTTTTTGTACGACCGCATGACCGAGCAGATCGGGAAATTTGTCAATACTGTAGTTGTATTTCGACTGGAAGTGTACCTTGGCTCCGGGCGAACCGAGAGGACTGTACGCGGTCACCGCGATGTCGCGAGCTTTGCACAATTTTCGAAGGCTCTTTTGCTGATAATACGCGTGCAACTCGACCTGCGAGTAAAAAAAACAAACATTGACTATTGTCGTCAAATCACCGCTTGTTCGGTCGACTTTAGCGTTGAGCGTTATTTAGACTAAAAAAAAGTGCAAAGTAATTTTCGCATGGCTTTCTTTTCATTACAATTTCGCGCACAGCTCGCTCTATGAGAAACTTCGTTGATTGATTTTTGTAATAAATTTGGATTGTAATAAATGAAGAAGCCATGTGCAAATTACCTTGCGCTGTTCTTTGGAACATTAACAAATGATTACATTTCATAAAATTTAAACGGTGCCAATTGATTATTGCAAAAAATCGTGAACCGAATTTTTCGTAATCCGTCGTTTTGAGGCTATTTTTTAAAAATATATTCAAAAAAAATTGTTTATAAATATGGTTATACATTTGTATAGAGACAACGGAAGGGGTGCGTCCTTATCGTATCTTTCTGACGGAATTTTTTAAAGATACATTCTCGTTAAAATTATACTCATTGATAAGCTCAGATAGAGATGATCATATATCAATGAAAACAGAATTTTCTATTGATGATGAAACTTCAAGTACTGCCCAACTGTGGTTTCCATTAAAATCTCCAAAACATTTTTTTTCAACAACAACAAAAAAAACAAAGCTTCCTCTATGAGTAAGCAAAAGAATAAATCTTTTGTATTGATTTTTAAATTCTTTTTTAAGCGTTCAGAGGAACGAAGCAATATTTTGAAAACAATTTAATCAATTCACCTGCAAGTTGCTCGGTTTTATCTCGGCGATATCCCAGACGTCCTGTATCTGCCTCTCGTTGAAGTTACTAAGACCGATCGATCGCGCCCGTCCGTGTCGTACCTGATTCTCCATTTCCTTCAAACAAAAAACTAATAAGTTGTTGCGCGGTTGGCTGCAACCCTCAAATATCACTTTTTTTCGTTATATGGTGAACTTTAATGGCATTTTAATTTGCAGACCTTCCACACGGCTGTCGGCTCGCTGTCGAGATCCAACACGTAACTGCCGTCCTCGTTCGTCGCCGGTGCGAAGTTGTTCCCGTCCTGAACGAACGCGAACGGCATGTGCACGAGGTACATGTCGACGTACTCCAGGCCCAACCTCTCCAGGGACAGCTTCATAAACTTCTCGACGTCCGACGGCCTGTTGCCGTAGTGCGGCAACTAAAAAACGCACGACACTCTCAGTCTTCAAACTCCAAACTCTTCGAGTTTTTTTTGTTTTACTTCATTTTTTTAATATTTTTTTTTGCTTGCAATAAATTAAACGAATATTTTATACGAGTCGAGCGTTGCGAGAGAGTCGTTACCTTTGTCGTGACGAACAGGTCCTCCCTCTTTCCGCCCTTCTCGAACCATTTCTTCAAACTCGCGCCTATCGCTTCCTCGTTGGCGTAGTTGAACGCCGTGTCGATGTGTCTGTATCCATTTTCCAGAGCGCTGCCGACCGCCGCCTCGATCTCTTCGGGTTTCGCCTGAAGCACCAAATAACTCGAGTTGCAGAAACGGTGTATGCGTTTTTATTAAAAAAAAAAAAAAAGTCGTCTCTAAGTTCGAGTTTCACATCACCTGCCACGTCCCGAGACCCACGGTCGGCATTTCATGTCCGGACGACAATTTAACAGACTTCATAATTCCTCTCGAGCGACAATGCGACACCTCGGAGATGCGCCGTCCCGACGATCCAACGGCTCTGAATGAATTGCACAAGTGTGATCTATTTTTAGTTGTTATTATCGGCCGCCCTAATTTGCTAATTTTTTGTTCGTCCTCCGACACCTCGCGTGTACTGCACTCCGCACATTGCGCACTTCCGGCTCTGCGGCACTCAAGTATGGAGCGAAGAGTCGAGATAAAAAAAATAAAATATAATCAATAAAGTAAATACAACAAACAAAATAAGGATACTAAATAATATAAATAAAGTAAATAAAGCTGTCGCTTTCTACAGCGGTTGTGGAGCGAACGGGCAAATTTATTTATAAATCGAAGCACTGAGCTGCATTCGAAGCGAGAGGCCACGGGCAAAGGTGCAACGAGCCTCCGACGGTCGGGAGCGAATCTCGGATCGTCTAAATTCTACGTAACTAAGAAGCTTCGACTCGACCGTAATTTTCTTACGTTCCAAAATTGGATCTAAAAAAAACTACCGCTAAGTGCACGAAGAATCTGCGTGATATCCGATAATGCATTAACGGGGCTTTTTCTATGAGGTCCTACGGAACAGTGTAAGCATGAATTTTGTGCTTCCCGGTACCTTGACGGAGTCGATGTGTGTCGTCGCGCGTTCGAAAAAGCGAATTATCGTCTCGCACACACGTGCCGCGTTTCGTGACGAGCTGGTTATGACGATGCGTGGAGCGAAAAATTGAGAAACCGCGACCCGTCGAGGAAGCGCGGTGGTGTGAACTATCCCTCTAGTCGCGAGTCCGTTGGCTCTGTATTCGCAAAGTGCATGCGATATAGAACTGCGATCGATATTTACGTGCACTCAACGCGGACCAAAGCGCACTCGCGTTCCCTCGCGCCGGTGGACGAGCGAACAGCTAGGAAAATAATTATTTTATTCCCCAAAGATAGGGTAAAGATGATCGGAAATAGAAAAAAAAAAGACAAGAAAAAATAATTGAAAGTTTTTAGTTATGAATGTTGCGAGTTAACGGTGCGCAAACATTTGACGAATATTGGACATATTCTGGATGGACGGTGGTGTGGCTGTCTGTACACTGTGTTCAACGGTGAAATTAAACTTTCTATATAGTAAAAAAAAAAAATATTGCGTTGGGAGTAAAATAATTGTTATGTTTGTGTTCAGTGGGAAAAAATAAGTGGAATATAGCCTTGAAACCCAAAAAATCGATTGAACAACGATTTTTCATTTTGTGAGCCACTTTTGAAAAAATGTCGATTTTCGTGATTTTCAAAGGTCGATATCGCGGCTCCCAATGGAGCTAGGAAAAAATCCTAGGTGCCCATCGTGTTGTACGGAAAAAAATACATAAGATAAGGCCTTGACCGAAGTTTTGGAGGCGTTTTATCGTGCGGTTTGAGGACTTTGAAAAACGCAAAAAATGGACTCGAAAGGGGTAGCCTTGGTATTTTTTGACGATTTTTTTTTCTTTTTTTAAAATGAACTGCCACGTATTTCGACGTATTTTTTCTTAAAATTCTTAAAAATTTTTAATTAAGGTTTATTAAAATATCAACGTTACTTTTACGAAAAATTTAAAGTAACGCTAAGTCTGAGTGGCGTTTGGAGATTACGATATCCCTGCTTAAAAAATCTCATTGGAACCGATTCGATGGACAAAAAACACCATTCATTCCGATAAATGAGTCAATCGGACCAATTGAATGGATTCTATCGGGTTCTATGGAGTTCAATGGGATTCTTTAAGTAGGGATGTCACATGAGCTTTGCGTCACTTTAATTCTTATGCAAAAGTAATGCCTGCGTTACTGTAGACACGGCGATTCGGGTTTTACGAAATTACTTTTTTCTGTGTAGGATGCAGCAGAGACGATCAGAAATACAACTGCTCCGAATCATAACATCCGGAAACGTTCCAAAAATGATTATTCAATGTTTTCGTACATTCTGAACACGTTTTCATTGAAACCTCGAAAATAATTTTTTTCACCAAAAGCTTCCTCTACGAGGAAGCAAAACAACAACGTACAGCCATCGCCTCCGGAGAATTGTTACAGCTTTCTGCACCAAGTGCGGCCGGAATATTTCTCTTCGATACAGAAACATTTCCAATGTTGTCTATCCACTCGCAGTACATCGAATGAAAACTGCACGATTATCTTTTTCTTAAAATTTTGTTTGTCTATTGCTGAAGCGAAGTTTGTACACAGCCAGATAACATAGATGTGTATAGAAGCGTAGTCCTTATGGGAGCTCTTGGCACGATTTTGCTGGGGTACCCGTTAGTGAGTGCCCCAGCCACCTCTTGCGCTGGCTGTATCGGTGTTAACGCACACGCTGCAACTCGGTTAGCTTTGCCCAGTACTCGTGCGTTTTCGCTCGCACTAACGCGTCTTGAATGCGTGGAGAGCCGACAGTTTTCTGATTGCACAATAATGCTCGGAAAACTGTAAGATGATGAAGCGAACTAGACTATACACAATAATAATACCGTTTGTAAACTTTTTTTTTCTTATCCCAACGCTGCTACAAACAAATGCATTTGCATTTGTTTTTTTTTTATTATCTTAACAAATTTATAAACGTTTTACGACAATTCTACTTTATTGCAATCCACTTATTTATGTATTTAACCCATTTTCTTTATATTATGTTTCGTAACCATATCATGCATTACGTCCTACCCAACTCGTTAGAGTGTAAGGGACACAGTCGATCTCTCTTTTCGGGTCAACGCGAGGACGCAGATCTCTTCTTTTGCACTGATTAGTTTCATGGTTTTTAGGACGATAGGTGCGAGCGACTGACTCCGAGGTAACAGGTATACGTAGATACATACCTTGTTGAAGGAAGCTTTGTCTGTACTCACTTTAGTTATATTGAGTTTATTATCGGTGGTAACTTCAGTCGGTTCAATTATTGTTCAGGTATTTCTTCATGCGTTGCACATATGTATTTGTTTAGTAATGCACAATATCTTTCGCGACAATACACTGTTTCTACTAAATAAATTAAAATCAAATACGATTGAGACTTTATGATTTAAGAGAGGACAACTATGCGACTTAAAGCCGTTCAAGCTATGAACCTTGACTGACAGAGGAGTTATCCTTTGAAACGCAGAGCCTTTTCGGCTACTCTAGTTTGATGATAACTGAGCCGTCGATGCACATTTCCCTCATCTTATATACTAGTTTGGAATCCAGATAAACTGCTACCCTTGCGGAAACAGATCCATGAGTGGAAAAGTGCGTGCCCCACTGAGGTAATACTGGTCGCTTAACCCCGCATGTATACACTATATTTTCAGAGACACGGTGTGTACACTGGGTGATTTAGGGAACAAAGTTTTAGAGAGCAAAGTTTTCTGGGCTTTCAAAAAATCTGGGTTACTTCTTGAAGTGTCTACTACATGGCCCAGAAGTTGCCAAAGTAAAAAGTTTAAAACCGTTGTTAATAGAAATTGAAGAATAGTCGAAAAAGCGAAAAAAAAAACGAAAAGTTTTAAATTTCGACTGTTCCTTCAAAGACCCAGTGTAAGCACGCGGGGTTAATAATGAATCACGGAGGGCTGCGATGGTGTTGCGGGTGATAAAAGGCCACCAACTGTGTAGGGGTTCGACTAGCGATGCGTATTTAATTATCTGCCCTACGTTAGACATAATTTTTTCCACGGCGCTTGGTGTATAAAACCAAATAATATTAGTTAAAGGAATAGTTTATTTAATATTAGGAGTTACATAGGACGCAACCTATGTCAGGCGTCAGATACTATCGCCTATTTCTCGGTTTGATCACATTGATGATTACACAAAAAAATATACAAGAACCCGTATTTTTACGCATTTTTTTTATATTATCTTTCAGGCCATGTCATGCATCTACGTCAGGTGTGCGTTACTATCGACCACCTCGGTCAGCTTTATCATAGAAAGAAGGTCATCACATTGATAAACACATTATAAAAATGTACGCGAACGTCAGTTTCGACTTTAGAAACTGGAGAAGCAAAATACTGTCGAGTCACCGATCTATGCGTTATCGTTCACAAGGTTGTAATCAAGCCTTTTTCAATGTCAAGCTCTCCTCCGACGTCGACCGCTCCGTCGATGTAGAAGTATAGAGCTCGCAAAGCTCCTCTTCGATCTCAAGATCATCTAAAATAATCTCGTTCCCGTTTCGGTCAGTTTGATCTAATTTATGGTGAGATCTCGAGCCGCTGATTTTTTTATTGTTCTTCTTTTTCCTTTTGCGTCCGAATTTACGCCGTGGGCCAAGTACTGGACAGAAAATCGTTCGTTCGTTGCGAATATCGTTCCGAAAAGATTATATCAGCGGCCGGCGTCTTTTGCGCAATATAACCGCACGCAATAGGTTTGTTCGTTTTCAGAGTGAGCTGGAGCAGAAGCGCTCGATCTTACGTGGAAGCTATATCTATATATCCAATAAATATCGATACACTTTCCACGTAAAATAGAGCGCTCTGTTCGTGCTTACTCAGAAAACAAACAGACCTTTCGGAACCAGCCCCAGCCACGTTAATAATAATAATAATAACAATAGCAAACACACCTATTGATGCGAACTGGCGCGGACAAATAGCATCCGGTAAAATATTAGGCAGCCCACCGTTTCTCCATAAACCGTTTCTACACACGCTCCGTTGATTGGTGGACGCTCGGTTCTAGACCTGCCCATTGGTGGATTCAAGCATGTGTAGAATCGGTTTATGGAGGAACGGTAGGCTGCCGCACGCTTCCATAACTTCTGTGTTATATCTGACACAGCTGACTATACGCTATAGTACTCGTCACGTAAGTTCGCCGCACCGCGGCCGAAAGTTCTAGGTTCTAGGCACGACATAACTGCACATAACCTGCGTCGCCCGCAACGCAGTTTACGCAGTACGGAAATATCTTTTCACGGTATCACAACGATACAACATGTGATTGTCAAATATCTCTGCGAAAAATTATCGAACATAAGTTCTCGAGTGAGTTTATTATATTTCGTGTATATATGTGTATTCTCTTCGTCCTTAAACAGACGATCCTTAAGACTCGCCGGCTCGGCTCGAGCTTCCGTCGCTTAGGCTATTGTGATTGCAAATGCGATTTTTATTGACGTAATAACACCTTTGCACAGAACTCAGAAGTGTGAACCGAACACACGCTGCATATAAAATTTATTAATATTATTATTTATTTACAGAAAATCTAATCTTCGATTTTTTTCTAAGAACCTTGTCACATAAACAAACAAATAAATAAATAAATAAATATATAAAATATGTTATCAATTTTTACACCTGCTTCTATATAATGCTCGCATTTTTTGCAACATTTGTACAAACAGTTTGACCCATGTATAGAAAAGGTGAAAATAAATAAACGTAAAACATTTTTTGAGAAAAAACATTATGAGTTCTATCGTACGCTTTTGAATTTGCAGAGGATACGCGAGTAAGACATTGGAGCTCAACATGGAACAGGAAAAAAGGAAAAAAATTGAGGTTCCAAAGAGTGCGAGTTTCCTCAGCCGCTACAGAGGGATCTTCGTCGCGGTCGGTGGAATCTTCGCGTTGCACCTGGGCTGGTGGCAACTCGTGGAGAGTTACGTACCACCCGAGGAGAGACCGAAGCATTTTGCGTTTCTCGGAAAGTTGGATTCTCTAATACACAGGGACAAGGAGGAGAAGACATAGAATTTATATCCATAGTTATGGATTACATTGAAAACTCCGAGTTATTTTATTATTATTTTTTTTCAACATGCTCATTTCATTTTGCGACTCGTTCGTGCAGTTTTCAGTAACGCATTCGTATATTTTATACGCCCTGTATATTAGTAGTGTATCGTTATAAAATGTCGGCTGTAACGAAATAAATCATTCTCTTAAATCATTGTTTGGGTTGCATTTAGGCATTTTCGGGCGAGAGAGATAATTATTTGATATTGATTCTGATAATTTATCAACGAATTGCTCCTTTCACGGATACAATGAAAATAGTATGTTTCAATTTTTATTTAACTGGTGTGCAGTCGCATGTTGCCTCTTTTAGCTGCAGAGCATATATAAAGTATATATTTTGTAAATATATATTTAATATATAACAAAAGAAAAAAAATATTAGTAAAATATCAAAGAACAATTGCAGACAATTTTGTTTGTGCAGTATATACGCGGATTAATTGTTTATGCCTTTTGCAAAAAGCGTGGAAACTCACAGAGACTTACATACCTGGTCGAGGACAGACCGAAGCGTTTAGAGTATCTCGGAAAGCTGGATTCTGTAATACACAGGGAGAAAGAGGAGGAAATTTTTTTTTTTTCACGTGTAGATTAATTACTTTGAAACTCTCGAGAAACTAAGAATCTGAGTTTTATTATTCTTTTTCATTTTTTTTTTTTTTTTTTTTTTTTTTTTTTTGCCACGAAATAAGTAGACAACGCTTGTCTTTCTTTGCAACTCTTTCGTACAGTTTTCATTAACGCATTCGGTAAATCTTACACGCCCTGTATATCAATAGTATATCGTTATACAATATCCGTTGTAACGAAATAAAACATTCTTTTAAATCGTTGTCTGGACCGCAGTTACGTGTCTACGCTCCAGAGATAATTAATCAAATTAAAAAAAGAAGAAAAAAAAAAAAGAATTAGTAAAATATCGTAGAACGGTTGTGGACAATTTCGTTAACGTAGTATATACGCGGAATAATTCGTTACGCCTTTACAAAGCATGGAACAATCGTATAGTATATATAGTATATATATATATATATATGTTATTATATTACATTTGTCTTGCAAGGGTTAACGGGGGTCGCTAGTTGCAGCCGCGTATCGTCGGCAGGTGGTCAAAGTCGGGATGACCTCTCAGCGAAGAACTCTTCGGACGGTTGTCGTGATGGCTCTGTACCATTCCACCGTTTTTCGTCAGTTGGGGCAGCACCATTTGGGTATAATTCGAATTCTGAAAAAAAAGGTGAAAATTGAAATTTTCATATCGCTCTCTCGTAAAAGTTGAAAATTGAAATCGTCATATTGATTTCTCATAAAAATTGAAAATTGCAATTTTCATATCGTATTCTTATAAAAGTTGCAAATTAAAGTTTTCATAACCCTTTCTCATCATGTTCCTTCATACGCAAACCTTCTTCTATGAGAAAACAGTTGAAAATTATGTAATAAAATTTTGAAGAAACATTGACCCGTAGTTACACCTGCTGTGTGGGAAGTTTCAGCTTGATTGGTCGAGGCATTCGCGAGTTATGGCGGTTTGAATTCTTCGCGTCTGAGTCATACATACATTCATACATGCATACACGCATACATCCGGACATTTTTTCTAACTGTGATTATTCGATGTTTTCGAACATTCTGAACATATTTTCTAATATTTGTGAAACTTGCCCTCGATCGATCGCGATACTTTCTCAATTTGTCGAACTCGTCGGCCTCGGTTTCCGGCACTTTGAAGCTAAAATTTTCAAAGTACACGTGCTGAAGCAGCTGGTCGCAGGTCCATCTGAGTTCGGGATCTTTGTCCAGGCATTTCTTCAGAAAGTCGATCTGTAAAAAATTGAAGAAAAAAATTAATTCATATCCTACAGATGCGTAAAAAAAAAAAAAATTTGGAAAATACGATTTCTTCTCACTTGAACTGGAGTGTTCGATCTCTCGGGCAGGACATTTTCCAGGGGTGTTACTGTTTGGGGAGTGGGTAAAGTAACTCCGGCGAAGAATTCGTTCTGTTGAAAAATCGCCATGTGCCTTGGCAGAAGGTCCCCGAGGGTTCTTCTTATGAGGTACAACTGGTCGACGTCCGACTTGCCGGGCCACAGTGCCTCGCCGCGGACCAATTCGGCGAACACGCAACCGATCGCCCAGACGTCCACCGGAGTTCCGTACTGGGTATCGCCGACCTAAACAAAAAATCTCGTTACCGAAACAGTAAATATAAATATAAATATAAATATAAATATAAATATAAATATAAATATAAATATAAATATAAATATAAATATAAATATAAATATAAATATAAATATAAATATAAATATAAATATAAATATAAATATAAATATAAATATAAATATAAATATAAATATAAATATAAATATAAATATAAATATAAATATAAATATAAATATAAATATAAATATAAATATAAATATAAATATAAATATAAATATAAATCCGATAATATATTTTATTTCGCTGTACGTACGAGAAGTTCGGGTGCTCTGTACCACCTCGTGGCGACGTACTCCGTATAATTTTCGCCCGGGCTCAGCATCCTCGCGAACCCGAAGTCGCAAAGTTTAACGACACCCTCGCCGGTTATGAGTATGTTTTCAGGCTTGACGTCCCGATGAACGCATCCGAGCCGATGGCAATAGGCAACGCCCTGAAGAATCTGCCATGTGAGCTGTCGAGTCGTCACCTCGGGACACCCCTTCGGATACTTCTCCATCTCGTTGAGCAGCGTGTGCTCGCAGTACTCGAAGACGAGATGCAGCTTCCTCTTTCGCCTGAAGACCTCGAGAAGATTCACGAGATTCGGATGTTTGAGATTCTGCGGGGTTGGAACCAAGGAAGATATTAAAAGAAGAAAAGTAATCGATTAAAATGGATTACACGAGTAACAATATAACTCGTTCGTGTCGTCCGCAGGACTCTTGAAAGGTGCACCCGAATCTATTAGACAATTTCATAGAACAATTTTTGTATTTTTTAATAAAAAAATTAACCCAACGATTTAATTTTTTTACAGCTTGGCGAGTCTACAGGAAACGGCGGATTCCTCGAGCTGCGGAATATCAAAGAAATTGCCGGTGAACAACGACGCGTTATTAATAGTCTCGATTCGGGATTCCTATGCATGAGGAAGAAAATCCTTGGACGGTAAAGGTCAGAGGCTTGGAAAGAAAAAAAGAAGAAAATAATGAATAAGTCAGTGTGCACTGTGATGCAAAATGTATGCTGTATAACAGGGAAGTGTGCACAGAGGCGTTGCGTGTAAAACACGAGAGAGAGAGTGTGTGAGAAGATTGACGAGATTGAAATGTTTGCCATTCTGCAAAGTAGGAAGAAATGAAAAGAAGCAAAATAGGAAAAAATTCAAAGGAGCAAAATAGGAAGAAATTCAAAGGAGCAAACGAATTGATTAAAATGTATCGCACGAGTAAGAATAAAATTGGTTCGTGTCGTAGACGGAATTCTCGGAGGGTTCAGCCGAATCTATTCGACAATTTAATCGACTGATTATGTTGTTACTTTTGAGGTGCGGAATATCGAAGTAGTCGCCGGTGAACAACAACGCGCGGTTATTAACAGTCACGATCCGGGACTCATATGCATGAGGAGGAAAATCCTTGGATTGTAAAGGTCAGATTTTCTTTGCTTTGCTGCGGCAGAAATAGGTAGCTAAGAATAATAACAGTGTAGTTCAAAGGAATACATGCAATTATAGAATAAATAAAGAAAGTTCTGAAGAGGGTCCTGACCAGGGTCGAGACGTAACGGAGTCTCTTCGATAAAAACCGGAAGAAGAGAAACACCCAAGATTGACCGTTCCACAGCCGCAGCACAGCGAAGAAAATATTTTCCACAGCTTCCTCTTTCGCCCGAACACTTGGAGAAGATTCACGAGTTTCGGATTTTGGGGATTCTGCGGGGCAGTAAACGAAGAACAAAACGAAAAGAAGAAAATCCATTAAAATTTGTCGCAGGCTCTCGAAGAGTTCAGCCGAATCCATTCGACGATTCCATCGACCAATAATGCTTTAATTTTTTTTTTACAGCTTCGCGAGTCTACGAGAAACGCCGGGTGCCTCGAGCTGCGGAATATCGAAGTAATCGCCGGAGAAACAAACGACTCACGGTTATTAATAGTCCCGATCCGGAATTCATATGCATGAGGAAGAAAATCCTTGGATGGTAAAGGTCAGAGGCATCAAAAGGAAGAAAATAAGAAATAAGAAGTCCGTGACTCAGTGTGCGGTGCGATGCAAAAATTGACGTTGTAACAGGTACGTGTGTACGGAGGGGTTGCGTGTAATGCACGAGGGAGCGAGGGGGGCTCCTCGATGAGTTCTCGATAAGGCGCTAGTCGCAGGCAAGCCGGTGGTACACGCCAAGATATTGACCGGCGCTCGTGTTCTATTGACCACCGGCCATTTCTCTCACGTGAGCCAGCGTGTTTTTCACGTGTCTCTGTGTACGTGAACGACGACAACGAGGGCTTATAGCATGCCGCATGCTACAACGAAGAACGGAGCGTGTCTCTCCATGCAAAGGATGTAAAAGAAACGCGAAGCCTTTGTCCGTCGCTATAGATGAGCTCCATGCACAGTGCAGCGGTAACGACGGTGGATAAGAGGACTCGGACTTCCGGTGCGGAATTGCTACTTGGTGGGCCGAGCTCGCGCTGCGTCTGCGTGGCGTTTTAAGAAGAAAAAGAACAGGAAGAAATGCCGGTGAAAAAATGTTCGCGCAAGGTCGAATATAACGAATCTCAACGCCTCCGAACTGCGAAAACTGCTGGACCTTCCTGTTTTACCGACGGAACGAGGCGTTTTCGTAGAATCGACTTTATATCATTAATATGCTATTCGTGTGCATCAAATTTTAGAGGACTGTAATACTTGGCATAAATTTCGGTGTGCACTTGAATTTTGGTTGAAAACGTTCGAGAAATGAAGAAAATTCGAGTGTTAGAGATTTTTGTAAAAACCAATATGGCCGCAGAAAATTTCAACAGCGTCTACTCTGTAGGATATAAGAATATTCTGGAATTCACATTCGTGAAACGAGAATGCAGTCCGATTGTATGAAACTTCCCGAATATTCCAAAATCATCACAAAGTCTAAAAAAATGCATGTAAAGTGTATTGCACGTTTATTGTTCAATGTAGTGCAGGGTACGATGTGGAGTCACCGGTGGGTCAATCGTACGTTCGCTTTTTTTTTTTTTTTGCAAACTGTAATATTCGATTTTCTTAACACCTCGTACGTTTTTAATGAAAATTCGACTGCACGCCGAAGCGTTTGTGTCAATATTATAGTCCTGCACGATTTGAAGTTTAAATTGAAACTAAAAATCGCCGAGTTCCGTCGGTAAAAAGGGTAAGTGAGGAGTTAAGTCTCCGACGATCGAGTTCGATTGATACACATCGCAGTCGGCGTACCTTGAGCAATCGTATCTCCCGAAGAGCGATCTTCCGTATGAGTGGGTCGTCTTCGGTCTGTTGAAATTTCTTGACTGCAACGAGCCTGCCGGTCTGACGATCTCTGCACTGGAACACGACGCCGTAGCTACCCTCGCCGAGTCGGGCGAGCCTCTCGTATCTCTCCATCGCCTTGCTCGGCGCCCGAGACCTGAAGCAAGCACACACAAGTTACAAGTTTATTTACTGGACGACGCTTCGATTGAGAAGCTTTTAAAATCCATAATTAAACGTCGGGGATGGATTTTTTTTTTTTTTTATAATTAAGTTTCGGTAATTAGCGAAATAAGTGGTTTGTCTCGTGGCCGAGGAAGCTATCGGCTGTTACCCACTTCTTGTATCTGCCAAGACAGGGCAGGGTGAATTGCTGCGCGAATAACATACCGTCTTGGACGAGCCTCCTGGCCGAACTGTCCTTGTTCTCGCCATTGACCAGAGGTCAAGCCCCTCGGCGGCTTCGACTTTCCCAGCGGCTATCGTCGGACATTGTCCAGGCAACCAAGGGGGTTCGTGGGAACTACGCGCCCGCGCGTTGGCGATGTACAGCACCCCTCGATGTTCCTCGGGACTCGTAGAATTATTACGACCGAGACACGAAACGGTAAATAAAAAATTGATGCTTCCACGGAAGCTCAAAAGGAATCATCGTCGGACGACGGAACTGCGCGGACGGATAGATGCGATCTGGCTCGCGCAGGGGACCAGTGGGGCAAAATGGAACACCGGGGTTAAACGAAACACTGGGGCAAAATGGACAATCGGGGCGAAACGGAACAGCGGGGCAAAACGGAATACTTGTGTAAAATGGAACACTGGGGCAAAACGGACCATCTTAACCAATTTCTCGTGGAATGTAAAGCAAAGTCGTCTCAAATGGACAAGCCCTTCGGCGGCTTCGACGTTCCAAGCGGCTGTTCGTCGCTGCTGGACATTGTCCAGGCAACCGAGGGGGGTTCGTGATAACTACGCGCACGCGCGTTCGCGATGTCCAGCGCCCCTCGATGTTCCTCGGGGCTCGCAGAATTATTACAACCGAAGCACGAAGAGGCAAATAAAAAATAGATGCTTCCACGAAAGCTCCGAAGGAATCATCGTCAAACGATGGAACTGCTCGGACGGATAGATGCGAGGTGGCGAGGACGGATAGAACACCGGGGCAAAACGGACCATCTTTGTCAATTTCTCGTGGGACGTAAAAACACAAGTCCGGATACGAGGCGGCAGGCTCGCGTAGGGGAGAGCGGGGCAAAATGGACCACCGGGCCATCACGAACCATTTTTGCCGATTGCTCGTGGGACGTAAAAAGACAAGTCTGGATGCGAGATAGGTGTTTTCCGTGGGGGGGGGGGGGGGGGGGGGGGGGAGCGGAGCGAAATGGGAAATCTCGTGGGATGTGAAAACACATGGCTCGTTTCGAATGGAGAAGGTCCGTTTTGCCCCGCTCAGCCCCTACAGCTCGTCGGCGGTTGAAAAATTCAG
The DNA here is from genome assembly GCA_958510785.1 of Exephanes ischioxanthus. Classification (NCBI taxonomy): domain Eukaryota; kingdom Metazoa; phylum Arthropoda; class Insecta; order Hymenoptera; family Ichneumonidae; genus Exephanes; species Exephanes ischioxanthus. The sequence continues at coordinate 4,940,217 of OY294016.1, forward strand.
AGGCTCTTCGCGAAGCAACAAAGTACAGTTGGCAGTCTCGCTATTCAATTCTCTCATACCCTCCTAACGATGCTTGAAATTTTTTATAAATATCATCCAAAGACCTTCGAGACTCACCATACTGGCACTCGTTGCCAGTAATTGGCAAACCGCAGATCGTTCACCATCTTCCCTGATTCTTCCCGTTTGCATCACGGATCTCAATTATCTTCCACTCGATTTATTCGACGTTATAAATAATATCAAAAGTTTTTATTGTTAAAAAAATAAACGATTATCGCATTATCAAAAAAAATAAAATAAAAATAGAAAATATTGAAAGACACAAATTTGTGTATATATGAAGTATAAAAAGAAGCGATGCCGTTTTGGTTGGATTCTACGTCATTTTTGCGGTGTGAACGTCATCACGATTATTTTTCATCTTGATTAAAATCGATTCGGAGAATGTCAGCGAATTGAGCGCCGCGGGAACGATGATTTTTTTTCGAATCAAAACACAGTAGGTCGATAATAGCATTTGAATTGACGAAACTATATCATTTGTGAAACTGATATCTGTGCCCATTAAATTTCGTCGAATTGCACAATTCTCACGATCGTCACTTTTTGAATTAAAAAAAATGATTAATATTGATATTAATTAAACAAAAAATTAATATAAGCCGCAAGTTTGTCTATATAAAGTATAAAAAAGCGATGTCGTTTTGATTGAATTCCACGTAATTTTCTATGTGGAATTGCACAATTCTCACAAACGTCCTCTTTTAGAGTAGCAAATTTTAATATTAATAAAAATCAAAATAAAAATTAGTATAAGGTACAGTTTACGTGTACATGAGGTATAAAAGAAGCGATGTCGTTTTGAGTGGATCCTATGTCAATCTTGCGCTGTCAACGTCATCATGATTACTTTTCATTTTTATTTTATTGCATCTTTGATCACAATCGATTGGTAGAATGTCTGTAGGGAATGAGCGTCACGAGTACAATGTTTCGCGAATGGAAACACAGTAGATCGACGATAGCGTTTGAATCGATGAAGCTACGTCATTTTTGAAACCAATATCTGATGTCACGAAAACCCGTGGAATTGCACAATTTTCACTAACGTCACTTTTTAGAGTCAAGAATAATAATATTAATAAAAATAAGATAGATAAAGTGTAAAAGAAGCGATGCCGTTTTGGTTCGATCCTACGTAATGTTTGCGGTGCGAACTTCATCTTCTCATCTTGATTGTTTGTCGAACACGTGGAATTGCACAATTTTCGCTAACGTCACTTTTATAGAATAAAAAGTGTTGAAAAAAAAAATTAAATTATAAAAAAAAAATTGTCAACCGTGTTTTACTTACAAAAATCCGAATATTGCGTTCATCGAGTTTCTCTTGACCGGACACTTGCTTCGTCGCCGGCATGCCAGCCGTCACTAATTTACTCGTAAGACTCTGTACACGTTTTTTTTTTCCTGCCCACAGTCCTTGATTATACTGTCAATCAATATTGTATACATGCGACGCGCTTCGTAAAGCAGCCTGTGGAAGGCAGAGCGGCTGTCGAACGTATGCGGAGAGTATATTTATTTTACAAACCGTGACCAGGAAGCTTTCCGACACAGTCATCGCGCTCGATTTAACATAGCTGATAGTAAAAAAAAAAAAATAAATAAAAAATAATTCCGGCAAACGTTAATATATTACTTCGCTGAGTAAAAAAAAGTGAATTAAATCAGCGAATCGAGAAAACATAATAGTTTTTCGTTCGATTATACTTATAAAGTTTTTCGATCGATTATACTTAAAAAGTTTTCCGTTCGATTATACTTATAAAGTTTTTCGATCGATTATACTTATAAAGCTTTTCGATCGATTGTATTTATAAAGTTTTTCGTTCGATTGCATTTATAAAGTTTTTCGTTCGATTGTATTTATAAAGTTTTTCGTTCGATTGTGTTTATAAAGTTTTTCGTTCCATTATATTTATACAGTTTTTCGTTCGATTGTGTTTATAAAGTTTTTCGTTCCATTATATTTATACAGTTTTTCGATTGATTATATTCATTTTGTAAACCGTTTGCCACGAAGTTTTCCGACAGAGTCATAGCGCTCGATTTAACATCGCGAATAATAGAAAAGTCTGCGAATTAGATCAGCGAATCAGCGAACGAAATATAATAATTTTTTCTTCGATTCTATGTTTCCCACTCGCGAAGGGGAAATTCTACCGATTTCCATCCGGATCACGAGAGAAGATCGCATCTGCACTCTGCACTGTACGTTGCCTTCGATAATTGGCTGCTCGGTGTATTTTAGACATGATATTTGCGTGCCGCGTATATTTAAAACGTCACGAATAAATCGATCGGGCTCTCCGTCAATCCGAGGCCACGTAGTTTCGTAGGAAGTTCATAGATACATCATCCGTAATGTAAATCATGCATGGGTTCATTTTTTATTTTACAAATTTGTTACACTAAAAGTTGCAAATGGCTGTCGCGACCGTGAAACAAAGTTCCTACATATAATCATCCGCGATTTAAATCATGCATGGGGTAATTGTTTGTAATAAATTTTACTTTCTTTTCATCGTTACCGGTATCGTCAAGTGTTACACTAAAAGTTGCAACTGACGCTTGCGACTGCGAAACGAAGTTCATACACGATCATCCGCGATTTAAATCATGCGTGGAATAATTTTTTGTAACAAATTTTCCTTTATTTTCATCGTTTCCCGTAATCGTCAAGTCTTACACTAAAAGTCGCAAATGACTGTCGCGACCGCGAAACGAAGTTTACAGATACAATCATGAATTATTTAAATTATGCGTGGGTTAATTTTTTTAAACAAATTTTATTTCTATTTTTGTAATTAAATTTTTTTTTTTCCAAATTTTACCTTCCTTTTATCGTTTCCGACAATCGTCAAGTGACTACACTAAAAGTCGCAAATGACTCGCGACCGCGAAACGAATGAATAATATTTCAATTTTTTCGAAAATTCTTCGCTCGAGTCGCTGAAAAGTTCGGAATGACAATCGCGACAGCGAAACTATGCAAAGTACGGATGCGTGACCGTGAATGCGCGAGTTGTTTACGTTTCTGCGAAACGACACGGAGAGACCTGCGTGTCCGCGCAAACCTTTCGCTATCAACACGTGCCTGACCTTCACCAATTTAATTAATTAATTAATTCACAATTTTTATTATTTTATTTTCCAGAGCTCGACGGCTCCGAGGGGATTGCAGCACGTCGATCGAAGATATACCGAGGGAGACTAACCTGCGCGGCAGAAGCGGTAGAGTGTTCCCGAAGAGCCACAGCTTTCTATCCTGAAGCCATTTGTCCATGCGAAAGCTCTTCCTCGGATTTTACGTAAGTTTATCGACGCGGCGCGAAGAATTTTCAACTCTCAGATATCTTCGCATTTTTTTCCACGATCTCTCACTCCGCGTTCTCGTGCGACTCTCTCTTCGGGGGTCTCGTTATTTTCAACATTATATTGTACGGCCGCGGGAAGCTCGTCTGCGAGGCACCAAAGTCCGCGATCCTCGCTCGCGACGTTTCGGAGCTCGCTCGTTGTACGTGGTATACTTCGATTGTTTGTACCCGTGTGTATAACTATAGTCCGGCTTTGAACTCTCGAGGCTCCCTCCATACTCTATATCGCGCTTTCTGTTGTAGCATGTAACATTCACAAAGCGAAACGACGTCACGCGAGATCGATAGTCGGGAAAGAAAACCGAGAGCCGGATAGAGACCTGTGCCGGTACCGTTGGACTCCTGGCAAAAGCCTGTAATATTATACGCTTCTGTGGTATATCTATTATTTTTTTTGTACTCTTTTTTATTTTCGTTTTTTTTTTTTTTAAATTAATTTAGTTGAATAATGTATCGTTGACCGGTAAATTGGAACGTCTTAGAAGTATTGGGATCCTGGCATACGACTGTAATATTATACACTTTTGTGGTATATCTATTATTTTTTTTATACTCTTTTTTATTTTCGTTTTTTTTTTTTTTAATTAATTTCGTTGAATAATGTATCGTTGACCGGTAAATTGGAACGTCTTAGAAGTATTGGACCCCTGGCATAGGACTGTAATATTATACACTTTTGTGGTATATCTATTATTTTTTAACTCTTTTTTATTTTCGTTTTTTAAAAATTTATTTAGTTGAATAATGTATCGTTGACCGGTAAATTGAAACGTTTTAGAAGTATTGGACTCCTGGCATAAACCTATAATATTATACGCGTTTGTGGTATATCTATTAATTTGTTTTTACTCTTTTTTATAATCTTTTATTTTTTTATTTTTTCTTTAATTTATCTAATTGGATAATGTATCGTTGACCGGTAAATTGGAACGTCTTACGAGCAATGGACTCCTGGCGTAAACCTATATTACACGCTTTTGTCGCATGTAGATTTTTTTTTTTTACATTTTACATATTTATTTAGTTTAAGTATCGTTGACTGGTAAATTGGAGCGTTTTGAAGCCATTTGCCTCCTGGTATAAGCCTGACATAATATACCCTTTTAAAACGTATATTATACGCTTGATACGCTTATGCGTATATTGTACGCTTTTATTTATTTTTAACTCCTTTGTCGTTTTTATTTATTTATTTATTTTTTTTTATTTATTTTTTTTTATTTATTTTTATTTAGTTGAATGACGTATCGTTACCTGGTAAATTAAAAGGTCTTTCCGCGATCGCGACCGACTTATACGACGAGTAAAAAAAATATAGTCCGACAATACGACCGCGATGACACCGAGTGCAATTAAATGGGAGTTTATGGATTTATCGATCCGACTCGATAATCGCAGGCTTGTTTACTCGAGGAAAGAACCGCGGTGCAAACTCTAATGCATAACCACTTGATTTATTGCTGTCGCTTTACATTTACGCACAGATACAATGTTTTAGATTGAGATATAGATAGACGGACGAATAATACATATTTATAATTATACCTAAACACGTATGGTCCGCGACGATAGTGCACAGCATTCGTTCACCAAATCTGAACAATTCCGAAAGACTCCGAGAGATCTTACATTTCTTCTTTATCTTCTCCATGGCTAAATTATATTTTTTATCACCGCTCTAAATACACATCGCTTGAACATTTTTTTGGTTTTTTTTTTATTCGCATTTTTAAAGTAGGGCAGTTATTTTGAATTTTTTTTGGTACCCTCGCGACTAAAAACATCGACGACGAAGACGACGAACTCTGGAGCAGTGGACAATTATTCCGGCAGTTATTTTATTTTTTTTGTCAATTCGTCAAACATACAATTCTTTTTTTTTTTCAATTTTGTGCTTCCAATAAAATTTGCGCGTACGATGGAAATTTCAGACGCTCTTCGTGTTTCTCTGTGCGTTGTTGCGCGCCGGTTTGATTCCTCCCGAGGCAGCCTCGTTGTCCGGACCGTCGCCTCTCACAGTGAACGTCACGAAATATCGCTTCGTGCGGTTCAGCTTCTCAGTGGGCAGTGCAATCACTTGTTTCTCCTCGCCTCTCGTTAGTTCAACCTGTGAAGAATTTATTTAAACAATGAATTTGCTCGGTCGAATAGTTTATTGTTGATGATCAATTTTTTTTTTTTTTATTATATGACTTCTTTTTTTTCTATTTTCAGATGCAAGCGTTCGTGATTCCATACGTGGGGCGAAAGCACATGCAATGCCAAAATTGTGCATTTTCATATTCAGAAATATTGCACAATTTTATACTCTATATTTTTTTGTAAATATCTATCGCAGGTTTTTCTACTAATCAACTATACGTCTTCTTATTTTTCTATTTACAGGTGCAATCATGTGAAATGACAAGCGTTTGTCATTTCACATGAGGGACAAAATCACATGCAATGCCAAGCGATTATGTTAGTATTAAATAATAGTATTTAAATAATATTCATGAATTTCTTTCCGCGTTCACGAAAAAAAAACAACAATATTCACACATCATCTATCGTACTTTTTTTTCAAATATTCAACCATATGGTTTCTTTTTTTTTCCAACTCTTAATCTGCATGAGGCTCTACTCTAGTACAATACTTGTAAATATCATCAATGGAATATTTTTCCATTATTCATCTATGTCTTATTTTTTCCTATTCACAGATTCAAGCTTTTGGAATTTCATCCGGAGGAAAAAAGCACATGCAATGCCAAGCGACGAAGGCGAGGTCGGTTGCTGCAATTTCTTATCCAGTAATGTTGCACAACTTTTTTTATCGTCTCTGTACGAAGTATACATATTTAAATAATAGTCAACAATTTTTTTATGCGTGCACGAAAAATCAACCCTTTTCTTTTATCGAACGGTTAATCCATAGGAGGTTCTACTCTCCTATAATTTTTTTGATATACAAAAAAATATCATATATCGAACATTTTTCTACTATTGGTTGAAGAAACGTTTAAAAGTTATTTAAATTTGTTATTTTCGTTTTAAATAGATTAGTACCGTCATTTGACCCCTCGCGCGACTCTCAATCCTCGGAAGAAGACCCTCTTCTCGCTCTTGGCCTCCTCCACCCACTGCAATTATAATCTACGATCAAACTACGCAGGTCGGTTCCCTAAGGGCACTATAGCGAATGCCTGAAAATCAAATACAGGAGGTCGGTGCCCGTCGACTACTACAATCTATATCAGAGCTCGTCAAATAGCCTAAGTACTTGAAGTACCCACGTGGATCAACCAACCGTAAAACTTTGGGTTGGATTTGGGTTGTTTTCTTACAATCTACTCCAACTCAATTAGTCGTTTGGTGCGTCAAACCCACTCTAATTCCAACCTTCCTGAGGTACCTTTTTGGTTGACCAAACTAACCAAAGACCAAAACCAACCTTAATACCAACAATTGTGTCTTGGATAGAAAGTTGGTTTACAGTTGGACTTTCCCGAAACAACCAAATTTACGACTTTATGTCGAGGGCGCCTATAGCTCTCGTCTCAGGGTTGGAAATCTACTTGTTTTAGGAAAATTTAACTGTAAACCAACTGCATTTTTTAATATCGTCGAAAAATCAACGTCCTGAAGGTTGGACTGAGAGTTGGTTTGGTGCACCAATCGACGTTTTCAGGTTGCTCAGAATGCGAGGGATATACTGATTGAAGTAACAAGTACTTGAAGTACTGATCGTACTCGAACTACTGAGCACTGGGTAATTCTTAAGTACTGGCAGAACTGAATCGCTGAAGTTCTGCGTACTGGGCACTGACTCAGCACTCGATACATCGAACGTACTTCGAGTACTTATTTTATTTGCCCAGCTCTGATCTATATTAAATGATTACATTACGATTATGATGTCGATGCTACGATAGTAGTGGATTTAGTGTTTACTTTTGACTTTTACAGACTATTGGCTACTACTATCGGGCAAAAACCTCCTCGAAGATCACCGGACGCCGGATAAATCTGCCCGTCCAGCGAAGTGGCAACATCACTTACGATAAGTGTAAACCGGCACGGAGGTGTACGCGCTCGTCGCGTGATGACAACGATGCGTTTTCTGGGTGCATTGCTTCGCCTCGGTACAGAAGTCAGGCGTGGCAGGCCTGCGCTGAAGACGTCGCAGTTGTTCGTACAAAAAAGCCTCAAAGTGCCTAAAAACAAAAGTTTATTCAAAAATAATAAAATCGAATATTTAGGAATTTTATTGAACTGGTTTTTTTTTTTAATATCAGTCAAACCTGAAGGTGAGCGGTTGATCGTATTTCGCAACTCCGAGGGTGGGACCGCTCATTCCAGCTTTGTGAAAGCTTTCCACCTGCAACGATGATGGGAGATCGTTATTTCCAAGAATTAATTTTTTTTTAACTAGCAAAAAAAAAAATGATTTAAAATCCGGTTTATCGTAAAAATCGAAACTTGCTTGACGCTTTACAAGGACATGCTCGTTCGCCCTGCCGTGTCGTATCTGCAGTCTCTTGAGCTCCATCAATTGAAAGAATATCTTTCTCTCGAGGTGATAACGTCGCAGGCTTATCTGCACGTCCCGAGTGACCGTTTCCATGTTGAGAGCCTGTTGCTTCTCCGTGTTCGGACAATACTTGACGGTTCTCTTGGGTATTTTCGATACCCGGGGACTCGGCTCGATGCCGCTGTCCCGGCCGCCGCTGTCCCTCCGCTGCTTGGCGCGTCCGGGTCTGACGCCTCGGAGACCCTGGGGACTCGCTGCACCTTCGTGCTTTGCCCCTAATCTTCTTTCCACCTGAAATAAGTAAATTACACTTTATATATCTTTTAGAAAATTGTTTGCTTATTTCACCCAATTTTCAATAATCCAGCGGGCTCCCGGAAATACATAACTTCTGTAAAAAAAAATTCGATTCTGAAACCGGAAGTGACGCATTTCCGGTATGACGTTACTTCCGGTTGAAAAATGAGATTTACGAACCGAAAGGGATGCATTTTCGATATGACATAACTTCCGTTGGAAAAGTGAGATTTTCAAACCGGAAGTGACGTATTTCCGGTATGACTTCATCTCCGGTTCGAAAATGAGTTTCTCAAAACCGGAAGTGGCGTATTCAACGAAATGAGATATTTAAAAAGGAAATCACGTATTTCCTGTATGACGTCACTTCCGGTTGAAAAATGAGATTCTCAAACCGGAAGTGACATACTTCCGCTAAATCTGCGGTTTCTGAATTTCATAGTCTACAGCGAGCGATACATATTGAAAATAAGAATCTCGCTTCATATCATCGATCACTTTGCAACGTTAGTAAGTTTCCTTCGATTAAATTACCCTCGGCAAAGAGTCGGTAGTTTTCGGCGCTCTCAACAATTTCCCGGTTACTCTGGGCGTCTCCTCCTCGCTGGTGCTCGGTAAGACCCTCAAAACCCCGAGGCCGTCCTCGTCTTCCGGTTCGCTCTCGCCCTCCTCGCCCCCGTCGCCGACTGCGTCGCGAATCTCTTTCTCGATCTGCTCGTCGTCCTCCTCGTCCCACTCGGGGCTCTCGATGACCGCGACGATCGCGCTCCTGTCCGGCGATCGTTCCTCCGAGCTCTCGAAGAGGCTCCTCTTCGAGGGTGACTTCGAGGTCGATCTGCCGCTGTCCCCTCGGCCGTTTCTTCCCGTCGACGGCCTCGACCTGCTCTCCACTCTCGACGACTTCGCCGAGCCCGACGAGCTTCCGTCAATGAAACGCATTTTGCCGGAACTCGACAAACCGGATTCCCCGTCCCGACCCTGCGTTTCCTCTTCGGACTTTCGAGCCTCGATCGGACTCGTCGCATTTTTCGACTCCTCGGACAATTCCTTCTCTTCACCACTGGAGGATTTTTCCCTCGTCGCCTCGACCCTCCCCTCTTCGTCATCCGGAAGTTCCTCGAAGGCCTTCTCGCGAGAGCCTCGACGAGAGGCCCGCGACGTTTCCTCCGCGGATTCTCCTCCGCCGGAAACCGCCTCGCTCTTCTCCTCCTCCGCGCGACTTCCGCTCGGATCCGCTGATTTGTCCCCGGTGTCTTTGCCCTCCGCGACCGAAGAGCTCGATTCGCTGCTTCTCGAAGTCTTCTCTTTGGCGCTGCTCGGCCGGCTGCGAATTTCCTCGGAACCGGAAGTCGCCTCGGTCGTCTCTTTTTTGCCCTTCTTCTCGACCGAAGAGCTCGATTCGCTGCCTCCCGAAGTCTTCTCTTTGGCGGTGCTCGGCCTACTCCGAATTTCCTCGGAACCGGAAGTCGCCTCGGTCGTCTTCTTGCTCTTTTCCTCGACCGAAGACGATCGATCCTCTTTCTCTTCTTTACCGACCGCCGCTCCGGCTTCGCCGAGTGAACTCCTCGAGCTCTCGTTCGGAACGTTACCATCAACGGCCTCGCCGCTTTCCTCTTCGATTATTTTCCCCCCCTCCGAAGCCGCCATTGGACTCCTTTCCTTACTCTCTCCTCGACTCTGCAACCGTAAAAACTCTCGTTGGGAATCCTCGCTCGTGCTCTCGGACTCGGTCTCGCCGGTTCGCCTACCTTTCACCGTCACCGGCTCGTCGGAGCCGTCGGAAGCTTCCTCGCCCTCCATCCCGGAGTCTCTTCCGGCTCTCGCGGCCGCCGGATGGCTCTCGTCCTGCGAAGACCCGCTCGTCGCTTGTCTTCTTATCTCCTCGACGTCCTTTCTCAGATCCGCCGCCCTCGTCAGCAGCGCGTTCTGCAGCTCGTCAGCTTTCTCGAGAATCTCGTCCATCTCGCTCTTGGCCGTTCGAGTCTCGACTACGTCCCTGCCGTCCGAGGACTCTTTGCTTCCTCCCTTCGAGCCCGCGGCCATCGATTCTCTGCTGTAGTCGCTCGAGGCTTTGGGCGTGTCCGGCGGCTGGTCCTTGTGAACTATCGCCGTCACGGTCACTCTCTCCACCGTTTCCTGACTCGTGCTGTCCGTTACGTCTCTTCTGAATTGACTCTGCTCCTTCATCTTCTCCTCGAAGGCCTCTTTCTTGCAGACTTCCGGTCTCGCGCCGCGCTCCGCCTGCTCCGACCGCTGTCTCGTCCCGTCGCTTCCGGTCGCCTTCCGGGGCTTTCTTCGGCCCTTCACGACCTCCCCGTCTCGATCCTCAGTGTCCTCCGTTCTCGAGGATGATCTTCTTCCGGCCTTCGACTTCTTCCTCGAGCGTCTCGTTTCCGTCACTCTCGTTTCCCTAGAAGTTTCCCTCGGAGTCTTCGACTTCCCGCCCGTAATCTGCACCTTCTCCGATGTCTTCTCCAGAGACTTCTTCACCACGACAACCTCCAGACTGTCCTCGCTCAGGCAGCGATCTTCCTCGTCGCTGACTTCCGGTTCTACCGAATCCTTCACCTTCGCTTCCGGTCTGCACTCCTCGCTCGATTTGTCCGCTCGGCCGCTTTTCTTATCCTCCCTCGACGCTTCGTCCAGTTCCGTTTCCTCATCGAAGCTCTCGCCGTTCGTCTCGCTCGACGATCCACCGTACTCGTGTCTTCCGCCGTCCGCTTCCGCTCTTCGGCCGCCGATCTTCCGCGACGACCGCGCCGCACCGGAAGCGCCCTCGTAACGCGCCGACTCGCTCCTCGCTCGCCTCCCACGCTCACGACGCCTCGACGACTTCCCCAATCTTATCTCCTCCTCGCTGAAACTCCTGCTGCCACGACGATCCTTCGACCGCCTCGGACTTCCGGCTCGCCTTCGCGTTCTTCGCTCGATCCAGCGCTCCTCGAAGTACGTGTCGCCCCGACACCGAACGCCCCGTCCTCGCCGCGAAGAACCGCTCTCGCTATCCGTGCTCGAGTCGCCCCTCTTCACGCGCAACTTCGCAGCGAACACTGTGACATTCCAAACAAGAAGACATTCAGACTCGGCAGTTATGCGAAAGCTTTTTTTTTTTTCTTAACTTGTTTTTTTTTTTCGCAAGATATATTTCTTGATCGGTTCTTTTTCTTAACGTTTTTTTCGGAAAATATATTTCTTGACCGGTTATTTTTCTTAACTTTTTTTTCAGATAATATATTTCTTGATCGTTTTTTTTTTTTTTTTTACTTTTTGCACCTATATTAGATATTGCGAATTGGCCATCGACCGCACTACTTCACCCAACTTAACTTTCTTTTTCTTAATTTTTCTTTTCATAACTTTTTTTTCGAAAAATATATTTCTTGATCGGTTCTTTTCATTAACATTTTTTTTCGGAAAATATATTTCTTGAACGGTTCTTATTTTCTTAACTTTTTTTTCGAAAAATATATTTCTTGATCGGTTTTTTTTTTTTCTTAACTTTTTGCACATATATTACATATTGCCAATTGGCCATCGAACGCGGTCCTTCGGCCAACTTAACTTTTTTTTCTCTTAACTTTTTTTTCTCGAAAAATATATTTCTGGACCGTTTATTTTTTCGGTATTTATGGATTATCATCGTTCAATTAATGGGAACCTCTGTTCGGCGCTGTCTTGTGTGTTCGCAGATGCTGGGCGGTGGTTCCGCCGTGCATCTGGACGAGCTTTGCGCAGTCACGATGACCCCGATAGAGCGCGGCGTCCAGGGCGGTCATCGGGCCGCTCTTGCTCGTACGCAGCACGGCGTTTATTCTGGCGCCGTTGTCGAGCAGAACTTTGCACACGTCGAGATAGCCGTGAAGTGCCGCGACGTGAAGGGGCGTCTTTCCGTCGTGGGTCGCGACGTCCAGGGTGCTCGGGCGCTTCTTCGCGAGCCACTCGATCAGCTCGATACGACCGGAGATGACCGCCTCGTGCGCCACGCCGGTACCGCGTACCGTCCTCGCGTGCAGCGAACCTCCGTGCTGGGCGAGGATCTTTAGGGTCTCCAGCTGACCCTTCGCAGCCGCGCAGAGAGCAGGCCTGCGATAGACAAAGTACACACGCGAGTCACACGTTGGAATATTTGAACACTCGGTCGATCGAATCTTTCGATTGTCAGTGGAAATATTATAATAATTATTTTTATTCGTTTTTGTTGTAGCCTTTGTAGTTTTTAATAGCTGCTGTAAAGAGTGCGGACGTATAGATAAAGAATGTTCTTTTCATTTCTGGCGCGGATTTTCATGCGGAATATTGTTTCCGGTGGTCCCAATGATAATTGTCTAGCATGATCTTTTTTTTTTTTTTTTTTGTTCTTATGACTTCGGATGGTTTATTTGCGGAAGCAAACATTACTGCACTGTACTGATATTCATAACTCTTTGATTGTTACCCGTTAGACGAACCATTTTTCTTCAAGAAATGCAAGAAATTCAAGAAATGCAAGAGATTCAAGAGATCCAAGAGATCCAAGAGATCCAAGAGATCCAAGAGATCCAAGAGATCCAAGAGATCCAAGAGATCCAAGAGATCCAAGAGATACAAGAGATCCAAGAGATCCAAGAGATCCAAGAGATCCAAGAGATCCAAGAGATCCAAGAGATCCAAGAGATCCAAGAGATCCAAGAGATCCAAGAAATTCACTTAGCGATAAGTTAAAGCTGTTAAATCGATATGTATCGACCGCAGTCACTCACGTTCTTCCCTTTCGATCCTGCCGATTGGGATCTGCTCCCAATCTGAGCAGGAGCGCCGTAGCGTCGGCGTGACCGAGGGTGGCGGCGTAGTGAAGCGCCGAGCAACCATTGTCGTCGACGTGATCGGGATGCGAGCCGCAGAGATTTACCAGAGCTTCGACGCATCTCGCGTGACCCCTGGAAGCTGCGCAATGCAACGCGGTCAGGCCGTCCTTGTCCGTCGCACCTGCGGCTGCCGAACCTCCGGCTCTGTTTTTTTCGTCGGTGAAGAAAAAGAAAACAACAATCAAATACCGAAATAATTAATAGAAAAAAAATGAATCAACAATCAGCCGATCAAGGAAGCTTCCCAAATCATATTGTTAAATCCCGCGTAATTAATTGTTTCTCGCGACGTTGTTGACATTAAAAAAAAAAGTGCTATATTATAAATTAATATATATATATATATTCTATTATATTATTAATTTATTTAATATTATTTTATATGAATGTATCAATTTTTGTTTGTAAGTACCTCGCCAAGGCCAGAACGGCTTCGACGCTGCCAGCGCTCGCGGCCCACAGTATCGGTTGTCTTCCATCCTCGTCTTTGGCATTAACGTCGGCTCCGAACTCGAGAAGAGTCTGGAGAACTTTGAGACCGACCTTTTTCGGTACCGACAGCTCAGCGGTGACCGCCGCACCGCAGCACTGGGCCGCGTAGTGAAGTGGAGAACCACCGCGAAGATCCGGCGTCGAAGGACGCGCACCGGCTGCCAATACCAGTCGGACACACTCCGCCTCGCCGCAAACTGTGAATGCAACAAAAATTAACGATTTATCAAGTAAATTCGGGACTAAAAATGGATTAGTAATCAAACGTGACCGTCGAGGAAATTTACTGATTCTACTGATTCAGCCGGATTTACTGCTAAACATCAGAAATCAGTGATCTATGTAATTTAACGTTTAAAGCAAATCTGACTTTTGCCCATTTGTTATTTATCATTCGACACTGTTATAAGAAATGTTTTACGATGCAATAACTTCGAACAGTTATAAGAAATGTTTTACGATGGAATAACTTCGAACTGTTTTGAGAAATGTTATAAGATGCAATAACTTCGAACGGTTATAAGAAATGTTTTGCGATGCAATAACTTCGAACGGTTATAAGAAATTCTTAAGATGTCTTTATATATTCCGCAACTAAGTTGCAGAAATCTCTAAGATGTATTTACAACTTCCGCAGCGAAGTTGGAGAAATCGTTAAGATGTCTTTATAGTTTCCGCAACTTTGTTGCAGAAACTCTGAGATTATCGAAAACATTATTAGCCTTGGTGCGCGGTGGATTACTTCGCGCGCGCGATCTATTTACCTTGCCGCGAGTGCGCCTGTACGACATTAACGTATAGCATTAACTGTACGCGGAGCCGCGATAAGTAATCGAACGTGACCGTCGGGGAAAAGCCGTGCGGCTATAATAACTCTCGGGCGAACCGCTGCCGGGCTTAATTTGAATAAGTCCGAGCTCGCGCGTCCCTGATGGGGCGGAGATCTCGGCGAAATGATCTACAGGGGCAAGGCGGGAGCTGCGAACAAGCACACTTCGACGGAGTCGAAGGAAGTCTCGCGTGATCCTGCGCCACAGTCGGACGTGCTCCAGCCGTTCCTCACGCGTTATAAGGACTGACCCACTGACCTTAACTGACCAGGCGGCACACTTAACATCGAGATCATGAGAAACGATAATTTTATATTTCAGTCTGTGCCGTCACTTCGTAACCCTCTCGCGACTTATAAATGCTCCGGTTGCCCTTTAGAATCTTTATAGAATCAACGGAGAGGTCCGTCGATTTTCAGGCAAAATAATGGGTTTTATTTTTTGTTTTTTTTTTTCGTGGGAATGGAAAATTTGATAGCAAATTCGGACAGTTAATTTGTTTACTGTTAATGGCGTTCTGATCGTGCAGAAAAAAATCTCTGGATCAAACAGATTATATTCAAATCTGGAGATCTAAAAAAATAAGTTTCATTTTTTTCCCAATTATTATTATGATTTTTTTGATAAAAGAAATTGAAGGTAGAGTTAACCAATAGTAACGAATAGAAGAACAGTAAAAACAAAAGAGGCGTGCTGGAAGTAATCGCAGCTGCTCAGCACAGAGCATGTTTGCCCTTTACAAAGTTTTTTTTTTTTTTGCTTTTAGCGATTTAAGAAATGGGAACTTCGATCAATTTTTTAGTAAACATTTTTAGTTAAAAAAAAGGTAAAATAGTGGGTTTTATTTATATATTTTTTTTTGGCCATGAAAAATTTGATCGCAAATCTCACACGTTTGATTGTTACGGTAATAGTGTTCTGACCCGGTGAAAAAAATCTCCGGATCTGACTATAAAAAAATTATATTACAAGTTTAATGTTTTTCCAAAATTATTATTATTTTTTTTCATAAAAAAAGGAACAGATAACGAAAAGTAACGAATAAAAGAAGATTAAAAACAAAAGCTGGTGGTTGCCTGCTGGAAGTAATCACGACTGGTCAGAGCACAGCAATTGGCAAAGAAGCGATGCGCAAGTAGTTACGGTCGAGTTTGGTCAGCCAAACCGCTATTCCCAGTGAGACCAGACATAACTCTCTCCGGGGTTCTCGGTACGGTATGCTCTGCGGGTCGAACGCTTACCAATCGATAGACATCGCTCGAATGACCGATATCAGTTATTCTCGATCTAGCAAATGTGAAATACATCCCATCGTAAATTTCGACTTGGACTGCAAGAGAGCGATGTCGCCTGGACGCTAAGTAATTGCTATCGGCGACTTCCGTCGAAATGACTGAATTTTTTATTTTTTTATTTCCTTTTCAAGCGCAATAAACTGGCAAAGTAGGTGACGGAGAAATATTCAACGAGGTCTCACCGGTCGCCCAGTCAATTTCAACTTGGGCTGGTAGAGAAAGACATTGGACACTAAGTAATTGCTATCGGCGACTCTCGTCGAAATGGATCGTTGAATTTTTTTCCCCGTCATATAGAACCGATTTCGAAATTTCGAAAATCCATTCTATATGTTATAATTCCGGAATTTCGGTTTTTATAGCATAGAGAATGCTATGAAATTAAAGTAATTGCCATCGGCGACTCTCATCCAAACGACTCGTTAATATATATATTAATGTGGTCCATAAATTGAACATTTTTGAATTTTCTGGGGGCCATCCCGTATTATTATGAGGTATATATTAAAAATGCGATGTGCGAAGGGTCTCCGAAATTAGCTATTTAAAAATCTTTACTTCGGAAAATCTAAATTTAAAGTCAAGATGAAATATTGGAGATTTCTTTGGAGCCGACAACAGTTCTTCAACAGCTGAACAAAGAGTACTCTTGTTGCAGCTTGTTGCAGAGAATTACGTAAATAAAATGTTTCGTTCGTTCGTCGATAGACATATTTTATACGTTTTAACCATTGCAGGAATTTGTCGACTACCTTTATCAGAAACGACAAACCTTCGGTTTTTTTAATGTGACTTTTGTTACAACAAACACATATTTTCAATTGAATTATTCGGTTATTTTCCCGCGGCGGATTTTCACCTTATACAACTTTTTGTAAGTATTAACTATAATTGTCGAAAGCTTTGTTTTTTAACCCTCGGTAGCGACCTCCAAAAATGCTTTAATTTCGGGGATCCTTCGCATTTCTATTTTATACCTCACGATAATACGGACTGGCCCCAAGAAAATTCAAAAATGTTCAATTTACGGACCCTTATATATATTGTAACGGAATCAGTTCATTTAATGACTGATTTATCGATCGGTTATCGATCGGTGCGAGCACAAGGGAATGGAAATGGATCCGCTCGCACCGATCTGACAATTCAACGTACGATACGAGACTTCGCAACGATCGTAGTTTGATTAACAGTCTTGACTAAGACCCTGAACCGAACCGACGTACTACGAGAACTTATTTGGTCATTAAATACCGCCCTAGTTTCTTTTATAATTATTGGTGTTACATTAATTCGCTCGATCGTAACAAAAAAAAAAAAATATATATATATATATATATCTATAATATAAAAAGATTTCGCCGCCGTGTGAAGAATCGAGGGGGGGGGGATAATAAGGGCTTAAGTCCATTTAGCTTAAAGAGACTTGGAATAATAAGGGCTTAAGTCCATTTAAGGGGATTGGAATAATGAGGGGGGTTAAAGACTTAGAATAATAAGGGCGTGAGTATTTTTTTTATATCTGTATCTCTCTATAATATAAAAGGATTTCGCCGCTATCGCCGCCGTGTCAAGAATCGAGGGGGGGGGGGGGGGGGCAGTACTTGGATGGGTGACCGCGGTCACCCATCCAAGTATTGAACCCGTCTTTTGAAGTATTTGGAATAATAAGAGTTTCCGTCCCGAAATGGGTGCGAGCGCGCGAAGCACGCGAGCCACAATAACCCGCTAGTATATATATATATATCAGGTACAATAAATCGGAAAAGTAGGTGACGAAGAAAAAAATGAAGGAGGGCTCACCGGTCGCCCAGTGGAGAACGCTGTGTCCCTCCAAGTCCTTGGCATTGACGTCGGCACCGTTCGCCAAGAGCACAGCGACCAATTGCGTGTCACCGGCAATGACGGCGAGGTGAAGGGGCGTGTGTCCCTCGGCGTCCGGAGCATTAACGAGCTCCGGAGCCGCCGAGGCCACGGCACCCCCGGTTCCAGCGTCCATGCAGTAGTGAAGGGCGCTTCTCAGCGTACGATCTCTGTAGCCGATAGTTTCTTCTTGCTCCTTTATTAATCTCAGCACGCGAGATCTGTCGGCCTGCTGGCAGGCGTGCATCAACGGCGTTGCACCTATGTGGAGAACTCTGAAAGGTTTATTCAACGATCAACACAAATTTTTTTCACCTTTCGCAAGAAAAGTCTCTTACAAAAAAAAAATCGGATTTTCCGGATGGAGCGGAACTTGCAATGTTGCAAAAAATATATATATAGTATTACCGAGAGATACGAACATTTTTTTAGAGGCGGATAAAGACCACCTCTCGATGAGTGCCATAGGTTAAATTTGTTCGTCTCACTATAATGGAAATAAAAATGAAAAAGTAAAATCGCAACGATCCGTCGATCATTTCCGATCTCTCCTGGTACCGAAAGATTCGTCAAATATTTGATTACTGCAGCAGGTGGTCCATTGATTTCAGCAAAAAAGAAGTCTTATTTTTGATTCGATAAAGAGAAAATTCCACTTTCGTTTTCAATGTTACTTTTCTAATATTTTCCACTTGAAAAAAAAAATTTAATTCATTGTACAATTTTTCATATTCGGACCTGGAGATTCTTTCACACGATCAGTATTCTTACCCTTACCCTCAGCACCCTTACGAACGATTAAATCGCGGGCTATTTTTTGTACGTCTTTGAGTTATTAAATAAAAAAAAAATAAAAAATTTAATTTTCATAAAAAAAATTAAAAAAAAATTAATACGTCCCTCAATAGATAAAATGTCATGCCTTGTAAGGTCTCCGTCTCTGACGCTCCGGCTTCCTGGACTCGTACACTAGACCCCTGTTATGTTTAACGAGCGCGGCAGCGTGAGAATTGATTTCAGGCAAAAAAAAATCTCAGTCTCGACTCAATAAAACAAAATTTTCATTTTCATTTTCAATCTTACTTTTGAAATATTTTCTAGCGTAAACAAAAAAAAAAATTGAATTCATTGTACAATTTTTTTAATTTGTTTCTGTAGATTTTCACACGATCTATAACACCCTCACGATTAATCGCGGGTTATTTTTTGTTCGACGTTGAGTTATCAATCATAAAAAAAAAAAAAAAAAATGAAGACGTCCCTTAATAGATAAATTGTCATGCCTGTAAGGTCTCCGTCTCTGATGCTCCGGATTCCTGGCGGCGTACGCCGGACCCCTGGTCCACGGGGCGTTCGTGCCGGTGTTCGATCGTGTCTGTTGCTGCTGATGCTGATGACGATTGCTCTTGGGAACGGGCGTGAGCGGCGGGAGGCTCACCGGTTCGGGACTTCTGTCCTGTTTTCTCTGAGGTTCCTTCCTGTCCTGGTGTTTCAGCGGTATCGGCGGTGTCTTCGTGTCCATGCCCTCGTCGAGCCGGCCCAACACGACTGTCGGGAAGCTAGTCCGACTCCATCGCGATCGTCGGTGAACTTCCCGGTGCCGGTAAACCCGCTAAGGACGACATCGCCGTGTCTCGGCGGCTCCTCGACTGAAGGTTCAGAGAGAACACCGTGAAAGATTCGACTCCGATTATAGCGAGGGTTTATTTTTATTTTTTTAGCCGATAAGAGCCGTGTCGGAAATTCGATGACCCGGTTCCCCACGTCCAACCCTCGGACGCAAGGAATCTAGGACGATCTCGGGCAGCGGAATAAACGCGAAATCTTCGAGAGGGGTCGTCCAAGTCGGCCTGCTAGAGCCCGAAAGTGGAGCTCGGTTAGTGACCACGTGGAGAGTGGATTGACCAGGTCACTCGAGGGGAAAGGGCTACCATAGAAACGAGGAGGCACAACAATCGGCCTCTCCGCAAAGAAGCACCACCTAATAGCCGATCGCACGGCAAGGTCGGCCGCGCATAGGATTTACGGATTCGTCTTCGGTTATTCGAGAATTTGTTTCTTTTTTTTTCTCGCGAATCCGGCATTTGGGATTGACTGTTCAATATAGTAACTTTTTTTTTTTGTCAATTTTGTTTGCAGAGTTGCGGACATTGCAGAGCTTGAGGGTGATTGAGGCGGTTGGACGTAATGCGAGGCCATTGAAATTGTTTTTCGAGGCTCGAGGGTAATGGAATTCAGATGATCCTGAAGATATCCTGCATACTAGATTTTATCAAGTCATAATGGCTGCGTTTTGCATCGTGTAAACTTCGCTCGGGGAAGTTCACTTAGAGAATAAAATTCCACACGTGAACAATTTTTTTTTCTTCCTAAAGCAGTGCATTGTCCAAGACTTGGCAAGGATAAAGATTGATGTCATGCAGATATCTTCAGGCTCATGAATTCAGCACACTCAGAAAAAATTAGTTAAAACAACAATACTAACTTTTTACCATAAGAAATAGTCGCAAAATAATTTTGTTTGCTGAGTTGCAGACCCTGCAGAGTTTGAGGGTGATTGAGGCAGTTGGACATAATGCGAGGCCATTGAAATTATTTTGCGAGGCTCGAGGGTAATGGAATTCGGATGATCCTGAAGATATCCTGCATACTAGATTTTATCAAGTCATAATGGCTGCGTTTTGCATCGTGTAAACTTCGCTCGGGGAAGTTCACTTAGAGAATAAAATTCTACACGTGAACAATTTTTTTTTCTTCCTAAAGCAGTGCATCGCCCAAGACTTGGCAAGGATGAAGATTGATGTCATGCAGATATCTTCAGGCTCATGAATTCGGCACACTCTGAAAAAACTACATAGTTGAAGCAACAACATTGACTTTTTACCATAAACTAGGGACAATGACGCGCGCTGCCGCGCGCGAGCGGAAATTTGTTAGCGCTGCAGCGCTCCGTTTGCCCAAGATCTCTAAATTAGTAATTTGATAAGGAAACTACGGATAAGGGATAAGGGATCATCTGTCCATCGATCTACTGAACTTGCGAATTGAAAGGTCACCCATCTAACTACCGAACTCTCGATTTGAACGATCACCTATCCATTTACTGAACTCTCGATTCGTACGGTCACCCATCCATCTACTGGACTACCTACTTACCATTACAAAATTTTTTGTAAAAATACCATTTTTGTCGAAAAATTGTAAGGGTACCCCCTTCTCATTTTTCCACTTTCAAAATGGCCAAATATTTTTTTTCGAGATATCGATTTTTTACCATCTCCATTGGCTTCAAGTGGCCCATTTTCGGCTCAAAACACATGCGACTTGTATTTTTTTTTAATTTTTAAAATTGACCATTCTCAGCATAGGGAATCCTATGTTAAATTTTGCGAAACGGCACTTTTTTTCAAAAAATTTCGAGATATCGAATTAAAACCTTCGCCATTGTTTTCAAGTGGCATATTTACCAACCGATTTCATTAACGAAAAAATTCTAAAAAATTTTTTTGTAAAAATACCATTTTTGTCGAAAAATGGTAAGGGTACCCCCTTCTCATTTTTCCACTTTCAAAATGGCCAAATATTTTTTTCGAGATATCGATTTTTTACCATCTCCATTGGCTTCAAGTGGCCCATTTCCGGCTCAAAACACATGCGACTTGTATTTTTTTTTTAATTTTTAAAATTGACCATTCCCAGCATAGGGAATCCTATGTTAAATTTTGCGAAACGGCACTTTTTTTCAAAAAATTTCGAGATATCGAATTAAAACCTTCGCCATTGTTTTCAAGTGGCATATTTACCAACCGATTTCATTAACGAAAAAATTCTAAAAAATTTTTTTGTTAAAATACCATTTTTGTCGAAAAATTGTAGGGGTACCCTTTTTCGACAAAAATGGTATTTTTACAAAAAAATTTTTTAGAATTTTTTCGTTAATGAAATCGGTTGGTAAATATGCCACTTGAAAACAATGGCGAAGGTTTTAATTCGATATCTCGAAATTTTTTGAAAAAAAGTGCCGTTTCGCAAAATTTAACATAGGATTCCCTATGCTGAGAATGGTCAATTTTAAAAATTAAAAAAAAAATACAAGTCGCATGTGTTTTGAGCCGGAAATGGGCCACTTGAAGCCAATGGAGATGGTAAAAAATCGATATCTCGAAAAAAAATATTTGGCCATTTTGAAAGTGGAAAAATGAGAAGGGGGTACCCTTACCATTTTTCGACAAAAATGGTATTTTTACAAAAAAATTTTTTAGAATTTTTTCGTTAATGAAATCGGTTGGTAAATATGCCACTTGAAAACAATGGCGAAGGTTTTAATTCGATATCTCGAAATTTTTTGAAAAAAAGTGCCGTTTCGCAAAATTTTACATAGGTTTCCCTATGCTGAGAATGGTCAATTTTAAAAATTAAAAAAAAATACAAGTCGCATGTGTTTTGAGCCGGAAATGGGCCACTTGAAGCCAATGGAGATGGTAAAAAATCGATATCTCGAAAAAAAATATTTGGCCATTTTGAAAGTGGAAAAATGAGAAGGGGGTACCCTTACCATTTTTCGACAAAAATGGTATTTTTACAAAAAAATTTTTTAGAATTTTTTCGTTAATGAAATCGGTTGGTAAATATGCCACTTGAAAACAATGGCGAAGGTTTTAATTCGATATCTCGAAATTTTTTGAAAAAAAGTGCCGTTTCGCAAAATTTAACATAGGATTCCCTATGCTGAGAATGGTCAATTTTAAAAATTAAAAAAAAAATACAAGTCGCATGTGTTTTGAGCCGGAAATGGGCCACTTGAAGCCAATGGAGATGGTAAAAAATCGATATCTCGAAAAAAAATATTTGGCCATTTTGAAAGTGGAAAAATGAGAAGGGGGTACCCTTACCATTTTTCGACAAAAATGGTATTTTTACAAAAAAATTTTTTAGAATTTTTTCGTTAATGAAATCGGTTGGTAAATATGCCACTTGAAAACAATGGCGAAGGTTTTAATTCGATATCTCGAAATTTTTTGAAAAAAAGTGCCGTTTCGCAAAATTTTACATAGGTTTCCCTATGCTGAGAATGGTCAATTTTAAAAATTAAAAAAAAATACAAGTCGCATGTGTTTTGAGCCGGAAATGGGCCACTTGAAGCCAATGGAGATGGTAAAAAATCGATATCTCGAAAAAAAATATTTGGCCATTTTGAAAGTGGAAAAATGAGAAGGGGGTACCCTTACCATTTTTCGACAAAAATTGTATTTTTACAAAAAAATTTTTTAGAATTTTTTCGTTAATGAAATCGGTTGGTAAATATGCCACTTGAAAACAATGGCGAAGGTTTTAATTCGATATCTTGAAATTTTTTGAAAAAAAGTGCCGTTTCGCAAAATTTAACATAGGATTCCCTATGCTGGGAATGGTCAATTTTAAAAATTAAAAAAAAAATACAAGTCGCATGTGTTTTGAGCCGGAAATGGGCCACTTGAAGCCAATGGAGATGGTGAAAAATCGATATCTCGAAAAAAAATATTTTGGCATTTGAAAAGTCGAAAAATGAGAAGGGGGTACCCTTACAATTTTTCGACTTTTGAAATGGCAAAATATTTTTTTTCGAGATATCGATTTTTTACCATCTCCATTGGCTTCAAGTGGCCCATTTCCGGCTCAAAACACATGCGACTTGTATTTTTTTTTTAATTTTTAAAATTGACCATTCTCAGCATAGGGAATCCTATGTTAAATTTTGCGAAACGGCACTTTTTTTCAAAAAATTTCGAGATATCGAATTAAAACCTTCGCCATTGTTTTCAAGTGGCATATTTACCAACCGATTTCATTAACGAAAAAATTCTAAAAAATTTTTTTGTAAAAATACCATTTTTGTCGAAAAATGGTAAGGGTACCCCCTTCTCATTTTTCCACTTTCAAAATGGCCAAATATTTTTTTTCGAGATATCGATTTTTTACCATCTCCATTGGCTTCAAGTGGCCCATTTCCGGCTCAAAACACATGCGACTTGTATTTTTTTTTTAATTTTTAAAATTGACCATTCCCAGCATAGGGAATCCTATGTTAAATTTTGCGAAACGGCACTTTTTTTCAAAAAATTTCGAGATATCGAATTAAAACCTTCGCCATTGTTTTCAAGTGGCATATTTACCAACCGATTTCATTAACGAAAAAATTCTAAAAAATTTTTTTGTAAAAATACCATTTTTGTCGAAAAATGGTAAGGGTACCCCCTTCTCATTTTTCCACTTTCAAAATGGCCAAATATTTTTTTTCGAGATATCGATTTTTTACCATCTCCATTGGCTTCAAGTGGCCCATTTCCGGCTCAAAACACATGCGACTTGTATTTTTTTTTTAATTTTTAAAATTGACCATTCCCAGCATAGGGAATCCTATGTTAAATTTTGCGAAACGGCACTTTTTTTCAAAAAATTTCGAGATATCGAATTAAAACCTTCGCCATTGTTTTCAAGTGGCATATTTACCAACCGATTTCATTAACGAAAAAATTCTAAAAAATTTTTTTGTAAAAATACCATTTTTGTCGAAAAATGGTAAGGGTACCCCCTTCTCATTTTTCCACTTTCAAAATGGCCAAATATTTTTTTTCGAGATATCGATTTTTTACCATCTCCATTGGCTTCAAGTGGCCCATTTCCGGCTCAAAACACATGCGACTTGTATTTTTTTTTTAATTTTTAAAATTGACCATTCCCAGCATAGGGAATCCTATGTTAAATTTTGCGAAACGGCACTTTTTTTCAAAAAATTTCGAGATATCGAATTAAAACCTTCGCCATTGTTTTCAAGTGGCATATTTACCAAACGATTTCATTAACGAAAAAATTCTAAAAAATTTTTTTGTTAAAATACCATTTTTGTCGAAAAATGGTAAGGGTACCCCCTTCTCATTTTTCCACTTTCAAAATGGCCAAATATTTTTTTTCGAGATATCGATTTTTTACCATCTCCATTGGCTTCAAGTGGCCCATTTCCGGCTCAAAACACATGCGACTTGTATTTTTTTTTTAATTTTTAAAATTGACCATTCCCAGCATAGGGAATCCTATGTTAAATTTTGCGAAACGGCACTTTTTTTCAAAAAATTTCAAGATATCGAATTAAAACCTTCGCCATTGTTTTCAAGTGGCATATTTACCAACCGATTTCATTAACGAAAAAATTCTAAAAAATTTTTTTGTTAAAATACCATTTTTGTCGAAAAATGGTAAGGGTACCCCCTTCTCATTTTTCCACTTTCAAAATGGCCAAATATTTTTTTTCGAGATATCGATTTTTTACCATCTCCATTGGCTTCAAGTGGCCCATTTCCGGCTCAAAACACATGCGACTTGTATTTTTTTTTTAATTTTTAAAATTGACCATTCCCAGCATAGGGAATCCTATGTTAAATTTTGCGAAACGGCACTTTTTTTCAAAAAATTTCAAGATATCGAATTAAAACCTTCGCCATTGTTTTCAAGTGGCATATTTACCAACCGATTTCATTAACGAAAAAATTCTAAAAAATTTTTTCGTAAAAATACCATTTTTGTCGAAAAATGGTAAGGGTACCCCCTTCTCATTTTTCCACATTCAAAATGGCCAAATATTTTTTTTCGAGATATCGATTTTTTACCATCTCCATTGGCTTCAAGTGGCCCATTTCCGGCTCAAAACACATGCGACTTGTATTTTTTTTTTAATTTTTAAAATTGACCATTCCCAGCATAGGGAATCCTATGTTAAATTTTGCGAAACGGCACTTTTTTTCAAAAAATTTCGAGATATCGAATTAAAACCTTCGCCATTGTTTTCAAGTGGCATATTTACCAACCGATTTCATTAACGAAAAAATTCTAAAAAATTTTTTTGTAAAAATACCATTTTTGTCGAAAAATGGTAAGGGTACCCCCTTCTCATTTTTCCACTTTCAAAATGGCCAAATATTTTTTTTCGAGATATCGATTTTTTACCATCTCCATTGGCTTCAAGTGGCCCATTTCCGGCTCAAAACACATGCGACTTGTATTTTTTTTTTAATTTTTAAAATTGACCATTCCCAGCATAGGGAATCCTATGTAAAATTTTGCGAAACGGCATTTTTTTTCAAAAAATTTCGAGATATCGAATTAAAACCTTCGCCATTGTTTTCAAGTGGCATATTTACCAACCGATTTCATTAACGAAAAAATTCTAAAAAATTTTTTTGTTAAAATACCATTTTTGTCGAAAAATGGTAAGGGTACCGGGTAATTTTGAATATATTCTATCGGAAACTATCTATATAGACGTTTCCCCTGGGAACTATTCGTTATGGTGGGAAACACTATCCTTTATCTCAGTGCACCGATTATCGCGACTTTTTTCGCAACTTTGGAATTTGGAATTGACTGTTCGATATAGTATTTTTTTTCCGATTTTTTTTGTTCATTATCGATTTGTCTTGCAGAGTTGCAGACTTGGGATTTAATTAAGAGAGATTCGGTAAAGCAGTTTGAAATAATACGAGACCATTGAAATTATTTTACGATCGACGGTAGTGAAATTCCGAAGCGATTTTCGCCGATCTTTTTCCGCAATTCAGGAATTTACAATTGACAGTTCAATATAGTAATTTTTCTGTAGATTTTTTTTTATTGCCAATTTGTCTTGCAGAGTTGCAGATATTGGAATTTAAGAGAGATTCCGTGAGGGAATTTGAAATAATGCGACGCCAGTGAAATTCAGGCCCGATTTCCGCCGATTTTTTTCGCAACTCCGGAATTTGGAATTAATTGCTCGATATAGTTTTCTTTTTTTGTAGTTTTTTTTTTAATATCGAATTGTTTTGCAGAGTTGCAGACATTGGGATTTACGGGAGGCAGTTGGAAATAAAGCGAGGCCATTGAAATGATTTTACGAGGTTCGACGCTAGTGAAATTCAGCACCGATTTTCGCCCGACCGGTGCCGCGCCGGTGTTATGTTTCATCTGACGATCGTTCATCAGCTCATCGCTATGCCTGCGCCCATACGTTTCCATACCTATGCACATCATTTGTATATACACACACGTACAGGTATATCGTTCCTACGGTAGCTGCCGTACTCTACACATGGTTCTCAAACACGACTGTCCGCGTTCTTAAAGCTCCTGCCCATCAGGTGTCACGCTATCCTGAGCCTCGTTTTCAGGTCCCAGATTTTCGCCTACTTCTCGTTCTCTCGATGATTAAGCCCTGACCTGCATTTCGCCAGTCTACACCCGGAATGAAAAAGTATCGATTCCGATGGATCGTCAAAAATTGATACTTCTCGGTCGAACGTCTATTTTTTTTTTTATCGCGTAGTAAATTCGATATTTCTCTCGTTTCAATCAAACTTTTGTATTCTTTTCCCAAATATTATATGGCTCTAATTATTCATTTTTTCATCGATATACACCATTAATTCATACCTCTCGGTTGAATATTTATTATTTTTGTATCGTAGCAAATTTGATATCAACCTGTCTTCAATTAAATTTGTTATTGATTTGTCAAATTATAAATTAAATTGGATTAATTTTTTTTTATCGTAGCGAAGTCAATATTTCGATATCTTGAATAATTAAAAAAATTATTTTCACAAGTATTATATGGCTCTAATGATTTATTTTTAAATCCTTTGTTTTTTTTTCAAAAATGTTATATATTATATGTTACATGTTTATGTTTTCAAATGTTATATGTTATAGTATTAAATCGACGGCTTTCGTTAAGGACGAAAAATCAAAAAAATTTCGCAAAATCGGAATACGAATTTTCGTAAAAATAATTTTGTCAATCAGGTAACGAACTCGTTTGCTAATGTTCGAATATACACACCCACCCTTTTATGTCCCGCATAATCAACAATTTTACTCCGCTCTACAGTTTGCAAAACTACGGCCGAAAGGTGCGACCGTAAAATTACCAAATAAATAATTGTGTACCTTTGTGGACAATAAGTTGGCGCAAAGAGTTCAACCTTTTTTCTTACCTAGCATAAGGTGTGCACACCGCGTTTATCCGCCCTTCCGGCTCTAGACCATCGATATACACCGGTGGATCGTCTATACACTATCACGCGCGCCGTCTCAGCGAGCACGACTTCGAGCGAAAAAAAAAAAAAAAAAAAAAAAAAAGAGGAGCCGCAGCTCGAGTGCCACGAACGAGCCGAGAAAGTAGGGACAACCGAGTGCTAACTACTGGAGAACATCGATTTTTCTTTATGATAAAGAGTTCCTAAGGCCGCCTTCTGAATTCCCACCACATTCTGGGCTCTTCGGCCACGGCTCTTTTCTTCTTTTCCTCAAGAAGCGATGAAAAAACGAAAAAAAAAAAAAACATCCCAACTATGCAACCCGCGGTATTCGGTGTAGTGCATTAACGCGATAAGATTGTTTCGCCAGTTCTTCCGAAACTTCCCTTTCTTCGCGAGAGACCATTTTTTTTTTTTTCTTCCGCGCGCCACGACGAGGCATTAAAGTCTCCGCGAGTTTAGGCGAGTTTCCCAACTTTTGCTTCGCTCCTTTTACTTCTTCTGTTTGTTTCGTGAAAAAAATAAAAATTAAAAAAAAATGGATGGAGAATATTTATATCGGAACTGCACGAACGTCAGAGATCCGAAGTTACGGACGCTCGGGCTATCGTGTAACGTGCGTCGGATGTGTGCTGCAATTGCATACATAATTCTTCGGTCGCATAGAGCGTGCCCTGTCGGTTATATGCACTGGGGTAACAGGCGACCCGTCGTGCATCGTGCCGCACAGATATAAGCTAGAAAGCGTCCGACGAACCCACGTGCACGTGTTGTTGCCCACCTGGCGCGTGTAACACCGTCGCGAGCGGTGACTGAAAATCGTTATTTCATTAATACGCTAAGGGCTCGCTAGAGCGTAGATCCATTTCAGCCGCCTTTAATAATTTCTCTATAGATAGTATTATTTTTTCTTTTTTTTTCGATCGATCGTATATTTTTTTTTTTTTTTTTTTGCGAGGATTAATGATGGTTCGTGCAATTCTTACTTACCGATCGGCGGGACGGACGAAGCTGCGCTACTCGTAGGCCGGTCCGTTGATCGAGCGAGTCTTCGGCATTGCGAGCGTTCGAACTTTCGACGGGGAGTCCTCGAAGATCTTGTTGTCATTCGACCGGCATTGTTGCATGTTATGTTACTTAATTTTTGCGACGACGAGAAACGGTAGATAAAAAAAAATTGTTGTACATATATATATTTTTTTTTATTATGATTTTTATTTTGTATTTTTTATTTTTAAGAATTAATTTTTTTTTGCCAGTGCCGACCACGAGGCCGAAGAGTTTTGCGGGACGTGTGAAACGCTCCTTGCAGTGGTGAGGCGCGCACTGATTCTCCGTCAGCGCGGTCAGTTAACGTTAGGGTTGCCATTGGATACCGCCGCCCTACGTGCGACTCACCTGGCTCTATCGGCCGCGCTACAGTCGGCCGATGTTTCACGGTATACTTTGTCGCGCGCGGCAACTCCGTCCACATCATCACCATGGACGGTCTGTGGCTTTTAATTAATTCATCGGTCGTAGACACGCCGACCGAGCGTACGATATAAGGCTGTAATCTTCGGAACGATAAGAAAATTATTGCATAGATTATAATCGTCGTGAAGTGTGTTTATTACACGCAGTGTGAACTGCGGATTGATAGGAGTTTTACGCGTGCGTAAAACTCCTATTAATTCCCAGTAATTTTCGTAACGAATGCAGGAGTGTAATGTATGAGGAGCGTGCGTAAAGTACGAGAAGCGTGCGTAAAGTACGAGAAACGTGCGTAAAGTACGAGAAACGTGCGTAAAGTACGAGAAACGTGCGTAAAGTACGACGAAGCGTGCGTAAAGTACGAGAAGCGTGCGTAAAGTTCGAGAAGGTGCGTAAAATACGAGAAGGTGCGTAAAGTACGAGAAGCGTGCGCAAAGTAAAATCGGCCGGATGTGCGCATCCTCCGGGTATTTATAGTTCACTTGGCTGTAAAACACCACTTTCGCCACTTTTGCCACTCTCGGCCGACACGAAAAATAGCACCCTTCATGCATGAGTTACAAAAAAAGTGTGTATGATACACGTGCGGAAGACTCGTTTGGTTGCAACGTTCGCCTTTGGCTCGTGCTGCAAGCTCACACTCGTCAGAATAAGTTTTATCTCACTCGTATCATAAGTTACTAATTCTCGTCTACGTGTCTCATAAACGTATTCTCTCGTCAGACATCTGCATGCAATTTTTCACCGTACGAAAAGCAGCTTGCGACGATCGATAATTAAAAACCCTCGAAGATATCTCTCATCGATCCTGTATCTCTGTATCATTTAATCTACGACGCCGAAGAATCTTGTGTGAGGGCGAGTTGTACGCTTATAACTGGGGGTATAGCTCAGTGGTAGAGCATTCGACTGCAGATCGAGAGGTCCCCGGTTCAAACCCGGGTGCCCCCTCAGGAATTCTTTTTTTTCGTCTCAAAGAGTCACACTGTCTGCATAAAACACACGAAGCTTTTGCGAAGAGATTTCGATACGTTATTATTGTATTTTCTAAGTGCCAGCGCCGACGCCGTAAAAACGTTTGTTCGGCCTTTTACGACGATAAGAGCAGATAAAATACCGCGGTCGGTAATAAAAACTGCAGTTAATTTTCTTTACGGACGGTCGTATCTGAGGTCAAAATAAAAGTCTCATCGAAGACGGATTTGCTCTCAAGAGCATGCGAAAAACTATAGAGTGCGAGAGAGATAGCATCAGTGGCGCTCTCGGCGGAGCGAGAGAGACACGCTGAGAACGTGTTTCACATGCTCTTAAGCAGAAGTGAAATATCGCGGTCGGTTATGAAAACCGCGGTCGGTTATGTCAACCGTGCTTATTTTTTTTTTTTTGAAAAAGCAAATGCGCATCCGGCCCGAATTCATTTTTTTCTAAAAAAAAAATAGCCCCATTGACCACAGTTAATTTGAAAATCGCAACTATCGCTCTCGTTCGCACAGCTGTTTCAGTTCCCCTTAAGGTGAAGTGAAACACGTTCTCTTTCTCTCTCTCTCTCTCTCTCTCGTCGCACCGTAAGACCAATGTCGCTGTCTCTCTCGCACTCCCGGCTCCCCACGTGACTTTCACTTCACCTTAAGGGGAAGTGCAAATCACGTGACGGGGCCATGAGTGTTAGAGAGATAGTTGCAATTTTCAAATTAACTTTATTCAATGGTGCTAATTTTTTTGAGAAAAGAATGAATTCGAAAAGTCGAGAATCCGGCTCGAATTTGCTTTTTCCTCAAAAAAATGTGCACCCTTGAGAAAAGTTCATTACAGTTTTCATTGCCGACCGCGATATTTCACTTCCCCTTAAGGAAACGCAGTTTCGCCCGGCTACGTTAGAAACTCCGTTTGAAAAATAAAAGAGCGCGGAACATCAATCAATACCTTTCTCAGCTAATATCCCGTGTTTAGAATTATATCTCGCGATTGAATGAAACAATTACATTCTCACTCTTCGCAATAATCTCCAAGAGTTTCAAGCGAACGGTGCAATTCGAACATCTGTCAAAACCATACGTCGCCGAGAGCGCGATGACGACGACGACGACGGAGCAGCGAGCTT
Source organism: Exephanes ischioxanthus (assembly GCA_958510785.1). Classification (NCBI taxonomy): domain Eukaryota; kingdom Metazoa; phylum Arthropoda; class Insecta; order Hymenoptera; family Ichneumonidae; genus Exephanes; species Exephanes ischioxanthus. The sequence continues at coordinate 4,971,411 of OY294016.1, forward strand.
CCGCAATGAATTACGGGACATGGCGACGTGTGTGGGTCGAGTTGTTTTCGGTTCCGCGAAATAGTAAATAAATTTCGATCGAAGTCCTCGCACGGTTCTCACCGATAGTGTCGAACAACGGTTGCCCTTCGCCGCGATCCTCGAACCAGCGAGATTCACCGAAAAAACATGAATTACAATCATTCTGGAGCGCGGAGAGGTGAGTGAAAATTTCGTTCACGACGAAACACTTCTTTTTTTTTTTCCTTTCGTCAAGCCCTGCTCCAATTTCCACGTCGCGGCGTATTTAAATATAAACCACGCCGTGGTGTACGTGAGAGTCGTCGATCGCTTCGAAGTGTTCGTTTGCCGGACGCGCGATCGCGAGATTAATAAATACGCTGCGACTCGTGCGGAGAGGTTAGGTTTGGCTTTCCGTACGGGAAGGAAAAATTCACCGATCGATAAATCATCGTTAATCGAAATCCGCCGTTCGTTTTTTTCAGGCAAGCCGAAGAGGATATTGGATCCTTCGACCGGACTCTCAGCTCCCACCACGCCCATGCAGCAGACTCCGTACATGTACCACCAACAGGTACGCAGCTGCTCAGTCGTTCGCTCGATAAATTTGATAACGCTACTTTCCTCCCGGACGCATTTCGATTGTCTAGCTATTTGTATGTTCGGAGTTTGGGTTACCTGGGAATCGTAACTTTGGAACGGGTTACTTTTCGCTGTTGCCAAGGTGGCTTTATTAGAGACATTCAAGACGCGTCTTCTAGCGCACGTCGACTCCTGGAAACGGGAGAAGGCGGTGAATGAACTTAGCTGCTCTCCCGTTGTCAACTACGGCTCTACTTTATTTATTTATTTTATTTCATTTTTATTTATTTTATTGACGGAGTAACTCCTTTGCACAGACTCAAGTTATGAACCGAAAACACGAGGCATACAAAATTTGAACATATAAAACTACTATAAAATTTGAGTATACAATACTTAATCCCGACTAACATTTTTTCGTTACAAAAATAGCGTCTGATACATATAAATACAAATAAAAGAGATGGACTTAATTCTAATTAATTATATATTTGTTTATTTATTTATAAAAACGGGCTACGCACAGTTACAAGATGAGGGGAAGAGCCATCGTCAAGGTTGTACAATTGAGCTTGAAGGCGTACAAAACGGAATGAGGAACAGGAAAAAAATTTGAATAAGAAAAAAAAAACCATAAACCTAAGACAGTTTGTTGCAAGATTGCAAACAGGATTGGGTGATAGGGAAGAATTAACAAGAAGACTAGCCAGGAGGGAAAGTTTTAGGAAGCCTACTTCTGAAACGTTTTTACGCATGCTTTTTCTCCGAAGTCTCCATCTACTTATTTATCCACGGATGTCCATATTTATCTATCTTTAGATATATTTTATTTGTACAGACTCAATTTTCTTATGTTATGCTATTATGCTATTATTATTACTATACTATTATGCTATTCCTACCACTCTGCTTCATATGCTACGCTTATTTCGCTTTGTACGCTCTCACTTATTATTTATTTATTTATTTGTTTGGACGGGAAAAAAGCCTTTTACAAAAAAGAAATAAGTTATAGTCTATTAAATTTATTATAATAATTATGTATACATAATAGTAATAATTATTATGTATAAATAATTAAGCTACGTTTATTTCGCCGGCTATTTCTACCACATCCATTAATGCTTAATCCGGCACTCGTCGCACCGATCATTAGGAGAAATATTCGAGGGCTCAATGAAATTCTATCCATCTGTTTCAGGTGCCTATGAACAATGGTATGCAACCCGAGTACGGATTCAACGTACAGCCGGAGCAGTCCCCGACTCCTTACGGCTTCAATCCCCAGGCTCCGATGTCTCCTTACTCGCCGGGCGAGCAGATCCGGCCTGAGGGATTCGGGTCGACTCCTCAATTCGCTACGACTCTCCTCGCCGAGCCGATGGTGACCAACATGGCGATGCAATACGGCAACGCCCTGGTCGGATCGAGCAAGCAGCAGCTGGAGAAATATGTTCCGGTCACAGCGTTGAAGTACTACTTCGCCGTCGACACGGATTACGTCTTTGTGAAATTGGCGATGCTTTTTTTCCCTTTCACTCACAAAGTGAGTCGGAAGAGACGCGTTTTAAGGTTGCCGCTGCACGGAATTCTAGTCAAACGAGTGCTAAATTTTCACGATCGTTTGTCCAAAATCTTGTGCACTTATTAACAGTAAGGGAAGTTGATTTGCACCACTGCATGAGTCCTCGATCAAGAAAACTATCGAGAATGATGTTTTTGGAAATCCATAAACTGAAAAATGCGAATTTCCATGACGATACATTTTCGTTGAATTTCTTCTACGAAGAATCCTCATTTTTCAACCAATTTTGATGCACCAGCGCTCATTTTTTTTTTCTCAAAGGTTGCTCTACGAATACACCGAGTCGATTTCTTTAATAGTTTTGGCCGTTTAAAAATAACAGCAGTTGTTTATGGGGAAAAAAATCACCGGTTAAACAACGGGCCATATTTGTCAAAGGTCGAATCTACAAGAAATCTACTCGGTGAATTCGTAGAGCAAAGTTTAAGAAACAAAATGAGCCGTGGTACATTGAAATCGGGAAAAAAATACGGTTTTTACTTTGAAAAAACTCAACAGAAACGTACTATGGAAATTTGCATTTACCAGTTGTTGATCTTGCAAGACCATCGCGATTAATGTATCTCTTCGTTTCGGACACACGCAACAATACAAACCAACCTCCTTTACGTCTATAAATGGGTACAACTTTGGATAAACAATTGTAAAAATTTAGCACTCATTTGACTAGTGTACCACGTAGTGGCTACCTTAAGGGGATGCTGGACCCGTTTTTAACTGCACACTTACCTTTTTTACCGACGGAAGTAGGCAACTTCTTAGTTTCACTTTAGAATTGTTGATATGCAACGCATATGCTTAAAATCGTGCAGGACTATAATATCGACACAAACACTCGGCGTACAGTCGAATTTTCATTCAAAACGTACAAGGAATGAAGAAAATTGAATATTACAGTTTGCGATAAAACATAAACGTATTGTTACGGTTGATCCACCGGTGGCTTCACATCGTGCCCTGCACTGCATTCATCCGCTTTTTATCGGCTCTGATCACTTGTCACAAGTGAACAGTAAACGTAATCATAGAATACACTTTACGTGGATTTCTTTTGCGCAATAGACTTTGTGACGATTTTCGGAGTATTCAGGCTATTTCATATAATTGGCGTGCACTCTTGTTTTACGAATGTACATTCCAGAATATTTTTCTATCCTAGAAAATAGATTCCGTTGAAATTTTCAGCTGCCATATTGGTTTTCGCGACAATCCGTAATACTCGATTTTCTTAATTTCTTCGACGCTTTCAACCGAAATTCAAGTGCACGCCGAAGCCTTCATGACTCGTATTACAGCCCCATAAAATTTTAAGCACACGAATAGCATATCAGTGATATGAAGTCGATTCTACGAAATCGCCCGCTCCGTCGGTAAAACAGGGAGGTCCAGCAGCCCCTTAAAAGGGCCGATTTCCCGGTCGCGCCGACGCTAAAAAAGTTCGAACGAAATAATTGACATTTTTTACGTTACTCCTCAGGATTGGTCGGTGAAGTACGAGCAGGACGGTCCGTTGCAGCCGAGATACGAGAGGAACGCTCCGGACATGTACATTCCAACAATGGCGTTTCTGACCTACGTCGTGATGGCCGGTCTCTCGCTCGGCACTCAGGAACGCTTCACTCCCGAGCAGCTCGGTATTCTAGCGAGTTCGGCGCTCGCATGGGGCGTTATGGAGTTGTTGGTTCACACGATAACTCTCTACGTCACTAACATCGATACTAGTCTAAAGACCCTCGATCTGCTGGCCTACTGCGGCTACAAGTACGTCGGCATCAACGCCGCTCTTCTCTTCTCGTTGGTTTTCCGACGACTCGGTTACTACACCGTTCTCGCGTACTTCAGCGTCTCGCTGGCGTTCTTTCTCGTGAGATCGTTGAAGCTTCGCGTCATACCGGAGGGCCACAGTCCTTACACGGCCTCCGGCAACAAGAGGAGACTATACTTCATTCTGTTCGTCGCTGCTCTTCAGCCGTTGCTAATGTGGTGGCTTTCCTATCATCTCATATAAATCGAGGTCGGCTCGAGACGCTCTGAGCGACTCTACTGACGAATAAAAAAAAAAAAAAAAAATTAAAAGTTAAACATTTTCTATCGAACGTGCTCCGTAAAAATTTAATTAGGATTAAAACGGTGAATTGCGCGCAAAGACGCGATTTGTATGTCGAATTGTACGTCCCTCGAATTTTTGTAAGGAAACGTAACGGGAGAAAGGGGAAGGGCGTGTGGCGAGAAACCACCGAGATAAAAAAAAATGAGGAAAAGATGAAGAAAAAAATCCAATAAACACGAAGGAATTATATCCTTCAGAGCCTATGCGTTTAAGCTATTTTCTCAATTAAACAAAAAGAAAAAAAAATAAAGAACAATCCTTGTATTGTCGTCAGGTCGGTTTGAAGCGCAGCTAAACAGTACACGCTCCGAATGATTTTTTTTTTTTTATCGACGAAATTTATTTTGGAGTAATAAACACTTAAACGATGAGATCGCGGGTTGTATCGACGAGCAATAACGTTCGTATTGCGAAGAATTCCGAAAAGCCCGTGCGCGCGCATGTCCGACGACGAACTCTCGCGGAACAGGGGATGGCCTCGTATTCGAAGAATACGAGGAGAAGGAATCATGACGGTACTGCGAATTAATAAAGCTGAATAAAAATCGATCGAGGAAAATTCAATGAATCATCGGTGTCTGAAATACTTGGCGACGAAACTTTGTTTCCCCCCTCCCCATCCAGTTCGTCGGTGCGTTCGTCACGAAGTTCAAAAAAGCCCGCCAACCACGCTAAATGGTACAAGCTTCGAACGATTTTTTTTATCGTCAATTTATTCTGGAGTAACAAATACTCGTCGCGAGGTGAGCGTGAGAGGATAAAGATTGAATGACGACAGATCTGGGCAGTATTTTAAATACATGAAATATTTTTCAATACGTATTTTAAATGCTCAAATACTTATACGGCATTTCAAGTACTTTTTGGATCAATTAAGTATAAAATATAAAATATTTTTACAGCCAAAATACTTGAAAGATGTTAGGAGAAAAAAAAATGAACATTTTTGAAAAATTTCTTTGAAAAATGCTAAACGTCAAGTGTGAAGTAAATTTCAACTTCCAAATGTAAAAAAAATCTTAAATTTGTAATGCAATCAATTGAATGGCAAATATGAAAAAATATGCAAAGATTTCACGCGAAAATAATAACAAATGTCGATTGTGAAAAAAATGTAATGTCAAGTATGAAAAAAAAAAATGTCAAGAGTGAAGTTTAATTAGAAAAAAATAAAATTGAAATTTCTTTGACTTTGCGACACATTTTAGGAAGTACTCAAACGAAGTACTTATCCATGTATTTTAAGTGCAAAAGGTATTTTGTATTTAAAATACATATAGTATTTTCTATTTAAAATACATATAGTATTTTCTATTTAAAATACATATAGTATTTTCTATTTAAAATACATATAATATTTTCTATTTTCGCTATTTTTTTTAGAATTTTGCGCAACTCTCAACTTCAACATCGTGTTTTGCATCGACGAGCCCAAAAAACGTTCCTATTGCGAAGAACTCCCAAAACCACGTGCGCGCGCATTTCCAACAACGGACTCTCGCCGCACAGGTGATCTCGTATTCCACGAAAGCGATTAGAAGTCACGATGACCGTGCAGCTTATTAACAAAGCACCGAATAAAAATCGCTCAAGGAAAATCAAATGAATCATCTTCCTCCGAAATACTCCTAGAGATTTTCTTTCCCCCTCTCCCGTTCGTCAGCTTCAAAAAAGCCCGCCAACCACACGTTGCATCCGCGCAGTACGCGAGCGATCCGAGGCTGCCGCTGCACTCGCTCCTGTGTTTGTCCGGTGCCCGCGCTCTGCAGCGCTCCCTCCGATAGCCGAAGAGAAGAAAAAAACTAAATCAACACATCGCCCGAGTACGCAACCGTGGTACGCAACCTGCTGGGTGCTGCTCCCCTGCTTCGGTCGCCTGCTGCCGCTTCGCGTACTGCGTGGTGCCATCGCCCAATCAGTTAGCCGTGAGCTGCGGCGGAGCGAGGGTGTCGTGTTAGTTCTATCGTGGGCCAAAAGGCCGAAAAATGGCGGAGCGGACGAAGGTGACGGCCCCGGCCACCCGGCCCGTTCCCATGAAGCTCTTCGCCACTTGGGAAGTCGACAGGACACCACCGAATTGCATACCAAGGTAAAAAAAACCGTGCCCAGCATTATCCACCTTGTGTGTTTTTTTTTTCTTTCGAAAGTGCCGGGAGAAATGCTACGGACCGTTCTATGTGAAATAAAAAAAAAATGAAAAAGGAGAGAAAGAAAAGTCCCGCGGTTCGCGCTCGTCGGATGGAGACGCTGCGGGACCGTGGCAAGTCCAATGACTGATGACACAACGCCCTTTGTATCGGCCCGTACGGCGATTCTCCGCACTCTTCGGTGGGAAGTTATTACATAAAAAATGTTGGTTGAATCGTTCTTCGCTGATTAATCGGGAAGCGGTAGCCTGTTGTTTCTCACTTCATTGACCGACACAGGCTCCGGCATCGCGGTGCGCGCGCTCGGCTCGGGCGGGAGAGTGCGTCGTGTGCTGCTTACCGAACAAGAGAACTATCGCGCCGAGAGAGTCGAGGGACGGATGCTGGCTGTCAATCGCCAACTGACAGATCTCTCGGAAGGCGAGATCTTCTTTCGGCGCATCTCGAGCAGAGATATTATTTTTTTAAGTCGTAGGAGACCCGCGTGCACGAGTTTCGTACGCTCGGCACGGAGGAAAAAATATTATGATTGTTTTCCGCGAGGAGACAAAGACGAGACTGGGAGAGCGGATTCGAGCGTATTAGGATGAGCGAAGACTCTGCGGTTTTTGATTAGTCAGAGGTTGACTCTTATTTCACGATCGGCAGGCAACTGATAAGGAATCTGTATCGATCGGGTGAGGAGTAACGTGTTGCTTCGTGAATCACGAGCTCGGAATGAGATGCTCGTCTTTATCTTTTGTTTTGGTTCCTTATAGATGAAGCGATGTTTTCGGAAGAAAAATGTTTTCGAGATTTCACTGGCGGAGCAGTTAAAATAATCTGAAACGTCGAGACATGTGATTTTTAGCTGACGTTCGGATTTGTGTGTGTGTGTGTGTAAGTGTGATTGCGTCGATTAAAGTAGTCCTTGCGAATAGTGTTCGCTTCGCATAAGTTTCAGAGAAATGAGAGGGAATTGCAAACACTTATCGATGGTATAAAAATCTGAAAAAAATCAAGCATATAAAAGGTGCTGAAACGATTAATTTTGCATTATAATGATTCCCAAATGTTATTAACGGATTGATGAAAAATTAAATTGTTCAAAAAATTTCCCGGAAATCTAACTTTTTTTTAAATGAAAGTGCTTCACTTTTCCGAATACGTATGAAATTTTTCAGATTTTATTATTGACTGAATTTTTTGGAATGTATTTCAAAATTCATACTTGTAAAAAAAATTATGCTTCAAAGGTTTAAAAGAATGGCAAACATTGCTGCAGCGAGGTACGAGTCGGCGAGAAGGTTTGCAATGAAATATAAAAAAGAGGGGGGCTTAGTAGAATGCAAGTTTTATGCTAGTGATGAAATCAATTTGAGCGTTGTAAGTTAGTGTTTTTTTTTTACTTTTATAATTCTAGTGGTTAAGTCAATGCTGGTGCAGAATCTATTCGTGCGTTGGAAGCTTAAGTGTTTGTAATTAACATTCTTAATTCGTTTATGATATATTATATACTGATTGCAAAGGAAAAATCCGTCAAAGTATAATAAATTATCAAATTATCGATATCAGATCTCTAAAATTTTGGGCTATATATATATGTTTCTTTGTGAATGTAACGATATGCTACGTTACATTAACTCTAGCTATCTTCAAAAATATCTTCTCAAATGTCGACCTAACAATTTTCTCTAAAAACTTGAAGAATTTTAACGCGTTCTTAAGAAAGCGTTTCAACCACAATTTTATACCCATTTTTTTCTTTCTTAAATGTATATCTAACAATTGAAGAACCGAATTCTTTTCGAGCGACATTTTTGCACATATTTCGATACGAAATATGTGCAAATATGTCGAGCCGTTCAGAATTTCCTTTTTACCAGACCGATGCTCTAAAAACTCGACGAATTTTAACGCGCCTTTCCGAAAAGGTCGACCAGAATGTCATACATTTAAAAAAAATGTCTATCTAAGAATTGAAAACCTAATTTCTTTACGCCAGAAATTTTTGACACACACTTCGATACATTAAAGTGTCCGGTGCCGAATTTTCTTTTCAACATCGGCTCGGCTCAGGCATCGAATATGTTCATAGACATCGATCGAGTTTTCTTTAATCTCAGCGGACTCGCTCGCCTTACAATTTGTAACCGAACCACCACAGGCCTTAGCACCGACAAGGGGAAGGGGGAGGGGGGGGGGGGGGGGTGTCGGTTAAATTATTAATGATTCCAATTACCAGTAATACCCGGTACGCGAGGAGCCCGACTAAAGTTTCCCGTCGTTCGTTTCCGCCGGCCGATTGCCGCGGATAATCGTATGGAAGTTCGCCCCGCGCGTTGCGAAGCCGCGATTAGCATTCCGCAGGGACTCCATATACCTCGTGCCTCGTTTAAGTTTTGTATTATAAGTACCCACCTTGTTGGAACACTTGTTTCTGTGACGGTCGCACGTTTTTGCGATTTAAAACAGTGTTACGACGACGCTCTTCAACCACCCCCCCCCCCCCCCCCCCCCCCCCCTCCCCCTCCGGCCCGTTCGCAGTTCTGACCCGTCGCTCGTTGCGTGTCGTCTCAGGGCTTGGGAACTGCCGACGATGTGAGCGACGGACGGCAATCGTGACTGACGTTCGGAAACAAAGCCACGGCGAAAGTCGATTGAATTTATTCTCTGCTGCGGGCCGTGTATACGTATAGAGATCTGTACCGTTGTGTGTGCACGTAGCGATGTGTTCTCGCGGCTCGGTGAAGATTTTTCGCGACGAGGCGTAAGGCTTCTCGACACCGCGGAGCTATCCCTCTTACGCGGGGGGGTTACGTGCTCAATTTACGCGGATAAAGCATCAAGTTTATTGTCGGGCGTGCGAGAGGTTTCTTGGATGAGAAAAATATTGTGATTATCAGAATTTAGAAAAACAGAAGCAAAAAAAAAGTAGGAGAAAATAAGTAGAATCAACTCTATCGATAATAAATAAAACAACCAAAACGCAAAAACCCTAAGATTATAAACAAATAAATAATAACTCATAACAATACAAAAAGACGCTTAAACAAATTAGCATAGGCGCAGTGCGACGCACATGCGACGTTATATTACGCGTTGGGTGAATTCAATGCATTATAACATAGCACACGGAATACAGCATTTTTTATAGCAGATGACAAATAATCGCAAAGGAAATAGTAGATAATGGCGGCCGCCTTTCGATATAAGGTAAAGGACCCAGTTTCCGACACTGACCCAGTTTGTGACAGGGGTAACTCTAGCATAGTCGGCTCCCCCCACCATTTGATATGCGGCCCATGAGTAGCGCGTGTTAAGAGGGTCGCGACCTGCGACTCTTGGTCCTCCTTGTTTATCCGTATGATTTTACACGCTTAAAGCGAGAGAGCTGCGTAGACGTGTCAGAAACTGGGTCCTTTACCTCATACGAATAGGCTTTTGGTCCGTTTTTTCGAAGCTAGTTATCTCTGCCACTTCACATTTATTTTCCTTTTCCATCGAACGAACATTCTGCCAAGAGACATTGAGCCGTTTCGACAAACTCTGGAGACAACGAAAACAACAAAATCGGGGGCCTCAGTGAAACGCATAAATCCCGTCTGTTTGCCCTATCGCGCAGCCGGGAGCTACGAAATCAACTGGAAGAAAAACTGTAAGAGTTTTAAGGTCAACAGTGTGATTATCGAAGTCTCGATGATTCTACGTTTTCGAGAACGAACATAACAATTTCTGCACGAGTAGTAAACACACTGTAAGATAAACTCATCTTAGAAGTTGTCCCTCTTACGTGGGGCGTTACGTTCTTAATTCAGGCGGATAAAGCATCAACTTTATTGTCGGACATACGCGAGGTTTCTTTGATGAAAAATATTCTGATAATCAGAATTAAGAAGAAGAAGTAGAATCGATTCTATCAAAAATTCAAATATTTCAAAATTCATAAAATTCAAAAATTCAATTCAAAGAAAAACTAAGAGTTCCAAGGTCAACAGTCTGATTATCGAAGTTTCGATGACGCGTCCTCTCAAGGACAAACATAGAAATTTTTGAAAGCGTAAACAAAGAGCGTCCGTTAAACGCGATTCCACGATAATCTCATCCTAGGATATCCGAAATGAAGCATCGTTCTAAAAACGTACATCCGCGGATCTCGGTTGTGCGAATAGCGTTAAAAAAATGCCTACTGACTAAGCGGAGGGTGCGGAGCATCGTTCGGTCTCCGAGGTAACGGCTGGGGAAGTAAATTCTCGGTAACAGTCGTCGGTCGGTCGGTTCGACCTTACCGAACGCCTAACCTCTGATACATCGCTCCTCCGTGTAGTAGCGAAAGCACCCAGTGTGTTTCCGTGCCAATCCTGTACGCGCCGGTATACGTTATCGCCGCAAGCTGGCGCCAGGCGATTCCGGTACCGGGAAGTGTTTTCTTTTCAACGGTTCCTCGAAAGCGAAGACTCCGAGCGTGGATGCTCGAAAAACCATTTTTTTTCTCTTGTTCGCCGAGTCCACGTGGCTCGGCGAACTTAATTCCCCTCCGTAAATTCGATTCTCAACGACGAATTGAAAATTCATAGGTGAGAAGGGCCGCGTTGCGTAAGAGCGAAACACGGCCGAGCGCGTTGCTCGCGACCCACCGTGTGACGCGCGCTCGGACACCTCGCAACGTATAAAACCCACCACCGATTGGAAAATCCTCCCGAGCGCGCGTGTCTGTGCGTGCTAAACGGTCTCAAGGACTGGCGCAAACGATTTGAATATCGTTTGAACTCCGCTGTCCCACACTCGCGTTATTAGTCCGCACAGATATAGGACGCACATTGCCGGACGAAAAAAAAAAAAAAAAAAAATACACACACCGAGCGCGCGCTGCGTACGAGATAATCGAAAGTTTATTCATAGCCGAGAGTGATTAAGTGCAATCGACTAATATTCGACCGTCGCATTGGACACTCGCCGAGACAACGACCTATAAGACAGCCCGTTTGTTTTCTCGACCGACTTTTACATCTTACATCGGGCAAGCTTTGACGGTCGAACGATAATTAGTCGTTTAAATTTAACGTCGCCGTAAGAGTCACGTGGATGTTGTCGTTCAGTAGTTATCTTTTTTTTTCCTACTGTTTCTTTTTTTTTCGATCGTGTGTTAACCTGAACCGTTAATAGCATGCGGCTTTTTTTTTTTTGCTCGCGGGCGTTGACCAACTTCCGTCGCGAGTTATCGGGATCGCTCGAGGCATTCCGGTATAAAACGGTCGACGCTCGGGCTGTCCGCGGAAATCACTGCAACCGAGGACGTTACACTAGAGAGACTCGGCGACTTGTTGGCTCTTTCCTTCCGTCCGGTTAGTCCATAGTCGAACTTTTCAAACTATATTCTTCAAGTAGGCATGTAGTTTTTTTTTGTTTTTTTTTTTTTTTTATCGTGAGTTATAATGTTCGGATGTGATATATTTATACATAGACACTACTACTTGTGGTGGCTCGCGCGCTCGCATGAAGAATCTCCAAAAGACTTGAAATAATTGAAGCCTTGGTATGAGCCCAAGGGAACTTAGGGTCGAATTTTTAAGACGTTAGTTCGAACTTAAGATCGAAGCTTGGTCTGAACTTCATCGAGCGCTTAAGATCTATCTTGAGTTCCAAGTTCAGATCGAACTTGATTTCGTACTTAAGTTTGATCTTAAGTTCGAACTTAAGTCTGAACTCAAATTCGATTGCAGTTCGAGTTCGATCTTAAGTTCCGACTTCAGATAGATCTTAAGTACCCAATGAAGTTCGGGCCAAACTTCGACCTCAAGAGCGATCTTAAGTTCAAACTAACGTCTTAAAATTCAACCCTTAGAATAATCAAGGTCTGGGCGCCGACTTCAAGGGGTCTTAATATTCTAAGACAATCAGTCCCCCCACCTCGATCTACCGCCCGTCCCCTCTAAGGGGACCTGAAATATTTCGGGCCGAAGGGGTGACAGGTCAGGGGTCAGCTTTACCGAACGGGGAGGCTCCGTGTATCATGAAGTTGGCCTTTTTCCCTTACGATAAAGCGGAAAAGGGTCATCTTCATAAAAAGGGACTTCCCTCGGAATATGGTGAAACCGACCCCCCCCCCCCCCCCGGATTCTTGACACAGCGGTGAGACTTTTATGCATTATAGAGAGATATATGTATGCCTTCGTTTTTTTTAATTCTATGACCAGAAACTATCCACTACCCACTATCGCGAGTAACTCGGTTCCAAATCACTGACTGATTTTCCCAATAACTATATGTATGTCGTTACTCGTGTCGCAGAGCCATTGTCAGCAACAGGGATGCCTTATCGCGCCTTCTCGCTCGACTGCTCGCTTATCATCGGTCGCTCTGGTATAGCGTGAAAAAAAAAAAAAAAAATTATATAAATATCTATATATACATTTGTTCGTAGCGTCGTAAAAAGAAAATCGAGGTCGACGAAACCTTGAAGAAATAGATGGACAAAAAGGAAATCGTTGAACCGCGGAGAACTTTTGTGTGACATTGGTTTCTGACGCAAGAAGTAACGATTCGGCGCTTCCGGACGACTGAGAGTCGATAAGAAGGGATTTAATACAAAATTTAATTCGACCATTATTATTATTATTATTATTATTATTATTATTATTTAATAGTCCGAACTAGAGATGTGCCGTGACCGTCGTTTCTTGCAAGCGTCGAATGACCAAAAAATAACCGTCAATTGACGGTTTCGCCTTCGCAATCATTTGTATTTTTATTTTTTCCAATTGATTAATCAATAAAACAATATTATAAAATTAATACAAAATTAATTTTTTTTCTGTTTAACGAGATCGATACTTTGTTCATTTTTGACTCAGAACTTTTGATCAGGAATTTTGAGTTATTGTCGCCCTTGTCACAGTAAGTTCATTACGGGATTGGTCAATTGACAAATGAAAAAATTAATGGACGAAAAAAAAAATAACCGGTGACAAAGTCGGCGGCCGTCTCTTGTCCGAGCCGCATTTTTGGCTAATAGCATCGATTCAGCTTCCCCATTTTCCCCTCGAATCACGAGAACACACATACCTCGATGACGCAATTCAGTTCTGGTGCATTGCGGAAGTTTCAGTCGAAAGAAAAGCCAACGTTGTGGTAGTCGGTTGTGCTCGGCGGTTTTGCACCGGTTATAGAGTAACGGTACGTTGGACGAGAGAGGATGAGAAGAAAACTGGTAGCTGTTGCTGGTCGATAGCCGATACATTCGACGTCTCTCCTCACCGCCGACGTTACCGGTAACGACCTATGCAAATCCGCCTGCACGAACCCGGGCGATCCGTCGGACTCTCGAATAATCCTGACGGATGATGGGAGAGACGCGGATCGTCGCCAACTTCGTCGGCGTGCATACGCCTCGTAACCTTTCGATGGCACTAACTCGGTAATTTCAATACGGGGGAAAAAAACAAAAAAAAACATTATTTAGGTAGTTATCGCGCGATAACGATTTTCATACGAAATCGTTAAAACTTTGCAAATTTGTTATTCAATGAAAACATGCAAATTTGCTTCATGAAAACATGTAATTTAAAAAAAGATTATTGACCATCTAGAACGCAAGTTTTTGCGAATTTCGAAAAAGTCCTTATACATGGTGTTTCCTATTTATCTTGCAAATTTCATTACTTTCTCAATCACCGTAAATAATTCCTTCTTACGATTTCAATAATTTTTTTTTTGTACATTAGTCGGATGTTTAACGATCCTTCTCGAAAAATTGTAGGGCAATTCACCATCTAGTTACGGAGATAAAAAATAATAAAGATTGTTTTATATTGTTCCTGACGCTGGTACGACGCGCAGCAGGGGGCAGCCCCTCGCCGCGCACACCATGCGACCTATCCCCTCTACACGAATTTCCCCCTATCGCGCGACAACGCTATAAATTATATATTTTTTTTACCGCACGGGTAAATACGCCTGAAACTTAGCAATGATTCGTTTAGATACATTGTAAAAAAAAAATGGTAAATTTAATGTACCGGAAAGCTTTTATGCAGAAATTGGTACATTAAATTTAATGTACAATTATGATGAAAAATTAATTTACTTTCATAGTCAAATTAAAGTACATTACTAAAAATAAGTAGTTCCAATGTTTTTAATACACCGAACATTAATTTTTCATTATAATTGTACATTAAATTTAATATACCAGTTTTCGCATAAAAATTTCCGGTGCATTAAATTTTATAAGAATTTTGTTTATAGTGTACAAAAAAAAAGAAAAAAAATGACGGGTGAAAAGAATGCTGTCCGGCATGCGATTTACTGTGCAAACACCCCATAGGTCGCCGTGAACCAGACTCGGTGTGACTATGTTATACTTCATTGTACCGATGTCCGTGGAGCATAGCTGTTCGAAGATAATATCAGCATTTCGCCCGAGGGACTCACCTACGTGAGATCCCAACGGACGTGCCACACGCAATCCGGCTTCTGCCGATCGTGGTCCAGCAACGGCACAGCAATGGCACAGTAGCGGCTCCCGATGCACGCTCAACGAGATCTCGCTTCGACCTCGGTGACGATTCGGGTGCGGACCAATAATAATAATAATAATAATAATAATAATAATAATAATAATAATAATAATAATAATAATAATAATAATAATAATAATAATAATAATAATAATTTTTAATAATAATAATAATAATAATAATTTTTAATAATAATAATAATAATAAAATAATAACTTTTTTCCATGCATCAAGCAATGTTTCCAGATACGATTCCAAGTCTCAAATTGGATTTCCAATTCTAAAATTCGTAATAAATCAAATCTGCACAGGAGTGTCCAACGATTGGGACGTGTCCGAGCATCGGTACCGTTAGCTTAGCTCTTCGAAAATAACATCAGCAACTCGTACTAATTTCCGGACACTAATTCGTCGGTCTTTAACCAAAATGCAACAACAGAAAATAATTTAGGCTCAAACCTTACGTAACTTTTTTCCATGCATCAAATAATCGTTGCAAATACGATTCCAAGTCTCAAATTGGATTTCCAATACTTAAATTCGTAATAAATCAAATCTGCATCGGAGTGTCCAACGGTTGGGACGTGTCCGAGCATCGGTACTGTTAGCTTAGCTCTTCGAAGATAACATCAGCAACTTGTTCCAATTTCGGACACTAATTCGTCGGTCTTTTAACAAAATGCAAACAACAGAAAATAATTTAGGCTCAAACCTTACGTAACTTTTTTCCATGCATCAAATAATCGTTGCAAATACGATTCCAAGTCTCAAATTGGATTTCCAATACTTAAATTCGTAATAAATCAAATCTGCATCGGAGTGTCCAACGGTTGGGACGTGTCCGAGCATCGGTACTGTTAGCTTAGCTCTTCGAAGATAACATCAGCACTTCGCCCGAGGGACTCATCTACGCGAGATCCCCAGGGACGTGCGGCGCGCAATCCGGATTCTGCCGATCGTGGTTCAGCAACGGCGTAGCGATGGCACAGCGGCGGGTCAGTAGCGGCACTCGATGCACGCTGAACGAGGTCTCGCTGCGACCTTGGTGACGATTCGGGCTCCGCAGTCGACGCCGTCGACGACCACGACGGACCGGGACAGCCGGCGCCCGCGGTCACGCGGATTTACACGATTTGCGACACTCCGACGGTCACCAACACGCGGTGGTCTATCCACTTCCCCCTCCCCTCTCTCCCCTTTTTCTCTATCGCAATCCCTCGTTCTCTCCTCGACGCGTACCCTCGCCCGAGCCTCGCTCGCCTTCGCCGCGGCCAAGTTTAATCGAGAGGACAAGGTTGCCGGCTGGCCGTGCTCGAGGCTGAAGCTCTCTTTTCGTATATCATCCGTGAACCTGAGGCCTCGGTTCATCCTTGTAAACTACTTTCGGAAGATTTTTTTTTTCTCTCGGATGAGCATGAGACATTTTTTGGACCATCGATACGCAAGAGTTGGGGGAATGTTTGTGTATGAGGGATGGCGGGGCAAAATGGTCCATTTACTCCTCAACTTGAGATAAGAATTGTTTTTTGTGTATTGGGCAAAATTGATTGAAACAGTCCGTTTTGCCCCGATGATTGTTTGGAAGAAATATCGAACTCTTTAAAACCAGTCCGCTATTTTTCGGGCACAATTATTTTTCGTGTACTGGGAAAAATTGATTGAAACAGTCCGTTTTACCCCACCATTTAAGATTGAATTTTTCTTAATAACGGGCAAATTTTTTGTTTTCGTTAATGGTCCGTCGTGTCCCGATGATTATTATTAACAATCAATATCGAGCCCGTCAACGACGCTTGGCCTCGCCAGTGACATCGCTAAAATTACTGGCATAATAAATTGGGCGCCAATTAAATGTAAACAACGAAGTACCCAATTAGGACCCAACGAAGTACCCGAAGCGCCATCCGATAAATATGATCGATATTTATTCCGTCACTCTGCGAATAATATGGACAGAACAGTAGGAAAAATAAAATGACCTACGAATGATAAATCGGATGAACACGAAAGTCGATATTATAACGAACATGTCTCGATGAATATGACATTTTTGATTGGACACCGAGCCGTGTCACCGATGGAATTATAAGCTTCGTTCCCAGGCTGTGATACAACTGTAAATTGCTTTTCTCTACCATAAGCCCGCTCCCCCTCTCCGTTCGCTCCCCCTGGCTTAAATTAGCTCAGCCGGAACTTCTGTATTAGGTATACATACGGTGCATCTGTATATATGCACATATATGCATTTAACCGGCGACGGTAGATGAACTGAATTTCTCCATGCACGCTCCGAGAGAACTATATAAGCTCGCGTCGCAAGTTTCTGTGCGATTACACCGAGTCCGCATTCTTAATCGTCACTTAAGAGCATGTGAAACACGTTCTCAGCGTGTCTCTCGCGCTCCGCCGAGAGCGCCACTGATGCAATCTCTCTCGCGCTCCATAGTGTTTCACATGCTCTTAAGGTGATGTTAACCACCGGTAACAAAAATTGTACCGAACGCCGTTCTATCGCAGTTTGCCACTTGAAATTAATCTATGCACAACATGTTTTCCCAAGATCTATTTCGGGCTGCTTTAGAGCCACGAGCTTTTATAGAGGTTATACGACAATGTAAGCGAAATGACCTCGCTTCCACTATCGTGCACGAGGTGCCCTAATCGTAAGCGATTCTTAAGTCACGATTAATAAATACGAGCCTTGTGTACGCAAGTGAAAGCCACCTCGAGTGGATCGCAGCCCGTGTGAGATCGTGGTTGGGGGAGCCTCAGATAGGCCTCGGGAAAAGGATTTCTTATACGGCGTAACTTCGAGTGGCAAACTGCGATTAAGAATACCCGTCTGAGTGCAAAGATTTTTTTCGAAAGAATAAAGAATCAGTTGTTTCGTTCGGACGGAAGATTTTAACGTCGCCGGGGCTTTCCGCCACTTATTTGTTTCTCTTCTTAAGCTTAATCTTAAGTTTGAACTTGAATTCGAACGAAATTTAAGGTCAGACTTAAATTCGAACTTATGACCGAACTCGAAATACAATCGAATCTGAGTTCAAACTTAAGCACGAAGTCAAGTTCGAACTGAGATTCGATCTTAAATTCGAACTTCAGATAGATCTTAAGAGCATGTGAAACACAATGGAGAGCGAGTGAGACTCACTCGGAAAGGTGTTTCGCATGCTCTTAAGCACGCAATGAAGTTCTGGCCAGCCTTCGATCTCAAGAGCGATCTTGAGTTCAAACCAACTTCTTAAAACTCGACCCTGAGTGCACGGAGATTTTTCGAATGAATAAAGAATCACTTGTTTCGTCCGGACGGCAGATTTTACCGTCGCCGAGGCTTCTCGCCCCTTATTTTTTTTCTCTCTTATCCTCATCACTATTCGAACTGACCCGTAGCAACACACTGTAGACCATCCGAACTGGCCTCACGAAAACCGTACCGACCAAAGTTACTTATTTGTTTCTCGTTCGACTGCACAGCAGTCCAACGTGGTGACGGCGACTGCAGCGCCACATCGGCACAGTGTCAGCGGCTTGAGTTCACACCGGTTTGTAAACACACCGCAGGGACCCAACGCACGACGTCTATATAGTAAACCCTCAGTAACAAGTAAGCGGGCTCGGCGAAGCGGGCGAGGGGGCGAGGAATACAAAGATCTCTCTGGGAAGTGATCGACCTCGAGACTCGCTACGACCCAGCACTAACGTGAAAAGGAGGGATCGGGGAGAGGTTAGGGCACCGAGCGGGCGTGATAAAGAAAAGAATCTTTCACATTTTCGTTCCATATATAGGGAGTCTCACCACCGTGCTAGTTCTTTATTCTCTCACCTTTGTCCTATCTTGCTTATATCGCCAGTCCCACCGACAATTGCAGCCGAGAAAGGATTACAGTGAATCAAATTTTACATATTCATTTTTTGTTTTTATTAACTTACAAATAATTTTTTTTTCGTCTAACGAATTTTTTTCTATCAATGTTATCCTATCGAGTTATATAGGGAGTCTCTCGATCGTTCTAGTTCTTTATTTCTTTAACTTTGTGCTATCGTGCTTATATCGCTAGTTCCAGCGACAATAGCAGTCGAAAAAGGATTACAATGAATTACGTTTTAGATATTTGTTTCTTGATTAAAAAAAAGTCAAGTAGAATTTTTTTTTATCTAACGAAATTTTCTATAAATTTTATCCCATCGAGTTTTCCGATATTTCTCTATATTGTTAAATTTCTCGTGCAACGTTCGATCGTGCGAGCATCGGTGAATCCGTCGTGCCTGCCGCTAGTTCTTCGTGGCGTTTCGTCGGGCTCGTCCACGTGGAATGACGAACCGCCGAAGAAAAGCACGACTGGGGGAAGCAGTCGAAAGAAGAGCATGCATCCGACTCTAGCTCCGCGCGCCGGCTGACTCACGAAGAGTTTCAAGACCGAAGAAAGAAATGGTTTCTCAGCGTCGTTATTTTTATTATTTTTTTTTTTCGGACCGAGCACTCCCTCGTTCCTCGACGGGCTAATCTCGCTCTCGAAAACTCCGATTCGTAGAAACTCACGAGAGATAGAGGCAAAAATTCTCGAGTGACGTTAAATCGAAGAGGCAAATCCCGGTCCGTACAGGAGGCGCACCTGCATTTGATAAGCCGAACCTTTCGCCGGAGAATTCTCTCCCTCCTCTCGAGACAACGTATCGAACGAATCCTTTTTCGTATTCACCCCGTATATCTCGGGATCTCGCCGAGTACACTCGAATAAAATTCGTCTCGAGATTCGAGACATGGACAGGCAGCACGTAGTAAATATGCCAAAAGGTAATAATGCTGTTACATATGTATATAACGTATACATATATGTAGTATAGATATTATCTATATATATATATAGAAGAAAAATATGCTTGAGATTGAGAGTGTGCCCTAGCCGGTGTATTGTTGACTGCCAAGAGGCCAGAGACGACCTTGACGTCGACTCGTCGCTCGCGCCCGACGCGCCGAATACTTCGCAAAGTTTATGCAATAAACGGCCACGAATAAAAACCGACGGATTCACAACGTATATGAGGTAAATGTCCCAATGCGGACGGTTAAGAGCATCCCCAGATTCCAGCAGTTATTATAACTGGTCAGGAAATTTTTTCTTGAACCCGATTTCAAGCTAATAGTTTCTAGTTTCGAAAAGACATCGATAAATTACAACAACAAAAAAATGCATCGTTTTTGAATTGCGGAAGAAAATATCAAGAGAAATAGAAAATACAATGTCCATTCGGACATTGTATGTCCCGATCTTTCGGACAATCATAGATTTCGAGAATTCTGACGTACGAACTAAAATAGTTCATATTGTCTAAAAGAATTTCTTTGCCATTTATTGATGAAATCAATGAAAAAATTATATTTACACGGAACAATACTGAAGATAAGCTACGTAGAAAGCTGGCGTACGTAACTTCCTCGAACCCAATCGACCCAATCTTCTCCGATGATTGGGTCGCGTATCTAGTGACGCTTGTACCAATTTCCGAACACTGTATCGTCGGTCTTTTGACAAAATGCAACAATGCAAGATTTAAGCAAAATAATTTACGCCTGAACCTTGTTACCTAATTCGTTGACTTAATGTGCATACACTTTTTTCTATGCATTTGTACTACGATTACGACCAAATTTAATTTCTAATACCTAAATTCGTAATAAATAAAATCTGCGTAGAAGTATCTCACGAGCGGGACGTGTCCGAGCATTGCTAAGAAACCTTAACGCACAGCGATGAGTTTAATAGCGAGTGAAAGTCGTACGATAAATTTTGAGCCTGCGTGAAAAAGTTTTGTTGTAATTTCACTTTGTTTTCATCGACAATCGATTATCGATCAAACTTGGAGAAACTGCCGCTCGGCGGCGTGCCAGGCGGTAACGAAGTCGCCGTCGCGAGCTCGCCACCGGGCGCGGACCGGGGAATTGCCTGTACGTACGAAACGTAATTACATCGAGCCAAGCAGCGTTGGCTCGCCGGCTCCCAGACGACTTCATTCCGTTTTGAACTTCGAGCGTAATGCACCAATATATATTCGGTATGTTTGTTTGGTTAGGTCGCTAAAACTCCGGCGATATTAGCACGGCGACCAGCCGTGCTACCAGCCGGGTGACCAGCCGGGAGTCCGACGGACGCGCGGGAGAGACGAGGGTTATGTGCGGAGCGCTCAGTCGGTATGTAGGCTGCACGGGCGAGGTGAAAGAGAGAAAGCTCACAAGCGAAGCGCACGGTTTATATTCCGTTCGTAGACCTGCATATTAAAAGCTTCGCTGACTCTATATATATATATATATACACACACACACACAGTTGTATGTGTATACGCATGTGTGCTGTACTACACTGTCGGAAAAGGAATCGATATTCCTTTTTCCAAGACACCACATCGCGCCTTACTCTCTGTTCTGTATTATTATTATTATCTTTTTTTTTTCTTCTATATATACGTCGTTCCGTAGATATAATGATACGTTTCGCGGCACTCGTCCCTCGATATACTCGTTGCAGTGGCTTCGTTTTAGTTTCCAATGCCCAGTGCCGAGGAATAAAAAGATTGAGAGAACATTTTATGAATTGCAGAGTAAAATATAACGACCAGTGGTCGCTCTATATTCGAGCTGTCCTCGGAACGTCAAGATAGGAGATAAAAAATATTGAGTGTCGCGGGATAGATAGTTTCGTGGAATAAAGTATCGATGGGTTATTTCGCGATAAAAAAAATAGCGTTTATTTAAAAAGGGTGATCGTGTATGGGTGACGATATATGGAGTTATTAGCGCATAAAATTTATCGAGAGACGAGAGATGGTAAGTCGTGCCGTAAGGACGAACTCGTCTCTACACGTCTCTATACGAGTTACGTTCTTTTTATTATTAACTCGTCGGTATCTGCCTATATACCATATGTATTATACATTGTAACGACCGAGCGAATGAATAACGCGCCTATTTGGTTTTGAGGCGTATATTATTAATAATGATAAACGTTAATTATCCCGATCACGTAATGTCACACGGCTGATCGCTTTGAAGGTCTCGTTCCAGACTCTCTGACATAACAATCGTACTTGTATCAATCGTCCGTTCGTTCGTCTCTTGTCAAACCTAACCAATATCGTGTACCTCAACGAATTCCCGCCACATATTCGTTTCAATATATATATATATATATATATGGTCCGCAATGAAAATAGTTATCAGCGCAAAAAAGGCTCTCATAGTCATATGCGCCAGGATTAATGATGATGATAACTGTGTTCGAAGATGTACTGGCGCGATACGGTGACGCAGAAGCACGAATAGATGCGACACGTTTGTCATCCTTCCTCGCTCGGCATTAGCGCAGGGAGTAGTCGAGGGCACGGTGAATGCGGCCGAGTAGGCGAGAGAGACACTTACGGGGAGTCCGCGCGAGATCGAGATCGATCACGTACACGCTCGTGAGATCGCACAGGGTGACAACAACGAGCCCTGAACTCCGGATAGTGCGAATGGTATTCACAGCGAGTCTCTCTCGCCTTGCGCGAAGCAACGAGTTTCAATGTAAATTCTCCCACACGTATATTCCGTAGGGAATCGAAGCCACCGTTATCGCCTTACCCTTGGCGAAACGACCTACCGCGTGGAGGAGGTGTAGGCGCGAGGGGCGCGAAATCTCTCTATTTCATCTCGTCGGCTGTACTCGCTTATCTATTACAGGGACGAAAACGTATATTCGAACTGTTCCTTGTCGACTGTGTGCGGCGTATGTTCGAACTCGTCATAACGAAATAAACTGAAATGACTGGAATTGCCGCGGATGTTGGGCGGGGTTTTTGAGAGCCCAAATGCATTTTTTTGTTTTATTTATTTTTTTCATTGTATGTATTGTAACGGATATAGAGATGACGATTGACTGAGGTGCACGATATTACATAGACGACTGGAATAGCTCGGTATGAAAAATTACGAACGTACGAATTATCTCTGCATCGATAAAAAAATATTGTTGATTTCGCTCGGTCCTAACAATATGCTAGCAGGTTGTTGCGGCTTGGGCGCTTCGCGCTCTCGCTGTGGACTGTGGAACTTAGAAACCGGAAATTGGGGTTTTGGGAGATTTACCGGAAAAACGCCACTTCCGGTCCGGAAATTCCAGTTTTGTTTGAAAATCTCAACGTCAGTTCGTGTTTGAAAATCTCATTTTCCAACCGGAAGTGACGTTATACCGAAAATACATCACTTCTGGATTGAACATTTCTTTTTCCGACCGGAAGTTGCTTCATACCGAAAATACGTCACTTCCGGTTTGACAATCTCATTATTCGACCGGAAGTGGAGTCGTACCGAGAAGACGACACTTCCGGTCGAAAAATGAGATTTTCAAACCGGAGGTGAGGTACTTCCGGTCAAAAAACTATTCTTTTTTGCACATGACGATAGTGCACGGCGCTGTTGGTGCACCGCATTATTGTCCATGACGTTGACGCGAATACGTTGTTTCGCGACCTACAGGTAAACAAATTACGAACGAAAAAAAAAACCCCTTTCGTTATTGTAAACCAAACAATTGTATTATTTCGAAGTAAAACGTGCACAAATGACTGCGCGCCCTACGCTCTCTCGTAGCTCGTTTGTTTTCCTATCTTCGAGATCGGTGCGGTTGCACGTGCACGAGTTCGATATCGCCATCGGATCGTCGGTGCTGCCGCCGCCGAGGAAGCGTGTGCGAGCCGCGAGAGATGATTCATGCCAGACTGTCACGATGTATCGTTTTTATCTCTAAAAAGTATTATACTCTCTACCATGCGGCTCTGCGCCTCGCTCACAAACAAACACACACACACACACACACCATCCACATCTATCCATATCTCGACGA
The DNA here is from genome assembly GCA_958510785.1 of Exephanes ischioxanthus. Taxonomy (NCBI): domain Eukaryota; kingdom Metazoa; phylum Arthropoda; class Insecta; order Hymenoptera; family Ichneumonidae; genus Exephanes; species Exephanes ischioxanthus. The sequence continues at coordinate 4,995,212 of OY294016.1, forward strand.
GCAAGAAGCAAAAGGGCGTAACCCGCTTAGTTTCCCATGCCAAACGGCGTTCGATTCGCCCTTCTCTTTCTCCGCGGTCGAAACACACAAGCGTCTATCTCGCGCATTCAGGACTCGGCAATACCGTCGAGTGTTTTGTGTAGCGTAGGCCATGTAACGATTCGCCCACGGGAGTCCCCGCGGCAGATAGACGGTCGTGGGTGTTTTTCCACGGGTTCGCAGTCGGGGCGAGGACGGTGGCGAGCGAAGAGCGCGACTGAAGTTAGGTTACGGACAAGGAGCTCCGAGAGAGCGAGAGACGCGGACGGAGGGGCGGTTAGCCATTCGCCCGAGCGGGGCAGGTGCGTGTTCCACGCCGCCTCGTAAGGCGGCGGCGGCGGAGAGAGAGCTTCGATGTGTATCGATTTGACTCGGGAGTAGTCGGGACGTGCGAGAGCCTTACGCCGGACTGGCGAACGTGTCCGACGATTTTAGTAGCGCCGGCCTGCCTGCCCGCCAACCTCTGCCGATCCTCAATCTCCATTCCGGCTTTCTCCTTCGCGCGATAGACCTTGCGGTTATCGGTCAATCGAGCTGGAAATTAACTGCTCGTCGGCGAGTCAACAGAAGCCAAAAATAGATTCGAACCGCGCGCGAGAGCCTGTACCTGTGCAGACTGGGAACATCGTTCGTTGAATGTACACTGTAGAAATGACGGCACGTAAATCGGATGTCCTCGTGATGTAACGCGCTTTATCTATTTATTCTTTTTTTTTTTCTCATACCCAGTTGCGTCTCGTAACTAAACTACCGGCGTTTAGATACGGAGGTGAATATAATGAGAGAGGAAAAATGAAAAGCTCACACGATTAAGTCGGAGAGCGACACGACGATGAACAAATGTTTGCTTCTTCGTAAACAACCATCGTTGTCTGTAGAATATTTTATTCTCGCAGACGTAACATGGCGTTTCAGGTACGAACGTGGAATATACGTCCCGATGTTCCATGGGTTATCATTATTGATATTATTATTATGGCGATGATTATGGTATTGACAATTTATTAATGAATTCCTTTTACAGACATATAAAAATGAAACATTTCAATCACATCGCAAACTCATGTGTGGTCACATGGGGGTTCTCTTCGAGTTTCAAAGCAAATAGAAAATTAAATTAATAACAATAGTTACAAATCAATAATAACTTATTGATTTGTAACTATTGTTACAAATTCACCTAACGGTAAATTACGTTGGGTTAAATTAATTACAAAATGAACAAAAAATTATGATTATGATTATGATTATGATTATGATTATGATTATGATTATGATTATGATTATGATTATGATTATGATTATGATTATGATTATGATTATGATTATGATTATGATTATGATTATGATTATGATTATGATTATGATTATGATTATGATTATGATTATGATTATGATTATGATTATGATTATGATTATGATTATGATTATGATTATGATTATGATTATGATTATGATTATGATTATGATTATGATTATGATTATGATTATGATTATGATTATGATTATGATTATGATTATGATTATGATTATGATTATGATTATGATTATGATTATGATTATGATTATGATTACGCTTTGTAAACGACGAGCGTTGTCTGCAATCGAATTAGTTTTCAGAAAGGCCTAATTCGTTCGGCAGTTATAAACTCCCGGGTAGCGACGTTTTATTTAAAGCATATTTACGTTTTGCACTTTTGCGCGGGAGAATTCGAAGCGAACGGGGTATCGACTTTAGAAAAAGAAAAACCAGTGTACCATACACCGAGTCCACGTCGACGAAGCGCCCTCACAGGTTCATCGCCCCATCAGGTAGAGCCCGCGACGTAAGGTATCGTAGACGTGGCGTCGAGCCACGCAGATAGAGAATCGCCGAGACCCCCTGGAGCCACACGCACGTTCCTGATAATAATTCTTCGCCACTTATATACCGTCTCATTCTCATCGCCCCCCCCCCCCCCCCCTCCCCCCCCCTTCCCCACTTGCAATCTCTTTCGCTCACTCGGCGAGCCATTGTGATCGATATATTCATATTTAGTGTTTGATACGACGAAACAAATGAGCTTCCCTTTCTCAATTTCTCCTTAACTTCTCATAATCCACTTGTTTATATGTTTTTGTTATAATTGTTAAGTATAGTTGACTCTGTGGCGATTTTGGAATTCGAGGAATTTCATATAATTAGCGTGCACTCTCGTCTTACCAATGTGAGTTCCAGAATATTTTATGTCCCACAAAATACATGCTGTTGAAATTTTGAGCGGCCACGTTGGTTTTCGCGACAATTTGTAATATTCGATTTTCTTAATTTCTCGAACGTTTTCAACCGAAACTCAATTGCAGGCCGAAGCGTTCATGGCTGGTATTACAGTCCTGTAAAATTTGAAGCACACGAATAGCGTTAATGACGTAAAGTTCGGCAGCCCGGAATATTAACAATAAAAAAGAAAGAAGAAGGGAGCAGAGAGTTAAGAAAAGTACACAAAAGCGATAAGTTAATTAATGATTCTCGTAACACGGTTATGATGTGTAGAACTGACGGTCGCCAACCAACACCCGTACAATTCACAAGCCCAAGACTGCAAATTATAAGCATGGGAAGAACCATTTTACTTAAGGCATTAATTACTACAATCAATATAACGTACGGCATTGGTGTCTATGCACGGTAAAATAAGGAAATATATATACAATATAATATATATAACTACGAATTGTTAATTGACAGGTTTAAGGAATGTAAAAACAAGGAATACTGAAGGAAGTCCGCATCTTGGACGGAAACGTATATAAAAAATGTGGAGTAAAGATCTCGTTCACGTAATTCGCCCAACAACATCCGGGGTCGGTCCGGCTGTAAACGACTTTACAAAAACAATTGTTTATTTACTTATTTACTAGAATATTAAAATACGTAAATCAATTAATCAATTTATATATATATATATATATATATATATATTTATTTATTTATTTTTAATGGCTCACTTGTGTGCTGGGCTAATTTATTTTCCTGAAAGCCGGTACTGACAAAGGAAGCTAATGGGCAACGAGGCGTATTATAAAATGTATAGTACAAGGGAGAAAAGAAGAAGCGCTCGTTCCGCTTGGCGGGAGATTAAAGGAGCTTCCGACGGTGTCTGGGTTTTTTTTTTCTTATATCTTAATATTTCTCAACGCCAGCGTGGGAAGAAACTAATTGAAGTTTCGATTAATTTATCAATGCCCGTAAATTAAAAACCGATTATTAAAATGGGAAAATAGTTGGAAGTTAGGGAATAAAATTTAATGCAGAAGGGATGTGGCGAGGTTGTGGAAGACGAAGCTCACATAGCTCACATAGCCCGTACGTTCGCTATCCTCTAATCGCGTCTCCGTTCATCGCCGGCCGAGCAAGCTAGTTCGGCCCGGCGTGGACGCTACCGACGAACCTCGGCCTCTCTTTCCACCCCTCGCCCGTCCCGCTTTCTTCCCGTACGTGTGTTAGCCACACATCTACGTGTATACCGTGCCAGTACGTACGCGTGTAGCCGAGCGAGACGTAGTCTGCTCGTACGTCTGCGGGCGAGTCGCAAACACCACCTGTAGTTAAAGGCTACGGTCGAGGGTTTATATTTAGAAATGGCGAACTCCCCCACGCTCCCAGGGCTCCTAGGGCTGACATCAACTTCTTCGGCATTTTTTAAATTATTTTATTACTATTATTTATTTATTTATTTATTTATTTATTTATTTACGGGATGAACCCTTTTAATTTACGATTTAAATTAATTCTCTTTTTCATAAACTTTGTTGCGAGACCACAATATTGACTAGGGATATGATTTCGAATAGAGCTATTATTATTATCATTAAAGACGAAGAGCTGCTTTTATGTTGACCCTGATTACCCGCGAATTCGTCGGGACGCGCTAATTTATATGGAAATTATTTTTATCCACGATAATCGATTGTTAATTTTTATGAATGCTACACGTATTGAACGCTGGCGTCGCTTCTTTCATCTCGCCTCTTCCGCCTGCAGGCGAGTAGCAAACACCGCCTGTAGTTGAAAGCTACGGTCGAGAGTTTAAATTTATAAATGGCAAATTTTTCTTCGTTATTTTTCACATTTTTATTATTATTTTTTTAAATAAACGAACGATATTATTGTGACCCTGATCACCCCGCGAATTTCTCGGGACTCCCGATTTACATGGAAATTATTTTTATCCATGATAATTAATTAATAAACTTTTGTCGAACGGTACAGGCATTTAAAGCTGGTATTGTTTCTTTCATTTTGCATCTTACGTCTACAGGCGAGTAGCAAACATCACTTGTAGTTAAAGGTTACCGTCGAGGGTTTATATCTATAAATAGCAAGCCCCCGCACGCTCCCACGGCTCCTAGGGCTGCCACCAATTTCTCTGTTATGTTTAAAATTATTATTATTATTATTACTATTTTTTTTTTTACTAACGGGTGATATTATTATGACCCTGGTTACCCCGCGAATCGTCGGGCCTCGCCAATTTATATGGAAATTATTTTTATTCATGATCAGTGATAAACTTCTTGCCAGCTGTTTAACAGGTATTCTTCCTTTCATATTGCATCGGTCCTCAAGGGGGAAATCCCAGGACTTAATAAATTCCATCTATCTGTCTATCTCTATATTTTGCTTCTTAAGTCTGCAGGCGAGTAGCAAACACCACCTGTAGTTAAATCTGCCGTCGAGGGTTTATATTTAGAAATGGCAAAGCCCCCAATTTTCTTAGGGCTGCAATCAACGTCTTGTTCGTTATTTAAAATTGTTTAATTATTTTTCTTAAACACGAACCGATGAAATTAACGTGAACCTCGTTACCCCGCGAATTTCTTAGGTCTCGCCAATTTATATGGAAATTATTTTTATTCATGATCATTGATAAACTTTATGATCAACGGTACAGATATTTAACAGGTATTCTCACTTTCATTTTGCTTCTTAAGTCTGCTGACGAGAAGCAAACACCACCTGTAGTTAAAGGCTGCCCTCGAGGCTTTATATTTAGAAATAGCAAAGCACCCAATTTTCCTAGGGCTGTAGTCAACGTCTTCTTCGTTATTTAAAATTGTTTAATTTTTTTCTTAAAGACGAATGGATGAAACTAACGTGACCCGGATTACCCCCGAATTTTCCGGGACTCGCCAATTTCTATGGAAATTATTTTTGTTCATGATAATTGACAAAGTTTTTGATGAATAGAACAGGTATTTAACGCTGCTGTTGTTTCTTTGATTTTGCAGGCTGTGCTCGCTGACACTGTCGAGGCTCGTGACACTCCGGCCTCTCGGATCCGATCTCGCTTCCATCAGCATAGCCGTGAAGATGCAGAGCTCCAAGAGGACACTGCGCTCGAACGAGATGGCGGTACCCTCGGGCGGAATGCTCGACACCGAATTGGAGCTACAGTTCGCACTCCAGTATCCTCACTTTCTCAAGCGCGACGGTAACAAGCTGCTGATACTCCTGCAGAAACGAAAGAGATACAAGAATCGCACGATGCTCGGTTACAAGACACTCGCCGAGGGTGTCATCAACATGGCCCAGGTGCGTCTCCTGAACATTCATTTTCGACGGAATTTTTCGAGCAATGGATTTTTTATTTTCTATACGAGGAGTCAGATATCCCTGGAATGCACACTTTTTTTATGACTGAACCTTTTTTTTTATTTACTAGAAAATATTTGTTACCAAATAAGTCCCTACATTTTTTCCTAAGAAAACGTCCCTCCATTTTTTCCTAAGAAAACGTCCCTACATTTTTTCCTAAGGAAACTTCCCGACATTTTTCCCTAAAAAATATGCCTAAAATATGTCCATAATTTTTTTTTTCCTAAAAAAAACGTTCTCACATTCTTTCCTAAAAACGGTCCCACATTCTTTCCTAAAAAAGTCCCTACATTCTTTCCTAAAAAAACGTCCCTACATTGTTCCCTAAAAAAACCTCCCTATATTTTTTCTTAAAAAAAACCTGTATATTTTTTTCCGAATGAAACGTGAACAGGTAATAATTTGGGATCTGCGCGATACGGTCTGGACGTTGATATTCTCTACGGAGGTGTGCATTCGAAGGACTTAATTATCGACGAATTTACCCGTACAAATGTCAGAGTTTAATTGAATCGTCGTTCTTGATTCTGGGTTCTATGAATTAACTGCAAAGTCTAACCCCGCAGGTTCTCCAGAAACAGATGGACCTGGAGCTAGAGCTAGTTTCCGACAAGGCTGAGAAATACGGCGGTCACTCGGTCGTCCTGGCCCGCGTGAGCGTCTTCGCACTGAGCTCCCAGCCCGTCGACCACGACAAGAGACTGATGAACGACCCGAGCGAAAGACTGTGCCCCGAATTCAGCGACGAGGAGGAAGAGTTCAGCTCCGAGGGCGAGGCAGAGGGCAGCGACAGCGAACCGACCCTCGAAGTTCACAGGCGAAAGAGTCGCGCAAAAATTCCTACGAACGCGAGGGTAACTTTCGACCGAATGAATTTTGTCCCACCGGGCATTATACTTGTCCCGAGCAAGGACGAAACAACCGCATTGCATGCGCGACTAAAACTCTCTCCGCAACTCTCTTTCAGCAAAGAAATTTGAAGCAAAAGTTTATCGCTCTTCTCAAGCGGTTCAGGGTCTCCGAGGAGTTGGAGCACGATCAGGAGGAAATTGGACAAAAACTTTCGGGTAAATTAATTGCCGCGTTATACGAACGGTCAAAATAAATCATAGCTGGGCAGTATTTTAAATACATGATATATCTTAATTATCTCAAGTACGTGGTTTAAATGCTCAAGTACTTGGGCTAATTAGGTATAAAATAGAAAATATTTTTAGACCCGCCTCCACATTTGAATCCGGAACAGAAAAGAATAAAAGTGTTATGGAATTTCTTTGAAAAATTTCATTGATAAATGCCGAATTGCAGATGTGAAAGAAGTATCGAATTCTTATGTACAATCCTTTATAATGACAAATTTTCATGTCAAGTTAAAATTACAAAGTCGACTCATTAGATAAAGATTTGAAAAAAAGAATATTTCAGATTCCGATTGTTAAATGTGAAATGTGAAATAAATTTCAAATTTCATATATAAAAAAAAATCTTAAATCTGTAATGCAAAGAACATAAAGAATGGCAAAAATGAAAAAGTGTCCGATGTTAAAAAATATCGGACGTCAAACTAAAGAAAAAAGTTTAATGCCAAAATAACGACAAATGTCGATTGTGAAAAAAATCTACTGTCAAGTATGACAAAAAATGTGAAAAGTGCAATTTAATGAGAAAAATAAAATTGAAATTTCTTTGACTTTTACAATTCATTTAGGGAAGTACTTATCAATGCATTTTAAGTACCAAAAGTATTTTGTATTTTGAGTATTCTTTAGTATTTTGTCCAACTCTGAATTAAATCCGAGCGAGGAATTCTCGTGAAACTTTTTTTTTTTCAATTTCATTAATAAAATTTTGTTTTCTTTGAAAATTATAAGCAGGTGGCGATATGGAGATCGAGGAGCTTTTCGACGAGTTGGAGGATCTCTCCGACAGCGGTCCCGAGCTCGACACGATGTCGGTGAGCAGCACGCCAAAGCCATCGCTACGACCGTTCTTCAGCTCCAGTCGTTCCCTCCTGGCACCGCCGAACGCCGGTGAGTATTCGTTTACGAGCCTCTACCGCTCGTATCTACATACATATACATATTCGTAGTCTTTGAAAGGCACGTTGAAGGCCGAGCTATTATCGATCATTCGTTACTTTAATATTTTCTTTTAGTTTCTCGTATTATCCCGATATATACATTATGCCACGGAGACATTCGCGTGCTCACGCGAACTTACCGAGGTGGACGTTAACACGAGTGTCCCATAATATATATATATATATATATACATATAATTATACATTGTTTTATGTCAGGCTTGCCGCTCCCCGTTTTGTTCGCACATTGTAAACACGATCGATCTATTGCCTCGATCGACGACGATTCACGCCTCAATTTTCGATTGTCGTAAAAAACAGAAAAGAATAGAAAGAGTGTTGCGACTTGTACACGAAAATTTTGCCGATAAAATGAGAATATTATAACGTTCTTATTTTTAACTAAGTGAAAGTCTGGTGGGTTGGCTTTGCACTGTTGCATGGTACGATTCGATAGTAGTTACCAGAGAGGAGACCGGCAGCAACGCTACGACGACGATAAGCCCGTCGCCGATGGGACAGCCGGTCAAAGAGAAATCACGAGTAGGACACACGACCCCAGGTACGTAAAGTAAATTACAAAAATCTCATTTTTTTTTTCAATTTTTTTTTTCTCTCACCATGCAAGATCTTCGATAGCCGGAGCCAAAGCTCTCTTCTTCTTCCTCCTCTTACTACCTTGCTGCCAGGTGTGATGAAATATGTGTTTTTTTTTTAATACGCTCGAACAAACGAATTCACGAGTACGTTGGTTTCGTTAACGGAATGCTGGACCCGTTTTTAACTTCTTGCTTACCTTTTTTTACCGAGGGAATGAAGCGATTTCTTAGGTACAATTTATTATTAATATGCTACGCATATGCTTCCGATCGTGCAGGACTATAAATTCGACATAAACGCTTCGGTGTGTAGTCGAATTTTCATTAAAAACTAAATGAAATATTGTAATGAAATATTTTAAATTTCATGCTTCACCGAAATATTTCTACGAATGTTCCGGGTTTATGCAGGTGTGTATATGCGCGTGTATATCACGTGTCGATGAAATGTTTAAGAAAACATTTCAATGTAAGATTTATGAGGGTTCAAAAAAATATTGAAATATACGAGAAGTTTCGTATAATCTGAATCCAGAATATTTTTATATCCTACAAAATAGATGCCGTGTAAATTTGCAATGGCCATATCGGTTTTCGCCACAATCCGTAATACTCGATTTTCTTAATTTCTTGGACGTTTTCAACCGAAACTCAAGTGCACGCCGAAGCGTCTGTGGCTATTATTACAGTTCTTTAAAATTTCAAACACACGAATAGCACATTAATGATGTAAAATCGATTCTACAAGATCGACCACTCCGTCGGCAAAACAGGAAGGCCCAGCAGCCCCTTATAACACGTTACATTCGATTACGAGACTCGATTTGAACAGCATGTGTCTCGAGCCTTTTTGCAACGAAATTTTTAACGATCGAAAGATCAGCACATATATTCGACCGTTCCCAGCATCTGTGTTGATACTTCGCCCCTGTAAAATCGCAGTTACACGAGCACATATGAATTTTTTTTTCCTCCAACACGACACCAAGCATGATAACGAAACTGCGTCACGAGCTAACGATGTTATTATTTAACGATACGATCTTCGGTGTTTCATCTAATTTTAGAAACGTCCGAAGAGGCGTGTTCGCGCGGAACGTTCAATTCTCGCGACGAGCATTACTCATCGCGATTATTATCGTAACTATTTTTTTTATTTTTATTTTTTCCCCAATACATTTTTATTACGAGTAGTAAACATTTTTTTTTTAGATTGGAGACGAAACTCCAGCGCTTGAGAGAACCGCGTGCTTCGAAACGACGGCGGCCCCGTGCAATCCACCTATGTCTATCTATCTATCATAGCTTATATACACTTGTATGTCTACACTTGCATTTGGCAACGCGCCGTGTCTCTCGATGCGCTGTAAGAATTAAGCTTGATTTATTTGCGAGACCTCGGGAGTATTGTGGAATACGAATGTATACATATCTGTAGACACACACACACACACACACACACAGTTTCGTTCTCCATTTGGCGAGAACAACCCGTTAAAGTTCTAGGTCAGCGGATATAGCGGGAAGACATAACAATATTACACACGTGAAACTCTTGTACGACTATCTTCACGATGAAAGAATTATCGAAATAGGTTTTCCGTCGTTATTGTTAGAGATTGGACCGAATAAAAAAAACAAAAAAAAACATTAATATATTCACGTAAGGTTTAATCGATTTCGGCTACTTTGATCAGTTTCCGACTCCAATAAAATTCAATGATATTTTTGCCCGAAGAAAAATTTCGAGAACAACCCGGACAAGTTCTAGTCATTTTAATTCGAAATAATTTTAATTCCCTCGAGGTGAACGGATATAGCGGGAAGACATAACAATATTAGACACGTGAAACTCTTGTACGATCTCTTTTCATGATAGAAGAATTAATGAAGAAGGTTTTCCTTCGTTATTGTTATACACTGATCGAAAAAAAAAACCCCAAATATACTGACAATATACATATCGATCTTCGCAACTTCTATCAGTTTCCGACTCCAAATTAAATTCAACCATATTTCCACAAAAAAAAGCTCGAAAACAATCCGTTAAAGTTCTAGGTCAGCGTTATATAGCGTGTTATAACAGCGGATATGACTCTAACGAGTTGTTTTCGAGATTTTTTTACATAACAATAAGACGTAGCAATATTACACATAATATAACATTTATTACACATTTATAAACATTTATTAATTACAACATTAAATACATGAAACTCTTATACTCTTTTCGCAATGGAAGAATTATCGAAATATGTTTTCCTTCGTTATTGTTATACACTGGACCGACTTAAAAAAAAAAAAAAAATACCAACATAAGATCTAGTCGACATCCGCGCCTTGCATTACTTTGTAGCTCCAAAAAAAATTCCACCACACTTCACAAAAAAAAAATAAACAAAATCTCCATCGACTCTTCCCCGGCAATAAATTTACACGCTCGACCATGTACGCGGGATTCAATGTAAGCTGTAGTAAGAACAACATCAAAAAAATAAATTCTTGCCAGCCGAAGATGATGTAGTTCTTTTTTATTTCTCGTGTACAGATTTTGTAAAAAAGCACTGTTTGTCGCTGCATGCTTTCTCCGTACTGTCTTGTTTACCCCAAATTCAACTTCATTATCTTCCCAGACTCTAACGTTGTTTTGTACTCGAAAAGAAATATTACTTGTGTCGTGTTCGTGTGTATAAACGTGTGTGTGTGTCTTTTATTCTCTGCTCCACCGTGTGTCTGTAAATGGCCTTATAACATGTTCTTTCATCTTGTCCAACTGAAGTCTCTATCTATCTACTCATAATACGTACGTATTCTCTTTCGCTCTATGAATTGTGATTGTTTTTTAATTTTCGTCGTTTGTTAATTATCGTTTGTAAAAAAAAAAAAAAAAAAAAAAAAAAAAAAAAAAAAAAAAAAAAAAAAACAGTTGTGTAAGTAATTTCGACGCTTTTTCCGATCTGTCGTTCTGTCTCTCTGATTCAGCTGTACATGTGCGCCAGGATAAAAAAAATGATGGGAAGAGATTCGCCACAAGTGTTCTCTAGGCCGTGTATTGGATCGAGCTATTCACGAAGACGTTTCGATAAAAATTTAACTGTGTACAACGCTCTTTCCAGCGATCGCCCAGATTGACTGACTGACCTCTTTTATGCAAATCGAGTTCTAACTTTGATTAAAAAAAAAATTTCAGAGCGCGGAGCCGACCGGCAGAGCGACGACAGCTCGAGGAGAGCCGACAGCGATTCGCATCCGGAGAACTGGACCGACCACGAGGCGAACGACGCGCCGAGTACGATGGCCGGATCGCCGCCCAAGTCCGAGCAGCAGCAGCACAACAAGAACGAGAACACCGACAGGAGGAGCAAACTCTTCGCCAGAGATCGGGGAACCCCCGGAAGCAACAAGTCGAAGAAGCACAGTCTCAGCGTCGACTTGAAACCGTCCCCGGATCTCAACAACTCCGAGGTTGTTCAGCAAAGCTTCTTATGTTCCTCGATAGTTTGCACATGTGTGCACATATGTGAGGCTTTCTCTTTCACGTCAGCCACTTTTCTTCGACCCTCTTCGATCTGCTCCATAATTGGACACATTTTAGTTTCACTTGAATGTATGGTTTGGGAATGTTTTCAGATTTTTTTAATCCAGCCATTTAGAAGATGCGTTTTTTTTTCAAATGCATACTTCTTGAAAGGGTCAAGTCGGTCAAAAAGGGTCTAACGAGAAAAGAGTTATTTTTGTTCATTAAGTAATCACTTAATTTAATATTTTTGTTAGTATTGCGAAGGTTATTTTTAGCAGAAAGGCATGAATATAATATTTTTTCATGCAATGCGACACCTTCGATTTGGCTACAAGGTTTTTAGGGCATTCGGTGGTGTGCGAAGAATTTACAAAAAAAAAAAATCGCAAAGTGGAACTCGACGTAGCTGCTAAGAAAAAGAATATATTATTGATAATTTAATTATTTATATTCTCTCGGTAAATACGTTCAGTGCCGCACTGTCGATGTTCTTTTAGGTTTATCCTATTTCACCGACTACTCTAAAAAATTGGCAGCCAAATCGAAGGTGTCGCATTGCGCGAAAAAAATATAATTGTCGTTTCTTTCTGCTACAAATAGTCTTTGCAATACGAACAAAAACATTAGATTGATTAATTGATTAAATTAATTTAATAGTCAATGAATGAAGATAGCTCTTTTGTAGTTACATCTTTTCTGCTCGACTTATCTCTTTCGAGATACAATAATTAAAAAAAAAACGTATCTCCTAAATGGATGGATTAAGAAGTCTTAAAAAAATGCCCAAAGGGCACTTTGAAGTGATACCAAAATGTGGTCAATTATGGGATAGATCTGAGAGGGTACAAAAAAGTAGCTGAGTTGACAGAGAATGCCTCATGTAAGTACGACGTTCGATCACCGGAAAGATGCTTACGTATGGACAAATTTCAGCCAAGGAAAGCACTCGTGGAGCAGCTGGCTCGCGTTTTGCCGGACGACAGTCTACCGGAGGCGGTGTCCCTGATCTCCTTGGCGGACCCGGGCGGCGCGGTACTTGCGGCGAGACTCCAAGAGCGCAATCTGAGGGTTCTGACGACCGCCTCGCCGGCGGACATTCGCGCGACCTTCACGTGTCTGGTCGCGCGGATACAAAAATTGTAAAAAAAAAAAATTCTAACGATGAACATCAATCGATAATTATCGAAGGTAATTTTGCAGATCCGATGAAGCTTACTCGTGAATTTTTTGTCCTCTCGTAGCTGCAACAGTTCGGCGAAACCACCGGCGCCGATAAAAGTCGTTATCGCGGGCGGCGACGGTTTCGTGAACGCGGTTCTGCGACACTACGTCGATCTCCTGAGCTTCAGACCGCCCGATTGGCAGAATTATCTGAGATTCCTTATAGTGCCACTTGGATCTAATACGCTCTCGAAGTATCTCGGATCCGTCGACAGCAAGTATTCCATGCTCTTCGGCGACGAGTGGAAGGAGCTGCTGGAGCGCGAAGCCGGCGGAGCGATGGAAAGTGCCGCGAGAGTCTCGGAGTATCTCGCTTCCGCGGGACCGACATTGGCGCTGCCGATCGCCGAGGCGATGGTCACCTACAGGTAAATGTTCCGTTGATCGGCCAATATTCGCACGGTAAACCCGTGAAGTCCACTAGGGGCTGCTGGACCTTCCTGTTTTACCGACGGAACGAGGCGAGGCTCTCTTTAAGTCGTTAAGCTGCGCGATTGTTACGAAATAATTGTTAAATAATGAATGCGTTCATTAAAAATGCGAACCCTTTTTGAAGTGTAGTAAATATGCACTGTACAGTTTTCGACGTGTAAAAAAATCGTTTGTTACAAATTCGTCGTGTACGCTCGAACGCCGTGCTCCATTTTCTCAAGTGTACGATTTAGTCGTGTTACGGCGAACGTGTGCACGTTTTAACGGTATACGTTTGAAGGCGTCGCGAACGCTTCCTTCAATTTTTATTATTATTATTATTGTTTTAAAGATGCACTGCGCATACGTCAGTTTATTAGGCATGCGTAACAGTACACTTTTTTCGCGGTCGTATCTTTTGCACTCTTAGCAAAGCGTAAATGCAAACGTAAATGAGTAAAATAATAATTTAAAAAAAAGTAACGACGGGAAGAGTTCGAAAACTGTTCTCAAGCGACTTGGCTATGACTGCCTACTGCTAAATTGAATCATACATTCGTTTTATCAAAAAAAGAGAGAAAAAAATGTAAAAATTGTTAGACAAGCGCTTACAGATCCTCAAACTTTTTCGTATCACTTTCCGTGTTACTCAGTACGAGTGAACATTAAATGTACCCTGATAGACAAGCGGCACAAAAAGTAGCAGTTGGCGCAATAATTGCGACATGTGCCGCACATGTCGCAAATATCGCGCCAATATTGCTACTTTTCGTGGCGCTTGTCTATCAGGGTACTCTTTTGGGTATTATTAATAGTCAGTCTTCTATTATAATATAATATTCGTATCGAAATTCGATTGTTCTACGAAAACAAATCAAATTATTTCTCAGTACTAATCAGTTTATTTAAAAAAAAAATTACATTCTCCTCGCAGGGAAACCGACGACAGCAGCCAAATATTCATTCCCTTCGTGAATGACGTTCGCGTCGGATGTCCGGACAGCAGTACCTCGGCCTCGGTGGACCTGGAGGAGGGCGGATCGGCCGTCTCGGGCTCACCGCCCTCTTTGCCACCGCCGAGTCTGCCGATTCCACCCCCGGGAAGGCTCACACCGCCGAGCAGTCCGAACGTCGGACAACCTCGGGACGGCTGGGAGCCCGTCGAACTCCAGCTGGACTACTGGAGCAAACCGGCCCTCGGCGAGAAGGGCAAGAGCACTCTGCGCCAAGCCTTCCGGGCTCTTCACGTTCAGAGACTCTCGAGCCTCGGCGACACGCCGAGCTCCTATCTCTCGATGAATTACACGACGAAGGAGAAGAAGCAAAAGAGTGAGTTTCCCCGTGAGTTATCGCTATTTTTATCATTCGCATGCTCGTGTGCTTTTCATACTTTTTTTTATTTATTTTTCATTCTCTCTCTTTTTTTTTTTGTTCTTTAATAGTAATGTACAAAATTTTCATTTTGCTCATTGCAGTCATGAGATTGGGCAAGAAGAAGGAGAAGGAGAAGGAAAATGAGCCGAAGAGTCAGACCGTTGACGGCGTGACGCGTCTCATTTGCTCAGCGAAGACACACAACATTCCATTGAGAGGTACGAATTAGTTCCGCTAGCGTGTCGGACGAGTTCCGATGATTCATTCGTGCGTCGGATGATTAATGTATGCAATTATTGTTATTCGTCGCGCAGTGAGCATCGACGGGACCGAGTGGTATGGCGTTAAATTCTTCCAACTGTCGGCACAGTGGCAAACACACATCAAGACGTTTCCGGTGGCCATGCTTGTGTACAATCCTCTGCAGCTAACTCCAAATACCACATGAAACAGTCACCATCGCAGCGCATTGTCTCCTTCCTGAACGTAACCTGGTAATCGCTGTTTGAAACCTCGTCTCTAATACCCTAAAGAAAAAAAATTATCGTGTATTCGCTAACATCGGTTTTAGAAGTCCGATAAAAAAAAAAAAAAAAATCGGGCGTAGTGCGCGATCATAAAAAAAAAAGGAGACGAAGAAATCTCTCGCTACGCGCACTCGAACGAGTCATACGTGGCTGTGTGTGAGAATCTGTACGAATGAGACAAGAGATTGCAATCGATTCGCCTTTAATTTATTTATCGTTATTTTTTATTTTCAAAATTATCTTAATCCTACATTGATTTCGTGAACCAATTCACATTCGTTGAGGGCCCCAGGCCAGAGATTTATTTTATTTATTTTGTTTCTTTCAACTATTTTATTGTCCAAAGACGTTTCACGACCATCCTCTCATTATCTTCCGAGAAAATTGTACGATCGCTCGATTTATACGCTCTTTTTAATTTTTGTTATTATAATTTTTTTAATTGTTATTTTAATGCCTCTACGAATCCGATGTAGATGCGATTACGAGGCGTGCGTGGCGTTGATACGAGAATGTATATGTAATATTAATCATTCCTGTCCCGAAGAGTGTAGAGAGAGATTCGCAGTGAAATATGCACTGCGCATACGTTAGTCTATTAGGCGTGCGTAGTGGTACATTTTTTTTTTTTTTTTTCGAGATTCTACCTTTTGGACTCTTAGCAAAGCGTAAATGCAAACGTAAATGAGTAGAGTAATGAAAAAGTAACGACGGGAAGAGTTTTAAAACTGTTCTCAAGCGACGTAGCCGTCGCTATGACTGCCTAATGCCAAATTGAGAATAATCCGTTCGTTTTATCAAAAGATGAAAAAAAAAAAAATTTAAGACTTGTTAGATAAGCGCTCACAGATCCTCAAACTTTTACCACCATCGAGATATGAGTGCGGGTCGCTTGTTCCGCCAATAATCGCTTCCACCCCGATATAAGCGACGATTTCCTGTGTATCCATGTATACTAATATCCACTTCTCGCGTTTCTTGTGCTAGTCTTCAATTAATCGTTAACTCGCAGCAGTATTTACGTCGAATCGATAAAAAAAAAAAAAAATACACTCGACGATTCAACTCGGAAGAAATGGATATAAAAAAAAATTGGCTGTTTGCATCGTTTTGCTAACCGATAGAGATTCAGAGATTAACTTAGTAACTTTCGAAGTCGTCAGCCAATCGCGTGAATATATCGTGCGTGCGTGCGTGTCTGTGTGTATGCGTGTGTGTGTTCACGGACAAGAGAACAATAATTCCTCTCGCTTTTAAGAGCCTCACTGGGAATTGATTATCGAATAGAAAAAAGAAAAAGAACAAGAACCGAACACACAGCGGTGACGACGTACTTGAGAGACTGCCTCGTTCACACTGAGCATGCCGGAAGCTACGTTATGCTATTTCCAGCGAAATGAACCTGCCATTTATCTTCTTACGAATATCTTCGTCGCTCTAATTTCTAACATCGGTGGCAAACTCGACGATTTATCATCTCCGTTTTATTAATTTTTCGTTTTTTTTTTTTTCGTACCGATGCTGAAAAAAACTCGTTGCACAAACTTCGTTCGTAAACTTTTTTTTTTTATTTTTAAAAAATACAAACCGCGTCGAGCTCTATTCCGAAAGGTTTACTACAATTTTACTGTACATTTTACTGTATATAACTATTATATATATATTTATGACGCGTACGATAGACAAACGATTTATTACTCCGAGTGCGAATTCCATCCACTCTTCGACAGACAAAATTCTATATATATATATATATATATATTCAGCGTATAGATATATAGATATATAGATATATATGTGCTGATTGGACAGTATTCGGATGAATAAACGTGCAGTTTATATTTTTTACTATTAGCGCTTATAGAAAAAAAAAAAAAAAAATGCTACTTGTACGTATTATTAATTTGCGAGGAAAGTTCTCACGTTGCAATATAATCGTCGCCTTTAATTTAATAAATAATACAAACGGGATCGAACTTCGTGGATCGTTCGCCTTGCGAGGACGTTAACACAAACTGTTTCACCTAAACTACTCGACGTATCGTGCATGTTTTCATTGAAGCCTGACAAAAAAAAAAAAAAAAAAGAAGTGATGGCAATTTCGTGCCGGCGCCCGAACGACTTTTCCATATCGTTGCGTCGGAACTCGCTTCCTGCAATTTTATTACCCATCGAATTCTATTGTATCCAATAAAACGAGAGACACTTGGTTCTAGTCACCGAATCGAGAATGCCAGATTCTTGCTTGCAATAGTCAAACGGCGAAAGCCAAACTACTCATGCGACACATTGGAAATTATTATTATTATTATTATTATTTTCCGAATCGGCATCGTCACTCGCCGACTATCTTCGGAGGCCCCGTTTCGAGAGAGCGTAAAGCGTCAGATAAATTCGGTAAATTATTATTTTCTTTTTCTTTCGATGTACAGTGAATTTTATCACGAGGGCTAGAGGCAGGCCCAAGCTCAAAGCTTACAATAATTAAAGACGTAACGATAATATATATATACATATATATATATAAACATAATTACAAAAATTAACAAAAATAAACAACAACAAAAAATCTATATATATTGAAGAGTAAGAGAAAAAAAAAAGGATGTGAGGAAGAGAATACATGATTTAAAAAAAAAGTAACTAAGAGAGGAATTAGTAGATGTATCAAACTGTTCATAGGACTAGACGTCTTTATTGTGCTTACAAAGGGATGTCCAACTGTACATGTACATACAATTATTATGTATTATCAAAAAGGAAAAAAAAGAACAAAAAAAAAAACAAATATTAGAGAGTTTAATTAAAAAGGCTGTAAATGTATATCGATAGAGACGAAAGGGATCTGAGAGTTTGAGAGGAATTAAGCGGAAGGCGTTTTAGATAAGTAATACGTCGAGTTACGTTATGTGATCGAGGCTCAAAGCGCGAATAAGCATATCGCACCGAATCGTCGAATTCTTTCGCGATCGAACCCCTCCCCCCTCTCCCGATTAAACTCGCTGCAGAATATATCGTCGATTCGATTTGTTGTCCATTGCTCCGCTGAAACGAAGAGCAAGTTTCAAAAAAAAAAAAAAAAAAAAAATGGAATAAATGAATTATCGTTAAAACGTATCCAGACTAGTGACGATACGAAGGGACAGTGTTTGTGTGCCTGTGGCATTGTGGGAAGTGAGAAAAGTACAGCGGCCCTTGTCATCGACGATTTTGGCAGTGGGACCGAATATCTTGAAAGTGCCTGCAATAATTAACTTCGGAATGCTGAAATTACGTATTAAGCGGCACCGAGACTTCGTTGAGATGAAAAAAAAAAAATCATGTGCGCCGGACGAAGTTCCACGTGAGATATATCGATGTAAAACAATTCGTGGATTAGTGATGCGCGTCCGAAATTTTTTTCTTCGAGAATTCAATAGTACGTGAGAGAGAGACAGAGAGAGAGAAAAAAAGAAAGAAAGATTGATATCTACACAGAAAGCCTATTTTAATTTAACTCCCCACTATTATTAATATAATAACAATTAAAGTACCTATATGTGATACATACTTTTAAAACATAATAATATTTAGAGAAGTCGGATATTACTGTTAATTTGTAGAGACGAAGTCTTGTGCCCTGGGCTAAAGAAACGATTTTATCGTTGCAATTTAAGAATGAGTAAGCGCGACTGCGAGACGATGAAAACTACGAGAGGATTATTATGGATGTTGTTTGTAATATTTGCGGTAGCTGCTGGACGATCGGCATCCACGTGAGAAAAAGAAGAAAACATTTCGTACCTTCCGCTTGTGTCCGTAGTTTTATTAGTTAATTTAGCGTTTATTCTTCTCGAAAGGCCGATGGGTGTGAGCAAGTTTTCCATGCTCATTTATCGCCGCGAATTACAACGCGCGAAGGTCCGCGATGTTTATCGTTTTATTTATTCGTTTTTTTTTCTTCATCGTGTCTTCGCAAACTTAGAAGCTCAGGACACAAGTAGATCGGCGACCGATTCGTCGTCGGTACGAGTAGAGGAAAAAAATAAATTATCAGAATCGATTAAAAAGGTAAATTTTAAAAAACTAAGTAACGATAAGGATGAAACAGGCCGAGGCGTAACAATAAATGAAATATGTTGTTGATGTTTGTAAGCTTGAAATATAAATGTAACGCATTATTTCAGTACAATTAAAAAAAATACCTGCGCCGAGTGAGGCTCCGTCTCGTCCGAGCTTGCGCCGAAATACAAAATGAACGCGTTTTTCACTACATCTTGTTTTTTTGTTTGTTCTTTTTTTTTTTATCGATTGGGTCCTTCGAGATTGGCACTGGAATGAGGTGCATCAGCAGCAGTTGTGTAAACCATGGAGCCGATTGCTTTTTCATCGTACGAACTTTCTCGTGGACAACGACTAGGGATTAAAAAATAAATTCAAGCAGTTTCGTGCCCCGTTGGTCGAAGTCTTTGAGATTCCCCGGTGAAGATGTTAATCTGACAATTTGACTTAAAAAAAACCCTAACCGGACAGTGGTTTTCAGAGATTTTCCGGAATTTATCACTGAATTTCTCTGCTATTTGCTAATAATCTCTATCATTTTCTCGGCAAAACTTCCAGCAGTCACAATTCATCAGAGAAATTTAGAGTATTTTCCGCAAAATTATGGAAAACTCTGATATTTCCCTGATAAAGTACAATCTACTCATTATTACCCGTGCTAAAACTAGACATTAAAGAAAAACTTTACTTTTTGGAAATGCTATGATTTTTCTAATGTTGGTTCAAAGAATTTTAGAGAACTTACGAGTTCTGTCTAAGATTTACTCAATCTGTTACCTGCTGTAAATTAGTAAAAATTTGAGACTTGCGGATAAATGTTCGAGTATATAGAAAATTATTGGCCAGAGAAAAACAACAAAGTTGACAGTTATTACGAGAAGCCGGCAGATAAAATCAGAGATCTTCAAAACAATCAGGAATATTTAGATACGGAAAAATCAAAATATTTAAATATAGAAAAATCTTAATATTCAGATACAGAAACATCTGAATATTTAGATACAGCGAAAACTGAGAAATTCGGAGGACTTTTCAGAGAAATTTCTGATAATTGTTCCGAGACAGAGAAATTTCTGACAAATTGACTTTCAGACATATTCAGAGAAATATTTTCACCAGGGTTGCCGTGAAAATGATACCGGACTGCAATTTTCCTTCCGAATTCCACCGACGAATGAATAATAGCTCACTAATACTCGTTACGCATTGTGTGCACGGCCCGCTATGCCACAATGCGCTGAAACGAGACTAATTTATTACTAATAAAAAAAATCATATCTTTGGTCTCGTAAAATACAAGAACTTCGAAACTTCTCGTTCCTCACTCACCTGAGTGACGATCGGTAATATCAAACACCGAATATTAATTTGTATACGAGTGTCAATATATGCGAACGCGTATATTAGGTAAAACAGTACCAATGCTCCGGACACGTCCCAGTCGTTGGACACTCCCATGGAGATTTAATTGGTTTCGGTTATATTCACAAAAAATAAGGTTCTTGACCAATTAATAACTGTTGGAATCTCAGGACCCTCTTAACCGCCCGAGCATTGGTACCTTCACCTTAGTAGGGCACTTGGGTAAAAATTTCGCCTCGGAGGACTCCAACCTCGCAGCTTTTTCCTCGAACCGCATGATCGATGGTTCATCGACACACCATTAAAAAAAAAAAAAAAAAAAAAAAACTGGCGACGGTCCAACAGAACAAACATCGCTCCGATTTCCGTTTCGTTCTTTTAATAGTTTCACGTAAATAATTATTACGTAATGTTACACGTTTCTGTATCCGCTTACAATTGTTAAATCGTCATTCTTTTTTTCTTCTCTTTTTTTTATGTTTTTTTTTTTCTCCATTCACGCGAATAATACACGATTGCTTCGTAGATTGCAGTATAACAATGCCTTAGTAACATCAGATAGATCCAGCTACGTTGATTAGTAGGATATTTTGGGATAGGAGCAATTTGTCGTTTCTCGATTGAAAAACGATAATACATGCTTTGACCGCGCGTCAACGTTACCTCGCACGACAGTTACACTCTTGGAAAATATATTATTATACTATAATATCGATCTATGACCTACGGTATAATTATGTTTTTATGTTTTTGATGTCACTGAGTAAGGTAAACCCGAAGTACATTTTCGTTTTTTTTTGTTTTTTTTTTTTTTTTTCGCAGTGTTTCAACACAGAGCGAAACATCGTCAGAGAGAAAAAAAAATGTGTTGAAACGCTTGGGTGTAAAAAAAAAAAATGAAATTCTTGAGCGTTCGCGTATGTAATGACTTTGGCAAACGAGCTTGAATAGCTTTACGATCGACGAAATTCACGTCTACTTAACAAAAAGAAAGACTATCATTTTTTTTCCGTTCAGTCTAATAATCATGATTCGAGTGTTGTTGTTGTTTTTTTTTTATTACTAACGAATACAGGTCGATATTTATAATACGATCGCGTGGTACGCGTAGCTTTTACACGAAAAGAGATCTCATTGCCGTCGAGATCGTACGACTGACCCGCGCATTACGCGACACCGTTAATTCGCGTTGTATTTCAATTGTTTCGTATCACAGTGAGATCGTGACTTTTATTTTTATTCTTCATTTAATGATAATAATAATCAACGGGCTGTACGCGTAAAATATCATATGCGACAAACGAAAGTAGATAAAAAAAAAATGCGTTTAATTATTTACACAGCGTTCTGTTAACGAATCGCGTTAATAAATAGGAGCATAAGAGGGTCGATGCATCCCGGAAGCTGGGATTGGTGGTTCTATTTCTCGGACCCCCGATAGCGAAAAGCTCAATTTAACATATACAACATTACTTCTTTTTTTTTTTTAGTTTTCTCGTAAAATATATAATAAATATATCAGCGTGTATATATATACAAATTCGACTTTATCTCGACGAGATGTAATAGAGAGTTAAAAGATAATAGCTTTTTTTTTTTAGTATTTTTGTTTTTTGTTTTTTAGAGAGACAGAACGAGAGAAAGAGATTAGAGTGGACGTAGAAATATTTTTTGGGGGACAAAAAAATTGTCGACTCTGTAGCGAAAGCAGCCGTTATATCACGTACGTGTTTTATAATAAACTTACGAGACTGCTACTCACTACCATCGATGCGTTTAGCGAGGTCAATCTTCCACTGTGATATCATTGATTACCTATGTCGCGTTTCGTTTCGTTATTGTTAAAAAATAACGTTTCGGTTCTTCATATGTAAGGATGAAGAGCGAGGGCTCTGCCGCGCAAACCTCTCTGGCCGCCTACGCCGCCCTTCGGTATAACGTAACCACCCGCGTGCCTCGCCGTACCTTCCTCCTCGAGATTGCCGTTGCTCTCTATGAGATCGCGAAGTGGCCAACATGCTAGATGACGAGATTTTCCGTGACGCGCCAGCACGTGATAGCCTTGCCTGTAAACCGATAGTTATTAAACATTTCTCGTGCTCCAGAAATTTTTGAAAATCTTTAACATTTCTAAGATCCTGAAAATTCCCAAAATCTTGAAAATTTCTAAAATCTTGATAATTTCTAAAATCTTGAAAATTTCTAAAATCTTGAAAATTTCTAAAATCTTGAAAATTTCTAAAATCTTGAAAATTTCTAAAATCTTGAAAATTTCTAAAATCTTGATAATTTCTAAAATCTTGAAAATTTCTAAAATCTTGAAAATTTCTAAAATCTTGAAAATTTCTAAGATCTTGAAAATTTCTAAAAACTTGAAAATTTCTAAAATATTGAAAATGCGATACACAAACCTGGAGGATATCAGGCCGATCAGCAATGCCCAGTGGGCCTTGTGGCCTCGCTTCAAGCATGGAGCGTGATTGAAATCCGAGTCGTACGGAATGAGAACCATAGCGCCATGAGCGAGCGCGTGGGTCAAAGTGTCCGGACATGTCTGCAAATCTATCAAAATGTCTGGCCTGTGATCGGGCAGATATTCGGCCGCCAATGTGCCCATAAAGTCAACGCTGTAGACTTCGCCGTGCTGAGTGAATCCTCGAACTCTCGCCTCTGCCAACAGTTGGCTCACCGATACCGGTTTCGTGTATTCCTGCGAGGCCATAGCCAGCGCCACTAGACCGCATCTGCGAAGGAAATCGTTTCGGTTAACGGCAACGGAAATAGATCGGCGGAAAGCCAATGGCAGGTTTTTATCGTCGCGGAAACGGGTCGGCGCCTTCAAAATTATTTTCTGTTATTTTCGTCTTCAAATTTATCTACACTGCGTGTTCCGGAAAACAATAAGCTTTACTGCAAAACGATTTGCTGCTCGACTATCCCAACGGCACGGAAACACCGCGGTCGATAACAAAAATCGTCTTCCGCATTTTTCTCCGAGGCTGGTTAATATTTCGGATCCCAGACAAGCAAGGTTTTCACTCGTCTGTGTATTCGCCTGTGAAAAACTTATTTGCTTTTGTAAAAAAAAAAGTAATCTTTACTGTTCTTTTTTAATCGAAAGATATATGGGGCATTCCACGTCAAGTCGAACGAGCCAAAACCCTGACGCTCTTAGTTCATCTAAGAGCGTCAGGGTTTAAAGGGCTTAAAATTCGTGACATTGTAGCATTATATAGAGTGAGTACCTGGATTTTTTTTCCAGATTTTAATCGACTCTCGTTTTCAAGCTAGGACATAGGATGTTAATGTTAAAAATTATTATATCTTGGGAATTTTTTGGTCATACAAAAAAAAAAAAAATGTCTACAAAAAAGATGTTATTTGTGGTGAAATATCATCGTATTTTTTTTTTTGTTTTCAGGAAGTATGACTCCGTGTATTTTGCCCAAAATTTCGTAGAATGTCCTTTCATCAGTGTGAAACAAAATGTGTAAATTTCAAAATGGGTTGGGCTTGCGTTCAATTTTCCCAGGTGTCTAAACATATTTTTTCAGTATAATATACATATATCATATGTATATATGATATATATAAACATGAAAAAGATTCCAGGTACTCGCACTATATAACATTACAACATTGCAAACTTTCAGCTTGATCTAAGAGGGTCCGGGATTCGGGCCGTTCGACTTGACGTCGAATACCCCATATGCAGTTATAACACACTTTTGTATCCTGCCCACTGGTAAAGGAGATACCCGTTAGTAAACAAATAAATAGTGTCGGAGAAACTTAGGAAAAGCTCTTTGTTACCGAACGAGAGCTGAAAGTTTTTTCAGTATAATTGTGTCCGTAGCAAAACAGAGTGACGACTCATAAACAAACAAATAAACCACGAGTGTCAAAGAAACTTCGGAAAGGCTATTTGTTACCGACCAAGCAGTGGAGAATTTTTCACGTTGCCTTGAATCTCGCAAAAGTATGACTCCGGATGATGTATAATCGCGCCCCTAGCAAAAACAGTGTAACGACTTGTAAAGGCATTCCCGTACGAGACGTTACACAGTCGAGCCGTAACCCTCCGCTGTGTACGTTTCAAAGCCGCGACTCTGTCGCAAGACTCACTGCGGCCCGTCCTGAAGTATCGGCTCGACCTGACAGAAGTACGTGACTTCGGCGTCTTTGAGCTCGTTTCTGGCGATGAGTTTCTCGATCTCCGCCTCCGCCGACGTGAGTGTGATCTTTGCCCACGGCGGCAGAGAGTCCGAGTCCCCGACCTCGGATTTGTCGCACGCCGGAGCTTCGGGCGGGCTGGGCATCGGAGGCGGCGGAGCAGGCATCTTTCCGGCTCTGCTGCGAATAAAAAAGCAGGCGACGTTTTCTTCTCGACCCTTCCGACTCTCCTTCTCGCGACCAAGGAAAAATAAACTTTCGTCCCGACACGAGTCACGGAG
The DNA here is from genome assembly GCA_958510785.1 of Exephanes ischioxanthus. Taxonomy (NCBI): domain Eukaryota; kingdom Metazoa; phylum Arthropoda; class Insecta; order Hymenoptera; family Ichneumonidae; genus Exephanes; species Exephanes ischioxanthus. Next base: position 5,020,478 of record OY294016.1, read on the forward strand.
CCACCGAATCTTCGGTATCAACGCTTCGTCCCACAGATCCTCATGTCCTTGATTCAACCTGTATCACGATTGCACGAAAAATCGTAACATCGTGTCCGACCCTCCGGATGAAAGCTCTCTCTGCAAGTACAAAAGAAAACGAAAAAAAAAAAAAAAAAAAAACCAACACACAAATATGAAAAATATTTTAAAGTCGCTAATTTAATACGTACTTATATTCAATCTTTCAAACTATAAAGACTATCTTAATGTGTAAAAGGGCATTGCCCGTTAATAAATAAATAACCCGCACGCCTCTTACGATGTAAGAGAGTGAGAACGAGTTCGTGTCTCCGGTGTTTAGCAGACGAAATTAGACTGGCACAGTGATGAGAATACGTGGACGAGTCGGCAAATAATCGTAGCGATCGCATTCGACTCGAGCGTACGGAGATTCGACACAGCCGACTCGCTTCCCGATCCGCAATGACATTTTCTTTTCACAAAGCGGAAAAAAAACGCTTGTAAATCCATACGAACGAGAAAGTCCGACATACCTTTCGTGATTGTTCCGTACGTCAGCGTGCAACGGTGTTGCGGAGCGTACGGAGGTGTGCGAACGCAGTAGTCGGACGTAACGACTACGCTACGACCGTGAACGGGCACGGTGCTGATTCCGAGAAGGACAATAAGCTGCGAATAAAGATCGACTCCATTCGCGTTCGCTCGACGCACACACCTCTCGCCGCGAATGAAAATAACTGTGGGAAATTTACGAATATCGTTGGAATAACGAAGGCTCGTCTGTGCAATCGACGAGCGGCATTTAGGGACGATCTTACACGACGAGGGAGCAAGGTCGTGAAAATTTCAAAGCCTAAAAACGTATGAATTGCAGTCGCGACTCAAAGGTAAAACGATCCTCGCGAGGTTGCCGAGCATCGACGTTTGACGTTTCGACGACGTCTCTGGATGTCTCTTTCTCTCTCGCTCCGGCCCAAAGCTCGATCGTCGTCGTGACTCACGGTTTCTGGATCGACATTGTTATATAATTTTCACGCTCTCACCGCGCGGCCTTTCGCCGTGTCAATTGCTTCAACGGGACCGAGCCTTCTCTCGTATCATGCTCAATGGGCTTTTTCTTTCTGTCGTGCGGTATACGGAGAGACTGCGAGCTCCTCGTGCATCCCAGATGACAGCTTACTGTCGCCTTCTTTTTTTTTTCTTCGTGACCGAAGTTAACACTTGTGCCGTTCCTTATCCAGTCGCCCGGTGTTCGACCCTGCTCGAGAGTGCCCACTGACAGGCCAAACTCGCACGCAGACGTTTTCGGTCTGCTAAGGAGTCGCGGTGGTGGTCGTGGCGTGCGGCTGTGGTGGTATATTGCATGGTTACAGATCGGACCGTGCGCTTTGGCCTCCCCCACCCGCGGACCTTGCTCCACTCGCACGGGTGCGGTTGGTGCCATTCTCAAGTTCCGCCATCGGCTACGTGTATAAATATAGCGCATCTTCGCCTACTGCCGTTCGGATTATAACCAAAGAGCGCGCTACTGACACTGCGAACTCGAGTTAAGATTCGGGAGGTGCGCTCCACGATCACAGATAGCGCTGACGTTGCGAAAATAGGAAAAACAATAGATCTTCAAACCTCGTGTTTCTAATTTATCAATAAGTTTCATACTTGATTTACTTTTAAGCATTGTATTATTTATCTTTAGTCGGTAGCCAGATAGAAAAATGACGGCATGGCGACGTAACCGTGGCGGTACCATTGGTACGATACCCGTTTGACGGCACGTTTTTCTATCTGGGTAAGGTTGTGCGGCTGGATGGGCTTAGTTCCCAAGGCCATCTCTTGTATACTTTGTATACTTTTTCAATAAAAAAAAAAAAAAAACCGTAGAGATTACGACGGCGATGGATGCATAAAAATTTACTGCAGTAATGTTACAAAGTGTGGTAGCGTTACGGTTACAAAACTGGGCTTCATAACAGGTACATAACATGCTTATAACGATGTTATAACAAGCAAATAATTACTGGCTTCCTTATTACCGTTAAACGGCTTACCGACCAATATTTAATGCTCAAAATTAAAGTTTATACATCAGTCATGATCCGTAGGTAATCCGTCTGAATCGTGTATACAATTTTCCAAAATTTTTTTCTCGAGTCCAACATAGCCAAAGAGGTATGGTCACCGTCTACAAGTCCGAGGGTCCTAGGTTCTTATCACGCCGATGGCACACAAATTAATAATGTTTTTTCTGAGATGTATTTGTTCCTATCGATAGAGTAATTTCGTTTGTCACTAATAAAGATGCTGATCCAAGGATGGAATTAGCCACAATATGTTTTTTAAATAAAAATGGCATGTTACTTCGTTATATAACATGTGTTAATGGCATGTTACATCGTTATATAACATCGTTATATACCAATGTAATTTGCTTGTAACATTCTCGTAATATTACCTGTTATTTTCGGTTACATTGGTGTACAAGACAGTTACGCGGGTATGATTTCTGAACGCAGCCCTGATCCGGAGCCGGGGAGTTCTTCGGCAGCCGTTGAAGTTGCGAGGGTCAGTGACCTTTGCGTCCATTGTCGGGGTTTCCGGCGAATCGAGCGAAGATTAGTGGATCTGCAACAGAAGACACACGAAACTTTAAACTTTGTGCGGCATGAATACATTTTTTTTTGTCTACTGATCCTTAGAATTCTTATTCAACTAGGGCGAGGATTCTGAAGTGCTGTTAGCAACTTAGTATCATGCATTAGGCTATGGCGAAAGGTTGGTAGTAAGAGATCAGGATTCGAACGCAGGCGAGGGGAGGAAATAGCTTATATTGCCATCGACTACTTCTTCTTCCTCTTCCGTCTGCCACTAGGCCGAGTACTAGAGTAGAACGTTGTTCAGGGAGATACGGCGCAAGCTCGCGGTAACGCATCTTTTACAGTGCTATGTACGGTCCGTCGGGTACCGCGCAGGTCGATATGTATCGAAGTGTACGGCGTACAGTGGAGCACTTTTGAACAGGTGCCACTCATCGTCGACGTGTAAAGGGGTAATTTACACGTCCACGGAGATGTCAGACCTCAATTTTAATTCCATGAAAATTCATGATAAGAGAGAAACAATGAAATGCGCGGAAAAGTATGCGCCTCGCGCGTCGAGTTCTGTGGGGAACTCTGCCTCAGTATTGCTAGCGCAGTCGTCGAGGGAGGTTGGAGTTAAAATGGACTTTCAACACCGATATTATAAAATGAATAAAGTCTTGTTGAAGAGCATTGGACAATGGCCCTATCAGACTACCCGTGCACGTCGCAGTTATGTTGCTCTACTACTTTTTATCACCATAGGCCATATCTTGTCGGAGATAATGGCCGGTGTGAAATACCGCGACAACAAGGAAATTCTTCTGGAATGCATTTCGCTATTAATTTTCGTCGCCTCCTGCCTAATGAAGGTCACTTGTTCTGTATGGAACTCGCAGAAGGTCAGTTCCATTGTTTCAAATATTGCGGGACCACGAACAATCGAGTCGAGAGTAAGCTGCTGAGTAAGCGTCGATAGCACTGATAAAAGAGCTTTTCGATAATTACACGCGGAGTGAAAAAAATTTGTTGGTGCAAGATTTTTGTAACCGTGACAAATTTAGCTTGTTAGTGTCGGGATAACGAAATTAGCTTGAAACCGTAGCAAAATTTTTCGCTCGGAGCGTTTTGCTTCCGCAACAAAACAGTCATTGTTGCTGTAATAAAAAAAAAATTGTTACAGTAACACGCGCAAAATGAAATAAAAAAAGAGGCGAGGAAACGGTTCCTTTGTATTTCGAGTGAAAATAAAAAATAGAGTGAGATTGCGAACTTTTGAAATTTGCTGTGTATGGATGTATAAACTGCGAGAGGTAATGCCTTTCGGAGTTTAATACATCCATGCACAGGAAATTTCAAGAATTCGCAATTGCAAACATAGACGTTATTTTCAATATAATAAAATGATAAAATGCAAACGCGGTGAGTTAATCTTCAAATAGATGTACGCACGTATCTATAACTCCCCTGTTATCAGTCATTGCTCAGCCGTCAAATTACAGCAGACGTCGTTTGTTCTTGTATCAAACGAAATCGTCGCAGTAACAAGAAAGTTTTGTCGTGATAGCAAAACCAGTTGTGCGCAATAATTTTTTTGCTGCTTTAAAAAAAAAAAAGGCTTTCACCGATCGTTTTGCTGCGTAAGCGCGGTCACTGTCAACAAGACTCATTTTGTTAGAGCAGCTAAAGCATTTTTCTCCGTGCAGATGTTGAAATTGCTGAATCACATACGCACCGATTGGCAAGTGTGGGCTCATGATCAAGAAATCAACATTCTTCATCGCTACGCCGACCACGGAAGAAAGATGACGATCGCGTACGCAGGTTATTCAAGTATGATGAGATGCAGTGAAAAATGTTTTATGAAGTTTATAAATATTTGTCGATGTTGCGTAGTCACGATTTATTCTAACGGCGTTCTCTTCATGATCCAACCGCTCATACCGAAGATTATCGACGTTTTATTGAAGAACGGCTCCGAGCCCGGAAAATTTCCAATCGCTGTCGACTATTATGTTCTCGATATGCAGAAATATTATTCTTACCTTATTGTGTATTCTTGCGTATGTGCGTGTGTCGCAATCCTCGTCACAGTAGCCTTAGACGCTATTTTCATCGTTTACGTGCTACACGGCTGTGGTATTTTCGCCGCGTTGGGGTGAGTCGCAGGTTAATCGATGTGTCGAATCAAACAATTTGGGCCTCGCACGACATTTACAAATTAGCCACACCTTTCTATTTGACTGTCTTGCACATCGAGATACAACCATTTTTTTTCGAGAGTACGCTACGCAAGTTGCTAAACGGCAATGATGATTGTAACGAAATTAAAAAACAATCATATAAATTCCAATTTTTAGACACAAACTAGAACGAGTTGGGGTTTATTATGGAGCACCGGAAACGGGAAAAGCCGTGTTTGCGTTGGCGAAAAAGGACATGCATTTCGAACACTTAGCTTCATGCATCGACAGACACAACAAAGCTATCGTGTGAGATTGTTTAGACAATGTATCGACACAGAGAAAAAAAAAAAAATCAATTGAGTCATCAATTGATTTCAAAGGAATGAAAGATCAATTGATTGAAAAGAATCAACAAAATGTACACTCACGGGTGGCGAAGCAAATGTTTCGTTGATCGAAAGAAATATCTCGTTGATCAATCTAACGGGCCGTCGAATCGAATGTTTCTTCACATACCACGACAATTATTTCGTTCGATCAACCGAATATTTGTATCGCCACCCGTAAGCCCACATTTTGTTGAATCAATCGATTTTTTTCCCCCCAATGCAGTAAAACCCATCACTGACATCAATAAATCAATTTTAATCAGATACGCGGAACTCATAGAGGCAACTTACTCATGGTATTTCTTCTTTATAATGGGACTTAACATGCTCGTAATAAGCATAACAGGACTTCAGGTAAAAGTCAACAATTATGTTTAATAATCTTCCGAATTTGCGAGTAAAACTGCGAATGAATTCAGATTATCAAGAAAACCAACGATCTCGAGGAAACCATAAAATTCTTGGTTTGGCTTTTGGTTTATATCATGCGTCTCTACATCGAGAGCCATATGTGCCAAATGCTGATGGATCACAGCAGTAGTGTTCACTGTTGTATGTGAGTAAATGGTCATTCAATGAATCAGTGCGTAGTTCTCATAAAAATTGACTGCTTTGTAGACACAACGGCGAATGGTACAGTCTATCGCTGAAGGCTCAGAAACTTCTGCCTTTGATGTCGATGCGTTGTAGCGTACCTTGCGAATTAACTGCCGGAAAAATTGTCGTCATGTCCATGAGAACTTTCGGGGTGGTGAGAACGATCATTCTTTCATTGATAGCGCATAGCAATAAGGTAAAGGACCCAGTTTATGACACTTCTACGCAGATCTCTCACTTTAAGCGTGTAAAATCATAGGGATTAACAAAGAGGACCAAGAGCCGCAGTCTGTGAGCCCCCCGAATGCGCGCCACCCATTGGCTGCACATCAAACGGTGGGGGAGCCGACTATGTTAGAGATAGCCCTGTCACAAACTGGGTCCGTGTCGGAAACTGGGTCCTTCACCTTACATTGGTCACTTTTCTTGCATTCCAGTTCTTGAAGACATCCATATCATACTTCACGCTTCTGCGCTCGATGTAGCCCTGTTTCGCTGATTTCTATGGCGAACATAGAAAATACGCCGTTCTGATTTTAACTGATCCAAGCGATATATTGACAGTTAGATCATAGAGCTTCACGTACGCCCAAATGATCAGTGTGGAAAACAGATTTCTGCTTAAGAAATTATTTAGAGAAATCATTAACTACATTCCAGTTTGTACAATTCTATAAAGGATTTGAGATTGTCCCCAAAGTAATAGAAAATTGTAATTTTTTTTATCGATAACAATAAATAATTTTTTTTCGTTTCAACTTAGGGATGAAGTCTTTGATGCGTGAGGATGCACGGGTATTCTGAGAACACTTTGCAACTTTTCGTGCAAGAGTGATTACTCTCATTTGCTACGAACTTGGCTTGTTGTCGGTCTGGTGCATCTGTACATTGCGAGTTACATGTCTCAAATTCTGGCCGATCACAGTATTAATATTTGATATTACATGTGAGCAAATGATCAAGGAACCGGTGTAAAGGCCAAGCAAAAGTAGACTTCTTCCTCGCAGACACGACTGCAAATGGTATTGTCTATCACTGAAAGGTCAAAAGATCTTCCCCTTAATGCCGATGCGTTGTAACATACCTAGCGAACTAACAGTTGGAAAAATAGCGATCTCGTCCATGACATCATTCCGAGCGGTGAGAACGATCGTTCTTTCATTTATTGTCCCCTTGTTTGAAAACAATTGACACGGCATGGAAATACTCTGATGCTCGCTGAATATTGTCACCTGACTATCTTCGTTTTTTTTTTACTGCGCACGTTCGTTTGCGATTGGCAAAAAGCCCCGGTTACCTGAAGGGTCAACTTACGGATCAAACACTTACCGCGCGAGGATGCGCAGCTATTCTGAGAACACTTTGCAAATATTATCGTGCTAGGGCGATAATCTCGTCCGCCAACATATTATCTCAAGATAGGTAGAAATTCGATATTTTCTTTGTTACCCTTTCGTTCGTCCCGTTATTGGTACGGGTCGTGCGACCGAGTGCCGACGAACCTCAACCGCGTGCGAAGAGCGCGCAATACCATGTAGTGTTTCTTGCGAAGTGCGGCTCGGATCGATAAGTAACGAAGTAGCTGCAGCTCGAAGGATATTCCCGACTGAATAACGTCATTCACCGTCGAAGGGCAATTTAAATGTCCGTCTAGGTGTGAAACTTCGGTATTATCGCATCAAAATTTATTCTGAGAAAGAAGCGATGCAGCGCGTGCGCAATGACGTCCATCGGCCTTCACGAGAACCAGCATTGTCAGTGGTAGCGTCGACGCATTCCCCCGAAGAAGTTTCGCGTCACGATGGACTTTTTTCAGCACCGATATTACAAAAAGAATAAAATCTTATTGGCGATCATCGGACAATGGCCTTATCAGACTGCCGGTGCGAGGCGCGGCTTAATGATGACTACGCTTCTTATCTCCGCCTGCCAAAACATACCCCAGATATTGGCTATTGTGAAATATCGTGACGATCGAGACATGCTTCTCGAGTGCATTTGCCCCCTGATTTTCGTCGTCGTGTGCTACGCCAAGTCCCTCTCTTTTACATGGAACTCACAAAACGTTAGTTGCATTCTTGCAATACGAAAGGCTAAGACGATTGAATCGAGGGTCGCCCGATTAAGGCAGTCGGATCGGTACATTTTCGGCAAACGCGAGTTTCAGAAATAATTTCGAACACTTGCCGATGGAATGAAAATCTGAAAAAATTAAGTTTATGGGAGGGACTGGAAAGATTGTTTTCGTGAAATAATCATTCCAATTTGTCATTAACAAATAACAAATTCAATTAACAAATTGAAGATAACAATAATTATTCAACAAACAACCCGGTAACTCAACTAGTAGTGGTACGTGTATTTATTGACATTTAGTTAGAAATATCGACGATACATAACAGCTTTTATGTACATATTGTACCTAACACAATGTAACAAATTCACAAAAATGCCAATGAGCCATCGACCGGAGTATTTCATCTCTCAACTTAACTGTTTTCCTTCATAAAAATCATTCATTTATTTTTCTGAATAGGTATGCATTTTTTCAGAATTTTTTTTTGCAATCTTTGAAAATTGCGTTTTTTCACAGCTTGAACATAGAAAAAACGCGATTTTCAAAGATGACCAAAAAATTTGGAAAAATAGACGAATTATTTTATGAAAAAAAAGTAGTTTTGTTGTCGGGTAATTTGTTGAACATTTATTTTTATCGTTAATTCGTCAATAACATATTGGAACTATTGTTGCATAAAAACAGTATTTGCAGCACCTCCCATATGGTTGATTTTTTTCAGATTTTCATCCCATCGAGAAATGTTTGAATTTTTTCCTGAAACTCACTTTTGGCAGGAGCGCACAGCTCCGACTACCTTGATCGTTGACAAATTCACGAAGAGGTGTTCGTTACGTGCAGATGCTGAGGTTGCTAAATCGTATCCGAACGGATTGGCAAGTGTGGTCTTCGGATAAGGAAGTTACGATTCTTCACGGGTACGCTGAGCGGGGTCGGAAGATAACGACCGTGTACGCAGGTTAATCGAGGACGAAGAGCGGCGCTTCCGAAGTTTAACGAATGTTTATAAATATTTGTCGATGTTGCGCACAGTCGCGGCCTATTCGACCGGTATTTTCTACATAACCCAACCGATGGTACCGAAGATCATTGATGTTTTGTTGAAGAACGGTACCGAGCCCGCAGTATTTCCATTCCCCGTCGACTATTATCATCTAGACACGCAGAAATATTATTTACACATCGTTATGTTCACTTACGTGTGCGTATCTTGGGGGTTGATAATAACAATCGCACTGGACGCCATCGTCATCGTTTACGTGCAACATTGCTGCGGATTGTTCGCTGCTTTGGGGTCAGTTCAAGTTCGATTGATCGTCCTCTCACAAAACACAATCGAGTCAGATGCTAACAAACTCCCGGACATCCTTTCCGGCACTTCCGGTTTCGCCCGTCGACCACCCTAGCAAGCTGACGGACGGCTGCTTTTAGGGAAAGAAACTAAAAAAACGGACACGTCCGTTGGGGAACGAAACGGACCGCAAAAACGGTAAAACGGACCGTAGGTTTTTGGATTGGTCCTTTTTCGGTTGCGGAAACCGAGGAAGGTTGGCTAAGTTTAAAAATTTTTGTTTGTTTTGCTTTTAATTCTGTTTTTAATAAAAGGACAGAATAAAAATACGATCTTGGTCCTTCTTCGGTTGCGGGAACCGAAAAAGGACCAAAGCGAATTTTTCGAAAAAAAAAATGTTCGCTCCGTTTTCGGTTTCCGCAACCGAAAAAAAAGACCAAATGCCAACAAAGAATGTACAGTCCGTTTTGTCGTTTTTTACGGTCCGTTTCGTTCCCCAATGGACGTGCCCGTTTTTCGGTCCGTTTGCGGTCCGTCAACTTGCTGGGGCACGCCTCGACATATTGGAGTTCCGGTAAGCGTCACGTAAGATTGTGAGCTTATCAACCAAAGCTTTCAGACACAAATTGGAGCGAGTCAGGAAGAATGAAACAGCTGCAGAAGAAGACACGAGTTTCGAAAATCTCGTTTCGTGCGTCGACCGACACAACGATTGCATCGAGTGAGATCGTTTAGATAATGTATCCAGACAATACTTATCGAAGTTATCAATAAATCCACTTTTTCCAGGTACTCTAAACTCATAGAGAAAACTTACACGTGGAATTTCTTTTGCATCGTCGGGCTTAACGTAGTTGCAATTAGCCTGACAGGTGTTCAGGTAAAAGTTAACGCTTATAATTAATGATCTTTCGAATTGACAAACATAATAAGGAATTCATTCAGATCCTTAAGAAAACGAAGGATCTTCAAGATACTATGAGATTCGTGGCTTTTATCGTCGGTCAAATAGTCCACCTCTATCTCGAAAGCTACATGTCCCAAATTCTGATGGACCACAGTATCAACATTGGCTATCACATGTACGTAGGGGAGAGCGGGGCAAAATGGGACAGTGGAGCAAAATGGGACAGTGAGGGCAAAACTATATTTATTTCACTCGGTGGGAAAATGGCGGTTTTCCGCACGCTTCGCGTGCGAAAATCCCTATTTTCACACCTTGTGAAATAAAATTATGTTCGATACTCGTGCGAAAAACGTTTTCTGAACTCGTGTGATTGCAACACTCGCCTTCGGCTCGTGCTGCAAACTCACACTCGTCAGAAAAGTTAGTACATCTCGTATCGAAATGTACTATTTTGTAACACGTGCACGAAAAGTCCCGCTTTTCGTGCCTGTAAAGTGTGTCGAAAGTGGCGCTTTCTAGCAGAGGATGCGCGAAAAATGCTGTAGATACTATTTTTACACGCTAGTTCCTTTTCGCACATTTTTTTCATACTCTAGTTACTTTTCGCGCACACTTATCTGGCACTGTAGTTATTTTTCCGAACGCTCTTTACAGGCACGAAAAGCGGGAATTTTCGTGCACTTGTCACAAAAAGTAGTATGCGATAATTGTACGAAAAAGCGGTCTCTTGACGGCGGTTGGAAAGTAGGCAGCACTCGCCTCTTCTCGAGTTACAAACGTCACTCGGCTTCGCCTCGTGCCGTTGGAGCTCTCGATCAAAAATATTTCCAATAATTTTTGGATGCCCCATTTTCGTCCCAACGACACATCCGGATTTTCAACCCCGTTATTGGAAAATTGTCATTTGTCTCGTAATCGCGTTTTGCCCCACTGTCCCATTTCGCCCCGGTCTCCCCTAAATGTCTTTTTCCGAACAGACAGAAAAGCAAATGGTACACGCTGTCGCTGCAAGCTCAAAAGCTCCTGAATTTGATGATCGCGCGTTGCAGCACACCTTGCAAACTGACGGTCGGGAAAATGACAGACATGTCTGTGGAAACTTTTGGAATGGTACGAATTATAGTTTTTTTTCCCCATTGTTAACTACCTAAAAATAATCTATCGACCGTCGAATTCTGTCATCCAACAAAATACATCGGTTCATTTATATATTTCAGTTTTTGAAGACAGCTATGTCGTACTTTACGATTCTTCGTTCGATATAGAGACGTTTCCTCGAAGACTGTGCACGACACAATATCTCATGACCAAAATTACAAGAACGCATTTTCTGGGCAAAAGCATAGAAAATACGCCTTTATAATTTTCGTCACCGTACATATCATTAGCAAAATAGATCGTAGTTATCGGTATTTGCCAAAAAGAATTGACAACACTTCGGTTCATGAAAGTTTATAAAATATGATGGGTTTTCGCCGAAGTCATTCAGCCTGTAGACGACTTTAATAAAATAATAAAAACATATGAAAAATAATCGACAAATTACAGAAGATGCTTTCTTGTTGATGCATTTTTGTGAATAAGGCAGATAATGAGGAAGTTGAATATTTCCGATATTGAGGGTATTTCAAATGCCAACATCATTTTTTTTAAATTATTATATTCACATATCCGATTGGGAGAAATATACAAAATTGAAATTTAATGATTTCGGCCGGGCACGACAGAGTTACTGCGACCGAGGTCGAGCCAGGGAATTTCCCTTAAATAAAGGTAATTAATAAAAAAATAATCGCGAAAATTCGGCATAATATATTCAATGGGTGAACATGTAACGATTCTAAAAGCAAAGCTCCGCTCCCACACTGAAACAACACTCCGTCCACACTTACTAAAAGCAAATTTCCACGCAACCATGATAATCTATCACCCTGAAGATATCTGCATGAGACTAAATTTCATCAAGTTGTGTTTTTCATCGCGAAAACTTCGCTTCGGGAAGTTCACTTAGAGAATACAATTCTAGAAGTGAAACATTTTTGTTTCATCCCAAAGCAGTGCATTCGCAAAGATTTGACAAAGATGAAATTTAATGTCATGCAGATATCTTCATGGTCACGATACTCTCTTATGCAATGTATGCGATAGTACGACTGTGAAAAGCACGAAGGTAAAACACACTTTTCGTCCAACCCGTGCACACATCACCCACTTCTTTTCATCTGAGCGAAAGAAATAGCTCATATTTTATATAGTCGACTATAACGATTTTTCCCGAAAAGAAAGATAATAAAAAAAAACATACAATCACGGCAATAACACACAATATATTGAATGGGTGAGCATGTAACAATTCTAAAAGCCCTCTTACTAAAAGCAAAACTGCGTAAATTTTCGCGCAATCGTGACACTCTCGTATGCATTGGATGCGACGGCACACAGTAAAAAAAAAAGTTTGTACTTTTTACAACAACTCATTGTCCACAAACGTACACAATTTTTTATTTCCTAGTTCTCTACTACGACAAACAAAAGTACAAACTAAGATTGTCAACGACACGGGAAATGAGAGGACAAGTTCGTACATTCAAATAAGCGACAAACTCGTTTGTCACTTATTTAACAAAATTATTGTTGAAAAATTTTGCATTCCGATTTTACGAAATTATTTTTTACTTTCTATGATTGTGAGCTATGCGGAGGTAACTCACTCCGTTTCGAAGCCGACCACGTGTGACCCCTTGCTTTTGAGGTGAGCGAAAGAAACAGCTTACATTACCACTTACTGCTATGGATGAATATTCTCCTCGGAATATCAACATACACCCTGAGTCGCGCTCCCTTTACAATGTTGACTTCACTTCGTGAAGTGCGGCTCGGATCGATACGTAGCGAAGCACCTGCAGCGCGAAGAATATACACGCATGAATAACGGTCATTCAACGTCGAAGGGCAATTTTAACGTCCGTCGAGGTGTGAAGCCTCAGTATTATCTCATCAAAATTTATTGCGAGAAAGAAGCGATGCAGCGCACGCGCAAGGAAGCCCGAGGCGGGTCTCGAGTACCGAGGGGAGCCAGCGTTATCAGTGATAGCTTCGACGTATTCCTCGATGAGGTTTTCCGTCACGATGGACTTTTTTCGGCACCGATATTACAGTAGAAATAAATTTTTGTTGAATTTCATTGGACAATGGCCGTATCAGACTACAGTCACGAGGTGCGGCATCAACACGCTCACTCTTTTTCTCGCCGCCTGCCAAGTCGTCCCTCAGTTACTCGCTATCGTTAAATATCGTAATGATTGGAACATCTTTCTCGATTGCGTCCCGCCATTGATCTTCGTTATCGTCACCATTGCGAAGTTCATCTCTTCCGCGTGGAACTCACGGAAGGTCAGTTGTATGATGGAAAAATATATATAATTGCAGCCAGAAAAAAGATTTTTTAACTCTACAAGTCATGACTTAATTTTTTTAGCTTCAAAGGCATGACTGGGGCCCGAAGGCACCCCACGATTTTTTTTTATCGTAAAACCGGTCCTATGCTGATAAACGGAGTTTCTCATACATGGTTTTTTTTTTTTTTTTTTTTTCATAAGGAAGAAAATCGTGTACGAGAAATCTGATTTTATTTACATTTAGCTAATGAAAACCCCATTCGAAAACTGAAGACCGGAAAAAATCAGCAAAAAGCTCATTTTTTCGGACCCCAGTCATGAGTTGTAGGGTTAAAATCTAGTAAATTTCAATCTTCAAATGACGTTTATTAAGATAAAATAAATGTTTACTTGCTTTAAGAAACTCCTTATTCGATTGAACTAATACTCTCTAGTGCAAGTAAAAACATTTATTTAAAGATTTGTACTTTCAAACAAATGTTTACTCGCGCCAAAGAAATCATATATTTGCTTTACTTATTTAATAATAAAACATTGCTTGTTGATGCTTCGTTGATAGTAAAAATGATTTGATAAAAAAAAAAAAAAAAAAATCGTTTCTGCGTCATTCATAAATCATTCCCACACAATCAAAAGCAGCCGGTCTGTCACGGAATAAATAAATAAATTATTTGACATAAATATCTGTTCATTAGATCCAAATAAACATTACTAAATACCAAAAAAATACTCTCAAACAAATAAATATATTAGAAAACAATAAACGCTAGATTTATTCTTTTGTAATATATTTATTTGTTAATAGATTAGGTTACGAAGCAAATAAACATTTTTCATCGTCCTCAATAAATGTTCTTTGATTGGAATAAGCTTTTTTTCCGGGTGTCAAAGCCCGTCGCGACCGAGAGGAGAGCCGAGTTATAATTGAATCGTTGACTGCAGTTGTTGAGGCTGCTCAATCGTATCAGAACGGATTGGCAAGTTTGGACGCCGGATCCGGAAGTCAATATTCTTCACGAATACGCCGAGCGGGGTCGAAAGATGACGACCATGTACGCAGGTTAATCAATGATGGTGAGCGATCGTCAAAATTTTGATAAATGTTATAAAGGATCTATCGATGTTGCGTACAGCCGCGATTTATTCGTCCGGCATTCTCTTCATAACCCAACCGGTTATACCGAAGATCATCGATGTTTTTTTGAAGAACGGTTCCGAGCCCGGAGAATTTCCAATAATCGTCGATTATTATCGTCTCGACCCACAGAAATATTATTTTTACATTATCACGTACACGTACGTTTGCGTATCCGAAGGATTGCTCATCACAATGGCCGTTGACAGTATACTCATCGTCTGCGTCCACCACGGATGTGGAATATTTGCCGCCTTGGGGTAAGTCGAAGATCGATCCATCGTTGTCTACGAAAAATCACGTGCGTTCGGCATTTACGCCGAAAAAGGCGTTTTTATATTCGTGTCTGCTCTTCGTTCAGGGTTTAGTTTTTAAAGAAATATGCTCCGATAAGTGTTCTTTTATTATCAGAACGCAAAAAAAAAAAAAAAACGGCGAGCAGTCGGCAGTCTAAAATAAATGAAAGAACGCATAGCTGAGTAGATTTCGCATTTAAAAAAACGAACCCATGACTGTCCGTGAAGGTTGCTTGTCGACACTACGCAAGATTAACGTGTCGAGTAAAATTTTCAGGCACAAATTGGAGCACATCGGGGAAAATGAAAGAATGTCGAAGAGCGGACAAGCCGCGTATGCGCTGTGCAAGAGGGACGTGGATTTTGATAATATAGCAACGTGCATCGATCGGCACAACGATGCTATCGAGTGAGATTGTTTAGATAATTCATTCTGTCCTGTAGATGAATGTCTTATATATATTGAAAAGTTGTTTGTTTGTTTTTTGTTTATTTGTCTGTCCCAATTTTCAAGAATACAGTGGGGATCCGTAGTGGTTCCCCAGGCCCTGATTATTCTAAGTCATCTGGGCTGGGTCACTCATAGAGCATTGCAGTCCAGATGAGAAATACGTTACTTCCGGTTAGAAAATCTGATTTTCCGACCGGAAGTGACGTATTTTTAATATGATGTCACATCCGGTCGAAGAGTGCGATTTTCAAACCGGAAGTGACGTATGTCCGGCATGACGGCACTTCCGGTCGAAAACTAAGATTTCCTAACCAGAAGTGATATATTTCCGGTATGACGTCATATCCAGTTGAAAAATGAGATTGTCTAACCAAAAGTGACTTATTTCCGATAAGACGTCATATCCGGTCGAAGAATCAGATTTTCTAACCGGAAGTGACGTATTTCCGGTATGACGTAACTTTCGGTCGAAAAATGAATTTTTCTAACCGGAAGCGACGTATTTCCGGTATGACGTCACATCCTCTCGAAAATTAAGATTTTCTAACCAGAAGTGACGTATTTCCGGTATGACGTCCCATCCGGTCGAAGAATTAGATTTTTTTAACCGGAAGTAACGCATAATAGTGAGCCGAAGTGCCGTAGTCCGGTGAATCTCCGGAGATCGAAATGTTCGTCTCCCAAATTGCACAGTCAATGGCAAGGGCACGAAACGCTCGAACCACTAAAACCCGCTAGACACTAGGTAATAAACTCACAATCGCCAGATACGCAGACCTGATCGAAACGTCCTACTCGTGGAGCTTCCTCATCATCGTGGGATGCGACATGTTAGTAATCAGCATAACAGGACTTCAGGTAAATGTCGCAGCCTATAAACGAATAATCTTTCGATTTGACTGACAGTTAAAAAAAAAAAGCTAATCGATTCAGGTTTTCACCAGAGTGAACGATCCTCAATCGACCGTGAGATTCGTATGTTTCGCTTTGGCTCAGATAATGCACCTCTACCTCAAGAGCTACATGTCCCAAATTCTGCTGGATCACAGTATCAGCATTCGTTACTATATGTAGGTAAAACAGTCGAGGAACTGATTGGTAGACCTCATTAAAATAAAAAATAATGTCTTCTTCCGAGTAGACAGAACGGCAGATGGTACAAGCTATCGCTCAAGTCCCAGAAGCTCCTGAACATGATGGTGATGCGTTGCAACGCGCCCTGCAAACTCACAGCCGGAAAAATCGCTGTAATGTCCGTGGAAACTTTCGCGATGGTAAGAACGACGACTTCGTTGAAACGACACGTAATACGAGTCGACCGACTGAATTAATCGGTCATTTTTGTTATTCCAGTTTTTGAAGATGTCCGTGTCGTACTTTACCCTCCTTCGTTCGGTGTAGGGACGCGTCGTCGAGGTTCATACGTGACGCATCACCAGCCGAGTCGTACAGGCCGAAATACTCGCGAATCGACAGTGTGAATATCCGATTTCCGTGGCGATGATTATTAGACAGAAAAAAAAAACTTTAGCTTAGAACATTCTGTATATTGTGTAAATAATAAAATGAAGAATAGCGTCAATATATTTTTACCGAAGTGGATTTTTTTTAAGACAGATTTTTGAAACAGGTTTTTAAGATAGGGTTTTAAGACGGGTATTTAAGACAAGTTTTCAAGACAGGTATTTAAGACAGGTTTTTAAGACTGGTCTTAATACAGGTTTTTAAGACAGGTTTTTAAGACGGGTTTTTAAGACGGAAAGTTGTCAATCAGACGAGACACGATCGTATTGTAATTGTGAACAGCATTCTTCTTCGTTTCTCAGAAGAAGTTTTCTTCCTTTTGTCATGCGCGTGCACACGATCGACGGAGGGCTATTAGATATTGAAATTTTGCGATTCGTTAACGACCCGGAGAGAAAATAATATGCTGCAGTGACTAGTCAGCTTTCCACACCGTCGCGCCCGATGCGCAATAATCATTTCAGCGCACGGCAAAAAAAAAATATATAATAATTACCTCGACGCTGAACCGAATTGCGCAAACGATTGCTGGATTTTGTACCGAGAAAAAATGGATAATAAAAGGTTTACCATCCGCATAAACAAACGCAAAGTACTCGTTCCTATTTACATATCAGCGCCCAGCGCAAACATAACATTTTCTATGCTACATTATTCCTGGCGCGAGCACGCACTCACACGCAATAATTAGTCCAATAAATCCAGACGCCACTCTGTAATATCTATTTTTCCACTCTAATAGCCTTATCTCTATTTATTTATTCGCAAAAAAAAAAAATCTCATTTTTTCCATCACTACGACATTGTATTGTGGGGCAGTGTTTTTCTACGAGGACAGTCGTCAGCAACGTGTCTGTTGGCACTAACAAAACATAAACACCTTGAAGACACATGCGGACGGGATCAAAGAATCAAACGGGTCATCGAGTCTTCACCCCCGCCCGTTTACATTAGCAATTCAATTGTGCGAGAGGAAGAGCTAATAATGGGTGACGAGAGTCGCGTTATCGTTTACCACAAATACCTGTTCCGATTGTTGTCACCTATTTTAATTTTTATCGATGCTTCGTATTAATTGTACTGTTCCGTTGTTTTTATAAAAATGATTGAACATTGTAACTCTATATATATACATCAAAGTTTCTTCCGTTTCCTCCTGTCTGTCTGGCTCTTCTTCTTAACCCGATTCTCACAGATACTCACAGATACTCGCAGTTAAGTGGCAAATACTAACAGATGCTCACAGATACCTGGTAAATACTCACAGGTACTCAGAGATACTCAGAGGTAAGTTGTAAATACTCACCGATACTTAGAAATACTCACAGGTAACTGGTAAATATTCACAGATAATCACCGATACTCAAAGACACTCAGTGGTAAGTGGTAAATGCTCACAGATACTCAGAAATACTCACAGGTAACTGGTAAATACTCATGGATACTTAGAGATACTCACAGGTAACCGGTAAATACTCACCGATACTTAGAAATACTCACAGGTAAATGGTAAATACTCACAGATACTCAGAGATGCTCACAGATACTCAGAGCGACTCATATATACTCACAGATACTCTCAGATAACTGGTAAATATTCACAGATACTCAGACACTCACAGGTAAGTGGTAAATGCTCACAGATACTCAGAGATGCTCACAGATACTCAGGGCGACTCATATATACTCACAGATACTCTCAGATAACTGGTAAATATTCACAGATATTCACAGATACTCAAAGACACTCACAGGTAAGTAGTAGATGCTCACAGATACTCAGAGATGCTCACAGATACTCGGGGCTACTCAGAGACATTCGCAGGTAACTGGTAAATACTCACAGATACTCAGAGATGCCCACAGATACTCAGAGCGACTCATATATACTCGCAGATACTATCAGATAACTGGTAAATATTCACAGATATTCACAGATACTCAAAGACACTCACAGGTAAGTGCTAAATGCTCACAGATACTCAGAGCGACTCATATATACTCGCAGATACTATCAGATAACTGGTAAATATTCACAGATATTCACAGATACTCAAAGACACTTACAGGTAAGTGGTAAATGCTCACAGATACTCAGAGATGCTCACAGATACTCAGGACTACTCAGAGACATTCGCAGGTTACTGGTAAATGCTCACAGATACTGAGAGATACTCAGTGGTGACTGGTAAATACTCACGGAACCTCAGAGATACTCATATGTAAGTGGTAAAAATACTGACGGGTAGTGAGAGATACTCAAAGGTAACTGGCAAATACTTACAGATCTTCAGAGATACGGAGAAGTAAGTAGTAAATGTACATATGCACAGATCTACTCACAGGTAAGTGGCAAATACTCGCAGGTACTCCATGCGCTAGTCCGAACAGCCTTCCGGCACGATTGTACATGAGGAACAGTAGAAAAAGTGTCTGTAAGAAGACATAATTCAAGACGTCAACAAGACGTTCGTTCAAGGCCGACGCCCCTCGACCCGTGCCAATTTTTTTCTACCGTGTTACTTTTTCAGTGTGACATCGAACACAGTACGTCGTTAGAGGTGTCGCGTCGGGATTCTCGCTTTGTTGCGATACCACGATTGATCGACTTATTGCACTGAGATCGGGAACGAGTGGGGCAGAAACACGCGATCGACGAGGTGCGACCTGCGAGGCACTGGTCATTTCATAAAACCGGCAGTCACCCGGAAGTTTCCAGTACTGGTGCGCTCACCGTCTATCGGCCGATCAGAGATACTCGCGTTCTCCGCCAAGAATATTGCTAATCGTAATTCGACGGTGACAGACGCCGAAAAATAAATGAGAAAAAAATAAAAAAAATAAATTGAAAAAATAGTATTAGTCATACATTTAGTGTTGGGCGACGGGATTATAGAAAGAAAAAAAATAACGTTAGTCAGACGGTAAATTTCGGAGGGTCCGAAGCTATAATTCGCGTATGTGCATCGAGAGTTCTCGAAGAGCTAAAAATCTGAAACTCCTTTTCGTTAATTAGTCGGTTTATGAAAATGAATGAAATACCGAATGGCCCAGTCATGAAGGACAATAATATTAGAGAGTGAAGAAGGAATCCATTGGGACTTCTTAAAGAGATAAAACATCTGAAACTCAATTTCATTAAGCAATCGGGATGCCGTTTATGAAAACGAATAAAATACCAAATGGCCAATTTATCGCTGACGATAACATTAGCGCGTAAAGAAGAAATGCATTGAGACTTCTTAAAGATATACAAAATCTGAAACTCTTTTTCGTTAAGCAATCGGGATGCCGTTTACGAAAACGAATGAAATACCAAATGGCCAATTTATCGCTGATGATAACATTAGCGTGTAAAGAAGAAATGCATTGAGACTTCTTAAGGATATACAAAATCTTAAACTCTTTTTCGTTAAGCAATCGGGATGCCATTTACAAAAACGAATGAAATACCAAATGGCCAATTTATCGCTGACGATAACATTAGCGCGTAAAGAAGAAATGCATTGAGACTTCTTAAAGATATACAGAATCTAAAACTCTTTATCGTTAAGCAATCAGTATGCCATTTACGAAAACGAATGAAATACCAAATGGCCAATTTATCGCTGATGATAACATTAGCGTGTAAAGAAGAAATGCATTGAGACTTCTTAAGGATATACAAAATCTGAAACTCTTTTTCGTTAAGCAATCGGGATGCCATTTACAAAAACGAATGAAATACCAAATGGCCAATTTATCGCTGATGATAACATTAGCGTGTAAAGAAGAAATGCATTGAGACTTCTTAAAGATATAAAAAATCTGGAACTCTTTTTCGTTAAGCAATCGGGATGATATTTACGAAAACGAATGAAATACCGAATGACGAACTTATCGATGACGATAATATTAGCGCTTAAAGAAGAAATATAGTACAACTTCAGCAGAAGCCTATTGTCGAGTTCGGCTGAGTTCGAGCACCTGAAGAGCGACCCCGACGAGCCGGGGAAATGTACGGATCGTTTTTTATCGTGAATATTAACCAGTCGACATTATATGTATAAATATATTAAAGAAGCAATTGTCATTTCGTTCGCGCATATAATGAATAATTCGGATCAGCGTATGTCGGCTCCGAAAGTCCCAATTCGCGATTGACCTTCCGCGTGGCCTCGTCAGTTTCTTCGGTCCCAGTTTGGTGTTCAGCTATATAAATCCGATCGTGCTAAAATACTCTGTAGGAGTCGAAAAAAAAAAAAAAAATTAAAAAAAAGGTCAACGATGTCTGACGGAGAAAATTCAACAGCGGAGACTGCTGAGGATGCGGACACGAGAGACGAATATCTCGCTCAGTGGGAAATGGCCGTTCTCGCTACCATCTTCTTGCTCACCATGTTCGGCAATTGTTTGGTTCTCGCCGCTCTCTACATTCGTCGCTATCGCGGAAGACGACGAAAACTCACGAGAATGTATTTCTTCATGATGCATCTCAGCATAGCCGATCTTCTGAACGCCTTGCTCAATGTTCTGCCCCAGTTCGCCTGGGACGTTACCTTCAGGTAAGTGAGATTCACTAAAAAAAAAAATGAAAAAAAAATGGGAAATTAAAATTTGTACACGGCGCATACGAGTTTTATGCTCGATGCGACACATCAAACCTGATCCACGATAGGGCTGTACAGATAGGTCGGCCTAGCCGGCTAAAATATCTTATCCGGTTAATTGATTTTATAGTTTGGCCGGCTAAGCCGTTTTAGCCAATTGCATGAAATCGACCATAATTTTGTACATAAAATCGAGCCCTCCAATGACGCATTGTATTTTAGTCCAAAAAGGCCAGCGGATTCGTGTTCAGCGCGCAAAAATACGTCGGAATACGTGGCAGTTAATTATAAAAAATGAAAAAAAAATTTCGTCAAAAAATTGCAAGGCTACCATTGAATTGGCTCGAAAGGGGCCTTGGCCTTTCGAGTCAATTTTTTGCATTTTTCAACGTCCCCAAACGGCCCGATAAAACGATTCTAAAACTACGGACGCGACCCTATATTGTGTATTTTTCCCCGTAGAACACGATGGACACCTCGGATTTTCCCTACCTCCATTGGGAACCGAGATATCGACGTTTGAAAATCACGAAAATCAACGTTTTTCCAAAAGTGGCTCAAACATTGAAAAATCGTTGTTCATTCGATTTTTTTTGTTTCAAAGCTATGTTCGATGTATTTTTTCCCGCTGATCACGAATATAACAATTATTTTATTCCCAACCCAATATTTTCCGTTTGAATCCCACAAATACGATTTTTCGTGCATAAAATCGAGCCCCTTAATGTTGCGTTGTGCTTTAGTCCAAAAAGGCCAGCAGATTCGTGTTCAGCGGGCGAAAATACTTCGAAGTACGTTGCAGGTAACATTGGAAAAAAAAAAAAAAATACAAATTCCAAACCATAAAATCCATTAGCCGGATAAGATATTTTAGCCGGCTAGGCCGGCCTATCTGTACGGCCCGAATACACGAGTTAATATTGATGCTCGGTTATATTGAATATAGTTTTTTAGATGCAATCTTTTTTCTTCGGGTTATTATTTAATACGCCAGTTTATGCATATAAAATTGACAATTAATTTCCCAAAGTTGATCGATTTTAATAATTCATTATATTAATAGTTTGATAAATAATTAAATTAATATTTTCATCATTAATTTAGTTAATATTTTTGTAATAAATTAAAATAATATTTTGATGATTGATTCAATTAATAATTTAATTATTTATTAATTTTATTTAAAAAATGGTAAAACAGAATTTTCAAGGGAGAGGCACAAATTATTTCTTTCGTTGCTTCTCGATTCATCATGATTACTAGATTTCAGGGTGGCCCAGTGCTCTGCAAGCTCGTCAAGTTCGTTCAGCCACTTCCGACTTATCTCAGCTCGTACGTTCTCACCGCAACGGCGATCGACAGATACCAGGCTATTTGCCATCCGATGAATTACTGCAGAACTACCTCGAGACGTTCGAGGATTATGGTATACGGATCTTGGTGCGTGGCGGTCGTTCTCTGCACGCCGCAGGTGCAATTATTGTGATACTTGCCGAGAATACCTCTCTAGGGGAAAGCGGGGCGAAATGGACTATTTACTACAAATTGGACTACTATATTACAAATTTTTCTAGGACATTAAGAAACATAAAGTTTAATCTCAAATTGGGGAGACTGGTTCGTTTTGCCCCCACCTCTCTCCCCCTCTTCCGTATCTCGCGAATTATCTTATTATGTTTTTTCTCATCTTTTGGAACCTTTCTTGTGTTTGAATTTGTTTTTTCTCACATTATCCGTCTATACGTCCGCAGATTTTTGTCTTTTCGTATCAGGAGATCTTTCCCGGAGTCTGGGATTGTTGGGCATCTTTCGGTATACCTTACGGTGAAAGAGCCTACGTTACTTGGTGAGTTGAAAATGTCCAGATATTCCATTTTACCCCACTTCTTGGGACATATTTCACTGACATTTTTCGAACAAATTTAATCTATCCCTTTTTGCCCCGCGTCTATAGTGCGCACCCTCCGTGGTCCATTTTTCCCCATATGCGCCTAATGTTCACATATTCCATTTTACCCCAGATCTTGGGCCATTTTCAATGACATTTTTCAAACAAATTTCATCTATCCCATTTTGCCCCGCGTCTTTAGTTTACAGCTTCACCGGTTCATTTTGCCCCGTACGCGTGTAATGTTCAGATATTCCATTTTATCCCAGTTTTAGGGCCATTTTCAATTACATTTTCCAAACAAATTTAATCTATCCCATTTTGCCCCACGTCTGTAGTGCACAGCCTACCCGGTCCATTTTGCCCCGGTTCCCACCCCAAGACATTCAACGAATACACCCAGAAAAGTAATTTATTTGACGGGAACCGTTTATTTGGTTTAAGTAAAATATTTATTTGATTTAAATAAATATTTATTTCATTTAAGTAACTATTTACTTAATTTAAATAAATATTTCACTTAAACCAAATAAACGGTGGCCGTCAAATAAAAAAAATTTCTGGGTGTAGTTCAAAATGTATTTATGAATTTCCGAATTTTGCTCGTCAGGTTCAGC
The DNA here is from genome assembly GCA_958510785.1 of Exephanes ischioxanthus. NCBI lineage: Eukaryota > Metazoa > Arthropoda > Insecta > Hymenoptera > Ichneumonidae > Exephanes > Exephanes ischioxanthus. The sequence goes on from OY294016.1 coordinate 5,044,402, forward strand.
GTTACCGTGTTTCTTCTTCCGTTCGCCGTTCTCGTCTACACGTACACGAGGATCTGCCACGGTATATGGAAAAACGGCGAGATATCGATATTCGCGAAACGCGACGGTACGAGAAACGAGCGTAACCGCGAGCCGTTGATCTCGAGAGCGAAGATCAACACGGTGAAGCAAACCATAACGGTCGTGAGTCTGTACGCGATAACGAGCAGCCCGTTCATAAGTTGTCAATTGTGGGTCACCTGGGATCCGAACGCCGCCTCGAGTCCCTTTTCCACAGGTAAATTTTGTTACGCGATCGGAAACAAAAATTATTCGAATCAACCGTTTGCGAGCAGAAAAAAAAAGTTGGTGGCGATTTTTTTTTTTAATACATATTTTTAAAAATGTCTTCGCCACTTTGTCAAATAAATTTTGTTACACGAACGGAAACAAAAAATTATTCAAATCAACCGCTCGCGTGTGGCAAAAAAAAAAAAAAAAAAAAAATTCACCACCCAATTTTTTTCGATTAACCGCTCGCGAGTGGCGAATTTTTGTTTTTTAATACAACGCACCGGAAATCGTACCGGAAGCGATATTTAAAAAAAATATCTTCGCCGCTTTTTCAGGTCCGGCGTTCACCATACTCGCTCTACTGAGCAGCCTGACGAGTTGCGTGAATCCTTGGATATATCTGTGTTTCAATTCCGAGCTGAGGATTATTCTTTCGAATGTTTTCATGAGAGCCGTAGGGCTCGAAGCCGGTCTCGGTGAGTAATGTTGGATGCGCTCTGTACGACGATTAATCGTCGATCGATAGATTCTTTTCAATTAGCCGTCGTATATTTGATTTCACAGAGCACGATTTATCTTGGAACACGTCGCACGATCCTTCAACGAGATCCTCGCACATCGGAAAGTCAACGAGATCGAGCGGCTCGAGTCGCCAACTGAGCTTTCACAGGAAGGATAGAATCGACAATTTAACAAATTCGATTTCGAATCGCGAAAACGGCTTTCACCACCAACCGAAGTAACGTTTCTTTTTTCCAAGGCCCGCCCGAATCGTTTATTTATAGATAGACATTTGATATTAAAAAAAGAAAACTTATAATGATGGTCTAATGAGAAATTCTACAAAAAAAATAAAAAATACATGTTAGAAAAAAAACTCGGTAATTATCAAAAGAAATTGTTGACGCCTTATTCACGCCATGAGCGTAAAATTTCGACCCGATAAAGTGCATCACGTAAACACGCCGACTCTCGTACGACTCGCGACGATTCGAACCAACAATTCACATTTTTCGCTCTTGAACGAATCTCCCAAAATTCCATATACATTGCATATATATATATGTGTGTGTACATATACATATATGTATTACAGAGCGACATTTATATATTTCTTTAACTATAATGATAGTCTAATCAGAAATGCTAAAAAAATTCATGCAAAAAAAAAATCTCAGAAACTACGAAAATAAATTCTTGCCGTCTTATTCGCACTGTGACCGAACTATGACGAGAACGGCACAGTAAAATTTCGACCCTATAAAGCATATCACATAAACACGCCGAGTGCTGCACGACTTGCGACGATTCGAACCAATCATTCACATCTTTCTCTGTTGAACGAATCTCCGAAAATTCCATATACATTGTATATAAACGTGTGTGTGTAAATATACAAATATGTATAATAGAGCGACATTAATTTTTTTTATCTATAATAATACTCTAATGAGAAATGCTAACAAAAAAATGCAAAAAAAGATCTCAGAAATTATCAAAATAAATTGTTGTCGTTTTATTCGCGCCGTGACCTAACCATGACGAGAACGCACAGTGAAATTTCGACCCAATAAAGCATATAGAGTTTTGTATGTCTCGCGACGATTAGAACCAATAATTCACATTTGCCTCTCTTGAACGAATCTTCCATAATTCCACATACATTGCATATGTATATGATTCTGTAAATATATATATATATATGTGTATTACAGAGCGACATTTATATTTTGTTTAACTATAATGATAGTCTAATGAGAAATGCTAACAAAAAAATGCAAAAAAAAGATCTCAGAAACTATAAAAATAAATTGTTGTAGTCTTATTCGCACCGGGACCGAACTATGTCGAGAACGCACAGTGAAATTTCGACCCGATAAAGCATATCACATAAATACGTCGAGTGTTGTATGACTCGCGACGATTCGAACCAATAATTCACATTTGACTCTCTTGAACGAATCTTCCATAATTCCACATACATTGCATATCTATATGTTTCTGTAAATATATATTTATATATGTGTATTACAGAGCGACATTTATATTTTGTTTAACTATAATGATAGTCTAATGAGAAATGCTAACAAAAAAATGCAAAAAAAAAGATCTCAGAAACTATAAAAATAAATTGTTGTAGTCTTATTCGCACCGGGACCGAACTTTGTCGAGAACGCACAGTGAAATTTCGACCCGATAAAGCATATCACATAAACACGTCGAGTGTTGTATGACTCGCGACGATTCGAACCAATAATTCACATTTGACTCTCTTGAACGAATCCCCCAAAATTCTATATTCATTGTAAATATATGTATTACAGAGCGACATTTATATTTTTTTCAACTATAATGATAGTCTAATGAGAAAAGCTAACAAAAAAATGCAAAAAAAAGATCTCAGAAACTATAAAAATAAATTGTTGTAGTCTTATTCGCACCGGGACCGAACTATGTCGAGAACGCACAGTGAAATTTCGACCCGATAAAGCATATCACATAAACACGTCGAGTGTTGTATGACTCGCGACGATTCGAACCAATAATTCACATTTGACTCTCTTGAACGAATCCCCCAAAATTCCATATACATTGTATATATATATATATATGTGAGTGCGTGTAAATATATATATGTCTAGTATAGAGCGCCGATCCGAGCCTATCGTCTCTGAACACATTCCACATGGTTCTTTCTCTATTATACTCTACAACCTATACAGTTCCGCCTCATTAGTATTATAAGCGTCGAACGATGTGGCCCATTATGTAGCCGAGACGTTTGTATTCCTACTTTTTTATTATCCCTCGGATCTCTCTCGCGCCACCGGGTCTCTCATGCTTATGTTAATGACGCGTTAGGATCAGGGATGACCCATCGGCATCCGGCGCCTTCCGCCGGTGACGAGAGACCACAGCGATCATCCGGATTAACGTCTCACGCGCGACTCCATTTTTTTCTTCGAGATCGAAACTTCATTTTATTTTATTTTCATAAAAATAAATAAAATTCACGTACCACGAAGAGTTCTACGAATCATCGGGAGCTAAAGTAGCTTCAGAGACGCGAATTTCTTGGGTTCGAAGACACGAGGAAAATCCCACGACTCTGCGTCGAATCGCTGATTCAAGAAAATATTTCTCTGAATATGTCTGAAAACTTTTCCAAAAGTCTCGGAAATTTTACCAAAATTTTCTCTGGAAAGTCCTCTGAATTTCTCAAAGTTTTGGCACTTTTCAGAAAGATTCAAAGATTTTTCGGAATCTAAGTGTACCGGATAGTTCTGAAAATCTCCGATTTTCTGTGCCGACTTCTCTTAATGACCATGAACGCTGGTTTTCTCAGGCCTGTGATTTTCCATATTCACAAACATTTATCTGGAAAACGCAAATTTTCGCGAATTTACAGAGAGTAATGGAATGAGTAGATCTTAGACAGAACTCGTATTTTCTCTTCACGTACTTTAACAGGAAAAATCAGAGTTTTCCATAATTTCATAATATCCATAAATCCATAATTTTTATAAATCCATAATTTTCATAATTCCATAATTTCCAAAATTCGATAATTTTTATAAATCCATAATTTTCATAATTCCATAATTTCCACAATATTTCGGAAAATGCTCTGGATTTCACTGATAAATAGTGACTGCTGGAGGTTGTGCCGAGAAAATGTTAGAGATATTTAGCGAACAGCGGAGAAACTGAGAAGAAAATTTAGTATTATCTCTGAAAGTCACCGAAACGGTCCGGTTAGAGTTTTTGTTAGACAAAATCGTCAGAGAAATATTTTCACCAGGGGTGATAAGCGGAGGGCCCCAAGATGATCGATATCCGACCCTGTCGTCGTAGATCATCGATGCGACGTCAAAACCTTCGTGGAAGAGCTCCTCCAGAGCCCCCCCCCCCCCCCCCCCCCACCCCTCCCCCGATCGAAGCTATATCGCTAGGTTGAGAGCCACTGCGCGAACACCTGAATACTTAATAAACGGATAAAATTAACATTAATAACGACAGACTGTCCGCGCCCGATCCACATCTTATCGGAGGAGAAAAACACTTCCCCTTAGTCGCATGTGACACCTTCGACCGAACGGGGACGGAGATCGGGTACTCCTTCTCGACTCCGGATGAAAGAGAAACGCGACCCCGGACTCCATACGCTCACCGGTGCATCGTAAATTTTCGCTCCCATCGATCGATATAATAGTCTCGATCGATAGTTTTCCCAACATCGTGAAGGTGATCTATAGATCCCTAAACGCCGACGGGATGGAGAACGGACGAGAGTGCAACAAAAGCGAATTTTTGAAAATCGAGGTATTTTTTATTAGCAGAAAAAAGAAACGTTCAGACCCGGAAAAAGAATTTATCTGACGCGTGTCCCGCAAACAAATATATTTTTAATTTAAATAAACATTTATTCAAATCAAATAAGTTATTATGTGAATGAAATTAATGATAATTTGCATTAAATAAATATTTATTTAAATTAAATAAATGATTTATTTGCATCAAATAAATAATTGTTTGCGGTTCACTCTCTAAATAAATATTTTTTTCTGGGCGTATCAAACGATGTTGGAAAGTGGTAAAACGTTTTTTTTAAATTTTAGTCGGAGAACGAAAGCAACGACGAGAATTACCCGCAGCAGTCGCCAGTGTTGTTGGATCTGGACGAGAGTACGAAGAAGCAGCAGCAGAGGATGTCGGGTGTCGAGGAAGCGGAGATCCGGAGGAACGGTCCATCCCCTTTCGGTGCTCTGGACGGTGGTTCGCCCTTGAGCGAGAGCTTGCGAAAGTCCCACGGTATGATCGCCGATGACGCGAGTGTGCGGAATTTTGGACCACGTGGCGCGTTATGATTCACGTTGATCGCCAAGATCGTATTTCTTCTTCGTGATCCTGCGGAGATTTCTCTCATACCGGTGACTGCGACGTGATTTTCAGGGGACGCCGCGATCGCTCGTCGACAGTCGTTGAGAAGACGATGGCAGCAAATCGAACCTTGCGATAGACCGCAGACGCCGGAAAGCGTACTCGTCATAAGAGTTCCGGAGCCCGAGGTCGTCGGAGCGCACTCCCATCTCGAGATGCTCCATCAGACGAACATAAAGCCCATGCAGCGCGAACCGTCGCAAACTGAGAAAGGTAGTATACTAAATTAAACAAAAAATTAAGAATTAAACCAAAACAAAAAAGTTGCTTTTTCGCCGCGATTTTTAAGATAAATAAGATAAGAGAAATAGAGCGAGGATAAAAGAATTGTCAATCGAGAGCGGGGTGACTGAAAAATGTATTACCGATCGGTGAAGCGTGCTGCTCGTCTGCCTCGTCTTTAATTTATTCTCGAGAATCCTCCCGAAAGCCGATGCAGCGCAAACCATCTTAAACTGAGGAAAACAGTAAGCTAAAAAATTATGAATCGCTTTCGAGTCACATCGAGTTCTACATAAAGCCCATGTAGCGCTAGCCGTCGCAAATTAAGAAAGTCAGTATAATACTAAATAAAAAAATGTAGATAAAAAATGTGTCTTTTTCGCCTCGATTTTTAAGCTAAAAAAGATAAGAGAAATCGAGCGAGAATAAAAGAATTAACCGAAACCATCGCAATATGAGAAAGATAGTAAACTAAATACACTTTAAAAAAATTAATTTATTTCGCCTCGCTTATTAATATAAATAAGATAAGATAAATGGAGCGAGGATAAAAGAGCGTACTGAAAGAGTAATTCAAGAAAGTATTACCGATCAGTGAAGAGGGCTGCTCATCTGCCTCGTCTTCAATTTATCCTTGAGAATCCTCCTGTAACGACGATTTTCTTCCTCGAGCTTGCGAGTTCTCATTTCGTGCTCGAGAAGCGTCGCTCGCAGTCTCTTGTCTCGCGTGTTGATTATGTGTCTCGTTAGACCGCTAACCGTTCGATCGTGGGGTTGTTCGATCGGGACATTTTTCCTCGCTGCCGCGGCCTTTCGTTTCAACGATCGCTTCGTTCGACTCTTCGCCGGTGAAGACGATCTCTTGTTGCTCTTCTCTGCGTTCAGCGGACTTTCGACCCCCTTCTCGATGGGTTTAGCGTGATCGGTTTTTTTAGCTTCTTTTTCACGTTGGCCACTCGCACGCCTCCCTAAAAGATTGCCGAAGAACTCGAGAATCCTCCGGATGCCACCGTAACGCCACCATATACTTCTTTCGCTGTCTGAACTTCTTCTTTCGCCGTCTGAACTTCGTCTTTCGCCGTCTGAACATCGTCTTTCGCTCGCTCGAATCTCCGATTTTTCGTGACGATCTTCCCGCTCTTTAGCTTCCCTGGTAAAAATATTTGTCTGAATATGTCTGCAAATTTCTCTAAATATGTCTGAAAACTTTTCTGAATATGTCTGAAAACTTTTCTGAATATGTCTGAAAACTTTTCTGAATATGTCTGAAAACTTTTCTGAATATGTCTGAAAATTTCTCTGAAAGTCTTGGAAAATGTATCAGAAATTTATCTGAAAAGTCCTCTGGATCGCTCAAAGTTTTCGCACTTTGCAGAAAAAGTCAAAGATTTTTCTGAATCTAAATATTCCTAATTGCTGAAAATTTTCATGAAAATTGAAAAATTTTCATACCCGCTTTCCTTCGGCGCATCGACCACTTCCGGTTTCACGGTGACTTCCGGTTTGGGATCCTCCACCGCTCTGTCTACATCGATCCCCCTTTCTTCCATCTTTATTTCCAGCTCGACCTGAACTTCCTTCTCCGCTTCGTGTTTAACTTCGAGCCGAACGACTTCCGGTTCTTCGGGCAACCGATCCGCCACTTCCGGAAGACTGACGACAATTTCACTCTCGGGATCGGTCTCCGCGAACGTGTCGCGCCAACGATCGCGATGCTGACCTTGGGCGAGAAAAAGATCGGTATCTTCGGAGTCGCCCGTGTACGAGATCCGAGCGATCTCCATCGATCGCTGATCGCGATCGAGCGTGACGCAGCGATCCGTCGATCTGCCGGAAATCCGCGGAAACGGGGACGAGGGTGGTCGATCCTTGAGCGAAGGATTCACGCTTACGTGCAGCTCGGACAAATCGGGAATCAGACGCATCCTCGTTATTCGCTTCCGGGTGTAGGGTCGAGGCGGCCGGAAGTACCGAGCCTCGTTGAGCCGCGTTCCTAATTATCGTAAAATCGATGTTTTGTCAGCTAATTTACACTCGTTCGATGACTATATATTTTTTCCCCGAAGGCTGTATAACCTTTCTGACTGTTTTTCATTTTTGTCGTTTCAAGATTAATTGTTATTGGATCTCTTGTAGATGGTCTTCGGGGCGTTTTTAGTCCTCTCTCGACATTCTCATCTCCGCTGCGCCCCACCCACTGTTTTTTTTATCGTAACGAGAAAATTTCTTCATACTGTGAATTTTTTTTTTTTTTTTCATCTATCAGCTCGTCGATTCGAGAGATTCGAGCGTCCCTTGTTTATTGCTTATTTTATGTATTGGCCCAATCAATTAATTTATTAGCGCGACAAATTAATTGATTGAATCGGAGAATTAATAAAAGCGACCGAAAATGCCATTCGATATTTAGGAGTTTCTATTTTTTCTTGAAAATTGATTACTTGTTTTACGTAGGAATCTATAAAATCACAATTAATTTTTTACGCCTGTGAAAATTTCATCATAGCGTGAATTTTTTTTTTTTTATTTCCATCTACCATCCCAAATCGATTCGAAAAATTAGAGCGTCCCTTGTTTCGTCGCTATTTTTGTATTCGTCCAATCAGTTAATTTATTACCCCGAGAAATTGATTGATTGGACCATCAGAATTAATAAAAGCGGCAGAAAATATCATTGCATATTTAGGAGTTTAAATTTCTTCTTAAAAAAATTGATTATTTAAAAAAATTCTTTTCACGTAAGTAAGACTACACGAAAATCGCAATTAATTTTTCACCTCTCTTTCAGACTACAAAAAATCAGCCTGCGACCGAGAGCGTACGAGAATGCGTGACATGAATCGTGCCTTCGAGCTTCTGAGGTCGAAGCTACCGATCTGCAAGCCTCCAGGAAAGAAGCTCTCCAAGATCGAGTCACTTAGACACGCCATAACGTACATAAGGCATCTGCAAAATCTGCTCGAACCTCCGTACCCGTACGTGCCGAGTATTCCGGAGAGAACTGGATATTACGGTTCGACGACACCCGCCGGATCCTACGACCCACAGCATCCAGCGCGCTGGGAATCTTTCGCTTACTATCGTTACGATTATCACGCTCCTTTCGCTCCTCCGCCGCCGTCGCCGCTGCCGCTGCCGCTGCCCCGACTTCGCAACGAACAGGAAGATCACCCGATGCGATACAACATTAATTCTTGATGCGGAATTGCAGGGAGTTTCTTCCAACTTCACCCTGTTGCAATAATTAAAAGTGTTAATCAGGCGCCTAAAAATCGCCTTCGCGTCGTCTCGAGATAAAACACAGTCCCGCTTGTGTATAAAAAAAAAATATAACACTTTTTTTCTAAATCGAATTATTATCGTGACTCTCATAGAATTACTGCAAACCGAGAAGAGGCGATCGTCGGTGTTTATCCTGCATGTTGCAGTAATTAAAACTGTTAATCGAGCGGCAGAAAATCGCCTTCGCGTCGTCTCGACAGAAGACACAGTACCGTTTATGTATAAAAAAATAATATAATAATTTTTTTAGTCGAATTATTATCGATTATTATCGTTACGATTTTCACGCTCCTTTCGCTCTTCCGCCTTTGCCACGAATTCCTAACTAAAAGGAAGATCAGCAGATAGGATAACATGAATTCTTTATGCCAAAAATTGTAAGACATTTTTTCCAATTTTCTCCCTCCTGCCTGTTGCAATAATTAAAACTGTTAACCCTTCAAGTACCGGAACTTTTTGCCGAGAGCAAACCGTGCCTTCTTTTAAGCACAAAAACAATACGGACGTTCGTAATAAATTTTCTTCCGCGGTACCAAAAAAACACTTAATTTTTTTAGATTTTTTTTTTTTGGCACATCAGCCTGTTATTCAAATCGTTCGAAGGTTGCGTCTTCGCAGATTCCAGGCCCGAGAGAAAACACAGTTTCACTAATGTATAAAAAAATAATATAATACATTTTTTTATTCGAATTATTATCCTGTATAACTCCCATTATATTCTATTATTGCAAACCGCGAATACGCGATCGACGATTTTTATCGCGAAATTTTCGAGAAGTTGCTATATCATATGACTACGGTGTATTTGGTTTGAGGTGCCGAATTCGGCGGTGTCGTCGTTGGATGTATGTGAAGTGGGAGATTCCAGATCATCGTTTCCACGTCGAGCGAGGACGGCGCCTGCCAGCTGGTCGTAGTCTCTTTGGGCATCTCGACGAGTTTCGGCGTTGTGACGAACTCGAAGTGCAAACGCCACTTGAGAACGACGAGATCGGTGGCGAAGTCGGGCGTAACGTGGAGAGGTATCGGTAGCACGAGCTGCGAATACTTGAGACCGATGCAGACCTCGTGATGCTTGTTGTAACTAACGAGAGTCGAACCGCTCCCCTTTCCTCGCCGGTACTCCTCGGCGACGTGCTCCTCGGACTGCAAGGCCACCGACACCTGAGCGCACGCCACCGTCGCGTTCGAGAAATCGAATGTACCGACTATGTCCTCGCCGAGCTTGTAGGAATTCTTGAAGAGGCAGAAACGCACGACGCGACCCCGACCGTTCGTTATGTTGTAGAAATTCGGACTTCTCCGCGCCGTCAGGTTCTGCAATGCGAAATAAAAATAAATCAGTAAATAGAACATTTAAAAATTTCACCATCATGAATCGACCATCACAAGCTCGCAGTTTTGCAGGTCAAATCCAGAATGAATGACCGTGTCTTGTGGTAAAAAAACAATCCGCCTCTTCTTGTAAGAATATTATTCTCAGCATTAAAAAAAATAAACAAGACTAAAAAATTCACCCACATAAATCGGCTATCATAAACTTACGGCTCGCAAGCTCAAATCCTGAATCAAGGACTTTCTTTGAGAAAAAAAAACGCTTTTTTTAAGTAAGAATATTATCCTTGGGAGAATCTCTCCTATACCTGTAGAGTCTGCAGAGCTATGTCAAGCGGCGTGTCCCTGTCCTGGGTCTCCATGAAAGGGTTGTTGGGACTGAGATCGACGCTGTCGTTGCAGGTCGCGATTTCCGGCAATTCTGCAAACGGAAACCGAATTACAGCCTCGATTCTCGATTTGATCCGAGCTATGCATAGACTTTGGGTACATCATTACCGCTCAACGAGAGGATCCTGAACGGAATCCGTAGGAGCTTTATGGCCGAATTGACTCTCTGCGTACCGACGGTGATCTTGTATGAATATTTCACTGCCTGTCCCCTGTACGAAGGTGGAGCGTCGCTCGGAATTACTTCTCTATATATATCTGTAACAAATAATAATCATTGAGACAACGAATCCTCCTCGTGCCAACGATGCGATCCGATTGGTCGAATCTCTTAGACTTACAGGTTTTGCTTTCGCCTGGAGAAAGCCGAAGGTCGCAGAAGAGAATCTTGGGCTTGGTGTTCAAAACAGCGTGGCCGTTGTCCTGCTGCCAGGGCGCGAACGTTGTGTCTGCAAAAAACCCGTTTGTTCAGACTACAGAGATTCGAAACATATGAGAGCGAGGGGGCGAAAAGCGAAAAGTGCAATCTTACCAGCGTTAATGGCAGCCAGTCGCGCTGTAGAATCGAGCCTGTCGGCGACGACGACTTTTCCGTTCGTCGAGCACTGGCAGTGTATCTGAGCGCTGGCCCAGGCGAGACACTCGAAAACATCGCTGTGGCTCTGTGACTTCTGATGAATCGGATTTGGAGGATTGCTGAACGTAACGAGGCACTCTATAACCTCACCGGAGAAGTAAACCGGTCCTTTTCTGAGCCTCGCGACGATTTCTATCATCGCGCGCTTCGTGGGCTTACTTTAGTAAACGCCACTGACACTCGCTGCATTCGAGACTAATTGCAAGTACAATTGAGACTTGTCGCATACGTTCTTTAACTCACTTTCCCGTGTTCCTTAACTCTCGCGTTTATGTCACTGTCAGCATTCGAGATCAATTCCAGAAACTAAGGAAAACATCTGTTACGTTACTTCCGGTTCAGAAAACTTATTTCTCGACCGGAAGTAACGTCATACCGGAAACGCGTTATTTCTGGTTTGAAAATCTCATTTCTTGACCGGAAGTGACGTCATAATGGAAATACGGCACTTTCGGTTTGAAAATCTCACTTTCTCGACCGGAAGTGACTTTATACGGGAAAACGTTACTTCCCAGATAGACAGGCACGGCGAAATGGCAGCAGTTGGGGCCCAATATTTGCGACACGCACGGCACATGTCGCAAATATTCCCCCAACTGCGTCCGTTCGTGGCGCTTGTCTATATGGGTTCCGGTTTGAAAATCTTATTTCCGAAAAATGCGTTACTTATACCGAAAATGCTTTACTTCCGGTTTGGAAGTGTAATTTTTTCGATCGGAAGTTACTTCATACAGAAAGACGTCACTTCCGATTTGAGAATCTAATTTTCTGACCGGAAGTAATGTAGTTTTTTTTTCAATGTTTGTTTCATATACTGCCGCTGACATAAGCTAGGAGTATAAACAGTGTAAACAGACGTGGAGATGCAAAGCTCCGTTCACAAGACTCAGTGTGGAACAACACAGCGATCAGCTGACACTGACAGCGAGTGAGAGATTTAAATGGACGCGTGAGTTCGAAGCGACGGGATTTCGATTATGAAAAATTCATCGTACAAGTCTAAATCAACGACACCAATCAAATCTGAGCGTCGCGATGAATCGACGGAAGATAGGTAAATACATGTTTTTTTTTTTAACAAAGTTTTATTTCGCGAATATTAAAGATGCTTGAACGTCTGTACAGTTACAGGCCCTGGCTGCCTTCCCCCCCGAAGCTCGTGGAGTACGCCGGAGACCTGGTGAACGAGCTTCCGATCCCCGAGTGCTGGAATTGGTCGGTCGAGGACGTCGTTGAGTGGCTGAGGAGAACCGTCGAATTGCCTCAGTACAAAGTTAGCTGCGCTGCGATACATAAAATCGATGCATAAAAGCTGACTCGATACTTGCCTTGCGTCCCGTTTAGGATTGCATTCGTCGCAACTTTATAAACGGCAGGCGCCTGTTGCTCCTCGAGACATTTGGCGTTCAGAAAATCGGAATACGCGATTTTTCTCACATTCAGGTTTCACGAGAGTTTCGTTGAGAATCCCGGTACGGGCGCGTTATATTTACGTCGGTAACTGTCCGACAGAGAATAATGTCCGCTGTGCGCGAGCTCTACGGTGTCGAGAGGCCGAAACCGAAGCGCAGCGTCGGTCTGCCGCCCCGTTATCCCTGGACTCATTATTTGATCTATCGCGTGCCGACCGGTCCGAGTCGCGAGGCCACGACGCCGTTCGAGCTCTTCGAGAGAATGGGAATCCTCGACGAGCGCGAGCCCTGCCCGTTCGGGCACTGGGAAATGATAGAACCGACCCTGCCCGACTTCCCCTGCAAGCGATTCGGCTTTGCGCCCCGAAAGAGTGTCTACTGGAGGGAAGAGCACGAGAGACAACCGAGGGGACACTCGTTCATGAAGAGATCGAAGTGGCGATCGAACTACTTTATACGCGTGGATACTAAATAAATTAACTCTAGCTTTACAACTAAGTACAAGCACTCCAATGCGCTCTCACGTTTTATCATTCGATAATGTAGATTTGTCGATATATTAAAAATAATTTGCTTCTCATACACTCAGGCATTATTGCACGATAAAATTCTCTATAGGGTAAATAAACGTCTATGATACAGAGATTATTTGGAACGGTGCCGAATTCGATTAAGCCTACTTAAGATTAGGATATACGACTCTGCTTCCGAACTAACCGAGATCTCACAGTACTCGATAAGATATATATTCATTAATCTAGAGTTTTTAATAATCCTACTTTGTAGCACGTACACGAAAGCCCTTCGGCTCGTGCTGGAAACTCACACTCGTCAGAAAAAGGTTTTTCGCACTAGTATCGTAATGTAATGTTTCGTGCATGTAACGCGTGGCGAAAGTGGCGCTTTTTAGTAAGGCGTGCGAGAAAAATACCGCGCATGCGCAGATCACACTAGTTACTTTTTCGCACTCTTTTCAAAAACTCTACTTTTTCGCACGCTTTAGCCATGCTACGGGCATAAAAAAAGGGAGTTTTGTGCACTTGTTACAGAAAGTAGTATGCGATACTGGATCGAAAAAGCGGTCTCGCGACGGCAATTGGAAAGTAGGCAACACTCGCCTTCAGCTCGTGCTGCTGTGGTTAAAGATGTGAGCGGTAAATGTGACCGGTAATTTGACCGCATTTTTACCATAAAAATACGAACACATGGTGCATTTTTCTAAAAGTGTTAGGATAATCGTACCAAAAAAATGTTTGGTACCGCTAATTTCATAACTATACAGGTGAAGTTTACAAGTTTTCAACTTGTAATATCACATTTTAAATAGGTAGATTTTATACGTTTTGACCGTAAATTTACCAAAAAATGTTGTGATTTTCACCACTTTTTACAGTACATTTACGAGACATTGTCCTGACCATATTTTCACAACAAAAATGGTCCAGAAAAAAAGATTACGTCACAATACGGTAAAAATACCGTATTTTTACGAAATATTAAAATACCAGTATTTCCACTACTCCATCTGTGGTACACGGCGAACTAACACAACCTTCGTGTAAAGACCGCTTTTTCGCACTAGTATCGTAAAGTACTGTGACAATAATTTCATTGAGAAAACAGGTCGTCCTCGGTGTCCTCCTCGAGGACGTTCAAATTGCTCGTCGGCTGCTGACTCTCGTCGTATCGCAGAACGATATCTTCGTCGCTTTCGGGTGACGGTTTCAGCGGGCTTACCGACGAACGTTTGCTGGTCGAAGCAACGGGACTCTCCACACGTTCAGGCTTCGCCTTTCTTCTCTTCTTCCTCGTTGCTTCCTCAGGTTCAACGTCACTTTCGTCGGTGCTGACGTCGTACGCCGATCTGTTCAAGCTCACGCTTTGACTCTTCGAGAACTCCTCGAGTTCTCTTATCCTCCGTTTCTTGGAGTTCAGGAGCAGCAGGAATTGCTTGTAAAGAGCGTCTTCCATAGTGATCTTCACACGTTCCATCTCCTTCATCTGACCGACCAATTGCTGCGACCTTTTCTCCAAAATTTCATTATCTTCTCTGAGCTTCTTCGTGGTGTCCTGCAAACTTCCGCACTGCTTGAGCCACTGCAAACTCAAGTCCACCAGAAAGACGATGTTGTCCAGTGGCTTCACTTCTATCGTTCCCCGCTTCCATATCTTCTTCTTCCACAGCAGTCTCGAGTCGTTCAGGTTGAACTGAACGTCCTTGTCCTTGCCCGATAGCTCGTTTCTGTAAAGTTCCACGCTTTCCTCCCGCGTCTTTCCTGGCGTACTGGCGCAAAGCTTCGTGATGGTCGTCTGAAAGAAGAAAATATATCAGTCGGCGAGGTCGATCGGTAAAAATGAATCAATAGGTCTGTTCGTTTTGGAGTAAGCTGGAGCAGGGCGCTCTATTTCGCATGGAAAGTATATCTATATTTATTGGATATATAGAGACCTCACACGTAAATTCGAGCGTTCTGCTCCAGCTTACTCTGAAAGCGAACGAACCTTATGAAGATATCTGCACGAGACCAAGTTTCAATAAGTTATAAGTGCTGTTTTTGTATGGATACAAATATCTTTAACCATATAGCACGAAATATTCTGAAAACATTTCAGAAATATTTTCAATCTTTCAAATATTCTCCAGAAATCTTGCAAGGAAAACTTTCTGAAACATTTCAAGAATATTATCAATATTTCACATCTTACAAAATATTTCTGATAGACACCGTTTCAGAAATATTTCATTATCGAAATATTTCTGAAACGATGAAAAAATATTTTGAAAGCGAATATTTCAGAAAGATATCTATTAAGTATTTTACCAACATTTCAAAAACTTTTTTGCGAAATATTTCGGAGCGGAGAAACAAATATTTTTTAAAATGTTAAAAAAAGATTTTACAAATGTTGTGTAATATAGGTAAAATATGTTCAATATTTCAAAAAAATAATTTTTAAACATTTCACAAATATTTCCGTGCTATGTTGGGCAGGTTCATATCAATTAATAAAACAATGGATGTTAAGGCGATGCGAAGCGCAATCGGCAACAAATCGCTTTCCCTATTTTTGCCCAAGCGCCGAAAAGAAAAATGGGGCGACAGATTGGGTGGAAACAGAAAAGTAGATTTGTTACCGACCGTGGTAATTCACGTGCCCTTGAATACCTGTCCGGTGAGGGGCGCCATTCCCGGTCGCAGTATCACGATTTTCACATCATCGTCGAGCCACTCTGTGTTCAGTGTCATCGGCGCTTTGTCCTCGGTATTCACTACCTCGCAGACTATGAATTCTTTCATAACGATAAGATAACGGATTACGAGTAAAATAAATGAAAATCTGTCGAAGCAGATCGTTCTCCAAAAATTCCGCACATAAAAATTACAAATTATAAATAATCTCACACCGCAGAGTTTTTTTCTCTTCGAACATATTAAATTTTGTATCTAGAAGAGTCTTTGACACTGATATATTTTATTCTTTGGAGGTAGCATGCCGGAACGCGTTGCGACCCGCACTGACTCGAGTGATTTACCGAATCGCCGACCAGCTGTTTTAGGTGCGAGATGCCTATGGCGGAGTAGGGCGTCACCATGGCAACCGCTCCGAAGCGTTCCGTCAAAACGCTACACGTGACGAAGTAATGCCGAACGTCGTGCAAATCCAATTTGCTGACAGACACAGTAGCTGTTTTTTTATTTTTATTTTTCATCGCTGACTCATAATGAACAAAAACCGTAAGCGTTATTTCCGTACGGACTGCTTTTATACGTTCCCTGTAAATCATTATAGTAATTTGCAGCCAGCGTGCGTAAAGTACGGAAAGCGTGCGTGAAGTACCAGAAGCGTGCGTAAAGTAAAATCGGTCCGATGTGCGCATGCACCGTGTCATTCCTGTGCTCATGGCTGTAAACCGCCACTTACGCCACTCTCCCCACTTACTTTTCGTGGCGCTTGTCTATCAGGTTCCGCAGGCACGAAAATTAGTACTTTTCATGCATCAGCTACAAAAATAATGTTATGTAGCTTTCAGTTTTCACCTAGTATCATTCTAGCGTTTGGTCACCCGCACCGTACCAGATCGGTTGATGGGGTTCCCCATAAACGTGTAACTGACCTTGTCCCGATTTCACTTAAATAAATAAACAAATAAATAATCTTTACGATGGCCAAATTCATACACAACGTACAGGTAAGCGACGGCGAATATACCAAGACGATTTACACTTTGGTACGCGACTCTGCGCGAGGATTTATTGCAACGCGCACCGACTCGAGTGATCCACTGAATCGCCGATCAGCTGTTTCACCTCCGAGATGCGGACCGCGCAGTAGGGCGGTTGCCATGGCAACGCCTCCGTAGCCTTCTGTCAAAACAGTACACGTGACGAAAAAATGCCGAACGTCGCGTAAATCCAACTCTATGACAGACACAGTAGCTGCATTTTTTTAAATTTTTGTTTTCCATCGCTGACTCGTAACTAAAAAAAAAAAACTACAATCTTCGCAATGACCAGTTTCATACACAATGTACAGATAAGGGACGGCGAATACACGAAGACTATTTACACTTTGGTACGTAACTCTGCGGCGAGGGATACGTGATATTTATTTGCGTATTTGTAGCATCGAAATACTCATTCGCAGATAAGGGAACAACGTTACACGGAAGCGATTCAGATACTGAGCGAGCTACTCGTCTCGCACACGGAGGTACATAAATATTTTTTTGAAATTATGTACATCGATAAATATATATATATATATATATTTTGTATTTCGTGAATGTCCTTAAGAATCTTTTAATATGAAAATTGATTGCCCGATTTGCAGTCGCGACCCTGTCTGTCTCTTCTCGCTCACTGTTACTTCTACACGCAAGATTTCGTCGGAGCCGCCGATTGTTACGAGAAATTGGTTCACATATGCCCGGAGGAGAGTCTCTACAAGCTCCTCTACGCTCAGTCGCTTCATCAGGCGTGTCTCTACCAGGAAGCTTGGTCGGTCTGCTCCGGCATCGTCGACCAGCGTAATCTGGAGTCCAAAGTGAGAAAGCTTCAGGCCGCGATAAAGTACGGACAGGAAGATGTCGTCGCGGCGAAGAATCTCATCGACCAGTGTCCCGAGGACGACGTCGACACCGAGATTAATTTGGGATGCTTGTTGTACAAGGTAGAATCGAGGATCGACGAAGAATGTATTGTTTTTTTTTTTTTCGTCCTCGATCCTCGCCCAACTTCTGTCTTCTCGTCGTTTCCAGGAAGAAGCTTACGAACGGGCGCTGAAGAAATTCTCGACCGCGCTGCAGATCTCGGGTTTCAAGCCTCATCTCTCGTACAACGTTGCGCTGTGTTACTACAGACTCAAAGAGTACGCGGCGTCTCTCAAGCACATCGGTAAGGTGGAACGCGCCGATGATGAACCCGAAGATATTTCTGTAACATCAAATTTCATCTCTGCTAAAAAAAAAAAAAATGTTCGCTTGTAGAATTTTATTTTCTAAGTGAATTTCCCCGAACGAATTGCGATGCAAAAGACAGTCGTTATAACTCGATGGAATTTAGTCTCGCGCGGATATCTTCGGGGTCATAAACTTGTGAGCCTGAAGATAACTGCGTGACGTCAAATTTCATCTTTGGCAACTCGCTGTCAAAGCACTGCTTTAGGAAGAAAAAAAAAAAAATCTTCACTTGTAGAATTTAATTCCCCGAGCGAAGTTTGTTCCAACTCGATGAAATTTACTCTCATGTAGATATCTTCATGGTCATCGATGACCCTGAAGATATCTGCATGACATCAAATTTCATCGTTGGCGAGTCTCTGCGAATGAACTCTTTCCGGGAAAAAAAAATTCTTCACTCGTAGAGTTTTATTCTCCAAGCGAACTGCCCCGAGCGAAGTATACGCGACGCAAAACACAGCCGTTCTAACTCGATGAAATTCAGGTCTCATGCAGATATCTTCAGGCTCATCGTAGACGTACTAAAAATCGCTCCGACCGTGGCGATATATTCATCGCCGACGAGGCAACTGATATTGTTTTTCTTCGTATCTTCCCAGCGGAGATTATCGAACAAGGCATCAGAGAGCATCCGGAGCTGAGCGTAGGCATGACAACGGAGGGAATCGAAGTTCGCAGCGTCGGTAACACGTTGACCCTCCACGAGACCGCTCTCACCGAGGCTTTCAATCTCAAAGCGGCGATCAAGTATCAGTTGCAAAATCGTGAGCGACTGCCTTGTCTCTCGTTCGTTCGCTGCGATACACCGATTTTATTCTATCGGCCTTGAAATTCTTCGTTTCAGACGAAGCCGCTCGAGAAGCTTTGACCGACATGCCGCCGCGCTCCGAGGAGGAACTCGACGCTGTTACCCTCCACAATCAGGCCCTCATTAACATGGACACGAAGCCGGGGGAGGGTTTCGAAAAGTTACAATTCCTTTTGCAACAAAATCCCTTTCCGCCAGAGACATTCGCGAATCTCCTGCTTCTGTATTGCAAGTATCAGTATTACGATCTAGCGGCGGACGTGCTGGCGGAGAACGTCCATCTCACGTACAAGTATCTCACACCGGTAAGTTCTCATCGTTGTCTCACCGAAGTTCTCGCTAATCCGAGTGTTTCGATCTCGAGTCCTTGCGTTTCTTCGATTTTTTTTTTTTGCGTCGCTCGCCCATCTTATCTTCGTCTCGTGACTCGCGGGATACTCGCTCGAGTTCTCGCTGTATTTCCTCTTGTTCTTGGACTCTTTGAAGCTTTCCGTTCCATTCGAGCTATTCGCGTTTCTCCTGTTTCTGTATTGCATGTATCGGCATAACGATTTAGCGGCGAACGTGCTGGTGAAAAAAGGCCACCTCACGTACAATTATCTCCCCCCGGTAAATTATCATCGTTGTCTCTATAATCGCAACTGCTGTCTCACCGAATAACCGTAGTCGATCGAAGTGCCGATTAATCCCAGTGTTTCGATCTCGAGTCTTTACATCTTATTCGATTTTTTATGACCGTTGTCTCCCTGAATTACCCTAGTCGATCGAAGTTCTCGATCCGAGTGTTAACTCCGATCCGAGTGTTTCGATCTCGAGTCTTTGCATTTCTTCCATTATCTCTCCTCCTTTCTTCGTCCAGTGGCTCGCCTACCTCTCGCTCGAGTCGATCCGTTTCCTTTTTTTTTCTCACGCACAATTATCTCCCCCCCCCCCCGTCAAGTTCTCATCGTCGTCTCCACAATCGCTACCGTTGCCTCGCCCAGCAACCACAGTCGATCGAACTCCCCGTTAATCCGAGTGTTTCGATCTCGAGTGCTTGCACTTCTTCGATTTCTTGTCCCCGCTCTCCCGTCGCTTCTTCGTGTCGCGACTAGCGGGACTCTCGCTCGAGTCGCTGTCGCTCGAGCTCTCGCTGTGTTTCCTCTTCCTCTTCTTCCTCGACTCTTTCGAGCGTTTCTTCCTCCCCCTCTTTCTCTTCCGTTCCTTCTCCTCCGAGTCGTCCTCGTCGTCGTCCTCCTCGTCGCTGCTGCCGTCCGAGCGCTGTCGCGATTTCTTCGATTTCTTTCGTTTCTTTAATTTCTTCGATTTGGATCTCTTCTCGCCCTTCGCGACCTCGTCCGGCGCGACGGTCGCTTCGGGCTCCGTCGCCTCGTCCATCTCGGGCACGAGGTCGTACTTCTGTCCGTCCGGCGCCATGAAGCAGTCTTTCTTCAAGTGCCCCCGAGTTCCGCACTTGGCGCACGTCGTGTTCAGCACGGCCTGCAACTCAATGGGTTTCTTCTGCTGTCCCGGAAGCATCTTCTTTCTTCGCTGCTCGTCGAGCTGCTGCTCGACGCCGTTCGGGTCGAGGTCTTTGCCGTTGCCTTGATTGACGTGCTTCATCGAGAGACCGACCTTTCCGTCGTCGCCGACGTTTATCACCTTGCACCATACTCTGTCCCCGCGCTGAAGAACGTCCGCCACGTCGTCGACTCGCGAATTACTCACCTAAAAAAAAAAAAAAAAATTGGAATTGGTGAGGATGAAAACTTTGATTCGAAAATTTTAGCAACCTGGGTTCCCTAGCGGGTTCAGTCACCGTAAAAAGCCAGGGTGGTTACCACCAAGAAGACCACAGTGGTTTATTGTCAAAATGCAACCGCACAAACCACTGTGAAAACCACAGGCTGAGCAGGCCCAAAAATTTGGACGAGAGCTTGCGGTCCAGTGGTTTTTAAATTAACCACCGTACAAACCACCGTCTGATTAAATTCGGGTAAGCTTGCAACACGCTGAAACCACCGTCTAATTACACGGAAGGGAACTTGCCGGACAGTTGTTTTATTGTCGGAATCACCATGCAATGACTATTTGGATGAGCTCACGTCGAAACCACTGTTGAATTTTTCATTGAGGGCCCCGTAGAACCCATCGTCGGATTTGGGCTGTTTCCTGCAACTTGAAATTTCCTATGCGAAATGTTAGAAAACAAAGCCATTTTCAAATAGCTATAACTCTTATCGCTTCGGATCAGGTATTTCAAGCCCAAGCCCTCTTGGGAGGTAAGAAAATGAACCGTCATAAAGTTTTGACGACAATATCAGCGTGCTGCAAGCTCACTCGTGGTTTGCACGGTGGTTTCAATGGTAGTTTTGACGACAATACGACTGTGTTGCAAACTCGCTAGAGTTCATTCAGGCAGTGGTTATTTAAAAACCCACCACATTATAAGCTTCCCTCAGAACTTTTGGGAGCGACGGGCCCGTGGTTTTCACAGTGCTTTGGTCGGTTACATTTTGACAATAAACCACTGTGGTTTTTTCAGTGATTTGTTCGGTGACTGAGTCCGTTAGGGTTTTACCTGCGATTTGTGTATCAAGCCCTGCTGCTTGCATCCCGGAATCCTGACGAAAGCTCCGTAATTCTGTATGGAAGCGACTTCGCCCAGGAATATTTGGTTCAGCTCGCAACTCGTCATTGTTTTGGGGTGAGGCCTTTTTTTTTTATGTTTTCGCTGTATGTTTGTTACTCGTTGAGTCGCGTCGGATGAGTCGACGGCGAATATGATCGGGGATTCGACATCGGTCAGTTTGCCCGGCGCGGTCGGGGTAGAATAAAACACTTGAGTGTTTGCAGGTTAAGTTTATCACAACACGAATTGGTTTACATTCCAGGGGCGTAGGAAGTTGGGGCGCGGGTTTCCCTTTTTTATTTCTACGAACGATAGGTTTGTTCCTTTTCCGAGTAAGCTGGAGCAGAGTGTTCGATTTTAGGTGGAAGGTACAGGAATAAATATAGATATACTTTCCATGTGAAATAGAGCTTTCTGTCTAGCTTACCCTGAAAACGAACAGACCTAATGTCGTTCGATCTTAATTCATATTAAGAGCATGTGAAACACTATGGAGTGCTCTCGCGGACCAACCAACCGTAAACTTTGGGTTGGATTTGGGTTGTTTTCTGACAAACTACTGTAACTCAACTAATCGATTGGTATGTCATACCGATTCTGATTCCAACCTTCTGGAGGTAACTTTTTTGTTCATACCTAAAAACCAACCGTAATACCAACCCTTATTTGTCAGATTGAAAGTTGGTTTACAATTCATCGAAAGCGGATATCATTTCTGCTTTCGTGGAGACTTTTCTTTTGATCGTGAATGCCAGAATTCGTGATCAAAGTTGATTACAGTTTTTATTATCGACGGTGGTATTGCTCTTGAGAGGTCAAATACCACGCTCGGTAATAAAAACTGTAATCAACTTTTATCACGAATGCTAGCATCTGCGATCCAAAGAAAAGTGTAATCGAAAGCGGACATGTAATCGATCTTCGATGACACTTTACTTTTGACCTTAGATAGCACCGTCCGTTAAAAAAGTTCATTGCAGTTTTTATTACCGACCGTGGTATTACATATGCTCTTAAATCAACGTGCGATGAAATTTTGTTGTCTTTATTTTTATAACATTACTTGCAGTATCTCTACGATTTTCTGGACGCGCTGATAACCCAGCAAACAGCGCCGGAGGAGGCGTATCGAAAGCTGGACGACTTGGCGAACAATCACACCGAGGCTCTGCGCAAAGCGACAAAGCAGGTTCAGGAAGCGAGATTGAATCACGACGAGGTAGCCGTGAAAAAGGCCGTTATCGATTACGAGGAGGCCCTGGATCGTTACGTGCCCGTGCTGATGGCCCAGGCAAAAATATATTGGGAGCTCGGTAATTACACCCAGGTCGAGAAGATCTTTCGTAAGAGCGCCGATTTTTGCAACGAGCACGACGTGTGGAAGCTCAACGTAGCGCACACGCTGTTCATGCAGGAGAACAAGTTCAATCAGGCTTCCGGCTTCTACGAGCCAATAGTGAAGAAGAAGTACGACAACGTAAGACTCCCTCTGCCGCGCAATGTCAAGGCAATCCTAACGATAATGATCGCAATGCCGAGGCAACTTCGAAATACATTTTTTGTAACTCATGTATGAGAAGTGCTACTTTTCGTGCCTGCCGAGAGTGGCGAAAGTAGCGCTTTATGACCAAGTGTAAATACCCGGCGCATCCGCACATCGGTCCGATCTTACTTTACGCCTGCCGCAGCGTGCGTAAAGCACAGCACATGCGCAGTAAGCCTTGCTGTACGGCGCAACAATCAGCAGGCACAAAGTAGCACTTAACCTCTGGCATTTGTTCGAAAATTACTATCTTTGCATTGCGTTCGAGAAAAATACTGCGCATGCGTACCAACACAAGATCTTTTTCTCGCACCAGTGCGAGAAAGTGTCTTTCCGCGCACACTTCCCACAAACGAAAAGCGTGATTTTCGTGAATTCGTTAGGAAAAATTATGCGAATGGCGTGGGTGTAGAAAGGAGTCCTGACTCGTGCGAATAGTATTTTTCCTTTCTCCTCCCTTTCTACGCCCTTGCCATACAAACAACTATTACATTCTCGCCCAAATTTACAGATACTTGATGTCAGCGCTATAGTTCTCGCGAATCTGTGCGTGAGCTACATAATGACCTCGCAGAACACCGAGGCCGAGGAACTTATGAAGAAGATCGAAAAGGAGGAGGAATCCGTATCGTTCAAGGAACCCGAAAAAAAATTGTTCCACTTGTGCATTGTCAATCTCGTTATCGGAACGCTGTACTGTTCCAAGGGACACTACGAATTCGGTATATCGAGAGTGATGAAGAGCCTCGAGCCTTACAATAAGAAACTCGGCACCGACACTTGGTTCTACGCGAAACGATGCTTCCTGTCCTTGCTGGAACAGCT
Organism: Exephanes ischioxanthus; assembly: GCA_958510785.1. NCBI lineage: Eukaryota > Metazoa > Arthropoda > Insecta > Hymenoptera > Ichneumonidae > Exephanes > Exephanes ischioxanthus. The sequence continues at coordinate 5,068,142 of OY294016.1, forward strand.
GGCCAAGCAGCTGGTCCTTCTGAAAGATTCGACCTTGCAGGACTGCATACAATTCTTCGATCATTGCGAGGGTCAGAAGCTCAATCGACTGAACCGTTCAATCCCGATCTAACCACGATGTTAAATAATTCGTGTATTTTTCTTCCAGTGTACGGACGCGACATACCGACGGTGATCGAGCAACCCTTCGATATCCACGACGTGCCGACTTTGCCGCAGGGAAAGCAGACGGTCACCTACGAGGCAAGATTCTTAAAGGCTTTGTTCATGAAGTTACAGATGTCTTAGAAACTAAGTTAATTAATTGTAACCAATCGATAATAAAGGTTGAAGAGAAAAAAAAAAGTTCCGGGGTTTTCGTTGAATCTCTAGTATATAAGTTTTACTGGGACTCGTCTCGAAACTTAACAAAAATTGCCGAACATAGCAGTTCTAAGATATGAGTGGCTTTAAATAATATAAAATAAGATAAAATAGAATAAAATAAAAAATGTGGAGTACTTTTACATATATCGTTAACTTAAGTGTTTCAATTCTTTATAAATCGCGAACTTAAGCGTTTAACTTTTTTTACTTTTATAATTCGTTACTCTGGAGCTCTAATATTTAGAATTTATTTATATATTATTTTCCGATTGCAACGGAGAAATTCGTTAAATAAATCCAATCAAATGTTGCTGCAAAAAGGAAGGGCTCGCGACGGGCGATCAGCTGAGCCGCCCCTGGCGATTTGTTTTGCGACGGAAAACATGGTGGTCGACATGGAACTCGAGGCTGCGAAAACAGCAGTTTTCGAATTAATGAAGGAGAAGGAAAGCATCGAGACGGAATTGAGAATTAATAACGATGTCCTGGCTACGGTGAGTTGCACTCGAATCCAATCCGAAAGCACGTTAGACTCGAGAATTGTCAGGACGAGGCGAAAAAAAATTCGATCCGTCCGCTTTAACGAGAATGACCCGGCAATTTTTGCTCGATAATCCAACTATCGAGGGACGGAGAATTTGTTTATTGACAATCTTTTCGTTGGGCGATTTCAGAACCGCGTCAGCATGGACGAACCTCTCGTCGACTCGGACGGCTATCCGAGAAACGACATCGATGTGTACCGCGTCAGACACGCGCGACACAAACTAATATGTAAGTTTTTCGGAAGCTCAGAGCTTTTTTTTAATCGTGTTGCACGGCTGACACCTGTGTTATTTGTTCAGGGCTGCGCAATGACCACAAAGAGGTCATGAGGAAGATCGAGGAAGGTTTGAAGAAGATCCATTCGATGACTGGAATGGAGACCGAGGAAACCGCTTTGACAGCCAGCGGCTCGCAGGAGGAGCCCACTCAATACACGGATCCTTTCCTTAGAGTCAATTTGGTATCCTCCGGCTCGCCGGCGGAACAGGCAGTGAGTCTACTGAAATTTAATATATAACATTTATCTGATCAGAAATGTCCGAAAGTTCGAACACAGCCTGGAGAAATTTTTTCTTTTTTTTGTTTTTTTTTTTCACTATCCAGGTAAAAGGATTTGAAAAAAATTGACATTGTGATTGTAATTTATTTAACGGAATAACTCCTTTGCATCGAAATTAGAAGTGGTGAATCGAGAACATGAGGCACGTGATATTTAAACGTAGACATAATACAGGACATTTTATGGAGAAAAAATAAAATAAAATATATGGGGAATTTCCTCACCATTTCGAGCCTTTGCATCTTGGATGGGGCCCACGATTTTTTATATGACTGAACTAACTCTAAAAAATACTCAGATTTTTCATTAGATTTTTTAAAAATGTTTATAATTATTTATGACTAAAAAAATGAACTTATTGATTACCAAAATTAAAAGATCTGAAAAATTGCTCATAAATCTTGTGAGAAAGTAAATTTACTTTCTCTAAACTGACGTAATAATAATAATAATAACATTAATAATACAAAAAAAGAAAAGTCAGTGAGATGCGCATGAGTTTGAGTTATTTGATTGGAGCAAACTGTTACGGAGCAAATCGTTTACAGTCGTTTATTTTTTTTTTACAGGGTATCAGAGAAAACGATCTGATAATGGAATTTGGCTCGGTAAACTTCCAGAATTACAAATCCCTGAAGGACATAGGATCCCTCGTGGAGCACAGTCGTTACAAGCCGGTAATCGTTAAAGTCAAACGAGACGCGGCGACGATGTCCCTGACGCTAATACCGCGTCCTTGGAGCGGCAAGGGTCTGCTCGGTTGTAACGTGATACCTCTGGAAATGGTCGAGAGATAAGGAGCGCGACCGCATCGAGGGAACATCGTTTAAGCTGTATCTTTGACCTATTACTCTGTGTTATCGGTTGTCGCCGAGCCACGTGTTTCACCGTCGATGGCTCAATCGGTTACGAACCTAAAAATATATAATAAATTATTCTTCCAACGCCATCGTTGCGATCGGCGATCGTCTGTGCAAGCATTCACTTTTCCCGATCCCCGATGCCTCGGGTATTTTAATCCTGACGGGATAGGAAAAAAAAAAAAAAATTAACGAGGTCGCGCCGAGACTCTCGAGACGCAACACGATACCTTTGATCCCAGAGCTTTATTAACAATAGTTTACCCAACGCCTCTAATCCGTAGAAACAATTCAAGCTGGATAGTATAAAATATCGCGAGTTTTGTTGCCTCGGCGTCAGTCTCGTGAAACTAACTAGCCAAGATGTTCTCGCCGTTTCTCGTAAGTGCTCCTTCGAATAGTTTTTGCTAACTTCAGTCAATTGAAAAAATAAATTTTAATGGTATCATTGAAAAAAAATTATTTCATGAACAGGGAATATTCGGTATCTGGATAGCAGTCGTCGGTATGTGCCGAGCGGGAAATTTGGATCGTTCGAACCTCGCGCCTCTCTCGATAGTCTACACGGTCCGTCCGTCTTACAATTCCGAGACCCTGCTCGGCATATGGAAAGCCGAGGAGCCTCTGCTAGTCTCACCGAACGTCGTAGCTCTTGGAGAAACGGGCGAAGGACAGGAAGCTAGAAATTCTGCGGAAGCAAGGTCCGGCGATGAATCTTCATCGGACTCGAACGCTCGCGATTTTGCGCGCGATAACTCGAAGGAATCCGCGCATGCGCCCGGCAAACAGGCAACCGAGATAACTTACTGGCCACCGGTTCAGAGGTAGATAAATTATTGTGCGATCAAAATCGATGGAATGAATTTAATAATTGATCCAATGTCATATAGGGGTGCGGCTCCAAAACCACGATCGGCAAGGGCCACCGTGCCATCTTCAAATCTCAAAAAAGTCGCGTGATATCTTCAGGATTATGGAAGCTACGTTTCCGACAAGTCTCTGCAATTATTTATCGAGGACTTCCGATCGGCTATTCGAACGACAGACCGCGTGTAACAATGACAATGTTGTAAACCTTATTCTGTAAGCTTTGTAGTACGCAAACAAATAAAGAAGATTAATCAATGGCACATCGACGATACAGTCTAATCGCTGTACTACCTGCAGAGCGCTCGGTGAAAGGAAAAGTTCATGTGACGTCACTTCTCGTCGCATATAAGGACAGTGTTGTGTGTTCCTTAATTCATTTGTTTCTGGCTGCATTCGGGATACATCGTAGAGGAAGGCAAAACATTTTCTCTGTAAGGTCCCTTCCGGTTTGAAAAATCTCACACCGGAGATGAAGTATTTCCAGTATGAGGTCACTTCCGGTCAAGAATGAGATTTTCAAACCGGAAGTCAGGTATTTCCGATGGGACGTCACTTACGATCTAAATACGTAGTTTCCAGCCTAAAAATGAGATTTTCCAACCGAAAGTGGCGTACTCCCGGTGTGACGTGACTTCTGGTCGAAAAATGAGTTTTCTGGACCGGAAGTGGCTTCACAGATTTTCTTTTTAATTCCGTAATTCATCTCGAATATAGTCAGCGTCAGAAACGGATGAATTAAGGAACACACGGTGTATGTCGGTCGGTGCTATCCGACGGTACTGACTATCACTGTAATAGAATCTGCAGCCGATTCAAGTATAGTCTCGTCACGAAGAAATGAAGTTCATTCTTATACATTCTCATTTAGCAAAGTGACAATTTCTGCGGGAGAAAAGAATTTGTTAGTCTGGATAAACGGAAGCTACGCCGGACGTTTGAAGCCTTCATTGCTCTACCGCGCTTTTGTTGTAAATAAAAAAGTACACAGGGGTCAGAGTTTGTTTTGTTCTCGAAATAGAAGTCTGCCGCGTCGGGATAATTCTAGAAACGAAAACGGCCGCCCGTCGAAGTATACATTATTTGGCCGAAGCACGAAGTTTAACGATTATATTTATTACCGCACGGCAGTGGCGGTCGGCTCCCGCTCACGAATGACCGAGGATGCTTTCCCGAAGTGGCATGAAGCTGAACAGGGGCTGCTGGAAATTTGACGAACAGGCCAAAGGTAGGACGACATTAACCGGTGCGATCCGTCCACGAAACGAATCACCTTTGAATATTGGAAACAAAAACAAAAATAAAAAAAATTGCCCTCGATGATTTTCGGGCAATCGAATTTAACCAGCAGAGTAGTAAAGTGTTTCTAAATTTATCCCCCACTGACGCAATCGACGCCAGCGACCGTCTCGATCGTCGAGAAAATTCGTAAACTCGAGCGTGACGAAAATACACTATGTTTCATTTTTTTATTTTTTACTTTTGTTTGTTAGTTTATTAAACGGTTTTCTTCTTCAAAATATATTTTCCTTTACGTATAACTTAGGCCAAGAACTGACGCCACAAAAATATGCTGTTTAACCAGTACAAAAACATTTTTTATTCTTATTTTCATTTTTCCGCCTAATTATCATTATTTTTAGTCGTTAATTTATTTACTTAGTAAAAACTGGCAAGCCCAATTACAAGATGATGGATAACCCCAATCAACCGTAATTATTTACGTGGCGAAAACGTAAATTTATAGTTAAGCAAAAAAAACCTACAGAATTAAAAAAAAAGAAAAAACTTGTAAGCTGTACGTGAGAAAAAAGTGCAAGGAGACCAACCGTAGACCTAAAAAAACTGGCGCCGAACTGGGTCACGAAAAAGATTCCCCAACCTGCCGCAAGACGGAAGCCAACTATGGTCTTGTTTAAAAAAAAAAAAAAAATGTAATGCTTTTTGTCCGCAGCCCTTTACATCGACATAGAAGAGGACGAAAATGACGGGTCTAAGGAGTACAGCTGTTGGGACCAAACACCCGACATCTTGCTCGAGGAAATTTTCTCCTACCTCGATATGAGGGAACGCTACTACGCGTCGCTCGTCTGCCGATCGTGGTACAGAGCGTTCAAGCTGCAGAACGTTTGGGCGAGATTCACGCTCGAGGACAATACTCTGACGAGGGGAAAATACAATTACTACAGCGGCTGGCAGTACGTCCTGGACCACATAAGAACGTCCACTTGCCTCAACAAAGTCGGCAAAAACTTCAGGTCTCTGACCTTCGAGCCGATGCTCAATTTTTACAATCTCTACGAATTCATGAACATGTTCTCATGGTACACGGAGAAACAGGGATGCGACAATTTGTCGGTCGCCGGAGTCGGAACTCACGTCAGACATCTGAAATTCACATTTCCGTGCAACATGGCCAACAGCGACGATCCCGAGAGGGTCAAACTCTTCGGGACCGGCGGCAAGCTTCTCGAAGCGCTGAAGAAACTCGTCGGGAATTTGAGGAATCTCAGATGCTTGGAACTCATCGATCTCATGCTGGACAGCCGAGAGGCTCTGCATCTGCTCGACGATCTCTGCACGAACAACAGCGAGAAATTACAGAAGTTAGTCCTCATCAACGCCACGAGATACTACTGTCCTCTCATTCACATAGGCGTTTTTCTCAATCTCAAAGTAAGTTCGCAAAGAATCCGTGAGAAAGTACACTGAAGGAGTTACGGAAACTTTTTGCGTGTTAGAATAATGAAAAGGGAAAAATGTAATTTTTGGAAATTTTTAATTTTTTTTTTTACTGTTCTGTATTTTGGTCTGTGAGAAAGTTCATTGGACTGCTTTGACTTTCTCGTAAAGTAAGCTACTGGCAATTTCCATTGCTATTTTTTTTAGATGCAAAACAGCTTCTTGTATTAGGAACAAAAATGTGTACTTTGTTGGATGTGTTCCATAAAATTTTACGACACCTTCGCGAAGCGATAATTAACATCAAGATATTTATTTTCAGGTTCTCGTGGTCAGTCCCCAAAGTATAGACGAGGATGTGCTCGAGCTAATCGGCTACACGAAGTTGAGGCATCTGCATATCGTGCAAAATCGTTACAGTCCGGTGGATGCCACAATACAACTGGTAATTAGATGCAAATCGGTTTAATTCCAAAATCCATTATTAAAGTTTGAAGCAATGAAATTCAATCCCAGATTTAAAACGTTTACTTTGCGTTTATATATTAAATTTTTATTTGTATTTTTATTTGTGTTCTATTTGTATTTTAACATCGCTACGATGTTTCACTCGGCAAATCTCAATGAATTGCAGCCAAAGAGTTCGGCGTGGTCGAAGATGCGCAGAAACAATGCGCAGCTGAGAGTGCATTTCGAAGTCGAGTGCAACAAGCCCACGAATGTGATGTTACCGATCGACTTCTCGGACGACAGTGCCGTGCCGTGTCACAGTATAGTCCTGGATAACCCGACAGTGCAGGTTTGACCTAATTTATACTCGTACCTATTTTTATTTATTTTTATCTCCGCATTTAAATTTAAACATTCGAAATTCGCGCGCCATTTTTCTCTTCAGGTTTCCTCGGCCACTATCATGACGCACGGCGCACATTTTAGTTCTACGTTGCGGGTGTATGCCGTGAAAGGCCTGTCGAGGTATTATCTCCAAAAAAACTTTCTAAAAAGACTGGACGAGGCACTGGTGGGATTGTGCAAAATGTGCCCGAATCTACACACACTGGTAGCCGGCTTTTGCCCTTAAAAAAAAAAGCACAGTGTTTATTATAATCCTGTTTCCGCACTTATCTGTTGTACAATGGCAAAGATTAACGTGATGCTAACAATGATGTCACCCGTTCGCCGGTGCGACGAGAGCATGCGCCAAAGTTTTCTATGTGAGTGGCTTCAAATCCTGTAAACAACTTAAGTCTCTAATCACCAGCAATTTCCATCCAATTAGCCTTCTACGCGTGTCGGCCTTTGAAGGAAGAAAACATTCGACCACCGCGTGATCCGACGTTTCTTTTTTCCTTCGCCTTGCCACGCATTTCTTACTCCTTCCGCTTTGTCGTCATTTTTTTTTATAGAAAAAAAAAGAATGTCATACCGCGTGCACGTAAAATCCCGCGTTCCGTTCCTGTGAAGTGTGCGCAGAAATTCTCTTTCGCATGCGTACAAAGCCAATATGACCTTTTTTCCCGCACTAGTGCGAGAAAGTGCCTTTCTCGCACTAGTCACAAAATCACAAAAAACGTGATTTTCGTGAATTTGTTACGAAAAATGTATGTGAATGGCATTAGAAAGGTGAGTTCTGACTCGTGTGAATGCCGCACTCGTAAAGAGCTCCCTTTCTACGCCCTTGCCATAAAAATTACTATACCCGCCCTCAATTTATTGAGATTGTGAATAATATTTTTCTTATCGTCTCGAATAAGTCTGGAAATTGGTCGTAGATGATCCGCGACAAAGTGTCGACGGCGACGATACTCCAAATAGTAACAACGGCAAAGTCATTGAGATGCCTGTACGTGAGGCGAAACGTTGTTCTTAAGCGATGCGACAGAGACTGGTCGATCATAACAGACTGGTCGGCCGAGCACAGTCACTGGATCAAAATAAATAGCCGATCGTACGACAGTACGGAAAGAGAAGTCTCGAGAATTCTTGGCTACCGGTGGCACATGTTGTCTGAAAGAGAATTTAAAAACCAGAGGGTCAGCTTGCACATCTGAGCCGGGCGGGTAAGTACCAGCTAACACGAACCTGCAGCTGAAACTACTTTAATTCGATTTTTTTTTTTTTTTTTTAGATGGACGATCTGGTCGAAGATGTTAATTTGGGAACTCTGTGAGCAAACGAAGAAAGAAAAGATCTCGAGTCGGTGATTAAATCGTAATTATACATTTTATTTTGCTTCCTTTTACAGCGATTACCATTCGTAACGGCGGTTTATAGAATTTTCATAAAAATAAATCTGCCGACTTCTAAAGAATTGTCGTTGAATGTGAGCGCATGAATTGAAGAATAAACGTATGGAGTAACAAACCTGCGCGCTGTGAGATACGAACGAAAGGAAGAAAAAAAAAGACCGTATAAAGTACCGCGTACATTGTAATTACACCCCTTAATTGTTTTGAACAAACTATGTCATATCGTCATGGTCGTCATTATTCGCCGAGGGGTGACGAATACAACAATTTTACAACCAATTATATATGTACAATATTTTATATCGAAACAGTACTAAATCGTTATACGAACGGTCCAATGTTAGCACAAAACCTTTAAAAAAAAACCAAACTATTTCGGATTTTCCGAAGTGACATTATTCACTAAAATATACGAGGGCGACATTCTTCACACAAGCGTGACAACAGAATACAATTCAATTTCAAAATTCTAAGACACGATAGTTATCGTTGCTGCAGGCTGATTTTTAATAAATATAAAGGGTATAAATGAAGGAGCATCGTATATATTTGCATCTAAAAAAATGGATCTGTGATGTCGATAATTGAGAAGCAAGTTGGAAAAAAAATCATTACTGAGCCATAGCAGCCGAACGCTTGTCGCGATATTTGTTCCGTTGTATGGTGCGGGCTTTGAAGGCAGCTGCGTTCATCAGAGTCTAGAAATAAAAATAAAACAACGTTCTATATTAGCTTATTAGAACATTAAGATTTTCCTCGTAATTCAATCTTTATAGATGTTACGATTATATTTTATTTTAAATATTTTCTCTTTGCTTTTATAACAACGTTTATTGAAGTACAGCGATCGGGCATTTCGTGCCCGATAGCTAGTTAATTTCGGTTATTTTATTTTATTTTTTTAACGAGGTTGAAGCTTCACACTAGTCAAATGAGTGCTATATTTTTGAAGTCGTTTATCCAATCTTTTGCACATCTATTCATTATAGTGGATAGTTATTTGTATAACAGCTGATGTCTTCAACTTGGAAAAACGGTAATTGCAATGGATTTTCAAAAATATCAACTGGTTTGTGCTAATTTTTTTGAAAAGGTCCATATTCGTTCAGTTTTGTCAATGAATAATCCGTAATTTTGCCTAGATTTTGATGTATTACGGCTTATTCTTTTGGTATTCGATAGTATCTCCCCTTTAAAAATGACCGCCTTTTGTTAATCCATCGACGAAATTCCTGCCTAAAAGTTTGTATCAACGACGTAAAAAATGTAGCACTTATTTGACTACAGCGAAGCGTTGCAACTCCTGAATTGAGAGAAATCGGTATTGCGGGAAATCTTCGTCCATCCGAAACATCTTCGAGAAAAATTGGTTGAATATTTTTTTCGAGTCAACGTCAAACTCTTATCAGCCTAAAGCGAGGCTCGACGGGAGAGAAAAAAAATATCAACACGTTTGATGGGAAGAACCACGAATGATGGAACTGTTTATGGCAATCGCTCACGCGAGTGGGCCGCGGGCTTGAAGCTGCCCCACTCCTTCGGCCTTGAATGCCACGAGCCGGCGCCGATAAAAATGTGTTGATAACTTTAACTCAGTTTCTCCGGCACTCGCAGCCCTGGGATAAGCTAGAACGCACCTGGAGCGCGGATGGCACGGAAAAATACTTCACCGAATAAACTTCGATCGTGAACAATTTTTCGTTGCCGTAGTGTAAAAGAAAATATTAATTCGAAGCGCATACCCTCTCGAGCTTGCTCGTCTTCTGCGACGAAGGTACGGGCATGGCCTTGTTGCCCAGCTCAAAGATTTCGCGCAGAAGCAAATTTTCCGCCAGATGAATATTGATGCCGGGTCCGAGGAGCCGACAGCATGCGTTGTACTGCGTACGCGCGCGCCATCCTTCCAGATACAGGGTTTCTTGTCCGAATCTGATGTTCGTCTCCGGAACGATGTTCTCCTGGATGAATTATATATTTCAAACGTTAATTATTCATTTTTCACTTCCATGGTAAAAAAAATAGTACATTACGATACTAGTTCGAAAATAGTCCATTACGGTACTAGTGCTCAAATAGTAGATTACGGTACTAGTGCGCAAACAGTAGATTACGGCACTAGTGCGAAAGTTAGTAGATTACGATACTAGTGCGAAAAAGGCATATTATAGGTTTGTCTTCAAAGTTCAATATTATCAGCAGGCTAAGTGCAAAATATCTCGATCGCGGCGCCAGTTTCGCCGCTGGACGTTACCTCGATGTAGTGCAAGATGTCCCGGAAGCTGGCGCGCTGTTGTTTACGATCTTTCTTGGCCCTGAACTTGTTGGAGTCCGTCGCCAGTTCTTTAAGCACTTCGACCAATTCCATTGCCCAATCCTGTTCGTAATCGTCGTCGAAATCTCGGCCCAGTTCGAAAATCACAGCCAGAGCCTCCCCTGCCGATAAGCGCACGTCCAGATGGGGAGATTCCAAAAGTTCGCGCAGTCGCTCCAGAGAACTGTAATATAGTCGATGGCAGAGTGCGCTCGGCGAAAAAAAAATCGGACATCGATTTCTTTTTTTTTATATTTTTTTTTTATGTATCTACTAACGGCATGTAATTATTGGTCCTGCTGCTAGCCAACATGTTGTAAATATCCGAGGAGCTCATGACCGTCAGCAGAAGAGTCCACGAGGATAAAGCGGCCGCGTGGAGAGCTGCCGAATCGGCCGACACAGCGGCGACGGCGCCGTTTCCCTTCAAATAGGATCCGGCGAAAATTGTCGATAGAAGCTGGACGATGTCGACGGTGTCGCCGGCGTCGTTGCCAGAGAAAAATTGATTCATACTCAGGGCCCAGCAGCACTGAAATCGCGAAATTAATTAAAGTTACGTCGAGAGATTCACAAACACGAATCCCCTCATCTCTTCGAACATTGATAATTACTGGAAAATAAATCGATATCAGCGCATTGACGTACGCAGCAAATTTTACTTTCGAGGTTTAACGGTGCCAGAAACAGGACGTACATTAAGTTTATTTTCAATAAAAACGAAAATGCACCAATTATTTTTCAAGGTATTATTTTTGGTACCGATGTGTCGATAACTTTTTGTCATTATTGTAATGCAAAAATACAAGGGCCTCCGCAACTTCCGTATTCCGATTGACTTGAAAAACATTATATCACCGGGAAGTGTACTCAATCCGCGCCGGATTTCACTTTTGGCTGCGAATGTATGCATAAGAAATCCTTGATACAAGAATTGCTTGATCGAGAATTAAAAAAAAAATTCAGTCTCAAAAAATATACTGTAACATGTAATATTGTTGCAGTAGGTAATATGTTGCAGTATGTAATATGTTGCAATATGTAATATGTAGCAATATGTAATATGTTGCAATGTGCAACATGTTGCAATATTTTGTTCCTCACATGGAAGGTACAACGAGAAATGTTGGGAGGGGGAGTCATTGTCAGTGTTTCCATATTGAAGCTGGTCACAAAATAAAATATGCTTTATAATTGGTGGGGGACTAACCTCTGCTCTGGCGCTGTTCGAGGCAGTGTTGTCATTGGCAATGAATGTAAGACTGGACTTGAGATCTCTGCAAACTACCTCGGCGCTATCGAAAGCTCCGAGCTGGATGCACAGCAGAGTGCTCAGTCTCGCAGCTGTGCAACGCTCGTCGCTCCTTCCCTTCTTCAGGCCCCTCTCGACGCAGTCTGAAATCGTCATCTTCCTGTCCTCGACGAAATCGGGAATGTATTTGAGGGCGAAAATCTTTTCGATCTCATTGAAACACGATGTTCTGCCCTTGGCGCTCTTTTGGGTCATCCCGTCTATGGCCTCCTTGATCTTCTCCTCGAAGACCTCCTGCTGCGAAAGCTCGTCCACCTCGTTGTCGTTAACATCGTCGGCGAGAACGCTCCTGTTATCGGACTGCCCGCTAATAATGCTCGCCGCATCGTTGTTGCTGGAATCTTCGTCGGACGTCACTTCGGCACGTTTTCCGTGGCCGTGGCCTGTTGTACATTAACGACGATACGCTAATTCCCGGACGATAATTTCGATTCACATTGGAAACGCAAAAAAAAAATTCTGGAGATACCGCGTGGTCTTCGTGTAAGGTGGGTGAGGGGAGTGGGGGAGGAGATATGTTACACAAATAAACGCAAGAATGTGCAATCCCAATGAATCATCATCGTTCAACGAATATTGCACGTTCAGAGGCAATATTTTTTAAGATCATTTCGTCGATCTAAAAAAAACGAATGAACTCGGAACACAACGAGAAAGTTGTTTGTTCTTTTTGTTTCCTCTTAAAAATCGCGAATTCTCAAGGTAACAAAGTGAAGGTGTGGGATTACACAATCGTTAAAAAGAAATATATATTCTTACCCGACTTTCCTCTTCTCCCACCTTTGCCTGGCATGGTTCCTACACACTCGCACCTTATTGCACAATTGGGACTAATTATTTAACGAACGATCAAGAAGGTAAATGTCTAGCACTGTCAATTTTCGTTCGTATTCTGAATCCACTGCACAATTTTTTATTTAAAATTCGACAAAAACTCATTAACATGATGCGAAACGAGTTCAAAGGATACACGTCCGAGACAGCCTGGGTGCTGACACTCAATGCCGCCCCTCTACTGCTTATAAGTCGCGAGCACTTCGCCACACGGCCTGGGATAAGATTCGCCAACCTGGCAGGCTCGAAATATTTGTGTTTCAGCGTTTGGCAACTATGCTCGATTTTACGCCTGTCGCGCCGCTGGGGCGCGTTCAGAGACTCACTCGGACAGCACAGAAGGAGAGAGAGTGCTGCGCAGGCGCGAATGTCGGAGGGAGAAGCTTGTTAAGCGAGGAAGATTTCTGAACGCGGCCCAGAGACGAGAAACGCGCTTTGCGACACGAACCGATCGAAGACACGTGAGCTTCAAACTCTAGGGTCAGTGTAAAAACATCGATTAGCTCGTCAACACAAGGATGCGAGACTGCAGTTAGAATTACGATCAACGATATTTGCGCAAGGATTCACATATCCTCTGAACTTAAGCGTACAGGCAGGGTAAGTTTCGTTTTTAATATGTAACAACTTATAAGGCACGATAGTGCCGGTTTTCCATATCGCTTTGAGGTTATGCGTAAACATGTGTCCGATATTGTATTTGCAAAGAATTTGAGACAATTTTTAACAGCATTCGATGTCGTCGCTTCTCGAATGTTTATAGCGTGGGTCAAATCCTGGAAACCTAGAAATTTCATTTCATGGAGTTTCATTGATCACCTGGCATTTTAAAATATTTTTTTTATTTTTATTGAAAATTGTTACGATTTTTTAAAGATGTGTGCAGGAGGGTAATTCAAATTTCGACGTATGGTCAGAATGTTTACTTTAAATTCATTACACTTTTTCACGCCAATCTTGAGAATGATGGCAGCGTTGAGGGCGAGCAGTTACTCAATTTGGGCTTATTTGTCACCTCACAATTCTTGTAGCCTGCGTACTGTTCACGGTCGAGTTATTAAGGACAATGTATAATTTCTTCGAGAAGTGTCCTGTTCTAAGAGGAGACTACAGAGATATAACTCAGTAAAAAAAAATTCCTACAAAATTGTGGGCCCTTCGCTGGCTGGGAAACATTTCGGTGATTGAAAGAGCTCTTGCAGTTTTACCAAATATACAAAAATACATAGAAAAAAATGATCAAAGATAATTGTAACGATACAAAACTGCAACAATTTTTGAATTGTACAAAAATTGTTAGATCAGTTTTTGGAAGCAAAGCTATCTTTTACCAACATTCTTGCCATGGCAATGCATCCGTCTCATCAAGTTTGAAAGTGACAATCCTCTTGCACCATTTTAATATGAGTCTCGTTTTTTTTTTTTTTTTTTTTATAAAGCATCGAATGACGAAATTCGTAAAGGAAAATGTGATAAATAAGCAAAAATTGACTAAAGTAGATTTATAAACGGCAATTTACATTCACAGATTTGCCGTCCCTCAACGAAAATGAAGTCAAAGTCCGCTCAAGAAGAGACCCAAGTAGCTCCTGAGAAGAGGAAGAAACCGAAGCGATCAGTGAGTTTCTCGAAGGACGTCAAAGACGAGAAAGCGTCCGAAAAATCCAAAGCTCCATCGAAATTCGACAAAAAACAAAAGCGCGGTAAATTCGAAAAGCCAACAGAGACGAAGAAGTCCGAGAAACCCTCGAAAACAAACTACCAACAAAAAACCGAGAATCCCAAGGGCCCGCCGCGAAAGGACAAGAAAAATGCGACCAAAACCCCAGCACCAGGCGCGGAGGGCGAGAAACCCGATTGGATAGAATTCAAGAAAGTAAAGAAAGAGCTCAAGGAGAAGCGTAAGGCGAAGAAGCTAACGACGGTCTACGAGGCGAGCGTGAAGGCGAAGATGCTTGGCGAGAAGCTGCGCAGAGCCGACTGCACCGCCGAGAAGCGTGCGAGCTTGACGAGGAAACTGTACGAGTCGCTCGAGGGAAGCATCGCGAAAGCGATCTTCACGCACGACATGTCCAGAGTGATCCAATGGCTGATAAAATACGCCAGCCCAGAGATCCGCCTTTCGGTACTGACAGAGATGAAGCCCTCGCTCGTGCTGATGTTCCAGTCGAAGTACGCGAAGAACTGCGTCAAAAAAATGCTCAAGCACGGCACCGACGAAATCCGAAAGGAAATAATATCCGCCTGTTACGGCAGCGTCGTGAAGTTGGTGAGCCACAGCGTCTCCTCGAGTCTCCTCGACTACGCCTACAACGAATTCGCGACGGACCTCAACAAGCTCCACTTCAAGCAGGAGTTCTACGGCGACATGTACAAGCAGGCGAAGGACGACAAAATAAAAACGATAAGCGACGTCTACGCTTCGGCCTCGGACATGAAGTCAGCGACTCTCTCGGCGGTGAAGATGAATCTCGTCAGGGTCCTCAACAAGAAGATCTTCGAGTCGCCGATAGCGCAGGCCGTGCTGGTCGACTACCTCGGCCTCTGCTCGAGCGAGGACCGAGCGGAGCTGATCGTCATGCTGCGAAGCTCGATCGTCGAGCTCTCGCGCACGGACAACGGCGCCAGAGTCGCGATGCTCTGCGTCTGGCACGGAACGACCAAGGACCGAAAGCTCTCCCTCAAAGCCGTTAAGCAGCGGGTCAAGGAGCTCGCGAATTCGGAGCACGGTCACGTGGTCCTGATGGCGATTTTCGACGCTGTCGACGACACTGTGCTGATGAGGAAGCTCGTCGTGTCGGAGATTCTGAGCGACCTCGTCGAGATCGCGACGAACGAGTACGGCAGGCGAGTCGTCCTCTACCTCGTCGCGCGGCGCGACGGGCGTTACTTTCACCCGGCGATGGTCGAGGAGCTCAGGCGCGGCGACGAGAACGCCACGAGCAAGAAAGCCGCGGATATACGCGAGAAGGAACTCGTCGAGGCGGTCGTCGAGCCGTTTCTGGAGTCGATAGCGGAGAACGTCACGGCCTGGCTCGGAAACAGCTCCACGGCGATCGTCACGCTGGCGATACTGAAACGCGGCCACGGCGAGAAGCTCCGCGGCGCGCTTGAGGCGATCGCTGGGTTCGTCGTCGATCCGGAGTCCAAGCTGAAGGAGGACAAGGGCGAAGAGGTCAGCGCCGTTGAACACTCGGGGCTGCACATGATGCTCAAGAAGCTCATTCAAGAGGACAAGAATTTCGCGGAGAAAAACTGCCCGACCTTCGGCGCGGCCGTGGAGGAGAAACTGGAGAAGAAGAGCATCGAGCGCTGGATAAACTTCAACAGGGCGTGCTTCCTTCTGGTGATGCTGCTCGAGAACGCCGTCGAGTCCGTCGTCACCTCGCTGAAATCGAAGATACTATCCGTGTCGCAGACACTCAAGACGAAAAAATTTACGGGCGCTTCGATATTACTGAAAAAATTAAAATAAGCATTTTTTTTTTTACTATATAATATCTAAGTTATATTTCGATACAGCCTTTTATGAAACATTCGCGTACAGTTACAAACCTATATATATTCCACGACGAATATATATATTCCTACTTTCTGGGTCGTTTAGCGTGGAGTTTAAACGGGTTGGCAGACCAATCGTTTAATGTCTCCCGCTTCTTCTCTGTTTGATCGATGAGACAATTAGGCACGGTAGAGTGTCGATCCGTTGAGGTACGTTTTTTTTTTTTTTTTTTTTTTCAAATTGTGTGAATATACACGAATCGCGTGTAAGCTGTAAATATGTGTACGTCGATAGACACCGATTAAAAGGTTTTTTGTTTTTCTTTTTTTAATGATAACAAGACTGAGTTTTAGTTGGGTTTAACAATTTTTTTTTTTTTTTTTTTTTTAGTCAGCGAACGTATAATCGGGTGTTTTCTCACCTAAGATAAAACGGTCGAATAGAAAAAACCTACGGGGCTCTCGCGTTCGCTGAGCGCAAACGAACCTTGGCATTAAATCTTGAGCGTTGCTTTGATATCGACGACTCTCGTTCGCACCTCAGGCTGGTGGTCTTGGGACAAATCCGGCAGCACCTCTTTGAAGAACGTCGCTAGATTTTCGAGCTGTTTCGTGTCTCCGGTGTCCTCAAGCTTCTTCGAGAGGGAGAGAATGATGTTCAATGCTTCCTTCCTGATTCTCGTGTACTTTGATATACCTGAGGAAAACGGTTTGCGTTTCACTCGTCGAAGAACATGGAATCTTAATGACTCGCCGATCGACCCTTTCACCTTTACTCGGAATACTTTAGCGAACTACCACCTTTATGAATCTGAAGATATCTACACGAGACTAAATTTCGTTGAGTTAGAACGGCTGTGTTTTGCATGGCACAAACTTCGCTCGTGCCACTTCACTTGGGGAACAAAATTTTATAAGCGAACCATTTTTTTTTTCCTTGCAGAATAAAATTCTCCAAGTGAACCATTTTTTTTTCTTCCTAAAACAGTGGATTGACGGAGCCTTGCCAAACATGAAATTTGATATCATGCAGATATCTTTAGGGTCATACGTTTGTGACCCTAAAGATATCTGCACGAGACTAAATTTTGCATAAAAGACTAAGTTTCGCATCGCACTGATTTCGCTCGGGGAATTTCACTTGGAGAATTTTCCAAGTGAACAATTTTGTTTCTTCCTAAAGAAGGGCATTGACGGAGACTTGTCAAAGATGAAATCGTATGTCATGCAGATATCTCAGGGTCATCCACGTTTTCGACTGTAAAAAGCTTTTTTTCCATTACCTATCGAGTGTCTCAATATTTGATTGAGGGTCTGACAAATCGTCTCCAAAAGTGCCTTGTCCTTCTCGCTCCTTTCTCCAACGTTCAGCTTCAACAACAGAAGTTTGTCGACGAAGAGATTCAACGTCGTTAGAATTGCTACTTGTACAGGTCGCGTTGTATTCGGCAGTGTCTCGTTACAGTGTGTCACGAACTGTATACAGTACTTGTCTGAAATATAAACGGGCGGGATTTTAAATATAGTACGATCGGATGGTCGTGACTTTTCATGTAACCATGCTTATTTCTACACTTCGAAAGCTTGTTAGGCGAAGGCCGTACTCGATATCTTAAAGCGCATTAACTTAGCCCTCACCTTGAGTTTCTTTACTTTCGCTCGACGATGGCCACGCTTTACCGAGAGCTTCGTAAACGGTCTCTTGCAGTTTCAATTTGTCTTCGCGTCGCTTCGTACTTTCGCTAGTCGCTCGGTGATCCTCGTCGTCGTCGTCGTCATTTTTACTCGACAACTGGAACGATAAACAGATGAGTCACATCTGTCGTTGACTAATCGTCACACCAGAATATTTCATTTTTCGATCCGAAGTGACGTCATACCGGAAATCCGTCACATCCGCTCAAAAAATGAGATATTCAAAACGGAAGTGACGTATTTTCGGTATTATATCACTTGCGGTCAAAAAAGTCGATTTTCAAACCTAAAGTGATAAATTTTCACTATGACGTTACTTCCGGTCGAAAATTGAAGTTTTCAAGTAAATCTCCGAAAATGCAAATGTCCGTTTTCATTTCAAAAATGAAATGTCCGTTTTCAAATTTTCACACAGAGAGCCACAACTTCTTAGTCTGTTGTACATTGACGTACTTTTATCAATATTTCCTGAGCGATGTCGTAGAGCTGGGTAAATCGGTCGACCCCGAGGGCGTGCAGGACATCGGCGAAACCCTTGACTCCGTGCCGACGGTATTCCACGGATTCCTTTTTACTTTCTTTGTACAGGGCGTCCAACACCGTAGCGGTCAATGCCGGATCTTTGTTCAGGGCTTCCCTGGTGACGAACAAACAATTAATTATTCGTACTCTTTAATACATATATATATATATAAACGAGCTTATTCTCAAAATGGAAATGCAACGTACTTGCTATTGCATGCCAGTGTGGCGAGCGCTTGAACGACGCGCTCTTTACCGTTCCACGTTCTGCCCTGCAGAGCGTTCGTCAGAATCGTGAGCAAACTGTTCCGCGCATCCTCGTCCATGGTCGAGCCAAGCTTGAGCGCGACCGTGGAAACGGCATTGGCTCCCTGCGCCTTCATCGTCCACGATGCCGATTCCAGAGCGCTCTTCAACGTATTCGTTATCGCGGCCAAATGCTGCCTTATTCCGGACTCGGTGCCGTGGCCGATTTCGCCCCACAAGTCCGTCCACAGTTCGATCGTATTTTCGTTACCGGGCACTTTCTCCGCGTGCATCGCGAAGAAGGTCAGGGGTACCAGAGTTTCCGAGTACTTCATCATGACATCGTTGTTGTGGTTGTTTATCGACTGCAGCGCTTGGCCGATTGCGAGTCTTATCGAATCGTCTGTAAATCGTGTAAATTGCATTAAAAAATGTGATGCTTAGAAAATCACATCGTTCGGGAGTCGTACAGTGAATATCCGTGAACGATACACGGATCTCTGTACTAGAGACGTGCTGTGAGGGTAATTTTAGCAATCGTCAATTGACGAAAAAAATAACCGTCTTTTTTTATTCCAGAAAAATGTTTGTTCTGCCATTACCGTTATTTTTGTTCGGGGTCACGAATATGGTGAAAAAATATCGAAAAACGATCATCTAGTTTGGATTTGACCACTATTTTTTGTAGTCACAAATTTGGCAAACTTTTTAGCAGTCTCGGTTGATTTCAACTTTTTTTCTCCCTCGTTGACTTCGTAATCATTCGTATTTTCTTTTTTTTAATAGATTACTGCACGAATGAAACAATATTATAAAATGGATACAAAATTACTTTATTTCTCATTAACGAGATTGGTACTTTGTTCATTTTAATGTTGGGACCGCGGAGGTTTTTCGAGTTAATGTCGCTGTTCGTCACAATGCGGTTATTTCTGGACCGGTCACGTGACTGTCAATCGACCAAAAAATTGATGGGTGACGAAATCGGCGCCTGTTTCTACTCCGGACCGAAACAATTCGTCTCACCTTCTTTCTCCATGTACCATGTGTTCAGGTTGTTGAACAACTTGTCGAGACTAGTTTGCTTCGCGGAACCAACTATATGGCCGATGGTTACGGCATTGGTTTTCCTCACGGCGGCGTTTCGATCCGTCAGCCCGTTGGCGAGAGCCGGCAGCACTTTACCTGCGATTGGAGAGTGAGCTCTCGTAAGATTAATGGAATCCGAATGATTTATAGGTGTCTCGGTGTACGAACCAGCGAACGGTTGCAGCTCTTGCTTCAGATGATTGCACAAGAGTATCAGGAAGTGCGATACCGCGACCTTGGTTCCGAGTCCTATGCTCGATTTGAGAAGCTCGATAACTTTCGGCATCAAATCTTTGAGAATCGGTCCATCGACGTATTGAGAACACTGGAAAGCGAAAAACAATAGAATTGGTGGTTATTCGAGTAAACTTAAAGTTGAAAAACACCATTCAAAATTTCACGATCCAAAATTTCAAGCTCCCAAATTTCAAGATCCAAAGTTTGAAGATTCAAAATTTCACGATCCAAAATTTCAAGCTCCCAAAGTTCAAGATCCAAAATTTGAAGATTCAAAATTTCAAGATCTAACATTTTAAGTTCCAAAATTTCAAGATACACAATTTTGAGGTCCCAAATTTCACGATCCTGAATAAAATATTGCGAACCTTTGTTATCGTTTCAGTCGCGTGGTGACTTTTAGCAGCGCTGGCCCGGACGCTGTCGATCGCCTCCTGGACCTCCGACTGTGCTCCGTACATCGTACTCATGTACGTGAGCTTTGGACTCTCCATATCCGTGGCCGACAGAAGAGCCGGTATGAGAGTAACCAGGGAAGGCTTCAGCATACTTCCGGCGATCGTCACGAGTTGAGAAACCGTCTGCAACGATATCGATCTGACGGTCGGCACGTGATGAGTTATACCGATGTCCAGCAGAACCGGAAGAATCGCTTGCAAGACAAGTTCGCCGGACTTTCCGTGTGACGGATCGCACTGACGGATACAGATCTGCGGAAAAACGATTAAACATTTGACTGACGAACCGTACAAGGTCATTGAAATTTCGAAGAGTAATTCTTATAGTTTCTGCAAAAAAAAAAAAATCGACGGGAAATAATTATTTTTTCTCCGACTTCGCAAAAATAACCACATTTTACTTTTATTTCGATCGATCGCTATCGTTGATTCGTAATCGTACCTTGCTGAGGACTTTAGCTGTGGTCGTTGCCGCGAGCCTCGTGTCCTCGTGACAATCGTCCATAACCCGGAACAACTCGGTCCACAGCTTAGGCGCTCGTTTAGCGAGGTCGATCGGAGCGCTGGATTTCAATAGATCGGCAAGCGCCAGGCAACAGCTGTTTCGAACGCGCCATTCGTTGTTCGTCAGGTTGGCGTCAAGATCGTCCAATATCTCTTCGTGATATTGCTCTAACTGAGGAAACAGAACTGCCGGCAATCCTGGGTGTTTTGGGGTCACGGGAAATCGTCGGCATCTACCGATAATCAATCGTTTGGAGGCTTACAACTTTTTGAGTGGACGGAACGATCCTGTGCCAGATCCGGGCCATGCTCTGCTGAATCTTCGGCGTCGGATCGAACTGATATCTGTACAATTTCGGCACGATGCTCGATAGATTCTTCGTCAAATCGTCGCTGGCGAGATTCGCTATGGCCGAGAAACCGAGAGCCGCACCCTTCTTCGATGTCCACACGGCGTTGTGGTGCGCGAGGTGCAGAAAACGATAAACTAGATCCGGTTGATTGAGATCGGAAGCGAGCGAACAGATTTCCCGATGCGTCGATATGTTGCCCCTTAGTTTTTAATAAATTGATTAATAGAACAATATTTTGTATACAATCGCTCAAAGTTACAGTAGAATCTCGCTTATCCGACCTTTGATCAACCGAGCCTCGGCGTTATCAGAGGAATGCGACTCATCTGAGCCCTCGAGTTGACCGAGGTGTAGGCTCGGATAATACGGAAAACTCGGATAAAATGGATAAAGCAGCAATACCAGAAATTCATTGGATATCCAGGTAAAAGTTTTAAAAAATCAGTAAGGTAGCGGTCAGCATCGCTACAAATTGTAAGCTCCAGAATCGATCAACTTTCTTATGGAAATTCTAGTGAATTTAAGGGTATACAAAAGACGAAATTTGATTCGCGTTATCCGAGATTTCACTTATCCAACGTACGCTCTCCCCACATTATCTCGGATAAACGAGGTTCTACTGTACTGGTCGAAAATACCGCTGAGAACTCACCCGGTAGGGCTTTTACCCAATTCACCCTCCTCGAACAATTTCGTGTTCGGCGTAACTTGGTTTACCGATCGTTTACCCTGCGAAAACTGACCCAACAAGCCGGACAGCAGCTCGTCCCTGCCGTTCGCCGCGCTGCTGTCGTACACCAGGCCAAGTCCCTTCGACGCGACGTCCTGTACTATGTCTGCGTGCAAATATTCCAATGTATATTATACATTACAATTTCGCCGGAAAAAAAAAAATCTAATTTCGTTCGTAATCGTCGAACGGACGAGTTCTGACTTACCGCTATTCTCGGAGAGTAAATCCATGAATACGCTTTGGATTTCTCTCAGTCTGCCGACGATCTGCTGTCGCTTGGCGTTGTGCTTCACTATCGCGAGCAGCCAGATACAAACTGCCTGTTGTGAAAAAATTGTTCGGAACGTTAGTCACTCCAGTTAATAATTCCAGACTAAAAGACCAAAGACTCTTACCTGTCTGGAATTTGGATGTGGATCGCGTGAGAGCTTGAGAAGTTCGTCGAGAACGTAAGCCAGAAGTTCGTCGCTCTCTTGAGAATACGGGATCTCGTGCTGGCTCGGCAGGGATTTCCACATGTCCCGAGCTTCCGGCGAGGCTTGCCCTTGCACGCAAAGCACCAAGGACTCGGCTATCGATAGCTGTACGGTGACGTCTTTAGTCTGCGGATTTTTATGGCCCGGTCATTACACACGAACGACTTCGTGAAGGAAGAGCTGACGCAACTCGATACCTCAGCTCAAATAATCGAAGATTTTTCTTCGAAATACTCGGTGACAATACGTTTTTTATGATATGTGCGGAATCGTTAAAGACCTAAAGGCAAAATGTTGGTACTTTTTTTTTTATGTATCTAATCGATAAAGTCAACCAATTTGCAATGAAAGAGTCTACGCTCCGTACGACACGACTCCATCGTAGAATCGCGTGCAAGTCCCTCGATTTTCAAGAATTATTATTTAATCGAATTGTCCGATAATCGACCCTCTACTTTCACAGATATTGCGGCATGCACTGTCACTATAACTGTAACTATAGCATGTAAAATATTCATATGCTAATCCGATGGCGATGGCAACGACACACTTTCCTTAATCTGTCGTTAACGAAATCCAAAAGACTTGCCTCTTTCGCTAATTCGATCAACTTCACCGCCACCGATTTAGTGTGCGGAAAATTCTCGCCGATGCACAGCTGCCCCAAAGAAAGAATAGCCTTCTCTTTGACCTGAAATGCAGTAACTTCGTTGTTACAATTTCAAGGATCGAATGGAACGTTAAATAAACGGAACGTACCTTGTGATCCATCTTGACGTTGGTGATGATTGAGAACAAAGTGTCGACGATGATTTTCTTGTTCGGACTCTTGTCGTCTCCTGCATCGGGTATGGGCAATGCAAAAGTTTTGCCTATTATACCGAGTCCTTGCGCCGCTGCGTCGACCATCAGCACCGTATTGCTTGTCAGAAACGACCCTGTGAAAAAAAAAATAACGCGTTTGTTGAAAAATTACATCCATCGATATACACGTTTTTTTCCATTGAATTTCAATAAAATTCAGACGAGAAAACGAAATGCTTTCATACAGTCGCAAACACCACAAGGAATACGCACATAGCGTTTCAACGGCGCTGATGTAAGTTTTCCAGTTGAGGAGAGCATCCTTGTCGTCGGTCGAGCGTCGAATCGTCAGAGTTCTCTCGAACATCCAGCAAAGTGCGACGAGTGCTCCGTGCTGGGTTTCCAGAATTTGATGCTTCGTCGCGCCGAGAAATTCCGTTGCCCTCGATTCGAACTCGTTGGTGTCGCATCCGTGAACGACGATGATAGCGTGAATCTTCGCGGCGAGTTGTCTGATGTCGACTTTCGTTGAGGTTAACAGAGATCTCAGCCAGGGCAACTCCTGGACGTAGCGTTCGGTCATGCAAGTCGGAATCGTTCCCACGACTTCGAGCAAGGCGTTCAGCGACACCGGGTCTGGAAAATCGAAGGAGTATTCAGTGTTGGTGTGTCGATTCGTTTCGTAGGTAGGGATGCAAAATGACTGTCTTATTTCGATCGGTTAAATTACGACAAAATAACCGTCATTTGACGATCCTTTGACGTAATTTTTTTCACTCATTTTTCTAAGTGTTCCTACATTAACGCCAAATTACCAAAACAACTACTTAGATACAAAATGACGGTAATTTTTTGTCGATCCCAAATTGGTCACAAATTTGTTCGCATTGCATGAATTTTGATCTATTCCAGGTTGATAAATATACCTCGCCGGTTCCATAACCGTCAAGGTATATCTAATTTTCAAAATCGGTCATTTTTGGAGCTGACCGTGACGGTCATTTTCGATGAGCTTGCATCACTATTTTTAGGTACGCCCTTAAAATAAAACATCGGAATTGCGTACCCGCTGTTGCCCGATTGAAGAGCATTATTATGTCCAGATAATCGTTTAACGCTTTCGGCTGTTCGTCGAACAATTTTGCCAGGTATCGGCCGACAATTGGAGTCTCCTCGCAGGGATGCTCCAGCGGCCTGGCTTGCGGAGCGATTTCGGCGCTTTTCGCAAGGCAGAGACGAAGATAGGTAATTATCTGTAAGAGAATTGGACATCAACCTTTCGATCGCAATAATTTGATGAAAATTACGAGCAATTACGAGCAACTACGAGGAACTCTATTCGTACCTCCTTGAATGTCGTTATGTTGTAAGGAAGCGTTGTATTTCCAACGCTGAATTTTTCACTGGCTGGTCGCTCTATTCTTATCGCCATCCTTTTATTGATATAAGTAACCAGCTGAGCAAAGTCCGGCAGGAAATACATCTTTCCTTCGTTCTTCTCCAGCTCATTTTTGTCGGCGGTCCCGTACAAAGAGTTCATCGCTTCCACAGATATCTCGTTCTTTTCATCGCCGGAAGCCAGCAGCAGGAGATATCTGGACGGCGCGTGATCCGACGGAAACACCGTCGCTGCGTAGTGTCCGGCAACGGATCTGCGAACATAAATAAACAATAAAATCACCAGAAGTCTCGAGAACTCGAAGAGTCCCATGGAATGCCACCGGAATCGTGCACGAGAAATTACACATAATTAGTCAAAGTTAAAGTCGATGAAAATTTACAGTTTTTTTTACTCGAAAGATATATCGCACTCTTAGAACAACAGTGTAACAACTTAGATGGTAATGCCATAAGAGATGTTACACTGTTGTTCTAGGGGTGCGATATGCAGTTATACGACACTTTTTTATCTTGATTTATAGGTAAAAGGGAAATCCCTTAATAATCAAATAGACAAATAAATGAATAAATAAATAAATAACTAAATGAATAAATAAATAAATAACTAAATGAATAAATAAATAAATAACTAAATGAATAAATATTTGATAATGAATCGTTTGCTGTTCGACAGGGTAATTATTCTTATGTGGCTTTTCGTTGACGACTTACCGAACGCTGGGTTCCGGCGATTCGATGTGAACGGCCAGGAGCGTATTCATCATTTCTATACCGTTCTCGTTTTCGCGGCTGAGCACGAACGCCGAGCACATAGTGATCAACGCGTCTCTGATGTTTCTCCGCAATTCCGGTTCGCTCTACATGAAACGAAGGAAAAAACCTTTAATACTCGATTCAACGTTCCGATAATAAAATGTCCATGGACCCATTTGCAAAACGCTGCCAATACCGTTACAAGAGCCTCGAAGAAACGCTGCAAAAGACTCAGGTCTTGATTCACTAGACTGGGAATCCTCAGACCCATTTTTCCAATAATCGTGTACCCCATCGCTTCGTGCTCTCGTTCACCTTCGGATATCAGCTTGATCATCCCCTCGAGAAGAACTCCGGCTACGCGAACCAACGGAGCGAGACTGCATCTGTGGATAAATAACGGATCAGCAAAAAGCACCGGTCGTAAGTCTCGATCGGTTCGACTTTATTATTAATATATTAATACTAATATATTAATAATTGTTCGAGCGTCGATTTCGGATAAGTAAACGATAGATTTCGATCGAAACTGCATACTCACTGCTGAACCATGTTTAACGTGAACTCCAGAGCCAAAGACTTCAATTTGCGATTCGTATTGTTTCCGTAGAGAGATTCGAAGACGACCTGGTATAAATAATTTTTTTTAAATGAACACCGTTGTTATCAAATATATGGGACGATTTTTGTGAGACGATGGAAGGCCCTTTTGAAGAGAACCTCGATCGGAGGGACTCACGTGAATGCACGTCGGTATTATGAATCCAGCCTTGGACACGCGACAAAGATAGTACATAAGCTTGAGGCGTATTCTCGTGTTTGCCGGTACTCTTTTCATGTCCGCCTTGACGTCTTTTCGAGTGCCCAATGCACCGGTTCCAAGGAACAGCGTGTACAGAGGCATCGCGAGTTGCCTCAATCCCCAGTCCAATCCACTGTAATTTTATATGCAAATTTACAACAATGCAATATATAATGTACCGTTGAAATCAGCGATGTGAACCGGACTTAAAAAAATGAGATGATTTTTTTTTTGCATTTTTTAAAGATTTATGTATATAGTTGTTCGTTGTAACAATTTTGGTTGTTTGTTAAAAAAAACGCATCGACCGGATTCGTCGGCAATCAAATCTGACGGTAGATTTCTACAGAGAATCGATTGCAGTGAAATCAATCACTACAATTATTATAATGTAGTTGATCGTCTACATCGATCGATGATAAATTATCGTTTACCTGACGATCTTCTTCAGTTCCAGATCCGCGGCGTTAGCGACGCTGAACCTCGTGTCCGCTGCAGCCACGATCAGATGTATGAGAATATCCATATCGGGAAAAACTCCACCGCCGATGAATTTCACGATTCCCAGTTTGATTTGCTCGAGTTGTTCGGCCGAGGGTGGACTCTCCCCGACGACTCTTTTGAAGGCGTACTCGCTCAGGCCCGGTGGTACCGGAAATTGTGTCCAGTCGATGGTCTGACCAGGCTCCTGGCCGTCCATTTGACCCACCGATCTGTTCAAATCAAATTCAATGGAATACATTCGAACTCCTCAGCGGACAAAATTATCGCTTTATTTAGCTGCTTTTCGACTATCGTTGATTTCGAAAATATGACAAACTTATTAAAATAAACTTCGGGGTGTATCTAAATAGATTCTGCAAAATAATCGAACGATACTCGTCGTTTATTTTGCTAAAAATAAATGGCACTACGATCGTGAGTTCTTTCTCCTGGAAGTGCATCGTCCTACAAGACTATTATTTCATTGATCGTAATTCATCGATAGAAAGTACAGAGCTAGCAACGCGCAGATTTGCTATACTTTGAGCGAGGACAACTTTTCCGGCCGCGGCTAAGAATTGAAAAGGGTGCGAACCCGAATTCCCGGGAAAAAATCTATTTATCGACACTTACCCGTACGGCAGAAGTAGCATATCCAGCAGAAAATTCAAGAGGTGCTTGGCCACCTGAAGTTTGTCGGGCAGACCGATCAACGCTGCTCTTTTCTCGGCGTCCATGGGAATTTGAATTTGTCCCAGTGCCGGCATAATAACGAGTAACAAGCTAAAAATTATAGTATCTTCGTGTTATGTTCAGAAAATAGTATCGAGTCGGTATAGCGAGTCGGTATATTTGAAAAATAATCTACCTATCCTGATGAGAGAGAGGCTTTCCGTCGATAGCGTTCAGAACACTTGGAACCAGCTCCGCTTGTTTCTTCATTTCCATTCGAGAATATCCTAATTTTATGTAGATTATGGTGAAATTCTGGAAATGTTGAAAAATTCCTTTAATAATAGTTTCAATAATCATTAATATATCGTTTTTTTTTTTCCTAATGAGATGATGCAATTTTTGCAAATAGTAATAATTTTCACATAGAATGATAATTATTGCTGAGTAATGATTACTACAAAAACTAATAATTATTACAATGAGTAATATTTTTTGAATTGCTGCCTATTCAAACAGTCGCGATGAAAATACGTACAATTACAAATGAACTGGCAGCAGGATCTTGATATTGAAGCAAGAGAGCCTCGACCGGTAGCTGGACTTTCGGTCGGCTCTTGACCCTCCGGTTTATGTGTATCAAGAGACCCATCACTTTCTTTCTCACCCCCTCCTGGGGGCTCGAAAGCTTCAGCAGCACGGGCGGTAGAAACTTGCATACCGACGCTTGAAGCTGCTCGTCCGTGTCGGCGCTTCCCAGACATAGGAACACCCTCTCCAACAGAACTGCGTAACAAAAAAAAAAGTTATTAATTGGTCCGTTGTAAACTTAAAATTTGGCAATTTCAGTCATTAAGAGTACAAAGTATTATTTGCACCGCTTTCAGAATGAAACACATGAAATCCTATAGATAACGTCTTCCAGCCAAATAATCATGGAATGAATTCTGCAGTTCAGGGTAGAAAAAAAAAATCCAATACATATTTTTTCACGGGAAATGATTATGCGAAATGGAAACAGTTTTTTTTCCAATGGAAAGGCTACTTGTACTGTAAAAATAAATTCATGTGAAATGTAATATGCCGGACTGGAAGTTTTTATGCAAAAATCTGTATATTAAATTTTGAAAACATTGGAAATACTTTATTATCAACAATTGACTTCAACTTTCACTATAAAAGTACTTCAAATAATAATAATCTACTTTAATTCCAATGAAAAAGTACATTAATTCTTCATCGCAATTTAAAATTTAATTTGACGTGCGGCTTTTGCTTAAAAACTTCCAGTCCGGTACATTAAATTAACAATTTTTTTTATAGTGTAACAAATTAGTGTACAGTTTAATAAATAAACAAATATCTAAGTTTTGTCTTTGCAGAAAAAGCAAAATTTTGCAGATTTAACGAAAAAAGTCGTCGACGAAAACGACATAAATAAAAATCGCGTAGACGGCGATCTTTGGGAATAATGTTTAAAAATTATTCCACACTGGCAGTAATTTTGGAAAGTCGTCTTCCAGCAGTCTCAGCTAATGGGAGCATCGAGTACAGCCTTCATTGCGTAATGACGGTTGTCAATGCCAGTGACGAGCGATTAATAAATGGAATAAGCGCACAAAGCTCGGATGCATTGGAAAAAATAGTCGGACTATTGCTCAATCATCGTGAATGAAATAGAAACATGAAGTTGTCTCTTCATGGCGGCGTGACATTTGACTTTTGATCGGGAGCCGAATAGCACGGGATTATTTGTCAAATAAAGATTTCCGATAAATCACAACGACGGACGGAACGTTCGACGAGAGAACGGAGTACGAATCGACGTTGCACAAATTGCATGCTCGCACGATAATTAAAGACATTTCCGAGACTACTCACTGAGCTCGTCCGTAGCCGCTGCCATTTTGAAACTGCGTTTGCGAGTGTCCCGAGAATATACACGACGAGGAGAAAGAGAGACGGAGGGAGGGGGAGAGAGAGAGAGCAGGAAGAGTGTAAAGCGAATGTCATCGAGTATCGAAAAGTTGAATGCGGAATTTAATTTCGCGTCGATATAACACCGGTCGGGATATTCTCTCGGGTTAATCAAACGATAACGGTCGATGACATCCGCACCGACGTCTCATTGAATAAACAATTCTAACATTCGTTGATTTGCCGGGAGATTGTCGGTTGAAGTAAGGCTTGGAAATCAATTGTCATGAGCGAGTGTCGTCGAGCATTGAAAAGTTGAAGGCGGAATTTGTCGTCGGTAACACCGGTGACAATCTCATCAAATGAACAATTCTAACATTCGGTGTTTCGCCTTGGAAATCAATTGTCATGAGCGAGTGTCGTCGAGCATCGAAAAGTTGAAGGTGGAATTGGATGTCGATAATACCGGTGACAACAAGGATTAATCCAATGACACGGTCAACGGCATCCACCGACGTCTCATGAATAAACTGTTCTAATCACGGTATTTATTTATTTTTACCGTTTCTCTTGCGCGGCTTTATTTCGAGGTTATGTTTATAAGGACGAATAATTTCTCGATGCGATTGCTCGTCGGTTAATTTAAGGCCAAAAATCGATTGTCATGACAGAGTGTCGTAGAGCATCGAAAAGTTGGACGCGGAATTTCTTCTTGACAACACCGGCGATAACTCGGATTAGTCAAATGACACGGTCAATGAAATCCACCGACGTCTCGTCAACAAACAATTCTATATCAATCGATAACTCTGCTCTATGGTGTTTATTTTTTCTAACGTCTTTCCCAAGATCTTTAAATTTTTCGGCCCATCCTTCGTTTTAAGATTATGTTTCCAAGGACGAATATTTCGCGGGAGATTGCTTATCGGTTAAATGGACGATTAAAAATCAATGGCCAATGAGAAAGTAAGTTATCAGCAGCGAGATGTGCAGCTTGGAATCCAGCAGGTTGTTACAGGCGTGCGATTCTCTGGTATAAATTGTGTGCTCTGGCATGGGATCCTGAACCAAAGGATTTTTCCTCACCTCCGGACAATGCGTCTGCAACCAAAGAACATATTGAATGATAAAAGTATAGCAAATTTTTTAAGTCTACAGAAGACGTATAGTTCCAGACATGATTCGCTCCGATACCTCGATGACTGCATTGATCACTCTGACGACCAATTCCTTCATTGTCTTGGCAGCCTTGATGCCGCAGAGCATAGCTGTCTGCGTGTAATAACAGTCCGCTATCGCCTTGTATTCGCTGAAGCGGCAAATAACGTTGCGGCGATTGGAATATGTGAGAAAAAAATATTTCCTGACTACGCTAAAAAAGCCCGATTCCATGCCTGCATCAGAGGTGGAAAGTGGCAGATTCTTGACCAGCAGGAGGAAAAGCAATTTAGCGGGAGGAAAAGTGATCTTGCGGGAGGAAAAGTTCACTTTTCTTCCCGCTCGTCAAGACTCGGCCAATTTCCATCCCCGTTCTAGGCATAGAAATATGGCCACTTTTTAGCACAATCGGAAAAAAAATAGCGTATGCCACTCGGGAGGAAGTGCCTTTTCACCTTGTGTGAATTTCTTCAAACTTCACACTTGGTGAAAAGATGCACTTTCCTCTCTTGTAGCATAATGTACTGTTTCATCTCTGGCGCTAACTTGCATAGCTCTTGGTCCTCCATGTTTTCTGTCCAATCCGCTGGACCAGCGCAGTCGATGTATTCGTTGTGCAGCTCTTGGAAGCAGCTCATATATCTTTGGAACGCTATACAAGGATTTAGGGGAGTAAAGATCAGGACTGGGCAGCACTTGAAGTACCGGGTACTTGTTTGGTACTTGGTACACAAAAACTTTTTTTTTACAATTTCAAGCACCAAGTACAAACACTTTTTGAGTACATGCTCACATTACAGATACATTACAGAAAAAAATATAATAGAAAAATAAAAATCGTAATAATAAAAAATAATAGCAAACAACTGTAATTCGCGATGAAATAATGGAAAACGAATTACGTAATAACGAGTCGCGATCGAAAACAAAGCATAATACGATTAGACCAATAACAAGGAAATTCCGAGTTGGTGGAAAGCCTTTGGGACTTTGGTTGGTCAATGCCAAGAAATATCGCGGTTGACCCTTCGACGATGTAACGTCGGACCGACCGAGATATTTTTCTTCGGCGAATATTCATTTTGTCCCGATGATCACGAGAACGATTGAAATCGCAGCATTCACAGGCATTGCGACGAGCGCGAGGGCAACGCTTGTAGCGCGAGTGAATCGCGATTCGGATTTTTTTTTTTTTACCTGATTGATACTCCGAGTGGGTGCACAATTTTTCGTGCAGCACCCGAACTCCCGTTATCAATTGCATGTACAAGTGGCTTTGCGGCAACGGAATGCACGTAAGCATGAGAGCATCGATGGACTCCAAGTTGCTGGCTATCTTTCTAAATGGCCAACAAGATTTCGTGATTATAAGAAAACATTTTCATTCAAGATATACGTATATGAAATAATTGTTAGTTTTAATAACACCCACAAACCTACAGAGTCGATCGAGGTCCTTGTAAGATGCAATCTGGACGATTGTCTCGGGATTTATGACCTGCAGTTCGGCGAGATAAAACATTATCCGATCCTCGCTGCATTTGCCGCGTTTTTTCGTTGGCGAGAGAGTCGTCGGATAAGTGGCGGTCGGTTCGCTGAACGGAAAGTTAAAATCTTTCTCTTCGTCCTCGTCGTCATTGGATTGGCCGTCGGGCGATTCGCTGTCGTATCTCTCGTCGTAGGACTCGAGGGCTCTGTTTTCCTTGCAGATAGTCACGAGAAAAATCGTTGTCACCGCTAGCGACAAGGCCGCTATTCTGTGACCGCTGATTCTCGATATTTTCATTTACCTTGCAAAGTGAAAACTTTACTTAATATCGAACCGTGACTCCTATAGTTTTCGTACGAGTAAAAACAATTTCACTCGACGCGGAAAAGCTTTTGGAACTGCCGCCATCGTATAATTCGCAATGTGTCTTTTTATTGACGTCTGAAGTGATCGTCTTTGCTGTCGTCTGCTACGTCTGCTCTATAAATTTGTCAGCTGAGATTTAGCGCCGTTATGTTCGTGATACACTGTGGAAATCTTCGCGAACCGTGACGCTTATAGTTTTCGTACGAGTAAAAACCATTTTTTGCAAAGCATACATGAGAAGTGAAACTTCTCGTACTAAGGCGCACATCGTCCTGATTTTACTTCTCGCACGCTTATTTCACTTCTCGCACGCTAATTTCACTTCTCGCCCGCTAATTGTACTTCTCGCACTCTAATTTCACTTCTCGCACGCTAATTTTACTTCTCGCACTCTAGTTTTACTTCTCGCACGCTAATTTTATATTAGTACATTACGATACTAGTGCGATAAAACTTTTTCTGAACTCGTGATTGCAAAGTCGCACTCGTCAGAAAAAGTTTTATCGCACTAGTATCGTAAATTACTATTGCAGTTGCCACCGTCATAAACTTCGCAATGTCTCTTTCTGACGTCTGAAGTGAGCGTCTTATATTCTTATCTTATGTTCGGCATACACAGTGAAAATCTTCGCAAACCGTCACTCTTATAGTCTTCGTACGAGTAAAAACAAAATTTCCCTCGCCGCGAAAAAGCTTTCGGATTTGCCGCCACAATAAAATTCGCAATGTTTTTCTGACGCCTGAAGTAAGCGTCTTTGTTGTCGTCTGCTACGTCTGCTCTATATAAAATTCGTCGGCACGAGCGCGCGCGCGCGCGCGTCGCCGACCTTACGCTCATGACCTTCACACTGTCGTGTCTCTAAATAGAGGACGAATTTGAAAGATTCGGTCGTTAGTGATAGCTCGTAGTGTGTGAGTGAATGCGATTGCTCGACTGAAAGGTAATTTATATATCCGTCGCGTTAATTCCGTCCCCTCGAACGAATCTCATCGGCATGCACGACTTCGTCGATGTTTAATTACCGTTGTGTGCACATTAATTAACATTAACTCCGCATTGTTTCCCCTCGACAGCGAACCCTCTTTCGGGGGACGCACACCTTGTTTCGAAACGATGCTCGGCTCTATACACCGAAAAGAAATCCCCACTACGCATCACGTTAAAGAGTTCGTTGCGATTCTCTCTCCGAGGGTTTATTTTGTTACGCGAATTAAATGTTTCTTACCCAGAGTGTAAAAAGTTCTTGACCAAATAAAATTTCCTTCTCACCGTGAGCATCAAAATTATCTTCGTTCTTCTATACGCGAACGAATCGCTCCTAATCTCGCATTAATCTGATCGACGAAGTTGGTAATGGGCGTTCGATAATTTTTCTTTTTTTTTTCGAAATAAAATCTACGAATTATTAAAAACTTTTGCCTTTGCTTGTAACTTTCTCTGCTAACATTTTATCTTTTTTTGTCGTTGTAGGCTTTTACCCTGCAAGGATTTAAACTTGGATTTTGCACTTAAAAAAATCTTACAGAAATTGTAATTTTCGTGCGATTTTACGAATGGATGCAACAAGTAGAAATATCCGTGTTTTCTCCCTCTACGCACGGCTTTCCGCGGTCCTTAATCGCTAATTACTTAATATCTGTAATTAATCAATAATTCAATCAGCATTTCCTTTGTTACCAAACGCAATACTAGAATCTAGAATTATCCGAATCCGATATGTATACAATTTATGAATGAATTATCTGAAGATTTAAGGTGTGTCTGTTATAGGTAACTGCAAAGCTTGCTCCAAAAAAAAAGTAAAAAAAAAATATATGCCTATAAATGAAAAAAGCAGCGATTAGAAGGTGGACGGCGGGCCATCCGCAGCTTCGTTAGACTCGCACGAAAGTCCCGTAGCTTGGCTTAACGCACGAGTAAAGAAACAAAAAAAAAAAACACAAATTATGGATTCGATGGTTCGCTTAAAGCGATCTGTTTGGAGGGCGATGAAGCGACTTCTCGCGAAGCTTAGGAATTTCTTTCGAAGATTGGCTAATCGGCGCTACCTGAGATTTGCCTGGTCCTACGTAAGTCCGAGAGTAAACGATAACCCGAACTTACCCCGGTCGCTGACTAAACGGTACAACGAGGGGGGATTCTGTAACTACTCCGAGGGCCGGTGATTTGCTTACCTGTAATACAAGCGGAGTAAGAAAATAGCTTCTTGTTCTGTATGCGCTCGAGGAGCGGAACCAAGTAACTTAACACTCGCTTGCATGGTCTGTAAATTGCATTGTGGCCGAAACTTATATTAAGCGTTTGCATCCAAAGCTTCAGTGCACTTACCACTTTTGTCATGTGAGTACGCTAAGAGACTTCCAACTCCGGACCGGTGTTTATACAATATTTAAGGAGAAAAACATCTTTTTTTTAAAATCAAAAATGAAGATTTTGCATAAAGTCGAATATTGGTTTGATCTTTCCGTAAATCGCGTGTAAATTTTTTTTTCAGAAACCGATCGACGAAATGGCTGAGAAAAGATCGCACGTCGACGACGATGGCGTGGATCACGTGAGGGTACTTACTTTGAACAATGGGGAACACCTGGATGGCGTTCAGTACAGGGTGAAGAAAGGTTCGTCTCGTTTGTATTGTTTGTTTATCGACGGATTTTCTCCTTGATCGATATTCAAAATACAAACGTGTCTTGCAACTACTTTAATCTTTGAATAAAAAAAAAAAAAACAAGAGAAACAGTAAATGTTACTTGATTTCTATTTGAACCCGGGTTCTATTTGATTTTTTATTTTTATTACTTTAACTTAAACTCTAATTCTGAAGACTGTTCGTACTTATCATCTCCTGTGCGCGATTTGGGAAGATAAGGAAAAGTTTGTCTGGTTTTTATTGTTTTTTTATTAACGCATTTTCTCCTTGTCCGATATTCAAAATACGAATGTCTTGCGACTACTTAAATCTTTAAATTAAAGAAAGAAAAACACTAAATATTATTTCACTTTTATTTAAATTCGGGTTGTATATAATTTTTTTTTTATCATTTTGACTTAAACTCTAATTCGTGCGGACTGTTCGTGCTTAAGTATTATCTTCCGTGTACGATTCCGGAGGACACTAAAAGATTGCCCAGTGAACTCTGGCCCCGAGTATATATTCCCCAAACAAGACGCGCTATCACTCACATAAAAAAAAAAATTTCTTAAAATCGGAAGACTAAGTTTCGTGAAAATTTCGTAAAATCGGTATTCGAAGTTTGGTAAAAATAATTTCGTCAAATCGGAATACGAAGTTTCGTAAAAATAATTTTCCTGAATAGATGAGAAACGAGTTTGTTCAGAATTTAATATACAATTGAATATACAATATACAAGTCATTAAAAATTTTAGTTTGTACTTTTGTTAGCAAAACTACAGCTGGTCGGTGCGATCGGACTATTAACAAATAAAAAAATTGTGGACGTTTCTGGACAATAAGTTGTTGTAAAATTGTTCGTCTCTATTGTATAATGTATTCGTGTCTATTATACTCTTGTATAATTCTTATAAATTGCGCGAGGTCTTCGTCCGATGTATATTTTGTTTTATTGTTAACAGGATGGCAGATCGAATTTCGTCTCGGGCCTTCCCTCTTCGGAAAGTTCGTGGACGTTTTTACGAACCATCCACCGACGGCCGACCAGCAATTCGAGAGGCACACGTATTATCAGCTCCAATGGGACAACGACTTTGCGACGATTAGAGTTATGACCGCTGGATCTTTTCATTACTACGCGACGGACGCGAAGTTGGTCGAGAGAAAAATATATTTTTGTAATCGCATTAAAATAATACGTAAAATTGCTGACGCAAAGTCGTTTCCAGGGGGGACAGCGCTGTGAGAGCGATCGCGTCCGGCTACCTGCTCGTGGAGCCCGAACTTCAATTGCCGGCGAACGGCGGAACTCTTCCTCTCGACTGTGTTCAGTGTCAAACCGTGTTGTCCAAGTGCCTGGGGCCCTTTTCTACATGGGAGAATAAACTCGACGTTGCGCGAAATTCTGGATACAACATGATTCACTTTACACCGATACAGGTCTGTAAATCGGACAAAATCGAAACTGTTTAAAAGAAAAACAAATTTTTTAAATATCATATGATATGATATGATAATTTATTGACGGATTTCTTCTTTTACAGACAAAAACAAAATAGTAAATTTCAACATTTTTTTGCACAAGCAGCATCTTTTGGTTTCTTGACGTATTTATCTGGTCGGTCGGGGTAAAAAATATTTTTTTAAGTTTCTTTGCGGTATTCCTGATTTCGACTAGTCGTTTTATCAGAAGGAAATATTGTAATTGTTTCTTAGCAAATGATTTTTCAACACTTTCAACAATTTTTTTTAAATATGGAACTGTCAAGGACTAGAGAATCTGTTGAAGTATATCGGTACAAATTTTCATAAAAATGCATCAAGCCTTTTTTGAGATATCAAGGACACCGATCTCGAAAATTACGGTTTTGAGAAAAACGCGTTCAAAGTGCGGCCGCGCCACTGCTCAAGTGCTCCGCCACTTTCCACATAACGGTCTCTAACTTTCGTAATTTGTTGAATTTTGACATAAAAATTTAACAGAATCTTCTTGACACTATAAACTAATAGAGAAAAAACGAGATTTTACTGCGTAAGCCCTGAAGTAAATTAATAAAATAAAATAAACATAGTGTCGATTCGCGTGCGTTTGTTTTGATGGAATTTTTTTTTCACTCAAACGACACGAATAATGATCACGTTTTTCAGGAACTCGGAGCTTCCCAATCGGCCTACAGTCTGAGCGATCAACTGAAGTTGAATCCTTCTTTTAACGACGACAAAGAGGCGCCAACTACGTTCGAGGACATCGAGCGTCTCACCAACAAAATGCGAAACGAGTGGAACGTAAGAACGCTTTCTTTCGGTAAAATCGACGAGACTCTTGACAACGCACTTTAACTTTTTTTTTTTACCTTTCGCAGATGCTGAGTATTTGCGACATAGTGTTGAATCACACGGCCAACGAAAGTCCGTTCTTAGCGACGCATCCGGAGTGCACGTACAATTGTCTCAACAGTCCGCACCTGCGACCTGCGTATCTTCTCGACGCGACGCTGTTCGAGCTGACCGTGCAAGTCGCCGCGGGCGACTGGGAGCTGAA
This sequence comes from Exephanes ischioxanthus, assembly GCA_958510785.1. Taxonomy (NCBI): domain Eukaryota; kingdom Metazoa; phylum Arthropoda; class Insecta; order Hymenoptera; family Ichneumonidae; genus Exephanes; species Exephanes ischioxanthus. Next base: position 5,105,563 of record OY294016.1, read on the forward strand.
GGGAATACCTTCGGTCGTCGAAACCGAGGACCACTTGAACGTGAGAATAAATCCACCAGAGCGTATATTGAGGCAGATTCGACTTACTGATTTCGATCTAGCAATATTTATTTATTTATTTATTTATTTATAGTAGTAGACGGGAACATCCCTTTTTATATTTTAACAAGTTAGTAAATCTTTTGTGTTTACGTATAACGAAAAAAACGAGAAAATATTTGACACTTTGTGCGCTAAAAAAGAAAATAGTTGTTTGGAGTAGAAAACAAAGGTAAACCGTTGACTAGTAAATTCCTAAATTACTCGAAGCGAAGAATTTGTACATTTATGCATTTGTACATTTCTGAAGTTAGTATAATCCTGTTAAATTTTCCAGGCGATCCGCCACGCGCTGCACACGTATTTCTTGCCTCTCGCCAAGATCCACGAGTTGTACACCGTCGACGTAAACGAGATAGTCGCCGATTTCCTGAATCTGGCGAGGACCCGAGTGCCTGAAGATCCGGCAGGGAACACGCCGACGCCCGACCTTGCGATTTCCATAGTACAAGATCGACAGTATCGCAGACTGAAATCAACGATAGATATGCAGCTCGCTCTTCGTACCTACAACGCCTACAGGTGAATGCGACGAGACGATAACAAGAAAAAATTAATTCCCGTATTGTTTTCACTATTATCGTTATTAAAACGATGAGGCTTTTTGTAATTTACAGAGCGGACTGTTTCGACGAGGAGACACGCTTGAAACGCTGCGCCGAGGAACTGCGAGTCAAAGTCCAAGACTTGAATAACGCCATTATCAACGAAATACAGAATCACCTGAACGCGGCTGTCGAGAACACTGTCGCCGGTATTCGTTACTTCAGGGTACAGTCCGACGGTCCCAGATTGAAAGAAATTAGCGAACGGAATCCGTTAGTGCCAAGGTAAAAAATGATAACCCTTGCTAAAAAAAAAAAAAAAAAAAAAACCGTAGAATAAATAACTGATAAAATTACGGAAGATCCAGGTCATTTTTTAATCGGTAGAAATAACCGAAAAAAATAACCGTATTTCAACTTCTGGGCCTGCGCCCTTTATTGCCGAGGGTATTTTATTCGGTTACGCAAAAAAAAAAAAAAAAAAAAAAAATGAAACCATAGTTCCCATATTTGCATTATTCGTTTGCAGCTGCAGCGAAAATTCAAACGAGCTGTGTGCATGTAACGATCCCTTCGGTAGTCGTTAATAATCGAAGATGCTCCGCAGGTATTTCACAGACTACGGAGCGCCCCGTTCGCTGATGGAGAGAGAAATAACTATGTACTCCGAAACGGGATGTTACCTGATGGCCCACAACGGGTGGGTCATGAACAGCGATCCGCTGAAGAACTTCGCCGATTCCGATTCGAACATCTACATCAGAAGGGAATTGATCGCTTGGGGCGACAGCGTGAAACTGAGATTCGGCGACAAACCCGAAGACAGCCCCTTCCTGTGGCAACACATGTCCACCTACGTCGAACAAACCGCCCGACTATTCGACGGCATTCGCCTGGACAACTGCCACTCGACTCCGATACCCGTTGCCGAGGTACTTTCTTTCATCCAAATAATTGCAAAAGTAGTTTTAATTTTCGACATATTCGCAGATTATTATTTTTTTTTACCTAGAACTTTACCGTATTATATGTTCTAAATTGTATTTAAAAAAATACTTATCGCTTGTTCGATAGTACGTGCTGGATGTGGCAGCGCGAGTATAGTAATTGCGAAAGTATTTCTGATTTACAATATATTCGGGATTATTTTTTGCCACATGAAACTTCACCGTATTATCCGTAGTAAATTATATTTTTTTAAAATGCGTATCTCTGGTTCGTTCATATGTGCTCGCCGTGGCACCGCGAGAATAATAATTGTAAAAGGATTCCTAATTTTGGCATATAAGGAGATTTTTTTCCCATTCAAAACTTTACAGTATTATCTATGCTAAATTATATTTTTTTTAAATACGTATCTCTCGTTCGTTAGTACATGCCGGAAGTGGCACCGCGTGTATAATAGTTGCAAAAGTATTTCTAATCTTCGACATATTCGGAGATTCTTTTTCCCACCTAAAACTTTACAGTATTATCTGTGCTAAATTATATTTAAAAAAAAAATACGTATCTTTCGTTAATTAGTACATGCTGGATGTGGCGCGGCGAGTGCGCCCGGATCTGTACGTCGTGGCTGAGCTGTTCACGAACTCCGACCAGAAGGACAACATCTTTGTGAATCGATTGGGCATCACCTCCCTGATCAGAGGTACGTAACGGATAAGAAAAATTTGCGAGGGGAGACGATGACATTATCGGCCTTTTTTTTATTTTAACAGAGGCGATGTCAGCTTGGGACAGCCACGAGGAGGGACGATTGATTTATCGTTACGGCGGTGAACCGGTCGGCGCGTTCTTCCAATCCCGCCAACGGCCTCTGGTACCCTGCATCGCTCATGCTCTCTTCATGGACCAGACTCACGATAATCCGAGTCCTATCGAGAAGCGCAGTGTCTTCGACTTACTTCCCAGCGCGGCTCTCGTATCCATGGCTTGTTGCGCCAGTGGCAGCAATCGAGGGTACGACGAGTTGGTGCCGCATCACGTAAGTTTCCATCAGAGATGGGCAGTGACGGTCGTTTTTTCAAACCGTCAATTGATCGTCTTTCTTGACTCCAGAAAATGTTTGTTGCCCCATGACCGTCATTTTTTTTTGTCACAAATTTGGTCCTCTTATAAGCAATGCAAGTTAATTTCAAAGGAATTTTTCTCCCTCGTTGATTTCTTAATCATTCGTATTTTCATTTATTTATTTATTTATTTAATACTGGCGAAGCCCAATTATAGGGGCGACAGGACAGCCTGCCGCCCCAATTAATGTTATCAATTAATTCATCAATGAAACAATATTATACGATGAATACAAAATTAATTTTACTCTAATTAACGAAATTGATACTTTGTTAATTTTGGAGCCGTGTCGCTGGCGTCACAGTGCGGCCATTTCTGGACCGGCCAATTACGGTCATATGACAGTCAATTGACAAAAAAAAATGAACCGTCGCAAAGTCGGCGCCCGTCTCTAGATTCGATCTCAACATCGCAAAATTGATTTTGATTTCTCTGGCATCGAAACGTTTGGTATATATTTTTTTTTTTTGCAGATCCATGTCGTGGACGAGAATAGACAATATCCAGCGTGGACCGACGACGAGGATCTGGCAAAGGACGACCCGGGCCTAGTGAGCACCAAGTCCGGAATCGTTACCGCAAAACGGGCACTGAACGATCTGCACTACAGCCTGGGTCGGCACAAGTTTTCTCAGGTGTTCGTCGATCAAATGGATCCTGATGTCGTCGCGGTGACCAGACACTCGCCCTTCACTCACGAGAGCGTTGTTCTGGTAGCGTTCACCGCTTTCAAACATCCCGATTCGAACGCCAACGATCTCAGAAGACACGTCAGACCGTTGCGCGTCGAGGGCGTCGTCGAGGAAATTATCTTGGAAGCCTCGCTGTCTTACCAAGAAATTGAGTAAGTTTTCTCACGCGTTCTGATAGATTGTGAAAGTACGGGGACACATACGGGAAACTACGGCTCGCTGTTCACCTTCAACTCTAATCGGCTCTGCTTTTTTCATTTATAGGCGTATTTAAATGTATTATTTTCTTTTTTTTTAGCACGCTTTGTATTAATACTTTGTACTATGAACGATTATTTTATTATCAGAAAGGGTCCATCACCTTTCCACTTCCCCGACAAGCATATGAAAGACGACGGCTTCATAAACGGCCTGTCGGGTTACGCATTGAAATTAAAAGAACACATACAAATTTGCGATTCCACGATACTGGAGAAGGTCGACTCGGGGGATGCCAAGATCACGCAATTGAACTTCGTCAACTTCCAGCCTGGTTCCGTCGTAGCGATTCGGTAAGACAGCCAACTAATTCAATGAAATTTAATGAAAATCATGAAAGCTATTTATTTTTCATTACAAAAATGGATAATCTGGTTTTTTTCAGAGTCTCTCTGCACGCCAACATAATACCCGCTCTCGCGAAATTGCACTCGACTATCGAGACAATAACATCGTCAAAGAGTTCGGAGCTAAGAGCCATCGTGTCCCGCATGGATCTCGCGGAGATGAACAAAGTAATGTTTCGCTGCGACCAGGAAGAGCGCGACGAGACTGGAAACCGCTTCGGCGTTTACAATATACCGTCGTACGGGCCCTTGGTCTATGCAGGATTTCAAGGTAACCCCGACCGTTCGAGCGTCGAATATTGGAGTAACAACAATAACTACTTGGTAGCGTCTCGCTTAAATGTTTTTTGAAGTACTTTCCGTCTCTTGACGAACTTACTTTTTCTGGGGCACCCTCCAAGAAAATAAAACGGTGTGTCTAAGAGAAACGAACGATTCCAAATACTATGTCTTAACGTACTGTTACGACCAAGCGAAATCAACAACACGCGTATTTTATTTTTGGGCGGATATTATTAATTACAATAATTCATCTCAAGTACGAACTGTCAGACGACTGCTCGCCGTAAGCGTCCGATCAAGACTCTCGTCGTCTCATCAATCGATAATCTGTACTTTTGTCATTTGGCACAACGAGCTATTTCAGTTGTCTATGTAATACCGTGTGTCTCAGTCAATCCTTATCTCTATATTCGTTTTTCGAATTTAATATACATTCTTTTAATATAAAATATAATATAAATTCTATTAATATAAAATATAATATAAATTCTTTTAATATAAAATACAATATAAATACAATAATATAAATTATTTTACGCAGGTGTGATATCTCTGTTGGCCGACATCCGTCCGAACAACGACCTGGGACATCCGTTGTGCGTTAATCTTCGCGAAGGCAATTGGCTGATAGACTACGTTTGGCAGCGTCTCAAGGAGGACGAAGGTACGCGCGCGCTCGGCAAGTGGTTCGAGGAAGCCGCCGAGCCGTTCAAGCTGATTCCGCGTTATCTCGTGCCGAGTTACTTCGACGTCATCGCCGTGAATGTTTACATGATTCTGTTGGAGCAGTGTTACGCGCTCATGCCGAGGTAAATTGCCGAAGGATAAATTCAACTTATTTCAATTTACAAAAACATAAAAAAAAAACAAGCGTGCTACATTGATTCGATCTTTTCAGCTTCGTCAAGGAAGGCTCAACATTCGTGAAATTGCTGTCACTCGTTTCCATTCAAGTCGGAGGAACCGTGCGCTCTTCACAGCTGCCCGATCTCTCTCCGAATTTGGACCCACCGAAACCAAAGACCAAAGTGACGAACGACGGTGTGGTGCAATCGTGCCTGACGATGTCCGCAGGGCTTCCGCACTTCACGACCGGCTACATGAGAAACTGGGGCCGGGACACTTTCATCGCTTTGCGCGGAATGTTTTTGTTGACCGGACGCCACGAAGAGGCTAGGTTCATCATCCTCGGATACGCGGCCACGCTCCGGCACGGTCTGATACCGAATCTTCTCGATAAGGGAACTAATGCGCGGTACGATCCTTAATTAAGGAATCTATGTGTGAAACATCTTTAAATACAACCAGAAACGTATCGACATCTGACACTGACGATTGAATGTTCAAACTACAATTTAGATTCAACTGCCGCGACGCCGTTTGGTGGTGGCTCTACACCATTCAGAACTACGTCGAACAAGTTCCGGACGGTTTGAAAATTTTGTCCGACAAAGTTTCGAGACTGTTTCCCACCGACGATTCGCCGCCGCTGCCTGCCGGACAAGTGGTAAAGTTTATTCCCATTATATAAGTTTCTACGCTCTACACGATTATTTTCTAACCGTAATCGTATCGTTTGTTAATATACCGACTCTGCGTTTTGTTTTCTCAGGACCAACCCCTCTACGACGTGATCCAAGAGGCGCTGACCGTCCACTTCCAAGGCCTCTGCTTCCGCGAGAGAAACGCCGGCAGGCAGATCGACGAGCAGATGACCGATCGCGGTTTCAACAATCAAATCGGCGTTCACCCGGACACAGGTTTTGTCTTCGGTGGTAACGACGCCAACTGTGGTACGTGGATGGACAAGATGGGATCTTCCGAGAAAGCCGGGAACAAGGGAAAGCCCGCGACCCCTCGGGACGGTTCGGCGGTCGAGATCGTCGGACTCAGCAAGAGCGCTCTCGGGTTCCTCGCCGAACTCTACAAGCAGAATCTCTTCCCGTACGGCAGTGTCCATCGAAGAAATCGCGATGGTAAATATCGACCGTTTTACGCCTTACTTGCTACGGTCAGTATTTCTCTTCCTTTCCTTTCACTCATTCAATTCGCTTACTTTCAGGCACTCTCGTCACCTGGAGCTACAAGCAGTGGTCGGAGAAAATCGCCGCGAACTTCGAGAAATACTTCTACGTGAACGAAGAACCAACGCCGGGCGAAATGGACCCGGAATTGATTCATCGCCGTGGAATATACAAAGACAGTCACGGGGCTACGCAGCCATGGGCCAATTATCAACTGCGACCCAACTTCCCTGTGGCTATGGTGGCTGTACGTTTATCAGTCCAGTTTCGATAGCAATAATTTACGATACTAGTGTGATAAGAAAATTTCTGATAAGTGTGAGTTTGCAGCACGAGCCAGAAAAAGTTTTATCGCACGAGTATCGTACCAAATTTACGCACTGAGTGTAATAATAGTAATTTGCGATACAAGTGCGATGAGTGCGACTCACTTGACCGTCCGCGAATAATGTTTGCTACACCGCACCAGTATCGCATAATATTTTTCGTAACGAATGTGTCTGCTGATTGTGGCGATGTACATCGAGGCCTACCGCGCACGCGCCGTACTTTACGCACGCTTCAGCGTGCGTAAGGTAACGTCAGACCGATGTGCGCATGCGCCGCGTATTTATAGTACACTTGGTTGTAAAGCGCCACTTTCGTCACTCTCAGCAGGCAGGAAAAAATAGGACTTTTCACGCATGAATTAGGAAAATCCAATTATTCGATCTATTTGCTTAACCACATTGTTTCTTGTCTGAAACAAAAGGCGCCGGAGCTCTTCGATCCTCATCACGCTTGGACCGCTCTCAAGAAAGCCGAACAAGTATTGTTGGGTCCGTTGGGCATGAAGACTCTGGATCCGGCCGATTGGGCGTACAACGGCTGCTACGACAATTCTAACGACACGAGCGACACGAAATTGGCCCAGGGATGGAATTATCATCAGGGCCCGGTGAGCTGTTCTCGATACCCATCGACAACGATAAAAAAAAATTGCACAACTTTGCTGAAATAACCATATTCCTTATAAACATTACTTATAAATATTACATATAAATATTACTTATAAATATTACTTATAAATATTACTTATAAATATTACTTATAAATATTACTTATAAATATTACTTATAAATATTACTTATAAATATTACTTATAAATATTACTTATAAATATTATAAATTACAGGAGTGGCTCTGGCCATTGGGATTCTTCCTGCGAGCGCGTCTCCACTTCGCCCCCCTGGTCGGCGGCAAAGACGAGCTCCGTCGCACGGTCGAGTCTACCGAGGCGATAGTCTCCCGCCACTTGATCGAGGCGTCGACGAACCACTGGCGAGGACTGCCCGAGCTGACGAACAAAGACGGCGAGTACTGCCGCGACAGTTGTCGTACCCAGGCCTGGAGCGCCTCGGGAATACTCGAGGTCCTCTACGATCTCGAGACCATCAAGCGTCAGCTACCCACCGAGTCCGACGAGACCGTGAACTGATACAATTTTGCGTGTGTTCACCATCGCCACTTGCAGCTAGAATATTCCAATTGGATAGGATACAAAAGGCACAGCGACATAACCGACGAAATACGCCGATCTAACGATTCACGCATGGTTGAGCGAAGAGCACAGACTACACAAACCTCGGCACCCTGGAGAGAGGAGACACACGCATATCCCGATCGACGCGTCGAAGCCGCGCGCGATGCGCCGAACTGCACGAACAGCACTGTCGTAGTGGACGTAGTTTCCGCGGTCGTGAACACGCCCGATCCGGCTTTCTCGCGGTCGTTCACCACAGCGGAAATCGCAACGGGAAATCCCATCGAGACAACGAACACGAGGAACGTGGGAGAGGACGCGATCGATCACGTTTACGAGGAGGTCGGCACTGCGGACGAATCGGACGGAAGATACGAGATCCTCGATTACCGCGAGAAGAGCGGGCCTGAAAATTCGAGGACGCTCGTCGGCGCGCTCGAGCCGAGCCACAAAATATGCGCGCAGTGCGCCAGCCTGCGAGGCAGTCCGGTGATTTACACCGATCGATTGATCCACGGAAGGGAGAATATCTACGCGAAGGAAGGGACTCTTTTTAATCCGGGACTCTCGCCGCACCAGCTTTACTTCGAATTTCGTCCTCCGGGCAGGGACCTCCGAGTTCTCGATGGACTCGCGACGATTTTTGGGGAACGCGTCGCAGACTACATGCCCGTTTTCGCTTTGGCGAAGGCCAACGCTCCCGGAATACTCTTTTCTCCGTCCGCTCCGAAAGACGTGTTCGATCTCGGTACAGACTTGGCGCCTCGAATATCGCTTCTGAACGGGTCGAAGAACGCTGACGAATCGAACACCGGCCTTTATCATCGATCAACCAACGAGCGGTATTCCAGGGTTTCCGCGATCGCAGGCCAACGACCCATGACTTTTCGGATCAAATCGAGCCGCATGTTTTCCACCGTAAAGAGCACCGGCTACGACGAGAACACGATCAACTGGATGAACTACGACAACGATCTGAGGACGGAGCGCGCTCGGGCCAAGGGAGATCGCGACGAGGAACAAGCGATCGTTCAGCACAACAGGTCGAGCCTCTTGCTTCTCGAGCCCCTTCTTCTCATGCCCGAGATCACGAGCACAAGAAAGAATCTCGCGAAAAATCGCATCACTCACTCCGAACACGTGAAGATCGTTAGGATGGTCATCGCTTACACTCTCTCGTTCTTCCTTCTGGCGATAATCACGTTTTACATAGTTTACTTCACTTAGAGATTACCGGCTTTTCTCGCGTTGCTCGGTTTTGGGAATGGAATTTTTTTTTTGTCGAATTCTCTTTTCATGAACGGTAACTTCCGCACCGTCCAGTAATTCGCAATGTTTTCGCGAAACTCGCGACAGAATTGCGACGTTCGTTTTAATTGCTTTGAGGGATGACTGGAATTTTTTTATATTTTTTTTCCGCACACCGAAATCGCGATTACTGTCGGGGAGGAAATTTAGTATTTTGCGAATTTGTAATCTCGCGCTTTTTGTCGACTCGTTTTTTTTTTAATGGTAATTTCTGCGACGAATTTTTTTTCATATATTTTTCTCCGTACCGAAGTTTTGATTACTCTCGGGAGACATTTTTTTTGGGGGAAATTGTGATCGCTTTTCCGGGCTGTTGAGTTTCGCGATTTTATGCCGTCCTGCCATGACTGGAATCTTCGTGTTTTCGCCATTAATTGCATCCCACGATGTCTCGTTCGCGCACAATTCATAGCTTTCGATTAATTCGATAAATATTTTCATAGCGGTTCAGCGAATCTTACTCGATAATACTCAATTGTGCCAAACGGCAAAATTCTCACGTACAATTATAATACTCGAGAGCGTAGTGCGTGTCACGTTAGGAATTACTATTGTTTTCTTCCGATGCATCCATGGGATTTTTTATGATTTGCCCTTTGCGAAACGACGCTATCGAGAGCGCGAACGCTCCGTCGAGCTTCGAAAGAATTTTCGCGCCGTCGATAGTGTTTTTGCGTAAATGGGTCTGTTGAAAAAAAAAAAATTTTAGTACTTTGTCTGGTCCAAAGGAAAATGTTATAGTATTTTTATACGTCTTCCATTGTCAGGATGGATAAAAAAAAAATGTGTTGAATCACGTGTGAATTCGAGATAATATTGACCGTTATCGACGGGCCTTCCGGTTTTGGTCCGTCGAATAGTCAGGCTTTTCTGTTCTTTGCCAATATCATGGGCATTTTATCGTTAATAATAATAGAGTGTTCGGTGTCGGTGATTTTACGTTTTGTGTTAGAACAATTATATAATCAACGTTATTCCGTGAGCGTTGTTACGCGAGGTGGAAAAAATAAAAATTTTAAACGCTTTATATCTACGAATAGTTCGGCCGACGCGCCGGCAAAATTTTTTTTGTCTAAAACTTCGCTTAGCTAACTCGAAAGAATTTTTAACGATGAATTATTGATGAATTTCTGATGTGTCGTTTGCGTTACACAGCGAACTCGGAGTACTTAAACTGCCATTGCTATTGCGATCGAACGAAGAGTTATTATACACGATTTATCTTAATGCTACTCATAGGCCAAGCTATCCGCATCTTTGAATCATATACGAGAGTTCGAGGTATTTTATTAAAAATGTTGAATTAAATATAAATTTTGACTCCATTGGTGGATTGTGGTTTTTATTGCGTTTAAAGTCAGACGGACCCGAGCCCCGCGTTAAATAATGTGGAACAAGTCGTTCCGTCTTTTGGGATTAAAAATATTTAACTTTTGCATCGGATTAGAAAACTCGTCGGAAAAAAAAATCTTAAATGTGTGCACTCTTAAATTAAATATTAATTTTTTACTTTATTGGTACAAGGTGGAAATTGATTTTCGTTGCGATTACACTTTCCGCGTTAAATAATGTGGAACAGCTCGTTCCGACTTTTGGAATTCAATGTATTTAATTTCTGTATCGGATTACGAGATTCGTCGGAAGAAAAAATCTGAAATATGTGTACTGTCAAATTAAATATAAATTCTAACTGGATTGGTAGAACGTGGAAATGGATTTTTATTGCGATTAAACTCTGCGACTTTCGGGATTCAGTGTACTTAGTTTCTGCGTTGGGTTACGAGATTGGTCGAAAAGAAAAAAAAAAAACTCGTAAATATGTGCATCACATTTCCCTGTTTATTTCGTATCAATACAATTTTACAAGCATGCATCGAGGAAACCACGCTAAACGCGGGAGCACCTGTGATGCCTCGAAATGATCGATTCCGGCGACCAAACGAAGACAAAAAAAAAATATAACTACCAAAGTAAATATAATGTTTCTATTTTATGGACTAAAATTGTAAAATTTAGTAAAATAAATATGAAGCAACCGCAATTTGTTAGTCGACATTATTTAAATATATTATACGACATTCGACGCTCGATGCTTCGCGACTGCATCGAAACGTGTCCGACGTCATGCACGCCACTCAGCTACGTTCGGTAGACATACTTTCGGTGCAACTAGGGTCGAGCATCAATTTTTACGAGCCAGCGAAAATCTGCGATATTGCCTGGGGGATATACAACCTATATAACTATATTCGATACAATATTAATTTTATATTGCACTGGCATGGAATGAGAATTCGTGAAAAGCATTTGATAATCGATGAAAAATCTACGCACGACCCTCCTGGGTCGACTACGATGCCACGATGGAAACTTCCCGAACGCGACCGCTCGAGTTGTCTCGCGAAAGGTACGGATGAAATTAATACGAGTCAAAAAATGAAATTTTTGGAAAAAGGGATTTTTTTTTTTCATTTGTGGAAAAAGAAATTCTGTTGTATGTTGTATAGAATAACAAATTTTGTCCGTAAAATCATTTACCGGCAGGGCAAGACGAATCAAAATAATCGTCGAAAAAAATCATTTATTTTGAGCATAATTCATCGAATTAATTTTGCCCGTGGCCTTCTCGAGAGACACGTGACTATAATCCACGTTTAATAAATTCCATCCGAACGTCCTTACGAGTCTGAATTACAAAACAAATTCTGCGGATGGTCAGCCCTCGGTGCAAGTCGACGGTTCAAATGTCGTCGAAGCCTACGATGCCACGATGGAAACATTTCAAACACTTTCCCTCGAATTGTCAGAAAAGGCACGAACGAAATTAATTCGACGAGCCGAAAAATAAAATTCTGTTGTATTTTATATACAAAAAATAACCGATCGTTTTCCGGATCACGGTTCATTTACCGGGAGGCAAGACGAACCAAAAAAGATAATGGAAATAATAAAAATAAAATAATTTACTCTCTCAATAATTTGTCGAATTAATTGTGCCGATCGCCCTCCTCGAGGGACACGCGACTATAATCCACGTTTCAAAAAATTCCGTCCGAAAGTCCTTACGAGTCAACGCATTGTCGCATCTCGGACCCTTTCGGAGGACGAAGTATAAAACAAATTGTCCGGATGGTCGTGCAAGTCGACGGTTCAAATGTCGTCGAAGATTCGTCGAGGCGGCTGCCGCACGCGGCTGGCGTCCGTGGCCGACGCCGATGTCCTCGAGTCGTCCGTGTTCAGGTCGTAGAAGTCGCCCGCTTGGTAGCCGCTTCGCTCGTACGGGTCGTTGGCGCCGTAGGAGCTTCCGGTTCCGAAGGTCGTCCCGACGTAGTAATCCGACGGATCGAAGTCGCGCAAGAGTCCGGCTCTCGCCGATTCGATCGACTCGTCCCGCTTGAGCGTTCGCACTTCGCAAGAAGATCGTTCATCGTCTCAGGATCGTCGACATTCGCCTCCCACATTATCTCTTTTGTTCAAACTGTTTCAAACTCACCGGTATCCGTACTCTGTCTCGTCGTCCTGTATCGAGACGTTATCGCTCCGGGATTGCTAAATCTTTCCTGTAACTCCCGTCTTCGGTTCATCGAGTCCTCGACGCGCTGACGCTTGCGCCGTTCTGCAATTAATGCGGACGAATTAATCAACGCATTGTAACATTTTTTTGTATTAAAAAATAGATGAAGAATTACAATGAAAGGGCGAAGAGAAAAAAAAAGGTTTATTTGACTTGAAAATCTTGAAATATTTTTACTGTAATGTTATCCGTTCTTTATCTTCTGCTAAATTTTATTTTTCTCATAAAAAATAAATGAATAAGCATTGTTATTTTTTATTTTTATTTTGATTCTAATTTTAAGTCAATATACTTCTCGCTCCGATTCTAATCCCTTGTAATTGGACTTTGCCCGTTTATTACGAAACAAATAAATCGATTAATTAATCGATTACGAGAATTTATGTGTTTTTTTAATATTTTAATATTATTACACGTAAAGTATAGAATCTTCGAACCCTATTGAGAAATAGTCAGTGGAAAGCAAACAAAAAGAATGCTCAATGCGATAAATGCTTGCCTCGCTGTATCAACTCTTTGCCCTCGTCGACGAGATCCGTGGTGAGTTCGTCGTCGCCGAGGAACTGTTGAAAGCCGAGCATCGAGAGCAGCCTGCTACCGAGACTGAAGTACGTTGCCAGACAGAAGGCGAGTATCGCCATGGGGAAGTAAACGTTAAATCCATCCGATATTATGGATATAACGTCCATGTGTCCCATCACTTGTGTGTAGTGGGTCTCCAGCATTTGGGTTTTTATAATGTGCGAGTCCATGTGAATGAGACCCAAGAAGTTGAGACACATCGGGGGCGTCAAGCGACAGAGCATCATGCCGCTGAATATCAAACTGTACTCGTTCGTCTGATGATGCGGAGCGAGATAGTACAAATTCAAGAGGCGAATCTTCAGAACGGTGGAGTAAGCGCAGTAACATAGATACGCTATGATCATCGTCGAAAGTATCTGACAACAGAAGAAAACATCTTATTATATACATTTTGGAAAATTGTTTATCCCAATTTTTAAGAATCCTGGCGTTACCGATACGGGCTCGCAGGCCCTAATTAGTTTAATTATAAATATTTTAACAGATAAGACGCTACTGGATTAAAAAAAAAATTGTACGAGTAGGATTTTTTTTCAAACTCATTTGGTATCGATTCATCGTCACGATCCGCGTTGGATGGAGCTCCAACACGACTATTGAGTAACCGTTTTTAACGAAGCCGGGTTACGGTGGGAAAATGGTAAAAATAAATACCTCGATCGTTAAATAATCGTCTTCGGCAAGAATGAGAAACTGAGCGAACAACGAGAGGACCGGAGCCTTGTTAAAGAAGGTGACTTCGGACCAGACGACCGCGACGGAGAGACAACCAGCTGTGACAGCGGCGATCTTTTGCATGTATCCCTTGATAACGCACTCCCAATACCACTCTGAAATCAACAATGGTGTTTATTCGATTGAAAAAAATAATCTAAGCTCGCTAAGTTAAGGAGGTACGGTCAGGCTGATCGAACTTTACGCAAAGGGTTTATTTCTTCATTTACCGCTCCAGCGCAACGCTCCACTTCAAGTCTATCGATTTTTCGGGGTGTTTTAAGGAACATTAATAATTTTAAATTGTAGTAAAAAAACTAATGAGTTGCATTATTTTTCGAGTCGATAGTTTGCACAATGTTCGATTAGATTGCCATGCATGTACCTCCTCAAAATAATCGTTTGCGACGCTTATTTACCGATCGTAGGAGTGTAAATGAGACGGAGCGTTATCGGTCGGTAGTACGGAAAGGAAGGTTTGAACCGCTTGTCGTGACTAGCTTGATTCTTCGCGACATCCTCCAAGTAAAAGATCTTTTCGACTAGAATCGCCCATTGAGTCTCCGTTCGCTGGAGTGTCTGCAGCGCTTTGATTGTCTGAAATTCAGAAAAACACCGTACACGTCAATGTATCGCCTCAATATGTCTTTCGAGTCCCGAGACGAACGTACTTGTCTGTGCAAACGAATTAAAGATTTTTCCGTCCGCGTATCGCTGGGCGTGTCCTCCGGCAATTGCCGTCTGTTCATCCTGTCCTTCAATTCCGCCGGAACTTTTTGAAATATCGTCTCCAAATTCCGATGGAACGGATGACCACTGTTGATCCCGGCGGAGGCTGCTTGGAGAGACTGAAATTAAAAAATTAGGAACATTAGATAACGTTTCTGTACGAACGATGCTTTAATTCATCTTGTAATAATAATTATTTATTTATTATCAAACTTAAAGTTTCAAGACATTCCCTTGGGACGGCATTGACGATTGCAAGTTACTTTGAAATTACTTCGATTTACAGTCTACCGCTGGGCGTGCAAATCAATGACAAAAACACTCGTCAACTTAGGTCGTACCTCGGTTCGAAAAATGCTTTAATTTATTGTCGTAACAATTATTATTTCTTTATTATTAAACTCAAAGTTTCAATACGTTCTCTCAGAATGGAATTAAAAAATGCACATTATTTTGAAATGATTTCGATTTACAGTCTACCGCTGGGCGTGTAAATGAATTATAACCAGTCGACTGGTTATAAATAAAAATCTGTTATAATCAGTCAACTTCGGTCGTACCTCGAGAATATCATCCACGGTTTCTTCCGCCTCGCACTTATCCAGACTGAGCTTGGCGGCTTTGAAGTAACTGTAATGGAGCGTGTATCCCGGTTTACTGGCGTTCCAAAGACCGCGAGGAACCTCGACGAGCGCGTAGCCCAGCAGTAAAATCAGAAGAAACAAACCCCAGGTGTTCGACGCGGAAGATGCGATAGCTTTGAGTTTTTGTCTGTGAAAAAAAAAAAAATGTTTTTATCGATACCTCGACAAGTGTGCCAAGTTCGAATGGACGTTAAGAGAAAAATCCCGATTTTCGAGTAGGACTCACCCATCGAGATCCAGACCCGGTTTCAGAGCGATGTATATCAATAATATTCCGCATATGAAGAGATAACTGCCGTAATAGATCGCGTTGTCGATCAGCGCCGATTTCAATTTACCCCGGACAGTAAAATCACCGGCCTTTATGTAAGACTGCATTAGCGGCAGTATTAGCCACGTCAGGCACTGCGACGTCCAGTAAACGACCCTCCAGAGATTCGGAAACACATTTTCCGGCACGCTCGACCAGGGCTCCCGGCATATCGTCGAAGGCTCGACGGTCGTGTTGCTCACGCTCCTCGCCGTCCAGTTGTGGACGGCGTTCTTCTCTATGCATTGTCGAAACACCGTCTACGAGAGCAATAAAAAAAATCGTTTAATTAATCGAAACTGCGAATCCCTGTGATTGTGTGTTTTTTCCGCAAATCTTTATACTTTCACCTTAATTTATTATTCGGAGCTCTAAATGAGGATTTACTGTGAACTTGTGAATGGAGAAATCCGTAAAATAAATTACATAAATCGTTTGGCAATAAATCTCTTTTACTACTACTAAATCGTATATTATCATAACATTAGGTGTTACGCAAATCGTGCAGATCCTAGCTGTTGATTTCTACCGTTCGAATTTTAAAAAATTCCGGTGGTTTTATTAACTTCATCTCAAATCATTATTTGTTATTATTATATAATTTATTATTCTGAGGTCTAAATTAGAATTTACTGTATGCTGGTTAATAAAAGACGAAATTCGTCAAACGCATAAATATAAAAAATTTAACTGACTCACCGAAGAGACATCCAATGGCAACACGAATATGATGAGCAGAGAAAAGTACCAGGCTATCAGCACCGAAACGGTGACGATTATGTGATGGCGAAATACGTTGCCGTATTTGTAGAGAAGAGTGGCCGCGAGGCAAAAGGCCAGCACGACCTCGGTCAACAGAGGTCCGAGACTCATTTTATCTCCAGACCCGTTTTTCTTTACACTGAAAAATTCCAGCCGGAGGAAATCAGTTCATCGTTCCTTGGGGGAAAAAAAATGAATTCCGCAGACTGTGTATTATGTGTCCTTGGCGCCTTCCTTGTGTTCGTTCTCTTGGCTGGCTCTCAGCTTTGCGTCGGCGTCTTTTTGCATCTTCTCCAATTTCTCCAGACTGACGGACTTCAGAGGCAGGAGCTTGGGTTTGCAGAGTATGTAGTCCAAAGTCTCCTTCTGGTAGAGCAGACCATCCCTCGGCAGGACTACGTCGATCTCGGCCTCCGACTGACCGTTGGCTTCAGACATTTTAGTCTATCGCCAAGGTCACCTGCAAAAATATTTATTTTTTATTTATTTAGTAACGCACGATGAATCCCTTTTTGCAGAAAGTTCTTTTATGCGAACATGTAAAGACAGAAAGCGAGTTATACAATTCCGATAGAATGCCCATTATTTCAACCCCACGGAGACAACTTTTTCGAGGACTTTGCGTTCCCAGCTAGTCTTGAGTTTTTCAATTAATTATTTTAATTATTTATTTATAGTAGTTGACGGGAAAATCCCTTTTCCATTTTAACAAGTTAGTAAATATTTTGTTTTTATGTATGAAGAAAAAACTTTAAAGAAAGAAGAAATAAATAAATAATAAATAAATATTCTATATAAGTCGGACTCTGATTATTATTATTATTAATAATATTTACAGAAAGGAAGTTAAGAAAGATTATGATTACGATTACGAGACAGTGTCTGTTCGGAGCAAATTATGGAGCGGCAGGCTGCGGAAATGTAGTGGAACAATTACGAAATTGCATCAGTCGGGAGTAGCGGTTTGTTGAAAAAATTGTCATAAAATACGGTATCGTAAATAGGAGTGCGTCGATTTATGGTGGGGCTAAAGATCAACATAACCTCAAAATATGTTGAAACCATTTTTTCTCCGTAGCGGTTTTATAAAATAAAAAACTAATTGCGGTCGAACTGCGTATGTGATCAACGCATTCCGTCCCGTAATTCGTTTTTCATTTTACAGAATCGTCTCGGAGAAAAATGGATTCAACATTTTTTGAGGTTATGACGATCTTTAGCCCCACCTTAAGGAGGTTGGAACGCTTTGCACTAGTCAAATGAGTGCTTCATTTTTGAAGTCGTTTGTACAAACTTTTACGCAGCTATTGATTATGGTCGATAGTTGTTTGTATTACAGCAGATGTCCTAGAAAAACATAAAATGCAATGGATTTGCACAAATATTAACTGATTCGTAGCAATTTTCGAAGTGTACATATTCACTCAGTTTTTCCAATGAATAATCCGTAATTTTTGCTCGATTTTAATGTATCACGGCTCATTCTCTTCCGCGAAAGATGCTCTACGAATTCACCGTCTAGATATTCGATGGTGTCTAAAAATTACAGCTGTTTGTTTATAAAGGAAATTCATAAATGGATAAACAAACAGCTATATTTTTAGACGGAAAACCCTATCGAATATCCGAGACGGTGAAATTGTAGAGCATCTTTGAAGGAAATCAAATCAAAACCGACAACAAATTACGGATGATCATTGAGAAAACTGAATATGCACCTTTTAAAAAATTACCCCAAACCAGTTAATATTTTTGCAAATCCATTGCAATAGATGTTTTTTTCATGCACTATAATCAATATATGAGTACAAGTTTGTACAACAGACTTAAAAAATGTAGCACTCATTTGACTAGTGCGAAGCGCTCCTCCTTAAGGGACCAAGAGAGAGCTCCGAGAAAGCACGAAGATCGAGCGTTTAGATAATTATCGGCGGATTTTTGGGCCAAGTGTCTTAACCGCACAGCTCGCGAAAAGCGCCTAAGATACGAGGAACGAAACACGAACGTTGGTCGGAGCACAACAAACGCCCAACTGGCGAACACCTTCCGAATCCGTCCTAAAAACCCGAACCAACCTCACGTCGTCGCGTTTCGCGACAAAAACTTCTCATGCTTTACCATCGTCGGTCACGTCGAGCCTCGTTACTCTTTTATCGCGACGGAGTTACGCTCCGAAACACAGACGCTCCGATTCAAGAGACTAAGAGAGAAATCCGCGAAAGCCCAAAGATCGAACATTTAGATACCATTCCAAGTATGCGTGTCTAAAACGCATGGTTGACGAAGCGCGTAAGATAAGAACCTAACATGAAACACAACACACGCCCAGCTGTGGCGAACACCTCCGAATCCTATCGCAATCTCGAACGAATCTCACTTCGACGTGCACAGTCGTCGCGTCTCTTGCGACTAAACTTTTCAAGCTTTACCATCGTTCTTCGCCTCCAGTAGCGATTTTTTGTTGTTTCTCTCAGACGATCCTCCCCGATTCAACGCTACGGTTCTTGCTACTTCCGCTCCGTGCCTTCGTGTCCGGTCTTGTGTCGCGAACACGACTATCGACGTCGAGGTTTTACCTTTGGTTTTACACGCAACACACAACTCCGATATCCAACCTCTTAACCCTTAGCTCCGAAATACCAGATGGATTAGTATTATCCGCACTTGTCAAAGGACAGGGGGCGCGATAAACCGATATAAAGTGCATTTCCCGCAACTTACGACCTTCCCGACAATCGGCCAATGCGCGCCCGAGGAATCTGGTTATTTTTTCTGACCATTGTTTCACCATATTTTTTTTTGCCCGAAAGAACCAGCGATTTTCGCGTTTCGTGTTTATCTCGCTTCGCACGCACATTTTTTTTTCTCCCAATCGACTCGCGCCTCGATCGTTGAATCGTCGTGCTCGGTTTCCGCTGCAAAAGAATTAACTGCGACTCGTGAAACATCGCGCTTCGTCGAATCCCCGCCGCGACGAGCCCGACAGTCATCCTGACTCATTTTTTTTGTTCCCGTCTCTTTTCGTCAACTGACACGGCAACCCTGTCATCATTCTAGTGAAATTTATTTTCAAAATGGCAGCTACGAGAAGGTTGCAAAAGGTAAATTGAACGTTTTTCGTCGATTCTTTCGGGGATAGACACATTTTTTCTTTAACGCTTATTGCACCGATGAGAAAGACGCGGGACGGCGATAACGTCGACACCAAATATGCGTCGCGAATTCGTGCATCGATCCGCCAACGCGATTACCGTCTAACCGTCAAGTTTCCTTTTTTTTTCCAGCCTCGGCATTGCAATCGTCAATTTATGTGTTTCTTATTTTTGTTTCGTTCGACGAGCCAACTGTGTCGGCGTTCGTTCGGATCTCGACGAATTCTCATCGGTGTTAAATTCTCATTTCATCGAATCACTTTTCCGTAATCTTGTTCGACGAAATTTCTTTCTTTCTTTATCGTTTTTTTTTTTTTTACAGGAACTCGGCGACCTTCGGGCTTCAGCCATGAAAAATTTCACAAATATTCAAGTAGACGAGTCGAATATCCTCAATTGGCAAGGTCTCATATTACCGGTGAGTGTTTTTCTTTGCATTGGAAAAACGAGGTTTTCGAAGAAGATTGTATGCAATCCTGGATACGTTGGACGCGAACCAACGTGATTTAAATGGTTTGTCTCAGCAATTTCTCTGTTACTCACGTCTTGCCGTCCGTGTGTTTCAGGACAGTGTCCCTTACAACAAAGGCGCGTTCCGCATTGAAATAAACTTTCCTGCAGAATATCCGTTCAAGCCACCACGGATAACGTTCAAGACAAAAATATATCATCCGAATGTGGACGAGAAGGGCCAAGTGTGTTTGCCCATAATCAGCGCGGAGAACTGGAAGCCGGCTACAAAGACCGATCAAGGTCGGTTCTTCGTACTTCAGTACGATGTCATGCTCGAGGGGACTTTTTGGCAAAACAAAAAAAAGAAATTCCCCATTTTCTCTACATAAAAACTAGCCTTTGACCAAAAGCTTTTTTTTCTTTTAATAATCACCAATTACTAATTGCCAATGTCCAATTTCCAATTTCCAATTCCCATTTTCCAATTCCCATTTTACAATTCCCATTTTCCAATTACCAATTACTAATTTCCAATAGCCAGCCTTTAACCAAAGAAAAATGTTGGCCTTTCAATTTCCGCCGACATTCCCTCGATGCATAGCTAGTATTCTTTGCCATTTTCTTTTTTAAGGCGTATACGATTATACACAATGTAAATTATTTATATTTTTATTCTCAGTAATCCAAGCGCTGATCGCGTTGGTGAACGATCCGGAGCCGGAGCATCCTCTCAGAGCTGACTTGGCCGAGGAATTCCTTAAAGACAGAAAAAAGTATCTTAAGAACGCCGAGGAGTTCACAAAAAAGCATGCGGAGAAGAGGCGAGAGTCATCGTCAGCTGAATAACGTTGATTAGCTGTTACTCACCGAGATGCCTATCGCCCGCCTCCTGATTTATAACGTAAACCATACCCTACTGATTTGAAGTGGAATCAGGCAGAGATCCCCGTGTACAGTATTGGTTGATCGACGATGAGAACATGCAAATTATAATATTTATAAGGTGACGAAGAAGGGGAAAAAAAAACAAGAATGACAAAAAAAAGTGGAAGAAAATAAGGAAAAAAATAAACTTCTAAGTTTATCATAAATAAAAATAAATAATTGTATAATATTGTCTCTTGGAGATACGCCGCTGATTCGATGATCGTCGAATACCGGCCGATCTCCAACATTATACTATATTATAACATAAAGACCAATGATTGGTGATGTTCGTGATTTACAGTAGAAGCGTGAAAAAAAAAAGAAAAAAAAGTGTTCAATTTAATTCATATAGAAATGTACGTATTTAGCGTCATATTTAAACCTGGTCAATGTCCGAAAGACACATCTACGTCCAAGAATGAAACAACCAAAACAATTGACTCGAAAGTGTTTAACTGCAAAGCGTAAACCCAGATGCATTTCCAGGCGTCGTGACGGAGCTTCCGATCAGCTTCATTTTTTTTTTTTTTTTTTTTTTTTTTTTTCAATCTAGCGCGTCCTCGTTGCCAGTATATTATAGCTTTCGTTGTTAATCCAATGCTGTTATGATCGCCGGGCGTGAAATAACGCGTGTGCCAAATCATTAAAGTTTTTGTCTCGATTGTGTATCAAGTGAGAACAGCTAATAACTTAATCCAACTGTTAAGTAAAAAAAATGATCTCAGTATATAGTTTTTTCAGCATCAAACGTGCTATGTCCGTTCGAGAGTCTAAAACACGAAGCTTATGTTCTCAACAGTAGTTCGAGTGCCAAAAACATAATGAAATTACCGAGTTGGCAATTTGAATTCTCCGAGAACTTTTGATTGGAATATAAATTGAGAAAAAAAAAATGAGTAGACTATATAATTGAATGTAGCTTTGCTTTCTCAGCGAACCAGTATCGTTGAATAACGAAATAAAATTGAAGTTGCATTTTGAACTGTCGTACATATCCTTTTATTTTTCGTCACAAAACGTTACAGTATCCAAAACAAAACAAAACAAAATCGTATAAAAATTTGTTCTGATCGAAAGCCTATTTTGTACTTGAACATTCCTTAAATTTAAACGAGCGTGAATTATACATATTCGTGGTGCAGAAAACAATAAATGATGATGCGGATATCGTAGGGACTTAAAAAAATAAACAATACTTATATAATAGAATTTTTTGCGAGATCTGGAAACTATCAAAATTATTGATGCAATTGTAGAAACGATAGATTTGTCGATCTTATATTTTATCCTATCGAATCGATGAGAAATTTTTCGCGAGAAATCGTTCCGTTCTACCGATACGAACGATTCGACCGAGATTTACAAAAGATTAACCACAGTGACTGAAAACGATAGGTTTATGGATGTATCACACATACATTACCAACCAAAAGTTTAATTCAATAGAAAATTCAGTACTTAGAATCCGTCATGTTAATGATATCAAAACCTTTGATTTTGCATAATAATAATGCCAAAAAGTTATTAACAAATTATTTTTTAAATTAACTGTTTAAAGAAGAAATTAAACCTTTTATTTTCTCATTTTAAATGAGTTCCTTGATTTTTTAGAATTCGGATATGTTTCCGTATCACAATTCTGCAGTACACACAAAAAGTTTCGAGGCGATCGTGCCGACCGTGCAGTAGTTATGTCCTTAAGAAAAAATTCATGTGATTTCTAGAAAATCAATGACTTCATTTGAAAAGAAAAAAAGTTTTACTGATCATTTGTTGAACAATTTTTTTTACCAATTTTTTCGTAACTTTTTGACATTATTATTATGCAAAATTAATGTCGTCGACAAATTTTTTTCAAATTTGTATACCATTAGGAATTCTTTAAATTTTCACTGAACCCCACTTTTGGCTGAGAATGTACTTGTGAAATATCCTTAACGTCTCATCTTAATGCCGCAGAAAAAATAAATAAATGATGATGCGGAACACTTACGTAACAGAATGATATTGCGCGATCTAGACACGATGAAGAATATTGCTGCAACTGTACGAACGATAGATTTGCGTGTCTCACGTTTTTATTCTATCGAATCGACGAGACTTTTCGAGAGAGATCGTTCCGTGCGGCGAATACGAACGACACGACTGAGAGATTTGCAAAATACTAAATACCGACTGGCAGTGACTGTGAAGACGATAGATTTATCGTCTCATCTTAATTCCCATTTTTTTTTCTTCATTTTATTAACTGAAGGAGACTTTCCCACGAAAAATCGTCACGGCCGGGCTCGAGATCGATGATGTCGTCCTTCAGAACGCTGAAGAGCTTGGTGAACGGTGGATAATGTTGTTCCAGGCTCATTTTGTCGCCGATTATGATGAGCTTGTGCTTCGCTCGAGTCACAGCCACGTTGAGACGATTGCGATCTTGCAGAATGTCCATTTCCTGTGTAAAAGCCTCCGATTATAATATATATGCGTGATAATTCTTCACCGATATTAAATTTCTATAACCCGATGTAACGCACGTGTGCTTCGTAAGATTTCCGAGGCATGCTTCTGGTGCAAGAATATATGATAATTTCTTTGTCCCGCCCTTGGTACTGATCGACAGTATTCGTCTCGATTTCCGGACAGATGCCTCGCACGAATTCCACTTGAGAGGTGAAGGGACAAATTACACCGATGGACTTCGTGCCGAGACCTCCCTGCAAAACACAAAACAAACAATAAGAGCTAGAGTGTGCACAGACATTTTCGAAGACATTAAAAATCGCGTGCAAAAAAAAAACTGAACATTTTTTCATGAAGTTGTAAATGTTTTTTCAAATTAACTATTTTAATAAACTAAGTTAATTTTCAAATTGACTATTAAAATCAACTATTTTAACGAACTAAGTTAATTTTCAAATGAACTATTAACCGTGCATGCTGTGTGTGAAAATTTCAGCTTGGATTGGTTGAGGCACTGTCGAGTTATAGTAGCTTGCGTTTTTCGCGCCTGATTCATACACACGCACACATACACATACATATACACATCCGGACATTTTTTCTAAACATGATTTTTCAACGTTTTGGAACATTCCGAACATGTTTTCATTGAAATCTCGATTTTTTTTTCTCCTGAAAACTTTATCATAATAGGATGTGATCGAAGCCTCTGCGTTTCAAGAGGTTCCTTACCTTGAGCAACGCAGCGATGAGCCGTACAATAATGGCTGCTTCGAACACGTTACGGATTCGATGATCTTTGCTTCGGCACTTATCCTCGACGTCGAATTTAGAACTCAACGAGAAGGTCTCGCCCGTATTAAGCACGACGACCGAGTCCTCCAGATTCACGGACAAGGCCTTCGAGACCCAACGCTCGCAAGATTCGAGAACCTGGAATCGAATTCGGAAGCGAAGAAAAGCGTTGAAAGACATTCGTAAATGAGCTCTACTGTTCTTATCGACGATTCGTCTTTGTTCAATAAATACCATCGTGTCCTTTATGCGCAAAGTGGCCGTCGCCACGTCGTCGTTCGCTGCTTTCATATTTCCCTTGTAAGTTATTTCGTTGGAGACGGACATGATCTTCCGATTCATTCGGTACTGCAACTTCAACGTGACCGTGTTGTTCTCGCTGTCCAGTCTCTCGAAGAGTGACTCGTTCATGCCCAGCTTGCTGTGGATACAGAAAAATTGTTAACTATCCGCACGTTCAATCGTAAAAAATTGAAATAAAAGTATTCAATTTAGGTCATTCTTTTATATTTGTATATATTTGATGTTTTTTAACGAAAACTTTTAGTACATACTGTGCATTATATAAATTTTATATGCCTCGTGTTTTTGGTTCACAACTTTAAGTTCTGTGTAAAGAGTTACTCCGTCAATAAAATAAAAAAACAAATAAACATAGGTTTAATTCATAGAGAAATATACGTATTAGTGTCATATTTAAACCTGGTCAATGTCCGAAAGACACATCTACATCTGAGGATGTAACGATTGACTCAAAAATGATTAATAACGAAGAGTAAAACCAGAAACATTTCCAGGCGTGACGAAGCTTTTATCTTTTTATTTTTATTTTTTTTTTTTTTTGCTGAGGATGAAGAAGAATTGTTAACTATCCGCTCACTGAATCGATCGTCAATCAAGCGACACGCCAGTGTATATTTACACCTACGTGGCATTTTTCGGGCTCTTAAAAAAATTTTGATATAAAAAAATCAGTAAAGAAAACTTTTTATGCAATTAAATTTATTAACCCATTACCTCGCATCGCGGCTCCTGATGACCGGTGATAGCTGCTCGGGATCACCGACGAGAACGAACTTCGATGCGCTATAGATCGGTCTCAACACTATCGATTGCATTACCTGCGAGGCTTCGTCGACCAGGCAGACATCGAAGATCCGCTTCAACAATTGACCGTGGCTCGAGCCCAGACACGTCACCCCAACTACTTTCTGAGGAGAAATAATATTTTAATGCAATATTTTTTTTTTTTTATCGTGAGACTGCGCTTGGGGTTTTAACGATGATTCTGAATCTCCTGAAATAAGTGGTACATTTTTGAAGTGGTTTATACAAACTTCCACGCATCTATTTAATGTAGTGGATGGTTATTTGTATTACAGCAAATGCCCTTAACCTGGAAAAACCATTAATTGCAACGGATTTGAAAAAAATATTAACCAGTATGTGCAAATTTGCGAAAAGGAACATGTTCGTTCAGTCGTTTGAAGAAAAATCCGTAATTTTTTCTCGATTTTGATGTATTACGGCTCATCCCTCTTCCTTGAAAGATACTCTGCGAATTCAAGATATTCAATAATATTTTCCGTATAAAAATGGACAGCCTTTTCTTTATCCATCACGAAATTCCTTCATAAACAAACAGCTGTAATTTTTAAACGGATTATTCTCTGAAAAACGGAACAAACATATAACTTTTCGAAAATTAGCACAAACCCGTTAATATTTTTACAAATCCATTACAATCAATCTTGTTCTCGGTTGAGGACATAAGCGCTAATACAAATAACCATCCACTATAATCAATAGGAGCATAAAAGTTTGTATGAACGACTTTAAAAATGTGGCCCTAATTTGACTAGTGTGGAACGCTCCTAAATCGAGGCATCGAACAGTCTCGACAAAAGCCCTCCTCTGCCATCGCTAAACGAATTTACGATTTACCTTGCTGTTATAAACCCAATCCAAGCTCTCCGGAGATTTGCATTCGCCGGTGAGAACCTCTTCGGACTTGTGCATTATCGCGGGATTAATTCGAGCTTTCGATCCCAATCGCATGAAATCGATGCCTTTCTCGTTCAGCTTGAGCAATATGTTGTCGACGGCGCTGTGAGTGTGAGCGGTGACCAGCACCGATCGGCCGGTTTTCACCAATAAATCAATCAGAGCGACGAGGGTTTGCGTCTTGCCGGTGCCGGGCATGCCTTTGATGAGCAGGTAATCGTTGGCCGCCAAAACCTTCAACACCGCTTGCCGCTGGTACTTGTTCAGCCTGAATAATATGCCCGCACCGATCTCGGCCACGGACTTTGGTAGCTTCTGCACAAAGGTCGCCGGTTTCTTGTCGATAATTATCGTACGCAATTTATTTATATTGTCGTGGTTGTTCAAGAGGCAGGCGACGTTCGCGAGATTCAGCGTCGGCGTCGCCATCCACGGATATTTGTCCAAATGGAAAGTCGCGTTTGGATTCTGTCGCACGATGTTCCTGAAAAATTTAATTGGCCTCCGTGATATCTTGTATATATATGTGCGGAAAATGATTGCACGAAATGTAGCAAATTTAAAAAAAATTACGTTACAGTTTTTCGACTGTTGTGAAAATAATTTTTTTTTTCTATTTACTCTGTGAATCATTTTTTAGTTACTCGGTGGAATATCGCAAATGGTGAAACATTAAGTTGTGTTGCCTTTAAAAAAAATTGACTGTTCAAAAGAAATATTGCGTGGTTGTAGATTGGAGGTGAGAAGATACCTGTCCAGCAGCATTTCTATCTTGTCTTTGCTCTTGCTCTTTAGATAGCCCGCGGATACATTCACCCTCGTGTCCGTACTGACGATCAGGTATTCGCCGTCCGTAAAACTCGATTGAGTCAAATCCGTTAATGCAAACTCTTCGTCGCTGTCTTTTCGCCCGAAAGTGTGCAAGTACCTGTTGTTTTCCTGGACAACTTTCTCGCATACCGTGAGATTGCATACACCCGTGCCGTTCTCCTCCCTGAGAAATAATCAACGAGGTTCGTGTTTAGTATCTTAAATTAAATTAATTTTGCTTTTATTTCCACAACAATAAGAACTCTTTAAGCTGCACCGAAAAGGGGGGTCAGTTTCACCGAAAGGGCGGCCCAGCTGGGCTGGGGGGGGGGGGGGGGACAACAACATCCAAATCAACACAAATCCACAATTTTTCAAAATATCTTCAAGAAGACGATGGGAGCGATTGAGGATTTTTGAATTCCACTCCCATTTGCTACGAAATCCGAAATCTGTAGAATATAGCATGTATGAGTGATTCAGGATTTACGAACTCCACTTCTATACGCAACGAAAGCCGAAATCTCGTGAATATAGCATGTATGAGTGATTTAGGATTTCCGAATTCCACTCCCATTTGCTACGAAAGCCGAAATCTCGAGAATATAGCATGTGTGAGTGATTTAAGATTTCCGAATTCCACTCTCATTCGCTACGAAAGCTGAAATCTCGAGAATATAGCATGTGGGAGTGATTTAGGTATTTCGAATAACATTCGCATATGCTACGAAAGCCGAAATCTCGAGAATATAGTATGTGGGAGTGGATTACGTTTTTTCGGTATGACGTCACTTCCGGTCGAAAGTGACATTTTCAAACCGGAAGTGACGTATTCCCGGTACGACGTCACTTCCGATAAGAAGTTACTTTCAATAAGTGATATTAACTTTTTGCTAATATTTAACGCCAATTTTGCAACAATTCACAAGACGTATCGTCATTCTTCTGAATAAGCTGCTATCGCTCGATTGCAGATAAATCTTCTCTCATGAACCGTCGCCTACCTCATACGTGGCTCCAAGGTCCACAAATTTCCGATCGACGTGACATCGATCTGTGCGTTATCCTCCAGTTTCACCATTGTTATCCACCTCATGACGTAATCGACGTGCGCGGTCGTCAAATAGTTCATGGCCTCCCTGTGGATGGTTCTCAAAGCATGCGATTCCGCAAGTTCCAAATTGGCATCCTTTTCCGCGTACACGGAGCACAGCGTATTGCATGGACAAGTGGTGCAGGAGGAGCGATGATTGATCGGCTCCGGAAGTTCCATCTCTTTCCACACTTTGTCGATCTTCCCGTCCTCCCTCGTAACTTCGTCGAATTGTTGGACTTGTGTGACGTAGTTGGCGTAAGAGTTTCTCAGTAAAATGAGGTCTCTTTCGTCGTTGTGCTTCGACTTTATTTCGTGCATCATGTTTTCCCTGAAATAAATAATTTTAGCTAGAGTTCGAAAGGATGAAAAATTTAGTATTTAAATGCGCACGACGCGCACGAAGTTAAAATGTTACGAATTGAAGGTCACCGGCTGTTATTATTTCTACTCAGTACTTGTATTATTCGTTTACTTATTGATAATAATGGCGTGTCCATTATTATTAGTTAGTTACATTTCGGTTTGATTATATGTGATAATACTCGCGTCGTATGGTTGCTTTGATATAAAAAAATGTATTTTCCTAGTAACTGCGCTCGGCCCGTTTGTTTAAATTGATGAAATGAAAATTTCAATTTTTCCTTCTATAAAAAAAAAAAAAAAATGTTTTAAAATTATCGCCAGCGCCGAAGAACCAATCGGCGGGAGAATCGTCCGTACCTGATGTAAAGCAGAAGACCGGAGTCGACTTTCTGTCCCGTATAGCGCAACATCATGTTGTAGAGCACAACTTGTCCCCGATGTTCGCAGGAGAAGGAAGCCCGGCCAGTTTTCACTTCGAGAGGCATAATCTTGCGCTGCAAATCGACGGTAACATCGACCGTAACATCCATTTTGCCTCTTATACCCAACGAGGGCAGCCAGACGTTTTCCTCGATCTCTCGAATGCGCTCGATCTTTCCTATGAAATTATTGTCGCTCGCCTGCCCGGTGTTCCCTTCGCAAACATATTCGTCCACGAAATATTATCGCTCGAATGCAAAACGTTAATAAAACATAATCGGTTTCGTTCCGCGATGCTTATTTACCTAGCAAATAACGGTTCACGAAATTGAATATCTTCGGTACGTATGCTTTCAATTGCTGTTTGCAATCCCTCAGCGATATGTTGGAATCGTAGAGCAACCCCACGGATTTTCGTCTGCTGAGAACTTCGTCCACGATTTTGCCTATTTCGGGTATCAAAGACACTTTTTTTCGTAGAGTCTGAAAAAACGTTCGGTGTATTGAATCGAGCTGCTGGACATTCCTGTTTTCAACGACGGAACGAGTCGACTTCGTTGAATCGACTTAACATCGTTAATATGTTATTCATATGCTTCAAATTTTACAGGACCATAAATACTAGCCATAAACGCTTCGGCGTGGCAGTTGAATTTCGGTTGAAGTCGTCCAAGAAATGAAGAAAATCGAGTTACCTGTTGCAAGACTTCGTGGACCAAAGTACCGATCGTCATTGACTGATCCTGCAGCTGAACACCCGGCACGGCGTCGAGTCCCCTAAACGAATGTTGAAGCACGCCGCGGCGCAAGCAAAAATTCGACTGGACGATCGACGTTCCCGTTATCAAATTGTGAGGCTTCGTCACGAGGAAACCATTGTCGTTGTTGATCACCCAGTAGTCCGATTCTTTCCTTGCTTTCAACGACACGACGTCGTTTTTTTCTACCTTTACGTCCCTCCTGAAGCGAAAAATTTCATCGTTCAGCGTGTACATTCAAATCAATAAAATATCAATTGGCAATCAAAATTTGTTATACGATTCTAAAATATAAAGAAAATTGTATATAAGATATGAGTTAAAATTTTATAGAGTTTAACGAATTAATTAACTTCTGTTTTTTTGTTTAAGACTTTTTTCCCGTTGATAATTGATACACAAATAAATAATAAATAAATTAAATACTTCAACGAACAAAAGGCCGCTTCAAAGATTACCAAAAGTCGTAACAGAAAACCGTCGCTGCGGATTTTTGTGCGGAATCT
Organism: Exephanes ischioxanthus; assembly: GCA_958510785.1. NCBI lineage: Eukaryota > Metazoa > Arthropoda > Insecta > Hymenoptera > Ichneumonidae > Exephanes > Exephanes ischioxanthus. The sequence goes on from OY294016.1 coordinate 5,135,766, forward strand.
TTGACCCATATTTTAGTGAATTTCTTGTCTCTCTCGATAGCCGCGATTATGCAGTATCGAAATTCTTCCAAGTCTATAGCATCGGTGCTGTCCTCGTGGAACGTATCGTCGAAGAAATCGACAAACTCGCCGTCGAATTCTGCCTCGAGTTGCGCTACGGCACTCATTTTTTCCGTTTTCTCATCCCTGGACAGTTTTCCGTCCACGGACTTTCCAGCCGCAGTTGAATTGTCCGTACCATTATTTTCGGACGAAGTTGCGACGTCGCTCGAAGCTGTAACATCTGTAAAAAAAATCAGTCGATGAATCGGCGATCGTCGCGCCGTCGTCTCTGCAGCTTCCACCCTTAAGCTACGTCTGCGCCGATCGGAACATTATCGAAAACAATCGTACCGTTCAATCGCGCATGCGGCAATTTTTTATTTATTTTCAGCGGAGACTCGGTTTCTTCAAATTCGCCATCAAATTCAGACTCGAGTTGCGCAACAGCACTTATTTTATCCGTTTTCTCATCCCGGGCCAGTTCGCCGTCCACAGATTTCCCAGCCACAGTTGGATTGCCCATATCACGATTTTCGTATGAAGATGCAACATTGCTGGAAGCTGTAACAACTTTTAAAAAATTAGCCTATGGATCGTAGATCGATGAGCCATCGTCTCTGCAGTTTCCACCTTTAAATTACATCTGTGCTGATAAGAATATTATCAAAAATAATCGTACCGTTCGAACTCGAATCGTCCAATTCTTTCCTCACTTTCAGGTTTGACTCAGCGCGTCCAGACTCGTTGTTAAATTTGTCCCCGGATTGCGCTGCAGCACTCATTGTGTCCGTTTTCTCATCCCCGACCAGTTTTCCATCCACAGATTTTTCAGCCGCACTTGGATTGCCTGTATCGTGATTTTCTAACAAAGATGCAACATCGCCGGATGCTGCAACGTCATAAAAAAAATCAGTGGACGAATCGTCGATCATAGCGCCATTCTCTTCCTTCCACAGTTTAAAGGTGGAACCTTCAAAAGATGTCCGTGCCGATCGGAACATTATAAAAAATGGATGTACCGTTCGATTGCGAATCCATCAATTTTTTCCTTATTTTCAGCGGCGACTCGGCGCATCCAGACTGGCAATCATCGTCGCGCCCTCGTTTGCCGGGCGCGCGCTCGTTCGTGACGCCCACCGGCTCCTCGTCGTCGACCTGGGAACGAGAATTAAAACAATTATCGGCCTTAAGAAAATCGGAATAGACTCGTTACACGCACTTTGGGCGAGGAGCGCGTTTCGGCGTTTCGGAATGGCAACATCTTTAGCGGGGTTGTGGAAATTCGTTTGAATTATCGGGCATCGAAATTAGTGAGCGATCTGTCGGCTCGTTCGAGGATTCTTCGAACAAGACAGTTGCAAGAGTGCCGGTCGATTTGTTGGTTACAACTCGCGCTATGTGCGTAATTTAATTGGATGGAAATTTGTGTTCCGAAGGACGACCGGCGAACGGAATTTTGTGTATTTCAATCGACGATATTAACCTTTTTTTCCGGCAGATCAGTTTCATTCATCTCGATGGAAAGGAGAGACGTTTCATTTCATGACGATAAATCAAGACGCAAACCCATCACCGAGTCTCCTCGTTGTTCGTTTCGCGCGCGAAATTGAAGTCTCGTTGAACGTCGTGGAATCAAGGCGCAACGCCATCTGGCGTAATTTTTACGAAACGGACATGCGCACGACGATCGAATTCGTGGACCTGTCTCGTGCATGGTTTACGTCCGAGGATCAGTTGTTCATCGACCCTGTGCCAGGTTTACGTAAGGAGGTAATGTCGAGATACGTTTAAACGTTTTTCTTAAGTATTTATCATTGTACATCGGTGATAATTCGATATGTTTTGTGGATAGAAAAAATGAGTCTCCAGAGTGTCGTGTACAACGCGCTTTTCAAGCGAACCTCAACCTTCATGCTGACGATCATGGCTGGCACTTTCTTGTTCGAGCGAACCTTTGATGTGATCGCCGATGGTATCTTCGATAATATTAACAAAGGCGTAAGTTTTCGAATTCTTTCTTTTGTCCCGTAAACGTTACACCTGCACTTGCGGGAAAAAAAGTGGAAGAGGAAAATATCGTTTGGAAAAAATTGACAAGACAATTTGGTACTGTGTCTATAGTTCGTGATATTGTCGTCTGCACATGCGAACCGTGCAGTGAAAGAAATTTGATTTTATTTTCCGTTACAGAAACTCTGGAAGGACATCAAACACAAGTATGAGAAAGACGAATAGACGATCGTTGCGCCAGGTAGCAGACTCCTATTCGCGGCGATAACAACAATGCTGTCGCCAATTAATTTATGCATATTCGATGTAAATAAAAGGTGCTTCTAAGCCTACATGGTTGTATACTTTACCTACTTCCGAGGGCTGTGCGGATTTGCCAAACAAAAGAATACATATTTCCTGAAAGGAATCACACGAATAATAAACGAATAATTCAGGACATATTTATTTATTAACTTTTAGAAGCTTTTATGAAAACGATTTGTTACATATGCAATCTGTTTTATTCACTGAGCAATTGATGTCAAACCGAATAAATTGTGTGATTCTTGCTCAGAAATATTTCCTGACGGGAATCGTACGAATAAGAAAATAAACGAATAATTCAGGCGATACATTTTTTTAAACAAATTTTTATGAAAAACTTCGTTCAGTCGATACAATCTGTTTTATCGACCGGCTAATTGAAGTCAAACTGAATAAAACGTGTAATTCGTGCTCAAAAGCTGTTTTATCGATCGGGCAATTAAAATCAAACTAAGAACAAATCGTGCGATTATATTTTACAAAAAGCTTTACGAAAACTTGGTTCGTTCGACGCAACCTGTTTTACCGACGGCTGGAAATCGAAGTCAAACGATCAATAAATCGCGTGATATTCATTCTAAACAAACTCCAGCAATCTGACATTTCCGATTTTTATTCCCATTCACCCTTTCATTCCCATCGTACACTCCGCTCTCCGCCAGATCCTAAAAATCCGAAAACTCGAGTCTCTGATCCCAAAAATTCCTAAGTCGCCCATTTCAACATATCGAACGATCAACGAACGTTCCGCTTCGAAACGAACAAAACGGAAGCAAAAATGAAAAACACGTAACGGAACGTCTGTTTCGTTTCGAGCACGCGATCGCTTTGCTCGGCGTTCCGACGTCGAGCCTCGCCACACACACACCACTTTACGAAAAAAAAAAAAAAGAATTCCCTCACAGACACCGCCGTAATGTCATGCGCACAGCGTGTATTGAACGCTCGCGAGAGTTCACCTGCTCGCGACGGTGCTGTCAGTCGCGTATGGGCGATAACACAAATATTCTCCTATTGAGTTGACTCGGCGCAGCTCAAGGACACATGTAATTATTTCAATACCAATATAAAGATCTCCTCTACCGTTTAATTCGCTATCCGTCAACGAGCGCGAATCTTCGACGAACAATCGCGCTTCCACGAGTTTCGCGTACACAAAGTTACGTCACAGAGGCCAGTGGCGAAAACACTTCCCACCTAATTATAACCTACAATCTGCGTCGATGTTCCGTTGATTTGTTTGTAAATAATCGGTTAACGCAATTCCGAGTTTTTTTTGCTTTTCTCGCCTCGTCGCGTTTCGCCTCGAGCGACGCGAGATTCCTCGCTCGTTTCGACACGTCGGGCGGTGTGCGTTTCGTCGCCTCGCACACGGGAGTGGTAAATTGAATGATTTGTTGATTCCGTGAGAACTCGGTTGTTTCGCGTTCGATCGTCGGCTCGGTTCGCTCGTCGGAAAATTCGTTCGTTCTGTCGTGCGTGCGTTTGTTTGCTCGGAATTTGGTCAAAGTTTTGGGAGAGTGTCGGGCTGAGCGTTGCGGACCTGCCGACCGTACGCGAAAGGCTCGTTCCGTTCAGGCTGGGTCAAGATTAATTGGCAAGGACAGAGAATCGACCGAAGGGGCGATCGCGGCTTTCAATAGTGACTGCTTCCTGCCATTCGGGCAAAGTCACCGCAGGACTGTTAGCCTCTAATTTTTTTCTGCGGACCGGACAATAATGTGTTCCATAGGCATTTTTTTTTTTGTTGTGGAACGCCAGAGATTGGTTGTAAAAAGAGGGACAGAAAAATTGTTATGTAGAGGGTTTATTTAAAGGAAAAGAAAAAAGCTTGGTCGTGTAGTCTGCGAGTACGAATCGATACAAGGACTTAAAAAGTTACGTTGCTAGTATAATTTACAACGGAGTATCGTAGATGCAATGGCAAAATTTGAAGCTGTAATGTCCAGTTCTGGGATTAAAATGCACACTAAAAATTGAGTATCCTGCAATTTGCTTATTGCAAATTGCAGGATTGTTACATTTTAACGTTTTTTTATAGATCGGCCGATAATATGTTCCATATGAAGACCAGGGAGAGATTTTTTTTGTAACAGAACACCACAGATGGGTTGCAAAAAAAGTGGGACGGAAAAATTGTTACGTAGAGGGTTTATTTAAAGAGAGAGAAAATAAACTTTTCTGTGTACTCGGCGAGTTTGACTTGATAAGACGATTGAAAAAAGTACCGTAGTATCGTAGATACAATGCTAAACTTTGACGCTGCAAGGCCCAGTTTTGAGATAAAAATGAACATAAGAAATCCAATAGCAACTTCTTCTTACGAACTGCAGGATTGTTAGATTTCAATGTTTTTTGCGGGTCGATTGATAATATGCTCCTTACGAAGGCCAGGGGAAAGATTTTTTTTTGTAACATGGAAGGCCAAAAAAAATGTTATAGAGGGTTTATTTAAAGAGAAAGAAAAAAAAAACTCAGTGTTGTACTCGGCGAGTATGACTCGATACGACAATTAAAAACGTAATTACATAAGGAGTGTAATTTTCAACTGAGTATCGCAGATACAATGTCGGAGTTTGACGCTGCAATGTCCAGTTTTCAGATTAGAATGAATGCAAAAAATTCAATAGCAACTGCCTGTTGCCATTGGCGGAAAGCAACCGCAGGCTTGTTTGGTTGTAGATATTTTTTATAGACCGGTCGACAAAATGTTCCACAGAAAGGCAATGGAAAAGTGTTTTTTGTAACAGAACACAGATTTTTTTTTTGTTACACAGACCACAGCTGATTTGCATAAAGAGGAACAAAAACCCGATTATGTCGAGATTTTATTTCAAGAGAAACAAAAAAAAAAAACTACTCGGTGTACTTAGCGACTAGAACGACATAACGATAGCAAAATGAGTATAATTTCCGGTGGAATATCGTAGACATAAAGCGAGACTTTGATGCTGCAAAGCTCCAGTTTTGAGATTAAAGTTAACACAGAAAAAAAATTGCTCCAAAAATATTTTGTAATTTTTTTTTTCTTATTTTGTTTTCAGCAAAAGCATTGGTCCATTAAGATGTAATCGAGCGTTGAGATGAGTGGTTCGGCCCAGCAAGAGCACTCTTACCTCAAGGTGCTTTACAACTTTCAATACAAGACAGCGGAGGGTCGAGATATAATAATCAAGAAGAATGAGCCGTTGTATCTATTGCAAAAGACAAATGCCGACTGGTGGCAGGTCGTGCGGACTTTGGAGCAGAGATCGTTCTACGTTCCGGCGACTTACGTGCGGGAAGTTTCTAAATCATCGGCTTCGTCGACCAGGAAGAATTCGGAGGAGGACAGGGAGGGAATTTTCGAACCACCCCAAGATCCCAGCTACAAGAGCATGCCGAAGGAATCCTCCAACGCTATGCGCAACGTGAAGAAGTGGCTGGCGGGCGCTATCGATGGCAAACCGGAGCCCCCGAAGACTCTTTACGACTCGGAGGTTTACCAAAACTCGGAGGTCATGGACGGCGGGGCTGGAAGCCGGCTGAAGATCGGCACTGCAGATTCCAAGACGAAGTCGCTGGAGCGCGATCGAAGATCCGGACACTTCAGCGACAGAGAAGACGGTCGGTTGATTTCCACTTTCGGAGTTTTTTTCCTCGGATATTATTTATTTGTTTATTTATTTTGTTGACGGAACGAACCCTTTTAGATATTAAATTTGCAGTTCAGATAACAACCCATGTATTCCTATAGTATGTGCACATATCATGGTAGTAGGGGAGACCGGGGCGAGTTGGGCCCCCTAAGCAAATAATGCGGCTACAACGCTGCCGAAAGCATAATTTATTGTTTGTCATCCAACAATGATATTTTCACAGTATTATAGCGCGTGCGAAAAAAAAATGGTCTGGGGCGAGACGGGCTACCCTTAAATTGTTCAATTTTTTTAACACCTGCCTGTACTAGGGCTGTACAGATATGCCGGCCTAGCGGGCTAAAATATCTTATCAGGCTAACGGATTTTATAATTTGACCGGCTAAGCCGTCTTAGCCGGCCAAGCTATTTTATCCGTTGCAGGTAAAGTTAGAAAAAATAAAATAAAAATTCGTCAAAAAATTCCGAGACTATTAGCTTAGCCGGCTAATATAGCGTTGCCGGCTAAAACGGATTAGTCGGCTAAAACGGATTAGCCGGGTGAAATAGTTTAGCCGGCTAAAACAATTTAGCCGGCTAAAGCAGTTTAGCCGGCTAAAACAATTTAGCCGGCTAAAGCAGTTTAGCCGGCTAAAACAATTTAGCGGGCTAAAATAGTTTAGCCGACCAAGACGGCTTAACCGGCCAAACTATAAAATCCATTAGCCGGATAAGCTATTTTAGCCGGCTAGGCCGGCCTATCTGTACAGCCCAAGCCTGTACTATCCATAAATTTTGAGTTTCCCAACTTTTGAGTGTCGAGTCTACAACTCAACATGGAACAATTTGCGCCACAGACCCGATAATGAAACCTTTCCATTACAACAATTCCAGACGCAGTGAACGGAAGTCCGCGATCGAGGACCAGCGGAGAGTATCACGAGCTGCACCACAAGTCGACCGGCCGACTGAGTTCGAGTCCGCGAAGCTCCGTGCTGCCGTTCAGAATGGAGCCCTCGTTGCAGGATCCGTTCCGCAGGGAGCTCGAGAGCAGCCTCGACCGTCGAAACTTGGGTGTGAAGAGCGGCGCGAAGATCGGCTCCAGAATCCGAACGCGATCGACGAATTCCGAGGGGAGCCACGTGGACAGCGACGGCGGCGAGCCGGCCGAGAGGACGGACAGGGAATTGTTCTCGAGACCCGAGCGAAGGCAAAACTTGTCGGTGCACGAGGAGTCGCCGCGCGACAGTCAGAGTTCCAGCGGCACGAGCAGGAACAGCAGGTCGTTGGATTTCGAGGCTGCCAAGTTCGCTCTTCACGCGGAGCGCAGCACGAGTCCGAAGCCCTCGTACGGTCGTCAAAAGACCGTGGCGGGTGGAAACACGCTTCACCAGGAGCAAACCTCGTCGGGCGAGGCCGCGAGCGGCGATCACAAAATCCTGAACGACAAGCGGCGCACGTGGGCGGTCGAGGAGCTCATGTCCGAGCTGACGCAGATGTGCAAGGAACGGGGCGTGAACAAGAAGCCCGCCTTCCAGCTGAAGAGCACCGAGCTGAAGACCAACTTCGATCCTCTCGAGAAACTCACCCGAGAAATACACGAGATGAATCGCCTGCGAACCGAGGCGAACGCGCCCGAATCCGACGCCTCCCCATCGGACGCCTCGCCGATAAACGTCTGCAAGATATCCATAAATTCCGAAAACTCGACCGCCAGTCGATCGGAAGCGGAGGCGACTCGGGATGACTCAGCGGCGCAGCGCGAACTTCCGGCCTTGGAGGAGAACTCTAGGGTCAAGGCCGCCCGCAAAAACCCGGGTTTCTCACTGCCCGAAGGCGAGCCCGTCGCCTCCTCGCCGAAGAGCCTCAAATCACCGAAATCCCCGAAGATACTCGACGAGTACAACGAGGCGAATATACTGAACGACTGTAACAGCCTGGCAGGAGCGACGCGGCAAAGCGTCGCGCGATCTTTATCTCCAGATAAGCAATCGTTTTATCAGAAACGCTCGAACCCGATTCATTCGAGTACGGATAACATCGGCGAGCAGTGTTACTCGAACGTCAAAGTAAACGCCGAGAGAGGCAAATTGCGCCCGAAATTGAAGATAAAGACGATGGAGCCAGGCGCTGAATTGAGGCTGACGCCGTCGCTGGAGAAGCTCGCCAGTGAGATACAGTTTCTGCCTGCGAGGAGAACGAGCCAGGTCGACGGGGGTAAAGGGGAAGCTCGCGAAGCTCGCGAGGAAGGCTCGAAATCCGACGACTCGCTGGAGCGTCGCGATGATCGAGGAATACTGAAGAGTCTGAGGCACAAGTTGGAGTACAAGGGAAGCTTCAAGACCAAGCGGGAGGGAAAGTACATCGGGCGGGAGAGGCGCGAGGTTGAGGTCCTCGAAACCGGCAGGAAATCTGGTCTGAAGAAGAGTTCGACGCTGAACTGCGCGACGATACCGGATTGTTACCGACGATTTCGTAAGAACGAGGGGTTCGATCGTTTCGAGCCGTTGCTCGAAAACGCGATGCTCAACAAGAGGCGCAGTCGAAGCCTCAGCGACCTGGAGTCGCTGGAGGTGAACGTCGGCGAGGTCGTCGACGTTCCGAGGGCGGCGAAGAGCAAACCGGTTCCCCTGCCGAGAACGAAGATCCCCGCCGTGCCGGTGAGGCGCGAAACGGCGCTCGGTTTCTCCAGCCTCGAGATATCGAACGTCGAGAACAAAAAGGTCGCGAGCAACAGCGAGAGAGTCGCGCCGAGAACGATTCCCGAGCAACGAAAGACCAGCAGGGAGAGACGCGACAACGGGCAGGACGACGACTCGTGTCAGGGCAAGAAATGCGATTATCCGCAGTTTTTCAGTTTGGACAAGTATCAGAATCACTCGACGGAGGCGAACGGTCGGCGGAACGTGAACATCGAGTCGAGCACGGCGGTTGGGTTCAAGACGCTGCTCTGCGCGTCGGACAGTGGCTCGGACAATTGTCTTCAGTCCAAGGAGCTGCTGTCGAGCTCCAACGACAATTTGAACGAAAGGTCCTCGTTTCGGGCTACGAGAAAATCGAGTTTCGGCACGAGTTTCAATGATCGATCGAAAACGGCGAGGGAGAGCCTCTCGGACGAGCAGATTCTCAGTTCGAACGCGAGTTCGGAGGCGTTGCAGAGTCACTCGGAGTCCGAGGTCACTGCGACTCTGGACGTGTCGTCGCAACCGAGTCCCGTCGCAAGATCGGGGCAGGATGACTTCGAGTGCTCCATCGATCTGCCGCACGGATGGACCCAGAAATACGACTCGGACACCGGACAAATATGCTTCATCAATGATCGCGGCGACAAGGTGAGCATAAAATTGTCTCACTGATCACTGATCACTGATCGCTGATCGCTGATCGCTGATCGCTGATCGCTGATCGCTGATCACTGATCATTACTAATTACTAATTACTAATTACTAATTAAATGTCTCTCGTAGATAAATTAATTTTCTAACTTAATCTAAGCTAAAAATTCGATTCTGCAGCACAGGGACGAAAATTACATCGACGTTTAATTTATTGTTCCTTATCGCTGAAACGACAACACGTACAAATTGTAAACATCGTATGAACACCTGGATAGGTCGCAATGATCGATCGTCGAAGGGGTCGGACGCGAAGTTTTCGGGCATCAATAACGGTTTATGGATGTGCTTGTTAACTCGCGAAAAATTAACGAATTTCGATGCTCTATCGTGCAGGGCCAAGCGAATTTATTTAGTTATACGTCAAAACTTTTTAAAAACTCGTTCTCGAGCCGGTAACGATGCGTTAGAACAATTTTTTTTTTACGAATAAATTTTTGATGTTTCTTTAATGTTTTTGTCAAAAATACGTGGTCCAGCGCTAATTCATGATTTTATTTCAGTGCAAGCTCCCCGTAGTCGAAGGTCCGAATTGCATTGGTAGTTCCTTACAGTGTTCTACGAGCGTGTATTTCGTTGTAATTTCGTGATGCAATTAGCGGGCTCGAACCGATGACATCATGTGGTAATTGGATGAAGTGGGTGAGCACATGTGTGCAGGGTGAGATGCGCCCGGTCGCATTGGCTACGCTCGGTGGAATCGAGTTTGACCCGAGATAATTGAGTTGGTCATTCCCGGAGGTGGCTCACACGGACAACGCCGATCGAGTCGAAGATCCTCCGTTCGTCATGCAACTCCTGCCGGCAACATCGTGGCGAACGCGATACGACGTGGAAATCAATTTACAAAAAAAAAAAGAAGATGGAAAACTCTGCTTGGGGAAAATGGAATTTCGATAACCGCTTCGTGGCCGCTTCGTTCGCGATACGGAAATTACCGAACGGACCATTATGAAGGCTCGACGACTCGGCCAATGCCGGTTCCACGAACGTTCGCTCGATCGCTCCGATCGTCCGTAGAAGCGAGCTCGAAATAATTCAACGGCTTGTGTGCGCGTGCAGCGCGTGGAAAAATGCCCGATATCTAAAATCCACGAGATTCGCGAATAACAAAAAGAAGCACTGTGCTGAATATACGCGATTGTGTATCGGGCATTCCCTACCATTTCGACCTGGGTACAACAGACATCTTTGATTGGATGCGCGATTTTTTATACGACAGAATTAACTCGCAAAAGCGCTTAGATTTTTATTAGATATAACAAAAAAAAATTATAGTTGATTATGATTCAAAAAATGCACTTGTTGATCGCCACAATTTCAAAATCTGGAAAACCTTGTCATATATACAAAATTTTAAGATTTGGGCCGCAGTGAAACGGCCTCACCTTCTATTTTTTTTTTCTAATTGTTTTCGGAAAAAAAAACAATGAAAAAAATTAGAAGAAAGAATCAGTCGATTACGCTTTATCGCTCCACCATTTTTATATGCAACACTGCATTTTTGGGACTTTTCAGATTTTCCCAAAGTATTTTTTTTTTTTTGAACTTAAAAGAAAAATGAAAACTCTTCGGAAAAATCTGAAAAGGAACAATCGAGTGAACGTTAGTATGAAGAAGAACCCGACCCGATGCTGCTTCATGCAGCATCGAGTCGTCCTATCAGTCTGAAAAGCAACACTGAACGTTAGTGTTCGTAGAAGTAAGCTCGAAATATTGCTGCATTTTACATGTGCGTGCGTGAACTAATTCCCGACACAGCGTCGCGTGAACTAATTCCCGATATCTAAAACCCACGACTAGATTCGTGTGTATCGAAGTATGTTGTAACGCACACGCATTTTCTCTCTCACGTTCGCACCGCATGTTGCTTTTCAGATTGATGCGACGACCCGAAGCTGCTTCATACAGCATCGGGTCGTCGTATCAAACCGAAAAGCAACAGTAGCGTGACCGTTAGCGTGAAGAAGCTCGCGACCCATGTCCCTTCGTGCAGCATCGGGTCGCCGTATCAATCCGAAAAGCAACAGTAGAGTGAACGTTAATATTCATTGAAGCAAGCTCGAAATATGCCCGATTCCTAAAATCCATTAGCAGATCCCCGACTAATAAAAAGGAGCACTGTGTTAAATATTGATTTATTGATTGACTTATTCATTGATTCATTTATCGATTCATTTATTGATTCATTTATCGATTCATTTATTGATTCATTTATCGATTCATTTATCGATTCATTTATTGATTCATTTATCGATTCATTTATCGATTCATTTATCGACTCATTTATTGATTCATTTATCGATTCATTTATCGATTCATTTATCGATTCATTTATCGATTAATTTATTGATTATTAAAATATATGGATCAAGCCTTTTTTAAATCGATATACATGTGCGAATAGTGCAAATATGCTGTACAACGACCGTTCTTATTTTTTCTTTCCTTTCTTTCACTGTTTAGCGCAACTAACAACTAAAGCCTAAGTAAATTTCACGAGTTCCAGTTCTATAATAAATTGAATAAATAAAAAAAATACGAAAAGTGTAATAAACATTTGCGCTTGTGTATCGAAGTACGATTGAACCCACGCGTAACGTTCGCTCCTTCGTTGCTTTTTAGATTGATACGGCGACCCGATGCATGAAAGTTCGTAGAAGGAAGATCGAAATATTGCTGCATTTTGTGTGTGCGTGCCACGGCCTCGCGTGTAAAAATTCCCGATATCTAAAATCCACGAGTTTATTCGCCAATAACAACAGTAGCACTGTGCTAAATGTACGCGCGTGTGTATCGGAGTACGTTTTTAACGTACGCGCGTTTAGTCTCTCACACTAACGTTCGCTCCGCTGTTGCTTTTCAGATTGATACGACGACCCGATCCCGCATGAATTCTCGTGTGGGTATGCACATATGTGCGGCTAAAATACGCGACCGTCTCGTGAATCACATGTGTGACCGCGTCCTGAGTGGAAGCATTCAGAGAGAGCACCAGTTCGATGTAGGCACGGGACGCCGGACGGTTCGGAGTACTCGGCAGTCTCAAGTCTCGACGCGGAAAAAAAAATATCTCAATGGTTCAAGTCAATGGCCTAATCTGTCACGTTCACGTATCTCGGCCGTCCGACACAAACCCGTTACACAATCGACTTCGAATATCCGCGGTAGCTACATTTTTTTCATAACGCAGTCATACGCACCGAGAATTCGAACAAACGTGCTTCTAGACTCGGGATTAATTTATGTCAGTGGGCATTTTTTTTATTCTGTGATTTTTAAAAGAAGAGTAAAAAATGTATATCCAGTTTCACAAAGTTGTGTTTAAAAAAAAAGTTCAATGTAGTCAAGTTTTTGTCGTTACCGGTGAAACGTGAAAATTGTTTAGAAAATAATACTTATTCAATACCAGCAGATATTACGAACGATCGATTCTCTCTGTGAGATATTATATTCTCACGAGATTCAAAGTCATTTAAAGCTGTAAAGAGCAGCAAAAAATAATATCCGATTACACAAAATCTTATGATTAAAAAAAAAGTAGTAAAGTTTATGTTATTACCGGTAAAAGATGAGAAGTGTCAAAAAGAAAACTTTTTCCATACCAGTAGATATTACTAATGACAGTAAAAGACAGTAAAAAATTAATTAAATTGGTTCGGCGGTGTTCGACGACCGAGAGAAAAAAATTAATATCCAATTACACAAAATTCTGCGGTTAAAAAAAAGTGTTCTGAAGTTACCAGTGGAAGGTGAAATCGGTGAAAAAAAAAAAAAAAAAAAAAAAAAATACCAGCAGACATTACAATTCATCGATCCTCCCAGCGAGAATATAAATCCTCACGAGATTCAAAGTCCACTCGAGCTCGTTGTAACTTCTTCGACGTGTGGTTCGCAGGATGTGGTCCCCTGACGAATCATTGCGGTAACAAATTCCGTGAAAAAAACAAGTTAGAAGTCGAGCCGAGTATCCGCTGGTGATATCGCAACGAGCTCGCGCAGACCGAGGAATCGTTCGCAGTGGAAGAGATGGACGACGAGTGCTGCGTTATGGAGGAGAAGAGTCTTCTGGGTCGTTTCTACGCCAGCCGGAAGCGCGGAGTTTCCTCGCGCCTGGACGAGAACGACGGATTATCCGAATACTCCAAAAGCGAGAGTCTCTCGAGGACTTCCTGGCTTCCGGACGGCCTGAGGCGAAGAATGAGCCAGAGAAATTCCGAGGACATTGAAACCAGTCAAACTTACCCAGTCATGGATTGGCTGAAGCAAATCCGACTGAGCTGCGATTTGTACGAGGCCGGATTGCCAACGAAGAACAATCCGGAGTCCGAAACGACTGTGCGAGACGAAAACTGGTCCAGCAGCGAGGAATCGGTGGACTGGAACGACGTCGAGGAGACAAACATCGACGACGTGACGAACATTTTATCCGGCACGAGCGACGAATTACGTGCGGTTCACTACGAAAATAATCTCTGCAGAATTGATAATCTGTTACAGGCCGATGAAGAAAGCGAGCTCGAGTGCGAAAACGATCGTCGCACGATTGACGATCAGGAGGAACGAAGAGTAGAAATCGAATACGACGGAAGCGGAGGAGGAAAGGAACAAACGTGTCTGGGACGAGCAACGTTCGACAGAATTTATGGATCGCTCACGTCGGCAGCGAACGCTTCATCGACCACTTGTTGTTTCGAGCCGAAGCCGAAGAACGGCAATTGCTCGGGCTTGAGTCGATCTCTCGAATTGTCCGGGCTGCTGTTTTGCGCGGACGACGATCTAACCTTGAGCTACTACGATCGCTTCAAGGAAGAAAAGAGCGAGGAAATGCTGGACGATCTTTGCAGAACGTCGGAAAGTTCCACGGAAGAAATCGGAGCAAGGAGCGGCTTCGAGGGTGAAGTTTGTCCTTACGGTTCTCTGGAAATGAATCTGAACTGCGACGACGAGCCCTTCGCCTCGGATTTTGAGATCGACGAGTCTTGTTTCGGAGCGACGAGGTTTTGCGAGAATTACGGCTCCGCCTGGACGGAGCGATTCGACGATCGCGGCTTGCACGAAGAGAGACTCGAAGAACGTTTCTGTGTCTCCTGCGACCGCTACGACTGCGACAAATATCCGTCGAAGAGCTGCGAGAATTCCGAGCTCTCGGACTCGGCGACCCTCGAGGAGAACCTCGATCGCGAGGAGAAAAGCGAGAAAACGACCCTGCCGGTCGCGCACTGGGTGGCGACTTTTAATAATTTCGACGGAGTCAGAAGAAGCACGGAATCCACGGAGAGAACGGCCGTACACACGTTTAATATATTTGATGGGAGAAACGATGACGAAGGGCCTTGCGAGTTTTCGGACGATTACTCGAAGGGCTTCTCCGACACCGAGAACGGCGCCGATGCGGGCGCTGGGCCGATCGAATTGGGCGAATCGGTTGAGGAAAGTGATAATGTTAAGGAATATCGTAGACGAAAAGGGTCCGTCTCTAGCGACGTTGTGGAGTGGAAAAAAAATTTGTGGGACATGTTTCTAGACGACGAGGAATGCGGGGACGAGGTGAGACTCGGCGCTCTTTCGGATGCACCGCTGGCGTTCAGCGTATAATATTTGTTTTAATTTAATTTCTTTAAAATCACATCGGTCGATCGAATATATATTTTATAGAAATTTTATGAAAATAATTTTTTTATATTTTTATAAGATAACATTTTATGAAAAAAAAATGTTATTTAAGGTATTTTCATTTATGAAAAAAGGTATGCCCAGTGTAAAAAAAAAATTAAGCGAGACGCTACGAAGTATTTGCGCTCCAACCGGAAGTGGAATCTTTGAATCGATGTTGTTTGGAAACGAAGCATCGGTTTGGGATATCGGAGACACTTTCGTCATTTAATTAGGACACTTTTTGTTTGCAGTGGTTCTCGTCGAACGACGCGGAGGGAAAGATCTACTTCTTCGAGGAGAACAGCAACGAGTCTTCGTGGGTTCTGCCTGTGGTGGAAACCGGCAAATCTCAATCCGCGAGTCCGGATGTTAAAAACGACAGAGCGGAGGCCAACGGCAGTTCGACGAGCGAAAAGACGGAAACCGGCAGTATACGCAGTATTATCCTGGCGAATCCGAGTGTCGTCGCGCGGGAATTGCCAACGAAGAAGGCCGGTCCTGCGGGTGGCGACTGGCCGCATCTGTGCGATGGCAACAATATGGTAATAAGCGTAAAAAACTGATAGATTGATCTCTGTTTTTTGTACCAACCCTGTACCAACAAAAGCTCTGAGAGCTTTTGTTGGTACAGGGATAAATTCTCTGAATATCATACAAAAGTTACAGTAAGGTGTACATTTTTCTTACTTAAGTTTATTCTTTATCTATATAGATAGATCGATAGAAACTTGTTTGGGCTCTGGGATAAATTCCGCTAGGACCAGAACGTACAGAGAGCAATGCAAAGCCATTTAAGCCTAATTAAAAGTAGTGAAATTTTTAAACAGAAAATTACTTTCGAAGCTATTGGAAATCTCGGCGCCCCGTTGATATTCTTTGAAATCCGAGGGGCCTATCTGTTCTACGGGGAAAAATGCATGCAATAGGGTGGTTTTAGAATCGGCTATGAGTTATTTCGGCCCGTCGTAAGCCGCTGAAAATGGGCGAAAAACCGACGTGAAGCGGTTAATTCAATTTTGCATTTTTTGGGCAAAAACGCTAGAATTAAAAAAAAATGTTTACTTCCGATAATCGATTGGGAAATATGCCACTTGACAACAATGGCGGTGGTTTTACTACGATATTTCGAAATTTTGAAATCTATTCGATATCCTATAAAAATCGAAATTATAGCATATAATAAAATGGATTTTTTTTTTCAATACTTACAGACGTTTCTCGAAGTATTTTGTCGCTCCGAACACGAAACCATTACCGGGTATTATCTAGAGTCAAGCCAGATTTAAGTTTCCGCGATTTCGTCGATCTCGCCCGTTTTTAGAAATATTTGATCGTCAGCTAAATGCAATTTCGCAATGAGATATGTTACCTCCTTACACGCATGTGGATTTCTTTAACCGAGCGTGGAAAAAAATTTCAGCTCGTCCTCAAAGAAGGCATCATAAACAGAACGAAGATAACGGAGAACGGCAAGAAATTGAGAAAAAATTGGAGCACCTCTTACGCCGTGCTCACCGAATTGTTCCTACTATTTTTCAAAGACGCCAAAACATTTGCGATGATGGTACGTAACAAATTTTTCACACCTTTTACCGACCGATAAGCGAAGATGAAAAAAGTACATAATTTTGTTGTCTGGAATTGAATGAATAGAAAACCGGGCAATCGTCGATGGCAAAGCCAGACATATCCGTCGATCTGAACGGTGCGATAGTGGAGCCGGGCGACAGAGCGAGCAGTCGGAAAAATGTCTACATGATCAGTACCGTGCTCGGCTTGCAAGTACTGGTGCAGAGCGATAACACGGCAGTGGCTACGGAATGGTTCCAGGAAGTTCACGGGGCGATTCGCAAACTGGTGAGTCCAGAGAGCAAACGGAAATCTGTAAATAGTCTTAGCGCGCGATCAACGATAATTAAACTAATTATCTTCGTGATTTTCTCAGCCGTGCAGCTTCAAATCCCATGGAAAACCATTATTGGCCCCGACCGACATGCGCAAAACGAGCGGGGGAAAACAACCCACCGAAAACAATCTGCTGGAAGACCCGAAGAAGTTTTCTAAAATCGCTCGTTCTAGATCGATGAAAAGTACGTACAAAAATTTGCTTCCTCGTGTTTTCGTAATTTTTTTTTTTTAGATTTCAATGTCAGTACTTCAAATAGTCTAAAAGGTGACAAACGATGCGTTTTATTTATATATTGTATTTGACTAGTCTGAAAGGCATCGTTTGATACGTTTCGATTAAAGCGGTTGTAACTCGGGAAATAATCTCTGCATTCTCGAATTGGGAAAGAGCTAATTTGCAAGCGGTCTTTTTTTATTATGACAACTATGAACATCGCCTCTCTGTTAAATCCACACAAGCAGTAAAATAAAAGTATCATTTAATAAGCAGTGAAAAGACTGGACGACTCGTTGGAAGATCTCAGCGGCAGCGCGGCTGAAAGACAAACCAAGATAAAGGCGAAGCTTCGGCGGTTCTTCCAGAGACGGCCGGCAGTCGAATTATTGGTGAAAAACGGCATTTACAAAGGTGCGTTATCGCCGACTAAGATGTCGCCGCAAACTATAACAAGAGCTTTTTGAACACGAACATTTTGTATAACATTGTTTTGTTGCTTGCAGATGAACCTGCGTTTGGTTCTTACTTGAGCGATGTTTGCCCGATGGAACCGCCGAGAGTTCCGGTTTTCGTCAAGACGTGTATCGAAGTGTTGGAAAGCAAAGAAGAAAACATGAAGACTGATGGCTTGTACAGAGCAAGCGGGAACCTCAGCCAAATACAAAAAATAAGGCTTCAGGTTGATCAATACAAACTGGACGTTCTGGCGCAGGAGGAAGACGTTCACGTATTGGCCGGAGCTTTGAAATTGTTCTTCCGCGAACTGAAAGAACCACTTATACCCTCGACTTTCTTCAAAGAAGCAGTCAACGCGAGCAGTAAGTATTTTCTTTTAATATAAAAAAGACATCAGAAAGAACATTCGAAGATTTTTTTTACCTCGAAATTAATTAAATTTTCGCTTTCAGTGCTGAAGAAGAGTTCGGCGAAAATTCAGTGTTTCAGAGAAATCGTGAAAGCATTGCCACCTCCCAACTACGATACCCTACAATTCCTGCTGAAACATCTTTTAAAGTGAGTAAATTCACACGAAATTTTTCAATCCTTCTCCAAGTCCGTCACGATAACGATTTTTTTTAATTATCAATTTCCAGAGTAACTTCGTATCAAGAGTTCAATCGTATGCACATACCGAATTTGGCGATAGTGTTCGGGCCGACGTTGATGTGGCCGGCCGAGGAAAGCGCAAACATGGCATTGGACTTCATGCAACAAAATTTAGTTATCGAATGCCTTCTATCCGAGTACAATAAGATTTTCAAATAGTAAAACATATTTATTTTTTAGATATGCATTGTTGAGGGCGGGTTTTAAATCCATTCCGGCGTGTGAAGTGTTTCGAAAGTGTGCGGATCGATGATATATTTTTCGAAATATAGTTTTAAAAGAAGAATCAGTATATATGGAGAGCGCGGATCCGAAATATAAGAGAAACGAGGGAGCGATCGAATTATCGCGAGAACGATCGTCGGAACGACGTCTAAATTATTTTTAACCGTTGTGAAACAAAAAGAAAAACAAAAAAAGAGAATCAGCTCGCTATTGAAAAAGCCTTGCAACTTGATCAAACGTGTATACGTGTTATGCTTGGAACGAATCTCGCATCACGTTTATAGTGCGAAGAGCGTACAAGTAAATCATAGAATTAAATTCAAAGACATATATATATATATATATACATGTTTGCGTGCATCACAGTATACGAGACCGTGGGGAGTCCGAGACGATTGTCTACCACAAATGTATTATCGACACTTCGATTGTATGTATGTATATAACGTGTAAGGAAAATTAAGGTTCGATCCCGGTTTGAGCGGAAAAAAAATCTTTTTTTTCCACTATATACGGTAACGAGGGGTATAAAAAATGAAACTGGCTATGTCCGTAATTTCATAAAATTTCACTAAAAATTCAGTCATCGGTGTTTGCCGATAGATATCCGTATCCGCCGTTGTCTCGATAAAATGCAACATTTTAGAACTAAGGAAGAATTTTACAGATTTATTGCACTTTAAATATGGTGGAATTTATCGAAACATTTATAAAAAAAATCGATGTCTATTTCCGAGTGTCATTTTTAAATACGAATCTAAAAAAAGTCAACATTTTTTATCATCGCATAGTCGAACCTGTCTCGAAGTTACGAATGAGATTACATTGATGAGAATTTTATTTTTTTAGATTACGAGATGAGCGAAAGTTCTTTGCGATTTTTTAAAAAATATCACAGCGGGCATAGCCAGTTTTTTTTTTTTTTTAACAAATACTCGTCAAAATACTTACTATTCGTCGAAAGTTAATCGCTGTGTAGGGGCTGCGATCGATTGTAATCTTGGATATGTATTCACCAGCCGAAACGAAGCTCCACTTCTATGTCCGCTTACGAGCCATTTACATTCCACAAATTCATTGGATTCAAGGCAATGCCCGCGTAGCTTCCACTCAATATTATAATTGTATTCCTTTTTTTCCGATCAATTTTTACTAGAGCTTTAACGTTAGCGCGAATTTGTCCGATTATCGATGTTACAATACGTTTAGAACGTAGAGAACCAATATACATGTTATTTTTATCGTAATCGCTAACCAGCCAAAACGTAATGGAAATTATCGGTAGGAAAAAAAAAGTTGTGACGAGTGCGGGGAGGTGCAAAGCGCAAGGTTCGACTGTTCGTTGTCAGTGCCATTACTTGTGCGCTGTTGATTTTTTTTTTTTTTTTTCGAACACTGGCGAGGCTTCTCGGGTGAATCTTGACGAGACAGAAAAAACGCTTCGTTACTTTCGTGTCGGCATTTCTCGCTTGTTTAAGTACATTCGTTATCAGTATCGTAATTAATACCGAGCGAATTGTTTCTTCTTCGAAAGGAAATTCAACGAATTATCGGGAAAAGCAACGATCGCTTGGTTCGTCACATAAAATTGCAGGTCACCTTTTGAAAATAATTAATGTTAATGACTAAAAAATGCGAATCGCAATCGGTATCGGTATCATGATTATTACAGAGCGAATTGCTCCTTATTCGAAAGAAAATTTAACGAATTATCGGGAAAAGCAACGATCTTGTTAAAAATAATTAATATTAATTACCAAAAAATGCGAATCGCAATTGGTATCGTAATTAACACAGAGCGAATTTTTTTTCATATCCGAAAGCAAATTTTACAAATTATCATCAAAGGTGAGGATCGCTTGGTTCGTCACACAAATATGCGGGTCTTGTTTAAAATTATTAATGTTAGTGACCAAAAAAATGCCAATCGGAATCGAAATCGGTATCGTAATTTAATACAGAGCGAATTTCTTTATTAATCAAAAGGAAATTCAACAAATTATTTGGGGTAAAAGTAACGATCGCTTGGTTCTTCACACAAAAATGCATGTCACTCGTTCAAAATAATGAACGCTAACGAGCAACAAATACCGATCTGAAAGTAACGAGACGTGGCCCGTGACTGCTCGGGAATGGCACAAGTGAGAATTACACGATGGCTTTAGAAATAAGATAATTGATACTCGACTCGTCCGTGTTTAGACAGTCCTTCTGTATTAAGAGCGCGAAAACCGCACGTTTTATACTTATAAACGTGACAGATAAATGTTTCAACGCGAAATGCTAAACTCACCGCCACATCGTATGACGATAGGGAACGAGGGAGTTTTTTTTTTGCTCTATGTCGATCTTTTATTAGTGGCGCGATCGTCATGAGATTTATCGATATCGTTACCAAAACATCGTATGTCGATCCAAACCGAAAAGGAAAAAAAAACAGAAACTACTTTTCACCAATACGTTTGTAAAACGTATTCGATGGCATGTGAATTTATAACGGCAACGCTGAAGCTGCCGTTTATAGAGTGTATAACTTTCTTGATGTAAAAAAAAAAAACCGAAAGACTTTATTGACACGTTTACTAGATCATGAGCTATATTTATTTTTATAAATAATTAACGATATCAATCAGATCGCTGATAAAACTATGGGTCGAAATGTTTGTTATTACCCAAGCGTATCCATCAAACGACTGGCGCGTCCAAATAATTACCGCGAGCGATTTGAAGCTTCTGCCATCGGACCACTTATCAAATGTTATATAATTTTTTTCTCCTCACTGCACTATTTTTTTAAGAAAAAAAAAAAAATACACCTTATCGCACAACCTATGCTCGAGAAACGCTTAGGAGTTTTTTTTTCTTTGCAATTCTCTTAGAATTAAGTACATCATCACATGAAAGTAATCGAGTCTAAATTAGCGAGGTAGAACACTGCGAAGTTCAGTGTTTTTACTATAGCTTGCACAAAATTATTTTATCCGAGCATCGTCAATGCAAGATTTAAAAATCCAATTTAATAATGAAAACGAAAGAAAAGCGTATCTCAAAAGTTTAATTAAAATTTTGAGGATGGAGCTATGAAACAATCAGTTTTTTTTTTTCTCAATATTTCAGAGACGAAGGATTAATCTTCGGAAGGCTATTTCCGAAGAGCAATTTCTCTTTACTGTGTAAACGGACCTTATCCGCATCGTTCCGTTTCCTCTTTTCACTCCTTTGTCGTTTCATAGGAAAACCAATTATTGTCTCAATAGCGTCTGTTTTATTCTTGTACTGTAATGTATTATATTTTTATGACTTATGGATATGTCAAGTTATGTATTCGAAATAAATATTATATTTATTGTTATCGAAGACACGACGAGTTAAATTCTTCCATCGAATCACCAAAACGATGTATCAGCAGCTTTGTTTTTATAAACAAGAATTATTCTGTTGAAAACTGCACATTAAAAAAATGCAAAAAATTGATATTGGAGTTTTTTTTTTTTTTTATTTACAAAGAATCACATTTTAATAGATCGGGAAAAACGAGGAAAGGATTAAATCAAATTTGAAATACAAATATTCAGAATTTGTGCAAGCTCTCGTTTATTGGAAATTACATAAACACGAGCGCAACAATCTACGCCAAAGATCATCGTCGAACTTTTATTCTGCATTGTTTAAAAAGTCTTTTCGCGTACGCGGAAAGAACGAATATTTCCAGAGAAACGAATCGTTTGATATTGACTACACTTGAACGAGATCTATCGGGAGACGCTATAGATATAGGTAATCGATAAACGAAACTACTGTATATCGCACACCGTAAAGTGATGGTTTAAGTCCGTAAACACGAAGGGTAGTGTGTTAGTAACAGTAGATTATGATTTATGATTTTGTCATTAAGGTATCAAATGCTATTCCAGGTATATTTAACGCTGATCGAACCTCACGCTATTCAACAAGAAGCGAATCAACTTTGCACAACGTCTATTGAAGAAAAAGTAAAAAAAAAAACTTAAAAAAAACGTAAAGACCAATCCAATTATTCGTTTCATGCATCTACGTGCCTCGCAGAACCATCCGATTTCGCCGCGAATCGTCAGTGGGTTTTCTTTTTTACTCGAGGAAAGTATAAATGAAAAAAAAAAAAGGATCGACAAATTTCATCCGTTCCGAATTCTCCGACAAACGAACATCACCGCGAACTGGCATGCGTCGATTTCCGGGTACGGCGTGCACTATAAATTATTTATACAATTCGTTAGCGTTAGTGAAGGAATGCTTGATAAACGAGGTTGCGTTTTTTTTTTTTTTTTTAAGGTAGAGCATCAAGCGCAAACTGGCTCGAGGGTGTAGGCAGCGATGAAATTTCAACCGAGAGCACGAAACGAGCGCTCCATCGTCGCAGATCGTGTTTTCGATTCGTGCTTTATACTTCAATGTTTTTATCGCAACTATCTCTTTCAACGGGGTCATGCTAAAAAAAAAAAGAAAAAAAAACCGATACGTTTTTACAAGAGTCGTGTTATTTGGGATTGATTCACTCCGTCAAAGTATTGTTTTACGAATAAGCTACATTTATTTATTAACTCTACATATTCCTGTCTAAGAAAACACGAAGTGTCATTGTTTTTTTTTTTTTTGTTATCGGCTTACTGTGTTATCGCGGTTAGCCTGAGAATTCGCCGAACGACGATCGACGACCTTAGTCTTATTATTGAATTACACGTTTTGGTTTTTACGTTCTTTCTTCTTCTTCTTTTCGCTCCGTCGATTCAATTAAAAATTAATACGTCGGTTTGGCTAATTTCCCCATTCCATTGATAATTCCCGGGTTGAAACTCTTTTATCCAACGGTGCGGATGTGACTTGTCCGATTATAGCTCATCGAATCAAAATTTGAAGCCGTGGGGAAAGCCGCTCGTCTGGAACTGATAACTGCCCGCCCTTCCTCGACCCCCCCGGTATCCATGGAAGAATGCCTCGAAAGTCTCGTATTCGGCTGCAAAAATAAAAAGCAAAATCAAATTTAGCATCGACAACTTGGACAATGATGTGTCAGTTTTGGCGTCGAATTTTAAGAGTTCAGTGTGAACTTAATATAGAACTTAAGATCAAATTTAAGCACGAAATCGAATACGTACTTAAGTTCGATCTTAAGTTCACACTAACGTCTGAAAATTCGACCCTTAGATACTTCCAAGTCGACATTTATCATCTACAATTATTTCTTTGTTTCTTCGCATAATTTATTTATTATCGACGTGACCTAACGGGGGTCACGGAACGATATAAATATTCTCTCCTTCGTTATCCAATCGGTAATAGAAAAAAAGTCAATAAGAAAAAGCCAGGGAAAAAACCGAAAAAAACATCGAAAATCCTGAAAATTGTTATTTAAAAGTGTGAAACGTGGTCCCGAAACGACGACCAACAAACAATTTTTCGTGACAATTTTTGTAGCCAATATAGCGAAAATTATGGTTTTTTACAAATATTTTCAGAGATCTGTGCGTTTGTTTAGAATCGGAGGAAAACGTAGAAGACGATCGTATCGCGGGAAAAATACACGTGATAGGTTTTGCAAAGAGGTTTGAAAGAATTTTTTCTGGTCGTTACGAGGCGACGAATACTGTGAAAAAATGCAGCGTATGGGAAATACCCTGCAAATTGAGATTCACACATTGCCTTCTCATAATTTATTTGATTTTTTTTTTTGCAAGACCGACTGACAGATCGCTTGTTCATTCTTCAGTGTCACAAAGTCTCACTCTGTGAGGAGGACAAAAATTAACGAGCGCAGTTCCTCTGGCAACGCTCTGCAAGTAATCATGAACAATGAGAAAGCATTGCAATGAGAATGAATGAGGGAGGAAGCAATGAGAATGAGATGTGCGAATTTATTTTTTCACCACTTTTTTTACTCTCGTTTGTTTTTTTTTTACGTTTTTCATAATTCCTCATTATTCCTCATAATTCCTCATAATTCCTCAGAATTCCTCATAATTCCTCAGAATTCCTCAGAATTCCTCATTACTCCATAAGTCATGAAAATTCCAATGTTTTTTTTTCCTTGGCTTTCTCTTTTTCTTCTTTTTTCCCGCCGTTTCATCGCAATCTGCAACAGTAATTTATGCACAGGGAATATTCTGTTGTATGTCGCGGTGTTCTGTTGTAATGTCAGGAGATGCCTTTTGTTTCGCTATTGGTAAATTATACTCACAAGTTCCCGTCGGGTTGACGCCGTCGAAGCTTTGTCCATCGTCGTAGCACGAGCGTGTATTCGGGTCGGATAAGATGGTGTACGCTTCGCCGACTTCCTTGAATTTCTTCTCTTGCACTTTCTGCTCAATGTCGTTGGCGCTCGCGTGACGATCTGAAATTATAGAATAGAATGTGGTATTTATTAATTTTTTTATTCGATTTATGTCTTATATGTCTTATATTTATGTCTTAAGTTCGAACTTAAGTTCAAACTTAAGACAAATCTTAAGTTTGATCTTTAGTTCGAGCTTAAGATAGGTCATGAGTACGCAATGAACCAACGTTTTAAAATTCCACCCTAAAACCCTTCGTACGGGTCAATGCCCAAAATCGTCCCAAAACTGGACCGACAGACACGGAGCAGGCTCGACGAATTAGTTTTCTGGACCGAAAGTAAAGTATTTTTATATAATAATATAAACAGGAATAGTTATCAAGGCCTGAAGGGCCTCTAGGAGGACAGTCTGGATTTTTGAAAATTGGCCCAATCAAAAACAATAATTTTCACAAAATATATATAAGAAGATTAAATTAAAGGAGTCACGCTTCTACCTGGATGGTGTTCCAAGGCTTTCTTCTTGTACGCCTTCTTAATGTCGTCCGTTGATGCGTTTTTGGCAATTCCGAGAATCTTATAGTAATCTTTCCTCTTCGACCGTCTCAGCGCTTCCTTGGCTTCGTGCAATAATCGCTTGTTATCTGTCGAGTGATTGCGATCGTTCATGAAACGTAACA
This sequence comes from Exephanes ischioxanthus, assembly GCA_958510785.1. Taxonomy (NCBI): domain Eukaryota; kingdom Metazoa; phylum Arthropoda; class Insecta; order Hymenoptera; family Ichneumonidae; genus Exephanes; species Exephanes ischioxanthus. Next base: position 5,161,241 of record OY294016.1, read on the forward strand.
GGTAATTTGTAATTTGTAATTACTTTCTGAGCTAAACTAATCAATTCCTTAGCCCAACGCCTTTAGCTCCTTGACCGGACGCGTATGTCCGGGATTTTCAAAACTGCTCGTTCAGTTTAATCGCAACTTCATCGTAATTGCAAAATGTTTGTTTTCTTTTTCTAAGCCTTCCTTGCATGCAAAAATATTCAGTCGACTATCCTGCATTGCGCGCAATAAGTTTTCAAGCGGGTCTAAATAATCGTTAATGTCGATCGATTGCTGTTTGAACAAAAAGCTTTCAATTTTGCCGACATGAGGAAATGCAACGGTAGGCAATTTTTGCAAAAAAAAAAAAAAACCTCACAGCAAGGCTCGTGCTACTCTCATTCAGTCAATCGCAACTTTACCGTAATTGCAACATTTTCGTTTTGTTTTTCTAAACCTTCCCTTCATGCAAAAAAATATTCAGTCGAGGATTCTGCTTTGCGCGCAATAAGTTTTCAAGCGGGACGATTTTTAATGTGTTCAAGTGCTGTTTCGAACAAAAAGTTTAAAATGTTGCTTCCATGTGGGAACGCACTGGTAGGCGAATTTTTAAAAAATACCTCGCATCAAAACTCCCGCTACTTTGTCCGCGTCGTTCAGTTAATTTAGTGAACGTACCGCGACTCTTGCCGATTTTGCATGCTTTCTCGTAATCACGTACTGCTTCCTCGTAGTTCTGGAGTTCCATAAAGCACGCTGCTCTTCTGAGAATTGCCTTCAGATATTCCTCATCGAGTTTCAACGCTTGGGTGCACTCCGATATCGACTCGTTCAGTTTACCCAGCTAAAGTAAAATTTTGAAAGTTTAGTTCTCACGTTTTTTAAAATTATGCAAACGCAATCCTAGGTTCCTTTGCCGTTTCTCACCTTCGCCGCAACGGTGGCTTTGTTAAAATGCAATTTTGAGTTGGCCGATTTGTTTTGCGGATCAACGTTCAACGCCTCGGTGTAAAGATTGTACGCTTCCTGATAACGAGCCATTTTGAACGCCGTATTGCCCTCCTCTTTCTTCTGCTTCAATGACTTTGCTTTCTGGAAATTCGGAGTAAAAGACATGTTCATCTCTCTGAAGACGAATGTCCCAATGACCGGATGCGTCCCAGTGGAAATACGATTTTTCATGCATGTCCGGGGACTGCATTGAAAAAAGTATCAAGGGAAAAGTATCAAATACTTTTTGTGCGCGAAGTATTTCTCAAGCACTTTTTGTACTCGAAGTATTTCCCAAATACTTTTTTCGTACTTGAAGTATTTCTCGAGTACTTTTCGCAATCAAGTTCGTAGCGTTAAGCGTTATTTGGGGTCAAAAAAGAAGGTGCAAAATAATTTGCACGTGGCTTCCTCATTGTAAAAAAATCGCTGACTGAAATTTTCGTAATTCCTTCAATCGAGGCTATTTTTAATCTATTCTTCACTTTGTTCATATAAAAAAAAATCGTTACAAAATTTCGTACAAAATTTCTTTAAAAAAAACGAAAGGGGTCCCTCTCGTCCCTGCTCTTTTTTTAAAGAAATTTCAATAAAATAAAAAAAAACTCACAAGGGTAGCCCTGCTCGGTTTTTTTTCATGCAAGTTTTTTTAATTACATTTTTTTACGTACATCCGCGTTGAAAAAACTCGAAAAGTACTTGTACTTGGTATTTGAAATCGTAAAAAAAAGTACTGGAAGTACTAAAAAGTAGTTGTACTGGGTACGTGAAATGGTAAAAAAACGTAATTGAAGTACTAAAAAGTACTTGTACTTGGTACTTGAAGTAACAGAAAGTCCTTGTGTACGCCAAGTACTTCAAGTACTGTCCAGCTCTACTTTGTACCGACATTAGTCGAGGATCCGCTTCTTACCTTATATATTTCCAGAGCTTTGGTGTGATCGGGAGCGAGCCGAAGTACCTCTTGGAAATGCATAAAAGCTCGGTCAACGTTGTCCTGATAATACAAACACATACCGCGCACGAAAGTCGCGTCGGCGTTTGTTCGATCCTGATGCAGCACATCACTGAAAAATAACACGAGTTATTTATCGATAATATACCGAATATTTGACGACAAAAAATACGCAAAAAAATTAGGTAGTAGAACTAACTTCGCCAATTCTTGAGCTTCTTGGTATCTTCCCAAATACGCTAAACACTCGGCTTTCTTAACTTTGAATGTTCGGCAGGATACGCTGACGTCGGTGCAGCGATCCATGCAATAAACAACCTGCACGAAATTAATATGTTATCTATTAATATATATATGTCTTACAGACCGATAGATTTATTTTCTCTTCGAGGGATCACAAATTTATTATCATAGCCAAAAAAAAGGAATTTAAAAATTACACTTATCGTACTGTACACTTTTCCTTGCAGTTATTAATCTACAATTTATGGTAGAACAAATGTTTAGTCCCCAAAAGAGCAAACAGATAAATCTGAATATTTTATAGTTATTTTGTAATGAATAGAATATTTTGCAGAGTTAATCTTAGAAACAACAGCCCATTTTATTTTCGACATGCAGTGCATACATTTTTTTTTTTTTTCACTTTTCGATCTTGGATACTTTACCTTCCGATAGTCTTTCGCGTCGTAGGCATCGTCCGCCTCTCTCAGATACCTTTTGAGGTGATCGAGATCTCTGCGTTCAGTGGCCGTAGTCTCGACCGTCGGATCTATAAGCATTTTTTTTGTCAAGAAAGTCTCCGCCTCGACTATTTCGCCCAGTAGCAAGCAGCACTTTATCACGCGGGAATATGCCTGCGGAAAGACGAGTTTTGAGTGTGCAAAGGGAACGTAGGAACACGAAAAATTCGAGCGACGATAAATTTACCTTGGTAAAGCTCGGATCGAGTTCGATACATTTTTTAGCGTCCGCCAGAGCCTGACGGTACTGGGAGAGCATCATGTAACACGCGGAACGATTGCCGTAGTACCTTGCTACGTTCGGACATAGTTCTGAAACATTGCAAACATTGTCGATTCGGAGTAATAACAATCGTCGAGTCGCAACCACTCGAGCAACTCTGGGATTTCCTTCGCGGCAGAGCCGGGCAAAGTACCAACAAGTACTTGAAGTATCAAGCCCTTTTCGTACTTAAAGTATCAAGTCTTTTTCGTACTTAAAGTATCAAGTACTTTTGTACTTGGAGTATTTTTCAAGTCCTTTTCGTACTTGGAGTATTTTTCAAGTCCTTTTCGTACTTGGAGTATTTTTCAAGTCCTTTTCGTACTTGGAGTATTTTTCAAGTCCTTTTCGTACTTGGAGTATTTTTCAAGTCCTTTTCGTACTTGGAGTATTTTTCAAGTCCTTTTCGTACTTGGAGTATTTTTCAAGTACTTTTGTGGTTGGAGTCTTTTTCGAGTAATTTTGTAGTTGGAGTCTTTTCCAAGTACTTTTGTAGTTGGAGTATTTTCCAAGTACATTTGTACTTGGAGTATTTTTAAAGTTCTTTTTCCAAATGCTTTTCGCAATTAGGTTCGTAGCCTTAAACGTTATGCAGATTTTTTAAAAAAGGAGCAAAGTAATTTCCTCACGGCTTCCTAATTTATTATAATTTTGCGCATAGCTTCCGGTATGTGAAACTTCGTTGATCGATTTTGATTTCCTCACGGAGGAAGTCAAAATCGAATCGAAGTTATGCGCAAAATTTTAATAAATGAGAAAGCCATGTGCAAATCAGTTCGCAGCTTTTTTTCGTAACATTAAAAAATGTTTGCATTTCATAAAATTTCAACGGTCAAAATTTACAGCAACATTTATTTATAAAAATCCTTAATAAGTTCGTCGTTTTCAAGCTATTTTTAGTCTATTCTTCACTTTCTTTTTCCATTTAAAAAACGAAAAGGCGGAAATCTTCGTCTTTTTTTATGAAATAAAAAAAAAAATTAAAGAAGAATGAATTCTCGTTAAAATTATAATTATTGAAAAGTTTGGACAGATAATCATATATTAATAGAGACAGGATGTAATAAGAGCGTGTATAAAAAAAAAAATGTGTACTTGGTACGTGAAATCGTAAAAAAGTACTTCGAGTACTAAAAATTACTACAATTACTCGAAAGTACATGCGTGAAGTACCAAACAAGTACACGGTACTTCAAGTACTGCCCAGCTCTGTTCTGCGATAAACCGGACACGTTACAACGTTGTCTGGACGGCTAGCAGTAGGCGATGATTGGAGGATAAATTTTGACGGTGACGTTTTATTGGTTAGTCACGCGAGGCGGACGATAACCTTACCTATTACTTCCGTGTATTCCTCCAGTGCCGATTTATATTGTTTCGCAGTGTAAAGCTTGTTAGCCTTGTTCTTCTTGGACTCCGCTAATCTAAAATACATCGAACAATTATTCGTCGATTAAACGACACTCGACAGTTTCTATAGTAACGACGGATCGTAGCGAGAAAAAAAATTTCATCGCTTCTCAATATCTTTCAGTTCGCAAACATCTCAGCTTGCGTTCCGATGAAGATGAGGTTTACGGTAAACGTCCCAGTGACCGAACAGGTCCCACACAGTAAAAAATAATTTCGTAACATCGGAATACATAGTTCCGTAGTAATAATTTTGTTGAATAAGTGACGAGCTCGTTTGTTACGGTTTGAATATACGAAACTGCCCTTTTGTTTCCCTTGTCATTGAAAATTTTAGTTTGTACTTTTGTTTGTAAAAGTAGAACCGGATGGTGGAATCGGAAAATTAACAAATAAAAAGTTGTGGACGCTTGTGGACAATAAGTTCTGCAAAAAGTACAAGGTTTTTTTTTACTGTGCAGTAGCCGGACAAAGCGTGCGTACAAGAGAGCCGGAAATACGATTTTTCATGCGTGCCCGGGAACTTCCTTAAGATGACCCTTAAGGTCACCCTTAGGATGTCCCTTAAGGTGACCCGTACGGTGCCCCTTAAGGTAGTCCTAGCGGACAGCCTGAGCCCACATGAGTTCAGAGAGAATTGAGAGAGAATTGCGAACACTTCTCGATGGGATAAAAATTCGAAAAAAATCAAGCATATGGAAGGTGCTGAAAAGATTGATGTTACATAATAATAACTCCAAAATATTATTAACAAATGCATGAAAAAAAAATTGTTCAACAAATTCCCCGGCAACTTAACTTTTTGTTCATATAAAAACAATTTGTTAATCTTTTTGAATACGTATGAATTTTTTCAGGATTTTATCTCATTTTAAAAAATCACGTTTTTTTATTAACTAAAAACGCAATTTTCAAAAATTAGACAAAATTCTGAAAAAATTCATGAGTTGCCGGAAGATTTGTTGAACAATTTTTTTTTCATTCATTTGTTAATAACATTTTGGAATTATTATTATGCAAAATCAATCTTTTCAGTACCTTCCATATGGTTGATTTTTTTCAGATTTTTATCTCATCGCGAAGTTATCGCAATTCCACTCTCAATTCGCTCTGAACTCACGTGGGCTCAGGCTGTCCGCAAGGACTACCTTAAGGTGAAGTGGAATACATTCTCTGTCGTTCTCTCTCGGTCCACCGTAAAACCGATGCCGCCATCTCTCTCACACTCCTGGCTCCATCACGTAACTTTCACTTCACCTTAAGTGTGCAGCCACTGGTACAAAGGTACGATTAGAGTACGAGCCCCTTAAAGTAAAAACCTTAAGGGGCTGCCGGAACTACCTGTTTTACCGACGGAACGAGTTGGTTGCAGGGAATCGACTTTACATCATTAATATGCTATTCGTATGCTTCAAATTTTACAGGGCTGTAATAATAGCCATAAACGTAGCATATTAATAATTCTAAATTGAAACTAAGAAATCGCCTAGTTCCGTCGGTAAAAGAGGCAAGTAAGGAGTTAAAACGGGTCCGGCATCGCCTCAACGGTTCGGAAAAGGGTCGACGAGTGACCTTGGGACGATTCGACCGTACTTTAGCAATAAAACGGTTTTTACCTGACTTTGTATTATTCGTGAATATTCACACGATTTCTGTCGGAAAGGAACCTAGGTAAATATAGTCCGGAGTAGAAATAGACTCGGTGTGCGGTTTTAGTTTCCTGCTTGATAATGAGAGCATTGCATAAATATCTAAATTTGTGTCAAAACATTGCATTCTCGTACGAGAGCATATAATGTTTGAACTTAGTTATTTATTTATTGTATCATGAATTGAACTTACTAAGGGGAAGCCCGAATACAAGCACAGTTTGTTTTCATCTTATTTGTCTCTTTATTTTCATATTTCTCAATTTCTTTGACCTAAATCGGTTTTCAACAGAGACCGAGGCTTCATCTACATTACCAATTTTTAAACATTTTCTGTCACAAAAGTGCAATTACATTTTTCACGCTTAATAGAATCTAAGCAGAAAATTAATCTTATACTCTTTGTAAAATCAACGTATTTCGTTTATTGTTACTATAACTGAACTTTCGATTACTTTAGTTGCAGAAAGAATCATCAACGATTTCTTTCACGGATCTTTGAGAGACAAATTTTAAAAGTCATATTTGAAAGCACGATTGTAAACATTTATTCGAAGTACCAGTGGTCTTTACAAGTGTTCGACTCGACGGCTACTTTTGAAGCACTTTACAAATCCACACACAGTTAAATTTTTATTCGCTTCAAAGACATCGTACCGCAGTTACTCGCGCGAACGGATCGTTGAAATTCGCGCCAAAAAGGGAGGAGCAGCGCGCGGTCTCGCACCTCCGTCGGTAAAACCGCTCCCGCCTCGATCGCGACCCCCGAGTTTTCCGTCTCCGTCACTTCTCGAACATTGCCCGGCCAATCGTTTATCGGGGACACGCTACTAATTTAGGAAGTGCATTCGCTGCGATCGAACGCACGAAGAACTTGAAAAAGAAAATATTGTCCTCCCACCTTCGCCCTCCCCCTCGCGCCCGCTCCATCGACAGCGAGTCTACGCTTATGTCATCATCGTCGCATATGCTTTGTCTTGCTCCTCTACGACGCTTCATCCCCCACGAAAAATTGTTCGACAAAAACTTGCGCAAGGGCGTGCGATGTTATCGTCATTCGACGATCTGTCGATTCATGCAGGGAGCAACGCAAGCTCGGTATGACATTGAAACATTTTTCAAGGTAAAGCACGTTGACTCGTTCGACTCACACTTCGGGTTCCCAGACCTCGACCTCGGTTTCCTCGACGTCGACGGTTTCCATAGGCTCGTCTGCCATTGTGCTCAGAAAAATTGTCACAGTTCCACTCTCGATGCAAGTCGGATTTCGCGATCAACGAACTCTCAGGCTTCGATCAACATTTAGATTGATCGCTCCTGCCGAGTCGAACGCGTATATGAACACAATAGAGGATTTTTGTCGTGGTAAAAAAAAAAAATCACAGTCACGCAGTATCGACGAAATTACGATATCCAAGTCAGAAACTAATGTTGGGCATACTCGAACGTTTCGGGCTGATTCTACCGTACGAGGACTGTACGATGCCTTTGTGGAAAAAAGAGTTTGGAAATTAAAGTAAGGGGTCAACGCGAGACCGCAGCGGACCGTCGACGGTCGAGGACTTCGTTATTTTCCCAACTAGGGACTAACGGATGCGGGCTTGGAAGAGGAACAGTTATATCCGCGTTTAGTACATCGATCACGTGAAAGTCCGCCTGAAGATGGAGCTACGAGGTCAAAGAACGTTCTCGAGGCATGCCTTCGAAAACCTCATGGCGAATTCAAACGGCGTGTAGTTTAATTGCGGTTTCTTCGATGTTTGGGAGCGAAAAGAATACATGGGTTGTATAAAAATTGAGATACTCGTTTACGGAAACAATGTTTTGGATGTAACGAGTCATCTCCCGAGCTGGGCAAAATACGAACAAATACATCCAGTGCAGAGTATCACAAATACTTCCAGTACAGAGTATCACGAGTACTTGAAGTATCAAGTACTTTTTGCACTTCAAGTATTTCTCAAGTTCTTTTTCCAAGTACTTTACGTAACTATGTTCGTAGCGTTAAGCATTATCAAGACTTAAAAAAAAACGGTGCGAAGGAATCTGCACATGGCTTCCTCACTATAAAAAATTGCTAACTGAAATTTTCGTAATTCGTCGTTTTGATGCCATTTTTAATCTATTCTCTATAACTGTTTTTTTAATTTAAAAAAATGAATTGAATATAAAAAATGTTATTGAAAATAACGAAAAAGGTTCCTTCTCGTCTTTTTTTAAATGGAATAAAAAAAAATTCTCGTTAAACGTATACTTATCGAAAAGTTTACTCACATAATCATATATTAATAGAAACAGGCTTATTCATCGAGCATCCGTAATGCGAGCCCGTACTCAAAAAGTACTTGACCTGAAAACAGTACTTGAAGTACTGGAAAGTACTTTTGTAATTCAAGTTCGTAATTGAAGCACCAAACAAGAAAATGGCACTTCAAGTATTGCCAAGCTCTGGTTAGCACCAATGAAAAGGAAATAAGCCACTATGCAACCAAATTTCATATATAATTAAAGATAATTACAACAAAATTAATTAGAAATATCATTATGAGCACAAATTTCTTGATCTTCAATTTGTCTTTATTCATAAAAAAATTATCAATCTTCATTATATTTAGTAAACATCCGAGTACAATAATAAGTTTTAAAAAGTCTCTGCACTATTCCGTCCATCTGTGGCAACAGTGTTGATTTGTACAGACATAGTACAGTCCCATTTCCTCCTCAGCTCGTCTGGTTTGCGCTTGGAAGAAAACAGCTTCTCTGTGATTGCATTTCGGACAAGGATGATCCTCAGTTCTGGGCAACGTCGGATCCGATATAACATCGGCGACGATGTGTGTCAATTCACTGTTGGAAAAAATCAAAAATTAAATCGCCCGATTATTTGTCCGTTCGTCCAATACTACACCTTAAATTCATTGCTCTGGAAGAAAAACATAAAAACGTACTCAATTTCGTGCATAATTTTGTTGACGTAAATGCAGTTGCTATCGGCCAATTGTTTGAAGTCACAATTTCTGCACTGTGGAACAACAAAAATTACATAATCATTGAATCGAATATTGTTACCGAAGTAAGGCAAATGCTCCTATTCGTGGCAGTGCTCCTATTAGTGGCAGGTTTATTACGTTATGGGTAATAGTAATTTTTATCGACGTGCCAAACGCAGTTTTTAATACGCAAAATGTTTATCATGAATTCTTCACTTAGATTACTATTTAACTTATATTATTACTATCTCGATAAAAACGCGGCATACTTTTTTATTGACGAAATTGTGAATTTACGCACGGAAGGTGGCTACAAATATCTACATCTGTGGCCACTAATAGGAACAAAGACATATATTCATCCTTTTATGGATATTGTGTATTTTCAAAAAAATATTATTGTACATATCAGGGGTTTTTGATTGGCCAATGAATTACTCATGTGGATGGAATCTATTTCAATGGCCACCAATGGGTACAACTCTGTATCAAGGTTGCCACTGATAGGATCAGCGACATTTATCGCACGCTTCTGTTCATTTCCTTTGAATGACAATAAATAATTGGTCACATTTGGGAGTTTTTAGTTAGCCAATGAACGAAACTTCCTGATGAATACCCATGGTTGTATAAATACCCATGATTTTATAAATACCCATGATTGTGTACATACCCATGGTTGTATAAATACCAATGGTTGTATAAATACCCATGCTTGTATAAATACCTACGATTGTATAAATACCCATGCTTGTATAAATACCCATGATTGTATAAATACCCATGATTGTATAAATATCCATAATTGTATAAATACCCATGATCGTATAAATACCCATGGTTGTATAAATACCCCCGGTTGTGTAAATATTTAGTGCTCTTTGCGACACAATTCTTAAGCGGCCACTAACAGGTGCATTTACCTTAGCTTGTAGATAACATTATGGCCGTCATAAGTCAAGTATCGGAGAACTTTTTCGTAACATCTAAAAAATTGCTTGGATAGTTTATCCAACGACGGTAATAATATTATATCAATGAAAACTGTTTATTTGGAGGTTATAGTTCACTTACCGCGTACATCAGCACTTTGTTTTCTTTATCCTCCTTCGGGTACAACATATTGTTGCACTCCTGACAGAAGAGTATTCCCACGAAACCCGGACCGTCGCTGTGCGAATCGTAACCTGCCGTTTTAGCCATTTCTTTCTCTTAAAAATATTTATTCTCGGTGTTCGACGCTTGCGATGCAAAGTTGTGTTATTTTGTTACACGACACTGCGCGACATAACGACAACGGGATGCTCCGACGACCCGTGACTGAGTGCGCCCCTGGCGGTCGTAGCAGTAACCACGAAAGAAACCTCCGCCGGAACGTTGACCATCGGTAGGACAGTGAACTCACTCTTCGCCAGTCTAGGCTACTAGGCGAATCATAGTTGTTTCATAATAATAAATAAGTATACAATGCACTCTCCCAGGAGCTGTGAATGAAATTAACAAAGTTAAGTTTTTAATAATATTTCATTGTAAAAACCAATTATTTATGAAGAAGAACTCCCGACGTATCAATTTAAAGAGGATTTAATTTCTTCGACTCAGGAAAACCCTGACAAAAGGCACCTCCATATCTGCCATACCTATCGAGTGTTGGCCGGCACGGTTTCACCCAGTGGCCAGGTGCGGCGCTTCCTGTTTGTACGCGAGCGCCCCATCAAATTGTAAGAAGAAGTTTGCCATCGGTAAGCGATTGTAAGTACAACGGCACAATGGCAAGTAAAATAAAAGCCGTTCTGATAGATTTGAGTGGCACGCTTCATATCGACAATACAGTGATTCCGGGTGCCGTGGAAGCTCTAAGCAGGTATCCGATTATCGTACACAGCATTATCCCGGCTCCGAAGTGTCGACCTTCGCGAGCCGGGAAGTCAGCTGGCTCTAAACGCGCATCTCCCTTAATCGCGAGGTAACTTTTTAAATCACGGCGCGTTCGTTGTTTCGAAGGCTTCGAAAGACAAATGCAACGGTGAAATTCGTGACGAACACGACTAAGGAATCGAAGAAGCTTCTACACGATCGTTTGACCAGCCTGGGCTTCGACATAAAGAAAGAAGAGATATTCAGCTCTCTCGCTGCCGCTAGAGAGTTGATAGTCAACCGGAAGTTGAACCCGTTTCTTCTCGTCGACGAAGCCGCCATCGAGGACTTCGAAGATTTGAGGAGAGCCGGAGAAGAAGCCAACGCTGTGGTCGTAGGCCTCGCTCCCGATAAATTTTGCTATGACGTATTGAATCAAGCTTTCAGGTTATAAAAGAAAATTATAATATATGTATTATTATTATTATTATTATTATTATATAATAGTACTAGCCCTGCTGGTGGCTCGCGCGGTCGTATGAAGTGTTTCCAAAAGACTTAAAATAATCAGGACCTGTGCAGAAAATCCCCTCCGCCCCTGCCGCTTTATCCATAAAGTGTAGAATAATAAGGGTTTAAATCCACTTAAACCCTTATTAATCTAAGTCCCTTTAGAAGACTTATTATTAGAAGATTATGACCTTGCAATTCTAAGCCCCACTTGAGGTGCACTTGAGGGACTTAAGTTTATTGGGGGAGACTTAATTAAGCTCTTATTCTAAGTCTCTTAAGTCCATTAAGTGGGGCTTGGAATTGTAAGGGCTGAAGTACCCCTTTTTTGTTGACTTATGCCCTTATTGTTTCAAGTCAATTGAAGGTACTTAAAATCATAATGGCATTAGTCCTTTAAGGGGGCTGAGAATACTAAGTATTTAAGTCCCTCTATTCTTGATACGGTGGCGACACTTTTATATACTATGGAGAGATTTTATATATAAATAAAATAATAATAATGTTTCGTTGATCGGATATCCGGCACGGTTGATTATTTTGTTTTCATCACGAATTCACTTTGCAGATTGCTGATGAAAGGCGCGTCTCTTGTAGCAATACACGAGGGGCGATATTACAAACGTCCGGATGGCCTGGCTCTCGGACCCGGGGCTTTTGTAAGAGGCCTCGAGTACTCCGCGGGTGTAAAAGCCGAGGTCGTTGGCAAACCGACGAAGGAATTTTTCGCGGCCGCTCTGAACGGCATCGATCCAAAGGAAGCGATCATGATCGGCGACGTTAGTTAATCAAACGTCGATAAACCGAGACGATGTGCGACTCCCATTAACTCCTCGGTCGGTAACAAAAACTGCAATCCAAAATTCTCTAAGACGGTTCATTTCTATGGAAAAATACGAGAACTGTAAACTGTGTACAATAATTCTGCAGTTCATTATTCTCGTGATCTTCCCAAGAAAAGAGACTTTGGAGATTTTTGGGTTGCGAAATTGCAACCATTTTTTTCGCACTCATAACGGTTACACTTCACTTTAAGGCGAAGTGCAACTCCTCGGTCGGTAACAAAAACTGCAATCAAAAATTCTCTAAGACGGTTAATTTATGTCGGTTAATTAACTATGGAGTCCGAGAAAGATAGCATCAGTGGCGCTCACGGCGAAGCGAGAGAGACACACTCGGAAAGGTGTTTCACATGCTCTTAAGGGGGAGTGAAACAGCTGTGCGCGCGAGAGAGATAGTTGCAATTTTTAAATTAAGTTTATTCAATGGTGCTAATTTTTTTTTAGAAAAAAATTAATTCGGGCCGGATGCGAAATTACCGTGTGCATCCGGATCGAATTTGCTTTTTTCTCAAAAAAAATTAGCACCCTTGAGAAAAATTCATTACAGTTTTCATTACCTACCCTGATATTTCACTTCCCCTTAAGACCATACGAAACACCCTCCTATCCGTCCGTTCCGGACTCAGTCGGTATCAAAAACTGGAATCAACTTTTCTCCCGAGTGATCGCATGTACGGTAAAAAGAAAAGTTTCGCTCAAAGCGGGTATCATCGTAGCTTTCGATGACACTTTTTTTTTTTACCGTACATGTCAGAATCCGTGAGAAAAGTCGATTACAGTTTTTAATACCGACCGCGGTACTGCACATGCTCAACCATTGTCTTGCAGGATGTTCGAGACGACGTGGGTGGCGCCCAAGCGGCTGGACTCAGAGGGATTCTCGTGCAGACTGGAAAGTTTAGATCAGGCGACGAGGCGACGATAACGCCACCGCCGTACAAAATTTGCCCGTCGTTCGTCGAAGCCGTCGACGCTATAATCGACGAAATGTAAAACCAACTTGAATCGCCCCTAGTGTGGTGCTACGGGTCCACTCAAAAAGTCAAAAGAAGAAGAAGTAAAACCAACTTAGGTCACGCACGGAGTTAAACGAGAAATGACAAGGTTTTCGTTGTTGTAATCTCGTATTACGTATTAAATTATATGTTTTTATTTAAATAGTAATGATTCAAATGTTACTTCACACATTCCTAGGTCGTGTCGTGACATTAGTACAGCGCATCATCATTGTTATTATTACTGTTATTTATTACAAATGAAAAGTGGCAAATAACGTTTTTATTTTTTAATTTTTTTTTTTTCCCACAATGACTCAACGATGTTCGACGTTACGCATCTCAATCGAGTTACTCTCTCAATCCGAAGGTTTTTAAATAAAAAAATCTATTGGACACTTGCCGAAGCTATTTAGGCAAGGTCTGTAAGGGTGGTGGATTTTTTTTTTTTATAATCTTTCGAGTCTGGTTACTTCTGGTGAGTCTGAGATAGAGCAATATATCTTCTGGATCTAAAAATATTCCAATTTTTTTTTTTGTTTTTCTTTCGACAATTATAGCGATACAATTATACAATTATTATCGGATGCGACGTGAAACGTGTAACTCTTTGTCAATGCTATTTTCATATTTTTTTGTAAGAATCGATTCTCGGGAAGTCTGACTAGATTGGTCTGTTTATCATTGTTATTATAGTCGCCAACGTGATTCGTCGATGTACATTCGCGACGTTAGTCGACAGAACAAGAGACGAACGAAAGTTATCGTTATTCGAAAGGACGACAAACGAGCGAACATAATAATTTTACGAGAAAGTTTTATTTTCGCAAACGAAAGTTTCTTGGGTTGGGTACTGTGATTTGCATATAAAATTTGGCACCTTTCCGATGATCCTTTAATGGATTTAGAAGATCTACGAACTAATCGCTGGGACGGTAAAGAAATTTTTTTTAGTTCTTTTTTTTGTGTTTTTTTTTTTTTACGGAAACAACGAAACAGATGCGCAATCGGTGAAACTGCATTCGAGTTAATGTTTATCTTCTTTTTTTCCACACCTGCGATGAAACACAGGCAAATATAGATCCATTGCTTTCTAGCTATTGATGAATCGCAAAAAATTCTTTTCGTATGTGCATTTTGATTTTCATCTTTTCCTTTTTTTTCTATCAACGATAAATAGCCGTACGAACGTATCTATCGAATAAGTGAGTTCAAATTTTCCTTTTTTTTTTCGTGCGTTAGGTTGTCCGCGACCTAATCTTGCGTACGCAACACTGCGGTTACATCAAAGTAAAAATAATTCAAACTTAACTAGCAATAAATATGATTACTTTTGGTGGCTATTCCCTCTTCGTCTGGGTTTTTTCGTATCTTTTTTTTTTTCTGTGATTCTACCAATTTCCAGTGAGTTCGAAACAATGTTCTACACGCGAAAATTTTGACGATGAGTCGCGTAATACTAAAGAAACAGAGATGCAGTTTTTTTTTTTTAGAATAGTGAAAACGAAGTTTTTCTATATGCCACAATTTGTCCGAGCCGACAGTTAATTACTCGAATATTCGTTTGCTCTGTTCGGAATAACAACGAATCGGATGCTCTTTTACTTTTAACTCTTAGGCCAACGACGTTCGATATTGTATTTACAATGCTATACGAATTAAACGAGAGATGTCGGGACTGGAAGGGTCGTTCTTTGGTTCCCTCGAAGGACTTTGTTATTATAATCAGACGAGCGCGTTATTGATTCTTTGTCAATTGGAAGATAAATAATGGGGGGAGGGGGGAATCCAGTGATTGCAAATCACTCGACAATCTATAGCATCGAAAATGGTAGCAGGAAACCATCGATCTTACGGAGTTTCCATGGCCTTTTTCGTCTTCTCAGATAAACCTCGTGGCACATCGAAAAAAAAAAAAATGAAAGCTTTTTTCATAACGAAATAATATTCTCGCAAGCATCTCATGTTTTTTTTTTTTTTCTCGAAAAATCGTAGTTATTCGCTGTTCGTTAAAGATACATCGAATAGTTAAACCCTAGAGTTTGGATACACCGGGCATCCACCGGGTCACATCATCCCCTCCGTCACGATAGCCTGGCGAAATATTCCATGAAAAATAAATGAATATCTCGTGCGCTTCGACGCCGCGGTCATCGGAATTCACAAGGTCTGAACGAGCTTGTCGTTGAAGTCGGCACCGTTCAGGCGCGACTATCGTAAACTCATCATCCTGTTATAATTTCTTCTTTTTTTTTGGCAACTTTTCGGCGCACCAGACTCCCCTCCCTAATCCTCCCACAGTCCACAGTCGATTAATTCTACTCTCATGTGTGCGAGGGCGGATCGCTACTTGGCCACGCCACAGAACCAGGCCCACTTCAAAGAGCCGTGATTTGTCAGTCGGGATCCTAACTATTTGACGGGCCGGTAGTGAAGTGTCAGATCCGCCGAGTTTTTCCAAATAAAGTGTCTGACCTGCAAGGCAGAGTTTAACAAAATAAGTATATAGCATTTTTTTTTAAGGATGCATTGCTCATACATTCCCAACCAAAAGTTTGATTCGATCAAAATTTCGGTATTTCGCGATTTGCCAAGAATCTAAAAAAAAAAATCAGCCGTATCAATGATGTCAAGAACTGTCATTTTGCATAATAATAATGTCAAAAAGTTTTTAACAAATTATTTAAAAAATACATTGTTTGAATAAAATCAGGTTTTTTATTGTCTCATTTTAAACGAATTCCTTGGATTTTTAGAATTCATATTTTGTTAATAACTTTTTGACACTATTATGATGTAAAATGAATGTACTTGGCACCTTTAATACAGTTGCTTTTTTCCGGATTTTTATACCAATAGGAACCATTCAAATTCTCACTGAATCTCACTTTTGGATGGGAATGTACGCATGAAGGCTCCTTAAACTCGGAATTCCAAGTACTATGGTTGTACTTGCCGTTCTCAAATCCATCGAAGGATCCAACAGCTGATCGTTGCAAAGTAATTCGACTTTTTCTTCGGCCAGCGAAGAATTATCGGCGTTCGAGTCCGTGTTGGTGCGATCGCCGGCCGGCGAGCCTCCCGAGACTGTGTTTCCACCTCCGCCAGCTACCGAGCCGGAGTCGCTGCCCGCTCCCAAAACTTTATCGTACACGTGTTCGGCTACTTTTCGCATTTGAATGAAATCGTTCGCGATTAGACGATCCCTGAAAAAATAAAATGAAGTGATTAGATTAGAAATTTACGGCTCACGAGACGTGGCTTATTTGTCAAGCTTCGTAATTATGTCGGCTTACTTCTTCAAACTTTTGAAGCCCGAACTGGAATGCGGCAGAAGGTAGAATGGCATTCTTATGAATTTAGGCAGATTTTTGTGAACTACGATATCGACGACCCAAGACGGCACGGTTTCCTTCAGCAGGACGCCCTCGGTTTCGCCCGCCGCGTCGCGAACCAATAACCTGTATAAGGTTCTTCCGCCGACTTCGCTGTAAATTGTTAAATAACTCACAGTCAGTTATGAAATAGTACTTTTTATAACCGTACTAGTATCACATAAGATTTTTTGTAATGAAAGTTGGAAAAATGCTACTTCCGTGCCTGCTGATTGTGGTGCTATACATTCAGCGTGCGTAAAGAACGAAGAGCGTGCGTAAAGTACGAAAAGCATGCGTAAAGTACGAGAAATGTGCGTAAAGTAAGAGAAGCATGCATAAAGTACGCTAAGCGCGCGTAAAGTACCAGAAGCGTGCGAAAAGTAAAACCGGCTCGATGTGCGCATGCGCCCCGTCATTACTATACTCATTGCTGTACAGCGCAACTTTCGGCAGGCACGAGAATCAGACCTTATTGTGCATGCTTAACAGAAAGAGTACGAACGCAATCGGAACATTACCTAAAGATAACTGGAGTGTGACCGGGCACCGAGAAATATGGATTGCCTCCCCTGGCTTGGCCACTGCCGTCGTCCCCATTCCCGTCGTTCTCATCATCCGCCGGTAACGGCCTCGACCAATGTTCGAGCAACGCTTGGAGAAGGAGATTCCCATAATTGACTGTAACACGTGCCAAAATGATAATCCCGACCTCTTCGATTGCAATCTGCGATAATCTTTTTTTTTTCTCAAACGTGTGCCGACCTTTTTGATCGACCGAGTCGTTGTCCGCCAGGCCCGTGTCCTTCGCGGACACCCACGCCGAGAAACAATCGTTCTCGTCCTGTCCCAAGTGAATTGTCAGCATCTACGAGTTAAGAATTTTATTATAAATATCCTCTAGAAAAAGGTGTGCACTGATAAAAAAAATGCAAGTGAATCATCTAAAGATTCGTGCTGGGTCGTTGAAACAAACATTGTGTTCGCGGAACAAAATATTTCAATGCCTCAAAAATAGTTGGGTGAAATCATTTTTAAAAAAATTTTTGAGCTAACCATTCTTTTAGCTGTGCCAACAAAATATTTATTCGAACGTCCCCGCCCGAATCTTTAACTGATTCAACCGTATTTTTTTTATCGGTGTAGCTCTTCAACGATAAAACGAAACAATGCGAACGCACCCCGGTCTTGAGATCGACGTTGAACCAATTCGGTACGAAAACCATTTTGCTACGTTTCTTGATTTCTTGCTCAAAGTCAACCCGTCCGAGATCCTCGACTTTGCAGGCTTTGAGAACGTCGTAAAGCGCAACGTTCTCCTCGGTGTCCTTGGTCAACACGTGCCGCCTGTCGTTTAGAATGTGATACAGTCTGATCGCCGGACCTCCCTGTATCCTCTGAGCTGGCTCCGTGTTACGCGGCACCATCGCGCCGTCTCCGCTGCTCGCGCTGTCCACGCAGTAGTCGCCTCCGCATTGCCAGTCCTTCTGACTTATAGCCTGCAGAAAAGTTCGATTTTTCGTTGCTCAAAGTCCATCGTAATTCATGGTGGCCGTTTTTTCTCCGGAAAAAAATTCCCCGACTTTTCCCTGACCAATGACAAATTTTTCCTGACCAAACTTCTAACGAATTCTATTTTTTTAAATTAACGACGCGAGTGAAAATGCCTAATTATTGTATTAATGTTTAATTCTGTTTCTTTTTTTTTCAAAATGTTCTCAATTTTTTTTTTCAAGGATCCCTTTTATGTACTTTTTATTTATTTATAGAAGCTTCGCCGGCAATTTACTTTTTCCCTCAACAATTTTGAAATTTCCTGACCTTTCCCTGATTTAGTTTTTTTCCCTGACATTTCCCGGTTTTCCCTAACCGCGGCCAATAATGTCTTTTCGTCGGAGAAGACAAAATGCAACGTCTGCGCGTTCTTTACCCAATTGTTTATGGTGGATTCGCTGGTCGCTACCCAAATGCTGGACTGGTCGGGAGTCATCGTCATTTTCAATATCGGCGCCGACTCCTCGCAGATGACTGTGTAACGATCGGGATTTCTCAACTCAGTCATTATTACTCTCTTGTCCCTGCCTCCGGATATGACGTGACTGAAAGTGTCCGTCGCCTGAAAACGAAGAGTCGAAAGTTACCAAAACGAACTCGGTAGTGTCGATTTTTATGCAAAAGTATAGAAAGAAAAAGTGTATGATTTACCAACAAGGCCCAAACGCCTTCGGTGTGTATCCGGAAAGTTTGTATGCACAGTTGCTGCGAGAGGGACCAGAGCTTGATTGTACCGTCGGAACTGGCCGACAAACATTGGCTGCCGTCTCTGTTGAGCACGAGTGCTTTTATGTTGTCCGCGTGTCCACGAAGCTTCATCAATTTTCCGCATGTCCTTGGATCCCACACGCGCAATACCTTCTCCGTACTTCCGCTGACTATTATCGTTCCCGGTGGATTCATCGCTAAGCTGTATATCGAATCCTTGTTTCCGGTCAGGGACGAGGCTGCGAGAGTCAAACAAAACATCTGTGACAATATCGATTCGAACGACAATTAAGGAGGCGTGAAACCGCGCCCCCGACCGACACGGGCTCGGGCGGTAAGAAAAACTGGGTGACGAAGAAGTTTGAGGAAAAAAAATATAAGTCTTGAAAAACAAAAAAAAAATTATTGAAATTCACGTTACCGACGGTGGTAAGTGATAAAAATTGTAATAAACTTTTTTTTTCACGGGTATTTACGGTCGAAAAATGACTTTCGATGTTCTTTCGACCGTCGACGCCTCAAAGTTGACTAGTCTGTCGTAAGGACCGAGGTTGGGTTCGGCGGCGAGAAAGGTGTTTCCCGTAGGCTTAAGGGGTTCCTGGACCTTCCTGTTTTACCGACGGAGCGAGTCGATTTCGTAGAATCGACTTAACATGATTAATTTGCTATTCCTATACTTCAAATTTTACAGGACTGTAATATTAGCCATAAACGCTTCGGAGTGCACTTAAATTTCGGTTGAAAATGTCAAAGAAGTGAAGAAAATCGAGTATTACAGATTGTCGCGAAAAGCAATATGGCCACCGAAAAATTTCAACAGCAACTTTTTTGAAGGATTTAAAATATTCTGGAACTCACGTACGTAAAACGAGAGTGCACGCCGATTATGTGAAATTCCTCGAATACTTCAAAATCGTCACAGTCTATTACACAAAATAAATGCATGTAAAGTGTATTCTATGTTTAAGTTTACTGTTCGCTTGTGACAAGTGATCGGAGCCGATAAAAACGGCACGAATGTCGTGCAGGGTACGATGTGGAGCCACCGGTGCGTCAATCGTGACAATAAGTTCATGCTTTTCCGCGAACTGTAACAGGGTTAACCAGCCAACGAATGGACAGTGCCAGTGAATGGACAATTACCGCAAGAGCACGTGCATAAAAAAAAATTCCATTCACTGGCTTTTTCGTCTGCTTAACTGTCCATTCACTGGCCGGTCCGCCCCATTCAATTTTTCTTAATTCCCTGTACGTTTTTAATGAAAATTCGACTGCACGCCGAAGCCTTTATGTCAATATTATAGTCCTGCACTATTTAAAGCATATGCGTAGAATATTAATAATTCTAAATTGAAACTAATAAATCGGCCAGTTCGGTCGGTAAAAAAACGGTAAGTAAAGTTTTAAAAACGGGTCCAGCAGCCCCTGAACGCGTCTATTCCCGACGAGAATAATTCCTCTCACTCGTTACTGTGTTGTTGCTGGCCGTGAGAGCAGTCAGAGTGTTGATGTCCCACAGGAAAATAGCTCTGTCCAGGCCGGCGCTGGCCACTTGCTCTCTGTCCTTTCCGTAGGCCAACGCCTTGACGTAGTCTTGATGAGTTCTCAAGGTGGACATGCAGAATCCTTTGTGGGCGTTCCATACCTTCACCGTGGTGTCCGAACTCGCGGATATAACTGCAAAAACAGAGAATCAAGAAATTTAACGTCAAGAACAAAAAAAAATCGGTAAAAAAAATAATCGATTTTCTTTTCATCTTCTCACTGACCATTCTTTCCACCGCAGCACAATACAATGTCGTTGACCCAGTCCGTGTGGTGCTCCATGGACTGGATGTAAGGCTCCTTCATATTTTTGCAGTTCCATATCCTTATTATACTGTCTCTGCCTGCGGAGTAGAGCCTGTGCAGAGCAGGGTCGTATTGCAGAGAATTCACTCCGGCTCTGTGTCTTCTCTCCACTTCGTCTCTTATGACCATCGACACCTTTGAGATAAAAAAAAAAAAAAAAAACAACAGAAAGAAACAAAAAGCATTAGTGACTTTTATGATAAAGTACGGGGCATTCAAGAATGCAAATCTGCTTGGCTGTGCATTCTTTTGTTGTCCACTAGTAGGTTCTTTTAAGGTAGGTGCTAGTAGGGGTTCTTTTAAAATTGCCAAGGATACATCCAATTCTTTCCAAGGAAAACACTGTAAAAAATGTCTGCATGAAAATTAATGTACCGGCATTGGAAGCTTTTATGCACAAACTGGTATATTAAATTAAATGTATAAATCTTATGTAAAATGAATGTACGGTAAAAAAAAAAGATAAAAAAAGTGGTATCTTCAATCAAAGTTCTTTAATACTTTCTGTAATTAAGTCAATAATACTCAAAGTATAAAAAAAATATGTTTGAAAGTACTGTAATTTTACGTAATATTTGTACATTAGATTTAATATACTGGTTTATGCGTAAAAGCTTTCAATACCGGTACATTAAATTTACCATTTTTTTTTTTTACAGTGTACATTTAGTCTGTTTTGATAAAAAAAATGGACTAAATGTATCTTACAGACTAAATGTATGCTTATCAGGGCAGATTCGGGTCAAAAGTAAGCCAGAATATGAGAACGCGTATATCTGCTGCACATTTAAAAAAAAATGTGCAAATTCAATGTACCAGAGTGAAAGTTTTTATGCAATAACTGCTCCATTAAATTCAATGTACAACCGTGATGAAAAATTGATATACTTGTTCATCGAAATTAAAGTAAGATATTAAATATAGAGTATTCTCAATCTTTTTAATACACTACATGTTAACTTTTCATTGCAATTGTACATGAAATTTAATGCACGAGTTCTTTTCATAAAAACTTCGTGAATCGCTTTCACCTAAATTTTTTTTGCAGTGCATATACATGCGCATACATCTGAAATATTTCTGGATTTATGCGAACAGTGCAGAACTGCGAACACACCCGTAGAGTGTAAAAAAAAAATTGTCTCGGAGACTACAGAGAACTATATTCTCGCGATGCCGAGTACGAGCTCTTCGTCGATTGTTGCCTATTTTCGTTGAAAATATGAACAAAAAAAAAGCACAATAATCGTCGAGCTAGATAAAATCTTCGGCGATAATTTGCAGGGAACGTTCGTTCCCGAGCCAACGATGAACGATTCGAAAGGTAGAACATGAAACGTAAGATTCAGGGGGTATTCGACGTCGACTAATCGTTTGTAACAAATCGTTTTTTTTTTTTTTTTTCTCCCAACAGATCGACGAACTATCGACGTACCTGAACTTTCTTCCGAGCATTTTGCCCACCTGTCTTGTGAGCTGCCATTATCGCCGTAGTTGTGTTTTGTAGGTTTGGAGATGTGTTTTTTTCTCTCTTTTTTTTTTTTTTAATCCCCAACGAAAATATGTGCGCGAGGGCGACGCGCTTTTTTTCACGTATAAAACGCGTGTGTGCTGCGTCCGAGGTGCCTCATCACCGGTTCAAAACCGAGCGATCGCCTCCCGATCCTTCAGCGACGTTAATTCTATCATACCGGGAGGAGGCATTTAACGTTTGCAACGAGGAATAAACCGATTAACTTTGTGATTCTTGTACGCGAGAACGAGTGCGCATGTGTTTGTGCGCGTGTGTGCGTGTGTGTGTCGGCACTCGCGAAGGATTCTTGACGTTCTCGGCGATGTGTATCAAATGTGTGTTTAATTGCGGTGCAGCGGAAGCAGCGCGGACGAAGCGCACCACGAGGGGTGGGCAAGAAAAGCGACTGGGCCGGTGCAGCAGGGAGCTTTCTGCAGTGACTGTCGGTAACGCAGATCCCTGAATCGCCGTCCGACCAAAACCGAAGTCTCACATCCTCCGAGCTGCCGGCAGCTAGCAGCTGAACTGAAACACGCCCGGTGTGCAAAGTAAACTCGGTGCACCAGTCGGTCTGTCGAATTTTTCGGCTGTCATTTGATACACTGCACCTCGCTCCGGTAACTCGCGAACGACAAAATTAATATCTCGCCACTATAATGAACAAACGGAAAAGAAAAGTGCAAGAAAGTTCCTTAACGAAATATTCTCTACTTCTCTCGACACTATGATAAATTCGAAGCGGCGCGAAACGTGCGTAAAGTGGGTTTGTCTACGAGAGTCGGAAATCATGCGGTCCGAACTGCAGTCGCGACAAACGATGAAAACCCGTGTAACGTGAGATAGTGGGACGGCAATTTTTCACGAATAATCACGTCGGTTAAATGGAGGCAGAGGAGATCGTGAGGACCGTTTTTGGACGCGGGTCCATCGCGACATCGAACTATTCACCGGCGAAGCCGAAAACCTACAGCACGCACGCGAGGTATGAACTGCATGCGTTTTACTTTTTGCACGTCGAACGGCTCTTCGTTTCTTCGTCTTCGTGGATCGTATTTGTATTTGTTCATCAGAGGCGTTAGCCCTCGCACGCGAGGTACGGACGATGCGTTTTTTTGCCCGCACGTCGAACGGCAGTTCAATGTATTTGGGAGCCTTGAGTGCAGTTCCGCTTCGGCAAAAATCCAGAAATATTTTAGATATATCCGCGTGTGTAAGCAACTGAAATAAGCGTTTTTATATTTCAGTCTATTCTCAGTTCACGGTTTACTTTTGACATAAATCTGCACTGACAAGCATTTTTTTTGTTATCAAAACTTACAAAATGTATCCCATGGAAAGAATCGGGTGTTCCATGGGCAGTAAAAAAAACCCACTAGCAATGGAGACTCCATAAATAAAAGAATGCATAGTTGAGCGGATCTGCATTCAGGAATGCAACTCTTACTTTCAGTGGAACGTATTTCTGTTCGTTTATTACAGGAATTACATTAACAATTGGCACGATTTTCATAAGGTTTTACACTCTCCAGGACACTGCACAGCTTGAGCCAAGCGGAAGATTACGTCAGAGCAGCCTTGGGGGAGATCGAACAGGGACAGATTCAGGAGGACGATCGTCCCGGAAGAATAGGACCGAAGATAGTGAGATTCGACGTCAGCACTCATCATGGCCTGTTCATCGTCTCGCCGGATAGACTCAGCGTCAATTCTCAGAGCAACTTCAGTACCATGCGAGCCAATGCCGCGTTGTACAGCGGCAAATGGATGTACGAAGTGCAATTGGGCTCGAAGGGGGTCATGCAGATAGGCTGGGGCACGGCGGCTTGCAAATTCAGTCAAGAGTCCGGAGTGGGTCAGTTTGAGACTTTTTCCTTTTATATATCATTGCATAATAGAAAAAAAAAAATGTATTGTACATTATTGTAATATAAATTATCTTGTAATTATATATTTTTATAATATATGTATATACTAATAGGTTGCCGTAGCTTAATGGAATTAGGTTCGTGAGTTTACCTGCTTGTTAAACTCACATAGTGAATAGTAACAAAATAGTACAATAGGGAAATATTTGTCAGGGTCTGGTAAGGGGGTTTCCTCAAGAAAAATACGTCACCGATTTGAAAATCTGAAGTCGTCGACCTGAAGTGACGTCATACCGGTAGTACGTCACTTCCTGTTTGAAAATCTCAACTTTTCGGCCGGAAGTGACGTCACGCCGGAAATACGTCAGTTCCGCCCGAAAATATCAACTTATCGACCAGCAGTGACGTCATACCGGAAATACGCCACTTCTTGCTGGAAAATCTCAACTTGTCGACAGAAAGTGACGTACCGGAAGTGCGTCGCTTCCGGTTTGAAGATCTCAAATTTTTCACAGGAAGTCACGTAATACCAGAAATACGATACCGATTTTTTCGACCGGAAGTGACGTATTTCCGTTATGACGTCGCTTCTGATCGAGACACGAGATGTTCAAACCGGAAGTGACGTATTTCCGGTATAACGTTACTTCCTGTCGAAAAATCAGATGTTCAAAAATAGCAGTCATTCATCTTATTTTTCAATTGATCTAAAAAAATAAATATTAATAACGTTAACGATAAAAATGATTTTATTTTCGCAGGCGACACCCCGACCTCGTACGCCTACGATGGGAATCGCGTGAGAAAGTGGAACGTCACGACGCACAAGTACGGAGATCCGTGGCTCTCGGGCGACGTGATAGGCTGCGCTTTGGACATGGACGCGTGCACGATGTCTTTCTACAGAAACGGAAGACCGCTGGGCGTAGCATTCGACAACATAACGAGCGGCGCCGGTGCCGCTTACTATCCGACCGTCAGTCTGGGTTTCACCGAGAATCTCACAGCGAATTTCGGCTCGACGCCGCTGCGATATCCGGTCGAGGATTACCAGCCACTGCAGACACCGCCGGTCGATCAGCTCAACAGAGCCGCTCTGATCTTCGAGTGGTTCGCGAAGATAATACCGCTCGTGAAGATAAGCAGAGAGACGAGACGATCGAGCGAGACGGTCAACGCGGACGAGAAGTCGATGAGCACCGAGGCGTATCTCGCGTGCCTCAGCAGAGTCGTACTGAAGTATCTCGGACCTCTTCTCACGGTGCCGTACATAATCGAGGCGCTCTTCATACCGTTCATCCGGAAGCTCTGCGCGACCGCCGACGAGCGTTGGAAATTGTTGATATGCATGGATCTTATGTGGATGTTCCTCGAGGAATACGAGATCAAGGCTTGTCTGGAGAACAGCATCGTGTCTTTGCTATCGGCGTTCAGACACGTGTCTCTGATGCTCGCTTATCCCGACCAGTGCGACAATCTCGTACCGCTCATTAATCTCTGTCATCACACGCTGACGCGACAGCATCTACTTCAGTGCATACTGTTCGATCGCGTGCGTTTCGCGAATTTTCTTCACGTAAAGCCTCTGGACGAGCGGGGACTCGTCGAGGTCGTCGACAAGATTTGGTGGGAAACCGATCCTCTGGACGTCAGCGTCGAATGTTCGAAGGGCAGCTACATGGACTCTTGCGACGAAATCAAGAGCGCTATATTCGGTACGAGAAAATACGAGGCTGTTCCGCCTCTTAATCATTTCGTGGTCGTTGCGTACGAGTTGTTGCAATGACTGCGAGCTGTTAAAAAAAAAAAAAAGCACTTACGATGATCCTTTGACACGTAGAGCTGGAGTGCCTGCAGGTCCAACTGCTCATTCTTCTGCTGAACAACGACGACGGCACTTCGCGCACACCGTCGTCGAGGACTATCTTTCTCAGGAAGTTTCGAAGATTCGTTCAGGAAAATCTTGTATCGAGTCGGGTCGGTAAAATGAAAAGAAATTTGTTATTCTGTGTTAGAGAGACTTGGCGAGTTGACTGGCGACTGTGGCGACGGATTGTTAATTCTCGGTCGGAACTTTCAGACACCCTTGCCGATAACGGTCTGCTGCTTTCACCGACTTCTCGCGGCATTCAAGATCCTGTGGGCCAACGCTGGAGATCCGACGTTCATACCTTGCAGGTCCGATTCACTTCATAGTGAATACGATGTAATAATGTAATATAACTAGCGGTTATATTCATAGCATGCGGAAATTCATTCCGTACGGAATGGAATTTCAGAATTTCGAAATCCACTCCATGTGCTACGAAAATCGTAATTCTGAAATTATAGCATACCTAATAGAAATTAGAAATTTCTAAATCCAGCATAGCATATTTTTATGGCATATTCTATATGCTATAAAAACCGAAATTCCGAAGTTATAGTACATGGAGTGGAAATTCGATTCCATATGCTATTTAAAGCGAAATTTCGAAATCATAGCATATAGGATGGAATTTCGGAATCCATTCTATACGCTATGAAAACCGGCGGGTGGGTGTCGGCTTCTTCAAAAAGGGCGTCCTCCCCCAGCCACTTAGCTGGCGTGAGGGAGAGGGGGGGAGGGGGGCAAACATTCAGCCAACGAAAAATCCACTTTTTCCAAAATATATATATATGATAAAAGGTAAAAAAGGCATGGCCCATATATTTAAATAAATTTAAAAAAAATAATAATATTTAATATTATAGCTTTAGAAACTTCTGGGATTACAAACAACCAAAACCGTTGTCGTGGAAGTTATGATATTTAACTACCAGTCAAAATGCCTCCCAAACATCTCAAAAAATTCGTCCCTTTTTTTTCAGATCATTCTACGACTCGTCGATCAACTATTCCGGGATCGACAGACTGGGCGGAGTATTATCGCATCTGAACAAGACCTACAAGACCGACTTGATAAACAGCCTCGGCGCGGATCACGAGGTCATCGCCTCGATGGATCACCCTCAGGAGTCGACGAACACTTTCATGGGTGGTCCAGCGAGAATCAGCGAAATTCCAACGTTCGCGAGGCTCATAAGCATGAACTCTTCTGGTCCAGCCGTTCCGATGATGCTCGAGAGGCTCGGATATTCGCAGTACTCGCGCGAAGATCGTACACCGATGCGACTCGGCACCGCCGACGAGAATCTCTCGCTCCTCGAGCTTCTCGACGGTGTCGTTCTGTTCTATCACGCCGCGGCTAAGAAACAGATCGCCAAAGTCGCCGGTCTTCGAGACAGCATGTCCGAGTACGTCAGCGCGCTGTCGAACACGAAGGCCAGACTGGAGTCCATCAAGAGGTCCAAAGATCCGGAGGCCCAGAACATACAGAAAGAACTCCTCCGCACTATCGACGTCTTCAACACGAAACTCGCCGAGCAGGCGAGACACATGGCTTGGGTCAGAGCCGCGGTTTACTCGGAGGAGAAGCAGGCGCAGATCGCTTGGCTTCTCAGAGTCGTCACGTCGACGCTCAAAGCCGCCAGCCAGGAGGGCAATCTCTTCAGTTTCGTGCCCGACTTCTATCTCGAGGCGCTCTCCGACCTCTGCGTCGGCCTGCGCAGTCATCTTCATCCCACGGCGCCGGTCGAGAGAATTCCCGGCTACGAGAAGATGTTTCTCGAGGTCGCCCAATTTCTCTGCGACCATTTCTTGGACCCGCGTATCGTTCACGCGAACTCGAAGGACACGCTTATCCTCACCCTAGCCGGCTTCGTATCGAATCCGTTGACTCTCGAGGCTCTCGAGAGAGTGCCGAAAAAGTCTCGGGTCAACTTCGTTACCAATCTCCTGCGACCGTACGAGAATCGAGCCTGGGCGCAGTCCAATTGGGTCCTCGTGCGATTCTGGCAGGGGCACGGATTCGCCTTTCGATACGAGAAAAGTCCCCATCTCGCGAAGAAAGTCGGCCCCAAGATGCTGCAGCAAGATTCCATAACGCAGCCGATCAGTGAGTATTCGAATTGTCGTTAAGGATTTATCACACGTACATTTCCAGCCAAAAGTGAGATTCACCGAGAATTTGAACACTTCCTAATGGTATAAAAAATTTTTAAAAATGAACTGTATTAAAGGTGCCAAGAGGATTCATTTTGCATAATAATTAAATAGACTATACTATATCTCTTTTAGAAGGGTTATTCCCGTTAAATAAATTGATAATAATTATATAAAAAAGTTATTGACGAATCGCTAAAACAAATTGTTCGGTTTTAATTACGAAACGGTTTAGAGAAAAATGAACTGTATTAAAGGTGCCAAGAGGATTCATTTTGCATAATAATTAAAGAGACTATACTATATCTCTTTTAGAAGGGTTATTCCCGTTAAATAAATTAATAATAATTATATAAAAAAGTTATTAACGAATCGCTAAAACAAATTGTTCGGTTTTAATTACGAAACGGTTTAGAATTAATACGACTGATTTGTTTAAGATTTTTGGCGTATCGCGAAGTACAGACATTTTGATCGAAGTAAACTTTTGGTTTGGAATGTATGGGTGACGCATCCTGAATTCGAAAAGATAAAATAAAAAAAATTGAACGTACGTGTATTACGATTATTATTATTCACATTGAGATTCAGATTTATTATATTAAATTATATCGGACCGTAATTTCATCGCGTTGGTGCGTATTAGGCTCTTAGCGAGGACGTGGGTTTCAACACGAGTACGGTTGTGATATATAAATGGATAAATAAAATTCTAAATAAGAACAAGAAAAAATATATTAATGAAAAAAATATATAAATAAAAAATACAGATATAAAATAAAAATAAATTTTCCGTTCATCCATTGTTATTACCACTATATAAATATTTTATTTCTATTTCTAGAGCCCTGTCCGTCTACGATATATCAAGATCACGTGAAGGAAGTGTTAATGGGAAATCTTCAAGCGACGACACAGTTTATCAACTCCCTGCTCAATCAGCTGAACTGGGCTTTCTCCGAGTTCATCGGAATGGTCCAAGAGATACACAACGTATCCTCGAGGCCCGAGCGCGTTTTCATCGAGTCGCGACAGCTGAAAGTCTGCGCTACCTGCTTCGATCTCGCCGTGTCTCTCCTCCGCGTTATAGAGATGATCGCGACGATCGCGCCCAGTATTTTCAACGATCCGTCCCAGTCTTCCAGTGAAAATTTGTTGGTCAGACTTTGCCAGGTATTACGAAACAAATATAGGTTGTTGAAGGTTGTGTCCAATGAGACAGCTTTTCTTCTGCCCGCCCCGACTTTGGAACGGTCTAATTTAACGTAAGAAAAAAAATGATAAAGTCTCGATTCTGACTGAACGATCTATCGAATTCCACAGTTGCTCTGCCAGATACTTAATCGAGTGAGTTCCCAAACGAGCTCCTTCCAGCACGTAGTTCTGCTGGATATACCCGATCTGGAAACAGTCGATCACTTTCCGATACTGGCTGCTGTGATCGGCATTCTGCTGGCTCTTCTGCGAGACGAAATATCCGCCGAACCCGGTAAGTACACATTTTTTTTTTTTTTGCTTTAAATCAAAGTCACAAAAAACCTTTCGTAGTTCGTCGCTGATCATCGATATTCTTTTTTTAACGCAGCAACGGAGTCCGAAGGAGCGCCACGGGCGACGAGAACATTGCTGACTGAGCCGAGCTTTCAGATGAGCTCGCTCTACTTCGTCATCGGCGAGGGTACGACGAAGAAACCGAAGTTGAAGAATTTAAAGCTCTTCACCCTCTTGAACTGTGAGCGCGCGGTTTTTGTAACTTTGCCGTCGAATATTTTTCTTTTTTTTTTTTCTTTACTCTCAACGAAACATTTTTGTCGACAGATAAGCACGACGTCAGCGAGCAAGAGCTGGAGCAGGTACGCGAGATGATAAGTCACTTGGACGCGAGTCGGGCGCTGCTGCCGGAAACGCGATTGACCAGCGACGACGACAACACCTGCACGATATGCTACGCTTATCCGGTCGCGGTGACTTTCAAGCCGTGCAATCATCAGTCGTGTCGCGGCTGCATAGATCGTCACGTTCTCAACAGCAGGGAATGCTTCTTCTGCAAAACCATCATCACCGAGGTGCACGATCTCGAGGGCTCGCTACTTCACGATCTGACCGCGAATCCCGTCTCGCCGAGATCCACGAGCACGCCGTGAATCGTAAACCAGCGGCGCGGAAAAAAGGTATCAATGAATGTTCGTCGATACCGAAATTTAAAGATTAAAGACACATGCTTTTATTTATTGGGCGACGATCAAATAAAAAATAACTTATAGATTTCATCGATCAAGAGATAACGATATTCGATTCCATAAAAATGCAAAGTCACGCTTGTATAGGAATTTTAGTCTTTCCACATTTACATTTTTTTTTTTTTTTTATCTTCGCAATAGCCGAAGACATTCGCATAGAAATCAAAGGGTTTTTTTCGACTAGTCAGGAATGTGATCTAAAAAAATAAAAATCGTAAACACGATTCAAACGGAGTTTGCGATCGAGTTTGGCTTTGAATCCCGCGCCTATCATCACCGAGGTGCGCGATCCTGAGAGCTCGCTGCTTCACGCTCTAACTGCGAAATCCACGAGCACACCGTAAATCGTAAACGGAAAGCAGGTATCAATGAATGTTCGTCGATACTGAAATTCAACGATTAAAAATTATTATTAATCTTAACAGAATGGAATTGTTACACTTATAAAATCTGCATCTCGATAACTGAATTACAATTTTCTTTTTTTCTTATAAATTCTTGTAAATGCACGCTTTTATTTATTGAGTCCCGTGATTTTACAAAAAATAAAAAAGTATTCGATTTCATCAACAGATAACGATATTCGATTCCATAAAACGCAGAATCACGCTATATACACAGCTCAGTCTTTCCCTATTTTCATTTTTTTTTTTCGATCTCCGCAATAGCCGAAGATAATCGCATAGAAATCAAAAGGTTTTTTCGACTAGTCAGGAATGTGATTTGCAAAAAAAAAAAATCAAAAAAAAATCGTAAACTGGTATCAGTTTGAAATTCACCGATTAAAAATACACGCTTTCATTTATTGAGCAACGTGATAAAAAAAAATAACAAAATATTCGATTTCATCGACAAACAGATAACGATAATCGATTCCATAAAACGCAGAATCACGCTATATACACATCTCAGTCTTTCCACACTTAGGTTCATTTTCTTTCGATTCTCTTCGCAATGGCCGAAGATGCTCGCATAAAAATCAAAATATTTTTTCGACTAGTCAGGAATCTGATTTCCAAAAAAAAAAAAAAAAAAAAATTGTACATGCGATTCAAACGCACAGGCTTTGCCCGAGATTGGCTTTGAATCCCGTGACTAGAGGCGGCTCGGAGGGTTCTTTGAGGATGTCCCGGAGCGACTCGACGAAAACCACACCGCAAACGAAAGCGCCGAGGGCGGTGGTGAGGATCGCGGCGAAAACGAGAAACCGATCTTTGTTCAGGTGCAGAGCCGGATCCTTGAGGAGGGTGCATTGGAGCAGGCAAATTCCGGGAAACACGAAGATGAAAGCTGCCGAGAGGGTCCCCATCAGGTTTATGACCGGCCCGATGTCCGGAACGACGATGGCGATTACCAACGACATGAAGAACCATAGAACCGTCACGACGAATCTGACGATGGGAATGTTCTCAAGGTCGTTGCCGAAGAGGCCGAGCACGGAGTTTCGGCCGCAGAACATGACGATCGGATAAGTGACGAAATTCTTCACGGCCACGGCGACTATCGCGACCGTGAGGGTGGCGCTTGTGTCGGTGTATCCCTGAAGAATGTCCTCGGGAACTTTTCCCGTGCCGAAAGTCTTGTATCCAAAAATTCCAACCGCCGTGTAAGCGAGAAAACTTATCGCTATGCTGACGACAGAGCAGACGGTGAATTTCATTATGTTCCGGTCCTTCATGCAGGCGTAGGACGGTATTGCCGTCATGTGACTCTGTAAAAATCAATATTGCACAGGAAGACGTGGTGAAAATATTTCTCTGAATGGGTCAGAAAATTTCTCTGAATGGGTCAGAAAATTTCTCTGAATGGGTCAGAAAATTTCTCTGAATGTATCTGAAAATTTCTCTGAGAGTCGAAAATTTGTCGGAAATTTATCTGAAGAGTCCTCAAAATTTCTCAAAGTTTTCGCACTTTTCAGAAAAAGTCAAAGATTTTTGTTCTGAATCTAAATATTCCTGAGTGTTCTGAAAATCTCTGATTTTCTCTGTAGACTTCTCTCAATAACTATGAACTTTGTTGTTTTTTTTTGGCTGATGATTTTCTATATTCACGCACATTTATCGGGTTCACTCAATTTTTGCTGATTTGCAGCGAGTAACAGAATGAGCAGAACTTGAACAGGACTCGTAAATTCTTTGAAATTCTTTGAACCAACATGATCTAGGAAGATTATAGCATTTTCGAAAAATAAAAAGTTTTAAAAAAATGTCTACTCTTGGTACGAGCAACTGAATCAGTAGATCTTAGAAATAACTCGTATTTTCTCTTAAAGTACTTCATTTTTAAAATCTGAGTTTTCCATAATTTTTCGGGAAATACTCCGCATTTTTCTGATAAATTGTGACTGCTGGAGGTTGTGCCAAGAAAATGGTAGAGATATTTAGTAAACGGCAGAGAAACTCAGAGAAAAATTTCGGAAAATCTCTGAAATGGTCCGGTTAGAATTTTTTGGACAAATTGTCAGAGAAATATTTTCGCCAGCGTAGACATGACCGTATTTTGGCGCAGCAGACCGCGAAAGTGGCGCCCGAACGATATTCACCTGATAAGCGAAGCATATAATAGGCACGATTTGGAGGGCCTGATTCGCGTCGTCGGGCCATGTTTGGGTGGGTTTCGGCGCAGCGTCGGTGCTCCGTAAATTTTCGTCGATAACCACCCACACGAGATATAATATCGTGAGGCATCCGACTGAGCTGACGTAGCTCAGTACGTCGAGTTTTTTGAAGAAGCATAAAGGCAGTATAAACACTAGGCATGCGAGGCTCGTGACGAAAGGTCTGGACAGGTACCTGATAAAAAAAATTATTTGGCTAGCAAAAGTGTAGCCATTCACATAATTTTTCCTAACAAATTCACGAAAATCACGCTTTGCTTTCCCGTGAAGTGTGCGCAGAAAGGCACTTTTCCGCACTAGTGCGGGAAACAATACCATATTGCGTTTGCACGCACTATGTTTCTCGCACGCTATGCGAAAATCGTACATTTCGATACGAGTGCGAGAAAACGTTTTTCGCACGAGTATCCGATAACATTTTATTTCACAATGTGTGAAAAGGGAGGTTTTCGCACGCGAAGCGTGCGGAAAAATCGCCATTTTCCAACCGAGTGAAATAAAGTGCCTTTCTGCGCTCACTATACAAGAATGGAAAGCGGGATTTTACGTGCATGCCTTAGGAAAAGAAAATATGGAATGAAGTGCAGCGAATCGTTGCGTTCGAACTTATCGATGTTTCGCGCGTTTTTTGTCGTACCACGTGTGGCAGTAATCCATTCCATAGAACGTAGCCAATACTCTGTCGAACTGATCGCCTATTATTATCACGAAAGTCAGACAGCATCCGAAGCTGTACACGGCCACGCAAATCCCGCAGACAAACAGCGCTTTAGTGCCGCACAGTCCTGCAAGCGTGTCCTGCATCGACGACGTGTCCGTCACGTCGCTGCAGTGAGCCAGAATTATCAGTGCGCCCGTTATGAAAACTAGAAAGCCCAGCTGGACAATCGTCGCCGACGCTATTCCACCGGCTTTGTCGAAGGCTTGCGGAAAATTCATGAGACCCGCACCCAGGGTCGCGTTCACCATGAGGAAAATTGTCCCTATCATTCTGGTGCCTAAAAAAAAATAATTGAGCACGTTAAAAAAAAATCAAGATTTCGTCGTACGAACGCGTTTCTTATGTAAGGTAAACGTCCCAGTGGCCCGACAAAGCTTGCGTGCAAGCGAGACGAAATAAGATTTTTAAGGTGAAGCGAAACACGTTCTCTCTCTCTCTCACTCCACCGTAAGGCCAATGCCGCTATCTCTCTCACACTCCTGGCTCAGTCACGTGACTTTCACTTCACCTCAACATGAAGTGAAATACGTTCTCTTTCGCTCTCTCTCGCTCCGCCGTAAGACCAATGCCGGTACCTCTGTCACACTCCTGGCTCAGTCACGTGACTTTCACTTCACCTTAACATGAAGTGAAACACGTTCTCAGTCGCTCTCTCTCTCGCTCCGCCGTAAAACCAACGCTATATCTCTCGCACTCCTGGCTCAATCACGTGACTTTCACTTCACCTTAATGCATGTCTGGGGACCGGGACTGGGTCTGTTCCCTTGGGTGTGCGGCCACTGGTACTTTTACCTTACAACGTTGATTTACCTCCGTGACTGCTCTGGGGAGGTGTCGGACTCGGCGTGTTCGTCAAAACGACGTCGCTGTTGCCGAAGAGTCCGTCGTCTCTCGGAAATATGTTCATCTTTGGGTCGATTGTTGGGACAACAGAAAAGATCTTATAACACAACTCGTTGGCTCTTTTGATTGCCAACTACAAATTGACTCATAGCGAAAGTCTGGCTCGGTGGAGCTCTTTAATTATCTGCTGCAGCGGCGATACGCAGCGACCGAGGTCGTAGGTCGTTAATCTTATAATAACAGTCTGTTCTGTACACCGTCGAGTTGTACATTCTCGACGCTTTATTCCTGTAGCTTTGATCGATCGAGTGGTCAAGGTTCGATGGATTTTCGGTGATATCGGCACGTGTTTAAATCAATTAAGAGATGCTTTAATTTTTTTTAGTAAATGTTATTTTTATTATTTATTATCGAACAATTTTTCGTACGACAGATTGGAGCAACACGCTATGGAGTATCACTGGGTGATTACTTGTATCGCAAAGAAATCGGTGTCGTCGTGTTGAATCAGCAGAGACCTCTGGGGGGGGGGCTCGATTGGCGAATGGAAAGGGGAAAAAAACGATAAACCGGATTCGTGGGAATAACGTTTGCGAGTTTAATTCAGCAATAAAATATTTATTCTTTTTTTTTCTCTGGTTATTAATTAGATTACATTTTACGATTGCTGTTTCAAATTGTCCGACGACTCTAAAACACTACGGTAGTAAATGTTTGATTCCACGCTCGTCGCATCGAAATTGCACGTACTCGTTACTTTTTATAGTAAAATAAATAATTGTCTTGAATCCATCGACAGTCAAGGTTCGATGGATTTTCGGTAATATCGGCACGTGTATAAATCAATTGAGAGCTGTTGCAATCTTTTTTTTAAATATAATTTATCGAAATACGACAGATCTTTTATAATAAAATAAATAATTGTGCTTAATCCATCGACGGTCAAAGGCTCGATGGATTTTCGGTAATATCGGCACGTGTATAAATCAATTGAGAGCTGTTGCAATCTGTATTTTAATGTAATTTATCCAAATACGACAAATCGGAGCAACGCTTCGGAGTATCACTGGGTGATTATTTATATCACGAAGAGATCGGTGTCGCCGCGTCGACTCGGCAGAGACCTCTGGGGGGCTCGATCGGCCAATGGAAAGAGGCGCAAAAAAGGTCAATCGGATTCGTGGGAATGTGTGCGAGTTTAAGGAGTAGAGTCGCCTTTTTTCGGGTATTTTCATGCGTACGATCAGGATTTTTTTTTAAATAAAATTTTTGCATCTTTTGCAATTAAACTGAGTGAATACTTTTATTGATATTATTACATAATGCAGGATTTTTTTTTGTCATGCAGGATTTAATCCTCAAGGTGATGCAAGCTGCGCTGTAAGACTGCGGCTTTACGACCCGGACCACGATTGCGACTTTTCTAATTATCTGAAAAAGAAAGTCCAAGCATATTTTTCATCAGAAGATGAGTCTCTATCGTCTGAACTACGCACTTTTTTTATTCACAAAATGGTGACACAATTTTGAATACTTTCAAATTTTTCTTTTTTTTGTAAAATTTTTGATTTCCCTACAAATCGTAATCATCAAATTTGATAGTTGTCCGGAGGGCAGACGATAGCAAGATGTGCTCTTAGTAGGCCATTCAAATGTGAAGTTCATCTGTCCATCGGTCGCTGACATATTGCGGTCCTAAGTTGCGAAAAGGCAGTCCTGCAGCGCAGCTTGCACCACCTTAAGGATTCACTATTGTGACAAAAAATTCCTGCATTACGCAATAATATCAATAAAAATATTCACTCGGTTCCTTTGCTCTAACCACAAAAAAGTGTCGACATTACGCAATAATGTCAATAAAAATATTCACTCAGTTTCATGGCAATAAAAGCAAAAAAAAAAAAATCTTATGAAAAAAAAATTCCTGATAATACACGTAAAGATGCCTGAAAAAATGCGACTCTACCCTTCAGCAACAAAATATTTATTCCTTTTTGTTCTTTTCTCTCGTTATTAATTAGATTACATTTTACGATTGCTGTTTCAAATTGTCCGATGACTCTAAAACACTACGGTAGTTGATGTTTGATTCCACGCTCGTCACATCAAAATTACACGTACTCGTTACTTTTATAGTAAAATAAATAATTGTGATTCTCTGACTTTGGCGAAATCTTGGGGGGGGGGGGGGTGGAGGAGGTGAAGGTAGATCAGTCTGCGAGAGCCGTGTGAGAAATAGTCGCGTTTCTCAACCGGGTTCGGAACGGAATAGTCACAGTGCGTGTAAATGGCAGCGAAGTAGTCAACGGTATCTTATGTTCTTTTTTCCCTCCCCCCCGTCTTTTCTATTTTGCTTCTGTCTTTCGCAGATACAAGGTACGAGAGATTCGGATGCCTTCAGGCTTCCGACGATTCATTGGAAACGTTGACCGAGTCCTTTAGAAGATTTTCGCAAACGTCCAATAGCTTGGATTTCTTCAGATGCTCTATCAATGCGTCTGCAAATAGAAAAAAGCTTTAAAAATTGTTTCTCACCGATCGGCCCGTCGATATATTTGAAAAGGAAAATTATTATTATTATTATTATTATTATTATTAATAATAAAAGTTATTGAACAAAAATTAAAATAAATAAATTTTACATATTACGATGTCATTATGTTCACACATGCTATATTTTGGTTCATATTTGTATTGTTATCTGAACTGAGAAAAAAAAATGGTTAATGTAAAAGGGGTCGTCCCGTAAATAAATAAATAAATAAAAAATAAATGATTTTCTCTCGATTCGACGATAATTACCCGACTTCGATTTGAGCAGATTGGAAGTCAACGTGAGGGCGTTGCTCGTCAGTGCGGGGTCCGGCGGTGGATCTCTCTGCTCGAAGAATTTCCACAGAGCCTGTCCGATTTCGGCGACAATGAGCGGCTGCTCGGATTCCGCGAGGGATATCGCCGAAAGTATCGACAGACTCATCAGCGCCTCGTTTTGCATAAGGGCGTGCTGGGCCGTTATCATCCTCACGAGATGCTCGATACCGCCGTGCTTTATTATCGCCGTTACTACTTCCTTCTCCCTGAAGGTCATGTGAATTTTAGCGAGCGATATTGCGCAATGTATATTGGGATTACATTTTTTTTTTCGGGCAATATATATATTTTTTTACCTGCTGTGTATAATGAGCCAAGCGATCAGCCGATTGGCTTCGCCCTGAACGCCCGGATGATCTTCCGTCTCGCACCAGGCGACCGCCTTCTTCACGAGATCTTCTCGCCTCCCTAACGATATGGCCGCTTCGGCTGCGTAAGGCAGGGTGGCAAATTAGTAGACGATGTTTAGACAAGATAGTTATTTACTTCACTCGGTGCGAAAATTGCAGTTTTACGCAAAGCGTGCGAAAAACCGTCATTTTCGCACCGATTGAAACGAAAAGTTTATCGTTATACTTGTGTGATATTTTTCAACTTACTCTGGCCCTGAATGATTATTCTGAGGGTGCCAAGCAGTTTGAAGACGACGGGAAACGTTGGAATATCCAGCATCGGATAAACGACGTCGACGAGGCCGTCGGCCAGCACGATAGGCTTGTTGGCAGCGGGAATAACGAGATTTCTCAGAGCGCTCAGTAATGCGTGCTGAAATCTTATTCCACCGGTTTTACTGCCATCGTCGCGCAACAATTGCAACAACTTTCGATGTATCCCCTGCTCGACCATCTGCTGACAGTGGGTGTCCGTGCTCGCGAAATTTCCCATCGCCAGTATCGCCGTCACTTGAAGATCCTCGTCGTCGCTGTCGAGCCACTCGACGAGCTTCTTGTAGACCGTGCCGTTTCCACCGTCGTACAGTAAATTCATGCTCTCGTCTGAATTGGAAAACAGATTTTTTGTTTTGGAACGTAATCTTTTTGTAGCACCGACGATTGTCGTCAACTCTTCACGCATGGGATCCCCGCTGAAGGCCCCAAGTTTTTTAAAAAACTTAATGTAAACTACATGATGCAGATAGTATAAGTCGTAAACTTTCTTTCTGTAAATAATAATAATAATAATAAAACAAAAATAAAAACTCTTCGACAAAATCTGAAAAAATTCTCAACAATCCAATGTTACATATAAAAATGGTTAGCCGAAATGGAAAGCGATAGCTGATAATCGACGGATAAAAAAAAAATTTACGGTTTTTTGCGAAGCAAAATTCGAAAAAATCGGTGACGTTGTCCCACTCCGGTTCAAATGTTTAAAAAATGTATATGTGACATGATTTTTCAGAATTTTCTCAGATTTTTGAATGGTTGCGCTCAATAAATTCTTTTTTTAATTATAAATAATTATAAACAGTCTGAAAAAATCTAAAAAAATATCGGCGGACTTTTGAGAGTTAGTTCAATCGTATGAAAAATCGCGGGTGAATTCCAAGATGTGAAAGGTCAGACTCGGGGCGGTTTGGTATCGAAAACCTCATTTTACATCTCATGTTAATCATTATGTTTTTTCCGTGCTTACCTCCGGTGAGTATCAGAACTATCAAATTGCATGCGACTTTGAGTATGGATCTCGTTTCCTCGTCGGTGCATCTCGGTCCGTACTTTTCGATGAGCTTCAACAGTAACTCGCAGAAGCCTGTTTTCGCAAAGAGAAGCTTCGCATTCTCTGCAGAACGAATGAATGAAGAGCTGTTAGAGGTGAAACCATTGCGATCAATCGTGATCTTTGTAGATCATAAAAATTGCACGAATTTTATCACCATTCTCGGCTTGACCGTGAACGAGCTCCAGGCACATTTCCGAGAGCTCCGAGAGCGTCGGTTTCGAAAGTATCTCGACGAGTATGTTGCACAATCTTTCGTCGAGAAACTGCGTTCCCGAGTCGTTGAACAATCCTAGGGTCAGCAGAGCGTGCATCGCCGCTTTACCGTCGTCCTTTGTACCGTCTAACTCCAGAACGCTACAGATTATCGATACGACGTTCTCCTCCAACGCCTGCAAATAAAAATCGTTCATCAATTATCGTCGCATTTCCGAGAGATTTCAATGGCAATTAAAAAAAAAAAAAAAAAAATCGATCGAACCTTTTGTTGCAAGGCACTCTGGTCATCTAGAAAATTTAACAGAAATCCTGCAGCGGTGCTTCTCAATAACGCGGCACCCTCCGTGTCTCCCAGACTCATACCCTTCTTCAGAATGGCCAGTATGTGAGCCAAGCCGTTACACTCATCCACCATTTTTTTACCCTTACCTGGAAAATCAAAATTGTCGATCGATCGTTTCTTCGTTGCGGGTAAATTGGAAGCCGATAACATCTATAAGTCGACGATATCGGACGACAATGAAATACGATTTTTTTTTAATTTTTTCACGATAAAGATATTAGATAAGACACATTTGTATTTTGATAATTAGTCGAGGAGAATCCCGTTAACAAAAAATGTTAAAATAAAAAATATCAATAAATCAACTCCATTGCCCCTGCGATATTTCTACCAGAAGATTTAAGATATATAAAAAAAAAACATACGAGTGATATCCGCGTATGAGCTTAAAAGCTTCTGCGGACAAAATTAATGTATCTAAATAGTTTGTACTTAATCAATTAATAATAATAATTTAAATTAAATTAAATTAAATTAAATTAAATTAAATGCCAATAAAATATGTTAATAAGTACCGTTCTCGTAGCATATATTGCCGAGAGCTCTCGTAGCCTGGGTCAGGACTTCCACGTCTTCGCTTTTCAACAGTTCAACGAGAATCTTCGTTATGTCGCGGTTAGTAAATTTTTCCCTTCCCCCGACGGTCTTCGATATCTCGGCTATGGCCTTTGCAGTTTTTGCTACGACCCTTATAGACC
The DNA here is from genome assembly GCA_958510785.1 of Exephanes ischioxanthus. Lineage (NCBI taxonomy): Eukaryota > Metazoa > Arthropoda > Insecta > Hymenoptera > Ichneumonidae > Exephanes > Exephanes ischioxanthus. Next base: position 5,201,571 of record OY294016.1, read on the forward strand.
CGTGGGACAAGAGTTTGAGAAATACATCGTCAAGCGTAAAATCCGAATTTTCTGAAATAATTTTTTTTTTTTTTTCCGTTAAAAACATTGAATAAAAAAATCGATAAAATCTGTTCCGTCATTCAGGACGGCAGTCAAGATCGACGCAACGAACCTTCGACGGATATCTTGCTGGTGTCGCCGAAGGTGTCCAGTATGTCTATAATATCGGAGCACCGAGCGTCGTCGCAGTCGTCCTTAAGTTTCACGGCTTCCCTCAGCTGTTCGGCGAGTCTGTCAATGTTTTGTCTCGTTTCACCTGTAATTGTTTATTTTGTCTTATATATATATACATTTTTTTTTTCGATAAAAAAACCACCCGACGTTGATGAAATTTTTTTAGGTGCAGACCCGACACGTTGATCGACCGTCCGTTTGGTCGTAATAATAATATTTTAAGTTTTACCTTCCATCCTTGCAGTCAGGATTTTTGAGCGGATTCGAGGCAATCGTGATGAATTTACGTTTCACAACGGATTCAGGACGTTCTCGAGGAATTTTGACAGTAGTAAATAAACACTTGTTATCGCTGGTGCTCCAAACGTCAACCCTTTCGCGCCGAGAGCGTGAAGTTTGCCGGGTATCGAGGAGAGCACGAGATGCACGACCAATTTTTGCGGTCTCGTTTGCGGCCAAACTCGCTTCAGCCGAAACTAATTTTCCGCTAAAAAGTAACTGAGTTGGAGACGACACCGGCGGCAGTGATGTAAAGCCCTAACGTGACCGTCATATGACGAATGCTAAATTGACGAAAATGACCGAGCGCCGATGTTCACAGCTGGATAAAATTAACCATCCAACTTTAATTTTTAAAAATTGGAATTTATACCGATCGATTGATGGTCGCTGGTCAATGGTAGTTCTAATTAAAACTTTCGGTGACCAACCGAAACTTCTATTACAAGAATGAAAAAAAAAAAAAAATGAAAGGTTAAGTTAGCCAAACATTTTTTTTATCGTTTCAATTAGGGCTCAATCGATGCAGAATTGTTTGATGGTCACAAATAAAACAATAAAAAATAGAATTTATTTTCAATGTGCGGCTTTCGCCTTTCACACACCCAACGCATCCTCGACTTGCACATTATTATTATTATTATTATTATTATTATTATTATTAATGTTTACAGAAAATAAATATAAACTTATAAAATCTGCTCCAAAATATATATATATATCTGATATCACATAGCATATGAGAGTCGAGTCTATTTTTGAACAGATTCACTAGGTATGTTCGTTATCAGAGTAATGAGCACTGAACAGAAACTGGAGTTACTTTAGGTTACAAATGACAAAAAAACAACAAAAAATTCCCACACAGATACAACTGACGTGACTGAATGTCATAAGGCGACTCCCAGCTCGTAAATTGGTAGGTAATTGTTGAATGAGGACGAGCATTAACTGCCTAATTGAGTGCTTAATTTGCTTATTGCATACGTTATCCCCCAGACGCGGGGTCGCCCGACACAGCGAGGCTATAGGTAATACGTTCCCTCCGTCCAGTCGTCAGTCTTGCGTGGTGTTGCATTAATAGCGCATACTCTCGCGTCCATAAAGCGCGGAGCGTCGAACGATCCTCGATACCGATCGATTCGCCACGGAAGCTCGTGAAACTTTTTTCAGTCGACAAATATCTTCAACAAGCCTGCACATATGCGTTACGTCATCGTTCAGTCATCGCCGCACAGCGAGAATCGAAAGAAATCTTTAAAGCCAGTTCTCCCGGTTCTCCCGGTTCGTCACGTGACCGCGAGCTTCTCCCGCCCTCGTTCGAAGGCAGGCTTTTTCCTCAGTTCACTGCGAGGTATTCGCGTCCGAATTCTTGCGAGCCGTCTCGGGTCTATCGCACCGTAGAAAATTCGCTCCTAAGGCGACGAACGAGCGAACGAAAGCAACGACACAGGAGCGACATCCTTGTCTGAAAGAAGCGTTAATCGGTTAGCCGGCGAGCGGGTCGACACGAGTGCAGCCGCCTCGTAAAGTAGGATATCACAAACGACAATTGGCCGCGTGATAAAGGGGGGGCCTTCAAGCGGGTTTCCATGAACCACCTCGAGGGAGCGGACCGGTAAAAGTGAGCAGGAACTTAATCTCACTGATGAACCCCCGCGGGTCCGAGCGGATTGTTTACCAAACAATATCCGGCGATCGGCCGACGGACTGGTCAGAGGGAAACTGCGCGAGGGGGATTGAACGTCGCTTTAAGTACCCGCTCAGCGGGTCGGAGGGGGGGGGAGAGAGACCGAGAGCAGACACATCGCGCGAGAGAGCGCGAGAGGCGAGGCAGCGGCGCACGGCGGCGAGTGTGGAGCGTGCGCGCGCATCAACAACATAAACGCGAGAGCTCTGCGGCTCCGCAGGCCGACGAGCGTATTCGGTTTGTGAGAACTTTGGGTGCCCTTCGTCTATCGGCTAACAAGTGCGAGATAGACGCGATTTCGGTGGCACAGCTCGTGTTACGGTGCGCGACGACAGAGATTGCGTCTCGTACGCTACACGAGGGTTAACGAGAGGTGTTGGCAAGGTGCGCGCCGTAGCAAGTATATTCGCTAAAGGATATCAGGCCCGTGTGCTGATGAGCTCCTCCATTGCACCTCTGGTGGTAAGATGGCTGTGCAGCTGGACGGCGGGGGGAAGGAGGACTTGAAAACACAGTTTGTCACGCGGGAAGGAACATACAAACTGATGACATGGTCGGAATACTCGAGGCCGAACAGGGTCGGCAACACGGATACGAGGGGCAGCGCGTCCGTGAGGGTGTCCTTCGTGTCGCTGCCCGACCCAGCGGACCCGTCGGGCGCCCAGGGTCTCGGCGATCGAATGTGCTTCAATTTCGGCAAGGAACTCTACGTCTACGTCTATCGCGGGATCAAAAAAGTGAGTTCACGATTAGGCCTCTCGAACGCGAACGTCGATCGGAGAAATCGACGAACGATACTCGCGATCAGCGAATCCTCCGGAACATAACCTCAAAATTTTCTTCTCTCTCTTCGCGCGACTCCATCTTTTTGATACACCGAAAACCACCACACCTATTTCAGGGAGAATTTATTCGATTCGCGAGCGGGAAGTCCCCGCGCGGGACAAGGAAACTTCACAGGCTCAGCGGGGAAGTTCGCGAAGCGGCGAGGATAATTTTTTTATTAGCGAATTTTTAGCCTGGACGATTCGTGGAGCGGACGTCGTGACTGGTGGTTTCTTCCAGCTCGGGTTTATGGATTCTTTTTTTTTTTCGAGGACTGAAGAGTGACGAGTGGAATCGGTAATTGAGGAACATTTTTTTTTTTTTTTGGAAATTACGAGACTGAGAGACGCAGGGTCGAATGATTCTTCGCTCAGGGGGGAGCCAAGATCGAGCCAATAGAAAACTTTCGCTGGCTCTTCTGTAAAGCTCTCTCTACCTGTTGTGACACACGCCGTTTCGCGGAAAGATAAGACACTTTTGTAACGATAACATCGCGAGATATCGCGCGGCTAAACCAACAATTTTCTTCCGAGCACATGTGCATTTTTTTTTTTTTTTTTTCCTCGAGAAGCGTAAGAGCTAATCCCACTTTACAGAATGACCGACAATCGAATAAAAATCTCCTATTAAATCGACTCTCTAATCTCTATCCCCTCAACAAAATCCCTCCTTCATAGTCAAACGCATGCCCCATTCTGCTTTGGAATTATACAAACATTATACAAAGTTCCACTCGGATATTGTCGCAATACTTTTTTCTCCAAAAATGTTTATTGTTTATTTAATTATTAAGAATTTTAAGGGCTGAAGCCCTTTTTACAATATTACTACATACAATTTATATGAGTTGTAAGAATTTACAAGACTTTATTTAAAAAAAAAATAAAAATATACTCAGTTAACGAGATGCAAATGTTATAAGTGTTACACTTTCTTTCTGTAAAGTTTAATAATAATAACTGTGCACGTAACGCTCCTGCGTATACGTTCGATTATTATTATTACTTAAATTTACAGAAAGTAAGTTTACAACTTATAATATTCGCATCCAGTAGTTAATTTGCACTATATTATCACGTGAACATGTGTGCATCTAGCATGTTCTTAAACCGATTTTGGGTCTCACTAAACGAAAAAATGACATATTTCATAGGCTGTGGATCTGAACAAGCCGGTGGACAAGAAGTTGTACAAAGGAACGAATCCTACGTGCCACAATTTTAATCAAACAACAGCGACGGTGGACATCGCGCCGCTGCTCGTCGGTTTCTCGACGGGTCAGATACAACTCATAGATCCGATAAAGAAGGAACTCAACAAGTTGTACAATGAAGAGGTGCGTATCTTGTTTCATAAATGTTGTGCACGTCCGACGTCTTGCATAACTATTTATCCCCCAGACGGAGGGTGAGAGAGAGAGACGGAGATGGAGAGAGAGCGCCGTGTAGCAAAGTAGTAAATCCAATTAAGGGTACACGGTATACGCTATAACAGAACTGTATTTCATCGGCTGTTAAAGCTTGCTTAATAGAATTCGTGTCAATGAGCTTTGTAACATAAGCGTCGAGCCGGAGTATGAGAACATTGGAGGCCATCCAGTCGCTCGGACGAGATATCATTTACTAGCTGTGTGTACAGAATCCACTTACACAACCGTACCTAACATCTTATCTCGTTCAAAGCACGATAAACCAAGCAATTAATACTAGTTCCCCGTTTCTCTATGTACATGCTGCACGGTCTCGTCTTTTTTCTTTCATTCCGTATTCACAAAATTCCACGCTCCCCGCTTGAGCTTCGGGCTCGCCAGCGTCCTTAGAAACGTTCGCGACTCACAAGAGTACTCAATAAATAAACGTTGATAATTGCACGAGCTCCCGCAATCGCCGGACGCAAAGTTATACGAGTATGCAAAACTTTACCGGTACCGTACATTTTCGTGAAAATAAAGAGCTTGCGTGAAAATAAGGCGGGGCGATTCATTCCGCGTACACAGACGATTCTTCGCTATGTTGATACTGATATTGAGACTTCATTAATGGATTGCTCCTTTTGCAGATCGAAAGAAAGTAACACATTTCAAATCTTTCTAGCTAAGGCTTCCGAACGTAAATTAAATTAAATTAATGACAACAGATATAATTAAATTGGTAACGAGAAATATAATTTGGTAACAATAACTACAAACTTCCCATAAACCGACCACTGGAACTTCAGAATTTCTCTCTTGACTAACATCACAAGAAAGTAATACATTTCAAATTTTTCTAACTAGCGCGTAGTCGCACGTTTCCGCTTTCGGGTTCCGAACTTGTATAAAATTAAACTAATAACAGATAGAATTTAATTGTTAACGATAACTATAAACCTCCCATAAACCGACGACTCGCATTTCAGAATTTCTCTCTTGGCTAACAAAAGCGTTTTTTAATTTTACTTTCCCATTGTACGCTAATCGCGAATAGTAATGGGTTTGTCTCCCGGGCGTCGTCAAATCAGTGCATTATTTATGAGAACGAATCGTAGTCATAAAAAAAAAAAGATAAGTAAAGGTAACGAGGCGATAAACCGAACGTACTTCTTTGCTGTTTCAGAGGCTCATAGATAAGACTAAAGTAACATGTATAAAGTGGGTGCCCGGATCGAGCAACCTGTTTCTGGTGTCGCACAGTTCGGGTCAGTTGTATCTGTACAACTGGGAGCTACCTTGCGGCACGACGCCGCCTCACTACCAGCCCTTCAAGTCCGGCGACGGTTTCGCAATTCACACGTGCAAAACGAAGTCAACGAGAAACCCGCTCTACCGATGGGTGATAGGAATCGAGGGATGTTGCATCAACGAATTCGCCTTCAGTCCATGCGGATCGAATCTGGCTGTGGTGTCGCAGGATGGTTTTCTGAGAGTGTTTCACTACGACACGATGGAGCTCGTGGGTTCGGCGAGAAGTTACTTCGGTGGATTTTTGTGCGTATGCTGGTCGCCCGACGGCAGATACGTCGTGGTCGGTGGCGAGGACGATCTCGTGACGATCTGGAGCTTCAACGAGAAGAGGGTCGTCGCGAGGGGTCAGGGTCACCACAGTTGGGTGAGCGTCGTCGCATTCGACCCCTTCACGACGTCGTACGGCGAGCACGACGGTGAATTCAGTGGCTCGGACGACGAGACGATGCCCCACAACAACCACAATCATTTTCACGAGAAACCGAGCAGCAGACTCTCGAGCGCCTCGCAGGGAATACACTCGAACAGAAACTCATGCGGCTCGGAGCTGAGAGTATCGGGCGGTACGTGCTACAGGCTCGGCAGCGTATCGGAGGACACGCAACTTTGCCTGTGGGACATAACCGAGGACGTGCTCAGGCAACCGGTCTGCGCGAAGCAGCGCGCCTCGGCAGCGGGCTCGGGAACGTTCTCGTCGTCGGGGACGTTCACGAGCGGCAACGGCGCGACCGCCAATCACGTTGGCAACAACGCTAAACACAATAACACGAATAACATAAGTTCGAAAGAGAGCGCGAGTGGGAACAACGAGAGCGGCAACAACAGCACGACGAGCACGAACGCTACGGTCTCCACGGTAAATTCCTTGACGCAGAGGCTAGCGGGCCTCGGTTTCGGGGAGCGCAAGGGTGATAATCACAAGAGAAACTTTAGCCTGACGATGCGCGGCGGCGGAACGAGCAACAATAGCTCGGTGCCGAACAGTGGCGGGGACAAGTCCGGTAGTAATTCAAACGCGAGTAACTTGAACAGTGTCGGTGGAAGTTTAGGTGGTAATAAAAAAGTCAGTTCTGTGATGGACGATCCAATGAGATTGATCGGAACTGCGTGGTGTCCGAGATTCGACGAGTGTCCGGTACTCGAGCCTCTCGTATGCAAAAAATTGGCCCACGAGAGATTGACTGAATTAATATTTAGGGAAGATTGCTTCGTAACGGCGTGCCAGGACGGATATGTTTATACCTGGGCGCGACCCGGTCACATGGTAGGTCCTCTCACCATAAGCAGCACACTGCACAGGCCACACCACCATAGCAATCCTCACACCAATATTAATTCCATGCGTCCTAACGATCTCTGATTGTAACCCCACTCTCTATACACTGTCGAAGCTCCGTGAAGTAGAATTTATTAATTAATTAAATAATTTCATTTGTATATAATAGAGTAGAGTTTAGGTACGTATTTGAAGGAATTTAAAGAAAAATAAGAAAACGATGAAGCAAATAATAACGGAAGATCTGTAACGTTGCGGGCAATTTATCTCTTATCGATATAAGTTATGGTGGGGGGAGGGGGGGGGATCGAGAGATCGATCGATGATTCATGTGAAAGTATTAGATTTAATGTTTAGCGACTCGGGCGAGGACGACGTGTCAAACACTGTTGTCCTCTGACGAATGACATGTTTTTCTTTTTATTATTATCGTTTTTTTTTCCTTTCTCGTTTAATCCTTAAAAGACGAACGAACGGTAGAGTGCCATCGGACGGAGCGTTAGAGATCTTCTACTTGTTCCAAGTTCGTTCTCGATATGACTAATGCAGAATCGTTCGGGCAAGCAATGCTGTGAATTGTGTCCCATATATATATATATATACATATATACATATACATATACATATATATATATATATTTTGTTCTTTCTAAGATACACAACGGTTCTTCACGGACTCTGTTTTCTCTTTGTTTCGTTTCCTGTTTTTTTTTTTTTTGTCTTTTTTACTCAATTGTGATCAGGGTCTTTCCAGATCGCTTTCGCAAGAGACCGTCATTTTAATTAATATTTTTTACGACAAATATGTACGATGTGAAAAAAAAAATCGCCTCTGCGCTGTGAGTTCCAATTTGCTTCGCAGCGTTGGGCGTGAATTTTTGAATTAATTCGCTATTGCTTGAAACGCATGTTTGCTAGTGGCCGAACCTATTGCAATGTAGTGAGACAGATTTATAAAAAAAAAAAGTCACGTTTTTTTCACAGCATTGGTTTTCGGCCATATCTGCGTCGAAAAAGAAAAGAAGAAATTGTGTCTGGTCAATAATACGTACGGGAGGAATATATCGATGAAAAACGAAAGATTAACTTTAAAAAAAAGGGAAGAACGCAAATCGCGTTAACAATTATATAAATAGAATTATATTTATGTCTGGTTTGCATCTCTGAGAGTAATGTTGTTTGCGCCCCGTGAGGTCTTGTAACAGGGCAGGCCCCTCAACCCACCCTCCGCTCTCCTGTAAAGAGTTATTAGCTTAGCTTAGCAGAAACGTAGAGAAGCTATGAATTTACGCAGCGAGACTATCGGCCCAGAAATAATATCGATAATGTGACATTTAATCCTTTGTTGAATACAATGAATTGCCTTGTTGTAAAATAAAAACAAAAAGTTGATTGAAAACGAAAAGCAACAAAAAAAAAAAAAATATAAAGATAAACCAACAACGACAATAACTGCTGCTTGCTTCCTGCTTGATTTTTACGCCAAAGTTAGCGACTGGAAACATAGCCGAGTTCATTGAACGAAATTGACATGAATTCTCGAATTTACGACGACAATCCATCGGAATACAATTTTTCACCTAACGTGCTTCATTATAGCGAAAAAAATTACGATTCGAACGAAAAAAAAAAAAAAACGAATAAGAGCTTGCGCTTGTTTCTCGTACTGGCGGGGCGCATTGATTTTGTTTCCTTTGAACTAGAAAAATTAATGATCTGTGCGATGCTTTGGCTCTTGCAAGATACCGTGGATGCCGCCCTGATTTATCGCATGGTACGTATAAAATTATCGTTTATTTAATCTATAAAGAAACGCTGACGAAAATTTTGTTGAGGTAGTCCTTGCGTCATTTCTGATGCCGCCTAAGTTCGAGAGAGGAACAAGAGAGAATTACAAACACTTCTCTATCGGATAAAAACCTGAAAAAAAAATCAAGCCTATGGAAGGTGCTAAAAAGATTGTTTGTGCATAATAATAATTCCAAAATGTTATCAACAAATTACTGAAATAAAAAATTAAGCAACAAATTAGCCGTCAACCTAATTTCTTTTTCTCATGAAAATGGTTCGTTACTTTTTTTTATTACGCACGAATTTTTTCAGAATTCTATGTAATATTTGAAAATTGGGTTTTCTTTATGTTAAAATTTGTTTAAAATCGCAATTTTCAAACATTACATAAAATTCTGAAAAAATTCATTCGTATTCAGAAAAATTGACAAATCATTTTCGCAACAAAAAAAAAATTAAGTTGCCGGACATGTTTCAGTAATTTGTTGATAACATTTTGGAATTATAATTATGCAAAAACAATCTTTTCAGCATCTTGGATATGCCTGATATTTTCGTATTTTTATTCCATCGAGAAGTGCTTGCAATCTCTCTCATTCCTCTCTCGAACTTAGGTGGCGTCAGACACGACGCAAGGACGACCTTGAAATGAAACTAGAATAGACGAAGGCTCCTTAAATTTTTATTTTCCATTACGGCACTCTTAGCATTGCATCCTATGATTGTAGTAGAAGGCGATTAATGATAGTGATAAAGTGGACACATTTTTATAACGCTTTATCGAAACGCTGATGTTACCGATGAAGAAACATAAAAAATAAAAATAAAAAAATCATAATGTGAAAATTGATCTGTGTTCGCAGCCGGGCATCGGACAGGTAGGGAGTGCGCTGCACGTCGTCAGTCCAGGAGAAAACGGAGGGACTATAGTATAGCCACGCTCTACGACTAGGGCAACTTCTGTGCATCAAGAGAATCGAGTTTCCTTATCGTCGGATAAAAATGGATTGTGGATGCGATATCGTTACCGCGTATCCATCATCGCCACTTGTATTATTGTACGGCCAAGAAAGTTCCGGAGTTACTAGTTTAGCGAAGCTACAACTTACACTAATAAATGCGTCCAGAGTTAAAAAAAAAAAAGAGTTTCTCGATGACGAGATTGTCGATGGGCCGCTCATTCGACAGCTGTTGATTAAAAAAAAAAAAAGAAAACGAATATGCTGAGCTGATAATCTTGGCATAGTTTGTATAATTTTCACGTGCTTTTTGTACCGTTTGTAAAATGAAGAAAACAAGAAAAAAAAAAATAATACAACGGATTGGGCTATATCTATAGCGAGCCCGTGAGAGGTCGAGAGAAAAGGGGAAACAAAGGTCGAAGCTGCGTATTCGTCCAAATCCATATGCTTCACCATTCCAATTTTAGCTTACGTTTGTGGGGGGGAGTTGAGAGATTTATTGCATGAGAAATCGTCAATTGTGAAGAATTTTGTACAACCGATTCAGTAACGATTATTATAAATAACAAAAAAAAAAAAAATAACGGAAACAAGAAAAATAGTAAAATATAGTAGTTTATGATATTGAACGAATTTCCGCGGATCAGAGATAAAGAGAACGATGGTTTGCGGTTCGTTCATCTTTTTTTTCTCTCCCGAATGAACGATTCACGTGTATGATGTATCGAGCGAACGAGACGAACGTTTATAGTTGTCGTTTAGCGTGAACGGGCGATGTGACGATTGATGATGTTATTGATTTGCCTATTAAAGAGTCTCCGAGATTTGTAGGTACGTACCCTGATTGACAAAGCAGCACGAAATGCAGCACATGACACAATAATTACGGCACGTGCTGCACATGCCGTAATTATTGTGTCATGTGCTGCGTTTCGTGCCGTTTGTCTATCAGGGTACTTTTGTTTTCGTTTTTTAAGGTACACATTTGTACATGATTCGATAAGAAATACCCTCGGAGTGTAAATACACGTTGCGAAGTTAAATCATCGGTTTGTATTGAGTTCGAGCGATCTTACAGTATCGTCGAATCAAAGGCACCTGCATCGATTTTGTATTATTAAAAAAAAAAAAAAAAAACTGTACCTAAGTCAATTTTGTTTTTTAAGCCGTTAAAGAAGCTGTTATATTTATTTCAAATGTTCTCTTAGAGACGGAACTGAATCTCGATATTCTTCATTGAATTAAAGGAAGAGAAAAAAGAAACCTTTTGCTAACGTAATTCAACGGAGCATTCGAGCGGCCACTATTCAATTGCCTTAGTAAGATCGTAAGTAAAAAAAAAAAATGAAAGAAAAGAGAAGTAGAGAAAGGACTAAGAATGTAAATCTAACGATGAAGTTTTTCATTTCGTTATATACAGATGTGAATGTAGGTGGTATTTTTTAGCTTAAACGTTAAAGCGTGCGGCAACGAGTTGACGTGAAAGTGTTTCGCTTTATTGAGAAGAAAAGAAAAAAACAAAAACAAACAAATCTATAATGCGTACATTATGGATGTACGAGCAGTTGAGATGAAAATTATGTAACAATTTATTTTGTACCTGAGAGCTATGGGGGTTTCCAGATGTATTATTCTTTTGAATATACATTTAAAAAAATATGTAAAAAAAAACCGTTTGCCAGGTCACGGCGACCGCTCAGACTCGGTAATAATCAGCGACGTGAGGAAGTTATGAGGTTTTTAACGGTAAGAGAAAAAAAGCCCGTAAGCTCAAATATTAAGTGGCCACAGTTGTGTTACGTGTTAGGAGAGAGAGGGGAGGGAGGGGGGAGGACAATTCTATAGGCAGATGATATCGAATTGTGACTGTAGTTCTCAGGCGCAGAAGTGTATTATATTGTGAAAGCAAAGTATAAATACCAATAGGTACTTATCAAACACTATTGTAAGCATATAGAAACAGTATTCCAGTTAAGATATTCCACAAGGCGATACTAAATATTAATTTATCGAAGGCTAGAATTTTTCGAACGAGAGAGAGAGAGAGAAAGGGGTTACGTAGTTTGCAAATATATTTCATTTTAGATTAGTTACCCACATAGCGCGGAAATATTTTTGAAAGGTTTTAAAAATATTTTTTTTTTAAATATCGAAAATATTTTATCAATGTTATAGAAATATTTGTGCCATTTTTTAAAAACATTTTGAACATATTTTTTTGACCGCTCATAAATCTTACATTGAAATGTTTCTGATATGTCATTATCTGCGCATAAACGCAAAATCAATTCTAGAAATATTTCGTTGAAACATAACATTAAAAATGTTTCAAAACACGTTTCATTGTGAAAATTTTGATAGAAAAGAAAATTTGATAATATTTCAAAATATTATTTCCATATGATTCAGAAATATTTCGTAAGATTTGATAAATGATTAATATCTGAAAATATTTCTAAAATGATTTCAAAATATTGCGTGCTATATGGTTTAGTCCCCTTATGTGACCACGTCGAGTTCTATTCGAGGGCGTAAGACGTTTTTTCAGTGGTCATCTGTATTATCCAGGTAACTGAACGATAGAGAAATTAAGAAAGAGAATGAAAGAAAAAAAGTGGGAAAGAAAAAGAGAGAGGGAGAGAGAGAAAGAGAGCTCGTACAAATTATGATATTTTTACATACAATACGACCCTCGCAATATACGATTTAGTCTTTTCTATTCGCATGACGACACGTTCGATCGTAAATTATTAGTCGGCCCTCTAATCGCGATTGAATTTATCATTCGACTATCGGTTTTTCTTTCTTTTTTTTTTGTGTATATCATTTCAGGATCCTCGGTTTACCGAATGATTTAATAAAGACGCTTGTTTGCCTGGTATTATTACGCCTGCATTCCTGTATCAATCTCGTCGCCTCGTAGTATTGAGTTTTGTTTTTCTTTTCATTTTTTTTTTTAAATCGAAAACAGTGGAACCGCTACGAATTTCGTCGACTGTTTAACGCTCTCCGTCAAATTCTTTGCCTCTGACATGACGAAAAAAATTGTAAAATTTTGCAGTCTATGAAATTAAATTCGAAGTAAAAAAAAAAAAAAAAAAAAAAATAATGGCCGATCATGGTGAATAAATTGCAAATCGTGAGAGTCGACAACGTTTCGGTGCAAAGGTTGGTTTTGCGGATTGGAAATAACGTTATTGGACGGGGTGCAGCGACAGGGGTAAGTAACGCCCCCTCCACTTCGATAACATTCGCCTCGATTGTACGAGCGTGAATTAAAACGATTTACGTCTCCATCGATTTTTCACGGTTAAGGTCGTAGTAGCGGACAGTTCGACCTCACGTGAGTTCGGAGAGAATTGGGAGAGAATTACGAACACTTCTCGATGGGATAAAAATCTGAAAAAAATAAAGAATATGGAAGGTGCTGAAAAGATTGATTTTGCATAATAATAATTCCAAAATGTTTTTAACAAATTAACAAAAAAAAAATTCCCAACAGATCACCCGGCAACCTAACTTTTTTTATTAATGAAAACAATTTGTTAATTTAAAAAAAAGTTAGGTTCCCGGGTGATTTATTGGGATTTTTTTTCGCTAATTTGTTAATAACATTTCGGAATTATTATTATGTAAAATCAATGTTTTCAGCACCTTTCATATGGTTGATTTTTTTCAGATTTTTATCCCATCGAGAGGTCAGACGCAAGTACTACCTTATTAAACTTGCGCGCAAGTTACTTTTGCTCCAATGAGAGTCAACACGAGCGATGACGAGCGAGGGAGTGGGGGTGAGTCGCGAATGACGGCAGCGTCACGTGTTGCGCCATCGGCAAACTCCATAGTTACGATGCGCGCAAATATCGTAATATTTCCGGCGAGAACAATAATAAGAAAAAAAAATCCTACACCGGTCGTGACACTAAAATCGTGAATAACCGACGAGATGCTCGCCGACGCGCGACCAGCCCGTAATCACCGTGACAGTGAAAACAAACTTTTCCGTCCGATTGTTTCAGCACGTGGATAACCCAATTGTGGAGAATGCTATAACGATACATCTATCTCCGAACGGTAAATTGACGATGACTCCGGTACGTCGTGACAATTATAAACTTTAACAAACTCGCATCGTCCTAAAGTTTGCAGCGTGTCCGGACTTCTTAAGGTATTAATTTTTTCAGTATTAGATGCTGGCCTGTTACATGAAATCCGGCTGCTCTACTGGCTGGCAATCGCTCAAGGTCGGTCGGACAATTCCGGTACAGTCGGGCGACGTATGCTCGCTTGTTCCTCAAGAATCTTGGTTCAAAATCTTATCGAGCGACGACTCTGACGCGATGGAGGACAACGACGTTAATGGAAAGCGTAAGGTATGGAAAGTTAAGACAAGTTCGTGAAAAAAAATAGTTGTTTCTCTGGCGTCGATTCGCCGTGAACTTTTGAGCGTTACTGTACCAGTATCGGAAATTATAATAGGCTTAGATATGTGCCGTGACGGTCATTTTTTTTAAGGGCCGATTGACCAAAAAATTACCGTCAATTGACCGTCTTTTTTTATTTCAGAAAATATTTGGTTGTGCCATTACCGGAATTTTAGTTCAGGATCACAAATATGGTCAAAACATCGAAAAACATCCGTCTGGCATTTTTTTTTATGGTCATAACTTTGGTCACCTTTCTAGCAGTCTCGGTTGCTTTCAACTAAATTTGTCTCCCTCATTGTTTTCGTAATCATAGATATTTTAATTCTTTAATCAATTAATTCATCGATCAAACAATATTATAAAATGGATACAAAATGAATTTTGTTCTGATCGAGGTATTTCACATCACTTCAAGAGAATGTGAAATACCGCGGTCGGTAATGAAAACTGGACTTTGTCAATTGTATGATTTGTCAAGTTGAATCATATATTTGTCAAGTTATGACAGTTTAGATTTTTTAGAGTTAACGTCGCTGTTGTCACAGTGTGGTAATTTCCGGACCGGTCATGTGACAGTCAATTGACAAGAAAAAAAAATAACCGGTCGCCAAACCGGCGCCCATCTCTAAATACGTTCGTTTACATTTCGCTGTATCTTGCAGGCGACGAATCCTTCGGGGGAGGAGCCACCGGGTAAGAAGCTGCGATCGGAAGGCAGCGTGGAGACGATATACTCGCAGAGCGCCAATGTTCTCGACGATTGGGACAAAGATTGCGTAGTCCCCGAGGAGGGCAACAACTGTACGTCGGATTGCGCAGAATCGAACGACGAATCCAAGGATCCTTCTCACGGAAATGCCAATGGCGCGAGGTATCGGCTCGTTGTTTCATCGATCTATCGGTTTTAGTGACGCAACACGAACGTCTTTTTTCCGATCGGTCAAATTATGACAAAATTACCGTCGTTTAACGTCATTTTTTTTTCCACTCATTCTGCTAAGGGAAAATAACGGATGAGCCATTTATCGAACGGATTTTCTTGATTTTTCAGTGGCACGAATGGGAAGCCATCCGTCGAGGTGATTTCGCTCGATAGCGGCAACGCCACTGGGACTCCGCTGGGACAGTCGACACAGTCCGAGGAAAAAGAAAATGATCCACGCATGGATGCGCCGGGCGGCAAAGAAACATCGAGCAGAAATCGCGACGAGGCGGGAAAGAAAATAAAGTGGGACTGCGGTCGACACTTTAGCGATCAGACCGATCAGCGAACCGGCGAGACCGCCGAGGAAGACGGCCAAGCTTCGGCCCCGACCAAGGAGAATCCCGCAGCGACTGCCGTACCGACTACGGTCACGTCTGACGAACCGCCGAGAAACAAGTGCACTTACGGATCGCAGTGCTACAGGTGGGCAATGCTAAGATCTTTTCAAGAGCGGAGACACGAAAATTTCATCTTGAGAAATTAATTGGATTTTTTATTTTTTTAAATTATAATATCACGAAATATTATGTATTTCGTGATATTACATTATCAATTTATTATGTTATCCACATAGCACGAAATATTTTGAAATTATTTTATAAATACTTTCGACCTTTCGAATCTTACGATATTTTTCGGAAATATATGAAAATGATATTTTTAAATTTTCTATAAAAATATTTCCATGAAACGTTTCTTAGATATTTCCGAATCACGATAAATCTTTCAACATATCTGAGATATTGCGAAACGCAGTGATAAAATATTTCGAAATATCTTTTATTTCATGCTTCACCGAAATATTTCTGCGGATGTTTCCGTCTTTATGCGGACAATGTTTAACATTTCGCTGAAACGTTTGAAAAAAATCTTTCAGCAAAACATTTCACATTTTTTTTTTTTTATATTCTTAAAATATTTTTGAAACCTTTCAAAAATATTTTCGTGCTATGAGGATACAAATAAATGTATCTTTTATTATAAATACAATAAATGTAGATAGTTTTTCATGTTTCCCCGACGATATCGGATGTAAATTTTTTGTCTCCGATTCGCAGGCGAAATTCGGACCACAGGTCACAATTCAGTCATCCGGGCGACCCCGATTACGACGTGCCCGACGACAGACCGGAGTGTCCGTACGGCGTGAGATGTTACCGAAAGAATCCCCAGCACAAGCGAGACTTCAAGCACACGACTAATCGACGTAATCGCGCCCAAACCCCGGTCCGCGCGAGAACCCCGAACGCAACATCGGAGACCGAACAATCGTCCGCGGAGGAGTCGGTCGATGAGTCGGATTACGAGCCATCGATCGGCGTATCGGACGATTACGAGAGTGACTGGGACAGGAGCGATTACGACGGCATCAGCGATCTCGATGATCCATGAGCCGAGCGCCGTGATAAGACCAATCGTCCAATAATTCATATGATTAATGTAAAGTATTTTTTTTTGTCATAAATGTATCGGTACATACTTTTTCTTTATATTAAAGTTCTATTCTCATAAACGTACATGGCAACGAATGCTCAAACGGAAAGTTTACGATCCGGTTTCGCTGAAATTTTTGATGAGTTTCGTTTTTTGTACGTTTAAAAAAAAAAAACCAGGCCATTAGTCGTTGTATTGGACGATGACGAGAGCGACTAGGAGAGGAGAGATTACGACGGCATCAGCGATCTCGATTATGTGCGAGCCGAGCGCCGCGACATCACCAATACGTCCAATAATCGATAAGATTAATGCAAAGTACTTTTTTTCTCGTTATAAATGTTTTGGTACATACTTTTTCTTTATATTAAAGTTCTATTCTCACAAACTTAAATGGAAACGAATGTTAAAATGGAAAGTTTACGATCCGGTTTCTAAGATCGATCCGGCATCGTTCGTTGAGATCTCTGATGAGTTTCTTAAGTTTTATCCGTATAAAAAAAGCGTATATATGGAAAAAGAAATGATAAAGAATGGAAAAAGAAAGAGTCGAGTAGTTTGTAGGGCTGATAGGCCTCGTCGTCCTCGCCAGGATAATCTTCGGATGCGAGGATCGCGACGACCGCGAGAATGTGCTTCGGCACTTCGGAAACTCTGACCTTGAATGGTGTGAAAGATGTTCTCCATCTTGATCACGCTTTGCTTGAGAGTCTACAATTTTTTATCTCCTTCGCCGATGTTTTATCTCCTTCGTCCTCGACGAAGTTGCAATTGGTAGCAACTTTTTATGACGCCGCTAGCCAAATCGTTGATACACTTTTCGAAACTTTCCGATGTCTTAGATTCGCTGAGATCTTCGATCAGTTTCTCTTGTCTTTTCATACGAAAAAAGCGTATATATAGAAAAAAAATTATAAAGAATGAAAAAGAAGTCAAGTAGTTAGTACGGCTGATGGCTCTCGTCGTCCTCGCCAGGATAATCTTCGGAGGCGACGGTCAAGATGATAGCAAACATGAGCTTCGGCATGTTTACACTTTCTGGAAACTTTTGGAAAAATCCCAGCTTCCAAGATTTCTCTTGCTTCTTTCAGATAAAAAAAAGCGTATGTATCGAAAAAGAGTAGAAAAAGAAGAGATCGGGTAGTTAGTAGGGCTGGTAGCCCTCGTCGTCCTCGCCGGGATACTCCTCGGCGGCGACGATCGCAACGTCCGCCAGCATGTGCTTCGGCACTTCGGAGCCTCTGACCTTTATGGTGTAGCAGATGTTCTCCATCTTGATCAGGCTCTGCTTGAGAGTGTACAATTTTTTGTTTATCTCCTTCGCCGATATGCCGACGCATCCGAGGAATCCCTTGTACATGTCCCTGACGAAGTTGCACGTCTGGTAGCAACTGTTTATGTCGCCGCTCGCCAAATTATTGATGCACTTTCGCATGAGCTCTCCGGTCAGGTCGGCTATGCCGAGAATGTATTCGTTCGGCGCTACGAGAGTCGAAACGACCTTCGCAGGCTGCGGGCCGCTCTCCTCGCCGGCCGCTTTATTCTTCGGCTGCAGCTCGTAGACGAGACTCTTCTCCAAATGAGTCCAATCCTCGATGTGCGTGTCTTTCAGATACTGATAGAAAGTGACCGCCTCGACGAATTCCTGCAGTCCGATTCTGTAAGCCCTGACGTACTGGTACGGATCGTGACCGTCCAGTTCGCATGCGATGCTCTTGAAGAGCGTCTTGACGAGATTGTCGAGTCGCGTCTTGGCCTCGCCCAGTACGGCCTCGCGCTTACTCTCCCGGTCCATCGTGTGGAGGAGAAATATTATCTTCTTGCTCTCGATAGTTATGTCCCTGCACATCTTTACTATTCTCTCGTAGCGATCGTGCTTGTCGTCGAGCTCGGCGGAGTAGCCACGGAATTGTTTTATCACCGGGCTGTTCTCGTCCACCTGCTCCGCAGAGTCCTTCGCTGCCCTGTCCTCCGTACCGAGCTTGTTTTTGTTTCCGTAATGGTGGTGGTGTCCACGGTTCCTTCGGTTACCGCCCCCCGAGTCTAAAGAGTGTTTTTATGTCGTGTTAGATACGGAAAAAAAATTGCGTCTGAAAGCCGGCAGGTCGTTGCGTTTATTGTTCGTCGAGATATCGATGTGAGCATGCTTACTTCTTCCCGAAGACATCGTCGTTACGATTGAGGTGGATGCGGTATTCGAAATTATGGAGGAAGGTCGAATGTCGTCGCCGACTGACGAACGAGGTTTGTTGGGAATCGTTGTTTGTTGTTGTTACCGGAAAGCCGGAATTCTGACAGAGCAGCTGGGGAAACTGGGCGGGGAGGAGCTGATGTGGCCGCTGCGCGAAGCGGGAGAACCAACGGTGCGTAAAGATCTACTTTACCCATGCCCGATAGTCTCGCATCGTTAGAAAAAACTACTTTTTTTTAACAAGAAATGTTTAAGAAATGTTTATTCTTACATCTTGCTGTAGGTATCGTCGCTGCAATTACAATTGTCGCTGATGTGTCATTAAAAACATTCGAGAGACCTCGAGGATCGTCGCCGACTGACGAACGAGTTTTGTTGCGGATCGTTGTTTGTTGTTGTTACCGGCAAGCCGGAATTCTGCCAGAGCAGCTGGAGAAACGGGTAGGGGAGTAACTGATGTGGCCGCTGCGCGAAGCCGGAGAACCGACGGTGCGTAGCAATCTACTTTTCCCCTTTTCTACCAAACACTTAAGGTGATGTGAAATACTGCCGTCGGTAACAAAAACTGTACTGCATGTCGTTTTCAGACCACAGTCCGCCGAGAAAAAAGAAAATGGTCTTTCCCTGGGGAATTGGCAGACGCAGGGAAAGACAATTTTCTTTTCCCTCGGCGGTCTGCGGCCTCAAAACGGCATGCAGTACAGTTTTTGTTACCAACTGGGCGCGGGCTAGGTGGGCGGGAGGTTGTTGCACATCACCTTAAGGGTGCGAAAAGTAAGATCGGACCGAGGTACGTATGCGCCTGGCGTGCGTAAAGTACTTTACGCAAGGACTTCACGCACGCTTCAGGGTGCGTAAAGTAGGACGCATGCGCAGTAGGCCTTGCCGTACAGCGCCCCAATCAGCAGGCACGGGGTAGCACTTCTCCTGCATTCGTTTAATAAAACGTGATACTAGTGCGGTGTGGCACTAATCGCACTCGCTGCACTCGTATAAGACTCACTTCTCAAATTACAATTTTTTTCAAATGTCCTAAAATTTTATTTACCAGAGGGATTTATGAAACCGGAAGTTTCTACGATATTGGATAGTAAACTATCGGAAAGAGTAGTACCAGGCAAGCGGAAAAGAAATCATAAGTAGGGATCTACTTTACCCCGGCTGGTATGTGACGTGTGGCTGCTAGTCTCGCAACGTTAAAAAAACTCCAATCTTTTTACGTGCGATTTTAATTCAACTGTATCGCAATGTGCTCGAGTTACCTTTCGCGAAATGCTGGCGCAGCGCCAGTCATCGCGAGTCTGTTTATGGCCCGTCCAGTTGACTAAGTACCTCACTCCATCCCCAGAAAGAAAAGCGTGCCGTAACAACCGACACGCCGTTCCGGCCCAAAGCAGATATGTGTGTCCGCAGGTGACGATATTGAGCCGGTACGGCATTTTCATACCGGAAGCTGCTTGCAGTTTCAGCTCGCTGTGGAGCTTCCCATACAGTGCTGCAAAAGTACAGGTAGCTTCTGGACTTAACACGCTCTGCTGTCACAATATCGTCGCCTGCGGACACACATATCTGCATTCCTCTGCTTCTTTCTCCTTTTTTATCGGATTTATGCCACTTGCCCAAGTTCCGGTGCTTTGTTTCTTCTAGCGTCCCGTCTGTCCGTGACTGTAGCTGACGTCGATGCAGCGGTCGCGCACAAGTATCTGCATTGTGACAGCACGGCGTGCGTTACTGGCCTGGTACAGACTAACGCAAAGGTACCAATGCTCGGACGGTCAAGAGCATCCCCAGATTCCAGCAGTTATTAACCGGTCAAGAAGACATTTTTTGTGAAAATAACTAAAACCAATGTCAAGATGATAATTTCTAGTTTTCAAAACACATCGATTAATTACAAAAAGATAATTTTTTTTTTAATGACGGAAGAAAATATCAAGTGATTCCAAATGTACGAGCCTCCTGTGTGTCCCAATGTTTCGGACAATCATAGATTTCGAGAAATTTGATGTACGAACTCAACTAGTTCATATTAACTAAAAGAATTTCTTTGCCATTTATTAATTAAATCAATGAAATAATTATATTTACGCGAAATAATTCTGAAGACAAGCTACGTAGAAAGCTGGCCAACCAAATTTCTTCGAACTGTGCGGTTATTGAGTCTCGTTATTGCATATTAAATCGCAAAGAATATTTGTAGATACGTTTACAAGTGTCAAATTGGATTTCCAATAATTAAATTCGGGACAAATAAAAAAAATGTGCATAGAAGTGTCCGAGGATTGGGACTTGTCCGAGATTTCGTACTGTTACCTTAGACGCCGTGCTATCAGTTTTTTATACGGGTTGAATTCCCCTTATTTAGTTTATTACTCTCATTAGATAGATCTAGCGATTTTTTTAAATGTCACACATTTTCATTTACCACCAGAGGATCTTATTTATGAAACCGGAAGTTTGCACGATATTCGATAGTAAACTATCGGAAAGAGGAGTCGGAACTGGCCAGTGAAAAAAAAATTCTTCTTGGGGTTATTGTTCCGCTCGATTGATAGTTTTCAATTCCCGTGCAATCTCAATTGGATACGTACCAGCTTTAGCAGAATTTCCCCGATAAATATGTCTCGGGGTTGCGCGGTTCTTGCGAGATTCCGTTCGTACCAGAGAGGTGAGATAGGGCCTCGTAGGAATCTCGGTACGCTTGTAGATCCTTCGTGTTCTCGACGAAAGATAAATTTAACTTATCCGCAGTACTCGGGTTTTCGGCACGTAGAGAACTTTACCCGCGCCAAATCGTTTACCTACGATACAGCGGGTGTACAACTGAAAGATAAACAACCGCCGGGATATCTCGCTATTCCCCATTTCCGCGCCTCATGGCGATACAGTTTTCCAGGCTATTGTGTACACCCGAAAATCTGTATACCGCACCGTAACTAACGCCCCTGATTCAATTTCTCATGCTCGACATTTTTCAACAGTTAAGTATACCCCTTCAACTTTCAACCTTCAAACCTTCAACATCAACTTCGAACATTCAATTTTACCTTCAAACCTTCGACCTCATCTTCAAACCTTCAACTTCACCTTCAAACCTTTAAACCTTCCACTTCACCTTCAAATTTTATCACTCCAACTGCTCTTAAAAACAAACTAAATATAAAATGAAATAATTTTGTTACGATAAAAAAAATAGCACATACTTGTTCGATTCAGAATTTCGAGGACTCCGCTCTCCAACGAAAGCTTGATCGATTAGCAATGCGCACAAAACCACCTTCATCGTGCATTCCCTTTGTAGCTGGAAAAAAGAAAATGATGTCCCACATGTATGGCGACTGGAAAAGTTTCACAGCATTAATCAAACAAAATTCGCCGAACCGAACGAGGCTTTTCACTGATTACTGGAGTTGCTATTTTTAAATTACTCGAGCGTCATTAGCGAAAATGATCAATGCAGGCAATATTTACCGATGAAATATTTTACACACTTGTTCCACTCGGAATTTCGATGAGTCCGCTCCCAAATAAACGCCCGATTCATGTGTAATGCGAACGAAAACAAGTCGATCGTTCACTGCCTTTGTACCGCAAAAAAAGTCGTTTTATATTAAATGTGTTAATTAGCGACTTGAAAAGTTTCACTGCATTAATTCATCGAATTTCGCTACACCGACCGACGATTCATCATTATGGGTGCTGGGTTACTATTTGAAAATAACCGTTGTTCGAGTGAAAGAGATCGGTGCAGCCAACGCTCATCGATAAAAAAATGAAACGTCCATTGCCAAAACAAAAAAAACCGTTGATGCTACGTTTTTAACTAAATCCAACTTTCATGTCGTCTGTACGATGCCACCGGGGCTCTTTTACACTTTCATCGATAACTTGACGTCAGAGAATAAGCATAGGTCCATTGTCAGAGTTGTCCGTGACGTTTTTCTCAACCAAAACTCGATACAAAGACGACTGCACACGACGACGTGTAAACACCGGGGCGCGTGCACGGAGTAACGAATACAGGGGCTCGCGTGAGTCCCGCAGTGCGGCGTGGTGGGGGCTCGCACGACGGGGCCGCAAGCTCGAGCATCCTGCCGGCCACAGTTCGCGTCGAGTTTGCGACGTAAACAAAGTGCCAGTAACGTCTAACGTGTGATTTACACTAATTCGCGGTGTGTGTCGTGTGTCCAGTGAAAGTTTGTTTGACAGCGAAAGAAATTGATGTTACTGCGAAATGCTTCCGGTAGTGTTTCGTCCGGTGTTTAATTTACACGAGAAGGAAGGAGGACAACGGGCGCCATTGTTATTCGTCGCCTAGCAACCGTAACGAACATTTTGTCCCGATGCTTATTCAATCACACGATGCACAATATAAAGGATGTACAAGAAAAATGTGAGTATATCGGACATGAATAGAATTTTCTATATATGATTAACGGACAGTAACTAGGCCGCGGTCAATAATTAAGCCCTTCACCTTGAAGAAAGTGTGAAACGAATTGAGACTCTTACGAACGACAGTTGCAGACAATCAAGACAATCAAGACGGAAATCGATAGTACTGCGAAAAATCTTTCCGGTAGTCTTTCGTCCGGTGTTGTATTTCAAGAGAGATGCACACTAATCCGAAAGAGAACAATGTTCTATATCGGGTATCGGCTTCCGAACGCGACTACCTTTTTCGACAGCAGTGCCTACGACTTGGCCATAAAGCGGCTCTAAATTGTTTCGTTTTTTCCTCGCTAACCAAATTTTCTTACTGCCTAATTGGTATTCAAAAATGACAAAAAAAGAAAACAACAACAAACAGTTGAGGTCGAAACGGTGGAAAAGAAAAAGTTCGAGTCGCCCCGCATTTATTGCCCGATGGGGTTGACGTGCAGCGTACGATATCTCGGCGAGAGCCTCCCGAGCAAATCCCACGCAATTAAGAGTATACCGGTTCGCCTGAAACGAAGGCATTGAATAAACATGACTCCTACCCGACGGGAGCTTTGGTTCGATGGTAAATATTCGTTGGAACTACCTCTCTCGGTATTCACGATAAATCCAGCGTCCTCGATGCCGAGAGACAAACAGCAGGGCCGAATGAGCGAGTGGATAGTAAAAGAGAACGAAGAAAAAAAGAAATAGGAGGCCCACAGCGAAACGTCGTCGATAGCCGGGAAGCTCTGCGGGTTATTAAAATTCGTGTCAAGAGTGGAAGAGAAGCCTCCACTCCGTTCGTTCAAGATAAATTTCCATTCACACTTCGTTTTGCTATAACAATAAGTCGCCCTTTCCAACTCTCTTCGCTGTTTCCCTCTCTGGAGCTTTCGCGGCATCAATTTTATTTCTTGCCCCCCCCCCCCCCCCCCCTCCCTGCCCCACTCGAGTTCGATAAAACTCATTTCCACTGAAGCCCCGGCTCTTGTCTCTCGTCACCGTCGGCGTTTATTCGCTCCTGCTGACGCGCCCGTAAAAAGGACTTATTGAGAAAAATATTAAAACCCCGGAGAGCGGGTATTGTGTGTCCTCGACGAATGCGCTGAGAAAAAAAATAATAGCGAATTGCGAGCGATCGCATCGTACTTCTGATATCGATGCTCAGAGAGAAGACGCAATAATACGACAAATTCGTTTATTTCATTGCCGGTTTGTTTATTAACGATTCTTCACGGTCTTGTCACAAGGCATTGGTACAGTTCGATCGCGAAATATTTATCTTAGCTCGGCAGTGATGAGACGTGGGCTGTTTAAGAGAACAAAAAATTGACACTATTGATATATTACATTAATATAGCGATAATATAATGCCGGTCTGTTTATTAACGGTTCATCACGGTCTTGTCACAAGACATTGGTACAGTTCGATCGCGAAATATTTATTTTAGCTCGCCAGTGAAGAGATTCGGGTTGTTTAAGAGAAAAACAAAAAAATTAACACTATTGATGCATTACATTAATATAGCGGATTGTAATGATTTTGGGCTTTGGAATTGCCCATTCCTGTGATATAATCGATCTAGTCACGGAGCTAACTACTGTTCGACAAGGACCGAATCGTTTCGAGTCCGCACCCACCAGGCCATAGATATCCTCAAACTTCGTCTCTCCAGAATGGCCTCCCCGAAGTTTCAGTTCGGAGGATGTAGCGTGGAGAAGTCGCCGAGTCGCTGCGAGGCTGCTGGCGTCGAGATTCTCGAATCAATTCGATAGAAAGCTATCCTCTAACTCACCTTCGTTCCGTACCGCGAGCGTGTTCACACCAGTGGCAACTCAGTCGCCCGACCACTCGAAAACAAAGACTTCCTGTATTGGTCCTCGAAGAACGGCGTCGCTGGTAAGGTGGCAGGCACCTTAGTTGCTTCGGTATACAGTGCAGAGTATTCGCTATGCGCACGACTTACACAGACCTTCCGGCTGATCGCGTATTGCCGTGCACATGTACTCTATCAGCGCCATCTACAGGCCGACTCAGTCCCAACCTGCACACCCGACTCCTTTGTATTCGCTATGCGCGTAATACTGGTGGCTGACCGAATTCAGCACCGCAAGTGTAAAACTGAAGTGTAAGAGTCGCCGTAAGCGACTCTCCTTACTCGCTGGCCTGTAAACACTGTAAATACTGTAAATATTATTAACATTCTTTTTCCTTTTGTTAATCTCGTTTGAGGGCCCTTAGCTATACGGAGCTTCAGTGGTAAGTCCAGTTTTTCAATTTTTTCTGTACTAAAATTTCAATTAGGGGCAAACATCCCCGAGCTTCCTGTTGGAAAACCCACCTAATGCGATCTCCCAATCTACGAGCTCCTTCGATTGGACAAGTATACCGCTTCACCTTCAACCTCGATTTCACCTTCACACTCCCAACTTCACCTTCAAACCTTCAAGCTCACCTTCAACCGATTTGTTACCGACCGAATCTGCATCAAATGCCCTTCAATGCCCCTCCCAAGATAAGTACCACAACTCCGGGAGTTTAATCGGGCTTTCGATAAATAACGATAATGAGAATCCATGCCGAAGCTAAGGAACGCTCTAGAATACTTTGCTAGGGACAAGTCCCGCGACGGGAGAATCGTTACCTATCCCATATTTTTTGTTCTCCACTCGCATTATCCGCTCGGTGATGTGTCGCGTTTATTTTTTTCCACCTTCCTCCTGCAGTACTCACCGCTTTATTATTTTGCCCGAAGGGAGGAAATGGAAGAGGCGCGATTGTACGAAATCTGTGAACTCCGTCGAGACTCTCTCTCTCTCTCGTTCTTTCTCTCGGGAGAATAAATTGTTGCCATTATCTGTGATGGCGTCGCGTCTGAGTGGCATGCGAAATGGGTAGCTCGTGCATCGGACCGAGACGAAATAAGGTAGAGAAAGGAAGCCAGCGACGCTTCCAGTGGAATTCCGTATGTATGTATATACACATATATATACATCCAAATAGATATATATATATATATCTATGCATATAAGAACGACGTAGCGCAGAGTCGATACTCCTTTCGAGTTGAGAATTCTGTCGCGCTAGGGGAGGAGAAAAGTACCGTTGTGTGTACTTCCGTACACTTATATGCGCACACATAGACGATACACCTTGGGTGTTTCTACGATGGTAAAACGGTGGGAAATAGCGGAGACATCGATTATGCAGTTTCGTTGGATCGTGCCAGACAACGAGACGGCGAAGTGGAGAACATTCGAGGGGGAGGACAGAGAGCGAGGGAGAAGCTAAGAGTATCGTGGCTGTTAACTATATGCGAGAGATCGTAAACGAAGCCGCTCGAACGTAAAATCATAAAAGTTTCAGCTCGTGCGGGACGAGCTCGAGTGTACCGTTAAGATGCGCTTCCCGACGGAATCTTCCGCGATGGGAGGGCACGATAATTCAACCCTTTTTTTTGCTCGCATACCTGCGACACTTACATTTTGTCCTATTTATCGGCGTCGTGTCGTGCGTTGCAACGGAGATAAAGAAATTTTGTTGAATAATTAAAAATTAGGGTCTGGAAAGAGGAATATTATTTGCTATTAAGGTTGCTATGTCGGTACGCCGGAATCGTGGACATCAGCGTCTGTATGACATAAAAAAATAATTCTATTGAACATTAGTCCGGTGACTTCACTTTTTTTTGTTGCGCATCAATTCCTGATTGATTCGCGAATCCCCAGTACTTCATATTTTCGATCTATCTTTGATCTGAGTATATTATATTCTCGATTTGAAGATCAATTTCGCCAGCTCTACCGTAAGCGCCGTCTAAAAAGACCGATTCTCAACATCTAATTATTCATTCAAATGGTCGGTAAAAGCCTTCGAGATTTTCTACAAGTAAAATTTAATAGTTAAATTACAACATCTCAAAAGTTCATGCACATGACTTTGGATCGCCTCTGCGACATAACTACCTTAATATTATTATTTTTTACTTAAAGATTGATTTTGCTTTTTTTGCAAACTGCTGTGATTGCAGCGTTTTTTTTTTGGGATTCAATTACCGTTTACTTCCAAGCGTTATCTTTTTTCAAGGAAAACGATTTTACCGACCTTCTTTTTCAGCATATCTTCTCTCTTCTCATCCCCTTCGTTTTTTTTTTTTCTCCCACTTTCGCCCTCGAGTCGAGCAGCAGTGTATCGCGTAAATAAGTCAGCAGCCTGCATTTTTCGTTGTGCACTTAAAGTTGCCGACGGTGAATTTCGGGAGAGCGAGGCGCATTAATCTCTAAGAAGATTCGCGCGACTCGGGACGAAGATTGTTACGGAGATGGTGTTGAACATGAATTCTCGCGCTCTTCTCCCGGTCTCGATTTTAACGTTCTCCTCTTATGTCACCGAATCGAGGCGGGTGGAGGGGGAAAAATAAACGCGGCGTCTTTTTCACTTAAATAAAAAGAGGAAAAAAAACTGCATGTCGTTTTTTCCGTTTCAAGCTCCGCGAAGAAAGGGAATAAGTGGAAACAGAGAATGGAAAAGATAGGACGAGGGAACGAGAGATTTTATATGACTTCCGCCCTGCCGTTTCCAAGCGCAGCTTGCGAGAACCGTTGAAGAGCCAGTTTCGCCAGGGTTCGCTGTGCGAGGCTCCACTTCGCACTTTTTCCTCCTATCGCCACAGCACCGGCGTGGAAGCTCGGTGAAGGCTCTCTACGTTGCCGTTAAGCGGCTCCGCACTCGGTAGTCAGTGCTATCTCTTTCTTGCCAACCTTCGCTTTTTCTTACCCCAAGTGGGTGTATATACTATATATATGTGTATTGGGGAGATGGGGGCAAAACGGGCAACGCGACCCCAAATTGGTATTGGGGGCAAAACGGGCACCGTCTTGACTCTCTTATAAACGACTTGTTTCAGTTTTCAGATGTTCCTTACGTAAGAAAAGTGCGGAGAATAAGTGAAATTGTTCATGAAAAAAAATATATCGATCGGATCGGAATTTTCTTTTTTTCGACATTTTCTTTTTTTTTTTCGTTTTTTTATCTGATTAATCCAAGTAATTTTTCGAATGATTTTTGAAGAAATTTATTTTTTGAATTTTTGCCACGGCCTTATTTTTTCGGGGATAAACATGTTTTGTATTTTTATCACAGCCTTCATTAAAAATCAATCAAGACGAAATTATAATTTGTAGACTTGGTGCCTGTTTTGCCACCGTCCCTATCCTTTGTATATACATATATATATACTTCGTCGTTGTAGGTGTAGTTTTGCTTTGCACTCATCGAGGTTTAAAATTCATCCTGACGGCGAGAGAGTGGAAGCCTCCACACCTCGATTGGGTACACAAATAAATGAGGAAAATTATGTTTTATTTTTTTTTTTTTGTTACCGAGATTTAAATTGAATCGTAATTTGAACGTTGGAAAAAAGAAAACAAAAAAAAAAAGTTCCTCTAATATGAAAACAACCGATGCATCACATCAGTTGTTATATGTATAGAGGTTGTAAGTCGACCGTGCAATTTTATCCATTAATTCAATAAAAGCCGGGATACAACGCGAAGCTTTTTTCTTCCCTAGTGGCGATTTTTGTTTTTATTTTAATTAAAAAAAGGTTACATGTTTGTTCGAAAAATATTTCCTCTCATATTTCCCTCATACGGTTGGAGTTTCGCTTGGCCCTCATCGGCGCTTAGGATTCATGCCGACTGCGAGCGAGCGGATGTTTCCAATAAAGTCTCGATAGGGTACACGAATAACAGGGTAATCTGATTTTTTAAAAAATTTTACCGATATTGAAATTAAAACGTTGGAGAAAAGAAACAAAAAATTGGTTTCGCTAATATCGCCTCGCGTCACGTACATACTTCCATCAGTCGCTCTACATAGGTTCTAAATCGAAGGTTCAACTTTATCCATCGAAATATGATCGAGCTAAATAATAAGTTTAATGAGAACTATGTTTCTTCCCTAAATGCGCTTTTTCTTTTTGTCAATTCATCGAAATATTAAAATATTTTTATATAAAAATATTTTAACATTTTGATTTTCTCTTTGTTAATTTATCAAAATATTTAAATATTTTTCCTCAAAAAATATTTCCTCAGATTTCCCTCATCGACAGAGCGATAACGGATTCGTGAAAAAAGAAAGAAATAAGTGTGCACGATTTGAGCACATCAGGCTTATCGACGCTTTCTCTCTCGTCTCCTCGATGCCCTATATTGCATTCTTCTCTCGCCAATGCTTGTCGATATTCTCCCGTTTTCCCGTTTAGCCATTCCGCTTCACTATTTCGCATCCTCACTCAGATTTTTTTATTCTTTCGATTCTGCATTCGCGGTGCATTGCAGTTTTACATTCAACTGCGCGTTGCCCACACATGCGCACTCACGCGCGCACACAAACGGCCTAATATGACCGAGTTGGCCAATGCTCGGGAAATCCAGGACGTCGAACGAAATATAGCTGAAACAGGGGCGCTGCGAATTCGAGTAGGTCGCGTTTCTTCCCCCTCGCAGTAACGGGCAGTACAACGATGCACTATAGCGTAGCTGCGTCTTTCGCTTCCTCGTAGTAAGCGGCTCGGGTATTCATATAACTCTCGAGAAATTCAGTATACGTATGTATTCGTGTGTGTGTATACATATAAAGTACACGGATTCGTTTTATCCCAAGGGGCTTAGTACACCGGCCGTGGAAGACGTATAACGAGAATAGAGAAACGCTAACGTCGTTCGAAGCTACGACGTCGCCGGAAACCATCTTGCGTCTGTGGAAGAGATTTGTTAAATTTATAGAAATTTTTGTGCATTCGCCTCTCAGCCAGATATAACTCTATCCCATTTAAAAACCGCTCACAACTCCACCGTATTTTATTGTATTATTATTATCATTATTATTATTATTATTATTTAAAGAAGGAAAGTTGTAACTTATTACATCTGAATCAATAGAGTATGTATGTACATCATGTGAACAAGTGTTTATCTTGATTGCTTTTTGTATTGTTGGTCTATAGTATTGCGGATTAATCCTCGTACACGGAGTATAAACCACAGTAATAAAAAATATAGTTCAATATTTTGTCGGTGCAGCTAAAAGATTGGTCAATTCAACAATTTTTTTTCGATGATTTCACCTAAATATTTTTGCGGCGCTAAAATATTTTGTTCGAGCAATATAATATTTATTTGAACGTTCCTGTCCGAATGTTCAGTTGATTCAACTGTATTTTTTATCAGTATGAGTGGAATGAAACCGCCGGTCGAGAATCAATCCTACACGGTAAAATATTTATTAGACAGAAAGAGTTTATATAAAATACAAAAATTGAATAAAATCTTTTTTCTATGTTTTTTGGTCGTGTCACTGGTGGAAATTGAAGCTCGCTCGTCACTAATTTATCGATCACGGACGATTTTTTCATTCCGTGCCGAAGACTCCGCGTACAACGTAAATCGAGAAACGCTAACGTCGTTCGAAGCTGCGACGTTGCCGGAAACCATCTTGCGTCTGTGGAAGAGATTTGTTAAATTTATAGAAATTGTTGTGCATTCGCCTCTCAGCCAGATATAACTCTATCCCATTTAAAAACCGCTCACAACTCCACCGTATTTTATTGTATTGCATCCTTTTTTTATTATTCGGATTAATCCGCGTACACGGAATATAAACTACGCGAAATGTTACCTGCGCTCGACAATCAATCCAACAAGGTAAAATATTTATTAGAGAAAAAGCCGATATAAATAAATACAAAAATGGGGTCAAATTTTTTCAGCGCGTTTTTTTGTTTTGTTTTATTTTGTTCGTTTCACTCGCAGAGCTCGCTAGGCACTGATTTATCGATTGTCGGCGATTGTTTTTCCTTGCCGAAAACTACACGTACAACGAGAATAGAGAAAAGCTATCGTTGTTCGAAGCTCCGACGTCGCCGGAAACCATCTTACGTCTATAGAAGAGATTTCTTAAATTTATTTAAATCGTTGTGCATTTGCGTCTCATTTGCCTATAACATATATATAACATATGTTATATATATGTAACAGATATAATTATATAATATATATTATGTAACATATATAATTATATAATATATATTATGTAACAGATATAGTTCTATCGGATTTAAAAACCGCTCACAATTCCACTGCATTTTATGGTATTGTATTTTTTATTATTATTCGGATGAATCTGGATAATAACGGAATATAAACTATGTAAGCTGCGCTCGACAATCACTCCAACGAGGTCAAATATTTATCAGAGAGAAAAATTTGATATCAAATACATATATTTCTTTCAATGGTGTATGAAGAGTTTAAAAAAATTAATAAACCGCCACGGTACATAACTCTCCGACGAACAATGTCCTTTGTCGGATAGCTGTATTGTGGTAATACGTAATACCACGTAGATTCGTAATACGGTAGAGTTATAATATGATAGTGATTTTGTAACACGGCTGCAGGCTGCCGTTCGAACTGGTATTCAAATTATTAACTGGAAAAGTTGTAAGCGGCTTTTGAGCCGGGTAGAGTTGTATTAATGGTGGAGTTTGAGCAGAGGCTTTGGGTGAGTTGTATCTGATGGAGACGTTAATGGGCCGAAATGTTGTCATTTTTTTTCCCCTCCCGGTCTTCAAAAGTACACCACCAGGTTCGTCACTAATTGCTTCTCATATTTCCGGACGAAAACTTTCGATACTTTTTTGATACTTCGAATAATCAAATCTATTTTTTTGGTGTATTTTTTGTTTTATTTTTATCGTTTCACTTGTAGAGCTCGCTCGTCACTGATTTACCAATCACTGGTGTTTTTTTTTTCCTGGCGAGGCTGCACATTATTCAAATAATAAATTTGCATTATGGTAGAATTTGGGCGGAGGATTGCAGAGTTGTGTCTGGTTAAGACGTTAATTGGCCAACATTTTGGGATTTTTTTTTGGACGATCATTGTTTGACGCTTTCAAAAATCGACTAAATTTTTTTCTCTGTCTTTATTGTTTTATTTAATTTTCGTTTCGTTTCACTCGCCGAGCTCGCTCGTCACTGATTTATCGATCAACGACAATCTTTTTTCCTGCCGAAGACTGCGCGCTACACGAAATACCAACAAGCAATGAAGAAAACAATCTTAACACGAAATTGATGTGTCTTTATTTATATACAATATTTACAAACGTATTATCCAATCGTGCTGCCTTAAATATATATTGTCATAATTTTTGGAAAAAAAAAACAAATACTTCGTAAAAAAAAAGAGATCGTCTCGTCTTGTCCGTGTCTAGTGAATGCCTTTTTCAGTATTTCATTAAAAATTATCATCTACCGTGGTCTCCGAAGTTATCTTTCATCGCTCCTCTCGGACCCATTCCCGTATCGAACGTTCCACGAAATTTTATTCGTCCCTTTTACGCCTCGCACATTTCGTTTTATCCCTTTCAATTTTCCCGCGAGTTTTTTCACCCCCGTCGCTCGTCGCCCGAACGAGCTTCAGCCGCGCCGAATCGAATGTACGTGCGGGAAAAATGTCGCGCAAAATATATAACATTTTTTTTTTTCGCCCATATCTCTTTCCATCGCGCTTTGAAACGCGAATCTAGCAACATCGATCAATCCCTCACATATACATATACATATACATATACATATACATATACATATACATATACATATACATATACATATACATATACATATACATATACATATACATATACATATACATATACATATACATATACATATACATATACATATACATATACATATACATATACATATACATATACATATACATATACATATACATATACATATACATATACATATACATATACATATACATATACATATACATATACATATACATATACATATACATATACATATACATATACATATACATATACATATACATATACATATACATATGCGGTGGCGAAATCTTTTTATATTATATGTATATATTTTTTTTTGTCGGGCCTGTGTGTGCGATAGTGTGAAGCGGCGTTGTGCCGTTGCCAGGTCGCGCGTAGCTCTCTGGCTCCGATACTTAACGGTACTCGGCGATATATTCGGAATGCGAATATAGCAGCCCGGCCGGTTCCCCGATTCCACTCGCTATTATGCTCCCGGTTGGGCTGCTCCGTCGTCGATTGACGACACTCGAGAGGGTGGGTTATCGGGACGGGTTTTTGCGCCGAGGTTGTAGGACGCACGTCAGCGATTGCAGACCGGAAGTCCCGTCGATGCCAGATCTCGAGGAATTTATCCCGATACTACGATAATGTACACGGCAGTGGTTTCCTCTCCGGATTCCTGAAAATTCAACATCTCGGTTTCCCTCGCTCAATTATTCCGTTGACTCTTCGCTCGATTCGCGTTCACTCGAGCGTTCCCGATTTTTTTTTTCAGGGCGATCGATTAAAAGTCGAAAATAATTATTGAGGAAAATTAAATAAAAATTGATTGGTCCTTCAGCACGCCGATCGCTTCATATACAGCTCTCCTGTATCGCTGAAGTTCTCACTTTCGTCGACGAGTACTGTTGAGGCCTCTGCAGACTGTAGAAAGTCTGAAACGAGAGAAATTGTTCGGTTCGTTTTAGGAAAAAGTGGGGAGATCGAGATTTTTTCACAGAGCTTCCTCAATCTACTTTTGTCCACGAAGCTTCTGTGAAAAACTGTTAATTACAAATTTTGAAAATCTAAAAGCAAAGCTTCTTCTGGAAGCTTAGAAGATTAGAATTGACTAATGGATTAATTGATAATAAAACATTTTGAAAATTTAAATATTTTTTCATGAAAGGATGCAAAATTTGAGATTCATTAAAAAATGAGTAAATGAATAAATTATGTAAAACTCGTGGCTGAAGGACTTAGGTCCATGGCCAATTGGCTATATATATATATATATATATATATATATATGTTCTGATGCCAATCTACGTTATGTCATGCTATGTTCGAAAAATTGTTCCATCTGGCTAATTCTCAATAATAAATCCACTATCACTACTACTACTAAATAAATGAATGATTAAACGATACCGAACTTGAGCAGACCCGAAATCAGATTCGAAACTTCGGGTATGGAACGCAAAGTTACAATTCTACGTGTAGTTTAATAGGATCATTCATTGATTAATTTGTTATAACATTTTTTAAAAAGCTGAAAATTTGTTTTCCATGAAAAAAAAAGCTTCCCCTATAAGGAAGGCAAATATTAAATTCACAAATAAGTAAATAAATAAACAAATGAACAAACGATACCGAATTGAAGCGTACCCTAAATCAGATTCGCAGCTTGCGGTACGGAGCGCAAATTTACAATTCTACATGAGCGCAGTATTAATGGGCTAATTGACTAATTAATTAGTTTCATCGGGAAGCCCCATTAGTCCATATCCCTCGTAATTTCGCTTCGGTCGGACATGCCCGCTAATGGATTGATGATCCTAATGGATCTCGATATGACGTGTACGATGTTTATTCTTTTATCGATACATATCGACCGCTAAGGAACGGAAGGGCGTTTCTCACGCCTTTTGGCATCTAAAACGATGTGAGTTACGCCCTTTCCTATCTCAGCTCTGGATATACCGGGATATGTCTTTAAATACTTAACTCCACGGCTTCACGTCCTAATGGACCTCGATATGACGTGTACGATGTTTTTTCTTTTATCAATATATATCGACCGCTAAGAAACGGAAGGACGTTTCTCACGCCTTTTGGCATCTAAAACGATGTGAGTTACGCCCTTTCCTATCTCAGCTCTGGATATACCGGGATATGTCTTTAAATACTTAACTCCACGGCTTCACGTCCTAATGGACCTCGATATGACGTGTACGATGTTTTTTCTTTTATCAATATATATCGACCGCTAAGAAACGGAAGGGCGTTTCTCACGCCTTTTGGCATCTAAAACGATGTGAGTTACGCCCTTTCCTATCTCAGCTCTGGATATACCGGGATATGTCTTTAAATACTTAACTCCACGGCTTCACGTCCTAATGGACCTCGATATGACGTGTACGATGTTTTTTCTTTTATCAATATATATCGACCGCTAAGAAACGGAAGGGCGTTTCTCACGCCTTTTGGCATCTAAAACGATGTGAGTTACGCTCTTTCGTATCCCGGCTCTGGATATACCGGGATATGTCTTTAAATACTTAACTCCACGATTTCACGTCCGACGCACCGATAGCATAAAGTCGGCTGACTCCGTTGCTATGTAAGTAGATAAAGTACGAGATCAGCGTTATATCGCTATACTCACGTTGGCCGATGCTCTCGGATAATCCGGATCCTCGAGTACCGCGTGAGGCATCTCACGTCCCTCCAAGTGTCGGGGTCTTCCGGGCAGGGTTCCGTAAACCGAAAGCTTTTTATCTGAAAAGTAGTTTCAGATCGGCTTAAGGTGAATTCTATAGAGAGGCTTCCTCTCCACTGCCGCACGCTCTCGTTCTCTCTGTTGCAGAAACGAGTTACGCGCCCGAGGTCTAAGTATGTGGGTTCATCGGGTCGGAGCACACAGCGAGCGCACCCACCTATACGGCCAACTTGGACCCTCAGTTTTGTACCGACGGGGCGCAGAAAGTTACAGCGATATTGCACGGCACGAGTCTCTAGTACGGGATTCCTCTCTGTAAGGGCAAATTCTCTTGAGTAAATTTAAATGCAAACTTCACGCGGAAGACACCGGAGACTCGGGAGTTTCTTGGATGTGCGCATTATTTTGAGAGACTCGCTGAGGAGACTCGGAGTCTTGAAAATCTGCGCGTTGGGTCGTTTTTTTTTTTGCAATTAAGGAGAAGTGGATAATTGTTTTTTTTTTTTTTTTTTTTTTTTTTAACGACTGATTATGGCATCTGCGGCGAATTTGATTGGGGTTGAATTACGAGTTAGTGAAAATCGGCGCCTTGGGACGATTTTTTTTTTTCGCGTCAATTGAGAGGAGGTTGATTATTGCTTTTTTTATGGCTGATTGATATAATCGACAAACTTTATAAGGGTTAAATTTCGAGTTACTGAAATTTTTTCGTTAATTTTTGGTAATTATCCGCAAAGTTGGTAAGATCGGATCCGGACGTTCATTTTTGTACCGACAGAGCGCACAAAGTTACAGCGATATTGTACGAGTCTCTAGTAAAATCTCTTCGGTAAATTGAAATGCAAACTCAACGCAGAATACACAGGAGACTCCAGAGACATTTTGTAAATTTTGCTCACGGGTCTCGGAGTCTTGAAAGCTCTGTGCATTGGTTCGATTTTTATGTATTCAATTCATTTTTATATCGGACCAATTAATGGGAGGTAAACTATATATATTTTTTTTATGGCTCACTACGGTAACTCCGACAGATGTTATCGGGGTTGAATTACCTGACAAGTGATTGGTAAGATCAGTCGTGGGAATTAGATCGGGATTGCCATCTTCCTCCTCTCCCTTTCCGGCGAAAGTAGCGATGCTCGGTTGCTGGGGCTGCTTGGGCTTCGACGGTGTAGCCGCCGCGTGTCGTCTCCACAGGGCCATCAGCACCCCGGTCACGATCAGACCCAGCCCGGTCGCCGTGCCTCCGAGACCGATTAAAATCGGCGACATGTCCACCGACGAGACCGGCGCCGATTCACCTTTGAGAGAGAAGATGGACAAAAATAGAAACATAAAATATATATATATATATATATATATAATAGATATATACATTTTAAAAATAAATTGTAAATTTAATGTATTGGAACTTGAAATTTGCTAGCATTACTTACATTAATTGAACATTAATGTACTTTGTTTGTAAAATAAAAGTACCAGATATTAAAATTACAAACCTTTGCATGAAACTTACATAAATGTTTATGAAAAATACTAATTTCATTGTAAAAACTGCAACGCACATGTGTTTGAAATTTCAGAAACAGGTTATTGTAACGAAGCTTCCAATACTGTTCATTAATTGTCAAACTAAATTTTTTAACAGTGTATGAACTGTTAAAATTTTTTTTTAAACTGTTAAAAAATATTAGTATTTTTCATAAAAATGTTTGTAAATTTCAAGCACAAGATTTGTAATTTCAATATCTGCTACTTCTATTTTACAAGCAAAGTACATTAAGGTTCGATTAATGTAAGTAATGTCAGTAAATTTCAAGTTCCAGTACATTAAATTGACAATTTATTTTTACAGTGTATACACAAAAAATACATCCTCAAATAAGTCGACGTCGTCGAGTCATCGTTCTCGGGTTGAGACTTTTTCAATGTTCATTTCCCAAAAAGAGGCAAAAAAAAAGAAGAAAAAAAAAAGGGGGAACATTAACGCCAGAAGAGCATAACGAGGTCGACGGAAGTATCTTTCCCTGCCGGAGGTCCGCGAATCGTCTCTGGAACGGTTCACAGAGGGAGGACAGAGGGGGTTAGCTCACGTATGGGGTAGCGGCGGGGAGCGCGGATAGAAAAGCTACTCCGCGAAGGGGATAGAAGAGAATGCATAATAATAGCTCATAAATTTGGTGTGCCTCGCTTCCGTGTCTGCGGTGGGCTGGCCGGTCCATGTTTCAGCTCGAAAACGGCACCGTTCCCGAGTCCTCGCTTGCCCCGGAGAGCTTCGTGCCGGGCTCTCAATGATATTCCTCGGGAGACAGAGAGGAGGCTCATATACAGTTCCGCCTTGCCATACAGCGCGGCGACCAAAGATGACCCGCGCGTTAGTGGAGTTCCCCTTTCTCCCCGCTCGCTAAATGTCGTATCTCTACCGACTGGCCCCGACTGGCTACTAATTTGCATACCGATAATAATTTTGCTTACTTTGGTCCCCACCCTCCCCGCCCGTCCCGTAGCGCACGTAACTGTTACCGCTGTCGCAGCTATATGCAACCCTATGCTCATCGTCTATTCAAGCCCATCCCTTTCGCGAACCTCTCCAGCGCGCGCGGGCTCTCCTCTTCTTCGCATTGGATTGTCTCAAGCCCTCGGTCGCTGGCCCGACCGTTGACAATGCCCCGCGATCCTCCGGTTCGTACCCAAAGTAGTAAACTCGTTCCCACCGCTACGACCGACCGTAATTCTCACCAACCCCCCGTTTATCGAGTCGCGCGACCCAACCCACGCTCGTACGGCTTGTTTGGCCACGGCGAGACATCGACGTTAATTAATCACGGGCGATACACAATAGGTATAATCTTCATCAACTTCCGTTTCTCGAGGTATTCGGTGATATTCCGAATTCTCCTTTGGGTGAAAGACTCGCTTTTCCGGTCTGGTTGCACGACTCGTTTGACGACGTCGGAGGGCTTTTGAGGCGAGCTAACGAACAGCTTTTTGCCGACGGGTTTGAGGAGGATAGAATGTTTCTTTGGAGGCGAAGATGCGATTGAAGACATATTCGTCTCTGCTGTCTCGAATCGCATGTGATGTTGGTTGAATCAACTGTGCATGCCATTCGTGGGGTTTGTTTTGCAAAAAATGTGTAGGTAAGTTTAAGAATCTCAACGACTTTTCCGGAACTTATACGAGCAATTGTTAAGGAATATTTCAGATATGGAATGATTGATAATTTTATGTCGTGGATTCGTGATGTATGTTAAAACACTTGGAATTGGATTTGTATTAAAATGGAACTTGAGTGAAGTTATGTTTGGTTTGGTTAATTAATCGCAGGCGATACACAATAGATATAATCTTCATCAACTTCCGTTTCTCGAGGTATTCGGTGGTATTGGGAATTCTCCTTTGGGTGAAAGTCGCGCTTTTCCGGTCTGGATGTACGCCTCGTTTGACGACGTCCGAGACCGTTTGAGGCGAGCTAACGAGCAGCTTCTTACCGATGGGTTTAAGGAGAAGCGATTGGAGGCGATGATGCGATTGAAGAGATATTCGTCTCTGCTGTCTCGAATCGCATGTGATATTGGTTAAATTAATTATGCACGCCATTCGTGGGGTTTGTTTTGCAAAAAAAATGATTCTTGTATCGGGGATTAAGAAAAATGTGTAGGCAAGTTTAAGAATCTCAACGACTTTTAGGAAACTTATATGAACAATTGTTAAAGAATATTTGAGACATGGAATGATTGATAATTTTGTGTCGTCGATACGTGATGTACGATAAATTGATAAAACACTTGGAATTGGACGTGTATTAAAATGGACCTGAAGTGACGTTATATTTGGTTCTCTGAACGCATCAGCTTTCGACCGGAAAGGTTGTCGAGCCTGGCATTGATAATTCGGTACATTGATGGACTGCGATGACAAAATAAACTTTGCATCGATAAAAGGAACTTTCAAAAACAATTGTTTACGCCCAACGATAAAAAAAAGTACATAATGACAATAACATTGAATGAAAAAATGCCTAAATGGTCTTTAATATATCCTCCTTCCACCAAAAAAAAAGAAACCTATAAAGCGCATATACACCGAGAAAAAAAAATCATGAAACATGAACGCGTTTTTGCCCATTTACTGATGGTCGATCCTCCCTAATATCGTCGGGCGAACGAATGAGGATTTGGAGTAAACACAGAGGTGGAGGACTGCGGAATGTTCAGAGGATGGGAGAGAAGAGGGACATTGATCGAAATAGCGTGGCCTTTGGTTATTATGGAAATGGAAGATCGGGGATTGCCGCGTTCGAGAGACGATAAGAAAAGGCGAGACAAGCCGCAGTATGGCGTTCGTACGGCAAAGGGTTCCCCCTCGAACGTCCTTGCTATGGACGAGGCGACACGAAATATATATAGAGAAGAGGAAAAAAAAAAAAATCACGGCAGATACTTTGTTGGATAAAGTTATTTTGGGTAGTCTCCTCACGCACCGGTGAATTTGGCCACACCCTTGGACGCCACACCGTCCATTACGACAGGATCGCTGTAGCCCTTTACGTTCACCGCGTACAGAGCCACGGTCGTTGGATTTCTTATTTCGAGCTCCCAATACGGACTCGGCGAGTCCCATCGGTGATCTCCCATCACCGCGACGAACTTCTGCGGCAAACCGCCGTCGAAACCCTCCACGCATGATATCCTTATCCATGCCCCGCTGTTGTTCGACGCCGTGCAATTCTGCAGCGAGTACGGTCGACCTGCGAACAAATGTTTACGAGCTTCGGTAAAATTTTCAGCTTCGAATTTCTCGGTAAGTTAATTTTTTTATTGCTTCCTCGTGGAGGAAGGTTTTTTCATTAATTTTTTTTTCGAGATTCTCATGTAAAGATGTTCAGAATGTTCCGAAAAGTTGAAAAATCACGGTTAGAAAAAAATGTCTGGATGTATGTGTGCGTGTCAAGCTTGTTCAATTCTGTTTGTTACAATTTGTGCGGTAATTGAAACAGTCGAGCTTTTGGCAGATTTTGAATTTTTGAAAAAAGTGTTTTTGCGCTCTCGTTTCAGGAAATTTTGAGTTATCGGGGTGAAATTTTCTACAGACGTAGATTAACATCAAACAATTTTCGCAATTGTCTTTGGTGAGAATCGGTCTAGTGTTCAGCGTTTTGTAATATTACCAATTTTTCGAAAAATATCTTTTTGCACTCCAGCTGTTATAGTTTTGT
The DNA here is from genome assembly GCA_958510785.1 of Exephanes ischioxanthus. Classification (NCBI taxonomy): domain Eukaryota; kingdom Metazoa; phylum Arthropoda; class Insecta; order Hymenoptera; family Ichneumonidae; genus Exephanes; species Exephanes ischioxanthus. Next base: position 5,242,348 of record OY294016.1, read on the forward strand.
AACGATATTTGACTAAAAAATTTGACATAAAAAACTATTATGGACTCATTGTTCTCTCTTGAATATGTCAAGAATCGTTCCAACCGTCAAAATTTTAGAAGGTTTTGAATTTTTGCTTAGTTCTTACTTCACAACACATGCAAAGAAATCGTTGTGAAATATCATCAGACGCAAAAATATTCTTCGCGCTTTCGAAAGCCACACACCGGAGATATTGCCGGTAGAGCAGTAAAAAAAAGTAACATAAATATTAAAAATCGGTAAAACATAAGTCAAATAAATTTAAAAATCAATCAAAGATAAGTACAATAAATTTAGGAAAAGGTGCAAAAGTAATTCGCACATGTCTTCCTCATTTATTACAACATTGGGCATAGCTTCCTCTATGAGGATGCCAAAAATCGATCAACGATCTTTCTCACAGAGAAATCTGTGCGCAAAGTTGCAACAAATGAGGAAGCCATCTGCGAATGACTTTCTTTTCCTTTCCTCTGGAATTGATGAAAGGTGGGTTTTCATCGTCGAGCGTACTCAGGTGAGAGCGGGGCAATACGGGTCAGGTAATCTTAATATTTTGAATTTCAAACGCTAATTACATTTAGGCGCCAATAATTTCGTAGCGTGGAGCGCTAGCATCGATTAGTCTACATCCCAAAGTTTTTACCTATTGGCGATTGTTTATCGAAAATTAGTTTACGGTCGAGACATCGGGAATTGTCGCTTTGACAGCCGGCTTTCATCCGCTCTCCCCTGTTTGCGAATAATTGGAATGTAATTAATCGACGTCTGGACGGGAGCAGACGGCTAAGCTCGAATATCACAGGAAACGGTGAAACCCGCTCGGGCGGAATCGGTGTCCTGCGACCCGTGTCATAGTTTCAATTAACGATTCAATTAATGCCGGCAGCCGGTGGAATCCGGTCCCGCGGGTGTGGAAACGTCGCGATACCGTGGAAAAACTATTGTCCGGTAATTACGTATTAAGAAATAGAGCGTTTGGTGCCGGCGATCGAAATAAATGATGGCTCCAATTACCGGCACGGGTCCGGAGCGGCTCCGTGGAGGACAAGACAAGTTCAACAGGAAAACTACTGACCGACCTAGACTTTGGTTTCTCACCGGGTAAAATTGGTCAAAAATTAACCAACGGTCAATATATAAGTTATTACGATTTTTCATTAAATGAAAAAAAAAAAAATCAAAGAAAACGTATCTCGACGCGATCGAATTTCCATAGTCGCGGGGCAAAATGGACCAAAAAAAGATGTTGAAAATCGGCCCCTCGACCGATTCTCCCCAACCTCAATAGCGAACATTGTTCGATGTTAGTCTACGTCTCTAGAAACTTTCACCCCCATAACTCAAAATTTGCGAAAGCTAGAGCGCGAAAGCCCTTTTTTCAAAATAATTCAAGATCTGCTAAAACCGAACGGACTGTTTCAATTATTGCGTAAATTGGAACAAACAGAGACACCTAACTGCTCCACTCGCGTGCCAAATTTCAATCCGACTGAAAAAGTCTCATAGAAAAAAAGAACGAGAAAACGGTGCCGTTTTGCCCCGCTCTTCACCGCACGGATTAAAAACGTTTGTGTCTTACCAGCGGCGATAACTTGATAGAGACAGGGTTGCTGCGATTGTCCGACCCGATTGCTTGCCCAGCAACCGATGGTCCCGTAATCCATGTCGCTAGACGGAGTGTAGTTGAGCCTGCTGACGATACCGTCGCTGCTGAACTTCGTGGTTGGAATCTCGTTAAGATCCCCGCTGCTGTTGAAAGTCCAGCGAAAGGTTACCGAGGTCGGACTGGCCTCGACCTCGCACGTAAGACCTATAGTTTCGTGCTTTAGGGCGCCGTGCAGCTGTTCCGGTACGTTGAACGGCGGCGGTGTGGCGTTTTGGGAACGCCAACTAACGCCGGAATTGACGACCCTCTTGCATATCGGCGCGACTGTCGTAATATCCAAAAGAGATCCAAAAAAATTAGTGAATCAGAACACCCGATAAGGAAGTTTCCAGGCGAGACATCGATCGTTCTCGGCTTCGTATCCAGACCACCCATGGCGGTTCGTACTCACACATGACCTCCAGATGAATGAGATTCGAGATGGAACGACCCTCAGAGTTGCCCGCAGCGCACGAGTACTTTCCCGCAGCCTTGCGATTTATCCGTTGAATCACCAGCGAGTTATCGGACAGAACGACTCCACCGCTCAGATTGTGATGAAGCTGTACACCCTGCAAAGAAAAAAAATTAAGAAACCCTGCAAAGCTCGTTCCATGTATTTTCGTTTGAGCTCGCCGTAGCAGACGTTGCGAAGTACAAGCTCCATCTCGAAGCGATCCGGTGCTTCAGAGTCGAGAGCTGGTGCAGGAAAGGGACTTTGCCAAGTGAAACTGGCAGTGGAAATTCGCGGAGTTGCAATTTCTGCCAACCCGGACGCGGAGCCCCGGCGAGTGTACATAGTGCGGAACATAATGGGAACCACTTTGGGAGGAGCCACCTCGAGAAATCCTCGAGCCGAAGAGATGAGGAACGAGAGGGACCTTGAGCAGGTGCGCGAATACCGGCGGAGTGCGATGGGAAAAGCGTGGACCGGAGAGACGCGGAGGAGAGGCCGCGGCCGGGAGATACCGCAAGTTCATGGTTCGTTTTACTCGATGAAGTCTGAGGTTTGCCGCGAGCGACAACTACTTGGGAAAAGTTGCCGGCGGTGCGCCTCTGTGCGGGGAGGTTTCGCGAGCTTCCGAACGGGAGAGTTTCGGCCTCGTCCGCCGCCCTTCGCCCTATGGTTAAAAGTTAGCGGACCCCCCCCCCCCCCCCCCCCGACGTTGTTGCGCCTTCAGCGAAGGTGCACCTCGACGTTGAGGTGGAGAAACCGACTGTACACCGGGTATGCGCAACGTCGTACTTTCCTAACGCCAGGAACGGAGCTTTCCCGTTTCACGTCCATCGCGCCATCACGGGCCGAAACCTTTATCCCGCATTCCCCGTTACGGACGGAGAGAACAAGGCACATGAAAATGCCGCAGGAACGTCAGGAGGACGCAGTTTCGACTCACCTTCTCCGACCACGTCTCTCATCCTGGACGCATTCTCGAACCAACCGAGCCATCTCGTTGCATCTCGCACCGAGGAGTTCCGCGCAGACAAAGGGAATTTACATGCGCGATGCGCATAATGCCTCGCGTCTCGCGACACACTCGGGGAACACGCGGTTCCGCAGCGGCCCCACCTACGCTTTTCACCGAAAGCTATGGCGTGGCAGAACTATGTATGTAGGCGCTGCATGCATACTTTACGTGACGCTGCCGCTCGTGGATAGTTGCATGCACCTGGATCTGTATGCATTACAATTATCCGCCTGATACTGCAAACGCAGCGGTGTTATTGTGGTGGCAGCGTACACAAGCAGTCTTCTGTGAGCACAGAGGCGCTATCTTTCTACTGAATTTTCGACTGGGGTTATGCAACGTTTGAATTACGAAAATCAGGGGAGTTCTCGTTAGTGATGGAGCAATAGAACATGCTACCTATTAATGTTGCGCGTGCTACGTCCTTTGCATCACTCAAAGACCTTGTGTTTGAGCTGTGCATGAACGCTGATAAAGATTGTCAATAACTGAATTAATGTTGCGCGTGCTACGTCCTTTGCATCACTCGAAGACCTTGTGTTTGAGCTGTGCATGAACGCTGATAAAGATTGTCAATAACTGAATTAATATTGCGCGTGCTACGTCCTTTGCATCACTCAAAGACCTTGTGTTTGAGCTGTGCATGAACGCTGATAAAGATTGTCAATGACTGAATTAATATTGCGCGTGCTACGTCCTTTGCATCACTCAAAGACCTTGTGTTTGAGCTGTGCATGAACGCTGATAAAAATTGTCAATAACTGACCTAATGTTGCGCGTGCTACGTCCTTTGCATCACTCAAAGACCTTGTGTTTGAGCTGTGCATGAACGCTGATAAAAATTGTCAATGACTGAATTAATATTGCGCGTGCTACGTCCTTTGCATCACTCGAAGACCTTGTGTTTGAGCTGTGCATGAACGCTGATAAAGATTGTCAATAACTGAATTAATATTGCGCGTGCTACGTCCTTTGCATCACTCAAAGACCTAGTGTTTGAGCTGTGCATTAACGCGGATAAAGATTGCCAATTACTGGGGCAATAGATGGACTGATTCATATATTTCGTTGTCATTTCATATTGTTATCATTATTATTAATTACTCTCTTCGAACACGTGAAAACAGTAAGTTGTTCGTAGGGGTAAACAATACGAACAGTACAATACAGTTCAAGTCCTCACAATTTTACTAGACCGGGACCAGTTCCAAGTAACTCATCACCTCTCTTGCCCACTAGGAATCACCGATGGAATGTTGCCGGTGCTGCGCATGCGCGCTGCAAGTGAAGCGCTACATCTCCCGCGTCCCCTCTCAGACTGAAGAGGAACCCTGTGGGTGAAGTTCGATCGCGTCTGACTTTCCGAATCTTCGATTCGACGCCGATGCTTCGTACGATTTTTAATTCAGAAATTTAGTTGCTCTCTCGCAGGAAGAGCGATACGCGTCCGCGAGTACTCCGGGTGTCTCGAATTTCGCCTGTAGTCGGATTTCGCAAAGTTTGAGACTCGAGCCGGGTAGGCTATGCAACGGAAATTGGTACAAAGTGCAAGAAATCCGTTTGTACATTATATTTCAAAGACATATAACAAAGTGCACTCGACGCGTACAGATAAATCCTTTCCCATTCTCGTCGTTTCGGTAAAGGGGAGGCAAGAAAGTTTAGCGCTTCTCTAGAACTCTTCTCATCTGTTTCTCCACTCCTTATTCGTCACGACCTACGGACGCCAGTGCAGGTTTGTTCTCCGGCCCGGAACTCCCGCCGCTACACCTTTGGCCCCTTGGGATATATGTAGGACTAAGTGGGGCAAGTTGAACGCGCGGGGCGAAGTGAACTCGTTATGAAAGACAATAAATTTTTTTTAAAAGTCAACGTTTAGCCTCTGGTACACTCTAGCTGCGTGTTCACTCTGACCCACTGTCCTCTACAGATACAGTTACAATTACTTATTATAGTTAGTTACAGCTACTTATAGTTGCTTATAGTCGACACGAAGGCAACTCGACACGAAGGCTGTACACCGTAAATGTGGGCAGGCAAACATATGACCACGAATAGGTTGTACACCAAGTCAAATCTACATCGAGAGAGTCTACACACTACCAACTGAACACCCGAACAACTGAACACTCGACAACTCAACACAAGTTCAGAGTACCTCAGGTCACTGAGTCAAATGCTCATGTCTTATTGTGACAATATAAGAGGCGCTTGGTCGCAACGCAATACCAAGAGCGCGTAATTCAAGCACAATCATTATCATGACACTTTAGGTGGACAGGTGAACATATGACCACGAATAGGTTGCACACCAAGTCAAATCTACACCGAGAGAGTCTACACACTACCAACTGAACACCCGAACAACTGAACACTCGACAACTCAACACAAGTTCAGAGTACCTCAGGTCACTGAGTCAAATGCTCATGTCTTATTGTGACAATATAAGAGGCGCTTGGTCGCAACGCAATACCAGGAGCACGTAATTCGAGCACAATCATTATCATGACACTTTAGGTATAGATTCTCCTCAAGGGTGGTAATGCCTATATATTGCTGGACGTAATCAATCAGAGGGTTATCACTCGAGAATAACTCCACTGAAGTATCATTTGTGTGCAGTTGCCGAGTGTTCAGTTGTGTGCAGTTGCCGAGTGTATTCACTCTCTTCGGTGCAGAGTTGACTTGGTGTAGTCTATTCGTGGTCATATGTTTCAGTGCTCACATTTACGGTGTACAGTCTTCGCGTCCACTTTTCCGGCGTTCACCTGATATAATGCCGTACATAGTATAGAACTAGGTCGCCACTTATGATTGGAATTACCGAATTCACAAGAATTATTCGTAGATATTGTGGTATAATTTCTTGGAAAATCTGGCACTTTTTGCCATAGGTGGTGTCCTAGTTGCCTACTACCATGAGCTATGGTAATTTTTCTTAGACGACCGGCAGTGTTTCCTACAACCTTCTCTCAGCCCAACAAACGTTGCTTTCTCTATCTCTCTATACATACTGTCCAATTTTTTAACGTAAAACGAGACGGGCAGCTATAAGAATTCATTAAAAGATGTTCGCAGACAACTCTATAAACATCCCTTACAAGTCACAGCTTCATCCCGCTCCTAGGCGTTTCCGTAGCGACGCGTCGCTCCCATTCCGCCTCCGTCTCTATAACATTTCGGCCGCAGTGCCTTATAAAGATCGAGTTAACGCCGAATTATCCATACACATACGGAAGATCGGGACAAAACGAAACACCCGAGGAGAAAAACAGCAAACTTTTAACGAATTCATCCCGCGAAACAAAAAAGCATCGTCCCAGATGCAAGTCCGTCCTGCCCCGGCTCCCACTACGTCAGCAGTTCGCCCTCGCGCTGTATTCTCGACAGCGGGATATTATTTGCATATCCGTTGCACTTTTCGCTTCCGCCAGTCATGGGGCATATTATATTCCCTCTCGGTCTTTTGTGTCGTCAATTCCGGAGTGCATGCACTCCGTGCGGAGGTGCGCGTTTCAGCCATGCCGGTACCTCGCAGCACTGCCGGGCGACTCTCGTGGGTTGTTATTACGTATGGGGATCCGCCCGATTTAATGCAGCGTACGTGTCACACGTTGGTCGCACGAACGCTCCGGCGTATACGGCGTACGCTCTTCGTCCCTCCCAACATAACGTTCCAGCTCTGTAACTCTAAACAGTGTAACATACTCGGGCCGGCGGAAGGGTTGGATAAAGGGAAAGAGGGACGATAAAAAGGGAGGAAGTGCCCGCTCTAGCTCACTGTACGGGAGCTCTCGCTGTGCCTTCTGTGCAGCCAGAACTGAGCAGCACCAGCAGTTTCTCTCATCCTGCGTCCCGCATTCCCGTTGTATTTTACGTGAGTAATGAGGGCGCGTATCTGTTGTACGTCGGGCACTTCCAGTTGCTCTTCTACCTCCGCGAGCGAGCGTAACAGCTTCCGTGAAAACTACGTACGTGACGGGGTATAACTAGTTTTACCCATAGGCCCTCTTCCCTCCCCGGCTCTCATGCTGGTTGCTCGGGTGGGAAGATAGCGGACGAGAAAGGGAAAATAGGGCGGACGCAGTAACTGCGAACTCCGTACGGCACACATTCGGAGCGGAAAGGGCGATTCGTTTTTTTTTTTTTTTTCTCCACGGAGACTGCGAATCTCTTATCTACTCCACGGCCGCTGATCGTCGCGACATTTGAATTTGCATAATTTGGACCATATTGAACGCTGGGTGAGTTGCAGATTGCTACATTGGCGTAACTGAAGCTATGAAAAAAAACTTTTTTCATAGCGAGAATCGATTTTTTGGGTCAGCTCTAGCATACATTTTTCAACGCCGGATCGTCAGAGTGCCAAATTTAGTAAAAAAAACAAAAAAGCTAAAACGAGGTATATTCCACGATATTGGCCTAACGAAATTTTGTCAACAAAATCATTTTTCTCATTTTGTTACCAACCCTTCCAGACTCCTACTTTCGTGTACGTTCATCCTCGCTGGAGTGACAAATTTCGAAACAAACTAAAAAAAAAAACAGAACCCAAAAAAACAAACTAAAAACTAGATATATTATCACGGTCGTCTCGTGCTCACGTTGCGCTGATCGTCGCGACATTTGAATTTGCATAATTTGGACCATATTGAACGCTGGGTGAGTTGCAGATTGCTACATTGGCGTAACTGAAGCTATGAAAAAAAAACTTTTTTCATAGCGAGAATCGATTTTTTGGGTCAGCCCTAGCAGACATTTTTCAACGCCGGATCGTCAGAGTGCCAAATTTAGTAAAAAAAAAACAAAAAGCTAAAACGAGGTATATTCCACGATATTGGAACGAAATTTTGTCAACAAAATCATTTTTCTCATTTTGTTACCAACCCTTCCAGACTCCTACTTTCGTGTACGTTCATCCTCGCTGGAGTGACAAATTTCGAAACAAACTAAAAAAAAAAACAGAACCCAAAAAAACAAACTAAAAACTAGATATATTATCACGGTCGTCTCGTGCTCACGTTGCGCTGATCGTCGCGACATTTGAATTTGCATAATTTGGACCATATTGAACGCTGGGTGAGTTGCAGATTGCTACATTGGCGTAACTGAAGCTATGAAAAAAAACTTTTTTCATAGCGAGAATCGATTTTTTGGGTCAGCCCTAGCAGACATTTTTCAACGTCGGATCGTCAGAGTGCCAAATTTGGTAAAAAAAAACAAAAAAGCTATAACGAGGTATATTCCACGATATTGGAACGAAATTTTGTCAACAAAATCATTTTTCTCATTTTGTTACCAACCCTTCCAGACTCCTACTTTCGTGTACGTTCATCCTCGCTGGAGTGACAAATTTCGAAACAAACTAAAAAAAAAAACAAAACAAAACCCTAAAAAACAAACTAAAAACTAGATATATTATCACGGTCGTCTCGTGCTCACGTTGCGCTGATCGTCGCGACATTTGAATTTGCATAATTTGGACCATATTGAACGCTGGGTGAGTTGCAGATTGCTACATTGGCGTAACTGAAGCTATGAAAAAAAAACTTTTTTCATAGCGAGAATCAATTTTTTGGGTCAGCCCTAGCAGACATTTTTCAACGCCGGATCGTCAGCGTGCCAAATTTAGTAAAAAAAAAACAAAAAAGCTACAACGAGGTATATTCCACGATATTGGCCTAACGAAATTTTGTCAACAAAATCATTTTTCTCATTTTGTTACCAACCCTTCCAGACTCCTACTTTCGTGTACGTTCATCCTCGCTGGAGTGACAAATTTCGAAACAAACTAAAAAAAAAAACAGAACCCAAAAAAACAAACTAAAAACTAGATATATTATCACGGTCGTCTCGTGCTCACGTTGCGGTTTCTCCTGGGACCTCCTACCTCACGTAACGTTTTGATATTAGACATTAGATATACTCGTGTAGTACGTCGCTCCGTCGGGCGAGAGGCGTACAGCGGAATGATAATACGCGTACGTGTAGCATTCGGTACGCGTACGGAATATATCATGCGGCTTTTACCAATGGAATTGTCGACGTCGGGCGTTGCGAGGCGAGACGCGAGTTACACCGACACGGAGACCAGAGGTAGAGTGAGAGAGAGAGTGGGAGAGAGGGGTACAGAGAGGAATCCTCCGGTGCGGTTTTGCATGTGCGAGTGATAGACGCGGACCAGCTCGGTACACGTTGAGGTTTCGGGATTTTGATCTCATGCCTCTTTTCGTCGCGGCACCGGAGAGCCCAACCTCGAGACGGCGAGTGTATGGACCGTCGGGAGTTTCATTCCAGCGTTTCCCAGCGAAGGCGCACGTGGAGTATGAGGTGGGACGCGAGGCCGGAGTCACGAAGAACGAGACTCTGTGCCCCGCGTCGGAGGAAGTTGGGAGGGAAAGCTTCTCCGACGTGTGGAGGGAGAACCGGGTTCTTGTGCAAATCCTTCCCGATATATCGCCCCAGTGTTCTCCTCGTCTCTCGTGTTCCCCGTTCTTCGCCGGCTCCAATCCGAATACCCAGCCACTTTCCCGCGCAAGTCGACCTGTAGACTTACCTGCGTAGGGAAGAGCGGGGCAAAACGCGACAGCCAAGCGCGAATCGCCGTTGCATCTGGATCGATGAGATTCAATTATCGTGCTCAACTACACGATCGAAGCTGTGGGGGGCAGTTTTGAGATTCCGGAAAGAAATATAGCGAAGTGCGGCGCGGTTAGGAAAAAGTTCATTCCAATCGAAGAAAATTTATGCCGATTAGTTTTGTTTATTTATTTCGTGACAGACTTGCTATACACTATTGATATACACTAAAAAATTGTAAATTTAATGTATCGGGGTGGAAGTGTTTTACGCCAAAACTGGTACATTAAATTCAATGTGCAATTATGATGACAAATTTATGTAATTTTTCATTGAAACTGAAGTACATTGTTAAAATTTAAGGACTTTCATAGTAAAATTAAAGGAAATTGTTAAAAATTAAGTATTTCCAATGTTTTTAATGCACTGAACAGTCATTTTTCATCACAATTGTACAGTAAATTTAATATACCAGTTTTTGCGTAAAAACTTCCAGTCCGGTACATTGAATTCCATACGAATTTTTTTTACAGTGTATGACTGACGCAAAAAATGATTTTTTTTTTGTTGAATAAGTAATTTTTACTATCAACGAATCGTCAGCAACCAATTTTTTATTATTAAAAAAAAAATAAGCATACAGATCAGTTCTCGACGCACGATTTCACAAATCAAATCGCCTACTAATTATACTCATAACCACTTTTTATTTCGGTTTGGCGGGGGGGGGGGGGGGAGGGGGGGGGGGGGGGCAGCCTCCCTTTTTTGGCGAGTTTCATTCTTTGGGTTTGTTCCCATTTTCTGTTCTTTTTTCTTATTTTTCTGGGTTTTCATGTTTTTTTTCTTCCTTTTTTGGGTTTAACATAACCACTTTCGAAGTTGGTTCTTCCGGGACTCATTTCACAACCACAATTCGATCGAGGTACACGCCTGAAGTAACCAAAGTTTATTTAAAAAAAACCGATGAGTTGCCTCCCTATTACAATGTAGCGGTTCCCCGTAGGGGATAAATATAGTCTAGTACTATCGGCGAGCGACTTTTCGAGACGGCTGACGCGTTGACGCTCCGTAATGAAACTTGTTTCTGGGTGTGGAACTCGTAAGAACGCACTTTTCTAATAATTTTAGCTTGCGCCATTTTGCCCCACCGACGCATCCCGGTTTTCCGGCCCGTTTTGCCCCACCGCCCCATTTCACCCCGCTCTTCCCTACCTCTTAACTTTGGGCACCCCCGGGAGTGTGGCGGAGCGGGTGTTCCGCGAGGATTAATTTCAAAGAGGCGCAGGAGGGATCGGTATCTTTCGTCAGGATATTCCGGATGCGCTCCTGCCGGTGTGCGCATCGCTCATTCTCTTCCTATCCGCCAACTTCCCGGCCGGGTCTTTGGCTCCTTCTGCTCCTCTCGCCTCTTCCGCGGATGGGATTAGAGTGCGGGGTTCCAGGCGCAAAGCGTAGTCTCACATCCGGGGAAGATGTGCCGCGAAGGCGTAAGAGCCTGTGCGGGAGCTCCGGGCGCGGCTTCTATTAGAGCCGCGAGCCAGCCAGCGCGCACTCCTTGCGACTAGCCGAGCTGCTTGCGGAGAGGCTTAAGTAAACGCGATTCGCGGATCAGCAGATGAAAAGTTGCCGGAATATCCTCGGGGCTCGAGGCAGTCGCGTCTGCTCGGTTTCAGGACTAATGCACGACGCCAGCGGCGGAACCTCGACGTGACTCGCTCGAGTGTAAGAGGTCGAGATGCGGTCGGACACCCGCTTTCTGCTCAACGTCCGAATTAGCTCCCTGACCTCCGAGCGTTAGATCCAACGGGAAGCCCGATCGAGGGGATAAACGGCTCAGAAATTTGTGAAGGTCTCACGAATTCCTCGCTCGGGCCCCGCCAAATTTAGTTTTTACCGCACCGTTTCGTTCACGGCGCGAATCAAGCTCCTCACACTGAGACTAAACCGAGGTCCGGTGCAACAAAATGTTTGTTTATGTCGACGAACTTTGAATCGCTTCAAGCAAATAATCGTTTAAGAAAACAATGTTTTTTTTTTGTAACACCTGCAAAAAGTCCCACTTTTCGCGCCTGTAACGCGTGGCGAAAGTGGCGCTTTTTAGTAAGGCGTGCGTGAAAAATTGGTTAACTTTTTTAAAAAAACATTGGTTACTTTTTCGCGCACTTTTTTGAGACTCTAGCTACTTCTTCGTACGCTTTTTTAACATGGTTACTTTTTTGCACGCTTTCGCCACGCTACAGGCATAAAAAGTGGGAGTTTTTGTGCACTTGTTAGAAAAAGTAGTATTCGATACTTGTACGAAAAAGCGGTCACCCGACGGGCGGTTGGGAAAAAGGCAACACTCGCCTTCAGCTTGTACCACAGGCAGCACTCGTCTTCAGCTCGTGCGGCCAACTTCACAACCTTCATCGAAAGACCGCTTTTTCGCACTAGTGTCTCAATAGTCGTTCGCAATAGTAATTAGTGCTGTAATTTTACTTCACACGGTTTTTGCGCACGCGGAGTGTGCGTGAAACAGCAATTTTCGCACGGAGTGTAATAACAGTACTTTACGATACTAGTGCGGTAAAACTTTCTCTGACGAGTGTGAGTTTGAAACCCGAGCCAAAGGCGAGTGCTGCGATGACACGAGTTCAGAAAAAGTTTATCGCACGCATGGCTTACTAAATTTGTCTTCACAAAGTGTAAAACTGCCATTCCCGCACCGAGTGAAGTAAAGTACAAATATGTACCAAACCAACAACAGCTTCGAAGGTATGTCATCGCGACTTTTGGTTGAACCGACCCTTTTTTCCCTCAGTGCACGGATGGATTCCTTCAGGCTCGTCCAACAGCCAGTCGCAGCGCGAACAAAGCGCCAACAATGTCCCTCGACATTCTCGAGTTTTTTTACCGTTAAAAAAAAAAACATCTTTTTTCAAATTTTCGAAACGCAAAGATATTCCACCCGGAATCGGAATTCCGCGAAGCTCGCACGGTCGATGTATTTTACGGACGCCAAAAAACAAACCCACGAACGTAAGCAACGCTCTATCGGAAGCGTAAAAAAAATTATACGAAGATAACTGTAAACCGTAGTATATTGGTTATACACGAATGTTATATTTTACCGTCAATACCCAATGTTTACACGCGCGCGCGGGGTAGAAGGAGGGCGTTTGTACGAGGGATCGAGAGATTTTCGAAAAGCGAGAGCTATCCACGGTCCGTCGAGGGGATCTCTGTTTTTGGCCCGAATTCATGGAAAATTGTTCACTCGCGCGTAGTGGCACGAGTGCGTTGGGCTCTTCGTTGTGTATACAGAGTGAAGTACGGCCCAAAGCCCGTCGCTGTATACGGGCGCGTGCTCTCGAGAGCTTCAACGTTTTTACGGATTAGTAAACCGTAGCGCGGTCCGGTGATTCGCGGACAATTTATTGGTTTTGATCGGTTTTCGTACGCTCTCTCGAGCGCAAATCCATTCTCTTGGTCATCAGGACCGCTGGATCACTGGAGCTGCGTGGCGAGAGAAAGAGGTGGTTGGTTGGTTAGTTGGGGGGGGGGGGGGGGGGAGGTAGGGGAGGGAGAGAGCGATAGAACTGCATTGCTTCTCCGCCGCGCTGGTGCAAGTGAGGATGGATGCGAGCGCGTATCACCGAGTTGCGCTCTCGAGTTTACCCGCCAGCGATGGTCGCGCTTTGCAGAACGTTGTATGAACGGAAGTGACAACCCTCCCCCTCCCCTACTCTCGTAAATTTACAATAATTCCGAGCGAGAGTATTCGGTGCGGCGAACCGTCCGAAGCAGTGCATCACCCATATAGATATTCATTACCGGTGTGTAGGTGCGAATTTTGATGCGATATAGACATTCTATATAGTTCGCCCCCCCCCCCCCCTCCCCCCGAATGCTCCATACTCTACGTCCCAGTTTTGGCGATAGGAAGGCGGCGCGCGACTACACTCGAACCCGCGACACCTCCGGTTGCGCACCGGAATCCCAACGTCGGCTCTCCGGGCATTGGATTCCGCACTGTCGGTTTCCTCGCTTCCTATTGCCACCGTCTATGTATCCGGTTGTCTCGTGTCCCGTTTGGCATCTACACCAAAACTCACCCGCTTCGTGCAAATTCCCGACTATCGATCTTCCCTCCTGCCGATTCAATCGCCCCCCCCCCCCCCCCTTCATCTACTGTCTATGATATCTTGCTGCCGGGACAGCCTCGCAATCAAACGGTGGATAACCAAATTTAAATGAAAACTGACGTTATCGCAAACAGACACGGTTGTATTCTGAACGATTATTAATATAACCAAGCTTATTATTATTATCAGCAGCAGTTATGTTGGTCTGCGCCCTCGCAGTAGGTATCTGTGTGAGTGTCTGTGAGTATCCATAAGTATCTGTGAGTATCTTTGAGTATCTGTGAGTATCTGTGCGTATCTGTGCGTATCCGTGAGTATTTGTGAGTATCTGTGAGTATCCATGAGTATCCATGAGTATCCATGAGTATCCATGAGTATCCGTGACTATCCGTGACTATCTGTGACTATCTGTGACTATCTGTGACTATCTGTGACAATCTTTGACCATTTTTGACCATCTTTGACCATCTTTGACCATCTTTGACCATCTTTGACCATCTTTGACCATCTTTGACCATCTTTGACCATCTTTGACCATCTTTGACCATCTTTGACCATCTTTGACCATCTTTGACCATCTTTGACCATCTTTGACCATCTTTGACCATCTTTGACCATCTTTGACCATCTTTGACCATCTTTGACCATATTTGACCATCTTTGACCATATTTGACCATGTTTGACCATCTGTGACTATCTGTGACTATCTGTGACTATCTGTGACTATCTGTGACTATCTGTGTGAGTGTCCAATCGACATGAAGTGTATTCTTACGTAGATAGATATCGTAAACAGACAGGGTTCGATTCCGAACTATCATTAACATAACCAAGCCTAGTATTATTATTGTACAAGAGTTGTATACACTATACAACTCTTACAGCTTACTTATCATTATTAAGGTAAAAAGTAATGCCATTTCTCCCAGCGCCGGAGAAGTCGGTCGAAGTACAAAGAACGATGGAAAATTCTGCTTTTCGACAGTCTCTTCGCGCTGCTTTATTCGCAGCTTTTTTTTTTTTTCTTTTCGCTACATCGATAGCGGGGTACAGCAGAAAGCTGATTCACACTTTGCACGTAAAATTTCGGAAGTTATCATGTTTCGCCGCCAGAGATTCGCGAAGATTGTGGCCCGTGCTATCGCGACTCCTTTCCACGCTAGGTGCATTATTCCGTGACTCCTCGACGACTTTCCTCGTCGCTGGTGCCGGGGCCATTGTTACCGAAGAACTCGGGGGGAGAAAAACGCGCGACTACGACTGGCGCGGAGGAGCGTGCCGAAGAATAAAAGAGGATACCGTCGAGAGGGCATGCCGGTGCGAAATCGTGAAAGCCTGCAGCTGAGTGCTTTCCGCGCCCTCTGTCGGGCAGAAAGCAACGCCCGTCTTGCACACCCCCAAAAATGCCATCTTAATTCCACTCCCTCCGATATCGTAATTCGATTTGCCGACCGACTACAGGATTTTTCGGGCTGCGTCTCACTGTCTCTCGTCGGGTGATATTTTTTTTTTTTTTTTTTTTTTTTTTCATCTCACTCCGCAGACTCATCGATGGATATTCAACGGTTTCGAGCGACAGTGAAGAGGAATATACCCTCTCGATTGAATTCGATTTTACGATCGTGGAGCTTCACTTCCGCCGCTGTGTGCCTGGGGTTTATGATCGAAGAACGTGCGCTTGACTTATTTTTGAGAAAATAATAGAAGTAAGAATTTAATGGTCGGGTCGTGGTGGAGAAACATGTAAAAAGTATTTTCCCGTTTCTCTCCGTCCGGACCGACGAGGCGATAAATTTAGGACGAGAGTTTGGAACTCTTCAGCGTTGAACTGCAGCTCTGGTATCGAATTTCGTATTAATTCGTCCATCGTTTCCGGTGCTTAATCTTTAACGTGGGAACACTGTAATAAAAAATTGTAAATTTTATGTATCGGACTGGAAGTTTTTATGCAGAAACTGGTACATTAAATTTAAGGTCCAATAGTGATGGAAAATTAATATACTTTTTCGTTGCAATGAAAGTAAATTATTAAAAAATAAAGTACTTACAATGTTTTCGATACACTGAACATTAATTTTTCAGCACAATTGTACATGAAATTTAATATTCCTTTTTTTTTGATAAAAAATTTCAATCCGGTTACGTTAAATTTCATACAAACTTTTTTTACAGTGCAAACAAAGGAATTGAATCGTCAGATCATGGTGCAGAAACATGTAAAAAGTATTTTCCCTTTTCTGTCCATCTGTCTGTCCGTCCGGACCGAAGTTGCGATAAATTTCGGATGAGAGTTTGGATCTCTTTAGCATTTGATCTGCACCTTTGGCATCGAATTTCGAATCAATTCGTTCATCGTTTCCGGTGCTTTATCTTGAACGGTAAAACCAAAAAATTGAATCAAACCAAAAAAAATTGAGGCAAACCAAAAAATTGAATCGTCAGATCATGATGCAGAAACATGTAAAAAGTATTTTCCCACTTCCGTCCATTTGTCTGTCCCGATAACTTTCGGATGAGACTTTGGAACTCTTCAGCATAAAATCTGCAATTTTGCCATCGAATTTCGAATTAATTCGTGCATGGTTTCCGGTGCTTTATCTTGAACGATAGGCAAACCAAAAAATTGAATCGTCAGATCATGATGCAGAAACATGTAAAAAGTAATTTCCTATTTCTGTCAATCTGTCTGTCCGTCCGGACTGGAGTCGCGATAACTTTCGGATGAGACTTCGCCTTTCTTCAGCTCTTCAGCCCTTCAGCTCTTCGTTTCATCTGCAGCTTTGGTATACAATTTCGAATTAATCCGTCCATCCATGCCAGTGCTTCACCTTGAACGTAGGCAAAAATAAAATGAAATGAACGTAGGTAAAAATGAAATGAAATTGAACGTAGGCAAAAATAAAATAAAATGAACGTCGTCAAAAATGAAATGAAATGAATAAAAAAAGTGAGAAACAATACGGTAGGAAGAATAATAAGACAACTGCAGCGAGGAGAACGAGTTAATCTCGTCAACGATCCTCGCGACGGTGGGACAAAGAGTTGACAGTCCGGAAGGAATCCGCGAGCGGAGGACGCGTTTTATATACCTCCGAAGACAGATAGCCTGAAACTGTAAAAAGGTTTTTCGTGTTTCCTGTTTCGTCGAATCGATTTTTACGAGAACCGTAAAAAAGAAATCTGGACGTGCGGGCACATATATTTATGCTCTAATACCGAGACCACGAGCGCGCGCCGGGCATTGTAGTGGCGGCGTAATATATCACGAGCATCGTGTCCACATCCGGTAGCGGCCGGTCGGTGCTTCGAGAAACTCGCTCGTTGCATGAATTTTTTAAAGGAATTGTCTCCGCGTTCAATGAGGTACCGCAAAACGCTAAGCTGCTTTAACGAGTATTATTGCACGACCGCAGGAAGAGTAGCACCATTTTTATCTCGATTTTTCCCGTCCATGGAATAATTAATCTAAGGGTCGAAATGTAGTCTTTTTAGTTTAAAAGATTTTTACATTTTTTTTTTCATGTTCCATACGAGCAGTTTTCAGCCGATAGCGAACGGGGCTTTAAATTAAAAAAAGTACGTGGATTACATTATCGTAAATGGCATTACGTGAATGGGTCATTGATTTTAATATCGCTGTTGTGCGATGAATGGTGGAACGGCTTTGCCCACCACAATCACAAGGTTGCTTGCTACTCCAACTGTAATTTTTTATTCAAAAAAAGTCGATACATTCGCCGAGACGTGGAAATAAAAGGGAATATTGATAGAGAATTTTTATCAATAGTCGGTACCTTTCGACGGCTATTGACAAAAAACTATGTAAAAGAAAAATGACACAAAAAATGGCAATATTATTCCGCGTCTCGAAAAGCACTCCGGCGAGGGAACAAAGCTTGCATTCATTTATTCAGAGGTTGAAACATGCATCATTATATGAACGTTAACCCCTTTATCTCAGCGAAAATTTCCCACCCTTCCGCGCTCTCCCCGGGCATCGCCGTAGCAACGCCATTAACTCCACTTCGAGCTTAATCTCAGTTCGGCACGAATTCGGTCGATGCGCTCTATAAACTTCACATATTGCATATTAAATTCACTGCAGTATTCTCGGTAATACCGCCATTAAAATGCCCGCCCTAACAACTTCGTTTAAAAAGTGGGAAGAAAAACAACAACAAAAAAACGTCGTTGGTCACGCAACGCCCCGATGATCGCGGTTTTCCATCCCATCACCGTCGCCTCTCATCGACGGTGTGTGAAGCAAAAAAAAAAAAAAAAAATGAAATCCGGTGTTGACGTCCCGTCCGGGTGTAACTGTTGCGAGTCGCGTACGACGGTGGAACGAAGTGGAAAATCAAAATGAAAAATACATGTTTTTTCGCTTTAAGGTTGTCGGAGCGGTACAGTCCCGCCAAACGTGAGTTTCGGGGAAAAATTCAAACATTTGTCGATGGAAAAATCTGGAAAAAAATCAACCATATGGGAAGTGCTGCAAATACTGTTTTTATGTAATAATAGTTGCAAAATGTTATTGACAAATTAAGGATAAAAATAATTGTTCAACAAACTACCCGGCAACTTAAATATTTTTTTTTTCCATAAAAATGATTCGTTTGTTTTTCTGAGTTCGTGTGAATTTTTTCAGAATTATTTGTAATCTTTGAAAATCGCGTTTTTTTCATGTTCAAGCTGTGAAAATACCTAATTTTCAAAGATTACAGAACATTCTGAAAAAATGCATACGTATTCAGAAAAATAAACGAATCAATTTCATGAAGAAAAATACTTAAGTTGATGGGTCATTTCTTGAACAATGATTTTTATCTTCAATTTGTCGATATCAAATTGGAATTATCATTTCACAAAAACAGTCTTCGCATCTCCCACATACTCGATTTTTTCAGATTTTCATCCCATCGAGAAGTGTTCGAAATTGTCTCTGAACCCCACTTTTTCAAAAAAATTAAAACTTTTCTCGACGGGATCTCAAATCTGAAAAAAATTACAAAAAATTCTGAAAAATAAACGAATCATTCTTATGAAGGAAAATATTTAAGTACCCAGGTAATTTGTTGTATGATGATTTTTACCTTCAATTTGTCGCTACCAAATTGGAATTATAATTTCACAAAAACAATCTTCGCATCTCCCACATACTCGATTTTTTCAGATTTTCATCCCATCGAGAAGTGTTCGAAATAGTCTCTGAAACCGACTTTTTGTGACTGTACCGCTGCGACAACCTTAAGCGGCCACGCGCCTGTAACAATATTTGTTCATGAGCTCCGACAGCGGCAGCAACAGTCCCTTCCAGCCGGGCAATTCAGCCCCGCGAGATTACCAGAGTCGGTGTCTGGTGCACCGGTGACACGAGGGGAATTGCCGCGTGGACCGGCAAGCAAGCACAAAGGCAGGGCCGCGGTTTCCGGTGTTCAGCTTTCGACCCCCCCAGCCTCCTCTCCGGCGCGCGGCCCCTGTATTTTACGCGGAAAGCCGGCATGTTTAAACACAACGAACACGCGATTCAGCGTCGAGCTCGTCGCCGGACCGCGCTGGTTTTCCAACCGACTCATTCGCCTCCCTCTTGTTTAACGACGACTCGCGAAGTCCCGCAAAATTCGCTGCCCGATAATCAATCCGGCAATGAAATCCGATGTAATCAACATTATCCGCGGCCCGACAGAGTCGGCTTCTTGTGTGCTCGCTAACAATGAGCCGGAAAGCCCAATATCCTCGCCCGGTTATAATCACAGAGCGAGTATCGAATATTCAAATTGATTTGCCAATTGTCCACGGCATTCGATGGACGAATCCCCAGGGGGAAACAAAATTGACGCCGATAATTGACAGAAAAAATTGGCAGGAATGAACGACGAGGAGCGGAGGGATTAGCGGAATGCGCGGAAACACAGCGCATACCAATATCGAGAATCCGACTTTGGAATTCAACCAATTAACTGGCCGTGGCGCTGGAAAAAAAGGCGTGTTTTATCGACGCTCGACAAATTGCTCGCCGGCTCGCTTCACTGATGGATTAAAAAAAAAATGGCAATAAAAAAAAATTAGGAGCAACGAGAGGCGGAGTACGCGCTTGTGTCTGCGCTTGCGAGTAAAGGATTGTCAGATTGCGAGTGAAAGTAGCGGAGCGAGAGCAACCCGGAGACCGGGACGTCCATTCGGTACGAGAGATTTATATCGGCCATTTTACGGCGGGCAATAGCAGGCGCGCCGAGCGGCGCATCGCCAGCGCGACCCCTGGCGCCGGCGTCGTTTAATTTCACGTTGGTATCAATCTGGTACTCGCAACGTTTACCAGCTGTCCGCAGAAGGAAAGGAGCATTTTTTTTTTTTTTTTTTTTTTTTTTTTTTCCAAGTTCCCGAAGGGCTGGCGGCGGCGTGTGAGCTATTGGGCTTTAAGCGGAAAACAACGCAGGGGAGGAAAAAAGAGGAAGGAATAAAACAATACGGTGCAAATTTCATTCGAGCGAGAGCCCGAGGAGAAAGTCCAATATCCCGAGCATCCAGCATCAAATTCGCATTGTGTTATATTTGTGGCGTTAAGGTAAAGACCCCAATAGCAGGGCATCTTAGAGAAGAGGAAAAGTAAAAATTATGTTTCTCATGCTATAAGATGAAGTTTCTGTTTTTGGGGCTGTGACTAATGGAAAGTTTGGCTTCTCTGCTTTTCGAAAAGCATCCATCAATTCGTGTCATGGGGTTTGGTTTTTTTTTCGCAAAGTTAAGGAACAATGGTAGATTAAAAAATAATTTTGTAAAATCGGAATGCGAAATTTCGTAAAAATAATTTTCGTTAAGTAAGTGACAAACTCCATTGTCACTTATTTGAATATACGAACCCGTCCTTTTATTTATGAAGATTAACAAATTGTTTTGACATGAACAAAAAGTTAAGTGGCCGGGGGATTTGATGAACAATTTTTTTTTTTTTTCATTAATTTGTTAATAACATTTTGTAATTATTATTATGCAAAATCAATATTTTCAGCACCTTCCATATGGTTGATTCTTTTCTGATTTTTATCCCATCGAGAAGTGTTCGCAATTCTCTCTCAATTCTCTCTGAACGCACGTGGGGTCAGACTGTCCGCAACTTAACTGTCTTAAAGATACGCGTCGTTCCCCTGAGCAGCGTCTGCAGTGTACAATATCTTTAAAAAATATTGAAAAGAAAAAATTAATGCCTATTTTCATTTTATCCCTACACAGACATAAAGAATTTCAAAAACGATTTCACTAGATATTTATTTGTTTCGTGTTTTTTAATTTCAGGCAATATGTGCGTCAGTGGTTGGAGACTGGTACATGGTCGGCTACCGGGGCGTTTACCTTAATGCCGAGTCAATTTGACGTTTTTGATGAGAAAAAAAAATGGAGTAAAATAAAAAAAAAGATTTACCTCGTGAAACCACGTGAGCGTGGAGGCTGCTGGATTGGCTCGTATGTTGCACTCGAAGTAGACGTCGGCGCCCTCCTTGATGTCCCCCGGGTCGAGCGACGAGCCCATACGGAGAATGACGATCGGCGCGACTGTAAAACGAAACCAATAGCAATCACGATAACGGAGAGCAATTATCCCGTTCGACGTATAGCGCGGGTACAGATAGCGCACAGGGAGGATCGTAAAAGTTGGATCGTTAATCATTCGACGAAGAGGAAAGATGGACGAGCCGTTCGATGGGTAAGTTTTACTCTCGCCAAGATTCTGCCTAGATTCGCATGGATATCCGCCGATGGACGTTTAAGTTGTAAAACCCGCCAACCGTCGGCCGCGGACGATTCATTACTTTCTATACTATACACTCAGAAAAATTATTTATTTGACTTCCACCGTTTATAAGGTTTAAGTAAAATATTCATTTGATTTAAATAAATATTTATTTGATTTAAGCAACTATTTACTTAATTAAAATACATATTTACTTAATTAAAATAAATATTTACTTAATTTAAATGAATATTTATTTAAATCAAATCAATATATTACTTAAACCAAATAAACGGTGGCCGTCAAATAATTTTTTTTTCTGGGTGTATAGACATATATACATTAAAAAGAAAATAGGATAAGAAAAAAAATGCTCGCTACGTTCATTTCTTTGATGCAGTGGACCAAGTGCATTTTTATTCCGTGTACCATTATTCTTATTTTTCGTATTTCGTTTTTGAATAATATATATCGTCATGATTTTCTGCAGAGTCTTTACTACGTAATTTTTTACATAAATTTATTATGGAAATACGCATCGAATGGGAAGAGACAGAAGGGTGTAAAGGGACAAAAGAATAATCAGTAATTTTTGCTCGTTTTTTATGTAGTACGGCATTCTCTTCCTTGAAAGATTCTCTAGAAATTCACCATCTGGATATTCGATAGTATTTTCCGTTTGAAGTTGACCCATCGTCGAAATTCCTTCATAAACAAACAGCTGTCATAAAAGGCGGACATTTTTTAACGGAAAATAATATCGAATATCTAGGTGGTGAATTCGTAGAGCGTCTTTGAAGCAAAAATTGCGGATATTCTTTGAAAAAACTGAACGAATATCTTTTTGAAAATTAGCACAAACCAGCCAATATTTTTGCAAATTCATTGCAATTAATGTATCTCTAGGTTAACACCTGCTTTAATACAAATAACCATCCACTATAACCAATAGTGGACTAATCGCGGTTATTTTCCTGCGGCGGATTTTCACCTTCTACAACTTTTGTAAAACTATTAGCTAAATATGACGAAAACTTTGTTTAATCCTCGGTAGCGACCTCTTAGAAGTGCTTCGATTTCCTGGGGATTTCGCAGAGTCTGTTCTTATTCATTATACTTTGGAAGTGCGGGCTGGCTCCAAGGAAATCTCGAATGTTTCATTTCGACTTTAAATTTAGATGTTCCGAAGTTTTTAATTTTTTAAATAGCCGGTAGCGACCTCTCAAAATGCATTAATTTCGGAGATCCTTCGCAAATCGCATTTTTATGTACCAGCCTGGATTATCGTGAGGTATGAAATATACCTCACGATAATCCAGGCTGGTCCCGAGAAAATTCAAAGATGTTCAATTTAAGGACCACCCTAGTGATTACACACTGTATTAAAAAAAAAAAATCGTATGAAATTTAATGTGCTGGACTGGAAGTTTTTATGCAAAAACTGGTATATTCAATGTCATGCACAATTGTGATGAAAAATTAATTTTCGGTGTATTAAAAACATTGGGAATTCTTTATTTTCAATAATTTACTTTAATTTCACTATGGAAGTACAAAAATTTTGCTAATTTACTTCAATGTCAATGAAAAAGTATATTAATTTTTCATCACAATTGTGCATCACATTTAATTTGCCAGTTTTTGCATAAAAACTTCCAGTCCGGTACATTAAATTTACAATTTTTTTTTACAGTGCGCGAAAGTGCATAAAAACGCGTAACTCCAGACTTTTTGCCTCAGCGGACAGCCGGGAGTTAAAAGGAGTTCCTTCCGGTTTTGTAACCGATCGATCGTGGACTCTCGCGATTTCGTCGTCTTTCCATCCGAATTGTGCCACTCGTTGACTGTAATGCATAACCATGCGCTGTACCACAGTTACAAACCGTTCGGGTCTATAGTTATAACTGAGAATATTCCGATTCGATTATACAGTCATCCGATATAAATCTGCCGCATAATCTGGAGTTACTGCGATTCAAACTTCTGCCTGCTCCATTCAACTGCAGTTCCCTGTCGCTGGTGTGCGCCCGACGTTAATCCAGCCCGGCACCATCCAGAACAGGGTTTTCCCTCCCGGTGAGCCGGGAATTTCACGATTGCTCGCAGTTTATCCTTCTCCGGTTTTCATCCCCTTTTCCATCTTTTTCTCTTTTACCCTCAGTTCCTGGACAATTCCCCGCTTCGAAACTCGGCTAAACTTCCATAATCCTACACTCTCAGTGACAGGTGAAAGATTACACATCGGGAAGGGAAATCGTTGGAGAGAAAGCGCGGCGCGGAGAGACTGCAAAAAAAAAAAAAGAAGTAAATAGAAAAAAAAAAAATAAAAAAAAAATAAAAAATGAACCGTAGAAACGAAAGCAATCCCTAAAGCCGATGCGCGATGACCCGTGCGGACGTGTGGAGTTTTCCCGCATTCCTGCTGCGCCCCTCTTCGTGCGAGAGTGACAAAGCAGCCAGGCCTATTCTCTTCGGCCCCCGACCGGTAAATAGTTCAGCAATTTATAGCTACCGCGATTTAGGCTCCTAGGAAAGTGGTCTGCGTGTCCCGCAGGCGGTCATTTTAGACGGCAATAATCGCGGAACAAATCCCAACGGTGGACTTCGGCTCGGCCATAAAAAAAAAAACGAATCTCTCGTTACGTCAGCGGACTAAAGTGCATCTGTGTGCATCGCAGCGATACGAGCGGTGCGGCGTGTCGAAAACCCGTGCAACGGCGATCCTCCGCGATGTGCACGCTGAGGGTGAAAATCACTCGGTAAAAATCACCCTTTTGCACCTTCGCATCGCCCCGCAGCCGTCACACATCCTCCGGGCACTCCGGCGCTATTATACGATAATGCGTGCATGCGCGAGCCGAGAGCCCGAAACGGGCGGTGGCGCTGCTCGCTTCGCCTATAACGAGTTAATATACCCGGTATAAGTAGAGACCGAGGCTCGTTTCCGACGTCCAACCTCGCTCGTCTCTGCACTCGGGCTTTGCTACCGGCAGCTCGTACCGACGTAACCGTAGTTACAGGGAGGAGCGGGGCAAAATGGGGCAGCGGAAATCGTTGCATCTAGACCCTAAGTTACTGTGAGACTAAGTTACTGTGCTCGACCAGGGGAGACCGGGGCAAAATGGCACAGCGGGGCAAAATGGCACAGCGGGGCAAAATGGCACAGCGGGGCTAAACGGAACGGTGAGGGCGAAGTTCAATTTTCCAATAATTTTTGGATGCCCCATTTCGTCCCAACGATACATCCAACGACACATCCAAAATCAATCTTTTCAGCACCTTCCATATGGTTGTTTTTTTTTTTCGATTTTTATCCCATCGAGAAGTGTTCGCAATTCTCTCTCAATTCTCTCTGAACTGGGGTCAGACTGTCCGCAGGTCGAGACCGGTGAGACTAAGTCACTGTGCTCGACCAGGGGAGACCGGGGCAAAATGGCACAGCGTGGCAATTTTTCAATAATTTTTGGTTGCCCCATTTCGTCCCGATACATCCGGATTATCACCCGTTTTGCCCCACGTACCATCGCCAACATCCAAAAGTTATTGGAAAATTGCGTTCTGTCTCGTTATTCCGTTGTGCCCGCTGTGCCATTTTCCCCCGCTCTTCTTTAAACAATCGAAGCTGTAGGGTCAATTTTGACATTACGAAAAAAAATACCGCCGGGTCGAAATGGGACAGTCTCAAATGTTTCCGAAATATTGGCATGGTTCGTTTGTATCGAGCGCTCACGCGGGATTCGGATCATAAATGTTTCTCGTCGCGATTGAGCGCATGCGCGCTCAAGAACATAACCTTCTTCTTACAGTGTGTCGATTGTCACTGTCGATGAAGCGGCGTATCAGGGACACGCGTTGGTTCGGGACGAACAGATGAGGAGCACCTGAGAGGCAGTCATGGAACTCGTAAAAACGCAATTTTCCGATAATTTTGCGTCGCGCCATTTTGCCCCATCGTTATATTCCGGTTAACTGGCCCGTTTTGCCCCACTGCCCCATTTTGCCCCGTATATTTATACAATGCATAGTTATGCATAGCGATGGTCTGACGCGAGTACGCCGATGGTTTCGCTCTCTTATTATATGAAAACGAGTATGGCAGGGAGCGAGCCGGCGCCGGCGAGCTCCGGGTAACCGGTACTGGGCCAGACCTGGAAACCCTACTTGCCTCGGCCGCGATCCCCTCGTACATGTGTACGATCGGGTACACGCGGCTTGGTTCTCGGCGGACCGACCCGGCTTAATTTTCATTATGCATGTTGCCCCCCACCGCCCCCCTCGTATCCGCGGGGCAAAACATCGTACCCAATCCCCCGGCTCCTTTCGACCGACAACGGGGGCGATGGAGGGCCGACTCTGTCCCGTCGGGCTTTTCCCACATGCGCACACCTATTCGACACACTCAAACGCATCTCGCCAATCCTTTCTCTAGAGCAAGCTCGTGCGTTCCAACGAAAATCTTCGCGGAACTCAATGATATGGATTTTTTTTTTTCATTTTTTCTATGTTTTTTCCCAGGAGGAAACTTTGATTGTAAAGCACGGGCGCGATTCGGCAGGTTTCTGTGCGATGACGAGTCCCGACCGATATTTGTGTTTTCCATTTGATGCGAGACTTTTTTTTTTATGGACCCACGAGCGAATTTGTGAAGATAGTTTGCACGCGCTCTTTGGCCTGCGCTGCTTCTGGGCGGTAGATTCGGTCTGTTTCTACCGATTTCTCAGGGGAAATGAAAAAGTATGGTTTTGCCCAGGTCTTCCATACCCACACATGGTAACCTCAAGTCCCATCCCTGCACCAAGTATCAACACGCCATTCGCTAATGACCATTTCGCCCCATGCGAAAGGTACTTATCGAGCTCGTAGATAAACTGTAGTTTCACTGACTTCCCGGTTTTTCATCGCCAATGCGGTGATGATCGTTGGACGAACCTACCGAGACGCGAGTCACTCGACTTTTTCATCGATTCCGACCCAAGAACACGCCACGAGCAAATTGTTAAAGATGGTCCCCATTGGCCTGCGCCCCTTTCGGCCGGTGGAGTCGCTTTCCGGAACTTTATGTCCCGAATATTGTTTCCCCGATTGCGAAGGGATTTATAGTCGGGGGGGAAAAAAGGTAGGCCGCCTCTACGGTCCGCAGTATCACTTATACAACAGCGAGGGGAAAAATGCCCTGCGTCCCGGGTCCTCCGAACTGCTCTTTTATTTCACGCTCTTCGCTCCGCTGTCGCCCGACTTTTCGGGAATGTGTCCTCTGGCTCTGTCGCGTATATCCGTTGCACACCCGCGCACACACCAACACACTGCGCACCCTCCCCCCCCCCCCCCCCCCCCCGGTTCCCGGGGCGTCCCGCTGGGAAAACCGTGATGTCCTACTTCGCCCGAGCTATAGTTTCCTCTTCCACGTTTCTCTATCTCTCACTTATCCTCGCTACACGCTTCATTCTCCGTCGCCTTTTGTACAGTAAGGCACCGGAAGGATTTTCCTCAAAGCAGCCTGACTCGATTCCGCGAGAGAATCCCCCCCCCCCCCCCCCCCCCCGTCTAAACAGAGACTCGAGGGGCGAATTACACGGACCGTATCCCTTACGTATATATCCGGCACGACCTGCCCAGCATCCGAACCATCTCCCTCTCGAGGATCTTCCTTCACTTCTGGATCGTCAGGTATACATCGTCGACGAGATCCTCGATGCCTCGGTGATAACCCGGTCGTGCAGGGGTAAAATGGGACAGTGGGGGCGAAACGGGGCAAAACGCACTGTTCCAATAACTTTTGGGTGGTCTCGATGGTGGTAAGTGGGGCAAAAATGTGGTTGAAAGTCCGGATTTGTCGTTGGGACAAAAATTATTGGAGAATGAAGTTTTTCCCGAATGTCCTGTTTTGCCGCGTCTGTACTTGGCACATGCGGGGGTCCACTGAAGAGTGCGACATGCCAAGACAGAGACAAGGGGCTCGCAACCCCGATAACAACCTTGATATTTTCTGGGTTAACCTGCTGGAACCGGGCAAAAAAAGCCGACGACTCCGCCTTCTCGTGGTCCTCGCTGTCTGCGTCTTCAAGGGGTTCCGACTTGTTCGAGTCCATACCAGAAGCGCAAAACTAAAGGAGTCGTTTTCCATGTTGGGTAGGTTCGACTTGTTCGACGACCTCAAGAAAGGGTGTCGGCAGGGCTTTTTCCAAGCTCACGACTCTTGATGGGTAACGCAGACTCTGGTTAGGACGCTACGTCGGGTTTGCTCTTAATGGGCGCGAGACCTGCGGGTCGACCATAGGATAAGGGTTTCTGTTCCGTTTTGCCCCACTCTCCCATTTAGCCCCGCTCTCCCCTACGCCGGTGAAAAGATAACGCTGCCGTATTTCCGTTGGTCCGGATCCGTCGAGTCTGGGAAATAAAGAAATGGAGATGGAAGCTTCGAGGATTGTGTCCGCCGGACGAGCCAGCGCCGACGGAAGTTCCTCCGCGCTGGGGGTGCAGATAGGACACAGACAACTTGGCAGAGGGTCATCGAACGTGACCAAAGGGTGAGAGAACGGGCCGCAAGGGGGGCGCACTCTTTCCCGTCGATTCAATTTATCAAGGAGCGATCTTCCTCGACCTCGCCCACCCGTCCTTCCCGCTTTGCCACCGGCTCTGGTGATCGGTAACGCGATACAAAGCTTCGACGTACGTTCGACATACACCGGAAACGAACCTCGTCCGATTCAGGGAACCGATACCCGCGCCCAAGTGCAACCCGATTGAAAAAAGCCAAACCGCATCCCCGCCGACGCCTCCTCTCATCGGACGCGTCCGGATCTCGATTCTTCGGTGACATCACCGAGTGCCTTGCCGGAAAACTTTTCCCCTCCCGGTATGGGAGATAAATTCGCCAAGTCTCTTTACAATTTCCTTCTACTCGACTCTTCTCGAGTCTCGTACTCGGTTGATAAACAGGGTGGATGCTTCTCTCTTTTTTTTTAGGGGCGGTTCTGCGGACGAGCGGAAGCTCGTCGACGCCGCGGACGCGATTGATCAGGGTCGCGACGCCACGGCGCAAAAGTTTGCCTTAACCGTCCATGCGCTACGCATATGAATTTGCGAATTTGTGTGCGGAACCAAACAAGCGGGCACGGTTTTTCGCAACTACGCCGGGCACGAGAAGAGTGACTAGCGTTCGATTTTCACACACACACACACACACACACACACACACACACACACACACACACACACACACACACACACACACACACACACACACACACACACACACACACACACACACACACACACACACACACACACACACACACACACACACACACACACACACACACACACACACACACACACACACACACACACACACACGCACGCACGCGCACGCACGCACGCACGCACGCACGCACACACACACACACACACACACACACACACACACACACACACACACACACACACACACACACACACACACACACACACACACACACGCACGCGCGCGCGCGTGTTCGCGCTCTCTCTCTTCCGCTGCGGACAACCCTGTGATTCCTCTCAGTCGGCATCGGAGCGAAAGAGGGGAACAATTCACAGAGGAAACGTGGGAGCTGAAGAACTGGAACGGGAGATACGGCCACTCCGCGATATGAATTCCGCAGCGTCCGCCATGCCGCACCAAACCGTACAGGGAAAGAGCACTGCAAAGCCGCGCGAGCCGCTCTTCGGTACGTATAGCTAATACGGATCGGGCCGATATCGAGATAGAGCCATCGGTATCCAGGAGTAGCGGCGTCGGACCGAAAGCCAATATATAACCATCGGCCGGCAGTCTCATTGTGCGATGGCCTCGTTGATATCGATGATGCACCGGATAATTTAGAGGCCGAAACAGAACGGATTTCCTCGATTCATCCCCCGTCCGATGTTGGCCCCGCTGAGAGGATGGACTTCATCCACTCGTCGAAGCCACCTACATTCGCTCGAACCCGATTGCGGAACGAGATAAAGAATCCTCGGCTGCGAAACTGCACGAAAATTGGCACCGCGTTATCGGCGTCGTTGTCGGAGTTTAAGAAAATTTTTGAAATAGGGACTAACGGAAGAAAATTTGAGAGATGGTTCTGAGGTTCGATGAGATATTTGGGGCGCTTTTTTTTTATGTTGCGCAAATAACATTGCGAGATGCGGAAAAAGCGAATGGGCATGAGATTGGCGGATATGCGGAAAAAGCGAAAGGGCACGAGATTGGCAGATGCGGAAAAAAACGAAACGGCTAAAAGACGCAAGATGGGCGGATGCGAGAAAGCGAAGGGGCACGGAAGGGCACATATGCGGAAAAAGCGAATGGACGCAAATTGTAAAAAAAAAAAAAGCGAAAAAGCCCTGGATGGGCGAATGCGAAAAAAACGCAAGGACGCGAAATAGGCAAATGCGGAAGACGCGAAAGGGCACGATGGACAAATGCAGTAGACCACAGGCGTGACGAAACAGTTTAGCAAACAACAGACTGTCTGCGCTTCGCATTTCAATGTCCCGTAATTCTTCAATTTTTGTGGCTCGAAATTCATGGTGCGCACCTGGGAATTGATCAAGCTGAAGCAATTGTCCTTTCCGCGAGGCGGAAAAACCATCGACAATAAAGCGGCTCGTACCGTTCCGCATCCCGCTCTCCCCGGCCGATTTATAGTTTTTCCGTGAATACGACGGTTCCCGAGTGTACAACAATACAACGAGGTTCAACGAACAATTCGTACGGTTGTTCGGCGGTGAATGAATGTGAGATTAGTGGGTCGACTAGGCGAGGGAGTCGCGCAGCCTCCGGGCGCCTCTCTATTCGTAAGCAAATGAAGTCTCCACGCAAGAATTGACTGGTGAAACTCCGCTGTTGCCGCGCGTGGAATACATACCGGATGCAACTGCTGGTAAAATTTATTCAAGCACTCCGGGGCAGAAGAATCATCTGGCGACGCGGAGATATAACCGCACGAGCACCCGTTCGCCCGAAGCTTTCGCTGTTGGTTAATGCAGTTTGAGAATAAACATTTTGCAAACATTTTTTTTTTTATAGAAAATAAATAATATTGCCTAACACATTTTTTTTTTTTTTTATGGTGAATAAACATTTTGTAACATTTTTATTAACCCCGCAGACGTCGATTCAGATGCTAAACGTCGAGTGAGAAACGTGTGGTTGAGAGCGGGACGAAACCGTCAATTCTTACCGATTTTTCAGGGAACATGAAAAAATAGTTTTTCCCCGTTCTTCCTTACACTGTAAAAATAAATTGTAAATTCAATGTATTGGAACTTGAGATTTGCTTACATTACATATGTACTTTTTCGTAAAATAAAAATAATCAGACATTAAAGATACAAATTTTTTGCCTGAAACTTACAAAAATGTTCGTTAAAAATAAAAATTACATTGTCCAGTTGCAACGCACATGTGCTTGAAATTTCAGAAACAGTTTATGTAAAAAAGCTCTCAACACCGTTCATCCATTTTCAAACTATTTTTTTTTTTTGCAGTGTACCTACACATCAATGTTTTTATGCAAAAACTGGTGCATTAAATTTAATGTACAATTGTGATGAAAAATGAATACACTTTTTCACAGAAATCAAAGTAAATTATTAAAAAATAAAGTATTCCAACGTTTTTAATACCCTGAACATTAATTTTTCATCACAATTGTCCATGAAATTTAGTATACCAGTTTTTGCATAAAAACTTCCAGTCCGATAAATTAAATTTCATACAAAAATTTTTCACATCGATGGTAACCGTGAGTCCCATTCCCGCCCGTCGCATCGAGCTGCTGTTCGGTAATGACCATTTCGCCCCATGCGGAGGTAACGTATGGAGCGCGTGGATGAACTTTCGTTTCACTGACTTGCCAGTTTCGCGAATCGGTTTTTCATCGCCTGTACGAGAAAGACCGTCGGCCGAAACGACCGAAACGTGAGTCAGTCGATTTTCATTGATCGAACCGAAGTGCACGCCAGGATGGGCACGAGGATAAACTTGCACGCACCGTTTCATGGCCAGCGAGGAAGAATAACGATTTCTCGTGGATCCCCCTTCCGGTCGAACGCCCGACTATACCGATGTCCACTCCGCGTCCGGTTCTGGAAATTTCACCGGGTCGAGAAATATACGCGGAGCGGACGGTAGTTCGTCCCGTGATCTCGCGTCACCGTTCGCCTCGAACTTTTATACGGCGAGCGACATAGTAACTGCACACAGTATATACGTCGCAGCATCGTCGGTCATCCTGGAAGTAATGATGTCCGGAGCGCCGGGTGGAGTCGTCGAACGCTCCACCGATGTGTTATGGCTCGCTGTTCCGTTGGCCTTTCCGCGTAAAAGAACGCTGAAAAATTCGCTCGTAGCGAAATGGGAGCGAAAGAAAAGAACAATAACGATTTGAAAGTAAAAAACTAAAAAAAAAAAAAAGTTTCTCGTAGCGCGAAGCGAGAAGAGACGAAGGGCAAGAGCCGTTTCGGCGGTGGCGAATTAGCCCCATAAACAAGCCATACCTATACCCCTGCGGCGTTGGTGACCACAGGGGCGTGGCGGATGAGCAGTCCCACCCGAGAGAAGCAGTGCCAGATGCATGGAGATGCATAGGAGCGAGCGGAGCACGCGTTCGTTTCATTACACCGTGTATAGGTGGCGGGTAACGCGGACACCGACGGGAGTAACGGCAAGTATGGGTAGTTTTCAAGCAATTCCCCAACCCCGGAATGAGAGGGGTGAGTTTCACGGGTGCAGTCGTGGTGTTAGTGGGCGGAAACGGGACTGCGAAACGTACGCGCCATGCCGGGGCTGCCACCCCGTCGATATTCCCGCGACCGCAGATGTCCCGGATTTACGGGGCACCGGTGTAAAATCTATTGTCGAGGTGGCGGTGTGCGTGCGCGTTCGCTCGTTTCCCGACGCTGTAGCGAGATGGAAAGAAACTTATCGAGAATCCGAACAGGTAATGCGTCATTATTGCCGTTCATTCGGTGATACGTATGGGTCGCGTCTGTACGTATTTGCGCATGTAGGTCGGGCGTCTCTTTTCCTAGGGCTGTTCCAGCGGTATATTTTACACTGCGACGAAAGAAATCATCTTCCGTGGTCTACCGCCTAGAAGAAAACTTATTTTTAAATGCATAGCCTTTTGCGACGAAAGAAATCGAGGCAAGTTAATGGCAGTGGTTGCATCTTGCGTGGTCTACGGCCTTGAAGAAAACTTATTTTTAAATGCATAGCCTTTTGCGACGAACGAAATCGAGGCAAGTTAATGGCAGTGGTTGCATCTTGCGTCGTCTACCGTCTAGAAGAAAATTTATTTCTAGATGCATAGCCTTTTGCAGCGAAAGAAATCGAGGCAAGTTAATGGCAATGGTTGCATCTTGCGTGGTCTACCGCCTAGAAGAAAACTTATTTTTAAATGCATAGCCTTTTGCGACGAAAGAAATCGAGGCAAGTTAATGGCAGTGGTTGCATCTTGCGTGATCTACGGCCTAAAAGAAAACTTATTTTAGAATGCATAGACTTTTGCGACGATAGAAATCGAGGCAAGTTAATGGCAGTGGTTGCATCTTGCGTGGTCTACCGCCTAGAAGAAAACTTATTTATAAATGCATAGCCTTTTGCGAAGAAAGAAATCGAGGCAAGTTAATGGCAGTGGTTGCATCTTGCGTGGTCTACCGTCTAGAAGAAAACTTATTTTTAAATGCATAGCCTTTTGCGACGAAAGAAATCGAGGCAAGTTAATGGCAGTGGTTGCATCTTGCGTGGTCTACCGTCTTGAAGAAAACTTATTTTTAAATGCATAGCCTTTTGCGACGAAAGAAATCGAGGCAAGTTAATGGCAGTGGTTGCATCTTGCGTGGTCTACCGTCTTGAAGAAAACTTATTTTTAAATGCATAGCCTTTTGCGACGGAAGAAATCGAGGCAAGTTAATGGCAGTGGTTGCATCTTGCGTGATCTACGGCCTAAAAGAAAACTTATTTTTGAATGCATAGACTTTTGCGACGATAGAAATCGAGGCAAGTTAATGGCAGTGGTTGCATTTTGCGTGGCCTTGAAGAAAACTTATTTTTAAATGCATAGTCTTTTGCAACGAGTTCCTACGCTACGGAGCGTTGGGCAAGCTTCGGCCGAATCATACACTGAGAGAAGGATCTAGTAAAAACTACCAGTCTCAGATTTTCCAAGAATTTTTACCATGGTATCTACGAAAAATTCTTATAAATCGGGTACTTCCTACCATATGTGGCGCCCTAGTTCCCTACCACTATGTACTATGTTAATATCTCTCAAGCGATATAGTCATATTTATTAGATCCTCCTCTCAGTGCATATCTCGTGGCACTTCTATCGGCGAATCGTGTAAACGTAGAAAGGGGAAATTGTCGCGCCTACCTGACGTACTATTTACAATGGAGTAAAACTCCATTGTAAATGCCAATTATGCGTTGGTCCCTTTCGGGATTGCAACGACATCCGCAAATCGCGGGATATGCGCACTTTTGTATCCGTATGAAGCTAGTTTTCTAGGAACGATAATATACAAATAACTCTCAATATGTAGCATAGAAGAGAATTGTCAGTTATTCCAAAATCAGTTATTCCTACCAACGCCACCGAGCTGCTAAGTAATCGAGACTCCGAAGAGCGACCAAAGCTCTGTACGACGAAACTCTGTCTAATAGTCCAGTATCGGCGGTCTTCGGAAATTGTCGCAGTCTGCTCGAGAAATAAACTATAATTTCCGTGAGTACCAAAGTATCATCCAGGTCTGCAGTTGTTCTGCATGCTCTACGACGTGCGTCGAGCTACGAAGTCTCAAGCAGAGCCGGCCAAATCCCCTAATTATTTGAACTAGGTATTGAAGTAGTGAGTGCTTGAAGTACTGAGCGCTGGGTACCTCTTATTGACGTATTGAGTACTGGCAGAACTGAATTGCTGAATTGCTGAAGTTCTGAGTACTGTGTGCTGACTCAGTACTTGATACTCCAATACGTACTCCAAGTTCTTGGTGTATTTGCCCAGCTTCGGTCTCAACCACCCTCTCAACGCATCGCTCATATCGAAGGCACTGTTAGGCGAGATCTCCATCCCCGACGTAAACGACTTAACTCGAAAGCAAGACCGGTCGATTGGTGCATCAAACCAACTCTCATTGCAACTTTCAAGAGGTGGATTTTTTGGCGATATTAAAAAACCAACCCTTATGTGTGTTGGATATGAAGTTGGTTTACGGTTGAATTTTCCTAAAACAATCCGATATCCAAGCCTGAGACAAGAGCTATCGGTGGCTCTCGACACAAAGTTGGAGATTGTGTTGTTTTGGGAAAGTCCAACCGTACACCAACTCTCAATCCGACACATAATTAGGGTTGGTATTACGGTTGGTTTTGGGGTATCAAACAAAAAGCTATCGCCAGAATGTTGGAATCAGAGTCGCTTTGAAGCACCAATCGACTGGTTGAGTTGCAGTAGTTTGTCAGAAAACAACTCAAATCCGTCCCAAAGTTTTACGGTTGAGTGGCCCGCGAGTGGAACTCACCGAGAGCTCATCGGGACGTAACAGTGCTATGAATAATTCGCTTGAGGTCGACGATAATAATTATTTGAATGGTAAATTTCTGTATCAGAGATAATCCGTACAGCAAATGCAGCAATGCCCGTGGTACGTGCTTATATTTCAATAGTGATCATCCGGACAAAAATAATATTAATAATATGAATTAATAAATATTAATATTAATTGAGTAACCAAGTAGAGGCGATGAGTACGGTCCACGTATCATTGATTTACGTGCCAACGCGGTCCATATTCGCGACTCTTGCCCACTTTTTCTTCATATATCGGATTCCTGAAAATCTCGCAATCTCCCAGATCGTTCCCAGAGCTTTTACGCGAGCCAACTTATCCGTTCGCGAGAAGAGAATCCGCCCTCGGACCTTGTGTCACCATACGTGACAACTCGCTAATCTCGCGCTCTCGATGATTCACTGAGATCGCTTCGAAAGGCACGCGGATAGCTGCCGATAACGTTGCCCAATCTCGTTGAGCGTCCTGACCAATCTAACTCTTGCCGGGCGACACCCGGCATATAAATATCCGGTAGCCGCGCCTGCCGCATAATACCGCACGCTGGATAGCGCGCGAATCGTTAAAACGTGACCGACAGCGAACGATGGACCAGCCTTGTCAGCGTGTCGGATGCTGGACGGCGCGGCATGCCGGGATGAGAGACACCGAGGGCATCGGGAACCGCAGCCTCTGGGATCAAAACTTGTGTCGCACGACTAAACCGTTCGTAAATATTCATGCGCGGGCCGGAGCCTGGCCAGGGTGCGGAATCGCGTCGCTCTCTCTTTCTCTCTCTCCTCTCTCTGTGCCGATGGCTTTGGTACGCGTGCATCGCAGTCGCGTCTGCCGCGGCTGCGGCTTCGCCAAGCCTCATGACGACGCGCACTCGCGGCACTACAGCGGCGCGGCTACACGACCGCTCTCTATATCCCGATGCTGGTTTAATTCTCTCATTGTACTGCGTACATTGTCGGTAGAGTTGTTGCGCACCCGACGAATATACGTCGCACGGAGATACCGAGATCGCGCAACTCGGGCCCAACGGTGCGATATAATTAATGGAATTAGTCGAACCCAACTGTACGGCTCGGCATCCGGAAAGGAATACAGAGATTCCAGCGTGCGAATTTATGTCGTACGTTCGTGTGTGCACTCCCCCCCCTCCGCTCCCCCCGATCGTTGTTTTCATGGGTTTGATTCTTCCGGAAACTCAAAAGACCGCTGCTTTAAGAATTTACGATGCGGCCGTTCATTTTGAGAAGGCTCTCGAGGTGGAATCTTGAGAATAAATACGCAAAAGAAGAAATACGAAAAAATTAGCTCACCCGGCTACGCAATGATATTCAATGCACCCAGAAAAATAATTTATTTCTCGGGCACCCGCAAATAAATATTTTACTTAAACCAAATAAATATTGTATTTAAACCAAATAAATATTGTATTTAAACTAAATAAATATTTTATTTAAACCAAATAAAATTTTTTCTTAAACCAAATAAATATTGTATTTAAACCAAATAAATATTTTATTTAAACCAAATAAAATTTTTTCTTAAACCAAACAAATATTTTATTTAAACCAAATAAATATTTTATTTAAACCAAATAAATATGTTATTTAAACCAAATAAATATGTTATTGAAACCAAATAAATATTTTTCTTAAACCAAATAAATATTTTATTTAAACCAAATAAATATTTATTTGCCGGAGCCCGACAAATAAATCATTTTTCCGCGTGTGTCCGAGTGACGAAATACTCTTTACGGAAATGACTCTCGTACGACATAACTAATGGAATTAGTCGAACCCAACTGTACGGTTCGGCATCCGGAAAGGAATACAGAGATTCCACCGTGCGAATGTATGTCGTACGTTCACGTGTGCACTTCGCCCCACTCGTTGTATTCATGGTTATCATGAAAAGCCAGAGCACGTTGGAGCTTCTTCCGGAAATTCAAAAAACCGCATTAACGATTTACAATGCCTCGCGTTAAATTTGAGAAGGCTCTCGAGGAAGAATCTTGAGAAAAAAAAAAAATTCACCGAGGAGGATTCTCCCGTAGCGGTATTTCCGCCCGCGTACCGAAGCGTTGATGCAGCACGCTAGGTGTAATGTTTTTTTTACGCCACGCTCACCAGGCAACGTACCGATATTCAATGTCCCGTGTCACGAGAGAGTCTTTACCGACATGGCTGCCGTCATAAACTTTTCCTCACCCTCGCATATATATATATGTATATATATATAATATATATATCTATATATACATATATATATATGCCTTACTTTTTATTTTTAAGGATTTCCGTAACGCTCCGCCGTTCCGCTGTACCGTATTTTCAGTTGTAAAAGACTGCGAAAGGCTTTCGGGTTCTCTCGTCGATGACACGTACGTAAAACGTGGATGAGACGTGAAGAGGCGCAGGAGGAGAGTCGACTGCGCGGCGGGAGGAAGTGTACAAAGTAGGAAGTAAAAAAAAAGGTTGCCCTACCCTTCCGTCGGCGAGGAGCGCGCGGAAAGTTTAATTCGTCGAAGTCGCGTATATACGCCCGGAGGGGGGGGGGGGGGGGGGGGGGGGGGGGGAGTGGCTTCCGTGGACGAAGGAGCCGCGGAACTCCGAGTCTCGTCGGGCCGCACGTAGTATATGCGCTCCGACGAACTACCGCGAAAGTAGAATCAGCCGGTGAGCCACGTACAACACCTTAAGCAGTGAAAAGCTCTGAAGAACAAGCAGCTCCGAACGGCCGAAGCCGAGCGACTCTCCCCGAACGTAAAATCTAAATAGCTTCTCGTAAAGCAGTGAAACACGTAGTTGCCTGCTCGGATACCTGCTGCGCGGTGTCACTCGTTATTCCCGTGTAATACGCGCCTTTGCCCAACGGCCCGTTCAACTCTCACCGTGTCGATCTTTCGAGGCGCCTTCTTTTTATCCCCGGAATATATTTGTCACCGATTAGAGGCCGGAATAATCGCACCGGGAAATTAAACGAAAGACACTCAAATGAACTTTGTTTGAAGAGCGTGAGGAAGAGTCGCGTTACGTTGAGGTACGAGTTTTGGTTGCTAATTGTGGGAATCGTCAGGGGCCATTTATTCCTTCGTCGACTGATGTCGAGAGGAGGAGATGGAAAAACAAAATTTGGGTGCGTAACTAACCACACCAGTACTGATCATAGTAGTACTGATCATACTAGTAATAACCATACTAGTAATAATTACACTAGGAATAATTATACTAGGAATAATTATACTAGTAATAATTATGCTAGGAATAATTATACTAGGAATAATTATACTAGGAATAATTATACTAGTAATAATTATACTAGGAATAATTATACTAGGAGTCATTATACTAGGAATAATTATACTAGGAATAATTATACTAGTAATAATTATACTAGTAATAATCATAGAAGATTCGATCTTTCGTGACGCGGACCTGTCACTAAAGATTGTTTGGCCAAATAAACTTACGCCCTTGCTATTTTCATACAAATCGGTGTCTTATTGAATCGCTCGGTCGTAACAATAGTTTTTATACATCCGATCCGAGTTGCGAGGATTAAAAAAGTAAAATTATAGAAGCCAATAACACTTATTCAGCGAGTCTCCTTGCACCGACTCTCCTGAGCTCTGGCTAAGGTCCCTTGAATTATTTCCAACGCCTCATGCAAGCGGATGACGCTTAGTGGCTCTCGCGATTGAGATCTACGCTTGGAAATCGTTCGGCTGGAAAATTGTACGTCCTTCTCACGAGAGGTTGTTTCGCCAAGTAAACATCCGCCCTTGCTATTTTTATTCAAATCGACTCCTTATTGATTCGCTCGGTCATAACAATGTACATATAAATATATATATATCGTACATCCGATCCGAATTGCGAGGATTAAAAAAATAAAATTATGGAAGACAATAACACTTATTCAGCGAGTCTCTAAGAACCCTTGAATTATTTCCAACGCCTCATGCAAGCGAATGGCGCTCAGTGGCTGTTGCGATTGAGATCTACGTTTGGGAATCGTTCGGCTGGAAAATTGCAAGCTCCCACAGGAGTGCGTCCGCCCGTCCCCCTGTATGTTTTGCACGAGCCAGCTGGAGGTTTCCCTCAGCCGGGAAACCGCCGGTGCCCCACCCGGAAGTAGTATCGCAACTGGTGCTACTGGGATAGCCGCGGCCTCGTCTCTTAACCCGCGCCATAGTGGAGTACGTATAAGGAGCTCCTCGCGGGTTCTCGTTCTCCTCTACCTCCCGTCCTCCGCCTCCTGCTTCGAACGACTTTCCGCCAAGTTTCGTCTCAACTCCTCCGAGCACCTCCTTCCCGGACTTTACGACCCCATACGATTTTCGCGTTCCGCTATATTTTACCGAGCACCGAGATCCACGATGGCTGTCGCCCGCGCTACATCCACCGCGAACGGGGATTTGTAGTACGAGAGAATCGTCTATTGGTGCCACGGTACAAAGACACGTATTGGTAGTCATGTGTGAGGCAAAAGTGGCGAACATGACCCATCTAAATTGGCACATGAATCGATTATATATCCACCGATCCATATTCACCACTTTTACTTCCTCATAGAGAAAGCTGTTTTCGTAACAAAAAAAAAATATTGACATTTTAATGTCGGAGTACATTGTAAAAATAAATTGTAAATTTATTGTACAGCATTGGAAGTCTTTATGCAAAAAACTGGTACATTAAATTTAATGTACAATTGTGATGAAAAATTAATATACTTTTTCATTGAAATTACAGCGAATTGTTAAAAATAAAGTACTTTTATAGTAAAATAAAAATCGATTATCAAAAATAAAGTATTTCCAATATTTTTTATACACCGAACCTTAATTTTTCATCACAATTGTACATGAAATTTCATACACTGCTAGAGTGGTCACGTTGCTTTCTTCAGTCCAATTTTCCCGAAGATTTTACGGGATTTTAAATTTTTTATAACTTGCATAAATTGGGAGTTTCGTCGTCAGCGGGTAAAAATACATTAGACATAGTTTCGAAACAACGAATTATGAAAATTTCAGTTAGCGATTTCCTACAATAAATCTCGCGGTAATTTTTGACATTCAATTTCATGACATGCCAAGATTTTTTTTATTCGTACTTGAAAAGGTGCAAAGCAATAACTTGCACATGGCTTCCTCATTTACTACAATTTTGCTCAGAGTTTCCTGTATACGGAAGTCAATATCGATTACCGAACTTTCTCTTCGAGAAAGCCGTGCGAAAAATTCGAATAAATCAGGAAAGTTAGGAAAAATATGCAAATTACTTCCTCATTTACTAAAATTTTGCTCAGAGTTTCCTGTATACGGAAGTCAATATCGATTACCGAACTTTCTCTTAGAGAAAGCCGTGCGAAAAATTCGAATAAATCAGGAGAGTTAGGAAAAATATGCAAATTACTTCCTCATTTACTAAAATTTTGCTCAGAGTTTCCTGTATACGGAAGTCAATATCGATTACCGAACTTTCTCTTAGAGAAAGCCGTGCGAAAAATTCGAATAAATCAGAAAAGTTAGGAAAAATATGCAAATTACTTTGCACCTTATTTATCCTTGGAAAGTCCACAAGTTAATCGTGATTCATCCACCGACGCGGGGTAAATTGGACCAAGCCGCCCTCGGAAACTATCACGGTTACGATCGCCGTAGACGTGGCCGGCGAACGTTTTTTTTTTCCGACCAATCCCCGTCGATTCACTACTTTTATTGTTTTCTTTTGCTCGTACAAAGCCGATGCATGCGCGCATCGCTGCCGTATCGTCCGCTCGTGGCTATCTCCATTCTCCGTACAACCCTGCTGTGTATGCCTGAGTGACTCGCAAAGCAGCGAAATATTGGAGGAAAAAAAAAAAAAAAAAAAAAAACTGCTTCGGACAAGGTGTCCGTGTGTGTACGGGCTGTGCGAGCGAATATTGGCAAACACGGTGCTGGACAAATGAAGTTAGCCCGGAGTCAGCGGAGCGAGGTAGCTATCGGGTAGCCGGCTGGCGAGGCATCGGGGCCGATATGGGTGAAATTCCGGCGCGATATGGAGAGTACAATTGCAATGGCGGGGCGGGCCGGGTGATGGAAAAACCTTTGATATCGGTTTTTATGAACTTCCGCCAGTTGCGTCGCACGGTGTCTTGTTGCCGGCTTCCTCCTTTGGCGGATCGTTAAGAACGAAATCGAATATCGATGCCGGGCGAAGGAAAGGTGGAGCTGCCTCGGGCGATCCGCTCCGCTCATTCCCGGGGGTTGGTCGATACACGTTACTCCTTTGATTGAAAGTGTAACGATCGTTTATTATCCTTTCTTCGTTGTTTGCCCGCTATATTTCCACTGATTCAATTCGTCGTCCCTGCCGTTTTGCCAGCCCGGAAACCCGCGAGCTCATTGCTACGCCGGCTTCAGCGCGTGTTTGCCGTACGTTGCCGCGGTGTTCGTTGGAACGCGCGGTCCGGGGTGGTTGGCGCGCCGACGTTGAACCGCAAGCCCGGGGTCAAGTCAAAGCTCGTTTCCTAGCGTACGAGTTTACTTTGGCGTGTACCGAACCGGGAACATAACGCTCGAGGATAACGTCTACCGCGCTTAGCCCCGAGCTCGCTTGTCCTACGGCAAGCAAGAAATAACACGGGAGCTTAGACGCCTCGTCGTCCTGGGGACTTGCACACCCGCCCAAAAAAGAACCGCCCTCTCGAGAGTTCGCGGCCGTCTACTTCGTCGAGGCCTGCCACCGGAAAGGGGAACACCGGGCTCTCCGTTACCACTCGGAACTGTAGACTCGCGAAGCCGCAACCCCTGAGAAGCCGGGAAAGTTTTCTGGAGATGGACCGAGCAAACATCTCTTGCATGCCACGAAAGTTAGCCACGTTACTCAAACTACGTCATTGACGGCTGACAATTTTCGCTGATCGTCGCTTTTCTAGCGAAACGATAAAAATGTATTTTACTGTATTGTCATGGACTGGAAGAAATGTGAGGTGTGAACTGCGATGGCGCGAGGGGTGAAAAAACTGGTGACGGAATTAACACCATTTCGCGGTTAAGAGTAGACCCGCTCTATGGGAAATCGGTAACGCGCTGTACTCTGATAAATCCGAACACCAAATGTGGGGAATCCCGATGCCACTTAACGGTGTTATTTCCTTAGAGGTAAACACCATTGTGCGACAACTGATAGCATCTCTGAGAAGTGGCGCATTTAACCACAAGTTTAAGTTTCACATATGCATTTAACGGTGTCAAATACACACTGAACGGTGTCTTTGACCCCTAAACGGTGACTTTTGTCGAGCAGCGCCCCCCTTAGCACATTTGGGATTTTGGATTTAAAAAATTTGAAACTCATCTTCGAAATCGTGACCTCGAAAAGACCCAAATATTAATTTCCGAGTAAATCGCACTTAAGACAAAACGGATACTTTGAAGAGCTGATAATTATAACTTAAGTGATTAGCAGTTGTTAATTTTATGAAAAAAAAAAAAAAAAGTTGATCATTTTTAATAGCACAATAAAAGAATATACACGTACACAATCATACCGTTTAATCATTATCTGAATGACAGTAACGTCAATGTCTCACCACTAATATCCAACGTGGCTCATACAGAATTTGAATAAGAGAAATTCACAAGTACGCAATAGCGTAGTCAGTAGTATGATTGGTAGTAGGCACAGGTTGGTAGGAATAAGCATTAGGTAGGCATAAGTAAGCAATAGCGTAGTCGGTAGTGTGTTGGGTAACAGGCATAGGTATAAGCATTAGGTAGGCAGGAACAAGTATTGGATAGGTAGGTATAAGCATTAGGTAGGCATAAGTAAGCAATAACGTAATCGGTGGTATGTTGGGTAACAGGCATAGGCAGATAGGAATAAGCATTAGATAGGCAGGAACAAGCATTGGATAGGTAGGAATAAGGATCAGGTAGGTATTTCGAATCCCATCTCAGGCAATTCACCACCATAGATATATGTGATCGTTGCCTTCTTTTCGTTAATATTCTTTTTTCGTTTATAATTATCATGATGTACCACGCAATTACGTTGTTGGACAGTTATCAGTTACGATTTATTATGTTAAGACTTTTATATCTACCTCAAGCGTTTAAACCCATTGTACTCATATAGGAGTAAGGTTCCGTGTTACTGTACACCTTTAAAGTGTTAGAATGTACGTTCTGTAAGTACAACTGATTTTAAACCGCACCATGTTGTAAAACTGCTTTTAATATCAAAGTAATGGACCTATATGAACCACATGGCGGTGTTAGAGCGGCGTTGAATTTAACACCGTTTTATCTACAGTGTGTAATATATTATTTCGTACCGAGCACAGAAAAAAGTATGTGCGAGAAGCATATAAAAAATATATGAAGAATATCAAATTTTTCGAAAATATAATTTGTTTATACATTACATGTTTGTGTTTTGTGCGTGAAAAGTATATTTGACACCTGAAAAAATGTACTTTCGCACATAATTATGCTTTTTTTATGGGGTATTGTATTATATTATATTACCCGCTGGGAAAGCAACTGTTTACAAAACGTTCTGAATACAACGTTACTTATAACGTATTTTTGTTTTCTTGGTAATTTACAATCAAGAAGGATAAAGTTTTCCGCCCGTACGGATGTCGATAATTGTTTTGTTCGATGAAAATCCAATCTCGGCTACGGTCCCCCTCTCTTTCTCCACGGTCGGGGTAACTCGATTTCCTCCGATTCGAATTGACGAAGTACCAGTCCCTCTCCGACTCGCTATCCGGCTCTCTCGATATTCACCAGCCTGATGTTGCATGTACTCATGCATTCATCCATATTACGGTCCCAACGTGTTACACACGTTTCCCGTTACGTTTCGTCGTATATAACACGAATAGATATAGATAATATACACGAGGGGGTGTTCACGAGAGCACGTCGGCAGCGAGATCGAGTTTAGTGTTGCGTACGTGGCAAAATCCGGCGTGTCTCTGAACCAGGCAATCGCTAATTCCGTCATCATAAATGTAAATTGGATTCGTTCGCGCGGCACGCGCGACAAAGCCCCGCACTTCTATTACCAGCTACACCGGACTGATTTTTTTTTGTCCCGGCTATCACCGCTGCCATCGCTGATAGTTGCCATATTTTTTAATGAATTATTGCGCGCGGCGTCCTTGCGGCGCTCA
The DNA here is from genome assembly GCA_958510785.1 of Exephanes ischioxanthus. Classification (NCBI taxonomy): domain Eukaryota; kingdom Metazoa; phylum Arthropoda; class Insecta; order Hymenoptera; family Ichneumonidae; genus Exephanes; species Exephanes ischioxanthus. The sequence goes on from OY294016.1 coordinate 5,286,684, forward strand.
CACACAGAAAAATAATTGAGCCGACGGCCATCGCTTTTTTAGTTTAAGTAAAATATTTATTTCATTTAAGTAACTATTTAATTAATTAATAAAAATAAATATTTATTTTTATAAAATAAATATTTTACTTAAACCAAATAAAGGGTGGTCATCAAATAAATTTTTTTCTGGGTGTAAATAATTCGTTCTTAAAGATAATGATAGAAAAAAAATGTTATCGAATTTTTCATGTGGCTATTATCTTCAAGCTAAAACGGACACTAGAATTATTTACGAAAATTTTGTTTACAACAATATTCAGTTTTAAGATAAGAAATAATTTATGGAGAAATATTATTTCGATCGTTACGATTTCATGCGTTGAATTCATTCCAATTTCCGCTCGCGAAATTGGATTACCTGGAGCCGTAAAGAAATAATTCTAAGAGCCGTTTGAAGGGTATTAAAAGAGAAATGTTACCGCGAACGACGAGTGCAAAAAGCAATTTCATTTTCAATAGAAACGTCTCGCGGGCCCGACGGTAACTCCTATCTGTTCATCCGCTGTCCCACGCGACAACAAATCACAAAGCGTCGAAGTTTGTGCGCAAAAAAAAAAAAAAAAAAAAAAAAAAAAAATACCACCGTGTTTATCGAGAAAGTTTGCGATAATAATAAATAAATGCACGATGGCCGTTTCTCCTTTCCTTATTTTTTTATAATTTAATATACGTATACACATATACTTTCTCGATTCTCGCGGGTTCGCGCTGCCATTCAATCCAGCCGGCGGTACGGCGAGTTCATATTCTCACACGTTGAGTCTGACAGGTTATTTTCCTTTCGAAATTAATTACATTCCCTGACAGCGAAGCGATTGGATCCTCCCCTTCACGGGCTCGTTGGGCTGTGGAGGAAAGGGCACCTCTTTCTCTTTTTCATATCAATTATCCGCGTCCCGATTTTCCAAGGGAAAAAATAAACAAGCGAACACTATAAACCCCACCCACACTCTAAAAACAAGCGTGTTGTTTCAACGCGCTTTAGGCATATAAATCGTGTAGTCACTTTTTATATGCTGCATGGTGTGTTGATTATCAACACATGCCGAAGTTTGTAAATTTTACACGTTTTACGTGCATTGTTTCAACATGCTTTAAACGCATTCGCTCATGTAGTAATTTTTTACATAGTTCTAGGTGTGACCCTACCCTCCCCCAACACATGTTAATGTGTGTGTACATTACGAAAAAATATTAAAAGAATGTGCACTCAATGAAGTAGTCTTTATTCATAAAATGCTTAATCGGTCATTGCAGTCGCTTACAACTTAATTACAACGATTCATCTTCCATCTGAACCTCGTCATATGTCTCCACATCGGGGATGTCTGTAGCTTCTTCTTTAAATTCGTGTTGTTTCAACACGTATTTTATCACTGCAATTTTCGATATAGCGGATCGCGCAGTTTCCCCTCTGCTTCCGCATCTTATCACTATATCTCCGTTTCCCTGAACCGCATCATAGTAATAAGACTTTTACGTCCCTCCCGAAATTACCGACTCACCAACGAAAGTTATCGAAAGTATGTTGTCTCAACACGCAAGCCAATGAACATGTATTTTAGTAATGCACTTTAGTTGGCGCAACACACGTAGGAGGTGTGGTTGTTGTGAGTTGTATCAACACACTTGACTACGACCTTGTACTTGGAGTGCACGAGTATTGGATACTTGAGGGTTGATATAGAGGATCACGCAGTTTCTCCTCTGCTTCCGCATCTTCTCACTATATCTTCGTTTCCCTGTACCGCATCATGGTAGTATAAACGCGGAAGGCTTTTACGTCCCTCCCGTAATTACCGACTCACCAACAAAAGTTATCGAAAGTATGTTGTCTCAACACGCAAGCCAACGAACATGTATTTTAGCAATGCAGTTTAGTTGGCGCAACACACGTAAGAGGTGTGGTTGTTGTGAGTTGTTTCAACGCACTTGACAACGCGCTTGTTTTTAGAGTTCACGAGTATTGGATACTTGCTGGTTGATATAGAGGATCACGCAGTTTCCTCTGCTTCCGCATCTTCTCACTATATCTTCGTTCCCCTGTACCGCATCATGGTAGTATAAACGCGGAAGGCTTTTACGTCCCTCCCGTAATTACCGACTCACCAACAAAAGTTATCGAAAGTATGTTGTCTCAACACGCAAGCCAACGAACATGTATTTTAGCAATGCAGTTTAGTTGGCGCAACACACGTAAGAGGTGTGGTTGTTGTGAGTTGTTTCAACGCACTTGACAACGCGCTTGTTTTTAGAGTTCACGAGTATTGGATACTTGCTGGTTGATATAGAGGATCACGCAGTTTCTCCTCTGCTTCCGCATCTTCTCACTATATCTTCGTTCCCCTGCACCGCATCATGGTAGTATAAACGCGGAAGGCTTTTACGTCCCTCCCGTAATTACCGACTCATCAACGAAAGTTATCGTCGATGTACGCGAGAGAGCAGAGCCCTATAATTTGGCCCGGGCCGGGGTTGAGGGACGAAACGAGGGAGTTAACCGTGCAAACGAGCGAGAACGCACAGTGGCCGTATTGTGCCGAGCCCGTGCACCGACACGCTGTGAAAATTAGTACTGATTAATTAAACACCACTGATGCTGCGGCTGTAACGCTTGCACGGGATGGTTCTCCACACTGCCCTGTAGGCTTCTCACTCCCGCCGGCTCACTCACTCCCTGACGCTCTCACCGACGTGCGTTGCCAATTCCCTCTGGCGATATTCCGGATCTAACCATCCCCGAGGGCTTTATCGTGTTTCCACCATCAGTCATCGACCGGACGTCGGTAATCCCCTTACCGCAACGGAACGGCAACGACAGCTCTTGCTTCCTGTCTCCCTCCGCGTCCCACGTCGTCGAATGACAGCTATTTCTGCTGATCATCCCAATCGGCCGTATGCCCGCAAACGGATCGAAATAGATTTCATTGCGACGTCTGGTTACATGCTTTCAATATCCATTGTGCCGTTGATGGGCAGCCCCATCGTTCTTCTCCCGGAACAAGTTTGACAGAGCTCAGGAATATTTGCCGGATGACAAGAAGGTCGTAAAACGGCCCACCTCGTCGAATGACAGCTATTTCTGCTGATCATCCCAATCGATCCTATGCCCGTAATCACATCGATGTAGTTTTCATTGCGACGTCATACGCGCAACATACTTTTGGTTATAGGTTTCCAATATGCTAGGATTCGATAGCGGAAACGTCATTGTGCCATTGATCGACAGGCCCCGCCCTATCCTGATCTGTCGATCATGATAGGGCACAATGACGCCCCGCCCCTCCCGGAGCCAGTTCGACATAACTGGGGGATATTTGCTAGATGACGAGGTCATAAAGTGGACCACCTCGTCGAATGATAGCTACTTCTACTGATCATCCTCAAGGTCATTGCGCCATTGATTGAGACACCCCCACATCCTCCTCCTCCCGGAGCAAGTTTGACAGAATTGAGAAATATTTGCCGGATGATAAGAGGAAGGTCATAAAACGCCACAGCTCGCCCAATGTTAGCTATTTCTGCTGATCATCCCAAACGTCATTGAGCCATTGATCGACAGACATCTCCCCGACCCAACCTCCAGTTTGACACAACCGGGGACCATTTGTCAGACGATAAGACAAAGTTCATAAAACGGCCCACCTAGACGAATGACAGCAATTTGTGCTGCTCATCTCAAACGTCATTCTGCCATTATTCGACAGCCACCGCCCCCACCCCCCGACCCAACCTCCTCCCGGAGCCAGTTTGACACGACTGGGGAACATTTGCCAGATGATAAGCCGAAGGTCATAAAACGGCCCACCTAGTCGAATGACAGCTATTTCTGCTGATTACCCTAATCAGCATGCCCGTAATCACATCGAAATAGTTTTCATCGCGTAGTACTTGGAACGTGCGTCTGGTTGCGGGTTTTCAATATCCAAGGATTCAACAGCGGAAGCGTCATTGAGCCATCGATCGACCGCTACCCTCCTTCTCCTCCTCACGGAGCCAGTTTGACAGAATTGAGGAATATTTGCCGGACGATAAGAGGAATGTCATAAAACGTCCCACCTCCTCAAATGACAGCTATTTCCACTGATCATACAAATTGGTTGTACGCTCATAAGCTCATCGGATTAGTTTTCATTGCGACATCCTGCTCGCAACGTACCTCTTGGTTACGGGTTTTCAATATCGAAGGATTCGACAGCGCAAACGTCATTGAGCCATTGATCGACACCGCTCCCCCTCCTTCTTCTTCTCCGGTTTGACACAACCGAGGAATATTTGCTGGATGTTAAGCGGAAGGTCATAAAACCGACGACCATGTTGTCAGGCGGCGTTCCTCGCAGGTCCGTGGCGTACCTGAACTTCCTCCGAGCCCAAAGTTTCGCAATAATAAGACCGAGGGTGAATATAAAAAAAAAATATATATATATATATATATATATAAGTTTGACGATAACCGTAAAGCAGCTCGGTTCTAGTTCTCACTCTCTTTTTTTTTTTTCTTCGAATAATATTCCAATGCGCACAAGGCGAAAAGCTCGACGCGGTTGAAATAAAACTTGTCGCGTCTGTGCCGTCGGAGCGGCGAGACCCCTCTCGCGAAAATTCAAAGCGATGGGAATGAGAAAAAAAGGAGGAAAAAAAAAAAAAAAAATTGTTCCCGCAGGCGAATAAAGATCCGGGAGGCGCCGCAGCGGTGTTATATACGTGTATACTTTATACTCGAGCGAGATATCTCGCTCTCTATCCCGAGCTGCGGTGAAATTCTCGAAATGATTATACGTATAACGCGTAACCGGTTGCAGAGGTGAAGGCACTCGACGCTGCGCGCTAGCCCCTCGTGCTTTTAATATTTAATAAACCCCCGCCGTTTTGAATTGCCGTGGAAAGTGGAGCCCGGAGAAAGGTGTCGGTTGACTGGGCTCGTCGGGAACAGTCGGCAGTGCCGGTTATTCCCTTTTCAAACTTCTCTTTGAACGAATATGTATATAGTGAGAGGGGAAAAAAAAGAGTTAACACGCTTCTCCCGCTCTTTGTCTCCAGACACTGCGACATCGCAGCCACGTTCGACTGTCGCCAATGTTTGAGAGCCCGAAAATTAAAAAATTCTCATCGACGCGTGGCTGAAAAAAAAAATATCAATGATTCGAGTAAAGTTTGCTTTGCGGGCTGAAAAAGAAAAAAAAAAAAAAACGTTTCGGTTCGCACAATTTCATACCGGATTGAAACGATAACGTGTCACCCTGGCAGTCTTGTCGTCGTTGTTTGAATGTCATATGGAATTGTCAGAATTTAAAGTAGAATTGAAACAAACATTTGTCTTTCTTCGGCAGCCCGCAAGCGAATTTATTTTTCGGTCGACGTATTAAGATACAAAATATTGTTGACAACAACGGATGTTCAGTCCTTATGTAAGGGACGCACCACTCACCGCCCGTTGTTAAAAAAAAACCATGGTCATGTGGTCACACATTAGAATTACACGATTATTGCCATTTAAAGTGAAAGTGGCAAAAACCACCCCGAGTGGAAATTTTCACGCCTTACATCGGACCCTGATAAGGTCCTGAGAAGACCTGACAAGGCCTTATCAGGACCCTATCGGGGCCCGATGTAACGTTCGAAAATTTCTGCTCGGGACCCGGTACGAGTTCCATACACCCAGCGTGCCATATTCATCACTTTTACCCTATTAATTTTATGCACCTAGTATTAATCTGCTCGGTGTACTCGTTACCAGCTTTAGCAATTATTAACCTGTCTTACAGTTCCATTGTGCTGTTTTGACATTACATCATTTCGACATCGCACCGGTCACACAAACCGGCATTACTCAGCGTAAATTGAATATGTCGGGGCTTTGGAAGCAAAATTTAATTTTGCTACCCCTGTCGAGGCTTTGCGGGAGTACTGCTTGGCAAACGACAGAGGCAGCAACCGTGCTTGTATAGAAAAGCGGCAACGGTGTACAGAGTGGATTTAACCGAAAGGGTTCGGCAAGTTGGCAAGTTAGATTCTTGCGAAAGCTCTTCGGGGAGAACGAGGGGGTTGGATCGGCGGGTTGGATACGACGAAAGGTGCAGTTGCGGTTAGCGCACGCGACGTGCATGCGGTAGCTCGTTTTGCCCCCTTCGCCCTCTCGCCGCACTCTTGCATCGGTGTGCGCGACCACCGATGGTCAAACACATAGCCACGATGTGCGCGATAAGCTCGCAGTCGCTAAAGTGCGACGAATGAGCGAAAGGTGCGCGTCGTACAACAATTTTCACGAGATAAGGTGAAGTTTCCAGTTTCATCTTTAGGGCACTAAACGCGGTTTTCCGATATTCATACACTTTGTTCGTTGGTTCGAAAATAAACTGTTTTAATACATGCACTTCGAAGCCTTCTGAATGCGAGTCAGTCATTATTGAAGTTAATTCAGTAGACTAGAAAATAATTTCGCAAAACGAAGTTTCGTAAAAATAATTTTGTTAAGTAAGTGACAAAGTCGTTCGTGCAGGCTCGAGCATACAAACCTGTCCTTTTATTTCCCGCGTCATTAACTATTTTTATCGACTTCTCCGAATGCATTAATTTGCAAGTGTCAAAAGAGATAAAAGTGATAGCAACGGTGTCAGTATAAGTAATATTGTTAATTAGGTCGGTAATCATTTGTTTTTTGATTACGCGCGTTATTAAATTTGACACGGCAAATTAGGTTATGCTGTACTTTGCGTCACTCGTTGCATCGCGGTTTATTGTAAATTGATGTTAATGTTTTGATTATCATTTTGAGCAGCAAAATTGTTGACAAATAATAATATCTGTACCGCGATGAAACAAAGTCCAACATAAAGACAGAAGCTTAGTATTCGGTGACCATACTGCGTCACGAGTGACGGAAACTGCAGCATGAGGTGTAAAAAGTGACGGAAATTCCGGCAGTAAGGAGGCGTTGTTAAAACAATAATTCAATAAGTAAATTCTACAGAGTAAAAAAACGTTTGTACTTTTTATAACAAATTGTCCAAAAACCTGCCCAATTTTTCATTTGTTAATTTTCCGATCGCATCATCCGGCTTCAAATTTTACAAACAAAGTTACAAACCAACATATTTAACGACGCGGGGAAAAAAAGGACAAGTTTGAACAATCAAGCCTGAACAAACGTGTCTCAAACTTATTTAACAAAATTATTTTGTACGAAACTTCACATACCGATTTTACGAATTTATTTTGTACCGTCTGTGCTCCCAATAACGTTCGTCACTGAACGCTGGCAAATGCATATGCAAACGCAGACGTACATGCAATTCAGCCACCATCCCGTGCGAACATACGGTGCCCATTTGCTGGCGGGTTTTTTGGCAAAATGGTATCCGGATTGGAGATGTAGATTGCAAGACGGAGGGAAAAGGATGTCGATGGACCGGGAGTTCGGCGTTAACGTCAGGTCGGCGTCGTCTCACCGAATATATTACAGGAGGTGAGTGTCGGTGACCGGGGGATGAGGGGAATTCCCGGAAGTGTGGGAGTTTCTTCGGAGAGAGGAGCCGGGAATGGTTATCGATAGTCGCGACAAATTTCACCGGCGTTATCTCGTCGTCTCGGCATCGAGCGGTCCGGCATGAATCGCGAGTCGCTGAGCTACGAGGGGTGTGCTCGGAGGGGTCCGAACTCGCTCGGAGAAGAAGTTCGAAGCGGGAGCTACGTCGATCGCCGGAGAGTTGCGACCGATCCGTATCTCCGCGTCTTTCCAGTTTCTCCGAACCGACGGAGGGAAGGAATGAGAGTGCACTTTTCGGGAAGTAAATTCGCAAAGTGATTGCCGCCTTCATTCCACTGTGTCTATTGTGGAACGTAGTTCCAGGCGGTGCCATTAAGGTAAATGCTCCTATTCGCGGCGGTGCTCCCATTAGTGGCGGATTTATGACGTTATGTCTTATAACGACATATCGCACCCCTAGAACGACAGTGTAACATCTCTTATGGGATTGCCATATAAGTTGTTACACTGCTGTTCTAAGGGTGCGATATACAGACACTCGAGCGATACTTTTTAAAAACACAAATTGTCCTTAGTATTTCTTTTGTGTGATACAACAGTCTTAAAGTTCTAAATCTTTGACGCGAGGAATATAAATTACACCCAGAAAAAAAATTTATTTGACAGCCACCGTTTATTTGTCTTAAGTAAAATATTTATTTGATTTAAATAAATATTTATTTAAATTAAGTAAATAGTTACTTAAATGAAATAAATATTTATCTAAATCAAATAAATATTTTACTTGAACTAAATAAACGGTGGCCGTCAAATAATTTTTTTTTGGGATTATTATTTATCCGAAATATCTGGTGGCCCGGATTAGGAACACAAGGAAGCCTTATCGCTCCTATTAGTGGCGGACTGGGAGCCATTGTGAGTATAGGATTCTAAAAAAAAGTTTAATTGAAAAAGAATATTTAAAGAAAATCGAATGTAGTAAAAAAAATTATTGATCACCCTCTTATTTTTATAATCACGATAGAACCGAGACAAGCTTGAGTTATAAACAATTGTCTATAACTCAAGAAGTCTCTTGACTCGATGCGCGGTGGCCACTAATACAACAAGCGGCGCCAAATGGATGCAAGTCAGTGTTGACGTGCCACTAATTGGAGCAAAGGCATTAACTTATTCTTTCAATCATATCTTTCAAAGTAAAATAGGTAATTAGTTACATTGCTAGGTTTTTGTTTAGCTAAAAGTGTCCTCTCCCCGATAGATCCCATTTCAATTACCAGATACGTATATTTGTGTGAATATTTTGCTGTTCCGTGGCTTAATTCTTAAGCTGCCACTAACAGGAGCCTTTACCTTACATCGATTAATTTCCAACGCGTCATCGAGCGAAGCCTTAAAGACAAGCGATGCGGGGTCTTCAATAGGCGATCGAATTTGTTCTGTGAAACGATCGCCGGCCAAGAGGGCGGAATGAACTTGATTGCCGGTTTTACCTAGCCCGAACGGCCCGGATTTATTCAAATGCGAGCGAGGAAGCTCGGTGACGAGGTTGACGCTCATCCAGGGACAAGCGACAAACGATGGGACTCGCGGCTGACTCGGCGGTACGCACAATTACTGGCCACGGCACCTGGACATTGTTCGTTCGTTTGTGTTCGCAGGGGTGAATCGCGCTGTCGCCGCGCGATTCGCCACTATCACACCATATCGCCGAGCTAAAGGGACAGGGATGAGAAGCGGGCCAGGCAAAGCTCGTCCGAGATATCTCTCAGCAACGCCGACCGATGTTCCCTTGTTTGTCCGCTAGCGGAAGTTGTAGCCGGCCCGAAGTCGGCGCAGCCAATCAAAGTTGTACGGCGGTTGTTAAACACGTTTGTCCCTGGCCTGTCGGAGCAACTTGGACCTTCACTCTCCCAATCCCGGTGCGAGGGATCCGCTCTCTAGTTATAATGGCGAAACGAGCTCCGGCACAAACACCGCTCCCTCCGACCCGTTCTTGACCATTATACTACTGCACAATAGTCGTATCCACTCGTCTTCGAGATTCTGGAAACAGCCCCGAATCCGGCACCCGGACGTTCTCGTTACTGTAGTTACCTCCGCATAACACTATCGATAAGTGCAATCGTGCGAGACTCGAGGAGCCTCGTTACTTCACCTCGGAAATGCGGGAGCATTTTCTCTCTCGCCGGTCTCCGTTCACCGTTCCCTCCGCTACCGGGCCAACGATCGGGTTGGGCTGCGATCATTGTGCGCAGCGGAGAGACCCGGGGACCAAACGTGCCACGCGGCAATGTGTGGCACTCGTTACTTTGAGCGAAAGGCTACCAAAAAAATACTAGTTTTTTCTGTCCAATGTCCAGATCCTTAATCCTTTATGAGTCACACCGCCCGAAACCGTACCGAAATGGGACTAACGGACGCGGAGTGGGGGTCACGCCTTGCTACAGTAGCGCCTAAGAGTGGGGATAGAGGTGCGACTCATAAAGGGTTGAACCACCTAACCCGAAGACCATGGTCGACGCTTCCTCGGCACCGCAGTGGGAGGACATTTTTTTTTAACATCCAAGATTTATTTACCATCTGTTACATCATTAACGTTCAGTAAAATGGCTGTTTATAATTAACATAACATGGGAGGCAGATTGTCCAGCGACAGTGGTCCCCAATAATATTAGACTAGCAGCTTAGTTTTCATAGGTACATAGAATTGTCTTCTAGCTCAGAATCTGACTGGCAAGTCTGGAGGCTTAAATCTATTCAGTCTCCTGGTCTCGTCGCTATTATCTGGTAAAGATAGAACAAGAGCGTTTGGATGCACTTCGAGTATTTGATGGTATTTCCTACTATAGGTCCTAATTTCGGTTTTCATCGTCTTCGTATTGAGGTCTTATCGGACCGTGTTTTTCTGGTCCGTTTCGCGCTTGATCACCACTCGCGCCACATTCCGCTCCGGCAGCTCCGGAAACGAAGTCAGGAATACCGGAACCACAAAAACCATGTCGCGATGAACGTCAAAATGATTCTTATTGCTTCGATTCACGTCCCCTCCACACGTCGCCTAAAACGGGAGGATATCCTCCAGCTGTAGCTAACCGATTTTAAGACTTCAGTGAAATGTTGAACCCGCTTAACCACGTCTCGTGTTCGGCTCTACTCCCCTTCCCTCTCGGCGTCGACACAGTCCGATAAAACTCCCGACCTCGTTTATGTATGCCATTGCGCACAACATTCACACATATATACATGTATACAAATGTACAGAACCAGAGCATACACCAGTACCGTTAGTATATAACGGTAGAGTATAAACGAGGGGAGGCACTCTTTCACCCTCCTCCTCCTCCTCCTCTGTTTCTCTTGGTATCCGGAGTTATATACGCAAGCGGGCGAGATCGCGGGGGTGGGAGGTGCACCGCCACGAGAGTGCCTACTTCTCGCTCTTAGCCGCACTCCTCGATAAATAACTTTGGGAAAGAGCGACGCGGAACATTTATCGCGCACAGGGTGATTTGTGAGAAGTTTGGTGGTCTATAAGAGCGCCGGCGTTCCGGGTTTGGTGCGGAGGACGAGGGGGGGTGGCGGAAAAGTCGTGGACAAACGGGCAGAACCCAGGACGGGGATGTCGGGTCACCGCGATATAATTTCCTCGAAACGAAAACCGTTTGCGGAACGCCGGCGTTTCCCATTCCGAGCACCGGACATTTCGTGCCTTTTATTTCGTCGCTGTTCACTCCAATTTTATCACCTTGCACCTCACCCCTTAGATCCTATATAGGCGTCTTGCTGTGCAGTGCAATCAACCACCTTTCAACGCCGACCTTCGTACGTCTCTCTGACCGTAATCGGGCGTTATGTCGTGACCGATCGATTGGATGAGCCAGCCGCACAACGATATCGGCAACCGAGTCTCGTTTATTGCTTTACGAAAGTATTTATACCGGGGGGAGAAATATGGAGGGAGATCTGTAAAATTGTTTGAACCAAGGGTTTACATGCCCAATGATATCTATAACTAATCTGCGGTAACCTTTCAAATTTTAAACTATAGTGACCATTCGGAAAACTTTGACGAACAGAAAGTATGTTTTTTGTGATTATAGCTTGGATCTAACGTATGCAAAAAAAAACGTAAATAGTAAAACATTTTTCACTCTTCTATTTTTACACGTAAAATGTCACGACTTTGTGATTTGATATCACCGAAAGTACGCGGTAAATTCTAATTCTATGAGGTATTATTACTTGATAGAATTCTTGATTTAGGATCGAAATCCACTCTGATATGCTATTTGGCATTTAGGATTTTCGAAACACACTTCTATTTTTCCGTATGCTATAGAAACCGAAATCTTGAGAATATAGCGCATAGCAATTATTTAGGCTTTTGGAAATTCACTCCGTTATGTCATACGTGGTTTAGGATTTTCGAAATCCAATTACATATGCGATGAAAGCCGAAATCTTGAGAATATAGCGTATGGCAGTGAATTAGGCTTTTGGAAATTAACTCCGTTATGCTATACGTGGTTTAGGATTTTCGAAATCCAATTACATATGCTATGAAAGCCGAAATCTTGAGAATGTAGCGTATGGCAGTGAATTAGGCTTTTGGAAATTAACTCCGTTATGCTATACGTGGTTTAGGATTTTCAAAATCCAATTACATATGCTATGAAAGCCGAAATCTTGAGAATATAGCGTATGGCAGTGATTTAGGCTTTTTGAAATTAACTCCGTTATGCTATACGTCGTTTAGGATTTTCGAAATCCAATTACATATGCTATGAAAGCCGAAATCTTGAGAATGTAGCGTATGGCAGTTATTTAGGCTTTTGGAAATTCACTCCGTTATGTCATACGTCGTTTAGGATTTTCGAAATCCAATTACATATGCTATGAAAGCCGAAATCTCGAGAATAAAGGGTATGGGAGTGATTTACGATTGAAATCCACTCCGATATGCTACATGGCGTGTGTCAAGATTACAGCTATGTTACAAAAAAAAAAAAATTTATCTTGGATTGGCTTTCATCACCGAACCGACTTAATGTGCGCCGGAAGTGCGAACGAGCGATCTTTCTGTGGCTGGAGCACGCACCAGCGGAATATTTTCGAACTGAGCGGTGAGCGCTCGAGCTTGTTAGTGCTCGAGCGATGAACTTTCGAAGCTGCGAATGTATGTGGATGTGTGTGCGGGATGTGAGGTCAATCCCGATAACGGCCGATCACGGTGGAATCTAATACTGTGTGCCGAGAGCCTCGACCGCGGACATTAATGACTCGAGTTCTACCGCCGACTGTATCATAACACAGAGCAGGTCCGATTATCGGATCGCGGCGTTTGCCGCAACCACGCGGATGCTGCTTGTTGTTCCGAGCTCACGGAGCGAATCCCGCTCCGACGCGCGTCTCGTCGTTATTACACGCCGTGTTAGCGCCGAGATACCGAGAGAGGAGTCGAGTTACGAGGCGCAAGCCCGAACTACCTGTTAGTTCGACATTACGAACGAAAATTTTCCACCGGGAAATACTGGCATGACCGTCCCTGCGTTGGGACTCCACTTTGAGATACGATCGGACCTCGCGGTTGCGCCGTTAAAATGACTCTTGCAAAGTTCCCCTTTGGCGATGCTTTGTACAGGGATAACAGCATTTACTGCAAAAGTAATGGGAATTATTGCAATGCTAAAAACAATCGCAAAAGGCCTGCGGCATTAAAAGGCCTGCGGCATTAAACGACACTGGGCGATGCAGCATATGATATTAATGTTGCCGAACAGTTGTCAGATACTTTGTACAGGGGCAACAGTAATTATTGCGAATGCAATGAAAATTATCGCAATGGTGAAAATAATTGCAACACTGAGGAAAATTGTTGCGATGGTAAAAATGATGCAAAGAAATTTGCGTCTGGTTTCCTCGTTTATAACAATTTCGCGCATAGGATTTCTCCATGAGAAAGTTCGTCGATCGATTTTGGCTTTCTCGTAGAGGAAGCGGTGCACGAAATTGTAATATATGAGGAAGCCATGTGCAAATTACTTTGCACCTTTTTTCATCATTCACACACCACACCACACACATTCATCCCGACGACGGCTAAAAATCGCATTTCTTGACGTTTTAGACTATGTCGAGTACTCTGACACTATAATCTCGATTTTTTTTTTTTTTTGTTCTGAAACAGAAAATCATAAAAATTTTATATCAATGTCGTATCACTGTTATAATACTCTCTCTTGATTAATGCCTAGGCGTTTCGAGTCGAGCCTTTATAGGGAAACAGACCAGGCGTTAAGAAAGGCCATTTTACAATCCAGACATGATTACTCAGTATCAAAGAAACTAAAACTGTCAGTTCGCCGAAAATCCTCCTATCCATTTGTTTCGGTGCTTCGGTGTAACTCATGAGCGTGAAAGCTTCCACCGGTTCCGACGGCACGGTTCCGGCTCGCGTGTCACCGCCGTCAATAATCCGAACGGCGGAGACGTCCGTCGCACGCGTCCATACCGTGGCAGCAACATTCCATTAGCAGTACCGAGGCGAACACGGTCGTTCGCCCCGTTAACATGATTACACTAATCAGGCAGTCGAACAAATCCCGCTTGCATTCTATTCGGCTCCATTTAATAACAGCGTAATAATCCTGGCGCAATACCGATTACCGGTACGATCGAAACGAACGCGCAACGAACGACCGCGGAACACGCGGTCGACCGCGTCCGACCAATATCGACCATTTCCACTGAATCTTTATTTTCCTTGCCTTCCGCGCGTGGAATGGATTCAATATGGGATTGAAACGATTGAAACATGTCGCCTTGACAGTCTTGCCGTCATTGTTTCAATATCACATGGAATTGTAAAAATTTAAAGCAGAATAAAAATAAAAATAATTATTCGGCAGCCCGTAAGTGAACTTTTTTTCAGTCTCCCGCTTCAGCATTCCATTAGCAGTACCGAGGCGAACACGGTCTTTAGCCCCCTCAACAATATTACACTAATTAGGCAGTCGATCGAATCCCACTTGCATTCTATTCGGCTCCATTTAATAACAGCTTAACCATTGTAAAATTGGCCGCGTCAGCAACATTCCATTAGCAGTACCGAGGCGAACACGGTACTTCACCCCCTAAATAAGATTACACTAATTAGGCAGTCGACCAAAACCCGTTTGCATTCTATTCGGCTTCATTTAATAACAGCTTAAGCATTATAAAATTGGCCGCGTCCGACAAATATCGACCATTTCCGCTGAATCTTTGTTTTCCTTGCCTTTCGCGCGTGGAATGGATTCCATATGGGATTGAGACTATAACATGTCACCGTCGTTGTTTCAATATCACATGGAATTGTAAAAATTTAAAGTAGAATTAAAATAAAAAAATAAAAAAATTATTCGGCAGCCCGCAAGTGAACTTTTTTTCAGTCTCCCGCATCAGCAACATTCCATTAGCAGTACCGAGGCGAACACGGTCTTTCGCCCCCTAAACAGGATTACTCTAATCAGGCAGTCGACCAAAACCTGCTTGCATTTTATTCGAACCCAGAAAAAAAAAATTTGTCGGCCACCGTTTATTTGGTATCAGTAAAATATTTATTTGATTTAAATAAATATGTATTTAAATTAAGTAAATAGTTACTTAAATAAAATGAATATTTATTTGAATGAAATAAATATTTTGCTTAAAACAAATAAACGATCGCCGTCAAATAAATTATTTTTCTGGGTGCGGCTCCATTTAATAACAGCTTAACAATTGTAAAATTGGCCGCGTCCGACCAATATCGAGCATTTCCACTGAATAATTATTTTTCTTGCCTTCCGCGCGTGGAATGGCTCGTCGAACAGGTATGACTGCGCCATTAGCGTCGGCGCTCCGTGGTTGTTCTACTGGATCAGTGGAGCTGCATTCCTCGCGCATTTATCGCACAGGAATGAATACCGACTGGAGTCGCGTGCGGTCCTCCACGCCATATACAATATACACCTTCCGGAAACCGGGTGCGCGCGCCCGACGGGGGAGAGATAGGCAATGGCTTTCCGGCAAATGAACACGCGCTATGTCGCGCATTCCGCGACCCAAAGCAACGATTCTCGGGCTATCGAACAGGTCGTTAACCACGTGACACGGGGACGATGTGGTCGAATCTCTCTCGTTCCGTTTCAACTGGCTACACGTTGCTGACCTCTACCCCCCCTCCCCCCTTCCCCCTGTCCGCGTGTTTGCTTTCGCTCGCCTTTATGACCGAAATTTGACCAAATTTCAGTGCCGTTGTGCATTCCACAGTCGTCGGCTCGCTGACCACCGTGTAGGTCGAGGTAATCGAGATTTTTAAAAAATATATATTTTTTTTTCCTCCTGTATCTCGTTTCTCGTGGATTTTGCATGATGGTCTTTTATGCTTTTATGCAGAACCACGAAAAAAAAATAGCCTCTATCTCTCTCTCCGCGCGTGTATCCTTTTTTTCCATATATATATCTACGCACGTACGCCCGAGGTTAAATACAAAGGGAACGCCCGTTTCGCGAGTGCAGCAGAGTTATGTAGCTCGGATACAGTGCACCCGCTGCGGACGAGTTCGCGACTACTGTGGGTATCCACCAGCCGTCGTTTTTATGAAAGCACGCGGATACAGAATGGACACGGAGAGGGAGAGCCAGAAACACGAGCTTTTTTTGCGACCCTGTACCGCAGCCGAGGTTTTTTTTTTTTTTGTCGGTTGGAATAAATTTAAGATCGGTCCTGTCGAGCAAGGCTTCAACGGGCTCGTTTTCAGTCCTCTTTTAATATCGCGCAGTCTCTTATGCGAATTTTCACTCCATTTTTTTTAAAACTCGTGCGCTAAAACTACGCACCGAGTCGATAACGACTTGAACTCTCTTGTTTTCAATGAATAATTTTCGCTGATTTTGCAATAAACAAGCCGTGTTGCGGGCGCGCAACGCAGGGCCAGTATCGGTACAGCGTTGGCCAGTGTTCGGCCAGCACCGTTTGTCTGTGGCGTTCCCACCAGCGCCAGTCTAAAATAAACGCAGCGCAGCATTTCCCAATCTCCTAAAAAAACAATTAAAAAAAAACCACATTGTCACGGACATGAGTGATGAATTCATTCGCCAAGTATGCGAGGCCGTTTGAGAGCTCGGTAACACGTCGGCTCGTATACCTACCTAGCACAGGAAGAGCTAGAAACCCGAGCTTTTTCCGACCCTCCACCACAGCCGAGGTTTTCCGTCGCTAGGAATAAATTTAAGATCGGTCCTGTCGAGCAAGGCTTCAACGAGCTCGTTTTCAGTTCTCTTTTAATATCGCGCAGACGATAACTCTCTCATAACGACGTGAATTCTCCCATTTCTGATTAACATTTTTGTAGTTGCAAAAAAAAAAAAAAAAAAATGAAATGGTAGTTTGACCTCCTCAGCAAGAGCGCGCAAAGCTGGGCCAGTACTGGTACAGCGTCGGCCAGTCTTCGGCCAGCACCGCTTCCCTGTGGCATTCCCACCAGAGCCACCGCCAGTATAAAATAAACCCGGCGCAGGATTTCCCAATCTTCTAAAAAAAAAAAAACACTATAAAAAAATCCACATTGCCACGGACATGAGTGATGAATCCATTCGCCGAGAGTCATAGCCTTAGTCCGAATGCATGCGAGGCGGTTTGAGAGATCGGTAACACGTCGGCTCGTATACCTACCTAATACAGTTATATAGCATCCGGAATGACAGCAGGAAAGGGGCTGGGGGGAGGGTTATGGGGGGGGGGGGGGTAACGGGGCCCGAGCAGGATAAACCGGTCGGTACAAGCCGCTCGTACATCTACCGCACATACCGATCAGACAGAGTCATAAATAAGCGGATAATGATAGCGCGCGCCACCGTATCGCGTTGCACACGTCGGAATAGGGTTGGCTTGGGGGCGGGCGGGTAAATGGAGAACTTGGCCGAGCATGCCACCGAAACAGCGAGCTCCTCCATGGCATGCATAGGTAAACACGCACGGGTGGCAGATCGGATCGGTACATAATTTTGTCCAAAGACCAAGTGTTTCGACCGGCAAGCAACACCGGGCAGGCTCCCTACCGCTTATACACATGTGAGCGGCTATCGGAGCTGAGCAACCGAATGCATGAATGCAACATACACGTTTAGTTAACCTGTGTAGAGTTACGCACTGAATTCGTAACACTAACATCGAACTGGGGCAGAGTTGTATGTAACTTCGTCGACCCCCCCCCCCCCACCCTACACCCTCCTACACCCTCCCCCACGGTATCGCCCAAAGCTCGTTACCGGTAGGTAGATTCGCCGCTGTGCACATGGAGAGCTGTAAGCGAATTCGGGAATATTCCATCGGGACTGGTCACATCGCCGTTCTCACTGTTCCTCCCCCCTTCGATTCTCCCCGAACTGCCGGTTCGAGGTTCTTCGATTAATCTCATGAATGACGACGGGCGTACATCGATCGACCGGAGTAGAGGGGGAGCATCGATGAGCTCGGAGAATTTCGATTTCGAGCCAATTCGCCCAGTAGCCGTCCCGCGTCTGAAGGATATTGCTCTTCTAATTAGAAAATCGAATCGATATTCGATCGCGCATTGGTAAGCACAGACAATCCGAAGTCCGCGACCCCTTTGTCCGAGGCCGAGCGAGGAGCGAGGATCGACCCGGCGCTTGGTCATTCATTTTCTTTTTTATGTAACGAATGCAGGAGAAGCGCCACTTTCCGTGCCTGCCGAGAGTGGCGTAAGTGGCGCTTTGCAGACATGAGTTTTGTAAATTCTCGGCGCGTGCGCAGTTCGGCTCCGCTGCGTGCGATTGCTGGAGTTTATTGCACGCTGCTTGTACTTTATGCACGCTGGCTCTACAGCGCCACAATCAGCAGGCACGGAGTAGCACTATAAAGTTCGCTTTACCGCACTTGTATCGCAAAGCACTATTATTACACTCGTTCCGAAAATATCAGTTTTCCGCACCCTTCGCACAAAAACCCCATTTTCACGCCTCGTGAAGTAAAATTCGATACGACACTCGTGCGACAAAACTTTTTCTGAACTCGTGTGATTGCAGCACTCGCTTTCGCCTTGTGCTGCAAAGTCGCGCTCGTCAGAAAAAGTTTTATCGCACTAGTATCGTAAGTTTCAATTTTTTTTTACTCTTTTTTTCTACCACTCCAATATTTCCTGCTTCCTTTCTTCGGCTGCATAACGCGGAGGATTTGAAAACTCAAAAACGCCGAAGCGACCTGTGCAACATGTCGCGGCATCGCACGCGATGTTCTCGCCGATCGGCGGCATCTCGCGCTGACCGGGGGGGGGGGGGGGGGGGGGGGCTAGCTCGGTGCTCCGCCGCCGACAAATTGGATCGGGGATCGTACGCGAGTGTACCGGCTATCCATATCCGTACGTAGACTGCTGCATAACCGCGGGACCGTCACCGAGCCCCGGTTTCACGGGGCTTTTCGTACCTCCGAGTCGTTCCGCACGTACGAATGAAATTCCGTCGCTGGGCGTGTGGAAACCTCGATACGTACGCAAGCGGGGCGGTGAAAGAGATTCCGGGAGCCTCGGTGCGCTATCGTTACCGGCGAAGGCCGCCGGCCAAAGGAATTCGTTGGAATAATCGAATTTATTCTCCATTATCGACGAGAAGTCCGAGCGGCGCTGCAGCTTCGAGCCCATCGATATGCGCTTCCCGTGTTGGAGAGCGAGACCGTTTCGACGATCTCGACGCCGTCTCGTCCGACGAGAGCGGCGCGAGATCGGCACACATGACGACCGGCGCATCTTTGCTCGATGGGGACCAAGAGACACACATGCGGCGCTCATGTGTGCACATACTGTGCGCGATCTCTACATCGCCGTCGATGAATAGCACTGGGATTCGCTCGCTACTGCATCGACTCCACTCTGGTTCGAGGCTCTGAATCGATATCGCGTTACTCACAGTGCACGGTGAGGTTCCAACGGTCCTCGATAACGGCCTCCGGTAACCGCGGATTCTCCGCCCGACACGCCAAGTTCTTTCCATCGTCGTCCGGCGTCGGCGTCCACTGAAGGGTACTCCATTTACCGTCCTGCAAAAAAAAAAATTCGATGAATCTTAATAGCGCCAATGACGAAATATGTATTTTTTTTTTTTTTTTTTTTTGAGAGAACAGAAATTTTTTTATTTAACTGGGGGTAGGGGCGACCAATCGGTGCATTCGTAAGGTGGAGAATAAGGTGCGTACGATCTTGGATCTTCGTTTTAGCTGGTGGGCCAAATTGCTCGCCATCTTCAGAAATTTATTCCTTCGTTTGGTATTTGTGAACGAGAGACTGATGTGCGCTCTTGTGTTTTACCGTCTCGTACGTGTTTTGGGTTATGCCAACGTTTTCAGTTCAGTGTTAAGAATATTTAGGTTACGCCTACGCTTTCAGTTTTAGTATTAAGAATATTTAGGTTACGTTAACGTTTTCAGTTTCGTGTTAAGAATATTTAGGTTACGCCTACGTTTTCAGTTCAGTGTTAACAATATTTAGGTTACGCCTACGCTTTCAGTTTTAGTATTAAGAATATTTAGGTTACGTTAACGTTTTCAGTTTTAGTATTAAGAATATTTAGGTTACGTTAACGTTTTCAGTTTTAGTATTAAGAATATTTAGGTTACGTTAACGTTTACAGTTTCGTGTTAAGAATATTTAGGTTACGCCTACGTTTTCAGTTTAGTGTTAAGAATATTTAGGTTATGCCTACGTTTTCACTTTAGTGTTAAGAATATTTAGGTTACTCCTACGTTTTCAGTTTAGTGTTAAGAATATTTAGGTTATACCTGCGTTTTCAGTTTTAGTGTTAAGAATATTTAGGTTATGCCTACGTTTTCAGTTTAGTGTTAAAAATATTGACAATCCAAAAGGATGACGAGTCTGGTCGTCTTCAGAAATGTATTGCTTCCTTTGTTATTTATCAACAAGAGACTGTCCTGTACCCTTGTGGTTTTGCCGTAAGTTTTAGTAGGTACCTAAAAGATACGGAAAAACACAGGAAAGTCTCTTGTTGATAAATAACAAAGGAAGGACTAAATTTCTGAAGAGGGCCAGCAATTTGGGCCGAAACGTTAAAACGAGGATGTGAGAGCATCTTTTGAATGCGCCGATTGGTCGCTCGTAGCCGCAGTTAAATAACAAAAATATGTAAAATATGGGTTGTGAAAAATCGATAAAAATATAATAAAAAAAATTTCAATTTAATTTCGTTAACGATTGGGACGAAAATTCGTGGCCGATAGACAGAGAAATATTGGTCGGGCCAATCGCGAGTCCTACGTTAATTATACTCGGTGCCGCTCTCGTTCATTTTTATTTTTATTTTTTATTATTTGGGTGAAAGACATGTAGCGATGTGTACATCGTAGGCAGAATATTACTCGCGGGATTTAGGGTAATTGCGACACAATAAATTGATGACATGTAAATTACTCAATCGTACTGAAATTTTATAACCACACAGCGTTCTAGTTACCGACCCCCTTCTCCCCCCCCCCCCCCCTCTTCCCCTACCCTTTTTGCATCGTTCATTTCATCCCTTTTTTGCCCCGCCAACGCTTCCCCACGCGCGCTCTTCCCGACTCGACTCACCCTTTTTCCCTCGCTCGCTCCCGTCCACAAAATGGATTAACTCGGTGACGGGAACGCGAGGGAAACTCGGCACGACATTTCCATGATAATTGCACACTGGCGCGCTGTTTCGCCTGCGACTGTGAATGCCTTTTTTCATTATTTCTGTCTTCGCCTAATTCCCGGCAAGTCGAGATTCGCTCTCCGGTCACCCCAAGACAATCCCTAGGGTATGACGAGGGATTATTCATACGAGAGGATCGTCGTCCGCTTGACGCTAATGGAAAACCCAATACGCCGCGCGGACACGATCGTCGACTAGCAAATGCCAGACGAATCACCGATACGGATTAATAAAAAAAATTTTAAAAAACTTACCTAGGGTCCCGTTTAAATTTAAAGACGAGATGCTCCCTTTTAAAAAAATCGTCGACGGAAAAATATTCGTTTTGACGAACGGACGAAAGTCCGTGGTGCGCTGCTGCTTTCATTGATGCACCTCGGGACGTCGGGATACTTTGGGGATGAAAAAGTAAAGTCGGGCTCGCCGAACTTTTTAGCAATTAATTATTTGCGAAGTCACGAACGAAGTTGAAACTTCTTTTTTTTTGTGTACCGTCTCTCTTGCCATTTTTGTCCATTATTTCTGTCTTCTAAGACAATTCCGAGGGTACGACGATGGATCGTTGGTTGAGGATTGTCGGCTTGACGCCAATGGAAAACCCAATACGCCGCGCAAACATGATCGTCGACTATCAAATGCCAGAGGAATCACCGATACGGAATAATGAAAAAAAAAAAAAATGCCGTCGATTCCCGTTTAACGATCGCGTGTCGAATGACCAAAGACGACAAGGCACCCTTTTAAAAAAAATCGTCGATGGAAAAATATTCCTTTTGATGAATGGATTAAAGACCGAGGTGCTGTTTTCGTAGATGCACCTCGGGATGTCGGAATACTTTGAGGGATGAATAAAAGTCTAACTCGCTGAACCTACAATAAACAAAGCTTGGTAAACACCGGCGAAGATTGCTAAATTTTACGAAAGATTTTAACTTCGGATTTTGTTTGCTTTATGTAATTAATTATTTACAAAGTCGCGAACGAAGTTGACGGTTCTTTTTTTTTTTATGTACTGTCTCTCTTGCCATTTTTGTCCATTATTTCTGTCTTCCTATACTGTAAAAATAAATTGTAAATTTAATGCACTGGAAATTGCAATTCACTTACATTAATTGCACATTGATGTACTTTTTTTTGTAAATTAAAAATACCAGATATTAAAATTACAAATTTTTTGGCAAAAAGTTACAAAAATTTTCATTGAAAATACAAATTTAACTGTAAAATTGCACAGCCCGTGTGTTTGAAATTTCAGAAATCGTTTTTGTAAAAATGCTTCGAAAACCGTTCATTGATTTTCAAACAAATTTTTTTTAACAGTGTACACAATCCCGTTGAATGTCCCTTTTTTCACTGTACCGTCTCGCAATTTTTTTTCCATTATTTCGATCTCAACGGAAATTCCAATACGCTGCGCAAACAAATGCCAGAGGAATCAACGATACAGATTAAGGAAAAAAAAAAAAACTCGATTCCCGTTTAAGCATCGCGTTAAAGACCAAAGCCGCGCGTCTCCCTTTTAAAAAAAATCATCGATGAAAAAATATTCCCCCCGACAGACGCACGAAAGTCCGAGGTACGTCGCTCTTTTCATCGATGCGGACTTTGAGGGGATGAAAAAAAAAGTCGCTCTCGTCGTATCGACAACGAGCAAGGCACGGGGCAAACACCGTCGAAGATTACTAAATTTCACGAAAGATTTTAACTTCGGAACTTGTTTACTTTCGGCAATTAATTATTTACAAAGTCGCGAACGAAGTTGAATGTTCCTTTTTTTTTTTGTGTACCGTCTCTCTCTCGCCATTTAATTTACTCTCGCATCTCCGCCAGGAGAGAGTCTTGGGGTCGAGCGTTTTCGGGGGATCGATGCGGAGCGAGGCAAGTGAGATTCTCCGCTGGCTTGCTTGGCGTACCTCGTCAGCGCCGTGTTGCCGCGCTGCCGGAACGATTTTCCGAGGGTGCTCGACTCCCCCGCGCATATGCCCGAGCGCAATGCGGAGCAAATGGGAAGTGAAGGAGATTAAAAGAGAATGGAATTAAAAAAAAAAAAAAAAAAATGATATAAAAAAACTAAAGGTAAAAAAAAACAAATATCGGGCCAGGGATTGAGAGACAGCAGTGAGTGAAATAGCACGAAATAGAATAGCCTAGCTCGGCATGGTAGCCACCAATTTTTATGTGCAGCATCCCCGGCTCTCCTGCTCGATTGAAATTGAATCCCCGGGGATCTCGGGGGGGGGGGGGGGGGGGGGGGGGAGAGTTCGCGCTGGGCCGCGCTCCGGGCTCGCGGCTCTTTGGCATGTGTGTTACTTGAATTTTCAATTCGCAACCGTAAACCTTAACAGTCGCTGTTACAAGCCGATGTTTTACAACGGAAATCCCTTTTACCTCCAGTGCGCGATGAGAATCGTCGATTTTTTTTGTCTCTGCTCTTTTTTTTTCTAATCTATTATTTTCCGATCCCCGATGGTCTCTCGATAAATTTGTTTGCTCTTTGGTTTGTTTTTTTTTTTTTTTTTTGCGACAGTAGACCCAGAAAAAAGTTTATTGCAATCGAAGAAAATTTATTAAAGACGAAGCAAAATGTTTATTTGCTTCGTAACGTAATAGAACGTTTGTTAATTTATCATATATTGATTTGCTTGAGAGTATTGTTCTTATTATTCCATAATGTTTATTTGGATCTACACTGTAAAAAAATGTTGTTTGAAAATTTATGAACGGTATTGGAAGCTTTTTATTTTATTTTATTTTATTTTATTTTATTTTATTTTATTTTATTTTATTTTATTTTATTTTATTTTATTTTATTTTATTTTATTTTATTTTATTTTAGAGTACGAATCTTTAAATAAATTGTTTTACTTACGCCAAAGAATAGCCATTATTTGAATCTAACAAGGATTTTGTTAAGGCAAGTAAACATTTATTTTATCTCAATAAACGTCATTTGAAGATCGAAATTTATTTGATTTTAATAAATCTTTTTTCTCGGTGCCAAGGCGAAAAGAACAGAATTCCTCGGACGAGTATTAAATCCTACAAAGGACTTTGGATAAAAAAAAAAAAATCACGTTCTTTCATCCCCCGAAATCGTCGGACTTCCCCATCGACGCGAGTTTTATTCTTCCGGTTCTTGGAAATGTCATACGTAGTTGGTTCTCAAATTTTCTTAAGTCAAGTAAACATTTCTATTATCTCAATAAACATCATTTGAAGATCGTAATTGATTTAATTTTAATTTTGTTTAATTCCGGGTGCTAAGGCGAAACGAACAGAATTCCTCGGACTGGTATTAATTTTCAAAGTCCTTTGTAGGATACAAAGGACTGTGGATAAAAAAAAAAAAAAAAAAAAAAAATCACGTTCTTTCATCCCCCGAAATCGTCGGACCTCGCTATCGACGCGAGTTTCATTCTTCCGGTTTTTGTAAACGTCGCCCACAGTTGGTTCCCAAAGCTCCGTTTGCTCCGCGCGATCCCGTGAGCACCGGCAATTTTTCGGTCACCCTTGCCTCTTTGTGTCTTCAACCTCCGCGTCACCCGTTTTAGTGTCTTCGTCCCGCGCGACTCTCCGCGGAATCGCGGGCGGCGCGCATCGAAGCCATCAAAGCCCGGGTGCGCTCGTTCGCTCTTACCCGAGAATTTTTTTCCGATATTAAAAATCTCGCGCGTAAAATTGAATTGACGTTTCGATATTAAAGCCCGAGGGAGGCGAAAGGTACGAAAAAGGGTAGCGGCGTTCCGCGAGCGACCGCCGCGAGGATTTCCGCTCTCCGCATCTCCTCTCGTCCTCTTTCGCCTCGCGGTGCGTCAGTATCCGTTAGGACGTTCGGAAAAAAGAGAGTAACTGCATCGCGAATGCTCCCGAGGAAGGGGAAAAGCTCGGCGGGCTGGGGCGGTGGACAGGAAGAGGAAAAGCTTGCTGCTGTGTAAAGCGCGTACCGAGCTCTCCAGTCAAGCCAGACGCAATTTATGTAACGTTCGCCTCTTTGTGCACAACAGCCGAGCTTGCCCTCTGTACACTCTTACTACGGCCGTATCACGCTCTTGCAGCTACCGGATTAACTTCTTCTTCCTCCTCCCTCTCCGCCCTTTCCTACTCCTTTCTTCACCCCGTTCCTTCCTTTCGCTCCGTCTTCCGCCCGGTTCTGCGCCTCGGCTGCAGTGTACCGGTTATAACCTACTGCTCCGGAGCTTTTACGTTACACCGTTTGTTCTCGCGTTTTGTCACTGTTCAGCCCAGGGGCCAACAACAGTTTCCGCCCCGCGACTCCTTTATCGTCGAGACTCAAGCTCGACCTTTTAATTTATATTTTTTAAAAATATTTCTTCCTCTTTTGCTTCCTTGTGGAGGATGTTAGGTTTTTGTAAAAAAATAAAAAATCGAGGTTGTGTAGGAGAAGTTACAATAGAGTAAAACGTCGAGAAACGCGATTTTTAGATGGCGTCCGGATTTATGTGTGTATTTATGGGGGTGTGAGACGGACTTGGATCGTCTCAAACGACTGGGAGTGGAAAAGGGCTTGAGATAGCGAATTGACATTTATTACACTAGCAGAGTGGTCACGTCTCTTGCTTCGGTCCAATTTTCATGCAGATTGAGACCCGGTTGGAGACTTTGGTGAAAATCTATCCAAGCGGTCAGATTTTAAGGGATTTTCATTTTTTTTTTTTTTTTGAGAAAATACTTTTAAAAAATGGTCTGGTTCGAGTAAACATAAAGGTATCGATCTGAAATTTGACACGGGGATGGACTAATACAGTATAATGTTTTGTATTGGATTTGGCGAAAATTCATCTAACCATTTTAATATTATGACATTTTGACATTTTTGCATTTAGCGGAAATTTTGTACTTTATGTCCGTCCCGAGTTTATGCATTCAATGTCGTTTTAGGAGTAAAATAATTTGGAGATTCGTCATTAATGGAGAAAAATACATTTGACATGTCCTAGAAACGGCGAAATATGCAAATTTCAGTTAGTGATTTTCTACACTGAGAAAAAGTTAAATTTTAATTTTAGTTGCAACCATGATTTTTCGTCACTGGCGTAACTATAAAATGTAAACGTTCCTCCTGGGAACTATTCTTTATGGTAAAAAGTCAGTATTGTTGCTTTCACTATGTACTTTTTTTTCTCAGTGTATCATGAATGTCGCGGTAACTTTTGACCGTTTGAATCTTATGAGATATAAACATTATTTAATGCTACGAAAAAAGGTGTAGAGTCATTCGTTCCTCATTTATTACGATTTTACGCACAGTTTCCTCTCGGAGGAATCCAAAATCGATCAACTTTCTCACGGACAAAGCTGGTCGCAAAAATTTTGATAAATAAGGAAGTCATGTGCAAATTACTCTGCACCTTTTTTAGTTTTTGCTTCTTCATAGAGAAAGCTATATATATATTTTTTATTCTCCCTTTTTTTATTTTTTGCCGAGAATTTTCCCAATTCGTGCAAAACCATTATAAAAAATTGTTGAGATTTTTATGTTTACGGATCGCGTGTCATCCGGGACGTTGGGAAACACGTTGAAAATGATATGCACGATAATCGCGTATACATACAGAAAGTCCATAAGTAAGTGCGCCCGAGTGCGAAAGTCATCTTCAGCTTCTTTATCGAATAGTCGTTTAACGAAAACTCCATCCAAGTACGAAGCTCGGAAAGTTTAAATTAAACGACATTTGTAAGGCGCGCGAGAACTTTAGTGTTTAATTGTTTTTGCTCGGGCTCTCGAGGTACGACTCATACCCCGTAAGCTCGGACAATATAACCCCGCGGAGTTGGCTAGCTATTTTTAAAAGTTCATCGACACAGGGGAAAGAAAAAAAAATTGCTTCACTCCGATCCACGTAAAAGTGGCTGCTTCTTCTTTTTATAAAACAATTTTTTCCTTCCTTTTTCTGGATAAAAAATTCCAACTTTCGTGCATAACATAATTGTAGTCGGTCGGTCGGTTGAATTCGCGCCGGTGTCGGTGGTTTTCGTCCGATATCCTCGTGCGCGGGGGTAGGTGAATGAAACAAGCTATGGTAAAATTTAAAAAGGAAAGAAAAATAACGAGAGGGAGCGATTAAAGGTGCATTAGGCGAAAGAGAAGCTGAAAAGGGAAAAATCTCGGATGCCGGTAGGCTAGAAAAAGGAAAGGGGAAAAAAGTTTTGGAAAAAAAAAAAAAAAAAAAAATTGAAAAAAAGAGTAAAGAAGAGAAAGAGAGCGAGTGGAGACGGAGGGATGGAGGTGGAGAACGAAAGGCTGAGCCAGCTTATAAAACGCGCGCGCAGCTGTGTGTTTCGGGCTTCCTCTCACGAGGCCGGGAACGCGAGTCGCGCAGCCTCGTGGAAGTAATAATCCGGACGAACAGTGAGGGAGTGAGCGAAAGGGATGGAGGAATTGAGGGAGATAGGTTTTTCCCGTCGCTCCGTCGGGGAGTCCCGACTCCTTCTTAACCTTTGTCGGTGGAAAGCTTTTCCTCTCTCGTTATCTTTAACCCTCTTCGATCGTGGCGACGATAGGGATGTCTCGGGCAGTTAGATTTTATAGGAGGAAGGACGTTCTCGCGATAGAGAGGGTGATATCGTCCTGATCGCTGTTATCATTGTCGGTAACTACTATTACTGTCGTCGACGATCATCTCCGTACCGGCGACGGAGAGCCGAGGGGGGTACAAAGAAGGCCGTGCGGAGACAAAACTTTAACCACCAAGGATGAGGTCGTCCACGTTCTCCGGACTCCCCGAGGATTCCACCTCGGGTCTCTCCTCTCACCATTTCTTAATAGAATCGACGGATTAGTCTCCCGAGCCTCCGAGCCCCGTTCGTCCATCTGCGTGAGGGAGGACCGGGGCAAAATGGGCTTGCTAAGGTGCAAAAACCATCCGGAACTGAGAATCGAGGCAATCGATGAAATTCGCAACCATCATTTCATCCCAGAAAAACGACACATAGAAAATCTTATCAGAGAAACAAATGTTAGAAAATTGTAATCGTACAATTCTGTGTTTTGTACAATTCTGTGTTTTGTACAATTCTGTGTTTTGTACAATTCTGTGTTTTGTACAATTCTGTGTTTTGTACAATTCTGTGTTTTGTACAATTCTGTGTTTTGTACAATTCTGTGTTTTGTACAATTCTGTGTTTTGTACAATTCTGTGTTTTGTACAATTCTGTGTTTTGTACAATTCTGTGTTTTGTAAAATTCTGTGTTTTGTAAAATTCTGTGTTTTGTAAAATTCTGTGTTTTGTACGATTCTGTGTTTTGTACAATTCTGTGTTTTGTACAATTCTGTGTTTTGTACAATTCTGTGTTTTGTACAATTCTGTGTTTTGTACAATTCTGTGTTTTGTACAATTCTGTGTTTTGTACAATTCTGTGTTTTGTACAATTCTGTGTTTTGTACAATTCTGTGTTTTGTACAATTCTGTGTTTTGTACAATTCTGTGTTTTGTACAATTCTGTGTTTTGTACAATTCTGTGTTTTGTACAATTCTGTGTTTTGTACAATTCTGTGTTTTGTACAATTCTGTGTTTTGTACAATTCTGTGTTTTGTACAATTCTGTGTTTTGTACAATTCTGTGTTCTGTACAATTCTGTGTTTTGTACAATTCTGCGTTTTGTACAATTCTGTGTTCTGTACAATTCTGTGTTCTGTACAATTCTGTGTTTTGTACAATTCTGTGTTTTGTACAATTCTGAACATTTTCCTATACCCCATTTCGCCCCGGTCGTTGCTAAATACAATTCCATCGTCCTTTCTCCTCATCTCATTCTCTCCCAAGAGAGCTCATCCCCGCAGGAACTAACCCATGTGGCGTCTTAATACAAGGAGCTTTCGGGGGGAAGATGGAACGCTGACTAAATACAAGCGTCAACCTCCTCCATAGCATGGAACGTATCCAGTCAACTCAATATTGTTCACATCCCTAAGCCGTCCCAATTTTTTCTGAACATTTTCCTATACTCCATTTCGCCCCGGCCGTCGCTAGATACAACTCCATCGTCCTTTCTCCTCATCTCATCCTCTCCCGAGAGAGCTCATCCCCGCAGGGACTAACCCATGTGGCGTCTTAATCCAAGGAGCTTTTTGGGGGGGGGGGAGGTTGGAACGCTGACTAAATACAAGCGTCAACGTCCTCCATAGCATGGAACGTATCCAGTCAACTCAATACTGTTCACATCCCTAAGCCGGCACACAGCGAGCACCACGAATGGGACTCGAAACTCTCCCTCGCTCTGTAACACGCTACACCACACTTTGCTCCGCAGTCTCGAGCTTTCGGGCTTTCCCCGGTGCGACGCTCTGATATTTAATCCTGTTGCGAATCCGCGCGGCTGAGACGACGACGAATACGACGTCGACGAAGACGACGACGCACGTTGGATGAACACTGAACACGTAGGGTGCACCGCAGCGTGTATAATAGGGTACTTCTACCGTGAATTCTCCGGGACGAAGAGGAGAATCGAAACTACGACGTCTTGAAGCATCCCTGATTATTTCGACACCGGTAAGACCCGATTCGCTGTTTCGCTTCCACATTCGCCTCGTCCTCCGCCGTTCCACCCTCAACCGCACACCGACGCCGATGGGTACGCGCTGTGCGGGAACAACTCGCACCACGGTGGAAATTCATCCCTCGAAAATCCCCCGGCAAATCCACCGACCTTCTTTACCTCCACTCTCGCAGTCGTACCTTTCTCGGTTCTCCCGCTCGTCCCCATCCTCCGACCTCCTCCTCGCGGGCTCGCGCGCTCACGGTTCGCTAGGATTTATTTTTATCGTTCACCACTTCCTGCCTGCCTACCCGCCCGGCCGACGATCGCGCACGGTGGTTTGCCACCCGAAACTCCACTCGTCCTCCCTCGCCGAATCCGAGTTTTATCCATTTTGCAAGAGTAAACGAACAAAACGAAAGGACGGAAGGAGAATTAGAGCCTGCTGGAGAAACGTTGCAAGGGTGAAACTTTCTCGTGGATGGTGCCATTTTTCATCCCTCCCTCTTCATCTATGGCTCGTCTTCTTTTTATTCCTCATCCGGTCCCACAGGGGTGCCCGATCATTTTCCACCCCTATCGACTCCCGCCATCTAGCCCTCGGGATAGCATTATAATTCACTCCTCTGCCTAGTCCTCTGCGTACATTACTTTCTAACTGTTTTTTTTTTTTTTTTTTTTTGCCATTTGCATCAAACTTCGCGCGATAGATTAAATCTTGGGAACAAGTCTCGCGAATGAGCGACGGGACGGTTAAAATAAATTGCGAAGGTACCGGTGATTCGCTGTCGCCCATTTATTCCGAATTCGGTTAAGGATCTTTTCAGAAAAGTCGTTTTTTTAAAACATTTTTAGAGGTGTATTTGTCAGGATTTTTTTAAAACCGTTTTTGTGTTTATTGCAATGAAACTGCGGGAATATTTTTATTGATATTATTACGTAATGCAGAAATGTTTTTGTCACACAATATTGAATCCTCAAAGTGGTGCAAACTACGCTACACGATTGCCTTTTCTGCAACTCAGGACCGCAATATCTCAGCAACCAATCAACAGATTGGCTTCAAATTTGGAGGGCCTGTTGAGAGCACATCTCGCTATCGTCCGGACTACGGACAACTTTCAAATATGAAATATACGATTTATAGGGAAATAATCAACTTTACAAAAGAAATATATATATTAATTAAATTTAAAATTTCCGAAATTGTGCCTCCATTATGGAAAATAGAAAGGGTCGTCATTCAGACGATAGAGACTAGTGTTCTGATTACAAATATCCTGGATTTTCTTTTTCAGATCATTAGAACAGTCACAATCGAGGTCCAGGTCGTAAAGCAGCAGTCTTAAGGATTCAATATTGTGTGTCAAAAAAATGACTGCATTATGTAATAATGTAAATAAAAATATTCACTCCATTTCATTGCAGTCAACACAAAAATCTTCATTATAAAAATTCCCAACAATGCACCTGAAAGTGCCCAAAAAAGGCGACTTTACCCTTACGATGAAAATGGGCCTTTTATCGGAAAAACTGCGTTTTTCACTGAATTTTCTTTTTCTACTTTGTTGGACGCTTTTCATGTTTGTTAGGGAAAAAAAAATCCACGACCACTCGTGATCCACCGTGTATACGCTGGACAAGAGAAGGCCCTCGACATTTTAAAATTCTGTTGGCGTATCGTAGTCAAGGGGCTCTCGACCCTACGGAGAGAGGGTTGACGAATTTCGTCGAGTGTGTACCAGCTCGGCGCCCTCCCAGTAGGGTTACCGTGAGAGGTTTCACCCCGTACGGTTAATTGTACGAGCTGTACGAACCGGCACTCTTGGTACATACTACAACGACGGTGTGTAATTTCTCCCGGTATTCTCGACGGAGCCTCTCGTCGTCATCCGCTGAATTTGCCAGACGGCGGAAGAAACTACCGTGACTTTGCGTTTCAAGTAAAACACGAAGGATTTTCAACGTTTTCAAGTGAAAATGCCAAGATTTTTAACGTGAGTTTGCTTTAGTTTCCCGTTGTGATATTTTACCGGCAAATTATCGAAAAAGAAAGTTTATCGAACGAGCGAGAAATAAATTCGACTGTATTATATGTTTCGATAATTTTATTGGATTATCGGAAATGTTTCAATATATTTTTCAACCAAAAGAACGTAGCAGATCGAGCGACAAAAAAATGATGAACTATGTCTTGATTTTCGGCCTCAAAATGGGTTGGATTAATTTTTAAGGAGGTCCGAACGATGGAATCAAAACATTAAAGGCATGCTGATCCGCCCGAAACAGAGTTTTGTTTATAACAACAGCGAAAACTGTCATATATAAAATATAAAATGCCATATATAATAATAAAGAGCCAAGTAAAACGGCCAAAATTTTCAACGTGAGTTTGCTTTTCCGTTACGACATTTTACCCCGGTAAATTATCGAATAAGGAAGTTTGTCGAACGAGCGAGAAATAAGTTCGACTGTACTATATGTTTCGATACTTTTATTGGATTTTCTGAAATGTTTGAATATATTTTTCAACAAAAAATAAATTTCATCTCCGCTGTTCAGGCAACAAAAAACCATGAAACACGTTTTGATTTTGGGCCTCAAAATGGGTTCGATTAATTTTTAAGGAGGTCGGGCCAATGGAATCAAAACATTAAAAGCGTGCTGATGCCCCCGATTCAGCGTTTTATCTATAAAGACTGTGGAACTGCCAAGTAGAACTGCCAAGATTTTCAACGTGAGTTTGCTTCAGTTTCGCCTGGCAATATTTTACTGGTAAATTATCGAAAAAGGAAATTGTTCGAACGCACTAGAAATAAATTCGACTGCACTATATGTTTCGATACTTATATTGGATTTTCTAAAATGTTCGAATACACTTTTTCAACCAAAAATAAATTTCAACGTAGCCGTTCAGGCAACAAAAAAACCATGAATCACGTTTTGATTTTCGGCTTCAAAATGGGTTGGATTAATTTTTAAGGAGGTCGGGACGTCGGAATCTAAACATTAAAAGTGTGCTGATCCGTCCGGATCAGCGTTTTATCTATAACGACCGTGCAGACGTAGCTGGTAGCTGGGGTGTCGCACCCTTGTTTGCATCGCGTCGAGCAGACGTTGCTGGATGTTCTGTCGGTGGCACATCTCTCCACGGGGGATACCGAAAGCCCTCGGAGCTTTGGCACGTCTCGCCGCGAGACAAGACGAAAAACGATTTATCATAACTCCGCGCGCATCCGTTTATAGAAACGCGTTTATCTTACATCTTGTTTTCTCCACTACAAAAATCTCCGAGCTTCTCGAGGCAAAACGGCATTCGAGGATAACTCTCGTCCCTGACGCGGACACCTCCGGGATACTCGGAAAAAAAAAGAACTTAGCCTACTAAGAACGAGAATGCTAAAGCTGCACTGAGAAAAGTTCCAGACAAGTGGCTGGTGATTACGGAGAACGTCTTACGCTAAACGGAATGTCAACGTCAATTTAGTTTTGGTGCAATGGCAGTCACAGACGCGTTTACCGCGCTCGGTATCGTTTATTACAACATTTATCTTCCAACATTTTCCAATACTTCTAAGTGCAAACAAAAAATACCAATTTCCGGTGTTTTTCTCAAAACGCTTTTTTCTTCCAGGTGAAAAGAAAAATGCCTTTAGGAAAACAATAAGCTGTTGGCTTCGCACCTAGAATTGAATTTGAGAATCGGGGAACATTTAGGTGGCCTGAATTCCCGAAATTAAATTCAAGGAACGATCACATACGCCAAATTCGGATTTCTAAAAGATTCAATATAGAAGTTCAAAGACTCCGCAAGTCAATTCCCCGAACTGTCAAATTTCCGAAAGTACACTCAAGTCTTCGAATGCAGATTTCTCCGAGAGGACGAATCCCCGAATTTCTACGCTAAACCTGAAAAAGCTTTTTCTAACGCCGTCAACAAAAACGTACAAGGGCGAGAAATCGTTTTCGGATTTTTGATCTTTCGGATGTTCCGATATATTTCAAGTACTGTAAAATAAAAAATCGAGAACGCGTCTGAATATTCAGCATTCGGGACCACGATCCCGTCCCACCGGCGGTCTGACGCGGAGCTTCGGCGCTTTCTCGGCCGACTCTTTGAAGACCGGACGAGGTCGGTCACTGGTCAAGTCTCGCGGGAGCCGGGCTCAGATCTTGACTAGCTCCTGTCAAGCCGCGCCAATTCCCCGTGGGATCATCTCTTCCGCCAGCTCTCCCCCCTCCTCCACCCGGAGTCTTCTTCCGTCAGAGAGAGGAAGGATACAGCTGCGGGTACATTGTAGGAAGAGCCTGACGCGAGGAAAAGCCTCCGCATCCCATCACCATAGATTTGCCAATGGGACACACAGAGAAAAGGGGATCGCGACAGGAAGCTGTTACTTTCATGGAAGGAGATTTGTAAGCGTGGGAGGGGATGGTCTCGAAGCGTTGGCCGTGATGACCCACCTCCTCAGGGTCGACCGAGTCTTCGCCCACGGCTCCAGTCCAGAAGAAAAACGGGGTACGGGAGATGAAAGATCGAAAAAGAAAAAAGCTGTCGGGCTGGACGTATCGGCTTCTTCCCCCCCCCCCCACGGAGTCTTCGTTCAATCCCATCTATTTCTGATGCTGAGAAATCTCATCCAAAATTTAGGTCGTCGATCATACAAATTGAAGCTTCTGCGTGGGTCGTAGAAATAGGGAAAGAGGAATTTCGTAAAACGTAGAACTTTTAGATTGAACAAATTTCAATCATTTTTTTTTTTTTTTTTTTTTCTCAAATAGTGGCGCAAGCTCGTGAGTAATGATAATATGGAACGTTGTGATGGGGTAGGGTGGGCGAAAGGTAACATTTTTACCATTTTTTTTTTTTTTTTTTTTTTTTTTTGAGGGTAGATGAAAAAGTCTCGGTTCGAATGCCTCGTTTTGTCTCGCTGAATGCTCTTCTTGCGTTTTTGGAAAATATTGACTTTGCGGACCATTAACAAAAAATTACATCGTTGAAGCGACCGCAGTCACTTTCCATTGTAAAATACAATCTCCTGAAAGAACGCCAATATTGTAACGTTAGAAAAATAATCGCAAATGATAACAACTATAATTGTTGGTTAACTAATAAAATACCTCATACATTCAAACACCCCGCACATACAACTTATCAGCAACTCGAAAGAAATATCAACGAATAAATAAACCGACGAATTAAATTTTTATCAATTCAAGCCCTTTGTAAGGTGAGATAAAAATATATATATAAAAAAAAGAAAAACCGTTGCTGAACGACTTTGGTCGATGCCAATTGGCAGTGTATACGTGAGAATCTATTGGTATAAACTTACGTATGTAAATTGGCCCCACGTTTGTATCTGGCAATAAACTCCTATTACTTCTAAAATACCTCTCAACAGAAACTATCTGTATACCGGACATTCTGTGTTAAGTCGAAAGACCCCAGACTCTGACCCTCTTAGATCAAGCTGAAAGTTCGTGACGTTGTAGTATTAAATAGTGTGAGTATCTGGAATTATTTTAAATTCCAATATAATAATTTAAAAAAATGATTACATCTCAGAAACCTTCGATCGTACAAAGAAAACATTGCTAACAAAAAAGATGCTATTTTTGATGAAGTATCTTCGATAATTTTTTCGAATTTTTCCAAACACAAGAAACCTAAAAAATAACAGGGTTTAGGGCAATTGGGCTTGACGTAGAATGCCCCAATAGTGCCTTACGTTTGGCGCTTTTTTCATTTTTTCAAATTAATTAAACACGTGAAGTCAAAGCGTCGAATTCCCTGCACAACAGCGGGTCGCTCTGTTTCTGTATCTAAAGCGACCGGAGAAGTTTCAATTGAATCGACGTTGATTCGTCGAAACGCATTCTATTGAAGGATTCGTACTCGGCTGTCTCCATTTAATTAAGTAACACTAAGGATTCGATAGGATCCTCTGTCTGGCTCCCTCTTGTTTTCCCAGGCGGTCGGAAGACCCTCCAGTCGCTCAAGTACACCCAGAGTTCCGTGGAAATTCCTCTCTCATTCAATTCAATGCCCTCCTCGCGATACCCTCTCTGGAGAGCTTCTCAAAGAAACCCTCTCACTCTCAGAGTCAGCATTGCCAGAAGCAACGGCAGAGGATGTAACGGTCAAATACAATAGTCTTCCACGCCGAGTAAATATGAATTCCCGTACCTCTCGTAGTTTCCATCGGCACGAGCTCTCGACATACTCCGCGCATTAAAGTACCTTCGTCCTCAAATATATTATATTTGCAAATGTTTATTCCGCGACGATGCACACGTAAATAAATATTCGCAAATGCACTTAGTAAATAAGTATAAATTAGTATTCGCATATGCACTTCGCATTATTTCCACTTTATTTATCTAAATTTACTTTGCATTAAGTACATTCGTTCTCAAATAAATTATATTTGCAAATGTTTTTTCCGCGACGATATATACGTAAATAAATATTTGCAAATGCACTTAGTAAATACTTTGCATTAAGTACATTCGTTCTCAAGAAATTATATTTGCAAATGTTTTTTCCGCGACGATGCACACGTTAATAAATATTCGCAAATGCACTTAGTAAATGAGTATAAATTAGTATTCGCATATGCACTTCCTTCTAAAGGCTACGCATTATTTCCACTTTATTTATCTAAATTTACTTTGCATTAAGTGCATTCGTTCTCAAATAAATTGTATTTGCAAATGTTTTTTCCGCGACGATATATACGTAAATAAATATTTGCAAATGCACTTAGTAAATACTTTGCATTAAGTACATTCGTTCTCAAGAAATTATATTTGCAAATGTTTTTTCCGCGACGATGCACACGTAAATAAATATTCGCAAATGCACTTAGTAAATAAGTATAAATTAGTATTCGCATATGCACTTCCTTCTAAAGGCTACGCATTATTTCCACTTTATTTATCTAAATTTACTTTGCATTAAGTACATTCGTTCTCAAATAAATTATATTTGCAAATGTTTTTTCCGCGACGATACATACGTAAATAAATATTCGCAAATGCACTTAGTAAATACTTTGCATTAAGTACATTCGTTCTCAAGAAATTACGACGATGCACACGTAAATAAATATTCGCAAATGCACTTAGTAAATAAGTATAAATTAGTATTCGCATATGCACTTCCTTCTAAAGGCTACGCATTATTTCCACTTTATTTATCTAAATTTACTTTGCATTAAGTGCATTCGTTCTCAAATAAATTATATTTGCAAATGTTTTTTCTGCGACGATACATACGTAAATAAATATTCGCAAATGCACTTACTAAATGAGCATAAATAAGTCATAAATAAGCATTCGCACATACACTTCCTTTCAAAGACTATGCATTATTTCCATTTTATTTAAGTACATTTACTTTTCAGATTTTTATTTCTATACGTAAACATCGAATGAGCACAAGGTTTTTCATTTTGTCCCCCCCGGTCATGTTTCAGCGATTTTATGTCCGACTTGTTTTCAATTAAATGAGAAGACGCCTGTATACAATTTGTTTTTATTGACTCATCTGGCAACGTACACAATCAGCGCGTCCGCACACGGAGGATCGTGTGTACACTAATAACATGAAAGATTCTCTACACAGTAAAAAAAAGTTTGTACTTTTCACAACAACTTATCATCCACAAACGTCCACAATTTTTATTTGTTGATTTCCTAGTTTTACAAACAAAAGTACAAACCAAAATGGTTAATTGCATGAGAAATAAAAGCGCAGTTTTGTAATATTCAGACCTGAACAAACGAGTTTGTCACTTATTTAACAAAACTATTTTTACGAAACTTAGCGTTCCTATTTTACCAAATTATTTTTTACTGTCTATGACTTTTTTTATATTGATTTCTCGTTTAAACTTCGATCACGAGAGAACAAAAATCTATCGCGCTCACTGTACTTTATCACCAGCCATTGAATGTATCTTTTGTAGAATTTCGCCTCGCCCTTTTCTTCCGTTCGTTGACAGTCAATAATCACGAGTAGCCTTGCGGTAATTTTTTTTCGTGAATTTCAGTCTCGGAATTTTCTGTCAGGAGCGATTTTTTTTTTTTTTTTTTCTCTATCGCGACTCTCACGGTATTCTCTTTCGTCGTGTTTAAAGTCAAGCGACGCCGAGATGAGGAGAGCTTGATGCGAGGGTGGCTTACCACGGTCCCCGCCGCCAAGGCAGCTCGTCTCTGCCCCGGCGCTTCACACACGTTTCCCGGCCCGATGCTCTTTAAAGTCCTCCACGGGCCTATCGCAACGTCGTTCAAGGCTAGAGCTAATTTTATTGTAATAATGGCTCTCCAAGGGCTCTCGATCTCCGGCTCCCCCGCTCGCTTTTCCTTTGCTCTTCGGCTCCCCTGTCTCACCTTGTCGTATAAACGTCGAATCTCTTCTATTTTTTTTACCCTCTTCCTCATTATCCTCAAGTCTGTCTTCCACACCGTACCCGCTCGGGCTCACTCTCGCAGCGACGACAATGGCTTTGCAACACTCTGCTCGAGCCCCTTAATCCTCCCCCGTGCTTCGAGCGCTCGAGGGAAAAATAATTAATTGGGATTTCTAAAAAATAAAAAAAAAAATAAAAAAAAAAGCGGCGTCCAAAAAATTGGAAATTCGAAAAATAAAAATATAATAAAATAGAATATTTTATTTATTTACTTACACAGAGATACATCTCTAAAAGCAATGCCGGGGGGGGGGGGGCTGTTACATAGAACAGTCCTCGTATACAAAAATACGAAAATATGTATATAAATAAAAATTCCTAGCTTATTCGTCAAGTATGAACGCTCTGAGTCGTAGGCAGCTCGCCGTATAGCTAAAAATGCATTTAATTCACGTTTAGTCTGTGCTATTT
The DNA here is from genome assembly GCA_958510785.1 of Exephanes ischioxanthus. Lineage (NCBI taxonomy): Eukaryota > Metazoa > Arthropoda > Insecta > Hymenoptera > Ichneumonidae > Exephanes > Exephanes ischioxanthus. The sequence goes on from OY294016.1 coordinate 5,325,325, forward strand.
AACAGTGAGATCAATACTTCTTCTTCCGATTCAGCGTATATCGCGCAGTGCCTTCGCAGCCAATTAGCCCTAATTCCCTCGAAAATCGGGCATCTTAGCACGAAGCGTGTTACGGATTCTTCCACTCTTAAATTACAGATGTAATTATATAACAGCTACTGTTATACGTAACAGCTCTCCCCCCCCCCCCCCCCCCCCCCCCCACCGCCGCATTGCTATGAGAGATGTATCTCTGTATAAGCAAATAAATAAAAAATAAATGCAAAAATCGGGAAAATTATTAATTGGAAATTCGAAAAATAAAAGAAAAATCGGGAAAATGATTAATTGGTATTTCTAAAAAAAAAAAAAAAAATGGAGCTCGTGTCAGCGGCGTATCGATTCGAGAGAAGCCAATTTATTCGACGATCGCTTTCTGATGCCTCTTGATTGGAAAAGGTATTGCTTTTTCTGCGCTCGTGTTATATTATGTTTTATCGGTGAGCTCCGGGCTACGCCGCGGGTCAGCGGACCCTTCGGTTGTCACGTCTTGACGCGACAAAGGGAAACATAGCTTCCCACCCTTAGCTCGCGGGAGTATCGCTTACGATATGTTATTTTTCTTTGAAAGCCACAGCGACCGCACGTGCGCGTTTCTTTTGTTGTTCCCACCGGTCGCATCGACACGAGACAGAGAAACGAGATCGAGAAGGATTTTTTACTCACGTTTTTTATGCCGGTCTTCACCTGCTTCGAGCCTTTCCACCATGTAAAAACCGCCGGTGGCGAAGAACCGCTGCTGTGACATCTTATGATGTTTTTCTTGCCTGTCGCAAGCGTTTTCTTCTTTCCCTCGATCTCCACCGTCAAAGGTCGCACTGAAATAAATATTTTTAAATTCATGAAAACAAATAAAAGGATAAAGTAATTATTTCAAAATTATTTATTACTAGGGCGTCGATTTATTTATTCATTTATTCGTGTATTTATGTATTTATACATAGGTATGAGCGGGGAAAAACTGGGCGGCTAAGCGGAAATCATCGTTGCATCTAGACTGATGAGAACGATGAGGTTTTTTTAATACATTTTAAAAATTGATGAAAATAAATAAAACGATAAAGTAATGACTCCAAAGTTATTTATTACTAGCAGGGCATCGATTTATTTATATGTTTATTCATGTATTTATTTATTATGCATAGGTAAGAGCGGATAAAAACTGGGCAGCTAAGCGGAAATCACCGTTGCATCGACACCGATGAGAGCAATGAGGTTTTTTAAATACATTTTTTAAATTGATGAAAATAAATAAAACGATAAAGTAATTACTCCAACGTTATTTAATACTAGCAGGGCATCGATTTATTTATTCATTTATTCGTGTATTCGTGTATTTATGTATTTATACATAGGTAAGAGCGGGGAAAAACGGGGCAGCTAAGCGGAAATCAACGTTGCATCTAGAGCGATGAGACCGATGAGGTTTTTTTAAACGCAAAACCTCAAATTTTCATTGTTTAAAAAAATCATTGCAATATCACCCCGACTTACCCTATTCGACACATTCGGACTATCGATGACTATTCTGTCAATCATACATTTTTTAAATGATCTAATTAAAACTTCAGTGATTATTTTTCGTGGAAGTTAAACTTTCTTTCAATAAGCCAAAAATCCAAGTGAACCTACTTTGCGAAAAGGGAATATTTGAAATTAGGTACTCAATAAAGTCATCAACTGATAATGTTGTTGAATTATCAGGGGTGGCTGAAGAAACTCACAGGTTTATTTCGGTAACTGTTATTGCTGCTACCGTCGGCATTGACCCCTGTCTAATACGACTACCGGCATGGTCATTGAACCTATTTGCGTGCATCTGCTAATTGGATCGCATGAAACTCCAACGTTGAAGTAGCATTGTTCCTCGTTAACAACTTCGCAATAATAATCCGCGACCGATAGCCATCATAACTCTCGTCACTCTCTGGGGGGGCGTTGACGGGTGAAATACATAGTATATGAGCCGCGAGCTCATAATATGCACTTAACTACACGAGTGTTTCCACCAAACGATAAACTTGCCGCGGTTGCATGATAAATTTAACATTTCACTGCGCCACCCGGAGGTGAGATAGCAATCGCACGCGAACGAAACATCGTTCTCTCATGCTTAACGCGCGATAGCGGGCTTGTTGCACAGATTAAGTTATCGAGAAGATTATCGAAAAGCGATTATTTTTATCGGGTGAATTCACTTTTGCAATTCACTGTTTGCAATTTGTAACTCACTTGTGTCGGCTGATATTATCCAATATTAAATGTATTATAATGTCTGTCATGTAAATTAAACAGTCGTCGATATGTTTGACAAGCCGTTCGAAAAATTACACTTTCAAACCGGATGTGACCGTGTTTTTGGTATGACGTCATTTCCGGTCGAAAAGTGAGATTTTCAAATCGGAAGTGATGTACTTCCGGTCGAAAAGTGACATTTTCCATCAGGAGATTAGTGCATTTCCGATATGACGGTTAAAAATAAGATTTTCAAACCGGAAGTGACGATTTCCGACAAAACTCCGAAAATCTAAATATCCGATTTCTAAATTTCACAGTCCATGGCGAGGGCGCGAAGCGTCCCAGCCACAACAACCTGCTCGTTATCTATAAACAGATTACAGAATCTTCTTTTTATAAAAACAAAAAAATAAACATTTTGTAAATCATAATTTAAAAAAAAAAAAAAAATGGAAATCGTCCAATATTAAATATACGGATCTACAATTTTTTCAAAAGTTATTTGAATACCAGACAACCACAATGTGGGGGATTTACCATTCTATTCTGCATTACCTCGAAAAATGAATGAAACAAGCTTTTTTGCCTGAAAAGAATGTAGCTCTTAACCGCTTCATTGCTCTTTACTCCCAAAATGTTTAATCGCACACATATTTCTCAGCCGGTTGGCTTTGGTAATCGTTTTACCCTCCGCGCGCTCAACCCGACGACTAAACTAATGAGGTATTAAACATACAATTCTCATACGAAACTTGAAATTAAACTGCAACGAGGGTGCAGAGTGGCAGTTGAATGTTTCAAAACAAAAAGTGAACGCATAGTTGGGCGATGTTCAGGAAACTCCAGTGACTAGTTCCATAAATACATATATACATATATATGTGTACATATGGAACTTGTTATATATATATATTATACATATAAATATATATGCTTCTAGTTGTCACCGGCTCTCACTCTGTGCGAATGACCGTGTCGCGTGCATGTACGCAGTGACGAGATACGCGAAATTTCGTCCCAAAACTTTCCTCGTTAAGCGTCGCTCCCGGCGGCCCGTAATGGCTCGGGACAACGATTTCGTTTTTCCGCGAGAAACGAGAATTCGCGTAACAGAGATCCTCGAAAGATATAACTAGGAGGCCAGGGAGCCGGGAGGAATGGCCCCGGTGCCATCCGGCAGATTCGCGGCCTCGTCGTGACGAAGTTTGCTGAATTTTCTCTCGAGTTTATATCATCGTTCAGTTGGGAATCGAATGACGAGGGCGGGGGGGGGGGGGGGGGGGGGGGCGGCATTCACGAGTCGTCGGATCGTACGGATGAAAAGACCGAGGCCAACGGCGACGAGGGGAGGGAAAAAAAAGAAAAACTACCGGTCGAGACAATTGGAACGAGTGACGCAAGCAATCACCTCCTCGGGTTATACTACGGCACGACGAGAGGGGGTGGAAATATGGACATTCTGGCGGATACACCGCGTAGTAGACTATAAGCACTATAAAGTACGCTTTACGTAGCGAGCAGGCGTAACGAAACGACTACGGGCCCGAAGTTTAATTGGAAAATTCAAATTTAGCCGACGAAGGTAGTGCTGGCGTGGCGAAGAATTTCGAAACACTGGTGAGTGTGATAAAAAAAAAGAGTGTAATAAGAGCATAATAAAAAGAAGGGGGACAGCAATTTGGGAAGATGAGAGTTAGGGCAGGCTATGGAGTTAGGGCGGGATGTTGGAAAACCTATAACGCTATCTCGAAGCGCGCCGTTCTCGAGTTTGAAGAATGCAATGGCGGAAGTAGGCACAAATGGTTATCTCTTTGCACTCACACGGTATGTAACTACCAACCCGGTGGTTGTAACTATCCAGACACGCCGTGGTCGAGGTGAACCGTGCGGTTTGGCGCTCGCCGAACCTACCTTCGATTCAATTTGCTAAGAGCTGCGGATTGTACTATTGTACTGTGAGTGAAAAAAACGTGGCAGGTTTTCCGCGGAGGAAAACCTGCTCGCGAGGCCAACTCGTATAAAACATTTCGCTTGCGGGCTGCCGAAGAAAAAAATGTTTGTTTGAATTCAACTTTCAATTCTTACAATTCCATATGATATCGAAACAAGGACGGCGAGACTGTCAAGGTGACATGTTATCGTTCGTACGAATTGTACGAATTGAGAGTAGAATTGAGAGTAGAATTGAATAATTTTTTTTTCTTTGGCAGACCGCAAGCAAATTTTACTTGAATCATTGATATTTACTTTTCAGTATAGGGGAGAGAGGGGAAAAATGGGACAGTGGGGCAAAACAGGACAGTGAGGGCAGAACTCAATTTTCCAATAATTTTTGGATGCCCTATTTTGTCCCAATCATCTATCCGGATTTTCAATCCCGTTTTGCCCCATGGGAGACCATCGCCACCATCAACAGTTGGAAAATTGCGTTTTGTTTCATTACCCTATTTTGCCCCGCTCTCCCCGACTCTTACACGGGCTGAGGAAAACAGGGCAAAACGGGATAGCTGAGAATTAAAGCCCATTAGGATGTCGGGCGCTACGTTTACCAACAGAATACGATTGTTTACCAACGATAATATTAAATTCATTACAGTAATTCCGAGCATCCAAGAGAAATTGCGACTTTGCGCGAAATGAGATATCTCCCAGCCTCATCATATTCTCCCCCGTAGGAGAAGACCGAGATTGCATCGAGAGGGCTCTTCGTCGAAAAAAAAAAACGAAACAAACAAAGTCGGTAATGCCTTTGTAAAGCACCAGCGGTGAAATCTAATAGTGCATTTATTTAATTAGAATTCCGAGAGAGCGCGTAGTTGAAACCGCTGGCGGTGAGTTATCCGTGGTTTCATATCGCTAATCCGGTGAGCGTCGGGGATCGTTGCCAGCACCGGGCGCTTCCATGCCGCACTAAAAGCTTATCGTCTACGACGTTGCGATAACAAGAAATATGGCGAGAGAGCGCCGGCACCGGAAGTGTCGGTTAAGTGGTGCGATCTTGGCTCGCGGACGGACCGGCGAACGTTATCGGCAGAGTTGTTTCACAATAACAATCGACCAAGCATTGTATCGATGGTCCAGTCCGAACGTCACCTTTTCGTCGTGCGTGAAGTAACTTTTCGTCGTTGTAACGATGGTCCAGCCCGAACTTCACCCTTTCCTCGCTCTTGCAACTTACGACCCCCCCCCCCCCCCCCCCCCCCCGAGCCTTTCCGAAAGGACGTGCACGTGCATCCTAGCCTTTTACCGGAAGACCTAATAATACCTATTTTCCATTTCCCAAAGATCGGCCCGTACATTACGTAAACCTATGTCCAGAGAGGCTACTTCGAATTAATGTCGACTAACCTTCCATGAATCTTAGACAGCTTTCCAGCATCTTCTACAACACCTGCCGTTTCTAGAACACTCCGACTCCAAAATTCTCTCCCCACTTGACCACGCGTGTGCCCACGGACAAACCTATAAGAACCACCCTCTTCTAGGCTCGCTAGTTAGTAAGTCACCGAAGTTCTGTAGGACAACGTCACTCTGCCAGCTTGTGCTTTGATGAACGGTTCGAGCAGTTCACCAAGTGTAATGTAACGATGGTCCAGCCCGAGTATCACCTTTTCGCTGTGCGTACTCTTCACCCTTCTCGCTCTTACAATTTATGACACCAGCCGCTCTGACTCCCGCCGCTGCACCTTTCCGAAAGCACGTGCACGTGCATCCTACCCTTTTACCGGAAGACCTAATAATACCTATTTTCCATTTCCCAAAGATCTGCCCGTACACTACGTAAACCTATGGCCAGACAGGCTGCTCCGCTTTTCTCAATATCGACTAAACTTCCATGAATCTTAGAGAGCTGCTTCCAGCATCTTCCACAACACCTGCCTTTTCCACACTTAGAAAAAGGATAGTATTTCCTACTACAACGAATCGTTTCTAGGAGGAACGTCTATATAGATAGTTTCTGATAGAATAAATTCAATTGGCTAAACTATAATTAGCCTTGCAAATACGATTTTCAAGTCTTCAATAGTTCCCAAGGGGAACCATTTTTTATGGTAAAAAAGTCAGTATTGTTGCTTTTAACATGTAATTTTTTCTGATGTCGGAGTGCAGAACACTCCGACTGTAAAATTCTCTCCCCACTTGACCACGCAATAAGAACCACCCTCTTCAGTTAGTAAGTCACCGAAGTTCGTACAATGTAACGCATTAGTATGCGGTTATGATTGATAACAGTGAAAAACAAAAATCAACGAATGAAGTAAAATTTGCTTGCTCGCTGCCAATGAAAAAATGTTGTTTGAATTCTACTTTGAATTCGTACAATAACACACCGGATTGAAACAATAACATGTAAACTTGACAGTCTTACCGTTGTTGTTTCAATATTATATGGAATTGTCAGAATTGAATGATTGCGAGCCTCGAACGATGTTATTGTCGTCATTCGGCGAAGTCCGCGAATCAAGCGGCGGATTGCCCGTTCTGCTCGGATCATCGAAGGCGTTTGCCACAGGCGTGCATGCGAATCCGAACGTTCGTCAGCTTCGTTCTTGGATAAATAAACCGAACGATCGCGGATACATTTCCGCCGGTTCAACGGGTACGTGACGTCGTGCTGTTAATGATGATGCAGGATACGCTGATCAGGGCGTCCTGTCCGACTACTGGGATTCGCCCCTAAACTGAGTTTCCGCGCGCCGACTACGACGATAATTCTGCGTAATCACCGATGAATCATTTTAATTGTCAAGTTACAGGTCCGACATAATTTCAATGTAAAAGGTATCGCGTTTCATTACGCGGCCGGGTTATTCACGGTGTTCATGGACTAATGGCTGATCAATTACAAAACACAATCGAAATGGATTCCGCTAATAACACTGACTATTACAGTGACGGATAATTTAGTCGCGGGTGTCGCGTCGTCACGGTGTATGTTATTGTTTCGCTACAATGCGTTTGTCAGTTGATTATATCCTTGTGTAGACATTCGGTCCATTATTGTAACATTATCGCGAGGCAACGGGCTCGTTGGCCGTACGTTTGGGTACCGCGAGCGTCCAATTAAATTGAAATTCGACGGTAACTTCCCATTTTGTTGGGAGTTCCGGCAGGTGGGATTGGCGACGGGTTGCACTGTTTTAAAATACCATTATCATTAGCGGCAACGACCAGCACCGGCCAAAGTGCATCATTCGTATTCCGAGCCCGGCTAATGATTTCTTTTCTCTCTCCACCTCGACCTTATTCCGCGTTCCTGACACGCGGCGACGAGATCCCTGAACTTCACCGCGCGGCGACGAAGTTTCCAGTTCTGATCGCATCCTTATCTACTCGATCCTCCTCGAACTCGCATCATTATCGCGCCCGCGGCATCGAAGCCTACACAGCCGCCAGTGGATACTCGCGTCTCAACTCGCTGAGTCGTAAAACAAAATGACAAGTACCGTCGAACAGGAGTGCTGACGTCCGTCGCCGGAAGTGTGTCGGAGTTTTATTCGACGCTAGAAAAGTAACCAGCGAACATGGGGGAGAGATAGTTTGAGAGATTTGGCCGAGTTTTTTTCAAGCCGATAACCAGCGGCGAGATTCTTATCCGTGCCACTTCGATCGTTCTCCCCTGCCCAGAATTTCGCGATTCCTGCGATTTCAATGAAGCCCCGCCAGCCGGGCAACCGGAAGCAGTCGCCGTGCCGAGGACGCGGAGACTCCTCGTTCTTCTTCGTCTAGTCGCGTTTTATCTCTCCCACGCTTCCGTTTACCGGAACCACGTTCCACCACCTACACGTCCGGTTCTCCCCCTCCAATGTTTATATTTCGTTTTGGCCCCCCTTTTGCCCCTCCGTTGCAGAATTCGCGATTCAGCGTAACCGCGAATAGTGGAAAAGTTTCGAGTTCCATCCGCGCGTCAGCCTTTTTCTGCGTCCGTTCTACCCTTCCTATCCTCGGCTTCCGGTGTGTCGTCGGCGAGGGGCGCTACACGATTCGCCATTGCTATTCCCATAGCAATGGCGAATCGTGCAGCGAGGCTCTATGCAGATGCAGCGGAGCGTCCGGATGGCTTGCGACGCGGACGCGGTGTGCGCGAAACCATGCGCCGTCTTACGTCTTCGCGGGACATGATTTAATTTAAAGTTCCGTCGGGCCCGGAACTTTTGCGAGCGGGAATCTCTTGGGGTGGCGGCGAGGGGGTCGCCGGCTACCCAGGACAAGCCGAAGGATCCGCAAGTCCGAGACAGGAAGCAGTTGCGTCGGAGTGCCCGCTTATTCTTAACTGGATTCGAGAGAATCGTCCTCGTCGTCCTCGGGCAATTTAAGAAGATACATATTAATCAAACGTTTCCGCAAAGTTGGACTCGTCGAATGGCTTGTACGGCTACCTACGGCTTTCCTTATCGAGAATCATGCGCCACTTTTTTTTTTTTTTATTGTTTGCCAATTTTTGCGAAACGATGAGGCTCGTTCCGAGGTCGCGGGAAGGTGAAGGAGATGGACGAACCCGAGGCGATGGGCAAGATTTTATCGCAACTTCGTGGTCATGTTATCAAAGTTTTTCCATTATTATGTTCACTGCCTGTTCGGTACAAAGTAGTTTTTTTTTTTTTTTTTTTTTTTTTTACAAAATTGAGGTCGCGGCGCTCGACAGCAGTGAAACTGCTGCAAAACTTTTTTCCAATCGATGCTGCAGAGTTTTACGCATCGGATGACCGCGTTAGACGGTGATTTGTGATTATGGAGAATTTCTTGAAACCGGACCAATAATTAATGGTCCAATGGGTTTGCAAAAGTGTTGACTTTTCGGCGGCTCACTTCGCAGCGTGCGTAAAGTTCAATTTAACGCACTTGTATCGCAAATTACTGTATCCGAACTGGCGACGGTTCGCATAACAGATCTTTCGGATAATTGGTGTTCGGGAAATCTGTTCTACTGTACCGTGCTGTTCACGAATGCCTGGACAACAGTGTAAAAAAAAATTCGTATGAAATTTAACCCTACAACTCATGAGTTAATTTTTTTGTACCTTGCAAACGCGTGAATGGGTTTCGAACGCACCCCACACTTTTCTTGATTATAAAACCCGTCTTATGCTGATAAACAGACCTTCTCATACATGGTTTTCTTCGTTTTTTTTCATAAGGAAGAGAATGGTGTACGAGAAATCTGATTTTACTTCCATTTAGTTAATGAAAAACCCATTCGAAGACTGAAAACCGGAAAAAAAAATTAAAAAAAGCTCATTTTTTCGCGTTTACGTGGGGTGCGTTCGTACCCTAGTCGTGAGTTGTAGGGTTAATGTACCGATTCTGTAAGGTTTTATACATAAACTGGTGTATCAAATTTCATGTACAATTGTCATGAGCAATTAATGTGCAGTATATTAAAAGTTTTAGGAATGTTTTACTTTTAATAATTTCCTTTAACTTTACCATAAAGGTTCCGATAATTTACTTTAATTTAAATCCGATAATATACTTTAATTTCGCTGTAAGAGTTCATTAATTTTTCCATCACAATTATAAATTAAATTTAATGTACCCGTTTTTGCACAAAAACTTCCAGTCCGGTGTTTTTAACAGTGAATCCGAATAGGTGCACTATAGGAAAACTGACCAGGCATTCCTGTACAGCATAGTCTACTATAACAATATCCGCCCAAAACCAAATACTTGTTGTTGATTTCCCTCGGGCATTTTTCTTTACCTCTCCCAATTACCGAATTTATTTAGCTAATTAGGTACACTAATTGGATCACACATTCGAAAACTTTGGATTCGAATGTTCTGCATTTTTTCCCGACCGACAAAATAGTTATTTATGGATCCGCTCTTGTATTTCCAGTCGGCTTTGAATCCTCCGAGGGCTCCGAACGCGCATCCCGCGAGGCTTTCGTATCTGGCGGACTTACAATAGGAGCAGCCCGGATGTGAAGCACAGGAGGCGGAAAACGTGAAACAAGGTAGGAGATACGTAAGCGTACACTGAATAAAAAAATACGGTTTAATCAACTAATATTTGGGCAGGGACGTTCAAATAAATATTTTGTTGGTACAGCTAAAAAAATTGGTTAGTTCAAAAATTTGTTGTCATTAAAATATTTTGTTCGACCAGCTAAATATTTATTTGAAAGTCCCTGCCCGAGTCTTGGTTGATTCAACTGTACTTTTTTATCAGTGTAGTTGCGAGAGCTCGGGTTCGCTGTTTGTGTCAGCGATCCCGTATTCCACGTCATAAAATTAAATTTAATATCGTCGCGGGGACGCGGCTCGGATTCTACGAGTCTCTCGTAGTCCCCCCCCCCCTGTGGACTCGCTGCTGCTGGTGCTGCAGTTCGGTCACCGTGTGTCTCGGCGATCCCGAGGTTATTAATGACTCCGGTGCTTCGCTGGCCTGGGGTTGATTGGTTTTTGACGTATACCAGCCGCGACCACTGGTGGCTGTACGATGTATCCCGTACACGGTAAACCCTTCCTCCCCCCCCCCCCCCGGCCCCCAATTCGCCCACCCACGTGCCTTTTTAATCGATGAAAAATGTTTCAATTTTACGCTTCCGTTTGAATTCAAATATCACGCTCTGACTCATTCATTTATATAATCCGATCGAACGTTCCGACGGTGCGGTGAAATTTTTTTTTCGATAAATATCAGTTTCCATTTTCAGGGCTGATACACTTAGACGAGAAATGAAATAAAAAAAAAAAAGAAGAGAAAAAAAATTACTCCGAAATATGGCGCGGTGTGGTATTGGAAATTCGTTGCGCTCTTGAACGCGAGTCCCATTCATCGTGCGGTGCGCTCGCGATTTATCGTGAAATTTTTATTTACGAATAATATAAATGATTTATTCACTTTCGGTAATGAATTTCAGCTCGATACTACAGCACTGCGAAAGGTCGATAAAAATGTATCGTTAAAAATCAATTGGTTTGTGAGATGAAAAGACGTTTACAGTAAATATTTTACTTGAACCAAGTAAATATTTATTTGCGGCTGCCCGACAAATAAATTATTTTTCTGGGTGCGGAAGGGATACAAATCAGCGTGCTCGCGAAACTGGAGCGATCGGGCTCTTTCATTCCGGGGACGTCGGGTTAATTTACGATGCTTTCTAAATTCGCAATCTTACAGTTAGATACATTAAAACGTATACTGAAAAAAGGGATAGTATTCCCTACTTATATATATATATATATATATATATATATATATATATATATATATATATATATATATATATATATATATATATATATATATAGTTTCTTATAGAATAAATTCAATTGGTTAAACTATAATTATCGTTGCAACCATGATTTTTTTTGTCATTCTCGTAACTATAAAATTAAGACGTTCCCCTTGGGAACTATTTTTTATGGTAAAATGTGTTGCAGTTGCAATGTAATTTTTTCTCGGTGTAAGCGAAATTAGGGATATACTCACTGTTGAGCTCGATGAAGACGGTGGTTGATGCGGGAGGTGCGAGATTCGTGTTGTTAGCCTTGCACGTCAGATTGGCGTTGTGGTGACTTCTCGTGAGGCCCTCGAGCGTCACGCGGTTTACGGTCACGAAATTGATCTCGCCGTTCGCACCCTGGACCTCCCTGACCTCGTGGCTCGAATTGATCAACCGTGTGCCAAGATACCACGCCACCCTCGGTCTCGGTCTCCCTGTCGGTCACAAATGTCGGGCACGCACGGTCAGTGACATCATTACGTCACGTCACGGAAACCAATGAGCATAGTACGTACGAATCCCTAGTAATATAGCGATCAACGGGGCCAACGTGGATTCCGCAGGTCAATATTATATTCGGAATTGGCACCGATTGACAGAGGGAGAGAGCGTTCGCACGCATTCCCAATGGCGTAACGTATATGGGGCGGAACAGGGGGGGTATTTTTGAGTCGCTCCTTTGCAAAACGTATACGCTCTATCACTGTATGCGTACAAACATATGAATGAATACAGCGACAGAACGTACACGTTTTACACACGAGTGCATCAGAAATAACCCCCCAGGTACGGGGGTCATTGAACCGGATCGCAAGGGCCAGAGTTACAGGACCGGTTCGACGAACGAACTAATGATATCCGTTACCTCATCAATCGGATCCGACCGGATTCTCTCTCATTTACGTGCTGCGACGATTATCGAGGGATAGACGCACAGGCGCAGAATACAACGTTGTTGCCCAGCCGTCAGGGCGTCCATAGACCCGAACTCGAGAAGCCGGCCGTGCAACCCTCGCCGCAACACCAGCCTGAGAGTTCCAGGACCGGGTCGACGAACGAACTAATGATATCCTTTAACTCATCAATCAGATCCGACCGGATTCTCTCTTATTTACCTGTTGTAACGGTTATCGAGGGGTAGAGACACACGCGCCCAGGATACAACGTTGTTGCTCAGCCGTCAACGCGTCCATAGGCCTAAACTCGGGGAGGCAGCCGTGCAACCCTCGCCGTAATACCAGCCTGAGGGTTTGCCCTAATTATCTAGATTCAGCCTCCTCGTCAACTCACCGACCCTGTAGTTTATAGGCTATAGGCGCATGTATGCAGATGTATGTGTGTATATATGTGTACTATATCGTATGCAGTGTGGTGTGGTGGATGCGCATACTATAGTCATCAGGCCACATGGGGCTGTCTGGGCCGTCGTCCCCGCGATCTCCAACGCCCTCGCCTTGGGTATGGGAGAATCGCACGACGAGCAGCGATTCACCCCTCAGCCCTCCCCCGGCATCCACAGGTCTCAAGATCACTCCATCAGTCACGTACCATTAGCTCTATCCCCTGACTGTATATATCACACATGCGCGTATATGTCTACTCGTGAATATTCGGATCCCCGATTTCTAAGCCCCGAAACGACTGGCTCTGACAATTTCGAAGTGCCGTTACGATGGACGATGGTTCTCCGGATTCGCGAGACGAACTTTGGGGATTAACGAGGCCACCGGCTGTCGTCCAAGTACCTAAAACTATAGCGTTTATTTTTATGTTTTTTTTTTTTTTTTGCTTGATCATAGAGGAAGCTTTGTTTTCGTGACACAAACAACATTTCCAAAATATCGAAAATCATTTTCAGGTAAAATGTTTTGATGTGTGCGTGCGTGTGGTGATTTTCGGAAATGCTGAAATCTGAAATTTCTGAGGTAGGTAGAGAAGTCGATCCTCTATGTTTCATTGAATTTTTAGTAAAAGGTTTTGAGGTAATCGAATTTCACGCGGTTCTGAACTTTGGTGAAAAGATCTCTGCGCACGCTCTTACAATTTTTTGGTTATCGGGCTAAAAGGTTGTATGCAAAGAGACTATTTATCGACCGTTGGTCCCTACGTAAGTTGGCGCGGATCGATCGCGTCAACTAAACCGTTTAAATTTTACGAGTCTTTGAGTTTTTTTTTCGAATTTTACGCTAAAGTTAGTACTTTCTTTCCGACGCGAGTTTCCGTATCAGACATTGAGCTGAGAATAAAGAAAGTCGCAGATGCGTGATCAGTGGGATAAAATACATAAAACACGGCCCCGAAACGACGAATGACTACAATTCTTGTAGGGAATCTTTTTAGCTAATATTGCCAAAGTTAGTGATATTTTGTATTTTCAAACGCGATTTTTTTTTTCTTACTGAACTAATTTGGATACACTGTAATGATACGAAACACTATTGTTATTTTTCTCTTTAAATCTGTATTTCTTTTCATTGTAAAAGGGCGTGTCCCGTAAATAAATAAACAAATAAATAAATAAGTAAATAAATAAATAAATAAATAAATAAATAAATAAATAAATAAATAAGTAAATAAATAAATAAATAAATAAATAAATAAATAAAAAAATAAATAAATACGCTTCCTCTACGAGAAAGGCAAATATTCACGGAAAGATGAATGTTCGCAGAAGCTTCGTACACAAAATTTATAATTATTTTTTGCATGCACCAGCAGCGATAAACCGTAAATACCCTAAAGGATGTTTATCTCGCTGGCGCGGATTTTCGTTTGGGAATTTCCTGTGGATGATCCAAACGACCCGAGTACCAGCTCGGTTAGTTTAGAGGAGGGTACGCGGAGAGGTTTCATTGAGGAGAATCCTCTGAAATGAGGGAGAGTCAGTTGGAATGAGCCAGCGTCCGGGTGGACGTCGTAGTCCATCCGCCGCGACGTATGTACAGCGGTGGGTCGGTCCGGTGCTTTTAAGGGAAACGAGATAAATGAGCGTAACGAAGGAAGGGACGTAAAGCGAAATGAGTGCGGGTATCCGTCACGCCTACTCTGAGCCCCGTCGCTGTACACGGAACTTGGCGTCTGAGAGACGGAAAACTAAAGGGAGAGTGACACCTTAATGAAATCGCGTTCTCTTGAGCCGTTTGCTGTTTTTGTTTTTAGCCTCGCTTGCCCAACTCACTCACCCGTTTCACGCAAACTGGCTGGGTGTGTTGGCAAGGGAGCATGCGAGGCGTGTTGGCACACGAGCAGTTGCAATTCGTCTCTCGATGGTCGGGATGAAAAAAAAAAAAAAAGTCGCAACGATAGTGCCGAAACGTGGTTCGATCTAAAGAGACTGTCCGCCTCACCATGTCGTGGAACTATTTTTTTTTATTTTTTTCTTGCTTTCATTTCATTTCATTTATTATTAATTGATTAGGTAAAAACTATTTTACATACATTAAATTTTGTCCGCTACTGATAAATGATTTTTAAAAAAATCGCTACTGCCGTTCGTTGCATTCTCCGATAATTGGAGAATCAGTTCCAATAATCCCATTCGTCTGTCCGATGCTGATCGTATGTTCGCTCGCGGATTCGTTGGTCTGTTTCCGACTCGGGCGATAACGCCGGCAACGGTACTATCGCGTGTCGACTGTCGCCCGCAGAACGTCTGTGTCGTTCGAATTAATTTACGGTGCGTAGATCCTTCAGAGCCACGCTAAGTCCGCGATTTGTTTGTTCCAAGAAAAGCGCCACAAAGTTCCGAGTGATTTCTTCGGTTCGATGTTTCTAGAGTTAGTTACGACCAAAATTTAAAGATTTCATATTTTCATGGTTCAAAAAACGTATATCCATATCGCCCGAGCTTACCCTATAAGTCTCTTACTATAAGTAAGTCCTCTTGTCCGGACTTAATTATGACCGAAATTTAAAGATTTTGTTTAACGTTAAACCTCCAACTTTCATGGTTTAAAAAACCATGTCCATGTCACTCCGACTTACCCTATATATATATATACACTACGATACATTTAGTGTAATAGCCGCGACACGGAGAACAAAGGTCCTACATCCCTCGATCCGAGAGATAGAGCAGTTTTCCCGTGTCTGATCGGAAACTGACTCGAACTACTGAAACGCGGCCGATATATGTCGCGTGTGTACTGTGGTGTTGTCGCCCTGCAAACCCTGTACGTTCGGCGTTGAATTTGTGCGTTCCTCGGATTTTGGGGAGCAGGGTGTGAGTGTGAGCGCACACTCGCGATCGTTTCCCTTGTGCCTATATAATCGCCGGTTCGGGTGCTGCAGATGCGGAGAGGTTGCCCCGTGTCGCGAGTTAAAACAAATATTTTACGGGTGTCGGGTGTCTGTTCGGAAACGCGGCACGCGCCGTACTGCCGCGCGAACCAACACACCTTTCCTCTCCGCTCGAAAACCCACAGCGTTCAGCCCCCCCCATCGTTGGTTTCCACTGTACGCGTAATTGCATTTTGTTATACGAATCCAACAATGGTGGAGGGTAAGGGATAAAGCGAGAGAGGCATCAGCGAGCAATAAAAACACGCCACATTGTGTTCCAACAATACCCAAATAGAATGAGACAAAAGCGCGTGGCTCTCGTCCGGGCGAGCTATTTGCGCGGCTGGCAATGGGGAGGACTTTATAAGTGAGCCTCTTTTAGCGTTCGCATTTCTTTGTGCTAAAACAATTAAAAATAATCGACGTTTTTCGCACGATTCATTTTTATTTTAGACGCTTAATTTCGGGAAATTCATGGTAAAACAAAAAATTGCAAACTGCCTATTTCACTCGGATATTTGAGTATCTTGTGGTGGACCTTTCGAGACTTTCTGTGGTTTGCGGCTCATTGAGAATTTTTTTTTTTACAACAAAATATTCGAGCTCTCTCCTAGGCGATCCGCATTACCCGGCTCTTTCGCGACAACGTGGCGTTGTTATTTATACCTCAATATTATTATTTATCTCAGCAGACTGTAGCGCGCAGGTCGAAACGGCAAAAATTAAAAATAATCGTCGTTTTCCGCACGATTCATTTTAATTATGCAAACTTAATTTCGATAAATTCATGTTAAAAAAAATTAACTAGCTGCCCATTTCACTCAGACTTTTGAGTATCTTGTTGTAGGCCTTTCGGGACTTCCTGTGATTTCCGACTCATTGAAAAAAGTTAATTTTTCAGATATAATATTCGAGTTCTCTCCTAGGCGATCGCGCATTACCCGGCTCTTTCGCGACAACGCGGCGTTAACGTGTTATTTATACCAAAATATTATTATTTATCTTAGCAGACTCTAGCGTTCAGGTTCAAATAGCCACAATGAAAAATAATTGTCGTTTTACGCACGATTCATTTTAATTTTACAAGCTTAATTTCGGTAAATTCATTAAAAAAAAAAATAATAATAATAACAACAAGCTGCCTATTTCACTCAGACATTTGAGAATCTTGCGGTAGGCCTTTCGAGTCCGGCTCATTGAGAAAGCTTAATTTTTCCCAAAAAATATTAGAGCTCTCTCCTAGGCGATCCGCATTAACTCGCTCTTTCCGTCAACGCGTCGTTAACGCGAGTGTTATGTTTACCACATTATTATTATTATTATTTATCTTAGCAGACTGCAGCGGATCGTGAAATAGGGAAGGTGTGTGGGGCAACGAGGGCGGGGGGGGGGGGGGGGTGTTTCGGGGTGGAGAACGATGATATCGCATTACTGCAGCACGTTGCTTGTACAGCGTGAGTGTGGTTCTCTCCGGGGTTATATCTCTCCGGAGTATTTTCGCGAATGACCCGCACGGTCGCTGCATTTCATACGATTTTATGTGGCAATAAAATAAATTAAAGGGAGAAGCAGCCGGGCAGTGCGGGAGCAGCCGAGAGCTGCAATGTGCATCCGGCAGTCCTCCTCGATTTCGCCCACCGCGTTTCAGTGTCGTTATGGACCAGGGTGCGCGGACTCCGGGTGCAATCCTACCAACTTGCTCGCAGCGATCGTGGCGTTGCTCGTTGCGCCCTTCGATTCCGTTCTTGGCTCCCTACAACCACGTCGCGGGTTTTTCTCTCGCCGAAACGGGGGGGGGGGGGGGGGGGGGGGGGGGGCGAGCAGTTCGCACTTTTGAACCTGGAAAAGTTTTACTTTGCATACGAAAAGCGACGGGTGTAATAAGCCCGACAGTGGAGCGGAAGGTAGCGAGGGAAACAGTGAATATCGCAGCTTCCACGGTTCGAATGGAAGTTGAGCGACTCGGCGCCACTTTTTATGATGTTATATTCTCTCGGCGTTGTAATAACAAAGGCGGATAGAGAAAAGGTGTGTGCGTACTCCGAGACCGCGTTTTTCGTCTTTCATTTCGTCGTTGCGGGGTTTCGTAGATGCTGCGTGTATATTCCTGCTATGAGGGATTGTGTTTTTCTACCGGTGGCATTTCATACTTCAGCGCTTTCAAACTCATTTCGAGTTACGGAATGGGGCGATTTACTTCTGTTGCGTTGTAGTGGCGAGCGGGAAGAATTTCGTGCTCGACTAATCGGAGCGTAATCGGTCCTGACGACGACGAATTAGTTGGTTGTCAACCGACTGATTTTAACGGGAAACGATTAATTGGGTGGGAAACGATTAATTGGGTGGGAAACGATTAATTGGGTGGGAAACGATTAATTGGGTGGGAAACGATTAATTGGGTGGGAAACGATTAATTGGGTGGGAAACGATTAATTGGGTGGGAAACGATTAATTGGGTGGGAAACGATTAATAGGGTAGGAAACGATTAATTGGGTGGGAAACGATTAATTGGGTGGGAAACGATTAATTGGGTGGGAAACGATTAATTGGCTACGAACCGACTGATTGGGTGGGAACCGCCTAACTGAGTGGGATTCTATTAATTGGGGGGAATTCGACTGATTAGGTAGAAACCGACTAATTGGGTGAGAGCCGATCAATTAGTTGGGAGCCGATCAATTGGTTGCGAACCGACTAATTGGGTGGGAGCCACCTAATTGGGTTGGAAGCAACTAATTCGGCGGGGACCAACTAATTGAGTGGAAGCCACCTAATTGGGTGGGAAGGAACTAACTCGGCAGGGACCAACTAATTGGGTGGAAGCCGTCTAATTGGGTAGGAGCCACCTAAATGGGTGGGCGCAGCTAATTGAGTGGGGACCAACTAATTGGGTGGGAACCGACCAATTGAGTGGGAATCGACTAACTGGCCGGGAACCCACTAGTTGGGTGCCAGCAATTCTGTGGGTACCAGCCAGTTGATTAAGTGGTACCGAAGTAATTGGGTGCGAATTAATTAACATTGGTATCAACCAATTAATCGAGCGCGATTCAATTAATTTGGTATCAACCAATTAATCGAGTGCGAATTAATTAATTTGTTGCCAACCAATCGATTGGTTTGCAATCGACTGATTCGTCGACAGAAGCGTATTTAGCTCCGCAGATGGTTGGCTCAAATTGCTATATACCTCCCCATCGCCTCCGTGTTGCCGTGTATTGCCTTCGCGCGAGTCATCCGGTAAAAATTACTCTGTTAAGCAATTCATGCGAGATAGGAAAAAAAAAAAAAAAATGTATTTCGCGTTCCTCCTTCTACCCGTTCGTAAAACGCTTGCGAATATTCGTTTCACGGCTCGACGATTTTTCCACTCGGTGCGAGACAGAGACAGACGGACACAGAGAGAGAGAGCGAGAGAGCGTCGTTGGCCATCGGGAATTTTCACAAACGTGCCGGACAACGTTCGCGGGCGACGAGTTAACGCAGAGAGGGAGAGATATAGAAACGGGGAGATGTGAAAACAGAGTAACCAGAAGTTTATATCGATACACGAGTGTGGACGAGGGAGCGAGAGAGCGGACGGAGGTTTGAGAGGCGCAAAGGGCGAGGGGTGGAACCGCGGAGAGGTAGAGAAAGCGAGAGAGGACGCTCTACGTATACTCGTCGTTTCGCAGAGTCGCCGAACCGTGGCTTCCGGTTCCGGGAGGAAATAACAATTACTTTCGGGTCTAGCCCGGGAAGCACGGCGTACCTCGACCCTATACGTAACGGCTCTCTCCCATACTATCGCGATCCGGTTGCACGTACACATGCGAACGTTCCTCCGCACACCCGAGGCAAAGTTAAATGTACGTTCACCTTAATGCTTAGCCACAATTTTTCTCCGCCTAACTATACCACGCGCAGACCCTCGTAGCTCTGGCTCCTTCCTCCGACTACTTCCCCGTCTTTCCACTTTTTATCCGGCTTCTTCTTTTTTGTTCTGTTTTTTTATTTTCATCCCTCCACATTCATCCATTTGTTCTTAGAATTTTCCGACATTTTACAGTCTCTCCGTCTCGTTAGAGATTGCAAAATAAGCCAAGAGGTTGAAAAATACGATAGGAAGACCCCCCCCCCCCCCCCCCCCCCCCCCCCCTCCCCCCTCACGAGGCTAACGACGTAGCGAGACGAGAATCTCACGTCGCGTTGCGCGGGCGAAAATACAATCTCCGCACAACGGTGCTGCGCTGATCCTGGGAGATCCAATTATGCAGTATTAATGTCTCGAAATTGCCGTCACTGAAAGCCAGTCAAGTGGTTCGATAACTGGCGTCTCAAAATCAAATTAAAAAAAAAATCTCAGCCACTGATACTCAATCATAAAATTGCGCCGCGATCGCCCAAAGTCCGGCTATTCGACGGAGAAATAGCACCCCAAAATTAATCAAAATAGCTAGGAACAACAGTAGACCAAAAATTGAACTTCAACAACGACCTCCAACAATGGAATAAGAAAATGACGACAAGAGCTTCGCACTTCAGGGGACTAAAATTCAGAGACCGTAAGATAGGGGAGAGCGGGGCAAAATGGGGCAAAACGCAATTTTCCAGTAACTTTTGAACGACGGCGGTCGCGGTAAGTGGGGCAAAACGGGGTTGAAATGGAGCATCCAGCAATGATGGGAAAATTGTGTTTCGCCCAACTCTTCCGTTTTGCCCCACTGTTCCATTTTGCACCGCTCTCCTCTACACACGAAACATTCCGCAAAAGCATCCGCAGTGCTATACGAAATGGAAATAAACGCACACCGCTGACCGAAATAAACGCATAGAAATGGCCCGCTATAAAATCAAAACAGCTGAAACCACTGCCATACGGAATCTAACAAGAACCAGATAACCTAACAACCCTCTACACGACTCGCGCCATTCGCTTGTATAGGACAAACTAGTATCAGACCCATATCGACAAGAACACAACAACTCGACAAACGATTTGCATACAAACAGCTGGCAAACATTCAACCGCTATGCTTACAACCCGCACAAAACATTTCCCGTAGACATACATTTCCAACACACACTACATATCAACATCTCACATGACGAACGAAGAAGTTCAATACCGGGTACTTTTCGACGATCGCAAGCGACCATGCCTTCTTTTAAGTACAAAAACGATACGGATCTTCGTAAAAAAATTTCTTCGGCGTTATAAAAAAAAATATGTCTGTGAATTTTTGCCGATTTTTTTAAACACATTAACTTGTTATAGTCCTCGTTGAACGGTACGTGAAGTGTTAAGATTGTGAATAGCAAATGTATCGAAAAAAATACAGTTTCGTCCCAGAACAAATACAAGGATGTATTGTAATTTAATGAACATATGTATTGTCAGCCAGCCACTGACAATACATATATGCATATATTAACGTGCAATGTGTAAATGTTAAATATGTTAAATATGTTAAAAATATGTTAAAATACCACACACTTACTACACTGAAACAAAAATTTGCTTGCGGGCTGTCGAAGAAAAAAATGCTTATTTCAATTCTACTTTCAATTCTTACAATTTCATATGATATTGAAACAACGACGGCAGGACTGGCAAAGTCACATGTTACCGTTTCAATCCCGTGTGCAATTGTAAGGATTGAAAGTAGAATTAAAAGAATTATTTTTTTTCTTTGGCAGCCCGCAAGCGAATTTTACTTGAATCATTGATATTTTTTTTATCAGTGTACACTGTTAAAAAAACACGGTTGAATCAACTAAGATTCGGACAGGGTAGTTCAACTAAATATTTCGTTGATTACACCTAAAAAAATTGGTTAGTTCAACAATTTTTTGGTTGATTTCCCAAAAATATTTTTGTGTCATTAAAATATTTTGTTCGACCAACAAAATATTTATTTGAACGTCCCTGCCCGAATCTTAGTTTATTCAACTGTACTTTTTTTTTTATCAGTGTACCGTTTCGAAATTGATAACATTCCATTTATCATTAGCAATATTGTCCGACTGAAATTCGCTAACGCTGCGTCACGGTGTGGACGATAGTTCGTGATTGTCACGAGTCAAATAGGACGGGATTGGGTAAACAAGCCCGACGAATCCACACCGACTCATGAGCGAAGAAAACCGTACATCTCTCTATGCACACAGGCTATTCCGTCCAAACAAATTTTTGTTTAGTTCCACAGAATCGTCGCTGTACTATCGTGGCAGTATAAAAAAAAGCTTTTTACTACTATTATTTTCATTCATAGTTCATTTGATAATTCACCGGCCAATTCATCCCACCGAATGCACGATACGAAATTACCGTAATCCTCGCAGCTACATCAATACCCGAGGCAGATCGACAAACAAGCGAAATCATGAATTTCACCGTGAACGATGAATACGGCTAATCAGCATGAGCGGCTACTTCGCGAAGTGCAGAAAACTCGGAGACGGCGGAAGCGGCAAATATAAATATGTCGAAAGCTCGACCGATGTTTCCGCTTCTTCCTTCCAACTCTCTGTCTCTGCGGCCCACAGCACAGGCACAAGCAGTCTAGTGTAGTTCGTTTCGAAGTTATCAACTTCTCGTTGCCCTCCTTCGGCCTGATGACGAACGTGCACCGTGTCTCGCTGGTCTACAAAATACCATTTTCATATTCGTATGAAAATAGTATTCGCGGAAAAGTTTTTTCCCATCTTTTTTTTTTTTTTTTTTCTTCCGAAGGAAAGCTAACTCGGGACTGTGATTCGAATATCATATTTAGGGGCTGTAGGACGACAGTGAGAAGAGAGAAAAATGGTGGCGCGGGAGTCGCAGAAGTCGGTGGGAATCGAGTGAAAGAACGAAAGCCGGGAGCAGCAAAAGCCCGGCAAAAGTGCCGCGAAGAGGAAAGAGATCGTACCGTGCGAACAGTATATCCGGTCCGTAGAGCGGCGCGTCGGTATCTTAGCGAGTCATCCACTCGTGGCACAGTCACTCACTCGATCTCCCTCCGTTCTCCACGTTTTTTTTTTTTTTTTCGTAACTCTGTCTATACGTCCAGCTCTCCTTCGCCTCCTCCTTTGCCACCCTTCTGGAATTCTGCGTTCCAAATGAAAAATCCCATTTCCCTTAACCGCGGGGACTCCCCTGGCGCGGGGCCAATTCCATTTAGACTCTCGTGCACGCTCTCGAGGTGGAAAAGCTGCGGAGAGAGAGAGGCGAGGAGAGAAAACGTAGCGGGCAGAAGTCTCACCGAGTGCTTCGCCCCTCTACGTCCTTCCTCCGCTTCTGATTTCCTTCTTTTTCTTATTCCTATTCGTCGTCAGCGGGAGCTGCGGCCGCTGCTGCGCGACGATGCATTCACCGAGCTGAGAGTCGCAAAGTCGTGCCGCCGCTTCTGCTGCCGTTCTCAGACAGACAGCCAGAGGGAGGAAGATCCTCACACTTTTTCCTCGGCGTCGTTGCGGCCTCCTCGCGCGAAACGTTGCATCGCGAAGTGAATTCCCCCCCCCCCCGTCTGGACTTATGCCAATTTGATCCGCTCGGTATGTACGTGCATGTGTGTACACAGGGGTGAACCACTCGTCCAGTCGCGGGCACACGCGACGGTACGTCGATCTTTTTTAGCGTCCGGGACCTCGGAACTCTCGCTGGGTTTTACGAGCGAAGTCTCGCGAAATTTTTAAAATGCTCACGGAGAAATTTTTTTTTTTTTTTTTGGTTGAACGGGATTTTTGTTAACGTAAGAAATTTAGTTTGTTGATATAGGGATTAAAAAAATCGGCTTGTACATTTAGCAAAATTGTTCGCTTGCAGCGATTTGCTGCCGCAACAAATAGTCTTTGTTACGGTAACGAAAAAATTTGTTGTATGACTGAGTGGGGCGCGTATTTGTGGCAACAACTGCGAGGAGCTCGGGACGCTCGACACGCAAAATGAATACAAAGAGCAACGAGGAAACAGTTCCTTTGTATTAGAGTGAAAATTTAAAATATAGTGGAATTGCGAACTCTTGACATTTGCTGTATATGGATGTACAAATTGCGAAAGGTAATACACGGAGAAAGAAAAATTATTGGGACGACAAGAATTTTTTTTTTACCATAACTCATTTACGTGCTTAACATAGGGACAACAAAATATTCTGCTGTGGCAGCAAATATTTTGCGGTAGCAGCCAAATATTTTTGCTGCCGCAACAATAAATTATTAACGATCTACATTTTGCTAGAGAAACAGAACTATTTTTCTCCGCGTGCCTTTCGGAGTTTAATACATCCATACACAGCAAATTTCAGGAATTCGCAATTGCAAATAGAGACATTATTTTCAATATAATAAAAACGATAGAATAGAAACGCAGTGAGTCAATGTTCAAATTAATGTATGTACGTATCTATAACTATCCTATTACCAGTTGTCACTCAGACGCTAAATTACAGCAGGCGTCGTTTGTTCTCGTAGCAAACTAAATCGTGTCGCGGTAACAACAAACACTCTTAAAAAATTTGTATGAAATTTAATGTGTCGGACTAGAAGTTTTTATTCAAAAACTGGTATATTAAAATTCGCGTATAATTGTGATGAAAAAATAATGTTCAGTGTATCAAAAACATTGGGAATACTTTGTTTTTAATAATTTACTTTAATTTCAATGAAAAAGTAAATTAAATTTTCATAACAATTGTACATTAAATTTAATGTACCAGTTTTTGCATAAAAACTTCCAGTCCGGTGCATTAAATTTACAATTTTTTTTACAGTGACGTTTTATCGTCATAGCAAAACCAATTGCTTCTCAGTAATTTTTTTCTCTTTGCCGCTTTCACTAATCGTTTTGCTGCCGGAACGAGGTCATTGTCAGCAAAACTCATTTTGTGAGAGCAGCTAAACAATTTATCTCGGGCGCTTCGTCTCGTTGCGATGCAAAAATTGCGAAAAGCTCGATCAATTATCGTCGCGCGACTGTGTTTAATTAGAACAATGTTTGAAAAATGTCTCTGCATTGGCTTTGAAAAATGTTCTTTTTTAATTATTAGAAAACACGTTCATCCGTACGAGCCGCGAAGAGGTATTCGCTGTTGTCCAGATGAACGTTGGGGAAAAATGAGCGAATTATATTATCGGCAATTTTTTTTTGCTAATTGATGAAGTATGACGGATCATTCGCAACGGCCGTGCGCACACGCACACTATCTCTTCCCACCATCGAGAGAACATAAATTTGAACGGCTTTTTCGCAAACAATGACGTACGACCGAAGTGTACGCGTCGGGACCGGGAGAGAAATTGTCAACGTGACTCGCGGCGACGCTGCAGTTAAAATCAATGAGAGCGAAATGGCTCGACTGGAGGCAAAACAGAATTCGGTCTACGCGAATGCGAGCGTGAACTGCAGAGAGAAAAGTGGATTTCGACACGGTTAAAGCCGCGGTATAGTTAAATGTATTAAACCTAAACGAGTAACTAAATGAGTACTGAAATGAAAAGAAAGACGTTTTTGACGGGAATTAACGATAAGAAATAAAAATATGCGTCTCGGTTGCTACTGAATCGCATCAGAACATCAAAGAGGGAAAGTCTCTCAGGCGTGAACTGCAGAGACAAAAGTGGATTTCGGCACGGTTAAAGCCGCGGAGTAATTAAATGTCATGAAGCTAAATGAGTCAAATAATTACTGAAAGGAGAAGAGAGATGTTTTTGACGGGAATTAACGATAAGAAATAAAAATATGCATCAGAAAATCTAAAAAGGAAACTTTCAGGCGTGAACTGCAGAGACGAAAGTAGATTTCGGCACGGTTAAAGCGGCGCTATAATTAAATGTCATCAAGCTAATCGAGTGAAAAAATCACTGAAAGGAGAATAAAGATGTTTTTGACGGGCATTAACGATAAGAAATAAAAATATGCCACTTGGTTGCTACTGAAAATTACATCAGAAAATCGAAAAAGGAAACTCTCAGGCGTGAACTGCAGGGACAAAAGTGGATGTCTAATTAAATGTCGCGAAGCTAAGCGAGTCAAAGAATTACAGAAAGGGAAAGAAAGATGTCTTTGACCGGACTTAACGATAGGAACTGAAATTAGGAATTGGTCGTATCAGAAAATCAAAAGGGGAAATTCTCAGGCGTGAACAGCATTGGTAGCGACAATCCGGTACGCGAAAACACCAGTTTTCCCATTGATCTACTTTTTTATTACATAGTTCATTGTGCCCATTTTTTTTTTTTATATCAATTCTATTACTCTCAGCTTTATCTGGCAGAGCTGCATATGCACTGGGTCGATGCCGAGGGCTGTTCCACTCGGTATTAATGCGAACTATAAATATCGGGCAAGCGGAATGGGCTTTAATCTGGCAACAATTTTCTCCCGATAGGCGGCAACCGAGGTTGAGTAACGGGACTATCCAAAATCCTAGGGTAATAATAACCGAACGAATAATCGCCTGGCAAGATAGTGACTACGAGCACCGGTGGTCTTTACCACATCGGTGTACCGTGCAGGGGAGAGCGAGTGGTCCACGGTCTGCACATTTTTTTTTTTTTTCCTAAGAGGAATAATGGCCAAAGCCTTCGGAAAAAAATTTGAAACATAATTTTCAACGAAAACCATGAAATTACCAAGGCATCGTTAATGTAAATGAAGAACAGAAAAAAATCTTGGCCGTGCCCGACTCTACAAGGTAAAAAAAAAATTGTAAATTTAATGCAGCGGACTGGAGGTTTTTATGCAAAAATTGATACATCAAATTCAATGTGCAATTTTGGTGAAGAAGTGATGGAATTTTACAGTGAAATTAAAGTAAATTATCGGATTGAAAGTACGTTTATAGCAACATTAAATTAAACTATCAGAAGTGAAGTATTTCTGAAGATTTTAATAAACTGTACGTTCATTTTTTATCACAATTGCACATGAAATTTAATATACCAGTTTATGAATAAAAATTTCCAGTACAAGTACATTAAATTTCATACGATTTTTCTTATAGTGTACCCTACAGTGTTCAATGTACTCTTCCGCCCGTCTGACCAGTAAAGATTTTTCTACTGATTCATGTTCCCCAGATCTTCCGACGCTTTTAATCCATTTCAGATAAGAACCTTACCTCCGTGCACTTCACACACGAGTGTCAGATTCGCGCCCTCATCCGCATAAGCGGTCGGCACGTTGCTTATGTCCCGTCTCTTGATGTCGTAGATCTTCGGCGTTGAGGGTGGCACTGAAACAAAAAAATAAAATAAAAAATTCTAAGTCGCACATCAAACTGCGCAATAAAAATTAATCCGCATAATGCAGCATTTCCGTAAGCATTAATTGAGTACAACGCAACCAACATTCTATCTCAGTGTCTCGTCTCTTTGCATTCTCCTCTCGGTATCCGCGGGTCTTCATCGACCTATGTCCCGATGTTCCGATCGGTTTCGCTTCTGCCCCTCCCGTTCGAACGCCCCAGTTGTTTCCCAGGCCAACCCATGACAAACACAAACAATACGAACGAAAGAATAGCAGCCGAGTCTGTGCCCCGGCAATCCTTTCTTCCGGGTAACCGTTAACCGTGTAACGTTCAACGTTGCCTCCTCAGGGCGGAAAGTCGCCCGGGGATCGTTGCAAGTCGCCGGAGGTTATTGCACCATGCATTGCACCATGCGAGCGAGTAACTTTGCTCCCCGTGTGCATGCACCGACGACCGCGACCCGAGAGCAAGGAGAGTCCCGATGCTCGGGGTAAGCGGCCGGTCTCTCCTCGTGGACGTCATCACGAGGCTGCTCGCTCGGTTATCGGTGCATGTGTGCTGATGCTTGTTGTTCCTGAATATTGCCTCCGTGGGGCATTGACAGAACGCTGATGCGGAGCACGGAGCTTCGGTGCAGCATAACCGAGCGAGGGGTCGTTGGTGAGTAAGGTACGTGAGCACTTGACGAGGGAAGAAGGAACGTTCGAGGGCCAAACTCGATAAGCGGTGAGGTCAACGATGAAAAATATTTTGCATGTGGCTCCGCGTGTGTACGTGCCATGGAACTTTGCTCCCGTACACAAGACCCAAAGCACATACTCCGAGTGGCACGTGTGTACATGGGACAAGTATATTGTGAGGATGAGGCAGTAAGTTCACTCGACCAAAGACCAGAAAAGCCCGGAGACTCGTGGAGGATGGTGCGAGCTGCACAGAGAAACGCCCAATAACGTGTCGTCTCCCCCGGCTGACGTTCTCCCAGTTCTGCCTCGTTTCTGTTCACCCACCTGTGCGACAGTCGGTTCACCGCGTTTTGCCACGTTCAATCCTCTCCGCGTCACAACGCGAACACGTCGAAATAGACGGGACTCGGTCGTTTGCGAAAAGTCCCTGTTTTGAGGGAAGGTGACAACGAGAAAACTGGATGAGAGAGAGAGAGAGAGAGAGAGAAGGGCCGATCAGACACGGGCAAGAGTGCAACGATGCAGCAAAGTGAAATGCTCTCTCGACTTGCACCTCCTTGGGTTCTCCTTGCCTCAACGTTATTCTAAACCCTCGAGGACGCGACTATTCGACGGTTGGCTCGAAATGTATGAGGGAAGTCATCGCTTTTCTTGTTTCCTTGGCGTATCGATAAGAGTTTCTTTTTCCACTCGAGTGTTCGAGTTCTCGGTTGGACGATTCTAGTCAGCTCGTTCGTCTGATGTTCCTGGAGGATGAATCTCGAAGATGACGTCTCAGGATCGAAGGGATGGTTCGGAGACGATAATGTAACGATCGTTCAGCTCCAACGTCATCTTTTCGTCGTAGCCTCCATCTGTCTTGCAATTACGATTTACATGACCCTGAAGATATCTGCGTGAAACAACGTTTCATCAAGTTATAACGGCTGTATTTTGCATCGCACAAACTTTGCTCGAGGAAGCTCACTTGGGGAATAAAATTCTATAAGCGAACAATTGTTTATTCTTCCTAAGGCCGTGCACTGATGGAGACTTGCCAAGGATGAAATTTGATTCCATGCGGATATCTTCGGGGTCATCAATTTACGACACCAGCCGCTCTCCGACTCCCGTCGCGGCACCTTTCTGCAAGGACGTGCATGTGCATCCTA
The DNA here is from genome assembly GCA_958510785.1 of Exephanes ischioxanthus. Taxonomy (NCBI): domain Eukaryota; kingdom Metazoa; phylum Arthropoda; class Insecta; order Hymenoptera; family Ichneumonidae; genus Exephanes; species Exephanes ischioxanthus. The sequence continues at coordinate 5,354,164 of OY294016.1, forward strand.
CCCTTTTCCCGGAAGGCCTAACAATAGGGGAGACCGGGGCAAAATGGCACAGCGGGGCAAAACCGGACAGTGAGGGCAAAACTCCATTTTCCAATGATTTTTGGATGCCCCATTTTGTCGTAACTATACATCCGGATTATCAAACCCGTTTTGCCCCACGGACTACCATCGCTACCATCCGATAGTTATTGGAAAATTGCGTTTTGTCCTCATCATCCCGTTTTGCCCCGCTGTGCCATTTTGCCCCGCTCTCCCCTATCTATTATCCATTTCCCAAAGATCAGCCTATACATTACCTAAACCTAAGGTAAAGGACCCAGTTTCTGACACTGACCCAGTTTGTGACAGGGGTACGTCTAGCATAGTCGGCTCCCCCCACCATTTGATGTGCAGCCAATGGGTAACGCGCGTTCGGGGGCTCACAAACTGCGACTCTTGGTCCTCCTTGTTTATCCCTATGATTTAACACGCTTAAAGTGAGAGAGCTGCGTAAAAGTGTCATAAACTGGGTGATTTACCTTATGTCCAGACAGGCTACTCCGCTTTTCTCAATGTCGACTGACCTTCCAAGAATCTTGGACAGCTGTTTCCAGCATTTTCCACACCTGCCATTTCCAGAACTCTCCGTCTCCCAAATTCGCGCCCCACTGACCACGCTTTCCGACAGACAAACCTACAAGAACGACCCTCTTCTAGGCTAGTTAGTCAGTAAGTCACCAAAGTTCTGTACAACGTCATTCTGCGAGTTTGTGGTTGAATAAACGGTTCGAGCAGTTCACCAGGTGTAAACCAAGTCTTTCCTTCCCAAAATCGGGTTCTGTAGCCGAGTTGGCTCCTCGAATTGAAGAAATCAACACTATATAGTCAACCGCGACCTCACAATAACGTTGCGCATAGAGACGTTGCACGTCACAAGCAGCAGCATAATTGGCAACCGCACGAAGAGCGTGCGAGAGAACGGATGATAATAAAAGCTAGTGGCAAAATAGCTTTATTATACGAGCCGGAAGCAACGTGGCTTTCGGAGGACCTGGAGCAATTGCTCCGGTGGCTGGTTAGTGTCGGTAGCAATTTTGTAAATATTTTTGCATCTCTCCGCCGGGAGCCCCTCTAAATTCATCGCCAGTTTCACGCCGGGTTGTATCTCTCCCGCCAGGTCCGCCGCACGCTCGGCCAGGCGGGATCGTTTATTAATGGAATGAATATAGTAGCTCCAGCGGACGAGAGGGTGAGAGGCCCGACCCTTGATACCGGGAGCCAATTTTTCACTGTCTACCCGGAGGCAAAAAAGCGTGGGAGTCGAACGAGAGGGCTCGAGGCTCTCGCGGTCGCGGTGCCTCGTGTGGTTCCTCGTGGAGTGAAAGGATAAAAGAACAGGCGGAGGAAGGAGAAGAAAAACAAAAGCCAGGCTACAAGTCTCAATAATGAAACACGCGAAAGAGAAAAGGAATTATTTGCTAGTCTCCCGTTGGGAGGGGAGTTCTGTGAGGGATACCGGAAGTTAGATACGCGGCTGATACACACTGTAGGGGGAGACCGGGGCAAAACGGCACAGCGGGGTAACACGGGACGGTAAGGGCAAAACTCAATTTTCCAATAATTTTTGGATGCCCCATTTTGTCCCAACGTTCCATCCGGATTTTCAAACCCGTTTTGCCCCACGTACCACCATCGCAACCATCCAAAAGTTATTGAACAATCGCCTTTTGCCGTGTAATCCCGTTTTGCCCCGCTGTGCCATTTTGCCCCGCTCTCCCCTATGCGGAGGTTCGGCTGGATCCTTGGTCCGCGCACGGAACAGCCACGTCTCCCGGCGCACTTACACGCCAGTCTATCGCGTCCTCGAGACATGCAGATTGACCCGATCCGCCATTTATATCCCGACGACCGCCGGCGACCTTCTTCCCTCATCTTTTTTTTCTTTCAAACCCTCTCCATACCTCAAGCTGCTACAAAACCTCACCGCGACCTTTCTTTCGCGGTCTTTTCGTCCCTAGCGCAGTTCTCCACAGAATTCCAGCTCATCCCTCTCCCTCCGCCTTCAAACCGACTTCCTGCCGGAGCGCTTCGACGCCGGAGAAATTTCTGTTAAAGTTTTCCGGAGACTCTCCTCCGTTCCCACCTTCTCGGCTCCCATGCAGCTCGGCCTTAAGGTAGTCCTTGCGGACAGCCTGAGCCCACGTGAGTTCAGAGCGAATTGAGAGTGGAATTGCGAATACTTCGCGATGAGATAAAAATCTGAAAAAAATCAACCATATGGAAGGTACTGAAAAGATTGATTTTGCATAATAATAATTCCAAAATGTTATTAACAAATGAATGAAAAAAAAAATTGTTCAACAAATCTTCCGGCAACTTAACTTTTTGTTCATATAAAAACAATAAGTTAATCTTTTTGAATACGTATGAATTTTTTCAGAATTTTGTCTAATTTTTGAAAATTGCGTTTTTAGTTAATAAAAAAACGTGATTTTCAAAAATTAGATAAAATTCTGAAGAAATTCATACGTATTCAAAAAGATTAACAAATTGTTTTTATATGAACAAAAAGTTAAGTTCCGGGGGAATTTATTGAACAATTTTTTTTTATGCATTTGTTAATAATATTTTGGAGTTATTATTATGTAAAATCAATCTTTTCAGCACCTTCCATATGCTTGATTTTTTTCGAATTTTTATCCCATCGAGAAGTGTTCGCAATTCTCTCTCAATTCTCTCTGAACTCATGTGGGCTCAGGCTGTCCGCTAGGACTACCTTAACGGAAGCTGTGACCGAGTCTCGCATACGTTAGCCCACGGGCGTCGCCCCGACGCTCGACCCTTGTACGTACTGGATCGGGCATGAGGAAGGGAGGGGAAATGAGGGAGAGCGAGAGAATGCCAACTCATCCTAATTCCTCCCCCTTCCGGTCTGACTATCGCATACCTTTTCTCCTTTTCGTCGATTCGTACTGTCCTTTCGTTCCCTCGCACTGCTCCGAACGCGCGCGCGCGCGAGACTGCGAGTGAGAACCGCGACGGCTGGCACAGCGGGGATGGATTCCGATGCAACTGACACCAGCGAAGTTGCACAATGGCCCAAAGCAACCTGCAAATCATCCTGCTTCGCGGAGATCGCACACGAGGCGAGGAGCTCTGCGGCGCTCGTTCTCCACGTAGTTCCCTCGCTGCTATACGTGACTCCGCTGGCTCCAGCGATACACGCCGACCCAACCAGCCCAGACAGCCTCGTGTCATTTTTGAGTAACCTCTTTACCGGAGACACGGACGCTCTTCGCACCCGGAAGGGAGATCCTTTCCAGCCACAACGCCCTCTCGGTGCTCTGTTTTCATTTGCCAGCTACAACGGAATTTCAATATTCCGGAACACGTACTCGCTGGGAACTCGGGCTGTCAGACTCTCCCCTCCCCCCCCCCCCTTCCCACCATCTGTTTAGGAACGTGGAGGCTCTGCTGTTCGCTCTGGAGGGAAAATACCCTTTCGGTCTTCTTCCGAACCACGGTTAAAACACACCGTCTCGTTCCTTTCGTGCAGATATCTATCGATGAGGGTGCAGATTAGGGTGGTACTTAAAGTGAACATTTTTGAATTTTCTGGGGGACATTTTGTGTTATCGCGAGGTATAAAATATTAATGCGATGCCCGCAGGATCCTCGAAACTAACGCTTTTTAGAAGTCGCGACCGGCTTTTTAAGGAATTTAAACAACTTCGGAGCATCTAAATTTGAAGTAAAAATGAAAAATTCGAGATTTCTCGGAAGCCAACCCGCACTTCCGAAGAAAAACTGCGTAATTCCTGTGAAATCGAAGTACTTTTAGAGGTCGCATACCGAGCGTTAAAAAAACAAAGTTTTTCACAATTATGGCTAATAGTTACAAAATGTTGTAAAAGGTGAAAATTCGCCGCGGACAAAAAACTGAGTAATAACTAAATAAGAGTAACTGAATGGAGAACTAAATACAATTTTTTGTTCGTTTGTCAATAGTGATATTTTATACCTTTGGATAATTGCAGGAATTTGTCGACTCCCTTTTACCAGAAATGACAAACGGTTTTTTATTTAACTTTTGTTACAACAAACATATTTTTTCGAATAAAATATTCGCACACCGCATTTTTATTTTATACCTCACGATAATACCTCACGAATATACAAAAAATTTCAATTTAAGGACCACACTAGTCTGGATTCGACGTGGCCTCTGGCTTTTATTAACTAGGGCGATTGATAACAAAACCCTTTAGGTTGTCCTCGCATTGCTCATCGAGACTTCTTTGCCCGTTCGCTGGAAAATACCGATTTTTTTTTTGTACGACTAGGACATCGATGTCAAAATTTAGGAATTTGTGCCGAGCGGTCCGAATTTTGTCAATTTCTTTTCTCAAATCCCCGAAACACACATAACCAGCAGTACGCATGTAATTTTTTTTTTTATCTCTACAAACGACACAATTAATTATTCCACGAATGCATTGAATGCAAAATTTATTACACCGGCATAAGAAAGCCCAGAATTATTTCAGACGTGAATTTCTCGACGATGCGAGATAACCTCCGCGCGGAATTTTAAATTGCGGTGAAACCACGAAAGATTTATATCTATATTTTTTTTTTTATTATTATTATTTTTTTTTTTCTGTGGAGAATGAGAGAATACAGAGAATAAAGGTTGCGATTCTCGTGGTTCGTCGACCCGCCGATTACTTCGTTGAATTCACCGCACTGAAACAATGGTGTATAGAACGATGCAGTTCGCGCTTTCTTCTCTCCCCTCTCCCGCGCTATCGCCCCCGCGATAGAATGGACCGAAGGAGGAGGATCGCCCCCCCCCCCCCCCGCCCCGCCTTGCATATACGCGAACAATACCGAGGAAGAATCTCTTTTCTCCGGGGTTTCCATGGGGGTGGCTTGGCATCGCTCGGGTGCAGAGAACAGCGTCTGCCGGAGTAGCCGAGGGCGTCTCGTGATTCCTGGATAAACACGATAAAAGCTATAAATGCTGGCATTAACGCTGAGAGAGCTCCGACGCCCGGCCTCTCGCCGTGCCGAGAGACACTTCACCGTTTCCTCTCTTCGTACCTCGCGGAAAAGCCTTCCTCGCCAACCCAACTATAATATTCCGCCAGATTAAGTTTCGGAATTTATTACGACTATGACACAGCGGGCTTCGCTGTTAGGGGTGCGTCGTCGCCGTGAAGCGTTTGCCTCGGGTAAATTAAATATATCGATTAAAGCATCCGTAAAATGAATCTCGCGACAAAAGTTCGTCACAATTTTTTAACTGGCACGGTGCGCTTGACACGTTGCGGTTGTAATGAGAAAAGTTATCGGGGAATCTGCACGGTCTCTGGCAGTCCTTGAAATCCTCGAAGTTCTCGAAAAGACCCGGAAATGTCCTCGGATCTCCCGTTTTTTTTTTTTTTTTTTTTTTTAGATCCTTGACATTTTTCATTTCCTTCGTTTTGAAAAATCACCTCATTTTCGAAGCGTTCCACACCGTTTCGTAACGTTATTTATTTTATATAGAGACTCGTCCTTTTCGGTGCTAAAAAAAATTAAATATAACTTCTGTTTTGGAGATGATTTTCCCTGATGAACGAAACTCGGCAAAAGCAATTTGCACACTGCTTCCTTATTTAGTAGAATTTCGCACATAACTTTCTCTATGGGGAAGTACGGTGCTCGACTTTTGGCTCCCTCGCAGGGGAAGTTATGCCCAAAATTGTAATAAATGAAGAAGCGATGGATGGATTCTTGCCAAATTCAATAAAGAACTTTTGCGCCCACAATAGTTTATTTATGTCGAATTGTTTAACCAAATATCTAAAAAAAAATGATAAAAGTTAGAATGCAAAAATATATTTTTCGAGAAATTGAAAATGTTTACAAAATCCGGATGTCCCGACCGATTCCTGTCAAATTAAATAGTGACAATTATTTCACGTTAGTTTACTTCCGTAGAAAGCTTCAGCCCGATAACTCAAAATTTGCGAAAGCCCGAGCGCGAACACACTTTTTTCAAAAATTTCAAAATCAGAGCCGTCTAAGTGCTCCACTTGCGTGCCAAATTTCATCCGATCGATGAAGTCGTTCTCGAGTTACAGACGGTTGAATTGTGCAGGCCTGACACACACGCACACATCCATCCAGAAATTTGTTCTAAACAGGATTTGTCGACGTTTCAAAACATTCTCAACATGTTTACATGAAAATTTCAACGTCAAAAAAAAAAAATCATGAAAATGTAGCTTCCTCAATGAGGAAGCAAATAAAAACTTGGGTAATTTTTCACCCAACTGCACTGGATTAATTTCTCCGGGGTGGCCTTTACGAGTGAATGAAAATGCGCTTACCCGTGTGCGTGCGCGTGTGTCAGTAGCGAAAGAGACGAAGAATAATAAAAGCACCGGAAATGGTTTCGTGGATCGGTGGTGAACCCGTCCGTGAGGCCAATCGGGAGGTCGCACGTACGCAGCCAGTGCTGGAAAGAGGACAGTTTAACGAGGCGGGGTGTCTCTAAGCGACAACGTGTAAACCGATCGAGCGAGGTTGAACGTGGGATCCGTAGGCACCGCAGCGTACCCACCGCTGCCACCTGGTATAAGGCTTGCCGGACCGAGGAAAATATATTGCTAATAGGGTTCCAACACGCCCCGTTAGCCGAGAGTAATGCTTTACCACATCGGCACACGTTAAGCCCGCTTAACGAAGTCCGTATAGAGCCTTCCGCCCACGCCGTTATACGCTGCTGAATTGGGGAATTCCCCTCGCTTCCCGCCTCCTCCTTACTCCGTCTTCCTCGGTCGATTCCTCAAATCGCCGTCGCATCCAGTGACGCATGCCGAATTAAATTTTGAAACTTTGACCGCCCCGTCGCATAATATCCGACGTCATATATTTTGAAAAAGGTCCCACTCGGCCCTCACGGAAGTAATACACTCCGGTGCCTAAAAGCCCGCCGAGTATCATTAAACGGTGTAATATTACACGCGCCCTCGCCGGGAGAGTTTCGAGGACCTCTCGCCACTCCAGCGAAGTGATGTACCTTCTCTACATCAGCGTAAGCCGCTACGAGCAGCAGCAGAGAGTGTTTCGTCGCATGAGACAAATATTCTATTCCTCAAAATCAAAAATCAAATTATTGACAAACTCGTTTGTCACTTATTTCAATATACGAACCTGTCCTTTTATTTCCCGTCTCATTGACAATTATAGGTTGTAATTTTGTTTGTAAAACTTAGAAAATTAGCAAATGAAAAATTGTGGACGTTCGTGGACAATAAGTTGTTGTAAAAAGTACAAGCTTGTTTTACTGTGCACTTGGACTCACTCAATTTCCATTCGACGACTTGCGAAAAAAATGCCCTTCTCGTTGCCTATTTGCCAATCAATTTGTTTTACACCACTCTCCGAATACCGGAGACCCTCCCATCCTTTTTTGCTTCAGCCATCGAACAACTTCTCAAACGCAGCCCAACAACTTCAGCGGTAACGAACGGTCGCATCTTGGAAACGAATGCCAAACGGCGCGTTACCGCAGTTCTCAACCAAAGTGCATTCACTTCACACTATTTTATTCAACATCGAACTCTCTTTTTTTTTTTTAACTAATCAGTTTTAAGTTCACCTACATGCATGCGGTGTAAATATTTGTTGTGTTTGTCAAATAGATAAATAATGTGTGTTTTTAACCACTTTTAACCACCATCTAATAATGTGTGTTTTGAACCACTTTTAACCACCATCTAATAATGTGGGTTTTGAACCACTTTTAACCACCATCTCCTCGACAATAAAACTAACGATCGTTGGTGATTAAGTTGCCTGACGACAATCCATACCGGCGAGAATTCGTCACCGCCAGCGTGAGTCCAGGCCTTACAACCCCGAACCGAAAAACGATCGCGAGTTCCCGGCCTGTAGAACATAGAGGATGGCCAGAATGATGGATGAGAGTGAGAAACACAGATAGATAGGAAAAAAAAGTATACGAAGCCGGATAGAGCGAAAAGTAGGCCAGAATTCGATGAGAATTCCGGTCGGCTTCTGGCACATGGATCAAGGATTGTAGTCTCTTGTGCTCCCTCGACGAAGTCGCGGCGGGCAGGGCGCGGGATGTACCGACGTGTGTACGCTCGAGGAGAACACTCTCCATCCGCCGAAGAGCTGCGAAGTCGAGTCACGTATCTCCTGAGTTCCAGACTCTCGAGACCTTCTTCTTCGTCATCATTCTCGTTGCGGAGAGTAAAAAAAACCCCCGCCAACGAGCTGTAGCTAAGGTGATGGGAAGTTCTTTGTTTTTTTTTATTGTTTTGTTTATTTTATTGTTGAGAATCGTGTGCAACGTCCGCGTTCACGTCGAGTCTCCTGACGCGGTCCGTTTTGGTTCTGACAGGTAGTGCGGACGTTCCGCGTCACACGGAATTGGCAAAGGGTAACTTGTATATGACAGCTTTGAGAGCGTGACTTCAATGTTTACTGACTTCGTTCGACTCGATAGCACTTCGGATGTAATGGAAAAATTCGGGAGAAGAAACAAAAAAAAGTAGTGACTGCTTGCAGTAGCGCACGGCTCGGTCACCCATCCAAGTAGTGGCTTTTAATTTCAGCGAGTGCGGGTGTTTTGTTTAGTACATAGTAATTATTGTGGGTGTTGGAAGAATTTATTTGTGAATTTTTTTCAAAGTTTCTCAAAGTGCATCGTGAATTCTTTTGTCGAATTCATTTATAGCGATATAGATCGTTACGAATATCAAACATTTACTGGTAGCGAATGTGATGATGTGTTGTAAAAAAAACATTTACGAGGTAAAAATAAATTAAAAAAAAACGAATGTGTATAACAGATGGATAAAAGTTATTATAATAACTGTTAACTGTAATAAATAAAAATTAATGTTTTCATATATTATGAGCAAAGCATTTTGTCGAATCTTTTGTCCTCGTCAACGAAAAAACATATATATTGCATAACCTCTAAATTACACAGTTGTAAAGATTTTCCTGAACGAAATTATTTACGCGTGTATAAATAATCTCAAATATGTTGGGCCATATGTTAAAGATATAACGAATGAAGACCGCAAAGAATATTTAGATAGGTTCGCAAGTTTTCAAATTTGAGCGTGACACGGACGTCCGATGGGATCAAGATATTGAAAAAAGTGATTTCAAGAGGCACTTCTTGCGTGCAAGAAACGAGTGCCTAAAAATAAAAAATAAATTAAAAAAAAAAAATAAAAAAAAAAACTGTATGAAATACAATATCCCGTGTACGAGGATGAGATTGTATTGCACTTCTTGCGTGCAAGGAACGAGTGCCTAAAAATAAAAAAAAATAAAAAAAAAACTGTATGAAATACAATATCCCGTGTACGAGGATGAGATTGTATTGCTCTTCGCAGTACTTCGAATGCTCTTTTCCAGAAGAGGTATCGCGCGGGAACTTTGAGAAATGCCCGTTTATCTCGCCTAAACGCGTGTGGGATTTATAGCTTCCGCTGTTACTTCTTGCGTCTTCGACTCCGCGAGAGTTCGATAACCGAAACTTCGAAGATCATGTAAATCCGTACCGCGAAAAGAAGAATCGTGAGCTTCGAGGTGCGTCACTGGCTGCGAGGTAAAAAAATATTGCACAGAAATGAGATAAGAAAGTGAGGAGATCGACGAGGCGAACAGAGGGAATGAAATTGGAAGTGGTAGATGCGAAAAGTACCGTCTGAAAGGTCGAAAGAGCTGCAACAGTTCGTGAGATTGGCGGATACACGTTCGGTGCCCCGAGGCGTCAAAAGTCGAAGACGTTGTGTCAAGTAGATCGATCGGGGTTGACGCGACGCACGAAGCTTCCAATCTCCCTTGCCTCGCGACACTTTACTTATTGCCCTTGCTCCTCTTTTTTTCACTACTGTTCGCAGTAAAAAAAAAAAAAAGGAAGAAACAAGAAAGTGAAGAGAGGCAACGAAGAGAAGCAAAAGAGATCCGAAACGAGACAAACTAAGACGAGCGTCGATCGGGTGGGAAGCTCCGAGGGGGATAAGCTCGATGGCTCCTCTCGGCGCATCCTTCTTCCGATAGCAGTGACGCGAGAACGTGACGGACGTTTATATGGCGAACAGTGCTGGGGAGCGGAGAGACGACCGAGCGGTATGATAGCGAATCGTTTTATTTCGTTCACGCTCGGTCGCCTCTCCCTCGCCGCTTTCCGACCCAGATAAACAACTGGGAGACGTACCGTCGAATAGAAATGTCACACCCAAGAACCACTCGAATGTCACGAGAAACTTCATGGTTTCGTAAATTTCGGATCCTCGACGAAGCAATTCGTTAGTGGCGGTAATGCATGATCGAGCAATTCGGGCTTAGGCGACGCACGAGATGACAACGGTGTGCGCATGGACCACCACTAAACCACGGCGATGTGACCCGCGAATCCCATACGCCTCGGTGTGAGTGTTCGCATGCCCGGTGAGGCGACACGGAACGGAGAGCCACGGAAGAATGTGGAGGAAGATAGGATACAGGGGAATTCATGTGTGAGAGCGAAGCTGAAAGCGGTTGAGAATATGAACTCGGCGACGGTGGGGAGGGCGAGGAGGGAACGGCAACTGTGAGGGGTCGCCGTGGCTCTTTGGTGCAGATAGATAGCGTCGGACGCCATGAAACCATTTGTCATCCGATCTTCCACAAGGATGATCCTCGTCGAATGGTGGAGGCCATCGTTTGAAAGCGATCGTGCACGGCGAAGACGCGCTCGCGCAGTCACCAGCCAGTGCTGGCGGAAGGAACGATTTTCCTTCAGCAACGTCGCCGTTCGCGGACCTCCTCGAGTGTCCTGATTCTTAGCTCGTTCGGATGCAGCCTGCGCGAGACGAGAATAGACGAGGTGAGCTCAGAGCCGTGGGAGGAACCCGGCTGCGAGGGTAGCGAATAGTGAATGGATAATACGTTTGGGGATGAACGGCCACGCGTCTATATATCCGTCCTGTGTGTCCGGGCTTACATGGAGGAAATGAGCGCATGTATGAGCAATTCTCACGATTGCGTTGGATAGTGAGTTTCCGACGTGCGAACGTGTCCGGCTGGGTTTCGCACTGGTCGCGGTCGATTCTGGGGATCGGGTTAATATCCTTCCGGTCGAACGTGTGACGAAAGTCTGTGACGTTCTTCCTGGCGCGATTTGGAGCGCTGGGCAAGGCGCGTCGATGAGCTTCCGACCTACGTGCTGCAACCTCGGGCACAACGAGTACCTTTACGTCGACGTTTCGAGGTCTTCTTCTGATGTTTGGTTCGCTAAGAAGAGGTCATTCTCTCGAACATTCGAATTCACTATCAATCGATCCCTGTTACTTCATCCTCTCCTATTTGATGATTCTCGGTCGAGCCTCGAAGGATGTTGCACCAAGAAAAAAGATTTATTGAAATCAAATAAATTTTGATCTTCAAAGGACGTTTGTTAAAATAGAAGAAATGTTTACTTGCCTTGATAAAGTCCTTATTAGATTCAAATAATGGCTATTCTTTAGTGTAAGTGAAAAAATTTATTCAAAGATTTGTACTTTAAAATCAATATTTATTCCCACCAAAGATATCATATATTTGACGTCAAGACAAACGCGGTTATTATCCGATAATGCGTATTACAGAGTCATCGATGCGTCAGTCGTCTGAAAACATCTCTCGCCGATAGTACAAGACCATATTTATTCCTTGCGGCGAACCGCTACATTGTAATAAAGAGGCAACTCATCGGTTTCTTTTTATGAAACTTTGTTTACTTCGAGCTGTGTACCGCGATCGAATTGCGGTCGCGGAATGAGTCCTCGAAGAACCAACTTCGAGATTCTTTATGTTAAGAGTATAACTAATGTACGACGCGATTAGTGAAATCGTGCGTCGATAACCGATCCGTACGCTTATTTAATAATAAAACATTGCTCGTTGATGCTTCGTTGATAGTAAAAATGACTCAACAAAAAAAAGGCATTTCTGCATCATTCAATGCAAATAAACATTCATCTTCATCCTCAATAAATTTTCTTTGATGGGAATAAACATTTTTCTGGGTGTGGTAATTCTCTGTCGGTTCTCATGCGAGCAATCTTTCTCGTCTCTTAACTTTCCATGCGACAAGCAGCCTGGCAGCGCGGTCTTGGAAAAAGTTATTCGATCAGGATGATGCGTGGTAACCAACTTCGAGATTCTTTATGTTAAGAGAATAACTAATGTACGACGCGATTAGTGAAATCGTGCGTCGATAACCGATCCGTATGCTTGTTTAATAATAAAACATTGCTCGTTTACTATCGTAAAAATGACTTGTTCAACAAACAATGCATTTCTGCGTCAATCAATGCAAATAAACATTTATCTTCGTCCTCAATAAATTTTCGTTGATTGGAATAAAATTTTTTCTGGTTGTCGGAACCCTCTGTCGGTCCTCATGCGAGCACTCTTTCTCGTCTCTTAACTTTCCATGCGACAAGCAGCCTGGCAGCGCGGTCTTGGAAAAAGTTATTCGATCAGGATGATGCGTGGTAACCAACTTCGAGATTCTTTATGTTAAGAGAATAACTAATGTACGACGCGATTAGTGAAATCGTGCGTCGATAACCGATCCGTATGCTTATTTAATAATAAAACATTGCTCGTTTACTATCGTAAAAATGACTTATTCAACAAACAATGCATTTCTGCGTCAATCAATGCAAATAAACATTTATCTTCGTCCTCAATAAATTTTCTTTGATGGGAATAAATTTTTTTCTGGTTGTCGAAACCCTCTGTCGGTCCTCATGCGAGCACTCTTTCTCGTCTCTTCACTTTCCATGCGACAAGCAGCCTGACAGTGCGGTCTTGGAAAAAGTTATTCGATCAGGATGATGCGTGGTAACGACGGTAGGATTGAAACTAGTGGCGGCAGTCGAGAAGTGGAGGAACATTAGTCTGCGTGGAGCAGCGGTACTAATCGAGTGTATCCACAGAAGGTTCACTTTTCTACGGAAATGGGATGGAGTTGGTGGATGTAGAGTTGCACCAAGATTTATCGAAACAGGAGCCTGCGGTTGACTAGTAATTTCCGATTTCCACATACGAACCACCTTTGCCGCGTGACACATATAGAAAACCTATTTCCTTTTAATCCCGTCGATTTCATTGTGCACATCTATAATACATCCAACATCCTTTGCGTTTGTTCTTGCCGCGTGGAACCGAAGATTCAATCGACTTTGGATGAAAATAAATTGAGAAAATATCGGAAATCACAAAAATCCCTCGGAGCTTCGTTTATGTTCGTAAAGTAAATTGCTCCTCCGCGAGTTATCCTGGAAAAAAAAGGCAATTCGCATCCTTTGGCGAGTATGAATAACCAGCGTTTTCACTCGACATCCACTTCACCCTCGCCCACACAAGTTCCATCATCGTCTCGTCCCGCTCCAGCCGATCGGCACTCGGTCCGTGTTCCAGTCGTCTTTTCGCGCTGACTCGCCGTACCCTTCAGCAATTTAGCGAGTTTCCTCCGAAAGATTCCCGACTCGTCGGGAGCGAGGCTCTCCCATCGGATAACTTCACGAATCGAGTTTGAGAGCTCTTTCCTCGTTGACGCTGATTCTCTCGCAGTTCATATTTTCGTTGGTTTTTTTTTTTCTTCTCCTTTTTTTGTGCCAAAAGCCATGGCGTCTTCCGCATCAAGTGCCCCGAAACTATTCGCAGAAAAATGAGAAAACGTCGAGTCGGCTTGCGGAGAATTCTGAACGGCAAACGAACGAAAGAACACACAAGGTCCGACGGAAACAGTGATCGAGCAGCGCGAGGGACGAGTGACCCGGAGATGGGGAAACAGTGAGGAAAAGTAAGCGATGGATTATCCAGAGTTCTTAAGGCTTTGCGAGTATCTCCCGATCGCCCCTGAGGGCCGAGCATGAGCATCAATCTTGTCGCCCCTTGACATGTTTATTCGAGCACCTGTCCAGAGTCGTACACGCTCAACATCAATTCTTCGGTCAAGGGGTCCTCGAACGCTTCCGCCATGCCGCTTCGAGCAAAATCCTTTCTCCGGGTGCTCGCGTGTCTCCGATATTTGATTTCGCTCACCAGCATTTTCCACAGAATACCCTATCGTTGTATGAAACAATAGGGCACGATAGAAAGTAAATGAAAATAAATATCCGCGTCGCTTTTGTAGCCGCGAGCGCCTTTGTACTTGACTGTTTGTCGAACCCGCGAATTCGCGGTTCTCGATAAATCGCGAGCGGATTTGAAAACGTTCGCGAATCAATGCCGATTGTCGACGCTGCCGCGTTACGATTGTTCACCGAACAGGCTGGTGTATTTAGCCGCGGCACCCATTAATGACGCGAAACGAATATCAAATGAAAGTATTTAACGATAAAACGTTCGCTCTCCTGCTTTGCGGATGGATCGCACAAACGATGCCATGTTAATTATGCTGACCGGGGAGACGGAGCAATCCCGTTGGGCAAAAAACGTGATAGCCGATAGCAATAAACGGCCAGCATTAATAAAAATGGACATAGCCGAAAAGCCTTTTCAAAGCCCCCTCCCCACCACTTCATTATCTCTTCCTCGTTCATGCGAATGGCAAAATCGTTGATAATACTTATCGTGCTATTGGGGTTCTCCCGGAATTTCGCGTCCACCACGAACGAAAGCGAATCGCAGTTAAACTGAATAGCTCAGCGAATCGCCATTGGCGGGTAAACTGGTGGACTTAAAAATTGGAAATTTTTATCGGAGAGGAGTAAACAAATACCGTGAATCGGGTAAAAGTGGTGAATATTGCGATTTCAAAAAAATGGAAAAGCCATGTAAACACGGGTGGTCCATATTCGCCACTTTTACCTCCAATATTGCACCAAGGGGGACCGTATGGGAGTCGAGTTGATTAAACGAGCCTCCCGAGTCCGATGCCGAAACGGATTTCGGCGCAAATGTTACCCAACGGAAATAGAATGCCTGCAAAAAATTATATATACGAAGTACATAAAAAATTTTATCGAAATTTCCGGCGTCCACCCAATCACGCGTGCAGTGAGATAAATGATAAAAATTGTGTATTGTCGGAATGAAAAACATGTCGAGATAATCGTTTCAACGTGCGGAATCATCCGATCCGATTACGAATCGATCCGAAGATAATAAATTTTGAAAAAATATATATAAAGATGGGCAAGAGTACTAGCGATGCAAGGCGAGCGCTGTATATTTGATCTTTAATGGACCATCAAGAGGAAGAACGGGGGTCCGAGTTTCCGGGTATCTCGGCCGGAGTGCGAATAAATCCGGGCGGGGAGAAATTTATCGGAACGATAGGGAATTCGTGAAGCTCCTTGTATGCCGAGGCTCTCCGCTATCGAATATCCTTGGATGTTCTGACGCCCGGGCGTCATTATACACGTGAAAAACGATTTTCCCCTCTGACGCAAAGCGCCACACGAAGTGTAGGTCGGATAGAAAGCACACACACACACACAGACGCGCAAACGCGCGCACGTCTAGCAAACTATTTAGATGGATAGAGGCGAGTATGGAGGAGGCTCCAGACACGAAGGGGCTTCCGATGTTGGAGGGAGCTTGAAGTCTCGATTACGTCTCGCAGCGAATTTACGGCACTCGAAGAGTAAGACGAGGCCGGACGTGTATTTATCGTTCGTCTCGGGATCACCTGGTGTCTGGGTGAGGTAGCGGCAACACGGACAACGAGGGAGAAAGCGAAACGTGAGAAAGTACAAGCAAAAGTGTATATATATATATATATATAGTATATAAATCCGAAGCGTTGGGTTTAGCGAGCAGAGAAAGGTGAGGTGTGGAGGGGTTGAGTTTCGGAGTATATAAATAAATAACCCTTCGAGTCGGGACGAAGGAGGACGAACTGCGCCGATGGCGCGTACATCGTGAGCTACGATGGCGCAGAACAGAGAAACGCTGGCAGGAGCCAGTGGCAGGGGTGTGAAGTCGCTTTTCACCCTTTGCGTGTTTTACCTAACGCTATACATATATTCAACTTTTTATACCATGTATATCTATATGTTCAGACGGACAGGCAATCCTTGCCTTTCAACGATGTCCCGAAGAACAATTCTATGTGGACCAGCGAACCACGCGCTCTTGCCGACTGACCCCGGTCCTTCCAGTTCTTCCGTGGTTGCGAATAAAAATGGTCATTCGGATACGCAGCTCTCCCGAGCTTTCTCTCTCATTCATTCGGATACGCATGTTCTCCCTAGCTTTCTCTCTCATTCATTTAGATTCGCAGCTCTCCCTAGCTCTCTCTCTCCCGACCACAAAATACGCGTCAGAATCGATCGTCCGATGAAATTCGTCATCGGTTCGCTGTCGGGTGCTCGGCGGAAGACAATTCTACCAGCATATCTGCGGAAGGTTGTTGTTCCATGTTTTTTTACACTGAGAAAAAAAATTGGTTGGATTAACCAAAAGTGGCGGTGACATACGTTCAAAGCTGTTATTTGTTTGGTATCAAATAAAGCATTGTTTTGTTGAACGATTATTTGTTTCAATTTATTCAAAAATTTTCGATTGAAAGACACATTTTTGTTGAACCAACCAAATACACCCTTGAACGTATGTCACCGCGCATTTGCTTAATCCAACCATTTATTTTTCTCAGTGTAGGGGATAAAAAAAAACAAGTCGTTTTTCACCCTTTCTCCACCTATATACCTGCATTTCTGTACGTTTAGACGGACAGGCAATCCTTGCCATATCTTCCTTGCCTTTCAACGATGTCCCGAAGAACAATTCTATGTGGACCAGCGAACCAGCGCTCTTGCCGGCTGACCCCGGTCCTTCCAGTCCTTCCGTGGTTGCGAATAAAAATGGTCATTCGGATACGCAGCTCTCCCTAGCTTTCTCCCTCCCGACCACAAAATACGCGTCAGTATCGATCGTCCGATATAATACGTCATCGGTTCGCTGTCGGGTGCTCGGCGGAAGACGATTCTACCGGTATATCTGCGGAAGGTTTTTCTTCCAGGTTCTCTTCAGGGGGTAAAAAAAAGAAGTCGCTTTTCATCCTTTGCATATTTTACAAAACGCTGTATATCCAACTATATTCCTGTATATCTATACATGTAGACGGACAGGCAGTCCTTGCCATATCTTCCCCGCCTTTCACCGATGTCCCGAAGAACAATTCTATATGGACCAGCGAACCAGCGCTCTTGCCGGCTGACCCCGGTCCTTTCAGTCCTTCCGCGGTTGCGAATAAAAATGGTCAATCATAGACACACAGACGTTCGCGCGTATGTCCCGACGTGGACGACCGGAAATGATTATTTCCTTTTCCTGATTCCTGCCCCTATCTTTCTCTCTCCCGACGACAAAATACGCGTCAGTGTCGATCGTCCGATGAAGTACGTCATCGGTTCGCTGTTGGTTGCAGTCACAATTCTACCGGCACATCTGCGGAAGGTCTTTCTTCCATATTCTTTTGGGGGGGGGGGGGGTAAAAATAGAAGGAATCTTCGTGCTCGTATACCTCGTTCCTACGCCGCGGCGTGACGAAGTGGAGTACAGCGAAGATAGCGCTGGCGAGGATAAGAAGGAGACGAGAAAATATGCGACGGCATGGAAAATGGGTACCGCGATGTAGAGAGGAAGGGACCACAGAGAAAGAACGAAGAACCGCGGACACGACTGAGTTACGAGGGCGTCGGCCTGGGTATCCTTTTACGACGCTATAAAATTTCCCATTCCTTGTAGTTCACCCGTCCTCCTTCTGCCGCGATACCATATTCACAAGCATCGCAATTCCTATTCTCAATGGCCTCCGGTAAATACCCAATAACTGATCGGAAACTACGGTGGGGGCGGAGGACACTTGAAGAATTCCTCGCCGATCGAACCAAAGCGCACATCCCATCGTAGCGATTGTTTACCACGGGCCATAAACCCGATGGTTCACCGGTATGAATTAATGAATCGATAAATTCGTGATTTGCGAGCGAAGCCTTCGGGCGAATACTCTTTATGTTTCGTCGTGTATCGAAGCACCTTCGAGTACGTGCGCGGGGCGCAGACTTCGACTTCAACCCGAGAAAAATATGTATTTCAAACGGGGGAAAAAAAACCGCCCGTCTTTTCTTTTTTGTTGATGGTCAAGTTCCGGGCGAATGGGATAGGGGAGACCGGGGCAAAATGGCACAGCGGGGCAAAACGGGACTGTGAGGGCGAAACTCAATTTTCCAATCATTTTTGTATGCCCCACTTTGTCCCAACGATGCATCCGGATTTTTAAACCCGTTTTGCCCCACGTACCACCATCGCCACCATCTCAGGGTTATTGGAGAATTGCGTTTTGTCCCATTATCCCGTTTTGCCCCGGTGTGCCATTTTACCCCGCTCTCCCCTACGCAGCTTTCGACGCTCCCGAGCACGTGCGCCTTGCGGGATTTAGTTTCTCATTCGGCGATTCCCGCTCATATTTTTCTCAATTTTTCCTCCTTCAACGGGCCCGAGAGCGTGCCCGAGGACTCACACATCCACGGCGAGAGGGAAAGAGGGACACATACGAACGAGAACTTACGAGGTGTTTACGAAAAACGGAAATAACCTGGTTGTCTACGGGATCGGTTAAAGCCGGGCAATTTCGTAGGAGACCGAACGAAAATCGCGAGCGCTCTTTCCGTCTCACCAATATTTTGTTCCCGGGAATATCCGTGGATCTCTTAAAGAAGCGCGAGATACCCGTTAGATGGTGGAATGAGGGTGGATGGAGAGAGACGGTCGTGTGGAAACGTCGTTTTCACAGCGGGAAAGATATTTGTCTCGTGAGAATCACGATAAGCTAAACTTTTCACGGCTTCGCTCGGCTGCGCCCAATCGTTGCATTTTTCCACTGGCGTCGTTCCGCACCTCGCGGATCGCGGAGGGTTCTTCGGTCGAGGAATATGGATCTCGGTGCAACATTGAGAACAGCGGAAGCGTTGGAGATAATGAGTTCCCAAGGAGCGGAAGAGAGACGCGATTGGTAGAGCCACGTTTTGTATTTACGGCATCGCAACGAGAAACGATAATGCGCCTGCTTCCCCGCTTCCGTCGAACAATTATTCGGCTCCTCGGGGTTTTCGCGGGGCGCTCCGACCGCGAATGATCGAGGGGCGCCGGGTGTAGGGGAGGGCGGGGCAAAATGGCATAGCGGGGCAAAACGGGATAATGAGGCAAAACGCAATTTTCCAATAATTTTTTTATGGTGGCGGTGAAGGTGAGTGGAGCAAAACGGCGTTGAAAATCCAGATGTATCGTTAGGACAAAATGGGGCATCCAAAAATTATGGGAAAATTGAGTTTTACCCCCGCTGTCCCGTTTTGCCCCACTGTCCCATTTTGCCCCGCTCTCCCCTATGCAGGTGCTTCGGTCCGTGCAACGGAAAATGATAGGGCGAAGGGTAAAAGGGGCGAAGAAATATTTATCCGGGCGCCTGGAACACAAAGAGCATATTCGAAGAGCGGGAGAGCTCTGCTGTGAAGAACCTGTGAGGGGAGCACCGACTCCTGCATTTGAAACCTTGCATCAATCTGCGAAGGGAGGCACGGTATTGCGAGTAAGCTTACTGCAACATCGGTATTATCTGCATACAATGAAGAACACGTATAACGGTAGGGGAGACCGGGGACAAAAGTAACAAAAATCCTTCTTAATTTTTTTAACAACAAACCCGAGAGTCTGTCGCTTCGGCATCCAATGGTGTACCATTGAACTACTCTTAGGTATTGATGTAAAAAATTTCAAGCAGAAATATGCACAAAATCGCGAACACACCCAGAAAATTAATTTATGTGCCAGCCACCGTTTATTGGGTTTAAGTAAAATATTGATTTGATCTAAATAAACATTTATTTTAATTAAGTAAATATTTATTTAAATAAAATAAATATTTTACTTAAACCAAATAAAGGTCGACGATCAAATAAATTATTTTTCTGGGTGCACCACCCCATTAAACACGGACGAAATTGGGTAAGAATTTGGGCCGTGGTGGGGTCAATTGTAACGGGTAGTGGGGTCGTTTGTAACATCCTCCTGCATCGACGAAATCCTTCGCATATTTATGAAGATGTCTGTAAGTGTGTCCGAGTGTTCAGTTGGTAGTGTCTTCACTGTCTTCGATGTAGAGTTGACTTGGTGTACACCCTATTCGTGGTCATATTTTTGTGTGCTTACATTCACGGTCTAAAGCCTTCGTGTCGAGTTGGCTTCGTGTCGACTTTTTCTGTGTCCGTCTGATATATTCCCCTTCACCCCGGCAGGCTACGCCCGACAACAACCTCACCACAGTCAATCGCGACAATGGCCGTGCAGCTGAAATTTTGCATAACTTCAATTCCATTTGCGATTTGGGTAGCACGAAAGAGCGGACTACACGCGAGGAATGCGGCGCGGAAGAGGCGAACCTGTGTCGGTGGAACGACAATGGATTGCGACGCGTAATTCCCCGGAGCACGAGGACTTTGCGCATATCAGACTTAGGAATTAGAGCGGGATACCAACGGGGCGAGCATTGCGTCCGGACTCGTTTCCGGGAAGCGAGTCACCATTTACCCAGAGTCACTCCGGCTTCGGCAACACCGGGAAAGGCCAACGGCGACGGTTACGTAGCCGACGGCTCAACGTTACGCAAGCGATGAAAGTTCGTTATACAAATCCCTGGGGGGTCTGTTGGCGTTAATGAGGTTCCTCGCAGTTGGACAAACTTCCTTGATATTACAAAATTGCCAACCGAGCAACTCCGCTGCGGGACCATCAAGCCAAGTTACCGATAAAATTATAATGTAATTATGTAACACTTCGTCGAATTCGCGTTGTTCCTGGGACGATCGTTTGCGATCCGACCGGGAGGATCGGCCCCGTCGAGATCCGTCATGGAACGATACAAGGCTTGTCCCTTGATTGAATCCTCCTCGAGGACTCCTCAATCTGTGATCGTGCCGACGATTGGTTGGTTTCCGTCACGATGAGAATTTGTCAATCAGCGAGTTTAACGGGCAATGGTTGTTGCCCCCTTCGCTAGCTGTTTCCTAGCCGTGCCGATAAACTCGACGATGTTTCTGGATGAATATGCTTCCCGGATGGGTTTCGGTCATGAAGTCCGCGCGAGAGTTCCGACTATTCAAGACACAGCTGCCGCGGGTTTCCTTGGGCGTTCGCCGTCGCGGAAGTCTTCCCTCAACTTCGAGTTAATTCCGTCATGACTTCGCCGACGCGCTGTTTCGACGGTTAACTCGAGGAGGAATCGGATGGAGACGGGGAAAGGCGCCATTGGGACGAGGGACCAACAAAGGGACGGAGGGATGCACAGGGCAAGCGATCCCCGGTACTTCCGTCGCGCTTTCAAAGCCATATTTGCCCGCAGTGAGATTCCGTAGGAAGTCTAGTTTGGATATACAGCCGATGGAATGCCTTCGTGAATCCCATCATCGGCAAGCAGCTCAGGGATCCGGACAACAATCCGGAAGTCGGGCTATTCGATTTCGTACTGTACGTCCGAAACAGAGGCAAACGAAACTAACGTGCCGAGTTCGTGATATCGAATACAGAGATTACTTGGCTTCCCGATCGTACCTTTGAGGGCGCGGAACTTGACGGCGACGCCTGTGGGCGAACTGCTCGATAGTCTCACCCATCCAGCACGGCGCACCCGCATCTCCGTGCTTCCGTTCGACTAAACTTCTCTTTTTAGCCCTCGACTCGTCATCTCCTTTCCGGTTCAACAGCTTACGGCAGACGCGGAAAAATCAAGAAAGGGATGAGGCTTGGGTACAAGCAAATTTACTGCTTGTGTGTTCAGAATTCCTCCCCTTCCGGGTTGTACGAAAACCCAGCAGCTCATTTCTAATTCACGAATAATGTCTCGGAAAACGAGACTGAAGAGGGGTTGCTGTTGGAAGCAATAAATTCGAGAAACAGGAAAGTATACAGTGAGGAGGCAATGTTTTTAAGGTGGCGTCATACCAAATATACGCCACTTCTGGTTTGAAAATTTCATTCTCCAACCGGAAGTTGCGTCACACTGGAAATACGTGAACTCTGCTTTGAAAATCTTATTTTTCGACCAGAAGTGACGTGCTTCTCGTATGACGTCACTTTCGATCGAAAACTGAGATTTTCAAACGGGAAGTGACGTTTTCCAGTATGAAGTAACTTCCGGTGGAAAACTTAGATTTTCAAACAGCAAGTGGCGTTTTACAGTGTGAAGTAACTTCCGGTGGAAAACTGAGATTTTCAAACAGGAAGTGCCGTTTTCCCGTATGAAGTCGCTTGCGGTCAAAAACTGAGATTTTGAACGAAATGTTTCAAACTTTTCTGTGTGACGTTAAAACCAAGTGCCTTTTTTTTGACGCGGTATACTTTACCGTGAGCTGATATGCTCAAAGCGTCGCGACCATGTGGCCGCCGGCGTTTGAAACTGAACAAAATATATACACACATCGCATTTTACGGCTTATCGATAGTGTTCAAATGTTCCTGATGCATGAAAGTAATCCTCGCGTTTACCATCGGCAATTTCCACGTCGGATTCGTATATCACATCAACCGCGAGATATTTCGTTCGTCATCCGAATGATTGCCTGGAGAAAATACCGGAAACTATACAGATATTTTTTTACTTTTTACTTTTACGCCCAGCTCTTCAATTTCCAGCTCTTTGACTCATCGAAGCTTGTGCGCTGTGTATAACGTAGAGTGAGCTCTGCGAGTGAAATTCTAAAGTGTAAAGCGATGATAGAATTGAATGCCAGCACATGACGAAAGAAGCGATTGCGGTTGGACAGAGTGGAAGAAAAAAAAAAAAAAAAAAAAAAAAACGATGAAAGAAAATTCGCAAGCTTTTCCCCAGCGTACCCGCAAGTGTCGTGACGTTTTCTCGTCACTGAGCCGCTCTCTTATCCCCGCGGGTTCTACGGTATAGGGACTCCGAAAGTACCGCCAGCATGGCGTTACGGACTATCCGGGGATGACGCCGCGTTCGTCTTTTTCCATCCCCTTCGGCCTTCGTCCTATTCTTCCGTCTCGGGAGCGACCCGGAGCAGCTCCGACCTCGACCCGGGTCGTCGCGTATCTCCACGTCAGGACAAAAACTTGACTACGATCGGCCCGATTAATAATTAATGCTCGTTTGTATCGATCCACGACTTCAACCCGCCTCTTCCCCCTCTCGCCGTAGCACGCTCCGTTCGCGCTAAGCGCTTCGCTGAGCAATTTTCCGATGTACTTATATTCAATTGACGCACACAGAGAGGAACTGCACGTGCACGGAAAGTGCGTGTAGTTTTGCCCGACAGAATTTCTCCGAGCGTGATATAAAGCGAACGAAAGTGTACGCTTGACTTCATACCTCGATTCTCTCAGCTAACGTTCCTTCATTTTTCACCACTCGGGTTTTATCGCACGGTTAACACGGTTATACAGTTTCGTTTTTCCTCTCGCGGCACATTGTTCGCCAGCGACTGAAAGTAGTTATCTCACGATGGCGTACCCACACTGTCAGCGAGACAATAAATTGGTCATCGACTATATATATATATATATATATATATATAAGGGTGCAGGTACACGAAGCTCGTTCGCGTATTAATCTTCGGCTATAAACAGACCATGCGAGAGGACACTTTTGCCCGAGCAGGTACTTTTATTTCACGCTTCATTTATCGTCGTTGCATAGAAGTGGTCGCTCGCGAAAGACCTCGATGAAGTTGACGGTGCGAGAGAGCGACAATGCGGCCCGATGTCGAAATGAGAAAGGTTCACGAGGTGCGGAGGCAGCGAGGCGAGAAAGAGGAAGAATCATCGGGAAAGTAGAGACGACCAGACTCTGAGACCAACCGGCGTCGAAAGAAATTTCCTGCGGAAGAACTCTCGCGCTGCAGACTGGCGGTTTCCTTGTCTACGAGAAAATGCCTCTGGGTATGTGCGGTGAGGTGCGAGCGAGGGGTTGGCGAGTCATCTTGTGTCGCCAGTGTGAGCGATCAAAGGGGATGAAACCGGCGACGTCCTTCGTGCGCGGGGCCGCGCGATATATTCGCGCCGGTTGGCTCCTTTTTTATTGCCTGCATTATCCACGAGAGAACATGTTGCAGCGACGAGATACGCGGGAGCTCGTCGGACGTTGGCAAATTTAAGAACGCTCCCGAGCTCCGCAGCGGCCGCACGGCCGAGAGCACCGGAGGCTCTGAAATATCTAACGCCCTCGCCCGGCGGCCGAGGGGAGGGCGCGGGAGACCCGCACGTTTCACCCGCGCGTGTAAATTCATTTTCTACCGCGAGGTGAAAAGAAGCGTTGCCGGAGAATGTATATTGCAACGCGAGATGCCCCGTGCGCAAATAGCAGAGGGTCCGGAGAGACGAAACGATCCTCGAACATTCAGCGACATCCGTGCGGGCGGCTCGCTTAGGTGCTCGCAAAGTGGAAGGAATATCTACGAGGAGGACGTTTCTCTTCCGGGGCTACCGAGCCGCGCATGCATTCCCGAGCTCTCACATTTCATGAATTGTTGAAGCAAAGTGGCCGTTTCCCTCGGGGAAAAAATATCGGACGGTGCTGCGGGATGCGGAAAGGACCCGCCGGAACATGCGGACGAAACCGTCGCGGAGAGGATCTTTCCCGTGGCCACGTTTCCGGCTGCACTTGGGTCCACAATGCGCCACGGCGGCGCATTAACCGTCTCGTATTCAGTTCTCGTTTGCTCACTTTTCAACGTAATAACTCGTTATCAGCCGGAATCTTAATGAGACAGCACGGAAAAGGTACCCAAGGGTTTTCCGGCTGCGACCTCACTTCCGGCCCGCCAAGTGGTGGGGTTTCTTCCTCTCCGGTGGATAAAACATGCCGGCAACGTTGTCTCGTCGCTACCCTTGGGCGTTCCTGTTTTTCCTTCCACCCTCCGCTAATGTTTAGCCGAGAGCAGCGAGAAACCGTCATGATTAATCTCCTTGTCGCTACTTCCTTGCGCCGCCTCGACAATCCGATTGACTCTCGTTTGCGAGTTCTACGAGGTTTTACTTACTTTACCCAATTACGCGACCTGCCACTGTAAACGCTTCGTTCAGTACCGTTCATTGGTATTATAATTATTTTCAACATTGTTTTTCGTACAAGTTTCCTCTTCGCAACCACTACGCAACTCAACGATCTTCCCCGTGAGGGAGGCAAAACTGATGTCACTGGTTCGTCGATAAAAAAAACTCCCAGCTACTAATTCGCTCTTGTTGCTACTTGCTTGCGCCGCCTCGACAATCCGATTGACTCTCGTTTGCGAGTTCTGCAATGCTTTACTCACTTAACCCAATTACGCGACTTGTCACTGTAAACGCTTCGTTGAATATTATTAATTGGTATTTTAATATTTTCGACATTGTTCTTCGTACAAATTTTCTGTTCGTAACAACTACATAACCCAACGATATTCCTTGTGTGAGAGGAAAAAACTAATGTCCCTGGATCGTCGATAATAAATGCCCAGCTTCGCCCTTGTCGCTACTTGCTTGCGCCGCCTCGACAATCCGATCGACCCTCGTTCACGAGTTCTGAGTTTTCCGCTTTTTACTTAACCCATGCTTTACTTACTTAACCCAATTACGCGACTTGTCACTGTAAACGCTTCGTTGAATATTATTAATTGGTATTTTAATATTTTCGACATTGTTCTTCGTACAAATTTTCTGTTCGTAACAACTACATAACCCAACGATATTCCTTGTGAGAGAGGCGAAAACTATTGTCACTGGATCGTCGATAAAAAAAATTCCCAGCGTCGGCTGGTATTCAAGATCCTGAAGACATTAATTATTTTTCCCCCATTCTCTACAGGTTCTGACTCAACGTCAGCGGTGCTAATTTACGTTTTTGTCACCCGCAGACCTCAGCTCCGTCCGGGCGAATACCCCCCAAAAATGTGTCCGTCGACCTTGTCAATGCGAACTCATTATTTATATCCCTCGTGACGTCTCGTCCACCCACCGTCGATT
Organism: Exephanes ischioxanthus; assembly: GCA_958510785.1. Lineage (NCBI taxonomy): Eukaryota > Metazoa > Arthropoda > Insecta > Hymenoptera > Ichneumonidae > Exephanes > Exephanes ischioxanthus. The sequence continues at coordinate 5,380,171 of OY294016.1, forward strand.
CGCGTATATCACATACATCCTTGTCTCCCTCGAGCGTTCCCTCGTACGCAAGATGGCGTCGTCCTGATCCCGTAGGAAACTGAGGGAACGAGAACAAGTTCATCGGAAGGGCTCCCAGGAGCTCGACCTTCTTTCCATCGGGAATAACGCGCCTCTCGTTTTATCCTTCTACCGTCTCCCGGTTTTCTCCGTAGAAAAATTCGTCGGTCCGTTACGCGTTCTCCTTGTCGACTTTCCGACGCGTATATACGAGCAAGTTTGTTACCCCGTCACTGACAAAGCTACGCGCCCATTAATCACGGAAACGTTATTGCTGCTTCGAGTTTACTCGCGGAGCGGCCACTCGTTTGGCTCTGATGAACTCGCCCCGGGAAATTCTTATGCGGGGTGGCTTTGGGACGTTTTGCTCCGCTATCGATTCGCACTTCGGAGCGATTCTAATTTTTTTTTTTTGCGTCTTTGCCTTCCCTTCGTTCGCGAGTATCGACGCGATCGGGGCTTGGAATAAAAACGAATGGCCAAAGAAAGGGGAACGGACAGAAAGGCATTGAGGAGAATTCCAATGAAAAGAGCGCCGAGGTCTCGTGCCGCTGAGCGGATCTCGCGAAACTGGCATAGTGTCTCGCACAGAGGGCGTGAACCGGGGTTCAATTACGTCGTTAAAGTGAATCCGTACGGGGAGTTATCTCCTCCCTTCCTTTCTCATCCTGGCCCCACCTATTCCCATCTGTCGCGTTCTCCCGCCACCTGACCTGTTCTCCGGTGTGACGACGAGACGCCTCTCGAACTAATTTATCCGGTAATCGCCGACTAAACGCTCGAGGCAGCTCCGCCCGTGGTGTGCACGATAGCGCAATGGTGCCTCTCATCCAGGCTTCAAGACGATCAAAATCCCGACCAAATCCTAATCGGATCATCCTGGCATTGTGCTCTCCGCAAGAACTCGGTCCGCGTTCGCGTTCATCCCCGATTTCGGGCTATCCGCTCCTGTGTTCGCTTTGTCCCATCGCCTCTCCGCAAGATGACGAGGCCACCGGACGATCGAGTCGCTCGTGACAAAAAGTTTGACGATATCATACAAAAAAAAAAAAAAACACAACGACCCCAAGCTAATTGTGATAAACATGGAATGTCCCAATTCACAGAAGTTTCCTCGGCTGCACGAAGAAAGAGAATTCCCGTCTTGCAGTTGTCGTATTGCAGAGTGGTTGGTCATGGAAATAATCATGGTTTCCTGAACTCCTCTCTCTCTCTCTCTCTCCACCGCTCTTTCTGCTTTCTAATTTCTCACGAAAACTTCAAGTTGTAAGACGCAAGGAGCCGTGTACGTTTTCTTCCTGATGTCTTTTCTCCCCGGCGTGTAGCGTCGGGAGAGTTGGTCGTTGGCCAAGAAAAAGAGTCATCGCGAGCACCCGGGCATGGAAAAAGGGGGCTCCGCCATAAAAGAACGAAGCTGCAGCTTCGTAGATTCGGTATATGTATAAAACAACGTTCGGCGTTGCCGGGAGCAGCGAGAGAGTTCGGCGGTGCGGAAACTGGGAAGAAGACGACGAGATCTTACGAGGCAGTGTGGCCCGGAGTTCTCGGTTGTAACGGCGGCATTAGTACGCGGATTCAAGGTTCCAGGGGCCACGGGCCAGTACTAATAGCAGTGAAATCAGTAGCGTTCAGGATACCCGGTGGCACGGGCTGGTTCGGTGTAATGGCTGGCCGACAGGGAAATTATATTAGGGATGCCAATGTCGAAAGGATCTTGGCTTCCTCCGGAAGCTGCCTGTACTCTCCGCTCCTCCTGGCACGGTTCGTGTGCGCTTCCGCACTCTAATCAGTTTCTCCCTCACCGGCGTCTCCCGATCTATCTGGCTTTCGCGAACCCTCGGTATCGGACAGCGGTTTGATTCTATTAACAGACACCGCTAAGATCCTCAATGCCGTCGGTCCCCGACTCTTCCCCCCCCCCCCCCCCCCCCCTCCCTCACTCGCTCCCGCCTTGCCAAAGTGACAAGCGACCGGCCACCAACCTCGCGAACACGCGCGGTCGGTAGATCGATACTTTGGCGGAGTTCTAGCAGACCGCAGGACCAGCAGCGGCGGCAATGGGATTTCACCGATATGCGGGTAAGGACCAAGAACCCTCGTACACGCTTTGGTTTCCCTCCCACTCCGTCTTCGCTGTGGTTCCCTGCAGGTCGAACTCCCCGAGAGGAAGGGATAGAGGACGAGTTCGATCTTCAGCGCGAAACTTCTCATACTTCTCATCCTCGTCCTAACTACGTTGATTCAATTACAAACTCTTCGGGACTGCAGTTGAACGAAATTGTGCAAAGTTTACGAGCCGGCTTAGGGGAGGCGGCGATCCGACGTCTATTCATTAAGGGTTCTACGATATTTTACATCTTACGGTTGTGTCGCGCGGATTATTGGAGCTGAGTTTGCTGGGGGGGGGGTTTGTTGTGTTGCAACTTACAAATTACGGATAGATTGACCATGACGTTTCTCGTTGGAGAGATTCTGAAGTCCACCCTGCATCTGTACACGCCCTCGTCGCTCTCCCGTACATCCTGGATGAGCAACTTCGACGGCGGACCGGACTTTGATGTGGCTCCTACGCCCCAGTAGTGCGGCGAGTTAGCCCGTCCCACTCTGTTATTTCGTGCGTCGTAACTGAAAGCAGACAATTCGATCGGTATTGTTAGGTATCATATTTCCGTACGTATTGTTTGTACGATGCCGTTTGTCGATGGTCGAACGGTCTGAATAGAACTGCCGCGGGAAACCGGACCAGGCATTAAGGGTAGACCTTGCGAATAGTGTTCGTAATTTCGCATAAAATAGTTTCGTAACTTCGCATAAGATTCAGAGAAATGAGAGGGAATCGCAGACACTTCTCGATGGTATAAAAATCTGAAAAATAGGTGGATACACTGTTCTCCCGCGTAGAAAAAAGTCGTATAGGAAAGTGTATTAAATTGAGTATGGGTGGATTATGGGGAATAGTACGGGAAAGAATATTGGATGGAGAATAATCTGAATATGGGTTTTGTTCAGTTCTCAGATGCATCCCATACACTTTTCCAGATTCTTTGCCAGCCACCGCGTACGACCCTGAAAATGTTCGTGCAATCAATCCCGTACACTTTTCCAGAGTCTTGCCCAGTCATCGCATACAGCCTCGAAAATATTCGGTCTAACCGGCAGCGTTGGTTGCGCGGTTAGCGCACGGCTCTGGTGGTCACCCGAGTCAAGCTGATTCGTTCGCGGTCAGTACTTGGATGGGTGACCGCTCAGCCGTGCGCTAGCTGGCGCATCGACCGTTGAGCGGGAGGCGCTTTCTTCTGAGACTTTGGTGTTTGTGCACTTTACTCAAGTTGCAAAGATACCGGTGGATCAGTAGAATATGGCCGTCCGTACCGGCACGGGTTTTTTCGTAGTTCCCCCGTGTCCCTGGCAAATGCGGTACAGTGTAGCTAAGTCGGCTACCGACGCAATGGAAGTTAGGTAGCTTAGCTGAGTGCGGGTAGGGAGTGCTAGGGAGGAATCGAGATTGGGTTCTGTAAAAAGCCGACAGGGTATACGGTGGAATTGGAACAACAAATATTAAATATATATATATATATATATATATATATATATATATATATATATATATATTCGAAATATCTATCTCATACTCTTTTCCAGACTGTTTCCCACCAACCGCGTACAATAGGAATTTTTTCAAGGTTGTACCCGATAGCTGGCAAAGAGTCTGGAAAAGTGTATGGGATGAATATGGGAACTGAACAAAACCCATATTCAGATTATAATCCACCCAATATTCGTTCCCATACTATTCCCCATATTCCACCCGTACTCAATTTAATACACTTTTCCATACGACTTCTTTCTACTCGGGTCTTCATCAATGCCTGGATCGTTTCTCTGCAGCAGCTCTATCCAGATCGTGAATACATTAATGAAGGCCATTGCACATATCTTGTGAATTCGATACGAAAAGTTTTGTTGCGACGAGATGTTGTCGATTCGCATGAATCGTCACTTTAATGTCGACCAACGGTAGGAATCACGTCAGTCGCGTCGATACGCCTTCCGCTACTCGGAGATTCAGTTATCAGCGTCGCGAAAGTCGAATCAATCATCGCTCTTCCGCACCGTCCGGAACGATGTAAACTATTTATCTTTTAAAAATTACACACAAATCGAAGTTATTGCTTCTTGCGCCGTTGAAACTCGAAGTTACCTCGTTTCCTCGCGAACTCAACATTCTCGACGTTGGAAATATTATTTTCAACGGGCCTTCGCCGGATCTCCACTTTATTTTTCCCGACTTTTCCGACAGGAATTGTTGCAACCGTTCTCTTATCGAACGGTGAAAAATCCAATCGAAACCTCGTCGACTGTATGTTTCTTAACGGTGAAAAGTTTCGAGCGTGTTATCCGTACTATCTTCGAGGCTGCGCACGCGACCGGCGAATGTTATTCGCGTCGAGTGAACTTCGGGGTCCCGATGAACAACTCACAGTCGGAGCACCCCGCAGACGAAAAACTTTTTTCCACCGATGACAAAATTGCTTGCCGATGAAAGATTAATGAATTCCGAACTGCAATCGGGGTGAAAGAATTCACGAGAAACTAGTAGGCGTGATAGGGGCAAAATGGGGCAGAAAATCGGGATGTATCGATGGGGCAAAATGGGCCATCCCAAAATTATCAGAAAACTTCAGTTGTTCGTTTGCGGTTCCGAACGATCGTGTGTTCTTGAGATGTTACTCCATCGCCAGTGACAATCGATCGACTACTGTGAAGAGAAGGTTGTATCGCCTCCGATGATCGGATTAAGGCGCATGCGCTCGATCATGGTGATATATATTTCAGCTCCGTATCCGGCGTGATCGCTCGGTACAAATAAACAAAGCCAATATTTCTGAGGAATTGGAAACTGCTCCATTTTGCCCCCCGGCGATATTAATTTCGGAACGTCAAAATTGACCGTACAACTTCGATTGTTTAGCGAATCATAGTAATTCAATGTCATCGGTATAATTGCAACGTCGTTTTTCGCTTAGCTGCACCGTCTTGCCCCGCTCACCCCTACGCTTGTCGGTGTTTGTACACAGACAAAAAAATAATTAAATCTTGTTAAATAAGTGACAAACTCGTGTCACTTATTCGAATATACGAAACTGTCCTTTTATTTCCCGTGTCATTGACAATTTTAGTTTGTACTTTTGTTTGTAAAACTAGAAAATTAACAAATAAAAAAATTGCGGACGTTTGTGGACAATAAGTTGCTGTAAAAAGTACAAACTTTTTTTACTGTGTCGGTGGTGAGGCTCTTCGCTCGGACATCTCCTCGCGGACAGGAAGGTTCCGATGGAACGGGAAATTGATTCCGAGTGTACGGAAAAGGTCGTATCGTCATGCGTCTCGCAAAGTGAATTTCCGCGCGTTGGGTGTCTGCGCTCTCTCCGGCGAAGTAGATTGTTTTCAGGGTCGAGTTCGTCCCCCTCGTCATAGTAGCTCGTTTTCTCGCTCTTTCACCCGGAGACACTCTGGATCATCCGTGAACTGTGAGGAGGCAGTAAACTTTATCGCCTCGAGCGCCAACGGTTTAAAGCTCTTACGAAGCTCAAGCCCACCTCGCTATCTTGCCAGCTCGCAGCCGAGAAAGAGGGAGAGCGGGAGTCGGTATCATCAGTGGGCGTCTGCGTGCGAGGAAACGTCGTCGATCTTTCACGGAACTCGACGGATGTTGGACTCGACTGGTCGCTGGACCGCTCGGTGCAATGTCCTACCGAACGTATTGCTCCTCCATTGCGATCCTTCGAAATGCTACTCTGTCCGCGAGCTACCCACATGTATACCGTGAAGAGGTTTTTAAAATGTTTTTTTCTTCCTCACAGAGGAAGCTGTGTTTTGGTTAAAAATAGTAGTTTACCGAAGGCGAGCGTTGCAATCACACGAGTTCAGAAAACGTTTGTCGCACGAGTATCGTACACAATTTTATTTCACAAGGTGTGAAAGTTGCGTTTTTCGCCCGCGAAGCGTGCGCAAAAACGCCTTTTTCCCACCGAGTGATATACAAAATCTTTCGCGATTTTAATGTCGGATCACTTAAAATAGTCTAAAACGTGGAGAAATGCGATTTTTAATTTCGAATTTCTTGAATTTTTTTTGAAAATTCTCTGTGGTACCTGCAACTTGGGTCAATTTTGAGCTGTCGTCCTAAAACTGCACAGAAATATAATCTTTTGATCAAAGGCCTTTCGTATCGAATTTGGTGAAAATCTATCCCAGTGGTCAGACTTTATGGATTTTGAGTTTTTTTTTTTTTGAAAATTACTAAAAACGGTCTATTTCGAGTGAACATAGAGGTGTCGATCTTAAATTTGACACGGGAATGGACTAACACTGTACACCGTTTGGTTATACATTTGTCAAAAAATTGATCTAACCGTTTAAATTTTATGAGATATTGAAATTTTTGAATTTGTCGGAAAAGTCGTTTTTTGTGCCCGTCACGAGTTTATGCGTCAAATGTCGCTCTAGGAGCAAAATCATGTGGAGATTCGTCATCAGCGGCGAAAAATACATAAGACATTGCCTCAAAACGATGAATAACGGAAATTTGACTTGACCATTTTGCGGAAAATTTTGACCGTTCCAATATTATGAGATGTAGAAATTTTTTTGCAAAGTAAATTTGCACACGATTTTTCCTCAAATGAAGAAATTATTTTAACAGACAGCCAAGAATGGCAAATGGAACTCGTGAGTATACATTTTTAAGGTACATTAGTCACAGAAATTATAACGTCGAGCCAGACGACACACAATTAACATTTGAATAACTTCTGAAGCACATGTCAACAGAGAATTTGAAACGAATTGAATTATTAATTGGGGAAAGTTCCTTAAAATTTAGCGAACAGAAGGATTCCGGTCTGAAGGACAGTTTTACAGAGGTTTTCTGAATTGGTTGCGGAGCTAACGTTCCCCGGAGTGGTAGCAGAAGCTTGTCGAGCGCCGGAAACTCGAGAGAGGGTAAGAGAAGATGAGCGGAGAAACGGGACAGGATAAACGGAAGAGGAGCGGTAACCACTCTGGAGGGACTCTTAAAAGAAGCGTAACTTTGCGCATAAAATTAAGCCATTGTAATTGCGAGACAGGAAACGAGCGAGATGGAGATAGGGGGGGGTTGGGGAGTTTATAGTGTACTCGCATCTTTGCGGCTGGCAGAAAGCAGCAGTCAAGTCGTCGCTCGCCTCGCTGCCGTCGTATTCCGGTGGAAAATCTTATTTTTACCCCGAGATAACTTTAGCCTCCGAGAGAACGAGTACCACTGTACAAGACAGGGCGAACTACGACTGCTGCGCCAGTAACTGCGAGAAACAAAGTCCCGTCTGACCAAAACTGGAACACTCTACTGAAAGTGTTTTATTATTTTTATTTCGGTGCAACAAAAAAGCAAAAAAAAAAAAAAAAAAAATCGTGTATAAAATCCCTCATGTTCGATCGTTGGAAAGGTTGTCCCGATCGTTCAAAAAAGAAATCGTCGGATGCGAATGTAACAATACAATTTTTTGCATTCGAACCTGGCAATTTTTCCGCACGATCGGATCACTCTTACAAAAGGTTCAATCGTGGAGGATTTTCGTTACGACTCTTTGTAACGGAAATAAAAAATAAAACGTGTTTTTATGCATGGCTACCAACCACGTACGTTCCGATGCGCTGAAAAGGTACGCCCCAATTCACGAGTTACGACTACTGTTCCGGTAACTGCAAGGAACAAAGCCCCGTCTGACCAAAACGAGAATGCTCTACTGGGATCGTTTTATTATTTTTATTTCAGTGGAAAAAAAATTGTATATAAAATCCCTTACGGTCGATCGTTAAAAAAAAATGGCCACGTGCGAATGTAACAATACAATTTTTTACATTCGAACCTGGAAGTTTTTCCGCACGATCAGAACACTCCGACGAAAGATTCAATCGCGGAGGATTTTTATGACGACTCTTTGTAACGAAAATAAAAAATAAAATGCATTTTTTTTTTCGTATGGAATCGATGGACGCCGCCCTTAAGTGAGTGTCGTAGCGCTCGCCTCAATGGCTCGCCAGCCGCGAGCGCCGGACAAGAACAGAAGTCGGCGTTGGTCCTTTCCCCACAGTTAACAGCGGCGTTACGTACATGCCGATTTCAGAACGTACGATCCGATTCGCCACGTCGTTACGACCGTAAAGACGATCGTTTCACCATCGGGACGAGGATTTCCTTACCCGCGGTGAGCGTCGAACGTTTCCCGGTTTTCCCATACCCTCGTCGTTCCACTTTTCTCTCTGTAGTATGGATTCTTAGAGATTACTTCACGTTCAGCAATTGCTTCGCGGTGATATCGCCGGGGCTCGCGTTTATTCACGCCGGTAAATTTTCCGATAAAAGCCAAGAGAGTACGCGAGCAAGCGAAGCTTTCATTTTCCCGATAGGGGGAAGGAGGAGGCGGTGGCAAAGAGCTTCGCCAATCGGTTCTACCTGAAGTTCTGCTGATTCATTTCTCGATATCGACATCTTTCCACAATGTAGCACCCAACTTTCGACATTAAATGAAAATTAAACAATCGTCCGTAATTGAGCGAATTCTTGTATTCCCGGCCACTTACCAGAGGCGATCGACATAAACTCGATACAACCAATTAACGTTGTAAGAGACTGTTCAGCGTGTTAACGTCGAATTACAAATAACACCGAGAAAACAAAAGCAACGAAAATAAAACCTGCACTCGTAGCTTTGACGCTGTTCGCCGAATCTGACTTCCGAGCCTCGGAGCTTGAAGACTCTTAATAATCGCGTAAACGCTGTTCCCCTACGCGGCAGCAGCCCGAACGGGGTTAAGAGTCGAGCTGTGGTTTCTGGAACAGGCTTTGCATCAATTCGCATAAAGCCCCGTCCGCGTGTGTGTGTGTGTGTGCTCGCTCATTGTAAAGTAGGTTGTACGTACTTCAGCGTAGGTACTTCCCGGTGAAACGGGAGAGGGAGCTTGTACCGTGCCGACTGCTTGTTTGACGTTGGAATATCGACGTTAAGGGCTACAAGCGGGAGTAGCAGCAGCAGCAACATCGCTTCTCATTTTACCTCTGGGAAAACCTCCGGGTATCGGGCTTCCACGTGACATACGAACCGGGATGCCGAGAGTTATGAGAGGGTTTTTTTTTTTTTTTTTTCTCCTCTTTTACTCTCCATCGAACGAGGGCGTTCCGTCCCCATCGTGTTGTTCCCACATGCCCGAGCAACCCCCACGCATGTGTGATCGTGCGACTTGTGTTTCCAGCTCAAACGCAAACAACGTTATCCCGACGTTGTACGTAAGTGAGAACACCGTGTATCGAATGAACGGTAGAGTATATCAGCTGCGTGCAGAGTTTACCTTGTTAATTGTGGTTATCCCTTTGTAGCGGGTCTTCGTAGGGACGCGCGCGTTGGCCGAACTTTGCCGATGTACCCGGGCTGTAATTTGAAAATCTGGCAGTGCAGCAGCGTCAAGAAGGAGACGATGTTGGTACCGAAGGGACGTGTGTTTGACGTAACGGGAGACAAACGCCCGTTGCACCAAGATAAACGTGTACATTCGAATACGGTATTGGAGTATATATACGAGAGGGTCGGCAACGATTGATCCGTGGAATCGCAGTATATCAGCAAACGTATCGTCCGGCCCTTAAACGTCAAACGCATAGTCAACAGGAGATAGCGATTGCCGTGATCCGGTGAGGTAGCTGAGTTGGTTTGGCATTCGCCACTAATGCGTAAGCCTCTTCACCCGGATCCGAGGACGCTGGTATAATACGATATCTACTCCCCTGTCCATATACTCCCGTTTACTCGGACCATGACTGGGTAAGCACGGCCTTCCGAAACGGATCGATGGAGGCGGAACTGAACGGACATCACGGCCGGTCGCTAGGACTGCACGATAACCACGTACGAAGTCATCATCCAACTACACTCGGGCTATCAGTTTACCCGAGTCTTCGTGAAGCTGCGGATTCAACAGGTTTTCCACTACCTACCAACCGTCCCAGAGACAGCGACAATCGTCATCGGCCGCTCCGATGTTTCTTTTTTTCCAGCTCAGTGACGATGGCTTCGATGGCAACGAAACGGCGCCCAAGCTCGCCGTGTCAACCTTTGCGTGTTGTCCGCCGGTTTTACAATAATTCCTGCACGAGCAGCACCAGAACCGGAAACGACGGGAGGAAACGCTGACTCTGGTTCGGTCCGAGAGAGTGGGAGATGGATAGCGAATTCGGCGTTAAAGCGCTGACGACGTAACCCGGAAGCTACAACGTCCGCTCGCCCGTTCTCCGGCGTTCCTTCCGCGTCATCCCCCTGGCGCGCGTCGGCGCGGCTCGACTCTCTCTCCCTCGTACTTTGACTCACCGGATCTCCGTGCCTCCGTCGGGTGGGCTCGCATAGTTACCGTCTCGCCGCCCGGTTAACGCCTCCGAGGAAACCGTTTCAGGTCGATCGACAGGAGCGATTGTTCGCCGGGCACCATTGTGGTCCGACTTACGTGCGGTCGTGGTCGAACTACCCAATGCCGTCACTCCACCATTCCCTCTCTCTCTCTCCCACGTTCGTTCTCCACCTGCCTCCGTGCGTCTGCCAATGTATGCACGATGCATAGTATAATATGTCTTGCTGGTAGTTCGAGCGTGCGTGAGAGACGCGTATCGTTTAGGATTATCCCGGGGAGAGGTTCTCGTCCGGATCGTACGTATTCGGAATACATTGTACGCTCGAGACCGCGCCGTTGTTGTCACATCAGTCTCACTGGAGTGCCGTAAGGACATTCGGGGCCGTTCGGGCCGCACTCGGCGTATTGTACTCATAATACCGGCCAATTCTGGTGCCTGCGTCTGTGTTGGCTGTACCGACAAGCAATTGCATAAAGATGGCTCAATACTACACGCAATTCACTGGCGGCAATCGGAATCCCACCTGTGTGTGCGTCGTTGCAGGAATTTCGCGACGCAGGGGTCGTGGCGAGAGGGACAGAGTCGGTGGGAAACGTAGTATGTCGTGTTACAGCGGTTCGAATTATCGTGCCATTGTCCGCGACGTTTACTGGCACGTAATAGCGATCGTACGTACTCCTCCTCCTACCCAACCCACACCCACAGAGCTCACCGGCACGGCGAACGATCGAATGAACCATCGAACGTACAAAATGCCGATTCTGTACTCGCTCAAATCCTGCACGAGCAGCAGTCCGGCATCGAAGCGGAGACTGGCAAACTGGGTCGTAGTTATTGTTACGCGCCATTGTTAACCGGCCAGGAGGCACAGGCTCTATTCCATCCTGGTGCATCTCGTGTGTGTCTTTCTATATATATATATATGTCGGTCTCGCAAAGCCCGCTTAGGATCAAGACCAGAATCAGTTATAGCGGCGCGGTTCAGTCGTGATCGGTAGTGCGCCCCATTGACATGGTATAACGTTTCGGTTGCGAAACGCGAATTCTCCGAAAATAAGTGAGCGTCCGGCTCGAGTCCGGAGGCCCTCGACCGACGGATGATTAAAACGAGGTATAGAAGCTGGTCCGTGCCAGCTCGGGGATTCTCAAGGGGCAGGTATATCCGATTAATATATATATATATATATATATGTATTAATCGGAAGCGAAAAACGTTCCGAAGCACACGGAAACGGGAAAACGGCGAACAAATTCGTGATGGTATAATTGTGTGCGCGAAGAACAGAGCGAAAGGATGGAAGAAGAACGATGGTCACGTAACCGTCCGTGGTGTGGAATCGGCGCTGCTTCGTCCGACACATTCCGTCCGGTAGTTGCAGCAACGATGAGGGATATATACGACTAATATTGGAGTCCGAGGCTGGTGGCCCTCGCAACCAACCTTGCGGATCGCGGTAAAATGATTTTTTATTGGAGAGAAAAGATTTCTTATCGATTTTAATTTTTTTTTTTCTGTGTTTTCATTCTGGATTGTTTTTACCTGTTTTCTGACGTTTGCTGGGTGTCGCTCCTTCGCAGGGACGGAGCAATTCAACTTGTGAACAAAATTGCCCAACGCGCCCGCACTCTCCCCTGTTCATTATTACTCTTGATTAAAATTACATATGAAATACGTGACATTTTTGAACTCAGGAATACACGCTCCTGGTTCAATTCCGTTGCTTCAATTTTACATCCTGTGGACAATACGTGATCGAAGTTTCGACTATGAGGTATTCGAATATGTTAAAATACTGTAACGAATATAGAGAATATAGGGAATATAGATGAGGATGGACCGAGAGACACGATGTTACATCAATAACGAGAATAGCTCGATATGACAAATGACAAACGGACGGATTATCGATTGACCAGATGAGAAGAGTCTCGATCGGACTTTCAGCGAGAACAGACGTTTGGCAGTTCTTGCTCGATATAGGGGAGAGCGGGGCAGAATGGGACAGTGGGGTAAAACGGGACAGCTGGAGCAAAACTCAATATTCCTATAATTTTTGGATGCCCCATTTACTCCCAACGATACATCCAGATTTTCACCACCGTTTTGCCCCACTTACCATCGCCGCAACCATCCCAAAAGTTATAAAAAAATTGCGTTTTGTCTCATTATCCCATTATGCCCCGCTCTCTCCTATTCAGCTGCGATCGCACTCAACAATATCCGCTCCGAAACCAAATACGCGTCTCATTTATTCCATGAGAACGTAACAATAAGGTGAAAGTACCAGTAGCCGCACACCTAAGGGCGAAGTCCCAGTTCCCGTACATGCATGAAAAATCATATTTGCGTCTCTCTTGCACGCATGCTTTGCGCGGCCACTGGGACGTGTTCGGTCACTGGGACGTTTACCTTACCTCGCGATTTTAATTTACCTCGTCGACGCGCAGTCTCGCTGTGCGTGTTTCGAATAAATCCCTCCATGCGGAGAGTTAATGATGGCATGACGTAATAATCGTAATCGCATAATAACGACGTAGACCCTCCCGAAGCCGTACTAGGTTTAGCAATTTATGCAAAGGTATTATGTGCGGTTTTGTAACATAGAAACCGCGATGTCTACGTCCCGCGTTTCGTCGAGTTTCCCTAATACAGTATTAAATGGGAGTCTCGCCCTCGCCCTCCCTACACGTATTACCGCACGGCATACGTGACGTTTCCCTGTGACGATGCAATATACCTCTGGGTTCTCCCGCATTTCGTACGTGTGCGTTTCTCGGGAACTCTCACCACTTAGCAACGAGAACACACTGAGCCGTGGCTCGGAGTGGAAACACACCCCTAAGTAACCGACCCCAAAAACTAATAACGTTTCTGACCGACGATTCGGAGCGAATGTTACCGCGACCCTCGGTCGGATCCGTCGTTCAATCTGTCCGGCGACAATTTTGTTTTTCGCCACGAGCAATGTCTCGTCGAACACGGCGTAAGCGCAGCCAGCGCCGATGAGCGTCAATTTATCACGAACCCACACTCAGCCCGGAGGATGAATATTAGTAGTCGCGGTACAGTTGGAAGCGGTGACCGAGCTATGTGGAGGAGCTGTCGCTGGTAGCGAATCTGCGAATTACGAGCAGCGCCAATATAAATAGTTGGCGTTCTTCCAAACGTGTTTATCCCACGGCCTCTCCCGCCCCTCGGCGGGATGGGGTCGAGAAAATTTTGCCCGGCGAATTTTCCTACCCGGCCCAACGTGCCGAAGGGCAATAAAAATGAGTACACGCGCGTGCCAGCGAGGAGACAGCGAAAGCGAGAACGGGGCTCGGAGCACATCGCGTGCCGGGTCCAGCGTGTGTTGAACAAGGGCCGAGCGGTGTTGCCGACTATCGTTGCATCGTAAACCACAGCCGAGCTACCGAAGGCGGGGGGGACGATAAATGTACCACGGGCGATTGGAAATTGAGAGAGGAAAGAGCGAAATGGGATGGAGTTGGCGAGAGAGAATATATTTATACAAAAACCACCGGAGATCGAACGGCTTCCACGGGTGTCCGGAGTGTCTCCTCCTCCTCCTCCTCCACATCGTTTTCGAGTTCGGACGACCCTCCGAGTGCCACTCGAAAAAAACGGCGCCGATCCCGCCTTAAGAACACGAGAGAGAGGAGGAAGCCGACTCGGTGAGAAACCCTCGAGACGGTGAGCTCCTCTGAGCCGGTTGGAGTGTTTGAGGAATCGATTTGATATTTTTCTTGGCGACCGCGACCAACAACCGCGACGGTACGCAAGCATTCCCGCTCAATTTTCCGTCGTTGTAACGCAGCGAAGCCGTGAACTCGCGTCTCTTTGCCACTCCAGCGCAGTGGCCGGCTGGTCTCGTTTTCGTTGGATCTTCGGATGTCGAACGACGGCGGCGGCCAGGGCGGCAGTCGAACCATTCACGAATGGAGAGGAATAAAGAGAAACATCGCTTGCCTGTGACTGCGGAGACGAGACGAGAGAGCAATGCGAGTTAGCGAACAAACAGAAACGTGACGGTGAATGTATGCACTAATAAAACTAATAATACGGTTGAATCAACTAAGATTCGGGCGGGGACGTTCGACTAAATATTTTGTTGGTAAAGCTAAAAAAATTGGTCAGTTCAACAATTTTTTGGGTGCTTTCACAAAAATAGCTTTGAGTCATTAAAATATTTTGCTCGACCAACTAAACATTTATTTGAACGTCCCAGCCCGAATCTTAATTGATTCAACTGTACTTTTTTATCAGTGCAGGAACGTTCGACTAAATATTTTGTTGGTAAAGCTAAAAAAATTGGTCAGTTCAACAATTTGTTGGGTGATTTCACCAAAATATCTTTGAGTCATTAAAATATTTTGTTCGACCAACTAATTTCAACTGTACTTTTTTATCAGTGTGTAATTGTGCGAAATGGTACAGGACGAAAAGTAGGAGACTTTGAGGAGAATATGTGTCTCTGGGAAACACAGTCCCATTGCGTGCTTCAGGTCCAAAGTGGAGTGCTTTGCACCTACGCTTCTCACTGTCGCTTCATCCTCTTTCTCCGTCTCTGGTACGTCCACTTAGGTTCTCTTTTTTTTTCATCTTTTTCACCACCTGACTCACTTTCCCTCTGTACACATCACGGCTTTTCACTCTCTCGTTCTCCCTCCGAGGCCCCAGCTGGCTCTTGGTCAGAGTAACAAACCCGGCGCCTGAAAACTTTCCCTTTGAGGAAGCTAATGAGAATGGAATGAAAATTGTCGACACGCTCGAATGACTCGTCGGCCGGGTAGCAAAGAGAACCGGTTGCAAGGCCGTCGCGACCTGGCTTCGTCCAACCGAGTTTTCATTCGTCCGCAGGATTCGCCGGCGAACTCCGCGACTGGAGAAACGTTGGAGCGAAACAAAATTACACACTGATGATTTCTGAAATAATAATTCACGTGACTAACAAGAAACCTGCAAAACGTCGGTGGAACGACTCCCGAGTCGCGAATTTATTTGATAAAAGACGCCCGCGAATCGGAAATCCTAAATTTCCTTTCACAGAGTCTCGCATGCGACGTCTCAAGCCCTCCGTCTTCGAGCACTCCGTCGCTGTATTCTTTGAGACGTGAAATAATCGCGGGAAACTCGCTAAGCCGATGAATTTGCTCCGAGGTGACGTCGGGAAAGGAGCATCAGCAGCCGCCCTCGCTTCGTAACCATCCTCGCAGAACCGCGGTTCGGCTTAAGGATTCTCTCCCTATCTCTCTCTCTCTTCCAGTTTGGCATGGAATTCCCTCTTTTCTCTGCGATGTGCACGATCCATCATTTTCACGAAAGTTTCGTCGGTCTGTAATCCTCTGGAAGTTCCGAAGTACGCACTCGACGACCTGTCTTGTAGCGCGAGGATGGAAACCACCGTATCAGACTCGTTCTCCTGTGTGTGCCCTCCTTTACCCAACATCTGCCCAAGACTGTTTGTACGTTTGGGTTGAAGAGCGAAACTTCCAGGCTGAGTACGACGAGATATGACGCAACATCCACCGGCTGTACCACGTATATCCAGACTATGCCTGCGCTACCGGGTGACAGAGATTTCGATGTCGAAGTACCTACCAGATAGATAATCGCGATAACCCGAGTAGAAATTTTCGAGCGTTGCATCGGGCGCTGATGGGGTCCTGATAACGCCTTATCAGGCCGTGTCAGGACCTTATCAGGGCCCGATGTAACGCGTGAAAATTTCTACTCGGGAAGGTGGGTTTGGATTAGTTGTTTGATGTATACCAGGAGGCCGAAATTCTCTAACGTCAACGCTTCCAAGTCCGTCGATTTTCGAAACTTTCTACGTAAAAATATCTTTAGAGAGATTTCCAAGTAAAAATTTTCCTTAAAAGGTGTCACAATCAAAGTCTATCCTGGTGTCACAATCAAAGTCTATCATCTAGTAAAAAACTACCGGGCATCTAAGGGTCAAATTTCAAGACGTTAGTTTGAACTTAGGATCGCTGTGAGATCAAACTTAAGGTCAAAGTTCGGCCCGAACTTCATTGCGTGCTTAAGATATATCTTAGGTTTGAATTTGATGTCATGCTTAAGTTCGATCTTAAGTTCGAACTCGAACTACAAGCGAAGTTCAGTTTAGACTTAAGTTCGAACTGAGGATAGATCTTGAGCACGCGATGAGGTTCCGGCGAAACTTGGATCTTAAGGTCGATCTCAAGAGCGATCTTAAGTTAAAACTAACTTCTCAAAATTCGATCCCAAGAAAAATTACCATAGGTCATGGTAGTACGCAATTAGCCTCCACCTATGGTAGAAAGTTCCAGATTTTCCAAGAAACTTTACCATAATGTCTACGAAAAATACTTATAAATCTGGTACTTTCTATCATAGGTCGCGCCCCAGTTTCCTACCACTATTTGCTATGGTAATATCTCTCAAGCGATATTGGCATATTTACTAGATCCTCCTCTCAGTATACATATGGTTGTATCCACTCTGTACAGCATGTTTATAAATACTGTCTCGATTTGACGACGTTTCGAGAAAGGACACGTCTCACCAATAAAAAGCTAACACCAATATTCAACGAAGGAGCTTGAAGGTGAAGTGTCTCGACGAGGGGCATCCGTTGAACTACAGGCAAATTGGATTTCACTCGGTCGCCAGAATCTGAAGGTCTCTTAAACGATCTTGAGACGGAACTCACGATGTCGCTTGCCTCTTTGATCATCCGCACATATGCAATCACGCTGCCTAACGTTCACAATCATATTCGTAGAGAGCAATTGCAGAGCGGATCTTACTTGATTCTCCATCGACTTCGAGCGTTCTGCGAATCAACCCATTTCGACAAATTCGTCATCTTTCTGCTCAATCCCTTAGATTTAGGCAATCCGAAATGTCTATCTAAGCTATAATCCTGGATTGAGAATTATACCAGAATAATTACGTTTAAAATACGTAAATACGTTACATCTCTATGCTGGTCCTCATTGAGGAACTTCTGGAACAGAGTCGACCCTTTCTCGGTTCGTGAAAGTAGGTAACCGGGATGTTTAATATCATCGCAAACTCTTTACCCTTTCGCAGTAATCATGCTTTCTCATTCACTCTTACCAGGTCGTTTAGAATGATTTCTTCATTCGAGAACAGGGACGCGGAACTTGAGGAGTGTAGGCAACCGAGGCCCCTTCTAGGTGCTGACAGCCATGTCGCACCTCCGAGGTACACAAACGTTCTTATACACATATATATATCCTTAAGTACTGCGTTACTCCAGAAGGCTTTCGGAGTTTCCGGAAAACCCTTTCGCTCAGGAACATGGTCGTTTACGTTTGTTGAAGTGCACTCAAAGCAGTTGGTACGTTAAGCGTCCGTTTTTCAAACGCAGCACGAATCGTCGAGGAGAGTCCGGAGCTTCGCGTAGGACGACCGTACCTCGTCCTCGGGGTTAATCCCTCAGCTACTCCGAGCGCGGAAGCTCTTTTCCTCCTCGGCTTCGCCTTAGTCAGGGTCTCGGCGGTTGCACTCGGTGGCAGTGTGTTTATCCTCCTTGACTGCGGCCTCTTATTCATTCCCGGCGTGTTCTACTCTTCCTTAACTCGCCCCGCTTCGCCCTCTTTCGCAGCCACGGTTGTTCGGCCGCGGCTTCCTCGTCTCTTTGGCGAGAGCTCACGGTGACCCGCGGCTCTTTCGTCGCGTCCTTGTCAAAATCTTCCGGGCCAGAAACTCCAAGAGCCGCAGCAAGCGGTGCTGGCGGTTATCCAATGAAACAAGGAAAACGAGCAGCCACGAGACGATCTTTGAGCGCGAGAAAGCTTTGATCGAAGACGGCAATGAAAGACGAACATCGAGAGAGGGACGTTTGTACGGAGACGGTGAGTAAGAGAGACGTCATTTGGTGAAGAACCACCGACATCCTCGCGAAGCCACCGAAGTGGCTCGATTCGTAGAAAATATGTCGCTCACAGATGTTCATTTCCGGTACAAAGTAATTCTCTTTCAACCGCGGTTCACGATCTCTCCCGCTTCCGTGCGAATACTCGACATATCACTAATTGCTTTTCATCCCGCGATCGTTACCGCGTTCAACGACATTTGTTTCCACAGTATTTTTTATCGCGAGGAACTTTCCACCTCGCCGCGCGATTTGTCTCTTTAATGTGCTAAATAATTCCGCTAAATACCATCTTCGAGTGAAGATGAAAGACGCTGGGTGGGGGGGCAATGGGGAGAGAGGAATGTTGCTCGAGACGCGGAAAACAACAAGACCGCGGTCTGCTGAGGATCCTCTCTTATTCCCTTCTTCGCTCCCCCGACTCTCCTCGGTCTCTTCCACCCACCTCGACGGAGAGAGAGAGCTTATTGCGAAATGTTTCTCGCTGGCTGTAGACAAAACGTCGTGAGATCGGAACGACTGTTTTATTCATAAGAAAGCCGTGGTAAGCCGACAATCAGTATTCGGAATCCGTGCAGTTCCATTGGTAGCTGCTGCTGCTCCTGCTGCTTCTTCTTCTTCTTCCTCTTCTTCGTCCTCGACGAACGAACAAACTCCGGTGTTGTACGTCTCGCTCACGTTCTCCTTTTCCTCTCTCATCCGAGCCACGGGAGAATCCGCATCCCTCGCAAAGGCGATGCGGAGAGCGGTGGAAAAGAGCGGTGGGTGGACGAGGAAAAGAGAGTCTGGGAAAAAAGGGAGGAATGGAGTAACCGCGGAATCGAGCGGTGGCTAAGAGAGTGCCCTGGCCCGGTTCGACCCAGCCCCGTTCGTCGGGAAACAGACAGAGAGTGGAGACTTTTATCTACTTACGCTTTATTTACATTTACACAGCTGGCGAATATAAAAATGTTCCAAGCGAACGGGCAAGTCGTCTTTCATCCATTCATGGATGACGAGTGATGCATCTCTCGGCGCATCACTTAGCGCATCCGCCCCGCTCGGAGATTCGGAGAAAAACGAGCTTCACCGCGGGTTACGCCGGTACGTCTCGTATCACTGTATATTCGTGTAGCGGGACTGAGTATGAGCTCTCGACAATCGGAGACGGAGTGAACGTCACCCCCCGAGTAGGGGAGACCGGGGCAAAATGGCACAGCGGGGCGAAATGGGAATGTGAGGGCAAAACTCAATTTTCCAATCATTTTTTGATACCCTATTTTGTCCCAACGATACATCCGGATTTTTAAACCCATTTTGCCCCACGTACCACCATCGCCACCATCTCAAAGTTATTGGAGATTTGCGTTTTGTCTCATCAACCTGTTTTGCCCCGGTGTGCCATTTTGCCCCGCTCTCCCCTACGAGAAAGGGAGTGGAGATCGGCTCGTTGGAGGGATAAAGATCCGTGATGAAATGCGGAGTCTGGCAAGGCACATTTCTGTCAAACTCAATGCTGATGCTGAACGTACCCGCTGGATGGATCGTACCCCGAAGAATTTCAACGTTATTTATTTTTCTCACCGGTGCAATCTCATATTCCGCTTTCATCTCCCCTGTCTCTCTCTCCCTGCCCGCAGCTTTATCTCGCCGAGATACCGTTGCCGAGCGCTGAGAGACCAATATTTTTCAAGATATTCCCGTGAAACGCAACGTGTGTAACAACGCTGTGTTATGCTTATAGTTACCGTACCGGCAGTATGGGACAGCCGTGGGAGTTAGTCATTTCGTTGTTGTGAATTTTTATGATGTTTCTGTCCCATGGGTCGTAGAAATATTGTCCGGAGCGGAGCCGCTGGCAGAGCCATCGACTTCGCCGCTACGTCTCTGCCACCGTCGGGTGTTTGGACGATACAAAGCACCTTGGAGCCGGGGGACGTGTTCGAGTTTTAACATCGAAAATTGAATGGCTCCTCTTGTTAAACGTAAAGAGTAAATCGAGACAAGCACGCAGCCGCGATCGCAGCCATATCACAAGGAGAAAAAAAAAATATGGACGAATCAAACTCCGAAAGGAACAAATTTCAAGAATTCGCAACGCCAGTCTATTTTTATTTTTACCCAAAGGTGAGGGAACTGTTTCCTCGCGTCTCTTTGTTTTCATTTTGCGCGTCGAGCGTCTCGAGCTCGTCGCAGTGCTCACACATATACGCGCCCCCACTCAGTCACATAACAAATTTTCTTGTTACAGCAACTAAGGCTGTTTTGTTGCGACAGCAAATCGCTCCAAGTGAAAAATGTCGCTATGGTTACAAGCTGGTTTTGTTATCCCGATACTAACAAACTAAATTTGTTACGGAACCAAAAATCTTGTTGTACCGACAAACCTTCATTCTCCGAGAAAAAAAATATGGATGAATCAAACTCCGAAAGGAACAAATTTCAAGAATTCGCAACGCCACTCTATTTTTATTTTTACCCAAACGTGAGGGAACTGTTTCCTCGCGTCTCTTTGTTTTCATTTTGCGCGTCGAGCGTCTCGAGCTCGTCGCAGTGCTCACACATATACGCGCCCCCACTCAGTCACATAACAAATTTTCTTGTTACAGCAACAAAGGCTGTTTTGTTGCGACCGCAAATCGCTCCAAGTGAAAAATGTCGCTATGGTTACAAGCTGGTTTTGTTATCCCGATACTAACAAACTAAATTTGTTACGGAAGCAAAAATCTTGTTGTACCGACAAACCTTCTTTCTCCGAGAAAAAAAATATGGATGAATCAAACTCCGAAAGGAACAAATTTCAAGAATTCGCAACGCCACTCTATTTTTATTTTTACCCAAACGTGAAGGAACTGTTTCCTCGCGTCTCTTTGTTTTCATTTTGCGCGTCGAGCGTCTTGAGCTCGTCGCAGTGCTGGCACATATACGCGCCCCACTCAGTCACATAACAAATTTTCTTGTTACAGCAACTAAGGCTGTTTTGTTGCGGCAGCAAATCGCTCCAAGTGAAAAATGTCGCTATGGTTACAAGCTGGTTTTGTTGTCCCGATACTAACAAACTAAATTTGTTAAGGAACCAAAAATCTTGTTGTACCGACAAACCTTCATTCTCCGTGGCACCATCAAATTTTACGTTTCAGTAGAACTACAAAATCCGGATAGTTGAAGACTACAGACACCGTCGGCGAACAAATGACGAGAACATTGACTTTCTTCATGTTCCGGACCTTTGCCGGTCGTCCGCAGACTGACAGTTCGGCGCTGTCCAGCGCCTCATCAGTCAATAACCGTTCCTTTCGCTTACGACAACCAATACTGACGCACTGTCTTCCATTCTTTGCATGCTCGTCTGCCTGTCCATAATGGCCTTCACGATGAGGCACCGCAGCGAGGCATTGCTCGCCTCTCCTCTTTCGCGGTCACGCTTGTCGGGGCTCTCCGCGCGGTCTTGGGTTGGCTGTGGGTGCGGGTAAAGTGTCGTCGGTTAGGTAGTACACTGAGAATCGATTGACGGGAAGCTCGAGGGAGATCCGCTGGTTGAAAAGAACACGGGGACGGGAGGAGGCTGCGGAGGAGATGGAAGCAGACGTGGCGAAGAGGAAGTAACGGGAGATGCTTGGCGCTTCGTTGTCGTCAGGATTTCGTTCCATCACTCCAACTAGCGTTTTCTCCTCCTCCGCTTCGCGCATCCTCCGCATCTGACTCCTCATTCTTTTCTCGCTCCCTTTGTCTTTCCAACAGCTTATCACCGTTTCTCTCCGCGGCATCACTTTTCCCCGCTTTCTCGCAGCCAGCTTCCGCATTGGAAGGGCACCTTCGCCTGTTTGTTCTTTATGCAAGCCCGAGGGCAGAGTAATCCGAGCCAGGCAAATGTGCATAATAAGCGGCAGAGAAAGGACAGGTGAGAGCGAGGAAGAAAGACTCTGAGGTGCGGATAGAACAGAGGTGGATGGAACAAATGTCTGGTGCACGCAGCCCGCATGCATGCTTCACGTCCAACCCCTAATCGCAGCGAGCTTGATTCGCGTACGCGCGACAAAGCCCGGGCCAAGAGTGCGGCGGTCAAAAGCTTTTTTTTGTTGTTTAAACCGGAATAGCCGTTCTGCATCAACCGCAGCTTGCAGGAACTACACGGGTCACCCGAGCGTGCGAGGCGGTCGCTATGTCCTTCGAAAGTGATGGAGCGGCGATATAGTCAGACACAGAGTCGCGCACTGGTCGCCGCAGCTGTGTGGGCGACCGGTGATCAATAATGCGGCCCAAGTACATCCTTCCGAACAACCTAGAGGAAGAGTCCATTGATTCCTTATCCGGAGCGAAGGGATCGTTCTATTGATCGTTGAGTAGTTAAATTTCAGCATTCACCGAACGGTATCGTTGTTGAACGGATTAGTATTTCGATGTAGGAAGAAAAAGTTATCATTTTGTGGTTACTTTGTAGAGGCATACGATGAAATTTGCTACCAAGCTTGCGAGGCGGTCGCTATGTGCTTCGAAAGTGATGGAGTGGCGATATAGTCAGACATAAGGTCGCGCACTATACACGGCAGCTGTGTGGGCGACTGGTGACCAATAATGCGATCCAAGTATATCCTTTTGAACAACCTAGAGGAAGAGTCCATTGATTCCTTATCCGGAGCGGAGAGATCGTTCTATTGATCGTTGAGTGGCTAAACTTCAGCATTCACGAAAACGTATCGTTGTTGAACCGATTTGTATTTTTTTCATATATTGAACCGCAGTTTTCAGATGCTTCGATGTGGGTAGAAAAAGTTATCATTTTGTGGTAACTTTGTAGAGGCATAGATGAAATTTGCGACGAACCTTGCCCTTCATTAATGCCTGGACTATCTAAATAGAGCTGGTATCGGAAAATCGACCGGGCACTGATGAAATGCGCAACGACCGGATAAATTCAATGTCCTTTAAATATCGATATAGGGTGTATGTGAGGTATACCTGTACAGGGGTTCGCCACTGGACTCTTTGAACCAGAGCACCATGGAAACCGCGTCGTTCCCGTGCCGAGATTGCTGGAGTATGTCGCAGGGAAGGCTCACGTTTCGTCCTGCCACACCGCGAATCGTCTGAACTGCTGCTGTAACAGAAAAAAGATTTCGGTGGTTCAATCTCATGTACACGAAGCTTTAGCGACTTATGCAAATTCATTTATTTCCCGTACAAGTGTCACAGAAGAATCTACTGCATTGTCGATATGTGTTCGCAGCCTCTTCTTCCCCATCTCTGCCGGTGAGATTTAACCATTGGCACGGCTACCCGACCACACCAGTTGCCGAGGGATTTGTACTCGCCCGGCGCTCAAGTCGGTATCCGCCCGACCGCGGATACCGTTTTTGAAATATTAGTTTTCAACCGGAAGTGACGTAATACGGGAAATCGTCATAATCGTTTGACAATCTCGATGTTGACCGAAAGAGACATCATACGGAAAAATGTCACGTTCGGTTTGAAAATTCTGATGTTTTTATCGGAAACGACGTCATATGCGAAAACGTCACTGCCGGTTTAAATTTTTTTATTTAAACAAAGGGACAGCATCCACAATACGCCACTTCCGGCTTGAGAATCTCGATGTTTTTACCGTAAGTGACGTCATACGCGAAAACGTCATTTCCGGTTTACAAATGGTGATTGTTTTACCGAAAATGTCGTCATATGAGGAAACGTCACTTCTGATTTTCGAATCACACGTTTCGTTCGGAATAACGTCACACCGGAAATACGTCACAGCGATGTGCCGTTTTACTCTGTTACGGCAGAATCCCACCTAGGTCGTCACGAATAACGCGAACGAATTCCGACCAGGCTAATTTCCGTTGTTCTGTATTTATCTACTGTCAACTATCAAACCGGTCGCCGAGACAGTACGCGTCGTGGACACAGAATTTCTCGAAAACTGGTCACCAATCGATGAGCGTGAGAATTCCAGGTCTCCAGCGATCGTATGCACCGTGGTAGAAATCGAAATTCGCAAATCCGTGGGAAGAGCGAGTCGGCCCGCACCTGAATGACAAACGGACGGGAACACGGCAGAGAACACACGGTGCCGTCACTTTTCGCCGAAGATCCCTCACGTTCATGCTAACCAATTGTGTCCGGTACGTAATGTACAAGTTTGTCGCAATACGAACGAGTTTTATTTATCCTCGTTAGTGCGGATTCGTCGTATCGACCCAATCGGTCCGTGCGGTCTATATAAACGTGGATTGTGACTAAAAGCAACGTTGGTCTAACGAGAAACTGTATTCCCGTTGGCTCTTAACTCCTCAGCGAATCCACACGACCGCCCCGGTTTCAGCGGGAGATGAGAGCAGCCCAACAACGGGAGAAGAGTTGAGCCACAATTGCAGTGGCTTCTGGTACCCTACCATCCCGGTCGGCAACTCTCGCCTACTCATGCCGCTCGTTCGCCCCGGGCAAAGTATCCAATTTACTTGAGAGGAATCAGGAACATCGACTAAACGTTATTTCTTCCCCCCTTGGGATAGGTCTTGGGGATGGGGATGTGGATGTGGAGGTCGTCCGGATGCCTGCCGGTCTACGGCCACGAGCCCGGGTGAGTACGTAGCCGTGGCATGCGAGAAAGGGAGGGGAGCCAGTGTTCTTTTTTGGAGAAGTGGAGAAGCCACGGAGGGAGTGTCCGGAGGCTCAAGAAAGGACATTACGACCCACAAAACGTAAACCTCTAATGCCATTACGGTCCGAACGAGGAAGAGTAAGGAGTACAGTCGTCCCGGTCGGAACGTCCGTACGTGTCTTCCTCGGCTCATTCTCCGTTTCGCCGAGGCCGGTCGGCGGGGCCTTTGCGGTCAACGGTCGCGACCTTCGGCAAAGCCGCTTTGTGTCTCGGACCTCTTTTTTTCCTATCTCGTCCTCCCTCAGTTTCTGGCTCGTCGAAGTCGAACACCCTCGGGACAATGACAAGCGGCGTCGTGGGATCGACTTCGTGACTCCCATCTACCGCTATAACTGTGAGAGAGCATTGTCTATCGATGGAAGAATCAGGGAAACATAAATAAGGGTTTGGTGGGAGTCCGGGCCTACGAACGGAGGTCCCGGAGAGGAAAAGGGAGCCGCTACATCCACACGAACAACGAAATCTCTCTATTCCTCGGCTCTCGTAATTCCTTCTTTTCATCTTCTATTTTCTTTCGGGCGAAGCAACGAGGGGCAGCCAGCGTAATCGCTGAAATTGGACGGAAAGACAATCCGGCGGCCAGAGGTCCTCTCGTTACGTTCGATTCTCGAGATGTTTCGCAGCGGAGCGAACGGTATGAGTCAGGAAGGAGAGAGGAAACTTCGAAGACGCAGAGTCGTACATTACATAGAGATATTCCGCTATGTACAAGCGCCATGTACTCCTATGTCGACCACCACTACGTAGCTATATTAGAGATATGTGAGAGTTGACTAGGAGAAGTTTGGAAGTACCAGTGTCCATGTGTATGGGGTGGAATATAGGCGAGTGGGATGTGTGAGTTTGCGTCAAAGCCCTTTGCCAGCGGCACTAACACAACCGACACCAGTTCAGGAAGACACGGACGGAATTCTCAGGTCTGGCGCGTGAACACCACTGATTCGGTGGTGAAAGGCGTATTTGTGGGAACAAGTCGATCCGAGATCCCAGAAGAGACCCCAACGAAAGAGAAATGGTGATGAAAACTCGGCCGTTCGAGTTTGCGGCTCACGTGTTCACAATCGTGACAAACGAGAGAGGGCGATGATCGTCGGAAATAAGACGACCGATTCGACGGTAAGCGCTTGGCTCCTCGTCTCGCTCACCGATAGTTACGGTCCTGTAGTACGGTATTTTAATCCCTTATCATTAGAGTTTTGTCACTATTGAAACCAACTTTTAGTCTTAGGAGACTTTCCCACGGTGTGTGCTATTTATTGCACACAATCCATGAGAGTGGAACGCAACAGACACAGACAGAATGCTCAGGTCTGGTGTGAACACCACTGATTCGGTCGTGAAAGGCGTATTTGTGGGAACAAGTCGATCCAGGATCCCAGAAGAGACCGCACGAAAGAGAAATCGTGATGAAAACTCGGCCGTACGAGTTTGCCGGCCACGTGTTCACAATCGTGACAAACGAGAGAGGGCGATGATCGTCAGAAATAAGACGACCGATTCGACGGTAAGCGCTTGGCTCCTCGTCTCGCTCACCGATCGTTACGGTCCGGTTGTATGGTGTTTTAATCCCTTATCATTAGAGTTTTGTCACTATTGAAACCAACTCTTACTCTTTGGAGACTTTCCAACGGTGTGTGCTATTTATTGCACACCATCTATGAGAGTGGAACGCAACAGACACAGTCAGAATGCTCAGGTCTGGCGCGTGAACACCACTGATTCGGTGGTGAAAGGCGTATTTGTGGGAACAAGTCGATCCGAGATCCCAGAAGAGACCCCAACGAAAGAGAAATGGTGATGAAAACTCGGCCGTACGAGTTTGCGGTTCACGTGTTCACAAGTTTGACAAACGAGAGAGGGCGATGATCGTCAGAAATAAGACGACCGATTCGACGGTAAGCGCTTGGCTCCTCGTCTCGCTCACCGATCGTTACGGTCCGGTTGTATGGTGTTTTAATCCGTTGTCATTAGAGTTATATCACTGTTGAAACCAACTCTTAGTCTTAGAAGACTCTCCAATGGTATGTGCTATTTATTGCACACAATCCATGAGAGTGGAACGCAACAGACACGGACAGAATGCTCAGGTCTGGTGTGAACACCACTGATTCGGTGGTGAAAGGCGTATTTGTGGGAACAAGTCGATCCAAGATCCCAGAAGAGACCGCACGAAAGAGAAATCGTGATGAAAACTCGGCCGTACGAGTTTGCCGGCCACGTGTTCACAATCGTGACAAACGAGAGAGGGCGATGATCGTCAGAAATAAGACGACCGATTCGACGGTAAGCGCTTGGCTCCTCGTCTCGCTCACCGATCGTTACGGTCCGGTTGTATGGTGTTTTAATCCGTTGTCATTAGAGTTATGTCACTGTTGAAACCAACTCTTACTCTTTGGAGACTTTCCAACGGTGTGTGCTATTTATTGCACACCATCTATGAGAATCCAACTCAATAAGACACAGACAGAATGCTCAGGTCTGGCGCGTGAACACCACTGATTCGGTGGTGAAAGGCGTATTTGTGAGAACAAGTCGATCCAAGATCCCAGAAGAGACCGCACGAAAGAGAAATCGTGATGAAAACTCGGCCGTTCGAGTTTGCGGTTCACGTGTTCACAATTGTGACAAACGAGAGAGGGCGATGATCGTCAGAAATAAGACGACCGATTCGACGGTAAGCGCTTGCTCCTCGTCTCGCTCACCGATAGTTACGGTCCGGTTGTATGGTGTTTTAATCCGTTGTCATTAGAGTTATATCACTGTTGAAACCAACTCTTAGTCTTAGGAGACCGTAACTTTCCAACGGTGTGTGCGTTTGCGCACCGTCGATGTGGCTCGAACTCGGCAGACAAACAATTTCTCCATCGCAGAAGCTGCGGCGATCGACCGAACTTGAATCTCTGCTCGATATCTTATCAAACATCGTTCCCAAGTACATGGAAATCTTTCTCGGTCGAATAGTCAAGCGAAAAATGTGACGCGGTATTCGACGCAGGGAATTTTTCGCGTATTTTTTTTTTTTCTGTGTGTATTCGACGGTGTGGTTTATCCTTGTTTGCCGAGCAGATAGCGAGCGAGACAAACGGCAAAGGGAAAGAGCCGAAGCTCGGAGGGTTTTCTCCCGGTCGCGAGGACAAAAGCGTCGTTTAATTCAAATTCCAACTGAGGTGTCCTCCGCCCTGTCCCTTCGGCTCACCCGACAACGACAGCCACCGCACACGCCGAAAATAAAGCTCAGCCTTTTGTTCCCTCCACGCCACTGATTGGATATGGGGGTTATCCGCTTTTTTTTCCCTCCCTCCGCCGTTGGCAGAATGAAAAATAAAAAGGTCACCCTTTGCTTCCCTAACTCGCTCTACGCCGCGATTTAACCATCTGCCCATTCCCGGACTCCATTTCATTTCGCTGGTAGCCTTGGGTGCCGTACGGTTCATGAAACGCCGGGCCAAAACTAGTTTTGCGGACCTTTCCACTGCAGCGGCTGGACGGCTGGATTTTTACCTTCCAACAATACTTTTGTCGTTGCCTCCTCACTCATCCAACCATTATCCATCCTTCGCTTCAGCCTCATTCTCACACACCACTTCCTGCAACCGAGAGGGCGGGCTCGTCCGTTTGATATTCGGATAGTGGAAGTGCGGCTGCAGTCCGGTGTTTTGTTCCCCATTTACCCGTTCCCGGCTGTATCAATTCTCGTCCTTTTCTTCCTCCGCGCTGACCCCGTTCTGCCGGTCCGCACGGTTCTCTTGGGTTTTTTTTTTTAACGTCCGTTTCGTACGACATTCGACGTGATCTGCCGATCACCGGTAGCCTGCCAATGGCCGCGTGGAGCGATCCTTCCCGCTGTGCCCGGGGCGAAGTCAGACCGCAGGGCTCGTATTCTCAGGCTGGTGAGCGCCGCTATCGAGAAACTGATTACAAAGGGTAAGCAGAAGAGAATCGACGTAATTGGCGGAGGCAAAGAGAGAGCTCGCGACCGGCAACCCTCTCGAGACCCGAGGAGAAAAGAGAGTGAGTAACCAAGAACGAGAACGAGAACACACGCGCACACCCGCGGAAAACAAGAGGGAGATTGTGGTTGATGGTTGCTTGGGAAACGAAAGAGCGAACGCAACGCGATACGGGAGGAAGGCGTTTTTCCAACCGCTGCTCTCGGTGCCGTTTCTCCGAACTGAGAATGAAATGGCGAAAAAGAAGAACCACGGAAGCCAAGGGAATGGCCGCGCGGTTAGGTTTCGTTACGCTTTTGAAACCTCCGCGCGGCAGCAACACGCCAACTATCCTTCAAATTTTATTCTTCCTGCCTCGCCGGAGACTCCGGCCGCGCATCCACGCTTACGTGGAATCACAGTCTCGTTCGCCTCCCCTCCTCGAGTTTATTCCGCTCGCAATTCCGACAACACCGACATCCGGCGGAATACCCGATGCCTGCAGCATATGGCGCGGGATACGGCGAGGGCATTGCAAGAGTTCACGTTCTCAATTACGCTCCCCATCTCCCCCCCCCCCCCCCCCCCCTCCGCGTTTTCTCGCTCCTCTTTCAGATTTTGCGAAAAAATATCCAACCGGCTCGCATATAAATTTCACGTACTGTGTCTGTTCTTAGGGTAAGTCGGGGTGATATGGCCATGGTTTTTTAAGCAACGAAAATTGGTCAATATTTTTTAAACTTTACAATTTTTGTTTTAACCAACCGTAGAAACTTCAAGCTGAAGTAATTCACTCAGAATTTTCGATTTTTTTTCTACGCGTGATTTAATTGTAGCTCTGTAAATAAATATTTGCGATCGGCCGTCTCACCCGGACACTGCGGGTGACATGGCCACAGTAATTATGCAATGAAACACAAAATTTTTATTTATTTAATGAACGGAAGAAATAGTTGCACTGTTGCACGTGAGTGAACTTAAGAACTGATCGGTTAAAATCAAAAGGTCGATATTGAACTAAATAGTGCGAAGTTACTGCACTTATGACGAGTCTGCGGTAATGCGCCGTTTGGTGCACAGTAAAAAAAGTTTTTACTCTTTACAACTTATTGTTCACAACAATCCACAATTTTTTATTTGTCAATTTCTCGGTCGACAGCAGCCGGCTCTAGTTTTTAAAACAAAAGTACGAGCCTTGACAAACGAGCTTGTCACTCGTTTGACAAAATTATTTTTACGAAATTTTTTATTCCGATGTTACGAAATCATTTTTTACTGTCTATCTTGCTGAAGTTCTTGAACTGATCTTAAAAGGTTGTTATATAGCCGAAGTAAAAAGGACGGGAGAGTCTGAGATATTCGGAGTGTTTGAGTAAAACAAATTGGCAGATAGAAAAAAAAGAAGGGATTTTTTTTTCGCAAGTCGTCGAATGACAATTGTGTGAGAGTCTAAGTGAGGAGCAAGACGTTCGCTGCACTGCTGTGCTTTAGCGGGTAAAAAGCTTTCGCGTTAGGCAAAACCCTTGCGACGTAACGCGACGTACCTGAGTAAGCTGGCTCGTAAATGAGTCATTGCTTTCGCGTATTACCTTTCCGTGACTCTTTTCTATTTCGAAGGATTATTTTTATACAGAAAGAAATAAGGTTCGCGGAATTTTATGACACCGAACGTTTATTAGGCGGTTCGATAATTCGCGCCTATAACAAATTTTAGTTTTTGATTTCAAATAATATACTTTGTCTCGTGTAACGAAACCCAATTTCTTACGGACAATTAAGAACAATTCTGACCAAAACGTTTCTAATCTTAGACCGCCAATTTCACGACATCGATTTAGCGCCAACTTCAATGCGATGGCAAAGTCACGAGCTGCGATTGCGTTGGCAACTTCATCAAATTTTATCCTACGCGCTTACCTCGCTGGAAACGGCGGAGAGAATCCGACGTTGTGGCCTTGCCTTCATCCGTGTCTGAATGCACGTGTATACATTTATGCAAGTTGAGCATGAAATCGGGTTAAGCTCAATCACCGTACGAAAAACTTCCGCCGGAAGATTTCACGGGTATTCTGCCTTTCGCATTGACCGGCCAAGCGTCTTGTCGAGGGCGTTTCTTGAATTATTTTAGTCAGATGCGTTTTTTTTTTTTTTTGGCAAATTCGCAGAAGAGCGCGCGGCGGTGGAAAAGCCAGAAATTTCAGCCTTGCTCTTTCGCGCAACTACGCCCGCGGGCACGCAAAGAATCTCGTTCAGCGGAGCTCGTTAAAAATGCATTTCAACATTTTTCCTCGAGAGAGAAACAGAGGCCGCGAGCGAGTGAGAGCCGTGAGAACTCGTGGAATTTCTCATCTGGCAGATATGTGGAAATAAAAAAAAGCTCTTTGCCGTGCTCGAAGTGTCTCGTTGACTCTTCTCCTTGCGTCCCCCTTTTTCTGACTTTTCTTGCTGCAGCCAAGCTCGGCTTTTGTTTTATTCTAGCAATATTTTCATACTGGAGCCGCCTGCGCTACAACTTCGCATCGCGCACACAAACACCTTTTTTTTCCTCCATTTTCTTCGGTTCTCTCACTCTCTTTTGACCTTAATTTTTATTCCACCGACTGTGCGTACGGGATTTTCGTGATACATGTCGTGTACAACAACGACAAACAAAAAAAAAAAATCCCTCGTCGTTATATTTCCACGACGTTGACGATAAATCACGAGACTACCTCGCAATTTGTCGATTACAAATCGTCGAATACGTCGACGACGACTTTCGAGTTGCGCACACACACACATAAATGCATACATATAAATATATATATATATATATATATATATATATATATATATATATATACGCACACACATAAATATATATACATATGTATATATATATATGTATATATTCAAGGGTCGCGAGGATCGGGATGATCCGTGGATTAGTGATGAGAGGGCAAAATGTGAAACTCGTCGCACGAACGAGAGAAAGTTGTGGGTGCTTCTGCCTGTCACGTAACGACTTAATTAATCGAGGGAGGGCCGAGTTGTCCTCGCCCTCTCGGTTAACTGCGAAAGCTCCCCTCAGACGGCTTTGCCAGTTTATGCCCGCTCATGGTTAAACGTCTATTGAAGATCTTCCGCTGGAAGCGTTAGGTCTGGTATTTCTGGCCCGGGAACAGCACAAGAGTTTGCATGTTAAGATGATCCGGTTAACTTGCGTGACAAAACTTCCACGGCCTGTAAGCCGCATCGACGTTTCGAGGAAAAATAAAAATAAATAAAAATAAACTTGTATAGACACAAGCTCGATTGCGCGTTATCCACCTGCGGTACTTTTAACGGCGCATCCTCAAACTGCTGGTTATAAGCTCAAAATTTAATGTCGCACGATCGTGAGCGCCGCAATGCAGTTAGTCCGCGGGCTTTCGAGGGAACATCGAACGAGGCCCAACGCGTGTAAAAGCGGTGCTTTAAGGAGTGTCTCGTAAACCACACGCGTGCCAGTAGTATAACTCGTCGTTGGAAGCCGCAAGCCCTGCACCGGTAACCCGTATAGCGAGCGCTTGAGAGAGTTATCGTTCGCGGAGGCACATCATTTTGCCTTTTTTAAACGTCGTATGGCCGAAAGTCATGAAACGCACTTCATCCGAACAGTCAAAATTCTGAAACTTTGTTTTTCCGAATTCTGTCAAATTTCCGAAACTTTGTTATTCTGAATCTTCGTTTCAGCGGTAAGGTGGCATAACCCTCCGGACGATTATCCTCCGACGAATGTCCCCCGAAACGTATATCCTCCGAAAAGACGAACCCCCGAAACGCGTATCCCCCGAAAGATTAACCCCCAAAACGTCAATTTATTAAAATAATGCGAAGCCTATCGAAACTATCGAATCGTAAGTGCATTGTGTTGGGTACAGACGACAGGTGGTGTTCGGTCAAGTGATTGTGATAACGTTAGCCGCGATATAGAAATCAGAACATTGGCGATTGTAAATTAATCTGGTATCTCATGTACAATGGATCAATATTATCGTCAGATGAGAGTTTCGCTCGGAGGAACCAGAATCGTCGAAAATATATTTCTTCCGATGTGGTGTTCTATGGTGTCCAGCGGTCCTTGAAGTCCTTGGAGTCCTGGAATTGTCATTGAATTTTGCCTGACCTTGAAAAAGTCCTGGAATGTCCTTGAATTTCACGTAATGTCCCTGATTTTTTTATTTCCCCGAAAATTTGAATCTGTTTAAAAATAAAAATATATTTAGTTCAGTAAATGTTTTTGACTTTTTTAAAATGAACTGCCACGTAATGCGACGTATTTTTCCCCGCTGAATACGAATCCGCTGGCCTTTTTGGGGCAAAAGTACAGTGAAAGACATTGAAAGTCTCGATTTTATGCACGAAAAATTGTATTTTTGGGATTTAAACGGAAAATATTGGGTTGGTAGTAAAATAATTGTTATATTCGTGATCAGCGGAAAAAAATACGTGGAATATAGCCTTGAAACAAAAAAAAATCTATTGAACAACGATTTTTTACTTTTTGAGCCACTTTCGGAAAAGTGTCGATTTTCACGATTTTCAAAGGTTGATATCTCGGTTCCCAATGGAGCTAGGAAAAATCCGGGTTGCCCATCGTGTTCTACGGGAAAAAATACACAAAATAGAGCCTCGTGCAAAGATTTAGAATCGTTTAATCGTGCCGTTCGAGAACGTTGAAAAACCGTGAAAAGTGGATAGAAAAGGGGTAGCCTTGGAATTTTTTATGAAATATTTTTTGTCAGTATAAAATATTTCTTTCCGTTGATAAAATCAACTGCGACATATTCCGACGTATTGTTGTGCGCTGAACATGAATCTGCTGGCCTTTTTGTGCGTAAGTGTAGTGGAACATTTGTATTTTCGATTTTATGCACTGAAAACAGTTTGCTCTAATGTGAAATCACATTTTTGGGCTTAAAATCTAAAATATTGGGTTTGGAGCAAAATGAACGTCATATTCGTGATCAAGGGGCCGTAATGTTTTAATAAAGTAACGTTTCGGGACTTAACTTTTCGGGGGATATGCGTTTTGGGGGTTAATTTTTCGGGGTATATACGTTTCGGGATTTAAATTTTCAGGGAATACACGTTTCGGGCGTTACTCTTTTCGGAGGATAATCATCGAGGGATAACAGTTCGGGGGCTATGCGACCCTACCATTTCAGCGAACGTTACTTTTCGGAAATACTAATTGGCCGAATGTTATTTCTGCGAATCGTCATTAAACCGAGTGTCATTTTTCCGAATAATAATTTCACCGAATTTCATTTCCTTGAATCATTATTCTTCCGAATAATTCTTCCGATTATTCTTCAGTATTTATCCGAATCGATTCGTAATCAATCTCTGCAGTTCATATTTACTAAGACTACACTAGACTAGTCATACTATTTAGTTTCTTGATTCGGTTGATTGGATTCGTGGGAAAATGGTACATTCACGTAAAGGCGTTTGCTTGTGCGCAAACAAAATGATCAATCAGCTTGTGATTCATCATCATCAAGGACCGCAAACGAAGTGAAGAGCCTTCAGCGTTGACAAAGCACGCAAAGGCGTTGTTTCATCATTTTTACCCGTGCACCGCACGGCGCAACGCACGCTATCCCGGTGATATTTTCCGGACGGTTAGTCGCTGCGAAAATTTACCAGTGAATTCGAACCATTGCGATACACGTGCCATTCCCTCGGGGTATTAATTAAATCCGTCGAACGCCGTTCCGTCAACGGAAAAATAGTATAAAAGCCATCGCCCCTGGCGTTTCCATCGGCGACGGTGCTCGGTGGTAGTATGATATCAATTGGTACCGTATCGGATATCCGGCAGACGTATATATAGCTGTTCGATCTCCGGGGCTCGCTACACGATATCGCTCTCGCCAGTTGTATCGCCCGGTGCACTTTTATTCCCATAGGGTACGCTGTGGGCAGTGCATGGTGTCGCGATTCAATACCGGGGACGGAGAACGAAGGGAGAGATTATTTCCTTTTTACGTGGCATCCACGCTGAGAGAACGATCTCGGAAAAACTACCGAGTCGTACGGTAAATTTCCAGAGCAACATGGTACAGCGACACCACTAGCGACGTGTGAAATTTCCACAGGGGCGATAACAACTTTTACCCAACTCGTATGGTAATTTTTTCCGCCAGGCGGGTTGGCACAATTTTGCGTATCTGGCCAAGAATTTCGTGAATAAAATCTCAGAATTTCGTGAATAAAAACTGAGAATTCCCTGGATTAAAACTGAGAATTCCGTACATGAAAACTGAGAATTTGGTGGGTTAAAACTGAGAATTTGGTGGATTAAAACTGAGAATTTGGTAGATTAAAACTGAGAATTCCGTGGGTAAAAACCGAGAATTTCGCCCATAAAATTTTTGTAAGTATGTATACATAACAAAAATTTGATCGACATGACATGTCAGTATAACGTACGAATCCAAAGGAAACGTTTCGCGACCGCAACGCCGCCAACTACTATATTATCTACCATGAAGAACTACGATTCTAGCAAAAATTTCGGGACATTCGGGTAACATCTGCTACATCTAAAAAGCCCACATTTTCCAGAATGTGTCAAGTTTAATGCGAATGTTTTTCCGTACATCGCTCTAGTTCCCACGTACTCGAAAGTTCAGTACCTTTTCACCGGATTCATGGTAATTTCTAAGAGATCCTTCTTCCCAGTGTAGGTTTATCGGATTCCCATCTACGTATATAACGGCGTCTTGGTCTCCGCATGTAACACGACGATGCGACGGGTGTAGCTACAGTAATATGACCAAGTGCCGCCAAAAGCCGATTAGCGGAGTCAAGATGCACCACCCCGATGTCTCTCAAGGGTGTCCCTTATCACCTTCGTCGTCGCTGTGCTTCCTGCCACCGATCCTGATGCCCTCGGTACACACTCGGGCTAAGCAACTCTATAGGCGACCGACGGTGGGGAGCGACCCGAAGTTCCGCAATATCCACGCAGGCGTGTGATGCCGGTGGTTGTAAACGGGCCGAGTAGCTCGAGGCAGATGTACCAAGGATCCCTGCTCGGCCTTATCCTCGTGCCATCCAATATTCTGATAGCAGAGCCAGCCCGATTTAGCCGGAAGGGTAAACACCATTCTGCGAAACAGAGAGTATACCGACGGGTTGCGGTCCCGCTAGCCAAGAGTGAACGGCCACAGGAGGCACATACAGCCGTGATATAGGAATCGCTTGGCTGAACGCGAATCGAGAGCTTTCGAGAGTGCACGAGAGATATCCGAGACAGATCAAGAGAAACCCCGGTACACGCCGGTGGTATCCATATCGGAGTTGGAGAACATTTTTTTGGGCCGTTTCCCAACGATCTCTCAAAAGACGAATGAATGCGCGAATCGCTCGGTCGGTCGACCCAAAGTTTCACTTGCCACGGAGCTCGGACAGCGACCGCGCCGCTGTGGAGGACGGTTGCACAACCCCACCGGACATCCGTGCAGCGCGGGATCGAGTATCTCGGGTGGGCGATTGGGCAAAGCCTGCGGATGATTGAGGCAAATAATGAGGGACGATAGTCGATCTCTTGCTCGTCATGCTCCACGATCTTCCCGCGGGTCAAAGGCCACTCTCACATTGCAGTCACGATTTCGCAGGGCGCGTGTCCGGGTCGTAGGTATACGTTGACGCTTCGGGTACCGGATTCTCGCTGAGGATCTCGATTCCGGACGACTCGGCCCGGATTCTCGCTCAGCGAGTACTTTCATTGTAAGTACTCCGGGTATAAAAGTCGCTATGTCTCAAAAGGTACACTGAGAGAAGGATCTAGTAGGGGAGAGCGGGGCAAAACGGGACCGCGGGGCTAAAACTTGACGTTTTACCCAATTTTCCAATGATTTTTGGATGCCACATTTTCTCCCAACGATTTTCAACACCGGATTTTCAACACCGTTTTGCCCCACTTACCGTCACCGCCACCATCCGAAGGTTATTGGAAAATTGCGTTTTGTTCCATTATTCCGTTTTGCCCCACTGTCCCATTTTGCCCCGCTCTCCCCTAAATATGACTATGTCGCTCGAGAGATATTACTGTTAACCTGCCTGCTACCTGCGTAATTTTTCGCCAATATTTTTTGCAACATTAGATAATAAACAATTCGCAATACCAAGTAATTTTGATAAACTAATATTAAGCAAATAATTACTATACCGATGTAGGCTGCTACGACAGCGGTTGATCACTCACTCCAAATCGCTACCTCTCCTTCTGACTCAATATCTCTCTCTAGTTTTATCTCATTCTATCTCAGTACCCGATTTATAAGAATTTTTCGTAGTAAGAATTCTTGAAAAATCTGAGACTTTCCGCCATAGGTGGCGCTCTAGTGCCCTACTACTAAAAAAAAAATTCGCTTGCGGGCTGCCGAAGAAAAAAAATGTTTGTTTCAATTCTACTTTCAATTCTTACAATTCCATATGATATTGAAACAACGACAGCAAGACTGTCAAGGTGACATGTTATCGTTTCAATCCGGTATGAAATTGTACGAATTCAGAGTAGAATTGAAACAACGTTTTTACTTCATTGGCAGCCCGCAAGCAAATTTTACTTGATTCAATGATATATTTTTTTTTCTGTGTACTGTGTGCTACGGTAATTTTTCTTAGATGATCGGTAGTTATTACTAGATCCTCCTCTCGGTGTATCGATGATATCGAAATTCGGAAAAATCCTCTTCGAAGAGTAATGTTCACGACATTATATTCCCGTTAAATAACATTTTTATCGTCAATATATAGCGGCGCTATTGTTATTCGGAATTTATATTTACATTTCATATCGCGGAGCCCCGGGCGTTAGGGGAGACCGGGGCAAAATGGCACAGCGGGGCAAAACGGGACAGTGAGGACAAAACTCAATTTTCCATTAATTTTTGGATGCCCCATTTTGTCCCAACGATACATCCGGATTTTCAAACCCGTTTTGCCCCACGTACCACCATCGCCACCATCCCAAAGTTAGTGGAGAATACGTTTTGTCTCATTATCCCGTTTTGCCCCGGTGTGCCATTTTGCCCCACTCTCCCCTACTTTTGGATCACTCGTTTGCGAAACGTATAAGCTCTGTCGCCGTGTGCGTGTAAACATACGAATGAGTACAGCGACCGAACGTACACGTTTTACGGACGAGTGATCCAAAAACAAATCCCCCGGGTCTGCGTAGTCACGCTCGTCGCGACGCTCCGGTAAGTGAAGAGTTAAGCTCTGGAGTTTGGAAATCGAAGGGTGGAGGATTCGCGCGTTTCCACAGGTGCCGGCAAAGGATATTCTCGGGGATCGACGAGTGCGGAGTGGAGGCCTGCATTCCCATTTGCCGTCCCCCGATTTGCTGCCGCGCGCGATTGGTTATCATACTAATTGAGTGCGACTGACCGCACACCCTGGCACCGTGGTCGTCGGCTAATGAGAATCCCATAGAGTGGACAGGGGCAAATCATACCTCTCTCGTTGTCCGTGTCTCTCATTCTCCGTCCGGCGTTATCCCGCGGGACGACTGCTCTGTTTCACACTCCGGCTTCCGATTGCTTCTAACCTCGGTGTGTTTGCGCGCGATGGTTCGTGCGGCATTGCATGTTCCGCAGGGAAGAGGAAAGCGCCCGGAGGCGCGCGCGGTCGGGCAACACCGGCTGGGCACTTCCGGGTTGCTTCCATCCGCCACCGCTACGTCATAAATTCTCCTTACCGCAATGCTCGCCCACCATTGCAAAGATAATATCGCGGTGGCAGCCCGAGTAACAGAAGGCCGGACGGTAACCGGAAGAACGAGAGTCAACGTCGCCGGTATTCCAAGCTTGCGACGAATCCAATCCCCGTCGTGATAACTCTCGGGAAAGTCTGGACATGAGGTAGACTCGTTCGGTGAAGGCGTGACGTATTTTGCGAGACGACGGGGAAACGAGAGATTGTGAGTTTCATCGGTCGAGCAGCTCGATTCGATTGGCAGGCGAAGGTGTGGAACGTCCGCGAGTGACTATATATATATGTATGTTGGAAAGTTGTTTGTTTGCTTGTTTGTTTGATCGTTCCAATATTCGAGATTCCAGGGGGTGTCCCGAGGCGGCGGCCTCCCAGGTCCTGATTATTCGAAATCCTCCTAGGAGCCTTCCACCCCGGGCCTTGATAACTATTTGGCTATTATACTATTCTGGTTCTGTTACGGGCGTTGCGGTAAGTTGTGCACAATTATGCGGTGCGCAACGGCCCGACTGTAGTCGTATGCAAAATAAAATCATTTCTCGATATACGTTACTTCCGGTTTGATAATAGAATTTTTTAACCGGAATTGTCATGCCGGAAATACGTTACTTCCGGTTTGATAATATCATTTTTCAACCGGAAGTGTCATCATGCTGGAAATATGTGACTTCCGGTTTGAAAGGCCAATTTTTCAACCGGAAGCGTCATCATGCCGGAAATACCTTATTTCCGGTTTGGTAATCTCGTTTTTCAACCGGAACTGTCATCATGCCGGAAATACCTTACTTCCGGTTTGGTGATCTCGTTTTTCAACCGGAACTGTTATCATGCCGGAAATACGTTACTTCCGGTTTCATAATCCAAATTTTCAACCGAAAGTCTCATCACGTCGGAAATACGTTACTTCCGATTTGACAATCCAACTTTTCAACCGGAAGCGTCATCATGCCAGATATACATTACTTCCGGTTAGATAATCCACTCATTCAACCGGAAGTGATGTATTTCCACGCACTCCCGAGAGCATTCTCAGAGATGGAAGAACTAATATTTGTAATGCCCCAAGATGATCCTTCCCTTCCTCTGTCCAACTCCAGTTACTCTCCTAAATCCATTCCGTTCTCCTCGGTCGCGGGGTCCTCGTTCGCCCCTCGCTGGCCCGTCACTCGTCTTGTCCAGTATCCATTCACGACGGTACTCCGGTTAACTCCACTAGGTTCAACTCCACTCCGACACCGAGTGGCCTCGGAGTCCCCTTGGATTTTCCGACGCTTCCTCTATCATGAATTCGTGACCGACGGAGCGTTAGCTCGCGGTCTTTCGCTCTCCCGCTGACTCTCTCTCTCTCCCGATCCGGTAAATCCCACAAGGCCCGCCGACACACGGTCCCGAGTCTCGTATCTCCTCCGGACGTCGGGGAACTCGAGCAACAACCATTCGGTTGAGTGAACATCCGCTCGCGTTACAGTCACGAACTCTGGCTGCTCCGGCTGCAGCGTTCACTCACGCCTATCCACGCTCAGCTAAGCTCGTTGGATCAACGTTAACGCTCGAACCGTTATCGCGATGACGGACCAGTGATCCTTCCCGCTCGCCGTCCGCCACGACCGCATCCTCCCCGATCGTTCGACGAGCCCGGTAGTTTTTTTCCAGAACTTCGGCTGGCGAGGAGTTGAAAAAAAAAAAAAAAAAAAATATGTATATTTCAATCGCGTCTCGCGCATCGGCGATCGACGTTTGGATGTCACTCGGAGACGTGCCGAAAGTAGTGGAAATGTTTTAATCGAATCAGAAAAAAAAAAAAAAAATGTGCTACCTCGAAACATCGAGTAACTTTGAAATGCCATTGACTGCTGTATAATCTGCGCGATGCAGTGCAACGATCCGCGGTACACTGTGCATTGGCTGCATTATGCAGACTGCTCCGAACGAAACGCACTGAACCGATTCCTGAACGTATGTCGAGCGTAATGAAACTCAATCACGTTTAATCTCACTCTTCGTAATGAACCGGTGCAGCCCGCAGCGGGTTAGCCCGGGCGCTGAAGGAATTCAACCGAAAATCGGTGAGTATTGGGGCCACGAGTGAAGTCTGGCGTAACAGTGTGTTCGCGGTGCCATCGACTCAGACACGCGCTGCCCGGATAACTCGTCGAAGTCGTGGCATCGACGGACACACTGAATAAGACGCAACGATTATGACACACGATAAAGAAAGTTTGCACTTTTTGCAACTATTTATTTATTTATTTATTTATTTATTTATTTATTTATTTATTTATTTATTTATTTATTTATTTATTTACTTAGTTACTTATTTATTTATTTATTTATTTATTTATTTATTTATTTATTTATTTATTTATTTATTTATTTATTTATTTATTTATTTATTTATTTATTTGTTTATGGGCTGGGCCCAATTATAGGCGATTCGTAAAGGTATCCGACAAACAAGACGGTGGCAGATTCAGAGCGTACGTCGCGGTAATATGTAAACATATTCGCTAACCAAAGTGAAAAGATAACAACAAAAGAAGTCTTATAAAATGCCTATATAAAAAGAAAATAACAAAAATACGTCTAGTTACAAAATTTGTTTTACTTTTTTTTACTCATTGTCCACAAACGTCCACAATTTTTTATTTGTTAATTTTCCGATCGTACCATCTGGCTCTAGTTTTACAAACTGAAATTGTCAACGACACGGGAAACATCAGAACAGGTTTGTACATTCAAACCTGTACAAACGAGCTTGCCAATTACTTAACAAAACTGTTTTTACGAAACTTCGTATACCGATTTTACGATATTATTTTTTTACCGTGCAAGTGCATCGACATTCTGATAGCTCCTGTCTGAACCAAAAAAAGCACCGCGGTGATTTTAAAAATAAATATTCCACCCTCAGCCGACCGGCGATATTCGTGGCTCATTAAAGGATTAAACGAACCCATAACGATAATGGTATTTTTAACGAGAACCCAAGCCCCCTTGCTAACAAAAAAAAAGCACAAAACGAATATACACGAATACACGCATTATGAACATAACGAGACGGGAGAGGGACAGCCTTCCATAGAATTCGCTGCAGGAATCTCAAAAAGAAAAAAAAAAAAAAAAAAAATGTTTCAAACCCGCGTTCTGAGCACAAGAGTCGGGATCGTAAATT
Organism: Exephanes ischioxanthus; assembly: GCA_958510785.1. Classification (NCBI taxonomy): domain Eukaryota; kingdom Metazoa; phylum Arthropoda; class Insecta; order Hymenoptera; family Ichneumonidae; genus Exephanes; species Exephanes ischioxanthus. The sequence continues at coordinate 5,422,028 of OY294016.1, forward strand.
ATGTAGCCGTCCTGGAAGACGAGAAATATTCCGACCATGGCATGAAAGGAGTGGAAGAAAGAGAGGCTGCACAGGCTACACGGGCCGTTGTTTCTCGAGTGAGCGGGAAAGGGTTGAGGTCTTTCAGTCGCGAAGGTATTATGGCGAAATAAAATACTCGCCGCGACTCTCGTCACTGCGGACTCGTCGAACGAGACCACCGAAAAAAAAGAAAAAAAAAAAAAAAAAAAAAAAAACGAGCCGTCTGAAACGAGAGTTAACAAGCTTAGTTTAAACACTCGTTACGCGGAAGGTTGATGGTTGCTTCGCAGGGCTGTATTATGTAACCATGGATTTCTCTCACCCTTGAAGCACTGCACCGCACTAGCTTACAGTCGCGGGCTTCGCAGTGGGCTTACGGTTGCGGCAGAAGCATGAAAAGCTGCGGGGCTGCGGCAGGATGCTATATGGAAGAGTACGAAGGACCCACGAAGCCGGGGGCTGTGGAAGGGGGAGGGCGTGGGGGGGGGGGGGGGGGGGGGAGGTTTCGTGCCGTTAAGGTTGGAAGCTGCTTTTAATGAAAATGAGTCGGGAAGCGTCGAGAGTATGCGAGACACACGGTGCGGTGGCAAAGCTGGGTGGTTTTAGATCCGCAGCGGTATTGCATGCCGGATTTCTCCCTCCGCCGCTGCGGTTCTCCCGCTCATTCCTCCGGGCGGCAGTCAGTTACTGCGTTAACCCCGCCTCACTCTTCCGCGAGATCCGCCGACACGTCAGCGCTGTTTGCAAGCTCGACTGACACGAAGTCTTGCGTCTCGTGAAAGCGTCGGGCGCTCCGCCTATCCGTCGATTCCTCTTTGAGCTTTCGTCTCTCAGAGTCCATCCGTCGTGGTAAAGGCAAAACGAGGAGAAAGTCCCGGAGGTACGGAGCGTGGCTGAACGAATTGAAGAGAAGAGAAATAAAAGTGGAGTCAGAGGATGAAGGTGGCTGGGCGGGATGGGGAGAAGGGAGAAGAGTGGAGAGGTCGGTAATCGGTCCCGCAGGGATGTTAAACTAATCCGACGATTATTACTGGCTCGCCTTCAATTGTCCGTGGGACAGGCGGGAAGTTTCGGGGCATCGTCGCTTCCGGTCTGACGAACGAGAAGAATTTTTTTTTTTTATCTGTTAAGGTAGTCCTAGCGGACAGCCTGAGCCCACATGAGTTCGGAGAGAATTGAGAGAGAATTGCGAACACTTCTCGATGGGATAAAAATTCGAAAAAAATCAAGCATATGGAAGGTGCTGAAAATATTGATTTTACATAATAATAACTCCAAAATATTATTAACAAATGCATAAAAAAAAATTGTTCAACAAATTCCCCGGCAACTTAACTTTTTGTTCGTATAAAAACAATTTGTAAATCTTTTTGAATACGTATGAATTTTTTCAGAATTTTATCTAATTTTTGATTATCACGTTTTTTTATTAACAAAAAACGCAATTTTCAAAAATTAGACAAAATTCTGAAAAAATTCATACGTATTCAAAAAGATTAACTTATTGTTTTTATACGAACAAAAAGTTAAGTTGCCGGAAGATTTGTTGAACAATTTTTTTTTTCATTCATTTGTTAATAACATTTTGGAATTATTATTATGCAAAATCAATCTTTTCAGTACCTTCCATATAGTTGATTTTTTTCAGATTTTCATCTCATCGCGAAGTATTCGCAATTCCACTCTCAATTCGCTCTGAACTCACGTGGGCTCAGGCTGTCCGCAAGGACTATCTTAAAAGAAGGGAACGGAACGAGGATTGCCGGCTGCGGCGGCGCACGCGGCCATCGGTTAGGACACGAGACCAAAGGGAGCAATTCTCTTTCCATAATTCACTTTCAGCCCGTTCCTCATGAACGGGCGAACCACCCGCTGTTTTTCTCCGAGGCGACTCTGTCGGGTGGCATCCGCGTTACGGAGACTTCCAGATTGTTCCGGAAGCGCGAGTTATGGGTGAGCTTCGAAGCCGCTGATACGTGGTCGCTCTTTGACGAAACCGGCGGCCTCGATGGGGATGACACGCGCTTCTCCCGCCGTACCCGCAACTCCTCCGCGTATCGGCGACCTGAGCGGAGTGTTCGCGGAAAGCCAAGCATCATAGCGTGAGTGCGATCCGTGGAAGCGGAGCTTTCGGTACGACACTGTGTTTGCGTATGCACGAGAGCGTTTCCGAAAGCTCTCGCCCATCCCGCAGCGAGCGCGCCGCTTCTCGTTCGCTTTCTGAAAACAAGGCCGCATACGGGACGCTGGGAAAGCGAACGAACCGAGGACGGGGGGGATGAAAGCTCATCGGTGCGTGCTCGGCGCACGATCGCGGCTACGGTGGATTTTCATTTACTTCCGGCTTCCCGTCGAACTCGCCTCCGTCGTGCATCCCATCGGGAGATCGCGGGACGTCTGTTGTGAGACGATAGGCAACACAACAGAACGTGTACGCAACAGCACGTGTACGCGTAGCCCCCGGGATGTTGCGGATCGAATTACGGAGAGGATAGGTAGTTGTTGGGGATCGAAGCGAGGAAACGATGGGAAAATCACCCTGAAGATCATATCTGCGTGAGACTGAATTTGGTCGGGTTACAGAGGTCTGTGTTTCGCATCGCGGAAACTTCGCGTGGGGAAGTTGGCTCAGGGAATTAAATTCCGCAAGTGAAGAATTTTTTTCCTAAAGCAGGACATTGAAAGGGACTTGCCGAAGGTGAAATTCGATGTCATGCAGGTATCTTCGGTGCAACGGTTTGCCAGGTATGGTCGATGTTAAATGAGTGAATGGCGAGTCAATAAAGGTTTATTATAATGCGTCTGAATGATGGGTAAATGAACGTTTAATATGAGTCTGAATCATCATTCAGACTCATTATATTGAATGTTCATTTACTCATCAGTAAATGAACATTTATTATAATGAGTCTGAATCAGAGCTGGGCAAATACACTAAGTACTTGAAGTCCGTATTCAAGTATCAAGTACCGAGTCAGTACTTGCTGAAGTTCAGTACTCAGAACTTCAGCAACTCAGTTCTGCCAGTACTCAATACATGAGTACTCAGGAACAACCCAGCGCTCAGTACTTGAAGTACTTGATACTTCAATACGTACTTCAAGTACTTAGGGTATTCGCCCAGCTCTGGTCTGTGTAATGAGTCAATGAACGGTTATTGTAATGAGTCTGAATGATGGGTAAATGAACGTTTATTATAATGAATCTCAATGATGAGTACTAAATGAACGTTTATTATAATTGATTTGTGACTGAAGGAGAGCGAACGTCATACAGGTTTGGGACGTCGAGATGAACTACCAGAGTAGACATTTTTCAGCGTTACATCGGGCCCTGATAGGGTTCGTTATTATGTTTACGCGTGTTATATTTTGGTTCATATCTCTATTGTTATCAGAGCTCTACAAAATGTAAATGTAAAAGTGTTCGTCCCGTCAATAAAATAAATAAATAAATAAATAAATAAATAAATAAATAAATAAATAAATAAATAAATAAATAAATAAATAAATAAATAAATAAATAAATAAATAAATAAATAAATAAATAAAGCGTTCAGCTACATCGTCGCTCGAGCGAGGTTGCTCGTCAGCGCAACGGATCGCTCGAACCTGTATTGCATTCGTCGTTCACGATTCCCCGTTGCCTTCACAACAACGCAGCGCTTAGAAGCGCCAAAAGTGCTGAGAGACCAAGCAACATTGAATCGTCACACCGAGGGAGGTTAAAAGTGTATCCACTTTGAATTAACTTTTATCCGCGGCTTCGAACTTTGCACGACGAGGTCTCTAGTTTTCGAGCCCCTCGTGCCGGAGGCGCGATTGGGACAAAGTAGCTTGCCAACCCCGGGCTGATTCGCTGCATTCTCGCCGACCTACAGACAATCCGCGAGAGCTTGCCAAATCCCGAACAAAACTAGCTCCACCGCCGCTGACGTACTCTATCCAGATTCGCTTGCGCCCTGTCGAACTTTGGTCGGTGGGCGAACCTTGGTGTGTGTTCTCCTCCTCCGTATCTCCGCGGACTAACGGAAGCTCCAAGCAGCCCTCCGAAGAACTCAATCACCAGATTGTGTGGTCTGCTAGTTTATCTTGTTTGCGAAACAGACACAACCTATACATTCTAACGAAACTCCCGCGGATAACACAAAAAAAAAACAGTTTGGCTACCCTTTCACCCCCTAGGGGAGGGGCAAAATGGCACGGCGGGGTGAAACGGGACAGTCAGAGCAAGACTCAATTTCCCAATAATCTTTAAATGCCCCATTCTGTCCCAACGATACATCGGAATTTTCAACCCCTTTTTGCCCCACCATCGCCACCATCCAAAAGTTATTGGAAAATTGCCTCTTGACTCGCTATCCCGTTTCGCCCCGTCGTGCCATCTTGCCCCGCTCGCCCCTACAAGCTTGCAACTTCGGGAAGCTCCTTCGATACCGCGCAGGGTCGCGGGCGCTCCCGTATCGGTTCCTATCAATGAGAAAAACGAAATTATTTTGTAATACCCGAGGCGGTGGCGCCAACGTTGTATTTCGCAGGGGTATCGCGACCCTGCTCACGTACTCTCGAAGGGGGCGGCGAGGCACGGGGAGAGACTGCACTGTACATAGGGGGACGATGGTGTGAGAACGTACGACGCGGCTCCCGTGGACCAACACACGGAGACGCACCATCCACTTGGATTTATTCGTACACTTAGCCATTCGTACGTGCAGACGGTCGACAGTGCCCGGCCGCGGGGCACGTATATACGTCGCTGCCTATGTATTATGTATATGCGTTAAGAGTTACGGGTCACGTAGTGAACGGGAAAGCACAGCAAGCCGGGTTGGCCCAAGGAGAATGAGCGGGAGTCGCAGTGAGAGAAAGAGAAACGAGCACCAGTCCACGCCACCGAGGCGTTCCAATTTCCATATCATAATTAATTTCTCATTTACCGGAGTTTTCCTATCCTCCCCCCCCCCCCCTCCTCCTTCCCACTCGACCGTGCTGCGAGCGCTCCTATGCAGCATTAATTATACGACTGCGTGACCGGAGCGAACTATTCATAAATATCTAATTAGAGCGGCGGGGATGCGTCGTGCGTCTTGCAAGATTTGATTACGAGATGCAAGCAGCGGGAACGAATGGCAAGTTTCCCCGAGTGGTCCCTGGTGAGGAAGAGGCCCCTGCTTTCGAAGACGCGAGGGGGGCAGGACGATATGTTACTGCAAGGACCGAGCGAATAAATGAGGCGCGTGTCTGGTTTTGAGGCCGGTATTATTAATTAGAATCACAACTTAATATCTCGAGCACGAACTGTCCAATGTACAGTGTAAATAAATCGTATGCTATTTAATGCGCTGGCACTGGAAGCTTTTATGCATTGAGTGGTATATTAAATTTCATGCACGATTGGGGTGAAAAATGTATTTATGAGTTCGGGAACAACTTTAGAAATAGTTTACTTTTAACAATTCACTTTGATTTTACTATAAAAGTACTTTGATTACAATTTACTTTAATTTAACTGTAAAAGTACATTAATTTTTTATCACGATTTTACGTTAAGTTCAACCTTTTTTTTTTTTTTGGATAATAACTTAAATTTACAATTTTTCTCGAAAACGCACATCTCAATGTTACGACGATCAATCTCGAGTCGATCGTCCGGTTGTTTGTCGAGTGTCTAGTTATTTCAGTCATCGCAGGGATATTGTGCGGCTTGGTAAATCGTAATATTCGTTACAATGTATGTATATTTATATACATATATATATACACAGCTTGAGCTCTTCGAACATTTTTGTATTCGGTCCAGTCACAGTCGATTATTTACCATCGCGACAAGCTTGTGTCCCGGCTACGAGATTTTTTTTTTACTCTTGGAATAAATACTCGAGTACGTTTCGTTTTTCGTGTTTACTCACGACGCAACCAAACGCGGCTTTCCAATTAACCGTGCATTAATAACACTTCATGAAATCGTACGCAGGTGCTATTACTGGCACAAAACGTGTACAACTCATAGATGCATGAACACGAAGGAGAAGAGATTTTTCCGCAAATCCTATAACTTTATTAAACATTTTTTTTATTACGTTGAAAAATATAACGCCTTATTCGTATGCCGATTATTACTTTTTCGTGATCGCCGATGTCCGGCTTGAGTTTAGAAAAAACCCGCTGTTGGATTCGTACACTGAAAAAAAATATCGATGACTCAAGTAAAATTCGCTTGCGGGCTGCAAAAAAAAAAAAAAATGTTATTTCAATTCTTACAATTCCATACCGGATTAAAACGATAACATGTCACATTGACAGTCGTGCACGGAGAAAGAAAAAATTGTTGGGACAGCAAGAATTTTGTTACCATAACTCATTTACCTGCTTAACATAGGAACAACAAAATACTTTGCCGTGGCAGCAAATATTTTGCTCTAGCAGCAAATATTTTTTTCTGCCACAACAATAAATTGTTAACGATCTACATTTTTCTAGAGAAACAGAACAATTTTTTTCTACGTGTGCCGTCGTTGTTCCAACCTCACACGGAATGCTAAGAATTGAAAGTAGAATTGCAACAAATTTTTTTTTTCTTTTCCAACCCAATTTTTTTCAGTGTATCCGGCATGCATCGGAGCATACATCGGAATACGACGGCTCGAGCGTATCGCTGAACAGCTCGAGGGCATTACACATAGCGGCGGAAGTGATTGCCCAGCAGCACCAAAATATCAATCACGTGTCGAGCGTGTGGACGGTGTTATTAGTGTCACAACCGTTAATGGCACGCTAATCACCATAATATGATGTGCAGCGTCCTCCAAGCTTCCCGGGAATATTTGTTCAGCCCCATCGACGGCGAATCCGCCATAAAAGTCGTTGATTGCTGAACGACATCCCGTCAACGATCGCGCATCGATTGTTCACCGTGACAATTACGCCGCGGACCGGCAAATTCGCCGATTTCCCTCTCCGATGGGATTACACTTGTAATTTTCAAAACCCCACTCCGCCTCTTGACCGACGAACGGGAAGCATTATAATTTTTCCAACACGTACAACGAATGCCGAAAGAGTCGAAGAGCGGAGTTCCCAATCGGGAACATCGTGTAATTTAATTTCGAACGCGGTAGCTCGACTGTAACAGGTCGCATATTCCAGAGTGCGCGGATGTTGAGAGCTTTTTTGGCTAATAATAAAGCGGGAGAGCGACCTCGACGGATGGACAGGGAGGACAAAAAAAAAAAAAAAAAAAAAAAAAAAGATCACGCCAGACTCTGGCTGCTGATGGTACGTATAGTAATGCTGCGGGTCACCGCACCGTACTAATTAAATTTCACCCCTATTCTACCGCTCCTCTTCCCTCCCGCCGTTTCGCTTCTATCCCTCGTGCTCGTCGTTGCGGTTTCCGTATTTTTGAACAATTTCAAAGAGAATTGGCCAGATGCGGACGAGTCACCGGGGCAACTTGGCAGTTACAGGAGGGTCAATCGAATCATAGAGTCCGAGCGTGTCGTCCAAACGACTTGACCGGACTCTGTACGGAACGAATAGAGCGAACGCCAGACCGAGCGATCGGGCGACCGGAACGAATCGTCCCAGGGATTATTGGGGTGATGGGAATCACCTGAGGGAGAAATCGAATATTCGAATGAAAAAGTCACTCCTATTACCCAATGATCGCCATTAACCCGGTTCCCCCCTATAACCTACGCCCCCCCCCCCCCCCCCCCCGGCCCACCCGACCCTCGTCGAGTACCGAACTCTGAATTTCGATGACCTTTCGACCATCGACGAGAACCCGTTGCGAGCCCCGCTGCTGAATTCGGCAAATGGGAAACTCCACCGAGTCGGATAGTATTTATTCGCTCATAAAATGACGAATGAATTAATTCGATAGCAGATTTTTTAATCAAAATATATAACCGATTCTCCAACAGCCCAATCGTTTCATTAAGGATGTGCGGCAGGTTTGGTATTACATAGAGTAATGATTTTTTGTTTTTTTTTTGTTTATGGTTATAGTGCATAGACCGATGCCTGTGAAATTTGAGAGTCGGTCGTCGAATATTTCGGTGGAATAATCATTGTTGAAAGTCGGGCAATCTAGCATGCGCGCACATTTCGGAGTCGTATTCCAAGTAACCTGTAGGCAACTTAGTTGCATATTTTTCTTTATCAACAAAAATGTACCCTGGGCTCTAAGGAATTTGGATATTCTCATAAAAAATTATGATAACTGAACGTTACGAAGAGAAATCTTCGATTATCTGGGTCTAGTTGTCGCGGTGTGTCAGTCACACTTCTGTTCGGCGACGTTCTTTCGTCGCGCTTAGTCCCTGCGAATAGTCTTCACTTCGCATAAGTTTCAGAGAAATGGGAGGGAATTGCAAACACTTCTAGGTGGTACAAAAATCTGAAAAAAATCAAGCATATTGAAGGTGCTGGATAGATTAATTTTGCATAATAATAATTCCAAAATGTTATTAACAAGTTGATAAAAAATAAAATTGTTCGACTTTGATTTTTTCGTATACGGGAAAAATGTACAGAAAGTCACAAAATTCTAAGTGAATCTAAAAATCTGAAAAAATGCATACGTATTCAGAAAAATGAACGAATCATCTTCATGAAAGAAAAGTAAGGTTTCCGGGAGATTTGTTGAACAATCTTATTTTTCATCAATTTGTTGACAACAGTATGAAATTATTATTATGCAAAATTGAGCTTTTTAGCACCTTTGATATGTTCATTATTTTCAGATTTTTACACCATCGAGAACTGTTTGCAATTCCCTCTCATTTCTCTGAAACTCATGCGAAGTGAACACTAATCGCAGGGACCACCGTAATACCCTGAAAAAACGCAAAGGAAAAAAAAAAAAAAAAAAAAAAGAAAAATCGAAGCTCACAATATGCAATCGGCTACTCACTCGGACGGTCCAGTTCGTTGTTGAGGGAATCCTCGACGAGGTTTCTCACCGAAGCGGTGCCGTTTGTCGAAAAGGCACTCGTCGATGACGACGACGACCGGATCCTGGATTGCGCACTCGAGAGAGTCGATATCTCGACGCACGTTATAATCACGATCACCCACAGCATACTGGCGACTGTCGACGCGTCTCTCTCGTCGCACTTTACTTTATTTCCTTCCTTTTTATTATATATCTTTTTTCTTTTATTTTATTTCCTTCGTTTTTTTTTTTGTTTTCGTATACTATATAAACTTTATTTATCCATTCACTCGCGTGACATTTTTCCCGTGCGTTCGCCGACGAGAATAATGATCTACGACATCGCCGTCGGACGTCGCGTCGCTGACAGTGGTCGCGGTCGCCGCTGCGCTCCACGCACGTTTCGCTTCCGGTTGGAAATAAACTACCGTGACACGGTGACAAGTCATCGATCGACACACGCGCGCTTCGTCGCTCTAAAAATGCTGGCGGAGATGCGGAGGGAAGAAAATTAATGATTTCGTTAATTAAGAGAACTCACGGGCGCTCTCTATAGACACTCGGCGGTGCGCGCGATTCAATGGCAAAATTTGCCCCAGATCTCGCTTTTTTTCTCCCACTCCTACTTCGTTATTTTTTTTTTTATTTTTTTTTTTCATTTCGTTTTAAACACAGCAAACCCCTCCAGTCGTTTAGCGCCGGGGCTCGCGAGCGAAGGAAGCGGCGGAGGGCAATCGAATCGGGCCGGAGAAACCGAGGCGCCCCGTGCCGAGGGTGCCCGGTTGACCGTAGTAAAATTAATAGTAACGCGATTAGGAAGCTCCCGAATTGAATTATCGCGAATTACGCGTCAACGTCAAGAGCAGAACGCTCGTGTTCCTCCGCCGCTTGCGACCCGGAGCCTCTCTCGGTCAATCGAATTTCGAAGCCCCCACTTTGGTCCGTCTCATAATTGCTTCTCTCTGCAGACAGGTAAATCCTGCCTGTACTGCGTACACACGTACACATTTGTATTGGCTATAATAGCGTCACAGCGCCAGCCTTCGCTGGGAGGATGCTGGAAAACGAATCCTTCCCTGGCGGGAATAACTCGACGACTTGCAGCCGCGAGAATCGTAAACCTCGCGGAGCATTAGTCGATGTTTAAGGTAGTACTTGCAGACCCTACGTGAGTTCAGAGAGAACTGAGAGAGGAATTGTGAACACTTCTCGATGTGATAAAAATTTGAGAAAAATCAACCATATGGAAGGTGCTGACAAGGTTGATTTTGCATAATAATTAACGAAAAAAAAATTTACCAACTAATCACCCGGCAACCTAACTTTTTTTTTTTAAACGATTTGTTAATTTCTCCGAATACGTATGAATTTTTTCAGAATATCGTGTAATTTTTGAAAATTGAGCTAATAAAATATATATAATAAAAAAATTATCCAAAATTCTGGAAAATTTCGTACATATTCAAAAAGATTAACAAATTATTTTTATATCAACAAAAAGTTAAGTTGCCGGGGAATTCGTTGAAGAATTTTTTTTCATTCATTTGTTGATAACATTTTGTAATTATTATTATGCAAAATCAATCTTTTCAGCACCTTCCAAATGTTTGATTTTTTTCAGATTTTTATTCCCTGTGAGGTCGAACGGTCCGCTAGAACAACAAGGCAGAGCAGAGCAGCGTTCGATCTGTGGTTGCAATGTGGGGTCATAATAACGACGAAATTCAAAACGAACGCACTGGGAACAACTGCGCATGCGTGTTGTGACGACACGCGAGTAAACCTCCTCCATTCGCGGATACGGAGCGCATAATACGCATGCGCAGTCATTGCAACTAGAGCGCTGATTGTTTTGAGTTTCGTTGTTATAAAGCCACCATTATTATAACGGCAAATCGAAAGCACCTCGGAAGGGCTGCGGAGTGCCTTTGTATATCACCGCAACGGTCTCGTATTTTGTTGTTTCGATAGTTAAAAATCGGTGAAACGGTGCAGAGCGGTCGTTAAAAATAATGAGAGGGCTTTCCGAAAATCTGCGCGAAAATCACAAAATAAAAAAAATATATATATATAATTTTTTTTATGTAACTTACCGAGTCCAAAATAAGAATCCGAACTATGCTGACATAGTTCGGATTCTTATCAGACAGAAAATGATTTTTGTTGTCCCATAATTGGACGAACCTGAGTGAGTGGATGTTCGGAACGTCGCTTTTTTTTTATCGAAGCTTTTCCCAATAATTCGTCGTGACTAATTGCGCGTAAAACATATTGAGAGAAGTCGTTGAGAAAAATAAGGAAAAATTCGAGTCTATAATGGGAAGGGAGCACAGCGGTCGTTAAAAATAATGAAAGTCGTTTCCGAAAAACTGCGGAAATACCACAAAAGTAAGAAAAAAAATATTACATATACAATATTTCTTTATGTGTGTCATCGAGTCCGAAAATAAGAATCCGAACTATGCTCATACAGCAATTCACACAGCAAATGATTTTTCTTGTCGTTTAATTGGATGAACCCGAAGTGAAATGAGTGTTCGGAACGCCGCTCTTTTTATCGGTTTCCCCAATAATTCGTCGTGACTAATTGCGCGTAAGATATGGGGCGAGAAGTCGTTGAAAAAAAAGGGAAAAATTCGAGTCTATAATGGGAAGGGAGTAGAGTAAATTCTCGGGAATCTTGACAATGGTTGGCTGATCGTGGCGCTAACGAAGGCCGATTTTGATGGCGGAGTCGAGGCCGAAGGCTCGAGCCGAGTAAATCCTTTAGTAATTGCGAAAGCCGATCTGAGGTGGGAGTATCAGTGGCGTTGGTTGGTCGACACGACGAATTGGCGAGTTGAAAGGGGGGGAGGAAGGGGTTCGTTCTCACTACGTGGCGCCGAGACGAGGAAAACTTTTCGAGACAAAAGCCTGTCGACCGCGTCCTTTTAATTTCTCAGCTCTTAATTCCCACCATGGAGGCCCGCTGCGCCTTCGCTGATTAATAATCGCGAGTCCGTCGGGCCTTAACGGATTCGAACGTCGTTAATCGCGGGAGTATTGAAGCGCTACCGGGCGCGCGGACTCCGCTTCTGCCTCCAGGGTTAAACTTGGAAAAGTTTTAGTTAGACACGAGGAGGAGCCAAAGTTTGCGGAGCGCGCGACGAAGATCTATTCGCGACGAAGAATAGTTACACCACGTGTATATATACGGAGCGAAGTACCTCGGTGAGGGATGAAGAGCGACCCGAAGCTTCCCTCGGCGCTGCTTCGCGTCATTTGGGATACGAGATATCACATCGAAACTACGAACGGGACGTTGTCCGATCGTTATGCTGCTCAGCATGTACATAATTTTTTTAGACTTGTCTTTTATTGATTATTTATTTTATTTATTTATTTATAGGTAGAATTACGGGCTCTTTTACGGGACGATATTTACATAACGTCCAAGCATTGTAATGGCACTTGGAAGAGTTTTGCAATCGTACATATTGTAACGAATATAATTTAAAAAAATTGCTTTTTATAAACCATAGTCTCCCTTCATTCCGCGAAATGTTACAATATAATTTGCCTTGCATTAGCGTTATCAGTACAAATAATATCACATTGGTTATATAAAATAATATTATTGTCATTATTTTATGTAACAATAAATATATATTTTTATTATTTATTTTATTTTATTTATTTTTTGCTTTTAGTCATTTTGAGATGAACTAATTTGTTGGATGGATGCGTCATTATTCATCCATGTGAATGCCAATGTCGAGCTAATTTTTTAAAAACTGTTTGACTTTCGTTTCAGCTCCCTCGGGCGAAGACGGTACGGACAAAGAGGAGACCAAAAAAGTTCCGGGATCAAAAAAAAGGATATATAGGACGAAGTAGTACAGAGCGAGAGCACGAGAGGCCGAGCTTCAACGTTCTCCCTGTCGTATATCCCACCTCCTTTTCGTTGTTACGAGCTCGGGGTCAAACGCGCACGGAAAGCTGGAGGTGAGTGCTGAGTTATCTCGTCCCATGGAGCAAACTGCTTCTGACACTAGACACGATCTCCGAACAGTAGACTTTACTTTGCTCCTCTTGTCTGATACACACGAGCTCCCTCCCGCATTGTTCTTTAACGACGGTTTTTTTGTCGTACAGAACCCGAGGCGTTATCTCACAATTTTTTTGTACTTCATTCACTTCCCCCCCTCCCCCCCAACCCCCGGAAGCATCGATCATTCGATTTAAACACGATAATCTAATTACCGTGCGATTTATGTGGCGCGTTGACAAAAAATGCATTGACAAATTTTTAGCACTGTTAAAAATAGAGCGCGCACAGACATTTTTTGAAGAAATTAAAAATCGCGTACAAAAACGAACTATTGCTAATTTTTTCGTGAAATTTAGATTAGACATGAAGTACGTGAAGTACATTATTGGAAATAATGTACTTTTATAATAAACATTAACGTAAATTATTAAATGTAAAGAATATCTAAAGTTTTTAATGTATTGCTCATTAATTTTTCATCACGATTGTGCATGAAATTTAATGTACCGATTTGTGCATAAAAACTTATAGTACCGGGAAATTAAATCTCATACGATTTTTTTTTAGTTCACGGTAAAAAAAAAAAAAAATTGTGAATTTAACATCTTCGACTCTAAGTTTTCATGCAAAAACTGATCCACAAAATGTAATGTACAATCGTCATGAAAAAAAGAATATACTTTTTCATCGAAGTAGAAGTAAATAATTAAAAATAAAGTATTCCCAATGTTTTTAATAAACGGACCATTAATTTTTGATAAAAATTGCACATCAAATTTAATATATCAGTTTATGCATAAAAAACTTACAGTACCGGTACATTAAGTTCCATACGATTTTTTTTTTTTTTTTTTTTTTGCAGTCTGCCGTCGTCGCGGATCATTAATACGAATCAGTGGTAACGGGGTGTAAACGCGAAAACTAGAATTGGATTAGCGAGCGCAATTGGAGAGGCAATTTGTCCGGTAACGTCTTCGTTATTAATGCACGAATAATTATTCATCCGTCTATCTCTGTGTGAGTCATTGCTTCTCGCGGTCCCGACACGTGTCACGACGTCTCGTTCTCTATATCTGTCTCGACGTTATCGGAAGTGTCACGTTTCCAGCGGGCGAGGAGTTTAGGTAACCGGATATATCCGAGTCTGCTCGGGTAGTGCGACTGTCCTGCCAGACAAGGGAGAGACTATCACAGCAACTCAGCCCCCCACCCCTCCATCGCTTTGAAAGACGTTTCCTAAGTTTGACGGAGAACACGGACGGATGAACCAAAAGCTGCACCGAGGTCCTTCCGAACTTCGGAAACGTTAGAGTGATTAGTACCGGAAGGCGGGATGACCGGGTGTGCCGAGTTTTCCTTTCAGAGAATCATCGATGAGTCGATAATCGAAGTCCGGGTTCGCAGAAACCAGACGAAGAAACTTAACGTCACCGTTTCGTCCCTCAGCAAGGTTTGCGAGATACGATATTCCGTGCGGTACAGATCCGTCAAACGTGAGTTTCGGTGAAAATTTTGAACACTTCTCGATGCGAATAAATCTGAAAAAATCAAGTATATGGGAGGTGCTGCAAAGATTGTTTTTGTGGAATAATAATTCTAATTTCTTATTAACAAATTGAAGATAAAAATCATTATTCAACAAATTAACCGGCAACTCAACTCTTTTCCTTCATAGAAATGATTCGTTTATTTTTTGGACCGTGTATGAATTTTTTCAGAATTTTTTGTTATCTTTGAAAAATGCGTTTTTTCAAAGCTTGAACATAGAAAAAACGCGATTTTCAAATATTACAAAAAATTCTGAAAAAATTCATACTTATTCAGAAAATTAAAGGAATAATTTTTATGGAAAAACATGGTTTTTCCATAAGTTGCCGGGTAATTTGTTGAACAATTCTTTTTATCGTTAAGTTGTCAACATTTTGGAATTATTATTACATAAAAACAGTATTTGCAACACTTCCCATATGGTTGATCTTTTTCACATTTTTATCCCATCGAGAAATGTTTGAATTTTTCCCGGAAACGTTTGGCGGGTCTGTACCGCTCGGACTACCTTGACGAATTTTTTGGGTAACCCGAGCTCGGTCAAACGGATGGAAGATAATTGAAATTTTTCTGTGTCTCGACGTTACCGGAAGTGTCACGTTTCCAGCTGGCGAGGAGTTTAGGTAACCGGATATATCCAAGTCTGCTCGGGTAGTGCGATTGTCCTGCCAGATGAGGGAGAGACTACCGTGGCAGGTTCTTCCGAACTTCGGAAACATTCGAATTATAAGTACCGAAAGACGGGATGACCGGGTGTGCCGAGTTTTCCTTTCAGAGAATCATCGAAGAGTCGATAATCAAAGTCGTTGGTCGCAGAAACCAGACGAAGAAATTCGACGTCACTGTTTCATCCCTCAGCAAGGTCCGCGAGATACTTAACGAAATTTTAGACTAACCCCAACCTCGCACAAACGAATGGAGGATAATTAACATTTTTCGGAAGCCTCACATTTCCAGCAGGCGAGGAGTTTAGGTAACCGAACACTGAAAAAAATATTCACTTGCGGGCTGCAGAAGAAAATTTTCTTTATCTCAATTCTACTTCCAATTCTTAATATTCTACATCGTATTGAAACAACGACGGCGAGACTGTTAAGCTGACATGTTATCGTTTCAATCCCGTATGAAATCGTAAGAATTGAAAGTAGAATTGAAATAACAATTTTTTTCTTTGGCAGCCGGCAAGCGAATTTTACTCGAGTCATTGATATTTTTTTTGTGGATATATCCAAGTCTGCTCGGGTAGTGCTATTGTCCTGCCAGACGGGAGACTGTCACGGCAACTCAGTCTCCCTCCGTCCCTGTCTCCCCTAAATTCTCTGGCTCCGAGCGAGGGGTTGTTTCTCGGCCTGGTTATAGACCTTTCGCTCAGGGGCCGATATATAGAACCGTCCTCACAGTTGTTATCATGATCCTTACTTTATTTTACTCCATCTTACTGTTATCGGTATTCTATATTCATCTTACTATTTCTCATTTCGTTGTCATTATTATCTATATTTTGTATTCTTCGTTTTACACATGGCTACGATTATTGTCTTTGTTATATTTATTTTATTTTATTCATACCCTTTTTTATTAATTGGGCGATAATTTTCGGTACGTATGTGCCTGGAGGACACTTCGTCATACCGTACAATAAATCACTTCATTCATTCACTCCTCTCTGAGGGACGTTTCCCAAGTTTGACGGAGAACACGAACGGCCGAACCAAAAGCTGCACCGAATTTCTTTACAACTTCGAAAACGTTCGAATTATACACTGAAAAAAAAAAAATCGCTTGCGGGCTGCCGAGGAAAAAAATGTTTCTTTCAATTCTACTTTCAATTCTTACAATTCCATATGACATTGAGACAAACGACGTCAAGACTGTCAAGGTGCTAGTCATCGTTTGAATCCGGTATGAAATTGTACAAATTCAGAGTAGAATTGAAACAGCTTTTTTATTTCTCTGGCAGCCCGCAAGCAAATTTTACTTGAATCAATGATATTTTATTTTCAGTGTAAGCACCGGAAGGCCGGATAACGCCGAGTGTCGAGTTTTCCTTTCGGACAATGATCAACGAGTCGATAATCAAAGTCGTCATTCGGAGAAACGAGACGAAGAAATTTAACGTCACCGTTTCGTCCCACAGCAAGGTCCGCGAGATACTCAGCGAAATTTGAGGGTAGCCGAGGACACGCGCATTCGCACGGAAGATAATTGAAATTTTTCGGTAGCTCCCTAATGTATCGCATGTTAAAAACGGCCCGCATGGCTCTCCGTCTCCGTCCCTACTTAATTTGCCTTGAGTGCTGCGCGTCTGCCCGACCGTTCGTTACCGGGCGCGTTTGAGCTTCGTGCTTTTTCCTTCTTTATTTAAAGAGTTTTTTCTTCGTTTTTGTTCCGACGAAGCTCGAGAGGAAGCGAGAAACGAGCCGTTACACTCGATGAGTTTCAGAAGCCGGTTAGTTACGCTCATCCCGGTGAACCTTTTCCGAAAGAGCGTGCTGCTTCGGCGGCGAAAGCAACGCCACAGCACACCGGCGCAGAGGGAAGCGACCAGGTTCGCGTTATAAGTTTTCCTTAAGGAAACTGATGAGCGCAGTATTCAACCCACTCCCAGCGACGCTGACCCAACCCCGAGCGAAGAGACCCTTTCACGTATCCGCCGTTAAGCCCCGGAATTTTTCCCTAGGATTTTCGTTAAACCCCCTGCTTTCAACGAGCCTGGCTTTGCCAGCTTATTTCCATTCCTTTCTCAACCCCCTCTCGCCTCCCGGACCAAATTTCATAATACTCGCCTCCCGGACCAAATTTCATAATACTCGCCTCCCGGACCAAATTTCATAATACTCGACTCTTGTTCGTGTTCATAAAAAAAAAAAAAAAAAAAAAAAAAATATGGGATCACTCATGTGCATCAGCAGGTGAGCGCATACGGTGCAACGGCCACCCCTTCCGCCTCGGGGGGCAAATCGTCCACAATCCTGCGACGGTAAATCAGGTGTCGTCCCTCTTCGTTTTAATTATTTTTAATCGCAGGACGCGCGTGCTCGGCGCGGCAGGTTAAAAAAAAAAAATTGAAGGGAAAAAAGAAACCATGCAGCGCATATACGAGGCTCGTTTATCGCCCGGGCCGACTCTGCCAACCGCAACCGGCGCGCTCTAATTTTTTTTTTTTCGCCCCCGCGAAAATTAGTATCGTAGCGTATTAAAATCCGGAAATGATTTACAACAGAGGTAGCCGACGGTACAGCGGGGCGGGAGCTCGGTCGGGGTAAAATACCAACTCGGGCTGCTGGACCACCCGCCGGGCATTAGCCGACTCACGTTCGTGCGTTTTTTTTTTTTTTTTTTTTTTTATATATTCTCGGGCCTCCTTCACAGCGAGTCTTGCGTAAAATATTAAAAGCTATTGTACCCGCGACTCGTGCAAATATTTTTTTATGCTTTAATAGTTTCACGTGTTTCGCGCATCCTCGCTTCGAGATTAAGGGAAATTTTTATTTCGCGAACACGCCATGGAACGTGCATTATTTAGGTGTCGATTATGAAACTTGCGTTTCGCTGATGTCCCGGCGAAATTGGGTTTTTATGTCAACGTGGATTTGGGGGAGAACTTCGAAGGGATTTTCGGTGGTCTTTAATTGCGAGGCGTACTTTTATCCGACAATTTATTATCACATCCAGCGGCAAATGCTTTACAAACTATTCGACACCCACGAAATTATATCGGAGCTTTCGGTTCATTAAAAGGAACCGATTGAACAAAACCAAAAAAAAAAAAACGAACAACCAAATTGTTTTCTTACTTCAACGAGCTTTTTCGCGCTCGATCGACATCGCTCATGTACTTTGAAAAAATAAAAATAAAATTCGTTATGCGTTGCTACCGTAACAGTAGGGGTACGAATAGCCCTCCCTCCGTTTTGACCGCGCGCGTCGAGGTCCGCGATCGTACTGAGGCCATGGAACTTTCCCACGAGCGACACTAGCTCCCGAGCTTTCGTGAAAGCTCGGCAATCTTCGCGGCTCGCTGTTTCGACGGTGTCGCACTCGCCCGACCCCTCGAAAATGTTTGCAATTCTTATATATTTTCGATGCGTCATCTCACGAGGGCAATCGAAAAGGCAAATCGATTAATTAACGCAGGTCGGATCCGTCTCGTCGAGAAAATTAAATGCAAACACCTTCGAGGCGATCCAAGCCGTCGTGTCGGCGTATTTTTTTTTTATCGCACACGAGATCGTGCACTGAAAAAAAATATCAATTATTCATGTACAATTAGCTTGTGGGCTGCTAATGAAAAAAAAATGGTTATTTCGATACTCGTTTCATATCTTAGAATTCCATACAATTGAACAAACCACAGAATTGAAACAAAAAATTATTCTTTGGCAGCCGGCAAGCGACTTTTTTTTCAATGTGTGTTACTTAATTCACACTTTTGTGTCACTGGCTGCATTCGAGGTACGGTTCAGATATGAATTAAAAGTATTGTGTGTAACGTCACTTCCGGTTCGAAAATCTCACTTTTCAACCTGAAGTAACGTCAACCAGGAAAGCGTCACTTACGTTTAGGGAAAACATCGCTTCTTCCGGTTGAAAATCTCAGTTTTCAACCGGAAGTGACGTCATACGGGAAAACGTCACTTCCGGTTTGAAAAATCTAATTGTTCGACTGGAAGCGACGTCATACGAGAAATACGTCACTTCCGGTTTGGAAATCCAATTTTTTCGAGCGGAAGTGACGTCCTAGCGGAAATGCGTCACTTCCGGTCGAAGACCGATATATTCTTAACGGAGCTCTTCCATCGCTGGGCAGAAACGGATGAATTAAGGAACACACGGTACGCGTTCAATTCACTTTACCTGTTGTAAACTTGGTAATACGACCCCGACCAATTACCGCGCGAATTAAAGTCCAGCAACGGAAATATCGAATTCCGACCTATTTCGAAATACTATCATGACATTCGTGACACAACGAATATTTCAGGCGTGCGATTTTCTCGTCATCTGTATTTATTTTTTCGGTACGTGCACTTTGCCCGGTCTGCTGCGCAGTCTCCTCGTGGAGCCTCGCTCCAGGATGCGATACAAACGATTTCGTTCTAAATCGTTTTAGCCACGATTTATATTTATTTTGTACCGTCTGATTTGATTCGACTTCTCGCCAAGGCAAACACAGAAGCCTCGGTGGCATGTAAATTCGTCCCGGAGCGTTTGCTCCGTGACCCGTGCCGCTGTGTCCCACGTAGAGAGCACACGTGTTGTCGTGTACCATTACTCGTTGTTCGCTTGCACAGGAACGAAGGTACAACGTCACCGATGGATGACACGCGTTCGCTAATTTGTAGAGAACGCGCACAGTGAGGGAGATAGGGAGATGGAGATAGATTGACGTTCGGGGGAGTGTTGGAACGGGAAGTGTGACCATGTAGAAAGTACCTCGTTAGATGGTTTCGACGTGGTGGGAGGATCGTGTCGGTTTAATTACCGAAGCACCTGATTGGCTGTTAGATTCGCTTCGTTGACTACCCAGCGCGACATTGACCACCGCGCGAGCCTCTCCGGCAGTGCCGAAACCGATCGCTCGGTGTATCGAAGGGATATCTACGTCAGTGGGCCATTGTGCAGGTGGAATGGCACGATAACGAGACGATTATCGTGCCGTTTTGTAGGTCGGAATTCCCGCGGCGCGGATACACGGAAACTTTAACTTCTGCCGGAGAAATCTGACTCTTAACACGTTACATTTTTTAAAGATTTTTAGAAGGCTCACAGAATGTTTTTTTTCTTTATAGTGTTGATTCTTCCCTCGATCGAAGCGCGCGAGCCTCTCCGGCAGTGCCGAAACCGATCGCTCGGTGTATCGAAGGGATATCTACGTCAGTGGGCCATTGTGCAGGTGGAATGGCACGATAACGAGACGATTATCGTGCCGTTTTGTAGGTCGGAATTCCCGCGGCGCGGATACACGCAAGCTTTAACTTCTGCCGGAGAAATCTGACTCTTAGCACGTTAAATTTTTTAAAGATTTTTAGAAGGCTCACAGAATGTTTTTTTCTTTATAGTGTTGATTCTTCCCTCGATCTAAGCGCGCGAGCCTCTCCGGCAGTGCCGAAACTGATCGCTGGGTGTATCGAAGGGATATCTACGTCAGTGGGCCATTGTGCAGGTGGAATGGCACGATAACGAGACGATTATCGTGCCGTTTTGTAGGTCGGAATTCCCGCGGCGCGGATAGACGCAAGCTTTAACTTCTGCCGGAGAAATCTGACTCTTAACACGTTAAATTTGTTAAAGATTTTTAGAAGGCTCACACAATGTTTTTTTCTTTATAGTGTTGATTCTCCCCTTGATCGAAACGCGCGAGCCTCTCCGGCAGTGCCGAAACCGATCGCTCGGTATGTCGAACGTACGTTACTAGGCCAATGTGCAGGTGGAATGGCAGGATAACGAGACGATTATTGTGCCGATTTGTAGGTCGGAATTCCCGCGGCGCGGATGCACACAAGCTTTAACTTCTGCCGGAGAAATCTGACCCTTAACACGTTTAATTTTTTAAAGATTTTTAGAAGACTCACAGATTTTTTTCTTTATAGTGGTAATTCTCCCCTTGATCCAAGCGCGACATTTACAAGCGCGCGAGCTTTTCTGGCAGTGTTGAAGGGATGTCTACGACACTGGGCCATTGTGCAGGTGGAATGGCACGATAACGAGACGATTATCGTGCCGTTTTGTAGGTCGGAATTCCCGCGGCTCGGATTCACGCAAGCTTTAACTTCTGCCAGAGAAATCTGACTCTTAACACGTTAAATCTGTTAAAGATTTTTAGAAGGCTAACCGATTTTTTTGTCTTTATAGTGGTAATTCTGCCCTTGATCGAAGCGCGACATTGACAAGCGCGCGAGCTTTTCTGGCATTGTCGAAACCGATCGTTAGATATATCGAAGGTATATCCACGTCACTAGGCCATTGTGCAGGTAAAATGGCAGTATAACGAGGCGATTATCGTGCCGTTTTTTAGGTCCGAATTCCCGCGGCGCGGATACTCGCAAGTTTTAACTTCCGGCGAAGAAATCCGACTCGCGACACACGATAATTAGTTACAGATTTTTCGAGCCCCCGCAGAAAATGAAATATTTTCTTTACAGTGGTAATTCTCCCCTTGATCGAAACCCGGGATGAACGAGGTTTCGCTGTCTATCCCCTGCCCGGCCGAACGCGGTCGATACACGAGGATAAATCCCCGACGCGTGCAAGATCATAGATAAAGGGCGGGCGCACACACGTGTAGCCCCGTGTATACAGGTCGTGCTGTATAACGATCGCGCGGGCCGAACCACGTGATCGCGAGAGCGCTTATGTGGGGATGTCGGGATTTCCAGGTTGCCCCCTGTACGTGCAACGAAGGCGAGGTAGTTCCGCAGTCTGCACATTGCGCAATATCACAAAAGTAAATAGCTATACGATAACCCGTAGATATGTACGTAGTCGATTGATTTCCATAATATCGCGATTCCCGTGCATTTCCGCGAGCGCTTTCATCGAGGATTTTCGTCTGCGCTACGACTCTCCATTCGCGGCCCCTCGCCCGTCCCGTGCCTGAAAAGCCCGAGTCATTGTGAGGCGCATACACAGCCCGATGAATGCTGCACCCTCGTCGTAGCCCGTGTGCGCACCTCCCGGAGCTGTTGCCGTCGGGGGGCTATCGAGAGAAAACACCGAAGCTCGGGATCTTTTGCCATTTCGACGCGCCCTTATTTATACACCGCCGTGTAACGCGCGTCTCCGTGCTTCGGGCTCTCGTCGTTGTCGTTTATATCGATAACCGGCGAGGTGAGAGAAAGGCTCGCGAACGACGCTCAACGTACAACCGGGACGAAGAGACTCGGGCACGTGTACGAAGATCCTCGAACGACTTTCTACCTCGTTCGAAGAGCTCTGCGCGAAAGGCGGAAAAATTCTAGAGCTTCCGTCGCATCGCGGAATTTGCGTTAGTCATCGCCGTAAGGCTCCTCCGCACCGGCGAGGCGATAGCGATGGGAGAATCGATCTATGAGGAAATATGCGTGAGTCGAGATTTGACGAGGCACTGCGTAATGCGTGTCTGTCGCGCGGGGAGACGAAGAATTAGGAACCGTCGTAGTATTAGGAACCGTAATGCATATTCTTGTTAATATGATGAGAGAAGGATCTTGTGAAAACTACCGATAATCTAAGAAAATTACCGTAGCGCAAATAAAGTCTCAGATTTTCGAAGAATTTTTATCATAACGTCCACGACAAATTCTTATAAATCCTCTCAAGCGATATAGTCATACTTACTGGATCCTTCTCTCAGTGTAGAGCTTAGAGTTATCGATAAAAAATCAGGCGAATCTGGTATCAACAAATGGAGCGACTCTAATAGTTGATTAAATAATTCTTCATCGTAAAAAAAATTGTTGGGTTTTGTTTATCTTCTTCAAGGATCTTAAAGTTGCGCTCTAAGTAGTTACGGTCCGCGATGGTCGGACAGTAACTACTTTACACGTCGGACAAAAAAAATTAGGCAAATCTGGTATCAACAAATGGAGCGATTCTAAACATTGATGAAACATTTCTTTATTGTAAAAAAAAATTGTTGGGCATTGTTTATTTTCTTCGAGTATCTTAAAGGTGCGCTCTAAGTAGTTACGGTCCGCGATGATCGGACAGGTTAGTAAATTGCGATGAAGCGTGACAAAAAAATTAGACAAATCTGGTATCAACAAATGGAGCGACTCTAAAAATTAACGAAACAATTTTTCATTGCAAAAAAAAAGTCGTTGGGCATTGTTTATTTTCTTCAAGTATCATAAAGTATTGCAAAGCTGCGCTCTAAGTAGATAAAGTCCGCGATGGTCAGACGGGGTAGTAAGCGGCGAGGACACTCAACATTTGCGTGAGTCATGACTATAACGGTCCACCATGTCGGGACAATGATAGCGCTGGGAATCGCTCTATGAGGAAATATCCGTCAGTCAAGATTGGCCGAGACACTCCGTAAAGAGTATCCGTCGGGCGGGAAAAATAAAAAATTAAGAACCGTCGAACGATAACGCACACTCTTGTTGATAGAGCATCAGACTCATCGATACTAAACATTAGTCAAATTTATTATCGACGAATGGAGTGTCTAAAAATGGCCGAAACATTTCTTCACTGTAAAAAAAAATCGGTGGCCGTTATTTTATTGTTTTCTAAGTGTCTCAAGGTACGCTCCAAGTAGTTGCGGTCCGCGATAGTCGGACCGGATAGTAAACGACCAGGAGACTCAACGGGTAGAAATCGGGCGGCTGCAGATGAGATACGTTGGTATACTCGCGGCGATTAATTAATTAAACCACGTCGAATTCCGACTGTTCCGCGTGGGAATGGAGAGGGATCTCCAATTGTCCCGCAGTGCGTACTACAAGTCTTAGGTGTATCGTATCTCCTCCTCGCCCATCCCCCGGCTTCCCGGTGGTGCACAGATCGGTTGGAATAGGCACCACGCGGAAGAGCATTGCGGTCCACGATGCAAGACGGCGTATCACCGAGAGAGCCAAGTAACGCGTTCCACTTGGAATAATCAAGAGACGACGTGTACCTCGGGCTCTCCCCGTTGTCCAATTGGCCGAATGGGCGATGGATCGTCGTACACCGTTGCAGACAGAACATTTCACTGTCGCCCGGGTAAACATACCCAGGTGCAACATAGGCATGGACACGATGTTACACAGTCGTGCAATGTTTGTACACAGAGTTGCCGCCTGAAAAAAATGGCTGTGGAGTATGAAATTGAGCATATCAAAAATAAATTAAATACACTTGTATGGATCGGCCTGTAAATTAATATTTACAGGCCGATCGGCTTGGTCCATATTCACCACTTTTGTTATACCTATCCTTCCGACTTCATCTTCCGACCGGTTCACGGGTTATCGGTATTCAATAATTTTCCGATTTAATCGATATCTGCGCGACATCAAGACGCAAGGTTTTTACCCACCTAGAGATTGTACACTGTAAAAAGAAATTGTACATTAACTCTACTGGAAATTGAAACTTGCTTGCGTCACTACATTGATTGGACATTAATGTACTTTTGTTGTAAAATTGAAATACGAGATATTGAAATTACAAATATTTTGCGTCAAATTTACAAAAATTTCCATTGCAAATACAAATTTTGCCTTAACATTGCCAACGCACATGTGTTTGAAATTTCAGAAACAGTTTATGTAAAAAAGCTCCCAATACTATTCATTAATTTCCAAACTAATTTTTTTTTTTTTACATTGTTGTGACTGAATAAATAGGCAAGTTGAGAGAGATTTTTGTGTATTTTTGTATAGTTGTTTTGTCATCGCTCATCCGTCAGATGCAAGAGCCGAAAGCTGTAACAGACCCCGAGCGAATCTCCTGCAAGCTCGTATTTAGCGTATCCACGTTTCGCTTCGTCGCCCATCTCGAGCTGTTTGCTCTCGCACTCTTTTCGTCGTTCGCGTCCTACCTCAGGAATGTCGCGCACGAGCGAATCGATTTTTATTTATTTCTTACCATATATACCATCAATCAGATTTATTGGTTTTTCGTGCACGCTTCCTCACATTTTCCGCTATACTTGTATAAGCAACTGTATGCGGCACGGTACACAAAGCTGCTACGACCTGCACGTATTTATCGCGCTTTTCCAAAGTGCCTTCTTGCGAGAGCATGCACAGCGAGGGACGATCTATGGCTGCGATTTTTTTTCTTCTCCATACTCATACGTGCGCGCACATATCGCGCGAGAAGCTTCGTGCGAAGCTGATTGGCTTGCTACAGTTTTTTCTCCACAGATTCTCACGGCAGTGAACTTTGAGCTTTACGCGATGAACACGGGTCATATGCGGTGTATGTACTTTGACGTGCGACGGATACGCGCCCCTGCGAAACGTTGCCAGCAAAAGCAATAAAGAACATGCGTCCTCCTGAAACTGCGAACCTTAAAAAAGGAATCTCTGCTCGACGTCAAGTTTTATTTGAGAAAAAAAAAAAAATGATTCTCTCGTTCGCTCGACCATAAAACCACCTCTCAACAGACTATCCGGCGAGAGCCAATCGTCGCTTTCCACTTGTCTGACACTTGTTAGAATTGATAGAGATTTCAGCGTGCCCTCTCATATTTATATTTATATTTATATTTATATTTATATTTATATTTATATTTATATTTATATTTATATTTATATTTATATTTATATTTATATTTATATTTATATTTATATTTATATTTATATTTATATTTATATTTATATTTATATTTATATTTATATTTATATTTATATTTATATTTATATTTATATTTATAACCCCCTCTCAACAGACTGTCCGGTGAGCGTAAATGATCGTTTTCCCTAAAACACTGTATATAATATACTCTTTTTTATTGCAGACACTTGTCAGAATTAATCGAGATTTCACGATGTCCTTCGATGTTGCATTCGCCGAGAAAAACTAATATTTATAATTCTCCCTTCCATCTTCCTCCTGAACACCGTTCATTTATAGTTCTTCCCAAAACTCCGCTCGCTGGTCTGGATATAACGGCTCGTCGTAACAACCAGTTCATAGCTGTTCGCGATTGTGCAACAGTGGTAGAATGACTTCGACGATGCGAGGGGAGGTCGTAGATTCGAGGATGCGCCGCTCCTACGATCCTCCCCGAAGAAACGCCGAAGCTGTAAGTCTGCTCGGTACTTTCCGCTTCCACATTTCGCTTCCGATGGACCTCTCTTCGAGATATTATTCTCATATCGCTCCCTGCCCGCACGTCTTCATCGCCTATACATTCTTCCCCTCTGACCCTTTAACCGCCCATGCTCTCTTTATTTCATCGAAAGAGGGATATGAAGTTCGATTCGGTTCAGTGACGCATATATTCAACTCTATTACTATTATTACTATTATTATTTTATTATTATTTTTATTATTGCCATTCCAGGCTCGCTCCTTTCCCATTGTTTCCTCGCTCCGCGAACGATGGCGGCCAGGAAGCCTGTGCGACGTAGTACCATGCACTATCGGCGTAGGTGGCGTTGTGGTCGGTGACGTCGTGATCGCGAACAGTTTCTTTTAGGTTTGTGGGTTATACCGGCGTATTATGGCGATTTTTTTTTTTTTATGAAAACATAGATAACAAATTTTATCCACGGAATTCTCAATTTTAATTCACGGAATATGCTATTTTAATCCACGAAATTCTCAGTTTTAATCCACGACATTCTTAGTTTTAATTCCGAAAATTCTTAGTTGCAATCCATGAAATTCTTAGTTTTTATCCATTTATAAATTCTTGGCCTGAGACCGAAAATGTTGCCAATTCGCCTTCCGGAAAAAATGCGCATATGAGTTGGGTAAAAATTGCTATGACGCCAGTGAAAATTTCACATATCGCTAGTGGTGGCGCTGGTGGACCATGACGGCTGGTCGAAATTTACTTTGTGATTTGGTAGTTTTTCCGAGATCCTTCTCTCGGTGTGCACGCGTAGAGTTATAGATGGTCGAATGGACGAGAGGAAAAAGTGCTAGGTTCGTGAAAAAGCAAGAGTCCGAGAGAAATATTCGTTCCCTGTCGCGACAGTGATATCCCTTCGATACCCAGACAGAACGCCGAGAGACCGACGAGGAATTTTCGTCAATCTTCCATTCCCATGGAATTTTTACTCTCCATACACGGAAGGATGAAGCGGAACGGATACTCGATATCGATCCTCTTCTTCGTGCCTTTTCTCTCGTTCGTTCACGCACTCGAAATATATCGGGTGGAATAACAATTCAGCTTTTTTGCCGGTGAACAAACGAGAGCTTGAATTAATTACATAATATTCGATATCCCGTTTTTTTTCCCCATCGGTAAGCCTTACAGCACTGTCGGTTGTTCTCTCTCTTGGATGCCCAAACCGATTCCCTCGGTTCACACAGAGTCTGAGATATATTATAACGATTCCACTTCCGACGATCGATCGGAATTTTATCCGGTTCCGTAAAGCTTCTTATTCAAATACAAAGCTTACATGCGTACACGTAAGCTTCGTATTTACGTTAGTTGATACGTATTTAATACGATATCGTTAATCATATTGTACGAAATAAAAGAAGATCGGTAAAAAATCACACGGTAATTTGCGTCCGATTATAACATCGACTCGAATCTTCGTAAATTATATCGACGCGAAAAATAAATAAAAAATCTCCCTATAATATAAAAAAGTGTATGATAATAATTGACCATTGAATCGAACGATCGGTCCGATTCGTTTTATACAGCAGATCGTCGCCAATATTTCCTTACCCAGTGCGTTTTCATATAAAAACAGCTCTCTTCCAGCCGATTCAATACTCATAATAATTGATAATTGAATCGAATTATTGATTCGATGCGTTTCGTGCAGCAGACCGTCGCAAATATTTTCTTGTCCGATACTTATCTATGAAAATAGCTATTTTCCAGCCGATTCAATAATAATAATAATTGATAATTGAATCGAATTATTGGTCCAATTTGTTTCGTACAGCAGATCATCGCCAATATTTTCTTGTTCAGTGCTTATCCATGTCAATAGCTATTTTCCAGCCGATTCAATAATAATAATAATTGATAATTGAGTCGAATAATTGGTCCGATTTGTTTCGTACAGCAGATCATCGTCAATATTTTCTTGTTCAGTGCTTATCCATGTAAACAGCTATTTTCCAGCCGATTCAATAATAATAATAATAATTAATAATTGAATCGAATAATTGGTCCGATTTGTTTCGTGCAGCAGATCGTCGCCAATATTTTCTTGCCCAGTAAAAATTACCTATTAAAACAGCTATTTTCCAGCCGATTCAATGCGATCCCAGTGCTCTAAAAAAAAAAAAAAAAAAAAAAAAAACGATGATTAAGCTGTATACGACTGAACAGTCGATAAACCGTTCCGCACCTCCTTTTTTCTTCTTCGCTCGATATCGCTCTTGGTTTCTATTTTACGCCGGTACCGCGAAGCTCTCCCGTAATGGATGCTCGTTACCGCGAATGAAGACGGAGAGCAAAAAGTGACGAGTCGGAGAGAGCTCCGGGAAGCTCGGGGAGATGCGAAGAAAAAAAAAAAAAATAATGGGATCGGGCGGGGGAGGAGGTCCGGGCATACGAACGAATCGCGGTGATAGACACGGCGTCGTTCCATCGGCTCGATCAAAAGAAAATAAGTTTGCCCCCTACTTCCCGGAGGGACGTTCTTTATTTCTGTCTGCCGCGCGGGGTTCTTCTCTTTGTCTTCGACCCAATAAAGGGAGAGGAAAGGGCGGTACACCGGCTCCGGGCTAAACTTTCGGATGGAGCGGCTCTCGCGATGGGAAGTCCCGAGTACGGTATCGATTCGTATATCGTAGCCCGGCTCCGGGCCGCGTCCTGGGACTTGGAAAGTTCCAGCGATTGCCCGACTCTTCGTTCCGCTCCATCTCGTCGACTTAATTGATAATAAGGAAGTAGGTAAGAGAGGGAGCCGAGAAGGAGACTCGCCGAGAACGCGGACGAGCCGTGGGGTGGAAAGAGAAAATTACAACAGCGAGGGCGCGGAAGGGCGAGGAATTTTTTCTCTCGCTGGTACGCCAGCGAGAGGGAAACATTTTTCGTAACGTCTTCTTCTCGTCGATACCGAACGGAGCATCGCGCCCCATCCGACGATTAGGCCTGTCGCACATTCTAAAAACAAGCGTGTTGTTTCAACACGCTTTGGGCGTGTAAATCGTGTTGTCACTTTTTAGACGCTTTAAGGTGTGTTGATTCTCAACACATGTCAAAGTGTGTAATTTTTTCATTCACCCATGTCATTACTTTTTACACGGTTGTAGGTTTGTTCACCCCCCCCCCCCTCGTCTAACACATGTTGACAATTGATACCGTGACTGTGAAAAAAATTTGTAAATTTCATGTACCGGACACGAAGTTTTAATGCATAAACTGGTACATTAAATTTAATGTACAATTGTGATATAAATTTAATATACTTTTTCATTAAAATTAAAATAAATTATAAAAATTAAAGTACCTTTGTAATAAAATTATAGTCAATTATTAAAAATTGAGAATTTTCAATGTTTTTAATACACTGAACATTAATCTTTCATCGCAATTCTACATAAAATTTAATATACCAGTTTTTGTATAAAAACTTCCCGTCCGGTACATTAAAATTCATATGAATTTTTTTTACAGTGTAGTGCATGAGTGTCGAAAAGAAATGAACCGGGATATTTGCAGCTTCTTCGTTAATGTCGACATGAGGCTGCTTTCTCACGTCGACACATGCTGCTTGAAAGACTTCCATTTCGGAAACGTAGCGCCACATCCATATTCGTTGCAGTGCGCTTGAAACGATGCATCAAATCGATGATGTTGGACAACGTGTTTCCGTAGCTGATTATCAGACGCAGCTTCAAAATAGCACAAACGACCCTTCAAAATATCGGGCGGTCTGTCCATGATCGTGCTGAATCCGCCACATTGCGATTGAATCAAACACATATGCAAGTGTGATGATTTCCCAGTGTTTCAGTTTAGAAAGTATGAAGGGGAGACCGGGGCAAAATGGCACAGCAGGTCAAATCGGGACAGTAAGGGCAATACTCAATTTTTCAATAATTTTTGGATGCGCCATTTCGTCCCAACGATACATCCAAATTTTCAAACCCCTTTTGCCCCACGTACCACCATCGCCACCATCCAAAAGGTATTTGAAAATTGCGTTTTGTCTCATTATCCCGATTTGCCCCGCTGTGCCATTTTGCCCCGCTCTCCCCTAGTACACCTAGCGTGTACCTGAACACCGAGTGAGTTGTTCGGCCGTAAACGCCTTGAAACAACCCACATAACGTGCATTCCAAAAAGCGTCTTCTGTAGCAAAACACTAAGAAGTCCCTTGTACAAGGAATCCAGGAAAGATGCAGTGCAAGCGCGTTGTTTCAACACGCAACACGTATCTTATTAAAGCGTTTGGTTGGCGCAACACATGTAATATGTGTCTTGTGAGTTGTTTCAACACACTTGACAACACGCTTGTTTTTAGAGTGCGAGGATGTAGCGCTGTAAAATCGTCCGGTCGATGACACGGAAAAGAATGCTCCGGGCAGACCGACGGAATCTCTGGGGGGGGGAAGTACTCGACGACGATAATTCGTTCGGGATCGATTACGCTCCGTTCCGTAATGTTGCCGCGACAGCCGATTGTCGAGCGGTAACGGGCTCACGGATGATCGCGCGAGATACAAGCCACGGGATGACGATTGCCGCAACGGCGCTTCTGATTTATATCGGGCGACGAAACTACCGGCCTAGTTCCGGAAAGAAAAGTACGCGAGTTCCGCTCACCCGCCCTCTTACCCCGTCTCTCCGTATCCGCGGAGTCTCTTCAACCAACTAGGAGAACGAGGGGTGGGAGAAATAGAACAAGAAGAAATGGAGGAACAGGAGTTACGGCTGTTGCGAGGCTCTCTCCACTCGGGCGGATTGAGTTCGAGAGAACGGAACGGGGGCGGAGTATTCTTTTTGTTCGGAAAAGTTAATGATCCGCATAGATATTGCCAGTTTTATTCTTCCAGGCGGGTTATCTCTAATCGACGTTGCGTATAACGAAGAACCGGCGCGCGTGTCCGCGCGATCGAAGGACAGATAAATGAGGATCTGTTGGGAAAGAAAGAGGCGGCTTAAAAAATTGAGGTCAGTTTATTGTTAAGGCTACTTATCGATAGTAATACAACGAAGCGGCGTGCGATTTATTGTACGCGCGGTCGAAAATCACCCCGCGGCTGTCGACGATACATCGAACTGCTGCGAATTTTTCATCGGCGACGATCTTTCTTTAGACTCGTACTTGCGTGCTTAAGGACTTGCGCTACAGGAAAATTTTGATTTTTTATATATTTTTTCGGATAGCTTATAGTGCCAAAAATTTTCTGTTTTTTATATCGATATTACTGAAGTTAGAGAGCGTTGTGTGTTTTTTTTTTTTTTTTTAAACGTGATTTTCAAGATCGGTGTTCCTGATATATAAAAAATTGGCTCGATGGATTTTTATGAAAATTTGTGCCGATACTCTTCGATAGATGCTTTAGTCCTTGACGGTCTCATATTTTTAAAAAAATAATAAAAAATAATGTAAAACAATAATTGAAAGTATTGAAAGATGGGTACAAATCGACTTCTTTCAAATTACCGCCATTTTGTCAATTTTTTCTCGTCATAGACCGCGTTCTATATCATTTGTTAAGAAACAACAACAAAATTTTGTTTGTGATAAAATTACAAGTTGAAATCAGGGACACCGCAAAGGAACTTAAAAAAAAACTGTTCGCGCCAATCAATAAAAAAAATACGTAATAACAATAAAATTGAATGACAAAAGGCCTAAATGTTCTTTAACATATCCTCCTTCCACCCGAAAAACATTAAATCGATAAAGCGTGTATTTCCCAAAAAAAAAAAAAAAAAAAATCACGAACTATGCAAGCGTGTTTACCCATTTACTGTGGCGTAAGCCCTTAAGCTCGGTGCGGAAATGAGTGTCGACGACTGGAGCGTTTCGAACGTCCCGCAGCCGGTAAAATTCGTCGATCCGCGGCCATTAAAATTTTACAACCCCTAAAATACCCTACTGGAAAAACGAGCTTCTCTACAGCCCGACAAAATTAAATGTAAAAAATAATTACTGTACACTCTCTGTTTAGCTTTTGTACACTAATGATGCGCGTGCTCGGGCACTCGGGAATTGCACTAATAATCTCCGACGTCATATATTAAATATCTCAATCTTTCGTTAGTTCATATTCGCACCTGCGCGTCCGTCGCTGAGACGTCCGTGAATTAATTTAATGCCTATATCTTAGCTATCTCTCATCTTAAGATTATAATTAAATTAGTTCGGACGTATCCAAGGTACAAGGTACTCATTCTCCCCTCTACAGTAACATTAATGACAATAATAATAATAATAATATTAACTGTACAGAAAATATCGAATCCACGATGACTATCTCTGAAGTTCGATCTCGACGTGCGGCAGGAGGTCCGGTTCTGTAACAAATAAAAAAAAACAATGAGAACTTGTAAAATTGCAAAGAAAAGTCTAAAAAAACGCTAGAAAAATCGCTGAAATTGCAGTCTGGCGCAGTCGGTAATTCTCCGACCCTCGCAATTAATTGTCCGAGCTTTATAGGGATTTGCAATCTCTGCGCGCTGGATGTAACCCGGGAGCTCGCACCGAAGGAGCACCATATGTACAGCGCTTACGTAAGTGCAGCCCAAAAAGAGCTGTCGAGAGTATAAAAAAAAAAAAAAAAAAGAAAAAGAAAATACCAGCAAGGAGATCGGTATACATGTATGCACGGGAGTGAACGGGAAGATGCGCGCGGTTGAAGTCGGACGAGAGGGAAAAGAAGTGAAATAAGTAGAGGGAGAGGCAGAGACGGCGAGACGAGCCCGGTCGTGGTAATAAATCGTGGACCTTGCCGCAGAAACGGCGAGATACGAGGGAGCGTACATTTTCCGGCGAGGTAGGAAGGCCTTCCCGTTTGCCCGGAGCTTCTGACGGGCTGCGCTAGTATGTTGCGATGCCCGGTTCGCGTCGTCCTTGCCGCCGGTGCAACCTCCGTTTTGTGCTCCCATACCGGGCTCTAAGAACTTAATCACCTTTTCCGTGTTCTCGTCATGACGAAGCGCCGCCAACTCGGGGGCCGTGCACACAGCCCGGGGACGCGCGGCCTTCCCGAGACCGTCGTGCCGTTCCACCCATTTCTTGCCGCGAAAACGGTAGTCCTTGAGGAGATCCCGCGAGGCGCCTCCCGGAGGAGAGCCAAGAAGCGATGGGACGAAGCCGGTCCCGGGAACCGAAGCTGGCCGAGATACCGCGCTCCTCTTACGCGCCACTTACCGACCGCGCCGCGGGGCGAGATCGCAAGTTTTAAATAGTTTCTGGACGCGAAATTACATCGGTGCTCGTTTCGCAGACAGCGAAACGGCGGAGTTACATGACCGGGGGTGTGAGCGGCCCAGCATGCTGCCTGCGCGATCCGGATCTGTTTTCGCGAGCTCGCCGTCTTCCTTTCGCCGGGGATGGCGAGGAAGACCTCGCTTCGCTTACTTGTCCCGCTTCGTGTTGCCCCTTTCAGCCCTCGGGGTGTGCGTGGGCGTGCCGTTGCACACCCACACGGGTCCGAGTTGGAAATGTTTTAGGTAGGGAAGCGATCCCGAAATTACGCCGGCGTTGGTGGCTCATCGAGCTCGCTAAGTTTGGAAATTACTTGGCCGTTTCCCCGAGTCACCCAGAACCCTTAGCGGAGGGGGTTGTGTAGGTTTACTGGCCCGTTTCACCGTCGTCGAACGGGAAACGAGTCCCGCAAGTGTTAGAAACATTCTTGCGGAATATAGGGCAATGACCGAGTGAATGAATAACGCGCGTGTTTGGTTTTGGGGCGGGTGTTGTTAGTGCATTCGCAGCTAAATACCTCGAGTAGGGGAGACCGGGGCAAAATGGCACAGCGGGGCAAAACGGGACAGTGAGAGCAAAACTCAATTTTCTAATAATTTTTGGATGCCCCATTTTGTCCCAACGATACATCCGGATTTTCAAAACCCGTTTTGCCCCACGTACCACCATCGCAACCATCCAAAAGTTATTGGAAAGTTGCGTTTTGTCTCATTATTCCGTTTTGCCCCGGTGTGCCATTTTGCCCCGCTCTCCCCTACGAAATGTCAGACGTCTGTTCTCTCTGAGAGTCCGAACAATGCTGTTGTCATCTGGTCGATCGGTAATCTGTCCGCTCGTCATCTGTCGTACCGAGATATTCCGGCAATATATCACGTGGACACGCACCCAGAAAAAAAAAATTATTTCACGGCCACCGTTTATTTAGTTTAAGTAAAATATTTATATGATTTTAATAAATATTTATTTAAATTAAGTAACACGTTACTGAAACGAAATAAATATTTATTTAAATCAAATAAATATTTTACTTAAAGCAAATAAACGGTGGCCGTCAAATAAATTATTTTTCTGGATGCGGAAACGGTCGAGACGATGACAACTCGACACCGAAGACTACACCGTGAATGTTGGCACACGAACGTATGACCACGAATAGGCTGTGGACCAAGTCAAATCAACACCGAGCAACAAATGAACACTCGACAACAGCCTCTCGTGTGTGCTCCGGAAGCTTTCGCAGTTCATACATCCATAAAAGGCAAACTGTCCAGTTTCCGCCGCTGTCCCAGTTACAGCCATCGAAGGCAATTTATACTAATAATAGATATAGTTTTTTTATTTAATACAATAGGAATTGACGGCATATCGAAGAGCGGATTTTACTGTTGATTAATCCCTTCACAGTCAGACGACGCTATAGGGGCAAAAAGTATAGAGAAATACGTTTCTCTGACAGTGAAGGGGTTTATGCCGCATACGTATATATATTTTTTTTAATAAAATGTTTCATTTAACAATTGAAGATGGCGAATACTGGGCAGTTTACCTTACAGCAAATTTCAAGAGTTCGCAATTCCACTCTATTTTTATTTTTACCCGAATGTAAAGGAACTCATTTCTAGCGTCTCTTTGTTTTCATTTAGCAAGTGGAGCGTCTCAAACTCCGCGTACTTGTTAGCACATGGCGTTACTCAGTCATAGAACCAATTCTTTTGTTACAGTAACAAAGGCTGCTTTCTTTCGGTAGCAAATCACTCCAAGCCGAAAATTGTATCCCAATTTATCCCAATTTATTCCACACAGAGAAAAAAAATCAATTGACTCAACAAAATGTGCGCTTACGGGTGGCGAAATAAATGTTTGGTTGATCGGAAGGAACACCTCGTTGATCGAACTAACAGGCCGTCGAATGGAATGCTTCTTTACTTACTACGACAATGATTTCGTTCGATCAACAAAACATTTGTTTCGCCACCCGTAAGCGCTAATTTTGTTGACGCAATTGATTTTTTTTCCTCATTGCAATTTATCCCAATACTAACAAACTAAATTTGTTACGGTAACAAAAGTCTTGTACCAACAATCTTTTTTCGTCCGTGCGCTAAGTCGCTTTCGCAAGGAAAATTGCTACGCTCCCGGTACTTTTTGCGTCGGATCTTGACCCTTCCTCCGGGCAAAGACTGATCGAGCGACTCGCCAGACCGAGGAAAATGAAGGACTCCCCCGGTGATCCTCTGTGCAATTTAGGCCTTCGACCGATTGGCTAACCGTTGGGCCAGGAGAGACTGGTAGACGACAAATTTTCCTTGCCTCAAAGATTTTTCATGGAGTACGGACGAGATTAGTATGGCCGAGGGAGCCCCGAACGGGAGAACGAGAGGCATCGAGGCTCGCGGTCCTTCTCTCCCATCGTACACAAAGTCTACTCGTTTTTCCGGAATGCCGAGCATCCTCCTTTGATCATCCGTCTGGCCCGGCAGGATGCTCCGCTCGTCCTCTCGCCTACCACACGAGATTTTCCACTTGAGCCGAGGACCTCTTCCTCCGGGCTCGCTCACGTGCGAAAGACTAAGGTGTGCGCTCCCCCCCTCGAGTGTGCAAGCTCCGCGTCTGGAGCACCCGGCGGGCTGGCGAATAACCCGGCTGAAGGTTCGACATCACACGGCGGAGAACTCAACGTGCCGGGGAACAAACTATTCGATTGTCGGCGGCATGAGAGTAGACGCTTTCGTAATCGAGCTCGAGAATTTTATGAAAAAGAATTTAAAAAAAAAAAACAAAAAAAATAGGCAACGAGGTATACAAGTGATAACGAGAGGTCGACGCGTTCATCCGGCGAAGATTCTCTCGTCTTTCAAAGAGCGTCGAGAGGAGAGATCGGATTCCTTTTTGTAATATGTTAACGTGGAATGCTTTCCTTTCAAATCACGGGTAAACAACTATTCGATTGTAGGTAGTATGAGACAACCCTTCCGTAATCGAGCTTGCCAATGTTAGGAAAAAAAGGCGACGATGAAAATGAGCTCACGAATGTTAGAAAAAAAAAAAAAAAAAAAAAAAAACGCAACTGCGACAGTGATAACGAGAGGTTGACGCGTTGATCCGGCGAAGATTTTCCTCTTTCAAAGGGCGTCAAGAGGAGAGATTGGATTCCTTTTTGTAATTTGTGAAAGTGGAATAATTTTTTTTTTTTATCACGGGCAAACAACTATTCGATTGTAGGCAGCATAAGACGAGACGTTTTCATAATCGAGCTCGCCAATTTTACGAAAAAAAAGGCAACGACGAAAGTGATAACGAAAGGTCGATGCGTTGATGCGGCGAAGATTTTCCTCTTTCAAAGGGCGTCAAGAGGAGAGATTGGATTCCTTTTTGTAATTTGTTAAAGTGGAATAATTTTTTTTTATTACGGGCAAACAACTATTCGATTGTAGGCAGCATAAGACGAGACGTTTTCATAATCGGGCTCGCCAATTTTACGAAAAAAAGGCAACGACGAAAGTGATAACGAAAGGTCGATGCGTTGATCCGGCAAAGAATTTCCTCTTTCAAAGGGCGTCAAGAGGAGAGATTGGATTCCTTTTTGTAATTTGTTAAAGTGGAATAATTTTTTTTTATTACGGGCAAACAACTATTCGATTGTAGGCAGCATAAGACGAGACGTTTTCATAATCGAGCTCGCCAATTTTACGAAAAAAAAGGCAACGACGAAAGTGATAACGAAAGGTCGATCCGTTAATCCGGCAAAGAATTTCCTCTTTCAAAGGGCGTCAAGAGGAGAGATTGGATTACTTTTGGTAATTTGTTAAAGTGGAATACTTTTTTTTTTAATCACGGGCAAACAACTGTTCGATTGTAGGCAGCATAAGACTAGACGTTTTCATAATCGAGCTCGCCAATTTTACGAAAAAAAGGCAACGACGAAAGTGATAACGAAAGGTCGATGCGTTGATGCGGCAAAGAATTTCCTCTTTCAAAGGGCGTCAAGAGGAGAGATTGGATTCCTTTTTGTAATTTGTTAAAGCGGAATTTTTTTAATCACGTGCAACCAACTATTCTATTGTAAACAGCATAAGACTAAACGTTTTCATCATCAAATTCACCAATTTTACGAAAAAAAAAAAAAAAAAAAAACGCAATTACGACAGTGACAACGAGAGGAAAAAGCGTTGATCCGGCGAAGATTTTCCTCTTTCAAAGGGCGTCAAGAGGAGAGATTGGATTCCTTTTTGTAAAACCTTAAGGTGGAATAAATATTGATTTTTTTTTGTTTATAACGAAACACCCACCGTTCCGGCTCTCCTCGATGTAGAGGCTAGTTCTCTGCGAGCGTCTCCTGTCGACGGTGCCGTATCTGACCCGCGGCTCGACCCTCTGTGCGGAGACGTAGGTTGGTGTCGTGAAATCGTCGGGACCGCCGACGCGGATCGGGCTTCCGGTTCTCTTTCGGCAAACGACGACACCGATAAGGATTCCGATGCCGACGAGGATCACCGAAGCGCCACCTGTAAAACAAAAAAAAAAAAAAAAACATAAAAACATTTAAAAAACGAAATCTCACCTATAAAAAATAATCGTCGCAATATTGCGCAAGTTTCCCTCCCGAGTCGCATGAATACGTAACACCGGAGTCCGTATAAATATTGCCGCTCCACCGCCGCATCTCGTGCGCGATACGCAGCATACCGACTTTTTATATTTCCCTATACTCGGTTATTATTGCCTTCACCCCATCTCCGCAAAAAAAAAAAAAAAAAATGCTTCAACAAGGTAAAAACGATAGAAAAATCGGTCAGCGTGGAATGAAAATTTGTCGGTCGCACAGCCGGGCTCCGTCGATATGAAACTTGTAACGGGCATCGAGAGGACGCGGGGGGCGGGGGCGGGTTGGCGTACCGGTCTGTCCCATCCTCGCTCGGGTCGCTTCGAGTGTATGTAGCCATCGAGAGAATGTCAGGTCGCCGAGGGCGCATTTCTCCGTGGCGGGTTATTGCATAAACATCACGTTACGCTCGCCGCCCGATTTTCAATTATCATTGATGGAACGTACTGAAGAGGGGGGGGGGGGGGGGGGGGGCAGGGGGAGGGTTGAAGGGGCGGCCGAAAAGAGTGGGCGAGGGTGGAGAGGAGAGGGCGGAGGATGGTCCAGTGGTCGGCTCGCTCGTTTCGGTGCTATAAATGGATAACCATTCCCAATAACGATTGACAACGCGACCACGGCCGTGTGACACGCATCGGTCTCGATTAAAATGACAAAGAGGATTAATCGGCGGGCACGTTCGGCTCGTTTCGAGTTTCCTCTTCTCCGCGAGCGCGCGCACACACACGCACGCACAAACGGCTTCCTCTGCAGCTAGGCGATTCCCTCGATCGATTATCCCATCGTGATATATACATTTTTTTTTTTTTTTTTTTCTCTGCAGTGTGTCAAGCGTTCGACATCTCGCTCGTGCTCCGAGCGACCGTGTTTTCGACGTCTCTGTCCGACGTGCAGTGCGCTTGACGCAATAGCCGCGGGGCATTCTGGCTTTTCCTCTCGCTCCATCGATCCGCGCGTTCCTCTCTTTCCTTCGGCGGATTTTGTCTCTGCGTGGGCGCCGATCGATCGGCGAAAATATCCAAACAATCGAGGCCCTCGGCGAGCTCTGAGGCGGCGATCGAGCGGGCCACCCTGTCAACTCGCTCGATAATGACGATGCGGGATTCGATGCAACGGTCGCTGAGCGTTCATTGAAAAAAAAAAAAATTGCTTGCGCGCTGCCGAAGATTTTTTTTTTTTTCAATTTGAACTCTACTTTGAATTCTTACAAACTCATGTGACATTGAAACAAAGAGGGCAGGACTGTCAATATGACATTTTATCATTTCAATCCCGTATGGAATTAAAATTGTATGAATTGATAGAATAATTTATTTTCTTTGGCAACGAATTTTACTCGAGACGCTGATATTATTTTTTTCAGTGTAAGCGCTCTCTCGCTGCTTCTTTGAGACAGCGATCGAGCGAGACACCCTATCAACTCGCTCCATAATGGTGATGCGGGATTCGTTGCACCGGTGAGCGTACACTGAAAAAAAAAAATTTGCTTGCGGGCTGCCAAAGAATTTATTTTTTTATTTCAATTCCACTTCAAATTTTTACAAATCCACGTGACATTGAAACAAAGAGGGCAGGACTGTCAAGATGACATGTCATCATTTCAATCCCGTATGGAATTAAAATTGTATGAATTGAAAGTAGAATTGAAACAACAATTTTTTTCTTTGCCAGTCCGCAAACGAATTTTACTCGAGTCATTGATATTTTTTTTCAGTATAAGCGCTCTCTCGCTGCTTTTTTGCGGCAGCGATTGAACGAGCCACCCTGTCAACTCGCTCGATGATGGCGATGCGGGATTCGCTGAGCGTACACTGAAAAAAAATTTGCTTGCGGGCTGCCAAAGAATTTTTTTTTAAATTTCAATTCCACTTTAAATTCTTACAAATCCACGTGACATTGAATCAAAGAGGGCAGGACTGTCAAGATGACATGTCATCATTTCAATCCCGTATGGAATTAAAATTGTATGAATTGAAAGTAGAATTGAAACACTAATTTTTTTCTTTGCCAGTCCGCAAACGAATTTTACTCGAGTCGTTGATGTGTTTTTTTTATCAGTGCAAGCGCTCTCTCGCTGCTTCCGGTGTCGTTCGAACAGCATCCAGAGACATAAACTACTTCCTGACAACGTCGTGCCGTTTCCCCTTCGCGGAATTATTCGCCCCGCGCGTCTCCCGCGAGCGAACTTTACCGACGGGGATTGCGAGGGGGGAACGCAAAGTTGCGGACGCGGAGAATAATAGCGTTCGATAGTCGCGCCGCATAGGCCCTCGTGAGACGCGCTCTCCGCGGTTCTAGTTTTTTCCCGCGATTCTCCGAGATTTCGAATTCCCGGGGCCGACGGTGAGGAGCGCCGGCCTTTTCATCCTCCGGTTCTTCGTCTCCCCTGTCGAATTCCATTCGACGCGGAGTCAAGACCGTTTCTACAGCCAGCCGGATAGCGTTTTGCCAAAGCGCGAATATTTCCAACATCCCGCTCGTCGGAGGATTGCCTTTCTCGTACTTGCGCCTCGCTCGAACAAGTTGTGGAGGAAGTGAAGAATATTCATCTCTTCGGTATCCTCTGTACCGGGCGTATACGGGGTAAGAGCGTAGGACTTCCCCCCCCCCCCCCCCCCCCCCCCCCCCTCGGCACGGGAGAACGGGAAGCCGGGTGAGCGAGCTTGCCGGCTTCCTCGCTTCGGCTCTTCTCGTCGAATATGCATCTGCCGGGTGCGCGCCCTGGCGAAGCGAGGATATGAAACGTACACGTACAGCGCCGCGAGGAGATAGTGGAGGGCGGGGCGAGGAGGGGGGGGGGGGGGGGGCAGATAAGGAACCGTGGGAAAACCGGTGAGGGAAATTCCCGTCTATATTATACTTCGCCAGTTACGTATATAGTAGTTGGGTGGGGTACACGTTTGACCCGGACCGAGACGATTCACTCGAACGTGAGATAGACATTCCTCCCGTCAGAAGGGTTAAATTAATTTCCGGTATTCCTCATCCGCGCATCCCCCCCCCCCCCGCAGACGTTGCGTCTTATCGAAAATTGAATTGATCGCTGCGCTATGGGGTTTTCCTTGGATGGGGTGGGTGAGAGAAACACAAAGTTGCCAACTTACTCTATCGTCTTGGGAGCATGTGAAACACTATGCGGGAGAGATAGCATCGGTGGCGCTCTCGGCCATGCTCTTAATATAGTACATGCGGCAAATAGTGGGATGGATTAACAGGCCAACGATTATGAGGTCACTCTAATGCGCTTGGGCCGTCACACGCTGTCTCAAAGGCGTCGTTTTGCAGATCTTATGGTAATATTCAATGTACCGAATGGCTACACGGACTGTCCTGATCTTCCCGATGGGGTGGGACGGAGAGAGATAAAGTTGCTAACTTACCCTATCGTCTCAATAGTGGGAGGAGTTACCAAGACCACGATTATGAGCCCATTCTAATGTGCTTGGGCCGTCACACGCTGTCTCAAAGGCGTCGCTTTGCAGATCTTATACTAGTATTCAATGTACCGAATGGCTACACGGACCCGATCTCTCCGATGGGGTGGGATGGAGAAAGACAAAGTTGCCAATTTACTCTATTGTCTCAAAAATGGGATGGATAACCAGGACCACTATTATGTGCCCATTCTGATGCGCTTAAGCCGTCACACTTATACTAATATTCAATGTACCGAATGGCTACACGGACGGTCCTGATCTCCCCGATGGGGTGGGACGGAGAGACATAACGTTGCCAACTTACCCTATCGTCTCAATAGTGGGAGGAGTTACCAAGAACTCGATTATGAGCCCATTCTGATGTGCTTGGGCCGTCACACGTTGTCTCAAAGGCGTTGCTTTGCAGATCTTATACTAATATTCAATGTACCGAATGGCTGCACGGACTGTCCTGATCTCCCCGATGGGGTGGGACGGAGAGAGATAAAGTTGCTAACTTACCCTATCGTCTCAATAGTGGAAGGAGTTACCAAGAACTCGATTATGAGCCCATTCTGATGTGCTTGGGCCGTCACACGCTGTCTCAAAGGCGTCGCTTTGCAGATCTTATGCTA
Organism: Exephanes ischioxanthus; assembly: GCA_958510785.1. Classification (NCBI taxonomy): domain Eukaryota; kingdom Metazoa; phylum Arthropoda; class Insecta; order Hymenoptera; family Ichneumonidae; genus Exephanes; species Exephanes ischioxanthus. Next base: position 5,464,222 of record OY294016.1, read on the forward strand.
ATATTCAATGTACCGAATGGCTACACGGACTGTCCTGATCTCCCCGATGGGGTGGGACGGAGAGAGATAAAGTTGCTAACTTACCCTATCGTCTCAATAGTGAAAGGAGTTACCAAGACCACGATTATGAGCCCATTCTAATGTGCTTGGGCCGTCACACGCTGTCTCGAAGGCGTCGTTTTGCAGATCTTATACTAGTATTCAATGTACCGAATGGCTACACGGACTGTCCTGATCTCCCCGATGGGGTGGGACGGAGAGACATAAAGTTGCCAACTTACCCTATCGTCTCAATAGTGGGAGGAGTTACCAAGAACACGATTATGAGCCCATCCTAACGCGTCGCACGCTGTCTCAAAGGTTAAATGCTAATATTCAAGGTACCGAATGGCTACACGGACTGTCCCGATCTCTTGAGGGAATTCGCCCAGCGTGTTCCGACCAAACCGACACGACACGCGTAGAATTTGTTTGCGACCCAAACCTATTCAACTTATGAACATAGAATGTTCATAGGTATGAATATATGAATAATTATGAACATCACAGCATAATTCCGCGCCTATTACTCTTGGGTAATGATTTGACCGACATAGGACAGATGATCGGTGTCACCCGCCATAATTTTAGGTCCGCTCACTTTTTGCGTCCGCGGCTTTAGTTGAATAAATAAATCGAATAAATGTTACCAACTTACGGGACTCTGCATTACTATTTGCCGATGTATATCGATGTCAAAAGGGCTTTATATTTTATATTTTATATTTCACAATAAACAAATAAATGAACTTACCTATAACGCCGAGTATCATAATCATGTTCTCCGAGTTCGCCTCCGGAATGATGCCCCGCAGATCGTTACGTACGAATCCTCCTGAACGCTCGAGCTTGCTGCCGAGCGGTTCGGAGACTCTGATGTTTCGCAGGAGAGCCGGCTCGCTCCTGCCTCGACCGTTGACCGCGTAAACTGCAACCGTGTAGTCGAGCCCTGGCTCGAGATCGTGCAGGTGGAAACTCGGTCGGGGATTTCTCTCCTGGTATATCGGGGGTGCTTCACCCGCAGCCCCTTGGTCGCTCTGCGGCGTCTGGAGAGTCTGCGATGTCTGGAACAATTCCCTTCCACCCTCGTCCTCGCTACGCACCTCGAGCAGAAAGTGCTGCGGCAAACCACCGTCCGAACCCGGCACGCAATTAACCTCGAGTGCACTTGTAACGTTGTGCACCGAACAGTCCGCCGGTCGCTGAGGCGCCTCTGCGGAAACAACGGGAGATAATTGAGCTATTATTTCACCATTCAAAAATCGTGACGCGCCGCTGATATATATTTTTTTTTTTTTTTTTTCTAGATCGAAATTGAAATTGAAAAATATCATATGATTACGTTATTTTTTTTTTTTTTTTTTTTTATGCGCGTGCTTTGGGCTGAAGTCGCGACTCCAGTCAAGTCGGGAGGGCGAAGGAGAATCGTTGAAGAGACAGCGCCGTGACAGATCGGGAGGGTAAAACAGAAAGCCAGCGGATTTACAAGTGAAGTTTGGGAAGAGCTACGACAATGACGACAACGGTGAGTGGAAAGCGAGGATTTACTACAGAGCGAAAGATTTACTCTTAAAAGTAGTTGGGGAACTAAACGGCGGAACAATAACCATGCACTCGGGCGCGCAACGTTCGATCCTAAAACAACGAGAGTAAATTCGAGAGGACGGAGCGAAAAGCGAGCGGTGAAGACAGAGTGAGTCGGGTAAGTTCCGGGGAGGGTCGATGGATTCTTCTTATCATTGTCTTCCCATAGAAAATTGAGATAACGGGAAGGAACTGGGAACGCCGGCGACGGTTGCGAGGACGAACTCGGTTTACTAGGAATAACGCTTCATCCGGAACTAAGAACGGCAGCGCTTTTCAAGTTTTATCTCAAATGGAATTTTCTGTTTCTGTCAATTCACAGTTCTGTCGACGTAACAATGTTTTGTCCACACTGATAAAAAAAATGCCGTTGCATCAAAGATCATATAAATATTTGTTAAATAAATATTTATTTAAATTAAGTAAATAGTTACGTTAATGAAATAAATATTTATTTAAATCAAATAAATATTTTACTTAAACCAAATAAACGGTGGTCGTCAAATAAATTATTTTTCAGGGTGTATCAGCTTCCAATCTCTGCGCATAAATTCGCAGTTGCTCGCGAGCCTTTCACGAGATAAAACTGAGTCTGAAATTTGTTTCATTTTTTTATTCGCACAGAGCATAGTTGGTTGCAGTGTGCAGCGCGCCTTTCGCCTCGTATCGCGTCGTTATTAATTCATCCTGAAACGATTAATTCCCACCGCCTTTGTTTACCGATTCTCATAACCCCCGAACACAATCCGCGTTACGTGATGAAAATCGAAAATGGCTTAGTGCGAGCCGATTTTCATCGGTGTTCTCGAAACGGCGATAATTCCGAACCCGCCTCCAGAACGCCGGAAAATTCGGTATCGAACCCCGATAAAAAAAAAATAAACCGAGTTTTTCGATCGTCTCAAAGCTTTGTCCAAAATACCTGACCCGTAAAAATTTCAGATCCGTATGCTGGACGATCCCGAAGAACCGCCCAGAACGACCGTAGATTGCATCAATCATGTGGCACGTATGCAGACGCATACTTTCCTTGACTTCGCTTACTCCGTTGCACACAGTAAAAAAAAAGTTTGTACTTTTTACAATAACTTATCGTCGACAAACGTCCGGAACTTAAAATTTTTTAATTTAACGATCACACCATCCGGGCTCCAAGTTTTACAAACAACAGTATAAACTAAAATTGTTAATGACACGGGAAATGAAAGGACAGGTTTGTACAATCAAACCTGAACATCCGAGTTTGTCACTTATTTAACAAAATTATTTTTACGAAAATTCGTATTCCCATTTTACAAGATTACTTTTCCGAAAACTCGTATTCCCATTTTACAAGATTACTTGTACGAAAATTTGTATTCTCATATTACAAGATTACTTTTACGAAAATTTGTGTTCCCATATTACAAGATTACTTTTATGAAAATTCGTATTTCGATTTTACAAGATGATTTTTACGAAAATTTGTATTTCGATTTTATAAGATTATTTTAACGAAAATTCGTATTTCGATTTTACAAAATTATTTCTACAAAAATTCATATTCCAATTTTACAAAATTATTTCTACGAAAATTCGTATTCCGGTTTAAAAAAATTACTTTCACGAAAATTCGTAAAGCGATTTTACAAGATTATTTTTACAAAAATTCGTATTCCAATTTAACAAGATTATTTTTCACCGTTGCATTACGTTTATCCCCTTTGAGCAATCGTCCGTTCGCGTCGCTCGGTGTGTGTCTGTATCCGAGTCCGCGAGCGAGCGATTTTCTATTATGAAACTGCCGCCAACCCACGGAGGGGTTTGAAGTTTGCAGTGACGAGTGGGAGTGCGAGCGTATAAGCCCACGTTGGAAACTGGCTTCGCAAGTCGGGCCGCGATAATGAAATGAGCGAAGCTTTCCGGCTCAGTCTTTCCTCTTCGCTTTGCACTTTCCGCCCCTCCGTATTCTCTCGCTCCATCGGCCTCCTCAGCGCGCCGCTCTCCCGTTCGCTCTATTGTTTAATAATGAACCGGTCCGAGAGAGTCTGAGTGTTCGGCCGCGTACGCGAGTCCACGAACGAAGCGCGGTGATCGCGAGTGTGCGGGGGGGAAGCGAGTGGATTCGAATGGAAGTTGGAGGATCGGAGCGTACGTCGATGGAAAGAGCCGAGAGAATTTCCATGCGATTTCGTTCGCTTGTCCGTTCAAGGTTCGGAGACTCGAGGGCGAACCACTCGAGTGCCGCTTCCCTGCGAGCCTCGCCGGGTTTCGGCCAAGAGCAAAAGTCGAGGGTCGCTTCGGGTTCTCGAGCCGGCGGCGGGGTTCTCCGAGAGGGCACGCGTGAGGGTCCTAACTTGGACCAACACTGGACGGTGCTCGTCGAGTCGGTTGTTTCGGCCGATTAAATCGGGTACGTCGCTGCGAAGTCGAGATTGCGGTCGCGGTCGCCCTTGGATGCACTGGCGTTTGGGAATTTAATTGACCCATCTTCGAGCGGGTCTGGAGTGGTTCGGATGGCTCGGCCATTAACGGAATAATGAAAGGATTGCAACTGCAGACGGACCGAGCTCTCGGAGAGTTCCCAGCCGAGGGATTCCGAAGATGCGAGAGCGATCACCTCGCCGCGCCCGTCAAGGGGTTGCGGCGTTGCGGGCGAGCGATCCAAAGACGGACAACCCCTTCGGAAAGCGCTTTACTGTTAACCCACCCCGTCGTCCCGCGAGATCGCGGGCCGTGCCAAGTTATGGCAGAGCGAAAGGGGATACGGGTGAATGGTGGCTTTCATCGCGGCGAGCTCGACGCGCTCTCCCGCAAGGAGTTTCTAGCGATTCGACCCTCGTAAATCGATCGTCGAAGCTGTAAAGTCTGTTGCGAATAAATGCCGCGAAGCTCCGAAGTGTCCATTTCGAGGTAAAGTCGTATAGGAGGAGTTACGGTTTCGGCGGAGGCCAACGCGCCCCGCAAACGAGCAGCCGTTGCCTCTTGTGTATCGGCGTTAAGGCCGCTCCCTTGGCCAGAGTGGACACACGACTTTATGTCGCGCCCCGCTGGGGTGGGCCGGCTGTTTCTCCTTGTGCCTGTGACGGGAAAATGTTTATTCGATAAAGGTGGGGGCTGGATTTTCAAACCGGAAATCACGTATTTCCACTATGACGCCACATTTGGTAAAAAAAAAAGATCAAGATTTTCAAACCGGAAGTGACGTATTCTCGGTATGACGTCACATCCGGTAAATCAATAATTTCAAGCTGGAAGCGACATTTTTTCGGTATGACGTCACTTTCGGTCCAAAAATGAGATTGTTAAACCGGAAGTGACGTATTTTCGGTATGACGACACTTTCGGTCCAACAGTGAGATTTTCAAACCGTAAGTTTTCCCATATCTTAAATCCCACCTGAGACGCTTCGTACGAAAGTCTAGCGAGGCATTCATAATCTTGAAAAGAACATCTTTCTTTGCGATAGCGACGCAGAACAAATCGGAAAACAAGATCCGTCATTCGAGAATTTTTCTACAACACGGATTTTTTTTTATTGGATATGTGTAAATACACGTATCGACTATAAATTACACTATAAAAAAATTCGTACGAAATGTAATGTACAGAACTGGAAGTTTTTATGCAAAAACTGGTATATTAAATTTCATGTACAATTGTGATGTAAAATTAATGTTCAGTGTATCAAAAACATCAAAAATACTTTATTTTCAATTGTTTACTTTAATTTTACTATAAAAGTACTTGAATTTTAATAACATACTTTAATTTCAATGTAAAAGCACATTAATTGTTCATCACAATTGCACATTAAATTCAATGTACCAGTTCTTGCATAAAAACTTCCAGTTCGGACCGTTAAATTTACAATTTTTTTTATAGCGTAAATGTAGCATAGATAGCGCTATTCAGAGCCCGCATGTCCTCGGAGATCGCACAGTGAAGAGTAGAAAGTCATGCGGCCGGAGGATTACAAAGATGGGAAGAAAATGGAAACGCTACTACAGGAGAATAGGAACAGAAGGAAATCGGGGGGGGGGGGGGGGGGGGGGGGCAGACTGTGGTGTGGCATTAGTGTACGAAACTCTGGAGACTCACTCGCCGGGATGACGTTGAATGTGCAAGGTGTCTGTTGTCTGCCGACGCTGTTGCTCGCCCAGCAAGCTAATGTCCCGTAATCCCCGTCGGCCAGCGGTACGTACTCGAGTACGCTGCTCAGGCCCTTGTTTTGCGCTCTCGAATTCGGTATCGGCAAGACGTCCCCTCTGGAACCATTGTACGTCCAGGAAAATCTCACGGTTTCGCTGGGCTCCGCCTCGACCATGCAATGGAGACGCAGAGTCTCGTGAGGCGCCGCAGCTATCTCGTTCGTCTCGTAGCCCGTCCTGCATCTTGGAGCATCTGTTTTTTTTTTTTTTTTTTTTAACAATCAAGAAAACCACTGTGATTACGCAAAATTTGAAACATTTTTGTCCGTCAATGAAACATCGTTCAGCGTCGAAACTGTAAAAAAAATGGTAAAAATTATGTACTCGATTAGAAGTTTTTATGCAAAAACTGGTACATTAAATTTAATGTACAATCGTCATGAAAAATTAGTATACTTTTTCATCGAAATGAAAGTAAATTATAAACATTGAAGAACTTGCAAAGTAAAATTAGGGAAAATTATTAAAAATAAAGTATTCCCCATGTTTTTGATACACTGAACATTAATCTTTCATCATAATTGTATATGAAATTTAATATACCAGTTTTTGCATTAAAACTTTAAGTCCGGTGCATTAAATTTCATACGATTTTTTTACAGTCTGCTTTTTAAAAATTAATATACTTTTTCAATGGTATTAAAGCAGGTGATTAAAAATAAGGTATTTCTAATGTTTTTACATTGGAAATTACATCGGAATTACATTAGTTATACACTGAATATTAATTTTTCATCACAATTTTACATGAATTTCAATATACCAGTTTGCATAAAAACTTCCAGTCCGGTACATCAAATTTCATACGAATTTTTTTTACAGTGCAGTATTGTCGGCGCGAATTTTGTTTTCTATTGTCTTTGTTTTCGTTGTCATTTGTAATTGACCCGATGGCCGATTTTAAGGCCGTAGTTTAATGGCCGAGTTAAGGTTTTTTACTTACACTTCATGTAAATGTTGACCGGTCGGCTCATCGCCTCGCCGACGGCGTTTCTCACGTGGCAGCTGTAGCCACCGGAGTGCCCGAGCTTGAGAGCCCTCAGTGTCAGGGTGTTCGTGGCTATCAGGGTGCCCGCAACGACGTCGTGCTCCAGCCTGGTGTCCTGAAACATACATAAGTCATCCGCTTAACGAAAAGCCGAACCGTGCTTCCCATCCGGCCGTAGATCGCACGGATAAAGACACCTCTTCGCTGAGTCGTTAAATTAGGTTACCCGTTCCATCGGCTCAAAGATCGTCAGTCGGAAGCGTGCGCTTCGCTAATAAAAACGGTAACGCTCCGCTGTCGAGTTACACGCGATATCCGTTTTCTCCTCCCCGTTGCCGAACGAAACTCGGGCACGGCAATGGGATTAACTCCTGGAGCAACTTCGAACCAGTTCAAAGTAATTTATTCTGCGATTCAAGACCGCGGCGGCACGCGAGCAAGTGTGCCGTGACGGAAGTGTTAAGTCCCGCAGCCGGAAGAGAAATCGGACGCGGGACACGCGAGCTTCTGCCCTGGGACGCTTTCGTGCAGATTCTACTTGTCTCCGCAGACCGAGGCATCGGTCATGTTCACGTAGTTATTAAAGTAGTCCTTGCGAATTGTATTAATTTCGCATAAGTTTCAGAGAAACGAGAGGGAATTGCGAACACTTGTCGATGGTATAAAAATCTGAAAAAATCAAGCATATTAAAGGTTATGCAAAGATTCATTTTGAGTCATAATAATTCCAAAATGTTATTGACGGATTGATGAGGAATAAAATTGTTCAACAAATCTACCGGAAACCTAACTTTTTTTTTAATGAAAATGATTCGTTCACTTTTCTGAATACGTATGAATTTTTTTCAGATTTTTTAATTCACTTGGATGTTCGTGACTTTCTAGACATTTTTCCTGTATAAGAAAATCAAATCGAATAAAAAAAGATTGTTGGATTAACCAAAAGTGGCGGTGACATACGTTCAAAGCTGTTATTTGCTTGGTACAAATAAAGCATTGTTTTGTTAAACGATTATTTGCTTCAATTTATTCAAAAATTCTCGATTGAAACAGACATTTTTGTTCAACCAAACAAATACACCTTTGAACGTATGTCACCGCGCATTTGATTAATCCAACCATTTCTTTTTCTCAGTAGTATATTGTAATGTATCCGCAGAATAAATGGAGACGACGTATTATAAAAAGAAACGATAAGCGAAATGTTTATTCTCTTTAATTACATCTCGTGATCGTTCGTAAACGTCAAAGGTTAAAGTCCCGAAAAAGACTGTCAATTCTACGATCGCCGTGAAGTCGATCGTTTGTTCGTCCGTCATCTGTCCTGCTGTCCGAGCGATTGTTTATGACCGCTTACGAAGGATAATCACACCGAAAAAAAGGTTTGGTAATATCAAACTAACCTGCAGTTGCGGGTGGCGAAAGAAATATTTGGTCGACTGAAATAAATATTTGGTCGATTGAAATAAATATTTGGTCGATTGAAATAAATATTTAGTCGATTGAACGAATATTTAGTTGTTTGACCGAATATTTAGTTGTTTGACCGAATATTTAGTTGCTTCAACAAATAGTTACTTGGATTTAACAAACATTTTGTTCAATCTATCCTATACGGCGCACGATATTTGTTACAATATACATCTATCACTAATCACTTTTTCATCTGCGCTATTTACTCTACATAAGCTTATCATCCTCGTCATTTACCCTACATATGTTTTTCATCTACACTACTTGTAATTTTTTTGTAACACGTACTTTTCTTGTAATACGGAAACTGTCATCGACAACTGTGTACTCAAACTCAAACTTTATAATTGTATCGCCTTTCTTTACTGCTTGGTCCTTAGGGGATTTTATCTCAGGACAAACAAACAACATTACATTCTATTCTATATTACAATGACACTGTAACTTAATTCCCTTCGCGCTTTTCGTCTCCGACGAAAAATCCCGACGAGCTTAATTCCGCGAACAGTGTTCCACATTCGCTCGACAGATTGTCAGAGCGATGACACGATGCGACGGAAAATAATGACCAAGTTGATGAGTCGCAGGAGTGCACGGATCGCCGGAACGATGAATAAACCGTAATTGTCACTGGCGGACGGGAGTGCTCGTCGACTCTCTCTCTCTCTCGTAGGTCGGCACCGATTGTGTTTTCGAGCACAAAAGCCTTCTCCGCGTATCGCGACCAATTCGACGATTCGACAGAGAGCCATTAATTGGGCACCGTTATCGAATTGTTGAAATATTAATTCACATAATGACCCACATATTGCAGCGATGCGCGTACATTGTGCAGTTGAGATTTGTTATTGATACCGAACGCGGGTCATCGAAGCTAAGTTCGGGCGCAAAGGGACCGCGAAAGCTCTATCGTGGTTCAACCGACGAAACAATGCCGAGTCGATAATAATAAATAATTGTTCGATTAATCGTTTTACATAACGAATGAAATCCGTTCTGCGCGCGCCGCGCAGGGATCGAATTGAATAATAGCGCTTGTGGGAGGTCGTAGACGCACAGGAGGTTTCATATGAAATATCGACCACTCGACATTTGCATATTAGGTGTACCGGAGCAGCGGATATCCCGGGAGTAGGGCACGAGAGGGAGCTTTCGGTTTGGTGCCATTTGTTTGTAGTGTAGGAAACGCGATAGTAAACAGCATGGGAGAGCTGAACAGAACGCATCGCGGAACGGATACCGCGGTGTACAGTTACGACGAAGGATTAAAGCGTGGGAGGCGCACGCGATGGGGTATAACGCATGACAATCTGCACCGACGGCAGCTTCCAGATTCGGACTGGGCCGTCGGAGGACGGACTGACGGACGATCGCGCAAGAGTGATAATGATATTTGTCGTCCGGTGGCCGGAGATTTGAATAATGGTATACGGCATTATGAATGGGTGGCTCTCGTTTACATATTGCCGGTGAATTCTCGGACATTGAGTACATTCCCAATGAACGCGAGAGGATTTCCGAAGCGGAGAAAGGCCGGAACTCGACGGTGTAATTGCACCGACCAATCTTCTTTTATAAACGCAGTAAAATCGATAATATATTCTTTTAGATGAATTTAATAAGTTTTCGATGAAAATATCGGCGTTTCTCAAACTCTGATTGAGATCGTCGATCGTAAAATTATAAAATACTATACGAAGCAGAATGTTCGTGGGATGGTTCGGCGCTGCCTTCGTAACACCGTTAAATTCGTAACATCTTTTTCAGTAAATTCGGAAATTTCGTATCGACTGTGAGAATCGATTTCTTTAATAAAACAGTAAATTCGACAATATTTTCTTTAATGAATTTATTTGAAAATATTGCCGTTTCTCCAACTTCGATTTCGTTCGTCGATGGTAAAATTAAGAAATACTGTGTGAAGTGGAATGTTAGTGGGATGGTTTGGCTCTGCCTTCGTAACGCCGTTAAATTCGTGACATATTTCTCATTAAATTTGGGAACTCGGGATTAACCGTGATAATCGATTTCATTAATAAAACTGTAAAATCGACAATATTTTTTAAATGAATTTATTTCAAAATATCGCCGCTTCTCCAACTTCGATTCCGTTCGTCGATGGTAAAATTAGAAGATACTATATGAAGCAGAAGTTTTAGGTGAAACTATCGGCGTTTCTCCAACTCTGATTGAGATCGTCGATCGTGAAATTATAAAATACTATATGAAGCAGAATGTTAGTGGGATGGTTCGGCGCTGCCTTCGTAACACCGTTAAATTCGTAACATCTTTTTCAGTAAATTCGGAAATTCCGTATCGACTGTGAGAATCGATTTCTTTAATAAAACAGTAAATTCGACAATATTTTTTTAATGAATTTATTTGAAAATATTGCCGTTTCTCCAACTTCGATTCCGTTCGTCGATGGTAAAATTAGAAGATACTATATAAAGCAGAATGTTACTAGGACGGTTGAGCGAGTGAAACGCGCTGAGAGAGAGGGCGACAGAGCAGGAAACTCCTTGAAAAGTACACGCGTCGAGTATTTCAAGACATGCCACTCCCACGTTCCGCACTCGTTATCAGCGATGGGTAATACTTTTAATGGGAAAACTTGTACCGCTTATCGAACGAAGCTCGCCTGACCGTACCAGGAACTGGTGCGCGCACGATAGAAAAAGATTAAGAAAATAAAAGAAACTAAAAATAATAAAGAAAATAATGAAACTCGACTCTCGCGCGTCGCGCTGAAGAGCTCTCGAATGTGTCCGAGAGATTGTGCCAGTTTCGCAGTCTCGCCTCCTTTCGTTTTCCTACGTCCTACGGTTACGAGTGAATGCAGACGATGGGAAAACGACATCTGCTATTCCACGAATGCGCGCTGAAGGGACAAGTTCCATTGAAGATTGTCGACTTTTTCTTACACTTCCACAGCTCCACTTTTGTTCGTCTGTATTATCGTTCCAAATCATTCGGATATCGCATTTTTGAGAGCATGCGAAATATTATGGAGTGCGAGAGAGACACACTCGGAGAGGTGTTTCACATGCTCTTAAGGAGGATCGACTGTTTCTTTGGAGTCAAAAATGTGGTGAAAAAAAATGCATCGCAGCTGTCGCAAATCGCATGCAATATTGGTAAAATAAATCATGCATGGCCTATATTTTGCAAAAATGATCCGTTTATCGAAAATTAAAAAAAAATATGTAGTCCTGTTTAAGAATCTCAACGACTTTGGAATCGTCATTACGTGCCCCTGGCCAACATTGCAAAACGAAGAAACGAAATGACAAATCATTTTCCAAAACTTATATGAACAATTTTTATAGAATATGTGAGACATAAAATGTTTGAGAGATTGATTATTTTATATCGTGGATTCCTGATGTGTGATGAAAACACTTAGAATTGGACGTGTATTAAAATGAACCTGATGTGAGGTTATGTTTGGTTCTCTGAACGCATCAGTTTTCAACCGGAAAGGTTGTCGAGCCTGGCACTGATAATTCGGTAAATTGATAGACTACGATGACAAAATAAACTTTGCATCGATCAATCATTGAGTTTGCACGGTAAAGTGCGGATTTCGCATTTTTTTTTTACACAATCCTTGATGCTTCGTCTACTCGAAGCTAGTTTTTCAAAGCTCTAAGTTGGTTTGATCGGTAGTAAATTAGTGATTCTTTTGTCCCGGAAGCGACCGACTCCAATATTAGAATATAGGTTGATACGTTTCAGGTAATCAACTTCTAAATTATATTACAAATAAACTATGCGATAAAAATCGATCAGACTTCAGGAATCGATGCGTAGAGCGTTCATATAGAAAGTATTAAAAAATGGAGTCCTTAAGTTGCATTTCGCCCGATAATCGATCCTTCTTAATCCGGAAGGTGAAAGCGCGACATAAAAAAAAACCAACACAAAATCCTGGAAGAATTCGCGGCAGCGGAGAGAACGATGTTAAATCAAACGATAATCATATCCACCCCACCTTTTGACGTTGGTACTCGGTTTCGATACTTTCACCCCTCGGCAACGTCGACAGCAACGCGGAGGGTACTCCGAACGGTGCTCTCGAGCAAGGCTGGTTGCTTTCGGCAATGATATGGCCAACTCACCGCCAATCCGGCGAGCCTTCGAATTACCCGGACCGGCCGTTTTCCCTTCTGCCGCTTATACTCACGGCACGTTGACCACGCCAGCTTACTTTCCCTCGATCTCACTTACTCGCTTGCCCGAACACCCTCCGCGTCTTGTTGCGTCGGCCGGTCGGCATCCACGGGCCATTAGCCCGTCAAAGTCCTCCCCAGCGAGTCATTTTCCGTTTGCACAACCGAGCATAAATTGGAAATTGATGTAATATACATAAATATATATATGTATATATATTCGGTAATAAGTTTCCAACTTCCACTACAAGCTTGTCGGTAGATTTGCCAAATTGCCGAAAAAATTGCTCAATACATTTCGTCATAATTCGTCATATAACAAGTCACATCGTAAATTTCGAGCAGGCATGCTCAAACAACATGGTACACCAGCGCTACCACTACCGACATGTGAAATTTTCACAGGCGCAATCAATATTTACCCAACATAGCTCGACGCCACCGATTGGTATATTTTCTAGTGAGAAGAACTTATATTCTAGCAAAAATTAGAATATTCGGGTAATAACTGCGACAGCGAAAATTACCACATTTCATACTAGGATGTGTTAAGTTTAATGCGAATGTACGCGAGTATGTCGCTGTAGTTTCCATATAGCTGAAGGTTCTTTCGGTTTTTACCAGATTTACGGTAACTTCTATCAGATCCTTCTCTCAGGGTCGAATTTTAAGACATTAAGTTTGATCTTAAGTTCGAAGTGAAATTCTAACTTAAGATTAAATTTAAGCACGAAATCAAGTTTGACATTAAGTTCGAACTAGAGTTTGATCTTAAGTACGATCTCAAGTTCAAACTAATGTTAAGACATTAGTTTAAACTGGGAGAGAAATGATTATTTTGAACTAGGAGGAAAACGATAAGTAGTAATTTTAAGAAATTCGGCCCTAGGTGTAGCTATTAAGGTTGATCCGTGCCGCTCGATCATCATCGTACCGTCTCTTCGCCTCCAGTAATAGCGTGGCGAACCATCGTGCATACACGACAATATCCCTCAAGTTTGACATCAGGTTTGATTAGAATGGATCAATAACATAGCCAGCCAAGGGGGCGACGGATTGGGTTCAGCACCGTCGCGATTGCGGCGCTAATCTTGGAATTTGGTTGCTTCCTGATTGCCTATTTCTCGCCATTGCTAATCAGTCTCCCAGGCGGATACGGCCGAGATCCGTGGGCGTTTGATCACGGTCACGTTTACCGATCCGTGGAGCAGAGATTAGGCTATTTGTGACGCGGCAAGCTGTGTCGGCTACGGGTAAAACGATGTTCCGCGTGTTGTTGGGAGTTGCAGCCTCTTGGCATCCGGTGACCGCGACACTGATCGATTTCTGCCGCAGACGTGAGATATGTTACACCCGAAGTGCCTCATTTCCTTAGAATCCTCCCGCGGCGGACCAGAGTCACGCCCGTTACCGCCGCAACGGGGTAACATCAGCGTCAAATTAAACGTTCCAGACACGTCTAACGCAGACTACCGAGCTGAAGCCGAAAGCTCCGGGAGTCGCGAGCATTAAGGGATACGGTTCTTCAAGCGTCGCCTCCTCGCCTGCCACGTACGCTCGTCCCCGACCCGGGAGCGACGTTGCTTGACGAATTTCTCCTGGGGACCACATCGCTGAGTCTTACTCCCCGGTAACAAACATAATGGAAATTCTACGAGAAATTCCTTCACTACGACTGGAATCCTACAGCGGCTTCACGGAAGTGCGACAACACACCGACGCTATCCAACGTGATTTTTAGCGACGAGAGCTCGGTCAGTTTGACCTCATATTTCCAGGTACACTTTGTATACCGAGCTCGCGGGCTAGACAGAACGAGAGGCCAAAAGTTGCTGACCACCAACGAGAGTCGAGCGGGGATTTCACAAAACTTTGAAAACTTCGCCTCCGCGGAGGATATAAATTCGCAAGCGTATATCGAAAGCAGTCCTCCTTCGGTCTGTTGTAGCGCCGCGAGCTAGTCAACAATATCCACAATCGACTCGCGGGTCCTATTGAGAAAACGTCGCATACGGCGAAGCAGCCCGCGCTGTCCGGGGTGACGGTTTGGGTTTGAGGCGGGGGGGGGGGGGAGAACGCAAGAGGAAAAGGGAATACGGTAGGGGGTTGGAGAGAGGGAGGGAGAGTGCTCGAGAGAGCCGGGTGGAGCGCATTGTCGGTGTGGAAAAGGGAGGGTGGACAGTTTGCGGGAAATAGGAGACAGTGGGCGTGGGAGGATGAAAAGTGGGTAGCGCGACGGAGGGAGCGAGCCGGCGAGAGGGCGAGCCGCGAGCCGGCGAGGGAGAAACGGAGAAGCGCTCGAGTGAGTTTCACCCGGAGCACTCACTACGCCGTCCGCGTCTCGAATAATAAATATGTATGTCGTCGCGGCGCATTAGCGATAAAGTAATTCCGGCCTTAAGGAATTGCAAAAACTTGCACCCCCCCCTCGTCTGGCCCGGACATGAAGGAAGCGGCTCGCGTGGTGTACAAAGTATTGATAAATCGGTGAGAGTCGATAACGCCCGACATTCGGTTTCCCATCGAGTCTCGGAAGAGCGAAGCTTCGGGAAGATGGGACGGAGCTACCGGCGAAGTTCCTCGTAGGTTGCGCAAGCGATGACCGGCGAGTCGGCCCGAGCTTCCTCGCGGTCGCGACTCGACGGGGAGAGTACAGGAGAGCTTGCGCCATTTGGAACTCCACCGAAAGCGGGTTCGACCAGAAGTAGAAACTACCGTGGATGGTCCGACGGCGGAATTTGAAACTCCGTAAGTCTCTCGAGATGGGGAGAAAAAGAGAGGGTGCAAGGCGAGGCGAGTATCCGAGTGCGAGGGGTGCGGAACGAGGATAAAGCCCGGTGCGCTCGGGACCCTTAACGAGGAAACCCTCCGCGCGCTCACCTCCTACGAGACACTTGACAAGACTTTGGCCCCGTTCTTCTCGGGAATACAAAGTGGCGGTCGAGTGAGCGGCATGTTTTTACATCTTCTCGGGGATTTCTTCTGCCGGAGACTGAAATATTCCATCCGCGGGACGAGGACTCCTGGTTCTGGCTGCGGCGACCTCCGCTGCCTCCCCGGGACGTCTTCTTGTCCCATCCGGACGGCACGGACCGCGCGCGACACTAAACTACAGGTAGTGGTAGTCGCGGCGGTACTCCCTTTGGATGTTCTTCCTCACCCACCGAGCATCCCATCCCCCCCCCCCTCCCCCCCTTAAGGCTACGACTCTTACGTCATTTTCTTGCACCCAGTCGGGCCGCATTCTAGCTTCTTACCCCGGTGAAATATTCATAAGGAACACAGCGCCGTCGTCTAAAATGCGTCGCGTCCTTCCACGCGGGTGACGCAACTTTACGGGTTTCATTGTAATTCTATCGTAGCGCGATTCGCGCAAAAGTTGTATCTCGTTTGGACATAAAATTCACCGGCTGCAATGAGAACGTACATCTGACAGCTTTCACTCGCAACGTTTCCGGCTTCGTTATTTATTTTTTTTTTATGCGGAAAGATCAATTGTATCGTTAATTGATAAAGTGACTAATGATCTTACGGGCTGGGAGAAATTTGTGTTGATAAATAGCGTTACTTATTGGGCATTCGGCAAACAAATTTCTCATCTCCAACCTCTTACTTCGTCGTTTCCTCGCGGCGTTGGTCTTTTTTTCTCCCTTTCGACACTCGATCGAACGTTCCGGGTCTGCAGCGTGTCGGAGTGGAGGGTGAGTGATAAATTGTGTCGGAGAGAATATGCCTGTATATTGGCGGAGCCGATGCCGCTACGCGTCATCTCTCCTTCATCCGGCTTCTTCCGATGCATTCACAATAACATTTCTTACACGCCCCTGCTCGAAGATAGTTCTATGCTCGAATATACTATTATTACCTTTCCACCGATACGACTGGAGTGAAACACTTCGATGGATCTTTCCATTCCAGATACCCACAATCTTCAAGTCCACCCTCATCCTCTGCAACTCTCAGCCATCGCAGACTTTGGTTCCCGAGCGCGGTATTCGGTCGACCTCGAGTCAAAGAAGACCTGGCGGAAATTTCAGAACGTTACATCAGGCCCGATAAGGCATTTAATGACCTTTTCGGGTCGCGATGGAACGCTACGAAATTCTGACTCGGAGACTTTATGGAGGAAGCTGACATTACCTTTCCATCGACGCCAAAACAATAAAACCCTTTAACGAACCTTTCTATTCTATCTACTTGGAATCTTCAAAAGTCGACCCTCATCTCTGCAACTCTTAGCCATCACAGACTTTGGTTCCCGAGCGCGGTATCTGATCGACCTCGAGTCAAAGACAGAAAATCTGGCTGAAATTTCAGAGCATCAGAACCTTGCAAGGACCGGAAAAGGCCCGATGAGGCCTTTGCAGGGCCTGTTCAGGTAACGCTCCGAAATTTCGACTCAGCGAATTTATGGAGGTAGCTGTTATTACCTTTTCACCGACACCACCACAGTAAAACCCTTCAACGAACCTTTCCATTCCACCTACTTAGAATCTTCAAAAGTCCCCCCACATCTCTGCAACTCTTAGCCATCACAGACTTTGGTTCCCGAGCGCGGTATTCGATCGACCTCGAGTCAAAGACAGAAAATCTGGCTGAAATTTCAGAGCATCAGAACCTTGCAAGTACCGGAAAAGGCCCGATGAGGCCTTTGCAGGGCCTGTTCAGGTAACACTCCGAAATTTCGACTCAGCGAATTTATGGAGGTAGCTGTTATTACCTTTTCACCGACACCACCACAGTAAAACCCTTCAACGAACCTTTCCATTCCACCTACTTAGAATCTTCAAAAGACCCCCCTCATCTCTGCAACTCTTAGCCATCACAGACTTTGGTTCTCGAGCGCGGTATTCTATCGACCTCGAGTCAAAGACAGAAAATCTGGCTGAAATTTCAGAGCATCAGAACCTTGCAAGTACCGGAAAAGGCCCGATGAGGTCTTTGCAGGGCCTGTTGAGGTCGTGATGTAACACTACGAAATTTCAAGTCGGCGAATTTATGGAGGAAGCGATCCGGTGTCATTATCCTGTCTATGCATCGTGCATACCCTGTCGCAGTCGCGATTGTTTGCACCGGGGGGTTGGCCAGTGGTATGGACGGGTGGAACCGACCTAACGAATGCTAATGCGACCAAACAACACACGTAGTTGTCACCGCCGGCAGTGGGACAGCAGTCCGCACGGTGCGTCGTCGCCGGTACCGGCTGGCAAATGCGTATGTAAAACGCCGAACACCGGAAGAGTGAAAGCGGCGACGGAGGGAGATTGCAAGATAAATAGTGACGGCGAGCTGGAGAGCAAGACGCGAGGTTTCGGGACGAAAGCTCAGTGAGACGTAGGAAAAGCAACGAGCCGAGTCGGAGGGACGAGACGGCGAGAGAGCTGAGGAAACGGGAAGACGGAGACTGGGAATCATAAGGGAATCGCTGAGGGGGTGGTAAAAGGAAACGAGAAATAGAGGAAAAAAAAAAGAGGCGGACGGAGTATTCCAAGGTAAATGCACCGGAGCACGTTCCCAGTAAGTAACGGTTATTATTCAATCCCCGAAACCCGAAAGGTTACGATCGACTCGTTATTGACGACCGATGTTGCGGTACCGGTCTCTTTCTCTTCGGACGCCTTCCCCTCGACTCTCGACGCTCTCCGGCACTCGATCGGCCAGTGCAACGTCGAAACTTTGAGATTCAAACGAGCCTTCCACTTTGCGGGTAATCTCGTTATCGGCTTCTTTCCCTTTGACGGGTATTTCAATTATTGCTGAAAAATTAATTTATTGCCGTGGCAGATGTCGATAGCTTTCTCGGATTCGCCGGGGGAATTCATAGATTGGAAAAGAGAAGAGATCGGTTTATTTGGTGGTGTAGTTATTTCGGCAATGAAGGAATCGCCGGAGTCTTACCTCTCTGGATTTTTGTATTTTTTTTTTTTTATCAACTCGTCTCGAGAAGTGGCTCGGAGAGTATAAAACTCGGGTCTCGAGGGAAACGGCAATCGCTCTATTTTATTTTTCTACTTTCGCGGATGGAGAGGATTCTCCACTTGCCCTATCCTATCGAAGAATAATACTCACGTTGTGGTACCACACGATGCTCGTGGGCGATGGGTTGCTCTGGATATCGCAGATCAATTTCAAATCATCACCCTCTCTGAGGGTATCCAACACGTATCCGACTGCCAGGTGCGCATCGACCAGCGGAGCGTCTGTAAGGAAGGATAATCGAATAACAGAAGGAACGATCAATGATTTAAAAAATAGGTGCAAAGTAATTTGCACATGGTTTCCTCATCTACTACAATTTTGCACACAGCTTTTTTTTCTGATGAGGATTTTGGCTTCCTCATCGAGAAATCTGTGCGCAAATTACTTTGCACCTTTTTTCGTAATATAAAAACATTACGTCTCATAAAATTGAAACCGTCACAATTTATTGTAGAAAATCGCCGACTGAAATTTGGGGATTCGTTTCGAGGCCATTTTGTTATTTAATTATTCACCGCTGATTACAAAACTGTAAATCATTCTACTCTTAGCGTGATATTCGATTAGGAAACTCGTGTCAGGCGTAAAAAAAAAACATTTTTCGAGGAATTAAAAAAATTCTCAATTTCATAAAATTCAAACGATTAATCAATTTTTGCGAAATTTAATACGAAACATTCTACAGTGTTAATCCATGCATCTTACAAATTTGCCTCCAGGTCGACTCGAATCAGGCTGTTTTGAGTATTTAAAAAAAAATCCAAATTTCACTGATTCTGACCGCTTGAATAGATTTCAATCAAATTCAATACCAAATGTCTTTGATTCGACAGTTTTAGGACGAACACGCAAAATTTACGCAATGTGGAGATGCCACAAACATTTTTCAAAAAAAATTCAAAATCGCGTAGAATCTCCAATCGGATCTCAAATCTCCATAAAAATTGCACTGAATAAAGCGCGTCCGCTCTATAGAGTACTAAGTGTCAACTCGCAATCTCAAACAGTTCCCGAGTTGCAGTCGTTGTAAGCGATGTAAATCTGTTGCACATATACACATCAGTTACACACACATTTTTTTTATGTCGCAAAAAATAGTTAATTTACTACTATTTACTATTTACTATTTACTATTTACGGGCCGTATCCCTTTTGTTACTTTGTTGCACCCACACGTTCCATCCATCACACTCCGTAATGGATTGTAATTAATTTACAATTAATTACAACTTTTGTAATCCATCCATCCATCACACTCCGTAATGAGTTGTAATTAATTTACAATTAATTACACTAAACTTTTGTTTCGCCAATCATAAAAAAAAAGAAGTAAACAACCAATAGAGCAATCGGTGACGTAACAAACTTCGTTGTCGAAACACTGAGGCTCTTTAAAATTGGAAAGTTTAGACCGCGCGTTGCTCTGTATTCAACGCGCAACATCGACGAGTTGTCGTGGGGGCAGATGAGACCGCGACAACCAGGAGCCATACAGCAGGTAGGCAGGCAGGTGTAGCCGAGTCGGTGGAACCCCGTGCGATAATTGCTCACGTAATTGCTTACGTCGCTTCCCGCTACTAATTTTCTCGCGGGAGAGAGCTCGGGCCCTCGAGAGCGGTGAGAATATTCCAATTATCGTGAAGGGCGAGAGGGAAGGAACGCGGCCTGAAAATCTGGTGAGGAAATAGGGTGGTTAAAGCCTCACCCATACCATGCGCTCACTCATTTCGTTGCTGTGTAAGGTGTGAAAGAGTTCACAGCGAAGTTCGACACAGCAGCAATAACGACGAAAACCGAACGAACTACGGAAACGCGAAAGCGAAACGTAAAGAGACGGTAGAGTGGTGACTACTGGAGAGGGTGATCGAGGCGGGGACCGCGATGGCGAGAGGGAAATACAAATAGAGGAAGAAAAAAAAAATAACTCAAGAGAAAGAGTGAAAGAGCACGGGCGGAACGAGCAACGGCATTAATTGCTCGCGGCGAGTTCTCGGTAATTGAATTTGCGATTTTCAAGGGGTATTCTGCAGAGTTTACGAGAATACGGTAGAGAAGACGAGTCGATGAGACGACGGAGTCCCGATGGCGCGGGAGGGTGAGAGGGTGAGATGGAGGAATACCCGAGAGATGTTCGCCGGGACTAGAGATGCCTAACAATCCAGTGCTCCGGGTTTCGCGGAAGAGCTTCCTCCACTCCAGCGAAACTCGCAACCGTGGTGCTCGCTTGCTCTTATGGCCTTAATTAAAATGGTGTCATCGGACGACGACGGCGACTCTTGCGAGTCTTCTTGCTCCGAGACTCGGGAAGAACAGTGGATAGTGAGCATGTGCTGGCCCCCTTAAGCGCTATTGCGAATTTCGGGAGCGTTAGATCGGGCCTTCATCAGGGCCTCCTCAGGGCCTTCCTCAGGGCCTCCTCAGGGTCTTCCTCAGGGCCTCCTCAGGGCCTTCCTGAGGGCCTCCTCAGGTCCTTCATCAGGGCCTCCTCAGGTCCTTCATCAGGGCCTCCTCAGGTCCTTGTCCAGGGCCTTGTCCAGGTCCTTGTCCAGAGCCTTGTCCAGGGCCTTGTCCAGGGCCTTGTCCATGGCCTTGTCCAGGGCTTTGTCCAGGGCCTTGTCCAGGGCCTTGTCCAGAGCCTTGTCCAGGGCCTTGTGCAGGGCCTTGTCCATGGCCTTGTCCAGGTCCTTGTCCAGGTCCTTGTCCAGGTCCTTGTCCAGGTCCTTGTCCAGGTCCTTGTCCAGGGCCTTGTCCAGGGCCTTGTCCTGGGCCTTGTCCAGGGCCTCGTCAGGGCCTCGTCAGACCTTTTCAGGGTCTGATGTAACGTTCAGGTTACTCCGGGTGAACGTGAGGCGCCAACGCGACCAAACTCTCGCAATGCTACACTAGATTACGAACTGTTGCCGGCGGCAGAACATTTTCGAACTCTTTGTCACGACTGTGACTCTGAGGATACAAAGGGAAACAGGTAAAGGCGATTTCTGGTATTTTTATTTTTTTTGTTACTACGGACACAAAAGTCCCGCTGGTAAATCCAATTAAAAACAAAAAGCAATTCGAGAGACCGTTGTAAATGGATTCCTTGCCTGGTCTCATAATTAACCTGTCTGCTACCAGGCGGGGTGGGAGAGAAGGCTGTAGGACTTCGTCACTCCGTTTTTTTTTCTCGGTCTTTCTCGTTGTGCAACTCTCACTTTTTTTCTCTTATTCGTCATCGCACTCTCGTACCCGCCCTTTTAATTATCTTCTTCCGTATTTTCTTATTCAACTCTCGCCTTGGTCCCCCTCCCGAGTCCCCAAAGCGCAAACCTCACGAGACGTTATTTACCCCGAGTATCTCATTCTCGTCGGCGCCATCACCTTATTTCCGGCCTTAGGGAGAACCGAAGAGTTCACGTTCCCGCTCTGCTGCTTTCGTAATCTCAACGGCCAACCTCCGACTTTCACCGTATCTCCCATCGGTTATAAGAATTCACAAACTTTGTCCTACCTCGCGTTAACGGTTAACCGAACCACGTTGAATAACCTTCGTGCATATTTACCCCGGAATTTGCGTCGGTAACAAACTCTCACTTTCATTTGAGTTGAAGATCCTCTTGTCTCAATACGAGAATTCTGTAATATAAAAGAACTCCGTCTTACTGACGCTCCTCCCGCGCTGGAGATCGAGCTCTCTCGAGGGGGATCCTTTTTTTGCGATGAGAAACATGAAAGATGTTGGACTTCGAAGATAAATGCGACAACTCCAGGGAAGAGCGGTGCACAGCAGGAAAGTTTTTTGGCAGGTGGAATGATCTGATCCTCTCGCTGGGTATTCAGAGTTTAGGCTTGGCGACTGGAGCGACAGCCGCGACGATTTGACTTAATCCGAATGGAGTTCTTCGAGTGCAAGATGATAAGACGACAGCATCGAAAGGGACTACCGTATTGGGGATAAATGGCCAATGCTTGGCGATTGATCGTCTCTTATTGGATCAAACACTTCGCAGTCCACTGCAAGGGTCCAAAATTGGCAATCGCCTAGGGTTGTCTTAAAATCCAGACTATGGTAGGCGGAAGTTTGTTCCAGTATGTGGTGAGTTACTCTTGCTGGGTATTCACAGTTTTGGTGTTCTTGGCGACTGGAGCGACAGCCGCGAAGATCTGAATTAATTCGAATGGAGTTCTTCGAGTGCAAGATGACAAAACGACAGCATCGAAAGGGACTACAATATTGGAGATAAATCGCCAATGCTTGGCGATTGATCGTCTCTTTTTGGATCAAACACTTCGCAGTTCACTGCAGGGGTCCAAAATTGGCAATCGCCGTGGGTCATCTTACAATCCAGGCCATGGTAAGCGGAAGTTTGGTCGAGTATGTTGAGAGTTACTCTTGTTGGGTATTCACTGCTTGGATATTCACAGGTGTTTTTGGCGACTAGAGCGACAGCCGCGAAGATCCGACTTAATCCGAATGGAGTTCTTCGAGTGCAAGATGACAAAACGACAGCATCGAAAAGGACTACAGTTTTGGAGATAAATTGCCAATGCTTGGCGATTGATCGTCTCTTATTGGGTCAAACACTGCGCCGTTCACTGCAAGGGCCCAAAATTGGCAATCGCCGGGCGTCATCTTACAATCCAGGCCATGGTAAGCGGAAGTATGTTCGAGTATGTGGTGAGTTGCTCTTGCTCGGCATTCACAGCTTGGGTGTTCTTGGCGTCTGGAGTGACAGTCGCGAAGATCTGACTTAATCCGAATGGAGTTCTTCGAGTGCAAGATGACAAAACGACAGCATCGAAAGGGACTACCGTATTGGGGATAAATGGCCAATGCTTGGCGATTGATCGTCTCTTATTGGATCAAACACTGCGCCGTTCACTGCAAGGGCCCAAAATTGGCAATCGCCGTGGGTCATCTTACAATCGAGGCCACAGTGAGCGGAAGTTTGGTCGAGTATGTGGGGTCAGGACGATCGTTGTATGAAGCAAGAGAGTTGGCTGGCAGAACGAGGCCGATAGAGAGGAATGGCGAGAGCGGGGGGGCAGCCATATCGATGGAAGTGAACAGGACCGGCGAGGTTCGCTTCTCTATCAAAATGCAAACGGCCAATCCCAAGTCTGATCAGCTTAGCGATCTCGCGTATCCCTCGAGTTTCAAAAGCAGGAGAAGCCGGTGCGCGACCGACTAGACGATCAGGAGAATCCGGACGGGCGAGGGAACTTCGGAGGAACTTTGCCGAGTTCGGTAACATCGACGCTAGTTGGACAACGGGTGAGTTCGGCCACTCGCGGTGCTAACACCGACTATGTGTCTGCCACGAGAACAAAACTGTACTACACTGCCCGGTAGCGAAAGCGGCGTAATAGTGTCACCGCGATATCCCTGTTCGCTACCTCGTCCTATTTGTATTCTTGGGTACACTCGGAAAAACCGGGGAAACCCATTACCCCCCCCCCCCCCCCCCCCCCCAAGAATATTTCGTTAAATTTAGCTGAGCGTAGAAATTTTATCCTGGCATCGGGTGATTGGGTTAGCGGCCGTGATAAAGGGAAAATTCATGGGAACGGCACCGTTGGAAAATTCTCCGAGCGAGTGGTAGGGAAAGATATCCAATAATGAATCGTATCTATGGTAATGTGATGGGAGAGATAAACTTCGAACAATCTAATCAAATCAATTGGTTCCGCCAAATTGCGTACTAAATTATATATCTCTTAAGATCTGACCCGACAACGCTGCGCTCCCTAAATTGAAAACGAATTTGTTGCAGCGAGAACTGATCAGACCCGCTTTTCGCTCAAGTCGGCATTGCTGCCAGAAGCCTCTCATAACAGCCCAGGTAGGATTCTACCAGAAACTGGCTGCCATGCGCCAAAACGCCACGTCCGGCCATCTCCGGCTGGCGTACTTAGCCAAAACGAAGCCGACCACATCACTTAAACCTTGTATTCCTTAATACAACCATTTTCATTTGCTGGCTACATTCGAGATGAATTCCAAATACATTCGAGACGTATCACGCACGTTCTTTTACCCACTTTCCTGGGTTCCTACTTAACTCACACGTTTCTGTCACTGGGTGCATCCCAGACACATATTCAGGTAAAAAAGTAACAAATTTTCTCTGTAACGTCACTTCCGCTTGGAAACCCTCATTTAGGAACAATTTTTCATTTTCCAATCTCACTTTCGCAGTCGGTGACAGAAACGTGTCGTGCCGATGGTTGAATTCCATCCGGGAGCTTATCATTTCGTTGTTTCTCGACATCGCTAAGTTTTCTTCGCTAATCTCGAACTCCCGAATCCCGCGTGTGCGAACACGTTTCCCGTCGAAACTTTCGTGGGACACCAGAACACGATAGAGAGCTCCGAGGCCGCAAGAGTTTTGGGACTTTTCCGTGTACGGAGGGGGTTCTAATGCCGAAGG
This sequence comes from Exephanes ischioxanthus, assembly GCA_958510785.1. Lineage (NCBI taxonomy): Eukaryota > Metazoa > Arthropoda > Insecta > Hymenoptera > Ichneumonidae > Exephanes > Exephanes ischioxanthus. The sequence continues at coordinate 5,489,054 of OY294016.1, forward strand.
GACGCCCCATCCAGGCACCGGAGTGCAGACATGCCTGACATTACACTCAGTTCGAAGTAGGCGCGAAACATTCGATTCAACGAGATAATCGAGTCTCGGTTACTCGACAATTTTTCATTTTCCAATCTCACTTTCGCAGTCAGTGACAGAAACGTGTCGTGCCGATGGTTGAATTCCATCCGGGAGCTTATCATTTCGTTGTTTCTCGACATCGCTAAGTTTTCTTCGCTAATCCCGAACTTCCGAATCCCGCGTGTGCGAACACGTTTCCCGTCGAAACTTTCGTGGGACACCAGAACACGATAGAGAGCTCCGAGGCCGCAAGAGTTTTGGGACTTTTCCGTATACGGAGGGGGTTCTAATGCCGAAGGGACGCCCCATCCAGGCACCGGAGTGCAGACATGCCTGACATTACACTCAGTTCGAAGTAGGCGCGAAACATTCGATTCAACGAGATAATCGAGTCTCGGTTACTCGACAATTTTTCATTTTCCAATCTCACTTTCGCAGTCAGTGACAGAAACGTGTCGTGCCGATGGTTGAATTCCATCCGGGAGCTTATCATTTCGTTGTTTCTCGACATCGCTAAGTTTTCTTCGCTAATCTCGAACTTCCGAATCCCGCGTCTGCGAACACGTTTCCCGTCGAAACTTTCGTGGGACACCAGAACACGATAGAGAGCTCCGAGGCCGCAAGAGTTTTGGGACTTTTCCGTGTACGGAGGGGGTTCTAATGCCGAAGGGACGCCCCATCCAGGCACCGGAGTGCAGACATGCCTGACATTACACTCAGTTCGAAGTAGGCGCGAAACATTCGATTCAACGAGATAATCGAGTCTCGGTTACTCGACAATTTTTCATTTTCCAATCTCACTTTCGCAGTCAGTGACAGAAACGTGTCGTGCCGATGGTTGAATTCCATCCGGGAGCTTATCATTTCGTTGTTTCTCGACATCGCTAAGTTTTCTTCGCTAATCCCGAACTTCCGAATCCCGCGTGTGCGAACACGTTTCCCGTCGAAACTTTCGTGGGACACCAGAACACGATAGAGAGCTCCGAGGCCGCAAGAGTTTTGGGACTTTTCCGTGTACGGAGGGGGTTCTAATGCCGAAGGGACGCCCCATCCAGGCACCGGAGTGCAGACATGCCTGGCATTACACTCAGTTCGAAGTAGGCGCGAAACATTCGATTCAACGAGATAATCCAGTCTCGGTTACTCGACCGCAACTGCTCTCTCACACTCGTCACCCGACAACGACCGTCTCGGCAACTCCCGGAGCGCAACGCTGCTGCGACCGAAATCCATTGCCTGCCCGACGATGAGAGCAAGCGGCGAGGAAACTAGGTGGAGATGGAGTGAGAGATTGAGAGAGAGAGAGAGAGAGAGTTCGGGGTCCAAGTTCTAACAAATTTATGAACGCGGCAGACTGACACGACATTGCACTATGCGCCTCGAGCTCTCGTCGTCGCCGTAGTCGTCATTGTCGTAGTGCCCGGGCGACAACGAAGCTCGGACGAGTCGCGCCTTCTCCGTTCCGTTCATCTGCCCGACGACGAACTTTGCTCCGTTAGACTCTCCCGCGTGGGAATCCCCGAGAGCCGAGGAGGTTTCCAGAAGGTGAGCAAACTATCCCCACCCGGGAGGCTCGTTTTCAACCCCGCGCGTCCCCCGCGCGAAAGCTACCCGCTTCGAAAACAAGACCGAATCCCCGGTTATACTATTAGGTATGTCCGAGAAAACTTTGTTCCCTGCTCCGTGAGCGTAGTCACCGTCGATTTTCTCACGCATACGTAACATGTTCCAGCGGCTAACCCCGCGCAAATGACAAACAAAGTTGGAGGCTGCGAAGCTCATGGAATTGCCTGCCACTTCCTGCGATCCGATGAACTCTGATTATGGATGAAAGTTGGCGCGGGCGGGGGAGGTCACGAATTCCAGGGACATTTCACCGGCATCGTAAATCCCAAAGGGGGATAAAAGATGGGATAAAAATTAGTCCCCTCGTTAAAGTTGTTCGTGCGCGTCTTCTCTTGGCATGAAAAATAGAGAATCCATGTTCGGAAATTATAATCATACGACTCTAGGTAGACTTCGCATAAAACACCCGAGCTTCACCGCTCAAATTGCTCCTCATGAGATATTTGCATTTAACGAGGTCGTAGGTACGATGATTAGGTTTTTCTTAGTTCTTTATTTTCTGACTACGTATATTCTCATCGGCTTAATATTCTCGCGTAAGCTCTCCGCGCGCCGTGCAAGCTGTGCCCGGCCGCGTTTATACGGCGGAGCAGCGGAGGAACCCGAAACGACAAAGATATACTCACAGGCAACCCGGAGTATCCTCGTCTCTTTGAGGTCGCCACCAGGGAAATTGTGGTTCACGGCTGTGCAGGTGAGCTCTTTGCCGTCGTCCTCCCGATCCAGGACAATAGCGAGCTGGCTGACCGTGGAATTGCTTCTCTGGGTTGTGGAGACGTGGGGGTCCCTGAATTTTGTACCACCGAGGCTCCAGACTATCGTTGCCGCGGGCGAACTTCCCCAAGTCTCGCATCTCGCAGCTATCGGTCGACCGGCCATTATCTGCTCCTCGTGTAGGTGAATGCGCACAGTTGCCGGCTTCACTGGAACAAACAAGAGAAACCAAAAAAAAATGAAGCATCAAAGAAAAACGAACATCACCAAATCCGCGACGATAAAATCCAAAAATAGGGGAGACCGGGGCAAAATGGCACAGCGGGGCAAAACGGGACCGTGAGGGCAGAAGTCAATTTTCCAATCATTGTTGGATGCCCCATTTTGTCCCAACGATACATCCGGATTTTTAAGCCCGTTTTGCCCGAGGTACCACCATCGCCACCATCTCAAAGTTATTGGAGAATTGCGTTTTGTCCCATCATCCCGTTTTGCCCCGGTGTGCCATTTTGCCCCGCTCTCCCCTAGAATCCTTGATTACGGTCTCATTCGTAGCCAAAGAGACTGCGGCGAGTCTGTTCCAAACGCGGAGGAAAGGAAAATGAACGGAAGAGGACGAGCATAGGCAATGAGCATGAAAGGTATTCTCTGGAACTGATTTGTGAAGCGGATCCGGCATGGGAGGATTATGTTGGATGCAGCCAGAAGAAGAGGGGTTTACGAGTACACACTGGAAAAAGTGGTTTAACAGGAAGTCCGTGAAACCCTAAAAACTCATATAAACAGGGCAACCCATAAGCCAGCGAGAGAAATGGCACAGAGCAGTGCGCCGAATACCCGTATCTCGCGATAGCTCCCTCGCGAGAAGACCCGTAAAGTTGGTGGGCGAAATATTTCGCTGCATCGTATCGACGATCCCTTCGCCTCTCCCGGTGATTTTACCACCCCGGTTCTGCACTTCTCGCGCTCCAGGATAGAGCCAGCGGTGAAATTTCGCCTTGCGGGGTGGGGGAGAGGGGGGGGGGGGTGGTAAATAGGTTTTTGCCGGAAAATGCCAAGTCACCAGCTCCACTTATCCCAGCGGAAGCGATGGATGAAAGAACAGGACGGCTTGCCAGAGACGCTAAAGGAGCTTAACCCGCAGTTAGCTCGGCCGCAATCAACTGTAAATTAAGGAATCTCGGGTTTATCGGTACCGCGGGAGTTTAGGATTGCCGGCGTAAATGGAACAAGTCAGGACGGAGGAGGAGAGAACTCGTCCGGGACGAGAACTATACGAGTGAGCGAAAGCGAATGTGGGAGAGAGGCTGCGATCGAGCGAGAGGGGTTGGGAGAGCGAGGTTGGGAATTGGCAATGACGAGAGGAGTGGCGGCGAGAAACGATGGCGAGGCACGAGGACGAGAGGTATGAGAAGACTGCTTGCTTTTCCGGGCGAAAAAGCGATTCGACGCCGCTGACGCTCTCTTGATCTCTCGCGTGTCCGATGATCCTCGAGTCGTCTCGAGGAGCGAGAAGCGAAAGAGCCCGAACGGATAGACCGAGTGAGAGGATAAGAGCGAAACCTATGAACGGATGGCGAACACGAAATCTCAGACACGGGCCGGGAGGGGGGGGGGGGGGGGGGGGGGGGGGGGTGAAACGGCTTTACGACCCCTGCAGGTCGAACACTCGCCCATTTGCCTCGATCGAGCCTGTGAAAGCGCAAGAGTCTTCGGGGGATTGAAGGTTACTTCGAGGAGGGTGTTTAAGAAAACGAGGATATGAGGAGCGCCCGTGGGAATCCTCGCCGCGCATACCTATGTAGATCGGATCATAAGTAAGAGTAAAAGCGTGTCTGAAAATCCTCTTCGCTTTGATGGAATTGGATGATAATCATGATTCGTTTAATTGCCGAAACTTCACGCACCCAGAAAAATGATTTGTTTGATGGCCACCGTTTATTTGGTTTAAGTAAAATATTTATTTGATTAAAATAAATATTTATTCAAATGGAGTAAATAGTTACTTGAATGAAATAAATATTTATTTAAATGAAATAAATATTTATTTAAATGAAATAAATATTTATTTAAATAAAATATATATTTATTTAAATGAAATAAATATTTTACTTAAACCAAATACATGGTGACCGTCAAATAAATTATTTTTCTGGGTGCGGAATCGCAGGAAAAGAAACAAATTTAATCAGCGTGCAAAGGTCGTTCGCGATGATTGGAGTAATTTCTTTTCGTTACCGTTTCTCATAATCTGAACGGCAGCGAAGCTCGGCGGAGTCCGGACAACCTCAACGGCGTTACTTTCCCTCTTTAAGCCCAACGGCGAAACGACAAAGTTCTCTCTTGCTGGGACATTCTCGCGCGGGGTGGGGTGCCAGGGAACTCAAACAGCTAGTTTTCGTCGACGGCGCCGTCCTCCCGGTCGTCATCCTCTGTGGGACAGCGGTAAAGGTCCCGCTTCGTCGCTTTCTTCGTTCAAGGTGCCTGTAGCTTCATCCTTCTTAACTCCCGTCGCTACTCACAGGCCTCGGCGAAGTCTTTTCTCTTTCGATCTCACTCCGGTCTCTTTGTAACCAACGGAGAGCCGTAAAGAGGCGAGGTAGCTGCTTAATTGCGCGTGCCAATTAGGGGTTCGGGAAAACGAGGAGGAAGAACCGGCGCCAATGGTATTGCAATGGAAGCTGCAGGGAACCCTGGCGATTCCTTGGCGGGGGACCCGGTACCAATCAGCCTTTGAGAACAAAAAAGGAAAAGTTTTGGGGGGCTTCTGGGAGGAAGGAGTGGAGAAGCGTGGAAGGTTGTAATCGCGAGCGCCAAATTATTCCTCGGTGCAGCAACCCTCCTTTTTCCCTTTTACAATTTTTTTTTTTTTTTTTTTTTTTTTTTTTCGTCCATTTTCATCTCTTTCCGAAGATTCATTAAAATTCGTCCGTCAGAGCTCCAGCGTTGGGTGAGTCGGGGGGCGAGGGCGAGGAGCGTTAACGAATTCATCGCTGCGACAGTGACGAATCGTGTTCAGTCGCTATTGCCATTATTACGTGAATTAGATTAATTTCGAGAGCGTAACGACGAGGGAATTTTTTGGGGAAATTGGATGAACGTGAGTCGCGTCTTTTTTTTTTTTTTTTTTGCGAAGCGTCATCGCCGTCTTCTCCGTCGGTGGCTGAGTTAGCGTTCGCCAATTTCGGGACACCCGTTGTACAAGACCGGGAGGAGTCACGGGCACAGCGCATATGCACGACATCCAGAAATGATTCTCTCCCGTTCGAAAGCGTATTTTTACTTTGGCGAAACTTCCGAGAAGTCCCGGAACCGTCAAAGGGGATTTAAGAAGGTCCGGTCTCCGAATCGCTGCAGGAATCCATCCGCTTCCGTCGTCGGCGTCGACGTCCCCTTCCACTCCATCTCGTGCCATTTATATTTTTAAACTCTTTCTTCCCGTTCCAACTTTGTCCAGGCAACGGCGCTTTCGGTCCTCCAGTCGAATTTCGCAATATGCACACGTCTTTATATGTCACGCAACTAGGGGAGACCGGGGCAAAATGGCACAGCGGGGCAAAACGGGACGGTGAGGGCAAAACTCAATTTTCCAATAATTTTTGATGCCCCATTTTGTCCCAACGATACATCCGGATTGTCAAACCCGTTTTGCCCCACGGACTACCATCGCTACCATCCAGTAGTTATTGGAAAATTGCGTTCTGTCCTCATTATCCCGTTTTGGCCCGCTGTGCCATTTTGCCCCGCTCTCCCCTACCCGAAGAAGCTTTGCCAGTTATTCGAGAAGCATGAAACAAAAAGAACCAGAAAAAAAAAAATTCAATTCCCAGTACCCGATTAAGGAGGTTCGCAAGATTGCAGCGATGATGATGTAGGAACGAGGAGATTGAGATAATAACAGATAGCGCGGCACACATTGGCCTAGTTGGGCCAAGCGGGCTAGCTTTGGCTTTCCAATTTTCTTCCCGCTACGTCCTTCGTCTCTCATTTAGATATCGTAGCCCAGGATATTAACGTAACGCTACTCTGGACTGATTGCTTCACGTACTTTTCGCATATCGACCGTGCACCTCGCAGTGTTGCAGCGTTACAGCAACGTAACTCCTGTCTGCATCCACTCCAGATCGTGCCCCCGATACCAAATCGCTCTTCAAGCCCGCCCATTCTACCCTGCATGATCTACGCCACCCGTCCAACAACCCCACTGCCAGCTCTTTTCGCACGCTTTGTCTTCGACCCGCCATTCTCTACCTCGCAGAGAAATACCCTCGCCCTTCGACATTGCTTGTGTGGAATTTTTCTCTTTTTTTTTTTTTTTTTCTCTCTCGACATTCCGAACGGATATTTTATCACTGGTCAAGCCCGGTTCTCCAGCGAGTACCACCGTGCAGACGTGAGTGCGTCCGTGTGCGCGTCGCGGATCCGACGAGATGACGATCGCAGATACTTTATACCAATGAAACAAACCCGTAAAACTCTCGTTGCAATAAAGTTTATATTTTTCTACATATCGCCGCAACATTTCGATTGGCTCGAGTGAAATAAAATCCGTCCGTGTCGGGAGACACGAGATTACGTCTCGTAAAAAGCACTCAGGGACTTACCGGTACATACTGTAGGCTTTTGTTGCTCGCGCCATTCGGAGGATGAGCGGCAGCGGAGAGGGCTGGAGGATGGGAGGACGAGAGAGAGAGAGAGATGCTTGAGGCATGGCTGAGCCGCGCGCCAACATGTGCTTCTGTGATTGGAGCAACTTTGTTAGAGCAGAGAGTTCGCGATAAGTAGCTTCGAGTTAATCTCCCTCGGGACGGATCGGTACCGAATGCTGCGAAATGCCTGTTGTACCTTAAGAGCATGTGAAACACTATGGAGTGCGAGAGAGATAGCATCGGTGGCGCTCTCGGCGGAGCGAGAGAGACACGCTGAGAACGTGTTTCACATGCTCTTAACTGGCGTAGGTCTCATCTCTATTTTTCGACCGGAAGTGACGTATCGGTACCGAATGCTGCGAAATGCCTGTTGTCCCTTAAGAGCGTGTGAAACACTATGGAGTGCGAGAGAGATAGCATCGGTGGCGCCCTCGGCGGAGCGAGAGAGACACGCTGAGAACGTGTTTCACATGCTCTTAACTGGCGTAGGTCTCATCTCTATTTTTCGACCAGAAGTGACGTATCGGTACCGAATGCTGCGAAATGCCTGTTGTCCCTTAAGAGCATGTGAAACACTATGGAGTGCGAGAGAGATAGCATCGGTGGCGCCTTCGGCGGAGCGAGAGAGACACGCTGAGAACGTGATTCACATGCTCTTAACTGGCGTAGGTCTCATCTCTATTTTTCGACCGGAAGTGACGTATCGGTACCGAATGCTGCGAAATGCCTGTTGTCCCTTAAGAGCATGTGAAACACTATGGAGTGCGAGAGAGATAGCATCAGTGGCGCCCTCGACGGAGCGAGAGAGACACGCTGAGAACGTGATTCACATGCTCTTAACTGGCGTAGGTCTCATCTCTATTTTTCGACCAGAAGTGACGTATCGGTACCGAATGCTGCGAAATGCCTGTTGTCCCTTAAGAGCATGTGAAACACTATGGAGTGCGAGAGAGATAGCATCAGTGGCGCCCTCGACGGAGCGAGAGAGACACGCTGAGAACGTGATTCACATGCTCTTAACTGGCGTAGGTCTCATCTCTATTTTTCGACCGGAAGTGACGTATCGGTACCGAATGCTGCGAAGTGCCTGTTGCCCCTTAAGAGCATGTGAAACACTATGGAGTGCGAGAGAGATAGCATCAGTGGCGCCCTCGGCGGAGCGAGAGAGACACGCTGAGAACGTGTTTCACATGCTCTTAACTGGCGTAGGTCTCATCTCTATTTGTCGACCGGAAGTGACGTATCGCCGGGACGATGTTACTTCCGTTCGAAAAATGAGAGTTGACAAAACTGGATCCACGGAAGGTAGACGAAAGAAAAGGAGTCGTCAAGATGGGGAGTCGTTTAGGCTGAAAGCGTTCCCGATGGTTAAAAGCGTGAAGAGGTAACAATAATGAGATTATGCGGTAAACGTTTAGTAAGTAATTTGTAGTTAGTAAAGTGAGATATTTTGTAGTACTGCGTATGAACAAAAGGTGACGAGGTGTCGGTTAAAAATGAGACGGTATATTTATGATTGGCGCGTTTTAACGGTGGGATTCGAAAATAATGTTTTATGAAGGTTTATCTAATTAAATTTTTTATTAATAAATTAAAAGTTGGCGCGATTTTACAGTGGTCAGACGGGGTCCTCCACAGTGCAGTGGGGTTGACTTGCAGGCCACTGGTTTAGTGGGTTAGTGGGTTGGCGACTTAACAGAGGATAGTAGCTAGGTACTGATGGCCACTTGACAGTGGAGAGTTTTCGGGACTGGACAGTGGAAGTTGTTGGCCACTGATCAGTGGGTGATTGGATTGGCCACTTTTCAGTGAGAGGTAAAACTGAGAAGACTGTTCTGTGAAGCTTATCGAACTTAGTACATCTAGGAAATGCTCGGCTACTTATATTCGTTCGGAAGCTGTCTCGGCTGTGAGAGCGACTGATCGTGGTGGCCACCTGGCGGACCGAACTGATAACATGCTTCGAGTCAGGCGTCGGCCAAGTAGGGAGGCGCGTCTAGTGGTTACGCTCCTGCCTGAAAGAGTCTCCGATGGCGCGAAGGGTTGACTGTCGTCAGGGTTGATTGGCTTATTCAATCTCATTCACAGAAAAAAAAAGATGCTGCGAGATGTCGAGAATGGCATTTTTTTAATACTCGCGATATATGTCGAGGATGGCATTTTTTAAAATATTGGCGACAGATGTCGAAGATAGCATTTTTCAAAAATATTGGCGATAGATGTCGAGGATGGCATTTTTTTTATACTCGCAATAGATGTCGAGGATGGCATTTTTTTTATACTCGCAATAGATGTCGAGGATGGCATTTTTTTTATACTCACAATAGATGTCGAGGATGGCATTTTTTAAAATATTAGCGATAGATGTCGAGGAAGGCATTTTTTAAAAATACTCACGATAGATGTCGAGAGGAACTTCTCGTCTTATGGGCTTGGCCATCGGTGCCGACTGGACTCTGCACTCGAGTTTCGAGCCCCACAGGGATCTCGTAACTTTTTCAATAACCAGATGATTCCTCGTAAACTTGCTCGATGATTCGGCGATGTCGGACAACTCGGGGATGTCCACGACGCCGTCGAGGAGTTGGTTGTCCTTCCACCAGGTGACCGAGGGTTTTGGCTTACCTGCAATCAGCGTTAAAACGGTCCAAATTGTATGTGCGAATCGTTTCCATGCACCTATGTCTACCGCATACACTGCAACGCTTTCCCTCCGGAACAATACAGATAATAATCGTTGCAACGATTCTCGGAATTTCTACTGTGTTTCGCGTCGTTGCCCAACGGCAAGAGCGTCGAGTGTGCATTGCACCCTTGAGGCTCGCGCGCCGACGCCGATGCGATTAAATGGGTTGGCGCTACCGAACCGCCCGGAATCGAAAGTAGACTTTCCACTGAAGATGCGTTCACGCAAAGATCACTCGTAAAATTCAGCAATCAATGTTTTTAATCGAACCGTTGTCAATTGTCAGCTACGAATTTTAATTGCCACGAGTGCCTCTCTACTGCGGAGTGCAATTGGCAATAATGAAGACGTGACCGAGGCAATGCCCTCATAGGGGAGTAAACGCCGAAATCCTGGGAGACTGAACTTCCCGGTGGTAGTGCAGTTGTCTACTGTATCCTCTACCAAATTCATTCGCGGGCGATCTTCATTTCCTTTACCGGCGAGTTGTGCTATACCCGGGGTATCGTGTACTCTTCAAGGGCCGTCAAGGAACCAGAAACGTGGAAGTAATGCAACGCAAATGGCGGAAGTGGGCGAAGGCAACTCGCGAATCGAGGAAACGTCCCGCATCCGAGGTTCGTTTAAACTATACTAAATCCACATGTTCGCAAACGATAGCGAGTGGAATCCCTTTGAAGTCAAACCGTTCTGGTGTACAATGTATGTTGAGTTCGATGCGGTAATTCGTATGGTAATCGGTCTTTGTCCGTCAGTTTGAGGAAGGCGAGAGCAGAAGTTGAACTCTCGAACAACTGGCATACAGTCGAGGGCAATCTTCATCCTGGAAAATAATATAGTTTTGTGCCATCCTGGCGACACGAACGAACGGCCCAAACCTACTGACGAGTCTCTCTGGAGTGAAGAGTGAGCTCTCCCTTGCGTGCCGAAAGCGTCGGTCGGTTATTTGTATTCGAGCGAAGACTCGACGAACGTTTTGTCTCGTTCCATTTACGAAAGAATGAGGGAGGGAGAGAGAAAGGCGGTGGTAGCCAGTCAGTAGGTTTGGCGGGTATGCGCATTTATACTCTTGGGAGCTTCTCCCGCGTCAAATAAGAGTAAGCCTGGTACGATTACGTCTGACGTTAGCTCGTTTCTCTCGTGCGGGCTTTATCTGCTCATTACTCTGCCACTGATCTGTTTCTGTCTGTGAACTCTCTGAACTCTCTGAACTATCTGAACTATCCGAACTCTCAACATTCTGAACGGTCAACAATCTGAACTGTCAACAATCTTAATTGTCAACCATCTGAACTGTCAACAATATTGATTGTCAACAATCTGAACTGTCAACAATCTGAACTGTCAACAATCTGAACTGTCAACAATCTGAACTCTCAACAATCTGAACTCTCAACAATCTGAACTGTCAACAATCTGAACTGTCAACAATCTGAACTGTCAACAATCTGAACTCTCAACAATCTGAACTCTCAACAATCTGAACTCTCAACAATCTGAACTCTCAACAATCTGAACTCTCAACAATCTAAACTCTCAACAATCTGAACTGTCAACAATCTGAACTCTCAACAATCTGAACTCTCAACAATCTGAACTCTCAACAATCTGAACTCTCAACAATCTGAACTCCAGAAGTTCGTATAGATACACCATTACCTCGAGAAAATCGAAACGGGAAATACTTTATTCACAGAATCTCTCGCGCGCCATTACGTGAAGCTTCGGTTGCAGCGGTAAGAAAAAAAACCGACAGAAATCGAATGAAGTAGAAGATACGAGAGAGAAGATGATTTTTATGGTCCATCGTTGGGCCACGCTCTCTTCGCACTCACCGTCGGAAACTTGACAAGTCAGCTGCAGATCGTAACCCTCGTAGAAGCGTGCAACGCCAACCACCACGCGGCTCTGAGCATCGTAAATTATCGGCTCCTTTGGCGGCACTGAAACAAATAAACGTCGTGGGATTTATAAGGCATTAATAATTACAGTTATATATTTTTTCGCAGATTTTTTCGTTCGTGCACGCAATCGACAATGTCAGAATAGATTCAAGCGATTTTAATTAAAAGGCCAGTTTCAAGCTTTAATATGATATACGAGCAACGACAAAAACCGCGATCGGAACAGAAAGATGCACCGCACGAAGTTCACGCAAACAGCGGTAAACGTCATTTGCTTCCGACCGATGTCAAAGCGCAAAATCGTCAGACGCGGCGCGAGGTTGAACGAAAATCCGGGCAACGGTGCGGGTCATCAGCTCCACCAGTTTCACCCAGTGCCGGTACCGCAAAAATCGTCACCACCGTTACAAGGAAAGCCACTTTGCACCGCGAGAGTTTCCCGCGGGCGAATTTTTATTTTTATATTTCTATTATTTCGTAAGCCCGTTCGAGCGATTTTGCGCTGCGGCGCGTGCAGCAAACGCTATTTCTGCTACTCCCCAGGTACGTGTTCATTTCCGCCTGGACGGGCATTTGATTCGCAGCCGTTTGCTGTATAACGAGAACAAAGAGCACATAGCGGCCCGGTTGAAGGTGGAATAATGGAAAAGTCCTTTGGTTCTTAAAATCGCGAAAGAGAGGAATCTCTCTCTGTTTCAATTTCCGGTCGCGAGTAATGGAGACATAAAAAAAAAATGATTAAAAAAAAGGAATCAAACGGTCCTTCCGCGTCGCCGAACTCACCTACGAGGGTCAAATTGACCCTGAAGTTTCTCGTCGGTGAATCGACGAAATCGACCCTGCATCGAAAGGTCCCCTGGTCCTTGGGCGTCACCTTGGTGACTTTCAACTTGGAGCGTTGACCATCGCCGACCTGGAAGTACGTTCTTCTGCCGAGGTCGTCGCTCACCGCCCAGTGAAGCGCCGAGGTCAAGTTTCCCGTGGCCCTCGCGTCCAAGCTGCGGAGAAGCAAATTCATAATCTCTTTTGATACAAATCCGACGTCCGAAGATTCGTGGAAATTCACTCGCGTCGCCGCGGTGTATGAATCGCGAGGGCATTCGTCGCGACTCGCGGTCGCGGAACATCCGACCGCGAGATTCTACTGTAACGCAATATGATGGAGCATTTCCTTTGACCGGAAGCTGTCCATTCGAGGAACCCATTTCCCCCCCCCCCCCCCCCCCCCCCCCCCCCCACATACGAGAGGACGCCTACATGCGCGCACACAAACACACACGACCCGCTCTCTCAGTCCGCGAATTACGCGGACGTAAACAGCATCCGGTTGCCAGTTGGCTCGGCACCGTCGCACTGTGCTCCGTGACCGAGCGCCCGCGAGAGTGAAGTGCCCGCACGCCCACCGTATCTATTCGCGGAGAAAACAACTCGCGGTTGGCAAGTGGGCCTACGGCAAATTTAGCCGAGGGCATTCCGCGGAGAGTCGCCGAGAGCTCGGAAGTATCCCCGCGGATCGCGCGATCCCCTCAGGAATCGCGTCACGGATCGCGATCTTATCCGTCACTCGGCGAGATCGCGGTGCGCACCTGCGACGAGGCACTTCCGCCTCGACGGGCAATAACAGAGGAACGGAATATCGAACGGTTCCAAAGAAAAAGAACCCCTGACGGACAGTTACGATCGTCGACGGAAGTTACGAAGAACTCGGATGACGGAAAGGAAAAAGTTGAAGTGGAGGGTGGATAGATGGAAAAAAAAAACGAATCTACGTCTCCTGAAAGGATAGCGGAGGGAAGGCGAGCGGGGGGGGGGGGGGGGGGGGTGGAGATATAAGGAACGAAGGGGGGGGGGGGGGAGCGAAGGAATCGCGGCGTCCGGGAGGGTAACACGGTAGAGCGGGTGAGAGAGGATCCGCGAGAGCGGGCCGGGTGGCGGAGACGCGGACCCTGAGGAGCCCGTTCTCGTTTTTATTGCACATCCAAAGCGGTCCCGCCAAGTCGAGCGTGGCACGATATAAATTTAAATTATGCCCCCGTCGAGGACTCTGCTCTTCCTTTCTCGTCGGGGACGGGGAAACGAGGGGTGGGGAGATATCGCTGGAGATACGACGGGGTAAGAGGAGGGAGAAAGTTCTCGGTGCTTGAAAGGAGCTAGAGATTTCTTGCTGGTCGGGAGGATGGGAGTGGCAGCGGAGGTTGCGGTGGTAGTAGCGGAAGTCCCCGTGTTATACGCGAGCATACGTCCATTGCGGGTCAAGAGAAGTGCTGCATAAGCTAAGCGAGGGTGGGGCGAATAATCGAATCCATGAAGGCGGCCGGGTGAGGGGAGTCCGTTCCGGGTCTCGTCACAGGCCCGTCATTCCGCACGAGGCTCGCACAAGCCCGAGGCTCTTTCACGTTCGTCATTCACGGAGGGTCGCACAGAGCGAGGAAGTTCTCGCGGCCCTCGCGCGGCCTCCCCCCCATCGCTTCTCGGTTATCCGGGGAAAGTGAAAGCTCCCGTTGTGCATCTCCTCCGCGGAGGAGATGCACCACGCTGGCAGAGTCGTCCTCGACCTACTCGCCGAACGACCGGGAACTTTATTTTCCCCGGCATCTCCTACGGTACGTTAAGGAAGCGAACCCCGAGCCGTTGAGTCGGTTTTTGCGCGGATGTGCACCCCCTCGAGTACCTACGGGAGAGGCCTCGCGGTGGATAAACTTTGTTCCGCTGCTTTTCGACTCTCTAGGACTTCGACAATGCGGTTAGTAGGTAATTACTGCGAAGTCGTGCTATAGCCGTTAACCGTTGTTGTTCCCAACAGCCAACGGTGGAAGGTTCAAAGCGCTCTTGGAAATTTCGTGGCGTTACGTCGGGATCTGGTTAGGGCCTGGCCGGGGCCTCGCTTGGGCCGGATGTAACGCTCCAATGCTTCTACTAGGGTGGAGAGGCGCGTTTACGTATGATTTTTGTTTGGCACAGTAGAACCCCGATTTACCGGGGTCGGACTAACCGGGAAGCGGATTAAACGTGTGTCTTCCGAGGCGCCAGCATACGCTTCCGAAAAAAAGACTAGCTTGCATACTACTAATTAAAAAAAAAATTCAAAACTTTATATTCTGGTTCACATTGTTTGACAATTAAGTGCAAGTTGTGCCAAATGTCATTGTAACTAGTGAAAATGAAGTTGTATCGTTAGTCACTATTGACTTATCTACTTTCGCTGTCTTGTTCGGATTAACCGGGATTTCGATTATCGGGACTCTTCGGTTAATTCGGAGCATCACGGTCAATCGGGGTTCTACTGTACGCACCGAAAAAAAGGTTTGTTAATATGAAACTAAGCTGCGGTTGCGGGTGGCGAAAGAAATATTTGGTCGATTGAAGAAAATGTTTGTTAAATCCAAGTAACTATTTTTTGAAGCAACTAAATATTCGGTGAAAAAAACTAAATATTCGGTGAAAAAAACTAAATATTCGGTGAAAAAAACTAAATATTCGGTGAAAAAAACTAAATATTCGTTCAATAAACTAAATATTTCTTTCAAACGACCAAATATTTCTTTCGCCACCCGCAACCGCAGCTTAGTTTGACATTACCAAACCTTTTTTTTCGTTGCGATATCTTTGAGCAATGACGTTTCTAACATGTTTTTTACGCCGCTTTATGAACTAAAAGCTCGAGTATCGTCCGCTCGCGAATATAATTCGCGGATTCCAACGGGGATCGTCGAATCAATAGCCAACGCGTGTGTGCGTCATAGTAGGCAGGCCCTTGCGTTGTAGGGGTGTTTTTTTTCGAAAATATTCGCTCCTCGAACAACAGTGGAGAATCGATATCGTACACCAACCAGTATTAGTCGGCGTACGATATCGAACGCAGATATATCGTACCTGCACGCTCAATTTAAAAAATAGAGACATTTTTACATTAAAAAAGTATCACTTTTTCGATATTTGTTAACGGAGAAATAAAAATTGTTGGTTTAAGCTAAAATTGCAGTGATGTACGTTCGAAGCGGTTATTTGTTTAGTACAAATAAAACATTGTTTTGTTAAAGGGTTATTTGGTCGACCGATAAAAAATTTGTCGATTCAAAAACATTTTTTGTACCAACCAAATAACACCTTCGAACGTATGTGAACGCGTCAATCCAACCATTTCTTTTTCTCAGTCTTGGTGCGACAATTTTCGTCTATTTCCGAAGAGATATTTCCATCGCTTCGCCCTCTCGGATAGCGAAATTACTCTACGGTCACGCGGAAAAAATTGATAATGCACTTGAACCGTAAGTAGCCGTATTGTGGTCGAAAGAACTTCGATGAGTGTTGACACTTCGGCAAAGATCGGTAAGCCGATATAAAGTTGCTTTAACCAGCAGAGAGTCCTTTCGGTCGACTTCCGGGGTAGAAATTTTCGAGCGTTACACCGGGCTCTGATAAGGCCCAGGGCCCGATGTAACGCTTGGAAATTTCTACTCGGTTTGAAGAGGAGGAGCAAAATCAACCGCGGCATTCACGATTCGCAATTTTCCCCGCTGCACATGCACGCTGATATACACACAATGTATATTTTTGCGTAAAAATTCTATCACTTTTTCCACACTCGTCGATTCGCGAATTTTCATGTATTCTCGACGAGATATTTCCATCAGTATTGCCCTCTCAGATAACGGAATAACTCTGAGGCCACAAGGAAAAAATTGACAATTCACTTCAACCCTAAGTAGCCGTATTGTGCTCGAAAGAACTTCGATGAGTGCTCACATTTCGGCAAAGATCGGTGAAGCAATGTGAAGTCGCGCTAACAGACGGAAGAGTCCGCGCGGCCGACTCGAGAAGGAGGAGTAAAATCAACCGCGGCATTCACGTTTCGCAATTTTGCTCGTTTTCGCGGCGCACGAAGACGGAAACGTTCTTGTTAATTACTCGTTAAGCTAGAGTAGCACAAGAGGGGTCGTTACCGGAGCGACGGGTGAAGGCTCCGGGGACTTTCGGTCGTTACTTATCAATGGCCCCGGCATTTAACGGTATAACCGGTGCCGGGCTCGTCGGTGTAAGAGGTGCGGGGCAACTAGGCGCACCGGCGAACACCGTGAATCGAGGGATTACACGCTTCGACGAATACTTTATATCTCGAACAAGTTGGCCATTTTCGCACCGCTGAAAGCACTCGAGAACGATGGGAACGAGACAATCAACGAGGAAGGGCGATCGACCTCCGGCGTCTTGAAAACCGGCATCTCACTCTTTCGCGGAATCCGACTGGCGGTCCTTACACAAAATTAGCAAAGTCGAGAGGGATGCCACTCTATAACCACTTGGGTCGTACTCAGGGATCGAGGGGACCTTTTATTTCGCGATGCTTCGATTAAATGCCGGAAGGGCGCAGACCGGAAGTATCTGAGTTACAAAAAACAAGTGGCCTGTTCTCCGTTCAATTCGTTGATCGTTGAGGGAAAATGTTGGAGACTCCGGTGATGCTTCGATCTTTGGTTTGAATTCCGGTGCGAGATTGGCGCAAGATGGGAACGCTGTAAATTGCAGACACGGGGCAAAATGGCATAGCGCAAAATTTTCCGGAAAAATCCTTTGGAAGGACTCGGGCTGATGGTCTTTATACAAAATTAGCAAAGTCGAGAGGGATGCCACTCTATAACCACTTGGGTCGTACTCAGGGATCGAGGGGATTTTTTATTTCGCGATGCTTCGATTAAATGCCGGAAGGGCGCAGACCGGAAGTATCTGAGATACAAAAAACAAGTGGCCTGTTCTCCGTTCAATTCGTTGATCGTTGAGGGAAAATGTTGAAGACTCCGGTGATGCTTCGATCTTTGGTTTGAATACCGGTGGGAGATTGGCGCAAGATGGGAACGCTGTAAATCGCAGACACGGGGCAAAATGGGATGGCGCAACATTTTCCGGGAAAATCCTTTGGAAGGACTCGGGCTGATGGTCTTTATACAAAATTAGCAAAGTCGAGAGGGATGCCACTCTATAACCACTTGGGTCGTACTCAGGGATCGAGGGGACCTTTTATTTCGCGATGCTTCGATTAAATGCCGGAAGGGCGCAGACCGGAAGTATCTGAGATACAAAAAACAAGTGGCCTGTTCTCCGTTCAATTCGTTGATCGTTGAGGGAAAATGTTGGAGACTCCGGTGATGCTTCGATCTTTGGTTTGAATACCGGTGGGAGATTGGCGCAAGATGGGAACGCTGTAAATTGCAGACACGGGGCAAAATGGGATGGCGCAACATTTTCCGGGAAAATCCTTTGGAAGGACTCGGGCTGATGGTCTTTATACAAAATTAGCAAAGTCGAGAGGGATGCCACTCTATAACCACTTGGGTCGTACTCAGGGATCGAGGGGACCTTTTATTTCGCGATGCTTCGATTAAATGTCGGAAGGGCGCAGACCGGAAGTATCTGAGATACAAAAAAATCGTTGAGGGAAAATGTTGAAGAGTCCGGTGATGCTTCGATCTTTGGTTTAAATACCGGTGGGAGATTGGTGCAAGTTGCGAACGCTATAAATTGCAGGCAGGGGCAAAATGGGACAGTGCAAAAATTACCGAATAAAAATCCTTTGGGATGCTGGAGAGACTAGGATGAAACTGGGGAGGCTCTGCGTGTAATGGATATCCACCAAATCGGGGCAAAAAACAATATCATATCTCGTAATTTTTGCCTTTCCTTGTTTTGTCAGTGAACAGTTGATTGCGTAACACCGTTGAATCGTTAGATCCACAGCAGTAAAGTAACGCTGGAGAACAAACGAGCGGCTCAAAGGATAAAGAAGGTGAAGGGCAGACTTATAAGCGAAGGGCAAAAAAACGAAAGTGATAAAGAGAGAAAAAGGAGTGCCAAGAGAAAAATAAGTTACGCTATAGTCGCTTTATGGAAGCAGGACTCAACACACCTTGGAGAAACCCACGCACGGGCGTGTCGTTCGTCACCTGACCCGGCCAAATTCGTTTATCCTCGAGCCACGAGACAGGATAGAGAAAAGCGAGTGGGAAAGCCGGAGAAAGTGATAATCGGGAAAAAGACGCGGCTTCCATTATCTCCCGCGACCGAACTTTCCTGTCCGGATAAATTTCGTCTCTTTCGGAATTCTTCTCCTTCGCTCGCACACACGCCCCCCCCCCCCCCCCCCCCCTCCGCATCCTTGTCATTCAGGACTATCCTCCAGACATCCCCGGACGTGCTCGAACGAATACGCACAATTCTGAATCAGCCCTCCATATTTCGCTCGTTTACACAGTAAAAAAAAATGTTTGTACTTTTTACAATAATATAAAATATATACAATATAACATATTACAATACAATATAACATATTACAATACAACAACTCAGTTATTTATTTAGTTTACGTGATAAACCCTTTTACTTACATAGTAGAATAAAAAATAAATCAGTAAATAGTGGAAGTGTCTCTAACAATTAGAACAATATCACCAGATCGCATCTTGAGGTGATGTGAAATATGTCTGCCGGTAACAAAAACTGTACTGCATGCCGTTTTGAGACCGCAGACCGCCGAGAAAAAAGAATATTGTCTTTCCTTAGGGAATCGACAGACGCAGGGAAAGACAATTTTCATTTTTCTCGGCGATCTGAGATCCCAAAACGGCATGCAGTACAGTTTTTGTTAGAAACTGGGGGCGGGGTAGGTCGGGAGGTTATACCACATCACCTTA
The DNA here is from genome assembly GCA_958510785.1 of Exephanes ischioxanthus. NCBI lineage: Eukaryota > Metazoa > Arthropoda > Insecta > Hymenoptera > Ichneumonidae > Exephanes > Exephanes ischioxanthus. The sequence continues at coordinate 5,508,390 of OY294016.1, forward strand.
ATATAAAACTGGATAAAATATATTTCATCATTTACACCGATTATTTGTCTTTGGTAAGCCAGATTATTCGGGGATAAAAGACATTAAACGACAAGAATTCGCCGCCCAACGATTGCTTTGAACTCACTGACCGACAGTCCGAAATTAACTGTCTCCCCAAGGGTATTGGCGAGATTCATGAGTCTGTAGACAGCTGATCTTGCTCCGAACGCACTTCCAGTCACCGGCACGGCAAACAAGTTGATCCTCTCGAGGCTATTCCCGGAGGATCCCAAAAACGGATTTGACGTGAGAATTCCTGGCAGTCGAGCAATCCATTGACGATTTCATGCAGAGTAACCGTGTCTCCAAGTTGTCGTAGATTTACAAGACTAGGAATACACAGAGCCTCCGCTGTCCTGCTGTAGTCACGGTCCATACGAGCCATCGACCCAATTTATAGGCCACAGCCCTCAGAAATTTGTAACAAACGCGTTCTCCGCGCATGAGTCGCCTATTGTCCACAAAAGTCCACAATTTTTTATTTACTAACTTTCCGATCGCACTAAAATTACAACCTAAAATTGACAATGAGACGGGAAATGAAAGGACAGGTTGTATATTCAAGCCTGAACAAACGAGCTTGTCACTTATTTGACAAAATTATGTTTACGAAAGTTCGTATCCGAATTTCGCGATACTACTTTTATCCTGTGTGGGACGTGAAATGTCTGCGATACAAGGAGATTAGATTCGCTCTCTCGACGTTCGATTATTTTCGTACGGCAAACAATAGACTGCCATTTACATTGGTCGAAAGTGAGTGGTGCAAATTTTATCAACGACACACGGAAGGCGGAAACAGCGGCAGTCCTTCAAAATTCTGCAAATCCTTACTTGGCGATGGAAAACACGCGAGCGGCGGTTTTCGGGCTTTTTCGCGCATTTACATTTGCGTGGAAACAAGTTTTTATGCATTCGCACGAGCCATGACGAAAGCTTTTTCTCGGGAAAAAAAATCTCGCTCCCCTGCTCGGTCACTCTTTCCTCCCTCTTAAAAAAAAAAAAAAAAAAAAAAAAAAAATCTTCGCTCCGAAATTGAAAATACATGACCGACAATATTAAGTTCTTTCGTTGTGCACTCCCATTTATGTTTAATCGAGTTTTTATGCTTTTGCACGAGTCCATGAGGTAAGCGTTTCCTCGAAAAAATAAATTAAATATATATATGTTTCACTCTTTTCCACCCCGTCGGCGACGTTGCTACTCGGCCGCTGAATAAAACCCATTCTCGCTTTTTAAACCCTTGCATCCTCTTCTGCCGCAATTCTCCTGTATTTTTATTTGTTCGCTGTAATATGCGGCCAGGGGCGATGGCACGAAATCTCGAGGCTTTTATAATTTTCATTCCTTCCCAGAGGAACTCGCGACTCCGCTCATACCTCATTGCTCTTTGTTGCTCGCCCCTTGTCTCGGTCTCTTCTGCTCCACGCGTGGCGTCTTGTCTGCATGATGTTTATTTTCAACTGTTCATTTTTCAAATTTTTTAAGTACATTTTTTAAATGCAACCACTAACGCCTCCTTCCACAAGCGAGCGTCTCGTTTGTAACCTTCCCGATAACTATTCCCGCGAAATTTTTTTAAGCATATCAGTAAATAGACTGAAAAAACAGATTGGATTAACCAGACTGTTAAAAAAAATTCGTATTAAATTTAATCGACAATTGTGATGAAAAGTTAATGTTCAGTGTATTGAAAACATTGTAAATACTTTATTTTCAATAGTTTCCTTGAATTTTACTATGAAAATACTTTAATTTTTATAATTTAGTTTAACTTCAATGAAAATGCATATTAATTATTCATCACAATTGTACATTAAATTTACAACTTTTTTTTACAGTGCAAACCAAACGACTACAAAAATAATAAGTTTGAAAATTAATGAACGTTATTGGAAGCTTTTTTACATAAAATGTTTCTAAAGTTTCAATCTCATGTGCCTCGCAATTTTTCAGTAAAATGTTTACTCTTAGTGAACATTTTTGGGAATTTCAGTGAAAAGATTTATAACTTTGATGTCCAGTATTTTAATTCTACGAAAAAGTAAATTAAAGTTTAATTAATCTAAGCAACGCAAGCAAATTTCAAGTTCCAGTACATTAAATTAACCATTTATTTTGACAGCGTACGACAAAAGCACTCACTTGTTTGTTACAAATAAATCATCGTTTCGTTCTCCGATTATTTCCTCCGTTGGATTCAAAATTTGTCGATTCGAACGAACATTTTTGGCGATTCAAACGAAACAGCACCTTCGAACGTGTGTCACCGCGCCTCGCTTAATCCGCCAATTTCTTTTTCCCAGTGTAGAGAAATCCTCCGCGAAACAACACGATGGAACAGCCGGGAAGTGAGCAAATCAATCTTTTAGCACAGGAACGTAATTATCCCGGACGTTTCCTCGCCGTAACTTTGCTGCTACATCCTCGCTTTTATTTCGTCCGGAAAACGGACTTATTTAGCAGCTAATTAAGGGGTAGCGGGAGGGGAGGGAAGTTCTTCGCGATAAACGAACCGTGAGGAAATAATTCAAGGCATAACGCAAATAAATGAATTTCTCGCGTACGCTGATAGCGAGAGGGAGTGCTGAAAGGGCTCCGCACCGTTAGCGCGCAGCTAGCTCGTTACCGTATCTCTGCGAAAAGCTCCGAGCTGCTCCTCGACGGTGAAGCCTTCGCTGCACTGGCAGCTACCGATTCAGCTTGGTAAAAAAAAAAATATATCCCAAAAAAAAAAAAGATAGTGTTTCGGGTCTCTCGGGAAATTTTTTCCTCGGCCTCTTAATTTTTCAACCCGCTCACTCTCGTTGCCTCGTGGCTATTCGCTTAATGACTGACGCGGTACGTGCCTGCGACGGTGCGTCATTATATCCAGCTCCGATTAAGGCCGGAAGTGCGAGTCGCGCCCTGAAAGCCTCGCGCGGAGACAAAGCTATAGCCGAGCCTGAGGACGCTTCTTGGACACTTGAATCGTCCGTTTCGCGGAATTTCGCACGGAGAAAAAAATTTGTTGGTACATCATGATTTTCGTTACCGTAACGAATTTAGGTTGTTAGTATCGGGATAACAAAACCAGCTTGTAACCGTAGCAACAGTTTTCGCTTGGAGCGATTTGCTCACCCAGAAAAAAAAATTATTTGACTGCCACCGCTTACTTGGTTTAAGTAAAATATTTATTTGATTAAAATAAATGTTTATTTAAATGAAATAAATATTTTACTTAAACCAAATAAACTGTAACAAAAGAATTTCTTATATGACTGAGTGGCGCTTGTATATGTGCCAACAACTACGACGAGCTCGAGACGCTCGACGCGCAAAACGAAAACTAAGAGACGCGGGAAAACAGTCCCTTTGTATTCGAGTAATAATTTAAAAAGAGTGGAATCGCGAACTCTTAAAATTTGCTGTATATGGATGTAAAAACTGCGAAAAGTAATTTATTTATTTCATGATAATATCTTTATGTCTTCATGGTATTATCTTTCGGAGTTTAATACCTCCATATACAGCAAATTTCAGGAATTCGCAATTGCAAATACAGACATTATTTTCAATACAACAAAATGATAAAATACAATCGCGGTGAGTTAATCTTCAAACAAATGTATGTGCGTATCTATAACTATCGTATTACCAGTCATTACTCAGCCGTCAAATTACAACAAACATTGTTTGTTCTCATAGCAAACTAAATCGTCGCAGTGACAAGAAAGTTGTGTCGTGATAGAAAAACCAATAGCTTCTACATAGTAATTTTCTTGCTGCTTTTACTATCGTTTTGCAGCGGGAACGAGGTAATTGTCAGCAAAACTCATTTTCTTTGAGCAGCTAAACAATTTTTCTCCGTTCAGCTTTTCCCGCCCAACGTATGGAAATAACACGACGCCCATATTTTATTAGAAAAATAAAATAAAATTTAATTTTTTTTTTTTTTTTAAACCCTCAAAGCGTAGGTAACGCAGTAGCGAGCGATGTAACGTATCAATTCCGCTTTGAGCTTCAGCCGCGATCGCCGATACCAATTTTTTTCATTTTACGCCAGGCCGCATATATATTTCTGTTATCGTCCGTCGCGCGACGATTAAAAAAAAAAAAAACAGAAAAAAGAGGCGAGAGAAAAAAAGACAACGCGACGCGATGAAATTCCGTCCTGTATCGGGCCAATCGTGGATTAAACTTGACGTAATCGAACTGGCTGGCTCGCGAGAGCCTGATGGCGTAGTCACCATCAGCCCTTGCGCTCTGTTCGCGGCCCGCGTGTCCTGGCGAGCCTTCGCTACACCTATGTACGTGATACGCGGCCAGGATGGCTGGCAGGATCGCGAGAGCGAAAAAGAGAAGTAAAAAATGTCGCCGGTGAAAAACAAAAAAAGCGCGCGCGCACACGCGCACGCGAGTGTGACGCGAACGTGACTGTGGATGGAGGGTTGAAAAAAAGAGAAAGTAACGAAAAAAAAAAAGAGCCGACATAATAAAAATAAACGAGCATACATCCGGGGTTCGGTTGCCTCGGCACGTATGGATGATGCTCCGAAACCTCCTCTTCGCTCTACGGCGCTGGTCCCTTTTTTCCTCCCCGCATCCCTCCCGCCGTTGTAACGGATCAAATCTCGGTTGCGCGATCGTCGGGCACGAATTAATGGCTTTCGGCTTTAATGGATTTTGACATTCGCCCGGCGTGCAGAACTCCGCCTTCGCTCACCGACTGCAGGGCCTGCAACGGCGCGCGGAGAGATTTCCTGCTCGGATGAATTTCGAGCCCGTTTCTATATACGATTTTTTTTTTTTTTTTTTTTTTCCACTGAGCTGTCGTCCTCTGTCCTGTCCAGCCCCCGGAGATTAAAATTATTCGTTCTGAATAGCAACGAGGATAACCGATAGGGGAGTCGCTGTACCGAGCCGGCGTCGGGCAATTTTTTCTCCGATAACAAAATCGTTTGGTAATCGAAAATTAATCACCGGCGAGGAAGAGATAACGTTGGCCCGGGGGGCTGCGACGTTATCTTCGAAGATAAGCGAAGGCAGACTCGTGTGCTATCGCGAATCCTATTGAATATCTCCTTTGTCACTGCCGATTGTTTTTTTTTTTTTTTTTTTTTTTTTCCGTCGATTTCCATGGATTCGTTGTAAATCGAATACGACAGTGATAGAAATGGAAGCCCCTATCTGGGCAGGGAGCTTTCGGAGTTTGGAATATCGTTGCGAGATTTCCGACGCAGCGACAGGGCCGGCGCGGAAATTACCTGTAGAATGTGCGAATTCGTTTTTCGATCGAGTTCGATAGGGGGAACTTAGCAGTCGCTGGGACAGCTTTGAGGTGATGTAATGGAATGGCGGAACGACGATCGTTCCATCGAGGGGGCGCGCTCGCGGTGGATTCTAAAGTGGGACGGCGAATGGACTCGTTGCGGTCTTCACTCGCGCTGGGTGTCCCACGGGTGGCGCGATGGGCTCTTACACTGATAAAAAAATATACAGTGGAACCTCGCTCGTCCGACCTTCGATCAATCGAGCCGCCGCGTTATCCGAAGCACACAACTCGCACAGTAAAATAGGTAACAACGTTTATTGTCCATATATTCCCACAATTCTTTTCGTGTTAATTTTACACAGCGATCTTGTCCATTTTACAAAAATGATTGTTGGTTTTACGAATATTTTGTGGACAATTTACGAGAAAATAATTGTGGACATTTTTGTGGACAAGAAAAGTTTGTTAAATGGACAAATATTTTTTAGTGTGTAAAATGGGTTCCACTTTACGGTTGAATCAAGTACAGATTCGGACAGGGTCGTTTAAATGAATATTTTGATGGTACAACTAAAAGATTGGTTAGTTCAAGAATTTTTTTTTATGATTTCACCAAAATATCTTCAAGGCATGAAAATATTTTTTTCGTCTATCTAAACATTTATTTGAGCGTTGTTGCCCGAATATTCAGTTGAGAAAAAAAAATCACAAAAAATATATAGTGTTGACAGCTCATTCGCAGCGAAACGCACCAACGCTCGGGAAATCGTGCATGGAGCGTTTGTGAAATTAGCTGCGATACACGTTAAAAAGACAACAGACAGCGGCATATTTCGCTGAAATTTCGACGTGGACAAACATGTTTTTTTCCGAAAAGTCTTTATCTCTGTAAACTCGCACCGAACCGTAAAAAACCTGAAAAAAACACAGCTCATGATTCAAAGAGACTGCTTTGCAAACGTTCTCAAGAGATTTTTTTTTGCCGATTCGGAGAACACCAATAAAATATGCAAACACGTGATTGCCGTGAAACGCGATCCCGTCCTTTGTCCATTGGCCAGTCGGGAGTTAAAAATATAACTGGCTTCTGACTCTGAGTGACGGGTTATGAATAAATCGTCACGCTGATTGAGGTGTGAAGGATTTAGCGGATGGCTGAGACGAAGTACATCCAATCAGTAAACGGAAGTGTGTGTGCTCACCTGTACAGTGGAATGCCAACGGTGTCTTTGAACCAGAGTACCATGTTGACTGAATCCGTTGGGGTGGGTGGTGTGATGTCACAGGGTAATTCCACATCGTCGCCTTCTTCGGCCCAAACTAGCTTCACAGGAGCTGCAAGGGAAACGACGTCAACAACATTAGTTCGGGTTCCCTGAGCTAATAACGTACCGCTGCATGATTCCATCTCAAAATCGTAACGCACAGGAGAGGGCCAGAGTAATCTCGCGCAAGCGATGGGGGAGAGTGGGGGCAATGGTGGTCACCCAAGGGAGAATTCGAATGTTTAATGAGCAACAAACTTTCCCACTGAGCCGAACACCGGAGGGAATGTTTCCAGGTAGGATTCCGCGGTGTCTGGCAAAGCGACTAATCGCTGGCCGGAGGAGTACCGATATGGCCAGAATGCCACACCGGTCCTTCTCCGGCCGGCGTAGGTAGCCATGGCGAAGCCGACTGTCTTCGGAGCACCAATAAGCACTGGCAAATGCCACTACGCTTCTGCTTAGAAGAGAAAATACAAATAGATTCTAGGAGATATCACTTCTGGTTTGAAAAACGCATTTTTCGAGCTGAAATTACGTCATACCGGTAATTCGTCACTTCATCCGGTCGAAAAGTGAGATTTTCAAACCGGAGGTGACGTATTTCCGGTATGACCTCACATCCGGTCGAAAAGTGAGATTTTTTCAAACGGGTAATCACATAATTGCAGTATGACGTCACTTCCGGTTGACAAGTGAGATTTTAAAACCGGAAGTGACGTATTTGCGGTATGACCTCACATCCGGTCGAAAACTGAGATTTTTCAAACGGGTAATCACGTATTTGCGGTATGACGTCACTTCCGGTTGACAAGTGCGATTTTAAAACCGGTAATAACGTATTTCCGGTATGGCGGCACATCCGGTTGACAAGATTTTTCAAACGGATAATAACGTATTTGCGGTATGACGTAACTTCCGGTTGACAAGTGAGATTTCAAAACCGGAAGTGACGTATCTCCGGTTGGACCTCACATCCGGTCGAAAAGTGAGATTTTTCAAACGGGTAATAATAACGTACATAACGTATTTGCGGTATGTCGTCGCTCCCGGTGGACAAGTGAAATTTTCAAACCGGAAGTGACGTATTTCCGGCCCGTCGCTGTTTACCGAGAAAAGCGAGCCTCCACAGTGCCGCACAGAATGCGCACCGGAAGTCTAGTGTGGACGTTGGAGCTCGCTCCGACCCATCCCCGCGACCGGGTGGAGGGAAAGTGGTGGTGTCTTCTGCAATACTCGTTACCTCGACCAGGGTGTGGATGCTACGCGAAATAGAGCGCGGCTCACCGACGCGCGAAGCGAGGTCGCGGTCGCTGGCCTGCTACCGGTTGGGAATGAATGGAAACGGTAGGATGGTGGAAGACTCCTCGTTATGACCGGCCCAAAGTGTTCACACTCCGTTTATGAGAGGCTCATTAATAATTAAACGGGTGGGAGTGCGGCAATTCATTCGCAGCCGGTGGAAGTGCCGCGTTGCAGATCCGTCGGAGCTGCTGCGTTACCTGGACCAGCGGCCCGACGCCCTACGGGTTAGACCCGCCAGCAGGTGCCGCGATCCTCTCGACCTCCGCACTCCACCATACCGCTATGATAATTCCGCTCGTCGGAACCCTTTCTGCCGAGAGCATAATCCATGCTTAATCTCAATATATCCCGTCCACGGGACGAAAGGTTTTCCACACCGAAAAAAAGGTTTGGCAAGATAAAAAAAAAAAATTGGTTTGAATCAACCAAATCCGGCGGTTGCGGATGGCGAAGGAAATATTTAGTTAAGTTGACTAAAAAGTTACATCAGCTTAAAAAAAATCATTTCATTGTCCCAACTGAGAATATGTTTGACCGAACAGAATAGGCAATTATATCAATGGAAAAAAAGTTTGGCCCAACTCTATCTGGAGTTGGGTCCTGGTACTGTTATTTAGGTTATTTGTTACTAATTAGTTCTATGCATCGTTGCATCGTCGTTACATTTTCAATTGTCATCAGTAGAATCGCTACTTATCAATATAACACAATTTTTACAAATGAAAATTCTATATATCCTAGCGGGGCTCGAACCCCGAAACTAACGCATTCTGACCTAGTACCTTACCACTACGCTACAACCGCTTCTTGATACATGTAATCTTGAATCGGATATATAAGGTATTCTCCGTCATTAACTTAGACTCAATTTCCATGATTTGGCATTGAAATATGGAAACATCATGAACGTTGTTTATTATGGGCATAATATTTTTGAATGACTGAATTGACGTCTTGGCGGATTGAATAACATCATTTTCAAGATGAACAATGTTCGTATATATACGGATACATCGAATCACATTTTTTTCAAATCGACCAAATATGTGTTCAAGTCAAAATAATATACCTTCTGTATGCTGACAGTACATGTGATTGAATCGAAAAAAAAAGTTATTTCTTTAATGCAATTTTGGTTCGCTTTGCATCAACGTTGTAATCGCAGTAACTGCTATACGCAATTGACACAACCACACCAGTTTTATTGTTTCAACAACGGTGCAGTCTATTTAAATGCGCCTGGATTGATTTAAACCAATTTTCCGTGACCGCAGCTGCGAAGTCGATATTACCAAACCTTTTTTTCGGTGCATATTTTTCCGGAATTTTTCCACGCAAAAGCCGCCCTCGGGAATGCAAACCTGTTCGGAGCCCCTTCGAAGACGTCTCTCGAATATCTCGTCGCATAATAATAATCTCTCGGAACCGGTGCGTTGGTCCAGTGGTTAGCATGATCGCCCCCAAACCGGAGCTCCGCCAGGTCAAGGGTTCGATTCCCGGTGCCGTCGTTTCGTAGAGAAATAAAAATATGGACGGGACATAGCGCCAGATATGTATTTTTGTTGCGCATGCGCAATTGTACGTGTGCGCCACAAGTCCATGTTTACATTCCCGGCGAAACTCGACGTAGCTCCGGCGTCGTAAAGCGAGTCTGAGACCGACTGTATCGGCGTAGGTTTTCTGCAATTTTCCTATGCATTCAGCCGTAAGACTACATTGAAAAAAAAATCGCTTGCGGGCTGACGAAGAAAAAAAATGTTTGTTTCAATTTTACTTTGAATTCTTACAATTCCATACGATGTTGAAACAACGACGCCAATACTGGCATGGTAACATGTCATTGTTTCAATCGGGTATGAAATTGTACGAATTGAAAGTAGAATTGAAACAACATTTTGTTTTCTTTGGCAGCCCGCAAGCAAATTTTACTTGAATCATTGATATTTTTTTTTCAGTGTAAAGCGAACGCGATACAGGCGGGAAGTCGCCTGCAACCGCGGTAAACTACTCGAAACAACAACAAAATAATAATGAACCAAAAAAATTATAAAATAGCTATGTATCTTTTTTTTTATGACTGCATTGAGAGAAACACAAGAGCCAATGAAAAAGAAGGATTCTTGTTTCTCATTGGCTCATCGATATGACTAAAGTTTAGAATATAGTTTATTTACGTGTGTTTGACTGACTATAGTTTAGAATATAGTTTATTTACGTGTGTTTACACCTTAGCTTACATTTTTTTTCAGTCGCAAACATATATCATTATACGAAGATGCATTTTGCGCCGAGCGACATGTTCCGACGACACGATATGCAAAGGTTTGAACCAATTAGGTGGACAGTGCGGAAAACTTTCGCCAATGCGCTGTCATTTGGCTGATGGAATTTATGTTACAAATTGGAAAAATTGGCGAGGGTACGAGAAAAAAAAAAGATTTTTAAATAAAAAAAAACGCGGCGACTTTGAGAGGCCCTCGTTATTCGTAACAATAGAGGAGATAATGAAGCTCTCCGTTGTCAGAGTTCTCGCGTCCGCCCCGCCCACTCCGAAAAGGACGTACACGAGGACGGGGTGGCTGAGGCTTCCCAATCCAAGTAGTAAAAGCTAACGGAAGCCGTAATAATAGTCGGTAACTACGGGGCACCCGTAGCGAACGCCGATATAATCGATATCATTGTGCAGCGGAGGTAACGGTTGTTGGAGAATACGGGAGAGAGAGGGGCAGCGAGTTCGCGCAGTTCGGAGAGAGGACGGGGACGTGATTATGCGAAATCTTGCCTCATAGACGAATGAAACTTGAAACGCGGGGGCAGGCAAGTGGATGAGGGGGCGGCAGCGAGGAGAATACTCGTTTTCTCACCGATGCAGGCAGTTCGGCCAGGTCGTCGATAGGAAACTTGTTCCTCGGGAGCCAGGAAAATAAAACTACGAGGTCCAATCTGCTCGTCGGCAAGAAGAAGCCCTTCCATAGTCGTCGAAAAATTTAAGGCCCGATCTCTACTGCTTCCGCCTCCGATTTTCATGAGATTGATTTTTGAAATTTGAGATTTTTATATGATTAATTTCAAAAGTTCGAGATTTTTTTACGACTGATTCTAAAAATTAGAGATTTTTATTCAATTAATTTTTTTAATTCGAGATTTATATACGATTGATTTTTAAAATTACAAATTTGTATACAATTAATTTTTTTAATTTAAGATTTTCTATAAAATTCATTTTTTAAATTCGAAATTTTCATACGATTACATTTTTTAATTATCAATTTGTATACGATTGATTTACGAAACACATAAATGTTAATTCGAAGATACATATGCGCGAAAATGAATATTCCAGAAAGTATCCGGAATTGAAGAATGTTTTCGCTGGACATATATTGCATAGGAGGTAAGAGTGGTGAATACGGCCCACCTCGCATGTATCTCCCGGTTAATAATAAAGTGCACGAGCTAAAAGTACGAAGCTAATAAAATATTATTCATCTTCGCCAATCTTTGGACTGCGGGCGTGTGACAGTTTACATCAGGGCTAACGCAACCCCGCCAGCCAAATTCAATTTCTCCGTCGTCGTCTGTGAGTGCCGCTCTTAACCGGAGAGCCAGTTCACGTGCTGTTCGTTGAATTTCCGCGAGCTTCCGCCGACGAAATAAAAGGTAGCGAACGAAAATGAACGAACGAAACGAGTCACTGTAAAAAAAAAAAAAAAAAAAAAAAAAAAAAAGCCGCGACGTTTTGGTCTCGTGGTCGTTGGCCAGACGGTCTGCAGCTGATCCGTAACAGCGTATACCACGGAAGCGACAGAGGGGATGGTGGGGGGGGGGGGCAAGATTAAAAAAAAACAACGATGTTATCGCATGAAATTTCCGCAAGGAACGAGTTACACTCCGACGGTTCTGACTTGTTACGCGTTTATCGCTTAACGACTCGGGCAATCTCCCTCCGGCAGGGGAGAAAGTTCGCAGACACGGGCGAGCTCGAGACATTTCAGAATATTTTCAATCTTTCGTACACGTAGTTGCAGTTCGGAAAATTTAATACTCGAATCCACGAGCAGACCAGACGGCACATTGTCGATTCGTAAAGTCGGCGGGTTGCCGTCGTTAAGATTTGCAGTCGAGGCCGGGACTGCGCGGAGTTCGGCAGCGTAGAGCGCGAGGGGATGGAAATAAATGAGCTGATGCGAGCGAATGAGGGAAAGCCGTGGAATCACAATGCAAACTCGGGGGGGGGGGGGGGGGGGCGAGACTCGCCGCCGTCGGTACATCGAGGAACTTGTCTGTACAAAGTTACATACATACATTGGGTATTCCTGCGAGGCAGGTTCTGCCTTTCGTGCTTCTCGCTCGTCGTTCCCGTATAAGCGTAACCGCGTTGTTGAGACGCGATAGGGCGGTTGACTCGGTCGGTGCAGCTGCGAAGGCAAAGGTAAGTCGCGAGAGCCCGGAGGGGAAACCTTGTAGACTTGCACAGCAAGCACCCCGGCCTTCACTCCTCCGCCCAAACTCGACGCCACCCACTGCCTGCATACCGCAGCGGTGTAATTAATAAATGGTAATGAAGGACTTTGCGAGAAACCGGAGCGAGTATTGCTTACATAACCCGCGGCTGGTGCTCGAGATCAAACCTCGAGGCGACGACGAAGACGAGGAGAAGGACGCCGACATCGAATTCAACCGACGACGCTGTCTGTAAACAACAACCCCAAACAATCCCCCCCACCTTATATTTGCACTATAACCATTCGAGGGGAATTAATCGCGGTACTCGTTAGCAAAAGCTGCCTCGCGTGCGCCGTTACGATAACCCAATTTCGCCCGTGGACACGCGGACGTGCAGCCGGCACGATGTCGCTACTCCGTTCCGAAGTTGCGTTCTACGTGCCATTAGCTATACGTGCGCAACGGGAATTCGGTGATTAATGCGATATGCAATGCGACTTATAAGAGTGAGGGAAGAGCTTGAATATTGAATTGCGGTCGGGGTGAATGTGCGACCGCGGTCTCGGGTACGTCGTAGGGTTGGTTAGAGCGAAAACCTTTGATCTTGGGAGGTCAAAGGGAAGGCTTCCCTTTTCCTACCTAAGCAGCGTGAAAGCGGGGAACATGGCAGGTTTAATCATTTTGCGGCATGGATTTTAACTAGGCTGATTCAAGGCGGCATAATTTATTCCATTTTGTGGGGTGAATTTTTCTAACGGTTGAACTTTAGGTCGTGGAATGGAATTTATATTTAAATTTTCTATTTGTTGAATGTTAGCTCATGGAATGGAATTTTTTAGTATTGATATTGGTATGTTTATTATGTCCTAGTTAGACTGTGGGTCAATATTAGCAGTATATGCTGGAATGGGAAAAAATCCCTTCAAAGATTTTGGTATACTAAAACTTGGCTTCCTGATCGATTTTTTATGACAATACATTTGTGAGCGGAAGCATGAACTCGCGAAAATAAATAATAACTAGAAAAGTCAGCTTGAACGTTCGCGTTGACATATAGAATAAAAATGACGTCGGCGATGCCAACTCCTACGTACAATCGCAAATGATGCCGCACACTTCACGCCACTGCCGAGATCGTCACATTGTAAAAAAATTGAGTCTGAAAATTAATGTGCGGCATTGGAAGGTTTTTTTACATCAACTGTTTCTGAAATTTTGTAAACAATTTTACAATAAAATTTGTATTTTTAATGAACATTTTTGTAAATTTCAGGCATAATATTTGTAATCTTAACATCTGATATTTTTATTTTACAAAAAGAAGTACATTAATGTTCAATTAATGTGAGAGATTAAGACAGTACATTAATTTTGCAATTTATTTTTACAGTGCAGTTCTCAATGCCCAATGAGAAACACAGTAAAAAAAAATTGCAAATTTAATGTACAATTGTGATTAAAAATTAATATACTTTTACATTAAAATTAAAGTAGATTATTAAAAGTTAAAAATGTCGAATGTTTTTAATACACTGAACGATTTTTCATCGCAATAGTACATGAAATTTAATATTCCAGTTTTTGCATAAACACTTGAAGTCCGGTACATTAAATTTCAAACGAATTTTTTTTACAGTAAAGCCCGGAATATCGGAATTGTTTTTATCAACTGCTGCGGCGCATACCTAAAGACTTAAAAAAAAAAAAAGTATTTATAATCTTATCATTTTCCCGTTTTCATCATATTATTTTCTTGTCTCGATACGCTCAGACTGCGCAGTCCGCGCCGAAATTATTTGCCTTATTCTCCCGTTTTACTCGGTAAAATCGGGGTCATATATGAAATGACCAGAGGCGTGCAACGTATACGAGGAGCCTCCCGAGGGGAATTTTCGAGCATCAGAATGATGCGGAGCGGTGAGTGTCACCACCGCTCGGTTTTTGCTACACTCGTCCCGTCCAAGCGGTCAGAATTTTTCCGTCTCTTGTCACACGCTCCGGGAATACTGCTTTTTCCGCTGGTATCTGCCACGACGCTCGTGTGTATCTCGAAACTCTCGAGGTGTCAGATTCATCCCTAGCGTTGAATTCGCACCGATGTGTGTACGGGCAGATATGCGAGCACATACGCGCACACGTGCACGAGCCAGACCGCGTATGATACGAGCATACGCTATTTTGGATCGGCGCAAAACCCTCCACTGTCCGCTGTTGAACTTTCCTTGTCTGACTTCCCGGCGTCACGATAAACAAGGAAGGACGGAAAAAGGACCGGCCGCGTACTCTGCGCGCCTTAACTATTACATTTTAGTCGAAAAACCGTACATTTCTCCTGTTTTAGCGTTTGCGTCGACGTGACTAACAAAAAATTGCAAAAGACGAAAAATTTCAATTTCATTTTTCGTAAAATTTTACGCACACTGCCGGGATTGTATTTTTCAAATAAACGCATTCACGAGATTCCTCGCCCGGTATTCGGTATATATATTTTTTTTTAATTCGGTAGACGAAAAGAATTTCTCGCGAATGGTGGAATTGGATGAAAAAAAAAATTTGCGTTCGTCTCGATCGATCGTTTATTGCTACATCGTTGGCCTTGCGGTCCACTGTTCAACTTTCCTTGTCTGGCTTTTTGGCGTCACGATAAGCAAGGTAGGACGGAAAAAGGACCGGCCGCGTACTCTGCGCGCCTTAACTATTACATTTTAGTCGAAAAACCGTACATTTCTCTTGTTTTAGCGTTTGCGTCGACGTGACTAGAAAAAATTGCAAAAGACGAAAAATTTCAATTTCATTTTTCGTAAAATTTTACGCACACTGCCGGGATTGTATTTTTCAAATAAACGCATTCACGAGATTCCTCGCCCGGTATTCGGTATATTTTTTTTTTTTAATTCGGTAGACGAAAAGAATTTCTCGCGAATGGTGGAATTGAATGAAAAAAAGATTTGCGTTCGTCTCGATCGATCGTTTATTGCTACGTCGTTGGCCATGCGGTTCACTGTTCAACTTTCCTTGTCTGTTCCTTTCCCGGCGTCACGATAAACAAGGAAGGACGATAAAAAGGCCTTAACTTTTACATTTTGTTCAAAAAACCGTAGATTCCCCTGCTCTTGTTTTAGTATTTGCGACGACGTGACAAAAAAATTGAAAAAGACGAAAAAATTCAATTTCATTTTTCGTAAAATTTTTCGCACACTGCCAGGATTGTATTTTTCAAAGAAACGTATTCACGAGATTCCTCGCCCGGTATTCGGTATATTTAAAAAACAATTCGGTCGACGAAAAGAATTTCTCGCGAACGGTGGAATTCGATGGAAAAAAAGGAGAAAAAAAACCAGCGTTCGTCTCGATCGACAATTTATTGCTACGTCGTTCTCGGAACGGTCCCATGTTGAACTGTCCTAGTCTGGTTTTCCGGCGTCCCGATAAACAAGAAAGGACAAAAAGATCGACAAAAGCCAAAAAAAAAAAATCAATTACATTTTTCGCAAAATTTCACGAACACTGCCAGGATTGTATTTTTCAAACAAACGTATTAACGAGGTTCCTCGCCCGGTATTCGGTATATTTGAAAAAAAAAAAAAAAAAATCAGTCGACGAAAAGAATTTCTCGCGAATGGTGGAATTCGATGAAAAAAAAAAAAAAAAAACTGCGCGTTCGCATCGATCGATTGTTTATTATTACGTCGTTGGCCGAGCGGTGTGAGATTAAAATAAAAAACATAAAAAAAAAAAAAAAAAAAAATGTCCCCGTCGAGAGCCGGGTCGGGTGTCGCGAGACGTGTCTCCCAGGAATACCGCAGCGACGAACGTTGGAACGAACGAGCTTTTCGTTCGTTGTCCGAATTAACGCGACACGCTTCCGACATATTTCCAATAAACAACGACTAGCGACTCGTTGGACCACCAACTTTGGCTCCCGTTCGCGGTGAGGTAAAAGAACACACGGATATTTGGCAAATGTATTGCATCGGAGGGCCGAACGGAGAGACTGTGCGTACATTTTTGGGCGTTTGTGTGGAACGGGCATCGATGCGTTGTCCATATGCGTGTACACGGTGGCGGCAACCTATGCACCGCGGTTGATTCAACGCCCGCATGGGAGTTGCACGGGGGGGGGGGGGGGGGGGCAGCGAAACGTTGCCAAAAAACGCTGCGCCAGTCGGATTGTGAACGAGATACACACAGTTGAGGGAGGGGCGAGCGTGTGAGGAAAAAAAAAAAAAGAAAAAAGACCGTAAAATTATTCGCACGAATCGACGCGTGACAACGCGCTCGCACGCCCCGTACCCGAGTTATTTGCATCAAATGGCCTCTGTGCGCTCGTTCGTGCGAGAGCTAGTGGTCTCTTCTCCTCGCGTCGTTCGGCGCGCGACTCGCTCAATGACCGAAAAAAAAAAAACGTGCGAGCGAGTTCGACTACAAGCTGCAGTTGTGTTGCACTTGGGAATCCACCCTTGCAGGCCCGCTGGCCGTGTTGCATCACCAACAAGGACTAACGAAACGAGAACGAATTTTTTAACGAGATCATTCGACCGCGTCGCCGACTTTCCAAGTGTCCAGACTTTCGTGATTTGACGATTTAAAAAAAAAAAAATTTATCAGTCTGCACCGTCATGATTGAACTTTGGACAATATTTCGGAGGGAAGAAGACAGCATATTTCATGCTCTTATACTCTCGGCGAGTTTGTGCGAGATCGCAGTGAAACGCACTTCAGTCTTCTTGCCCTTGCAGTCGGCAGTAAAAATCGAACGCGGAATAAAAAATTTATCCCATAAATTAATTCCATTTATCCCATGAATAAATTCCATTCCATGAGATAACATTCAATCGTTGAAAAATATAGGCCATATAATGGAATAAATTCCATTCCATGAGCTAAAAAAATGTAGCCTGTAGAGTGGAATAAATTCCATTCCATGAGCTAAAAAATGTTAGCCCGTAGAGTAAAATAAATTCCATTCCATGAGCTAAAATTCAACCGTTCCGAAGTTTAGCCAATAGAATGAAATAAATTCAGAGCATATAGCTCATGGTGACGAAACGAGAACAACTTTTTTAACGCGATAATTCCGCCGTCTCGCCGACATTCCAAGTGTCCAGACTTTCCTCCTTCGCCGGACTCGAAAAAAATATTTCATCTTCCTCCACCGTCAGCGCTGAAGTTTGAACTTCTGTTTATTTTTTTTTTTTTTCGAAAGAACAACGCAGCGTCTTCGTCGCTCGTATACTTTCGGCGGGTTTGTGTGAGATCGTCGATTCTACGTGAATTGCCAGTCCAGTGACAGAAGGGCGTATGAGCGCAACTTACGGAGATCACATACGCCCTTCTCGTTTCAGGGCATCGATGTCGTAAAGTCGTCAAATCGAGCAGCTCCAGCTGCCCGTGCCGGGAATTTCAAAGCCAGCGTCGCCTCTTCGATATTATTGAATGTGAAATTTATGACTTTAATAGAGATCGCCTGTTCGGCAGTGAGTCGCGGAGTGAGGAACGCGAAGGAATTGGGGTGGAAAAAAAGTTGCGTGTTCTGCAGGCGTGTTGCCCGGAGCGGCGCTCATGTTCGAGCGACGTCAATTCGTCTTCTTCGTGCGAGCCTCAGCAGCGCGAGAAGAAACGCCTTTCGACGGTGGAGTGAGAGGATTCGTTCCCAAATACGTGAAAATCGCACGAGGAATGATTTAAGGACGCGTTTGTTATTACAAAAAAAAAAAGATGTAATAAAAAGAGGTACCGAATAGACTCGACCGGACAGCGAGGGCGGGAAGAGAAAGGAAACAAACGCTCGCGGAGACGCTTTTCCAAAAGTTGACGCAAGGGAATTCCACCGTGAAAACTTTTCAACCGAAGATATTTGGACCGCAGAAGTGACGGGACGGCAAGAATTATGATCCTCAATGTACGCTTCCTAATCCCAGCACGGAGATAAATCTTCTGTCAGATACTGCCGGAGTCCACGATTCTGGAACACCTATTAATTACGCGGAATGTACAAGGACCTGTTACGTCCCACGCAATTTTGAGCGAACTGTATTCTCATCTTTTGTCTAGAAATAAGGTAAACTTAGTTTAAGGTCAACTTCAACGCCTTCCAACTCTTCTCTACCTCCCCTAATTTCCGTACCTCACTCATCTGCTCCGGCCTGTGCCGCCCGAGCAGATAATTTTACTCATTTCTCAGCCGATCTCAGCCATTAGAAATTTTTCACACTTCACACTGAAAGGGCAATCACCTGAGTAGCAATTTGTGAGCGTTACAGCAGGTCCTGATAGGGTCCTGCGGAGGCCTGACTAGGGCCTTATCAGGACCCTATCAGAGGCGATGTAACGCTCGAAAATTTCTACCCGGAGACTTTCTACGTTTTCCTCGAATAGGACCTAAATGCCGATCTTTCCTTAGCTTATAATATTCGTCGATTTCGCGTTACTTTACTCTGGTTCCTATATATAAATAAGATGAACTTAGTTTAAGGTCAACTTCAACGCCTTCCAACTCTTCTCTACCTCCCCTAATTTCCGTACCTCACTCATCTGCTCCGGCCTGTGCCGCCCGAGCAGATAATTTTACTCATTTCACAGCCGATCTCAGCCATTAGAAATCTTTCACACTTCACACTGAAAGGGCAATCACCTGAGTAGCAATTTGTGAGCGTTACAGCAGGTCCTGATAGGATCCTGAGGAGGCCTGACTAGGGCCTTATCAGGACAATATCAGGGGCGATGTAACGCTCGAAAATTTGTACTCGAACACTTTCTACGTTTTCCTTGAATATGACCTAAATACCGATCTTTCCTTAGCTTATAATATTCGTCGATTTCGCGTTACTTTACTCTAGTTCCTGTTCACTAATTACCATACAATTTTTCTCGCCCGAAAGCCCAATATAATTATCCAGTCAACGCAAATCCTGAACTAATTTCTCACTCCGCTAGTAAACATCACTAATAAATTTCCCATCTCCCGAATTCTATTGTCAAGTCCTTTAAGTCGAACGCACCATCGTCGGTCTGGACGTAACAGACCCGGCTTACATTTTTTGTCCATGCATTTGTTTCCCATGAGGACTCTCGCATTCTCTCTCACTCTCTTTTTCGACTCGTCGATATTTATTACTGCTCACGAGAATATCGAGATCATCCTATTTCGGCAGTATAAGTCAATTGAACGTGAGGCAATCGCAGTCGCATGCAGCATCACCGATGCATTTGGAGCATTTACCTTTATTCGTGCAGGGTGCATTGCAAATATATATATATATATATATATATATATATACATATCGATAGACTATACACATAGAGAGAACGCGAGAGAGAGCCATCGCAGTAGAAGCTTCCGGCAGCATGCGAAAGGCACGGATCGATGCACGTCCCATTCGTAATGTTCCCACGAGGGACTCTCTCGTGTCCCAATCGATTTGCACAATAATGTCATTATCTCTCCGTTCGATCCGATTGTTCGCATCAACCTGTGTTCTCCTCCTCCTCCTCTACCTGCCCATTCTCCAACTATGTGAACCTCGCCCCGATTCAACTGTGCAATCCCCTTAACCGTAGAAATTCCATTATATAACACGTCAATTCTCTAATAGCCACTTGTAATAATTTAATTACCTTAGAAGTAGCCCCCTCCCTACGTCGGGATTCACTGCTCGCCGGTTTCAGGAGTACTGCCTGGGATGCGACATCCTCGTTTCTCTCCGCAACTACCTGCGTGCCCTCTCGCTCGCGTTATTTGTTCGACGAACGGCTATACGATCGTCGGAGTCGTATAATTGCCACTCTCCTCCCTCGACTCACCGTACCTGTGTGCTAATTTCTCGCTTTGACACTGAATTCCTTTATCGACTGAGGTCCGAACAACCCTTAGAGGGTTCGCGGGTTCGACGAGCATTTCTTACCCACAACGTTCCACAATTAAATTTTTTTTTATTACAATATTTCTCTTGTGAATTAATCATTTCCATGTAAATTAGGTTTTTGTAGCGCATGTACGAGAAGTGCTACTTCTCGTGTCTGCTGAGCGTGGCGTAAGTGGCTCGTTACAGCAAGGCATACATCCTGCGTATAATGTTCGCTTTACCGCACTCGTGTCACAAAATACTATTTCGGCCCTTGCAGCCACAGTCCAGTCCATGCATCATTGACGTGCTAACGGAGGTGGTTCCATTTCTCACGATTTTCATCCTATTTATCGGATGTACAAACCTCTTTACTTTTTCATTCTGTACAAGCGACTCGGAAACGCACCATCATTAAAGTCGGATTTACGTCTCTTGTAGATATTTTCTGCGCTACCAATTAGTGATTTTTAATCCCTCTGACTATCCCACAGTCTTTTCCATCGCGCGACCTTCCGCGATGTTTTTCTGTCAATAATTCCGTATAATTGGGAGGGTTGGGAAGGTTATCATTTCAAACATGCGTTTTGACATCGCGAAAGTTGCGTAACGATCCGCATGGGCGCCCACGCGACGTATATATTGTTTTCATTTAAACGAAAGTCCATGCACCCAGTTGCGGAGGTAATTTGGAACAAAAATAATAAAATATTCCGTGTGCGCGGCGGTGGGCCCGAGTTGCACAAAATCCAACGCGCCGGTGGAATCGAGCGAGGCGAATGCACGGTCCAAAGATCAATTGCCGCACTATTTTTTTTTTATTGATTTATTTCATTCAACCAATAACCGCATAAACGTGGTTTTCCATATTGGTCCTGTTATAGTCTCACCGATAAATCAATGCTTCATTTTTATTTATTTATTTCTACACATACATATATATATTTTTTTCGACTATTTTCTATTGTTTTTTTTATTTCGTTCGTTCGATCGTTATAAATCATTAAACATTGGTGCGAGAAGGGTTCGCGGGTTCGACGGCGATGTTGCAACGCGACGGTGCACTGCCGGGAGACAGCGAGATAGAGGGAGAGAGAGTAACCAAGCGCCCGCGGCGACGAGCGCATTATCGGTACACTCGCCATGAATTAACCCGAGGCTGCTAATGAATTTATCGACTCGCTGAGTAAATGCACGCTTCATGAAATTCCCGTAGGATGTTTACACAGGTAGACGAGTTCGAGCATTACTCTATATACTACACTATACGATAATAGTATAATCATATATATATGTGTGTACCATACATATATGTATATGTATGATTATATGGAACGCGTGCATTAATGTGGCCATAGTACGGCTACCAGGTTTGTGACAGCACTCACGACGATGATATCACTCTCTATTATTCCGCAGCCCTCCATACTTGCAATATCCGTTGCATTAGCGTCTGTCGGCGTGTCGAAATGCCTTTCGTCCTAAATCACGCGCCGGGTAATCTATAACGAACGGAATCGAGGCTAATTACATGTTAATTACGCTTCGCTGATCCCCGACGCGTGTCTCCCTTATTATCCAGGTTGTCGTTGTTTGACAATGTTTTTGTTTTTGTTTTTTTTTTTTTCAAAATCCCCCAGTTTCGCTTTTGCACGGTGATCGATACATCGGCCTCGAATTTTTGCACCCTTCCGCTGGAGCTTCGACCTTTCGTCGTGCGTTCGATCTAACGCGTGATTGCGCGGAAAATCGACTTTAACGCAGAAGTCGTTAACGAATTTCCAACCCTCCGTCAACCCCGCCCGGTTATCAATGAAATTTGCACTAGATTTATATATGTTTCATCATAAATGTCGAATGTGTGTCCCGCACGGTTTCAAAGGTCGACACGCGGTGCGGGAGTCCAATTTTAAAGAATTTTTAAATGGCATCTGTCGGAAATTCGATACGTGACAAACGTCCGCGCGTCAGAAACACCAGAAATGCCAGCGCCATTCGTTTCACCGTGCAGCCGATCGACGGGAAAGCAATTTTCATGTTTTTTTTTTTTTCTTTCACTCTGTGCCCGATACAACTCCATTTCCACACAATGAGTAATTGCGGGTGAAGTTTCGATGTGCGCGACACACATACGACGTGCGAGCGGTGTGCGTAGATGAACTCCGGTGTGTTTCGTACGACGGATTTGTTCTATTTCCGACCAAGTTTTAAGCATTTCGCCGTTCGACCGTCGATCAGATGAAAGATAAGGGTAAATAAGAAGTGAGCGATATAACGAACGTGGCTTGATAAAGAAAGGGCGAAGAGGGCAAGGGGGTGGGCTAACGGCGAGTTGCCTCGAGCGAGAGACCTCGCCGAGGCACCTCGCATAGTGGTGGGGGCGAAAAATGAGAAAATAAGTACACGGAAGGAAATGGAAGGAGCAGCTGGACGGGAGGAAATGGCGGTTCGGCGAGAAACACGATAAAAGTAAATAAGCTGAGGGCGCGGAGCCGCAGAGCCTTCTGTTGTTAGAAAACGCTTTTCCTCCGGGGCGGGTGAGTCTCACGCGTGCGGGAACGATCTGGTCAGGGTTTTTCATCTTCCATACACCACCGCCCGGGCTTTCAGCCCTTATACTCGAGCGGGCGGAGAGCTTTACTTTCACTTATCCGTCTAAAGCACTGTACTGCAGCCCTTCCGAGCGGCGCCCCGATGGCGGGAACGACTCAGCGCCAGCGATCTACGTTCAAAATGTGGACGGAAAAACATTAATTAAAAAGATAAACGAAGTTACACAAGCGTTTCTTATCCGTATCTCAATTTTTCTACCGGAAATGTCGCGTTTTCGGTACTACGTCACTTCCACTCGAGAACTGAGATTTTTGAACGGGAAATGGCGCATTTGCGGTGCAACGTCACTTCCGGTCGAAAAATGAGGTTTAAAACCGATTGTGACGAATTTCCGGTCACTTCCGGTTGGAAAATATGATTTTTCAACCGAAAGTTATGTATTTTCCGAATGTCGTCACTTCCGGTCGAATCATGCGATTTTCAAACCGGACGTGACGTATTTCCAGTCACTTCGAGTCCAAAAAATGAGATTTTCAAACTGGATATGGTATTTCCGGTCACTTCCAGTCGGAAAATGAGATTTTCGAGCCTGTCCCGATAGACACGCAAATTAATGATACACGGAGAAAAGAAAATTATTGGCGCGGCAAGAATTTCCTTACCATAACTCATTTACCTGCTTAACATAGGGACAACAAAATATTTTGTTGTGGCAGCAAATATTATGCTGTAGCAGCCAAATATCATTGCTACCACAACAATATATTATTAAAGATCCACATTTTGTTAGAGAAACAGAATAATTGTTCTCCGTGTGTATGGACCGTGGGCCATATTCACCCCTCTTACCTTACGTCGTTGAAATCCACTCTAACAGAATCGTCACGGTTTTGTCACACTTCTCCCGGATCTCGCCAGAACCCGACCCAACGATCCGAAATTCTCATCATTTCTACCGTTAAATAAGATTTATCTTATCACGATATTTCCGCTTACACGTTGACTCAATGATTAAAAATTAATCTTCCGCGTGAGAAAATCCAGAGACGATGTCCTGTTGGAGGATCCCCGGAGCCGGCCGTCGCGAGTGAGCGTGAGGTAGCAACCGGTGGCACGCGACGAGAGCCTCGTCTCCTGCTGTCTCCCGTCGTACGCGGAGCGCGCGTTACTCGCTTTCACAATGACGGCAGCCAGTTATCAATGGCATACCAGACGGCGGTTATACGCGGGCATCCGCAGCCCGCCTCTCTCCCCCGCTCGCTGCGGAATGAAGAGCGGAGTCACACACACGCCCCCGCAAACCCTCAGGTTCTTTTGCCTCACCGGGACGCGTCACTATTATTCTATTTTCTCAGCTACGGCGCCGCGGCTGCTCGCTGCATCCGCGTCAACGGCCCCGACACGCCCGCCCGCCGCTTCTCGTCCCCGTCGCCATTGTACGTCGGATACACACGGCATACTCTCATCGGTGTTTAATACGCTAACCGCAACCCACCTTTAAATCACGCTGCGCGCCGACCGTGTAATGCCAATGATATAATACACGACCGAACAATGGTTTACCCCGCGGCAAAGAATTTTCCGCAATTGTTCAACCGTGTTTCGTTCGCATTCATCGACGCTCTCGCGTCATTTTCAGTCCTCGGATCACAATGTCGATTTTACCGTTCACTCCGTTTTACTTTCGTTATACGAGCTTTCGCAAAATTTTCTCTCACTGGAATTACAAATCTATCGATATCGACAAACCCGCACTTCCCGCGCAGACGTTCACGGTCGTACAGGAAGTTGCGCGATCCTGCCAAAATGTATCACCAGCGAGAGCTGTTGAATGTTCGTGTAATCGTAACAAACTTTCCAACGCCCTCCGGAGAGAGCTTTCCGCGGAGGGTGAAGGGAAACGCGCACGGAGCACATCGCCGTAGAGCTGATCCTATTCGGCGTCGGTAAAGTTACAAATCGGTACTATAGTAACACGCATGGGTGTTATTATATTCGCATTTATCGACGTTCTCGCGTTATTTTCAGTCCTCGGATCACAATGTCGATTTTACCGTTCACTCCGTTTTACTTTCGTTATACGAGCTTTCGCAAAATTTTCTCTCACTGGAATTACAAATCTATCGATATCGACAAACCCGCACTTCCCGCGCAGACGTTCACGGTCGTACAGGAAGTTGCGCGATCCTGCCAAAATGTATCAACAGCGGAGGTGTTGAATGTTCGTGTAATCGTAACAAACTTTCCAACGCCCTCCGGAGAGAGCTTTCCGCGGAGGGTGAAGGGAAACGCGCATGGAGCACATCGCCGTAGAGCTGATCCTATTCGGCGTCGGTAAAGTTACAAATCGGTACTATAGTAACACGCATGGGTGTTATTATATTCGCATTTATCGACGTTCTCGCGTCATTTTCAGTCCTCGGGTCACAATGTCGATTTTACCGTTCACTCCGTTTTACTTTCGGTATACGACCTTTCGCTAAATTTTCTCTCACTGGAATTACAAATCTATCGATATCGACAACCCCGCACTGCCCGCGCAGAAGTTCCAGGTCGTACCGGAAGTTGCGCGATCCTGCCAAAATGTATCACCAGCGAGAGCTATTGAATGTTCGTGTAATCGTAACAAACTTTGCAACGCCCTCCGGAGAGAGCTTTCTATTCTATTCTATTCTAGAGAGATTCTATTCGACGTCACTAGAGCCAGAAAAATAATTTATTTAACAGCCACCGTTTATTTGGTTTAAGCAAAATATTTATTTTATTTAAATAAATATTTATTTTATTTAAATAAATATTTATTTTATTTAAATAAATATTTATTTTATTTAAATAAATATTTATTTTATTTAAATAAATATTTATTTTATTTAAATAAATATTTATTTTATTTAAATAAATATTTATTTTATTTAAGTGAATATTTATATAAATCAAATAAATATTTTACTTAAACCAAACAAACGGTGGCCGTCAAATAAATCATTTTTCCGGGTCTGAAGTTACAAATTGGTAATGTAATAACATCCATGGGTGTTCTTATATTCGAATTCATCGACGTTCTCGCGTCATTTTCAGTCCTCGGATCACAATGTCGATTTTTCCGTTCACTCCGTTTTACTTTCGTTATACAAGCTTTCGCTAAATTTCCTCTCAGTGGAATTACAAATCTATCGATATCGACAACCCCGCACTGCCCGCGCAGAAGTTCCCGGTCGTACCGGAAGTTGCGCGATCCTGCCGAAATGTATCGCCAGCGAGAACCATTGAATGTTCGTATAATCGTAACGAACTTTCCAACGCCCTTCTGACAGAGATTTCCGCGGAGGGTGAGAGAAAGCCCGCATGCGTGTTATTATATTCACATTCATCGACGTTCCCGCGTCATTTTCAGTCGTCGGATCACAATGTCGATTTTTTCGCCCCCTTCGTTTTACTTTCATTATACGAGCTTTCGCTAAATGTTCTCTCACCGGAATTACAAATCTATCGATATCGACAACCCGTATGCTCGCGCAGAAGTTCTCGGTGGTACCGGAAGTTGCGCGATCCTGCCAAAATCTATTACCATCGAGAGCTATTGAATGTTCGTGTTGTCGTAACAAACTTTGCATCGCCCTCCGGTGAGAGCTTTTCGCGAAGGGTGAAGGGAAACGCGCATGGAGCACGTCGCCGTAGAGCTGATTCTATTCGACGTCACTGAAGTTACAAATCGGTAATATAATTACATGCATGGGTGTGCGTGTGTCTCTGTGCGACATGGAATATTCGGAGGGTTTTTGATATGCGGAGGTGCTTTTGAAATCCTCCCGGGTACGTATGACGCAGCCGACCGCCAACCGTCCGCTCGCTGGCCAACCAGCAGTTTTCGATTATTCGGTATTGGATATTAACCGGATTGTGACAGCAGATATTGAGTGAAACGGATGTTCATCAGCGCGAAACGAAAGGGCCGTGTGCATCGATGCACGACGTACGTTTATGTAATTATTCACCTGGGTGCGAGCATATATATATATATCAATTTATCTCGACGGATAAATTCGTGGCGTTCGATCCGTGGAGCGGGCGATTCAACGTGTACCTCGATAACGTCAAGTGGCCCGCTGTAGAATTGCCCCTATCAATCCCGCCGCGTAAGCCTACCGACTGCGGCTCGTAGTCCATTATTCGGCATCGGCGAAGAGAGGAACCTAAAATTCGAGCCCGATGATATCGTATCGCAACGTGGAAGAAGCTGCGCGCTGTTATTTTCCTACGAAAAGAAGCGAAAGATACGAACATTTTTTTTTTTCTAAATTCTTTTTTACGATTACAATTCGATACGTAACGTCGTTACCAGTTAAAAAAAAAAATTGCGCTTGGATTGTTTGAAACTAAATCAAAACTTTGTTCCGGGACTGAAAACTAGATATACAAAGCTAGCATAGCCGATTCACATGACATATCCCCTATATTCTTTATTTTTATCTCTATCGTTTACAGAAACATTTGTGCCGGTAGAAATTAAAACAGGTCAATTTTTTTTTTTTTTTTTCAACGGCGAGAATTCACCCTATCAATCTACAGTCAATTATTCGGCATCAGCGAAAAGAGGACCTGGCACTCGAGTCCGACGATACCGCATCGTAACGTGGAAGAAGCTGCACGCTGTTATTTTCCTACGAAAAGAAGCGAAAGATACGAACATTTTTTTTTTTTCTAAATTCTTTTTTACGATTACAATTCGATACGTAACGTCGTTATCAGTAAAAAAAAAAAAATTGCGCTCGGATTGTTTGAAACTAAATCAAAACTTTGTTGCGGGACTGAAAACTAGATATACAAAGCTAGCATATCCGATTCACATGACATATCCCCTATATTCTTTATTTTTATCTCTATCGTTTACAGAAACATTTGTGCCGGTAGAAATTAAAACAGGTCAATTTTTTTTTTTTTTTTTTCAACGGCGAGAATTCACCCTATCAATCTACAGTCAATTATTCGGCATCAGCGAAAAGAGGACCTGGCACTCGAGTCCGACGATACCGTATCGTAACGTGGAAGAAGCTGCACGCTGTTATTTTCCTACGACCGGAAGTGAAGGATCGTCTTTCCTGCATGGATATTCCTCCACTCACTGAACAAAAGGCCGAAGAGAGAGGAGACAGGAATGCAGCGCTGAGCTTGCAGGATGCCAGGCCATTAGGGAATCCAGGTCGGCGTGCAGTCCCGGCTGCGGCCCTTTCAAAACGGCACGTACTCGAGCGAGCGCGGTGTACTTGTTGGTCCTACAATAGTCGACTTATTGGCGAACGCGAAACACGAAACTATATTAGACAATCGAGATGGAACGTTCGGGGCATGTCGATAACCGGCGGTTCGTTATTAGTCAAAGGTTTCCACATCGGTGTGCCCAGCGAAAGCACCGTTGGCCGGCGAACTACCCTGGAACGAGCGTAACGATCAATCCCCGAATGTCCACGAGGCACCGTCATACGCGTCGTTTGTAATCCATCGATGGCCCATCGGGATTGGTCAGGCATGCACACTCTCTCGCCGTTCACCCGCTCATCCGAACTTTCGGTGTGCTTCGACGTTTCGAGTACGCTAACTCCCGCGTAAACTCGCGCATCCACACATGCATATCGGCGGTGTTTCCATGGCAGCGGTAACGTTCCGTTCCCGTTCGAGCAAATTTTTTTTTTTTTTTTTTTGCACCCCTTGGCGAATCACTCCATTTTTCCACCAATCGTACTCTCGGACACCGAAACGTTTTTGTTTGACACAGTTTTCCTTTTTTTTTTTTTTTTTTGTTTGTTTCGTCGTCGTTGAAAAATAACGCGAGCAAATGGAAAAGTCGGCAGCAGAGAGCATGGATTTTATGGGAGTGAAAAGTGAGCATAGCGTTCGCGTAGGTTGCGTTATTGTTTTGTTGGGTTTGAAGGGATCGCGATTTCAGATTTCAAAATCTGGTACCGATCGCGATGCCTCGGCGTCTTTTTATTCATGACGCGAAAGTGGATTCGCGAATTTCGCACACCGCCCGGAGGTTTCGGGCGCAGTTATGTAAATACATGAGGTGGAAGTGTGGAGAAGGAGCCGAACGGCGAACGCGAGACCCGGGGCCGATCTTGCTATTTTTATATCGGTTCTCGTGGGGAAAACGCGCGCTTCCGGCCCTCGCGCACGTCTATTTTCGTATCGTAGTGGAACCGCGGGCGCATGTTATTCTCTCCTACTGTTCCCTCTTCTTCTTTCTTTTTATTACCGTACACTCTCATCACTTCGCGGTTCTTTTTTTCCAATGACCCTAACACGACGTTGCGTCCCGCTCATATTCTTCGCATTATAACCCACTCTCTCGCTACCGTCGATCGCACAGTGAATTCCCCGGTGTTCTCCAGGATTCTCGGAAACTGAGATCGCATAACTAACGCTATCAACGCGAATCTGCGTAATACAGATGGAGAATTTGCGGTGCGAGCAGGTAGCGATGTGGCAAGAACGGCGAGGTCCGGCATAATGAACACGACGAATACGGTTCCGGGGGTATCGGCTATAGACGAAATTGCAGGATCCTCGGGGATTATCATACCTCGATGCAATGGAGATGGTGCACCGCGTGCATGATGCAGAGGAGTCGTGCACGTGACTGACAAAGCGTGAACGAGAAGCAATCCGGGCGTGCGGAGAGATCGTTGGCCATCGACCGGGGGGGGGGGGGGGGGGGGGGGGGTGAGAAACGGCAGCAGTGAGATTAAGTCATGTGGGACCGGGCGATCTGACCGGATAGCACGTAGCTAAAAACCCTTCTGCGAAATTCAACGGCTAAAATCTGCGTCGAAATTCAACACAGATTCTCCGTCGTCGTCACCGAACGGTCGTTTCCCAGACAGCCAAACGTAGCACTGGCAATCTAGTGCGATTGCTGTCGCTGTTTTCTTGCAATAAATATGCCGGCATTTCATAAAACGACAACATAAAAGTGAATGCGCGTTTTTGGATTTTTACATTGTGAGAAAATCGTGAGACTTCTCAAGTGCGTAGAAGTGTCAATGTGTATTTCCAAAATATGATACAGAAATGGACCGCAGTAAACGATCTTTGGTATTGAATTTTGCGAGACTCTATAGAGGCATTTTAATTTTATAAGAGACCGATTATTTTTTTTCACCCAAAATAGCCATTGCTCAAGAAAATAAATCTTGAGCTACCTTGGGTTGAAATTTTGTACAAATACTTGACTGAGTGAAAAGACACTAGGATTGGATTTTATTAATGCGTAGGGACCGCTGATGGAACCAGATTATGGTTTTTTTTAGCAGCACCAATTAACCTTTCAATATTTGCGCTCAATTCCGAGATGATGTAAGTAATTCAAGATTTCTGGGCAGTCAGGGGAAAGATTCTGGAAGCAATTTATCAACACATACAGCTTCATACACTTATGTAATCGCTTGTAGTGACACCAGAATCACCAGCAAGTCTTGTTGACAACTTGCTGCCAATACGCTAGCTAAAAACATTGGCAAATGCGGCCGCACCTGACTCAATTTTGCCACAATCCCGTGGGGACACATTCTGCCAATGTTCTGGCGGGTTGTTGGTAAAATACTATCCGGAAGCAGTGGAATTCCCTCGCACCTCGTCCGAAGTCAAGAACAACCAAGCTATGGTGTAATTGCAGAATTACACGACCGGGAGGCTTGTTAATGCACTTCCAAAGTTGGACTTTTCCGCGTAGATTGTATAATAACAGTGCAGCACAATAGTGGGAATTCCATCGTCCGGCGAAACTGGATTGCTCAAAGATCGACGGAGCTCCTTTGGGTTCAGCCGTGGGCTGGGATCAGCGAGAGAAGGGAAAGCGCCACTGTACGAGGCAAGATGTTAGGGGAAGAGGCATATCGCTGTAGCTCGAGTCTATTAACTTAGGACCGGTATAATACAACAGGCTGATGGAGTTGAGCTCGCTGGTGGAGAACGACATGCTTCCTCGCTCGCGAGCGGAAACAACCCTCTGGACTTTGGTACTGCGCTGTGTGCCGCGCTACGGGTTTGCTCTACACCGGCTTCTTGCGGTGCCTATATACACAATTATAGAATGGAAGATTGAAGGCACCGTGCACGGGCGAGCGAGAAGTCAAAGGAGAAGATGGATGGGATGGGGTGAGAACGCGCAACTCTTAAGGGCATACGACACTACCACTCTCTCACCAGACCACTCGGTAACAAAAACTGCAATGTCATCTGGCTGCCACACCCGGTAAAAAGATTTACTAAAATCAAATAAATCTTATTTTATTGATTTATTGAAATCAAATAAATCTTATTTCATTGATTTATTAAAATCAAATAAATCTTATTTTATTGATTTATTGAAATCAAATAAATCTTATTTTATTGATTTATTGAAATCAAATAAATCTTATTTCATTGATTTATTGAAATCAAATAAATCTTATTTCATTGATTTATTGAAATCAAATAAATCTTATTTCATTGATTTACTGAAATCAAATAAATCTTATTTTATTGATTTATTGATTGATACCCTTCAACCAAATCTCATCCTACTGCGATATTATAAATTCACTAATTTGGATGCACTATGTGATACGAAATACTATTGTTATTGTTCTCTTTAAATCTGTATTACTTTTCATTGCAAAAGAGCGCTGTGGGCTAATAAATAAATAAATCAATAAATTTCGATATTAAAATGAAGTTTGTTAAGATAAAGAAAGTGTTTACTTGCGTTAACACAATCCTTGTTTGATTCAAATAACGGCTATTCTTCATATATTTGACGTCAAGACAACGAATCAGTCGTCCGAAAAACATCTCTCGCTGATTTTACAAGACCATAGTTGTTCCTTACGGGGAACCGCTGCATCGTGATAGAGAGGCAACTCATCGGTTACGAAACTTTGTTTTCCTCAAGCTGTGTACCTCGATCGAATAGTGGTTATGGAATGGAGTCCTCGACAGACCAACTTCGAGATTGGTTATGTTATGAGCATAACTAATGTGCGGTGTAATTAGTGAAACCGTGCGTCCATAACGAAATTTATTAGAAAATGAATAAACGCTCTATTAAGTTATGAAGCAAATAAACATTTTTCTTGGTCCTTAATATATCTTACTTGTTCTGAATAAACTTTTTTCTTGGTCCTTAATAAATTTTATTTCTTCGGAGTAAACTTTTTCTGGGTGCAATTCCCGGGGAAAGAAAATTTTATTTTTCCTCCACCGGTTGTGCTCTCGAAACGGCATTCATCAAAGGCAGCGTTACCGAGCGCCGTATATTCACGTAATCTTGAGTGTGCAGTCGGAGAAATCGGCACGAATATCAGCCCCGTGTGCGTTCCCTCTCGGGCTAAGCACACATTTATACAATGCGTTTACCCCGGGTATGTTACAAAGTGGGAGTGAGCGACGGCTCGTCTCTCTCTGTTCTCCAACAAGTTATCTAACTTCGGCCTCCAGACCCGTTGCCAGGCTGCTCTTGTGTATCGCAAAAGCGGAATTGCTGCTCCACCTGGCCCTGAGATCACCAACGTAATCTCACTTGTGGGCTTTCGGCCTACCGGAGGGAGTTCCCGCAATGCTCTATCGCCTCGGCTCGGTTAGTCGTCCCGTACGCTGGTAATATTCTATTATTACAGAGTGCATTTCACTCAACCGAATGTCCGGGTGGAATTGCCGCAGAGGCGGAGTACGCGATAGCTCTTGGAGTATCAGACGCGTATACATGATGTACCGCTGTCTCGGGGGCGAACTTAATTGCGGTATCAGATCTTCATATTCAACCCCGAAACGCCGAAACCTCAAAAAGCCCGTGTATTCTCGCGTCAAAATGATTGCGAGAGCGTACCATTTTTTTTTTTTTTTTTTCTTCAATTGTTATTACTGCAGCTCGATTATTTCGGTACACAATAATACTAAAAATCATTTAAAAAATCCGTTATCCGACAATACCTGCAGTATCGTGAATAAAATGATATCGAATATATCAATAAAAGAAGGGAATAAAAATACTGGAGTATCGCGGGTTTTTTTTTTTTTTCCTTTTTTATTCAACCGTTGAACGACAATCGAAGCGATTCAGTCGGCTCGGGATTTTTTTTTTTTTTATGTTCGTGAGGGATTACACGATACGAAAGGTTTTATTTAAAAAATTCTTTTTTACGTTTCCAGTTCGATGCGTAACGTCGTTACCAGTAAAAAAAAATCCGTTCAATCATCAAAATCGTTTGAAACTGAAAGAAAATCTTTGATGTCGGAATTGAAAACTAGGGATACAAAGCGAGCATATCCGGTTCACATATCACATCCCCCATGGTCTTTCCTTTTATCTCTATCGTTCACAAAAATATTTGTTGGGGATGAAAAAATCTCTGCCAGTTTCGGTAACTTTGTGCCGGATGAAATTGAAACTGATCAATTTTTTTATTAACTACGGCGAGGCCGTCAGAATCCTCGAGCGCCCAGGATAAAAAAGGTCTTTAACTAAGACGAGAGGCGAAAGGAGGAGAGACAACAAGCGACTGTCCATCCTGCTCGGCGTTCAATTACCGATCCGCCGGCTCGCGGACTCTTTTGTTTCGCCTAAAATTGAAATGCCAGAACGTAGGGGAGAGCGGGGCAAAATGGCACAGCGGGGCAAAACGGGATTATGAAACAAAACGCAACTTTCCAATAACTTTTGGATGGTGGCAATGGTCGCCCGTGGGGCAAAACGGGGTTGAAAATCCGGATGTATCGTTGGGACAAAATCGGGCATCCAAAAATTATTGGAAAATTGAGTTTTGCCCTCACTGTCCTGTTTTGCCCCACTGTCCCATTTTGCCCCGCTCTCCCCTATACCTTAACAAACCTCGTACAGTTTACGACGTGCAATGCCCCCTATTCGAGTACGGAGCGCGAGCTGTTGAGATTTATTGATTGCTCGGCGAGATACGAGGCAGCAGTCGAGTTACCGGCAAACGTGTAGTCCGGATTCTGTGTCGGTCAAAAGCCGTAGGTATGCGCGTTTACACAAGGCATCAGGATTTGCGAGATGGAGACGAGAGAGAGAGAGAGAGCGGATGCTCGACAGCAAACGGCGGGCTGGCGTCGGCGCAGTGTACGGGCGGGTAGATTAAACCCCGAGCTTGATAACGACGCCGTGGCCGTGACGTGCGATAGCCTCGGTTCCGCATCGGCCTGCGGGAAAGATCTCGCGAATGTCGCACAGAGAGAATACGTAACGTCGCATTGGTGGCATCGCCGCAGGGGCGGCCCACACGCATATGAGGAGACACATTGCATACATACAATCGGCGAACACATGGGCGCATTAATGTACACCGGTTTGATAAGATAAACCGCACACACGGTATGATTCCTGTGTGGGGAAAATCATTAGCCAAAGCGCGACGTTGGGTTCTCCGGCAAATTTTAATTGGTTCCCTCCGCATGCGTAGGGGAGACCGGGGCAAAATGTCACAGCGGGGTAAAACGGGACAGTGAGGGCAAAACTCAATTTTCCAATAATTTGTGGATGCCCCATTTTGTCCCAACGATAAATCCACATTTTTAAACCCGTTTCGCCTCACGTACCGCCATCGCCATCGTCCAAAAGTTATTGAAAAATTGCGTTTTGTCTCATTATCCCGCTTTGCCCCGCTGTGCCATTTTGCCCCGCTTTCCCCTACTCCGCATTCGCAGCGAAGCTCTCACGGATGCACACCGAAGATCCGTGTTTTCATCTGGCAAACCGTGGAATGAATCGGTGCGCGCGCACTGCGGACGTGTGAAACGAGATCCGAGGCAGGATCAAAATCGGGACTGCGACTCGCGCCTTTTACCGCGGCATAGTGGAGGCGCGGATTGAGGAACTGAGGCGGGAGTCGGAGGTATTGGAGTGATGCTCCGTTGAGTCTCAATAGGAATTACAGACCCGTGCAGCGCGGAGTGGGAGGTAGAGGGAGGAGGCGTGTGGATGCTGTTAATCCTCATCATTAACGTATGATAATATCGGCACTGCCTTCCGCGACGCGCGGTTCTGTGTGCGGAATCGCGGGAGGGTCTTTGATGCTCGGCGTTTGCATACTATGTCGCGGCTGATTTTATCACGCCGAGCACGGGTTACGAAACGTTTGACGTTCTTTCCAACGCCTCTGCTATGTTGGTGTAATTGTAGGTGCAATAGCGAGCAGCGCCGCGTTTGGAGCGTCGCACGGTTCATTAGCGATCGACACACATGGGGCTGCATAAACGCGATCGGGAAGAAGGCACTTCAAAAAAACCTCCCAACTTCCCCGGTGGCGACCGTTTTTGTTCGGTGTCCTCATGAAATATTTTCACTGTGCACTGTGTCATAGCAGGTTTCATGCGTTTCGAACAGCCAGATAAGCCACCATAGAATGCAAAGCTGCTTTACATCGGAATCAAACATTTGAGTTCTGCGTTCGCTGTTGGCGTTCGAGCTTGTAGTATGTGAGCTAAAACTCTTCGCACTATGTCGATACACAAGATTCATGTGTTTTGAGCAAATAGCCAAGCCACCATAGAATGCAAAGCTGCTTTATATCGGAATCGAGCATTTGAGTTCTGCGTTCGCTGTTGGCGTTCGAACTTGTAGTATGTGAGCTAAAACTCTTCGCACTATGTCGATACACAAGATTCATGTGTTTTGAGCAAATAGCCAAGCCACCATAGAATGCAAAGCTGCTTTATATCGGAATCGAACATTTGAGTTCTGCGTTCGCTGTTGGCGTTCGAGCTTGTAGTATGTGAGCTAAAACTCTTCGCACTATGTCGATACACAAGATTCATGTGTTTTGAGCAAATAGCCAAGCCACCATAGAATGCAAAGCTGCTTTATATCGGAATCGAGCATTTGAGTTCTGCGTTCGCTGTTGGCGTTCGAACTTGTAGTATGTGAGCTAAAACTCTTCGCACTATGTCGATACACAAGATTCATGTGCTTTGAGCAAATAGCCAAGCCACCATAGAATGCAAAGCTGCTTTATATCGGAATCGAGCATTTGAGTTCTGCGTTCGCTGTTGGCGTTCGAGCTTGTAGTGTGTGAGCTAAGACTCTTCGCACTATGTCGATACACAAGATTCATGTGTTTTGAGCAAATAGCCAAGCCACCATAGAATGCAAAGCTGCTTTATATCGGAATCGAACATTTGAGTTCTGCGTTCGCTGTTGGCGTTCGAGCTTGTAGTATGTGAGCTAAAACTCTTCGCACTATGTCGATACACAAGATTCATGTGTTTTGAGCAAATAGCCAAACCACCATAGAATGCAAAGCTGCTTTATATCGGAATCGAATATTTGAGTTCTGCGTTCGCTGTTGGCGTTCGAGCTTGTAGTATGTGAGCTAAAACTCTTCGCACTATGTCGATACACAAGATTCATGTGTTTTGAGCAAATAGCCAAACCACCATAGAATGCAAAGCTGCTTTATATCGGAATCGAATATTTGAGTTCTGCGTTCGCTGTTGGCGTTCGAGCTTGTAGTATGTGAGCTAAAACTCTTCGCACTATGTCGATACACAAGATTCATGTGCTTTGAGCAAATAGCCAAGCCACCATAGAATGCAAAGCTGCTTTATGTCGGAATCGAACATTTGAGTTCTGCGTTCGCTGTTGGCGTTCGAGCTTGTAGTACAAGAGTAGAAACCCTACGTTTTATATCAGTACGCAAGATTTATGTGTTTCGAGCAGCCAGCCAAGCCCCCATCGAATGCCGCTTTATGTCGAAATCGAACTTATGACTTCTGCGATCTCTGTAGGCGTTTCAGCTTGTAGTGTAAGATCAAAAACTGAATTAAGGGCGCGAGTTTCGATACCTGGTGAAGGAAACTTAAGGAAAAGCCTGGTACGTATGAGGGCAACACAGACAGAACAAACATTTTGAATCCATTTTTCTCCGAAACGATTCTATAAAACGAAAAGGGAATTGCGGGTCGCACGGCTCCAATCAAATACGCAGTGCGCCACGCAATTCGTTTTTCATTCCATAAAATCGTTTCGGTGAAAACTGGTTTTAAAATATTTTGACGTTATGTTGATCTTTAGCCCCCACCTGAATGTACGAGATTTTGTTTCAGTTTCAAACGATCCGAGCGGATTTTTTTTTACCGGTAACGACGTTACGCATCGAATTGGAATCGTAAAAAAGAATTTCAATGTCGCACCTTCTCCTCGGTTTTTCCCCTAACCAGTCGCGGTCTATCGTAGAGTTTCGGTGGAATGATTCATCTGCCGTGTCTACAAGCTGTTACCGAGTCTGGTCACGATTGTGTGACGCATCCTTCCCATAGCGAATGTGTCTACAATTGCTTTTGATTGAATAAGAGCCGAGATGTAATAATACAATGAATTATATTATTATTCCATTTTTGAGAAATGAAATCTACGTGAGACGTTAAAACGTCAATGTTACTGCTGGCAGCTTCCAAAGGTGTCTTCGTCGTTCTCTCGACTAGGAGCTCGCTATATCAGACGAATGGGATGAAACGGTACATCCAGTAAAACTTCTCAATAGCCCATCCCCCGAGAGGCTCTCAGTCCCTCTCAACGTTTCATCCTGCACATTCCACTTCCGCATTCGCCTCTCAATTATTCATCCCTCGTTCGGCCATTCCTGGATACCTGGCCTTCGATATGGATATTGGGGCTGTTCCCATCAACCCTGCCACGGATACGAAGACTATTCACGATTTTTTTCTTTTTTCCTCCACCGTGGTATAGGGGAGAGCGGGGCAAAATGGTACAGCGGGGCAAAACGGGATAACGAGACAAAACACAATTTTCCAATAACTCTTGGATGGTGGCGATGGTGGTCCGTGGGGCAAAACGGGGTTGACAATCCGGGTGTATCGTCGGAACAAAATGGGGCATCCAAAATTTATTGGAACATTGAGTTTTGCCCTCACTGTCCCGTTTTGCCCCCACTGTCCCATTTTGCCCCGCTCTCCCCTATTCGCGACCTCCGACGATCCCCAACGACCCGAGCGGAGTGCAGCGACGCTCTAAAACTATTACGATGCGGTGCCCCCCCCCCCCCCCCCCCGCACAACGCGCCTTCTCATTCTACCTGACTGCGGTCAAAGGACAGTCAGACCGGACAGACCGAGAGCGTTGACAATGCTCGAGAGTTATAGAGTTGCCGGAGTTATACCGTCGTCGTCGTGATGCCTGAAGTCCCCCTTGTCATCCCCGGCCCGACATGAATGGGTTTTAAGGGCTTATGGGAGTAGTGGCGCGGGATCCAATACCGCCTGGAGGTGAAACGAGGTCGCGAACCGTCTGAAACCACGGGAATGACGGACGACGAAGAGCCTAACGATACAGTTGGTTGGGCTGTAGGCCGGTCACAGTAGTCGGACATCGCCGTAAACGGATTGCAATGTTACCAAAACCACCGAGGATATACATTATTGCCGCAGTTATTTTCTGAAAGGGGGAGAAAAAGCCTGGAGCAGAAGGCAGAGTCGGCGAGGCCATCGCTGAACAGAATTTCAAGGGCTTCCGTCGTAACCCGAAGGAAATAAACATGCTTCCAGGTTGGGAATATACGTATCGTGTACGACTCGTTTCTGTCATCCGGTAATTCCCAGAACAAGCCCGTGGCCCCTCGGTCGGTCCTTGGGTCTGCGGAACGATTCGCGGTGCAGTGGCAGTCGAAGAGGAAGAGAAAATTGCAAGAACCGGCGGCGAGGATACATCGCGACTGGGACCTGCGC
Source organism: Exephanes ischioxanthus (assembly GCA_958510785.1). Taxonomy (NCBI): domain Eukaryota; kingdom Metazoa; phylum Arthropoda; class Insecta; order Hymenoptera; family Ichneumonidae; genus Exephanes; species Exephanes ischioxanthus. The sequence goes on from OY294016.1 coordinate 5,546,831, forward strand.
TATAGGCACGGACAGCTGAGTCTGCTCGTGAGAAGAAAGAACGAACGATATTAGAAAAGAGTCTAGGTTGAGGAGAGAGCGAGAGTCCCGAAAGATCGCTCGAGAACACTTCGCGAGATTGAAAGCACCGGGATAGCGGAGGCCACCGGTTCGCTCCCATCTCGGGCTCTCCTTTTCTCTCCTCCGACCGCGTACCGAAGCCTGGTGCGCACCTACGATGAAGAATTCAGAGAAGGGATGAGATAGAAGCCGGTAGTCGCCAACCCCGAGGAAATGCAGCCCCGACGTTTCGATACCATCTTGTTCAACGAGGAGGGATCAGTCTGCTTCCTTTTTTTTTTTTTTCTTTTCTTAACCTCCATCCTTTCTTTCCTCGACGATGCACTTGATCTCTCCGATCTGTCTATGGTACACTTTTCGCTTTACGATATCCACGTAAACGCGAGGGTCTAACAATGACCTTTCATTTTTACCACGGCAACTTACGACCTCACTGATTGCCTCGGTGCGTAAGCGCACTCAGATTGGCTCGCTTCTGGGACGCTAGCGACACTCAGCATGCAATTACCTAGTACAATTTTTTGTGCGTTACATCGGGGATTGATAAGGTCCTAACAGGAACAGGTCTGGAAAAGGCCTGATAGTTTATAAATACTGTATAACGAGTATAGAGATGAGGATTGTATGTGACACACGATACTAGGGGAGAACGGGGCAAAATGGCACAGCGGGGCAAAACGGGATAATGAGACAAAACGTAATTTTCCAATAACTTTTGGATGGTGGCGATGGTCGTCTGTGGGGCAAAACGGGCTCGAAAATCCGGATGTATCGTTGGAAGAAAATGGGGCATCTAAAAATTATTGGAAAATTGAGTTTTGCCCTCACTGTCCCGTTTTGCCCCACTGTCCCATTTTGCCCCGCTCTCCCCTACATAGATTACTGGAATTAGCGGTATGGCAAATGACAAACGTACAGATCATGCATTAACGAGATACCGAGAATTTTGATCGGACTTTCAAAAAAAAAAAGTAGATGTTTGCGAGTTCGTACTTGAGATAAATAGTTATGATTGTAATGAATAATATGTACCCCAAAACCAAATACGCGTCTTGTTCATTTCGCTCAGCCGCAACATTGTATAGAGTCCTTTTCAGGATCTCATCAGGCCTCCGGATCCCATCTGGGCCTCATTATTGACAAGGCAAATTAAGTTAGAGCTCCGGCTGAAATGCCTCCCAAGGAGTTTACTTGTGGCTTGTTGTACCCATCGAAACGTCCCGTAGGGAATCTCAAGCGGGGCTGCTGCGTGTCTCCGCTGAGGTAGTCACAGCGGGAGCGTGCTCGCACGCGATAATAATGTGCGTCATCGTCGTTGGTAGCCGTCGGCGAGGCGCGACAACGACGAATGGAATGAGTGACGGCGTCTCCATGAAGTACCCCACCCTCGAGGGGTCCCGGATAATCAAACGCTCTCCGGAGAACTCAAACCCATCCACTTCGCCACCTATCACTCTGCGCCCTGGATTGTTCTGTCCCAACAAGTTTCGCACTACTGTCTGCGGGGGATTGAAGTTTATTCCGTGTCCTCGCTGTGTACCGGCGTACACTGTGAATCTCGGTGATTCATCTCCGTACCGTCCACGCAGCCTGGTGCTGTTTCCGTTATTGCTATATCGTGTTTTCTTTGGATTCTTCGTAGCAGTTAGCCTCATTAACGCACCACAAAAAAAATCTTCACACGCTACGGAAAGTAAAGGATTGGCTGCTTCGGCGAAATACTCGGTGTTTCTGGCGCCAGCCGATGAACGGTTGGGCCAACAAATCAGTTAGTAACACAGCAAGTAATTGGTTGGACCAACCAGTCAAATGGTCTGCACGACCAATTCATTGCAGCCTAACGCTGTTTCCGTTATTGGTACGTGGCGTTTTTTTTTTGGGTTCTTCGTAGCAATTAGCCTCATTAAGGTACCACAAAAAATCTTCATACGCCACGGAAAGTAAAGGATTGGCTGCAACAGTGAAATACTTGGTGTTCCTGAAGCCAGCCGATGATCGGTTGGGCCAACAAATCACAGTTAGACACAAAGCCAGTAATTGGTTGAACCAACCAATCAAATGGTCTGCACGACCAATTCATTGCAGCCTAACGCTATTTTCGTTATTGGTACTTGGCGTTTTTTTGGGTTCTTCGTAGCAATTAGTCTCATTAAGGCACCACAAAAAATCTTCATACGCTACGGAAAGCAAAGGATTGGCTGCTTCGGCGAAATACTCGGTATCACTGGAGCCAGCCGATGATCGGTTGGGCCAACAAATCGCAGTCACAAAGCAAGTGATTGGTTGGACCAACCAACTAAATGGTTTGCACGACAAATGCATTGCAGCCTAACGCTGTTTCCGTTACTGGTACTTGGCATTTTTTTGGGTTCTTCGTAGCAATTAGCCTCATTAAGGCACCAGAAAAAATTCTTCATACGCCACAGAAAGTAAAGGATTGGCTGCCCCAGCGAAATACTCGGTATCCCTGGAGCCAGCCGATGATCGGTTGGGCCAACAAATCACAGTCACAAAGCAAGTGATTGGTTGCACCAACCAATCAAATGGTCCGCACGACTGATTCATTGCAGCCTAACGGTGTTTGTGTTACTGGTACTTTGCCTTTTCGTTGGATTCTTCGTAGCAGTTAGCCTCATTAAGGCGCCACAAAAAATTCTTCATAGCCACAGAAAGTAAAGGATTGGCTGCCCCAGCGAAATACTCGGTATCACTGGAGCCAGCCGATGATCGGTTGAGCCAACAAATCAGTTAGTCACGCAGCAAGTAATTGGTTGGACCAACCGATTAAATGGTTTGCACGACCAATTTATTTTCTGGCGCAGAAAATAGCTGTGGGAACGGAGCTTTTTGCCGTGATTGATAAAGGTGCTTCCTACCTTTTTTCGGTTCGCTCGGTTCCTCCGGTTGTAAAGATAAAGGCAAAGAGGAAGCAGAGACAAAATGTACGATACGAGACAGACAGAGTTAATTCCTCGATCGAACTGTTTCCCTGCGAAACAAAAATCAACGAACCATCCTTTTTACTCTCCAGTTTCCCACTTTGTTAAAGGAAACAGCTTTTTCCACCCCGTTGCAGTTACAATTTATAAATATTCACTGGTCTGCGAGGTGAAAAAAAAGGAGGATGGTGTGACTAGAGCACGTCCGATGTACGAGAGCGAGGTCCAAGCACCGGCTAAACTAACCGCAACTCTATCGCCGCAATTCCCATCCTCGAATCTCGTTCTCGTCGTCGATCCTCGCCATCCGTCCCTCCATCCGCCTCGTCTCGCTCCCTTACGGCTCCACAGGTGAATTCTTTTTGCTCACACTTTTTCTGCACATTTCTCTTTCGAACCCTCTAACCGTCCTTTCTATTTCACTTTCATACTTTAATTCCAGTCGGAAAAATCTCTCTTTCACCCTCGCCGGCTTTGCCTTATCGTCTGTATATCCGAACTCGCTGGAGTCCCGGCGCGGAGCACGGAGACGTCAAACACATCGGTCGATGGTCATTCGCAAATATGTTCAAGCTCTCACCGTCTCGAGACACATAGCCTCGTTCCACTGCCGCTCGACCGTGAGATAATGCGAGCTGAGCATACACCGAAACCGGTATTACAGTCCCGCGTGGATAGTTGCCAAAATTTCCGAGAAGAAAACAAAATTTACGATGAGAAGATTACACTCGACCTCGAGGCGCGCGAAGAACCAGTAAAATCCCACTGTTTCCGTGTAAGGATTTTTCTCCGGAGTGAGACAGTGAGCGACTGCGGGCCAAAGTGGCGCGTTTTGTTCCTGAGATATTCAGCAACACCGTTCAAAATTTAACTCGGTCACCTGTTATTCCCTCGCGTCGGAGCTTTGTCTCAATATTTCTTCGCGATGCGCCCTCGAAATTGCACCGGGCGATCGTTTGACGTCCCCGGGCCCGGCTCCGCGGATGAATACGAAAATGTAACGTCCTCCCAACGACCTCATTGCTTTTTCACTGGTCCACGCTCTCTCCTCCGTAGCCGGGCTACTTTTCACCGGAACGAATTTAAATAATATTTCATTTACGAGACACTGAATCTCCACGAGGGTGATGAGGGCTCGGGCTCCTCGTGATGTGGATGAGCGAGCGCTCCCGACCAGCAGAGCGCGATGTGCTCCTTCCTTCCCATCCTCACTCGGCGAAAAGGGATGAGCGCCCGCGCGGAGGAAGCACGAAGCGAGGAGAAGAAAAAAAAGAAGGGCGAGCGAGTGGGGATATAACTATATCCAGGCACTGACACCGGTAATATCGTTGCTACAATTTCTCTGAAAAGTTAAGAGACGAAAGGGCAGCCCTCCCTTTCCATCCTTACGGCCCCATCGCCAGACCTCCTCCGCGTTCGAGATTTTGCCGAGGGATTACCTATAGTATAATGAATAATCTGCAGATTAACCGCCCGGTGCGCTTCGCATCGTGCAAACGAGCTACACTTCTCCGAACTAATACCCTGCCATTCCGCTCATCTCCTCCCAGCAATAACTCGGACCTACTTTTTTTTTTTCGTTTTTTTTTTTTTTTTTTTTTTTTTTCATTTCATTCCATATCCTCGCTTCTGGCCGTCATTATCTCCACTTTGCCGACTATCCCGTTAATCCACTGTTAAATTGATACGGATAAACTCAATTGGAAAGCTGACTGGAAGGTAAATGTTACGATTCGGTGGACGTGAGACACGAGCTGAATGAAGCATAAATTGTCTTTTAGCGTTTTATCCTTACCGGGTAAACGGGTAACGATCGAGTTCCTTGTTACCATTCGGGGTCCTGCACCGATCATTGTGGTCACGTGGGCGGGATTGATCTGGATAGCTCTCACACAACAGCACTGGCGCGAGACTGGCCGGATTCCCGGGATCGGCGCGATCCTGCGCCAGTGCTGGGATGTAACTGCTCGCCGGGCAATAACGAAGCGGCTTACTCTCCGTCACGATCGGAGACCTTTGCGTATCCTCGTTCATCCCTTTGCACTTACACGCTCGGAGTTAAAGGTTCTTCTTACGTAAGCCTGTTATCGCCCGAGTAACGGTGGAAAGAAAAAAACCGGAGATTTACGAGGCAGAGGCTGTTGAGTGGAGGGAAGGGACAGCCACGGAGAATCGATGATTGTGAACGAGAGCGGGTTTGGAAATAAGATAAGTTCCCGTGCTCCGGCGAGAGAAAGAAAAATAAGGGAACGTGGAGGAGCTTCGGAAGATCCTCCCATAGGCGGATTCTTGACCGTTTTGTATGGTAATTTTATCGATGATTTGTCTAAACCTCCGCGCCACTATGGGCTATTGTTTTATTATTCACCCCCCCCCCCCCCCCCCCCCTCTCTCTGCCACGCAAAAGAACGGTGAAGCTCGCGCGAAACCTTTATAGTCGGATCCACCTGTCTCCCGAACGACATTATTTCTCTCGCTTCCTCGTACACGGTACAAGTTGCTATGTTGGAGGATCGATGGTCGAAGGGCTGTGCGGACATCGGCCGCGCAAGGGTGTTCTCCAATCTCGCAACCGTTGTATAGTGCTTCGAGTTATAGCGCGGAAATTCTGGTGAACGAGGGTGAGAGGGCTGGAGATCGCGCGACCCGCGCGACGAGACGAAGATAAATAGGACTCTACGTGAAATTCCGGAGCAGTGAGAAATTCTACCTGACCCCGGTCAAGCTCTGTACTCGGGCCGACGCCAAACGAGTTATGGGACAAAGTAATCCATTTAAATTCTTTGGCGATTGTACTCGAAAAAAAAAAAAAAAAACATGACAATTGTAATAAAAATAACAAATAACAAGTCTTCGCTGAGACAGAAAATGCAGCATTTGGGGGTAACGCAAAGGAAACACGCGTGTCATTCGGAATGACAGAATGCTGAGTGGTCATAAGTTTTTTCCAACGTTTATGTCGGGCTTGCTGGTTCGCGGGTGGCGGATGAGACGCGACTTGACGTTTCGATTCCCGGGCCGGGGCGTGCGTAACGGTATGCGGAGACAGGTACACTATATTCTTGTTTTGCGCTACCGCACTTTCTTCGTCTCTTTACTGTTGCAGCTCGAGACGATGGAAGTGAAGCGAATGAGAACGAGCGTGAAACAGCACACTCGACGTGCATCCTCTTCATTGTGCATGTGGCGTGGGTTATACTAGGTGTTATATCTCGTCGACCAGGACATATTTCATCCCGGAGCATCGCCGTGCCCGCCTACCGAGCTAAGTTTCCCTGGGATTACACCATAAGCCGTCGGGCTGCTTAATTATACGACGAACCGGGGCCGCGCAAAAGCGTTCTGTGCGATGCACTGTCTATGGCGAGGTTGCCGCGCAATAACGACCCGGTTATTTACGATGTCGACGAGTGTCAAGTATGAATATAATTAACCGCCCGGATCTTGCCAGGTGTCCCGGCGGAATAATAAACAGAGAACAAGTAAAATCGCGAGCGGAAGCGCGATAAGCGAAGAATTAACCCAAGTGGGATTTGGCCGTTACTGGAAAAACGGAACATCGCTGGCTCTGGACTGAATGCCGTACAGCAGAAAGCCATATCGGACCCTCGTAGCCAGAGCGAAGCGGTCTTTCTGTGTAGCGTGATCGGACGTGGCCAATGGTCGGGCTAAGTTGGGCATCCATGTTGCCGATATCGGTATGTGAATTTCACCCGATCATCGAGGGAGCCGTGAATGATAACTGCTTGCCAATATCGGCAGCCAACATTGGCCCAAGGTCGATCAAGAGGATTGCCCGATAATTGGTTCTCAATGTAGTTACGCTTTCGCTTGCGAGAAATAACTTGGGCTGGCGCCATTTAGCGGCGAACCCCGTTTATTGATGGCCCAATGTTGGCGTCACATCAACGGACCAATGCGGCTGAACATTGGCCTAAAATTGACAGACCTATGATAGGTTAGTGGAGGCCGAGAATTGGCCTCAAGTCAGCGAACCAACAGTTGGTGCGTTAATACTCGACCAAACATTTGCCGAAAATCGACAAGCCACCGATTGTTGACTCACCGTTCATCACTTCCGAAAATCTCACTTTTAAGCCTGAAGTGACGTCACGCATGAAAACGTGTAAAATTTCTTTGCGTTCTGACCTGGTAGACTTGCCCGGAAACACACAGCTCGCACGAGCGAATAACTTGCTCCCGCGAAATTATACTTCAAATCATTCGAATCGGCGAACCCTCCGTTTGCGTCTCTCAGCGAGTCAACGGGCTATTGGACGGAGATATCGTCGCCCGAGAGGAACAGCGAAGTTTACGCCTCGCCTGTTCCTCCGTACACCGACCCGCCCCTCGTAAATTCACCGGTTCACGAAAGGCGAGACCCCCCCCCCCCCCCCCGTTCTCGTTTTACTCGAAGAATCCACTTCGCTTCTCACGTTCCTCTTCGGTTCTGTCGTCTACGGTGGAATTTCAAAAAAGAAAGGTTGACGGTCACATTTTTCTCGAGATACCGCTCGTCAATGAGACTGCACTTCCTCAATTCCCATCATCGCGACCTCAACCTTCCTGGATTCTCGATGGACCGCTCTCCCGTCGATACGGCTCCGTCTCTCGTTCTCCGTCAACTTGGACCGAGCACTGGATGTGCCATTCATGCAGGGAATGAAAGATAGTACGGAAAGTCCACAATCCCTACACGTACGAGATATGTATAGAAATCCATTTGGAAAGCTCCTTGCAAACGCAAACTCCAATATAACTGCGATCTGCGAAATTCCCATTCGAAACTTTTATCGTGAATTCGTGCGTGCGGAAGGGATGATATACGAGTTCGGGAGCGGCTGAGACGGAATGCGGGGGATAAATTCCTACCAGAGCCGCAGAGTCTGATAACATCGCGTATTTCTCAAATTGTAATCAGTTTCCACGAAACCGAGGAACAAAAAAAAAAAAAAAAAAAAAAAAAAAAAAAAAAAAGAAGAAATCACCAGGCCATCCATATAGATCGAATATCCGTGAGAGCAAAGTTGCCGTCATTGGATGTACGAGGTCCTCGGCGTTGAACGCGAGGCAGAGAGGTCTCCGGTCCGAACGAGCTTCACCGCAGCGATGCAGGCTCACGCAAGACACCGGGCCTGTACAACCGACCGTGGATCCAATTCATGAACCAGGGGCTACACAGCGAAATTGCGGAAGGTGGACGCCGGTCCGGGCAAAACGGGTCGGTCGTGAGGTATGCTCAACGGCCACCGGAAGGACGACACCCGCCTATACCGTCATCGCGGAATCCTCTGATCTCCGTCCCTGTATCCTTCCATTCCATCCAATACCCGGGCCATTCTGTCCCGTCCCATTGTGACCAGTTCGGAACCACAATTATCGCTACCTGCGCGGATGGCGTGAGTGAGTGGAGCCAAACGTGGAAGCAAGAAACCCAGTGGTTCGGTCAGATCACCCAGTCCACCGGTTGCCTCCCTTCGCTCTCCGCATCTGCGACAAGCACGGCTGGTTTAATGCTGATTGTGGAATTGTGATGCAGATCTGAACGCTTCTGCTCGCGCGCTATATCTCCAGCCTCCTCCATACACATACATGTATGCGTGTATGTACCTGTACCATGTATACAGCCCGATTCACCATTACGTGATGGACCTTCCTACACGTCCTTTATACCAGCCTATCCGCTCCATCCCTGCTCGCAGAGCACTGCGATAGTCATTACCGATACGCCTTCTCTCTATCATCCACTCCATTGTCACGGTGGGTGTACTTTTACTATTTTTTTATACTCAACAATGACGAGCGTCACGAGCAGCCGGTACGGGTTTCTCACCCGCATCCTCCGCCTGTTCTCTATGCAGTGCTGTTGCCCAACGGTGATCATCGAGACGACCCGTTTCCGATGGGGATGCAACTCAAATACTATCCTGCAAACATAATAGTGATCGGGACTTTTCGTCTGTTTTTTTTTTTTTTTTTGTGGTATCTACGTTTATGGTCTATTTCGATTCTACTGTGCAGATCGTTCCGAGAATCGGCACTGCACGACCGTCCACGTAGTTGGCGTCAAACGGGTGATGCTTCACGAGGGGCAAGAACAGGAGACGAGGGACTAGAGGCGAGAGAGAGAGAGTACCGTGAACACGTGACACGAGGAAGAGCATGATGAGCGAAGCTTCGCGATCTCTCAGAGAGAGTGAGTGAGTTCCGAGAAAAGTTGCGCCTTACGCGCTACCGCGCGGCGATTCCTCCTCGGTCGCTCCACTTCGGCGTGTCAAGGTTGCTCCCTTCTTAGCTCGCTATTCGCCCGAAGCTCTCGGGGTATAATTCAAGAGCGGGAATCGAGAATAACGCGGCTAATGGCTCCTGAATTTATTACCGATCTTTTTTTCGTTCTTGTTTTTTTTTTTTTTTTTCTCTCTTCGTTTCCTCTGGCATTTGCGTTCTTGGCAATTTCTTGGGGGTTTTTTTTTTCCTATCTCTTTTTTTTTAATTCCTTTAATGGAGGAGGATGTTTCTCGTCTATAGATCGCTGGCTCTCGTTCGCCGTCGGTCGATCGCCGAAGGGAGACGCGAGCCGGCCGAGGGAAGAGGGCGGACGAGAGACGGAGCATAAGCGTGCGGGCTGATGCCCGGGGCGGGGAGAACACAATAAGTTTAAAGTGGATATTTCGAGAGAGGCGAGACGCGGAGCCCCCCCGAGTTATTCGCTTTAAATACCTCGCGAGTTCCCTCGGCGACTCCAGACGCGCGAGCGCGACGAGGAGTGCTCCAGCAACGATCCCTCGCATTCCCTTGAATTCCTCTGGCGACATCGACGACGAACACGCATATCGCGACCTCCTCCGCCCTCCCCGATCTCACCGGAGGATGCAACTCCTCGGTGAGGAGGACACTGTCGTCCGTTACCTATAGAATTGTCCTGGCGGCACTTTGGGCTCTACGGCGCGGAAGAGATAGCGCGCCGGATTGGCGCGGGATATTTCTACTATCTTGTCGTTTCGCCGAGACGAAAATTTGAAAAAAAATTAGCCACGTTGAAAGTTTTTTCAACGATGAAGTACCGGATCTCCACGTGTTCGGTCTATCGCCTTATCGTATCGCCGAGACGAAAGTTTGGAAAAATTAGCGATGATGCATTTTTAAAAAATTATATTTTATGTAATGTCGCATCGACAACCGAGGTTATTGGCGACGAGTGTACAATGCGGACAGTTTACAAAGCGTAGATTTTTGTCACGTTTGGTGTTAGAGTTCCGCACTTTTGGTGCTGGTGTTACAGGTGTTCATATAATTGTATCGTCTTGCAGTATTCCAGGACTTTAGGGAGAACTTCGGAAGAGGAAAATTTCCTGAGCTAAGGAGATGAAAATTTGTTCAACGACGAAATACGAGATCTCAACGAGTTCGTGCTATCGCCTTTACTACATCGCCGAGTCGAAAATTTTTAAAAAATTAGCGATGATGAAAGTTTGTTCAAAGACGAAATACCAGATGTCTACGTATTTGTGGTATCGCCTTATTGCATCGCCGCGCCGAAAATTCAGGAAAATTAGCGACGATGAAAGTTTGTTCAACGACGAAATACCAGATGTCTACGTATTTGTGGTATCGCCTTATTGCATCGCCGCGCCGAAAATTCAGGAAAATTAGCGACGATGAAAGTTTGTTCAACGACGAAGTACCAGATCTCTACGTATTTGTGGTATCGCCTTATTGTATCGCCGCGCCGAAAATTCAGAAAAATTAGCGATGATGAAAGTTCGATCAAAGACGAACTACCAGATCTCCACGAGTTCGTGGTTTCGCCTTATCGTATCGCCGATGATGAATATTTGGAAAAGTTAGCGATTGATGAAACTTTCTTCGAAGATGACATACCAGATTTACACGAGTTCGTGGTATCGCCTTATCGTATTGCCGAGGCAAAAATTTGTTAAAATTAGCGACGATGAAACCAAATCCAATCTTCCAAATACCAAAGAAAATCTCGGGTTGAAGGAAAATTATCATGAGGTATAATATTAATATAAGAAGATAACTGTATAAATATTATCATTGGCAATGAATCTCTTTTGCTACAACATTTTTTTAGGCATTAAAATATTTTGTTCGGCAAACAGAATATTTATTCGACCGTCCCTGCCCAAATCTTCATTCCACCTATTGAACGGAATTTTTAACAGTCACAAAAATCTGTCAAAAATAAATTTCCGTGAAGCTAAGAGTCCCATTTTTCATACCGTTCGAGAATCAAGCGTAACACCCATTATCCATTGATCACCATCAGCTCGCAGCCCTCCCATCGTTTTGCGCGCAGTGACTCGATGGCTGCTTAAAGTAGATACGGACGAGTTCCACCGGTTGTAAATTGACCTTTATCGCGTAGATATAAAAATCCAATGTTCCCTCCGGTGTTTTTTTTTTCGCGGATACCGCGTGGGTTTGAGGATCAAAGTATCAGTGTGGTCGCTATTTCGAGATGATCGGGCGGCAGGAATTTCACGGGAGTTTCTCTATGGACGGATCAAAGCTCTATCTCGCGTATGGCGGGCTAGATTTGCTTGGCTAAAAGTCACGAGGATAGATCCAACGGAAGGGGATCGTAACTCTCCGCTCTCGAGTATACGTATATATGTATTCCCGAATTATCCGCGGTTCCCGCGGGGTGAGGCGCACGTTGACTCGCTCCCGCGCTATTCGCGATTCCTATTTTCGATGGACACGTTTCCCTCGAGTCGGGCTCGTCAGCGGAGCGTCTTCGGGCCGGGTGTATTCCCGGCGCCGCGGAGGCTTTCTCCGCGTCTCGTGCGCCTCGGTGGAATAAGTGACACGCTCCCGTTATAGCACTCTTCTCATCGATACCTCCGAAGCAGGTGTACGGAGAGCTCCGCGTTCGCTCCGGGAGTCGAGAAATTGTGGAAATATGCAACGACGTTTCGACGCTCTAGCCAATTATCTTTAACGCCCGTTCGAGAGAGGCCGAGCGTACCGCGCCGTCGGCGAGGAATCTGAGCGGGACTCGCGAAGCGTCCCGAGGAAAATTCAATAATTTCTCCGGTCGGGAGGTCGGGACGCTTTATTATTTTCCGTTAATACGACGGCAATCGAGTTTTCGCGGAAAAACTCGCGACGCTGGACCTAGGCTCGATCTCACCGGCGCGGGAAATCTGTTATCGGCACTCGAGGGGGCTCCGGCGATTTCAGAGAAAAAATTAAATTAAGAAACGTTTTTTTTTTCTAGGTATTAAAAAATTTGCGAGAAATTCCGACACGTTGGATTTTTGCCGGGGTGTTTTGATAGGCGCGAATGCAAAGAAATTGTCTACGTGGGGAAATCCGACACGCGGATGAAAGTTCTCGGACGAAAAGGAAGAGAACTTTTTTTTTTCTTCGTATTAAAAAATCTTCCCAAAATTGCGAGACAGTCGAATTTCGATCACGGTCTTCCGATCGTGCGAAAAAAATCCATGCTCTACGGATGGATAGGCCTGAGTAGCCAGAACTCGTCAGCCTTGGGAGATCCAAGTTCCTACACACGGACGAAATCATTGGACAAAAAAAAAGAAAATGTTTTTTTCTTGGTATCAACAAATTTTCCCGAAATTCCGATCAGATCGAATTTTCGTCACGGTCTTTCGGTCGTGCGAAAAAAAATCAATGTTCTACGGACAGATAGGCCCGAGAGGAAAAAACTCGTCAGCCTTGGGAGATCCAGGCTCCAAAACACGGACGGAAGCTTTCGAAAAAAATAAAATATAAACGTTCTTATCTCGGAATAAAAAAATTTTCCCGAAATGCCAAGACGATGAAATTTTCGTCACGGTCTTCTGATCGTGCGAAAAAAAGATCAATGTTCTACGGACAGATGAACCCCAGTGAAAAGAACTCGTCGGCCCGTGGAGATCCAAGTTCCTGCACTGATAAAAAAGTACAGTCGAGTAAATATTTTGTTGGTCGAACAAAATATTTTAATGACTCAAAAATATTTTGGTGAAATCAACCAAAAAATTGTTGAACTAACCAAGTTTTTTAGGTGTATAACAACAAAATATTTAGTTGAACGTCCCTGCCCGAATCTTAGTTGATTAAATCGTATTTTTTTATCAGTGTGCACACGGATGAAAAAGAAAGAAAAAAAGTTTTCCTTCTTGGTATTAACATTTTTTTTTCCCCGAAATTCTGACACGATGGAATTTCCGTCAGGGTCTTCCGATCGTGAGAAAAAAATCAATGCTCTGCGGATGGATAGGCCGAGGGAGATCCTACACACGGTCGGAAGCTCTCGGACAATCTTGTAATCCTCCGGCGAGTAGTCTGGTCTGGCCCAGTCCACGCTTGTCGCATTCGCAAGGGTTGCCGGAAGGAGAGGGCGAGATAATAGCTGGGGAATGAGATTGAGCCGCATACCCCTCGGGACTATCGTCGGAGTCGCCGGAATAGCGAATTGAACGATCGTCCTCGTTCGAACCCATTAAACTCTTCCACTCACGACGATCCGTACCGATGGATCCAATTCCCCGGTGTTACATTCGTTCGGGATTTGCGTCTTCGGTCGTCGGACGGGACAGACGTACGTTTAGGTATCGAACCTGCGTCCGGTCCGAGGTAAGTGCTGGCCTCGATCGTCGGGTAAACCGGATACTTCCGTAGCCATTACCGAGGCAAGTTTAGGAGAACGACGACAATCGCGCGAAACTCTCTCGTCTCCCTACCTCATTTTACACGTTTCTCGAAACCATCGGCTATATGGGAAAGTGCTCCATTCCATTTGCACTAATCGACGACTAAAATCTCGGGACGGACTTTAACCATCGAAATACGAGGATATTCTTTGAAAAAGAAAAAACCGAATTAACGGGGCAAAACGGACCAGAAAATCGGAACATATCGATGGGGCAAAATGGGGCATCTCAAAATAGCTAGAAAATTGCGTTTCTACGAGTTCTATGACTGACTCTCAGACGTTTTGGATACTTCAGTAGCCAGTACCGAGGCAATGTTTAGGAGAACGACGACAATCGCGCGAAACTCTCTCGTCTCCCTGCGTCATTTTACACGTTTCTCGGAACCATCGGCTATATGGGAAAGTGCTCACCCCGAAAAATAATTTACTTGACGAGCGTCCCGAAAATAAACATTTAATTGCCTTAGATAAATATTTATTCGATTTAAAAAAATGTCTATTTAATGTAAATAGATATTTAGCTGATTTAAAGAAATATCTATTTAATGTAAATAAATATTTATTTGAATCAATGAAAATATTTATTTGAACCAAATAAATATTTATTTGCGAGTGCCTGCCAAATGAATTATTTTTCTGGGTGCTGAATTCCATTTGCTCTAATCGACTGCGAGGACTAACATCTTTGGACGGACTTTACCGTCGAAATACGTGCAGTTATATTTAAAACTTTAGAAATACTTTACTTTTTATAGTTTACTTTAGTTTTAATATAAAAGTACTTTAATTCTAATAATTTACATTAATTTCACTTGAAAAATCCATTAAGTTAGGTTTTGCATAAAAACTTCCAGTTCGGTACATTAAATTTACAATTTTTTTAAACAGTGTTGACCATGCATTCTCAATTGTTTAGTGGGACACAGTAATTTAATGCCATCCGTATAGTTGCAACGGCGATTTTCGCTTAGCTGCGCCGTTTTGCCCCGCACTGAGAAAAAACATCGATTGCGTCAACAAAATGGGCGCATACGGGTGGCGAAAAAAATGTTTGCTTCATCGAGCGAAATAATCGTCGTGGAGAAACGTTCGATCCGACTGCCGAGTTTGATCAACGAGCTATTCCTTCCGATCTACCAGACGTTTGTTTTGCCACTCGTAGGCGCAAATTTTGTTGGCTCAAATGATTTTCTTTCTCTGTGCCTTCACCTTTAAAAAAAAACCTTACCTTTGAAAAACCTTTAAAAAAAAAATTGAATATTTTTGCGAAAGTCCAAACGAATTAAAAAAAAAAAAAAATGTAACACTCGTGGACCACTCCAGCCTCCTCGAGCGACGCGCAGAGGTATGGAAGATCAAGGGAGAAGAGTCCGTCCGGGAATAGGAAGCTCGCGTTCCAGCTGCTGACTTTTTTCCTATAACCGAGGCACGGCAAGAGCTCCGTCGCATGCTCGAGAGTTACTGTTTGTTTTTCATGGAATTTGAGGAACGAGAAACTATCACGATCGAAACTTTCCAGATCTCCGTCGTTTACGGAGAGAGGACGAAAAAAAAAAAAAAAAAAAAAAAAATCTGTGGGCATTCCGACGCACCGGCGTGGTGCCGGTTGGAATTCCCCCCACGGGTTATAAGCAGCTTGATCCCCTTCCGACCTGCAATGCCACTCGTTGCTACAGACAATGAGAATTTACTCCGAGATTTTCTTTTCGTTTTTTTTTTTTGTCTCTTCTTTTTTTTCAACTATCCGATCCGGTTAGTTAGCTTTTTATCCGAGAAGCTCGTAATCCGCTGCCGAGTAACGTAGAGAAGTTATATAAATTAAAGTACGATTCTCCGTAGCCCGGCGAACCGTTGAATTTCTGACGAACTGTGTGATGGAAGGGAATTTCACTCGTTCAGCATATAAACCCGTGTTTTCTCGCTAATTGGATTTTATTTTAACGCATTTATTTTTCACCTATAATTGATCGAGTCTCGTTAATTTATTCGTCTGACGATGAGTGGATGCTCGCGGAAAAAGTAACTGCTGCCCGGTTTGCAATTAATTCGTCAGATGAAACGCACCCAGAAAAATAATTTATTTGACGGCCACCGTTTATTTGGTTTAAGTAAAATATTTATTTGTTTTAAATAAATATTTATTTCATTTAAGCAACTATTTACTCAATTGAAATAAATATTTATTTAAATCAAATAAATATTTTACTTTTTTAGAGTGTCCTATATACAAATAAAAAAATAATAATAATTAAAGAATATGTATTTCGGGTTCACTACAAAAAACGACAAAAAGTTAATCTCCCACCGCGTAAAAATATTTATATCGATCTAAAAAAACATCTCGCAAAAGGCGCTCGTTGACAATCACGTTTAAAAGATGTCGCATTTTTCTTTGGTACAAACCTAGATTTCGACACCTCTTAGGATTTCTTGCTCTGGACAGCCTTTCCCGAGCTTCAATTTGAGATCGAAATCGGTACTTTAAAAGGGCTAAGAAAAAAAAAAAAAAAAAAAAAGTTCTTTTTGAGAAACCCCCTGACACACATATATATATATATATATAGTGTACATCCACACGACTGTGTCACCGGAAGCCGGGAGACAAGGCTGAACTATCCTCGCAGCGAAAGCCGAGTCGACTCATTTATCGAAAAAAGGTTTCCCGTACAATGTACCGACGGGTGTATAGTGGCCATTACTGTAAGAGACTCGGAGTGCGAGAGTGAGACTTTACCTTTGTTCGAAAAGTCGGCGGGGCCATCAGCCCTGGCGCACCGACGAGGCGTCAGCATCAGCAAACTCGTCAGAAACAGGAAGCAGCACGTGAGCCGCATCTCGAAGAGTCGGGTAACGCTACACTTCGAGCGGTCCCAGCTCGAGAGGAACTCCGACGACGCAGTGGCTCGGGTGCGATGGCAGCTACACAGCCGATAGCAGTAAACCGGGTAGTGTCGGTGGCCGTGGAACAGAGGGACGAGCCGGTGCACAGTGGGAAGCAGCACGCGCCAGAAACGACGAGGAGGAGGACGACTCGCGGGTTCTCACGGTTCGCACGTACGAGCATTCGATCACGAGCGATCTGCTCTTCGGGGTTCGGCGTGTGCGGTGTGTGTACCACACGACCGGGCCGCGCGACACTCCCCCCGGACGATGCTCCCGTGTCGAGTGCCTCGAGAACTCGCGAGGATCTTCGATCCTCCGACGAGCTGCAATCTCCTTAACGACGATGATTCCCGCGTGCGGTTCGCGGCATAAACGCTAAATTCTGAACGCCGCGGAAGCGGCGGATGCAGCAGCACGAATTGAGCCGTCGCCGCTCCGGTCTCGGCTTCGACGATCCTCGAGCGGATCCTCCGTGGGGTTGCGGGCTCTTCTCTTCGTCCAGCGAATGTCGATCCTCGACACTGAACACGGTGGCATTCTATCCACCCTCTTTCCGTCCCTCGCTGTACGTATTTATTTCCCCCTCGCCTCGACACCTCGCGTCCCGGGCGATTTATCCGTCCGCGAAAGAGCCTCGACGTCGAAGCTCCGAGGGACGAATTTCCAATCCAAAGCGCCGACCCGTAATTTCCTCCCTCTTCGTTGTCCACTCTATCTTCCTCCCGGCCACCTCCGCGATCTTCTCTCGCATCGGACGCTCCTCCGCAGCGTCCGCACCGCGGCGGGCGAGCTGTTCTTTTTTTTTTATCCTCTTTTTTTTTATTTTCTTCTCTTTTAGTTTTCGTGCTGACGAAGCTCGTTCCTGAGTCCCTTTCAGCGAGAGCCGGGGTCTTTCCGCCGGCGAAATTCCCGACAGCGAGACGTCCGAGCAACAAGCGACACGAGCGCGCTGCTATCCACACATGTGCTCGTTATTAGGCCGGACGCGTCGACCCGTACAAAAACCTTTTCATTACCAAACGAACCGCCGCCTCACTCGCTTCCTCCTTTATAATGTATATGACTCGGGGGTTTTTTTTTTTTTTCCTTCTCGTTACTCCTTTTTTTTCTTTCTTTTTATCGCGTACGACCGCCCGCGAGTCGACCGCTCGTTGCGCTCCGCGCTTCCTCGGACCGCTGCTCGCTTTGTCCCTGCGACCGCCTCCTCCGCTCGCCCGGATGTTAATTTGCCTTCGACCTTTTTTTTTTTTATATACTTCACCACTATTCCAGACCCTTTTTCTTTACGACGCCGCCTTCGACCTGACGCTCGCCGGAAAGGGTTAACTAGCCTTCGGACTCGCACTTGACGTCACTCATTCCGCAGTTGCTCTTTTCCTCCCTCTTGCCTCGTCGCCCCCCGTCGCTCCTATCCGTCCTATACGTCTTCCCTCAAAGGCTCCAAGTGTTTCAACCTTCCAATAGTTTCCGCGAATTGTTTTTTTTTTTTTTTTTTTCTCTCTCCACCGGATAAATCACCCCGGCTCAGCGCGTGTTCGTCGAATCTCCTCGGCGTCGCCGACGCTCCTCGTCTATCGCTGCGGCGAGAGGCGAGGATGGAGAACGCGGTGGGAGTTTAATCGATTCCTCTCGAGAACTCGCCGAAAGTTGGAAAAACTTTGGTTCTGAGGCGCCCTTCGTCTCGCGGAAGAGCCGAAGGAGGCCAATTAGTTTCGCTCGGTTAACCTCGACCGACGAATCAGTCAACGAAACTTATTTCGTTTGGCCGGTTGGGCAACTTGACGAAAGCGCGGATGGCGCACCTCGGTCGTTGCCTGCACCGAGTTTCCTGGATTTTCGAACCCCGCGCACTTGCCGAATCCGAAGGGGATGAACTCGTCGCGCCCGATTCGGCTCCGCCGACGCGCCGGCCTCGGCCCCGTACCGCAACCGGTGCCACCCAAACCCCCTCAGAATCCGCCAGCGAACCCAGCCGATTCGGCTCTCATCGTCACCCGAGCGTCGTCACCTTCCGTCCGCGCCACGTGAGCGCAGGCAACGTCAACGGCGCCCTCCCTCGTCATCCCCATACGGTCGACATCCGGAACCGATGAGCGATCGCACCGTCACACTTCTCAGACGATGTCGTCGTCACGTCGATATAAACGACACAAACAAATCCACTGCGCAGAAAACGCGATCGCGCACGCGAAAGATCGGAAAAGCGGAAATCGCGAGCGAGAGATCGTCGTGCGGGCTGGGTCCGCGACTGACACGAAACTAAAACCAAAACCGAAGAGACACGCGTGTGTGCTCCCCACTCGGAGTTTTCCCCGTGCAGAAGCCAAAGCCGGCATAGGCGGAATGGTATGGAGGAACGCTCATTTAGACCCACACCCCAGCGCGACTTGAACGACGAGCTAACGGCGTACGTCTGCCGCGCCGCACACTCGCCCGTTCCAGTGTTCGAGCGTCCCCGGGTTCTGTGTGGCGACGCGTTTAACACGCACACACTCCGACACACACGTTCGGCGAGTGACTCGACGGGGTTCGAACACACGCTCAATCGTCCGCGGAGCGACAAGTACGGACTCACGGACTCCCCTACCGTTAACAAGAATCTGCACCCACACGGCAATTCGAGGCTGTCTCGAAAATACACACGCAACGACAGCACGCTTCTCGGCGCTCTCTTTTCTTTCGCTCGCTCTTATTTCGGTACTCGGAGTTTCTCCGTCGTTACCGCGGAGGCTTTCCGGGGAGGTTGAACCTTGCCGCGGGGAGACGAGCGACCGACCGGCTGGCCAACTAGGCGGTGTCGCCCTCCCCTCGGGCGCGGGACCGACGTGGAGCCGGGGAAACGAGAACGACGACGAATTTCTGGTGCATCATCGCGAGTGCCATTACGCGATGGATCTGGGGGTGGGTCGGACTACCCTCCGGTCCGCCGGGGAATGTGCATCGACGGTAACGAAGGGTGGAAAAGCCGAAATCCGAATGCCGGCATGAGACTGCGGGGTCGGGAGGGTGGCGGGGCCGGGGGTTGGCGTGTCTAATAAACGGGGAGCTACTACGGGGGATGCTCGAAATTCACGTCGACCTCGCATCGGGAGAGGCTCGCCGATTCGATTTATCGTACACTTCCGAGAGACTCGACGAGGAACAAAAGAAAAATCTTGACTATGTCGGTGCTCTGATGAATATTGGGGTGTGGCTGCGATACCGATGTGTTTGGAAGGAAACAGACAGACACATATTGTCGAGATGAAGCGTTTTCACTCGACGCTTCGCGATCCTGGCGGGAAATTCATCGAAGGTTGCTGAGGGGGTCAATGACCTCTAAGAAAAGGGTCGTCCGCACGTTTTTCGTTTCTCGATTCAACCGCGAAATTCATCGAAGGTCGCCGAGGGGTCAATGACCTCGAAGAAACCGGTCGTCTGCACGTCTTTTGATTCGCAACTCAACAGGGGAAATTCATCGAAGGTCGCCGAGGGGTCAATGACCTCTAAGAAAAGGGTCGTCCTCACGTTTTTCGTTTCGTGACTCAACCACGAAATTCATCGCAGGTCGCCGAGGGGTCAATGACCTCTAAGAGAACGGTCATCTGCACGTTTTTCGTTTCGCGACTCAACCGCGAAATTTATCGAAGGTCGCCGAGGGGTCAATGACCTTTAAAAAAACGGTCGTCTGCACGTCTTTTGATTCGCAACTCAACAGGGAAATTCATCGAAGGTCGCCGAGGGGTCAATGACCTTTAAGAAAACGATCATCCGCGCGTTTTTCGTTTCTACGATTGCCCTCAGTAAAAAAAAAAAAACAAAATGAAAACGCGTTTATTTAACCTTTCAAGAACCGACTATCATTATCGCCTCAGCGAGAAATTTTTTTTTCGTTTTTAATATTAAAATCGGCCCGAGACTGATACAAAAAAGGGATTCGAAAGACGGATGACCGTGTTTTTGCCGACAGCGTTCCGAGCCGTCTCGACCCGAGCTTTAGCCGACGTTTTCCCAACGCGAGATTACCGCGCGTTACGCCGCAGGCTTAAGGCGAGGAACAAGCTGCGAGTTATCTCACTCGTGTTTACGCGCACGAATCTCTTCGCCCAAACAAAACAAGCACGAGACGGTCTCAAAGAGAGAGAGAGAGAGAGCTCTCCTTCTAATCTTCGTTGTCAAATAAAGTACAAGCGTGTTAAGCGGGAGCGATGATTCACAGTTTAGCGATCGTGTGTTTTCGCAGTCGTCCGAAGGGGTTGAGGAGAGGGCTGGGCAAAAATTCTCTATCTGTGGTCCAACTGGCAACGGGCACATATCATAACCGGCGCACACGTGTGTGCATGAGGCTAGAGCTCGCGCGAGAAACCGCTCGGAGTTCGTGTTTGCACGAGGCGGGACCGAAGTCGAGCTCGACTTTGGTAATTGGATCTATTTCGAGAGTAAGCCGAGTTTTCATAGCTCATGGAGATCATGCCGTGCACAACCTCGCCACTGCCACACACCGTTGCGCACACCGGTGCAACACGAAGATTTACACATTCTGACCGGTTCACGAGGCGCCACCCACGATCCACAAGCCCGGCGGTGCGTACAACATCGGTTAACACACTGTGCGTATAACATGGAAAATTGTACAAAGGCATTTGCAAACCCGGAACCGCACCCCCCCCCCCCCCCCCCACCCCCCATACTTCACCCGGATAACTCGCGTGAAAGCTACGCAGGATAAACACCGAAGCTGTTGCGGTATTTGTCTTACGCACGAACGAACGCCCGTTCGTGCGCGAATTATGCGCACGATAATCGATGCGGTTACTCACGAAGCCTGGGGCTCCTTGATTCATTCGATGCTACGAAAAAGCTTTCTTTTTCTTCAATGACCCATTCAGATTGGACCATCCTATTTCATGGCTGGATGCGTTAAAGGATCCTGGAAGGTGTATCGCACATAAACTCGGTCGGTATTGCAGATTAACAGAAACATGCAACACATTTTTTTTTAATCTGGGGGAGAATAATGTCGAATAAAAAAATGCAACCGAAAGGAAGGACGACTGAACTTATATGTATCCATCGTTTCTATGCATATGTTTATCTTGTGGACCAATGAAATACATATGCATATTTATCATATTTTTTTACGGCCGCCTATCGAAAGCGATTTCTGTCGATATTGTTCGAAAAGCAATTAGCCGATCTCTAATCTGAATCAAAGAACCTGCGGTTTCTTGATTCATTCGATGCTACGAAAAAGCGTTCTTTTTCTACAATGAACCATTCTATTCCATAGCTAGATGCGTTAAAGAACCCCGTAAGGCGTATCGCAGATAAACTCGGTCGGTATTGCAGATTAACAGAGAAACGCAAAAAAAAAAATCTGAGCTAAAATAGTGTGAATAAAAAAACGCAACTGACAAAGAGCAACCGAAAGGAAGGAAAAAAGGTTGAAACGTATCCATCCTTTCTATGCATATGTGGACCATTGGAATACATGTAGATATTGTAACGACCGAGCAAATGAATAACGCGCGTATTTAGTTTGGGGGCGGATATTATTAGTACAATCGCTTCTAAATATCCCGAGCACGAGCTGTCATACGTCTCTGTTCGTTCAGACGTGTCAGTCCAGACTGTTTTACATGACGATCGATCTTGTATCGATCGTCCGTTCGTCCGTCTATTGTCAATCCTAACTAATATCGTGTGTCTCAACGAATAGTCAGCTACATATTCGTTACAATATATATATTTAATCAATTTTTTTTTACGACAGCATATCGAAAGCGATTTCCGTCGATATCGCTTGAAAAGCAATTAGCCGATAATAATCAGAAAAATATATCCGCAATAATAACGCGCGTGTAAGATATACATTTCTTCAGAGGGCGCATCACAGGAGCGATGCACGTACTGGGTCACGGGTATACGAATAAAATCCCATAACGTGTGCATTTTCTCCAAACAGGTGCATGTAGTGGCGTCATATTCTATCGCGGATGTACATACGTACTGAGAGAGGGAGCGCTATGTATTCAACCCGAGGGCATACTTATATGTACTTTGCTTCAGCGGATAACACCAGTGTAGGAATTCACTCGATGTCTCTGTCGATGTACTACATACACTCCAGACAAAACACCAACACCGAGTCACACGAACGATGTCGAGTATTCGTGCACTGTGGGGAAAATACGAAGACTCTTCCTCTCTCCGGCTCTTCCACGCTTCCTCTCACCCGTTGCAGTCGCACGTGCGCTCGAGCCACGAGTCAGATAGACAAGGGAGATGAGAGATCGAGTGATTTTAAAAAGTAGATACGGAATCACCCCGGGCAAAGCTTAAACCTCCTTCGAGCACGTTCCTCGGTTCCAGTTAAGATTCTCCCTCTTCAATTTTCGTATATTTTTATGTATCCTCGTAGGACCCTACTTTCGACCCGCTATGTCTTCGTCAATCAGATACACTTTCCATCTCCGAACTCTATTCTCTCGAGTGCTTCGTCCATCCATTATGTTTGTCTTTTTTTTTTATAAATAGAGCAGAAGTGAAGAATTTTTCCACCTCGATTGACATGTAAATCAATTGTATATGCACGGTGAGAGAAAGATCGGGGAAAAACTACCAAGTTATGTGGTAAATTTCTATCAGACAACATGGTAAAGCACACAGTTGAAAAAGTTTGTACTTTTTACAATAACTTATTGTCTACAAACTTCCACAATTTTTTACTTGTTAATTTTTCGATCGCGCAATGCGGTACTAGTTTTAGAAACAAAAGTAGGAACTATAATTGTTAATGAAATAAAAGGACAGGTTTGTATATTCAAACCTTGGCGAACGAATTTGTCGCTTATTTAACGAAATTGTTTTTACGAAACTTCGTATTCCAATTTTACGAAATTATTTTTTACTGCGCAGCACTGCGACTAGCGATATGTGACATTTTCACAGGCGCCATAGCAATTTTTACACAACACCATATGGTAATTTTTTAATAAAATTACATACATTGTAAAAATAATCGTTTGCGGGCTGTCAAAGAAAAAATGATTTTATTTCAATTCTACTTGCATTTCGTACAATTTCATATGATATTGAAACAACGACGGCAAGACTGTTAAATTATAGTTTCAATCACGTATGTTATTGTAAGAATTGAAAGGAGAATTGAAATAACAATTTTTTTTTTTTGGCAGCGCGCAAGCAAATTTTACTTACCTCATCGATATATTTTTTTTCGGTGTAGTAAAAGCAACAATGCTGATTTTTTTTTACCATAAAAAATAGGTCCCAAAGGGAATGTTTACATTTTGTAGTTACGACAATGACAAAAAATCATGGTCGCAACCATAATTATAGTGTAACCAATTGAATATATACTATCAGAAACTATCTATATAGGCGTTTCTCCTGGGAACTGTTTCTTACGGTAGGAAATACTATCCTATTCTCAGTGTGCGTAAAAGTTCCGGCGCTTCCAGTAGGTGAATCGCACTCCATCCCATAACGATGGCTTTCCGGACTCCTTCGTGATTTTTCAACATCCGGCACTCTCGCGCATTCTTTCGCGGTCTTTTCCGCGAAGATCCCTATTTTCTCGATGGTTGCCCGTGAGATGCAGTTTATTTATGAATTCGTGCTTTCTCCCGCGAGACACCGTTCATTGATATTTTCTCGATTTTTGCCAGCGGCTCGCACAAGCACAAGTCGAGATTTCTCTTCCTCAATTTTCGTATATTTTTATATATCCTCGCAGGACTCTACTTTCCACTCGCTATGTCTCCGTCAATCAGATACTTTTTCCATCTCCGAACTCCATTCTCTCGAGTGTTTCTTCCATCCATTATGTTTGTCCGTTCTTTTCATAAATAGAGCAAAAGGGGCAACATGGCCCACCCCGATTAGCACGTAAATCAATGATACACGCACCACTTCATATTCGTAATTTTTACCCTACATACAGTGACAAAGAAATAAGGTTGAATCAACTCAAGATTCGGGCAGGGACGTTCAAATAAATATTTTCTTGTTACAGCTCAATGATTCGTTAGTTCACCAATTTTTTTCATAATTTCGCCAAATTACTGTTGACACAAGCTGTCAACCGTCTGTTTTCTCTAAAAGTCCGATCGACTATTGTCACCTGGTCAATCGATAATCTGTCCGTTTGTCATTTGTCATACCGAGCTATTCACTGTAAAAGAATGTGTATGAAATTTAATGTACCGGTCCGGAAGTTTTTATGCAAAAACTGGTATAGTAAATTTAATCTACAATCGTGATGAAAAATTAATGTTCAGTGCATTAAAATCATTGGAAATACTTTCCTTTTAACAATTTACTTTCATTTTACAATGAAAGTACTTCGATTTTTTGTAATTTACTTTTTGAAAAAGTATATTAATTTTTCATCACAATTGCACGTTAAATTCAATGTACCAGTCTCCGCATAAAACCTTCCAGTCCGGTACATTAAATGCACAATTTTTTTGCAGCGTTCCGGTCCTCTACGTAATATCGTATGTCTCGGTCCATTCTCGTCTCTATATTCGTTACAATGTCAACGGGGCGCATGCGTAAAAACTCCGCGCATCCGGCAGGTGAGTCACAATCCATCGGATAACGAAGCCTTCGCGGGCTCCTTCGCGATTTTTCAACATCCGGCACTCTCGTGCATTCTTTCGCGATCCCTTCCGCGAAGACCCCTATTTTCTCGACGGTTACCGATGGGATGCAATTTATTTATAAATTCGTGGCTTTCCCGCGAGACCCCGTTTGTGGATTCTCGATTTTTTGCCAAACGCACGTACAAGCGCACATTCAGACCTCTTCTCGAACGGCTTAGCGTGCGAAGCGAGTCAGCTCTTCATTCATTCATTCATTCATCCTTCCTTCCTTCCTTCCTCTCGCGCGCGCCGATGCTTTCCACTCCTCCACTAATATACTTTAACGCTAACTCGGCGGCGCTTAAACCCGTCAGCATACCGAGTCCGGCACTTCCATTCACTGATTTTTCGGTGTCGAGCACGCACCGCAGCCGAGTCACCGTCAGGATGCGTCACTCGACTCGGCGTTCGCAACACGCAAAGCCGCGACTCTACGATGACTCACCGCAGGAAATAAATCGTCATTGCCCCCACGGATATGGATATACGCCATACCGCATAAACACGCCCCGCCCGATCTCGCTGGCTAATTCAATATAATATATAACCGGACGGGGACCGCGCAGGGAGGCGATGGATAAGCAATCGCGGCAGCTTCAGTCGATACGAGAAATTTATAAAGGGCATTGCTACGATTTATTGGCTTGCTTGGTTCGGTCGATATGCTTAAAAAAATATCTATATATATATATATATATATATATCTCGATTATCGATTTTAAGCAATTGCAACGATATATATATGTCATATATATGACCTCATATTAGACGTTCAATCGTTTTGGATGTCCCCATATTCGCTACTACACATAATTAGGCTCATATTAACCATTTCTTACAAATCATTCGATTCCATGAAAACAAGCGTATATTTTTAATCGGGTATTATTGCATATAGTCCGAAATGCCTGGCGCTACGAATTTCAAGCATTGTATATGAACATATATTTGTAACCTCAAAGTATACCTTACACATATATATATGTATATATTAGTAAACATACACCGTAAAAAAAAAAATAATAATAATGTACCGGTAGTGAAAAAAAGTAAGTAATGTACCGGTAGTAAAAAAAATAATAATAATGTACTGGTAGTTTTTATGCAAAAACTGGTACATTAAATGTACAGTTCTAATAAAAATATATATACTTTTTTCATTGAATTTGAAGTAAATTATTAACAAAATAAAGTATTCCCAATGTTTTAAATACACTGAAAATTAATTTTTCATCACAATCGCACATGAAATTCAATATACCAGTTTTTGCATAAAAACGTCCAGTCCGATACATTAAATTCCATACAAATTTTTTTTACAGTCAAATGGCCCCGTTTTTATTTTCAATTAAGGAGATAAAAATGAAAATGAATGGAGGAACCCTCCGGAACGGATCGAATCTCGTCGCGCTCCGGTGACTTTTTATCTGGATCTTATCCCTTCGTTTATTTTTATTTTTTATTACCACGATGAGATCTGGTGTTGTCACTCGTGCGGCACGTGTTGCGGCGCCGGGGAGCGAAAATAAACTCGCGAGCGTCGGGACACGCGGCATCGACGGTACGTTATCCGGGTAAACAGAGAACGGTTTGCGCGAGGCTGGCGGCATGAGGATGGACTTTGTGTGTACTACGTAGGTGTCCCCCCGGCGAGGTCCTCCCTTTGCGCGGGCAGGGTCGTCGCATGAATGGAGAAGGCAGCTGGGCAGCAATGCGGAACTGACTCGCGTGCAGGGGTGGACGACCCCGTCGGTTTTCCGCGTA
Source organism: Exephanes ischioxanthus (assembly GCA_958510785.1). NCBI lineage: Eukaryota > Metazoa > Arthropoda > Insecta > Hymenoptera > Ichneumonidae > Exephanes > Exephanes ischioxanthus. Next base: position 5,573,809 of record OY294016.1, read on the forward strand.
GCCCGGCTGTGTCCCTCCCGTACAAAAAAAACCCTCCGTTCGTCTGTGCACGTCGTTGCCGATAAACCACCCGGTCGAAAAGCCAGATCGACATCTCGTCTAGGATCGCCGGAGTGCGTGGGGAGAAGCGCGAGGAGTTTACGGACAGGCGGTCAGAGGGGGGGAAGCCCCGCGGAGCGATGCCGATGCCGAAAACCACCACCCGTGGACCTGACTCGCCCTTCGCACCCTCCGACCAGCGCCTCGCCCCCTGCGTCGGGAGGCGCAGCGGGCGATGGGCAGGGCAATAGGTCGTCCGGGACGAACGTATTTGACGGCGGGCGCGTAATTGTTACGAATTGGAGGGTTATTTATTGGATAACCCTTGGATGTTCCGTGCGATCGTTTGTACGGATGACGGAGAAGTCATCCCGGAGGATCCGCCGTTAAATTTAATCCGACGGCTCATAACCATTCGTAACGGCGCAAGTCGGCCTCGGGCGAGGCTCGCCTGGCGCCTTTCTTAAATTTATAATTTATCGCCTCCATGCGGGCACGCGAGGCAGGAATTTCCGGTAGGCGGTTGGGCTCGAACTGAGAAACCCGCGCCCTCGGATGAGTTTAGTGTACGCGGAAGTGTATCGGATTGGGCAGTGCTGGGGTACATTAAAAAGTCGTAGATCGTGGACGGGAGGATTAAAATTATATAGGCTAAGTTTGGGTGTTATGGCCGTGCGTGATGTCTTTTAACGCAACAAACGAGTGGCGCTGCCGTTTGCATGGTTTTTAGTATATGTGGGTACAATGTGATTGCATTGTATATTATGAGATTGTATGTGCGGGGATGAGTATATGATATTTAGACGCGATCGTAATTAATAATATCCGGCCAAAAACTGAATACGCGCGTTATTTATTCGGTTGGTCGTTACAATATATGTAATTTTTGTAACTCATGCATGAGATGTGCTACATTTCGTGCCCGGCCGAGAGTGGCGAAAGTGGTTTACAGGCAACTGTACCGTAAATAACCGGCATGCGCCGGCATAACCGGCATGCGCACATCGGTCCGATATTACTTTACCGTAGTTTTTCGTGCTTTACGCACTTTCGTACTTTACGCACCCTAGAGCGTGCGTAAAGTACGAAATTTCTCATCACAAGGTGCGATAATTGCGGTTTTACGCACGCGAAGCGGGCGGAAAAGTGGCCATTATTTCCGCACCGAGTGATGAAAAGTTTTATCGCACTACTATCGTAAATAACTAATGCGATACTAGTGCAGTGTAGCAAAGATTATACGCGGACTCTCAAGTGAGTAGCACTTCACCCCGTGCTTGTAAAGTTCCCTTTACCGCACTTGTATCGCAAATTTCTATTACGACCCGAACCATGTGATTCGATGCTCGCATTACCTTCCGATGTCCCCCGTCTGCGCGGTGTTTCTCGAACGAGAAATGTCGCGGAGGAAGAGAATAGAAGCTCCGTAACCACTTTAATATCATCGTCGCCTACCAGCTCTGCCTCAAACTCCCGCGTCGCCCGCTAGACTCCCCAACGTGATTACGACAAGTAGCTCGAAAATTAGAGATACGCTACCAAAAGCGTGCACACAACATACAGACACACACAAACCCACACACAAACCCACACACAAACCCACACACAAACCCACACACATACACGAAGAAAGTTTGACGCTCGAGCGAACCAACGACAAGAGGTTTTACACGATGCTTCGTCGCCCGTCGCGCGCTCATTACCGTCGAATGACCGCGAAATCGTGCGGCGAGCTCCCCACGGAGATAGAGAGAATGCCGCCGGGATGTCGGGTAACTGTGGATCCCTGCGCATACATATTAATGCAGTTGTGCGATAACGGAGAGAGCCAACCGAGCTGCATCGGATACTCGTTAAAGCGATCGTTCGATTTCTGAAGCACCTATCGACAACGAACTCCCGCGATTTCCTCGATTCTACGCAACACTCCGGGTCTCATTCGATTTCACTTCTACGACGTGGAAAGGCCCATCTGCTCGAAAGCTCGGGTTGCATCGGCGAATCGATCGCCCGCGGAATGCTCGTACCGTTTCAAACGCGCCGGTAAAGCGTTTTCAAAACGCTTTACCGGCGCGTGTACGAAGTTCCGCCAAGAGCTATTCTCTGATAACGTGAAGTAAAGTACATTCTGGTAATTAATAAACTTGATCGATGAGGTAAAGTAGGTTGTACGAGTAGCGAAGTTGTAGTATGTGTCTAATAATACAAAAATGTTATGAAATCTAAAAACGATTTGTGAGGATTTAACGCTTCAAATAAAATAAACTTGACGCAAGATTATGCAGCAAGTGGATTGTCCGATAACGTGAAAAAAAGTAAATTCTGGTAATTAATAATCTTGATGAATGAGACAATCTCGTTATACGAGCAGAGAAGTCGTAATAAAAAAATAAAATATTATGCAACATAAAAAAAATGGTGAGTATTTTACGGTCCAAATTAAATAAATTTTATGCAAGATGATGCAGCAAATGGATTGTCCGATAACGCAAAAAAAAAGTAAATGATGGTAATTAATAATCTTGATAAATGAGGCAATCTCGTTTTAGAGCAGCGAAGTTGTATTATGTATTAAATAAAAATATGCTATAGGACGTAAAAATATATGAGTATTTTGTCCTTCAAGTAAAATAAATCTGACGCAAGACTATGCAGCAAGTGGATTTTTATTGATAATAATACATTTTATTCGGTACGTACAAGACGATTTTATAAGCGACGTAAGAATTTTAATCGTTTTCCATACACCTCGTTAAGAAAAATGTATAAATCCCATCGGCGATGGAAGAAGAACAGCAAGGAAAAAGCGCGAGAGGCTGAAAACCCGTCAAGTTCGAGCGTCGCCAGCGAGATATTTAATTACAGCTAAATTGCTAATTATTCGTAAGCTTGACGGACGGCACTCTCCGTTCCGAAGCAACTGGACACCGAATGCGCGATATCTCAGCGCTCACTCCATTAGTCACTTATCCAATCAACGCCCGAATGAATACGAAAAACCAAGTGGCTCGTGGAATCCACTGCCTGGGACCTGCGATTCATTGTACGAAGAAATGTATATAAAACAAAATTTTAAAGCGTCAGAGCTCCGTGAAACTCACGATACCGTTCAACGATCCCGAGAAAAATTAAATTTCTGAGCTTTCTCGAGGCGATGACTAACGAAGGAGTGACGAGATACGAAAAGATTCGCCCTGTAACACACCCATAAAAGTAATTTATTTGTCGAGCACCCGCAAATAAATATTTATTTTAATCAAATACATTTATTCAAATCAAATATATTTACTTAGATCAAATACATTTATTTAAATCAATTACAATTATTTAAATCAAATACATTTACTTAGATGAAATACATTTATTTAAATCAATTACAATTATTTAAATCAAATACATTTACTTAGATCAAATACATTTATTTAAATCAATTACAATTATTTAAATCAATTACATTTATTTAAATCAAATACATTTATTTAAATCAAATACATTTATTTAAATCAAATACATTTATTTAAATCAAATACATTTATTTAAATCAAATACATTTATTTAAATCAAATACATTTATTTAAATCAAATACATTTATTTAAATCAAATACATTTATTTAAGTCAAATACATTTATTTGCGGGTGCCCGACGAATAAATTATTGTTCCGGGTGCACGCGGCATTGCGTCCGGTATGGCAACTTCGCGATCGGTAGCTTAGAAACAAAACCCACCGCACTATCCGATGGGCTTTCCGAAAACCCAAACCGAATTGCATCCAGGGCGAGGCCGCGGGTGAAGATTCACTGCTGATGGCTAAGCCGTGCCCCGTTATTGTTCCCCATCCGTCGTCTGGCCCCGGTCATCGACGCGGCCGCTCTCGCTTTTACCGCCGCACTCTTTCAGAACTCGTCGAGTCATCCCGATGCCTCCCCCGGCCTCTCCCCCCGCGGCCACCCCCGCAGCCGCGGGCAATAAAGTTCCTCGCTTCGAGCGATCGTTCCATCGCTCACAGTCTCGTAACTAACGTTTTTCCCCCGCGGAGCAGGCAGCGCAATTAAACCATTACTGTACCCGCTGCACTACAGAGATAGTCGCGAAACTGTGAGAAATCTCGTTTGTAAAAGCCATCACTCGAAAAAGGGGTGGAAGCGCCGAAGCCCGTGTGGGGCGGCCAATGCAGACCCACCCGCGAACGCCCCGTTCGCTGTGTATTCGTCCAGTATTATGACGGCGATGATTCGCTCGCACAATCTCCCGATGGAACATTACGAAGGCTCACCCCCCCCCCCCCCCCCCCGTTTCTCCCTACGCCCTGAGTGACGTCGGTAATTTTTTTTACGAGGGTCGTATACGGCAGACAGCCGAATGGAGGAGGAAGTGTTCCGTCAAGCTTCTTCAGCTTCTGTACTTTCGGCGCTTCTTCATCCCTCGCCCCCCCTTCCGCCCCCGAAGCGATTGCGACCCCCGCGGCGGGTGACGAGACGGGCGTCATAGTTTCCTCGGCTCGGCTCTATCGGCTCAATCTTCGGAAGTAAGAAGCGTTGTTTCCGTCGGGAGCTTCGCGGAGCCCGCTGAGGGCCCGCTCCGTGACTCACAACCCCCTGTTCTTTCCCTACGCGCCCTACGCGATCGTAGACACATCTCCCGCTGTCGCTGCCGCTCCTCCGCTCTCAGCAACGTGACGCTACTATTATTTTTATGGTGTTTTCGCGTGGGCACCGTCATGATTCACGAGCTTTTCCTTCGCCTCCAACGAGTCCGTGCCGCGAGCGCTCGGCGTGCGGCGCTGCCTCGTCACTCTCCGAACGGACGGAGCGTTCGTTATGTCTGGCAGACTGGCACGAGGTGAACGCGCGGCGGGGATATCTGGCTGATATAACTTAGTGTGGGTTGGCGGTACGCGTTATGTAGCGCCTCGTCGGATCTACCTCGGAGAAATTGCCTGACCGCCGGACGAAAACTCGGACAGCCGGCCACGCGATCCGCTGATCCCTCAAGGAACGTATATAATCCTCCTTCCATTAATATTTGGCTGAAGGCTATGCTTGGTATTATTATTAGTTTTATTATTATTGTTATCTTATTTAGGGTTGTTGTTGGATTATTGTGTACTATTGTGTATAGTCGCGTTGTTGTCTCTGCAACTCTGGCTCTTGCTCCGTGCGTACCTAGTCTTGAAAGGCAGTGCAATTTCCGGTCATTTGTCTCCTGCTGAAGGCTTAATTTGAACTTTAGTCCTAGTATAAGTTTCTTAGTATAGATGTATAGAAGTGGATTCTAGTATTAAAGTGGATTTCGAAAATCCTAAATCCCATATAGCATATGGACTAGATTTCGAAAATCCGAAACCACTCCCATACGCTATATTCTCGAGATCTCGGCTTTTATAGCATATAGAAGTGGATTTTGAAAATTCGAAATCACTCGGATACGCTATATTCTCGAGATTTCGGCATTCATAGCGTATAGAAGTGGATTTCGAAAATCCGAAATCACTCCCATACGCTATATTCTTGAGATTTCGGCTTTTATAGCATATAAAAGTGTATTTCGAAAATTCGAAATCACGCCGATACACTATATTCTCGAGATTTCGGATTTCATAGCAGATAGAAGTGGATTTCGAAAATCCTAAATCCCATATAGAATATGGACTAGATTTCGAAAATCCTAAATCCCATATAGAATATGGACTAGATTTCGAAAATCCGAAATCCCATATAGAATATGGACTAGATTTCGAAAATCCGAAATCACTCCCATACGCTATATTCTCGAGATTTCGGCTTTTATAGCATATAGAAGTGGATTTTGAAAATTCGAAATCACTCCCATACGCTATATTCTCGAGATTTCGGCTTTCGTAGCGTATTGAAGTGGATTTCGAAAATTCGAAATTGCTCCGATGTGTCTGCAATTCCTCAATAGTCGGAGGAATTCCAAGATAGTGGACCACCTGTGCAAAGAGCAAGTTGAGTAAAAATTTGCATAGATACACCGAGAGAAGGATTCTAGTATAAACTACCGATCATCTAAGAAAAATTACCATAGCATATAGTAGTACTGCACTAGAGCACCACCTATGGCGGAAAGTCGCTACGTAGATTGTAACGCGACCACGACCACTCTTACACTATCCATGACGCACAAGAACAGAAACAGCATTTTTTTTTTCGTATTTACAGTCGGTCAGTTTTCGTCGGTACAGTTTATTAATTTGTACACCCAAGCGATGGAAGAAAAAAAAATGATTAAATGATGGTAAAAAAAACTTTTTACATAATGCATTTCTATTCGTCAAATTTGACATTGAAGCAGATTTTTTAAATCGCATTTTCATTAACTTCGCGAATATGCGATGCATTAGGCATTAAAGTGTTGATATAAATTAGAGTCGATGATGTCGAAAATTACGTGTCAGAAAAGTCGTGTTAGAAAATTAATATTTGCGTGCGTATATATATATATATATATATATATATATATATATCGTTCCATTATATCGGAGCGGCAGCGAGAAGCATACGTACGCCATATGGAATCACGAAATCTCGTTCGACTAATTACGAGCCGAGGCCGCTTTTCCGCTGGGAATATGAAAAAAAAAGTGCCCGATGCTTCAATAGGAAGGGGCCGCCGGGCCGAGCTTGAACAAGAAACGGTGAACAGAGATGGATTGTGAAAAAAGTGTACGGTTATGGAGAAAGAATTTTTTGCCCTTTCATGTCCGACGAAATCTCATCTACCCGCATAGCGAATCGAGATTGCTCCCGCGGGCTGTGTACACAACCCTCGGCTACCCGAGACCGTAATAGCCCACACGTGAAATTTCCGATTTTTCATGGATATTTTTTCCATAGACGCGCGGATTTTTATTTTACAGGTTTCCCTTTGGCAATGGGACAATAAAGATTATTATTATTATCCCTCCCATTGTTATTACTGTTATCATTGTCATTGTTATTTCTAAGGAGTGAATTGCAGCACAAATGAGTTGGAAATGTAAGAGCCCACACGTGAAATTTCTGATTTTTCGTGGGTATTTTTTCCACAGACGCGCGGAATTTTTATTTTACAGGACATTATTTTACAGGTTCTTCTTTGGCCACGGGACAATGAAGATTATTATTATTACCCTTCCCATTGTTATTATTGTTATCATTATCATTGTTATTTCTGAGGAGTGAATTGCAGCACAAATAAGTTGGAAATGTAAAAGCCCACACGTGAAATTTCTGAATTTTCATGGGTATTTTTTCCACAGACGCGCGGAATTTTTATTTTACAGGACATTATTTTACCGGTTCTTCTTTGGCCATGAGACAATGAAGATTATTATTATTACCCTTCCCATTGTTATTATTGTTATCATTATCATTGTTATTTCTTAAAAGTGAATTGCAGCAAAAATAAGTTGGAAATGTAATAAAGCATTTTTCTCCCTCGCTCACTGCGCTCATTTTTTTTTTTTTCTTGATCGAACTCGGTCCCAACACCTGACGGGGCCATGTGCTACTTTATTGTCGCACGGATCCATGAATTTATTAAATCGATTACGCAGCTTCTCGTAGACACTGAAAAAAAAGCGGGAGGGTGCGCGGAGACGATGAAAAATTTTATCAATAAAAAAGTAAATATCCCATTCTAGGGTACGCTCGATCAGGCCGTGAGTTCACTCCGGCACTTACCTTGAGCCGTGAACAAAAGTAGTCGGAGAGATATATAGACGTTACGCGGGAAACTGAAGCAAGGGTCGAGGAAGAATAAGAAGAAGTAGAGAACGAGGAGTAAGAAGAGAGGAAGAAAAAAAAAAAAAAAAAAAAAGAACAGATCGCATGTCGAGAAAACTCTCTGTTGAAGAAGGAAGGAGATATCCGGCGGAGAACGGGAGGAGTGTGAAAAGAAGAAAGAGTAGGAAAGAAGAGACACGAAAGAGGAGAACGAGCATCGTTCTCGAGCCGCCCGTTGGTACGGGAATATTATGCAAAGTGGTAGACAGATGCACGCCTGCCGGATAACGTCCGCCTTGCTCTTCGTTTCTCGAGAGGCGTCGCGACGACGCGCTGCCACCGACTTATTCTTTTTCAGACTCCACTACTGCCGCTCCTGCTCTCTTCTCTCATCTCCTCCGCGTTCACCTTTCTCCCTTTTCTTTACGCCGGTCCGCGGTCTCGCTCTGTTTGCCGCAACTTCCCATCTCCCTCGCACGCCCGCGACACCGGCTCTCGTTCTTTCTTTCCGGCTAAGCGCCCCCCCCCCCCCCCCTTTTTTGTTAATATAATTTCTTTCTTACAGCTGCGGCGCGTCCGCGAAAACCCCAAAATGTACGGAAATGAAAACGCTTCTTCCGTCGTTACTGCGGGGGGAAAAATACTTGTAACTTTGCGAAATAGTATATTATGCTACAAGGGAGGGAAGTGAGCGATTTTCGCCGAGTGTGAAGTTCGCTGCCCGAGCCAAGCGTGGGCAGAAATTACAAGGTGAAAATCCGCTTTTTTTTCCGACTTCGATAAAATAACCACGTTTCTTGCGTCGCAAAATCGTCATATTCGCCAATGACCGTCACTCCACGAGGATTAATAGGGCTTCCACAGGGAATAATAATGAGCCCTATTACTTCCTGCGGAGTAATAAGAGAGTACTGCGCATGCGCACAGGTTGATAATGATCATTGGGCGATAACAAGCGATTTTCCGCACGTGGTGCACGCGAGGAATGTGTTTATTTTAGCCAAGTCGGGGAAAAAATTCTTTCGCCAATTCACACCATGAGATATAAAATTAAAATAAAGTGTGAAATTTAATGTACTGGTACTGGAAGTTTTTATGCATAAACTGGTATATTAAATTTCATGTACAATTTCGCTGAAAATTAACGTACAGCATATTAAAAACTTTAGAAATACTTTACTTTTATAATTTACTTCAGTTTTAACATAAAAGTACTTCCAATAATTTACATTAATTTTATTCGAAAAAACCATTAATCTTTCATCACAATTGTACATTAAATTGAATGCACAAAAAATCTTCCATTTCGGTGCATTGAATTTATAATTTTTTTTAACAGTGCAGCACTGCTGTAGGGAAGTGGACCAAGCATTGATGGAGTGTACGACAAGCCCCGAAAATGTTCACCCAGACGGAACCGGCTCGAAAGAAATCGCTCAGATTAAATTGTCCGAAACTCTTATTCAACGATTTTCCATGTCGCAATTATAGGAACGATCGCCTCGCGAGCTCGTGCCTACGAGCCTATCAGAGGCAAGCTCCGAGAAACGGCACTCCTAAAAAAAAATCACCGCGGGTGTCCAATATACTTCGCGACTCTCGGGAATGTAAAGACGTGATCGCCAAACGATTTCCCCCGTGTATATTTTCGTAAGAGCCGCGATGAAAAAACACGCGTTAACTCGACGAGAGATTTATCGATCCATTAGCGATCCACGCATCTAGATCTCTCCCTGCGCCGTCGATCCCCCCCGAGATTCCATCGCGTCGAGAGTGCGCTTCGATGTCCGACGCCGCCACGCGTACCTTCAAAGAAATTCAACCGAAAAACAAAAAATGATGGGACAAAATAATGCGATTCATAAATGACTCGCGAAGATTGTAAATCATAAAAGTCGGGACACCTAGCAGGGATAGCCGGGGAAGAGCCCGAAACGAGTTTCGAATGTTCGAAAATAAACAGAATGTGTTATCGTAGCTGTTTTAAAGCGGCGCGGTTGCGTCACCGAAGCTCGTAGTTTAGTTCGTACCTTACGGTGCAGTCGTGGAAGCGCCGCTCGCTCGTTCGGCGTACGCCGCCGGTAACGCGGAACGTACTGAAATATTCATAACCCGAGATCATCCTTAACCCACTAATTGATATTCCGCACATCTGGAAGCCGCGGCGGCCTCCGCCGTAGCGTCTGCTTTCAGGTTACGCTACTAAACTGTACAGTATTACACTATGCGCTTCGCTATATAGCCAACAGGTGTTCGGGGCTTTAACTGTGTGCCCGCAATCCTCTCCCCTCGACCTGCACACCGAGATACACCACTGGGTGGTGTATCTCGGTGTGCAGCCGCGGATCTTCGTAGATAGCACAAACTCCTCGCTTCTCGATATAACAATCGCGGCGGGGTGGGGCAAAAGGGGACAGAAGTATTTAAGAATTCAGTGGTTTAGTAAGTTTATGAAAAATGAAATTCTTGGTTATTCTACGGGGAATAATTTAAATTTGAAATTATTACCCCGTAGAATAACCAAGAATTTCATTTTCATTCGCGTATACGCCCGTACGATTCGGATTACTGTGACAATGTTTCCTTTCTCTCCCGTCATGAAACTGAGCCTGAGATCCGCTATGGGAATTTCTTCGGAATTTTTATTTGTTATTGTTCAGCTTTTTTTTTATTGAAAAAAATGTTTTAAACAAATGAAATTCTTGACAATTATACGGGAATGATTTCAAATTGAAATTTCTGTCGGCACACAAAGTGCCACAGTCTGCGATAATTGCGGCGATGTTGCTTTCCTCTCCCGTCAGTAAAGGTGAGCTTGGAATTCGCTCTGGGAATTTTCTTCAGAATTTTCATTTTTGATTGTTAATTTCATCTTTCATTAAAAGTAATGTAAAAAAAAATTCTTGATAATTATACCGGAATAATTTCAACAACAAAAAAAAAATGCCACAGTCGTGACTCGGGCATACGCGCCAACGATACGGATTGCTGCGACAATATTTATTTTCCGTCCCGTCAGTGAAACTGAGGTTGGAATTCGCTCTGGGAATTTCTTGACAATTTTGATTATAAATTGTCAACTTAAAAAAAAAAAAAAATTGATAAAAATAAAATTCTTGCACTTCCAATCAAATATTCGTTTCGCCACCGGTAAGCGCACATTTTGTTGACTCAGTTGATTTTTCTTTGGTGTGATAATTGTACCGGAATAATAACGAATAGAAATTTCCATCGAAAAAAAAATAAAAATGCCACAGCCGTGACTCGCGCACATGCGCCAACGACACGGATTGCTGCGACAATATTCATTTTCCGTCCCGCAAGTGAAACTTCGCTTTGAGTTAGCACCGTCAATTCCCAAGAATTTTAATTCCAAATTTTTTACTTTTTTCTGCTTCCTCATAGAGGGAGCTATGTTTTTATAAAACTTGGTTCGTTTACCAAATTTTGTTAAAATCCGGAATGTTTGACGATCGTCGACTGACGAACTGTAAATTCCGAAGCCACGTCGAAGCAGCGTGTGTGCATTGGGGGGCAGTGCGGCTCCTTCCACGTCGAACCCGCCGTTGCGCGGAGCAATTACGTTTGACGATACGCGAAAAGGAGACCGCGACGTAGAATACAAAAAAAAAAAAAAATTGCCAAAAACATAAGAATAAAAAAAATGAAAAAAAGAAGATAATGCAAAAGCGACATCGAGATAGGAGCGCGGAGCTATGAGTTGCGAAGAAGCGTCGTCGTATATGCGACGCAGCGGAGGAAGGAGTGCGATTTTATGCGCGAACGAAGGAAATTTCCTCGGTACGCTGTGTTACCGCCGAGCCCCCTCGAGCCGAAATAGAGCTGATGCACCTGTTCCGACAGAAAAGGAAGATTGTACGTCGTCGTCCCCGTAGCTCGTTTTCTTCTTCTTCGTCTTCCCGGACTCTCCTCTACATAGCGTATATATAGATATAGCACGCGGAAATATTGCATCGGTCCAACCCAAAGCCCCGACATACCGAGCGCCCGTTCATTTCCCAGCGTTCGCTCCATCTGCGTTTCGCACTTTATTCACCGCCGAAAAATCATCGCAACGAAGCTGACCGATCCGGCGGGTTCCTCGCCGTGGCATTGCTCGAGTGTCGACCGTGCCGATCTGGTCAGCTTCATCGTGCGGCGCCGCTATATATAATACATCAACGTTGTATCCGTGCGTCTCTCTTTCGGGCACGGTCCGCGAAGTGCTCGGGAGGCTCGCGGGAGCTTTTGCTATCTCTCACGAACGCGAATCTATTCCGGTCTTCGTCACGATGGAAACGACCTAAGTCGCTCTTAATGCGCCTCGGCGACACGGACGTACACATAGTAGTACGTTGGGTGGATTCTCTCGGAGTCTCGGAAATCGTCGTGCGAAAGAGGCCAAATGCCCGAGGAGGGAATAGATAAAACGTAAGGGAATGAACGTTCTGTTGTATCTGTGCTCGTAATGGTCGGGATGGCTTTCGTTTCGTGTATTGGGAGGAGGAATTATTTTTTATATGTGGTCTGCACAGGGATTTTCAGATGAGAGGCGTCCGCATAAAGCGTTACTGCCAAAGTTTTCCTGGGTAATATTTCGAGCAAAGTGACGCGCAAGGTATCGAGAAAAATGACGAGCATGATATCGAGCAAAATGAGGAGGAAGGTATAGAGTGTAATTACGAGCAAGATATCGAGCTAAATTAAGAGCAAAATGACGAGCAAGATATCGAGCGAAATTAAGAGCAAAATGACGAACAAGATATCGAACAAAATCCCGAACAATATATCGGGCAAAATTACGAGGAAGATATCGAGCAAAATTACGAGGAAGATGTCAAGCAAATTTATGAGCAAGATTCGAGCAAAATTATGAGCAAGATATCAAGCAAAATTATGAGCAAGATTCGAGCAAAATTATGAGCAAGATATCGAGCAAAATGACGAGCAAGATATCGAGAAAAATGAGGAACAAATTATCGATCAAAATCCCGAAGAATATATCGGGCAAAATTACGAGGAAGATATCGAGCAAAATTACGAGGAAGATATCGAGCAAAATTACGAGGAAGATATCGAGCAAAATGACGAGGAAGATATCGAGAAAAATGACGAGCATGATATCGAGCAAAATGAGGAGGAAGGTATCGAGTATAATTACGAGCAAGATATCGAGCTAAATTAAGAGCAAAATGACGATCAAGATATCGAGCGAAATTAAGAGCAAAATGACGAACAAGATATCGAGCAAAATCCCGAACAATATATCGGGCAAAATTACGAGGAAGATATCGAGCAAAATTACGAGGAAGATATCAAGCAAATTTATGAGCAAGATTCGAGCAAAATTATGAGCAAGATATCGAGCAAAATGACGAGCAAGATATCGAGAAAAATGACGAACAAGACATCGAGCAAAATCCCGAACAATATATCGGGCAAAATTACGAGGAAGATATCGAGCAAAATTACGAGGAAGATATCGAGCAAAATTACGAGGAAGATATCGAGCAAAATTACGAGCAATTGACAACGATATTGAGTGACGTCAAACCAGAAGTAACGTCGCAGAATTATTTAGAAAAATTTCTCTGTCAAGCAGCCTCGTAGCAACATTACCAAGTGCTTATTAGTGGTCGGAAGACCGTCGGTTTCCCTCCGGCTATCTACGCCGGCCGAAGAAGGACCGATGTGGCGTTTTGGCATACGGCAGTCAGTGTGGAGCCAGCGATATGTCGTTTTTCCCCATCAATCCCACCTGGGCCATTGTAACGTCTCCCTTTGAACGATTATAAAAAAAAATTACCACCGAATCCGAAAACTACTGTCGATGTTTAAACATTCGCACTTTTACATCAGAAAGGTCCAAAGTGCCGTTGGTGAAAGAATTTCCGCTATACCGTTCGAATTCCTCAGTTTATTCGGCGCTATCGCTCGTTCATTCTGTTCGCGGCTCGAGCAGCTCGGCCGACTGCGAGAAAAGCCGGAAAGCTCGAAGATATCCTCGATTTCTCACGCCCGAGAATATACACTATACGGAGAGTATATGCGGAACGAGGCTGTCTCAGCGGCGAGTCGAAGGTCGACCCAGCCCACGTGCCGTGCAGTCTCCAATTTCAAAAGCTTTACCGCGATCCTACAAGAAGCGCCTTCTCTCTCTCTGCCTTGCCAGTCTTCCGCCTAAATCGTTTAATCTGAATTTGCCGTAAATAAAAATAAAAAGTTCCAATACACAGTAAAAAAAGTTTGAACTTTTTACAACAACTTATTGTCCACAAACGTCCACAATTTTTTATTTATTAATTTTCTAGTTTTACAAACAAAAGTACGAACTAAAATTGTCAATGGCGCGAGAAATGAAAGGACCGGTTCGTATATTCCAATAAGTGGACGAACGAGTTTTTGTCACTTATTTAACAACATTATTTTTACGACATTTCGCATTCCGATTTTACGAAATTATTCTTTACTGTGTAACAGCACAAAAAATTTAAGAATTTGTTTCCTCAATAAGCGACCTCTTGACACGATGATGAGTCTCCATGCCCGGAGCTTCGGTTCATTAATAATACACTTTAGAAAAAAGAAACATGTGAGAAAAAAATGTAAAGAACTTTTTTTAAGGATTCACCAGCTCCTTAGCAGATGAAGTGCATCGACGACACTTGACACCGGTGCAACTTGTAATGAGCTCATGTCTGACAGGATGATCTTTCGAAGGGGAAACTCCTCACCAATCCCGTGGGAGAGCGTGATAGAGGAGATCCAGTAACAATTTTTTTTTTTTTTTTTTTTCACCCCAACGGATTTGTTTGACTCGTACGCTGAGGCCGCGCATGACGCCTGCCAGTCAAAACAGTGGAGGAGTCCGATGCGCGTCATGGGAATACAACTGGGAAAAATCATAGCGGCGTCTCTTCACAGCGCTGAAAAAAAACTGTTATGATATTTAAAAAGAACTACAAGAGCCCTCGTAACAGAAAACGAGGAAGGAGCGTGGGAAGCTGCAAGCCGAAGCGCCACTGGAAAGGTTGCAAACATCGCTCGGGGCTTCAATCTTGCCTCTTCGTTACATCCTTTTCTTGATCCTCCTTTGTAATTTAATATTCATGCTTTAGGGAGAAAAAAAAATCCGTCGGGTATTACGAAGCGGAGGTAAAAATGCGCAAGTATGATGTGCTTTTCCGGGATTCTTCGTGTAGAAAAGGTGTCGGCGAAGAAAAAAAAAAATGAATAAAAAAATTAAAACCGATGGAGAATGAGACCGGGGGATAAGTGAGACATGGCGCGCGGGACGCGACGAAGGAGTTTCCACAGTTGCCCTGAGTAGAGTGAGGATTTGAGTGCCCCGAGTTCCCGTAGGTTCGCGGCAAAGCTCACGGAGTCTCGGGGGATGATAGCGAGGAAATTCTTGAGGAGAACGACGTCGGTGACGGTTTCGCGTAGATCTCTCTCAGTTCGTCGGGTTCGGTACGTTCAGCGGGGCGCGATGGCGACCTTTATTACCGACTCTCCCTCCAGGACCAGTCGCGGCAACCCTTGCGAAGAGACGTTTATTAAACATTTTCGCAATTCTGCATCGCTCAAACGTCCTCCAGGACGTACCGAGCCGGGAAGAGCAAACTTTGAGCCATCGGTGTCGGAGGGGAAAGTCCCGACGGAAAGGCGGAAGAGGCGAAACGCGCATCAACCCCGAGCAATTTCATCTCTCTGAAGTCGGCAATGCAATAGACGTGGTCTGCGGCGCGATGAATTCTTGGAAGGATTCGCCTTGCGCCTACCTCATCGAGACAAGATCGCGGACTTCACTGTGAGCCCAAAATCGGAGCGAGTTTACAAACCGTATCCTCTTTGTCGGGATAAACTTTCCGCGACTTCCGATACGAAGGCCTTAGAAAGGATTCTTCGTATCGTAGAAATTTGTATGCAAATTTAAGGATCAAAACAAAAACAAAAAAACGGTGACACAGATGTCCAGAGGAAAGGTGGTCAAAGGTAGTTTGTATCGCCCAAACATCTTCGACGACATATCGAGCTACACTGAGAAAAAAAAAAATTGGTTGGATTAACCAAAAGTCGCGGTGAAATACGTTCGAAGCTGTTGTTTGTTTGGTACAAATGAAGCATTGTTTTGTTAAACGATTATGTGCTTCAATTCATTCAAAATTTGTCGATTGAAACAACATTTTTTGTTGTACCAACGAAATACACTTTTAAACGTATGTCACCGCACATTTGCTTGATCCAACCATTTCTTTTTCTCAGTATAGGAAGGGTAAACTTTGAGCTGTCGGTGTCGGACGGGAAACTCTGACGGAAAGGCGGAAGAGGCGAAACGCGCATCAACCCCGAGCAATTTCATCTCTCTGAAGACGGCAATGCAATAGACGTGGTCTGCGGCGCGATGAATTCTTGGAAGGATTCGCCTTGCGCCTACCTCATCGAGACAAGATCGCGGACTTCACTGTGAGCCCAAAATCGGAGCGAGTTTACAAACCGTATCCTCTTTGTCGGGATAAACTTTCCGCGACTTCCGATACGAAGGCCTTAGAAAGGATTCTTCGTATCGTAGGAATTTGTATGCTAATTTAAGAAGCAGAGTAAAAAAAAAAAAAAGGTCACATAGATGTCCAGAGAAAAGGTGGTCAAAGGTAGTTCGTATCGCTCAAACATCCTCGAGGACATATCGAGCTAGGAATGGTAAAATTTGAGCTATAGAAGTCGGCAATGTAATAGACGTAGTCTGCGGCGCGATGAATTCTTGGCAGAATTCGCCTTGCACGTACCGCATCGAGACAGAATCGCGGACTCCACTGTGAGCCCAAAATCGGAGCGCGTTTACAAATCGCATACAAACTTTCCGCGACTTCCGATACGAAGTCGCGGATTCCGACACGAAATCGCGGATTCTTCGTATCGTAGAAATTTGTATGCAAATTTAAGGATCAAAATTGAAGCAAAAAAATTGTGACATAGATGTCCAGAGGAAAGGTAGTCAAAGGTAGTTCGTATCGCTCGAACATCCTCCAGAACGTACCGAACTAGGAAGAGTAAACTTTGAGCCATCGGTGTTGGCGGGAAAGCCCGACGGAGAAGCGGAAGAGGCAAAACGCGGATCAGCCCTGAGCCATCCTATCTCTCTAGACGAGGCATTTTAATAGACGTAGTATGTGATGCGATGAATTCTTGGAAGAATTCGCTTTGCACGTACCTCATCGAGACAGGATCGCAGACTCCACTGAGCCCAAAATCGGAGCGCGTTTACAAACCGTATCCTCTTCATCGGGATAAACTATCCGTGACTTCCAATGCGAAGGTCTTAGAAAGGATTCTTTGTATCGTCGAAATTTTGATACGAATTTAAGAAAAGAAAAAAAAGATCAGAAATCTAGACACAGTTGCAGGAAAGGTAGTCAAAGGTAGTCTGCATCGCTCAAACATCCTCGAGGACGTACGGAACTTAGGAAGAGTAGGGGAGACCGGGGCAAAATGGCACAGCGGGGCAAAACGGGACTGTGAGGGCAAAACTCAATTTTCCTATCATTTTTGGATGCCCCATTTTGTCCTAACGATACATCCGGATTTTTAAACCCGTTTTGCCCCACGTACCACCATCGCCACCATCTCAAAGTTATTGGGGAATTGCGTTTTGTCCCATCATCCCGTTTTGCCCCGGTGTGCCATTTTGCCCTGCTCTCCCCTAAACTTTGCGCCATCGGTGTCGGCGGGAAAGCCCGCCGGAAAAGCGGCAGAGGCAAAATGCGCATCAACCCCTGAGCAACCCCATCTCTCTGAACTCGGTAATTTAACAGACGTAGTATGTGATCCGATGAATTCTTGGAAGAATTCGCTTTGCAAGGAATCGCGGCCTCCACTGATCGCGTAATTGAAGCGCG
Source organism: Exephanes ischioxanthus (assembly GCA_958510785.1). NCBI lineage: Eukaryota > Metazoa > Arthropoda > Insecta > Hymenoptera > Ichneumonidae > Exephanes > Exephanes ischioxanthus. The sequence goes on from OY294016.1 coordinate 5,591,471, forward strand.
TGTACAAGCCGCATCCTCTTTATCGGGATAAGCTTTGCGCGACCCCCTATACGAAAGTCTTAGAAAGGATTCTTCGTATCGTAGACATTTTTATACGATCTCGCCTCCTCGCTCACTGCGGCCAATCGTAATTGTGTACGTATTTCATTTTACAGTATGCGAAAACCTGCGATTTTTACAATCTGCTTATACTCTCACTTGTGATTTTTTTACTCTTAGATTTATTAAATTTTTTTTGTATCTTAAGTTTACGATACTCTTATTAATTTTCTATTTGCTATCACTGTACAACTTCTGCATCACGTGATCTAATTGTATGCTCACCGCATGAGGGGACGTGTCCCAGGGCGCCAAATAAATCTCTCTCTATCGGCCCAAACTTTACCCAACTCGCCACACTTGGTCTTGGAAAGGATTCTCTGTATCGCACAAACTTCTCTGAAAAATAAAAAAAAAGGATACACAGTTGCACATCAGAAAGTCAGTAATCTCGGAGAGGGTGTCCCGCTAATGGAGTGTCTAGCATGAAAATAAAGTTCGATTCCGAAAATAACCCAGCGAACGAACGCGCCTGTCGCACTTCTTCGCGGCGTTTGCCAAGCGGCGGAAACGCGAAAATTTCATGACGGCGATGCGTGTCCCCGTGCCCGATTAGTATGCAACCGGCGTGTCGGCGAGGACCGCTCGAGACAGGAAAGAAGATACGCGGTCTCGAATAATCCGTGCAAAATTCGCGGATGTGACAACAAATTATTCGAGTCTGCCGTCCGTCTGGTCGACGGTCGTTTGTGTGCGCGCAGCTGCGCGAACGCTTTTCCCGCGATTGATATTCGCGTGTGTCGCGCACGCTAGTGCCAGAGCAGCGCGGAGGGAGCAGGTGAGACACGCTCGCGCTTTTGTGTGCCTTTCGGACCAGACGACGCTGTCCGTGTCGTCCGGGCCGCGGGCTGATCGAGTTTTTGGAAAGCGCGAACGGAAGTCTGGTTCTCCCGGCTCAGGTGGCGATGGGGGACGAGCGGCGAGCCGCACGGCACACCGTGCCGCGAGACTCCGGCGCAACCATCGGAAACCGCCGATGCACCGAACCGATCGTACCGATCGTGTTTGGCCACTTACGTGAAACTGCGCCACGATACAGCCGGGGTTTCCGGCGACCCCTCGCTCTCGGGCTGTTCCCCGGTCGCTTCGACCGCCACGACGAAACTTTCCGGCAGCGGTGTTGCGGACATTCTATTGAACTTTGTCCCTACGGACCGGGTTGTACAGGAAGTGGAGGATAACCGCGCGATGCTCAATCGGTTGGCGAGCAAGGGGGCGAGCGCATCCCTCGGCGAGCGGGTCCGGCCGGCCCTCTGTCCGATGGTCAGTTCACAGTGCGGTTTTACACTGGGTCGACTCTTCCCGAACAGCCCTTTGGTAATCTACGGAAATACTCCAGTGCCCTCGGCAAACAACCGCATCTCCGAGTTCGTCGCGTCGTTTACTACCGTTAACAAAGTTTACGGTTACTGCGAAACGATCTGTCGGTCGACGCCCCGGACTCGCAGCGATTGAGCTGAAAATTTGTTCGATTTTTAATCATTCATTAAGTAATTTGTCAAAGATGATTTTTTTTTTTTTTTTTTAAAGATAATCTTCTGTAGTAGTTGCGGGGATGTAATGAGGAGTGGAATATATAAAATCCGAGGTTGTCAAGGATGCGATGTCATTCGTATGCACGACTCCGAATATATAGAGTAGGTGCAGCTGTTTTTCGTGGCGCCGATCGAACTGTGAAGGTACACGAGGCTGGTTATAAATAGAGGGGCGAGCCCAAAATAGATGCGTCTTTCGCCGAATCAACTATAGGAGGGTACGCTATAACTGTAGTAGATCATCCTTGGTGGAAATCTTTAGAGGGTCACATCAGGCCCTGGAAAGATCCGGAGTAGGCCTGACAAGACCGCGACACGAATCGACGTAACTCCAAAAAATGTCCACCAACGAAATTCAACAGAGTCAATTTATTGATCTGATAGTGTCGAACCTCCAATTAAAATCTTCCGGAAACGTAACAGGTATCGTTTTCTCGTCGCACATGTAAAACATAAGACGAGACTTTGCCCTCCTCTCGTGATACCCCGAAGCCATCTCATTCCGTTTATCCCGCGTGCAGATACCGGATTCGTAGATCATTCCTGGAGGAAATTTTGAATCGTCACATCAGGCCCTGAAGAGATCCGGAGTAGGCCTGACAAGACCGCGACAAGGCTCGATGGAACTCCCAAAAATGTCTACCAACGAAATTCAACAGAGTCAATTTATTGATCTGATAGTGTTGAAGTTCCTATTAAATTCTTCCGGAAACGTAACAGGTATCGTTTTCTCGTCGCACATGTAAAACGTAAGACGAGACATCGCCCTCCTCTCGCGATACCCCGAAGCCATCTCATCCCGTTTATCCTGCGTGCAGATACCGGATTCGTAGATCATTCATGGAGGAATGATCTACGTAACTCCAAAAAATGTCAACCAACGAAATTCAACAGAGTCAATTTATTGATCTGATAGTGTCGAAATTCCAATTAAATTCTTCCGGAAACGTAACAGGTATCGTTTTCTCGTCGCACATGTAAAACGTAAGACGAGACATCGCCCTCCTCTCGCGATACCCCGAAGCCATCTCATCCCGTTTATCCCGCATGCAGATACCGGATTCGTAGATCATTCCTAGAGGAAATTTTAAATCGTCACATCAGGCCCTGAAGAGATCCGGAGTAGGCCTGACAAGACCGCGACAAGAATCGATGTAACTCCAAAAAATGTCTACCAACGAAATTCAACAGAGTCAATTTATTGATCTGATACTGTCAAAATTCCAATTAAATTCTTCCGGAAACGTAACAGGTATCGTTTTCTCGTCGCACATGTAAAACGTAAGACGAGACTTTGCCCTCCTCTCTTGATACCCCGAAGCCATCCCATCCCGTTTATCCCGCGTGCGAGACGCCAGAGTCTCCTCTTCGCCAAGAGCGCCTCCCGGTTATCCGTAATCTCGCTCCGCGAAACCTACACGGCCCCCGTAATGTCGCCCATGCGAGTCCTCTCGACGTGTCGAAGTGCAACCCTCGCGGCTCACGATAAACGGGAAATTGACGGATAAGCCCGCGCGCCACGGCAGAAAAGTTCAGGGGGGATCGTTCGCCGCTTCTCCACCCGAGTCTACCATCGTCAGCCGCCGGCAACGAGGTGTTCTCCGCGGTACGTACGCGAAGAGAGCGCCTTCACCGCTAATCCCGCACGAGAGCTCACGCGCGAAGGGAGTTCCTCAGACGAACAGTGAGAGAGGCAGCGAAACCGCGAGTTATTGTCCTTGCCACATAATATTATATCCCTTTCGCTCAACAGCCCCGGTGTCGCACACGACGCCAAACATCGTCGAATGGGATTACACACCCTCTCTCGCGGCCCTCCGCTTTATCCGCTGTAACGACGTCGGGATCCGAGAGCGCTCTTCGCCCGGGATGAATCGCACTCAGTTACGGGATAAGCGGAGTACAGCGAAGAAAAGTCTGTGCGAGAGAAAGAGAGAAGCGAAATTGAAAAAGGGTCCTCTCCGTATGCAGCGATTCCTCATATTTTTCTATAGCATATCTATGTATATATAGCAGAGTACCTGCCAAGCCGTACGACATCCCCCCCCCCCCCCCCCCCGCCCCCGGTCGCCGCGCGCACGAGTCACCCGTATCAAATTATCTAGCGTATGAAAAATGTTACGCAGCTTGCGCGCCTGTCTTAAATCATACTATTATACGGATTATAGTATGGTAACACCCTTTGTGCAGAGAGACGGTGGGTGAGGGGGAACGACGTGCTCTCAAAGGCACGAGAGGGCACCATTAATCATTCGTCGGTGTGACTTTTAGATATTGGAGTATACACACGCGGAGGTGGGAGGAAGTCTTCAGGATGTATGCTTCGGAGACGAGGCGAAGTTTCAAGATTTCCGAACGCGTTTGTGTCGCTGTATTCATTAATATGTTTATACGCATACAGCGATGGAGTGTATACGTTCTGCAAACGATTGACTCAAAAATAACACCCACTGTCAATTTTAGTTTGTACTTTTGTTTCTAAAACTAGAAAATTAACAAATAAAAAATTGTCGACGTTTGTGGACGATAAGTTGTAGAGAGTACAAACTTTTTTTACTGTGTAGGGTAAAAGTGGGGAATATGGCCCGGTCCATATATCATTGATTTACGTGTTAATCGAGGTGGGCCATATTCACCACTTTTGCCCTACTTGACGCTGCTGCCCAGATGGTGCCGAGTTTCCAATGCCCAATGAGAAGCCCGAAACTGTTATTTGTTTGTAATCGTAGTTTATAATTGTATACGGATTATAGTATGGTAACCCTTTGTACAGAGAGACGGAGGGTGCTGGGGAACGGCGTGGTCTCAAAGGCACGAGAGGGCGCTATTAATCATTCGTCGGTGTGACTTTTAGATATTGGAGTACACACACGCGGAGGTGGGAGGAAGTCTTCAGGATGTGTGCTTCGAAGACGAGGCAAAGTTTCAAGATTTCCGAACGCGTTTGTGTCGCTGTATTCATTAATATGCTTATACGCGTACAGCGATAGAGCGTATACGTTCTGCAAACGATTGACTCAAAAATACCACCCACTGTCCTTTTATTTCCCGTGTCATTGACAATTTTAGTTTGTACTTTTGTTTCTAAAACTAGAAAATTAACAAATAAAAAATTGTTGACGTTTATGGACAATAAGTTGTAAAAAATTGATGACGTTTATGGACAATAAGTTGTAGAGAGTACAAACTTTTTTTACTGTGTAGGGTAAAAGTGGGGAATATGGCCCGGTCCATATATCATTGATTTACGTGTTAATCGAGGTGGGCCATATTCACCACTTTTGCCCTACTTGACGCTGCTGCCCAGATAGTGCCGAGTTTCCAATGCCCAATGAGAAGCCCGAAACTGTGATTTGTTTGTAATCGTAGTTTATAATTGTATACGGATTATAGTATGGTAACCCTTTGTACAGAGAGACGAAGGGTGCGGGGGAACGGCGTGGTCTCAAAGGCACGAGAGGGCGCTATTAATCATTCGTCGGTGTGACTTTTAGATATTGGAGTACACACACGCGGAGGTGGGAGGAAGTCTTCAGAATGTGTGCTTCGAAGACGAGGCAAAGTTTCAAGATTTCCGAACGCGTTTGTGTCGCTGTATTCATTAATATGCTTATACGCGTACAGCGATAGAGCGTATACGTTCTGCAAACGATTGACTCAAAAATACCACCCACTGTCCCTTTATTTCCCGTGTCATTGACAATTTTAGTTTGTACTTTTGTTTCTAAAACTACAAAATTAACAAATAAAAAATTGTTGACGTTTATGGACAATAAGTTGTAAAAAATTGATGACGTTTATGGACAATAAGTTGTAGAGAGTACAAACTTTTTTAACTGTGTAGGGTAAAAGTGGGGAATATGGCCCGGTCCATATATCATTGATTTACGTGTTAATCGAGGTGGGCCATATTCACCACTTTTGCCCTACTTGACGCTACTGCCCAGATGGTGCCGAGTTTCCAATGCCCAATGAGAAGCCCGAAACTGTGATTTGTTTGTAATCGTAGTTTATAATTGTATACGGATTATAGTATGGTAACCCTTTGTACAGAGAGACGGAGGGTGCTGGGGAACGGCGTGGTCTCAAAGGCACGAGAGGGCGCTATTAATCATTCGTCGGTGTGACTTTTAGATATCGGAGTACACACACACGCCGGCGGAGATACGCGGAGGTGGGAGAAAGTCTTCAGGATGTATGCTTCGACGACGAGGCAAAGTTTCACGATTTCCGAACGCTTTTGTGTGGGCGGGCGCGGGGGGAAGTCAGCGATGACGATTGCTATGTGGAGCGAACTGCTCGGGACTTCCTGAGCTATGGGCGCCACATGCTTCCGCGAGAGCCGAGCGACGCACGGAGCCGTGGGCCTTTGAAGAGGAGAACCGATGGGAGAGAAACGGAAAGAGATAAAGACCGCGGTCTCAGTAGATTTTCAGAGAAGGAGGTGGAGGCGAATTCTTACTCGGGTAGGCAGAAAGACCATCGTCGGAGACGGGAATTAGGGCGTTCTGGTGGGAGGGAGGCGATCTAATTTATCGCGCGACCGGGATACACTTTACGACGAGAAGCTCCGCTCCCAAGGGGACGCGTATTCGGCGGCGTTGCCGCGGATGGCGGAGCTTCGACAGCCTCGACACTGGGAACGAAACATTGCTCGGGGAATGACTTAACGTCGCTCATTCGACGGAAGCCAACGTCACCCAAAGCTGGTTAGTTCCGCGGTGGAATCCGGAGTACGGTTTTGGCTCTAAAGACGTGCTCGGTCTGTCTACTGATCGGCTTCTCCGCGCGTACCGGGATAAGGTGCGACAGACGTTGTAACGCCATTATCGGTGGAGTTTGTTAGATGCGCGAGTCGTACTTCAGCCTTTTTCCCCCCCATCGTTCACTCCGTTTCTGAGCGATGCCGAGGCCACCGCGCGAGCCAGCTTCTCCACGCCAAAGGAGAGTTCCGAGGGCGTCTATTTCGGGTCGCCTCAGCCTCTCTGGAAACGTCACGTAACCAAAACACGAAAGAGTTTTAGCTTGACGGGAAATAGCCATGCGGCACTCAGCTTCCGTTCACCACAATTCATAAATCTGGCGAGATGTACTCTGGTCTGGATCTTCGATCGCGCCACGATTTTTTACTCCCGACTGCCCGCCAGGGCAAAGAGACGGGAATTATGCGCTTCACTGCCGTCCGACGGCTCGGCGACTTTTCGCAAGTGCCGATAAACGTCGGAACGGCGAGAAATTACTTAACAGATTTTGGTACACTGACACTTTACAGGCTGATCTATGTTTGTAACAATACACTGATAAAAAATAGGGTTGAATCAACTAAGATTCCGGCAGGGACGTTCAACAAAATATTTTGTTGGTTACAGCTAAAAAATTTGTTAGTTCAACAATTTGTTGGGTGATTTTACCAAAATATTTTTGAGTCATTAAAATATTTTGGTCGACCAACTAAATATTTATTTGAACGTCCCTGCCCGAATCTTAGTTGATTCGACTGTACTTTTTTATCAGTGTACATATGTGAGGTATTAACTCGAGGTAATAAACCATAATTGGAGAAATCCGGTCAAAAGTTCGCGGTGACATATCGAAAAATCACGTCGACGATTCCCACTTCCACATACAATCGCGAATGATGCCGCGTTAACAGTAAAAAGTAATTCCGTAAAGTCGGAATACGAAATTTCGTGCAAATAATTTTGTTAAATAAGTGACAAACGAGTTTGTCACTTTTTTGAATATAAAAACCTCACTATTTGAATATAAAAACCTGAGGGGTTATTTTTGAATCACTCGTGTGTAAAACGTATACGGTCTGTCGCTGTATTCATTCATATGTTTATATATAGCAATAGAGCGTACACGTTCTGCAAACGAGTGACTCAAAAATAGCCCCCCTGTCATTTTATTTCCCGTGTCATTGACAATTTTATTTTGTACTTTTGTTTCTAAAACTAGAATATTAACAAATAAAAAAATTGTGGAAGTTTGTTCACAATAAGTTGTTGCAAAAAGTACAAACTTTTTTACTGTGTACTTCACGCTGCTGCCCAGATAGCGCCGAGTTTCGAATGCCCAATGAGAAGCCCGAAACTCTTATTTGTTTATAATCGTAGCCTTTTTTTATTCGCGCTTTTTTAACGTTATCGTTGTTTATGTTTTTTTTTTCGTCTTCAAGCACATACTCCAGCTTCGATTGCACTCTTTGTTGGGCGGGAGGATCAAGCGCCTGTTTTTTTTTTTTTTTTTTTTTTTTTTTTTTTTTTTTTCGAGGATGATTGGTGGCGCGCGGCACCTGGCGATGGGGAAAAAGCTCTCTGCCGTAGCAACAGCTGTTGCTGACGTGGTGGTTGCGTTTGCTGTTGCAGCGAAGGTGTTACCGGGGAAGGTGAACATGCGCCTGTCGTGCGATGGACCATCCGCGTCGATGGTTATCGATGCAAAAAATTGGCTGAAGCACGAGTTATCGGGGCCATTATGCGAGCGGATCCGAAATTCATGCCACTCGCGGATATCTCGCGGGGCTTCGTCGCGCGTCATTCGCCATTGGCATCGAACACGCTGATCTCCCGGATCGAGCTTCGGAACGGGCTTAATGGACCGACGCTGGGAGATCGCCCACGCACGTCCGCGACCCGGACCCTACGATAAATAAGTAAATGGAGAATTTGCCCGCGCATGCGGCGAATCCACAGACGGGACTCTCTGGAGGGCGAGATGCATGCATTTGGTGATCCAGTTTGGGGATGGACGCGCTCGCTTTTCAATGGAGCGCGACTCGACGCCGCCGCGAGTGGATCGTCACTGCCGCCGAACGCTCGAACGACGGGAACTCGATTTCTCCTCGGCTCGGCTTCAACGTCCGTGAGAAGGGGGGGGGGGGGGGCGCAATTTGTTTGCGGCTCCCAAACAATCGAGGCGCAAAATCAAATCGCGCTTGCGTCCTCACGTACCGTTTCATCGACACTCGCGTACTTCCCCGGCTCGGCGACACGATTTTTCCGCTACAATTATTTTTCTATTGATATTCCCGTGTACGCCGACTCCTTCTACGGATTACACGTCGGACAATAATGTGCACTAAAAATCTTCGGTTTCTCGTCGCATGGAAATTAACGACGTTGCTCCGATGACATTACTGTAATAATATAATACAGTATAATATAATATAATATAATATAATATAATATAATATAATATAATATAATATAATATAATATAATATAATATAATATAATATAATATAATATAATATAATATAATATAATATAATTCATTGGCAATATTTTGCATGGTGCGATCAATAAACATGTATGATAATATTAACAGTATGTATTTGAATTTCTATTACCAACGGGTCATCGAGTTAAGTCCTTCAGCCCCTGATTCGCTTTTTTTGTGCGGAGGTGAACCTTTTGGCGAATATGTGTGTACTTGTCATTATGGGGGTGACGTTCGTTTTTCCGTAGAGTAGTGTGTTAGGTGGCTCAATATAATATTTCAATCGCTTCACGTTGAAAGTAACTGTTTGAGAAAAGTGGCGGCTGACAACGATTTCGTCGACGAAAATTTGCTAACATGCAATCCCATCGACTTTTCAACTAAAATCTTATTTCCCCACGAAATTTCCTTTCGGTTCGTTGTTATTATTATTATCATTTTTATCATTCTAACAAGTTTTCTTTGTAGGCGATTCGCTCGCTTCGAATATCTCAAGAGTGCAGCGCAAGTTGTACATTCAACGTGAGTGAATATTGTATTCTCAATAAAAATATATAACGCTCTTTCGTCGAGCTAAATTGGCGTGATATCTGACTTGTTCGTCTCGTTATATAAACTATTTTGCTCTTTCCCACTCCCTCCCCTAAAGTGCATCGCCCATATCTCTATATCAACCATCCCGTTTCGAGATCCATTAAATTTCGTCAAAAGTTCGAGCAGTCTGCTTCCAGCCGCTCGAACTTATTAATGGTTGCTCTCCCGCTACCAGGTTCGGTAAAAGAGCGGGGCGACGAGGAGGGATGAAAGGAGGATGAAGAGGGTGCAGTTGGAAAACCCGATTCTCCCACTGGGTATAGCGATCACCTCGAATTCCACTGGCGTTTCTTGACTCTGAATAAATAACGAGAGATCCTCACCGGCACCCTCAGTGGCGACTTCTTCATCGAGATCGACCCCGAGATTTTATTCCAACCGCGGCTTATATACACATATCTATCCGTCTGGCTGTATCTCCAATGCCGACAAGATTCCAAGAGTTTCGGCAAGAAGCCGAAGCTCTCTCCCGCTCCGCGGGGAATCAATATTGGTCCAATCGAAATCGTCGTTAGAATAAACGATCCGCTCAACGACGATTCGCCCCCCAGTAAAATTATCAAAGTTACGCCATTTTGCGAAATCGCGAAGAAACAAACTAAAAAAAAATTGCGATCATTAAACATCCGCACATGGGAAACCTCGTTGGAAATCCGGACAAAGATGTTACATTTTTAGCGAGCGTGTAAAAAGCGAGTGTTTCTGGATTGTAGCTCCACGTGAGCGAGGTCTGTTTCTTCGATACCCTCGAAAAACATCGTCGATCGTGTTGGTAACGATTTATCTTCGGGAGGCCTTTTTTACCGCGGCTTCTCTGACGGGCTCCGATTTATCGTACCCTCGAAGCGAATCCGCGAGCTATTAGTGTGTACAAACTTCGACAGCAACGTCCGACCGCGAGGTTCCTCGAATAGCAGATTTTTCTACGTTGCAGATTTTTCCTTTTTTTTTTTTTTGCAAATCTCTGCTGTTGCCTTGAAATAAAAGGTAACCCCGGATGACGTGGCGAACCGGGTGATGTAGTTTGTTAACATTGGCAACGACCAAGTCACCCATCGAATCATTCGAATATTCCGCGGGAAAAACTCTGCATCGACGTTCGAGTCACTTAGGGTCGCATTTTAAGACGTAAGTTTCAACTCAAGATCTTGAGATTGGTGTCAAGATCGAAGATTCATCCGAACTCCATTGCGTGCTTAAGATTCATCTTCGAAGTTCGAACTTGATATCAAACTTGAACTACAATCGGATATGAGTTCAGGCTTAAGGTGGATTTTAAGATCAAACTTGAGCACCAAACCAAGTGTGAACTGAGGTTCGATCATAAGTTCGAACTTAAGATAAATCTTAAGATCACATTGAAGATCGGACCAAACATTCGATCTTAAGTTCGATCCCAAGAGCGATCTTAATTCCAAACTATCTAAAATTCGATCCCCAGTGCCGATCTCCGATCGACCTCTTTAAGGTCATAGATCCTGTTCATCCCCTTTAAGAAAACCATCATATCGAGCGATATCGTCCGGAATTACTGCACGCGATAAACATTTACCCTCCGTACACACGGATGAGCGAGGGGCGAGGGGGAGGGAGCGGATGAGGAGCGGCTGTGAGGAAATCGGTGAACCGGTGAGGTTGTAGCTTAATTCGAACATTGGGCTCACGCGGTGTAATACACGGTTAGTGTGCGTGCATGTAGGGAAAGGATTGCTGATCCTCCAGCTGCGTTGTATAGAACGTAACATCGTGGCTCATAAACGTTTTACGTCCAAACACCCCTTCAACGGGAACTACAGCCTCGTGCTTTACCGAAACATACGCCAAATGTGGTACGGCGAGAACGGGGATGCAGGTAAACCGGTTCCGAGTAACCAAGGGACGAAGCTTCCCCGATATCACGAGGAGGAACACCAGCAGCAACAGCACGGGCAACGATGAGATGCAGCGAAACGGAGTTTGGTGCACGGCGAGCAAATTTGTTTCGTACGATGGTGGTGCCGAGCTGCCCGGCGGTGTTCCATACTCTGTATACAGTACTTATACACGGAGTGGAGAACGCCGAACGCCCGCTGGCCTCTGCGAGCCCGGCCTGGACGCCGTCACTAATTATTTTCTGTAACAAGCGCGAAATATCCCTGGGCTGAAACAGCAACCGCCGTTGGTAAATAGAACATGTGTACCGTGGTAACTCCAGCCGAGGTGCATCGTCTCGCCAAATTTTCGTGCCGTTGTGATTAGAGCATGGAGAGACCATGTCAATTTTTTTGGTTCCTCATAGAGTGGGAGAAAATGAGTCAGGGTTATTCAGGACATTTTTGGCGGTGAGCGAGCTCACTTAGGGTCGAGCTTTAAGAAGTTAGTTTGAACTTAAGATCGCTCTTGAGATTGAACTTAAGATCGGAGCTTGGGCAGAACTTCATTGCGTGCTTAAGATCGGCTTTAAGTTCCAATTAATAAGAAGCGATAAAAAGATATCGAAAAAATCTTTTTAGGGTCAATTTTTTTTTTATAAACAGAGTGGGGAGAAATGAATCAGGGTTATTCAGAAAAATTTTCGCGGTGAGCGAACTCACTTAGGGTCGAATTTTATGAAGTTAGTTTGAAGTTAAGATCGCTCTTGAGATTGAACTTAAGATCGGCTTTAAGTTCCAATTAATAAGAAGCGATAAGAAGATATCGAAAAAAATCTTCTTAGGGTCGAATTTTAAGACGTTAGTTTGAACTTAAGGTCGCTCTTGAGATTGACCTTGAGATCGTAGTTTGACCCGAACTTTATTGCGTGCTTAAGATGTATCTTAAATTTGAAGTTGAGTCTGAACTCAAATTCGATCGTACTTCGAGTGCGATCTTAAGTTCGAACTCAAGTTCAAACTTAAGATCAAACTTAGGCATGCAATCAAATTCGAACTAAGATTCGACCCTTAGGCGGATAAAAAAAATGTCAACATTTCCTTGGATACAAGCGTTGCACGTATCGATAAACCGAACCAATCGGATCGGACCATATTGCTAGGCTGAAAGGTTCCCGGTCGCAATATATACGGCAAATTTTTTTTTTTTTTTTTTGTCATACAACTTCAACGTTGCAAACGTCGATTTGTGTCGTATCGCTCTATTCACACCGTACACTCCGGCTATAGAAATTCAAAGAGTACGAAGCTCGATATTTATTGATACATTTTTTTTATATTGCAAACGCTTTCATCGAATCGCCACTGGGCACATGGAAATGGAATTTTTCGCGTAACCCCTCGAATTTCGTCGTGGCTGGAAAGAGGTAAACAAAAATGGAGGATGGCGAGATAAAGAGAGACACGAGAGGAAGAAAAAAAATAATAAAAGAAAATACTCGAAAGTCATGAATATTCAAGAAGGGTGAAGTCGTGCGACGGTAATAGCGGAGCATCGTTGCGCCCCATCCCCGGGGGAGCGACTCGTCAATAATTCCGAGTGTACCTCGCGACCGTCTCGATTCCAACCCGCTGTCCCTTTGGTTCTTGCATCAATTATTCAGCGTTCGGAATAAATTACACGAGTATGTTGCCAGACGGTAAAATTTCGCGGTCTTCCGGCGATTGGAAAGACTCGCTCGCGAACTTTTTTTTTTCCTCTCATTAATGCGTGCATGAAGCACCGTTAAAGAGCAGCGCTACGCATTGTCCGTTGCTTCCCGGCAAACACTGCGCACAAATAAAAATAAATCCCACGGAACAAACGAGCGTATTTTTGATACCTCGAGGAACGGAAAAATATCTCCGGGCAAACAATGTTTTTTAATTACAAACAATTTTTATTGCACAACCCCTTGCAACGATAAACATAAAAATGCAACTTCCGCCCGAGGAGCAAAAATATAAATCCATGAATTCTCACAATGTTTTCGTCGAACAGATCCAATTTCGTCGACGTTTTCCGCGTGCTGTAAAAAGCGTGCACAGCTAAAATACATAAATACATGAGCGAGCAATTTTTTGTTTATTCCTCCAATGTGGGATCAATTTTGTGAGGTCGCGTATTTCGCTCGAAAGTCAAAAGTCGGATTTTTTCGACCGGAAGCGCGAGGTATCCAGGGATATGAGACTTTTCCATTCGCAGTGATGCAATATGGGTTTGTGGTTCTTTCTATCGTGAATCCCTGTGGCCTCCGGCTGTAATGGAGAAGGGAAGCTTTTATTTTCTCGTCAACGCTTCGCCGCCTCCACTCCGAGAAACTCAAACTTAATTACGTAACGTTAATTAATCCGTCCATCCGACGTTTCGCTTTTTCCCTTTTCAACTTCGAAAGCCCCGTTTGTTCTGTTATCCCATCGCTTTTTGTTCTTCCACCCCACTCGAGCCTGCGCCTCGGAGGCTTCCTCGCCGAAAGTCCCGAGAGCCGCCACGTTTCCTCTCATTCGCTCGCGGCTCTTTCAGTCCCGCGGTTCAGACGCAGGGTCCGATGCCCTCAATGAAACGGAAATGAGTTACCTCACTTCCGTTTGCCGAAGATATTTAACGGTGCGCCCGATACTCTGGAAAAGACGAGCTCTCGAAAACTCTCGCCTCGAACTCCGCGCCGCAGCGGATTCGAGCCCTTTCCCGGTTCTTCCAGCTCGAAAGACCCTCGACTCCTATTTTCTTCCGGTTGAACTCATGAGTACCCTCTCGCGGGCCAGCCAAATTGTTAATTCGCCCTCGTCGAACTGCCATTTTTCCAAATAGCGTCGATCGTTCTTTCCGCCGCGCCTTCGATCGGCAGCCTGGGATTCTCCGAATCTGTGCACACAAAATTTTATGTTCACGCCTCGAGAAACCCACCGCGGATTTTCGAACCCTCAAAATCGTGCCTGAGATTTTCTGGCTGTATGAAAAAAAATTGAGTAAAAAAGAGAAAATTAAAATAAGACATTGCGACATCGAGGAATTCGACGAGTCGAGAGACGTGGCCGAGCGAATGGGTTAGGAGTGATCTGTGATCCTCCGAATCTGTGCGCACAAAATATTATGTTCACGCTTCACCAGACCCACCGCGGATTCGCGAACCCTGAAAATCGATCGTGAGATTTTCCGACAGTAAGAAAAAAAAAAATAGAGTAAAAAAGAGAAAATTAAAATAAGACATTACGACATCGAAGAATTCGGCGAGTCGACAGAACGGGGCCGAGCGAAAGGGTTCGGGGGGTCGATCTGTGATCCTAAAAATGGTATCCTCACGCTTCGCCAAACCTACCGCGGATTCTCGAACCCTGAAAATCGAGCGTGAGATTTTCCGACAGTAAGAAAAAAAAAAATAGAGTAAAAAAGAGAAAATAAAAATAAGACACCACGACATCGAAGAATTCGGCGAGTCGAGAGACGTGGCCGAGCGAAAGGGTTCGGGAGGGGGGGGGGGGGGGGGGGGGCGCGAGGGATGATCTGTGATCTTTCCATTAAAATTTCGATCATGGAAAAGCTTCGGGATGGTAAATGCTCTGAGGGAGAGCGCGAGGAGGAGTTTCCAGAGTTCGGTTAGTGCGGGTGTTTGTCTATCGATATGAAAGCTTCCGCAAGCTTACTTTGTGCAAGAAACTGCGTTATGGATTTTCGCGATAGACGTTGGATGGATATAGACACGGGCGCGTTGTGGGGCGAGACTCTGGAAAGAAGGATGTAACCTATGGCCCGCGAACAAACATGGCATTACCATGCAAAACGCCAGGAGCTTGTGCAATCGGCGCTCATCTATATCGGCATCGTGGCCCGTGTATAATTTCCCGGGATGGAAATAACCGCAGCGTAAAATTTCCGCGTACGGTACACAACGGAGTAGGTACGCTTCCGGCTCGTTTGCTCACGCTATCGCACGCTCGCGTTGACGCCCCCGTCCCCCTCATTGCGATATTATGACGAGGCTGGGAATTCGGGCCGGGCAAACGTATCAAAATGTAATGTAATCAGATGTCCCGCGTGTGGTATAACTGTTTCGGTATCACTGATAGCGAAGCGTGCAGTTTTGCAACCCCCCCCCCCCCCCCCCCCCCCCCCCCGACGCGTTCGTTGTCCTGCGCGCGAGCTATTAAACTCGCAATTACGTTCGCGGAACGAAAAGCAACAACGGCCGCTGCGTCTTCATTACCGTTGAAACGAGACTGAAGTGCGGTAAAGGCGATATCGGTGAGAAACGTCGGCTGTGAGCATACGTTTTTTGCACGATACTCCGAAAAGGGAGGGCGATATTGAACGGGGTAATGTTTGTTCGCGGGTGAAACGAGATAGCGCGTCGACGATTCACCTGCGTGCATTTTCAGAATACGGGGTAAGTCAGGGTGATGTGAACAAGCGGGTGATATGGCGACCGGTAAGGTCTTTTAAGGTAACAAACGAATGACGCTGCCGTTTGGACTGTTTTTAATAAATGTGGATAGCGCGTCGACGATTTACATGCGTGCATTTTCAGAATACGGGGTAAGTCAGGGTGATATGAACAAGCGGGTGATATGGCGACCGGTAATGTCTTTTAAGGTAAGAAACGAATGACGCTGCCGTTTGGACTGTTTTTTAGTAAATGTGGATAGGATATTATTGCACCGAATATTGTACGATTGTGTGTGCAAGTCTCTATTTCCTCCGTGATTACAGGGTGATATGGCCAGTAAAACAGTTTTCTTTCATAGTTTGGCATCGAAAACATTTGGCGGAGGTAATTTTTGTCGTTGAGGCGGATTCATGGTCTTCGAATAATGTTCGTGGAGGATGAACGTACGGAATAGAGCACAGGCTCCAATACTGTGCAATACACTGAGAGACGGATCTCGGAAAAACTATCAAGTCATGTGGTGAATTTCGGTCAGGCAACACCAGCGCCACCACTGGCCATATGCGAAATTTTCACAGGGGCAATTTTTAGCTAACTCATATGGTAATTTTTTCCAGAAACCGGGTTAACAAAAATTTTGCGTATCTGGTTGAGAATTTTGTGAATGAAAGTAAGAATTTCGTGGATAAAACTAAGAATTCCATTAATGAAACTCAGAATTGCGCGGATAAAAACTGTCAAAATAATGACATAATATGCCGGTATAGCCTAAACAAACCGCAGTGATAACATTCTTCGTCGAGCCGACATGTTGGATCCGTACGAGTGCAAAACCCTCGGCAACTGGTGCGGTCCTCCAGCCGCGCCGATGGTTAAATCTCACTTGGGTTGTTATGCGTATCGCTGTTAAATAAATGTAATCGTTTCGGCAAACCCGCGGAATACTAAAATCAGCGAACGAGCGGATATGCCGATTGACCATCGAACGGGGTGACGATGATGATTTAATGAGACACGAAGAGAGGCACAATTGGCGTATAGTCACGTGGGGAATTGTATGCTGGGAGCTCGAGGTCGAATTTCGGCGCAGGACACGTCGCCGTTCTTGCCGTTCTATGGTGTGACGTAATTTTACTGACGGTGATGAAATTTTCGTTAACGGACCGTTAACGTGTGAGGCTCGGTAAATATTCGGAGAGTAAAGCGCATGAATGGTAATCGATGGGTAGAATATATCGCGAGTATTCGGCCCGTTAGCGGTCAGTCATGTGGATGTTCGTGCGAAATGGTGCGGAGTGGATTGAGTAAAAAGTCACCGAGGCACGCTTCGAACAGCTTCTTTTTTTTAATTCTCCGCATTTTTATTGCATTAATTTGCTTAATCGTCGCGAGAAAAACGCCCTCTTTTGTAGCTCGATGATGTGCACTGTAAAAAAAAAATTGTAAATTTAATGTACTGCCACGTGAAATTTGCTAACATTACTCATATTAATTACACATTAGTGTACTTTGTTTGTAAAATAAAAATACCAGATATTAAAATTACAAATCTTTTGCTTGAAATTTACAAAAATGTGAATGAAAAATACAAATTTCACTGTAAAATTGCAACGCACATGTGTTTTAAATTTCAGGAACGGTTTATGTGTAAAAACTTCCAATACTGTTCATTAATTTTCAAACAAAATTTTTTTGCGGTGTGACTCAGGGCTCTTGTGTCACTGCAACTTTTCCATATGAAATTTTGAATAGGATTCTCATGCCGGGAAAAAATGCCGTGAATATTAATAGGTTTCGTTACGGATGTAAAAAAAAAGTGTACTGACGGAGATCCAATGACAACAATTCTGGATAAACAAATAAAAGCGAAAAACCAACAAAAGCGAACGCCGTTTCAGCCATCCGCCGGTCGCGTGCCGTGGACGAATTGATCGATGGAAGGGGTAATATTCGGTGATAAAGTTTTTTGCGAGTGGCATCTGGTACGAGTAGAGTTCTAGTCAACGAATCTCATGATAAGCGGTCGACGATGGATGTCCTCCTCGCCGGCAAGCTAGGTTCCCTCTTACCAGCTGTCGGTATTACAGCGACCTTCGGTCACCATCAAAATTCTCCCTAGCCGACGGAATGGTAACGTGTCCTCGTCCGTGTCTCCCGGAAACTCAACGAAGGCAAATACCACGCTCCGACTCAAAGCCGACTGCTTCGGAATATGTTTACCCGAGCAAGAAGCGTTTGGCCAATAGAAACTATCCGCCAGATGAAGATATTTGCTTTAACGTCTCTTTGTGAATTGGCAAAGGGGAATTTCTCGATTCGTCTGTACGCTCCTATCATCTTCTAATTAGCCTAACAAGCGCTTTGCAGACGATAACTCCTCCTCTCCCATCGGGGAAGGCAAAGTTCAGTCGTGAATCATTAAATACTTTTAATTGGACCCTTTGATTCGAATCGGCGAAACGCACGTCGTGCATACACGCGTGTTTCCCATCGCGGACCAGATTACTCGGTACAAAAAAAAATATATTCATTCAATATCGCTAAATTGAATTTAGCGTCTGGTAGACGTCTCGATCGACTTTCAAAAATCAACGTCCATTAATTACATCGCGCGCGCCTAAATCCGACCCAGAGAACAACTCATTCGTATTCTCGATATTTCTGTTACCGCCAGTTTTCGTATCACCCTCTGGTTCATCGTACCTTCACAGTCTAATATGTTCGAGCCGGAGAATGGACCGGAAATGAAAGCGGTTTCTATGGAATCGCAAATAAAGCACCGGAAATTAAGAGAGGATCCTCTCACCGGTGTCTCTCTTACCCACGGTCAACGCTCGACTCTCGTACTTCCCACTCGGCGCCATTGAATCGCGACAACATCCAGCGTCCATCTTTTGTTTCGAATAATCTGTGCGCATCGAAGTCTGCGGACAGTCGCGACGGTAACGGCAAAGCCTTCCGACCTCGCCGCGATCGAACGTGTGTCTTTCCACATGAAAACGTGTTTTCTCGACTCATGTGTCTTGTGGGAGCGGGGCGAAGTGAACGATCGACAAGCGTAGCGCATAAATCACGTTTTCAATTTTTTAAATGTATTTTTCATTCAAGAACGAGTCCAATTATGTCATGCGAGTTGGCTTCCCCTCACTCTCAGCGACGTGCCAGCGGAGCAGGCAGAGTCGCTCGGTGCGGAACAAAAAGTTCATTATGATTCAATACCGATCGTTTTTTTTTCGTTCCGTATGGAAAACGCCAGCTGCATGTATGCGAAGAGCATGTGGGGAAACATGCTGCGAAGAAACGATCTCCGGGCCGTTAATTGCGCAATGATCATTGGAGTTTGGAAAGATGATGAGTAGCTCGGTAAGCACGCTGAAGTTCAGCAACACCTGGGAGAAGATTATTCACTACACCGCCTCTGAATGACCGCAACGAATCTGTATGTCTGATATCCCGGAAGTGAAAAGCCGCGCCGCCGACCGCGCCGATCTTTCATCGTAGGTTCCTTTCGTCTCAATTGCGTAATGATGATTGGAGTTCGAAACATGATGAGCAGCTCGCTAAGAACGTTTAAGTTCGGCAACACCTGGGACAACATTCTTCACTCCACCGCCACCGAATAACTTCGACGAATCTGTATGTCTGATATCCTGGAAGCGGAAAGCCGCGCCGCCAACCGCGCCAATCTTTCATCGTCGGTTTATGTCTTTAGTCTTAATTGCGTAATGATCATTGAAGTTTGGAAAGATGATGAGTAGGTCGGTAAGAACGTTAAAGTTCGGCAACACCTGGGACAAGATTCTTCACTTCACCGCCACCGAATAACTTCGACGAATCTGTATGTCTGATATCCCAGAAGCGAAAAGGCGCGCTGCCAACCACGCCGATCTTTCATCGTCGGTTTATGTCTTTAGTCTCAATTGCGTAATGTTCATTGAAGTTTGGAAACATGACGAGTAGGTCGGTAAGAACGTTAAAGTTCGGCAACACCTGGGACAAGATTCTTCACTTCACCGCCACCGAATAACTTCGACGAATCTGTATGTCTGATATCCCGGAAGCGAAAAGCCGTGCCGCCTACCGCGCCGATCTTTCATCGTAGGTTCCTTTCATCTCAATTGCGCAATGATTATTGGAGTTCGAAACATGATGAGCAGCTCGCTAAGAACGTTAAAGTTCGGCAACACCTGGGACAAGATTCTTCACTCGACCGGCACCGAACAACTCCGACGAATCTGTATGTCAGATTGTAACGATTTTCATAGACTTAAATTCAATAAGTACACCTGGCTAAGCTTGAATTGCTTACACAAGCGTGAGTTAATTGAGCGGAGACAGGCTCTGATAAGACAAAGACTACTTAGGCTCTGATAAGACAAAGACTAATTAGGCTCTGATAAGACAAAGACTAATTAGGCTCTGATAAGACAAAGACTACTTAGGCTCTGATAAGACTAAGACTAAGTAGCATAAGCCCTGACTGCTAATCACTCAATCAGCTCAAACCGTTAGATATAAATATCACACCCGTAAATATGTAAATAAATTAGGTCATAAGTTTAGTTCTAATTATTTCATGAGCCTCTTGGCACTCAAGATCGAACGAAGGGTCTTTTTCTTCTGTTATATTTTTTTCCGACTCGCTCAGCCTAGCCAAAGCGCACCTCCTTTTCAGGGTAAACTACAGTCCTTAATACTCCTCATCCCTCTAGCGAAACTTACCAGAATGCAAAACACGAGACTATTCGATAACCGAGAATCGCAACCTTGTGCTCAAGTTTATTTACACCATATTTTTTGGCTTTTTTTGTATGTTATTTTAGCCAGTAAGATATATTGTATCAACTTCTGACAATAAACATTACTATTTAAAAAAAAATGAAAACGAATCTGTATGTCTGATATCCCGGAAACGAAAAGGCGCGCCGCGAACCGCGCCGATTTTTCATCGCCGGTTCCTGACTTTCGTCTCAGTTGTGTAGTGATCATTGGAGTTCGGAACATGTCGAGAAGCTCGATGAGAACGTTGAAGTTCAGCAACACCTGAGACAAGATTATTCACTCCACCGCCTCCGAATGACCCCGACGAATCTGTATTCTGATATCCCGGAAGCGAAAAGGCGCGCCGTCAACCGTGCCGATCTCTCATCGCCGGCTTTATATCTTTCGTCGTCGTGACGGGGGAATATACATAGTCGAATAACAACGCCGGAGGCACTGGATGACCGGCGTTTCGTTGCAGTATCGTACTACAGTTCGGCGTAAAACGACGTGGAAATGATTATCGATTCCAGGAGCGTCGTCGATCGCTCATTCCTCGCACGCGTGACATTCGCTTCGTCGTACGGTGTTGAATACGAGCGAGGCCCATCAGTTTCCGGCTACAAGACTTTTATGGCAATATAAATAGAATCATTGCCGAGCCCGATAATTGTCGATAGTTTATCGCATAACATATTTTTTTCAACTTAATATCGCGATGTGAGCACGGAATATCCACTGTTGAAAAAACTTGTATATGGAATGTACCGGACTGGATGTTTTTTGCTTCAACTGGCGTATTAAATTCCATGTACAATTTTGATCAAAAATTGATCAACTTGTAGAGTGGAATAAAAGTGCAGTGTTGGAATTAAGCTACCTTTATAATGAAATTAACGTAAGTTATTAAAAATAAAGTATTCCTAAAGTCTTTAACTATACTGTACGTTAATTTTACATCGCAATTGTACACAAAAAAATCGATAATTTATTTTTACAATTTCATATCGCGAAGTGAGTACATAATATACCTGTCAGGAAAATAAAGTTTGGTCGAGAAAACATGCACGTGTACATAGGTGGTGTGAGCGCCGTAAAAGTGCATAACCGTCGTCAATATATCTTCGAAGGTGTAAATTAATCCTGCAAGACTGCTTTATAATCATATACATAGTTTATCGTCCATCAATCATTTTTAATCGGTGCAAGTCATCGGATGATACCTTTTCGATTGGCTCGATAAAAGTCTTTACGTTACGATCTCTTATGTCGACCAACAACAACAAGAAAAAACGGTGACTTTCGAAGAAAAGTGGCCAAGGGTTACCACAATTTTTTGTCTCAACACATTTACCGGGAATCGTAACGATGAATCACTCTGAGGTATGATATTGCATTCGCGCAACGACGTTTGAGATCAGCTCGAGTGATTTTCGCACCATAAATCGTCGCCCTCGAACCGCCCATTGCTCGGTACGCCTGCTTAGCAGTTCAGTTGTAGAGCTAATTTGTCGACAGATCCTGGTTACACGCGTCGAATCCTATCGCCGATGACCATACGCGTATCCGCACATACGGACAGGTGTGTATATCGGATTGTAATAGGGGAGAGCGGGGCAAAATGGTACAGCGGGGCAAAACTGGATTATGAGACAAAACGCAATTTTCCAATAACTTTTGGACGGTGGCAATGTCCATGGGGCAAAACGGGGTTGAAAATCCGGATGTATCGTTGGGACAAAATGGGGCATCCAAAAATTATTGGAAAATTGAGTTTTGCCCTCACTGTCCCGTTTTGCCCCACTATCCCCTACAGTATAACCCGAACTCGTGACAAGTCTCACCGCCAGCGCGTAAACACGTCACTGTCCGGTGTCCACCGATATCCATATATCGTTCTCGATAACGCGGGGCATAGCAGGACACAGTTCGAGACACGGTGTACAATGGATTTCAAGTCAATCTTGGAACGTCTCAGCTGTACAACGACTACGACGGCGACGAAGATCGCCACTTCGGAAGCAAATAATTGTTATCCTAAATCAATATTTACAAATGATCCTCTGTATCGGCCGCGCTCTCTCGTTGGTCATTCGGTCAATATATGTATACTGTGTCTCCCGTCGGGAACTGTCGGCATTCGGTACAAGGTCCCATAGATCCATTCGACGTACATGTACTCACGAGTCGCCCAAGTATATAACAATAATAGGAAGTAATTTGCACGTGGCTTCCTCATTTATGACAATTTTGCGCGTAGCTTTCTCGATGCGTTCGTTGGTTTATCGATTTTGACTTCCCCGTGCAGGAAGCTATGCGCGAAATTGCAATAAATGAGGAAGCCACGTGCAAATTACTTTGCACCCTTTTTTTGTAACATGAAAAAATTTCTACATCTCATAAAATTGAAACTTTCAACATTTATTGTAGGCAATCGTAAACTGAAATTTGCGGATTTCGTCGTTTAGAGGAAAATTTTAATCTACTCTTCACCGTTGATTGCAAAACTGTAACATATTTTACTCTTGGCGTGATATTTGATTTTTGTGAAAAACTGAAAACTTGCCAAACTATAACTTATGTTACTCTTGGCATGATATTAAATTTTTGTGAAAAACTGAAAACTTGCGAAACTACAACTTATTTTACTCTCGGCATGATATTTGATTTTTGTGAAAAACTGAAAACTTGCGAAACTACAACTTATTTCACTCTTGGCGTGATATTCGATTTTTGTGAAAAACTGAAAACTTGCGAAACTACAACTTATTTTACTCTTTACCTGATATTTGATTTTCGTGACGTTTGTGGAAAAAAAAAACAAAAAAATGCCCTATGTGTATTTGAGTTTGGAAAATCTTTCCTATCGCTGTGCATGTGTGTCAGAGGAGTCTTACACTGGTAGGAAGGAAGACGATTGACGAGATACGCGTCTCGAATTTAGCGGCACAGCGACCGCGCAAAGGTTGCCGGGAACTGCATAGTTAGCAGTTCTCCGATCGTCCTTCGGTTCCGAAGGTCTCGCCGGTATCTCGGGCCGTTCGTCGAGCGCGGTGGGAGAGGAAAAGATGAATCCTCGCCGATCTCGCTGTCACAAAGCGTCGAATAGATTACGCGATAGGAACGAAGTTGCGAACGAATCGCCTCTCTTCGTCTCGCCTCCCAACGCGGCCGTCGGAAATGTCTGCAGCGCTGTTCAACCCCCTCTGGATCGCCCGATCCCTCCAGAATCCCCGTTGCGACTCTATTTAAAAGTAAACTTTGTCAACGATCGCCGGAGTTTCGAGTGAGCGCGATCTCGGACACGATTGACCGAGAGCGTCGGCAGTCGAGAGTCGGACTTGGACCTGAACGGACCTAGCTGGCGAACGAGTCAACCGAGCGTACAGCGAACCAAGGTGCAAGCGTCGGTCCCCGCAGTTCTACGTGCTGTTTTCTTTATTTTTTTTTATTTTTTATTTTTCACTCGTACACGGAGAAGGCAACCGCCGACTTTCACCGCGATGCTGAGAGAAACGCTTCTCGTTGTAGCGGCGGTCCTCGTTCTCGCCGATGCCACCGACGTCAGGCAATGCCGCAACGGTGAGTTTGTCAATTATCATTATCCTCCGGCTGGCCGAGTTTATCGCGATCGGTCGCGTATGAGCCGGGACTCGTCGACCTCTCTCCTCGGATCGCAGTGTCGATTCGCGTATGGCCTCGCGCATTCCTTTCCCACCTCACCTTTTTTTTCACCCTCCGATAACATAATTTCACTGAGAAAAATTAATTGTTGGATCGACCAAGGTGACATGCGTTCCAAGCCGTTATTTGTTTGGGACAAATAAAGCCTTGTTTTGTTAAACGATTATTCGCTTCAATTTGTTCAAAATTTGTCGATTGAAACAAACATATTTGTTGTACCAACAGAATACACTTTCGAACGTATGTCACGGCGTAGATGCTTAATTCGACCATTTATTTTTTTTCGGTGCGGGTTGTAGGTAAATTTCCATCGGAGGGAATTTTTTGAGACGGTGCGAGATAGCAAATGAGTGGGGAAATCTGGCATCAGTGGTTCAAAGGTTTATTCAAAGGTATTTTGGTTGGAACAACAATAATGGTTGCTCGAATCGAGAAATTTTGAATCGCTCGAAGCACAAAGCGATGCTTCATTTGCATCAAACAAATAACAGCTTTGCGCATATGTCACTGCGTTCATGGTGCGTTCACTCGCGTTCAAAGGCGTTATTTAGTTGGTACAATAAAACATTTTGTTTGGATCGAAATATTTTTAATCGACTGAAGTGAATAATCGTTCAATAAAATGATGATTTAGTTGTACTAACCAAGTAAAGGCTTTGAACGTATCTGACCGCGAGTTTGCTTAATCGAACATTTTTTTTCTCGTTGTGCGACTTTTGGTTGATACGAAAAAAAAAATTTCTCAGTGTTGAATAAATAATTTCCGGGATGTATAATTAAAAAAAAAAATAATAATAATTCTCGTACATGTATAGTAATCCTGGGTAGCAATCGGATAATTTGGCCACCAATAATTTGTGGTACCGGTTTCGAGCACCCCCCCAATGAGTCGACAATACCATTTGAAGAATGGCACGAATATAAAGCCGGCGGACACGGAAGTACTATTCTAGGCATCCGACGTTTTTACGTTTTTTTTCTGTGTTCGAACGACTTGTCTCTTTCTCGTGACCGATGCCCGTAATAATCTAATGAACCCCGGCGTTCACTTAATTGCAACACTTACCAGACAAGTAAATCACCGGTGTGCACCGTCGTTGTGTTCCTCGCGGCTGGGAAGGTGGACATTTGTCGGGTGCCACGTGTCGCTCGATCTCCTCTACAGTGGAACCTCGATTGTTTTTCTGACTTTAATTCTGACCGGGCCTCGTTCGGATAATTGAAACACTACACATTTTTTTGGGTTAATTTCTGACGTTTTCATAGATGACACGTATTTGAGAGCAGGTGAAATACCACACTGAGAAAAAAAATCGATTGAGTCAACAAAATGAGCGCTTACGGGTGGCGAAACAAATTTTTGGTTGATTGAACGAAATAATTGTTGTATTAAGTAAAGAAAAATTTGAATCGACGGCCTGTTAGTTCGATCAACGAGGTATTCCTTTCGATCAACCAAATATTTGTTTCGCCACCCGTAAGCGCACATTTTGTTGACTTAATTGATTTTTTTTCTCTGTGCACGGTCGGTAATAAAAACTGTGCTCAACTTTTCTTTCATAGACGTTGATATCTAAGGTGAAAATAAAAGTGTCATTGAAAACGGAGTACATGTCAGCTGTCGATGACACTTTTCTTTTGACCGTGTATGCAAGTATCCGTGAACACAGTCGATTACAGTTTTTGATACCGACTGGGCTCGCGATAGGTGGGGGAAGGAGTTTTACATGTCCTTAAGGGGAAGTAAAATATCGCGGTCGGTAATGAAAACTGTATTGAACTTTTCTCAAGGGTGGTAATTTTTTTTTAGGAAAAAGCAGATTCGAGCCGGATGCGCACGGTAATTTGGCATACGGTCCGAATTCATTTTTTTCTCAAAAAAATGAGCAAAAAAATGAGAAAAAAATGAATAAAGGTAATTTGAAAATTGCAACTATCTCTCTCGCACGCACGGCTGTTTCACTTCCCCTTAAATAGGAAAACCGTATAAATCAAACGTTCGATTATAAGCATCTCTAGCTGGAAAATGCGCGGTTTTGCGACAGGTCAGCAATGAAATAAATATTTCGCGCCAACGTTCGGACGATCGAGCGTTTGGATAAGCCAAGTCACGATTCGGATAATTGAGGTTCCGGATCAGCGAGGTTCTACTGTACATCAAAGATGGCGAGAAGGACTAGAGGTTCGCGAAAAGATTTTTTTTTCTCGTACCAAAGTCGACGTTGATGAACGATCTACATTTTTTTTTAAATTGATAAATGCATATAATCTTTTTTGTGTCTGAACTAACGAGGCCCGAAACCGGAGAAACCGGGGGAACAGACAGAAGCCCCGGTGAGATCCTTGAGCGCAAAAGAGAGTAGAACAAGTTCAAGGCGATCCACTTCGAGCGACGTTGCACGGTGCAAGTCTGGAAATTCAGGATTATTTAGTCGCTCGATCACAATTCCGTCTACTTCTCGCGACTCACTCGCGACTGTTGGTATAATCATAGGTTTCGCATTCACGGGTGTTATCCAACGACCCTCGTCGAGACGCCTTAGATTTTTTGCCATTATTGTTATTTTTTTTTTTACCGGTGGCCGAGAATATCTTACACACAAAGATGTCGTTCATCGTACGATCCATAGGCAGAGTAAAGATTTACGACGTAATCTCTGAGGAAAAAAAAAAAATACTAAAATCGATCATAGGATTTTTTGTCTAAAAATAAGAATTCTTGATAATTTTTTTTCTCGCACACTGCCTGCACTCCCGTCAGTGAGATGATTATCTTAATACCTACCTTAATCGTCGAGTCTCGACAATCCGCTGCGCAATCTTTTTTGCGAAGTGAAGGCAATAAAAACAGTTGCATAATTTCTATCGCGATGATAATGCGGTGCGGTAGACGGTAAATTTCTTATTGAACGTGGTTAGCATATTGTATCCGTCGAGACATTTTAGTAAAAAAAAAAGTGGCGTCTGCGCTGTCTGTCGCATACATTCGAGAACACCATCGAACATTCGATCGGTTCATGCAAATCAAAAGGGAAATAAATAAAAATGTTATAAGAATATAAGAAGAAAAGTATAAATTAGCAAAGTAATATGAGAAGAAAGGATAACAAGAATAAAAAAATATAATACATAACTACTAAAAATAAAACAAGTCGCGGTCAAGTGTGGAAGACAAGAAGTACATAAACAGGTGTAGCAGCGAAACCACTCATGTCAACCTATGCAGATGTTTTTTTACGATTTGATTTGTGCAAATGAAGTTACTTGAATCAAATAAATTTACTTGAGTTAATGTTTTTCTTTGCCTGCGTAGGATTTTCATGAGCGTTCGGTATTTTTCTCAGCGACGATGTTTACTCCACCATGCAATAACGTCACGCCGGGTGGACGTTTAAATTGAAACCTCCCGCTAATTGTATGATCTTGGGACGACGGGCTAATCATTGTCTCCTATCGTTTTTCAGCTAGAAGCTTCGACGGTATAAAACAGGTCGAAATAACGAATTGCGATAAGGCACCTTGCAAGCTGAAGAAGGAAACTACCGTTGCCATCGAGGAGAGATTCATTCCCGATCACGATATTAAGAGCCTGACCACTTCCGTTCACGCTTCCATAGTCGGAGTCTCGCTTCCGTTCATCGGCGTCGACGGTGAGGATGCTTGCAAGAATATATACTCGACGGACAACACAAAGGTCGGATGTCCGTTGACGGCAGGCGTTGAGTACATCTACAAAAACGAATTTCCGATTCTCAATTTTTACCCAAAGGTGAGGAAGACTCTTTTCATTATTGTTATCAATTTTTCGTTATTATTACTACTACTATTATTATTATTATTATTATTATTATTATTATTATTATTATTATTATTATTATTATTATTATTATTATTATTATTATTATTATTATTATTATTATTATTATTATTATTATTATTATTATTATTATTATTATTATTATTATTATTATTATTATTATTATTATTATTATTATTATTATTATTATTATTATTATTATTATTATTATTATTAATAATAAAAATAATAATAATAATAATTTTCGTCGTAAAAAACTCGCAAATAAAGAAAAATCAATTATACCACCAATTTTTCTAATGCATCATTCGTTTATCTGTTCGCAGGTCTCGCTAGTCGTTAACTGGGCCCTCACGGAGAACAACAATATTGTAACGTGCTTCGAGATGCCCTCGAAAATTGTATCGTAAATTGTATCAAACAATCTTTTGTTATTTTTTGTTTGTTTTTTTTTTCTTTATTGATACGGTGCTGTTCATGAATGCCTGGACGATCTCAATAGGGCCGCTATAGGAAAACTGACCAGGCATTCATGAACAGCAGTGTACTATATAACGCGCTACGATCGGTGATTGTCGTTCCCCCGAACGAAATAAACAATAACGAGCTTCTATTTTTTATACTTTCCTTGTCGAGTGCAACTCGACACGAACATCATGCGAGAGCCCTTCTGCTGAAGCAGGCCTCCGCGAAGTACTGTATATATATAATCTTAATGTATTGCACTTAAGGAACAAAAAAAAAATATACATTTTCATCAACACCTTCATTCTAGCACATTAAAAAATAAAACTCCGTCGGTAAGGTCGTGCGCGCTTCAACGCCTCGGCAAGTGGCGACGCTCCGCGGCCATTGTACGGAGCAGACAGTGCAACTTTCGCTGCAAGCGGTCGATAACGTCGATGCCGTGTTGCAGGTAAGACAGGCGAATCCGTCTTCGTGTCTGACCAAAGCCGCACCCGCTCTAGTGATTTTCATTTCAGCGCTCAAACTACAAAGCTCGTCACCGATATCGTCACAATTGTTTGTCCATCGTTCACACATCGTATTTGCACAATTTAAAAAAGTCGAAATTAATTTCTACATAGAGTGTCTTTGAATGCATTGACAAGGTCATCGGACCAATAAATCATATCGCAGATTTGGTGAAAAAAAAAAAAATCCACCCAACGATTTTATGCCGAATTTCTTAGAAAGTCCCAACTATCGGAATCGAAATGGGCTACCTCTCTTATCATCCGGCGTATTGCCAATAAATCCACTATTACTACTACTCAGTAAAAATAATTCAACCAATGAAAATAATTAAATTATTTAAAATTATTCAAACACCGATGACATTTAATACCGGAGAAAAGCCGAGTAATTCCTGCATCGACATCCCCGTCGGGGCCGAAAAACGGACGATCCGTTGGCGGAGATTTGGCAAGGGGTTTTCCTACTGGTGGTTCTCGGCCGGAGAGATGCAGTTCCGAAGTGGCGCCACCGCCGTTGGTTCGCCGAGCGCCCCGTCAGTTTGCCATCCGCCGCCGGTCGAGAGCCACGTGTCGCCGGGCCTCCCCGAAAACTCCATCGGACTGTGCGAAACCACGCTTCGCAAAATGTTACGTTAAGTTTTTTTAACGAAGTTAAGTTTTTTTTTACGAAACAGAAAAAAATTGTCGATGGCCGTGACGACAATCATTCGATTCGTCGGGTGTTTTGCATCGAACGCTATAACGTGAAACAAATATATATATATATATACACATATATAACCATTTTTTTTATCAGTGGTGCACGTGTCTAAAGGCCGAAAGTTGCTCGACTCGCGAAACGAATTTCACTACATCGGCAATGTTTGTGCAAAAGTATCGTTCCCGTACTCATCTAAATCCGGAATATTCTTGAACATTCTCGAAACGCTACCGAAAACTGTTTACACCTATTCGTTAACTTCAAACACACAGACACATACGCACAATGTAACATGTATACGCAACCACAATCATTCTCGCTCTTATTCGAGCAACGAGAGCCTTGGACCAGTGATTAGTGTTACGAAAGTCTCAATACTGTTCGCACGCGTCGTCTTTCAAAGTGATAGCTGAAATAAAAATCCCATCTCAGTTACAATAACTCTCAAGCTTCTTTAAACACCATCCCAATTCCATCACACTCTCCGCAGTACTGTTTGAGTTCTCGCGACAGGTCCACTTTCGTCGTCAGTGGTAATACGCCATCTAATAATTTACACTATATAAATGAATATGTTTGTATGGAAGAATATATATTGTAACGGTACGGGCAGTTCTCTTGCAACAATTACAGAATTAATTGTTGCCTTCCCGTTGCTCGTGATTTTTTTTCGTGCTCTGGGCCGAAATCGCGAATATTACCTACGCGTGAGGGATTTGGGTCGATATGAATCATATATTCAAGATCTTTCACTCGTTATTCTTGTGTTACATTTGTTGTGTAAATTTGTGTAGTGTGTGCTGTATTCTTCGTTTTTAATTAGTGGTATTGCAGCTTTGGCCAATCCGAGTGTCGATCTCCGATCGGTACCGTAGGTCAGTAACGTTCGGTGTTTACTTTTCGCTTTCGGTGTGTGGGACGTCTCGTACGTTGGTGTAGTTTGTTGGTGTGAGTCCACGGCCCGTCCGTGCCCCGTCGATGACAATGCTCGTGCGTTGTTGTTCGCCTATCGAGAGGTGCGTTCCTTCTCGATCCCCGTGAGATTGCTGGCTCGATGCTCGATCCTCGATCCTCGATCGATGGTGGCGGTGATGTCCAGGCTCTTCAGGATGCTGCAGCTCGAGTGGTCTTCAGACGGTGGTATTGGAGAATAGACTGATGTCGGTCGCTTGCGGCCGGGCTTTTGTACCCGTCGAACCGGCAATATATATATATATATAGTACAATATAACAGTGTGTTGTATGTTGTGCAAATCATGGAATGGTAACGTCGTGATAATTATTTTGTTTCACAAAACCAAAAATATAAAAAAGGATAACTGATCAATAATAATAATAACAAAGTGAAACGATTGTAAAACACGTGGAGTGTCATGTTCTTTCTTGGACTAATCAAGGCCGCAACTTACGCCGCCGGCTTCGGGAATGATAAAATCGGTGACTTCCAACCTCTCTTTTATCTTTTAAATCAAATCTTGAGACGTAATTTGGTTCGTTTCGCCATTGTTCGATAATTTGCTTGAGATATTTTTGGCAAGGATATACGAGAATACAACGATCTTATTATGTCAGTTGTATCGGAACGGGTTCGTTTCTCGATGCACGGTTTACCGGATAGGTAACGTTTTTCAGTCTATTTTAAAAAAATATGTTTCCCTCAGTATTGCCGCACGAAAAAAAGTATATGTCATAAGCTCATTATTGCTCACACATCAGATAAGCATAAAACTTTATGCAAGTTTTTGAGTATCATGAAGGAAAATTATCGAATCCAAATGATTATTATTATTGTATAATATAAAAAATATATAATTATAACGATTATTATTATTGTTATTTAATTGTTGAGTTGAATTGGGCTCGAAAATTCGTCGCAAAAAAAACTTGGAGTGCTTTCGAAGTCAACTGACTTCGGAGTTCATCCTTGTTTACACAAAGTTGTTTGCACGACGAATTGTCCTCAAACTTGTTGAACATTTTCTAAGAAGATAAGGAAAATTATCGAGACGAATTAAGCTCGTAAGCCAAAAAACATTACGCTCCTTTCAAGATCAACCAACTTCGTCGCTCATTGTTATGTACGTGCACAAAATTATCCGCACGACAGATTCTCTTAAAACTTGGTGAACATTTTCGAGAAACAAAAAGGAAACCGATCGAGACAAATTAGTCTCATCAATGAGGCGCAAAAAAAATTACAAGGTTTCTAAGGTCAACTGAGTTACAAGCTCATCGTTGTTTGCGTGTAAAATGTTGTCCGCACCACAGATTTGCCGAAAATTGGTGGGGATTTTCTAGCAAACTTACTGAACATTTTCAACATTTTCAACATTAAAGACATTCAAATAAAAATCGAAAGCAATATAGGAGTTATCTACCGCTCGTAAGATTGACAGTTTTGGTCATTTCGTTGCTGCAACGTTGCGAACGTTAGTGACATAAAGGATTAATATGTTGAGACGGTATAGTAGAGCTCGGGTAAATTCCCACACGATCCCTGCGATATCGACCCGAGGTTTGAAGAAACCGACTCGGAGCACGCGCAGCGAAAGAGAAGGGGTAGGCGTGTACTGCGAGCGAGAGCAGCTACCGCGCGACAGAGACGGCACACTCGTGCGTTGTATATTCAGATGGAAAACGTTAGACATTGTCATTCGAACAAAATGGCCGAATTTCCATAATGACTAGATTTCTAACGATCATTATTTGAGTGTCGATGTTATCTGGTGACCCAGAATCCTCGATCCAATCTGGCATAGGTAAACTCGACTATTTCCATCGTACAGACATGACTATACAAACGCCATACTATGGAATCAAAGCTTTGTCAGAAAATACGACCTCGACGTTTTAGACTATTTTCGGTACGCCGACACTAAAATGGCGATTTTTTCAGAACTTTCACCATGAGGAATTAATAATAATAAAATCGTGACAAAAATAGTATATACGGGATCTTAAAAAATTGATACAATGAAAACAACAATACACCATACCTGAGAAAAATCACAGAATTGGATTAGCGCTTTCATCATACCACTGAGTTCTTCTCGGATGAATTTCTCCGAAAATATAATAAAGCAATACTTTTTCAAGAAAATCCATAACGTACACATCTGAGGTTGCGGATGAAATGCGTACCGACTATCGAACCTATCATGGTACTACCTCTACCCTAACTCTGTCTCCATGGTGGTGGTTCGTGACTGCTTTACGTTTCTTTCACTCGAATGCGGCTGCGCCATCCCCAGGAGTGAACGATTTCACATCCACGTCACGCACCCTCTCACCCCAAGCTAGCGTTGAATATAACTCGTATTTCAATTGACTGTGGTGGAAGAGCTTTTTTCTAGATAATATTTTTACAGTTCTTCGTGCAGCTCGCAAAGGACTGTGTATTACGCAGCACTATACACTCACCTGTCGCTGTCACTCAACTCTGACGCGGCAATTTAAAGGCAATTGAAAATGAAGGGTAATTTAAACGTCCGTCAAGGTGTGCTACCTTTATGTAATTCCATGAAAATCTATCCCGAGAGAAAAACAATGACATGCGCAGAAAAAATGCGCATGTTGTGTACCTCATGGAAGGGCAGTAGTAGTCCTGCAGCCATCGTCGATGGTACTTCGTTTCACGATGGACTTGTTTGAACACCGTTACTACAGACTAAGCAAAATCTTGATGATGGTCATTGGACAATGGCCGTATCAGAGTACACGTGTCAAACGCAGCATTCATGCTGTTGTACTCATTCTCATTGGGAGCGAAATCATACCTCAGATACTAGCTGTTTTGAAGTATCGGGACAACAGGTCAAAGCTCATGGAATGCTTTATTCTATATGTATCCGGCGTGATCTCCGGTATGAAGTTCGTCAGTTTTATTGTGCACTCGCAGAAGGTCAGTTATAATTATAATTTCGTAAATTACAATAACATCACAATTACGGCGAGAGATACTGATGAGGATTCGTACAGAGTTTGAAATTACTAAATCTTATTCGTACGGATTGGCAAGTATGGGCACGAGATCGGGAAGTTAAAATTCTTCACGGATACACCGCACAGGGACAAAAGTTCACTATTCTGTATGCAGGTTAATGAATTATGTGTAAGGGATAGTTCGCATTTAACAGATGCTTTATATATTTATGGATGTGACGTATAGCAGTGGGATATTTATCATTGTTCGTGGTTATGATCGGACCGCTCATGCCAACGATCGTTGATATTTTGATAGCGAACGGCACCGCATTCAGAGAATTTCCATATCCTGTCGTGTATTATAATATCGACATGCAGAAATATTATTTTTACTTGATTATGTACACAAATGTATGCGCATGGTTGGTAATGACGGCCGTGATAACCAATGACGTCATACTGATTACTTATGTGCAACACGCCTGTGGTATTTTTGCGGCGCTGGGGTAAGTCAGTGACCGATCGATTGCTACATTAGGTTTTCCAAAATTTCAACTGAAATCTTCAGGCACAGATTAGAACGTATTGGTAATAATGACACATCAGTAGAGACAGGAGAAAGCATATATGAGCTAAGAAAAAAAGACATGGTTCACTTAGCTTCTTGCATCGACAGACACAATGGTGCTATCGAGTGAGATTTTTTAGATAATTGATCTACTAAAAGTAACGAATATAATTTATAAAACTACTTTTGGTAGATACGCCAATCTCATCGAGGCAACTTACACACGGATTTTGTTTCTGTCCACTGGACTTGGTGTTATTCTGATAAATGTAGTAGGACTTCAGGTAAAGCTGATTACACATCAGGAAAAAATGATTACACATACTATCATTTCTTTTCCTGGCAATGACGAATACCTTTCCGGATTGACGAATAACGTCTAAATACAGGCTTTATTAGGAACAAGCGATCCCACAACATTCACAAGATTCATATGTTTCGTATTGGGTGTACTCTTCTACTACTACGTAGAATGTTACGTTTCCCAAATACTGATGGATCACAGCATCAGGATACGCTTTAATATGTAAATTGCTATCCTCCTCTACATATACAATAATGAGGTTCGAAAGTTTGACATACACTAGGGCCTCGATTTGTGCGGCCTCGGTTTCCGCAGCAGTTCTCATCACGGAGCGAATATCGATCGACGCAGTAAACTATTTGCCATGCTCGACAGTCAGTATGGGCGGGGCATGCGCTGCCTCGATTTTCGTGGGTGTCAGCGGGAGCCGGTCCCGCCGCTGTTCATGAAGTCGAGGCCCTAGTGTACTCGCAAAGCCACTTTATTCGTGCTCTAAATGGTCAGTGACAGTTTAAGTTACTACTTAATAATAGAGACAACTTCAGTACGTGTTTCTCGTTAATGCTATCAATTCTCGTAGTCAATTGGGATCGTCCGTTTCTTTAGTGAAACAGGCGCACCTTACTCAAAAGCGAGCACGAATCGAGCGTCTTATCGGTAGTTTTCCGCAAAATTATAATAGTTAATATTTTTACTGGTAAAGTTACCAGTTACTTAACACAAACCCTTTCTAAGAAAATCCTTTTCTATTGCGTGGAATCCACCGGAGCGATTAAATTTTCATAAAAAAATATATATTTTCGGTTCATTAAGCAGTTATTTATGGTGCTATTTAACCATTTGTTTATAAACTCACACCACTAATTTTGTTTAGTAAATTGTGCCAACCCAACCTAACGTAATCTAATCGCGCATGCCCGCAACGCTCGCGGTTGTATTCTTTCTACCAAAGAGTTAAGGCCTTATAAAAATGTCTTCTTCCACGCAGATACAACAGCAAATGGTATAAACTATTGCCTACGGCTCAGAAAAACTTACAATTTATGACGCTGCGTTGTAGCATTCCTTGTCAATTGACTGCTGGGAAAATACTTATCCTCTCCATGAGAACTTTCTGGCTGGTTAGAAGGATCATTGTTTTATAAACTTTGTACAAACATTAGGTCGCTTCCAATGAATTTTAAAATCGAAATAAAATTAATAGGTCATATTTGCGATATTACAGACAGTGAAGACAGCCATCTCATTCTTTGGGTTTTTGCGTTCGACACAGGATTTATAAACGTTGTACAAGGACATGAAAGAATGACATCAGGGGTTGTCATTGGACCAAAATGGCACAATTTCAATGATTAATGGAATTGTAACGATAATTATTAGAATTATCAGAATTATTGAAGTCGGGATCCTCGACTCAAAATAAAATATTTATGCGAACTTCTCCGATCCTTATGAAAAAAAAGGAACCACGAATTCCTTTTTTTTGTTGAAAATGTCGTTTATAGGAGACCTTATGCCTCATTACCTCGAAAAAAATATAAATAAAAGCGATCGCCAATGTTATGTTGTTTTCAGCGAATGATCGGAAATCAATAAATTTGCATCTGGTTGGCCGTTCACCCTGGCGTTTATAAACGCGCCTCAGCTGGCGTGTCCCAGTGCACGGGCTTCTGCGTAGCCCGGTGACAAAATCGTCGAACGGGAATTGAGTCAACGAAAGCGCGTGCATCGTGCCTGGACCTGATACATGCCTCCCTAGCGAGCATAAATTGTAAGCAAAATTAGAGTGGGAATATCCGACGAGGATTCTCTGGGAAACCCCGAATCATGCGTGTAACGAACGAACCGGTCTCTCGAGTGGAGTTGGAAAACTTTGGAGGGGTTGGTACCGAGGCTGGAGGCGTGCCGGTTCGCGTTCCCGTTCGGCACGGGCCAAGAAAACAAGAGGAATACGATCTCCATATCTTCAGACGAGAGATTAACTGATTGGTATGCACACCCGATTAAGCACTTGAAATATGATAAGGAAATTAATTGGTTTTAATTTGTTTATCCTTTGACGAAAAATAATAATGAAGAGATAACAATGACGACTGAACAAAAACCTAAGTGCGTCACAGGTCACAAGTGCGACAAAAAATAATCGTGGAGATCGTTGTAGATGGATGAGGATGCTGGAAGGTGGGGGATGAATTATAAAGTGCCTGAGCGCGATGAGAGGTACCGCAGTATATCCCAGGGTGCCTCTCGTAGTTTTCATCTAAGATAGAAGCTAAAGTGAGTCCAGCGACAGTGCGATTTATCTTAAACTAGCCATAAGTCGACGGTTATGATGAATCAGGTGCTAAGTCCTCACGACCACGTGCATTAATCGATTTACATTTACCGATCGTGATCTTCAGCAGATTATTGATAATAAAGTCCACTCGAGGAAGCGGGCCGCGAATTAAACTAAACAAAAGGGAAGTCAAGGGGTCGTTTTTGTATTCTCAAAAAGGACCAAATACGCCCTCCCGAATGACTACGTTCCGGCTATATTAATATATCTGTGTTAATAACAGTCATTACTGTTTCGATAGTTCGCTGTACCGAGCAATCGAATCCCATGCGGTCAGGTCAATGGGAAAGAAGTTTTGATTGAACCGGCATTATATCTGTACACCGGTAACGGGTCATTCTTATACCTATGGGGGACACTTCGGCAACAATACAAGCATTAAAATCTTGTAAACTTATTACATAAAATATTATATCAATACACCGGTAATGGGTCGTTCTCATACCTATGAGGGATTCCACAGGTAGCGGGACAGGTTTTGGTCGCGGATCCGGAAATTGTTCACTTATCAAGAATATCATTTCCTTGTATCGTATAAAAAGATTCCCATATAGTTATGGAGCCCAATTCTAAATTTTGTTGAATCCAAATCAATAAGACAATACACAAAAATAAGCGCGCGCGCGTAACGCTTTTGTAACTATGTACAAAATTGAAAGGGAGCCGTCATTGGCATTAGGGTACGGGGTTATTTTTGTAGTCATTGTCGAATTACAATAGAACATAAGCCTTCGGCGCCGTATGGACCTTCGCCTTCAAATGAAGCAAATCAAGAAAATCTATATGGACCGGAACCTGAAAGTGCACCTGGAGCTTCAGATCAATCAGATTCTGTTGATTTTTCTACGAGTCAACCTGGACCGTCTAATCAGTCGGATAGTTTTGATCTCGCCACGTGTCGACCTGCCCGTGGATATTCAGCAAAATGCGATGCTAGGAATTTCGCTACAAATGAACTTAGATCAGTAACTCCAGATAAACGAAACCCCGTAAATCTCTCAACAAGCCAGCCTGCACGTTATTCCCAATACTCGCCAATTGGTGAAGGAAAGTCTGAAGCAACTTCGTCGTATCAAAATTTCGCAATTTTCAGCCACAATAGTGGACTTCGAAGGTTGCTCAAAGTCGTGGATCAGTCGTCGATCGCGAAGAAACGTAAACAAGTCGTTACATACTCTTCTGCTAACAAGCAGAAAGTTTATGCGAAGGTAAACGAATTTTTGAAGACAGATTTGAATGAATCCGCGAAGACAGGTGAGGAAAATAAATTTCGACAGGTGAGGAAATAAATCTCCGACGTAACGACTTCTTCGCGAGACAAAATACGGCTTGTCACTGTTTTGCCGCAAAGTCTGTCAACAAACGAGGTAACGTCGGAGATTGACACAAGTAAACGAATGGTACAAATCGCTAAACATCTATACTCCGAAATATGAGTGTTATCGACACCTCCCACCAAAGCTGGAAATGTACTTGATTTGACCACTTCGTCCACAATACAAGCATTACAATCATGTAAACTGCAGCGGATCATCAGCTGTACAAAACTATCGGGGGCTCTGATTATTAGCTTGTAACACGGCGTTGCGGGGCCCGGTGCCAGTTGGACCAAAAGAGAAATACAATGGGTCAATGTAATTGCCTTCACTCGCCTACTGATTTATTTATTTTCGGATGCGTAATTAAATACATTACCCGCCCGTAAACGACACAGTGTGAATTTTTCTTCCGTCACCGATTGAGACAACGGTGGAAACGATGCCATAAGTTTGTTTATGTTTCCAATTACGAACCTGCCGCCAAGTGATGGATTCTTTTTTGTAGCCGGCCTGATACTGCTTTTTTCATTGATGTTGTTTAATTTAACGATCCAGAAGTTCCAGCTGCAGTGCGCTTACACGACTGTTTCAGCATGTCGTACAACGTATCCGTGACGCCGGATTGTTCGCAGCCGTTTTTGGGACCGAGCCTTACTGCAGCGTGCCCGGGAACGCAGTTTCTTATATTCATGACGCTACTCGATACTTTCATTCGATCGAAAAGGGAGATCGCACAGCTCTGCGAACGTGTACGACCGGTTGATGTACCCGACTATTACTACGATTTCATCGTGGTCGGAGGTCAGTATATATTACCACCGATCCACCAATTAAGCGACTTTGCACCTGTCATTTTTTGCTTGTCCTCTGCGCAAAATACGACCTGAGTATAAATGTAAATAAAACCGCGTTCACTGGCCTAAAAATAACAGAATCTGAGCTGCTTACTTTACCGATCGTAAATCACCGCGAAGAGATAGACTCCTGAACACTCGCTTGTGTGTGTTTTATGTTGTTATTTTCTTAATCGAGGTTGCACTATTTTGTTCGACGGTCGAGCGGGCAATCTACACTGTTAAAAAAAATGGACTGGAAGTTTTTGTGCGAAAACTGGCACAATAAATTCAACATACAATTGTGATGAAAAAATCATGAAACTTTTACAGTGAAATTACAGTAAATCATTGAATTTAAAGTACTTTTATAGTAAAATTAATGTAAATGTAAATTACGGTGTAATTTAAATTTACATTGTATGTGTGCCTATGTGTGCGAATTACGAAAAATGCATTCGAAGCCGGCACGTTCCTCACGTGCTAGACTCGTCGGCACTTATTTGCGCTAAGCAAAGTTATTCCATTTATCATGGACATTCCCACGTGACATTTATCCATTGTCGCGGCTGCGGGATCTCACGAATAACGGACAATGTTGTACTCGCCTAGTACTCAAGCCAGTATCGGCCCAACCCCGGTACCGTCGTATTTCCGGTACGACGGCACTTCCGGTCAAAAGATGAGATTTTCTAAGCGGAAGTGACATCTTCAAATCGGAAATGAAGTCGCAGAGAATTTTTATGTATTTATATTAATCTCTCAGTCTTTCCTTATGCGGAATCGTTTATTCGTGTTCATTGTAGGGATTAACGATTAATATTTGCTTTGCGAACAGGCGGAACTGCGGGAGCCGTGGTAGCGAGCAGGCTGAGCGAGGTTCCGGAATGGAAAGTTCTTCTCCTTGAGGCTGGACCGGACGAGCCGCCTGGGGCCGATGTTCCAAGCATGTTAATCAAGTTTCTAGGCGAGTTGCCAAATTTAATATCTGGAATGTGTGCGTATTTGATTTTAGATGTATTGACGACTAATTTGCCGTTTGTTAATTGAACGACCAGGTTCGGAAATCGATTGGCAGTACAGAACGAGTAGGGAGAGGAATGCGTGTCTCACCGACCGTGGGTCGTGCAAATGGCCCCGAGGCAAGAATCTCGGTGGTACGTCCGTTCACAATGGAATGGTGTATATTCGGGGCCACGCGAAAGATTACGACGACTGGGAAGCTCTCGGCAACACGGGATGGGCCTGGTCGGATGTATTGCCGTACTTCACTCGCTCCGAGAACAATGCCGAGCTCAGCAGGCTCAGCCAAGATTATCACAGCGAGGGTGGGCCTCTCAATGTCGAGAGATTCCCATGGCTACCGGCGATAACCGAGAATATTCTCAACGCAGCGGCGGAAAAGGGCTACGGCCTTAGCGACGATTTGAACGGTGCCAATATAACCGGATTCACCGTTGTTCAGACGACCAGCAAAGACGGCGTCAGGGTCAGCAGCGCCAGTGCCTTTCTGAGACCCGTCAGAAACCGCAATAATCTTCACGTAGCCTTGAACGCCACTGTTACAAAGATTCTCATCCAAAACTTGAAGGCGATTGGTGTGCAATATGTGCACGACGGCCAGCCGAGAACAGCTCGTTCGTCACGCGAAGTTATCCTATCAGCTGGTGCAGTTAATTCTCCTCAGCTTCTCTTGCTCTCGGGTATCGGCCCCAGGGCATATCTCAGGGGTCTCAAGATTCCCATCGTGAAGGATCTTCCCGGAGTCGGTGAAAATCTTCACGATCACGTCATGTACTACCTTCCGTACACGATCGATGAGCCGAACAAGTACGATCTCAATTGGGCGGCGGCCCTCGAGTACGTGACCTACCAGAAAGGTCCTATGGCCTCGACCGGACTCACGCAGCTCACCGGCATCGTTGCCTCCAAATACACAACTCCGGATCATCCCGACTTGCAATTTTATTTCTCTGGCTATCAGGCGGCATGCGCGACTACCGGTAACGTCGGTGAACTTCAGAACAATGGTCGTCGCACCATCACAATTGTTCCGGCGAATCTACATCCTCTCAGCAGAGGTACGTTTCCGTTAACGGGTCGCAGTACGAGGCTGCTCTCCTTGGACAGCTGATAGTACATTCGGTGTTCATATTTTTTTTCAGGGAATCTTCGATTGGCAAGCAACGATCCGATGGCCAAGCCAATTATTTGGGGCAATTATCTGGAGGATCCTCGTGACACGGACGTTCTCGTCGAGGGCATACAGATTGCTATTTCTCTGATGAACTCCACTTCGATGGCGAAGCTCAAGCCAACTCTCGCGTTAACACCGACGAAGGGCTGCTCGAAATTTCCATTCTTATCAACTGAGTACTGGAAATGCGCGATTCGTTGGGATACCGGTGTGGTGCATCATCTAGCTGGTTCCTGCAAAATGGGTCCTACTAACGATCCTATGGCAGTCGTTGACCCCGAGCTGAAAGTTCACGGAATTCAAGGGCTTCGTGTTGCCGATACATCGATTATGCCACAGGTAAGTTTGGATCGAAATTGCTCAAAAATAACGAAGTTAAAAAAATTATATTAACGATCTGCCGGTTCATAGGTGACGTCTGGGAATACCGCTGCACCTGCCATGATGATCGGCGAAAGATTGGCGGCATTCGTCAAACAAGATTGGTGAACCGGCTCGGCTCATTGGTAAGCAAAGCCATCGTACCGATGGATGCATCCGAAACGCGGTTGGTGATGGCCACGCCGTCCTATCGATCTATCGATCGCATCGATCAAACGTACGACTCTCCCAGTCAGTCAAATTATGTCAAATATTTATTAGTTATCGTTCAGCGATCGAGAGCAATGACCTAGAGACAATACTCCGAGGAATCAAGTATCACAATTGATACCATGACTACTGTGAGCCACGTTGGTGAACCAACTGACAACTTCGAGAGACTATACCAATAACGATGATTACGAATAAATAACTACACAATTTAAAGGGAATAAAAAAATTACCAAAGAATGCACCTTTTCCTTGGCAATGTTAACACAGCGCGGAGCTCCTGGACTGCGTCTCATCGATCTCGATCATGCCGCTCCGAGATGATACGTTATCGATGCGATTACTCCGGCACACCATGTGTGGAAAGAGTCGTCAGCCTCACGATACTTGTTAATAAAAAAATTATTAGAAGTAAAGTCCCATTTGTCGATATTTCTCATCCTCCTCTTCTTTTCATCATTACTTTACATTTTCCATGTTCAAATGTTACTAAACAATAGCGTATTTGCCTTTTTTTACACGGTGTTCATATCACAATGAGTTACAGCACTGATCGCACAATAGTTGCACAATAGAAGGGGGCGACCACCCTTTCTTCCATCCATCTTTTTTCTTTGAAATTTCATGTGTATACATCGATTTAAAATGAAGAAATCAGTAAAAGTTATTCTTTTATCTTCAGCATATTATTTTGCGGTTTACCACGTAACATCTTAGCCGGCTCACGGGTCATCTAACTTTCTCGCAAGAAACACCGTTGTATACCGGTACAACGTAACTGTATCGAATAAAACGCTCCCGGAGAGTGAATACTTAATTTATTATCGAAACAGAGATAAATATGACGATGGCGCGTGCTGCTTTACCCACTGTCGGTACAGCTCAACACAAAGGTGCGGACCGTTTCTCCCAGATTGAAAAAAAAATATATTTTCAAATTTCTCTACCTCAATATCCGGTAATTCCACGGATTGCGTCGAATGTCCGATTCATCTAATATTTCATACAAACGCTAGCGACACGAAATTTAATTACACACCGCTCTTCGAAAGAAAACCTCGATCTTACGCACATATTCCCTTTTGTTAACGAATCGAATAAACTTATTTATTTATTTTTTTTTAACGAAATCCACAACGCTGTCAATAGTGATCGGAAATCAATGAGTTTGTATCCGGTTAGCCATTCAACCTGGCGTTTTAATACACACGAGCTACGGCGAGTTTATATGCGCCGTAGCTCGTGTGTCGCAGTGTGCGGCTTCTGCGTGTCCCGGTCACAAACTCGTTAAACGGAAACCGAGCCGACGACGACGAGTGTATCGTACCTGGCGCTAGTACTCGCCTACCTGACGCGCATAAATCGTAAGCAAAATTGGAGCGCGAATCGCCGGGGAAGATTCTCCGGGAATCCCCGAATCAGGCCTGTAAGGAACGAACCGGTCTCTGGAACCGAGTTAGCAAACTTCGAAGGGATTGGCATCGAGGCTGGAAATACGATAAGAAAACTAATTATTTTTTAATTTTTTTATACTTTCACGACCAACAAATAACAATGACGACTGCAAAAAAATCCAGTAGCGACACGTGTCATAAGTGCTACGGAAAATAATCGTTCGGTTCGTTGTGGATTGATGAGGTTACTGGGAGGTGGGAGATTAATTATAAAGTGCTTGAGCGTAGTCACAGGTACCGCAGTATATTCCAGGGTGTCTCTCGTAGTTTCCACTTAAAATAGAAGCTGAAGTGAGTTAATCGACAGTGCAGTTTATCTTACGATGAATCACCTGCTAAGTTCTCGCAACCGCATGCATTTATTGGTTTACGTTTGTCGATCGTGATCTAGAGCGGATCAATGATAACGTCCACTCGAGTAAACGGGCCGCGAATTAAACAAACATAAAACCAGAACGTCGCCGGACTAAAAATCTGTGAATCGTTTTTGTATTCTCAAAAAGGACCAAATATAATTCCATACCTTCAATTGTGCATATATTGAGTGCCAATAGAGCACAAATTAAATCTAACCAGCGATTTTTAACCGGAAAAAGCGCTCTTTTCAATAAAGCGCGTAGAATTGTAATCCGATTGGTAAAAAAATATCTACAGCCCAAAAGCTGCGAAAACTCGTTTTTATTCTTTTCTGCCCTACAAAACTCGTATCAAAACTCGTATCGTGCTCCTGCGGTACTCGTGCGACTCGTGAGACTCATTTCAGAGCGTGCGTATAAAGTTCGCTTTACCGCACTTGTATCGCAAATTACTATTTTGCATTTGGTCTGATGGTGCTTTTTAAAAAATGTTATTTAATTTAACGATCCAGAAATTCCAGCTACAGCGCGCAGCGCGCTGTGCGCTTGTTCGACTGTTTCAGGATGTCGTCCATCGCATCCGCGAATGAGGATTGTCAGCATTCGTTTTTGGGACCGAGCCTCGCCGGATCGTGCCCGGGAACGCAGTATCTCACGTTCATGACCATACTGGATACTTTCATAAGATCGAAAAGGGAGATCGCACAGCTCTGCGAACGTGTGCGACCGGTTAATCCAGCTGACTATTATTACGACTTCATCGTGGTGGGAGGTCAGTATAAATTACCACCGATAAACCAGTTAAGCGACTTTGTACCCGTCATTTTTTGCTGATCTATGCCAATAGCTAGCGATTGGAAAAACCAGATTTTTATATCGGACGTGACGTCACAGAGAATTAAAAAAAAAAAAAAAAAAATGAATCCCCCGCTGTTTCCTTACGAGGAATTGTTTTTCGTGTGCTTCGTAGGGATTAACGATTAATCTTTGTTTTGCGGACAGGCGGGTCAGCGGGAGCCGTCGTAGCGAACAGGCTGAGCGAGGTTCCGGAATGGAAGGTTCTTCTTCTCGAGGCTGGACCGGACGAGCCGCCCGGAGCTGATGTTCCAAGCATGGCCTCCAGGTTTCTAGGCGAGTTGCGAAATGTAACC
Source organism: Exephanes ischioxanthus (assembly GCA_958510785.1). Taxonomy (NCBI): domain Eukaryota; kingdom Metazoa; phylum Arthropoda; class Insecta; order Hymenoptera; family Ichneumonidae; genus Exephanes; species Exephanes ischioxanthus. The sequence continues at coordinate 5,636,171 of OY294016.1, forward strand.
TCTGGGATGTTCACGTATCTGATTTTAGACGCTTTGATGACTAATTTTTCGTTTGTTGATTGAACGTACAGGTTCGGAAATTGACTGGCAGTACAGAACGATCAACGAGTCGAATGCGTGTCTCTCCATCGGTGGATCGTGCCGTTGGCCGCGAGGCAAGAATCTCGGTGGCACGTCCGTTCACAATGGAATGATGTATGTTCGGGGTCACGCGAGAGATTACGACAACTGGGCAGCCCTCGGCAACACGGGATGGACCTGGTCGGAGGTATTGCCGTACTTCACTTGCTCCGAGAACAATGCCGAGCTCAGCAGGCTCAGCCGAGATTATCACAGCGAGGGGGGACCTCTCAATGTCGAGAGATTCCCATGGCTACCGGCGATAACCGAGAATATTCTCAACGCAGCGGCGGAAAAGGGCTACGGCCTTACCGACGATCTGAACGGTGCCGGTATAACCGGATTCACCGTTGTTCAGACGACCAGCAAAGACGGCGTCAGAGTCAGCAGCGCCAGTGCCTTTCTGAGACCCGTCAGAAACCGCAACAATCTTCACATAGCCTTGAACGCCACTGTTACAAAGATTCTCATCCAAAACTTGAAGGCGATTGGTGTGCAGTATGTGCAGGACGGCCAGCTGAGAACAGCCCGTTCGTCACGCGAAGTTATCGTGTCAGGTGGTGTAATCAATTCTCCTCAGCTTCTCTTGCTCTCGGGTATCGGTCCCAGGGCACATCTCGAGGCGGTCAAGGTTCCCGTTGCGAAGGATCTTCCCGGAGTCGGTGAAAATCTTCACGATCATGTCATGTACAGCCTTCGGTACACGATCGATGAGCCAAACGAGTACGATCTCAATTGGGCTGCCGCCGTAGAGTACTTGTCCTACCTAAAAGGTCCGATGGCCTCGACCGGACTCACCCAGCTCACCGGGATCGTTGCGTCCAGATACACAACTTCGGATCATCCTGATTTGCAATTTTATTTCCGTGGCTATCGGGCCGCATGCGCGACTACCGGCGAAGTTGGCACACTTATGGACAACGGCCCTCGCAGCATCAGCATTTCTGCTACGAATCTGCATCCTCTCAGCAGAGGTAAGTTTTCATTGACGGATCGAAGTACGAGGATTCTCTGCTTGGACAGCTGATAGTACATTCGATGTTCATATTCTTTCTTCTTGTTTCATTGACGGATCGAAGTACGAGGATTCTCTGCTTGGACAGCTGATAGTACATTCGATGGTCATAGTCTTTCTTTGTTTTCTTGTTCTTTTTATGTTGCTCATTTTGTACTGGCACGGTGTTCTTAGGGGGCTGTGGCCTCAGAACACGAAATAAACGCTTCTATCTATCTATCTATCTATTTTTTTTCAGGGAATCTTCGATTGGCGAGCAACGATCCGATGGCCAAGCCAATTATTTGGGGCAATTATCTGAAGGATCCGCGTGACGCGGACGTTCTCGTCGAGGGCATACAGATTGCTATTTCTCTGATGAACGCCACTTCGATGGCGAATCTTAAGCCGAATCTGACGTCGACAACGATCGAGGCGTGCTCGAAGTTTTCATTATTATCAACCGAGTACTGGAGATGCGCGATCCGTTGGGATACCGATATGGCGTATCATCAAGTTGGTTCCTGCAAAATGGGTCCGTCCGACGATCCGATGGCTGTCGTTGACCCTGAGCTGAAAGTTCACGGAATTCGAGGGCTTCGCGTTGCCGATGCATCGATCATGCCGCAGGTAAGCGCGAAACCGAATTGCTCAATGAAGTCGACAAATTGTATTGACGATCTGCACGTTCGAAGGTTACGTCTGGGAATACCGCTGCACCTGCCATGATGATCGGCGAAAGATTGGCGGCATTCGTCAAAAGAGATTGGGGAACCGGCTCGTCTCATTGGTACCCAAAGCCGTGGTACTACCAATGGGCGCATTCGAAACGCGATTGGTGATGGCCACGCGGTCCTATTGATCTAGCGATTGCATCGACCGAACGCACGACTCTCCGAATAAATCGAGTTGTGTCAAATGTTTGTTGGTTACCGTTAGGCGATGGAGAGCAGTGACCTAGAGACAATACTTCGGAGAATAAAGTTGACCATGTGAGACCATGATGACTGTGAGCCACGGTAGAGAACCAACTGATAACTTCGAAAGACTGCACCAATAACGATAATTACGAATAAATAACCACGACGTTTAAAATTAAGAAAAAAATTACCAAAGAATGCGCCTCATCAATCTCGATCATGCCGCTCCGAGATTATACAACATCGATATGATTATTCCTGCACAACAGGCGCGGAAAGCGTCTCATCCGTAGCGGTGAAGTTTCTTGCCGTTCTATGATGTGACATAATTTTACTGAGGATAATGAAATTTTCGTAAATGGATCGTTAAAATGTGACGCTGAGTAAATATTCGCAGAGTAAGGCGCATGAATGGTAATTGATGGATCGAACACATCAGAAGTGTCCGGCCCGTTAACGGTCAGTGATGTGGTTGTTCGTGGCAAATGGTGCGTCGGGAATTGAATGAAAAGCCACCGAGGCAAGCTTGTAACAGGTCTTTTTTTAATTTTGTGCATTATATTGCGCATTAATTTGCTTATCGTCGAAAGAAACGCCTTGTTGCAGCTTGATGACATGATTAAGAGCTGTTGTGTCAAGGCAACTTTTCAATATGAATCACACGTCAGGAAAAAATGCAATGAACATCAATAGGTTTCGTTGCGGATAGTGTAAAAAAGTGTAATGACCCGAGTAGAAATTTTCGAGCGTTTCATCGGGCCCTGACAGGGTCCTGATAAGCCCTTATCAGGCCCTTATCAGGACTCCATCAGGGTCCGATGTAACGCTCGAAAATTTCTATTCGGGGACTGAGATCCAACGATAAGAATTCTGGATAAACAAATAAAAGTGAACAACCAATACATAGCTAAACATCGATTCGGCCATGCACTGCTCGCATGCGGTAGACGAATCGATCGATGAAAGGGGTATTCGGTTATAAAATTTTTGCGAGTGGCATCTGGTACGAGTAGTTCGAGTCAACGGTCGTGGCAGACGTCGAACGGTTCGGAATCTTATGATACGCGTTCGACGTTGGTTATCCACGTCGCCGACAAACTAGGTTCCCTCTTATCAGCTGTCGGTATTACAGCGACCTTCAGTCACCATCAAAATTCTCCCTAGCCTACGGAATGGTAACGTATCCTCATCGTTGCTTGCCAAAAACTCAACGAAGCAAAGACCACGCTCCGACTCAAAGCCAGACCTCTTCGAATTATGTTTACCCCGAGCCGAAAGTGTTTGGCCAATGGAAACTATCCGCCAGATGAAGATATTTGCTTCAGAGTCTCGTTGAAAATTGGCAAAGGGAATTTCTCGATCCCCTGTACAGCGATCCGTCTGTACGCTTGTATCCTCTTCTAATTAGTCTAACAAGCACTTTGCAGACGGTAACTCCTCCTCTCCCATCGCGGAAGTCAAAGTTCAGTCGTGAATCATTAAATACTTTTAATTGGACCCTTTCATTCGAATTCGCGAAACACACGTCGTGCATACACGCCTGTTTCTCATCGTGGACCAGATTACTGGCTACAAAAAAAGATTCATTCAATATCGCTAAATTGACTTTAGCGTTTGGTCCGCGTCTCGGTCGACTTCCAAAAATGTCCGTGCATTAATTTCCCGAGCTTCGGTAGACACATCGCGCACGACTAAATCCGACCCCGACGACAACTTATTCGTATCCTCGATATTTCTGTTACCGCCAGTTTTCGTTTCACCGTTTGGTTCGTTATTCCCGCACAGTCTAATACGTGCGACCCGGCGACTGGACCGGAAATGAAAGCGGTTTCTATTGACTTCCAAATAAAGCACCGGAAATTAAGAGAGGATCCTCTCACCAGTATCTCTCTTACCTGAGGTCAACGCTCGACTCTCCTACTCCCCACTCGGCACCCATTGAATCAGCAGCAAAGTCCAACGCATCTTTTGTTTCGAATAATCTGTGCGCATCGATGTCTGCGGACAGCGGCGTCGATAACGCCAAATTGAGATCGCGAAGGAAAACCTCTCTGCGTCAACCTGTGCGTTGACGCAGAGAGAGACGTTTTCATGTGGGAGAAAAGAAGTTTCGTGTGGGAGAAAAGACGTTTTTATGTGTGAAAACGTTATTTCTCGACACGTGTACACTATCTTGCGGGGATGGTGCGAAGTGGACAATCGACAATCAAAGCTCATGAATTACGTTTCCAATATTTTTTTTTTGTTCATCGAAAACGAGTCCAATTATGTCCCGAGCGTTGTCTTGGCCTCTCGGACACCTGCCAGTGAAGCACACAGAGTCGCTCACCGAGAAAAAAACGTTCGTTGTGATTCAATCCCGATCGTCATTATTCGTTTCGTATGGAAAACTCTGCCGGCTGCGTCTGTCCGAAAACACATGGGGGGAACATATGAAGAACATAGGGGGGAAGTCTCAAGTGCGTGATGATCATTGGAATTTGGAAACATGCCGAGAAGCTCGGTAAGAACTTTAAATTTCAGCAACACCTGGTACAAGATCATTCACTCCACCGCCACCGAATGATCCCTGCGAATCTGCATACAGTTAGCAGCGATAGTTGGCAGCGTCTTGCCAACTATTCCGTTTCGCCAATGCTGTGGATAAGTCGACATCCGATCATCTGCTGCCAATCTGCTGCAGAATGTTACTATATAATCACGTACATAGTTCGTATATCCAATTACATATCCAATTTTCAATCGGTGCAAGTAATCGGATGGAATTTTTGCGATTGCCTCGATACGAGCATTCACGTTACAATCTTTTATCTCGACCAAGAAAAACAATAGAAATTGTGACTTTGGAAGTAAAGTGACCTGGGTTATCATACGCTGAGAAAAAAAAATCGATTGAGTCAACAAAATGAGCGCTTACGGGTGGCGAAACAAATTTTTGGTTGATCGAACGAAATAATTGTTGTATTAAGTAAAGAAAAATTTGAATCGACGGCCTGTTAGTTCGATCAACGAGGCATTCCTTTCGATCAACCAAACATTTGTTTCGCCACCCGTAAGCGCACATTTTGTTGACTCAATTGATTTTTTTTTTCTCCGTGTACATTTTTCTTCTCGACACATTTACCGAGAGTCGTAATTATGAATCACTCCGAGATATAATCTTGCATTCGCGCAACGACGTTTGAGATATGCTCGAGTGATTCCAGCATAATAAATCCTCGCCCTCAGACTGCCCATTGCTCCGTTGGCCTGCTTAGCAGTTGAGTTGTAGAGCTAATTTGTCGACAGATCCTGGTTACACGCGTCGAATCCTATCGCCGATGCCTATACGCGTATCTGCATATACGGACAGGTGTGTATATCGGATTGTAATATAGTATAACCCGAACCCGTGACAAGTCTCACCGCCAGAGCGTAAACACGTCACTCTCCGGTGTCCACCGATATCCATATATCGTTCTCGTTAACGCGCGGCCAAACAGGACTTAGTTCGAGACACGGTGTACAATGGATTTCAAGTTAATCTCGGAACGTCTCAGCTGTACGGCGACTACGACGGCGACGAAGATCGCCACTTCGGGAGCAAATAATTGTTATCCGAAATCAATATTTACAAATGATCCTCCGTATCAGCCGCGCTCTCTCGTCCGTCATTCGGTCAATATATCTGTACTGTGTCTCTGGTCGGTAGCCGTCAGCATTCGGCACAAAGTCCGATAGATCCATCCAACGTACATGTACTCACGAATCGCTCAAATATAATAATAATAATAATAGTAATAATTCGCGATAAAAATTATTTTTTTATTTAACAAGGAAAAATAAGGGTAATAAAGGGTATGTACGGCACTAATGCCGTATCCGTGTTGCTGCTAGTATCAGTGAAAACAGTTGATTACCGTTCTTGATAGCGACTGGGCACAAGACGGGTGAACTGTGAGAAAAATCGGGGATGGAGCGAACATACATGAGCACTTGAGCCAACCGAATTATGGTTGGCTCAATGACGATTTTGGTGGTTCAACCACCGAGAGGTTGAGTTAACACAGGGTTGGCTCAACCACGCGGTGAGGTTAAATACGGCGAACCTTATGGTGAACTTGAATCAATAGATCTCATCGAAGTTCAGCCAACCTCGGTGAGGTTGATTGATTCAAATCGAGGTTGACCCAACCTCAATGAGGTCGATTGGTTCGAGTTCACCATCAGTTTCGCCGTATTTAACCTCACCGAGAGGTTGAGTCAAGCTTATGTCGTCAACGCAACCCGTCGGTGGCTGAGCCACCTAAATCGCCATTGAGCCAACCATATTAGGTTGGCTCAAGCGCTCATGTATGTTCGCTCCATCCCCATTTTTTTCTCTCAGTGTGAGCGGAAGGAATTTCATTAAATAGGAAAACCGTACGCGTCAAACGTTGGATTATAATCATTTCGAGCTGGAAAACGCCCGATTTTTGCAATAAAATACAATAAAATATAAATTTTGCAATAAAATACAAATTTTGCGCCAACGTTCGGACGATCGAGCGTTCGGCTGCGTCAACGATTCGGATAACGGAGGTTCCGGGTGAGCGAGGTTCCACTGTATATCAAAGACGGCGAGAATTACGTCAGATTCACAGAATGGAAACGAATTTTTTTCTCAACTACTTTACTACAATCGCCGTTGATGAACGATGTTAATTAACAAACAAAAATTGATATGTACGTATCATTTTTTTTTTTTTTGTGATTGAACTAACGAGACCAGAAATCGGAGAACCCGAGGGTACAGAGTGAAGCTCCGGTGAGATCCTCGAGCGCAAAAGGGAGTCGAACAAGTGCAAGTCGATCTACTGCGAGCGAGGTTGCACCCTGTCAGTCTGGAAATTCATGATTATTTAGTCACTCGATCACAATGTCGTGGACTCCTCGCGACTCCCTCGCGGCTGCCGCTACAATCGTAGGGTTCGCGCTAACGGGTGTTATCAAACGACCCTCCTCGAGACGCCTCCATTCTGAGTTCATCGTTTTAAATTTTTTGCCAAGATTTTTTTTTTTACCGGTGGCAAAGAATATCTTTCACACAAAGGTGTCATTTATCGCACGATCCTTAGGCAGAGAAAAGATTTACGACGTAAACTCTGATGAAAAGAGAAATATTAAAGTCGATCAAAGGATTTATTTTTTCAAACTTTACCGTCACATATTTCTCTACCGCGGTTCCATTTTCACCCGCTTTCCTCGACAAAGCGTTCTGAGAAAGTCTCGCTCTTCATTTTATTTATATACATTTTTTAAAATAAACGACAAAAAATTGTTAAAAGGAGATTTAAAAAAAAAACAGAATTCTTGATCATTTTTTTCTCGCAATGCGGCCTACACTCTCAATGTGATGATTATCTTAATACCTGCCGTAATTGTCGAGCCTCGATAATCCGCTACGCATCTTTGCTGCGAAGTGAAGGCGAGAAAAACAATTGCATAATTTCCATTTGCAATGTTAATGCGGCGCGGTAGATTAAATTTCTTATTGCACGAAGTTAGCACATTGTATGCATCGAGACATTGCAGTAAAAAAAGAAAGCTGCGTTTGCGCTGTCTATCGTTCACACTCGGGAACTCTATCGAACATACGATTAACTCTATCGAACATACCAAGATAGATTCGTTTATAGCGTATTCTACGGCCCAGTCCCACAAAAAACATCGTGCCGTTAGATACAAAATCAGAACACAGATCAGGTCAGGTAGCGCAAAACAGGATACAAACCAAAAGAGCATTAAATTCAAACGTGAGTACAATATGAAAAGAAATGTAACAATTAAGAAAATAATATAAAAAGAAAGGATAACAAGATAAAAATATAATACATAAGTACTAAAAATAAAACAAGTCGCAGTAGCGATTGAGTATAAAAGACAAGAAGTATAGAAACAGATATGTAGAAGCGAAAGCCCCGATTTCAACCAACTCAGATAAAAAAATCTTTTTGACGATTTGTCGTGTGTAAATTAAATTACTCGAATCAAACAAAATTTACTTAAATTAATATTTTCTTTATTTTGCCTGCGTACGATTTTGATGGGCGTTCGTTATTTTTCTATACATAATCTTGACTGATTGCACTTAAAGAACAAAACAAAAAATATACATTTTCATATATACCTTCCTTCCTGCGCACGGAAAGCCCCATCGGTAAAGTCGTGCTCGCTTCAACGCCTCAGCACCTGGTGCCGCTCCGCGGTCACCGTACGTATCAGATTGAGCAAACTTCGCAAGAACTTTCGATAACATCGCGGCCGTCTTGCAGGTAATTCAGGCGAATCCGTCTTCGTGTCTGTCCAAAGCCGTACCCGCTCCAGTGATTTTCATTTCGGCGCCGAAACTACAAAGCTCGTCTCCGATGTCGTCAAAATTGTTGGTCCATCGTCCACCCATCATATTTGCACACAAAAAAAAATCGAAATTAATTTCCACACCGAATCTCCTCGAATGCATTGCCAAGGTCATCGGACCAACAAATCAAATCGCAGATTTCGTGCTCAAAAAAAAAAAAAAAAATCCACCCAAAGACTTCATGCCGAATTTCTTAGAAAGTCCCGACTATCGATTATTGTTCGATAAATCTTTTTATGATAACTTAATTTCTTTTTTGCCCTTCGGTACGTCTATTCACATCGGGCCGATAGATATCGGATAGTCGCGGATACCCGATGAAGTATCGCAGATAGGACGATGCTCTATTTATATAAATATATAGGTAAGTTCGATAATACGTGGAGGCGCGCACGTGAGAGCCTCGGAGCCCGATCGCTTCGCTATACAGTCAGCACCACCCGTCCCGATATCCAAGCAGGGCTCGGCCGCCTCGGTGGCACGTTTGGCGGAAAAACCTCTCGTAAAAATCCAATAAATACCGTCGGCGCGGAGGGAGCCCTTCGTCGCAACTCTCGGTACCAATCTCTCCGGCCGATCGTTTACTCTTGGACGAGAAACGCGAATGCCACTGCAGCTTTTTTTTTCTATCTCCGGCCGTACGGACGGTAGATAGGGAGCCAACGAGATACCAAGCTACGAAATATCTTATAGCGTGTGCCGTGTCTATACATATATATATGTACAGACACAGACTTTTATTCGTCGGAACGCAATAATCTCTACGGCTCGCGACGTCGACCGGTCTACTTTACAGATTTTTACGCGATATCTTTTTCCTGCCGTGTACGCACTCACGGCGGCTACTCGTTTTCCCGTTGCTCCGATTTGACAATTTTTTTTTTTTTTTTTTTTTTTTTTTTTTAATTCGAATCGTCGACATTCGGAGACGAAATACGTCGCGGATGTATCGGCGTTCGAAGGTTAGAATAGTGTTGTTTTATTCGTGTCCTGAGGCCAGTCTCCTAAGGACACCGTGCCCAAAAAAAAAAAAAACATACGACGACGACTGACAACCAGAAAGCCCGACGAAAGATCCGATACAACGAAAAAATAACGAATAGTAAACTTAAGATCAAACTGTATAACCAAAAAATTAATCTAAAGTAGCCAAGAAAGTATAAAAGAAGGAAAGCAGGAAAATATACAAGGCACACAGTAAAAAAAATGTGTACTTTTTACAACTTATTGTCGACAAACGGCCACAATTGTTTATTTGTTAATTTTCAGTTTTACAAACTAAAATTGTCAATGACACGGAAAATTAAAGGACAGGTTCGTATATTCAAATAAGCGACAAATAAGTTTGTCACTTGTTGAAAAAATTATTTTTACGAAATTTCTCGCATTCCGATTTTACGAAATTATTTTTTATTGTGAAAGGTTGAAAATTTGTCGAAAATCGTGTAAATATACTCATTTTTTTTTCTTACCTTCCGATACAAAAAGCTACGATCTCCAGGCGCGCAATTTAATGACTTGTATACGCGGTAATGAAAACAATAGCTTTGCTTAAAAAATAAAATAAAAAAATGGAAAAAACTTGAATAGCAGCCGCGTGGAAATACGATCGAGTTGAAAGAAGCCTCGGTCGGGTGCAGTAGAGAAGCAGCGACGATGCCGAGGCCCGAAGTCTCGTCATTACGACCGGGCGGTGTCGCGCACAGCCTCGATCGTCGTTCGTCGTTCATCCCGCGCGATAATGTTCACCGACGTTCATCGGGATCCCGGCGCGTGGACCCCACGAGTGAACCACGGTTCGCATTTCATCGACTCCGGCGAGCGAACTTGTTTCTCGCCCTCTGAATCGCGGTCCCCGGCGCTCGCCGGTCGCCGAGAACCGAGATAGCTTTCATCAGAAACCGCGACGCGCTCTCGTATGTGTATCTCTTCACTTTCTTTATCTTTCTTTCGCGTCGCTCGAAAGCTTTTTTTATACTCGTCCAAACCACCCCCAGCCCCTGCCGGCCTCCACCCCGGCGAGCTTTCAAGATCAACGCGACCAGTGACATCACCTAAGGGTCTCTCTACCCCTTTCACCTCCCCGCCCCTCTCGCGGCTGCCGCTGCCTTTTTTTTTATTTTCTTTCACCTCCATCTCTCGACGAGTCAACGGGAGGTCTCTCACCCCGGCGCTCGATCTCTCATCCAGCGAAGCCAACAGCCCCGACCGCGCCGGCTCGTTCGCCAATCCCGGGCCCGCGACTACGTATAGGTGCTCACTGGCTCGTAGTCGCGTTACTATTTCACTCGGCGAAAGAATGCCCTCGTCCACCCCCGTCGGAGAAGCCACCGAGTGTGTATTCTCCGCTCTGCGAAGGCTGACGGAATCAAAGCCCACGCGAACCTCTATACCTGTGACGGTCGGCGTAGCTACGACCACCCACGTACTTGCTCACGCGAGAACGTATGCGCGACATCCACCCCCCCCCCCCACCCACCCCCGTTATGTATATATTTATACGTATATGTAGAAAAGTGTGTGCAGTGCACATGCGGAGCACAGAGTATGGAATCGTGACCCGGGGAATGCAGAACGGAGAGGAGGCACGTGACACGATAAAAGTTTTTCCAAAGTGGGCGACTTCCGGTCACGGAGGTTGTACGCACTCGTTCCATCTCGGAAAGGGCGACGTCACGAATAGACTATTAAGTTAATAGCGAAATAATACCCCGGCGGGCAAATACCCGCTTCGTTTCGAAACTCCGCAATTTTCATTTAATGCGACGAGTCGACCGAGAGCCGCGTCGGTGTCGGGGGGGGGGGGGATTGTGGGGGGTTGTGGGAATTATTTCGCTGACTAGCGCGCGGTCCGAGGCGTGTAAATCCCTCGCGCTCTACCGGTGCATTAATGACCCTGCACTTTTCGAATTTGGAGCAAGAAGTTTTATTTTCCAACTGAATCGGTGTGCAATTGAGAAGGGAACTTGGCGGGATTTTTCGTACGGTGCTCGCGGCCACGCGAGACTCTTGAACTACATTGTGGAATAGGCGAGCCATTCTTCGGGCGACTCGACTCACGCTAAACGGCTCTTTGACAGCTACAATTAAACTAAATGACTTTTCCGCGCCCTTTGCGCTACTTCTTTCTTGTTCTTTTTTTTTACGCTTTTTCTTTCGTTTTCATCAACCCACTCGACGCGGGCTACTGGATTCTCGGGGACCACTCGAGCCATTAGGGGTGGCTTTGCGGAGGTCTGCCGCTCTATAATGTGAAGCGTGTTGCAGCGGCGCGTTCCTCTCGCACAAACAACGATTCAAAGTCGCAATCGCACCGATGTCGGTGACTTCAAGCGGAACGCCTACTGTGTCTCGACGACCCTCGCGAACCCTCAGTCGAGTCGCAAATTTTTCAAACAGCCTCGGCGACGCGAGCTTTCGAGACGAATTGCGTGCCAAGAATTTCCGGGGCTTAGCATTGAAAACTGATTTGCACAGTAAAAAATAATTTCGTAAAAATAATTTTGTCGAATAAGTGACAAACGAGTTTGTCACTTATTTGAATATACGAACTTGTCCTTTTATTTCCCGTGTCATTGACAATTTTAGATTGTACTTTTGTTTGTAAAACTGGAAAATTGACAAATAAAAAATTGTGGACGTTCGTGGACAATAAAGTTGGTGTAAAAAGTACAAACTTTTTTTTTACTGTTTACGTACAGAAAATAACGGAGATTGTTGCATTGCGTATATTTAAAGGTTAATGAAAATTATTGAGTTATTAAATATTAATAAATTTGTAAAAATCGTGAAATTGATAAAAATTATTAAATTATCGAACAATGTCCCCGAACACAAAATCCCAATGCAGACTATTTTTGGAGTAATCTGCGCAGTGGAATAAAATTAAACAGAGCTACGACGAAGCCGCCAGATTAAGCTATAAATATAATATTTTAATTGACTGTATCGTCAATTATCGTCAATTTGCACAAACAAGGGTTTCATTTATATCCATGAAGCACTCCATAGATAAATGCAAATATGCGGGCTGAAGGACCTCGGTCAATGGCCCATTAGCTGGGGGGGGGGGGGGGGGGTCGCACATGTAGAAGACAGCGGGGCAAAATGGGACAGTGGGGCAAAAGTAGCAGTTTTCCAATGACGTTTGGCTGACGGCCGCGGCGGTAAGTGCGGCAAAATGGGGTCGAAAATCCGGATGTACCGTTGGGACAAAATGGGGCATCCAAAAATTCTTGGAAAATTGAGTTTCGCCCCACTGTTCCGTTTTGCCTCACTGTCCCATTTTGCCCCGCTCTCCCCTATACACGCGACACCGCCGAACCATGTAGTAATATATTAATTTCACTGAGGCTAGTAAAGCGCATTTACTACTACAATTATTAAATTAATAAAAATCATTAAATAAAAATGACGATTAAATTACTGAAAATCATTAAATAAAAAATATGATTAAATTACTGAAAATCATTAAATAAAAAATATGATTAAATTACTGAAAATCATTAAATAAAAAATATGATGAAATTACTGAAAGTCGTTAAATAAAAAAAATGATTGAATTACTGAAAATCATTAAAATCGATAAAAATGATTAATTGATTAGAAATTATTGAAACACCGATGACATTTAATCCGAATAAAATTCAAGTACTTCCTGCATCGACATCCCCGTCCGGGCCGAAGAGCGGACGATCCGTTGGCGGAGACTTGGCAAGGGGTTTTCCTGCCGGTGGTTCTCGGCCGGAGAGAGTGCGTCCCGCAGTGGCGCCGCCACCGTTGGTTCGTCGAGCACCCCGTCAGTTTGCCGTCCGCCGCCGGTCGAGAGCCACGTGCCGTCGGGCTTTCCCGACAACCCCATCCGACTGTGCGAGACGACTCTTCGCAAAGTTCAACGTTAAGTTCACAAAAAAAAAAAAAAAAAAAACGCAAAAAAATTTTCGATGGACAACGTGACGACAAACATTCGATTCGTCGGCTCTTTTGCATCGAACGCTATAACTTGAAACCTAAAAAAATACTTATAAAAAAAAGCTGCACGTGTCCAGAGGCCGAAATTTGCCAGTTTGGTCGCAAAATCAACGTACGTTTTTGTGTCCATGAAGAAAAATCATCGATAAACCGAGACATCGAGAGAATGCGACGATGTCGGGAGACTCGCCTGTCCAGCTCGCGCGCACCCGTGCCCTCCGTCTTCTTCTTCCTCTACCGAACCTCCTCGACGCCGCAATCGGATGCCTGAGGATCCCCTGACCTGGATTACCGTAAAACTTTGGTCCGTCGTCGTCGCGACAGTCCTTTGGCCGGTGGGAGCGCCGAGTCCGGAAAGTAAAATTCCCCGTTCGAGTTACGAGCGAGTGTTTCGTCCGCGATTTCCGGTGTCGGCTCTCTGCGGCGCGCCGCAACTTCCCACCGAAGAACGCGCCGGGTCGAAGCGCGAGTGACGATCGCCGGTTGAAATCGCGTTGCACCGAAAAAAAAAAAAAAAAAAATTCTCCGCGTTGGAAAAAATGAGTTTCTCCGCCGAGGGATAAATGTAAAGTTTTCTCGCGCGTTACAGCGACCGGCAGGGGAAATAAATTAAGTTTCGGCGGTTGGGCTGTAGTTACCGGTGGCCGGCGACGGTGGCGCGCATGCGCGGTCCGAAATCTCGCAAAATCGTCGTCATCGCCTCCTCGTGTTTCGCTCCCGTAGTTCTCGGCCCAACTCTCGTCCCGTTCTTCGGGACTTCGTACGTGGACTTCGATATTGCACGGCGAAAAAAATTTCACTGTGTCGCTGCACTTTCGTCGCCAGTGGGAATACGCGAAACTCTTTCGTTGTCGAAGAATCTTTACACTATATCAATGAATATGTTCGTATGAACGAATAGATATATATATATATATATATAGATAAATAAAAAATATATATATATGTATATAGTGTAACAGTGAGACTGGTAGAATTTTTTTCGATAAAAAAAGGTCTGAAAGTCCCGTGCAGGCTCGCTGCGTCGAACCAGTGAGGAAAACTCGATGGGCAATCAATTCGATCGATAAATTCTTTGAATCGGTTTTCAGCACGAGAGACACGCGACGCGATTCCTATAGTATTGAAATACGCTTACGAGATAAGCGTTAATATGCACTTCGTGCTGGCGACGTTGGTGGACGAATGAAAAATAATAATAATAATAGTAATAATTAGTTCAACGAATCGATAGACGAAGTGACTACGAGCGGTCTCAGCGACCTGCGGAGTGTTACGGTCGACCTTAGACCGGAAGTTAGTGATACGATTTTTTTGTTTTTTTGTTTCGTTCTCCTTTTTTTTGTAGTGTGTTGTATCTTGTGCAAATCGTGAAATCGTGACGTCGTGATAATTGTTTTGTTTCACAAAATAATAAGAAAATAAAATTTTAAATAAAAAAGAATAACGTATTAATAATAGTTATTATTATTATAAAACGATTGTAAAACATGTGGAGTGTCGTGTTCTTTCTTGGACTAATCAAGGCCGCAGCTTACGCCGCCGGCTCGAGGAATGAGAAAATCGGTGAGTTCTTCAACCTCTCTTTTGTCTCTTAAATTAAATCTAGTGACGCGGTTCGGTTCTCTTCACGATTGTTGGACAATTCGTCGGTGCAATTTTGAGGATCTTACGTTATAGTTGCATCGGAACCGGATCGCTTCTCGATACGCGGTTTGCCGCGTGGGCCACTTTTTTTTGGGTATTTAAAAAATATTATTCCCGCAAAATTCCTCCACGGAACGAAAAGTATACGCGAAAAAAATATTTAAGAAAATATAAACATTTTTTCGCGCGAAAATAAATTCCGTATGTAAATTATATTTCATACATTTGAAAATACAAATATTTTTATATTTTCTGCGATGTCTCAGAATTACATCGGGAGACGCGAATGCGTCTCAACGCCAAATTAAGCCTTAGTGTGCATTGGGGGTAATTTTCACGCTAACGTTATCCCATATTTTTCGTCTAACTTCAACTTTAAGCATGATTTTGGACAGATAACTTTTTTTTTTTTGGAAATCTGACGGCGCGAGCTTAAAGTTTGACCAATTTACTGCAAAAAGTGTCTTAACCTTTTTTCCGAAAAGTGCATAATAACCGAGGTATTCGAGGCTGGGAGTCAATTATATACTTTTCATATATGTGAAAATACATATATTTTTATATTTTCCGGGATATCTGTTAATTACATCGAGTTACGCAGTAGCGTCTGGACGCCAAGTAGTTAAGCCTTAGTGTGCGTTGGGGTTAATTTTGACCCCAACGTTATCCCGTGTTTTTGCGCCTATCACCTTTAAGCATGTTTTTGGACGAACAAACATTTTTTTTTAAACTGATGGCGCGTGCTTAAAGTTTGATCGATTCACTGCAAATAGTGTCTAAACCTTTTTTAAAGCGCATATATATACATATATATATATGAATTGTATACCATTTTTCCTTAAATGTATATTTAAAATACAACGAAAAAAAAATTTCATATACTTTTTGTCATGGAAGTTAACTCAATAAGGATGAAACATCCAACGTGGAGAGCGCGTTCTTCGCTCTAAAACCTTGAATTTATCCGTCCGCGTATATTCCTGAAAAGAATTTGAGTTCGCCTCGGCGAAAGATACTCACAGATAAATTATATAACATTTTTCGTAAAAACTACAATTAACGTGAAAAAAAAATTGCTCATATACTTTTTTTCATGGGAGATACTTAAGCCAACTCAATAACGGTGAAATATCCAACGTGAATATCGCGTTCTTCGTTCCGAAACATCCAACTTTATATATATTTATATATTGATATTCACGAAAAAAAAATTTTACATATGAAAAAAAAAATGTTCTCATATACTTTTTTGTCTCCACGAAAGATAACAAAACTATCTCAACAACGATGAAGTATCCAACGTGTAGATGGCGTTTTTCGCTGTAAAACCTCGAATTTATTGATCGGCGTGTACCGTTCAAAAAAAAAAAAAAAATCTGAGAATCGGAGGAGCATTAAAGTGATCCATGCAGCTCGCGCTCGGAGAAAGAAAGTATGCTCGAAAAATCATAAGACAGAATTCCACGCATCCCTTAACGTCGTCGTCGGACGATCGCATAAAAATCCACGACCCTCACGGTCGCGGAGCTTCCGCACGGTCTGCCGGTGACTTCCGTTCTCTTCCGCCCCGACTTCCGTATGCTCGCCGATGCGGCGCACAGGCGCGAAAGTGTCGTTTCGTGACGAGAAATTTGCGCAACGGTGAAGCGACAACGGCGCCGGGAATATGTACTTTCGTGGATGGTTGCTCGCGCACGATAAAAGGAAAAGTCCTTGTATACGCGTGGAGGGATCCCTCGTATCCGGAAACGGTTATTCCACTTTCATTATCCCTCGAAAACTGCGAGACCCGCCCGGAAAAGTAACGCGAGACCAGCACCGAGAGCGCTGCACTTTGGTAGCCTCGCGGGCAGAAATTGGCGAACACACGCCGGCGAACTGTGTGGACTGAATCGCTTCCGCGACACGTGTACCTCACAATCCCTGCAACGACACAGCGAATGGGAGTTGTGTCTCTCTCTGTCTCTCCCTCTCTGTGTGTCTCTCCGTGCGGAGTCTTTGGCCCTTATCCATACCCTGCTCCGGCCCGACTCTGGCGCTATAGTCTCTCCAACTCAACGCGTAAGCTATGGGGGATAAACAAAGTCCAAGTTTAGAGAGAAGCTACAAATGCGAACTTTTTGGTATATTTTTTTACTCGTGTGTTTCTTGGCGCATCGGGGTTTATAGCTATTGATATTAGTAGCAGTAGTAGTAGCAGTATTGGTATTGGGTATCGTGTGGTTACACCGATCCCCTAAGGGTTACGGGCTCCTTTCACTTCTCTCTTCCTCCTTCCTTATCCGTTGTCACCGGTTCGATTCTTGGGTCCGGAGTTTCGTCGCGCCTCGTCAGGTGTCAGTAGTCTCGGACATACGGATATATTCGTAGGTCGTACGCCCTATCTCCGGAGCTATGTCCTCGTCCGTTTTCCTTTCACCCACGGGACTTCAGTCTCGGGAATCGAACCCGTGACACTTTCCAGCCTTTCGGTTTCCCATACCGAGGCACTGGTTTCCTCTGGACCTACTTATTACAGTGGGTTCCGAACCACTTTTTCGCAGAAAAAACACCATAGAGAATTCTTGGTGCTTGCCGGGAATCGAACTCGGACTTACTGCGTGTGAGTCGCGCTCCGATCCACTCGGCCACGCTCACCCCTTAGTAGTAGTAGTAGTAGTGGTGAATTTATTTAAAGTGAATAACATGGAACAGTTTTTTTGATGCATAACAGACTCAGGGCCGAATTTTAAGACGTTGGTTCGAACTTAATATCGAAGATTGGCCTAAACTGCATTTGAACGTACGATCTAACCTGAATTCGATCTTAAGTCTGAGCTTAAGATTGAACTCGAACTACAATCGAATTTGAGTTCAGACTTCAGTTCAAACTTAGGATTCAACCTAAGCATGAAATCAAGTTCAGAATGAGATTTGATCTTAAGTGTTCGAACTCAAAAGCGATCTTAAGTTTAAACTAATGTCTCAAAATTCGAGCCTCAGATTGCATATGAGCTGCCAATTGGTCATCGACCGAAATTCTTCAGCCAATGATATTATCATTAGAACCGGCAACGGTGGTCAAGCGGCTAGCCCAGTACTGCCGGTGACAGGGAGGCTCCGGTTCGATCCCCGGTTTGGGCGAAAGATTTTTTTCGGAGCAGCAGTGCGCTGACGATACAGTGTATGGTGCCGTAAGTCGTGCCATGCTATTCGCGGAAATTCTTGAGCTCTGGGAATTGGCCTGTAGCCGGCTACACTCGACGTAGGTTTTCTGTGGTTTTCCTACGTCTTAGGCGAGTGCGAGTGTTTCTATCTCCATCTTAAGTCGGCCACAGCCGCAAGTGCACGTTACCCAAGTTTCAGCATTGGCATGCAGTGTGATGGATGGGACTTGGGGCGCAAACGAAGTTACAAAAAGGGATACGGCCCGTAGACACATAACAGAACATAACATTATTATTGTTATCACTAATTCCATACAAGTCTGTAGGACGAGGGTGCGTAATAATAATAACAGTAAATCGCGGATGCCATTCACTATTATTATAAGTCGGGTAATCATTAGAAGAGAGACTACCATTAATCCGATTTTCCAAAAGCTTTCACCGTGTTCGTGAAAGTGCTCTTGAGGCCCCCGAGGCCGTTCAGTCACGAGGTGACTGACACGAGAGTGCAGGGGCTCGATCGTCTCGTCGAGGAGATTCTCAAATTTTCGCCTGAATTTCGAGCGCCGATGCACGGACGAGATACTCGAACGGCGACGTCCATCGGAGTTTCGCAACGCGTTGAAGTCGTTACAATCTACTTTGCAACAGCGTTATCGCTCGAAGTACGGCGACGAGGGAGGGGCGGGGTTGTGGAGGGTTTTTGCCTACACGTGTTTCTATTCTCTTTTTTTCGTCTTACATAGCTCAGGCGCCGATAAGAATCGGGCATCGGGTCGTGTCGCGAGTCCGCCACACCGAGTAACGGGTTGTATATTTCTGGCGTCAGCTTTGGCGCGTACAGCCGGAGCCGGTTCATCCTTCATCATCCATCAAATCGCTACAGCCTACTTTATCCTCTTTCCAACGGGCCCGCGCGAGCTTTTTCGCCAATCCTTTTAACGCTAAATATTGAATTAACCTGTCGTTCCTCATCCGTCCTCGTCGCCGATGTAACGAGTTCGCTGTTGTCCGGAGTTCCGCGGGGAATAGCCGGAAGTTGGATGCTCGACGGGGACATCTTGAACGGCTCACGGGTCATATAACTTCCGGATAGGAAACACAGTCGTATCGAAACACGGTACCGCGTAACCGTATCGGATTAAAAGTCTTCGGGAGAGTGAACGCTAAATTTATTGTCGAAACAGAGACAAATATGTGCGCACACGTTTCCCGCAGATTTGAAACATCTCTTTTTTTAATTTTCCTGCCTCGATGTCCCGTAATTCCAGGGATTGCGCCAAATGGCAGATTTATATGATATTTCATCCAAACGCGAGCGACACGAAATTTAATTACACGCCGCTCTTTGAAACAAAACGTCGATGTTACGCACATATCCTCTTTTGTTAACGAATCGAATAAACTTAATTTATTTTAATTTTTTTTTTTTTTTTCAACGAAACGCACATCGCAGTCAACGTTACGCTGTTTCAATCGAGTGATCGGAAATCAATGAGTTTGTATCCGGTTGGCCGTTCACCCTGGCGTTTATAAATGCGACGTGGCTCGCGTGTCGCGCTGTACGGCTTCTGCGTGTCCCGGTGACAAACTCGTTGAACGTGAACCGAGCCGACGAAGGAGAGGGTGTGACGGCTCGACGGCGGCGAGTGCATCGTACCTGGAGCAGACGCCTACCTAGCGAGCATAAATTTTAAGCAAAATTGGAGCTGGGAGTAGCCGGTGAAGATTCTTCGGAAAGCCCCGAATCGGGCGTGTAACGAACGAACCGGTCTCTCGAGTGGAGTTGGAAAACTTTGGAGGGGTTGGTACCGAGGCTGGAGGAGTGCAGGTTCGCGTCGCCGTTCGGTACGGGCCAGGGAAACAAGAGGAATACGAGACTGCTATAGAAGCTCTGAGGGAGGCTGAAGGCTGATCTTGGAAGTTGAGACACGTCCTCCGAACGTGAAGAGGTCCTTCAACTCGTTGGCTGGAGGGAGAGGCAGCTCGGAGGAACTGTACGTATACGAGGAAGTGTGAGGGAACTCTTGTGTGTAGTTCGGAGGAAACTGTAACACCCGCGGAGCGGCGGGGGCGGTCATGGTTTTCTTCGTTTCCCCACTGAGGTGGCGAGGTTGGATGGTTTGCTTGAACCACTTTGACGCGCGGTTTGGAACTTGGATGGGACAGTTTTCTTGGCGTGGAACTGGAAGCGTGGAACAGCTCGGTACACTGCCCCGTCATTGATGCCGTTCTTTCAGTCTTGCTGGAGATGTTGCCCGATGTCTTAACGAGATGCAGCAAGATATCCGGAAAAACCAGGCATCAATGACGAGTAGTCCAGCAGGACATCCAGAAAGCCTGGATGACTTGCTGAACATCTTGCTCGATGTCTTAACGGGATCGAGAAAGATATTCGGAAAAACTAGGCATCAATGACGGATACTCCAGCAGGACAACCAGCAAGACTGGATGTCTTACTGGACATCTTGGTCGATGTCTTGACGGGATCGAGCAAGACATCCGGAAAAACCAGACATCGATGACGGGTAGTCCAGTAGGACATCCTGAAAGACTGGATGTATTGCTGGACGTTTTGCTCGATGTCTCAACTGGATCAAGTAAGATATCCAGGAAAAGCAGGTATCAATGACGGGTGGTTCAGCAGGACTGGATGTCTTGCTGGATGTCTTAATGAGATCGATGATGTCCAGAAAATCCAGATATCGATGACCGATAGTCCAGCAGGACATCCAGGGAGAGTGAATGTCTTGACACCTCCGGAAGAAAATCCGTGTTTACGGGAGCGCGAGAGCATCGGCATGATTGTAGGATTTGAAAGGAACGAGTGCACAGCGCAAAGGACCACAAACGCCGGACACTCGAAGCGGCACCGGGCTGTGTCGTTGTCAAGCTCGCGATGCACGCCGGCCTGCAGGCTCCTATGTGTGTGCTCCATCTCGGAACGATACACATACACGTATGTCTATACATATGTGTAACATATATCTGTAGCGAAAACGCGAAAAAGCAAGAGACAAAAATAACACACAACTTTGCCGTGCGAGTCGCATGCTTCGCTGATTCTCCTTTCTTCGGCAAATGTTTAACGAACCGATCCGTCGTGGTTTTCTCTCTGCTGAGCTCGTCACCCTCCCTTCCGACCCAACTCTTTCAAACCCTCGAGCACGCTATGGCTTTCTTCGTTTTTATCTCGCCGGGTCATATTTTTCATACCTCCTTCACCCCCAACCGCTCCCTATCGCCGGCGTTCTCGCGTCGAATTTTCTCCGGCACGCTCTTGTCCATCCATCGCACGAAGACTTTTATTAATACCTTAGAAATTAATGACACCACAGACCCCGCTGCTCGTACCTGTCACGCATTTGATACAATAATGCGCAGTAATTATATCCGAGCGGGAAGGCTTAAAATTAATATTAATAAAAAATAGATAAAAAAAATAACTCTGTCTACAATTATTATCGAGCCGATATTAATATTAATTTGGTGATTATTGTAAACGTTATTTTAAGCTTTATCATCATTTCACAACGGAATATCTGAATTTGGACTGAAATGTGACGATATCGTGTTAGCAATCGCCGGCTCGATTTGATTGTTGACGATTGCAAATGTACCAACCCCGTTGACGTTATTACGTGCGCGTTAGTTCTGGGTGGTATCGAGAGGCGACTCTTTCGGTCCGTCATTCTGTATTTATCCTCGACAAAGTTACGCTCAACCGTTCCACTTGGACTC
The DNA here is from genome assembly GCA_958510785.1 of Exephanes ischioxanthus. Classification (NCBI taxonomy): domain Eukaryota; kingdom Metazoa; phylum Arthropoda; class Insecta; order Hymenoptera; family Ichneumonidae; genus Exephanes; species Exephanes ischioxanthus. The sequence goes on from OY294016.1 coordinate 5,658,089, forward strand.
ATGTGAATTTCGATATTTCGATAAACCTCCCGGGAACTCGGCTGCCCCTTGTTTGCCGATAAAACGACGAGAAATGACTCTCGCGTCCCGTTACCCCCCCCCCCCCCCCCCCCCCCCCCCCCGCCAGTCGGAGCTCGGTCGCCATGAACGTTTTCCTCGTTTTCCAACATCGAAAATTATACAAATACGGGTGCGGCGAGCGACGGAGATCTCGAGGCTTCGAGTCGAACCGACACGTTCGAGTTCTCCGCAACAATAACCCCTTCTGCCCCAATTCGATGTTTACTCGCGGGCTCTTTCGAATCGATGTTTTCCTTCACCCGTGACTAAACTGAAAGTGTTTTAGTTTTTTTTTTTTTTTTTTTTTTTGGCACGACCAACGAGCGCTCCGCTACCTTCTACCTGTGGAGCCATTTTGCAAATTTCAGCCTGCGCAGGGGTAATGCGGGTCACCTAAGGTAGTTTTCAAATGTCTGAGCGAAAAATAAACTTTTCTCTATAAGCGAAACAGTCAATGGGAACGAAATGGTTACTGTAAGATACTCGAAGGTCTTTGAGCGAAATTCACTGCTTTTTGTAATTTCTTTTTTCGCATTGAAGAAATATGGGTAAGGATGATCACGATATGGTAAAAAAAATGTGTACTTTTAACAAACTTTTTTTGTACACGTCCACAATTATTTTCTTTTCAATTTAACAAAAAATATTTGTAAGGGTAACAGACAATTTTGTAAAATGAACAACATTTTTGTAAATTGGATAACATTTTTGTAAAATGGACAACACTTTTGTAAAATGGACAACACTTTTGTAAAATGGACAACATTTTTGTAAAATGGACAACACTTTTGTAAAATGGACAACACTTTTGTAAAATGGACAACACTTCTGTAAGATTGACAGCTTTTTGGTAAAATGGACATCAGTATTTTAAACTGGATAAGATTTTCGTAAAGTGGATAACATTTCTGGACGTTTGTGGACAAGAAACGTTGGTGCCATTTTTACTACGTATTACCCCGTTCGGATTGAAAAAAAAAATGTCACAACTTCTACGATTCCTCGTTCGAAAATAAAATAATTCGAAATTTTATATTACGAGATTCGAAGGAGCCGACGAGAGAAAGCTCGTTTGTCGAGGTGCCGATTCGCACCGGGTCAATGGTTTCTTATCCGCGGATCTGACTGTGTGGCACCACGACACGGGCTTCTTCTCGAAGAATAGGGCAACGGCGTCGGGCCAGAGGGTGCCGGAGAGGAGAACGAGATGATGTAAAAAGCGAATAAAAAAAATGGATTACGAGGACGAGGGTGCGGGCCTGTCGGCTCGAGTCGAAGATCGATCGAGTGACAGATAGAGGCTGGATAGACGGGCGGCGTTGACGTAGATTGAAAGGGAAGAGTGTGGAAGCGGCGTTTTATCGTACTTCTTTCTTTCACCTCGCGACGATGCTCGGGCCAAGGTAAAAGAGTCTGTCTTCTCTGACTAAAAAAGTAAAGTAGAGTAAAAAAAAGATAAAAATAAAAGAAAAAAAAAGAAAGTTCGACTTCTGGCTTACCACAGTTTTCACCCATAACCGTCGTATTACCGACCCTTCTTCACGAGCTACGGCACTCGCCCTTACAGTTTTATCGAACGACTTCGTCGTTTCTCGTGGTTTTTTCTTATCTCTCACCGTCCCTCTGTTAAAAATACGCTTTTTAGTCTTTAATTTTTTCGTCCGCTCGAATTACTTGCACCCAGAAGAATCATTTATTTGATGCGCTTCGCAATTAAATATTTATTTGGTTTTAATAAATATTTATTTGATTTAGATAAATATTTATTTCATTTAAATAAACATTTATTTAATTAAAATAAATATTTAGAAATAGTAGTAAAAGTGCATTTATTGACAATATCGTGTAGTTTATACAATATCTTATACATCTCGCTATGTAGTAGTTACAACGTTCCCATAGGCATTGCCAATGGGCCATCGACCGGAGTCCTTCAGCCCAAGGTTTTGTCTATATTCGGGTGAATTTATTAATTAAATTTTCTCTTCAGTTTACTAAATTTGTTGCTGTATTTTGTTATTTTACTATTGATATGTATGGATTATGTACATGTACAAGTATATGATTTACATATGAATGTATGTGTTTTTTGGGCCCTGTATATTTATTTATTTATTTATTGAAATAGAAACGGGCTAGGCCTAACTAAATGTTGATGGAATCCCGTCAAACGATAAAATATTGGCCATTTGACGAACCTATTGGAAGATTGTGTGCGCTGGTGATCTGTATTCGCTATAAATATTTATTTTAATCAATAAAAATATTTATTTAAACCAAATAAATATTTATTTTCGGATGCCCGTCAAATAAATTCTTTTTGTGTGGATGGTCAAAGTAACGAGGATGAACTTACTATTGTTTTTAGCGTCAATCGTTCATACGACCGCGATATTTACCGAACCAATTATCCCCGATCGATCATTGGCTATCGAATACGTCGAGGGGATGTTTCGAGGGGATTATCGTCGGGAGTCGCGAGGTCGGAAGTAGCAGTCGATAGATCGAAGAAAAGAAGAAGCGAAGTAGCAGGTTTTTCCAGAGAATGGACCAGTCCGTAGAGAGTTAGATTGAATCTAGCAAGGAGGAGACACCGAAGCAGCCCGGGCGCACCTTGTTTCGAGTAAAATGGGTTCGTGTTGTTTCCTATCGATGTTTCGCGAATCGAAAAGTCCCACGTTGCATTTCCGTGCCGGTCGCGACGGGGGAGGATCGATAACAGGGATCCCGAGAACGAAGAACAACAACAGCAACAAAGAGGGAAAAAGGGAAGCGACGACGAGGAGAGAACCGGCGTAGCTGTGAAAGAGAATGTCGACGCGGGAAAAAAAAAAAAACGTGAAAGTTTCTCGAGGAGTAGCAGAAGGCGAGGAGGCACCTCGCGAGATAACACTGTTCACGAGATCGTCTCCCACTCTTATCGAATCAGAGAAGATTTGCCGTGTAACATTCGATCCCATCAACGCCCTAGCGTGTAGCGCGCAGTGAGGATGTATCTGATTGAAAAAAAAGGCAAATAATAGAAACACAGGGTTTGGAGTACGGGAGAGTGGGGCAAAATGAAACCCGGGGGCAAAACGGACTGCTCATAGGAATATTTCGTGGGACATAAAAACAGCCAAAAGAGCTCTTCAACAGTGCTTAATCGCGTCTGCACATGATTATTTTTATATCGAATGTGCTTTGCGTGACGATGCTGTCGTAAAGTATAATGGAATTTATGTATTTCGGGATACAGTTTTTTTATGTAATAGCAATTTCGTAATTAATCACGGTGTCCTCCTTTTGAGACGTCACTTTGTTTTGCTTCGTCATAAAGCTGTGTTTTGGTAAATAAAAAATAATAGAAACACAGGGTTTGAAGTACGGGAGAGTGGGGCAAGATGGAACGCGGGGAAAACGGACTGCTTATAGGACTATTTCGGTCATAAAAAAAACCAAAAAAACAAGGTGTCATCTCGAATGGAGGACACCGTGATTAATTACGAAATAATGAGGGGACGTACATAAACCGCGATGCTGAAAATGATTACGAAATTCCTGGTACATATAAATTTTTTTCCCCCGAAATACATCAATTCCATTATACTTTACGAGGGTATCGTCACGCAGAGTACATTCGATATAAAAAAATCATGTGCAGACGCGATTAAGCACTGTACGCTCGTTCTTATCGAGGGCCGACGATCCCCGGTCCGAGGACGAGTACCCGAGCGTGCCACGATTCGATAAGGCTTTACAGTCTCGTTTTCTCTCTCCTCCCACAGGCCATCCAGTCCGGTCGTTTTACGTGTAATACATCCATCCGTCCAATATGGCGATAGACTAATTTTTGAATTACACGCCCGAGTCTTGTCGCTCCGCCCGGGAAAAATGGGGTAATACGGATCGCCTAAGGGAAAATCCGAATATCATAGTGAAAAATAAACTTTTCTCGATCCTTGAAGTGATCCTTAACGGAAACCTTGAACATTTTTTTAGGACGGTCGCAGGTAAAATAAATTTTGAAACAGGCTCAAATTTGCGGGAAAATAAAAAATTCGAGGCCATTAGGTGAAATTCAAGGACATTCCAGAACTTTTTCAAGGACAAGCGAAATTCAAGGACACTTCCATGACTTCAAGGACTTCAAAAAATGCGTACGTCGCGAGCGATACGTATATTTTGACTTTCTATAAGTGTCCCACCAAAACCTGGAAATGTCCTGAAAATTGTCGTTGAATGTCCTTGAAAGTCAAGGACATTCAAGGACATCGCTCGATTCTTGAAAGGGAGCCTTGCAATGTCCACCACGCGAGCCTCCGAGCTCTTCGGGTAAAATAAGCTGCAAGTTATTTCTTTTCACGGAGCTCTTCATCTTCGTCACACAATCAGGTGTGACGAAGGTGACCCCCGTTACCCCGTTCCGCCCTACCCGGACCGTGCGGGGTAGTCGCGGCCCGGGAAACTCCTAGTATTAGATCCCGTTGTACGATATCGACAGAGCACAAGCGTGCAGACCCCTCTCTATCGTCCGCGATCACGCGTGTTCGCTGGTTGTTAACACGTTGTTCTCTTACTCACCCTTCCCGCGTCGGCGGGGAAACCCTCATGGCCCGCTCCCGCGAATCGGCTCGACGCTAATTTCCCGATGCGCCAATAATACAACGTGACTCGCGTGTTGTTTCTGGTACGGATGTTTTGGTATGCCGGGCGTACGCCGTCCGACATCCTCCACCCGACGCACCCACAACCATCGGCTAATCAAATCTATCATCCCCATGACAAACTATGAGCGAGTGAAAAGAGATCCCTCGCTTATAATATCCACCGCTCGGCGAAGCAACACGCGAACGCATTGGGGTCAAGCTCAAAATGTATTGCTCCTTAGATCGGACTCTCCTTACTGGTTAAAATATGAAAGCCTTCGGGGGAGAAACAGAAGAAAAACAACGTAGAAAACTGCACGTCGTTGTTCGTATCGGTCGATTCACGTTGATGAGACGCTTATTATTTTGCGAGCGTCAGTGACGTCGTACCGGAAATATGTCACTTCCGGATTTTCGATTTCATCTTTCAACCGGAACTGACATCATGCGGGAAAACGTCACTTATGGTTTCAAAGTGTCATTTTCCAACCGGTCGTCATACCGGAAATGCGTCACTACGCGTTACAAAATTTCAGGTTTTAACCGGAATTTACGTCATATGGAAAAACGTCAATTCCGGTTCGAAAGTGTCATTTTCCAACCGAAAGTGACGTCATATCGAAAATACGTCAATTACGGTTTCAAAATTAAAGATTACAACCGGGAATTACGTTATATGGGGAAACGTCACAACCGGTCGAAAAATGTCATTTTTCGACCGGAAGTGACGTCACTACGTGTTGCAAAACTTCAGTTTTCAACCGGAAGGAACGGCGTATGGGAAAACGTCATTTCCGGTATGCCAATGTCATTTTCCGACGGGAAGTGACATCACACCGAAAATTTGGCACACAATTTACTACGCTACACTCTCACGCGATATTGTGCAACTTTCCGTAAAAAGGGCTCATCCAGTTTTAAATACATTTTTATTTATCATCTCGTTTGCCCGTTATTTCCGTTAATGAGGAAACGGACGAGTCGTTTCGGAACGATTCACGCGACTTCATTGCAGAAAATAGTCACGAACGTTTCCCGTTATTTCGTCGATCGAGGAGCCCGGCTGTTTAGCCGGATTGGAATAAACGATCTCGCTCTCTTCGACGATCGTTTCGCTTAATCCAATTCCAGTTTACACGGGAGAAGCGGGTGCGCGGGTCTCGGTTGACGAGTCTCTCCCGGGGGACACGTGTCGTTCTCCACCCTTCCCTGCACCGGCATCTTCGGTCAGAGAGCGCTACTCTACAACGGTTCTCTCCCGAGTTTCCGTTGGCTTCCGGCTCTTTGCCGGGAAGCTGTTCACGGTGCTTGTCTCCCGTGGGACACCGAACTTTCTCCTGCCAGGCGCACAGCCCGTCAGCGCTTACCCGCGCCCTGTCTCAAACAGCTCAACTTCGCACTCGAAGAGCCGCTCGACGATCCCCTATATTAATTTCCTTTTTCCCCCGTAGTCCCCGAAGAGACCGCACGAGTCACTGCTGCGCTCGCTTCATATAAGAAAAAAGAACCTTTTTTTTCTCGCTGTCAAATTTCTTTGAAATCTCACCGACCAAATTTTCGTCGCTCTGCCGTTTTTTGAATCTCGTCGAACCGAACCGTCGGGAACTTGATATTTTTTTTCCCCCTGGCGCTCCGACTCTTCGCCGTTATCGGCGCTCGCTTCTCCGCCCCGCTCTCGGACGTTCCCGACCGAAGCCACTTAAGAGTTTTAATCGCGCTTCACGACTCTTTACCCCTCCAGTAGTTGCTCATTCTGCCGGTACGACGCCCGGGCCGGGTGTCCGACAGAACGGCTCTCCGTGTAATCCCCTTTTTGCAACTACGGAAACTCCGTGTAATCCCCTTTTTGCAACTACGGAAATTCCCTCTTCAACGTCCACTTTCCCAAAAAGTCGTTGGGGCCAATCTACCCTCCGCTCAACGACGGAGACACGGACGGGAGGAGCGTCGAGAGAGAAACACGTGGTGGCCACTCGCATCGGTCACGATAGACGAGTTCGAGTTTCCAAGTGGAAAACGTTCGTGCGCGGTCAGGCCGCTTGGGCTGAATACCGACTCAACGGCTCGTGCGGTTGCGTGTTCAATCTCCTTTCCACCTGTACCTTCTATAGTGTAACGCTGTACACCCACTGTTCCCAAGCTCTGTCGGACAAGCCGCTGATTCTCCCTGGTCGCCTCTGTTTTCTAATTATATACACAAATAAACGGCGTTCATAACTCTCCGGAGTGTACAAACTTTTCCTTCCTCCACCTTTTCCGTTCCTTACTCTCGCTCCGGTTCGCGAGTGAACGGAGAAAGGCGCATGCACGCCCACGACGATACTTACCGCTGATACCGTCGAGCGGGAATCGAGGCTGATTGCGCGATGTTTGCCATGGAGTTGGCGGAGCTACTACCGCAATTACCGGACGGAGGCTCTATTGCCGGGGCGTATCGTTGTGTACGGTATGTTCCCGTGGAGGCGGCTCGGGGGATGGGTTGGGGGATGATCGTAGTCGGAATTGAAAAGATCGGTGTCTTTGTGTCGCGGTTGAAAAGGAGAGGGTGGAGTGAAACCGTGCGATACCGGTGCAGCTCGTCGGATAATCATAGCACACTACGGTTTTCCGCGGTACCGTGGAACACGAGGCAAGTGGGATTTGTTTCGGCTGGCGGTTGCAGCCCGGCACTGGCGCGAGACTAGTCAGACTCGCTGCACTCTTGCGCCGGGGCTGGGAAGCAATCGCGGGATAGAGACGGAACAGCCCTATCTGGGATGGAACTTTATCTCTATTCTTTCTCCTCCGCGTCCCCGGCCGGTTCCGTCTTCTATTTGCATACACAGATAAACGGCGTTCGTGAATGTCCAAACTTTTTCTCCCCTTCGGCTTTCTTTCTCCGACGTTGGGGCGAGTGCAACATAGGACCAGGATGGGGACAGCGTCGGCCAGCGGTCGCCCAACGCCGGCCAGTACCGGTCCTGTGTTTCATTCCGACTAGAAGACGTTCGACATGAAGTTGGTCGGAGCTACCGCTGTTGCTCACCGAGACTCCAGCTGGGTAGAAATTTTGGAGCGTTGCATCAGCCCCTGATAAGACCCGAAAGCGGCCCGATAACTCTCCGACACAACGCTCAAGAATGTCTACCGTCCCAGGTGTTGTTTTCCAGCGAATTGAAAACGTCGGGTATCTCGAAACGGTGGAGCTGAATAGCGCATTTTTTTTGGTCCCTTTCGCCTTACTTTCTCCGACGTTAGTGAGAGTGTCACACAAGATCAGAACTGGAGCAACATCGGCCAGCGTTCGCCCAACGCCGGCCAGTACCGGTCCTGTGTTTCATTCCGACTAGAAGACGTTCGACATGAAGTTGGTCGGAGCTACCGCTGTTGCTCACCGAGACTCCAGCTGGGTAGAAATTTTGGAGCGTTGCATCAGCCCCTGATAAGACCCGAAAGCTGCTGATAGCGCCCCGACAACGCCCCGATACAACGCTCAAGAATTTATACCGTCCCAGGTGTTGTCTTCCAGCGAATTCAAAAAGTCGGGTATCTCGAAACGGCTGACCTGAAAAGCGCATTTTTTTGGTCTCACTCCTCTTACTTTCTCCGACGTTTGTGAGAGTGTCGCACAGGACCAGAACTGGAGCAACATCGGCCAGCGGTCGCCCAACGCCGGCCAATACCGGTCCTGTGTTTCATTCCCACTAGAAGACGTTCGCCATGTAGTTGGTCCCAACTACCGCCGTTGCTCATCGAGACTCCAGCTGGGTAGAAATTTTAGAGCGTTGCATCAGCCCCTGATAAGACCCGAAAGCGGGAACCCCCCCCCCCCCCCCCCCCCCCCCCCCGATAGAACGCTCAAAAATGTCTACCGTCCCAGGTGTTGTCTTCCAGCAAATCGAAAACTTTGTATCGGGGAGCCCAGCTCCTCGGAGCATGGATACACATCCTGCTTTTCCGCGGCACGGTGGAACACAAGGGACATTTTCGGTATCTCCATGTCGTATTGCCTGTCTCCGTCCCGCTCGCGAATACCTTCCCGTTTCTCTGTCAGAGCGGCACATCCGTCTACATTACGCTGCATAATTCATGGGGGGTTGTCATAGGCGCGCGCGAGGTGGATAATGCCACTGGACGGTCCTGGCTCGCTCGCTCTATTGTTCCAACAGCGGGGAAGAGAGCTTCCAGCTACTGGTGGCGGTGGATGGCGAGTCCCGTGGTTCCCGACAGTGCTGGACGGAAAGCCACCGGGTATCTATAGCCATACGCAGCGCGACGAACAGACCCATCTCCGCTGGGATATACGAGGGCCGAAACCGACGACGCGCGGATGAGTACGACGTAGAGTGCGACTGGTAGCACCACTCCAGTTACGTAGCCGAAACGCTTCGGATTGTACGAGCCCAGGGGTGCGAAGCGCAGGGGTGTGAAGTACAAGAGGAATGGGGCTTTTCAAGGGATTCTCGTGTTTAATATACCTAGATATATATTCCAGGTACTTGGAGCCTCTCGTCCCTCCGACTATCCACCTACGTTAGTTCGTATATGTTTTCCCGGTAAATAGATGGTGTTTGAACACTACCGGAGTCTCTGTCCACTCCGTTGCTCTTCGCTGCTAGGCATGTAATTGAATGAGTGGACTTTCACCCCCTCCGGTAAATCGTATACTGCGAATGCTCGGAAATGAATAATATATTTTCATTATTATTATTTCTTTTTTTATTTTATTTTATTTTATTTTTTTTAATGATGGTGTAATGCGCAAAAAAAGAATTTGCAGGGAAACAAATTAATGCAAGGATTAGCGGGTCGTTCGTATGCGTTGCGTGTGGGGTATTTCGTGTCCGGTGAAGGTATTCAAGGGATCGTAAACTGGACGGAGATGCGTGGTGAATTTTGAGGCCCGCGAATGGACTTTTTAAAGCCTCGTCGGGTATTCTCTGCGTTAAAATTTTTCGAAGGTATTATTTAAAGTAAGAGTCCAAATAGACTGTGAGTTCCGAATTTTAATATTTTAAAAATTCCAAGCCAAGCTCGTTGGTAAAGTTTTTTTATCGTTCATACACGAACCGGCATTTTGGAACCGGCAAAATCGGCTCGGAAATTATCCTCGCGTCGAGACCGACGATGTGAAATGGACCGTTTAAAGCCTCGTCGGGTATTTTTTTTGCGGTGAAATTTTTCAAAGTATTTTAAACTAAGAGTCCAAAGAGATTGCGAGTTCGGAGTTGTTCGCTTCCCGGTGGTCCTCAATTTTAGAGAATTCCGAGCCATGCCCGTTGGGAAAAAGTGTTCCTCGTCCACACAGAAACCAGGACTCTGACCAATCCAATTCGATACAATTCGACTTGCCCGATTTGTCCGAAATCGGCTCCAAAATGATCCTCCGTGATAATAAAGTGCAGCAATAAAGTGTGTAAATAAAGTGACGTCGACTTGTTTCTCCAGACTGTGGATAAATCACCTGGATTTAGCTTTCGCGATAAGTCGCATTCGACTCGTAGAGAATTAACAGCGAGTATTAAATAGCCGGATCGCCGGGCTCGTCGCGGATACCGAGACGGCCATCCGAGACTCGAATAACGGGACGAGACGCTCATAACGTCGGAATATACTTCAGACCATTTATCAAAGGTACGACGATACATGGAGTTTGTATAGATTGAGTTACGGATCTGCGATAAGGGTCCTTCCGGAGCGACTGAAGTTATAGCGGAGGGATTGGATCGGGCGGTGATAAGAGATTACTTTTCGAGCAGATCTCACGCTCCCCGACGGATTACGATTAATGCGGATTTCCGTGTTCCGCGCAGCGTCTATCGCTATGTATAAAGTTGAGTCATTCAAGATACCCCGAGAGAGCTTCGGAGTTGCGGAGTGAAAGGGGGAGCGCGAGAGTTAGCCGGCAACGGCGGAGACCGAGTCGAGGAGAGATTTAGTGAAATTTCATAGTTTGACGAATAGCTATACTTGGAATTAAACCGAGGATGTTGATGGGGGGGGGGGGGGGGGGGGAGGGTAATTAGACGTCATATTTATCGTTCCTCTCGCGTGTCACTGCGGCTAAACATGATTTATTAGCATCCCGAGAGGTTCGTTAGAACCGAGCGGATGGTGGAGATCCGAAGTATCGTACTTCGAGTAAACACTCTCGATCTAGCCGTGAGAATCTTCGATCATTCATCAAGTTTGTCACAGTCGTGAGATATCTCTGGTTGATCCTTAAACTAAGTTGGCCTGGTAATGTGCGTGTCTCGTGTAACCAAAATCTCTCGTCCGGCAGACATTTTGGAGCATTGCGTTCGGCCCTGACAAGGTCCAGAAAGGCCGTGACGAGGCCGCGATGAAGCTCTGAAATTTCTGTCAGGGTTTATCATGGAACTTCGAACCACGTCGATGGCGAGGACACGAAGGTGAAAAATAACATATTTTCTCGGTAACGACACTTCCGGTTTGAAATCTCACTTCAAACCGGAAGTGACGGCACGCATAAAAATTTGGCAAATTTGTTAAGCTTTCCAAAACGGAAGTGACGTCACGGAGAATTAAAAAAAAAAAGCTCTGGCAAGCGTCATAGCACGACCCAGTGCTTATCAGTGTTTGGAAGATGGTCGGAAAGAAATCAAAGAAAATTTATTAGGCACGAAGAAAAATGTTTATTTGGTTCATAAACTAATAGAGCATTTATTAAATTCTATTATATTTATTTGTTGGATAGTATTATTCTTTATTATTGACGTGTTCACGACTCTATAATGCGCGTTGCCGGATAATAGCCGTGTTTTGTCTTGGTGCCGAATGAACATTTATTTTAAAGTACAAATCAATAAATAGTCACTTCAAATTAATTTTTTTACTGAAAGTAAAGAAAATCCGTTATTTGAATCTAATAAAGATTTTGTTAAAGCAAAGAAACATTTATTTTATCTTAATAAACGTCATTTGAAGAACGAAATTTATTTTATTTGAATAAATATTTTTTCTGGGTGAGTCCGGTGCGTCAAACTTTGCCTAAAGTTGCGATGCGTCAAACTTGGCTTAAAGGTCCGATGCGTTAAACTTTGCCTAAAGGCTCCGCCGTAATGCTCTGAAATTTCTGTTAGCGTTTGTCATCCAACTTCGAACCATGCCGATGGCGAGGACACGTAGGTGAAAAATAACATATTTTCCCCGTAACGTAACTTCCGGTTTGAAAATCCCACGTCCACGTTTGAAACATTTTATTCCTGTTTCCAAACCGGAAGCGACGTCACGCCGAAAAATTTGGAAATTTTGATTCCAGTTTCCAAACCGGAAGTGACGCCACAGAGATTAGGAAAAAAAATGTTCTCTGCCAAGCAGCAGCGTATCTTATCAGTGCTCGGAAGACGGTCGGCTTCGGTCCGACCACACTGATAAAAAAATACGGTTCAATCAACTAAAATTCGGGCAGGGACGTTCAACTGAATATTTTGTTGGTACAGCTAAAAAATTGGTTAGTTCAACAATCTTTTGGGTGATTGCACAAAAATATTTTTGAATCATTCAAATATTTTGCTCGACCAACTAAATATTTATTTGAACGTCCCTGCCCGAATCTTAGTTGATTCAACTGAACTTTTTTATCAGTGCACGCAACGCCCGGTGCGTTAAACTTTGCCCAAAGGTCCTTAACCGAATGACTCTCGATCCTCGACTCTCGATCTCCGAGACGCAAATCCTTTTTTCCACTGCGGCGATAGACTCTCGTAGTCGCGATAGGGTGGTATCGAGACGAAACTCAAGCCGGCGAAAAAGTCTTGGCACGAGACTTTCATTCTCTTCCCCGTTATATCCGTGCCCTCGGCGAAGGCCAAACGAATCGAACGTGCAATCCCTCCCCCTCCCCCTCCGCCATCCCGACCTGGAAGACGCGCAGTGAGCCGTTCAATTTCAATTTCGTCACGCAGAATCCTTGAAATTCGAGGATTTTCCAACGGCAGCGATGGAGAGAAAAAAAAAAATAAATAAAAAGCCCAGCGAGAAGAGAGCAAAATCCACCACCGCGCCGATGTCTCGATCGCGTCTGTGTATCACGGGGTGGATGCTCGAAGGCATACACAGGATGCTCTTTTTTTTCCCTCCTCCCTTCGCCGTTCAGAGATACCGAGCTCCGAGAGTTTATCCGAAATTGAGGGAGCGCAGAGGCGGTGAAGATAGCGAGAAAGGAGCGCTCATCGAAAGTGTACGCACGGTGTTATTCGCCGAGCTCCCTCTCTCGAGGATGGAAATGATACAGTATGCACATAACGGTGACAATTTCCCAATTTTTTTTTTTTTCCTCCGTCTATTCGACTCGTCATCCTCCGCGGCGCCGAACTCCGGTGAGGCGAGCAAAGCTTCGCGAACCGGATTGGCCGCGACCGCCGATTCCGCGTTCAACCCTCTCAGCCGCTGTGGCTTTTGTCTTTTCACGTACGGGATTTGTCGTACCGAAGAGGCAGAGAGGCGGTGAAGACAGCGCGAAAGGAGCGCGAGAGAGCGACTCATCGCAAGTGCGCGTACGATTCGGTTTTATTTGCCACGAGATTTCCCCCCTCTCGAGGATGGAAATGATACAGTTATGTACAGTATGCACATAACAGTCCCAACAATTTCCCAATTTTTTTTTTTTTTTTCACATTTATTCGACTCCTCATCCTCCGCGACCCGCGACACTCACGCGGCACTGAACTGCGATATTGGATCGTCGACAACGACGATATCGCATTGTATATGTAAAAAATAATTATCTTAGAACACACATCATACATTCATACGCAAAAACATAAACGTTAAAAATAACGTGAATTTAAAAGAATATCGTGTATTTTGCAAGTGTCTCTAAAGTTTAAACCTGGATTCACTGAAAAAGAAAGACGTTTGGCACGCAGATGTTTTATTAGCTAATTAATCGTGTTCTGTACAATAAATTAACCAACGAGAATACTCGACACAAATGCTTGAAGGCAAAAAGAAGCGAGAGTTTTTGAGTGTTTTCTATTTTTAATTCATCAGTCTTCAGTGACTTGTTGCGGAGCCAACATCGAGAGTTAAACTACGAAACTTTGGACCAACACGAACACTTGTAATTAATATAATCGTGAAGTCTAAAAATATAGTTCGTGTTTATCTTTTCCTTACCTTTCCTACGGTAGTTCGCATTACTACGGTACTTCGCATTACTACGGTACTTTGCATTACTACGGTACTTCGCATTACTACGGTACTTCGCATTACTACGGTACTTCGCATTACTACGGTACTTCGCATTATTACGGTACTTCGCATTACTACGGTACTTCGCATTACTACGGTACTTCGCATTACTACGGTACTTCGCATTACTACAGTGCTTCGCATTACTACGGTACTTCGCATTACTACGGTAGTTCGCATTACTACGGTAGTTCGCATTACTACGGTAGTCCGCATTACTACGGTAGTTCGCATTACTACGGTAGTTCGCATTACTACGGTACTTGGCATTGCTACGGTACTTCGCATTACTACGGTACTTCGCATTACTACGGTACTTCGCATTACTACGGTACTTCGCATTACTACGATACTTCACATTACTACAGTACTTCGCATTACTACGGTACTTCGCATTACTACGGTACTTCGCATTACTACGGTACTTTGCATTACTACGGTACTTCGCATTACTACGGTATTTCGCATTACTACGGTAGTTCGCATTACTACGGTAGTTCGCATTACTACGGTACTTTGCATTACTACGGTACTTGGCATTGCTACGGTACTTTGCATTACTACGGTATTTTGCATTGCTACGGTATTTTGCATTACTACGGTTCTTCGCATTACTACGGTACTTCGCATTACTACAGTACTTCGCATTACTACGATACTTCGCATTACTACAGTACTTCGCATTACTACGGTACTTCGCATTACTACGGTACTTCGCATTACTACGGTACTTCGCATTACTACGGTACTTCGCATTACTACGGTAGTTCGCATTATTACGGTAGTCCGCATTACTACGGTAGTTCGCATTACTACGGTACTTTGCATTACTACGGTAGTCCGCATTACTACGGTAGTTCGCATTACTACGGTAGTTCGCATTACTACAGTACTTTGCATTACTACGGTACTTGGCATTACTACGGTACTTTGCATTACTACGGTACTTTGCATTACTACGGTATTTTGCATTGCTACGGTACTTCGCATTAGTACGGTGCAGGTGCGATGCAAAACACATCCGTTGCAACTTGATGAAATTTAGGGTCACGCAGATAATGCTTAAGGGTCATACTCGGGTGAGGCGAGCAAAGCTTACTGGATTGGCTTCCGATTCCGCGTTCCACCCTCTCAGTCGCCGTGGCTCTTGTCTTTTCGCATGCGGTATTCCTCGTACCGAAAACGGCAATTTTTAAACAGCATTATGCAGCGGCGACACTGCGCACCCGGCGGCGAATGGGCAACCGGGCTGCGCTTGGCAAATGCTTTGAGGTCTGCGACGGTAGCAATCTCGGCTGTTCCACATTCCTCAAAGGATCATCTCTCCTCGCGGCTGCAATTCCCAACAATCGGAAGCGTCGCGAATCGAGAGAAGAAACGGGCGAACTGGGTAACGAGAGAGAGACAGAGAGTGTGCGCTGGCGCTCGCTGGATTCCATGAAAGGCGCCTATAAGCGCATTAGGAATATTGCGGGAGCGAGACAACATTGGACGGAGGGCTCGACGAAACCACCTCAGCCGCTCGCGCTTTTCCACACTCCTTTGTGCGACAGTGAACGACGCGCCGCCTCTACGGCGATATAGAAAAATGTATCTCCGGTTGCGTGTGTGTGAGCCTCGGCGAGTTGTATCGCGCGGAATTCATTTGTGCGCGTTGCACCGGCGGCGGAGCGAGGCAGTTGAGTCGGAGCGTGCCAGAGCAGACGAGCGGCTTCGGAGCTTTTACCTACTCGTCGGTGCCGACCGGGCCCCGTTGTTGCTCTTCGCTTTGCAGGTCGTTCACACAAGCCCGGCTTGGTTGGACCGAGAGAGCCGAGGCTTCTCTCATCCCGTCCCTCCAACCTATCGCGTTATAACGTTTTGTTTAGCTGCCAGGATTCCGGACGTTTTTTGCGGCAGGATAGCTCCTTTGAATCCCGAATCAGTAGCCGGCTGTTTCGATATACGATCTTCCAGACCGGTCCAACCTACCGATCGCTGTCCTCTTTTCATTCCGGCAACCGGAGCTCGAGCCCTCTTTCACTGGCTGCGGGCGAGGGGGAGAGACCTCTTCCGCTCTCCCAATACATGTACCAAATTCCGAGGCAATACCACGTGGACATGCCTACGTGTCTGCCTACGTGTTCTGGATCGTGATTCGCCGTTCTGCTGCTCCTACCGATCCTATTTCTCCGGCTCTTCCACCGTCCTGCTCCGTAGACCGAGGCTGTATAGCTGTATTCGAGAGTCACACACGGCTTTAGCCACTTTCGTCCTGACGCGGATTTTTCGAACTATCACAGTCGGTACGATTGTTCAAAGCGTTCGTCGTTGGTATGAGATAAAAAAAAAACGGCGGCACGAGAGATTTTCTGGACGAAGTTCAGTAAACCGGATCCAATGTCGGCCGTTACGATGGTATTGGTATTCCGTCGCGTCGACTGTTCTCTCATCGGTGGACGGATTGGTTCTGTTGGTAAGAAAAATTCCTCGAGGCCAATGACGGCGAAGCCTCCGCAATCCGCTTGTCAGACGTTGGCTCGGGTCGTCGGGATTTTGTCTCACTGGCGGGATAAAGACACTTCGGAATCCATTGACCTTCGACTAGGGATCCACAGTTGAGCCGTTTTGGCCGGCTAAAAAAATGTTATGCAGCTAATGGAGACTGTAGTTTGACCAGCTAAGCCGTCTTAGCCGGCTATTCATTTTTATTGGGAATTACAAGAAAACTGATGCAATTAATGAGACATTTATCTTTGGCACATTAGATGTTTTATTTATTCATTTCGAAATCGTATTCCCACGAAATAATTCTGGTATAAGAAAGTTAGCATGTTCTCGTTTCCCGCAAATAATAGTAGTACAGAAATGAATAAATAAAACCGGTAATGTGCCATAGATACATGTCTCATTGATTTCATCGTTTTCCTTGTAATTCATAATAAAAGTGAACAGCCGGCTGAACTTCGGTTTATTCTTAGGCGGCCGATCGATCTCAACCGGCTAAGACGGCTTAACCGGCCAAACTATAATGTCCATTAGGCGGATAAGATTTTTATCCAGCTAATGGACATTATAATTTGGCTAGCTCAGCCGTCTTAGCCGGCTATAGATAAATGTCTCATTAATTTCATCGGTTTCCTTGTAAATCACAATAAAAGTGAACAGCCGGCAAAACTGCGGCTAATTCTTCGCCGGTCAAACTATAATGTCCATTAGTCGGATAAGATTTTTATCCAGCTAATGGACATTATAATTTGGCTAGCTCAGCCGTCTAAGCCGGCTATAGATAAATGTCTCATTAATTTCATCGGTTTCCTCGTAATTCACAATAAAAGTTAACAGCCGGTAAAACTGCGGCTAATTCTTAGCCGGTCAAACGAACTTAGCGGGCTTAGCCACGGCTAATGTTTAACCGGTAAAACCATCTTAACCGGCTAAGACGGCTTAACCGGCCAAACTGTAACGTCCATTAGTCGGATAAGATTTTTTAGCCGGCTAAGACGGCTTAACCGGCCAAACTATAATGTCCATTAGTTGGATAAGATTTTTTAGCCGACTAAGATGACTCAATTGTACAGCCCTACCTTCGACATGCTGGCTGGTAGGCGCAAGGACTGCCCGAGGCTCGATTTTCACCGCACGATTTTCATGCTCGAACGAAGTACGGGCGTTCCGGTGAGTTTGAGGACGGGACGTTGATAACGATGTTTGCCAAGCCCCGTTCAGCACTGACGCTACTCGGGCATTGCTTCGTCCTACATTCGGACAAATCGTCACTGGATAAATTAAAATAAATTAAATTCAAAAAGTTAATTGAAATAAATTTAACGACGCAATTAAAATAAATTTGAAAACTTAATTAAAATTAATTAAATGAAATCCATTAAAGTAATTAAATCACAGGGTTTAATTACTTTAACCCAGTCTTTTCTTTAATTTATAACTATTTCAATCATCGATCGTCGGAATTTATGTCGTTTGAAAAAAAAATAACGAGAGGCAGCTTGGATTAGTCAGAGAGACCTTTGCCTATCTTAGATCTTACAAGGTTTCCCCTGATGTTTCGCGAATTGACGAAGGTTTATTTTTCACTTATGTAACGACTGGGCGGAAACTTCGATGGATCGGTCGCGATTTGAATAACAGAAAAATACAACGATCGCCGCTATTTGAGCCCGGATTGGTCCGTTACCAAATACGAACGCTGACCGCTGCCCTAACGCCACACGGTAAAAAATAATTTCGCAAAATCGGAATACGAGTTTCCGTAAAAATAATTTTGTCAAATAAGAGACAAATTCGTTTATTCATGGTTGAATGTACAAAACTGTCCTTTTATTTTCTACGTCATCGACACTTGTACTTTGTACTTTTGTGTGTAAAACTAAAGCCGAATGGTGCGATCGTAAAATTAACAAATAAAAAATTGTGGACATTTGTCGACGGTAAGTTTTTGTAGAAAGTACAAACTTCTTTTACTGTGCACCAATATGTCTTGCATCCATCGGGCCGTCTACGAGCGACGCTGGACCGTTGCACTTAGACACCAGAATTCTCTCCAAGGTGATCCCCATTGCCCCACAATTCCCTGGAGTGTACATCGCGCACATAGTCTACGTCCACTCTAGTGCCCGTCTGGTCCACCGGGCAAGCTGTACAGAGGCGTTCGCCGTCTGCGTTAGACGCTTCGCCGCGCGTTTCGCTTGTACTATAAATTTGAACTATCGCCTAGAAGGGCGCGTTGTTGCAGCATCGGAGAGGATGCGAAGAGGCCGCGCGGGGCGGAGCAACTGGAAGGGCCGATAAACAGTCTCGGACTAGATCTGGGCAACACGCTACATTAAATTTTCTCGAACTGCCCCGTAACCTCGCCCTCGCAATCCCCGCAGAGTTCTCCGCGCGGGTTTCCGGTCTCCGTCCCCGATTACATAAACAAGTTAGTTCACGACATACCGTCTGTTTGTACATCGAAACACGAAATACCGTCTGTTTGTACATCGAAACACGGACCGTTGACGCGAATAACGCGATATACAATATGCTCGCCGAATGCACAGATGCACGGACGTAATGTACCGGGACATGCATTGATACCGGTGAGCGTCCGAGGCGGACCTCGCTGCTTCCACGTAACACACAATTGAATCGCCCACGGCATTGAACCGCCACCGGCAGCATTGTGAACGAGTTCTCTCGCGCTGCTCGCAGCACTTATCAACACCGAGTGACGTCCCGCTATGCGGATTTCCGAAAATGGGTCACCGAACTGCACTTGAGAATGTTTGGGCCAAAAGTTACTTCCGTTCGATCGCTATAAAACTTTGCTACTTTGAGGGCAAAGACACACAGCATCGTTTGCAATTTTGTTGCACATTTTTTGGCCGTGTAGTTGTTCAGTAATGCGTGTACCAAACTACATAAGGTTGCCACACTCTCCCATAAAATCCGTCACTGGGGGCTCCTTGATTGAGTCCTTTAAGAGTGAGGTAGGGGAGAGCGGGGCAAAATGGCACAGCACTGCGAAACAGGATAATGAGACAAAACGCAATTTTTCAATGACTTTTGGATGGTGGCGATTTTGCCCACGGTGGTCCGTAGGGCAAAATGCGGTTGAAAATCCGGATGTGTCGTTGGGACAAAATGGGGCATCCGAAAAATATGAGAAAATTGATTTTTCCTCTCAATGTCCCGTTTTACCCCACTGTCCCATTTTGCCCCACTCTCCCCTAGCGACCATGCTTTAATTAATTATTGAGCGTTATTAATCTTTCAGTGCCTTTTCTTTTCTTGCCGCTTTGTTGTTATTATTACGACCCTCATGTGTGCATCTAATTAAATTGTAAACTATTGTGTTATATTTTATCCTGTGCTTTCTGTACTCGCTTCACTTTGCTTTATGTTCCTCATATCTGTAATGCTTGGTCCTTAGGGAATTTATACCAGGACACAATAAAATTATCTATCTATCTATAAAAAAAATTCTTGGAAAATCCTAGACTTTCTGCCATAGATGTTGCCCTAGTTGCGTCCTACCATAAGCTGTGGTAATTTTTCTTATTATCGGGTGAAATGTGATCCCAGATGAGCTCAGCGGTGTCGATACTCGACACGTTAAGTTACGTCACGAGTCTCGAGAAGTTCGCAAAGTCCACAGAGACGCGAGAAATTCGCGGAAAAATCGGGACGTAACAAGGTCCGTAATTTTCCCCGCGCACAGCTTCGACTGTATTCCCCACACCGCGGCCAGTGCACTTTCCAATGCCCGAAGAAACCCAATTCCTTCGAGCATTGTTGTTTCTTCCATGGCCCCGAAGATCTCGGCTCGTCGCGGTAGTTTTCGGACGAGCGGTTTTCTCCGGTTGAGCTCCAATCCGAATCGACAAGTGTTTATCGTACGGGAGTCAGCGAGTCACGCGGCAGAGGACTCCCGATGCGTTCGTCGTTCCTGCTCTCGCCTGTTTTGGTACACGGAAATCTTTCTCAAGCTATCCGATCCCGAAAAGGCAACACCTTTTCCCCGGACTCTCAGCACTCCGAACCTTTCGTTCTTGCGGAGAAGAGCTTCCTCCGCCTCGGGTTCCATCTGGCAGTACCTTTGCCGGTTCCACCTTGTGAAATCCTTTCCCTCAGACTTCTCGTTTTCCGATTCAGCGGACCGCTCGAATTCCCTCCGCCGTGTCCTCCGCGTTCTTCGGCACCTTCCGCCCGACGCATCCCGATCCGCTCCCGTCTCACCCTGTCCATTCCTCCCCCCCCCCCCCCCCCCCCCGGAACATCGGTTTCCTGTCGGTACTCACCGAACACCGAAGATCATCGACGCGCCACGGGGCAAAGTGATAAACTCAACGACGAATTAACGGATTTGCGCCCCGGCCGGAGTATCGGTGCATCGCTGGCTCGGCACCAAAGCGCATCCCCCGCGTGTAACCCACGGCCGGCACGGGCGGAGTGTCCACGCCTTCTAAATCACTGTCCCAGAGCCGTTATAACCCCGTACCTGTTTGCCGCTTCACGAGATGGGATATCGTCTCTATCCGTAGGTCCGTCCTCCTCCTACCAGCTCGTCGCTCTACTCACTCGCGGTTGTAACGAGCCGGGTCGTTCTCTCGTTCTCCTCCTTTCTACGCTTCGTTTGTATGTATATCCCGACCACGAACCCTCCCACCCCCTCGCTATCTCCGCGCAATCGTCCCGTTAACGGAAGTCCGTAATAGGCTCGTAAAATTCCGGATACTCGGGGCGAACCACCCTCCTACCTGGGCTCCACCGTCGGTGGTAACCAAGCCCTAGCTTCGTCCTCCTAGGTGCACCGTCGGGGTAGATTAGTTTGTGTATACGTAACGGCCGCCGGTGTTACCCGGTGTCGTAATACTCCGGGACGGGATGTTGGACGGGTTGTACACGGGTGAAATGGTTCCTCGTAAAATATGTTCATCCTCATCCCACCGGTAGCGGCTGTGCGGTCTAGCTCGTCTCGCGAAAAGATGTCACGTTGACGCAGCCCGGGAATCCTTGCCGGTTGTCTCGCTCATGTCCCTGTGGTCGCTTGTTCTTGCGGTATGGCCCGGACGGACGGGAGCGCGCGACCGACTCGACACGACCGCAGGAAACGCGCGGACCGGAAGGGGATCCTGCGCCCGAACGGCCGTGGGAGAGAACCGCGACGTAACCGTCAACGTGGATCCTCGGACGGATGTGTCTCCTCTACCGGTTAACTTGCTCCCTTCTCGTTTCGCCCTCCACCTTTCCCATCCTACCTGGCGACTTTCCTCCATGGAGATAAGCGTTTACGATTGCGCTCTCTACGTAATGGCTCGATCCTCCGTGACATTTCTTCCCCCCCCCGGCGAAACGTCCCGGCATTTCAGAGAGGAATTCCGCGCCTCGCGCCACCGGCTTGCACGGTACCGTGGCGAGGCTCGCAGCGAACCACCATAGCGCAGCTGCGGAAACTGTCAGATCCTAGGTAGCTTATTTTTTTTTAGCATCTCCGCACTCTCGCCACTGACCGTCGACAGCCCGCGCGAACTCCGCGAAAGAAAGCCAGCTTCGTAGATATAACTATATCTGTTTTATTATTCCACCATGCTTCATTCATGGCCAACCGGGAGGACGGTAACTGGCAAAAGTGAGCGGAGAGAGTTTTCATCCCTCCAACGCCGGCTAATTTTCCTGAGCCTTTGCAATTTGCTTGGGTAATTTGTTCTCATCAGTTTTCGTACTGTATATATACTGTACATATATATATATGTCTATATATAACATGTTCGATGAATATATACTATATATGTATCTATGCAGTAGTTTGCTCCAAGGAAAAGGTGGGGAGGTTCAAGAGCGACGGCAATATCCCTCTCGTTATATATAGCACGCATTCGATCAGCCTAGGAGGAAGTTTATGTACATCGTGTACATACACACACACACATACGTGTACCAATGAAATTTACATACACCAGTAGAAACGCCAGTCCTTAAGTCATCCGCCTTCGATGACGCACTAATCCCACTTAAGTATTCAGATATGCATGGGCTTGCTGTAATTGATTTTAAAGTTTCGTCAACTCTCCCGCCTACCTCCCCCCTCACCCCCTCGCCGTAGTACCTATTTCAGCCTTCTTACAAAGTACGTTGCAAACTTGGCTCTCACGTACTCGCGAAACGATGTCAAACGTGACAAAGATTTGAGGTACAAAAAAAAAAAACAAAAAAACAAACATTCACCGGCAGAAATCGTATAAATTTTACGACTTTTTCGTCACTGCAGTTAAAAAGGAAAACAAACAACGAGCTTTCTTTTGACGACCATCGCGGAAGGACAGCTCGTGCGACGAACTTTGATGGTTCTTCGGGGTTTACAGTTAAAGTTGTCGCCACATCGCGGGAGAGCGGACACCGATGCGGCGGTTCTTCACAGTTTTCTCTCCTGGCGGACCAATGCGGGCCGTTACTACTGCCAGTGGAGATAGTCGGTATACGGTCAGTCGTAAAGCGGTATCTTGGCTCTGGCGAGGGGCGCTCAGTGTCGTGACGGTCCGTCCTTGGACGACGGACGGTAACGCGCACGCCCTTCGATTCTCTCGCAGCCGGCAGCGGTGTCGGTACAATGTACGTACGTAGGGGCGTGCGAAGGCGACACGGCCGCCGACACACGAGAGGTGTGGGAAGACGGCGGAACGGAGCGAGCTCGCGGTCGGTCGTATTGTTCAATTTGAGCCTCCGGCCGGCCCGTCGGCGGAGTTTTGCTCCGGGTATAACATCAAACTGGCCGGGCTCGCAACACGCGCACGACATTGTTTCGTGCCATTCATCCCTCCGTAATTAAAAGGGTGCTTCGTTGTCACGTCAAGGTGTCGTAAGCAAGCGTCGTAATTACGATAGGAATGACGAGGCATTAAAGCTCCCTCACTCTTTATTTCTCGCGATCCCCCTTCTTGCTCACCTTCCATCGACCCGCTTTCTCCCACTGTTGAGGGATCGTTGACGGCCAGTTTGCGGATAGTTGCACACGTCCGAACCACGACGTTGGGACCTCATGCACGTAATGCCCGAACTTTCGGGAAGTTTAACAGGTTCCTCATTAAGCCTCCCAGAGCACGAGTGAAATTAGTAGTCGATTTGTGTTACAGTAGTTTTCCCTGTGTACTCGTCGGTTACGAGACTTCCTGGGCCGAGAAGACTGAGGCTCCGCGGCGTACCGGACGTATAGTAGCCTCCGCGATATCGTGCTGTACCGGCGCGATGTTCTTTGCCCGAACCGCCAAAGGAGGGAAAGGTCGCGGGGGCGTGAAATTAACCGACACGCTAAAAGCGTTACTCCCCGTAGTTTCGCGCCGGTTGGGAATCCTGGGAAAATCACCGGCCTCCTGGCCGACGATGCTTTTCGCAGCTTCGGAGTCCGCTGCCCTTCGGTGCTGAGCTGGCCAAAGTACGAAAAAATACCACGAATACAAAGTACCACGTGTCACAAGTACTTTTTGTACTCGAAGTATCAAGTTCTTTTTGTGTTTGAAGTGTCAAGTTCTTTTTGTATTTGAACTGTCAAGGTCTTTTTGTACTTGAAGTATCAAGTACTTTTTAAAAATGGATGCGTAGTGTTAAGTGTTATATTGCCTTAAAATATGGTGCAGAGTAATCTGCACATGCCTTCTTCAATTATTACAATTTTGCACATAGCTTTCCCTATAAGAAACTTTGTCGATTTATTTTATGTTTCTCGTAGAGGAAGCTATGCACAAAGTTTGTAACAAATGAGGAAGCTATGGAAAAATTACTTTGCACCTTTTTTCGGAAGACTTAAAATGTCTCGGAAAATTTCAACGGTCAAAATTGAGCCGCGAAATTTATTGTAAAAAATCGCTGCCAATTTTCGTAAATAAGTCGTTTTGAGGCTATTTTTAATCTATCCTTCACTTTTTTTATTAAAAAAAAATCCATGAAATGTTTCATAAAAAATTCAAAACACTTTGTATTAGAAAGGTATTTTTTTGTATTAAAAAAACGAAGAGTGGGTATCCTTCTCTTTTTTTAAACGGAATTAAAAAAATGCTCGGTAAAATCAAACTTATTGAAAAGTTTGGACAGACATATATTAATCATACATCAAATATTGGACATCATATATTAATAGAAACAGGATGTCACGCCACTCATCGAGTATCCGTAATGCGAGCGTGTACAGTGTAAAAAAAATTCGTATGAAATTGAATGTACCGGACTGGACGTTTTTATGCAAAAACTTGTGTATTAAATTTAATGTACAATTGTGATGAAAAATTAACGTTCAGTGCATCAAAAACATTGGAAAAACTTTATTTTTAACAATTTTCTTTAATTTTACTATGAAATTCCTTTAATTTTAACAATGTACTTTAGTTTCAATGAAAAAAGTACATTCATTTTTCATCATAATTGCACATTAAATTTAACGCACCAGTTTTTAAAAACTTAATAAAAACTTCCAGTCCGGTGCATAAAATTTATAAAAATTTTTCTTCACAGTGTACCTAAAACGTACTCATACTCGGTACTTTAGGTCGTTGAAAAACACTCGAAGTACCAAACGAGTACCCGATACTTCAAGTACTTGCCCAGCTCTTCGTCGGCGCCTGGTCTGAATCCCTGCAGCATCTCCGCCCGGAACGTCCGGGCATTGATGAAGAGCGTCCTGCTTCGAGCGATCCTTCACCGTCTTTTCCCTCGATTAAATTTTTTTTAAATGTTCGTTATAAGTTAAAATATTTTATTATCGAATGTATTTGACGCCTCGCTCGACACACCTCGTTATCGTTGATGTCATTATCGCCATTTCAGTTATTCACGTGCGACCGCATCATCGTAATTATGATAGTCATTACAATTATTCGCATTATCGGATCAATGCGCGTTTTGGTATCAGCGCGTTGTGATAGACGCAATTCGTTGGTCTATAGGGGGGGGGGGGGGGGGGGGGGGGCATCGTTACCCAGCTCGTCCCTCCCTCAACATCGTTGCATGACGCTATCCTCCGACAAGGCCGGCTTAATCCGTGCACCGATCCGCTCTGTAGCCGCGCTGCGGCTCCGTTATTTCATTAATTAAAAACGCCAGCGTGAACGCGTACTTTTTTCTACGCTCTCTTTTTCCTTTTCTTCATTTTTCTTTTACTTAATTTTTCTTTTTTTTTTTCCCCGCTCCTTTCTCTCAAACTTCACCGATCCTCCATTCCCCAGCCATTCCGATTCCTCGCGATACCTTTCGCACACCTAGGCAGGAGATACGCGAACGACCGGGCTCTCTCTCTCTCTCTCGCTCTCTCCCCGTCGTTCCATTTTCTCCGCTACCAATTTGCTTCGCCGCTTTTATTAAAGCACATTGACTCCGTAGCGGGCGGGCGGTGGGGTATCGAAGGGCGAATTAAAAAGTAAACCATCCGCATCCACCAAGCCGAGCGGCTATTCGGAGTTTCGGCCGGCAACGGAGCTTTTACACCCGAACGTACCGAAATCGATTCCTCGTTCTTTCAACTATTTTTGCGCCCTCGTGGGCGCCTCCGATAATTGTTTCTCCACCGAACGGGAAGCGCCTCGCGCACGCTCGACGCCAAAGTCCGTCACGGACCCTCGACGCTGACACGATGAACCGAAGTTCGATGGAAATTCCATAAGTAATTCGAGATAAGCGCAGTGACGTGTGACTTCCGTACCGGTGGGTTCGAAAGGATTAAAATATTCAATGTTCCCCGACATACCTTTGTCAATGCGATTCATAAAAAAAATTCTCATTGTTCGATCATCCGATAACCGATAGAAAATATTCCAAAATTAGCGATTGGATCGTAGCTTGAAAAAGTGAGAAAAAAAAAAAAAAAATCAGAACTAAAACGGAATTTAATTTCAATGCTCCCTCAATTTTTTCTTCTCCGTGCCACCAGGTGCGTGAGCGAGCGTGAATTAAATCGGCTCGAATACCTGCTCGGCTCGGAAAAACGGGCGCCGACTGTCCGAACGCAGCCCGGAAACGGTACCAGCGGCGAGCCATTAAGCCGGAGTTCTCCCTCATGATCGATCCATGGAAGAACCAAACCCTCCGACCGCGACCCGGAGAGTCGGCTTCCCGTGTCCATTTCCTCCCTGGGAGCAGCGGTTACGCGACATAGTTTCGAATTTCACAATAGCTAGAAATTTGTCTCATACATCGATCGTCGCAGCGATGGACAATGCCGAGAGACCCGCGGGGTTCCGAAGTTGCTACGCGCGAGCGTGTCCCTCAAAAACCGCCTCGAATCGGCTCCGAGGGAGCTCGCACCGGTGGATCGCTGTTGCCGGGGTGACGCTGTAGCGATCCTTGTCGGCGCTTTGCTCTCCCGTAACTCGGCGGCTTGTCGGGGCTCGGTGCGGGGGGATGAGGCCTTCAGGAAGCGGGACTCTCCCCCGTCGTCCTCATCGCTCTCCGCCTCGTCCTCGCTCGCCCGTTAAGCCCAATCCCCGGCCGTCTCCCGCTCTCTCCCGTCTCGCCCTGGAGCCCCGGAGAGGGTGTCGGGGAATCCGCGATGGGGGCCTCTCGCCGCGTATGCCCGCACCGAGCTTGCGCCGGTGTGGAGAACGCGGGACGGTGGAGGCGGAAGCGGTTGTAACTTGTACCACTGGCGAGCCCGAGCCAGTGTCCGCTCCAATTAACTTTTCACCACTAATTTATGCGCCACCGGTGAACGTGTGCTCGTGTGATCTCTGCAGCTGTACGGCAACGATGGCCACGTCCGCCCGGCCGGCATTATTGTTGTATACGTGTGCTCTCGTGGACGCGCGCAAACCAACCCCACCAACCCAGCCCTTTCGTGCAGACTCTGACTACTGCTATATTCAACAGCCTACAGTCTCGCGAGCTCCATAGCTTGCACCACTGCGTTTTCGCTCTTCCTCCTTCCGCCCGCCCGATCTCGACCTCCCGTCTCTCTTCACCCCACTGTGTACCGTTATATCGGGTCCGGCGAGCAAAACGTACCTACTCGTCGGTTTGCTTAAGCAAATTTTACCGGGCTACCACCAGGCCAACTTCGTTCGCTCTCCCCCCCCCCCCCCCCCTAGAAAAAGACTGCGCTACTTTCGTAATACCACCGTCGCTTCTCTTTTTCCATTTTCTTCTTCTTCTTCTTCTCTTATGTTCTTCCTGTTTTTTAATCTCCGCCCCTACCTCCTCCGCTGCCGTGGAGCGGCTCCGTTGGAGGATCTCGGTATATCGCGAGCACGTACTCGCGCAGATACACTGCGTCTACGTGAGACCACGTTGCGCTATCCTTCGTGTAGGTTCATCCGCTGCAGGCTCCGCGATGCCGCTGTTTCCTCCGCATCGTCGTTGAGGGAAAAATCGTCGGGAATCCGAAGTCCTTCGGCGAATTGGGCGAGACGGGAGAACGGGTGGGATCGTTGTCAGACCAACGGTGAATCCTTTCGGGACACATCAATCTTACCTTCCGTTCTCTCCCCATTGTCATCGCGCCTGTTTTAGCATCTCGAGGAAGCCGCGATCGATGGCACGAGGCAGTGGTCATCGCGGATCGCTGGGCATTACGGGGCAGTTTGCACCTTGCGGTCGGACGTTTCGATTAACTTGCCCCCCCTATTAATATGCATGGGCCCGCGTCGTTCGGTTCCCACGTCGAGGAGAATGACAGGTGCCTTCCACCGCCCACGTCCCCTCCGGGCATCCCCTCGGGTCTTGCGCCACCGACCCTCACAGAAGTCAGAGGGCGACTGGGCGACCGGGCAAAATGCAGTTGTACAATGCAACCCATCAGCCCGCTCGCCGCTGTACCGACGCCCCGGACTGGCGGCGACGTTCCCATGAAATCCACACGATCCCTCGCTCTCGCTCTCTCTCTCTCTCTATGTATGTCCACCCACGGGGTTCTCCCCAGTGAAACGTCGGTGTTTCCTGTCCGAGCAAATAAATCCACGACCACCGGTGCAATACCCTTGTCCGTCTCTATCGGTTCGAACGCGCCGTCCAACCCCTGCGGCGGCGGCATCGTCCGTGGAGAACGGTCGTACAGCTCGGTCTCCTACTGTCCGCCCCCGTACAAGGCCCGTTACCTAACTACAACGCCCGATTCTCCGCGATTGATTGAAAGTTTGCTGTCCAACTCCACGCGTGCTTGCTCCGCTTGTCGCGCTTCTATAGGCATAGGCTTGGAGTAGTTATTCGCACTGGCGCTGATGCTCCTCTCTCTCCCTGTCTACCTGTCCCTCCTTTGGGTCGTTTTTTTTTTTTTTTCTTTTTTTTTTTTTTTTCAGCTGTGCAGCTTTGTTTTTTGTCCTTCCCCGTACCGTTCAGCCGGGGGTGTAACTGTCCGAATTGAACGGGAGCAACACAATTCCCAAAGCGGCGGCCTTTCATCGTCACCACGATTTTCGACGCGACTGACACGACTATCGACATACAGCTCTAACACTACGACGATTTACGACAATTGCTCACCCTTTCTTTTTTTTTTTTGGTGTTGATCCGAAAAGACCGTCGTGACTCTGTCTATCGTCACTCGCTGAATTCTATCGGTCGAATTAACATAGTTATTGGCGATGTGTGGCCACATGAAATGCGAATTGTGAGCATCGAGGTTTTCTATGCATGTCATCAACGCGCCAATTTCCAATTAGGCAAACAGGGTACAAAGTTGATTGCCGATTGCGGAGTATGCAGCCCGTACGCGCATCGATTACCGAGCGATTGGCTGATTATTCACGGTTCCCGCTCCGATTCTTCACCACCGAGAGACATCCCGATAATTCGTTCCGATAACGATCCTGCGGAGCAAAACATTCGGATGAACAAGACAAGATTCCCTATCGGTACGGTGTTGTTGACACGCGTTTCATCGAATTACTGCCGGAATCTCATTGAAATGCGGGTATTAATATTCCCGAATCAAACGTCGGGCGGCAGACATCCTGCCGGTTTCACGAATCAATCGCTGCTCCCCGATCGTGTTTGACGCGCTCGTCAACGCTTTGCCTTCCGGGCTCGTTGGTTTAATATCAGCAGGAAACTGGAATGAGATGCCGCTCGACGGATTCGAAATTAGTCAAGTTAACGCGCACCAACAGTTTGATGACGGGATTGAATGGCAAACTCGTCATCTATCATGCCAGGGACTTCGTCAGCTTCTCTTTCGTTTCTTATTTTCTCCGAGGGCGTTGCTGACGTCGCTTTTGTTCTTTCCACGACGATCTCAGCGGTTGGCACTCGTCTCGCAGCGAGCGCCCGACGCAGTGCTAGCTGTCGCTGCGTGGCACACTGCGAGAAGGATCTAGTAAATCTACCGATCATCTAAGAAAAATTACCATAGTACATAGTAGCAGGGAACTGGAATGCCACCTATGGCGGAAAGTTGCAGATTTTCCACGAGTTTTTACCATAATATCAACGAAAAATTCTTTCAAATCCGGTACTTTCTACCGTAGGTTGCGCCCTAGTTCTCTACTAATATGTGCTATGGTAATATCGGCAATATATCAAGTGGACACGGAAAAAGTAGACACGAAGACAACTCAACACGAAGACTGTACACCGTGAATGTGGGCACGCTAACATATGACCACTGTACCGGTCAACGGTTTACCGAAGAGAGTGAACACACCCCCATGGAAATGAAGTATATGTCAGATATATGGAAAGATATATAATTTATATACGTCATATATAACGGCAAAAAGTTCTATATCCCGTATATATCTTTTATATATCCGCCAGATATATAACATGATATAATACAATTTTATATTTTTAATATATACTGATTATATGTTACATAGATTAACTAATATATGTTCAGATATATATATATTATATACGTCATATATATTCATATATATAATGTATATATTCATGTGTATAAATATTTTACATATTCCTACATATTAATTATATATAATTCGATGTATTTTTATATATATCTTTGATTTGACAGAACAGCGTACCATCTGTGACTGTACATAGCCTAAACTCAAACTGCCCCGAGAAATATGTAACTAGATATTGGCGATTGCATCTAGAGACTTAGATATCGCGCTACGCCGCAACCAATAATTAAGATATCCCCATGACAGATTACTACATAGGCGATATTACCCTTGAGGAGAATCTATACCAAAAGTGTCATAATAATCTTCATGCCGGAATTACGCGCTTTTGGTATTGCGTTACGCACTAGCGCCTCTTATATTGTCACAACAAAACATGGGCATTTGACTCAGTGGCCAGAAGTGGTCTGCACTCGTGTACTTGTGCACTTGTGTTGAGTTCTCGAGTGTTCAGTTGGTAGTGTCTACACTCTCGGTCTTGATTTGACTTGGTGTACAGCCTATTCGTGGTCGTATGTTTGCGTGCCAACATTCACGGTGTGCAATCTTTGTGTCAAGTTGTCTTCGTGTCGACTTTTTCTCTGTCCATCTGATACACTGCCGCAATATCTCTCAAGCGATATAGCCATGTTTACCAGATCCTCCTCTCAGTGCTCAGACGAGAGGCTGCCGATGTCTGACGACCGCTGCCAGAGATCGGGAATCACATGGCTGTAGCTGAGAGGACTCGGTGCTCCGGTAATGTGTGGCTACAGCTATCGAGCAATTAGCTCGGCGTTCTCAGGTGAGCTCTCCCGGGGACCGAAGGAAGCTCCCCGAGTAGCAGGTGCCGGGTGATAGGTTAATGGAGGAACCCGCTGGTCGGGACGAAGGTGTACTCTCCGCAGCGACGGAGGACAGCGCCGGCAGCGGCATGAGAAGCACACACGCTGCAATCGATTTACGATCGGTTGCACGCCCGCCCGCTTCGCGTTTTATTACGGATAATGACTCGGCGAGGAAAGAGGAGCCCCGTTCGCAAAAAAAACCAAGCCTTCCGGCATGCATATTTAACGAGACGTTAAGCAACCCGTTATGTTGCGGTGGCTCAAAGCTTTTTCACTTGTTTATCCCGACTCTCGCCCACGGCGAACTTTCGTAAAGTGTATCGTTGTCGTTAGGCTTTTTTTTCTCTCTCTCTGTTCAGTCTAGTGCTCTATTCATCAGGATAAGTCGGGGAGATCCTCCGGGCTGCCGGTTGCTCACGGCTCACGTGCACTTTACCGTCGTCCCGGAGGAGTTGGCGTCTTCCGTGGAGGATCGTCACCGAGGACGATGAGCCTCGAAACCCATCGGCCATAAAGTATCGCGCCTCGACGATCGCTCCGTTACCGTGAGCTTCACCTTTGCCGCTTCCGGAGAGGCGAAGGGAAAGCTCCTCCGGCGTGCAGTCAGCGACGATGAGGGTAAATGATATTTGGCCTTTCCCAGTTGTTTTATCTCGCGCAAATTCGTGTCGACCCTCTTCGTTGCATCGTCGACGGATCCTTGATCGAAAGGGTGCAACGCTACGGCGACGGTGGACACGATAGCGACAGCACTTTCCAGCTCGTGCCTCACGGTGAAACGATCGTCACTGTCGCCGGCGCGTGAGATCGTTCAACAGGGAGGAAAAGCCAAGTCGGGCTTTTTTTTATACCACC
Organism: Exephanes ischioxanthus; assembly: GCA_958510785.1. NCBI lineage: Eukaryota > Metazoa > Arthropoda > Insecta > Hymenoptera > Ichneumonidae > Exephanes > Exephanes ischioxanthus. The sequence continues at coordinate 5,689,973 of OY294016.1, forward strand.
CTGTCATAAAACGGGGAAGGCACACACGATTGATGGCGACGGTAATTATGTTGCTGACGCGAATGCTGCGCCCGCTATTTTCGTGTGTAGACGCGGATCATGCACGATCAACTCGTTCCGATAGATTCTGCTACTTGTGGACATTTTTTTTTTTTCGAGCCACCAGCTAGCGTGTTTCGTTCAAACGTTTTCAAAATAAGGTAAACCATCGTCTCATAAAATCCTATATAAAGATAGAAACTCGATGAACCGATATGCGTCACAAGTGACGGAAACTGGACACGCAAGTTGCCGCACGAGGTCTAAAAAGTCAGGGAAACCTCGGCAGTATTTAATAATGAATTTAATTAATTGGTCTAATTTAATAATTAGATCTTACTGAATTCACTTCAACAATGGCTGAGTCGCATTAAGAAAGTTTCATTAGGAATTCACAGATTAAAACAGATTTTTTTTTTTTTTCAAGCCGACAATACAACCCGCTTATAAATAATGGAAAACCGCCTCAACTGCCCTAAAGATTCCGGAAACTGGTCCGCTTACCTTACATACACATTGGGTCCCTCGCGAATAATTTCCCGCAGTCGGCGAGGGTAAAACATCCCCGCCATTCTCTCACCGCGGAGCCCAAGAGAATTCGCGACCATCGCCGTTCCGTTCGAGAGGATAAAATCACGTGCGGTTTCTTCCGCTGCGGTGGGCGCTCAAGGCGTAATAATAAAAGGGGCGAGACCGGCGGGTTGACGTTTGGCCGGAGGCGACGGATCTTTCAGATCAGCGAAAATAAACAACACCCCGCGGTCCCCGACTTTCCGGTCATACCGTTTCGCTCGTCATGCCACAGAGGCGGAAGCTATATACGCCAGTACACGAGCGGCAATGATGACGGCGACGACGTCGACGACACGCGAGAATATCGTGCCCCGAGGGAGCGCACGATTTTCATCCGCGTAAAGAAAAATAAAAAAAAAAAAGGCAAAGAGAGTAAGAATCAGCAGCAGACAGACGAGTGGGTAACGATCCGAAATCCCTGGCTCAAGGATAGCAATATTTTATACCTCGGGCGAGTGTAGCGGAAGTGGGCGTCTTCAACCGCGTCCTCGGAGCAGTAAAATATACGATCTTCCGTAGGAGACTGTTTCGGGAACGAGGGCTCGCGGTCTCGAGGATCCACTTCTTGGACCTCGACTACCTCGCGGCTCTCTCTTACCTTCGATTCTCGTTCTCCTTTTCTCTCCTCGCCGAGAGTCTCCGCCGACTTCATTCCCGTGTTCTCCTCGCTCGTAACCGGGTGGATCGCTGCGTCTACCTTTCGTCCGGAGCCCGGCAGAGCATGGGCCATCGCAACGAAACCGGCGAACGCATGCATCTCGCCACAAGACTTGCGATCTCAGCACACGGCAGCCCCGATGACTGAGACCGATCGCCGAAACGATAAAACGAGGAACGCAATCGTGTCGGGACTTCGAGCCGAGGGCGGCAATCGGCGTGAACGCGATGAGAGCCACCGAAACGCGCGATACGTGCCCAAAGTAACTTCGTATCCCTAGATTGTACTTCGGGACTCGGCGCTGCGAAGGTTATCCTACTTATCCTATCTGTCAGTCGCAGACGCAAAAGCCGCGAGAGCGGAGACTCACCGAGAAGGTGATTTCGGGCCGAATCAATCCGGTTGGCTGTTGCGACGACGTTTCCATACTGCATCCGCCTCGGCTCGTTTCTGTCGCCGCACCGACGGAGCCCGACTGTATGAATGAGGGTCGGGGGGGGGGGGGGGGGGGGGGACGAGCCGAGGATATATAAGGCTTCGGTGGGCTTGGATGGTGAAAGCCAAAATGCCGCTCAAAACCCCCGACGCGCATGCAGGTCGAGTCAAACTCCGCGATTTCCAGCGCGGCCCTCGCCACCGACGTCTTCGTCATTGAAAACGAGAAATTCCTCGGAAAATCAGCCGAGAATGTCGAACCGCCTTACCGGAGGCTACATTCCTTTCGATATCGTATATTTCGAGACATATTTTCCCCACCACCGGGTTCCCTCGCTCGTTCGCTCTTTCGTCGGGAGCCTCGAACGAGTTCGATAATATTGGATGTGGCACTCTCTTTCTGCGTCCCGCGACCTCGGGCGTCACTGCCGATGTCACCTCTCCCAGACGCGGTAACGTCTTCCCTGTTCATCGCTGCGTCTGTCGCGGGAGACGCGAGTCAGGCCAATATATGCGGCGAAGTTGTGCCTTGTCGGCTCAGTAGAGGCACAAGGGAGAACCGAAGATGCTGGGTTTCTTAACTTTTCTCGGGTCCCAGAAGCCGCAGTGTAGGCGAATACCAGTTGCGTGAAAGTGTGAGAGACGTATAAGCGCACGAAGCTCCGGATAAGAACTTAGTATCACGGGCTTGGGGTCAACGACCCTTCGTTTTGGTTCCGCAACTGTGCAAATTACCTTCGATTGAAACTCGGAACGCAAAGTAGCAAATTTTCATCTCTCGTTGCAGCAATTGTCGCGGTACTCGAATTGCTAAAACACGATTAGGATTACTAAGAGTTGGGAGACAAAGTGACCGCTATCTCTCCCGCTGATTGGTCGAGACATCGCAACCTGCCATCCCGAGTTTTTATCGAAACGATAGTAATTTCTGATTCACTCACGAAGACCTCCATGTAAAACCTCTCATTATCCGACCTTCATCTCAATTTTTTTTCATACCGATACGTCGAACGTCTTTCGCTCATGGTACGGTCAAAGGGTTAACGTCGATTCGCAAAACCCTGCGGAAAGTCGGTCTATTCGTCGTTACGCTTTCCCGACGAGAAAAGGCTACTCATTATTTGTTGCTTCGATTGAAACTCGGGACGCAAAGTAGCAAATTTTCATGTCTCGTTGCAGCAATTGTCGCGGTACTCGAATTGCTAAAACACGATTAGGATTACTAAGAGTGGGGAGAGAAAGTGACCGCTTTCTCTCCCGCTGATTGGTCGAGACATCGCAACCTGCCATCCAGAATTTTTATCGAAACGATAGTAATTTCAGATTCACTCACAAAGACCTCCATGTAAAACCTCTCATTATCCGACCTTCATCTCAATTTTTTTTCATACCGATACGTCTAACGTCTTTCGCTCATGGTACGGTCAAAGGGTTAACGTCGATTCGCATAACCCTCCGGAAAGTCGGTCTATTCGTCGTTACACTTTCCCTACGAGAAAGGGCTGCTCATTATTTGTTGCTTCGATTGAAACTCGGGATGCAAAGTAGCAAATTTTCATCTCTCGTTGCAGCAATTGTCGCGGTACTCGAATTGCTAAAACACGATTAGGACCAGAGCTCGGCAAATAGCCTAAGTACTTGAAGTACTTATTGAAGTATCAAGTACTTGAAGTACTGAGCACTGGGTAATTCTTAAGTACTGACGTATTGAGTACTGGCAGAACTGAATTGCTGAAGTTCTACGTATTGGGCACGAATCAGTACTTGATACATCAATACGTACTTCAAGAACTTATGTCATTTGCCCAGCTCTGATTACGACTACTAAGAGTTGATAGAGAAAGTGACCGCCTTCTCCCCCGCTGATTGGTCGAGACATCGCAACCTGCCATCCCGAGTTTTTATCCAAACGATAGTAATTTCTGATTCACTCACAAAAAAACCTCCATGTAAAACCTCTCATTATCCGACCTTCATCTCAATTTTCTTTCATACCGATACATCTAACGCCTTTCGCTCGTGGTACGGTTAAAGGGTAAGGTAACGTGGATTCGCATAACCCTCCGGAAAGTCGGTCTATTCGTCGTTACGCTTTCCCGACGTGAAAGGGCTGCTCATTATTCGGCTTCCGGTTACGCCGGTGCTATAAGGAACCTTAATCCCCGAGCCGGCGGATGAAACGTCCCTGGCACGGAGGTGTGATCCGAACGGAGAAACGGTGCTAAAGGGTGGAGAACGAGCCGAGAGCGAACGAAGCTGGCGATTAGTCGAAGCAGGCGGCTCACAGGCTACCGCGAGTAAAATTCTCTTTTGAAAGATACGACCCCGTGGGATTATCGGAGAGTGAGACTCTGTGAACCCTGCAGGAGCCCTCCGGGTGCATCACCCTTCCCGATCCGGCCGTCATCGTGACTCCACGCCAGCGTCGTCCTTTCACTCGACTCTGCGGGTCGGCTTAACTGGTGGCCCGCCAAGAGAATCGAGGTCCTCCGCAATAACGTCCTCCTCCGCCCTTTCCCTCTTCCTTCCGTTCTCCGGTCCGGTCCGAGGCTCGCCGCACATCTCGAGCTCGAGAGGATCGCGGGGGCCGAGGAAGAGGTCCTCGGTGCGGTTTGCTCGCAGGGGAATAGGTGTGGGAAGCCGTAACTAGCTTAACACACCTCTGTAATGTCCCGGTAAAGCCGCGACGGTCTTCTACCTCCGATAGGAAATTACGAGCGCCTGGGAGAAAAGGAGAAGCTCGGAACGACGGGGGGGAAAATCGGGAGATAACGCCCTTGTACGAAAGAGGTAGAAAGACCTGAAACGATATGGTCCAGCCGGAGGCTAGGCTATGAAATATTTTGCAGACTCAGCTTTTCGTCAAGATCGTTTGTCCCACCGCGGAAGTAAGAAAATATAAAAGAAGAAAATCCGCTGGGTTTTATCCGTTACAGTAGTTTTGGGAAAAAATCTACCGCAACGGATCTATCTAGGTTCTCATTTGAACGAGTCCAGTTAACGTTGGACCAGAAAAGATCCTACCGGGACTCTCAGGAGTGACCTTCATCGTGGAAACTTCCGGCTATGAGAACGGACATGTTGTCAATTTACTCACACAGATACGCATTTACTCACACAGATACCCATTTACTCCAGAGATACGCATTTACTTACCCATTTAGATACCCATTTACTTACCCATTTAGTTACCCATTTCGATACCCATTTACTTACCCATTTAGATGCCCATTTACTTACCCATTTAGATACCCATTTACTTGCCCATTTAGATACATATTTATTTACCGATTTAGATACCCATTTACTCACACAGATACGCATTTACTTACCTATTAGATACCCATTTACTTACCCATTTAGATACCCATTTACTTACCCATTTAGATACCCATTTACTTACCCATTTAGATACCCATTTACTTACCCATTTAGATACCCATTTACTTGCCCATTTAGATACCCATTTATTTAACGATTTAGATACCCATTTACTTTTTTAATCCTGTATGTCCATCAAAGAAATGTTGGCATGCGATTTAACAACGGTAGACTCCCAGACAAAGGTAATTATATAGATGTAGCAAATGAGAGGAGACGAAAAAAAAAAAAAAAAAAAAAACTGGAGATCGTTCCTTCAGCGAAACGAGATCGCGAGGCCGAGGGTGAAAGGGAGAGAGGACGGCGTGACTGTGGATGATAAAATTGGGTCCACTTATTCGCTGGAAGGCCCTTGTTCGGACTAAGGGTGTAGCGGAGCTCAGCAACTAGCGAACCGTGCGAACGGTCAAGCGACCCTCTTTCCCGCGCTGTGTTCCCGCGGTAGAAGGTTTATAGAGTGAGAGGTTGGCAAAAAAATCTTGGCACTATCGGGTCTCCAGTGGCCCGGATTAATGTTGCCCGGGCTTCGTAAAGGAACACCTCCTCAGTCTCCGTCGTGAACAGAGAATCGCGGTGGACTGTATGCGCCTTCCCTTTCACAGAACTACTGAGGGAACGAGACGAGGGGATGGGGGAAAAAGCCGAGAGGGCGTATAGAGAGATGGAAAAACTGGGCAGCGGTCGTGCTTGGGATAGCGAGGGTGCGCTAGGAGGACGACGGCCCTTTGTCTCAAAGCTTGTTATCGTGGATAATCCATGAGTACGGATGAACCCGACAACGATGTCCGTTCAGTTTTCAGCTAACTAAAAATATTTTAATGTAAGTTTATATTTATACTAGCGGTTATGTTGGCTCTCAGTATCTGTGAGTACCCGCGACTATCTGCGAGTTTCTGTGAGTATCCATGAGCATCTGTGAGTATCTGTGAGCATCTGTGAGTATCTGTAAGTATCTGTGAGCATCTGTGAGTATCTGTAAGTATCTGTAAGCATCTATGAGCACTGTGTGAGTATCCTGTGTGAGTATCCTGTGTGAGTATCCTGTGTGAGTATCCTGTGTGAGTATCCTGTGTGAGTATCCTGTGTGAGTATCCTGTGTGAGTATCCTGTGTGAGTATCCTGTGTGAGTATCCTGTGTGAGTATCCTGTGTGAGTATCCTGTGTGAGTATCCTGTGTGAGTATCCTGTGTGAGTATCCTGTGTGAGTATCCTGTGTGAGTATCCTGTGTGAGTATCCTGTGTGAGTATCCTGTGTGAGTATCCTGTGTGAGTATCCTGTGTGAATATCTAATATTCGACGGCTCCGTTTGACCGTTTCGGCGTTCCCAGGGTTGAAATAAAACGCGTGATTCTCCTCCTCTTCGTTTTTTTACGTTTCGGCCATAGGGATGTTGGCCGAAAGCCTCTTCAGAGACTTTATTTTCATTTCGTATGTCGATTCATTCATTCACAACGGCGAAACGGTCGAACGCAGCCGTCGAATATTTGATCATTTATCGCATCGATCACAGCAGCAGAAAATAATAATCTCTGAGTAACTGTGAGTATCCGTAAGTATCTGTAAGTATTGCGAAAATATCTGTTAGCATCCGTGTAAATATCTGTTAGCATCCGTGTAAGTATCTGTAAGTATTGCGAATATCTGTTAGCATCCGTGTAAGTATCTGTGAGTATTGCGAATATCTGTTAGCATCCGTGTGAGTATCTGTACGAGTATCGGTGTGAATATCCAATCGACATGAACTGTTATTGTTACGTAGATATTGTTTTTGATACTTATGTTCATATTCTTGAAAATCGAAGGGTTTTGTCTATCCGTTCGTACTGTGATTGGCTGTTGGCCGGGTATATATGTGTAAAGCACAAAAATACATAGCGCGTATGTTGCTCGAAATCCGTAATGCAGCGCAGTATTCATCCCCCGAATTGAAACGCAGAGTGGGCTGCGGGAGTCCTCGCCCGATGCGCCATCCGTCACGAGTTGCGATTAATATGCAACAAGACAAATAGATACAAACGAGCCAACAGGTTACCCCCTTCGGGCATTCGAGCTCCGGCAGCAGCGGCATGTCGGCCTCGTTTGGTGAGGCCCGGAGGCTCGTGGAGAAGCGGATGCTTTTGCAGCGGCATCACCGGCATCCTTTAAACAGAACATTGTACCGGTGAGAGATACGTTGTTGCCCGGGCGTTCAACGGTGGCGGTTTGGATGACGTGTTTTCCCGACAACATCTCTTCTTCGTTCGCGGTTGCCGATTTAACTTGCTAATGCCAAAGTGCATTCGTTGTATATTCATTGACGCGCGAGCCCGGTCCACTACAACGACGACAACCCGACCGACCACGAGACCAGGTGGATCTACCATAGTTTGGACGTTGTCGGAAACCCACACCAAGACCACAGACAACGCTCTGAATTAAACGGGAAACTAAAATTCAGCTTGTTTTTTTCACTCGACCGGAAAAATGCACTCCGTATCGCCGGTGCATCTGCGAAGCTGTACTTTTCTTGACGTTACACTCCCATATCTCAGGAACTAGCGAGGAAAGAAGGTCGCGACGCCGGGAGCCATAAATATCCTGACACGCGAAATAACTCCCGCCAGGTGTTATTATCCCGTTGGGAGTTGACCCGCCCGAACGGACGAGTGTAAAAAACTTGAATTCCAATCTCTCTCCTCTTTCGTCCGCTGCAACGGTGCCCCCAACAGTACAATATGCTCGCTCCTTCCAACCGGAAGCCCCGCAACCCTCGCAGTTACTCTTCAGCAAATCCGACCGTCTTAACTTCCAACGCTCCATATACTCCTAACTTACTCCTCGACTCGCTCTACGATCTTTTTTTTCCCCCTCCCTTCCAACGGTCTCTTTGTTTTTGCTACCTCCGCTCAACCCCCCCCCCCCCCCCCCCCCCGTCTCCCTCTCCAGCAACACCCTCTAACTTCGTTTCACCGCGCGAATCCCTTTTATTCTCGGTGCGCTCTTCTCGCGACGCAACACACTACTTATTCGCCCTCTTCGTTCTTTTTTCCTACTTGGACCAGGAGAGGCGGCTTAGACCGACCTATTTTCTTGCTCTATTTGCCGGAAGTAACTCCGGAGTTTCAACTCCCCCCCCCTCGCCGCCCACTCCGCCGGTCTTCCAGGGAGCGAGCGCCGTGGCCGACGCGGGGCTGAATGCTGGAAGAGGACGTTAAAGAGGAGATGTGCGACCGGAGGGGGCTGAAGGGAGATGCCGAAAAGGGAACTCGGCGTGGCCGCGCGTGCACCGCCGCGAGGTGGGAATGAGAGAAGTGAAGACCAATTATCTTACGGCAGGGGGTTGGCAGAGGGAGGGGGGGTGGGGTCGAGAGTGCCCCGAGAGTGGTGAGTAGAATCCTGTTTAACCTCACTTCAGACCCCGAATCTACTGTACGCCGTGGCCCCGAACGCCGGGTCTCCTAGGCGCTTTCTCGTTTGGCCTCTCTCCATTCGTTCATCCCCTCGAATACCACTTCTGTCGCGTTCTCCCTCTGGCTCCGTGACCCTATCCGGTTCGCCGCTCTCTCCGTCCCTCTTCCTCACCGAAGTTTCGCCCGATGCTGGTAACTCCGCCACGGCTTTGACTCAGTCTCGTAATGGCCGGTGCTTCCAGAGCGAATGTGGAATGTGTACGTGTCTTTCTCTCCTCTCCGTCCGTCCGTTTCTGGTTCTGTATTTCTATCCGCTCGTTGGAAGCCGCACGTGCGAACGTTTTGTTGCGGCGGGAAGACCGAGGCCGGCAGCCAGACGAGAGCCGTGCACTTTGGCTCGTCCGGCGCGTTTAATGAACAAACTGGACTAATTGTTACGTGCCACTGATCCGCGTTGTGTTCCAGCACTCGGTGCCGCTCACCAACTGCTCTCTTATGTTCCCCGGTTCTACTTTCCTTATCTCCTCGCCACCTTCGGACCACTTCGTTAAGAGAGCCCCAACGATAATTGCTTCCCCGGAGTGGCTCGGTCGTCGACGAGGCTCCCCGTCGGCGATCTCCGGTGACGGAAGCCGCCGAACGTCCATAGACGCCGGTCGTACTCTTGTGTCGTACTTTATGTAGCCGTTTTCTTTGGCATCGGACCACCAAACTATCGGTTTTTCGGCAACGAAGATGGCTCGAAAGCACCGATCGAAATTATCTTCTGTCAATGACGGAGTTTCCTGTGGTTTTCTCCAATCGTCCGCTACATTACCACGGTCCGGTGGACCGGCAATAAATTCAGTGGGTTATCGTCGCCGTGCAACCGCATCGGGTAACTCGCGCTTACCCGTTCGATGATGCGTTCCGGGTTTGGTTGGGGAGCGGGGGGGGGGGGGGGGGGTTATACGAACTGCCCGAGCAGAGCTTTGCGCCCTGGCAGTTTTGTCGACTCGCCGAAACGTAATCGTTAATCGGCATAAATTAAATGTATGATTAACCACGGGACGTTATCGTATATACCGCGCGGCCATTGGGTACACAGACCCGGGGCATTGTTATACTATTTTGTATTTCGGTGTGCTGTATAATATCGACAGCGGTCGACGGTACGGAATGGGGCTGTGTGACAGGAGAGTAAACTCTGCCGGGCGAATGAACGCGCGCGCGCGCGCGCGAGCCTATCCGAGAGGGGTGGAGAAAGACCCACTCGGGGGATGTTGATCATCGAACCGTCACGAATATTTCATAAACACGCTTAACGCGAGTTTCGCCCGCGACAAAAGAGACAACTCAATTATGGGAATCGAATCGGTCGAGCGTGAGCTTATCCACCTCCCCCCCCCCCCCCCCCCTGGCCCATTCCCGGCGAACAGCCAGCTCTGCACTGTGTAGGCATCGGGAACATTTTTACGCGCAACGGTTCGATTGTCCGGCATGACCCTCAATGGTCCGGTACTACCATTGCCGGTAATAGGACGAATAAACAGGTTGCACTAAACTTCGAATTTGCTCGTTTTGCTGCGCGTGCTGATAACACATCGATGTATGAAGTCCAATCACCTCGACAAATGGCAAACTTTGGCCGCGATGAAATTAGAAGCGTTACATCAAGCTGCGTCGCGACTGGGGACATTTTTGCTGGGGTTATTGTCAGCTGGGACCATAATTTTTTTTAAGACAATAAGACGATAAGACAAATACAATAAACCTCAGCAGATACGTAATACAATTTGCCGACGTCACAGCCATCAAAAAAATCACCAAATAGACACGGTCCAAACCTCGGTCGACAAGACAGTTCAAAAGTGGCGGCTCAAACCAAACTCACTTAAATTGCAACTGGTCATCTTCGACCACAAGGTAAATCCGCAATCACCAAAAATCCACCTGTTCAATGTGAAAATGCCACACGAGCAACACGCTAAATATGTTGGCATTTTCGTAGACCATAAAATTAACTCTAATCGCCACCTACGATAGTGCAAGCAAAAGTGTCAGCAAGGAACATTTCAGGAAAATGACATTAACTGATCGAAAGATCCACGTAAAGCATAAAGTCAAAATGTAAAAAAGTACATGCGGAGCTGACTGCAAGAAAACAGCAATCAAAAAAATGTAATCAACCGAAACCTGCGCTATCCGGATAAGCGCGGGAATAAGACATCCGGCCAACCCTCTTCACATCCCCCAAACGCACTACTCTACGAAAAAACGAACACCACACCCATAATAACATGAACACATATACTCACCAAAAGGTTCGCCTCCGCACGAATCCTGAACATCCAACCGCTGTGCATACAACCCACACAAGATATAAACCGCACACGCAAATATCCAACACTCACCACATACCAACAACCTGAGAGAATGGTAAATGAAGATGTAAACTAAACACAAACATGAAAGTAAAACAACAATTCCCCACCGATAAACAAACGCACCAGTTCAAAAAAGCGAATCATGTGCAGATCTTAACTTTATGGCCCGTTGGCAATAAAAACACATACAATAAATAATTACCTAAATGTATCAATGTTTAAACCATGGGAAATATTGTCAATAAATCCAATCGCTACTGCCAATGAATTGTGTCAACTAACTATCAATGATCATTGGCTCTATGCAGTTGCGATTAAGGGACGTCCGTGGGAAAAAGAAATTGAAAAGACAAAAAGTCCATGCAGGTTCCGATCTCTCACAAGCGGACCATCCGGACAGCGTCGATCGTTCGGTTTGCCATCGATTGGCATATGCATCTGCCAAGTTATTCGGCTCTCGGCACGCCCCGACGATCAAAGACACTCGCGATGGCCGGAAGTTTCGCGACGGGACCGGAAGCAAGTCCGTGACACTCTCCATCGTCGGTAGTTCCAACCTGTACCCTCACTTTCGCAGCTACACTGCGTTGCCCCGGTAGGCTATATCGTCTCGATGGCCCACTCGTTCAACTCGCGTCAGGCCAAACTGCGACGGCTGTTCGCAACGCTTACTGAATTCAGCTCGACGGGATGAGCGCTTCATCGAGCGTATCAAAGCGATTCCATTGAATTAATTCAATATTTAATCAACGTTCGTTTGAGACCGGAGGGAAAGGATAATCCGTATGAGATTCGTCCGTGCAGTTCAGTCATTCAAGATCATCCGACGGGGTACTTTTTTTTTAAATACAAATATTCCCTTTAGCTCGGCGAGAAGTACTTTAGCGTTTACATTATGCAGCAGCTTTATTCCCAAGTGGAAATGGATTTGGATGCATATTTCCTCATTTCTACCGGTGGCAGCCCGTGATTTACGGGCGCACCGGAATGTATTATCGCTTCGTGAAATTCGCCACGGGGACGAATACGTCCGGAGGTCTGAAAGCGGGTAGTTTGACGTTGACGCAGCTGGTAGCTCGAAGCCCGTTCGCCAAACAAAATGATAAAGAAAATAAAAGCATAATAAACCAGCGGGGCTGGAGAGTGGCGAGGGTGAGGCGGAGTACTGACGAGAGATTCAGTGTTGCCGGTGGAGTTTCGTGTTACGGAAACATCGATATTCACTCGGACGGCAGAAATCCCGCGGCTGACTGTCACGCGGAGAGCCCCCCGAGACGGAAAGAATAATTGCCCGACCTCGTTAATCATCGGTGCGTATAGCGTTCTCAGGTTATCGAGGCCCGATCTCCCCTGCGCAGACCTTCCATATCTCTCCATAACCCACCTCACCCTCCACCCCCCCCCCCCCCCCCACGCCCCTCTTACCCGCTCGCAATTCGATTGTAACAAATCACTGTTTCCTCTTAATTACGGGTTTGATCACGCTAATTAGCTGCACGCTTGTACGATGCATACGATTGTACGTACCCAACAATTTAAGCGTTTAATGTTCACCCTTCGAGCCACCCGGCAATTGCTGCTCCATTAATCACACAATGAGTCATGTTTCCTCTCTTTCGTTCATGCACTCGCATGAAACGTCTTACGTACCATCCACAGTTTCCTCGCTGAACAGTTTTAGCAACTTTTTGCTAAAACTGTTGTGTCTGGTAGTTGGGTAATATTTAGCGACGATATTTGCATCATCGCTCAATGTTACTCAACGACCAGATACAACGGTTTCAGCAAAGAGTTTTGCAATGATTCATGTTTCCTCTCTTTCGTTCTTGTTTTCGCATGAAACGTTCTTACGTACCATCCGCAGTTTCCTCGCTGAACAGTTTTAGCAACTTTTTGCTAAAACTGTTGTGTCTGGTAGTTGGGTAATATTTAGCGATGATATTTGCATCATCGCTCAATGTTACTCAACGACCAGATACAACGGTTTCAGCAAAGAGTTTTGCAATGATTCATGTTTCCTCTCTTTCGTTCTTGTCTTCGCATGAAACGTCTTACGTACCATCCACAGTTTCCTCGCTGAACAGTTTTAGCAACTTTTTGCTAAAACTGTTGTCTCTGGTCGTTGGGTAATATTTAGCGATGATATTTTTATCATCGCTCAATGTTACTCAACGACCAGATACAACGGTTTCAGCAAAGAGTTTTGCAATGATTCATGTTTCCTCTCTTTCGTTCTTGTCTTCGCATGAAACGTTCTTACGTACCATCCACAGTTTCCTCGCTGAACAGTTTTAGCAACTTTTTGCTAAAACTGTTGTGTCTGGTAGTTGGGTAATATTTAGCGATGATATTTGCATCATCGCTCAATGTTACTCAACGACCAGATACAACGGTTTCAGCAAAGAGTTTTGCAATGATTCATGTTTCCTCTCTTTCGTTCTTGTCTTCGCATGAAACGTTCTTACGTACCATCCACAGTTTCCTCGCTGAACAGTTTTAGCAACTTTTTGCTAAAACTGTTGTGTCTGGTAGTTGGGTAATATTTAGCGATGATATTTGCATCATCGCTCAATGTTACTCAACGACCAGATACAACAGTTTTGGCAAAGAGTTTTGCAATGATTCATGTTTCCTCTCTTTCGTTCTTGTCTTCGCATGAAACGTTCTTACGTACCATCCACAGTTTCCTCGCTGAACAGTTTTAGCAACTTTTTGCTAAAACTGTTGTGTCTGGTAGTTGGGTAATATTTAGCGATGATATTTGCATCATCGCTCAATGTTACTCAACGACCAGATACAACGGTTTCAGCAAAGAGTTTTGCATTGAGTCATGTTTCCTCTCTTTCGTTCATGCACTCGCATGAAACGTCTTACGTACCATCCACAGTTTCCTCGCTGAACAGTTTTAGCAACTTTTTGCTAAAACTGTTGTCTCTGGTCGTTGGGTAATATTTAGTGATGATATTTTTATCATCGCTCAATGTTACTCAACGACCGGATACAACGGTTTCAGCAAAGAGTTTTGCAATGATTCATGTTTCCGCTCTTTCGTTCTTGTCTTCGCATGAAACGTTCTTACGTACCGTCCACAGTTTCCTAGCTGAACAGTTTTAGCAACTTTTTACTCAAACTGTTGTGTCTGGTAGTTGGGTAATATTTAGCGATGATATTTGCATCATCGCTCAATGTTACTCAACGACCAGATACAACGGTTTCAGCAAAGAGTTTTGCAATGATTCATGTTTCCTCTCTTTCGTTCTTGTCTTCGCATGAAACGTTCTTACGTACCATCCACAGTTTCCTCGCTGAACAGTTTTAGCAACTTTTTGCTAAAACTGTTGTGTCTGGTAGTTGGGTAATATTTAGCGATGATATTTGCATCATCGCTCAATGTTACTCAACGACCAGATACAACAGTTTTGGCAAAGAGTTTTGCAATGATTCATGTTTCCTCTCTTTCGTTCTTGTCTTCGCATGAAACGTTCTTACGTACCATCCACAGTTTCCTCGCTGAACAGTTTTAGCAACTTTTTGCTAAAACTGTTGTGTCTGGTAGTTGGGTAATATTTAGCGATGATATTTGCATCATCGCTCAATGTTACTCAACGACCAGATACAACGGTTTCAGCAAAGAGTTTTGCATTGAGTCATGTTTCCTCTCTTTCGTTCATGCACTCGCATGAAACGTCTTACGTACCATCCACAGTTTCCTCGCTGAACAGTTTTAGCAACTTTTTGCTAAAACTGTTGTCTCTGGTCGTTGGGTAATATTTAGTGATGATATTTTTATCATCGCTCAATGTTACTCAACGACCGGATACAACGGTTTCAGCAAAGAGTTTTGCAATGATTCATGTTTCCGCTCTTTCGTTCTTGTCTTCGCATGAAACGTTCTTACGTACCGTCCACAGTTTCCTAGCTGAACAGTTTTAGCAACTTTTTACTCAAACTGTTGTGTCTGGTCGTTGGGTGATAGATATTTAGCGATGATATTTATATCATCGCTAACTATTACTCAACCACCAGATACAACAGTTTTGGCAAAGAGTTGCTTTCTTAGCGGTGCGATAAAATAAAGAATAATTTTTTTCAGTCTTCCTTTTTTCTATCTCTATTTTCGGCGTGGTTTAAGATCCCGTTTGAACGTTTAAAGCCCTTTGAGCCACTCGGCAACTGCCGCTCCATTAATCACACAATAAGTCATGTTTCTACTCTATCGTTCTTGTAATTCCATGAAACGTCTTACGTACACCGACACACTTTCCTCGGTGAACAGTTTTAGCAAATTTTTGCTAAAACCGTTGTCTGGTTGTCGAGTGACATTTGGCGATGATATTTATATCATCGCTAAATATCACCCAAAGACCAGATACGACAGTTTTAGCAAAGAGTTTCTTCGGTAGCCCGTGCGATAAAAAAAATATAATCGATTTTTTTCTCTCTCTTCTATAGTGCTGTAGAGAGTGCCTTTTCTCTGTGTCTATTTTCGACGTAGTTTAAGATTCCGTTTGAACGGTTAAAGTTCACCCTTTGATGCACCCGGCAACTGCCGCTCTATCAATCACACAATAAGTCGTGTTTCCTCCCTATCGTTCTTGTAATCGCACGAAACGTCTTACGTACACCGACACACTTTCCTCGCCGAACAGTTTTAACAACATTTTGCTAAAACTGTTGTGTGTCTTAACAGTGATATTTATATAATCGCTAAATATTACTCAACGGCGAGATACAACGGGTTTTGGCAAACAGTTGCTTTTTGGTGGTGCGATTATTAAATACAATATAATATAACAGATTTTTGTTTTCTATCTTCTCTAGCGTTGTAGAGAGTTCCTTTTCTCTATCTCAATTTTCTACACGATTTAACATTCCCGTTTCGTCCCGGACACGCCTTCCCGCACGCGATCGTCACTTCCGCACAATAGCGGTGAGTCGAGAGAGCATTTTCGGTATCTGGGTTATACGCAAGCTCAGCGTGTAAGGCTGTTCCCTAAGTAAGAAAGAATCTCAGCCGACGATCGTCGTCTCCATCGATTTTGTGGAAAAAAAATAGTGTTTTTTTTTTTTTGGCCCATTAGAAAGAATTTATTTTTGCGTTATATTCCCTACAAGTCTTTCTTATGACTTTCAAAATCTATATGTACATACACATGTACATGTATACATGTATATATGTGTATATATATATCTATATGTATATATCTTTATATGTCCTTTTTTGCTCGAGGGAGGAAAAGTTTGTCCCGCGGCAGTAGGCAGAGGAGCCGGTAAAGAGTGCGAGATAATGGGCTTTACTTTATTGGACGGGAACGAGAGGGTCCGCTCGCGCCCTCGGGCTCCGGTGATTTTCGCAGGATTTTTGTCGTGGCTCCTCCGTGCTCGGGCGCGTGCCGCGTTTGTCCCGCCGTGCGAATCTGACCCGAGGGCTCGTTCCGGCGACGGAAATTACCGTGTAATAATAATAACGGGATAATAATGGACGCCCGGCTTGCCTGGGGAAGATAGGCACGGCGTGCTCGGCTGTTCGGCTAATAATAACGTTAGTGTCACCTCGTTATTGGATCGGGTAATACGATCAAGAGGAAACCCGGGGTGTACAGTCGTTGCACAGTCGTTTTACGTTGTACACTGTACACCGCGTCGATTTAGCGTGCGGCCAACCAGTCGAGTAATCGCCATCAACTAATTAATCAAATATTCGTATCTGTTACAACGAAGCTCCACCGTTCGGCGAGGGAGCAACCGGAATAGCCTTTTTAATTGGGGACCGCCTCGGGTCGCGATATCTCGGTCAGATTAGCAAAATCTGACACAAACTGGACAGCAAACGGACTGGCAACGGACTGGTAAAAAAAATAATTTCGTAAAATCGGAATACGAAGTTTGGTAAAAATAATTTTATTAAATAAGTTACAAACTTATCTGTTCAGGTTTGAGTAGACGAACCTGTCCTTTCTGTTTCCCGCGTCGTTAACGATTCTGGTTTGTACTTTTGTTCGTAAAACTAGAACCGAATGGTGCGATCGGAAAATTAGCGAATAAAAAATTGTGGACGTTTGTGGAAAATAAGTTGTTGTGAAAAGTACAAACTTTTTTTACTGTGTGTCTCATCTTTAACTAGCTGGTTGTTGTGGGATGAAGTTTAGAAATGAGAAATTTATATTTCCGGAGATTTGCCAGAAATACGTCACTTGCGGTTTGAAAATCTCATTTTTTTACCGGAAGCGACTCGAAAATTTAATTCTTCGACCGGAAATGACGCAATACCGAAGATACGTCACTTCCGTAACGTCCTTTTACACGGAAAAAAAGAAGCTCTCGGAAAATTGTAACCGCTATTATACGCAGGTACGTGGAATGGGGCGAGATCAATTTTACATGTTTCGCGGGTGGAAAAATGGAGAGATAAAAAAACAATATTTTTCAATAGACACGAAGAGTATCGCTGGATCGTTTAATACGAATTTCACTCTCCAGGTCGGGGCGTAGGTGATGCCTAGCATCAATGCCGATAAAACTTTGACGCCTCGCTTGAAATTTGACCAGCGCGCAACATCGTACTTTTTCCAACACGGTGCGGATGGGACGAAAACGTACCGTCAATTACTCGAAAATAAACGGCTCGTTGAAGTTTCAAACAAAGTTATTAAATATTGCGATCGAGTTTGAACATAGTTACTCCCTCCCTTCGCCCGCATACGCCGTTGCGCCTGAAAAGTCCGCCTACCGTGTGTGTGCGCGCGCGCGCGTGTATTATATTAATTCGTCGACGAGGGATGCTAATCAAAACTGTATTCATGTCGCGAGAGTGGATGAAGCCGTCGACACGGGTGCTCTTCGGCTTCCGGCGCGGGGACCGCGCTCGCCAACGTCGGTGACAGACACGCCACTCCGCTTTTGACGCCGGTGCGTGGCAGACAACGAACCCTGCACCGCGCGAGCGACACTTCACCTTTAATGGATTAGCGGGAATAACCAAAAGAAAATATTGTACAGTGTTAGTCCATTCCCGTGTCAAATTTCTGCTCGATACCTCCACGTTTACTCGAACTGGACCGTTTTTTTTAGTAGTTTTTCAAAAAATAAAAAAAAAACTCAAAATCCCATACAATCTGACCACTTTCATAGATTTGGACCAAATTCAAATACTTACAAGGACCAAATTTGATCAATGGTCTTTGATCAAAATATTGTATGTATTTGTGTGCAGTTTCAAGACGATAGCTCAAAATTTACGCAAGTTAGAGAGACCACAGATAATTTTGAAAAAAATTCAAAATCGCGTAAAATCTCCAATTGTGCCTCAACGTTCACGAAAATAGCACCGAACGAAGCGACGTGACCGCTCTACTGGTGTACCAAATTTCAACTCGCTGTCTCAAGCCTTTACCGAGTTGTAGCCGTTTTTGACGATGCAAATCCGTCACATACACACACACATACAAAGTAAAAAATAATTTCGTAAAATCGCAATGTAAAATTTCATAAAAATAATTTTGTTAAATAAGTGACAAACTCGTTTGTCACTTATTTGCATATACGAACCTTTATTTCTCGTGTCTTATTTCTCTTATTTCTCGTGTCACTGCCAATTTCAGTTTGTACGTTTGTTTGTAAAACTAAAAAAATAATAAAAAAAAATCGCAGACGTTTGTGGACAATAAGCTGTTGTAAAAAGTACAACCCTTTTTTACTGTGTACATCCGGACGCCAGCTAAAAATCACATTTCTCGTCGTTTTAGACTATTTCAAGTACTCCGTCATTAAAATCTCAATTTTTTTTTTACGATAACGAAGCTACCTCTATGCGGAAGCAACATTATAAAAAATGTAAAACGAGAGAAGAAGCTCGGAGGATCGCTCCGAACGAAGCATGAGTGTCGGAGAGTAGAGAAAAAAATAAAATAAAATAAAAGAGAGCAGGAAGAACACGTCGTCCGGCCGACGAACGGCGTCGAGCGCGGGGCGTTCGAGTAAAGCCAGAACAGACGGCCGATCGTTGATCGCTGCTGCACGCAGCTCTCGTAAATCTTCCGAACGAACGTCGTAATTCGTCCCGGGCATCACGCTAATCTCGTAAACGGCGGCCACGAGTAAATCCGCGTAACTCCTCCAATCGTACTCTCGCTCTCTCGCTGGACTGGCGTTACCGGGCGAACGCTCGCTATCGGGAGAGAACGAGAGAGGTCGACTGCATCCCGCGGCATCCTGCAGGCGTTCTGTGTACGGCTATAGTTATACGCAGAGCGACTACATAGATTGTCGCGGATGCGAATACATGTGTCCTGTTTGGGATTTACCCGTCCGGGCCGTTCAGTGAATAAAGGGTGAAAATCGGTCGTATCTTTCATCGATTGCCCGAGATAGGGGCGATCCGGCTGGCTCTCTCTGTATCAATTAGCCGGGATTCAAAAATGCTATCGATAAACAGCATCGCGCGGTCTCTCCCGACTCTTTCCGGTATTAACTCCGACCGACGGGGACTTCCTCAATGTCGATAATTAAAAATGTTTCGTCGGCCAGCTACCGAGGGATGTAATCGCTCCGCGGAAGTATCGATTGATCGACTGACTCGATAACATATTGCGTCAAATTGTTTACGGTATAACGGACGCCATTTGTCTCGGTGGGTTCAGCAGTAGCGCAGATTTTTTCATATCAACTTACCGATTGCTTTAAAGTATCTTAGTTTGCCAATCCAATTATTCCAATTATTCCATTTTCCAATTGACACTGTAATTAGACTGTAAAAAAAATTCCGAACTGGTAGTTTTGATGCAAAAACTGGTATATTAAATTTCGTGTCCAGTTGTGATTAAAAATTAATGTGTAATGTATGAAACACATAGGAAATACTTTATTTTTAATAACTTATTTTAATTTCAATGAAGAAGTATATCAATTTTTCGTCACAATTGTATATAAAAATTAAAGTAAATTATAAAAATGAAAATATTTTTGTAGTAAAATAAAAGCAATTTATTGAGAATAAAGTATTTCCAAGGTTTTTAATACACTGAGCATTAATATTTCATCACAATGCTACATGAAATTTGATATACCAGTTCTTGAATGAAAAATTCCAGTCCGGTACATTAAATTTCATACGATTTTTTTGACAGGGAACTTACAGTCCGGTAGATTAAATTTACAATTTTTTTTACAGTGTAACGATCTTGACGAAACTCAGGCTGTATCTTTCATCGATTGCCGGAGATAGGAGTGATCGGGCAGGCTCTCTGTATCAATTAGCCGGGATTTAAAAATGCCATCGATAGAAGAGAGCGGGGTAAAATGGGACAGTGGGGCAAAACGGGACAGCGGGGGTAAAACTGAATTCTCAAATAATTTTTGGATGCCCCATTTTATCCTAACGATACATCCAGGTTTTTAACACCGTTTTGCCCCACTTGCCATCACCGTCACTATCCAAAAGTTATTGGAACATTGCATTTCGTCCCATTATCCCGTTTTGCCCCACTGTCCCGTTTTGCCCCGCTCTTTCCTAAAGAGCATCGAAATCGCGGTCTCTCCCGACTCTATCCGGTATTAACTCCGACCGTCGGAAATTCCTCAATGCCGATAATTAAAAATATTTCGTCGACCCGCTTCCGAGGAGCGGTCGCCGGGCTTGTAATCGCTTCGCGAAAGTATTAATTGATCGACCGACTCGATAACATATTGCTGCAAATTGTTTACGGTATAACGGAGGCCATTTGTCTCGGTGATCTCCTTTAAATCAAATTTAACCGGATAATTCCTAGCACGCTCTCGTACTCTATCTTCCCCGTTTCGCATTATTTTCCTCGCCAAATGAGTCCGAACCCGGGCCAATTTATCATCGTTTCGACGCTAACGAGCTAATTAAGAGGGACGAAATATGTCCAACGCTTTCACCGATTCCATCGCGCCCTCCCTCACCTCCCCCCTCGCCACCCCCACGAGCTTCTCTCGCTGATAATCCAAAGGAATTAATATCTCGACTATAGCGGGCTCATCTTATGCATGGGAAATTTACCCTTGCACCTCCGTGCTCATCATAATAAAAAGAATTTAAAAAATGCTATTAGCATGACGAAACATTATTTGCAGGGCCTTATCAGGCCTTTTCTGAAACCCCTAAATCGCCGCAAACTCATCGCAGATCTCGAGCGGAATCGTGCGAAGAAATGAACTTAAAAAAAAATTACATTATTAGCAGGGCTTTATCAGGTATTTTCCGAAACCCCTGAATCGCCGCAAACTCATCAGAGATCTCGAGCGGAATTGTGCGAAGCAATGAACTTAAAGGAAAAATTTATATTATTAGGAGGGCTTTATCAGGTCTTTTCGGAAACCCCTGAATCGTCGCGAACTCATCGGAGATCTCGAGCGGAATCGTACGAAGGAACCAACTAAATTTTTGTTATTTAATTTAAAAAACATTATTAGCATGGCTTTATCAGGTATTTTCTGAAACTCACCAGCTCGCGCAGTGACGCTTTAAAATTTCCTCTCCGGGTGATTATTATTCACCGGGGTAAGCCCGAGCGATCCGCGGGATGTATTATCGTTGAACTGAAATTCCAATGAGGAGGTGAGAAAAATGTTTTGGGAAGGGGCTTCGACCCAAGCGCCGCCGCGAGATGTGTCAAAGCTCGAGAAAAAAAAGAGCTTATATTCCGAGAAGCAGAAAGAAAGATAAATGTTCGCCACCGCGACAAGAATTTCAGGAGGGGGGACGGGGGACGTGGCAATATCAAAATGCCATTAGCTTCCGGTTGCCTTAAGGGTAAGCCACGCGGGACTTCAGCCCGGCGGGGAAGACATTGGCCGAATCACTTAGCCTCATGAATATGTAGCCGCGCATGCCGTCGCTGCTCCTCGTTCTCCTCGGTCTATACATATTTTTATATACACACCGATATATATATATGTTCCTTCCGGTTTCGGCTCTGCGAGCGAGTCATTATTCTTAATAACCGCCATTAAACGTCTCCCCTCTCCGCGCCCTCACCCCGTCCGGCAGGGGTACGACCGAACGCGACGAGTCGTTCCTCACGGTGATACATGTTCGCGATAGTGCGTTGCCAACTTTTTTTCTATTATTTTTTTACTTTTAATCCTCTCCCCCCCTCGTCCAGCGTCGCTCTCGTTTCCCCTTTGCGTCTTCTTCGTCCCCCTCTCGTCGCAATAGGTGCGATTCCACGCGCATCGTCAGACTCCCCGGAAACCCCCTGAATCGCCGCGAACTGGTGAAAGATCTGCAGCGGGTTCGTGCGATGGAATGAACAGAAAAAATAATAAGAATCCAAGTGCGGTTTTAGAGCCGGGCTGAAGCTGGACCAACTGTGACCGCCTGAGTTAAAAAGGCTACCCGACTCACTTAAGTGTCGACATCGGGATGAGAACATCGGTCCAATATTATGAAACGATGGTGGCCCAATTTTGGCTAACGATGTCCAGCTAAGGTTGAATAAAAAATATTAATAAGCAATAAAAATAAATATATTTCGATCCGCGTGAGTCCTAAATGCTTTTTATGTCATCTTACTGTAGTTTTTTTTACCTTCGCATAATGGAATCATCAGAATAAATTATTATGATGATTCGCTCTCAATGACTCGGCTATGCTTATGAAGATTTTTGTCGAATCTTATAGATGAGCTGCACGTCCGCTGCACGTGTATCTAATATTAACTTACCAATTGCTTTAAATTATCCAAGTTTTATTATTTCATTTTATAATAATTGACACTTTAATTAATAATCTTGACGAAGCGTAGACTGTCAGCACTGTAGTACAGTAGATAAAAATTATAATAAAGGAATTTGTAATAATTAAAAAAAAAATTCAGTCGCGCAGATTGAAAAACAAAATTTCGTTTTATAAATATTGTCTATTGCACATTGGCTGAATATCGCCAGCGATAACCGGACCAAAGTCGCTCGACCTCGTGGACGAAGGTCTGCCTGACATCGCCGAGGGAATTCAATTCACACGCATAATCACGGCGATTCTCCAGCGCCGGCTAAAATCTGGTGGATTACACAGTAAAAAAATAATTTCGCACAATGGGAATCCGAAGTTCCGTAAAAGATATTGTGTTTGACAAACTCTTCACTTCAGGTTTGAGCATTCAAAACTGTGTTATTAAAAATGTTACTTTGTACCTTTGTTTGTGAAACTGGAACCGAATGGTGCGATCGCAAAATTAACAAATGCAAAATTCAGGACCTTTGTGGACAATAATTTGTAAAAAGTGCAAACTTTCTTTACTGTGTATCCGGAAAAATCTCGCTAACTATCCAGCCCAACGTCGGAGTGGTTATCAATCGACACTTAAGCCAATGCTGGGCATTGGCTAAACAATCCAGTATTTCAACGGCTGAGTTCGACCCTTTCGGCATTTGATGATTAAAGAAAATAAAGTTTCTGAAGACGCCCAAAATGCTCATTGCCGAAACCTAAAACGAATAAGAAGGGAAGCGGTTTATTTAATCTTTGAAACGCCGAAACGGTCGAACGCAGTCATCAAAATACTGGACAATATGTCGCATCGACCACAGCAGCACAAAATAAAAATTGGCTAATCTGTCGATTGACAACTCTAGTCGAGATCCGAACATAGGTTGCCAACTTGCATTCGTCCAACAGCCAATCGCCGGTGAACCGCAGCTGACAAGAAACGCTAGTCGACAGTCGAAAAAGTGACGGAACTCAATAACAAAACAAAAAAAAAGTTGCCACCTAACCAGTAAAATTTCAGCGAGACCGCGCGGTGTCGCGCTATTTTCCGAGAGCTGAAAGTGTGTCTGACCGGTGACGTCCATTTCCGCTCGTCGCCCCTCCCGGGGGATTATTCCGCGGACGGTGGAGAATAAAATGGAGATAATCGAGTGCGCTCGGGCGGCATTGCCGCAATTGCGCTTCCTCGTCGAGAAGGCCCGACAGGTTATCGTCTACGCCTTGCGACTGGTAAATAGAGAAAGCGGAGAGAGAAAAACTGTGCAACCAGCGACGATCCTGTTTACGTCGCCCTTGCGCGGCTGACAACCGCAACGACAACGTGATACCGTTCGTTCCAGTTTTTTTTTCCATTATTAGCGGAGAAAAAGCGTCGTCGAGCGGAGCGTCGGTGCGTCGCAAGAGCCGCTCGGCCCGTCGAGAACCGGAGGCACGGAACGTTGTTCGCGATTGCCGCGCGTACGTCACGGTTTCAAGCTGAGCCAATTTGTAGCCGCACCGTGCCACGGTACACAAGAGCTTTTCCGCGTACACGAGTGCACACGCGCACTACCTCGTACCTACAGGGCGAGAATATGCGTGCGCATACTAAATAACGGTGCATTCGCGGTGTAACTTCGGTACACGTGGAAACGCCCTGAGGTCCGATATCAGCGTTGCGGAACAAGAAAATCGAGGCTGTTTCAGGTGGAGGGGGGGGGGGGGGGGGGGAGGGGGAGCGGCGCATTTAATCGGCAATAACGGCGTTAATTGCCGCGTGCTAACACTCCGCTAACAATGGCGACCGCGGCAATACCGGAGGGCACCTGCATTCAAGCCCCTCGTACGAATAAAGCGTGTTCCGGTTGTATAAACAGGAAATAATGCAAGGTCTTACGAGTAGTTACAGGACCCAGTGGGAAGCGAGCGCAAGTGAAATCGTCGAAGCGATGGAATTGCTTCATACACACGCAAAGTGGGTATATAGCTGGCGGAGGGATTTTCGGCTCGCGGCGGGTATCGTTGCGAGTGCCTGTAAGTGTCTTTGCGAATATCCCAGGAAACACACGGCACTTTTCCGGGTGGAGAAACGGCAAATCGTTGTCTCCACGCCGGAAGGCCATATCGGCCATTCTCCGGCCGGCGTAGCTAGCCAGAGCGCAGCCGATGGTCTTCCGAGCACCAATAAGCATTGAGTTGTTATGCCACCGAGCCACTGCTTGGCGGAGAAATATTTAAAAAAAATTCTCTGTGACGTCACTTCCGGCTTAAAAATCTTACTTTAAAACCGGAGGTAACGTCACCCAGAAATTCTATAAAAAAATTCGTTGCGACGACACTTCGGTTCTAAAAATCTCAATTTCGACCGGAAGTGACGCCATGCCGGAAATACGTAATTTCCGGTTTGAGAATCTCGTTTTTCGACCAGAAGTGACGTATTGCCGATAAGACGTCACTTCCGCTCGAAATTGAGATTTTTGAACCGGCATTGACGTTTTCCGGCTCGACATCAATGGCGGTTGGGAAGCGAGATTCCGAACCCGGAAGTAACGTCACAGCGATATTTTTCGATGTCTGTCCGTCGGTTATTCAATAGTTTCACAGAAACACCTACTACTGGACTATCTAGAGTCTTAACATCTACGCTATCGTACGAAAAAATACGTGGATGAAGCGATGTGTGTGTGTTCTTTACGGCTTTTTTTACGTACTTTCTTATCTACCCCAGCGATCAGGCTCACCGGGTAGCAGTTCCCGTTCTCGGTGCGGTCGAGAGACAACAACAAAAAAGAATGAAAAAAAAAAAAAAAAAAAATCTCTCTCGGAAACTACCGTCCACGAGTTTTTTTTCTCTCGCTCAACTTTCCCTCTCCCGTACCTCGGCCGACTCGTATGTATCGTATAATGGGGACCGTGCGCGCGACTACGTACGCGCTGATTTATAAAAGACTCTCGGTAAACAAAGCGTCGCGCTTGTCTCGACGGAATCTTCCTCGTCGTCGTCGGTTCCGTGCTTGCAGTCTTTCTTCCCTCGGCTCGCTCGTCTTAATCGACGTTGTCTCTCAGGTTTTCCCCGGGTCGTCCTAGATTCGACGGATTACCGTTCGTTCGTGACGCCATAGTAACAAGGCAGGCTCTCTCGGGCGCGCGTTCAATCCCCGGTTTCGTAGCTTAGCTCGCTTAAGTCTTTCAACAACGGCACCGGGAAGCATTCTCATGCTCTCACGCTGAATGCCGGGTGCATTTCTCCCCCCCTTGGACAGGACAATGTTTCAATGTAAAAGATATACCCGTCCAAGATAATATTTTCCTGTGTACACAGTTCAAATCATTTGCCGAGAGTCGGGAAATAATTTCCTTTCCACCTTTCTTCATCCCGTCGTTATCACCGACACTCATTTCGCCCCGGAGTTCCGCCGAGTCCCATCTTGACCCGGTCTCGCGGCCCGATGAATGAGTTTTTATACATCGTTAATTAATTAAAGCCTCCCGTCCTCATCCTCCGCCCGGCTCGAGAGAGATACGAGATAAGTGAGGGTAGGCCCGGGCGAATTAAGATATCCCTCGATCCCCAACGGGGAGAGTCGCCCGGTGCGGGATTTGCGCCCCAGAAAAACTCGCGCCCAACCCGCCCACGCCGGAGAGGAGCCCATTAATTGTTTTTTCCCTCTCGTTTTCCAGCGCTACCCGCGGAAAGTCGGCGAGGCCATCAGGGCGACTCTCTCCCGGATTTACGCCTCGCCCTTATTTATTCACGGTTTAATTACCTTGCGGGCTCGCTCGAGCGTTCTCGCTGGCCCGGTGGTCTGCGAAGTCGGAGCTCGCGTGCTGGCCCGCACGGTTATAGTCCTAGAGCCCGAAACGAGAAACTTCGGGACGGCTCCGCGGGTGAGATTAATGACCGGGCGGTTCTGCTCTCCCACCGTCCGATGGCGGAGAGGACCACCGTTATCCGCCCCCCCCCCCCCCCTCCCCCCGAAAAAAGTGCATATTATCGTTCTTCATCGTCTATTCCAGTCGGCCACGTGCCCGGGCTAACCGGCGCGCCCCTCGCGCCGTGATTCGCGCCCTCCGAGCTATTGGCGACAAGCAATAGTAACGCACGGGCGATTACTAGGGGAGAGCGGGGCAAAATGGCACAGCGGGGCGAAACGGGATAATGAGACAAAACTCAATTTTCCAATAACTGTCGGATGATGTCCGGTTTGACAATCCGGATGTATAGTTACGACAAAATGGGGCATCCAAAAATCATTGGAAAATGGAGTTTTGCACTCACTGTCCGGTTTTGCCCCGCTGTGCCATTTTACCCCTGTCTCCCCTATTGCTCGTCGCCGGGGCAATAGTGACGCCTCGGCGTTATTGCTCAACGCGCACGAACGACCGTCGACGATTACTCACGAAGATTCAACTTGGCAACGGCTGCCGTCACCGGCTCGTGCATCTGCGGCGGATAATGCAGATATCGGGAGGGGAGCGATGAGGATCATCCTGTTACCGGAGTTGTGACTCAATAGTGATGCTGCGGCAGAGGTAACAGTAACGAGGGTTGAGGGCGTCATTCCTTCTCCCCCATCGACATTGTATGCCCTCTGGCCCGCATGTATATGGCGCGTCTCTCCGACACGTTCTACTGAATCGCGTCGAGTAACTCCCCCCCCCTCTCCCTCGCCACATTAACCTGCTTGTTTAATCATTCCGTCCCCTCCATCCCACTCTGGATATAACTATCCTAATACCCGTTGCCTTGGCCAGAAGGACCCCAAACATCGAATTTCTGAACACACAGGAGAAGACGAGCGAAGTTAGAGCGGGCTTCGGTGAACCTCACCCTCACGGATAGTATGACCCGGGGGGGGGGGGGGGGGGGGTTCTTTGTCATTGGACACCAAATCGAAGGGGGTAAGTGGCGAGACGCGTCAGTCCCCTATCGAGTTCCATCGGACATCTCCTTGCCCTGCTCGTCAAAATGCCACGAGGAAGCTCCCGGCTCTCCTTATCGGGGCGGATTCATGACGTGTGCGGAGTCACTCTCGAACGAGGGATAACAGCAACGTACCGCGACGTCTCTTTACGTGCGGTTAACTTTCTTGCTGCTGGGAATCCTGTCCTCGCCCGTTTCCTCGTTTAATTCTCGGTATCTGGCGCTCTCTCGTTCGCGCTGTCGGCCGTGGTGTTTGGCTGTACGTGTGCGTGGCTTCATTGTCTCTAACCCCCCACCGAGTTTTCCCGTTGAGATTCATAGCACGGGTGAGAGTAAGAGAATGAGGATCGGTGGGGCGGTAACGCGAGAGTCTGTGTGTAGTTGATACAATCGGTTCGCCGGTGGAAGAGGAGCGAGGAGGTCGGAATGAGCGGGCACACGGGCTGTTGGAAGGCGCTCGGTACTCGGGGATGCTCGGGACGAGGGGTGAAACGGGGCTCGCTGCCGGCATTCATCCGGAGGAGATAGGATCGCTTGTTAAAGCCAACCCTCGGCTCGGGCCACCGAGGTATAGGATCCACCATCAGGAGAGCCCGGTCTCGCGTTGTATATACCGCTTATACCTATCCGCCTAACGTGTGCGCTTACCTGCTTGAGGGCACTGATGCCAACATCGTACTGACAAGAGATAGCAAACCTAGCCCGGGCCCCACACACAGTCTAACTCATCCGCAATCCCCGTCGTCCCGTTACCTTGGAACAGAGTTCCTGTTCTCCGTAGTGCATTAACCCTCGTCCCTTCGGCTCACACCAATCCGCCCGCACGACCCACCCCCCCCCCCCCCCCCCCCTTCGTCCCCACCTACCCGCCTCTCGGAGAAGGCAAACACTACGTAGCATGTGCTTATTTCTTGCCGGAGTCAGTGCAGCGGGCCACGCGCTCACCGGTCCGCCTCGGTAACCTCCAGATAACATGCTTAACTATCGCGTCTCAATTTCGACACCGACTTATTCTTCTCCACCCTCTTGGCCCGCGCCAGAACCGATCCTCGATAAAGTCCTTTCAACCCTTAACCCACCGAGTAACGGCCCGCACACCGGCGCCGTTGTCGGAACGCCGCGCGTTCAGCGCGGTTGGAAGAGGCCGCGGTGGAGAACATAAAGGGGAACACGACCTCGAACGGCGATTATTATCGTTATCGGTGTAGGAGGATGCTATGCAGGATCGGATAATGGCGCACGAACGCGTTATTATTGATAAAACCGCAATCGAATTTATCGCCGGCTCTCCACCTCTCTCGTTCGAACACAACGGGCTGAGTATCTCGATCATTGATATTACATACCCGTTCGTCCTACTTTTTACCCGAGCTTGCTCGTCGTTTTCTTTCCGCTATTGGAACGGGGAAGTAAAACTGTTGCGTCGACGACGATTATCTCCGTACTCTCGGGTTTCTTGCAAATCGGCAATCTCTCGGCAATCTCGATGATTTGATATGCAATCACTTTTCAAATGTGCAGCTGCGAAGACTCAACGGAAAGGAAATATTACATTAAAAAAAAAAGCTGAGACACACCATGGAGGTTTTACTAGCGGGCGAGAGTTGGCGTAACGATGTCAATACCCCAACCTGCGGTCAAGGATAGGGTTATTTGAACTTTTAATATGTTCGAAAAGGAGTGCGTTAAAGCCGTGCTCGTCCTGTATCAGTAACCTATAGAGGGCCGACATTGAGAACCACTTATCAGCCGAGCATCATGAATTACCTCCGGGCCAATATAATCAGCCACCATCGGGCCGAGCTTGTCGTCCAAAACTCGACAGATAATCGGGCCAAGCTTGCATGCCAATGATGGCACCGTGGTACATGGAAGTGTGCCCCAACCTAACCTGTACGCGCCTGCTGAATACGACTGCGTCTTCGTCGTTGTGGAGATTGTTTCGTCGCATAGGACGAATTCTCTATTCTTTAAAATAATTCTGAAATAGAGAGTAAAATTCTCTCGACGAAGGGTTTAAGGAGTCCTCAGTATAACACGACGCTTTGGAGCTTCGCGAGCAACAATAATAAAACATTGGCGATGCAGGCGAATGATGAGGAAGCCAACAATACAGAAAATGCTTCCTCGTAGAAGAAGCTTCGCAAATAAAGGAACGTTATGAGAAGGCCATATGAAAATTTAAATTTGCAACTTATATGAGGAAACCATATGAAAATTTCAATTTTCAACTTTTTTGTGATTAATTTAACTGCGTCAGCAACAGCGTCAGTTCAGGCCTTGCAACCCTGAACCGTAAGACCCTTAAACTATTCTCTCTATCATTCGGAATTCTTATCTTCACGAATAAAATAAATATAAAGATCCTTGGTGATTAATTTTTGTGATTAATTTAATTACGTCATCAACAGCGTGAGTTCAGGCCTTGCAACCCTGAATGGCAAGACCATTAAACTATTCTCTCTATCATTCGGAATTCTTATCTTCAAGAATGAAATAAATATAAAAATCGTTGGTGATTAATGTTTGTGATTAATTTAATTACGTCATCAACAGCTCGAGTTCAGGCCTTAGAACCCTGAACGGTAAGACCATTAAACTAATCTCTCTATCATTCGGAATTCTTATATTCACGAATGAAATAAATATAAAAATCCTTGGTGATTAATGTTTGTGATTAATTTAACTACGTCATCAACAGCGTGAGTTCAGGCCTTGCAACCCTGAACGGCAAGACCATTAAACTATTCTCTCCATCATTTGGAATTCTTATCTTCAAGAATGAAATAAATATAAAAATCGTTGGTGATTAATGTTTGTGATTAATTTAATTACGTCATCAACAGCTCGAGTTCAGGCCTTAGAACCCTGAACGGTAAGACCATTAAACTATTCTCTCTATCATTCGGAATTCTTATCTTCACGAATAAAATAAATATAAAAATCCTTGGTGATTAATATTTGTGATTAATTTAATTACGTCATCAACAGCGTGAGTTCAGGCCTTGCAACCCTGAACGGCAAGACCATTAAACTATTCTCTCTATCATTTGGAATTCTTATCTTCACGAACGAAATAAATATAAAAATCCTTGGTGATTAATGTTTGTGATTAATTTAATTACGTTATCAACAGCGTGAGTTCAGGCCTTGCAACCCTGAACGGCAAGACCATTAAACTATTCTCTCTATCATTCGGAATTCTTATCTTCACGAATGAAATAAATATAAAAATCCTTGGTGATTAATGTTTGTGATTAATTTAACTACGTCATCAACAGTGTGAGTTCAGGCCTTGCAACCCTGAATCGTAAGACCCTTAAACTATTCTCTCTATCATTCGGAATTCTTATCTTCTCGAATGAAATAAATATAAAGATCCTTGGTGATTAATTTTTGTGATTAATTTAACTACGTCATCAACAGCGTGAGTTCAGGCCTTGTAACCCTGAACCGTAAGACGACCACCGCGAGGTCCCAGCGTATCGTGCAGAGATACAGAAGAAAGGGTCAGACGGATAAGACAGCGCGCGCACGGAACAACGCGGCGAGTGTAGGAGAGCTACGGTACAAGAGGAAAAAGTAATCGAGATAAAAAGGGGAAGAAAAGCTGCTGGGATGTTATTACAGGGGCCGTTTTCAAAAAGGATCTCATCGATCGCTCGGATGCCTAGTGGCTTCGTGAGAGAATGAGAGGGCCACCCGGGCTTGTTTGCTCTCCGCCGGCGGGTTATACCGGCCCGTTGTCCTAGAAAAACAATCGGGCTCTAATAGCACGCAATTTGTCGCCCCGCATGCCACACGCCCCGCTCGATCCTGCGCTCCGCTCCGCAACTTTTTCTCTCGCCCTCGATCTGCCCCTTTCGCTCCGAGTTTACGAAAAAGCTCTTACGCGAAAGCTCGTCCAGGAGGCGCGCGAGGGCGCAGCCCGGAGGTTCCGACGCGCTCGGGGCTGCATCGGGATTCTTTACGGTTTTAACCCCTCCGGGGGGATAAAATGTTGGTGAAATAAATAAAGCCAAGCTCCGAGCAAAGTCCCGGGAGGCTCGACCCGGCTGCAAAGGACGCGTCTGTCCTGCCGGTCGCGCCGCTCTCGGTGACCCTCCAAACGGAATTTCGCTCCGCTCCCTCGCACCCGGCCATGAACATTTCGGATCTGTTTGACACGAAAAATGTAAAAACAAAAAAATAAATAAAACAAATTTTTAACCGTAAGCGAGAGAACGGAATGTGCACGAGGTACGCGTGCTCACTTTGATTCCGAACGCAATTCAATATCCGATAGGCATTAACGACAGAGGAAGGAAGAGAGGAAAAAAAAAGCATTGCTCCCAGTCCGTGACTATTGGGCTTTCGAGGATTTGTTTTTGGTTCCAGTATTTTTTTTTTTTTTTTTTTTTTTTTTTTTCGTATACCGTTGCTCGGGGTTTGTTCGCGTGCTACCTGACGCGAGTATCGAAAGTGGAAATCGGATTGTCCGAGCGAGCGGCTCGACGCATGCGTGCTCCCGCGCTATAATACAGTGGAGCTCGTATAAATATTGCGGAGCAGCGATGCACGTAGCCTGAAATATATTTGTGCGGGAGCTTCGTCTCTCGCCCCGTGTGTTTTGCGCAAAAACGGACGTTAGTCGGATCAGCAAGCATATTCCCCGGTCCCTCCGCCATCCAGCGATAAACTCGCGTTTCTCGAATGTTAACCCCAACCCCGATGCTGACTCCGCGGAGTCGAGTGTGCCCGGTACTCGTCGACTCATAGGACAGGCCATCCAACGGGCCAGTGCATTCGTTGATTCGCCCACAGTACACAGCCGCTTCATGACTGCAGTCGGACATCGTTGCCCGTTCGCGAAATACCCCGCGATTTTGCATACAGTCATGTGTGTGTGTGTGCGGCGCGATGTCGCCGGTATCGGGCCGGTGCCCCAAAAATCGAAAGAATTAAAGCCCATGGAGGAGGCCACTCGTCCGCTGTCCGGCGTACTCGAGGGTGGAGCGGAGCGTGACGGGCAGGATGCAGCCACGGTACCGAGGGGGACGACGATCGTGACGGGTGCAGAGGAACAGGGTTGACGCGTTCCGGCAAAAATCGGCTCAACCCATACGCGAGAATACGCGGGAGCCGCCACCGGAACCGGAAGTGCCCGCTGGTTCGTTGCACGGCTCATCGTCGGCGGCTACGAGAGCTCACCATTTTTTTTTTTTTTTTTTTTTTGTCCCACCTCTCCCTCTCGTCGACCGCCGAAAACAGCGCGGAACGGACACAGACGAATTGATGTCGGAGTGACGCGAGCCCCCGAGCGAGCCGAAATTTTCAGGGGGGGGGGGGGGGGGGGGACGCGCGGGCCTCGACGCACAACGCGAGAGAGAAGAGGAAGCCCCGGGTGCATGCGAAATCGCCACGCATAAATCTCCCGACTGACGAGAGCACCGTTGTTTTTGCGATTTTGTTTATTTGCCATGGCGATTGGTATTATCGGCCTCTATAGTCTACCAGCGGTTCTAGCGGGGGTGGGGGGGCGGTCGACACAGATACATCGTGTCGATGTGCCGGAAGGATATATGGAGGGAAGCCGGGAATCGACAACGCTTCGACGATATCTCGATATGAATGTTTATACCTGAAAAGTGTCATGGCTGTCTCTCTCTCTCTCACTGCGTCACTTTGCAAATGAGGGGGCTTCGCGGGGGGAGGGGGGGGGGGAGGTTCGCGGATGACCGAAACCGGCTGGAAAGCTCCGCGTTCATCATTTTTATTATTCATACGCGCTTATCCGTCTTTTCACCCCTTTTTTTTCCTGCGCTTTATTACTTCGATTTCGTTTTCTTTTTTCGATTTAATTTTCGAAATCCCGCGGGACATTTCGCTTTATCTCCCTCGCGCTCCGCGTGTGTCAACTGCGCGGTCCGCGTTCCGCTTACCCTCGGCTTCCGGATCGCTGTCCGCCTCGATTATTTTTCAGTTATACGAAATACCGCCGAGAATGGAAGGTGAGTAAAGGGAGCGGCAGAAGCGCCCACCGCTGGCGCACGTCGGGCTGTGCGGCGCAGCAATTTTTCATTAATTCAATATATACGAGCGGACGGTACAGGGGGGAGGGGGGGGGGGGAGAGCAGCGTGGAAAATGTGTGCCGATAAATTCGGGCATGGATGTTTTTAAAATACCGGATTAAAAGAGCTCCGCTGTTGGTGCCGAGCCCGGGGAGTGCATAGCTACTGTTCGATGGCGACCGATGCGATGGGGTCTCTCCCTTCCTCTCTCGCGGTGCTATAAAATACTTAGTGTACCATACATAATACTCCCACCGGTCATCTCTAATTAACGTGAATATATGTCGTTAATAACGAACGGTTCTCCGTTAACCCGCGGAATTGTTTGCATTTCCGACGCTTTGTTTGTCTCTGGACTTGTTGTTTATTTCTTTTTTTTTTTTTGCCGTTCGAATTCATTAATTTTGTAGCTCGTGCATAATTGAAATTTCCGAGCGAACGGTTGTATCGCTCGCTTGTCATTTTTTTTTTTTGTCTATCACCGATAGCGAGAGGTATAAGATTCATGTCACATGCGCCGCGTTCGATTTCATACGGCCGGAGCCTGTTCGGATAAATCGAGGTATTGTCATTAACTCGATCTGTATTTGTTATCCGGACCATTGGCGCTGATCATGCTCTTTTCGGGAAATTATGCGATACGAATTGATGAGCGAGACGGATTAATGGGATTCATTGTTCGTTGGATAAATTGGCAATCGCTGCGAGCCGGTGGAAATTTTGGGACGACGGTCCGTTCGGTGCCTTGTCAGGACCCCATGTAACGCTGGACAATTTTTACCGGAGCCGAATTGCCACCGCGGCGGTGACAGTGAAGCTTTGTCGCGCCGAAGGGCCGCTGTAAAATCAGTCGCAGACTGAGAGAAGGATCTGATAGAAATTACCATAAATTGGGTAAAAACCGACAGAATTTTTAGGTATATGGAAACTAGGGCAACATCCTGCGAAATTATTCTTTTGCATTATTATTCTATGCCATATTGTCTGTACTATTAGTCTACGCTTGTTTTGCTACCTATATTTGTCTATTAATATTAACCCAATTCTGTTCAGCTCGTATCCCAGGACTTAATAAAAATCTATGTATCTATCTATCCTAGCAAACATTCGTATTAAACTTAACGCATTTGGCTAGAAAATATGGCAATTTTCGTTAACCGTTTTAGGCTTGTACGTTATACCAGCGATCACTTTTTTTATGTCTCAAAAATATACATAAAAAAATTTCATCAACGAAATTCTTAGTTGTAATCCACGGAATTCCCAGTTTTAATCCACAAAATTGTGAATTTCAATTCACGAGATTGTGAATTTTAATCCATTAAATTCTCAGTTTTAATCCACGAAATTATCAGTTTTAAGCCACGAAACTCTCAATTTTAATCCACGAAGTTCTCAATTTTTATCCACGAAACTCTCAATTTTAATCCACGAAATTCTTAGCCAGCTGCGCAAAAGATTTACCAACCAGCCTTCTGGAAAATCATCACCATATGGGTTGGCTAAAAACTAATGGGCCGTGGGAAAATTTCACATATCGCTAGTGGTGGCGCTGGCGTATCATGTTGCCTGGTCGAAATGTACCATATGACTCGGTAGTTTTTCCAGTGCGCACGATACCGGGCACAAACTTTCGGGGAGACCATCGGGGCCGTTAACTCGCGAGGGATCCTCGGCGGCACAGTTGAAATCGTGAAAGTGGAATATCACGTGATACGCGAGTGCAGAATCTCTGTTATGTTCCGTACTATACAGCCTCGCGATAGTCCCGAGAGTTGCGTGTGGGGGCTTGCCACCGGTGAAATATTTCCCAGCGATGGTTCGGTAACCAAGTAGTTCGAGCCTTCCCGAGAGCGGGGCTAAGGAGGCCCGCGAAGTGGGTCGCGTTCGAAGTTTGCGGCTAGTTGCCTTATCGCTGTGGGGAGGTTTGGCCGCCTCCGTGACGCCTGACGCCAGAACGATAATCCCCTCCCTTCGAAATACCCTCACTGAGGTCACCCTTAATTGGTCCAATTACGTTTAATAAAAGACGCGGAGGTGCCGATGGTACTGGAACACTTACCGAATCCTCGAAACCTATACAGACAAATCATAGCGATTGACCAGCAGCTGATGTGGAGTCTCAACAACTTCACAGCTGGGCGGAACTAGGTGAAAAAAGTTTGATATTTTTTCACCCAAGTATCCGAATTCTCCCTCCGGTGACCCACATTGCCCCATCTCCCCTGCAATCTGTATGAAAGGGAGCTGTGATCGGGCGAGAAACATCAAAGATCGTGAACTAAAAAGCCACGCGTGTCGGATTCGTATCAGAAGAATCGCCTTTTTGCGATTTGGTAACGGATGAGGTACGATGGTTGGGCACACAAATCGTCACCTTCGTGATGATTTGTGTCTCACTGAAGTCACCCTTGATTGGTCCAATTACCGATGGTACTGGAACACTTAGCGAATCCTCGAAACCGATACAGAATAATCATAGCGATTGACCGGCAGCTGATGTGGACTCTCAACGACTTCACAGCTGGGCGGAAGTAGTTAAAAAAAGTTTGAAATTTTTTCACCCAAGTATCCGAATTCTCCCTCCGGTGCCGCCCATTGCCCCATCCCCCCTGCAATCTGCATGATAGGGAGCTGCGATCGGGCGAGAAACGTGACGGATCGCCTGCGGCAAAGCCGCGCGTGTCCGATTCCTATCAGAAGAATCCCCTTTTTATACGATTTGGTAACGGATGCGCTACGATGTTTCGGTACGTAAACCATCGCCTCCCCACCGATTAATCGTATTGCCGTCCGATACTATCGAGACTGCACGGGGGGATGTTAAACACCGCGGAAACTCCTAGATTTTCCGAACTACCCGGTTGCAATGGATTCGACAATGAACTCCGTTGCCTCTTTATCATGGTTCCGTTGATTTCTGTAGTCGGAAGATAGTGTCCCGATTACCCGTCCCATGGTCCCGATGTATCCGCCCACTTGCCCTGCCATTGTTTCGCCACAGTTATCCGCTATTCCCCTTCGTTCGCCTAATGTCCATCGAGCCCATCGCCTCCCGCTTTAATCGCGCTTGCATCGGGCTAAAGCCCGCTCCCCCACGCTCTACCGTCACGGGGGTCTCTTTTTAAAGTTGAAAAGCAGGCAAGCGAGAGGTCGCAGCGCGTCGCAATCCCCGGCCACGAGACGGAGAGCGAGCTCGCCACGCTCAGTTATTATTTACGCCGGAGCAGATAATAACCGTTGCTGTTATCGCAAAACACGCAAAACAAACCGGACAATTTTTTGCCCCCCCCTCTCACCGTTATCCACGCTTGTATCGGTGGTAAACGAGGTATCGTGCATCATCCAACCCTCGCGATCGTCGAGGAAAGGGTGAAAAAAAATTGTTTATCAACGACAAGGCGTCGATCGCGACAAACACGGAAAGCGTGAAACGTGAGCCCGAGTGCGGTAAAGTTGGGGGCGGGCCAGCCATCCGCATGTCGATAGCGCACGAACGGAGTGTGACACCGATTTACGCTGGGTCGTTATAGCTATGCATACCTATCGTTATACGTCACACTTGAATACATAGAAGCGATGATATATATACGCCACGACAGAGGTATCGACAAACGCCGATCGCGCCGGGGGTGGAGAGGAGGACACGGGCGCGTGCGGGAAAAGATAAAGGACTGGGTGGCCAGTGTCGCGGAAAATCTGGAGAACGCCGAAATGTCAGGGAGTTGAATGGGGTAAATTTGTCGGGGCAGGTTAGTGAAACGAAGTCTTGACATTTTCGGACCGCGAGCGCGTAGTTTGGCGAGGCCGTCCAAATGAGGAAAGCTCTCGTCTGTTCTGGTAAGAAGGTTCTCCGTCAAATAGCGGCACGACGAACTCGACATTAGCAACTCGTAGAACTCGCCAACACTGAGAAAAAATAGAATATTTCCTACTGTAACGAATAGGGGAGAGCGGGGCAAAATGGTACAGCGGGGCAAAACGGGATAACGAGACAAAACGCAATTTTCCAATAACTTTTGGATGGAGGCGATGGTGGTTCGTGGGGCAAAACGGGGTTGAAAATTCGGATGTATGATTGGGACAAAATGGGGCATCCAAAAATGATTGGAAAATGGAGTGTTGCCGTCACTGTCCCGTTTTGCCCCACTGTCCCATTTTGCCCCGATCTCCCCTAGTTCCTAGGGGGGACGCCTATATAGATAGTTTTTGATAGTCTATATTCGATTGGTCAAACGATAATTATGGTTGCATCCATGGATTTTTGTCATTGCCGTAACTATTAAATGTAGACGTTCCCCTTGGGAACTATTTTTTATGGTGAAAAGTCAGTATTGTTGCCTTTACTATGTCATTTTTTCTCCGTGAAGGTACGACAAGGTGTCAACCGTCAGGGAAAATCTGGAAATGTGAGGGCATTATTTTCGTCAAATTTAGTGGGCATCCTGACAAGATTAATTTTTTTCTTAAGTACAACCACCCGGTTTTGGGTCGCGAATCCCCGCCACCAGGGAATCAGTAGGGCGCAAGTGTCACATTCCCGGAAATCCAGTCAGAACCTCAGTCAGATTCTGTAGCACGGCACTTCTGTCGAAAATCCGATCGATCGGTCGGCTGAATTGGGACCTGAATCGGTTCTGAGCGTCTCAGATCAATAGCGATACGAGGAGATGCGCGCTGATAATTTGGTGCAGAGGATTGCATCTAATGACCTGTTGATTGGCTGGTTTATAAGCGGGTTTCCATAACCCCTCAAAGTCCCATTGACAAGCCAACAGAGGAT
The DNA here is from genome assembly GCA_958510785.1 of Exephanes ischioxanthus. Classification (NCBI taxonomy): domain Eukaryota; kingdom Metazoa; phylum Arthropoda; class Insecta; order Hymenoptera; family Ichneumonidae; genus Exephanes; species Exephanes ischioxanthus. Next base: position 5,728,283 of record OY294016.1, read on the forward strand.
CCGAAATACGCATGCATTGAAGAACGACAATAATGTACAGCGGTTACACGGCGAAGCCATTGCTGTGTAACTTGCCGTGTAACTTGGACTGCAGCGCAAAGCCGAGCTTGACAATGAGAATTGGCGATTAACTGATTCTTGGCTAAAGTCACAGCGACAATAATATCATGCAAGCGAGTGAAAACCTGATAATCGTATTCACTTCAGATGTAATTATCGTTAATTAACTGACTCGCGAGTACCTTTGATCATTTCCCGAGTTCGTAGGCGTCCGAACGTCAAAGGCAATGAATCCATGCTCTCTCGAGTAATTAGCTCGCGAAGCCCCGTCGACGTGGCATCTCCACGTATCCTTTTGTTAATTACGTGCGCAGTAGAGCTGCTCTTCGTACGATTGTTAAAAGCGGGTCATTGGAAAGCGTGAGATGTCGAATAAAACGAGAAACGTCATCATAACAATTCGCGAAATGAAACAGAGACTGAGCTGAGGGACCAATGTCAATGGCTCGTTAGCAAATAATGTTACCATACATTCATGTAATCACCAAGGCATCTGTAACATAGGTGAATGATGGAGAACCACTGTAACATCTTGCTAATGAATTACTTGTATTACTACCACTGAAAGAGAGTCGAATTCCATACCATACAACGGACAGTGATGAATGAAAAAGTACCTTTTAGGTTGTCACCAATCCAGCAACTCCATGACGGTATTCGTCAAGAATCCGTCACTATTCTCGTTGTAACGGCCCTGCATTGCATATAAGAGGACGATTCGAATGAGAGAAGCATATAGGTGACATTAGCGCAGTGGTTAGCGCTCTTACTCAGTAACCGATTAATCCGGGTTCGAATCCCGGTGATCACCATATGTTTTCTCTCTTCGATACTTCGCCCGTCCATCTGCAATACTAATATCTACAGGTTCCCAAACTCTCCGCTCGATTATTACATCGTCCATTAATTCGATCTTTCATAATTATGTACCTATCAGAGCTGCGCAAATACCGTGAGTACTTGAAGTAGGTATTGAAGTAGCAAGTACTTGAAGTACTGAGCACTGGCTAGTTCTTGGGTACTGCCGTGTTGAGTACTGGCAGAACTTAATTTCTGAAGCTCAGAATATTGGGCACTTCAGACTGAGCTGAAGGACCAAGGTCAATGGCTCGTTAGCAACTAATGTTACCATACATTCATGTAATCACCAAGACATCTGTAACATAGGTGAATGATCGAGAACCACTGTAACATCTTGCTAATGAATTACTTGTACTACTACCACTGAAAGAGAGTCGAATTCCATACCATACAACGGACAGTGATGGATGAAAAAGTACCTTTTAGGTTGTCACCAATCCAGCAACTCCATGACGGTATTCGTCAAGAATCCGTCACTATTCTCGTCCATTAATTCGATCTTTCATAATTATGGATCTATCAGAGCTGGGAAATACCGTAAGTACTTGAAGTAGGAATTGCAGTAGCAAGTACTTGAAGTACTGAGCACTGGCTAGTTCTTGGGTACTTCCGTGTTGAGTACTGGCAGAACTTAATTTCTGAAGCTCAGAATATTGGGCACTTCAGACTGAGCTGAAGGACCAATGTCAATGGCTCGTTAGCAAATAATGTTACCATACATTCATGTAATCACCAAGCCATCTGTAACATAGGTGAATGATCGAGAACCACTGTAACATCTTGCTAATGAATTATTTGTACTACTACTACTGAAAGAGAGTCGAATTCCATACCATACAACGGACAGTGATGAATGAAAAAGTACCTTTTAGGTTGTCACCAATCCAGCAACTCCATGACGGTATTCGTCAAGAATCCGTCACTATTCTCGTCCATTAATTCGATCTTTCATAATTATGGATCTATCAGAGCTGGGAAATACCGTAAGTACTTGAAGTAGGAATTGCAGTAGCAAGTACTTGAAGTACTGAGCACTGGCTAGTTCTTGGGTACTGCAGTGTTGAGCACTGGCAGAACTTAATTTCTGAAGTTCAGAATATTGGGACTCAGTACTTGACACTTCAATATGTACTTCGAGTACTTAGTGCATTTATCCAGCTCTATTCTGCATGGATATGTAGACAGTGCACAGTAGCGGGGAGCCTCACCGGTCGGTTCTGGCGATCCTCGTTTCTACTTTCCGCTTTGGTGCTTTGTGCGAACACTCTTCAAAGCTTTAGCCACAAACCTCGACCACTCCGCTATCCGTGACAGAGTAAACGAGGGCTTCTCCACCGGAGGGTCCGGGCTATTGGTGATCTGCCATCATTTTTTTTAAACCTCTTCTGCCGTCACGTTATCCAATGGCCTCTGAAGAGGAAAAAACTCATAACCCGGCTTATATGGCTTTTTCGTTTCATTTTTTTTTTCGCCGCTCCGAACATCAGCACGAACCGTGTAACCCCTTTGCGCACTTCAAGCTCCACTCTTTTACACCGTGTCCCACTCATTTCGCTTTCCTTTGTTACCACTGAGTCCGCACTCGTATCAGTTTTTGCGTGCCTCTGCCGTGCCGAATCGACGAGGCGGCAAGTCGAACCTGTCCCCATATTTCCCGTGTCATTGACAATTTAAGTTTGTTCTTTTGTTTGTGAAACCAGAAAATTAACAAATAAAAAATGGTGGATGTTTGTCGACAATAAGTTATTGTAAAAAGTACAAACTTTTTTTACTGTGTACAATAGCGATTCATGCTGCTATTATTTCCGCGACGGAACGATGACAATCGGCTTCCCGCCTCGCCCGGTTTGTCCAATTTTTTACGTCGGCGTCGCAGCATCCAACGCGTTTGCGGATCTCGAACAAGAATGACAAACAACACGATAAACAATATGCGTGCTGTATCTTTCCGGACGGTGAACCCGCGTTCTTATCGGCGCACCGCGACGATAACGACAAAGTCCGTATCTCGAGGCGGAATGGACAACAGCTTTTCGAGGGTGGTTTCACAAGATTTCCCGGGCAACGTACTCGCACCCTCTTAACTCGAAGAAGTATACACATTCGTGGGTAGTTGAGGAAAGAAGGGGAGAAACGGCGGACCCGGAGGGATGATAGCGGTTGAGGAGGAGACCGCGAGGGACATTACGGAGTCCGTTTGGACTCGCCGGTGGGATTTTCGTCCACGGGGACGCCGAATATTCTCGCTAGTCGTCCATAAATTAAGGAGTTTGAATAGGTTGTGCGACGACCGCAGTTGCCGGTAGTGCACGGAAGCTGCGAACTGAGGCGAGAGGACCGAAGCTCCGCACCCTCGGCGTGTATGACATCAAGAATCAGACCCATTCTCTCTCGGTCTCCGTCTCCGTCTCCTTCCCCTCCGTCCTCGCTGTGTCTCCCTCCCGCCCGAGACTCTGCCGGATTAGGTGTACTCGGGGCATGCGGATGAAGTTGAGATTTGGCGAGAATCCTCTCCGACCGAGTTCCTTGATCCTACTCGCGTCCTTCCTGCCTCCGTTCCCCTCAACGCCCGTTCCGGCCGCACCGATTCTTTCGGGACCATCGACGCACACGCCGTTGGAAGACGAGGAAGATGCTGACGAGACGACGCGAAGAGCGTAGGGGAGAGCGGGGCAAAATGGCACAGCGGGGCAAAACGGGATAATGAGACAAAACGCAATTTTCCAATAACTTTTGGATGGTGGCGATTGTGGTCCGTGGAGCAAAACCGGGTTGAAAATCGGGATATATCGTTGGGACAAAATTGGGCATCTAAAAATTATTGGAATATCGAATTTTGCCTTCACTGTCCCGTTTTGCCCCACTGTCCTATTTTGCCCCGCTCTCCCCTGAGCCTGCGAGAACTTCACCGGACGTCACAGTCTCGCATCTCTCGACGTTTCCGAATTCACTGTCACGAGCGGAAGACGTTATTCGAGCTGCCATGACAATTTTACTGCATAAATATTGCCTCGAGTCCTGCGAGTGTGTAAGAACAACAAAAATTGGCGTGTAGAAGGGACTCGCTGGGGGGTTGAGGTCGCGCTGTTGGGATGATCGGAGAAGGCGATGAAGAAGAGCCAAAGTTTCGGGTAGCTCGGGGCGTTTCGCGATTGGCGGGACCAGCGGGCTGCCGTCGCAGGATTTGTTATCGCGGTTAGCAAAGAGCCGTTTATACCGGAAGTGAGGCTGTTCGCTCTTCCAACTCTCCCGACTCCCTCGCTGTCGTATCGCAACGACGCTTCTCACGACGCACATTTGTCTCCGTTGACTCTCGCCGCCCGCCAGGGCAGCACAAGTGTACGGCGAACCGGCAAAGCGCTTTACTTTTCTACTCGAGGCTCTCCGCGACGACGTGGGAATAAATAGCTGGAGAACGTTGCACGGCATGACAAGGCGAGGTAGTTCAATTCTCACGAGAATCGTGTTTCATTTCAACAAGTCTCTCGTACACACACGCTCGATGGGTTTTTCCCTCGTTTTGTTTTGTATCTTTTGCGCGATATTGCTCGATTAAATATTGAATTGTCCAATGGGGAAAAATAGCATTGCTGCATTATTGAAACGAGGTGTATTAAAAAGTTTGGGAATGTTTGCCTGTGGAAATGGGAAACCCGGCGTGGCGGGCGAGCGGGGAGCGTTGACGAGATTGCCGAGTTATGCGGGAACACGCAAGCGTGATAAACGAATAATTCGAGGCGGCGTCGCGTCCACGGTACTTTGACGCTGAAAATTGTGAATCCCGACGGCGTTAATGCCAGCGCTAATGCGATTCTTAATAAATCCTCGGACGACAAGTTAGCCTGCCATATTCGGGCGCTTCCACTCTGCCTCTGTCGAGGCAAAGGGGGATAACTGAGATTCGCTCCGTAGTGGGGATCACTATGGAGCGAAAAGTTTCTGATTAATGCTGAAGCCGGGGCACTCTCACCGGGTGGTTGGCGATGGTGACTTGTTTTACGCTTTTGGCCTTCAAAAAGTCCGTCTCCTCGCCTCTTTGAAACAAAGCTGGGGCGTGACGAACGTCGGGACCATTCTGAAGTGACCTGATAACGAAACAGGACGACGGTGTTGCGTTCAAACCGACGATTGGTGAGTTTGAAACGTGAACTGTAAAAAAAAATTGGAAATTTAGTGTACCGGATTGGAAGTTTTTGTGCAAAAACTGGTAAATGAAATTTCATGTACAATTGTGATGAAAAATTAATGCTCAGTGTCTCAAAAACATTGAAAATACTTTATTCGTGATAACATACTTTTGCTTTACTGTGAAAGTACTTTAATTTAAATAATTTGCTTTTATTTCAATGATAAAGTATATTAAATTTAATGTACCTTCCATAATGGACCTTAATGGCTTCCATGGATGGAACTGGCTTCCATGGATGGAACTGGCTTCCATGGATGGAACTGGCTTCCATGGATGGAACTGGCTTCCATGGATGGAACTGGCTTCCATGGATGGAACTGGCTTCCATGGATGGAACTGGCTTCCATGGATGGAACTGGCTTCCATGGATGGAACTGGCTTCCATGGATGGAACTGGCTTCCATGGATGGAACTGGCTTCCATGGATGGAACTGGCTTCCATGGATGGAACTGGCTTCCATGGATGGAACTGGCTTCCATGGATGGAACTGGCTTCCATGGATGGAACTGGCTTCCATGGATGGAACTGGCTTCCATGGATGGAACTGGCTTCCAGGGATGGAACTGGCTTCCATGGATGGAACTGGCTTCTATGGATGGAACTGGCTTCCATAGATGGAACTGACTTCCATGGATAGAACTGACTTCCATGGATGGAACTGGCTTCTATGGATGGAACTGGCTTCCATAGATGGAACTGACTTCCATGGATAGAACTGACTTCCATGGATAGAACTGGCTTCCATGGATGGAACTGGCTTCCATGGATAGAACTGGCTTCCATGGACAGAGCTGGCATCCGTGGATGGAACTGGCTTCCATGGATGGAACGGGCATCCGTGAATCAAACTGGCTTCCATGGATAGAACTGGCTTCCATGGATGGGTTGGCGCTTGAGAGGACTTGTCCGGAACGCATGATAAATATCGAAATCTCTCCCTATCTATACCGACCGCGATTCCACGTATCATTCCTCGTATGAATTACGTTCGGTAGTTGGCACGGCCGGGAAGGTTCGTTTGAAGTACCAGCTCCGTTCGGTTATACCGGTGTGAAGGGGATGCTTGAAGGCAGTTCAGCACGGAGACTGCAGTAGCAGCAGTGCCGCCTATGAATTTATTTGCCACCGTCGCTGCTGGCCCGCTCCCATTTACCCAAGCCCTCCTCCACCACTTCTCCACCGTTCTCCACCGCGTCCCTCATGAAATTCAAAGCAGTCGTTACCCTTTCTGACGATGTACGCGATGTAGGTATAGCTCTCGCTGACACTACCACCCAAACCGCTAACTCCACCAACGCTCTCTTTCTCTCTTCTCCTCTCCCTGCAAAACCCGCCCGGGTTCTTCGATGTTTTATTTATAATTTGTTTATCTCATCATCCGCTCGAACTTGTACAATTTTTCCTAGATAAACTGTCGACGCTGACATTGCTTTTTCATGCTGTCGCTCGAATCTCCAGTCGGTTTCGATTAATTCAATTTAAAGAGGATCGAAATTTATGGTAACTTGTGTAAAATGGAAAATTTGTATATACGCTGCAATGGTGAAAGACGCCTCGGTGAGATTCACATCGGCGTGGTGGTTGTTCGGCTGAGTCTTGGCTCCGGAAGGGTGTTTCTCGAGTTACAGTGGCGGATGTATTTGGGATGTGAACTGGTTGCGGGTAACGCTGGTAAAGTCTTGGCGGTCGGTTAGATAGACGCGCTCGAGCTGGGATTATGCGGAAATGCGATACCACGGTTTTTGCGAAACTACTGCGCGTCCTACTTCATTGTAGCAGGTCTGAGGGACGGGTACGTTGCAACAATTTATTTGGCTCGCTTCGCAGCGTGACAGTAATAACAACGGAGGAAGCATAAAGCTCGGCAACGACTTATTTTCCGGTTTCTTCCATTTCAACGATGACGATGATGATTTTTTTTGACAGTTCAGAGCTCTGTGCCCTCTCGGATTTCAACGGAATTTTTTTTTTTTTTTTTGAAAATTAATGAACGTTATTAAAAGCTCTTTTATAGAAACTGTTTCTGAAATTTCAAACACATGTTCGTTGCAATTTTACTGTAAAATTTTTATTTTTACTGCAAACTATTGTAAATTTCAGCCAAAAGATTTGTAACTTTAACATCTGATATTATTTTTAAAAAATGTACATTAATGTTAAGTTAATGTAAGTAATGAAAAAAAATGTCGAGTTCTAGTACATTAAATTCACAATTAATTTTTACAGTCTGTAATACCCGATATTCCGACTTCCGGCGAAACGCGAGGAATATGAAAAACGTGAGAAACGTAGCTTCCGCCTGAGAGGGCATACTTTGTTTGCACTCTTCCGTTTTCGCGCTTGACATCAAGCCTTGCCCGGGGTTGAAGCGCCACCTCGAGACGCCAGGTCCTTCGGAGCTTTGTGAATAATTATCGTCGACACTTTTCTTCGACGCAACTTTGTAGCGCTACGTCAGCTTCGACTATACATTGTGTCATGCGCCGTCTGCGTCGTTGTACTCATTCCGCGTTGAGCGAAGATCGTTCCGCGAACGAGATTAAATCTAATTGCGCACTAACGGCCCAACACTTATCGTTGGGCCGTTCTTATCGAGTCCGACTTCTTTATTCCGTGGCTTAAACAAATAACATATCATAACGAGTTCATAAAAATAGTCGGCCGTGCTCGTATTGTAGATTTACGAGGTAGCTTACTTTCCCAAGTGGGATTCTGCCGCAACTGGAAAAACTGCGCATTACTGGCTCCACGCTGGCTGCCGTACGCGAAAACGCCATATCGGCCGTTCTCCGGCCGGTTCGGGCAGCCAGAGCGAAACAGCCGTCCTTCCGAGCACTAACAAAGTAATAAGCACCGGGTAATGTTAGTAAGCCACTCCTTGGCAGAGAAAATTTGAAAAAATGTCGGCTGTCTCGTCACTTCCGGTTTCAATATCTCAGTTTTCAACCGGAAGTGACGTCGTACCGACAGGTACGTCACTCTCGGTTTGAAAATCTTATTTTTCGATCGAAAATGACGTTGTACCGGAAATACGTCACTTCCGGTTTCAATATCTTAGTTTTCAACCGGAAGTGACGTCGTACCGACACCTACGTCACTCTCGGTTTGAAAATCTTATTTTTCGATCGAAAGTGACGTTGTACCGGAAATAAGTCACTTCCGGTATGATCTCACCTGGGTTCATACGGATAGTTTTGCGATTTCACCAGTTTTCATGTGTACTTGCACTTGGCGTGCGTTTTCTTAATGAAATCGGCCGCTCGTTCTCCGATCATGGTGGTCGGGGCGTTGGTGTTGCCGGAGATGACCTAAATATAATGATATATTAATTTTCGCTTGGTATTCGAGATAGCGCCTGTTGACTCGAATCTAACGATCCCCTTGAGGTTTACTGACCTGGGGCATGATGGATGCATCCGCGACACGGAGCCCCTCGATCCCATGAACCCGTAGCTCGGGATCGACGACAGCCATCGGATCTGAGACAGGTCCCATTTTGCATGATCCTGCCTGGTGAGCCTCAGTTCTCGTGTGCCATCTAATGTCGCATCTGAAGTAGTCATCGGACAGAAATTCGTAATCCGAACACTGTGGGGCGGGTTTCATGGATAATTGCAATCCCGTCTTTCGCATCGCACTGGAATTAGCGATTTTTTGGAGGACGTAAATACCCTCGATCAGTACTTCGATGTCTGCTGGATCGGCCAGATCGTTGCTCCAAATTATCGGATGTTCGAGAGGATTCTTGCTAGCCAGTGAAATTGCACCTGCGCAACGACGGACAGTTGTCGATAATCGGCAATATCAGCTTGCGACGATGAGTCGATTTATCATGATCATGTTTAAAGAAACTCGGCGATACCTCGGCTCTTAGTGTGAAGATTCACGGCGGTGAAGCGGACAGCTTCGTCGGTGCCGGACAGCTTGCCATCGCGGGCCGTATGGAATACGCAGGCCTCTTGATACCCCGAGAAAAAAAACTGCATGTCGGGATCATCGGGTGTGGTGAATCTGGACGGAAGTATCCCGGTCATCTGAGCTAATCCGGTGGATGACAGTGGTCCAGTTTGATTGCTGAGATACAGATCGATGTCGCCGTTGTCGTAGCTCGTCAAGCGCCTCGTCGGCACCGTGTAATCTATCCCGTAAGACACATGATTGTGAAGATTCTTTCCGACCCCGGGCAAATCGAGAACAACCGGAATACCAAGTTTCACAAGTTCGTCCGCCGGCCCAATTCCCGAGAGGAGCAAAAGTTGCGGAGAGTTCACAGCCCCTCCGGATATCACGACCTCGCGCTTTACTTTCGCGCTTCGAATCTTACCGTTCTGCAGTTTCGATAGCAACAAACAGAAAGAACCAAGATTACGGATCAAAGATGAGTCGTTGCGCGATCGTGACTCCCCAAAATCGTTTGATTTACGTGATTTTTCGATTGATCTATCGTTCGTCGATTACTCACCAGGACGAATTCGACGCTATGAACTTTTTTTCTGCGCGTTACGACGTTCGTTGCTGTAGCATTGAGTGCGATGTCGAGATTCTTTCGATCCCGTATTGGACGCAGAAAAGCCGATGCCGAGCTCTTCCTGACACCGTTTTTGCTCATCGTCTGCGCTATGGTGAATCCCGTGATCTTGGCGCCAACGAGGTCCTCCGAAGTGCCGTAACCCGTTTCGTCGGCGGCCTCCAAGATAGACTCAGCGATGGCTGGCTGCCATGGGAATCTTTCGACGGTCATCGGACCTCCGGCACCGTGATACACGGAACCCACTCTGCCGATCTCTTGGTTGTCTTCGGATTTTTTGAAGAACGGCAGCACCTGCCAAATGAACAACCATCAGACGCAGCCTCCGATGAATACCGATGTTTCGTCGACACTCACGTCCGTCCAGCTCCAACCGACGTTTCCCCATTCGAACCATCTCGTGTAATCCGCTGCGTGTCCTCGCTGATAAGCCATGCCATTGTGTGCCGTCGTACCTCCGAGATTTCTGCCTCTTGGCCATCCGCACGTACCATTCTGGGCCAGACAAGCGTGACTCTCGTTCGAAGTCTTGTAGTTCCAATCGAGATCCGTTCCTGGCGTCAACATTTTTATGCGATCGACAGTTAACTCCAGTGTGTGTTCACGATATTTTCAAAGCTTTCTAGACTTTCAAAAAATCTGAAAGAATTCTGGGTCACATATTGAAGTGTCTACTACATGGTCCAGAAATTGCCAAAGTCAAAAGTTTGAAATCGTTGTTAATAAAAATTGAAGAATAGTCGAAAAAGCGGAAAAAACTCAGTGTACACGCGCAGGGTTGAGAAACAATTAATTTCGAAAAATGTTGAACCTTAGGATTATACCTAGATAGACTCCATAGTTGGCAGGGATATCCATTCCGGCTGTCTCATCGGGACCGGCTTCCAGGAGGAGAATTTTCCACTCCGGTATCTCACTGAGCCTCGCTGCAACGGCAGCTCCTGCTGCGCCACCTGAAGTAGAATCGTAAAGTGGATAATTGCGATGACTTTGTTTAATTGGTGTAATAAATTCGGCTTTAATGTCGTTGCACTTAACTCCGATTACGATGAAGTCGTAAGTATGCATAATTTTCTCCGTCGGTTTTACCCTCCCGCACGGATCTCCGATTTTCGGATTCAGTTCAACCAGAGTGTTCAGTATCGTGAGAAAAAGTGTTAGCGTGTTCGCTGTGCAAACTTGCGCTAGCTCAGGACCCCCGGTAAATGGATCTGTGCACGTCGGGCTAGGCACACCGTAATTGTATTCCTATGAGGAAATCGTTTCGTTAGGAAAAGCGATCTATTCGATCCGAGCGATTTATGGAAAATTATCCCAAGAAAATCGTACCATCGCTTCCATGTCGAACGTCAACGACCGGTCGCTTGGGAAGCCGATTCAAACTTGACAGAGCCGTACGGAAGTACTTCAGTGGTATTTATATGAGTAAGTCTCGCGTATGCTCCGCATGCACGTTTATTGAGAAACGCGTATCTTATCTCCGAGAAACGTCATAAAGTCTAAAAAGCAAATATTAACAGACGCCTGGTCAATCCATCTTTGCATTGAATCTGTTATTTTTGTCTGGACTATTTAAAACTGTCCATGATGTCCTATATATACATATATCGCCGTCAGGTTAATTCCTCCCAACCTTGCGAAGAATCTTGACCACGGAACATTAATCAAGTTCGAAGAATTTCCAAATTCTTCGAACTTGATTAATGTTCCGTGGTGAAGATTCTTCGCAAGGTTGGGAGGAATTAACCTGACGGCGATATATGTATATATATAGGACATCATGGACAGTTGTAAATAGTCCAGACAAAAATAACAGATTCAATGCAAAGATGGATTGACCAGGCGTCTGTTAATATTTGCTTGCGCACTAACGCGTAGGAAACATTTCATTTCGTTCCATCGGTTTGCCTGCATGTACGTCGTGTATTCGTGAGTGTGTTCATGGGAGCGAGAATTTATGCGAGATAGCGGAACGGCGAACGCAGATGACTCAAGTCGAACGCCGACTACAGAAGACGACAGTTGAACTCGAAAGAGAGCGTCAGGAATTCGAGCGATGACCCTGGTTTTTTCTCGACGTTCCTCGAACGAGCATTGCAGGTGTACGACGACGATCTGTACCGAGTACAAAGATTGTCAACCTTTTTTATCAATAAATGTCACTCGCATTACATTTTTGCTGACGCATGAATATCAGTCAATGACGCCAAAGCGAGGAATAAATGACATGCAATAAGTTGCGTAAACAGATATTTCAATTGCAATTTCTTTATTTCGAAGCTTCAATTAATAAAATTTCGCGGCATGTGCATCGAAACGATTAACCGTTTTCGTATTCTAGATGTACGAGATATTTTTACTTTCCGCCGATAATGGTAGTGTTTTCATCAGTTTTCACATGGACGTACTGTTGGTGTGTTCTTTTTTGATGAAATCAGCGCATCGTTCGCCGATCATAGTGATCGTCGCGTGAGGATTGCCGGAGATCATCTAAAATTAATGATATATTAATTCAAATGAATTTGGTACTCGATGTAAAGCGTATTGATTTGTGTCTACCGATCTCCCCGGGGTTTACTAACCTGGGGCATTATGGATGCGTCCGCGACGCGAAGCCCCTCGATCCCATGAACTCGTAGCTGAGGATCGACAACAGCCATCGGATCCGATGCGGGTCCCATTTTGCATGTTCCAGCCTGGTGATTCTCAGTTCTGGTGTCATATCTGGTAGCGCATCTGAAGTAGTCGTCCGTAAGAAAAACGTACTCGGAACACTCTTCCACGCGTTGCATGTCGACGTATATTCCTGTCTTTTGCATAGCACTGGAGTTTGCCAGTTTTTGGATGGCATGAATACCCTCGAGAATTACTTCGACGTCCGTTGGATCGGCCAGATCGTTGCTCCAAAGAATCGGATGTTCGAGAGGATCTTTGCTGGCCAGTGAAAGTCGACCTTACGCAAAGAGCGAAAGTTCTTGATCATCGGCAATACTGGCTCAACTCGATGAGTCGGATTACAATTTTGATCGTTAAAAAATACTCAACGATACCTCGGCTCCTTTGGTGAAGATTCACCGCGGTAAAGCGGAAAGGTTCATCCGTGCCTGAAACCTGAGCATCGATCGCTCCGTCGAATATGCACGCCTCTTGAAATCCTGAGAAAAACATCTGTATGTCGGGATCGTCTGGTGTCGTGTAGCTCGACGCAAGTACGCCAGTCATCTGAGCTAAACCGGTTGACGACAGTGGTCCGGTTTGATTGCTGAGGTAGAGCTCAACATCGGCATCGTTGTATCTCGTCAGGCGCTTAATGGGTACAGCAAAATCCATTCCATAAGAGACATGATTGTGAAGATTCTCTCCTACTCCGGGCAAGTCAAGAACCACCGGAATACCAATATCCTCGAGCTCAGCCGCTGGCCCGATCCCCGAGAGGAGCAAGAGTTGCGGGGAGTTCACGGTCCCTCCGGATACGACGACCTCGCGTGTTACTTCCACGGTTCGAATCTCACCGTTCTGTAGTTGCAATGGTAGCGAAGAGAAAGAAGTAAGATCGCGGAACACCGACAGTGATCGTCGCTCGCGAGAACCATTCAATTTGCATACCGCGAAGTTCGAGTCAATTTATCGCCAGTTAATTACATACCTTGTAGTATTCAACTCCATTAACTTTTTTATCCTGCGTTAGGATTTTAGTTGCCGTGGCATTGAGCACGATGTCAAGATTCTCTCGATTCCTTATGGGTCGCAAATACGCCGATGCGGAAGTCTGCCTGACACCGTTCAAGCTCATTGTCTGGGCTATAGTGAAACCCGTAATCTTATCACCGATCAGGTCCTCCGCATAACCGTAACCCACTTCCACAGCGGCATCCAAGAGATTCTGAGCGATGTCCGGCTGCCATGGGAATCTCTCGACAGACATGGGACCTCCGGTGGCGTGATACTTGGAACCCACTCTATCGATCTCGTGGTTGTCTTCACATTTTTTGAACCACGGAAGTACCTGGTCGATGAACGAAAGTTAGGTTCTCAGCGCTCGATGAATCCCGATGTTCCGTCAACACTCACCTCTTCGTAACTCCAACCGACGTTTCCCCATTCGACCCATCTCGTGTAATCCATCGCGTGGCCCCGATGATAACCCATACCATGATGTGCCGTCGTACCTCCGAGGTTTCTGCCTCTTGGCCATTTGCATGTACCGTTTTGCCCTAAACAGGCGTGGGTCTCGTTCGTAGTCCGGTATTTCCAATCGAGCTCCGTTCCTGTTGTAAACATTCGAGGATAATCTATGGTAGATGAATTATCATCGATGAAAGTGTGGAACGTTTGGGTCATACCGATATAGACGCCGTAATTGGCAGGGACTTCGAGACCGGATGGTTCATCGGGACCGGCTTCCAGGAGGAGAGTTTTCATCTCCGGTATCTCACTGAGCCTCGCCGCAACGGCAGCTCCAGCTGCGCCACCTGAAGTAAAATCGTTAAGTTGATAATTCCGATGATTTTGTTTAATCGGTGTAACAAATTATCCTTAAATATCGTCACACTTAACTCCGATTACGACGAAATCGTAAGCATCCCCAGCTTCCTCCCTCGGTTTCACTCGTCCGCATGGCTCTCCAATTTTCGGACTCACATCGATCAGAGTGTTCAGTACCGTCAGAAAAAGCGCCACGCCACTCGCCGTACAAACCTGTGATAGGTCTGGACCGCCGTCAAATGGATTGGCGCACGTTGCGTTAACGTAGTATCTCGCTTCCTATGATCAAAATCGTGCGATCATAAGAATTATGTGTTTGCGATTTATTTGAAAGTATCCGAAAGTCATACCATTTCCTCCATTTCGAACGTTGATGATCCGGTCGCTTGGGAGGTCGACCTGGCGTTGACAGTGCGGCGTAGTGGTATTTCAGCGGTATTTATACTAGCAAGCTTGGTCTATGCTCCAGTTGCAAATTTATTGCGAAGTACGGTCGTCTTATCGCCCACGAACGGCATAAAGAAGGCGGAAGGAAGGCAGCATAAACTTCCGCGAAAATCGCGATGAATCCCCTAATTCATTGTACTTCATTAATATTACATGATAACGACACTGCCTCTTCCTTGCGACAGTGAGGATTTAGACTGATGAGAGAAAAGAATATACTGGACAGTATCGACGGTCAAAAATAGTGTAGCATATATAGAATAATCACAATATCGGCTGGTGCGAATCACGGGAGCGTTACGTACGTACTTTAACATGGCAGTTACGTCCATTTGATTCTTAGCTGCCGGTACGAAGGTGAATGTGAAATTCAAGGTCGCATTAACATTTTTTTGCATGCTAACATGAATATTGTGCGATAAGCGTTGTAACTCATTGTGATATGAACTGCGTGTAAAAATAGGTAAATACGCTCTTGTTTAGTCCCATTCGAACATGGGAAATCTAAATTGATGATGACAAGTTCTTGGGGGTGATGAGGGTAAGAGAAGAAGTATCGACAAATGGTATTCAAACTGGAACTTTACTTCTAATATTTTTGATTTACAAGTATTGTGAGGACGACGACTCTATCCGCGCCTGCTGTGCAGGAGTAATAGGATCGATAACGTATCATGTCGGAGCGCCTCGCCGTGGTAACATTGCCGAGGAAAAGGTGCATTTTTTGGTCATTTTTTTATTCTTTATTTTAAACGGTGTGGTTATTTATTCGTTATCGTCGTTATTGGTGCAGTCTCTCGAAGTAATCGGTTGGTTCTCCACCGTGGCTCAAAGTCTTCACAACTTCGTGTAAAAATAGGTAAATACGCTCTTGTTTAGTCCCATTCGAACATGGGAAATGTAAATTAATGATGACAAGTTGTTGGGGGTGATGAGGGTAAGAGAAGAAATATCGACAAATGGTATTCAAACTGGAACTTTACTTCTAATATTTTTGATTTACAAGTATTGTGAGGACGACGACTCTATCCGCGCCTGCTGTGCAGGAGTAATAGGATCGATAACGTATCATGTCGGAGCGCCTCGCCGTGGTAACATTGCCGAGGAAAAGGTGCATTCTTTGGTCATTTTTTTATTCTTTATTTTAAACGGTGTGGTTATTTATTCGTTATCGTCGTTATTGGTGCAGTCTCTCGAAGTAATCGGTCGGTTCTCCACCGTGGCTCACAGTCATGGTCTCAATTGTGATACTTGATTCTCCGGAGTACGGTCTCTAGGTCGCTCCTCTCGATCGCTGAACGGTAACTAACAAACATTTGACATAACTCGAATGACTAGGAGAGTCGTACGTTTTATCGATGCAATCGATAGATCGATAGGACCGCGTGACCATCACCAAGGTTTCGAATGCGTCCATTGGTACGTTGGCTTTGCGTACCAATGATCCGGGCCGGTTCTCCACTCTTGTTTGATGAACGCCGCCGCTCTTTCGCCGATCATCATGGCAGGTGCAGCGGTATTCGAAGACGTCACCTTTGAACGGAGCCGATCGTCAATACACTTTCTCGAGATTCGAACGAAAAGAAAAAAACTCAGTTATCGTCGAGCAATTTAAATTCAAACTTACCCGCGGCATGATCGATGTATCGGCAACGCGAAGCCCTCGAATTCCGTGAACTTTCAGCTGAGGGTCAACGACCGCCATCGGATCGTTGGAAGGTCCCATTTTGCAGGAACCGGCTTGATGATTCTCCGCGCCGGTTTCCCAGCGAATCGCGCATTTCCAATAGTCGGTTGATAAGAATGGAAATGCCGAGCAAGCCGGTACCGGTGTCGAGGTCAGATTCGCCTTTACCTTCGCCATCGAACTCGAGTTCATCAGAGAAATAGCAATCTGTATGCCCTCGACGAGAACGTCCGCGTCACGCGGTTCCTTCAGATAGTTGCCCCAAATAATTGGCTTGGCCATCGGATCGTTGCTCGCCAAACGAAGATTTCCTGAAAAATAGGAACACCGAATGTACCATCAGCTGTCCAAGCAGAGAAGTCTCGTACTGCGAGCCGTGAATGGAAACGTACCTCTGCTGAGAGGATGCAGATTCGTCGGAGAAACGCTGATGCTGCGACGGCCATTGTCCAGAAGTGCGCCGACTGCGCCGGTAGTCGCGCACGCCGCCTGATAGCCACCGAAATAAAATTGCAAGTCAGGATGATCCGCGGTTGTGTATCTGGATGCAACGACCCCGGTGACCTGCGAGAGTCCGGTCGAGGCCATCGGACCTTTCTGTGAGGTCACGTACTCGAGGGCCGCCGCCCAATTGAGATCGTACTCGTTCGGCTCGTCTATCGTGTACGAAAGGGTGTACGAGACATGATTGTGAAGATTCTCACCGACCCCGGGAAGATCCTTCACAACGGGAACCTTGACAGCCTGGAGATGTGCCTTGGGACCGAGACCGGAGAGCAAGAGAAGCTGAGGAGAATTTACTGCACCACCTGAGACGATAACTTCGCGTGACGAACGAGCTGTTCTCAGTAGGCCATCCTGAACGTATTCAACACCAATCGCCTTCGAGTCTTCGATGATGATCTTTGTAACAGTGGCGTTCAAGGTTACGTGAAGATTGTTGCGGTTTCTGACGGGTCTCAGAAATGCACTGGCGCTGCTGACTCTGACGCCGTCTTTGCTGTTCGTCTGAGCAACGGTGAATCCGGTTATTCTGGCACCGTTCAAATCGTCGGTAAGGCCGTAGCCCTTTTCCGCCGCAGCTTTGAGAATATTCTCGGTCACCGGCGGTAGCCATGGGAATCTCTCGACATTGAGAGGTCCCCCCTTGCTGTGATAATCTCGGCTGAGCCTGCCGAGCTCGGTATTGTTCTCGGAGCAAGTGAAGTACGGCAATACTTCCGACCAGGTCCATCCCGTGTTGCCGAGAGCTGCCCAGTCGTCGTAATCTCTCGCGTGACCCCGAACATACATCATTCCATTGTGAACGGACGTACCACCGAGATTCTTGCCCCGTGGCCAACTGCACGATCCACGATCGGTGAGACACGCATTCGCCTCGTTAGTCGTTCTGTACTGCCAGTCAATTTCCGAACCTGTTCGTTCAATTAACAAATGATAAATTAGTCGTCAAAGGGTCTTAAATCAAGTGCGCGAACACGCCAGAGATTAAATTTCGCAACTCGCCTAGAAACATGGCGACCATGCTCGGAACGTCGGCTCCGGGCGGCTCGTCCGGTCCAGCCTCGAGAAGAAGAACCTTCCATTCCGGAACCTCGCTCAGCCTGCTCGCTACCACGGCTCCCGCTGATCCGCCTGTTCGCAAAACACAGATCAATCGTCAATATCTACGATAAACACGAACAAACAATTCCACGTAATAGGAAACAGTGAGGGATTGAAACAAAACATTTAATTCTCCGCGACGTCACTTCAGGTTCGAGAATCTAATTTTTTGGCCAGAATTGACGGCATACCGGAAGTACCGGAAGTGCTCGCTACCACGGCTCCCGCTAATCCGCCTGTTCGCAAAACAAAGATCAATCGTCAATATCTACGATAAACACGAACAAACAATTCCACGTAATAGAAAACAGTGAGGGATTGAAACAGAACATTTAATTCTCCGCGACGTCACTTCAGGTTCGAGAATCTAATTTTTTGGCCAGAATTGACGGCATACCGGAAGTACCGGAAGTGCTCGCTACCACGGCTCCCGCTGATCCGCCTGTTCGCAAAACAAAGATCAATCGTCAATATCTACGATAAACACGAACAAACAAATCCACGTAACAGGAAACAGTGAGGGATTGAAACAGAACATTTAATTCTCCGCGACGTCACTTCAGGTTCGAGAATCTAATTTTTCGGCCAGAATTGACGGCATACCGGAAGTACCGGAAGTGCTCGCTACCACGGCCCCCGCTGATCCGCCTGTTCGCAAAACACAGATCAATCGTCAATATCTACGATAAACACGAACAAACAATTCCACGTAATAGGAAACAGTGAGGGATTGAAACAAAACATTTAATTCTCCGCGACGTCACTTCAGGTTCGAGAATCTAATTTTTTGGCCAGAATTGACGGCATACCGGAAGTACCGGAAGTGCTCGCTACCACGGCTCCCGCTGATCCGCCTGTTCGCAAAACAAAGATCAATCGTCAATATCTACGATAAACACGAACAAACAAATCCACGTAACAGGAAACAGTGAGGGATAGAAACAGCAAATTTAATTCTCCGAGACGTCACTTCAGGTTCGAGAATCTAATTTTTCGGCCAGAATTGACGGCATACCGGAAGTACCGGAAGTGCTCGCTACCACGGCTCCCGCTGATCCGCCTATTCGCAAAACAAAGATCAGTCGTCAATATCTACGATAAACACGAACAAACAAATCCACGTAACAGGAAACAGTGAGGGATTGAAACAGCAAATTTAATTCTCCGAGACGTCACTTCAGGTTCGAGAATCTAATTTTTCGGCCAGAATTGACGGCATACCGGAAGTACCGGAAGTGCTCGCTACCACGGCTCCCGCTGATCCGCCTGTTCGCAAAACAAAGATCAATCGTCAATATCTACGATAAACACGAACAAACAAATCCACGTAACAGGGAACAGTGAGGGATTGAAACAGAAAATTTAATTCTCCGCGACGTCACTTCAGGTTCGAGAATCTAATTTTTCGGCCAGAATTGACGGCATACCGGAAGTACCGAAAGTGCTCGCTACCACGGCTCCCGCTGATCCGCCCGTTCGCAAAACAAAGATCAATCGTCAATATCTACGATAAACACGAACAAACAAATCCACGTAACAGGGAACAGTGAGGGATTGAAACAGCGAATTTAATTCTCCGCGACGTCACTTCAGGTTCGAGAATCTAATTTTTCGGCCAGAATTGGGGGCATACCGGAAGTGCCGGAAGTGCTCGCTACCACGGCTCCCGCTGATCCACCTGTTCGCAAAACAAAGATCAATCGTCAATATCTACGATAAACACGAACAAACAAATCCACGTAACAGGGAACAGTGAGGGATTGAAACAGAAAATTTAATTCTCCGAGACGTCACTTCAGGTTCGAGAATCTAATTTTTCGGCCAGAATTGACGGCATACCGGAAGTACCGGAAGTGCTCGCTACCACGGCTCCCGCTGATCCGCCTGTTCGCAAAACACAGATCAATCGTCAATATCTACGATAAACACGAACAAACAAATCCACGTAATAGGGAACAGTGAGGGATTGAAACAGAAAATTTAATTCTCCGAGACGTCACTTCAGGTTCGAGAATCTAATTTTTCGGCCAGAATTGGGGGCATACCGGAAGTACGTCGGTATCACAGACTTGAGTGCGGGGCGAATGCGAGACTCTCGGTAATCAGCGCTGTCGCGTGGCCGTGCCGATGGATAAATTTAGCCTGGGAATATTCACGGAAGTGGGAATAACTTTGCTCAGCGCAAATACGTGCCGATGTGCCTAAAACGTGCAAAACGTGCGAACTACGAATTCGTTGACTCGCAATTTGCGCGCACAGTCGCACACACGCGCGTTTCTACGGAAAATTGTTATCGCAATACATGTCACCGCTGATGTACGTTCGTCGTCCTCCAAACTCTAACAAAACGTGCGATAGGAAAGTCATTCCGTTATCTTTATGCTGATGACTGACTCGTTTGTATTGCAATTCGCACATGCGGTTAATTCATTCGAGACAAACAAAGTCGAACGCGAGAAAAGTCGGAGGCGAGCGACAACGAGCAGTACGTTGGATAAGCGACAGTGGGCATGTGTGCGAAACGTCGGATGACGATAAACCATCGTGCGGGTTCAACGACGCCCCGTCTTTTCCAAACCCGAGGATATTCGACGCACGATATGACGCGTGCACCGTCCCGGAGTGTACGACTGTGACGCAGGCGACAGTTGGAACTAATGACTCGGACCGTTTTGGCGTGTTAATCAAGCCAGAGTGACACAATGAGAGGGATCAACGGATAATGAAGCTCATTATCCATTTATATCGTATACCCATAGGCCAAACATTGTTTTCCCACATTCTCAGCATAGCGGCAATATCCTAACTGTTTAACAGCGTCAGCGGGCAACGGACGAGAAATATACGTTCGTTCGTGCATGAGCATACGGTACACACATGCGCCGGCAATGAGAGTCCACGCGACGCGATCCATTCGGCGTCACCAACCGCAACACAATCGAGTCCCTCTCCCGCTCCCCGATATCGATTGTCGTCCCGGTTGACAATATAACTATGATTAAAAAGTACGCGATAAATGCCTCCCCCGCGTGTCATTATTCGCAGCGGAGTATAATTATTATAATAACGGGAAAAGTGCATTACCGCGTGGCCGACCACCGCGGAGCGCACTGAAATTGACGGAGATACGAGGGGGACAAAAAAAAAAACAGTTTTAAAAAGAAATAATTATTTGCCGGTCTGCGGAGTCTTGGAGCGACACCGGACACGTTGCGACAGCCGTCAATCGGTTCTTCGAAAAAATGACCACTGCAACGCCGTCGGCTCTCGGCCGACATCTCGCCGATGCAGTTTTTCGCCATGGAGATCTTGCGGTTCTCGGAGTAGCGTTTCCCTCGACTCCGTTCGCGAACTGAGATCAGAGTCTTCGGAACGTACCGCGGAATGACTGCGGACATTTTTACGGCGCACCGTGTCCTCGATGGCGTTTTCCAGCTTTCGCGAGATGCGAAGGTTCCTCGCGAGCCGCGCCCGAGACTCGCGGCCGTGGACGGGAGAAAGACAAAAAAATGATGAACATTTTTTTATTCCATGTTCCGACGTGGACATTGCATAATTTTACGGTATAGTCTCTGTAATCTGTGTTTTCATCTTCGCACCTGGATGGATTTACTCGGTTTACTTTGCATTCGTTTTTTATTATTATTATTATTTTTTTTTGGTCTTCAGTCGCGGTTATTTCTGCTTTATTTTCGTCAAGTTATTTCGCGCTATTATGTTTTCCATTGTCTTTCTTTACTTTGTTAATTGCGCCGTCGGTTTTCAGCTGATAGGTTTTACCTACACAGTAAAAAAGATTCGTACATTTAACAAACCTTTTTCTGTCCACAAACGTCCACAATTATTTTCCTGTTAATGTTACAAAAAATATTCCTAAAATTGGCAGACATTTTTGTAAAAAGTCTGTCGATTTTAATTGTCTGCAAGATTTTTTTTGGGTAAAATTAAGAAAATAATTGTGGACGTTTGTGGACAAGAAACGGTGGTACCTACTTTACTGCGTAACGCCGAGCAAATGTATTCCGTCCGTTTGTTATGAAATAAATAAATAATTGCATCGCTCCGGTTACGCATTCGCGGGTTTGACGCGCTTGACGGAATCCTCGCAGTGTATTCCGCGATCTTGCTTCCAGGTCATAGCGAGTCCGTATACCGAACAGGGTTCAAGAAGCCCGTTGTTGAACTCTCCGCAGACTCGCAGTCGCGTGCGCCAAGAAGCGAGAACTCGTTTCTCAGCGAATTCCCGATGATATCTCGCGTACCGACAACAACTGCCTAATGCACTGCATGAATTACTCACTGTATGGGAACTGTTACTGGCAATGTCGGGGACGAAACCGCTTGCTCGGCTAGTGCGCTCTCGATTCCCGGTCGAGATTCGAAAGTGAATGCGTCCGCACTATGCACGGCCGAGCGTGGCACATTGAGCGTGGAATACGTGTGCACTCGTCGCCGAGCGTGATTCCCTTTTTTTTTTTTTTTTTGCGCGAGAGTTAAACGGCGTGTCCGGTACTCGCGCTGTCACAAGTGTTATCGATCTTTCACTCGACGATCGGTTCTCGTTCGATTTTGCTCGAACGGCGAGCGATGATCTTGGCAGGCGACGCGGAAAAACCGGGCTTTGCCTTCGAAGAGTTGACACACGTCGGTCGTATTGAGATAAATGAACTGGGTTTATGAACTTAGTAAACTTGAATGGCCCGAAGTAGCCGCGTAGGAGCCGAGATGAGATTCCTTTAATGTTTGGATTCATATCTATCCATTGTCTGTGGTGAAATGCATTTTTTAAGTGTCAGTCACTCGCGATAACGTAGCGGCTGGACTTGATAAAACACATTCAGTCGAGCTGCTGGACCGTAACAATAATACAGGACGGATGTAATAACGCGTATGCTGTAAAGAGCTCATGCCATGTCACTTGGGTTCGAGCTGTTTTTTTTTTTTTTTTCATTCATCCAATGGAAAGTGAGGAAGTTAATATTCGAACTATGGAAAAGGTCGATCTTCCGCGACTCCTAGAAACGGGTTAATAGAGGGAAGATCGAGAGGCGCAAAGCGCGGAGGAACATTGAATGGGTAAAGCAAGAATTCAGCAGAGGCAAGAACGATTCTTCCTTCTCGACATTGGGGACTCGCGATGTCATAGCGACTGAACTTGACGAAGAATCCAACAAAGCGGCTGGACTGTGACGACAATACAGGACGGATGTGACAAAGCGTATGATGGAAAGTGGAAAGTTCATGCCTCGTCACTTGTATTTGAGCCGATATTTTTTTTTTCATTCATCCTATGGAAAGTGAGGAAGTTAATATTCCAACCATGGAAACGGTCGATCTCCCGCGACTCCTAGAAACGGGTTAATAGAGGGAAGATCGAGAGGCGCAAAGCGCGGAGGAACACTAAAATGTGTAAAGCAAGAATTCAGCAGAGACAAGTGTGATTTTTTCCTTCTCGTCATTAGGAGCTCGAGAAGAGTCACTCGCGATGACTCATGGCGGCTAAACTTGAAAAAAAAATCCAGCAAGGCAGCTGGTCTATTGTTATAACCTAGTTATAACAATAATACAGAACGGATGTGATAACGCGTATGATGGAAAGTGGACATTTCATGCCTGGTCACTTGTGTTCGGGCTGGGTTTTTTTTTTCATTCATCCTATGGAAAGTGAGAAAGTTAATATTCGAACCATGGAAAAGGTCGATCTCCCGCGACTCCTGGAACCGAGTTGATAGAAGGAAGATCGAGAGGTGCAAAGCGTGGAGAAACACCAAAATGGGTAAAGCAAAAACTAACGAGAGGCACGTATGATTTTTCCCTCTCGTCATTGGAAACTCGAGAAAAGTCACTCGCGATATCATGGCGGTTGAACTTGAAAAAAAAATCCGGCAAAGCAGCTGGTCTATAACAATAGTACAGGACGGATGTGATAAAGCGAATGCCGGAAAGTAGAAAGTTCGTGCCTGGTCACTTGTGTTCGAGCTGGGGTTTTTCTTTTCATTCATCGTATGGAAAGTGAGGAAGTTAATATTCCAACCATGGAAAAGTACGATCTCCCGCGACTCTTAGAACCGAGTTGATAGAAGGAAGATCGAGAGGGGGCAAAGCGCGGAGGAAGACTAAAATGGGTAAAGCAAGAATTCACCGGAGGCAAGTGTGATTCCACCTTCCCGACATCGAGGACTCGACAAAAGTGAGTGGGTCGGCATTGTAACGGGGTTGGATTGCGGGTCGCATAGTTCGTCGCTTGCTGCGCGAAATCCGCCGATTTCAGAATTTCGCGAACTTTTAACTTCACGATTTCCGGCATCGGCTGCTTTTCTGCTCCGACGTTCGAGGAGGCGTTGGAGGAGGGGCTGGGTCTTTATAAATGAACCCGTCGAGGAACTTGTAAGGAACCCGGTGACGTTTCCTCGGTGCGCTATTACTTCGCGCTTCCCATCGCTTGAACTTCTTGATATTCCGAGGAAAGTTGCTGGAACGAGATGTGCAAACCCTCCGTCTACGCCGCTTCGAGTTCTCCGGAACGAGTGGGAGACCAATGAGACCGGAATCAATGCCGCAGTGGTTAACGGGACGAGATTATATTCCATGACACATTTTTTTCGAGTATCGGCCGAAGAGCATGTGTAACTCTCAATGAAAATAAAAAAATGAGGTTTCGACCATTGATCACCGTCAGATTAAGGAGGCTTCAGCGGATTGAGGAGGTTTCGAATTATCCGAACGTCTCACAGTTTCTGGAGAAATTCGACCTCTTATTCACGCCCTCTTGTAAACTGGACGATGAATCTTTATCGAACATCGACGTGCTCCTTTCTCGCCGTGGACAGTTTTTTCCGAGAATCTTCATGCAATTTCGTTTTTTTTTTTTTCATTTAAAGAATTTTTTTAACGGGTCCGTAAAGCTAACGTCAATGAACTCATCTGCAGCCGTTAATATCTCGAAGACTGAACTGTCGATCTATCTGAAATTGCTCGCAGACCGAGATTAAGTCTTTCGTCGCGTACAAAAAAAAGTGTAGATCCTCACAGTAAAATCGTCAATTCATTGAAGTTCTCTCAACGAGGTAGCAAAAAAAAAAAAAAATGGCGACGGAGCCAGCGGACCGCATAATATCCGGTGGTTAACGAGCGAGCCTGAAATTTAAAGCTACGAGAGTAAAACTGTATAATCTGAAGATTCAGAGCCAGGGAGGACAGGCGAATCTTCTACGTCGAGTGAAACAACGGGTACGTGGTACGCGCCCGACTGTACGTTCGTGCGCATGTCTCTACCCGGGTACACGCACAACTACGGAATTTGTCAGCTCGTTAAATCCGTCGCCTCTTGAGAATTCACCCCCAAAGCTCCAAAGCCGAAGAGCGAAAGAGCGGGCGCGTAAGAGAGATAGATCGACAAGCGCGAGAGGGGGGAGGGGAGGGGCGGCAGGGTGGAGAAGGGTGCGAGAGCTAGGGGAATCAGAGGACATATAGAATGGGAAAGATGAAATAAACGGGAGTGGTGTAATAACACCCGCGACGCGTATACATCGCGACTCGTGGGGGCTGCAAATAGGTTGCCGCTAAAGCGTTGCGTTCCTGGTTCGTTATATGTATATATGTATACATGTGTATACGTATATTTATATATATATATGCGACGAACAATCATGGTTCCGAAATGTGAGAATTGGCGGATTGCGCTGTGCGCCGATGTAAATGGATAGCAGTCGGCGGGCGAAGCCGCGGAGAGCAGAAAGCAAACAGGAGGCTGAGTAGAAATTAAATTAATGACGCGGTAATCACGAGGGTGGCCTGAATAAATAACAGTTTGTATTAATTTCACATCTAAACTGTGCGTCGCAATTGGATTCGATGCTGGTACTACTGGATGCTTCGACGGAAAGCAAACGGGTGGCTCCAATAATCAACGAATAACGATCGGACGCGGGAGGAACCGCGTCGGTCGCGAAATCGCGATAATTTTGTTTAACCCAGGCAAACAGTTCCGAACATTCGGCGTTACGAGAATCTCTCGCTCTCTCGCTCGCCCTCTCGTTCCGACGCCACTTGCCCAAAGCGCGGTGATGATGCCGCGCTGTGTAGCTGGGCGTCGATGTACGGTCAAGCAGGATACGCTTCCACTCAGATCCACACGGTACACTGAATACATCTGCATGTGGACGCGTGTGTGTACCGTGTGCATAGATTGCACCGCTCGTACGACGAGCAGAATCGTGCGAAAGCGATAAAAAAAAAAGCAAATAAAAATTAAAGATGCACAATCAAGTGTTCAGAAGTCATACTCTTCACGTTGTTTTACGATCGGTAAGGTTAGCGGCTGTATGTGGACGCGTGTGTGTACCGTGTGCATAGATTGCACCGCTCGTACGGCGAGCAGAATCGAAGAGCAAAAAAATAAAAGATGCACAATCAAGTGTTCAGAAGTCATACCCTTCACGGTGTTTTACGATCGGTAAGGTTGGCGGCGCAGTTTCCGTCATCTTTAGTGCAGTGAAGGCGGTTTTTACATTGTTAATACTCGGGTTGTATAGTCGGTTCGAATATAAACTATTCAATGTATTCATCGAAGGCTTCTGAATGCTGTTCAGTCATTATTGAATTCAATTCAGTAGGATTTAATGATTAAATTATGGATTTAATAATGCCTCTCTACTGCCAGTGTTTCTATTACTTATTGGAACTCATGCTGCAGATTCCGTCATTTCGCGTGCCCGGTTTCCGTCACTTGTGTCGCAGTTTTGATCATCATCATGTACCCAGTTTCCGTCTGTTCGATTCCGTCAGCCGTCATGTAGCCGTTTCCGTTGGCCATTATTGAAGTGAAGTCAGTAAGATCTAATTATTAAATTATCGTTTTAATTACGCCTCTCTACTGCCGGGTTTTCCGTGAATTTTTAGGACTTTCGTGCTGCAGTTTCCGTCATCACGCGTGTCCGGTTTCGTTACTTATGTCGCAGTTTTCGTCACCATCATGCACCCAGTTTCCGTCTCTTCGTTTCCGTCCGCCATTATTGAAGTGAATGCAGTAGGATCTAATTATCAAATTATCGTTTCATAATCATAAAATGCCGTTTTATAATTACAAATTGGAGAGGCATAATTATGCCTCTCTACTGCCGGGGTTTCGGTGCATTTTTAGAACTCTCTCATGCTGCAGTTTCCGTCATCTCGCGTGCGTGGTTTCGTCACCTGTGTCGCAGTTTTCGTCATCATCGTGCACGCAGTTTCCGTCACTACGTTTCCGTCAGCCATTATCGAAATGAATTCAATAGGATCTAATTATTAAATTTTCGTTGTGATTATGCCTCTCTACCGCCGGTGTTTCCGTGAATTTTTAGAACTCATGCCGCAGTTTCCGTCACTCGCAACGCGGTATGTCGGTTCACCGAATATCAAGTTTTTTTACGTTTATTATTTCACAATAATTTTACGTATCAAAATGATACCAAAACATTAACTTCAATCGATAATAAATGCGATGCAGCTAGTGATGGAAAGTGCAGCATAACCAAGTTTGGCTGACGCACTTTCTGTCATGACAAATCGAATAAAGCACGTAATCAAAAAAAACATATTAATACCACCAATCTAATCGACAATATTAATTCTCCTAACACCGTTAGCATAACTTTCATGTTTTTCGATACTTGCAAACTAATGCATTCTGGTAAGTCGTGACTTTGGTCGGAACGCCCTGGTAGCGGATGCGGTTCAGAAGTACCGAAAAGCGAGTTGCGTCACACATTATTAAATTGTTATAAAAATACACGTATCGCGACAATAATCAAGACAAAAATGCCGTATTCAACGTGCCCTCAATTTTTTTGGTTACTAAACCCAAGCCGTATTTATTAACCACTTATTAAATTGCCTCCGACGACGGCAAAACATTAATTAACTTCAATTGATAATAAATGCGATGCAACAAGTGATCGAAAGTGCAGAATAACCTAGTTTGGCCGACGCACTTTCTTTCATGAGAAATCCAATAAAGCACGTAATCAAAGAAACATATTACTACCACCAATCTAATCGACAATATTACTTCTGACACCGTCAGCATAACTTTTATGTTTTTCGATACTTGCATACTAATGCATTCGGATACGTCGCGATGTGCTTCGGCCAGAACCCCCTGGCAGCAACTGCGGTTCAGAAGTACCGAAAAGCGAGTTGCGTCACGCATTATTAAATTGTTATAAAAATACACGTATCGCGACAATAATCAAGACAAAAATGCCGTATTCAACGTGCCCTCAATTTTTTTGGTTACTAAACCCAAGCCGTATTTATTAACCACTTATTAAATTGCCTCCGACGACGGCAACTTGGCCGTTTAGCTTAGCTCCAGGGCTATCGGCAACAGTCCACGGTCTCGAACGTGTAATATCATTAGCGAACGGTGTGTGAATCGACCGAGCAGCAATTTAATTAACAGCCGATGCCGTCAGATCTTTCATCGGCCTTTCGCGATTTAATGCAGCTAATGGGCGGCACCGGACGTTTCACTTTTGCTGCGACTGATAGTCCCGCTCTCATAGTCATGCTCCTCGAAGATTCGAGCGATAGACAGGCAGGCAGATGTCGTGAATAGCGTGATAACTTTCGAGAAAAATGGAGTCTACTGCATCGCTCGACCGAACGGATAGTTTCACCTGTCGATCGACACTCCCCGTCGCAGTTGTTACCTCTGAGAAACAGCGGTTTTTCCAAACGCCAGCAATTTTACGCGCGCAGCGGACAGGCAAAAAATGACGGGTACGAAGTCGCTTAATTGGTGAACCGGTGGTTATTTATACTGACCTCCCACCACGATGAAATCGTAGTAATAGTCGGCTGGATTGACCGGTCGCACGCGTTCGCAGAGCTGCGCGATCTCCCTTTTCGAGCGAATGAAAGTGTCCAGTAGGGTCATGAACACGAGAAACTGCGCTCCCGGGCAAGATCCGGCGAGGCTCGGTCCCAAAAACGGCTGCGGACAATCCTGCGTCATGGACACGTTGTACGACATCCTGTAACAGTCGAGCGGGCGCGCTGTATCTGGAATTTCTGGATCGTTTAATTAAACAACACCAACGAATAAGCCGTGTCGGACCGGATACAAAAAAAAAAAAAAAAAAAAAATGTCTCCAGCCGGCGCGTCGGTAATTGGAAAAATAAACAAACTTATAGCATTCTTTCGAACGGTGTCTCAATAGAAGTAAACGCGATGGAAAAATAAATGCGCACTGCGTCGCTTACGTACTGGAAGCTTATTGAATTACCCATCCGAAAATAAATGAATTCACTGGGCGAGAGAAGGCAATAAACTTGCCGGTGCGGAAGTTTTTTTAACGGAATTACATTAACCCACTATATTTCTCCTTGGGTCCGACTGGCACCGGGCGCTGCAACGCCGTGTCACCAGCTAATAATCAGAGCACTCCCCCCCCCCCCCCCCCCCTCCCCCCACCAATAGTTTCGGAGCAGCTCATGGTCCGCTGCAGTTTACAACATTTTACCGGGTCCCGATCGTGACTCGGCTCGTTCGTTGACCGTTTCCATGTGTATTTTTTTCGTCGAATTTTTTTTCAACACGCCCTTAAAAACCACAAACTCCGGTGGCCGAGGCGAAACCGAGTCATGGCCGAATTGGAACCGCTCGCCGCGACCGATCGCTCCGTCGCTTTGCTCGCATTCCGAGGCCCCCCCGAGTGAAAGAACACGCGACATAAATGTCTGTCGCAGAGTATCCGCGACATTACCGTTACGTGCGGGTGATCGAGAGGGAGACACACGCAACAACATCGCCAGCGGACACACGGCTGCCCGAGTAGAAATATTCGAGCGTTACATCGGGCCCTGATAGGGTAATGATAAGGTCTTATCAGGCCCTTATCAGGCCCTTATCAGGCCCTTATCACGCCCTTATCAGGTCTTATCAGGCCCTTATCAGGTCTTCTCAGGCCCTTATCAGGCCCTTATCAGGTCTTCTCAGGCCCTTATCAGGGCCCGATGTAACGCGTGAAAGTTTCTACTCGGATGGTTGTATCCACTGCGTGGAAGACGGAAAACCAGACGGAGGCTCTTGGGTGGAAAAGCTCTCGATTCTCGAGGATCGCACGCGTCGCCAGAGACACGAGATCGCTCTCGCTCGTTCCGATACATCGCAAGTCACGGTGTGCAGCTTGAAAGCCTTCTCTAGTTTCCGTCTCGGCACTTCTCCCTCCACCCCCCCTCCTTCCGGGCTCGTAACGAAATCCTTCGTCACTTCCGGATTGCCCCTCGGCGCGGCACTTTCCCGACTTCGAGAATACCCGGCGAACGGGATGCAAAAAATAAAAGGATTGAAGAAAGAAACAACGCTCTAAGCCACGAAGGAAATGGAACGGCAACCACGGCAGTCGCCGGCGAACGAAGGAATCGGAGCAGCAATTATTATCGGGGAATTTCACGAGCGAACTTACGGACTTCGCCGAAAGCCCTCATTATCACAGTCACCAGATCGATTTCTATTTCAATCAAAATAGTGGAGCCGATCGCGGCACCGGTGAACGTTGACCACAAACTAATTCGCATTTCTGCGGTCGACACGAACCGTCCGTCACGCATACGAACCGGCGATATTCAATCTCTGGGGAGGGGTTGCCTCTTTCAGAATCATCAATAACCAATTGATTCGTGCTGAACGTTTCTATCATTTACCGAAAGTTCGGCGCCGGTTTATGTGTATAGGTACGAGAACAACCCATTACCGGTGTGTAGATATAACGCCGGTTCGATCGAAACTATTTTCCCATTGGCTCGACCGCATGGGTTTCAATTGCTCGGTACATCGAACCATCGAAATAGTAATAACTGTTATTAACAGAGATGTACTAATATCGCCGGAGCGTAGCGATTCGGGAGGGCGTGTTTGGTCCTTTTTGCGAATACAAAAACAATCCGTTGATTTCAAGTCCGCCGATATGCGGGTTTTATAGATTTATAGATTTATAGATTTATAGATTTATAGATTTATAGATTTATAGATTTATAGATTTATAGATTTATAGATTTATAGATTTATAGATTTATAGATTTATAGATTTATAGATTTATAGATTTATAGATTTATAGATTTATAGATTTATAGATTTATAGATTTATAGATTTATAGATTTATAGATTTATAGATTTATAGATTTATAGATTTATAGATTTATAGATTTATAGATTTATAGATTTATAGATTTATAGATTTATAGATTTATAGATTTATAGATTTATATAAGACTTTCTTTTTATTCAATTTAATTCGCGGCGCGTTTACTTAAGTGGACTTTATCATCGATCCATTCAAGATCAAGATCAATAAATTTAAACCGATTAGTGCACGTGGGCGCGAAAACTTGGCAGGTGGTTCGTAATAACCGTCGACTTATAGCTAGTGTAAGATAAATGGCACTGTCGGTGGACTCACTTTAGCTTCTATCTCAGGTGGAAACTACGCGAGGCACACTGGGATATACTGCGGCACCTCTCACCGCGCTCAGGCACTTTATAATTCATCTCCCACCGTAGCGGCATAATGCGCCGGGCTTATCTCCCCGATTTTTCAGTATCGTCATTCACCCACAACGAAGTCAATAATTATTTTTCGTCGCACTCGTAACCCGTGACGCTTCTGGGTTTTTTATCCAGTCATCATTGTTATCTCACCTGTGCAAATATAGTATCGAAAGATGTTTTCTGGTGTGTTGTGAAGCCGATGCGAGGGAGCGTGGTACAGGGACTGAGTCTTCTTGGGATAACACATGGTTAATTGATACTTGGAAGGTTCACTTCGCGCGAACAGCGATGTCCTCAGTCCGGGTCTATTTCCGGATTGCGACTGAAATCCGGGACTGATCATTCTATAATTTCCAAATGGCTCTTACAGGCTCGTAATTAATTCAACAAGTATCAATTATGCATGTGTCATTGTTTTAGCAATACTTTACTGCTTCAGCAATATTTTGATTAGCCATAGGGTAAGTCGGGGTGATATGGCCATGATTTTTTAAACAATGAAAATTGGAGGTTTGACGTAAAAAAAAACCTTAAAATTTTGTTCGTAACCGAACCTAGAAACATCGATCTGAAGTTATTCACTCAGAACTTTCGGTATTTTCGATGCGTGATTTAATTGCAGCTCTATACATATATTTGCGATCGGCCACATCACCCGGACACTACGGGTGATATGGCCATTGTAACAATGGTCGTCGATTAGACCTAGAGAAGCATAGAGGGGCTTCATAAAACATGTCTTAGTATATTTTATGTCGTCTACATGAACTCCAGAAAGACAATAATTACCTGCGTCAAATGTTTCAGATGCCAAACTACAAAGAAAGCGGTCTTACTGGCCATATCACTCGGAAATTGCGGGGAATATGGCGACATGGCATATCGTACCTTGCACATACAATCTTATCATTTTCAGTGCAATCATATTGTATCCACATATCCTAAATACTGTGCAAACGGCAGCGCCATTTACTTGTTACGTCAAAAGATATTACGACTGGTCATGTCACCCGCGTGGCCTCGACTTACCCTATATGATCTTTGGCAATATTGGATTTCTCACTGATAAAAAATGCAGTTGAATCAACCAAAGATTCGGCCAGGGACGTTCAAATAAATATTTAGTTGTTCGAACAAAGTATTTAAACGCCTCAAAAATACTTTGGCGAAATCATCGGGAAAATTCTTGAAGTAACCGATCTTTTAGGTGTATCAACAATATGTTTATTTGAACGCCCCTATCCGAATCTTTAGTCGATTCAACCGTATTTTTTTTATCGGTCTTGGTACATTATTATTTTTTCTTATCTCAGTAGAAACAGCTGTGACTACACGACGCAACAGCATTCATCGTACTTTTCGCCATCGGAACATTCGACATCATTTAGTTTCCGCCGTCTAACATTCAACCGCGAACCGGGCGAGGCAGAGGACAGAGAACATTGACCGTACTTTGAGGAACAAATCGACCGGGCCCACGAAAGTTCGATACACGGTGTGTATAAATGGCAAAATACGAACGGGAGAAAGGCCGGGAACGGCGAACAGGCGCTAATCACGAGTCTAACGATCGCAGTTTCGTTAAAGTTACTATTTACCCGAAGCGGAAAATTGTCGCTAATGAGAAAACCATATTGACACCGGGAGTTTCGACCACCCCCGACATACGCTTG
This sequence comes from Exephanes ischioxanthus, assembly GCA_958510785.1. NCBI lineage: Eukaryota > Metazoa > Arthropoda > Insecta > Hymenoptera > Ichneumonidae > Exephanes > Exephanes ischioxanthus. The sequence goes on from OY294016.1 coordinate 5,761,352, forward strand.
CATATACATCTTCGCTTCGGAGCAGCAGCGTCACCACCACCATTGCCACCGGTATCAGCGGGCGATTCCACAGTGACCCGTTCCAACACATCCACCGCTACTGTGGCCGCACAGAAAGTTTAACTGCTTTCTGTTGCTCCACTGCTCTCGCACAAACTTTGGCCCCCCCCCCCCCCCCCCCGAAGTTTCTGTTTGCCATCTTCCACTTCCAAAGGTATCCTCTCAGCTTATATAGGCGCCCAGCGAAATAACCGTTGGCGAAGCTTGTCAATGTGGCCGAGGAATTAAGGTGGCAAGACAAATGCCTCTATCCTCGAGAGTCCGGAGAACATCGCAAGCAAAACTGTAACACTAAACTTAAACACCAACGAGCCCGGTGCAATCTTCAACGTTATTATTGTTACCGCCGAGTTTGATCTATGTGTTTATCGAGGCTCGACTACGGAGCTTCTTAACTCTCACATTCGCAAACAAACCTGCAATCGTGTTCGCGAGTGTCCGAAAGTGGGTTCATCGTCGCCGATCGCCACGTGTTAGCCGGGCTTTTCCCGAAGCTTCGGACTTTCACCGTGACGTTCCTCGAGTTGCGCAATCCTCCCGAAAGCGTTCGACAGTAAACCAGTGTTGTTACAATACGCAATGGATATAATGAATATCATCCCGGTTGGGAGTAATCGTGTTTGAACGACCGAGTGTGAGAAAGGGGGATCGTTACAAATGTCCGGCATCGTTGCTCATCGCTAGTTCACGCGTTCACTCGCATCTAGCTCGTCGGAGCGTTCATCTGTGCGCGCGACACACAGGATTCACGCACGCTCGCCGATAATTCGCTAACGGGTCAACGAAAACCGCGTGCGGCGAGCCGCACGGATTATATCTACTAGGCATGATACATACGCATGTATGGACCAGGGGATGGAAGGGGCCCGGGCTGAATTTACCGTGTACCAATGTTATACGCATACGTATTCGCAATTCAGCCGAGATTTGGCGGCAGCCTGGTGGGCTCGCACATAGCGACGCAGGTGTTCGACCGAGCGAAAAAGCAACGCCGTTGGAATCCTCCGCAGCCAACAGCGGCGGCGAGCCGGCAACGGTCGGCCATTATCAAAATTACAATTACCGATCGCATTATGGCCAGTTATTATTGCGTTATCATCCGCGAGCGGGAACATCCATGGACGTTCTGACACCGAGTGTGCAGCAGCCCGTTCTCGCGAACGGCATTGCGAACTCGTCAGCGGCCACACGACCGAGCCGATCTTCAGCATCAACGGCGGCAGAATGAAGCGATTCTCTGTTGGTAAATACCGATTTTACCACCACCACCCCCCCCCCTCCCCCCCCCTACCAACGCCCCAGTCAATTCTGATGCTAATTGTACGAATCGCTTAATGAACATTGGGGACTCGGCGATGATCATCATAATCCCGGGTTTACTACCCTACAACCTAACCGAGGAAGAAAAGTTTCAATTGCGTTGGTCAGTGTATGGCGACAATTGGGACGCAAACGCCCTGCGACCCTTTATAAACCTACAGCGCCCTAGATAATCTACTATGGCTAATGACATAGGCTACGGCGTTGCACTGTAGAACAAAATCTGTTATTAAATTTAATGTACCGGACTGGAAGTTTTTATTTTTTAAAAAACTGGTATATTAAATTCCATGTGATGAAAAATTAATGTTCAGTGTATTAAAAACATTTATTTCGAATAATAATAATTTATTGAGCATTCTCAAGAGAAATACATCCGTCTGATATTTATATTTACACATTTGGTAATATTATATATAGTTCCTCTTATACGAGCTAGTGGGGCTAATGTTTGAAATACGAAGTACTCCTGTTGCGCTCAAATTCACATAAAGTGATTGCAAAAGTGCCATAAACACTTGTCCGCTATCTAAAATTTATATTAACAGAAAAAACTATAATATATAAAGGTTCTTTAGCGGGTTGAACAGTTTGTTTTATACACAGTTTTTCATCGCTGCGTGGGGCTTAAGAACTAATTTAACATTTCACTTAGAACATGTCTAGGAATATCTTTCACAGCCAGTGTTATTGTTTTTTTTACGCGCGTAGGCCGGCAAGTTCATTAGCGAATAATTTACGTTATTTTACAATGAAAGTATGTTTTTTTTTATATAAACATACTTTATATTATTTTTTATATTTATATAATTTACTTTAATTTCAATGAGAAAGTACATTAAATTTTCATTATAATTATACATCAAATTTAATGTAGCAGTTTTCGCATAAAAACTTCCAATCCGGTAGATTAAATTTACAATTTTTTTTTACCCTGTGAGAAAGAGGAATGTTCAGGGTGATTCAGGTTGTTTTTCATATGCTTCGCCGGCGCTTATTTGGTCGTGATCTGAGCAAAGTTACAAAGCGGTGTTTCAAAATTCGTACCAGTAATTTGGATATAAGCATTATAAATTTGAATGTACGGACCAATCGGAGCGGCCAATCTTACGCGCCGGGAGGTTCAAGATCACCGTGAGAATGTCTGACAACATCGGACGGGGCGGACAGTCGGGTTATGTTTGATTATTTTTCACTCGGGAAAGGATACAAAAATTAAGACCAATTTCTATTCCTTGTTGGAGTTAAAGTGCCTCACATATCGTCATAATTCCACTATCCACTAACTTTGTAATTATGTTGCTGCAAGAACCATCGTCGGATCAAGGGTGCAGCAGGAAACTCGAGAGCTCCGAGGCTTGCAGATTTTTCGGGTCAGTCGGTCGTGGAAAATCATATTTCGCGTGAAACACCGCGGGTCGTGACAATGGGATTTCCGGTTTTTTTTTTTTTTTTTTTTCTTCCGGTTGTCACGGACCGCCGTCTCTCGGCGGCTGGGCGCGGCGCGCTTCTCGTCGCGGGCAAAGCCGAGCCAACAACCCGACGAAGGTCTGACTACGCCATCATATATCGTAATTGCTACGTCCGCTTTGCTATCCGAGCTCTCTCGTTCGCTTCGGAAAGTACTTGGAAAAAGATAAATAGGCACTTCGTCGCCTGTTTGTATAACGTACGCGAGCAAATTGCACGGGCATCGAGTATCCATGTTTGTTTGCCTTGGCAGACGCGAAAGGTGAATAACACATGATTACCATTTTATTCGCGTACGGTGGAGAACGTGGTAATGGTGATCATTGGGTGACGAGAGTCACCCACGGAAACGTCATACGTTTCCACTATGACGTGACTTCCGGTCAAACATCAAGATTTTCAAACCGGAAGTGACGTATTTCCGGTGTTATCGCGTCCGGTCGAAAACTGAGATTCTGAAACCGGAAGTGACGTCACATCTCGCGGTAAGTCAGTGGTCCGTAAGCCCGCCGAATGGGAATCATGGGATTCAACAACAAGAGCATTGGACCGATGTCGGGGAAACGAGAAGAACGAGAGGACTGGCCTAGAATTAACAGGGCAGGTCGATCGGTGAGAGCTAAGAGCGGGTTCCCGGCTCTTTGACGACCCGGTTCGCGTGTACAAGAGCTTGGGCGACATTCGAGAAACGGCACATTGTCTTTCGCGGTCCGGGACACCTCTCGAAGATGCCTCATGCATCATCAAAGCCTTTGTCGAATCTGAGCTTGGAAGAAACAAGACGATATCCGAAGAGTCAAGAGCCAGAAGCAATGACGGCGCAAGCGGAGCAACCACTTCGTTCCCAATTCTTTTTCCATCGGCCCTCATCCTACTGCGGTTCTCAGTTCGCCAGGCATTCCGACACTGCGAACACGCCCCGATAGCATTTTGCCAACAACCCGCCAGCAAATGGGCAACACTTGTCCGCTCGTGATGGCTGCAAAATTGTGACATTTGCCTATGTTTTTGCCAGCAATCAATGCCGAAAATTCTTAGCAGCATATTGTCAGCAAATGGTCAGCAAGGCTTGCTGGCGATTTGCGACTCACCAAGAAGATTAATTTGCTTGAGTGACAGTTTTTTTTTCGTGAAATCTTAGAAACTGTTAGACAAACAAACTCTTAAATAACTCATTATCATGTAACGTTATTAATGAATAACGTTACATGATAATGAGTTACATGAGTTAATGAGTTATGAATGAGTTCGATAATGGGTCGGTAATGACCGACCCATTATCGGACTCATTCATCCCATGAAAAAATAAGCTTTCATTAGCGTTAGCAATAACACGGATTGGGGAAATGTGTAATCAGAAGTTGGCTTCCAATGAGGAGGAATTTTGATCTCTTTCACGGCCGCCAAGAATAACAAATGAGCGTACAGCAAACGTTGCTGGATTTTTGCTACCAATATGCTGCAATCTCGTGTTAGAAACTATTGTTGCAATATTGCTGGCAAGCAAACGGCAAAGCTTGATGGCAAACAATTACCCTTTTTTACCGGTGCTACACAGTAAAAAATAATTTCGTAAAATCGGAATACGAAATTTCGTAAAAATAATTTTGTTAAATAAGTGACAAACTCGTTTGTCACTTATTTTAATATACGAACCTATCCTTTTATTTCCCGTGTCATTGACAATTTTAGTTTGTACTTTTGTTTGTAAAACTAGAAACTTAACAAATAAAAAATTGTGGACACCGAGTTGTTGTAAAAAGTACGCATTTTTTTTTACTGCTATCTGGCGGTTGGCTATCTGGGCGGTCCTGTCCGCGATTGGAGTGGAGAGACATCGAAATCAATTGCGGTACGAGAAAGCTTATCGCTCTGGGCGTGTCGATACTCGGAATCTTTATTCACAGTCACGGTGACTTCCGGATACAGCGAGATTATCCGCAGCAATAAAGAACGCTGACAAACTCACGGGTGCGACTCGCACTCCGCGATAAGGCTACACCTCCGAGGCGTATTTCCAACGTGTCTCATCCGGGAACGTACAGACTCTTAAAATGTTTCAACTCGATGGTTTTTCTCGCTAATCGATAATGGCTCTTTGCTGATTTCTGTTTTTCTTTTCTTTGATTCTCGCAACGCCAGTAATCCCGAGTACGTGCCCGACGGCGCAAACCCGCTGAGTCGCTCGCCAACGAGATTTTAATCTCCACCGCGCATTGCTTCACCATTATCGACGCACCGTCTTCCCCCCCGTCTGACTGGTAATTACCCGATTATCGCATAAAATTGCAATATTCCCCGGTTTTTCCACGTATCGCGGCCGCGGAGTCCGGAAGATGCGAACGTCGATGCATATCCGTGAGAGACACGCGAGAAGGGCTGATGTCACGTGTAATCCAGCTCTCACTGGGAAAGGACCGCGACGGGGAAGGGAAGGTCGAGCAGCGTTTGCGGAAACGAAGACCATTCGTGGGATCGGAAGCAATCGTGCGTTCGGTAAATTCTCCCACGGGCTTTTCCGCGAGGGAGCGAAGCTTTTTATTCTGCTTCTCCTCATTCCCGAGAGGCGAGACGAGTGCGGATTCGCCAGCAGAAGTGCGCATATAGTGAAAAAAAAAAAAAAAAAAAAAAAAAAAAAAAAAAACCGGAAGGATCTCGCGAAAGAATTGCGGAATCGTTGAGAGGAGCGTATCGGTGTTTAATCGATCTCGTCAGGGTCGAGGCTGGGTCGACGCAGCGTGCAAGGCCTGCGCGGCTACTCCGAGCATCCTCGGACACGCGCGCAAACGATAAAGATCTCCGGGCAGCCGGAGCTCCGTCCCCTTCACGATCATTTTTCCGGTTCGTGAATCTTAAAATAGACAATTACTTCGCTTATCGGATGACTGAAGACGGCGCGGTGTTGTAACATCGATTGCGAGGCGCAATTCACTGAGACCATCAATGACTTTTTACTTTTTCGACGCTCAATGGCTTATCTGGATTCGTGAAAAAAAAAAAAAACATATCTTCGCTAACCACACGCAGTCGCAATCGTAGATTCTACGATGTTCTCTACACAACGAGACATCTTAGCGAATATTTCCTTCGCAATTTTCAATATACGTCCCTTATTTAAGGATTCGTCCATGGGAGTCCGTGAATAATTGGCGGTGAGGAGAAAAAAAAATTCACACCGACTTTAATCTTCTTCTTCTTCTTCTTCCGTCTTGGAAGAAGAATGTACAGAACCGCTGTTTTCACACCTTGTGAAGTAAAATTTTGTACGATACTCGTGCCAAAATCACTGTTGTAAAAATACTAATACGAAAGAGCGGTATTTTCAACGAAGGTTGGAAAGTTGGCCGCACGAGCCGGATCGAGCGCTACAACGACACAAGGCGAAACCGAGTGACGTTTGTAGCTCGAGAGAATGGGAGTGCTGCTTTGTTCCCAGCCGCCGTCGGAAGACCGCTTTTTCGTACGAGTATCACATATTTTTTGTAACAAATCCATAAAAATTCCCGCTATTCGTGCCTGTAAAACTTGACGAAATCGTGCGGGAAAGGACCTATAGTGCTAAAATAAGTGTACGCAAAAGTAGCTACAAGCGAGATAACTGTATGCAAAAGTATCAATACCGAGATAAGTGTGCGCAAAACCATCTACACCGAGCTAAGTGTGCGCAAAAGTAGCTACAAGCGAGATAACTGTATGCAAAAGTATCAATACCGAGATAAGTGTGCGCAAAACCATCTACACCGAGCTAAGTGCGCGCAAAAGTACCTATAGCATATTTCTCGCATACCCTGCTATAAAGCGCCACTTTCGCCACGCTTTACAGGCTCGGAAAGCGAGACGATTCGTGCATGTGTTACAAAAAAAAAAAAAAATCAGGCCAGGATGCGATGAGAAGACGGCCTGATAAGGTGCCGACCAGGCCCCGATCACATGGTCCAAAATGTCTCCTGGTGAGATTGCATTCGCTAATCGCAAAGTTCTTTTTCGTCGTTGAAGATAATCCCGCAGTCGTGATGAAATCCCGTGTCATTCATTCGCCCGAGGGGACTTCGATCCGTCGATGATTCGCGGACGTCCGCCACGGCGACGTTCGACGAGTCAACACAAAGGCACAAGGACCGTCACCGTGCATCTCTCTTCGACTTCGTCTTCCTCCGACGGGGCGAAGTAGGTCGGGACGAAGATTTGCTCGGGCCCGTGCTTAAATAAGCAAACTACTACAGACTTTCGGAAGCCTTCACGATTCCACCGTTCCTCGAGTCTATCCGCCTTGGCATCCTCCGCCGCGCATCCTCTTAATCAACTCCTCGGATCTATTTCCAACTCTCTTTCTTTCTCTCCCTCTCACCCGCAATCACTCATCCTTTCCTCGGTCTCATCTCTCCTTCACTCGCTCCGGGCACTTCCGAAGTTGGACGAAAACTCTTTGGTATCTCTGCGAATAAGTACGGGATTCGCACGTTGGATCGAAAGACACACACACAGACGTGAAGACAGACAGACGAAATCGGACGAAAATACACAAGTTCGAGAACGATGTCGGGATAAGCGGGCCGGTATGACTGTACGTTGAGAGAGTGTCGTCGGGGACGGGAAGAGCCGAGGGTAATAGAAAAAGAGATCAACCTCCGAGGAAGCGTACCGGTGTGAGGAGAAATAAAAACGCTATCGTGAAAGATGGAGGGGGGCGAGGCATGGATAGCGTGCAGTGTGGAAATGAAAAGGGAGCACCGGATAAGAATCGAAGGATTGAGTGCGAGTAGTGAGGGGGCGAAGGGGGAGAAGAAGAAAATGGACAAAAGTGGAGCATCTCCCGGGTCCTATACAAGATAAATACGAGATATTGGGAGAGAGAGTGGAGGAGCTCGGTGGGAGCGCGAGGGGAAAGGTCGTCGGAATCGGGATGGCCATTTGAGCCAATAGACCGCTCCGAGTTGTTCGATCCTCCGTCGTTTACACGAGGGATCGGGCGACAAAGTGCAACCTCGGGAATACAGTGATTGGCTCTTCGACCAAAGGGTCAATCGTCGATCATTGGCACCGATGGTGCTCGCACCTTCGGTCCGATGAATTTCGTTAAGTCGATCTTTGCAACGACTTCCGATTTTGCCATTGTGCGGCAACGAGACGACGTCGTTCGCTGTCGTCAGATCGTCGCTGACCCAAGATTCTTTGGCGAACAGTGTCTCCGATGGGTCTTGCAAATCCTTGTGCCAGAGGTCGGCACGCATTGGGATTGTTCCTCCTTTCGTCCTGTTTTCCCTTTTCTTTCTTCGTCATTCGCACCGCCCGCAGTCACACCGATGTCTCTCCGCAGCCATTACCATTGCCTCTCACTCTGAGTGTACTTCCATGTATACCCTGGGGTAGGAAACGCGCATCAGTTGCACACAACCATGCGGCGTCTGCGGTGCGCCGGTAGCGGAGAATTCGGTTGCATCAGGCATGCAACCGAGGTCCTTCAGACTGTGCGTCGGACAACGCCCTCGACGGTTTCTGTACGTGGAGGCCCCATGCTGTTTGCTCTCACTGAATGAATACGGAAGTTCCACGGTTCCACAGAGACCCCGATAATGACAAATCTCTCCTCTCCTGCGACGCTGTGTATTTCGAATCCGTCATCTCTCCGTCTGCACTTTTATCCGCGTGCGGGACGGCGCATGCGCGTTGCGAAGGAGCAAGATAGGCGAGTGTATACAATTGCGCAAGGTTCGAGGAACTTTTACCGGTTATCATTTGAAATAATGGACGGTCCGCCTGCCGGACAAACGGAAATTGTGTCGTTACCGGTCGAACAAAAAGGCAGCTATGCGTCGGTGAGTCAGAGGCAGTATTGCGCGACATACGAACGGCCGACGCGTGAAAATTACGAAATGGCAATCCATTATCGTAGACAACGATGAAATATGTTGAATATACGGGAGCCGGAGGCCGCGGAAGGTGATTGACTCTCAGGATCGTTTGTTTGCGTATGAGTAATTTGATGCCAAGTCACGAAGAGGCTTTGGGTATAAGCGGCGGATGATAGCCAAGAGTGCAGGCAAAGAAGCCCCAGTGGAAAACAGTGTATATAACCACCTGGTGAGCGGAGAGGCAACCGGGCCCGAGTGCAATACTCTTCGCCGACTATTCCATGGTTAAAGACAACAACGTGGAAACTTTGCAGGTTCCACAGTTTGAAGCACCGCGCGCGCGGCGGGAGGAAACCCCACCACCTCACCAAAATATTATCTTTACCAAGCCCGACGGACTCCCGGCAAAAGTTGGGCAGCACCGACGCCTACCAAGTTTCGGAGGTTGTACGCCAGCTCGCTGCCACAGCCCGCCCGTCCCCACCCCATTCGCCAGCTACCTCTGCTTTCGTCTACTACTCTCCCGCCGATCCTCTCCTCTGTATAACCGACGAGCCAATTAAAACTTCCAACCTCCGGCCAAAGCTGGCTTTCTCTTCGTAGCCAGCCAAAATATTTAAACTGTCTCGTCGTGCTGTTTTTTTGGTTTTTTTTTTTTTTTTTTTTTAATGCTTTCGCATTTTGAAGATAGTGCCCGATGACGATGTTTTCACATCTTCATCGGGACTCCCGGCGAAAGAGTCTCCAGAAGACGTTACGATTCTACCGGAGATTGGGCAAAATGGCCATTCAAAAATCGCCACGGGCGTCGGGTAAATGAGCGAAGAAAGACGACCGATTCAATCCTAAAGCTGCTATCGATGCTTTCGCATTCAATCCTTTGGTGCGATCGTGCATTTGACTCATTACTTTTTTCATCATTGTAGTATCTTCTTTTTGCTCAACCTGACCCGGCGAAGATACGGGAGGGTATGAAGGAGATACCGAGGGGCAATGTTTTATATCAAAACTCCGTAGCGAGCGATCGAGAGGAGAGGAAGGGGGTGAGAGACCGCAGTATGCTCGAAAGTGGAGTCTCGAAGCCGCACTAATCTCGAAAGCCCGGCTGCCTCATCTTCTGCTACTCCGATCGGAACTCACTTTGGCTGTACGGTCCGCCTGGACGCGCTACTACACGGAACATTCTTTCGGCTCGTCTTCCCGATAGAACGAGCCTCGAGGACATAGCCGTCGGGAAGTCGAAATTTTTTCCTTCGCCGCATCGCATAGCAACGATGAAGATAGTGCCAATCACGGGCGAGGATTTAACGTCTTCCGCCAGAATTGGATCGTCTGAGAACGCGCGATCGGTCTCCACGTTGCTTTGGCGCCAATGACGCTACAATGTTCCTTTCCTCGATTAAAACTCCGGACATCCTGGGCTGTCGTCTCGTGTGACGACGAGCGCCCGATCAATCGGTAAGAACGCAGTTGGGAATGTCAATCGCGTTAGAGCCGAAATAAAGCGACATCGATTAATCTGCAGGCCTTCGTGTCGTGAAATACTACGCTGGAGAGTTGAGGGCGCGGTACATTTTCAACCGTGATGCATAGCCATCCGAGTTGTTGCTCTCAACCGGGCGGGCGCGCATATGAGACTGTAACGGGCGATTCGTAATAACTCCGATGTGCAATTATCGCTCGAGTTCATCTCTCTTGTCTGTCGAATGGACGTAGCTAAATACGAGCAGTGGTGAGGGGTACCGAGTCGTCATCCTATGGTGTATTGCCTATGGTGGCGGTAATCATATGTATCGCTGTACATTGGGATACACCGAAACGAGATAGCTGGACTGCCGGAGACGGAGAGTTAGGTTGATGGCATGGAATGGCGGAGAGGTATACAAATTCGAAATTGCAGGAACGTGTCGTGTGCGATCGGTTTGTATTGCCTCTATTGCTCCCCGCGGGCCAGACCGATTGAGGTGCGCGGTGCACACAGAGCGCCATTGTGGAGCCCGCGACTCGTTAGCTGCAAAGCCGTGGTCGGGGCCAATATGGATGTATTATGTATGACTATTGAATGGGGGACATACACGAGACAGCGAATGTATGGCGAGTGCAAGATCTGCAGTCAATTTCAATGGCGTAACGCATACGTGCCGGGGCCCTTCCAGTGGCACTTCAAAGGACATCAAGGGATGGCAATCTATCATGGGTAACTAATTCATCGACGGTGATCTCATCCGACGAGAGGACTTACTTGGAGCTGGAACTATCGTCTTTCCTGGTGTCTGCGAGTGATGCAGATGTGGGAACTTTTGAGTTGGAATAAAAAAAAATGTGTCCTTAGAGATAAACTTCTTCGTGCAAGTTCAGATGATCCGTGAGGAGGAAAAGACGAAGAAGATTCTCCTGTGATGGGTGCATATATGGATAATCTCGTGTCATCCGTTGCCATGAAGAGACGGTACGCTCTCATGGGTAACTAATTCATCGACTGTGATCTGATCCGATGAGAGGACTTACTTGGAGCTGGAACTATCGTCTTTCCTGGTGTCTGCGAGTGATGCAGATGCGGCTGATGATGCTGTGGGAACTTTGGAGTTGGAATGAAAAAGTATGTGTCCTTAGAGATAAACTTCTTCGTGCAAGTTCAGATGATCAGTGAGGAGGAGAAGACGAAGAAGATTCTCCTGCGATGGGTGCATATATGGGTAATCTCGTGTCATCCGTTGCCATGAAGAGACGGCAAGCTCTCATGGGTAACTAATTCATCGACTGTGATCTGATCCGATGAGAGGACTTACTTGGAGGTAGAACTATCAACGTTCCCGGTGTCTCCGACTGATACAGATGCGGCTGACGATGCTGTAGGAACTTCGGAGTTACAATGAAAAAGAATGTGTCCTCAGGGATAAACTTCTCCGTGCAAGTTCGGATGAGTCGTCAGGAGGACGAGAAGAAGAAGGTTCTCCTGTAACAGAAAAGACGTTCGCATTCACCCACCTATGGTGGGTGCATATATACGAAGGGATGAAAGAGAATGAGACGGAGACAGTCAGTTGTTAGACATACGTACGGTGAGTCGGGGAGTGCAAGCTTTTGGAAAATTGCTTGCCGAGAGAAATGGAGAATCTTGGGGGAATAGGAGAAGCGAGACGAGAACAAGAGCACAGTGGAGAGTTCGTAGCCGGTGGTGGACTACCTCCATCCGGCTCTCTCCTCTCCGTACCACCCCGTGAAGGAGAACGCGACCTCAAAAGCTTTCTACCTTTTGAATCCTGGCAAGATCAAAAGTCTCGCCCGCAGCTACCGCGGGTCAAGCAGCTCCTCGGAGTTTCCGCTCCTTTCAGTTTTCCTTTTTTTTTTTCTCTCTCTCTTTTTTTTTCTGGCAAGTCGGCTCGTCCTCGGCGTGGAGCCGTGCACCCACGGAGCCCGTGGGAAGGGCTGGAGTTTCTCTGCTTTGCTCTCAGTTACTCCTTTCCATACCCTCTTTTGACGTTGCATATATGCATACGGGGAAAACTCGAGTTTAGATTTTTGCAGGGACCGGGAGAAAGAGGGCGGGATAGATTTGGGCTTTACGTTGAATTAATCATGGTGCCCTTTTTCCAACTTCGACCGCTATGTACCTACTATATCATTGGATAGTTTTTACAAAAAACGGCTATTCTACTATAGTAGTTTTTACAAAAAAACGACTATACTACTATAGTAGTTTTTACAAAAAACGACTATACTACTATAGTAGTTTTTACAAAAAACGACTATACTACTATAGTAGTTTTTACAAAAAAACTACTATATCATTGGATAGTTTTTACAACAAAAAAAAAACCCGCCATGTACATTCCATTTGCCTTTTCAATTGATCTTTTAATGACACGATTCTTCGATGATTGTACGATTCTAGAACAAAAACTGAGCCGAAGGGTCGAAGGCAGCTCAAAAAAAAAGTATTCCCGTTCAGTATAACGCTTGTTAGTCTCACAGATTCGATTTTGCTAAAGTTTTGCTCCTTCTCCTTCGTCTCCAGATCGGTCGCATCCTCAACTTCGTCCGAACAATCAATTGTGTCTCGCTACTGTCAAGACTTTCAGTTCTTCAGTAGTTAGGCAGGCATTAACGAATATCTTTCGTCCCAATCTGTACTTTTGCTACGGTCCCTTGTTCGTGTAATCTTTCATCTCCACCCCCTCTCTCTTTCTCATTCCAGAAGCTTCCACTGCCATTCCTTTCGCTCCATTCAAAGTCCACAGAAAGCTTCCAAGCTCTCCGTCACTATGGACCGGACGCTTACTACTAGAATCGTACTTGTTGAGCCGCCTAATGGGTCTGAAAAGCGGACCTGGCTCGTTCCGTCGACGAAAGTTCTCCGAGCAATTTTTCACTCGGCTACGTCTCCGCACGGACTCTCATCCCCCCCCCCCCCCCGCCGGCCCACCCTGAAGCAGTCCCTTCCCTTCCTGTCCCATTCGATGCGAGATTGCGGAACTTGTTCGAAGTTTGTCGCGCTTCCAGAACCGGCCAGGCAGATCGCGAGATGGCGAGCCTGCAGCTGGGTTTGTTCTCCTGGACTTTTGGATATCAACCTCTATTTCCACTGTACTACGAGAATTCCGAGTCCTACGACTCCATACAAGCCGTTAACCTGGTATAAAGTGGAAAGTACACGATTCGACTTTTATCCGTTCCAATTGGGCGAAGAGCTCCCCCGACCCTATTTATTCTTTCGCTAATACCACATTCGTTCTATACGCAAGGAACTCGCGATAGTCCTTCGGTTCAGCGTTGTAAGGCTTGAACTCACGCTGACGGTTGCGAATTCTCGCTGGCATGGATTGCTGTCAGAAAACTCAATCACGATCTTTATTTTCATTGATGAAGGCGATGGTCGTTAAACTTGGTTGAAATACAAATTATTTATTTCCTTAACAAGCGCAACAAATATTTACACTGTTGCATGCATGTTGGACCTAAAACTGATTGGTTTAAAACGAAATTTCGATGTTGAATGAAATAGTGTGAAGTGAATGCGCTTGGGTTGAGTTTGCGGTGACGCGCCACTTGGTATTAGTTTTCAAGATGCGACCGTTCTTTACTGCTAAAGTTCTTAGACCAATTTTGAAAAGTTGTTGGATAGCGGAAGTAAAAAGGATGGGAAGATCTTAGATATTCGGAGAATTTGGGTAAAACAAATTGATTGGCAGATAGCAAGAAAGGATTTTCTTGCAAGTCATCGAATGAAAATTTCGAGAGACTAAATGGGAAGCAAGACGCTTGCTGCAGGGCGGTGTTTTAGCAGGTAAAAAGGTTTCGCGCTAGGCTAACCCTTGCGGTGTAACACGATGTGCCTGAGTATGCGGACTCACAAAAATGAGTCATTGCTTTCACGTATTGCCTTTTCGTGACGCTTTTCTATCTCAAAGCATAATTTTTTTTTTCAGAAATAATTCCTTCCCCTTCGCAGATTATTTTATTACCGCTGCTCGCGGAATTTTATGGCTCAGAACGTTTATTAGACGATACAATAATCCACGCACAGTAAAAAAAAGTCTGTACTTTCTACAACAGCTCATTGTCCACAATCATTCACAATTTTTTATTCGTTCATTTTCCGATCCCACCATCCGACTCTAGTTTTACAAGCAAAAGTACGAACTAAAATTCTTAATAGCACGGGAAGTAAAAGGACAGGTTTGTATGCTCAAACTTTAACAAAGGAATTTATTACTTATTTAACAAAATTATTTTTAAGAAACGACATTATTTTTTACTGTGCGTCTCTAAATTAATTTTTTTTTTTCAAGAATATAATATTAGTCTAATGCGACGAAACAATATTCCTTGATTCCTCGTGCAGCATCCGACGACCTGAAAACCCAGCGATAGTTATAACGGCCAACGTCACCGCGTTGAGCACCTCCAGCTGAAACGGGTAGATCGTATATCGATAGCTACACGCTATTATAGGAGTGTCTGGTTTAGGAGGAGTTGAACGCCATTCGATCGAGCAAAAAGCCGGGGACAAGGGGGGGCGCGAGGGGGGGGGGGATATGCACCGATTTCCTCCTGCCGCAGAAGCCCCGGGCGTCTGAGCATGTTGAAAGCATTAGGAGGTTTCTTGCCCGTGCGAGAGGCATCGGCGAAACGAGCGACGGAGAGATCACCGGAGAGAGATGGCACGAGTTGCCCCCCCCCCCCCCCCCCCCCGCCCGGAGCACGCTGGAAAATTAGAGGCAATCATTCTCAGCTTAACCGATCCTGCGCGATTTCGTGGAGGGTTTTGCGCTTTCTCTTGCGATATGTGCGGGCATAGACGTATACGTGTGGATAGTGTACCAGATAGGTGCACAGTACCGGCTGCGTTAAAGGCCCCATTACATCGGGAGAATTTCCGCGCATTCACCGAGGCGAGTGCCAATAGCACATGCGAGTGACTTCCTCCCGGTTTAGAGCCTGTTCTATAATAAACGAACAATGATATTACCGCCTGGATGACGAATCCTCAAAGGGAAGTAACGATTGTTCTTAGTTCCGCCGTGTTCTCTCGAGGATGCGTCAACGCGGTACCGTATCAAAGGCACCAAGCAAATAACGCCCCGGGGCCATCGTTCGATACCTACGAGAGAACGACGGAATCGTTGAAATTCCGGCGGTATTCTCGAAGTTCATGCCACAGTAACGTTGCAATGAGCGTCGTATACCACGGATAACAGGCAACTTTACTTCATGCGAGAAAACCGCGAAGTGGGTAGGATATGTGCTGCCGTTTTCGAACTGTACTCGTTGGCCGTTACGATATTAGTTTTATAGTTCAATGTTAACATATTGGTGGTATAGTTGGGAGTTATGGGTGGATCGGGCGTTGGCGCGAGGTACAAATTTCCACGGCGAAAGTGGCAAGAGCGCGGACAGATTGAGAGTGAGCCGGTGTCAGAGTGGGTGTGCTCGTAACTAGTTGGATACGGGTTTAGTAATCAATGGTGAGTACGGCGAACGAGGGACCGTTGCTTCTCGTGGACCTTTCTGTTGGACTATCACTACCACTTCCATCCGGTACTCTGTCCGTAATGTGTGGCAGAGTAACGGGAATTCAAGGAGAGTGCGGGCAACTCGGTAGCGTTGATAGGTCTCGGGCTGAACGCCGAGGCCTTGGCACTTGTTCGCACCCGCTCGACTGCCGTGTTATGTGTCCCAAGGTAAGATCCCGATGAGATAATGGTTCAATACCGCCGGTGCTGTTAGATCGAGCCATCGACCGTGGATAACCGACGAATGAAATAAACGACACTATTACCCAAGTTGACAGACGTGAGTGAATTCGAAGGTCTCGTTTCGAAGGTCGTCCGGACGACGATGGTGGACTCAAGGTAAAGCGAGAGAAATGGGCTAAGATACTTTTTTTTTTTTTACTATCTCGTGGCTCGTTCAGAGTTTCCCAAGACCGAATTGTTCCAGTCGCCTATGAAGGGGATGTACCATCGTAGTCGGAATCTTATTCTGAATATCGCGCTCTACTGAGCACGATATCTTTCTGAATCTTGCTCGATATCTTTCCGAACATCTTGCTTGATAGCTTTCCGAATATCTTGCTTGATATATTTAAGAATGTCTTGCTCGACATGTTGCCGAATATATTGCATGATATCTTCCCGAATATCTTGCTCGATGTCTTTCCGGATATCTTGCTCGATGTCTTTCCGAATATCTCGCTTGATGTCTTTCCGAACGTCTTGCTTGATATCTTTCCGAATATCTTGCTTGATATATTTAAGAATGTCTTGCTCGACATGTTGCCGAATATATTGCATGATATCTTTCCGAATATCTTGCTCGATGTCTTTCCGAATATCTTGCTCGATGTCTTTCCGAATATCTTGCTCGACATTTTTCCGAATATCTTGCCTGATATATTTCCGAATCGCGTGCTTGATATATTTCCGAATATCTTGCTCGACAGCTTTCCAAATATGTTGTCTGATATTTTTCCGAATATCTTGCTCGACAGCTTTCCAAATATGTTGTCTGATAATTTTCCGAATATCTTGCTCGATGTCTTTCCGAATATCTTGCTTGATATATTTTAGAATGTCTTGCTCGACATGTTGCCGATTATATTGCATGATATCTTTCCGAATATCTTGCTCGATGTCTTTCCGAATATCTTGCCCGACATCTTTCCGAATATCTTGCTCGACATCTTTCCGAATATCTTGCTCGACATTTTTCCGAATATCTTGCTTGATATATTTCCGAATCTCTTGCTTGATATATTTCCGATTATCTTGCTCGACCGCTTTCCAAATATGTTGTCTGATATTTTTCCGAATATCTTGCTCGATATCTTTCCGAATGTTCTTGCTCGACATCTTTCTGAATATCGTGCTTGAAATATTACCGAATATCTTCCTCGACATATTTCCAAATATGTTACTTCATATCTCTCCGAATACGTTGCGTGATATCTTTCCGAACATCTTCACTGCCATCTTTCCGAATACATTGCCCATGGAGACTTTGACGACAACGTTTCTTGAGGACACTTTTCATCTATAAATCCGACGCGTAGTCTCCAGAGAAGCTTCAACATAAAAGCTATGACACTAACAGAGAACATAATGAGGGACCAAGCTCAACTCCAGTGAAATTTAATCAAAATCCGAAACGCACCATTGTAAATATCACTACATCCACCCGCCTTTCGCCCACATCCCCGATCGCAAGTGCAATGATCACACCCACACAAAGAGGGCTGCATTAGCGCGCTTCGCGTTCTGCGTTCCCTCGCTTTGATATTACCGTGAAATTATACCGGTGGGTTGAGAGGGGGAAGTGCGGAAAGTGCGGGAAGTGCGGGAAGTGCAGAAGAGTGAGAGGCAGCGCACCGGGCTGGCGAGAAATTGTTGCATTGTGTACGTTGCGAGCACGGGGGCGTGTATAGTTTAAGAACGCGGCGGGATGCTCGTGGGGGGCTTCTACAACCCATATCGTGCCGCCCCCCTGGGCCACCTCGCGCCCACCCCCCAACTAAAAGCCCCTCGCTGCGTTGGGTCTCTCCCCGTTGTAGCCGTTCCAGGTTTACGGGTCTGCGCACGCCCAAGTGGCTTGCTACGATAATTTGTGTTATCTTGCTTAATACCGACGCGTTTATGCTAACCGATATTTCACCTTGTTCAGGTGCCTGAGCCGTGAGTTGTGCACGTGCAGAGGCACCGCTCGCATACAAACACAGTTAACGAGAGCAAGAGAGCGGGACCGAGGCAGCGGGAGGGGACGAGGGTGGAAAAGCTGCAGGGGGTCGGTCGACGTAACGTTCGGAGCGCGGAGCGCAAGCCGACACGCCGCCAAGCGCTGATTGCATCTCGTAACGCAATACCCATAGGGCACGACGCTCTGTATAGGTATCACAGAGAGTACCGGCGAGGGGCGCGAGGGAGGCATCCAGCTGGGGAGACAGCGGCGTTGCATGGAAACCCTAGGGCCGGCGGATGCAACGGTAGGGTGAGGAAAGCAAGGTGAGCCGGAGGAAGCTATACGTGTAAGTTACTCCTGACGCGATCCGTGTATGCGCGCGAGTTACGTGCACCTGTACGTACGTTAATTCCCGGCTGGGTGTTCTCCGAGCTCGGGTTATGTGTGGATGTTATACAACGGAAGCGTGCGCTATATATAGGTGGAGCGGTGGTATGATAGCGCAGTCGACGCAGGACGAGTTCCGTCTCACTCTGTCGCGCTTCCATATACAACGTGGGGTGTGTGCATGTGTGCGTGTGTGTGTGTGTGTGTGTATGACTATAGAACTCGTCCGAAGAGAAGTGAGGCAAAGGCGCGAGGGCGAGCAAACGGGCGAAAGCACACCCACTGGGGCGGAAAGCTGTGCGCTTTACGAGGCACGCTTCGCATATTTTCATACTTGCTCGCGTTTCTCGGTAACGAGATCTTCACCGGTGCCATCGTGACTCCCGCGGGCCGAGAGGGCATCAACGGACCATGCTACGCTGCTACTGGCTGTTGCCACGCTTCTACGGCCACGGATTCTCATGGCATCGCTGCGCATCTACCTGCCATGCATACTATAATATTTTTGTATATGCGGAAGTGGCGGGTGCGAGAACAGTGTCGTGAATCTCGGTGCACGATGATCCTGCACTACCTGCAGCTTTATGCGTTAATGTGGGTGGAGTTTTTTTTTTTTTTTTTTTTTTTTCGACGAGTAGCTTTTCACCTCTTTTTTTGCACGGACGATACAGTCGCCGCATCGTAACGCCGAAGGCCGCGCGTTGAGTCTTAACGAGGTTGCGAGACCTGATTTCATGATCGTCATTGTTCTTGTGAGGAATTGTGAGGTGTGGAGCTGTGTAAAAGAACGGTAAAATATTTATTTGTCGAGCAAACACGACGATAGATTACACTATTTCGATTGAATTACGAATGATGATGTTTTCGACTTAAATTGACGTAGTTGCTAGACTTTCGTCAGTCTATTGTAAAGCGCCGTTTGACACTAGCCTCGAAGATGCGACTATTCTTTACCGTGGAAGTTCTTAGAGTATTTATAAAAATTATCTTTTGGCAAATTAATATAAAGTGGGAGTGTCTCAGACACTCAGGACGATATTTGAAGAATCGATAAATTGCACAGTAAAATTGGTACCAATTTTTCTTGTCAACAAACGTTCACAATTCTTTTCTTGTTAATTTTACAAAAAAATCTTGTCCATTCTACAAAAATGTCTGTCAATTTTACAAATATTTTTGGTAAAATGAACAACAAAGTAATTGCTGACGTTTGTGGACAAAAAAGGTTTATTATATGTACAAATATTTTTTTACTCTGTGGCTGATAGAAAAAAACAAGACGGAATTTTTAACGACTAGACGAATAAAAATTGCAGTCCATGTGAGGGCACGTAAAGAGGCTTTGCGCTTGACGTTGACAATATGCCGGCCCATAAAAGACCCATCGACCGTCGCGAATTGCCTCTTCGCGTCTCTTTTTGACTTCAAAGGATTTGTGTCTTTACTGGAAGGAACTCAACCGCATCGCAGATGTTTTATAGCTACGCTCGCAAAGGTCTAATACACCGAATTTTCTTGAGGTTTTTACTCTCTTGTTTATCGGAATCCGTCCGATGCGTTGGAACACCGCGAAGTTTCGAGCGACGGCGCTGCCAATTGTCGCGACTCGGAATTATTAGAGATAATTAAGTATCGATTCGTCCGATCCGTCCGAACCGTGGCCGTGTACTCGTTGTTATAATTTTGCGGATAATGGGCGATATCCATTGACGTCCTCGTTACAATAGTCGGACTTCCTCGCGCCGCCGCGGGGGATCGTCGAGCACGACCTCACTCTTCTGCGGATGTACACGGAGCCCATTATTGTACCACCGATATACGGTCTAACGGGAGCGAGAGGTTGATCGTTCTGTCGAATCTGCTGACCGGCGTATGTGCGACATAGTATTGCACAGCGTATCGGCTAGATCGCTTCGAAGATATTCCCGTGAGAGACGAACACACGTAGACGCGATCGTTGCACCCCCTCGAATAATTTGCCAGTTACGTGACACCTCTGCACGCGTCATCGACACGGCGATACCGATATTTCAGACATCGACATCTGACTGCATGCGCTATCCGATGAACCCCCAGTTCGTACGATTGATTTCAAGGGTCATTCGCCCCGTAGAGTGTTGAATCGTCGTCCCTCATGGGCTCTTGACCCATTTCCGGTATGACGTCACTTCCGCTCGAAAACTGAGATATTCATACCGGAAGTGACGTTTCCTTGTATGACGTGAGTTGCAGTAAAAAAAAACCGCGCCATGCGCTATCCGATTAACTTCGAGTTTGTACGATTGGTTTCCAAGGCTGTACTCCCTTTGAACACTCTCGAGCGTCGGATAGTCGTCCCACATCGGATCTCGACGCTGCTGAGCTACCAACCGTGTGTCCATTAATTAATTCGAGAACATTTTTACATTTTGTCTGTAACGTCGCTTTTAGTTTCAAAACCTCCTATTTAAACAGGCAGTGACATCATCCAAGGAAACGTCACTTCCGGTTTGAAAATATCGTTTTTTTGACCGGAAGTGACGTCACTTGGGAAAGCGTCACTCCCAATTTGGAAACCTCATTCGTCAACTGGAAATGACCAGAAACGTATGTAATTTGTCTACGCATCTCACTGGCACACGAATCGATCAAATCTGGTTTGATAATAATTGGTACGTTAACGAGAAAAAAAAAAAAAAAAAAAAAAAACCGCCCGTAGAGGAAAGTTTCGGAATTGTACCGATACTCGAAGCGAAGTTCCTCCAACGTTGGATTCGTGGTTGAAAAGAGAAAATAATACGGTGAAAGTTCGGTAAAATGAGGTCGGCCTCCTCCACAAACTTTTGACCTCCGGGATTTTTCCTCTTCACCTCAATCCCCCATTTTATATAATATTATTATTAACGAGATTTTTATATTAAAAAAAAATAAAAATTAATAACGGAGTTCCAAGTTTACGAAGTGAAGCGTCAGTGAAGCGGGCTTTAATAGGATTTGGTAGTAGCAACATCAGCAAGACGCGTAACCAGCCAAAGCGTTTGAGGAAGGCATTGGAGAGAGGACGAGAGAGAGAGAGCGTGGCGGGAGTCGTCACGTAGTTTAGCTGGCTGCCGTTTAGCTGGGCACTTTGATCCTCGGTCAAAGGAGTAACGTTTCTCGTATACCACGGGGCATAGCCGGGAGTTCAGCTATTCTGGCATTAGTGTGCCGCTCACTGACTGAACGCTTCTGCAGGAGGGGCCCCTTAGCCCATTGCAGCTTCCATTGTGCGCCCAAACTATATTACAACCGGAAGTAGCCGCCGCGCGTTCTACCTTCCGGTTCTCGTAATTCAGCGTGTCGCGCCAGTCAGCGGGTGGCGAGTCCTGGCACAATGCACCATGCATTACGTGACATAACATTATATTATGTGTGCGATGTGGGTTGGTCGGAGGGTTGTTGTTGCTGTGTACAATTCAGAAGCGGAGAAGGCCGGGTGAGAGGAGGATGCGCGGAGTATCGTCTCGGACGAGCGGCCAGAGGTCGGGGTAGTCGAACGCTTGCAGACACGAGCGACGACAGCCTCCCACAGCCGAGGGTTCTATAGCCAGGCAGCGAAGGTTTCGAGGGTTGACGTACCTTAGTCACCCTCTTGTTCCGCAGCTCCTCACCTACATAAGCCACCCGGGACGAAGCCCAAGCTACACTCGCCCCCATTTATGCGCCCGCTTCTCGATGTCCCTCCGGCTCCTCCAGCTGATCTCCCAAAGCGCCTACACGCACAGGCAGCCTGCGCCGACAAGGAACGTCACCGTGTCGCCAGGTTTCCCCGAGGTCACTGGAGGCATGGGGCTTCTTGGCTTCCGGGAATGGCGAAGCACACCGCGGTCCGACAGTCCCATCCGTTGTTAATAATTTACACCGACGAGGTGGTCTAATCCACTGTTTAATAATGCAGTGTTCAGGATTCTCAAGTTTGACTTAGTGCACTACTTTGGGCGATCTAGCAGGTGGAGCGAGGTGATTCCCGAAGTGACGAAGGCGCGTTTTCATTCTAGGAATAGGCGATCCGAAGCTCGATTGCCCACGAAAGAGACAAGAGGAAGATCACGTTGATGGCGCGACAACGATCGACGCTTCAATGACGATGTCTGCGGACATCCGCCGTTTTTACCAAGCAGCTTTGATTCTCCGGTAGAATTGCGCGTTGAGTTCCCGCGGGACATGTCGGAGAGAAGGCACGAATTCGCGACGGGGCGGAAGAGGCTTTGCGCGCTCCTCGCGA
This sequence comes from Exephanes ischioxanthus, assembly GCA_958510785.1. Lineage (NCBI taxonomy): Eukaryota > Metazoa > Arthropoda > Insecta > Hymenoptera > Ichneumonidae > Exephanes > Exephanes ischioxanthus. The sequence continues at coordinate 5,783,861 of OY294016.1, forward strand.
CCGAATTCGGCGGAACAACCCGGTGCCTCGTAAACGTTATAATTAACTTTACTTTGGAATTAGGGAAAGAGAAGCTGGCTTTGGCGAAGGCTTTCGGCTCTCCGTCCGAACCGGGCCTTCCCCGATTGTCCCGGTTGCTCTTCAGGACAATCCCCTTCGATCCCTCTCGTACCGCCGCTTTCGCTGCGGTGGTCCCCTATTTCCCATTGCCCCGTGCGGGAGCAACCGCGAGACCCGAAAGCGAGAACTTCCTCCTCCACGTCGGCAACTCTCGGTCTAAACTTTGCTCGCTCTCGCAGTTTCTCTCTTTATCGTCCGGCCACAGTTGTGCCAGCTCGCTCGCGCACTCGCGGTCTCTCCACCGGCGCAATGGAGATTGAATCTAAATCCAACTTGTTGCCGAGAGACTCTCAGCGCGATACGCGACAGGCCAGGCGGGGCAAAGGAGAAAGCATGGGAACGAGAAGGGTACAACGTTTATGTACGTGGACGCGCGCGTGTGTCTGCGTCCGGGTGAGCGTGTGTTGGGAAACGAAGAGAATAAGCTGGCGAATGCACGAGGAAAGTGCACGATAGATTCTTAAGTGGAAATACCTCGTGAAAGTAGGTACAAGCCGCAATGGAAACGTTCAGCGGGCATGCTATACACGGGGTAAAGTGCGTCCCGGAAGGTAAGACGACGAAGCGGGGATGGGGTCGAGACGGGGGTTTGTGTTGCGAGGTCGTGTCAGGACGATGGAAACGCTGGCGATGGAAAGATGGAAAGGATGAAGAGTTGGATGTTGCGAAATTGTAATATCGTCGGGTTGTCTGCCACCGTCTCGACCAACCACAGAACCGTATTCCAGGCGCGTCTCACCCTATCTGTCTATCGCTCTCCGCGGGTAACTACCGTTGATGGTGGCACATCCGAGACGAGAGTTTACGGTAGGATGGATCTCTCGAGTGCGCGACTTCTCATTTGATGGGTATTGCAAAACATTTCATTACCTCTCCCTTCACTGCCAGTCGTATTTATTTTTCTGCAATATCTCCGAGAGCCACGATGTTATTTGCATTTTTGTTTTATTCTTGCTTTCGCCCTAGTTCACTCGAAAGCTTACAGGGTCGTTGGCTTCCGTTTTATTTTTTCAATGACTGATCACTTTTTTTTTTTAATGCCAAAGCTGCGCTTCTTCGCTCGACGCTTTTCCCATGTAGGGACGAAAATTCGTGGTCGAGCTGTAATTTGTTTTTTTTTTTTTCCCGTGCGAAATGTGACGTCGGTTTTGCCGGACAAAGGCTTTATGCGACGGACGATAGAAATGAGACGAGAGGGGACAAAGTACGACGACATTCCGGCGTAGACGACCTCCCGCAGAAAAGGACCGAACGAAGCCGGCCACAAGCACTTTCCACAAATGTCGTCCAAACGGTTTGCGTCAAGCTTTCACTGTGAAATGTATTTATGCGCTCTTTCCCAAAGCCTTTCGCGGCGAGGCAAATCCAGCGGTACAAACGACGACTGAGAAGAGACCGCGCGGAAGGACCCTTGATCACCGTAGCACCGCGCCGTTTGAGAAACCAACGGCGCAGGAGAATGAATGGATAACGAGACGGGCTTTCCGGTTTCACAAATTTACACCGCGGATTAGCCCGCCGAGATTACAATCGCCGATTATCGCGATTAAGCGGTTGTGTTATTAGCGATATCATGGAGTGCTTACCGATAGATCATGACGTCGACGTGTACCATCCAACCACAGCGGCGCACGACAGCGGGGCGTGATTAACCGTAGCGCCATTTGCCCGCGGCGTCGTCGTAAAGTATGAACTCGTACTTGTGCAAAATTCAGCCAGGCTCGCCGACGGTGACCAAGGACAAGGCTGGCGGGTTGTTAAATAACCCCGATATACGATACGTCCTCGGGAACGCATCTTCCGTCCCGCCGCTGTAGGCTGGTTGAAACGAGAACGTTTACCGTCGGTTCCATTGCCGAGCTCCAGCTGCCTCACTTAAACGGCGAAGGAAGATTGAACAATTGCAGTTGATCAACGAGCGATTTAATTAACGACCTCGCAGTGCCTCCGCCGTGCGGAGGAGCGTGAATACGCCCCGTGAGGACAATGAGCTCGCATGCAGGTGGACGTTTCCATAGGCTGCTGGGCCGAACGACTGCGAGGGCAAAGAAACAGAAACGAGAGTGAGCAGCGGTCGGGAGAACGAGCCCGCTAACGGCAAGGGATGCTTGTATACGAGACAATGGCTCGTACCGCTCGGGAACTGTGTATCGGAGAGGAAGCAAACGACTCGCAAGCGCAAGCAGCATAGCCTCCCCTTAACTAGCTCTAAATAACAGCACGCTTGTTCCAGCATCGACCTCTGTCCGAGCGGTCGAGCCGCGTTGTCCGCTCCTCCGCCGGGCCAACCCCCTCGGATCCTGGCTGTGCTGTACTGCGCGCCGCTTCGCGGACGGTGTCCTCTCGTTGGCAATGTATGCCGTTGCCTCGGTATCGCCGTACACGCTACAGAGTCACGTATCGCATAGGGGAGCCCGGGGCAAAATGGCACAGCGGGGCAAAACGGGACAGTGAGGGCAAAACTCAATTTTCCAATAATTTTTGGATGCCCCACTTTGTCCCAACGATACATCCGGATTTTCAAAGCCTTTTTGCCCCACTCACCACCATTGCCAGCATCGAAAAGTTATTGGAAAATTGCGTTTTGTCTCATTATCCCGTTTTGCCCCGGTGTGCCACTTTGCCCCGCTCTCCCCTAGGTATGGCACACATTCCGCACCTGTGTGTGACCCGGTCGGTCCGCCCAGCGCGGAGGAAGAGACGAGACGCGGGTAATAGAGCGGACCAAGAGCAACAGCAGCATTACTCTAATTTCGTTCGTTTGAGTGCATACGTCGCCTTAACAGCGACCGGGAGATCGGAGCCTTGATTAAAATTAAACTGCCCTGGGATCCGTTCCGTTTTCATCGTAAAAGCTCAACTGCCGTCGATCTCTTCCGTGTACGGGCCGTGATCCAGCGACTCGGCGGAGTTCGACCTCGTTCCGTGCTCGCATTGCCGGAAGTTTCCAAGTATGCGACGTTCGCGATACAGATATATACGCTGGTGGCTCTTGGCGTCAAATGTGCCTTTCTGACGAATGAAACTTGCGACGAAGAGTTATCGGGGGCATCTGCGCTCCGTCGAGGGCGGCGTCGACGCTCGCGTCTTCTTCTCGTCACTGCGCCGTATTTAATCCTCGGGCGCTTTAATGCGGGACGACAGTTCCTGGTGAAATTATCGACATCGAGGACGAGACCCCGGATCCTTTGACGGAGGAAGTAGACCAGCTCCGTCAGCCTCGATGGCGCTCCGTCGAAGAATCTGTAAGAGAGACTTTGGCACCTGCGATGTCGGACCGAAACGCTGGAGAGGCTGGAGGAGACTCCGTCCGACTGTCATGCTCTTGTGGAAAGCTTGAATCTTAGGTCACCATCCTCCCGATGACAACCTTTCCGCAAAAATGGAAACAACTGGCGCCTTATTTTCGCCAGCATCGTTCGATGTCGTTGCTTCGGTGATTGAGAGATGATTCGGACCAGGACGCAACACCCTGATGACTGTTGCCGGCGGATTTAAACCAGCAGCTCCGTCAGCCTCGATGGCGCTCCGTCGAAGAATCTGTGAGAGAGACTTTGGCTCCTGCGATGACGGACCGAAACGCTGGAGAGGCTGGAGGAGACTCCGTCCGACTGTCATGCTCTTGTGGAAAGCTCGAATCTTAGGCCACCATTCTCCTGATGACAACCTTTCCGCAAAAATGGAAACAACTGACGCCTTATTTTCGCCAGTATCGTTCGATGTCGTTGCTTCGGTGATTAAGAGATGATTCGAACCAGGACGCAACACCCTGATGACTGTTGCCGGCGGATTTAAACCAGCAGCTCCGTCAGCCTCGATGGCGCTCCGTCGAAGAATCTGTGAGAGAGACTTTGGCTCCTGCGATGTCGGACCAAAACGCTGGAGAGGCTGGAGGAGGCTCCGTCCGACCGTCACGCTGTCGTGGAAAGCTCGAATCTTAGTCCTCCATCCTCCCGATGACAACCTTTCCGCAAAAATGGAAACAACTGGCGCCTTATTTTCGCCAGCATCGTTCGATGTCGTTGCGTTGGTGATTAAGAGATGAGTCGGACCAGAACGCAACACCCTGCTGACTGTTGCCGGCGGATTTAAACCAGCAGCTCCGTCAGCCTCGATGGTGCTCCGTCAAAGATTCTGTGAAAGAGACTTTGGCTCCTGCGATGTCGGACCAAAACGCTGGAGAGGCTGGAGGAGGCTCCGTCCGACCGTCACGCTGTCGTGGAAAGCTCCAATCTTAGTCCTCCATCCTCCCGATGACAACCTTTCCGCAAAAATGGAAACAACTGGCGCCTTATTTTCGCCAGCATCGTTCGATGTCGTTGCTTCGGTGATTAAGAGATGAGTCGAACCAGGACGCAACACCCTGATGACTGTTGCCGGCGGATTTAAACCAGCAGCTCCGTCAGCCTCGAATGCGCTCCGTCGAAGAATCTGTGAGAGAGACTTTGGCTCCTGCGATGTCGGACCGAAACGCTGGAGAGGCTTAAGGAGGCTCCGTCCGACCGTCACGTTGTCATGGAAAGCTCGAATCTTAGTCCACCATCCTCCCGATGACAACCTTTCCGCAAAAATGGAAACAACTGGCGCCTTATTTTCGCCAGCATCGTTCGATGTCGTTGCGTTGGTGATTAAGAGATGAGTCGGACCAGAACGCAACACCCTGCTGACTGTTGCCGGCGGATTTAAACCAGCAGCTCCGTCAGCCTCGATGGTGCTCCGTCGAAGATTCTGTGAAAGAGACTTTGGCTCCTGCGATGACGGACCGAAACGCTGGAGAGGCTGGAGGAGACTCCGTCCGACTGTCATGCTCTTGTGGAAAGCTCGAATCTTAGGCCACCATTCTCCTGATGACAACCTTTCCGCAATAATGGAAACAACTGACGCCTTATTTTCGCCAGTATCGTTCGATGACGTTGCCTCGGTGATTAAGAGATGAGTCGAGCTACGACCTAACACCCTGTCGACTGTTACCGATACCTCGCTGAGCCCGCTACATGTTACACGTCGACGTGACGCGCGAGGCACTCAACGGGGGTTGTTCCATAGTTAATATTAGCTTCGTTGACGGGGCGAGAGCTCTCTCTCTCTCTCGGTCCGTCGCTGTGCTCCAGCGATGCGGGGCTGATAGGTCTGACGTTGAAATTTGATCGATACAGGGGAAAGCGTTCGAGGTTTGCGCCTCCGTGTGTCAACTTGGCGTCATTGTATTTTGCGTGAAAGCTGCCTTCACTCCCCGATCGAGACACTCTCTGTCGCCCGATCATTGTTCCACACCGGAATTCGATTAATCGATGGTGTCGCGTAGCCTCGAGCCCGGTGAAAAATCCTCGAACCGCGTTCGTAGCAGCCCGGACATCGAACGCTGTCTGCGATTGAGTAATATCGACGATGCCAATGAGAGACGAGTATAAATGCGCTTGTTGCACCTCGCTCTCGGGGCTTCATCGGGAATGAAGGAGCGAGAACACGCCTAGGTATGAGAGCCGCGGAATGTACTGAAATTAAATGAAAAGCAAGAAAAAAAAAAAAAAAACAAACAAAAAAAACAGAAATAGCTCATGAGAATTCTAATGCGCGAGCTTGGCCCGTTAAGGTCGTCGGGCGTTTATATGATAAAGAGTCACCCTTAAACAATATTTATGCTTCGCGGTGGGTCGGGTGGCGCGCAATAAATAAGAGGTCTATGCTAATTCCTTACGCCCCCTTTACCCCGTGACGCGCTCGCGGCCACCCCGGTGTCTATATACGTGTATGCTTCCTTCTGCGAAGTCTCGAGAGGACGGCTCTCCTTTCCCCTCCTCGCGATCTCGCCGCTCCTCAACCGGCCAACCTCCGCCCCCCGTCTCGGGAAGGGAGAGAAAAATGTATATTCCCCCCCCGGGGCCGCCTTAAAACAGCCACTTGAAATTCAAAACCAGGCACACCGGGAGCGTTACGCCAGGTTTTACCTCTTCTTGTTCTCACGATCTTAATATTTCCGTGGAAGAGGTGGAGGAACAAAAAAAAAAAATCATTGACGAACGGGAGCGCTAACTGCCTGTATTACACGAATAATTAGACCGGCGTCCAGTATATCTTTCCACGGGGATCTGCCGTACCGTTCTTGCGGCTCTCAGTCTCAGCGTCGAACGCCGATGTCCGATGCTCGACGATCGCCGAGGACCCGATCCGGTTCGCCGTAAATCCACAAATTGATTTTTTTCTATTTTTTTTTTTTTTTTTTTTTTTTTTCATCGACGCTTCGTACCTCGCGGTAATACGAAACCGAGATGGAGAGGTGGACTTTATCGATTCTCTCCTTCGCTCGCGGGCCACCGCACAGCGAGAGGACGAGCGGATAGATATGGAAATAGTTTGATACCGTCGAACGAGCCGGGACAGCTGAAGTCGGGGGCGGTAAAAAAAAAGGAACGGGACGATAACAAGTTTCGCTCCCGATTTTCGGCTGCAACGACCCGATAAGAATTTGGCTACCTGGAGAAATGCGCCTCTATCGACACTTCCTTGAGCCTCGTGTATCTCCGATCGCGCTCGTGCGAAGCCGCTGATGCAGCTGCAGCTCGTAACGCTACATGAGCGGTAAACTGTGCCGCGTAGTCCGTATAGGAAATTGGTTGAACTTGTGTATGACCTTTATTTTTCTCTTCCGTATGTCGCAGTGCCGCTGGTGAACATCAGTGCAGTGGAGGGTGGCGCGGTGGAATTGCCCTGCGACATCACGCCGTCGGGACCCGATTTTCTCGTCATGGTGCTCTGGTTCAAGGACGACAACAACGGTAGACCGCTGTACACGTGAGTACCTTTAGAGATACCTTGAGCCCTGCAAACCCTACGAATGACAGTCTTCGGGACTTCGGTGAGAGCTGAGAATGCGCGCATATAATGAGGCAGAGATTCAGTGGTTTAAGGTAACGGTACCAATGCTCGGACACGTCTCAGACATTGGACACTTGTATGCAGATTTTATTTATTACGAATTTAAGTATTAGAAATCCAATTTGAGACTTCTAATCGTGTCTACAAACATTGATTGATGCGCAGAAAAAAGTTACACAAGGTTTAAGCCTAAATTATTTTCTATTGTTGCATTTTTGTTAAAAGATCGACGATGTAGCCTATGCAGATTTGATTTATTAGGAATTTAAGCATTAGAAACTCAATTTGAGACTTTTAATCGTGTCTACAAACATTGATTGATGCGCAGAAAAAAGTTACACAAGGTTTAAGCCTAAATTATTTTCTATTGTTGCATTTTTGTTAAAAAAACCGCCGATGTAGTGTCCGGAAATTGGCACAGGTGTTACTACATATGCGACCTAATAATCGGGCAGTTCGAAGAAGTTAGGTTGGCCAGCTTTCTATGTGGCTTATCTTCAGTATTGTTTCGCGTAAATATTATTTTTTCATTGATTTTATTTATTTTTTAATTTATTTATTTAGTTTAAGGGATAAACACTTTTACTTAGATACAACGATAAAAAATAAATCAGTAAATAGTAGAAGTGTCTCTAACAATTAGAATAATATCACCATATCGCATCTTAATATAAAAGTAGATAAAATATATTTCATCATTTCCTTGAAATATTCTTAATCAACACACCGATTAATAAACGACATAGAAATTCTTGTAGTTAATATGAACTAGTTGAGTTCGTACATCAGAATTCTCGAAGTCTATAATTGCCCGAAAGATCGGGACATACAGTGTACGAATATAGGAACGTGCCGAAACACCGCGTTCGAAAACTGGTACATTTGGACGTTATTTTCTTCCGTAAATAATAAAATATCTATCTTCTTGTAATTTATCGATGTGTTTTGGAAACTGGAAACTGTCAGCTTCAAATTGGTTTCAGTTATTTTCACGAAATATTTGATCCTGGCCGATTAATAACTGCTGTATCTGGAGATGCTTTTAACCATCCGAGAATTGGTACATTTACCTCACAGCTCGCTCCTTACTGGCCGCCGAGTGCTGCATTTGGGATGATGATCGATATATATATATATATATATATATATATATATATATATATATTTTAATAACACACGGCAATATAACGTCAAATTGCCGTTTTGGGATCGATCTAGATAAAATACTTTAAATGCAATTAAATTACACGCTACCATGTTCTATTTCAATATATTTTTTTATGTACCCAGTATTATCTACTCGTTATCGGGCCTTGTAATTACCAACGTCTATTGTTATTACATTTTACCGTGCTTCGTTGGGTAATCTTTAGCCGCGACCGATGACTCCGCCGAGGGAAATTTCGCAAGTGGAACGAATCCGATAATAGACTTCGATGCGGTAAAAAAAAAAGAAAAAAAAAAAGATTGGCAGGAGTTACCATTAGTACCCGATTATTTCGAACCCTCACTGCGAGTACCGAGTCGCAGAATACTGCCGGAGACCGTTGTACACGTACACAGTAAAAAGTGCACAGTAAAAAGTGTTTGTACTTTTTACAATTTATTATCCACAAACAATTTTTTTTTTTGTTAACTTTCCGGTCGAAAATTCTAGTTTTACAAACTACCGGCTTTTAGTTTTATAAACAGAAGTAAAAACAAAAGTTGTTAATCACACGGTAAATGAAAGTACAAGTTTGTATATTCAAGCCCGAACAAACGAGTTTGTCACTTATTGAACAAAATTATTTTTCCGAAACTTCGTACACCGGTTTTACGAAATAATTTTTCGCTGTCTACCTTTCGAGATACCTTCAGCCGTGCGAACCCTACGTAAGACGGTCTCCGGGACTTCGGCGAGAGCGGAGAATGCGCGCTGATGAGGGAAACGTTCAGAGGTGCACAGCTCGTTCCCTATTGGCCGCTGGACCCGAAGGCTTCGAATTTAATTAAAATTTACGATAATCGATGAGAAAAATCTCCTTCGGGGTTTATCGACAACCCGTTGCCTTTTTTCCAACCTGCCGACAGCGGTTCTTTGGCTTGGTGATTCTCAACCGGAGAGGTAGAAAAAAAAAGAAAGGAAAACTTCCATTAGTGCGGAACCGCCTCGCTTCCTTTCTCAGCGATTTCGCGTTGACTTCCGGGAATCCATGGCTCTCGGACTAATATGCAGTAAACCGCCGGGTGGTCGTTTCGTTCCGTACAGCGCCACGTGTCGTGCACTGCACGCCTCTGGGTAGCGCTCCGGTAACATAGTGCGCCGGTACCGTCGGTACCCTCGCGTTATTAAAGGTACGTCACAGCGATGGGAATAGCGAGCTATCCGGCTCGTGGGGTCCGCCGACAGCGTTCGCAGCGCTGGCGGATCCGCGTACTCCACAACTTTTGACCGAAATTCCGGAGAGCCGGCATTCCATGAGGAACGAACTTTATCGCCGTAAGCGTCCGGCGATATCCTGCGACTCGGTACTCGCAGTGAGGGATCAAAATAATCGAGTACCCATGGTGACTCCTTTCGATCATTTTTCTTTCCTACATTTTAATTTTTTCATCTTTTTTTTAACGCATCGAAGTCTGACTATTATCGGACTCGTTCCACTTGCGTAACTTCCCTCGGCAGGTCATCGGCCGCGGATAAATATTAAGTAACGAAGCACGGTGAAATGTTATAATAATACACGTTGGTAATTACAAAGCTCAATAACAAGTAGATAATACTGGATATATAAAAATATATATCGAAATAAAACATGGTAGGGTGCAATTTAATTGCATTAAAAGTATTACGTCTACTTCGATCCCGAAATAACAATGTGACGTTATCCAGTCGGATGATATTAAAAAAAGAATTATTTTGTCGTATCACCCGAAGCATGAAATACGAAAAGTTTACCATCATCCTAAGTGCAGCACCTGGTTTATTTATTTATTTATTAAATAGTGTATACGGAACAAGCCCTTTTTTACATAATTTAATAAAATTACATGTTCGTGTATATAATAATTTTGGAACAACAGTTTTGTGCTCTGACTTACAAACAAGAAATCTGCAATAGTGGTAGTGAATTTATTGACAATGCACATGTAACAATTTTTTATACCTAACAAACTTAACAATTGTTAATTTTTGTAACAAACTTAACAATTGATTGATACTCAACAATCTTTTCACGCATATTGCATATTGCATATTGCCGATTGGCGATCGACGTAGCGATAGCGTGTTTGAAACGTTTTCGTCTGTCGTTACGTCATGGGTCATGAAATATTCGCGATGCGTTTCAATGAACGGAACGTAACGGACCATCCGTAAAATAGCTGTGACAACAAAAAAAACGTGTAAAAGTCTTTATCGATACTCGCGAAGCTTTCGGAGGCTTAAAAATTAATACTTGACGTCGCGATTAAAATTTTATCCGGCGCCGCGCGCTTCGTCGCGTTTACAGGCGGTGCAAATTAAATTTTCCACTGGACAAAGTATAGCAGCGTGCGATGTGTCGAAACAACCTGCGAACGGTGCGTCAGCCATCGGCAAATTAATTTTCGTTAAATCTCCGAAAATCGAACGGTTTTTCCTGCGCGCTAGTGCGATTATTCGGTACAATAAATAAATGTGCATTATTGCGCGGTACGGTGTTCGCGCGTGTCGTTGAAAATTAATTTCCCCTCACCCCTTGTCTGCGTGTGGCAAGCGCAGGATGGGCTATCGGCAGGAAGACAAAGAGCTCGCCAACGCTGCATCGCGTCGTAACGGGGAGGCCAGCACTTAATCCTCCAGTGGCACGAACAGTGTGAATCCAAGGGTGCGCGAGAGAAACCCCGTACTCGAGATATCACACCCAATCGATATCTCGTTACATCGGGGGCGTTCTCGCGGAATATCTCGTAGCGGAGTATTATAAATAATGCTCTATGGGTACCTTGACTAAGCCTGTCGATTCCGCCAGTTAAGAACTTTTCATCGATCGGGGGGCGAGACGATTCGGCAACGATCCTGGAAATTTATGTCTTTCTCAGAGATCGCGAATCGCGAAGTCGCCGGAGAGCACATCGAGCCGATGTGCGTGACGGCGGTATTTCAGAAAGATTTTTAATCATTTTATTTCAATAAATAAATAAGTAAACGAATATAAAATGTATTTACGTACGTAAAGAAATTTCATAACATTAAATAAAATAAACGTATCCTGACATCTATTGTACGTGAAGCGAACCTACACTGTTATCTAAAATTGTAAATTTAATATACTGGACTAGAAACTTTTATGCAAAAACTGGTGCATTAAACTGAATGTATTATTGTCATGAAACATTGAAGTAAATTGTTAAAAGTAAAATATTTACAATGTTTTTAGTAAACTGTGCAACATTTTTCATCACTCATCACAATTATACATGAAATTTAATGTACCAGTTTATGCGTAAAAACTTTCAGTACCAGTGCATACGAAATTTCATACGTAACCCCCAAAGTGATACGGTTCCGACTAAAGAAAAAAATGTATTAAAAAATAAAATAAATAAATAAATAAATCAGAAATGTAGTAAAAAAAAAATGAGTGCGAAAAACTTTTTCTGACGATTGCGAGTTTGCAGCACAAGCCAAAGGCGAGTGTTGCAATCGCACGAGTTTCGAAAACGTTTATCGCAGTATTGGACAAAATTTTATTTCACAGGGTGTAAAATCGTTTTAAAAAAATGTATATATGTATTAATTTATATAAATAGTAACTGAATAACTCGTCGCCAAAATTAGGGAAATCTGCCGTTCAGTACAAAAAAAAATAACGAGAAAAGGTTTGTTGCCCGTCCTAAGACTGGTAAGCGGGCCGCGATAAATACGAGGATTTCCCGGGGAGAGGATATTTTCGGAATGTGATCCGGAGGCAGGCCTGACAGGTTCCGTGCCTATGGAGCCGCATAATGAGAGGCGTCGGAGGTTAACGTGACTAACCCGGCTGCTGAGCGCGTTCAAGCAACGTGGCATGTAATTATATCATGTCAATAAATTTCAATCGAGACACGCCGGTAGGTAGGAAGACAGGCAGGCAGGGGCAATAGCTGCAGCGCGGCGCGGCCCGGCGAACGGGCTCCGCTTCAGACTTCGCTTTCTCTGCTCGAAGATAGTGGAGATTCACCCAGCCAGCTCTATTCTTCGGATAATTTGCAATACGACGAAGTCACGCGCATTACTCTATGCATTCACCCGTCTCGGATCTCTCAGTCGCTTTAAGATACCTTACTGTAATTGGTACGGGAGACCGGGGCAAAATGGTACTTGGGGCAAAACGAGACAGACAATCGGAATCGGACAAAATTGCATTTTTAAGGAACGCTTTTTTCCAATAATTTAAGACGCCTCATTTTGCCCCATGGATGCATCGCGATTTTTTTGTCCCGTTTTGCCCCACTGTCCCGCTTTCCTCTGTTCTCCTCTACAGCTAAGTGAACGAAGTTTTAGGTTTTTTTAAACCCTTTTAACCATATATTTTGACACTGTAAAAACGAGACCTCAGTATTTCATGTCAAGAAATTAGTTTCAAAAAATGGAAAACTGAGCGAAAGAAGGTGGGACACCCACCGTGACGCAAAGCGTTAAAATCCATTCGTGTCAAGCCTTCTAGCCGTGGTCCATCTTACCGGTATGACGTCACTTCAGCTCAAAAAACGCGATTCTCCAACTGGAAGTGACGTACTTCCGCTATGACGTCACTTCAGCTCGAGAAATGCGATTCTCCAACTGGAAGTGACGTACTTCCGCTATGACGTCACTTCCGGTTGAAAACTGAGATTGTCAAATCGTAACTGACGTTTTCCCGCATGACGGCACTTCCGGTCGAAAAATGAGATTTTCCAACCGCAAGTGGAGCGATATAAACTTTCAGGTAGATTTTATACATAGATTCGTTTTTTTTTTTTTTATATTTTAACAAGCCGGTCTAGACTGCAGCCGTCAGAATGTCCCTTCGAAGGTTGCAGACGCGGAGGTGGAGAACACGGTGGCGGGAGTAATATAGCACATTAAAGAGCGAGCATATTAAAGCGCGGTATTGAAAGTTCCGGTGGTGCACGGCGACCCTTTTGCTCCGACGGTTCGGTACCTCTTCTCCCCACTCGGCGATATATTTCTCGCGTTATTACACAAAATAATTAAAATCGCTGACTCGCCGCGGCGCGGCGTTAGCTTCAACCCTCTTAAGGCCTTCTTCTCCCGTCTCCCTCTCGCCCTGTTCCGCCGCGCTGCACCACTCCCGACCGTGCTATCGAACATGCATAGAAGGTTATAATATAGTCCACGCTCCGCCGAACCTCGGTACATGTTTTCCTCGTTCGTTTTCCACCTTGCCTCCGCGCGCGCTTTCATATTTTACCTGTTCGTACGCTCCGTCGAGTTTTCTGGCGGGCGATATAGCTCGCAATATCGAACTTAACTCGCGGTTGGTATATCAGATGAGAATTAATCGATAGCGAAAGCTCCCCGACACGATGCAAACCTCCCTTCCTCGCCAACTCTCCTTCTTTCGTCGGCTCCTTTTTTTTTTTTTACCGACTTCATTTCTCTGTACTTCGCGCCCATAGACGCTCCTGTCCCCTTTGCCGTGCACGCTGCCATCCGAATCGTAAATCCCTTTTTTACCGTCCAATGCGCACGAAACCTTTTTTTTTTAGTCGTGGCCTGTGTGCGTGTATTGCAGGTGTATTTTACTGCGCTACCACTGGCTCACGTTGGTTATATGATTCGCTCTAAAAAGAGAAGAGAAAAAAAAAAAAAAACGAGAGAAAGTTCCGTGGGAATAGTTTGTCGAGAGCGCATGCTCTCTGTGCCATGTTATGTCTGCTTCTGTTATGTATGCCTCTGAGAGGAAGGAGTTCCGGCGATTTCATTCAAAAAAGCGGGTTTTATTTATTTTTTTCGGTAAAAGTATCGTATCAAATATCCCACGCGATCAACCGTTCGCAAGGGTGTTCTGATTACATTTAAAATAACAAAGCTCTATGTTTCTGTGAAGTTGGAGAAATATTTTTAAAAACTTGGTATTAAAAAAAGTGAACTGTTCGTAACAGTGCTCTGATTATATATATTTTTTATCACTTGGGTTTGCACATTGAAAAATATTAGAAAAGCTCAATGTTTCTGTAAAGTTGGTAACATAATGAAAAAAAAATGGTATTGAAAAAAAAAAAAAATGAAACTCCTACGAAGTGTTGTATTTCAATGGATTTTCGGAAAATCGTTTGATACGCCGTTTTGCCCCGCGTCCGCGCCTGCGTACGTAAAACCAAGCTCGATGATTTATTCGCGCGAAACCGTGAGAGCGCGATAGAAGTTGCGTGCACCTACTGTCAGAACTGTAATCTTCTCTCTAAAATTGAAGTCAAAGGGATCAGTACTTGTGCCTCTCTCCGCGCTTCTATACGGTCGCTTCCTGGGTCTCACTATATTCTCCCTCATAAAGCGATGCCGCGATAATGAACACGAGGCCTGGCCAGGTTATACTCGTTTGTGATTCCGGAGAGCTCCTACCGGGAAAGATAGCAAGACAATGCGAACCATAGACAGTAGTGTATAGTGCCTGGGCACGTCGGCTATGCGATTCGTGAAATTCACGCCCTCTCGAGTCCCCTCCAGATAGAGAGACGGAATTTTCGTTTCACGAAACGTCGGAAGGAATGAGAGAGACCGAGAGGATGAGTTTTGTGCTTCTCGACCCGCGTAATGTTTCTCGGTGGCCTCGTTGCAGTGGCTCAAACACTAAGAACCCTCATACACCAATCAAAATGGAATTGCAAAAAGGGCCGTACTCCTCGTACGCTTCTCGCCCCAACCTCCTGGTTATTTACCGCAATCCATCCAATTACAAAAGTATCCGAATCCTCTGGACATATCAATGTTGCGTGCGCGCTCGAGTGGAAAGACCAAGGGCACTAATTATAACATACCACGGCCGGCAAGCGAGGAATCCGAGACACCAAGAACTCGAGTGTCCCTTTTTGATTCACGGTATGTTGCCTAACTTGGATTTGATTATCCAAAGGGTAACGTTTCTATACATATAGCGTATGAGAATCACGTGAGAGTGGAGAAGACGGATGCGTTGTAAAGGTGGCTGTAACGGTTAGCGTCTCAGCAGGGTTGGGAGCGCTTCGTGGAAAGTGGAATCAGCAGGAGCAGCAGCAGCAGTTTGTAGCAGGAGCCATAGAGGGGCGAAAACCGCGGCTGGTGACGGTAATCGAACGATCCCATAAATTTGACGTGATCCTTCGGAACGCTCTCGCGGCTGGTGTACATCACCTATACTTAAAGCCCTCCCGGTCACGGCACACGACGTTCCTTCTTCGCATCACCAGCGCTCAGCAGCACTTTGTTCTGTTCGGGCTCACCGCCTCGCACTACCTTTTTCACCCGTAGCAGAAAGATAGAGCATTTAGGTGCAGTCGCATCCATCAGACCGCCAACGGCATAAAGGAGTCTCAAGCTCCTGGGGCGATTTGCTCGATGAACGACTTTCTCGTTTACGATGGGAAAGGGGAGAGCTCGCGATACTATGCAAATAAGTGTAAACGGAGTGTACTTTCCCGCAGAAGCTTGCTAATAAGCTTTGATTGAATAAAATTATTTGTGACCACAACTGGCTTCGCTCACAAAAATTGCAAGTGAAAACAACATCAGTAGTTTTCAGAACTCTAAAAATCTCGTAAACACTTTAGTAAACACTAGCCTATACTCAGCAATCGTTGACGACAGCTCTTAGTTGTGTTCGACGCGCAGCGCTACTTATAGCGGTGGCAGCGATGCTTCGCTTGCGAGAAACGCCTCCGCGGTTGGCCATCTAGCGGCGAAAAGCCGATCCAAAGTCACAGCAGGTCGCCCAGCGAGTTGAGACAACTGGCGTACAGAAAAAGACTTTAGGTCGGTTTCCGGTACACTGAGAGAAGGATCTAGTAAAAACTACCGATCATCTAAGAAAAATTACCATAGCACGTAGTAGTCGGGCACTAGAGTGCCACCTATGGCGGAAAGTCTCAGATTCTCTAAGAACTTTTACCATAATATCTACGAAAAATTCTTATAAATCCGGTACTTCCTACCATAGGTGGCGCCCTAGTTCCCTACTCCTATGTGCTATGGTAATATCTCTCAAGCGATATAGTCATATTTACTACATCCTTCTCTCAGTGTACTCTTTTGTTGAAACGCAACGGTTGCTTCTCCGTCGTAAGCCGAAAACGATCGGAAAGCAACGATTCGTCGATCCGCTTCTCGCCTACAATTCTCGCCGACCATGTCTTTAATATAAAAAGTCACCCACGAATGGTATTTCGACACGAAATTCTATAACCCCGGGGGAGACCCGGTGTCGCGATAACTCGCGCTACGGATAAGAGGATGGAGGATCATCGAGGGCGTGATCTGGATTACCAAAGCCAAGTCGGATGAACGGGAGAGGGTTGAATTGTTATAAGGCGATCGCAGGAGGGAGAATAGCTTCGGAGGTCGAGACCCGTGAGATCCTCCGCTATTTCGGCACGAGTGGGTCAGTTCATTCGAGAATATATAACGCGGGTTTTTATTCGCCACTCGAGAGTCCCAGCCATTTCCCAAAGCTCTCCGGCAGTGTGTTCCGCCGGGACGTCGAGTGCCGGAGCCATGAAAGTTTAGCGGCCGAGTGTGCGGAACCGGTGGGGGGGGAGAGGGTATGGAGAGTGACGAAAAGCCTCTGGCCTAACCCGGAGATTTATATGGGTTATCAATTTCTGTAGTACCGTATGTATGCGCAAGATTAGCTGTGAGTCGACCGGAGCTTCGAAGATTTATTTGACTGCTATTAGTAATTTCTCAATAACGATAAATATACGAGGAACTTCCATATACATACGTACAACCCGGCTACGATACATCCTCCATTGGGTCTACGTGTACGCCGAGTCGAAAATTGCATATAACAGTCGAGCGGGCGATATACACGAGGGTCTCGAGTGTGCTATATAGACGCGGAGAGAGGCCCTTGCCCTCCCTCGCGATCTCCATTAACAAACCTCATAAATCAGAGTGCTCACTCGCTCACTCTCGCTCCCTCGGGCCGGCCGCGGGTCTTCTCGGTTCTTTCGTACTCTCGCCGCCCACTATCCGAGCGTACTCGCTCGAGACTTTGCATTACATGGTAAATAAGCGGTAACAACGAGCGTTTGTGCCCCGCCTCTGTCTGGATCGCTCTCCCCGTGTTGGCCTGAGGTTGTCCTCGCCGGTGAGATCGCCCACGGTGCAACCCCCTCACGACCTCACCTCGATTATAGGCGCGCATACAGACCGCCGTGGCTCTCTCACCCTCACTCTCTCTATCTCAACCCCTCTCGTGTGTTCTCGAAGTTCTCGAACAGGCTCGAAGGGTTTCTGGACGTTTGTTCGGGTAGTCGCGGCACAGCCCGGGATTTTACATGTGTATACCTGGTTATGTCGGCTGCCGGTACGTGTGTACTGTATTTCTGGGTGGTCGCTATATCGGGGGGGGGGGGGGGGGGGGAGGGGAGGATGATAGCAACCCCGGCGAACCGAGACGACGGCATTGCGTGCTAACGGAGCGAGACCAGCATTAACGGAATCTATACACCGAGCTCAGTAGCGGCATGCAATCCTGCATCGATGTATACTAATGCACGCTGCACCGTAGCACACACGGCGCACACCGAGCCTCTGGGCCGCTTCACCCTCAAAACCCCCATCCCAACACTATCATCCACTCGCGGAATAGATTATTCTATAATACGCGCCAGAGATTCGCATCACATATAATGCTCAAGGCGGTACGAACGTTCCGCTTAATTTCCGCGCTGCGGCCTGCCCCACGTAGATACGCATGGAAAAAGAAGTCCTGGCAATTAATTTGGCTTCCGCATAACCGCCGCCGGGGTAAACGGCACCTTTTTTTTCTTCGTTTTTTTTCGTTTGGAATTAAAAAAGTCATTCGCGTACACACTTAACGCGTTACTGATCCGGAAGAATCGTGACCGTTCGTCGTAGTTGGGGGGCCTTTTTTTTTATAATTCATAAACCGTGCTCTTTCAAGCTTTCGAAGCTGGAAAACATAATCACTGCACTTTTTTTCTTTTTATTCGTTCACCGAAAAAAAAATTCGCTCGCGAGCTGGGAAGGAAAACATTTTTTATTTCAATTCCACTTTCAATTCTTACAATTCCATATGTCATAGAAACAACGACGGCGAGACTGTCAAGGTGACATGTTGTCGTTTCAATCCCGTATGGAATTGTGAGAATTGAAACAATTTTTTTCCTCTGGCAGCCCGCAAGCGAATTTTACTTGAGTAATTGATATTTTTTGTTCAAGTAAAAAGTAAATAAAAATTCGTATACACACTTGACGCCTTACCGATCCAGAAGTTCGTTACAGTTGGGTTCTTTTTTTTAAAATGATTCACAAACCATACTCTTCCAAACTTTCGAAGCTGAAGAGGAAAGAATTACGTCTCTATCGACGGCCTCTTTTTTTTGTCCATTCGCGCTTCGCCATTAACCTGTAGTTCTCGAAGGATCGCCACAGGAGCGTAACGATCGAAGTGCGGCTGACTCCGCTGTCCGTGAATATCTCCCCCGGGACATTCTCCGCGTATGGAGAAAACGGCACTCGAGGGCGTCAGCAGGTAAAACGCGGAGGGGAAGAGGCGAGCGGTGTGAGATCAATCGCATTATTCTTAGACACGTCGGAAGCTTTACGATAGCGTGCGAACGGTAGGATGGGAATGGTCTTCGCGGAGTGACGCTCGTACGTCGTTGGGGACGATGTGCAACCCCGGGGAGGCCACCGGCGCAAACGCTGCAGGCTGCAATTCCGGCGCCGTGGATCTTTCCGTAGGACCGCAAGAATCCCTCTCATCGTTGTTACCCGTCTCATGTTTGCGCCGCTCGCTCGAGGCTCGGCAAAGCTTTGTAGGCTGCTCGTAAACGGGTTTAGTGTGTTCTTTGCGCGCCGGAGACCCCACCGGGCTCTCGTGTGCCCCCCTGCACGAAAAAGGTCGTTTCCGCCGCGGTAACTAGCCCTGTCTCGCTCACTCTTTGGTACGTACTTTATACGCTCCTTCTGTGTTCATTCTCGCTAGTGCTACCTACGCTTCTCATACTTTTACTGTCCACCCCCCCCCCCCCCCCCCCGACCGTGCCCTCTGGATCTTCGGGTAAACGCCTCTTGCGCTGGAAGTACAGGAGAGACAACAACAAGAACAACAACCAGCGCGGATCTCACGTGCAGTAAAGTACAGCTGCAGGGAGCTTCGTTTTTGTTGTCGTTTTGCTTATTTTTCCTCCCCATCTTCCTATCTCCTTTTGCTTTTTCCATTCTCGGTGGGTAGAGAGCCGCGCGCGCGCGCGCGCGCACCCCTCACTCATTCCGGCTCCGTGTATCTGTCTCTCGCTCGGACCAGCGGAGAAAGCGAAGGTGGCTGCTGCTGGCGTCGGTGCTGGTTTTGTTATTTTCTTCTCTCCTATCCCGTGGACCACGAACCACCTGGCGCTAGGTGGAGCGTTTTATCCGTTCCTACAGCATCCCCGTGCGAACGAGCTTCGCCTCTTGCGCTTTAGAATTTGCGAGCTGTGCATGCTGCCGCAGTCCTCGCCACGGTGTACCCACCGCGGCGGTTGTTAAGTAGCTTCCCTATCTTTTTGCTCCCTCGCTGTCTCGTCCCATTGCCCTCAAGCGCGCAGCGCCCGGTTCCCGCTGTAAGCTCCGGAATGTAAGTGCCATTGTAATTGGCAATGGCCGGGGCTCTCCGAAGTTCCGTAGTCCAGTAATTCTTTAATGGTTGCCAGCAGCGCCGAAGCGGTTCCTTCGTTTTATCTTGTTTTCACTCCGTTGTTCCGTTCATCGTCGTCGATTAACTTAGTCGCGTCGTTATCGTTGAGTTCGCAGCGGCGTACAACACGCGCCCGATCGAAGTCCCGCATGAGCGTAACCTGAGGGTACAGTGGAGTCTCGTCTTGATAGCTTCGCGTGGGTCGTCGATCTTCCTCGATGGCTCGCAACTTTCATTTTTTTTTTTTTTCTCACGTGCCGAGGCGAAGAGGAACACAACCAGGTGGCCGAAAGTGGGCCATCGCGCCGTTCTCCTGGCGAGCGATCGGCCTTTACCTCATCGAGGCGTCGACGCAGGCCCGAGGGACTCCACTTTATCCCATCTTTCCTCACCCTTCCTCGTTTTCCGATACTATCTACCGGAGTAACAGTGACCCGGCATGTACGCTCACCCTCTCGCCTTGTTACTCGCATACCGGCTCAACGTCACTTCATCTACATCGCTCTCGCACCCTCATTGTTCCACGGTATAGCGATCCACCACCTAAACATCCCGCCGAGCTCGTTCGTCTCTGTGATCGTGTGTACCAACCTCCACGTGTCGCTGTGTCCCGAACGTGACTACCCACCTTCTAATGCGATTGTAACGCAGCATGGATGGTGCGTGCACCGAGCCGATGTGTGCAAGCCGCGGCCTTTGTGAGACCGATCGAAATATTTACCGGTACACTCTCAGCGGGGCTTTTCCATCGCGCGAACCCCCCTCCTCTTCCCCCCCCCCCCCTTCATATCGCTCCATATCGTTTGAAAAGCCATTTAAGCCTCATCAATATTTTCCAGGAGAGCGCGGACCTCCGTTGCGTTTCAACACCGACGGCGACCGACGCAATATCTCGCCTATCGGACGTTCCATTCCGCTCACTCGTTCGCCTTTCAGCCCCAATCCCTCCCACTTGTTTACGGTCTACGACCGCATCTCTTGTGTGCTGCATCGTCGGTTCGTCCCCCGCTCCCTTCCCTCCCTATCGCCACCGTTTCTCCTCTATTTTGCACTATTCCACTGGATATCGACGAGCCATCACCGACCGTGGCGTGGAGACTACTACGCCGGATACTCCACTCCATAATGTACACATGTTACGTGAACGGTACACGCCATTATCCCTCTATATGCGTGTCCTGCGAGTATTCACCTCTGTGCCCGTCGAAAGCTCGCTGGAAATAACTGTCCGGAGCCACTGGCTCGGCGTGAGGTCGCCGTTGCCCTCAACACAGAGGACAGTGGATAATCGACGAGTCGGTCGCGAGGTTGTTGCGCGTAACACGAGGGCTGGATACAACCCTTTCGTTGGTAACATGATTTCGATCGCGTTGCGGACTCTAGAAGGAACACTAGTTTTAGGCTGCTTTTTGGGCGCGCGGTTGAGGGTGTAAGTATTTCTTGGCCACCTTGCACACCAAGGTGGGCTCGATGGACCGAGATGGAACGGACGCGGCCGATGGTCGGGCCAGTGTTGGCCTGGCGATTGTCCAATCCCCAACGTTCGGCCAATGTTCGGCCGAACATGCAGTTTCCAATCGTTGGGTTGCCGATTTCTGACAAATGCTTGGCCGAGTATTTAGGCGTCAGCTGTTGGTTCGCTGATTTGAGGACCATTCTAGGCCGAGTCTCAACCGACTGATCGTAGGTTTGTTGATTCGAGGTCAATGGTCCGCCGAGCTTTGAATCACCGACCACTGGTCTGCCGATTTTAGGCCGATGTTGGGCCGAATGTCGACACGCGAATCGTTCGTTTGTGCGATGTGATGCAATCTTTGGGCCAACGATCAGCGGCTTTCTCGCAAACGAAAGTACATTGACTGCACTGAGAAAAAAAAATCGACTGCGTCAACAAAATGAGCGCTTACGGGTGGTGAAACAAATTTTTGGTTGATCGAACGAAATAATTTTCGTAGTAAGTAGAGAAACATTTGATTCGACGGCCCGTTAGTTCGATCAACGACGGCCTGTTAGTTCGATGTATAAAATATAATCTCTTGCAGACATGCGAAGCATAAAAAAAACGATATTTCAACTTTTACAGTCTCGCCCTATATAAGCAACCTATAGAGGGCCTACATTGAGAACCAATTATCGGCCGATCCTCTTGATCGACCTTGGGGCCAATATTGGCAAGCAGTTATCATCCGAGCCTCCCTCGATGATTGGGCCAAGCTCGCATGTCAATGTTGGCAACATCGTCACGCAGCTTCGCCCAACCATTGGCCACATCCGATCACCTTCCATGGCTAGCTGATGGTTGCGCTGGCGCGAGTCCGCGCAAAGCCCAGGGACCTCGCCATTCCCACGGCAGTGCTGGCGTGAAACGCCCAGCCAGAGCAAACCCCATCTGGTCACTGTCTCTCCAACATAGCCGTTTCGACCTGGAAGATCGATCGAACCTTTCATCATACTTTTTCTCCGACATAAACCGACGGACAGAACGATTGAAAGGGCGACAGTCCGATCGACAGAAATATCTCAAAAAAAAAAAAAACAAGCGAATGGATTGACAACCGTGAGAGAACCCGGTAATGCGCGATCCCCGAGAGACAAGTGCCAATTAAATATGACCGAAAGCATTTTCCCGGATGTTCGATTTGGCAAATGCCCGCTTCGACCGTGCCCTACGAGCGAGACACCGCATACACGATGAATCGGTATACGCAACAGCTGTATCCGGCAATATTCCATATAACCGTGGAGTGGCAAAGAGAAAATGGTGCAGCATTGCGCATAACCGAAAATCCCATCGTAGACTCGGAGGGAGATTCGCTTCGATATTTCCTCTCTATCTCGACTGCCACGCTCTGTGGCAATATCCCCCTCGTACGCGTTTCCTAGGCTAGCTTTTAACTGCTTCTGCCTCCCTCTTGTTATCGCGGCACAGAGGAGGGGGATTAAAGCTCAGCGGCAACTAGGCTTCGCGGTTTGCTCTCGACTGAATTTACGCTCCGACGGCCAAAAGTACAAAGTATCGTTAACGGAAATCCGCATTAACAAAACGGCACCGCAACACCCCTCGGAGCTGATAGCGGAAACCAGCCTCGCGTGTTCCGTTACGGCGCAATGCCAGTCGAGAGCACTGCATGACATTTGATCGCGGTTCTGTCAACGTACCCGCGTTCGTCTCCCATCTCGCCCATCCCCTTAATATTCACTCGTCCGTCCATTATTCGGAATCCCGTTGATATTATATGTACATTCGAGAGAGGCCTCTCATATTTCGAGTACTCAGAGCTTCATCCACATTGCATCGATCGTGTTCGAAATTGTGACACAACTCAATAAATCTTTGTACATTTTTTTGAAAATTTTCGAGGTGATTCGATAATAATAATTTACCGCCGGTAGAGTCAGAAGGTTAGATATGTCAGAGCGGAATAAGAAATTTGACAGGGTAAAAGTCGCGAATATTACCCACCTTGACTGGTACATTAGTGATTTATAGTCGATGTGTTAATAATAGAAGATTCTGCAAGCTGCGCTTGCATAACCGGTTGTGATGATGTAAGTAGACGATTCTGCTTAATCGAAATCCAATGCACGAATTTGATGTCTCCGCTGATATTGAGCCTTCATCATCGTCGGAGCGAAAGAGAACGTATAGGGTAAACGTTGCGATAGGCTTCATTATTATCTTCTTTTATTTTTTTTTACATTTCTTTCACGATTCGATGGTGAAACCTTCATCTGGCGCGGCCTCGGTCGGTTGCTGCCAGGGCCTCTGAGTTATGGACCAGAATTTATTTATTGGTGGGCGTTAATCAGTTTTACGAAGACTGATGAACCTCTAGGTAGTTAAACCGGGAACTCATGTATGGGGTGGAAAACCACCCCAGACGACATTAAAAACATGCGATTTTTGCAAATTTTCGTTACGTTTTTGGGCTTTAAGTGTGATCCTCACTCCCTAAACTTTAATAAAATGAAATTGGCTGCATGTCATTGTGCCATTCTCTTCCTTAATAAAAACCGGAGAGATTCATGTGCGGAAAACCGCATTAACTGCTCATAGAGTACGTAGAAGAAACGCGTGGGGTGGATTTCTACTCCGGACATGAGTTATAGGGAAGAAAAAAATGATACATGAGGTGGATGGTTAAGATATAATTTTACTTGGTCGACTAACCTAACGGGACAATCACAGGGTGGGTAATTGAAGGACCCAAGGAATTTGCAAAATCAGTAGAAAATATAAAAGTATTTTAGGCAAAGATATATAAGTTTATTATAATGTTAATAGACTTTTACTGAGGTGCGCATCCAATTTAAAGAGCCGACGGACCATTATTCTGGGTGGACAATATTTGACAACTTCACCACTTTATATTTTTACAATAACAATAAACGGTATCACACGATTGAAAATTAATTTATTTCCGCGCATAGCACCAAGACTCTTAGAGGGTTGATTTCTGAGCTCTTTCGGACCCGATAGCGAGTCCACGATCGATTGTCGATCTCCGTGTGGCTGACCTATTAATTACTATAGGTTCTGCGTATGCGATGTCTGTCCACGTGACGTATTTGTCGATCCCACACGTTCAGGATAGAGCTATCCTGCTGGCTCGCTCCCTTTGGGCGATGCTCTCACCTTATTTCACAATTTGATGTAATCGTGACTTGACAATAACGGATAATTTACTATAAATAATAAATAGTTACGATACGAAAGTAACTATTTAGGTAAATGACCAGAATTCCGACATAATTGTTACAAATAACTGACAATTGATATTGCTAATAATTTATCAGGATTTGTCGATATGGCAAAGGATTTTCTCGATAGCGCTCGAGGAGTCGAAACGATCGTCGACGTCGAGGAAAGACGTATTTAATTTTCATCTCACAACTGTGTAGGGCAGCGGTTCTTAACCTGGGGTCCATGAGCCCCCAAAAATACACGCGGGACCCCCTGTGAACCCCCAAGGTTAAGAACCACTGGTGTAGGGTAAAATTTGTGAATACGGCTTGGTCCATACATAATCTATTTGCGCGCTAATCGGAGTGGGACATACTCCCCAGTTTTGGCGTCCACGGTGGGGTTGTAAATTATCGTATAATATGTAAATACATCGAGCCGACCGTCGAGCTTGCAGGAGAGCCGAATCGCTGCAGCAGTTCCTCTCCGAATGATGGACAGGCTGTAACGTCGGTCCGCGGTTAATCTTACGGACGCAAGAGAGACCGAGAGATCGAGAGAAAGATTGCTTCGGAGGCCGAACGGTGCTCGCGGAGCTCTCCATGCTGGGAGCTAATTAAATCGGATGACAGGTACGCGGTTTCGGACCACGACCCGTTCTGCCCGCACCCTCGCTCCGCCTCTCTCGTACCATTTAACATTGTCGCTCGGTACGTCATTCGCGAGATATTCCACTCTGCTCTGGCAGTTCGCCTCGTCCGTTACCCTATCAGCGTGCACTATTCGCTCGACCATTATAAATGGATGAAAAGCAATTAAGCGAAATAAGACGAAGTGGAATAGACTGGAAAAAACATCGCCGTTGTCCGCGAGGGAAAAGAAAAATAATTACTTTCGAGCGAACTTGCGGATGAGGACCCGAGTTCTTTCCTCGATGTGTCTCGGACTTTACATCTTTCTCTCATCGATGTGAAATATACAGAGACAGAGCCAAGTTTGCGCCGTCTCGAGCGCGGAACGGACCGTGGGAGTTCGTTGAAATTGAAAATGTATGTCACGCTGAAAGTTTGAGTGTCTCGCTGAGAGGGTCATTTCGACAGCCGAGACTTCGCTCGAGATAGTTAAATTATCAGTTTTTTTTTATCGCTGATTCCAGTCAGACTTGCACAAAAAAATTATCTCCAAAATCATCGGATTCAATAGACTCGGATAAACTTGTCCCGATTTTCGCGGTTTCGCCATCGATCACTCCAGTCTCTTCCACCGTCACTTGTTTTAATTATCCGTGACATACGGGATTTCTAACCGGAAGTGACGTAATTCCGATACAACGTCACTTCCGGTCGAAAAATCCAATTTTCAAACTGGAAGTGAAGTATTTCCGATACGACGTCGCCTCTGGTCGAAAAATCAGATTTCTAAACCGGAAGTGACCTATTTCCGGTATGACATGACTTCCAGTAAAAAATCGAGATTTCCAAATCGGAAGTGATGCAACAATGAAATATTTTTAGGAATTTTTGCATGACATCACTTCCGGTCTAAAAGTGAAATTTTCAAAAGAAAAGTAACATTGCAGATAAAACCAAAAAAAATGCTCTGCCAAGCAACGAGTCAATGTGGCCTTTTGGCGCACGGCGACCCGTTACTGCGAAATCCCACCTGGGTACCGGAACGCATCGATGATGAAGAGGCGAGGAGATTGGAATACGTGGAGAGACAATTTACTCGAACGAAGAGAGGGGGGGAATGCGGGAAAGTTCTGGTACGGCACCCTTTCAAATCCCCCTGACTACGATAGCATCGCAGCCTGCGTTGGTGTCAACCAGAAGCAGCCGGTCCGTCTCTCTCCCTCGCGCTTTGTCACTCGTTCCGTTCCGCCTGACGCGACCCTTGGAGCATCAACCCATGGCCGAGTAGCAGCCACTCGCGTGGCACTCGCGTGGCACTCGCTTTGATCTTGACTCGTCGAGGCGCTCGCGACGGCCTTTTTTTTATTTTTTTATTTCAAGCTTCCGCATAACCCGCAGGCCTCGGGAGCCGGCACACGGCAGCGGCAGGCACTCTTCTCATTCCATCTATACATCCATCTTGCTCCGGCCCTCGAGGAAGCTGCGCAAGGCAGACGAGATGGATCAAGGGAATAATCATCGTGCGCCGTACGGGCGTTTCGTCCCTAACGGAACCAGCACCAGAGGCACAAGTAGACGGTTGAAAATCATGGCTCTAGCATGGCTTCTCTCGTCTTCCTTCCTCGGCTCTCCTGAACTCTCATCGCCGTTTCTTCCCGGTCGAGGATCTCCCGCGCCTCCGGCCCGGGGTCTCGATTGTGCCTCCTTGAGAAATAATTCAAGCGCACGTAAAGCGACAAAGACGACGCGATGGCTAAGATCGCCGAACGAGGAACACCCGGTCTGGTACGGCCGGTTAGACGCCGTTTCCCGAGTAGAAATTTTCGAGCGTTACATCGGGTCCTGATAAGGCCTGACAAGGGCCTGATAAGGCTTTATCAGGACCCTATCAGGGCCCGATGTAACGCTCGAAAATTTCTACTCGGGTTCGCGCTGTCCCGGCCGTTCGTTTCGGGAGCTACAGGAGCGACTGGGGTGAAGAGCGAAGGGAAAAAGCGTCGCGGAGATGTGTGTTGGCGTTCTCCTCTTCGTCCCCGGGGGATTCCTGGGTAGGCCATCGGCTGCTCGGTCATCCCTCACCTCCCTTTTATCTCGCACTTCAACGTCTGTTCTTCTCATTGCGCCGAGAGTAGGCTAATATCCGTCACGGCTCGCGCACCGTTGAGACGACAACGACGAGCTAGTTGGTGCCATGGAAAATAGTACTTTGCGATACTAGTACGGAAAAGCGGTCTTTCGACGAAGGTTGTGAAGTTGGCTGCACGAGCCGGATCGAGAGCTACAGCGGCACGAGGCGAAGCCGAGCGACGTTTGTAGCTCGAGAGGAGGCGAGTTCTGCCTACTTCCCAACCGCCGTCGGGAGACCGCTTTTTCGTACAACCGCTTTTTCGTATCGCATACTACTTTTTGTGACAAGTGCACGAAAATTCCCGCTTTTCGTGCCTGTAAAGTGCGTTCGGAAAAATACCTACAGTGACAGATAAGTCAGCGCGAAAAGTAACTAGAGTGTGAAAAAAGTGTGCGAAAAGGAACTAGCGTGTGAAAAAAGTGTACCGAAAACAAACTAGCGTGTAAAAATAGTACCTACAGCATTTTTTCGACACACTTTACATCCGAGAGTCGATGGATATCACAAAGATAAATAGTTGACAAAGTACTGAGGCGAGACCCTTACAGGATTCTCAAGACAGGAACTTAAGATCAATGTCCGTATTCCTCACTGCCAATTGTAAGTTTCTGGGGACAAAAGGGATGAATACGACCCGGTCCATGTTTCATTGATTTACCTGTTAACCTTTTAACGCTACAACTAATTTGCGATCCGAATTACCCTTCATCGAACTAAGTGCGTGTGCGGTCATCGCCGAGTCGCGGATTACTTAACGAACGTCCGCGGACTATCGCAGAAGGATAGGGCGAGGCAAAGCTGCAGACAAAATGCGTAAATTCCGACGATCCGAAAGTTGATTCCTCACTGCCAATTGTAAGTTCCTGGGGACAAAAGGGGTGAATACGACCCGGTCCATGTTTCATTGATTTACCTGTTAACCTTTTAACGCTACAACTAATTTGCGATCCGAATTAACCTTCATCGAACTAAGTGCGTGTGCGGTCATCGCCGAGTCGCGGATTATTTAACGAACGTCCGCGGACTATCGCAGAAGGATAGGGCGAGGCAAAGCTGCAGACAAAATGCGTAAATTCCGGCGATCCGAAAGTTGATTCCTCACGGCCAATTGTAAGTTCCTGGGGGCAAAAGGGGTGAATATGACCCGGTCCATGTTTCATTGATTTACCTGTTAACCTTTTAACGCTACAACTAATTTGCGATCCGAATTAACCTTCATCGAACTAAGTGCGTGTGCGGTCATCGCCGAGTCGCGGATTATTTAACGAACGTCCGCGGACTATCGCAGAAGGATAGGGCGAGGCAAAGCTGCAGACAAAATGCGTAAATTCCGACGATCCGAAAGTTGATTCCTCACTGCCAATTGTAAGTTCCTGGGGGCGAAAGCGGTGAATATGACCGGGTCCATGTTTCATTGATTTTCGTGTTAAGCTTTTAACGCAACTACTAATTTTCGATCGGAATTACCCTTCATCGAACTGAGTGCGTGTGCGGTCATCGCCGAGTCGCGGATTATTTAATTAACTATCGCAGAAGGATGGGGCGAGGCAAAGCTGTAGACAAAACGCGTAAATTCCGGCAGATCAGAGAGTTGTTGTCTGCGATGTTCGGTCATCGCTCGGTCCGCCCATATTGTGGGATCGACGATGGTTCCCGCTGATTCGGAGCATCCTGCAGGAGCCATACGTGCACCCGTTATCGGAGATACCTACCAGCCGCGAAACTAATCCCATTAGTTGAAGTGCGGGGTTCCAATCGAAAGGGACGTTACCGAAAGCATTCTCGTCGGTTGGCACTCGACGGTTACACGGGGGAGGGGGCATGTGTGTAACGCCGCGGTACCGACTATCGGCTGTCGGCGTGTGTCGAGAGAGAGAGAAAGCGCTGCGAGAGTGGTGTGGATCGCGAGGAGAGGAGAGGAGAAGAGCTGGAGTTTAACCGTGGATTGGAATGGTGAAAGGATGCAGCGGGATGAGTCACTTGACGCTGTAGTCCTTCATCAAATGTACGGGGAGGTGGAGAGAGGGAGTGAGGGTCGTTCAGGCGAAAACTTCATCCATGATCAGTCTGGCATGGATTAAGCGGGAGGACGATAATACCACTTTCCGCCGGACTGCATTCGAACGTTAAAAGTTCGACGTTCGATGTTTACACGTTGATGGAATCAGACAACGAACAAGTGCAGGGTAGTCGCGGGGAAAGAATGGACGGCGAGATTGTAACTAAACTTTGCATACTTGATGTTATTTTATTTTATTTATTTATTTATTTATTTATTTATTTAGCTAAAACGGGAAGGCTCAATTACAACTTGATAGGTAACTCCAATAAACCGAAATGCACGGAGAAATATAGTTATGTTTCTCTGACAAAATTTAGATCGTTAATAATTTATTGTTGTGGCAGCAAAAATATTTGTTGCCACAGCAAAATGTTTTGTTGTCCCTATGTTAATCAGGTAAATCAGTTATGGTAAGAAAATTCTTGTTGTCCCACCAATTTTTTTTTTCCTCCGTGTGATTCATGGTGCAAATGACCAGACATAAATTCATGGTTGAGCAGAGAAACTAACGGAATAAAAAAAAAAAAACACAAAAAAAAATAGCATAAACATACTGTTCAAGCGGGCCTCGATGAAGACCGGAAAAGGTTTTATAGAGCCCTGACGAGGCCTTACCAGGGCTCGATGTAACGATGAAATTTAATGTACGAGACTGGAAGTTTTTGTGCATAAACTATATTAATTTAAATGTACAATTGCGATGAAATATTAATGTTTAGTGTATTGAAAACATTTTGGGAATACTTTATTGTTAATAACTTACTTTCATTTCAATGAAAAAGTATATTAATTTTTTGAGAATTGTAGATCGAACTTCCAAAAATGAAGTTAAAAACTTCCAATCCGGTAAATTAAATTAACAATTTTTATAAACGGTATACTTGATAGTATTATAGTGGTTGTTTTTATTTAGGCGCTGCAATAATATGAGTATGGAAAATTTACAGTACGTATTTACAGAACGCTTGAAAAATGTTATCGCTGTAGCACGAAAATATTCAGAATACAATGATTGCTAAAATCCTATTATCCATTATTCTCAGTGTAGAAGACAATAATAACAATACGTCAATAAATAAATACAAGAAGACAGCAGGAAAGGAAGGTTCCTCCAGTCACAAGTGGAAGAGGCGTCAGCCCTTCAGAGACCGCGATAAACTCGATGTTTTTAGATATCTCACGAGTTTGGTCCTTCATTGCTTGCAAGGTATCCGTGCGGTCCGCCAAATACTTTATGCGTCCTCTATCTCGGCAATTTTCTCGGACCCTCAACTTCGATAGTGCAGAGACGGAGACTTATAGTGGCCAAAAAAGAGGTTGGTTTCTCGGACGAGTTAGCGATTGCTATTTTTTTTTTTTCTCCTCTTCATCTCGATCGCCCCCGATATATAAATATTGTCGTACGTGGCGCTCCTCTCGCCGAACTCGGGCCGCGCAGGCCGGCAACTTTTTTCCTCGAAACGGCGAGGACACGACCGCGAATCGCCGCGGGGTTCGAACTTTTTTCGACGACTTCCGTCGCCGGCCTCGCCGCCCTCCCGCTCCTCGTACGGTCGCATGTACGCTTTATCCTACCGCGTGGAGGAAAAATTGATAGATTTATATGACATCGTATAGAATCCTATATAAAAATATTATAGATGCCGTCAAGCTCACTCGCTCGGGGCTTCGGGCTCTCCTTAAACCGTGGAATTGAAAAAAAGGTAGGAAAAAAAAAAAACGATCGGCAAGCCGGAAGGCGACATACAGAATGGTATACGACTTATATCTATAGAGAAATTGTGAACGAAAAAGCACGAAGGGGATGGGCGGGGGGAGGGGGGGGGGGGGGCAAAAAGGCGAGTGAGTGACGGAGTAGAAGGATATAGGAGGAAAAGGAGAAAATACCCCGGAGACAGAATGACGAACGGGCGGTCTGTCGCGCTTATGATCTATCCGGCTCGTTCTGACCCACCGACGCCGCGGGATATGCTCTCTGGCCTCGGCAACGGCTCCCGGGAGGATGGCTCGGGGTCGTCGGCCAAAAAAAAAAAGGACCAAGTACACGTGATCCCATATCCGCGAGCACAGGCTCGACGGAACGGATTGTACACCGAAAATCCGGCGCCCGCGACAGTCGGTTGTGCAGCTGGAATGTGGACAATGGTTAGTCCGTCTGACCAATACGGACGCCTTCTACTGCGCGAGCTGCTTACCTCTCGGTGCAGTACCGACGAAATGCCGAGGGCGAAAACGGGAGTACCTAATAAATTGGGATGGTTTCCTGTTTGTGGAACAAGCGCTAGCAGCAGCTTTAAGGTGGCACTTGCGGATAGTCTGAACCCCCACGTGAGTTCAGAGAGAATTGAGAGAGGAAGTGCGAACACTTCTCGATGGGATAAAGATCTGAGAAAAAATCAACCATGTGGAAGGTGCTGGAAAGATTGATTTTCCATAAATCATAGTTCCTAAATGTTATTAACAAATAAACGAAAATAAAATTCTCAATAGATCACCCGGCAACCTAACTTTTTTCATGACTCCGTTTTGTTAATTTTTCTGAATACGTATGAATTTTTGAAAATTGCGTTTTTAGTTAAGAAAAAAACGTCATTTTCAAAAATGACACAAAATTCTGAAAAAATTCATATGTATTCAAAAAGATTAATAAATTGTTTTTATATGGACAAAAAGTTAAGTTGCCGAGGGATTTGTTGAAGATTTTTTTTTTTCATTCATTTGTTAATAACATTTAGGTACTATTATTATGGAAAATCAATCTTTCCAGCACCTTCCACATGGTTGATTTTTTCTCAGATCTTTATCCCATCGAGAAGTGTTCGCACTTCCTCTCTCAACTCATGTGAGGTCGAACTAACTTAAGGAGGCTTCATCGGATTTCGGGAGAAAAAAATAAAGTATTAAATTTACTTTTCTCAGTAATAAAAAAATGTATCGTAAATCCTTCGCGATTGATTGTTCATAACCGTACACCGATTTCATCGAGATCGCCCCGTGCGCGAAAAAAACATCTATAGGAGGAGGTCAATTTTTCTGCTACCACTTGTTTATATTCTCCACTAAAAAAAAAAAAAAAAAAAAAAAATTGAACTCGCCCCTAAAATTTTTTTATGTCCCGGAGCCAGGAATTTTTTTCGCGTTATCGGAGCACCATTGCCTTCGGGTACCGGAAGGGATCGATAGCAGGGAATTTTGTCTGTCCAATTTGTTTACTACGAAGAAATAAAAATAGAATAGAAATATAGAAAAAAAATAGGCTCTTATTTTGGCCGGAAATCGATGAAGCCTCTCCGACCCTCGCGCGCCCTTGAGTGATAACAAGATAAAACAGTTGCGACTTTGGCGAAAGAACTTCGGTCTCACGAGCTCCGCGCACGGAGTCGCATCCCCACGGTGAAGTAATTATTAAGCGAGGCGAAACAACGAAGTACGGAACTCGGTGTAGAGGGAGAGAGAGAGGGAGTGCGGCAAACGAAGCCAAGTATGCGGCGTGTACGCAAAACCGAATTGAATTAGGAACTTCCGCGTACTTGGCACATGGGCGAATTTGCATAAACAGCTAGTCTCGTATATACGTACAATGCCGCGGAGAGAATAGCAACGGAGCTCGTTGGAAGCCCCGAAGCCGGAAACAACCGACAGCACCGTGGGTTATACTGGAGTGCGCGTCCCTCTCGGATCCATGAGCTCTTCCGCTCGTCCTCCCTCCACTCCGGTACACCTCTATTTGCCCATTAAACCTGGCAGAACGGCCGACAGAGCGCTTAACCCGAGGGACATAGAGTACGGGAACGAGGATGCGTAAACTACTTGAGAGTAGGCGCTTCGTTGTACGAAGGAATCAATTTCCGTTTACAAGCAGCTACAAACCCGTTAACCCTCCTCCCGACGAGACTCGATATCGTACATCCTACACTCATATTCGCAGACCAATTAATCTGAAATGCGCAATAGGAAGCGGAGCGCAGAAGCGAGTCACTTTGCAGCAAGTGGACTCCCAGCTAGACATTTTAGAGCTCTAGACAGGGCTTATCAGGACCTCATCGGGCACTTTCCCGGCTTCGTCAGGGCTCGATGTAACGGTGTAATAATTTTACTAGGATAGTTTGATACGCGGCGGATGACTTGTCGCTGAAGGATGCTCACGATTCCTCGTTTTGTCGCATGAGACAAATATTTATAGTACATCGGGTTGATATGGCCATGATTTTTTAAATAATGAAGGTTGAACATTAATAAAATCTTCAAATGTTGGCCGTAAACAACTCTGGAAATATCGAATGAAAGTAAATCGTATCGAAGGGCCGCATCATTTCCATGACGCAACTATTCGATACCAGTGAAGTTCTTAGACTGATTTTGAGAAGTTGTTTGAGAGTGGAAGTAAAAAAGGATGGAAGGGTTTTACATATTCGGAGAGTTTGAGTAAAAAAATTGATTTACAGATAGACATTAGGAAGAGTATTTTTTCGCAAGTCGCCGAATGAAAATTGACAGCTAAACGCTGCACTGCCGTGTTTAGCAGGTAAAAAAGTTTCGGGCTTGGCTAAGCCTTGAGGCCGCGGTAACGCGGCGCGTTACCGCAGACTCAACCTAAATGCAGTCCCTTCACTATATTTCATTCAACATCGGACTTTCATTTTTATTAACCAATCAATTTGAATCAATTTGATAAACCACTCAATTTCAATCAATTTGATCAACAAATCAATTAACCAATCAATTAATAAATTTGTAGTTTTGTTAAATAAATGAATAATTTGTGTTTCAATCAAATTTAACCACCATCTCCTTCAACTACAAGAGTAACGATCGTTGGTGATTAAGTTCCCTGACGGTAATCTATACAAGCGAGAATTCGTCACCACCGGCTTGAGACCACGTCTTAACCATCACATCAGACATCAATGCTGAACCGAGAGACTATCGCGAGCTCCGAGCGTATAAAACAACTAGGACAGTTTCATACGCTGCCGATGACAATCCACCTGCTGCTCAGGATGCTCACGAATCCTCATGAGTCCTCACGCGGCAAGCGTGCATCGAATGGATTTATTTTTTGATTTTCTTTTTTCACGTGTCAAAGAACTTTTCTCATAATTCATCTTGAATATGTCGCATTGCATCGCGGGCGATGTCTGATCGATAATATCGTCCGGGCAGCAAAGCCTGCGCGTATATGAGATTAAGCGAACTGGAAAGCTTGGATAGACATTCTATAGTAAAATTTTAATATCATTTCGATTCGATGATTTATTTAAGAGGTAACGTAGTGCAAAAATATACTTCCGGCATTTTGGAGTATAACTACTTGGTAGCGTCCTTCGCTCGCTTAAATTTTTTTTTTTTAAGTACTTTGCGTCGAGACGCTACCGCGTCTCTTGATACGCACATGAGACGGCCAATACCGGGATGTCGATTACGCCGGATTTCCCGTGTCTTCCGAGGTGTTTCCCGCGACACTCTCCACTTTTCGTCGGGGATGAAGAAGCCCCGTCTCAGAAAGCCTCATAAATATGCATCTCTGAGGCAGGCAACCCTTTCCGGAGGGCGCGAGACGAGTAGCTAATTGTCGAGAAGCCCTCGACGGGATTTACTTCCGTCCAGAGCGGCGATGTCTCCGCTTCGTGCTCTTCACACAGAAGCAACGAACTTCCTTTCACCTTCCGCAGTCAGCCTCGGCCCGAAGATCTCTCCGATTTCCCGTCCATCGGCCCTCTCGCCTTCGCGAGCTTCGACAGAGTCGCCGGCACCGATGAAAGGCGAGTCTCTCCTTTGAGCTTGTGATTCTCCACAACGGAATCCACCCCGCTGACTCCCCTCGCGCGATGTCTCGCCATTGCCTCATCGACGTATCGTCGCCTTACCGAACCGTTATCGGGCGTTATCGCGACTACTCACCTCAATTAACGAAAGGAGATTCCAACAAAAAGAAAATTACTATCATAATTCTTAATCTTCTCTAATGCTCCCTCACAATCACGCCCCGGCGAGCCTTTCAATCAACGACAGTGCATCGACAAGAAGAGCTCCCGATCCGGAGCTCTCCTCGTTTTCCGCGCTCCGGCATCAGGTTTTCCCTTTCCGAGAGAAATCCTCCGAAACAAACGCACAGCGCCTCGGACCGGTATATTCAACAACGACGTTTCAATAAGCTTCAATGGGTTGCAAAGTGATGAGAATAAAGCCGGAGGAGTTTCATACCATTCCGGTCTGCACATTCACACCGCGAGGCAGAGATGGAGAGCGGGACGGATATCGGAGAACGGAAGCTCAGCGATGCGGACCCGCTTTTTACTACATCGATCAGGGAGTAGCAGGATGTCGGTGCAACTTCCCCCCCCCCCCCCCCCCCCCCCCCCCCAGATAGCTTTTGCGAACGAGACGGGAGAGAGCTTTCGTCGGTATTCGACCCAATTTTCACCATACACCACGGCGGTGATGAGGGTGAGGATGCCCGACAAATTGCTTCCCATAATTCTCGGCTCGTTTCATGGAATTCCCGTAGCAGCGGCAGCGAACGAGGCGGAAGGAACGGGAGCCCACCCATCGCCAGACCAATCGCCTTAATAATTCGTAAACCACTGGCTATCGCGGATCCGCGTACACAGAAGCACCGCGCGCCCGCTCCGGCTGCAGTGAATATCCCGGGAGTTGATGCAGAAAGCATCGACATCGGGGATGTCTGTATGATCGCAACGTCGATGGCCGATTCTGGTGCGATCCCATACGCGCTCGCATAACTCGGCTTCGTTCGCCACGGTATTCATCGGCGCCGAACTCGCATCGATATAATCGAATTTCGGTAGCTGCAGCGAGCGCAGCCTCGTCAGGTTTTGGCCGCTGGTCAAAGTTGACCGGCGGGAGCGCCCATCGAGGATATAAACACGCGTGCCGCATTGAAAAATACCCGTCACGACCAGACTCGGACGCAACGGAGAGGAGAGAGAAAAAAAAGGTGGTCCATGACGGAAAAGCTCGTTTCGAGTTTTGAGCCGCATTCACAGAGGATGGAGCATAACGGGGTTTTTACTTTATCAAGCCCCTTTTCATGAGAATTTCGGGAGTCTGTTTCGCTCCGGGCTTTCTCCTTTTTTTTTTCGAGATACGCGAGGCGGAGTGGATGGCTCCGGAGCGCTGCGGACTTCGGGCCTACATCCACGGCTACCGTCAATTGGGGGAGATACACATGAGGAGAAAAAAAAGCTGCTCGCTTCATTGTACGGGAAAACTCACGGTCGGGAAAACAACCAGGGCTTTTTAGAGAGAAAGAGCAGAAAAAAAAAAAAAGAAAAGCGTCGAAACAGGGCGGAGAAGGACCGGAGTCTCGAGCGCGAGCGAATGTTCGGGGGAAAAAAAAAATCACACGCTCGCACAACCGAAACATTCGCCTACTCTCCGTAGTGCCGGTAGAGTGTATAACCGGGGCTCCTTTCTTTCTCGCTCGCGCCGGGCACAATGGGCGGCGATGTGTGTTACACCGGAGCTTGAGCGCCGCGGACAAGAGATTGCCAGCCTCGGCATCCGGAGCTCTCGTCATTGCCTTGCCATTTTGCTAATTGAAAAACGACCGAGTTCTTTTTCTCGCCGGGTGAGCGGCGGATCCGTCGTCTCGGCTGTCCGGGCGGATCCGGGACTCGAATTCGCGCGTCCTCCCCGATACGACGCCGAGGGACGAAACGGGGCCACGGCGGAGACGTTCGAGACGCACGCACAAAGAGCGGAGGCGGAATAAAAAAAAAATAAAAGTTGTAAATTGAAATTTTCATATCGCTTTCTCGTAATATTCCATTATTCGCAAAGCTTCTTCTATGAGAGAGCCTTTTCTATATTTTTTTTTTTTTTTTGGCTTCCTCAGAGGAAGCTCTGCGAATAATGGAATATTACGAGAAAGCGATATGAAAATTTCAATTTTTAACTTTATTGAAAATTATTACGTTAAAATAACGTCGCTCTTCACTTTGTCAGATTTGTGCTCGGCGCGAAAAAATACATGGAATGATGAGCTCCCGAATTTTTTTATGAACCCGATTTTTACACAAGAAATTCAAATGATACCTCTTTATATAGCATTTTCAATCCCGTATACTTCATCCTGTGTATTCCTTGCCGTAGAACATGATAGGCAACTGAGTTTTCTTGCGATTCCATAGAGAAGCAATGAAAACGTTTTTTAAATACGGAAAATCACTCATTTTTGTAATATTGGTTATCAAAATTCCCGAAAAAGTTTTTCTTTGGTCGTCGCTCAGGGACTATATTTAATCCGTTGTTCACACTGATCACGAATCTACCAGTTATTTAGCTTCTTCCGCAATATTTGAAATGAAAACCGGCGTCTGTTGTGAGGTGCGAATTTTTTTTTTTTTTTTTTTCAAAATTTTGTAAAGTTTAAAGGGTTGGATCGACACTTGCCAAATTTAATAGGGAACATAGGTCCATAATAATAATAAATTTATGTCGAATTTTTTAGGCAAATATCTCAAAAATTATACGAGCTGGAGTGCAAATAAGATTTTTTGAAAAATTGAAAATGTCACAAAACTGAGACCTCTCGACCGATTCTTACCAAATTCAATAGCGAACATTGCATGATGTTGGTCTACTTCTGTAGAAAGTTTCAGTGCGATAACTCAAAATTTGCGAAAGCTAGAGCGCGAACACACTTTTTTCAAAATTTTCAAAATCTGATAAAATCTGAACGAATGTTTCAATTATTGCCCAAGTTGTAACAAACAGAGGCACCCAACTGCTCTCCATGCGTGCTAAATTTCAACCCGATTGATAAAACCGTTCTTGAGTTATAGACGGTTGAATTTTGCAGGCCTTGCACACACAAACACACACACATCCATCCAGACATTTTTTTTAAATGTAATTTTTCAACGTTTTGGAACATTCTGAACACGTTTTCATAAAAATCTCTAACATTTTTTTTTTTCATCAAAACAAAGCTTCCTCTATGAGGAAGCAAAAACCCCGAGTTTCCATTTTTTGTTCACCCAGCAACGAGGAACGCATCGTAGAGGACGCTTCGGGCGCTTGCCTCGGCTTTTGATAAAATGTACCTTGAATTTTTCTTTTTTTTCTGTTCCTTTTTTTTATCGCTTCTACTTACTTCCCCTCGGCGTATTACGCTGCCGTAGCTTCGGCTAACGAAGCCCGAGGCCGGAACGACTTTTTCCTGATTGTAAGGATGTTCATTCTTCTTCTCTTTTTTTTTATCGACAGAGCGCGGGGGGGCAAAAGCGGAGTTTGATGCGCTCCATAGCTCGGCCGGGCGAGACCCGCCCTCGGCGCGGCGCCGTGCGACGGTGTCAAAGAAGCAACAAAAAGGCTGTAATTTATTTCAATTAGTACACCTACCGGTATACTGCTAAAAGGCTTCTGTCGCCCTCTCCCGCGCTCGGCTGTACTTTGATTCGCGAGGGTATTTTATCGCCGCGCCCTTTTACTATCCCGTCAGCTTTAAGATGTAATTGTCAGGTGCGCCGGACACTTCTGAATAACTGTTTTCAGCCTCGCGACTCTCATTAAGCTGCGCGATTGTGCAGCAGCGCTGCAGGTAATTTTGCTCCGCGACGGCTCAGCGGGCTTTGCCTCTCGCGCCGGTAACTCCGGAGTTTTTGTAACAAAGTTTTCAAAGGGCTGAAATATTCGTCGCGCGTGCCGCACAGCTTTTTTTGTGTTCCCTCTCCCGCTCTCACGGTGTGAGATAATCAACGAGGAGCCCCCGATCAGCGTCGTGCGCTACCGATCGATCCAATGAACCACGCAACGCGACCGAGAGCCGACGGGCTTTTTTTTTTTTTGTGGTCGCGGCGTCAACCGCACCCTGTTGCGTTTACACGAAAAATGGAACAAAATGAAGTTGCTTTGTTCCTCGGTTTTTTAACGAACGTGAAAAAGGTGGGAAATCTGTGGTCTGTTCGTGCACATGAATTCTCGTGGTAAAATTACGCGACCGGCGGATTTGGGCGTTTTCTTCTATTGTTTTTTCGCAGCTTCATTTTTTTTATTTTTTTTAATCTTAGTTTGGTAATTAATAGTTCAGTAGACTGTTTGAACTAAAAGCAATCCCAAGTGGGATTCTGCCGTAACTGAAAAAACGCCACGTCGTTGGATCTGCGCCGTACGGCAAAACGCCATATCGGTCCTTCTCCGTCCGACGTAGGTCGCAGAGCGAAGCCGTCGGTCTTCCGAGCGCTAATGAGCACCGGGTAATCCTAACATGCCACTGTTGCGAAGAGAAAAAAATTTTAATGTTCACTATGACGTCACTTCCGGCTTGAAGATCTCAGCTTCGAACCGGAGGTGACGTCATAACGGAAATGCGTCACTTCCAGTTTCGAAATATCAATTTTCGTCCAGAAGTGATGTCACAACCGAAATGCGTCACTTCCGGATTCAAAATTTAATTTTTCGACCGGAAGTGACGTCATAACGGAAATGCGTGACTTCCGTTTTGGAAACCTCAGATTTCCACTGGAACTGGCGTCATCTGAGAAAAAGGCACTTCCGGTTGAAAATTGAGATTCTGAAACCGGAAGTAACGCCGCAGAAAAAATTTGCTATTTTCTCTCTGCCATTCAAAGCGCATCGAAGTACCGAGGAATAAAGTTAAAGCTCCTAATATTTCGAAAACGAAAAGGCAACGGCATTATTTTTCGGAGATTACCAATGACCGGCTGAACGTTGAGCCGAAACGTCTGGTACGAAAATC
Source organism: Exephanes ischioxanthus (assembly GCA_958510785.1). NCBI lineage: Eukaryota > Metazoa > Arthropoda > Insecta > Hymenoptera > Ichneumonidae > Exephanes > Exephanes ischioxanthus. The sequence continues at coordinate 5,823,934 of OY294016.1, forward strand.
CGCTGCCGGAGGCTAAAAAAAAAAATCAACTGTGTTATCCATCGCTTGAAAACCGCTCGGAAGCTCGCCATTTCTGATCTCAATCGTAAAAAAAAAAGAAAAAAAACTACGAAAGTTAAAAGGCCGATGTTAATATACCAATAACGAGGGGTCGATGTTATGCGATTGAACGTTCACCCAACTACGTTGTAATGCATCTGATAATCATTCATGAGCTTGCTTTGATGGCTCTCGCGTTTACCGAGCACCAATTCCATTACCTACTCTTACCTCTTCGCGTCTCCCGTCCGACCTCTTCGCTCTCGCGCCTTTTCCCCGGCCTTCGATCAATCGTAAACGGGTCCCCCATCCCCCTCGTGCCATGGCTACGGTCCAACGGTTAGCGCGGGCCGCATTTTCAAAGGGGTGCACGTCCGACAGAAGCCGTGCGAGAGGCCGCACACCCGACGGGAAACCCGGACGTATGTGTGAGGTAGCGAGGTGAGCGAGTGAAACGAGATGTGCGCAAGAGGACCATCGCTCTCTATAGCCGCTTGAATATGTAAAATCGTCCCGGTTAGTCGAGCACGCGAGGTATATAACCCTGACGTTGTGTACCATCGCGCCGTGTCGTCGTCCTCGTTCTTAGTCGTAAAGGGCGGGTCTGCAGGCTCCGATGCGCAGCCACACGTCCGGACGGGCAGCTCACTGATGCATTCACCGATTCCGGACAAGCGTCCCGTTGTGTTGACTGATTACTCGCTTCAGCAACAATAATAATTGGCCCGGCGCCAATTAACGCTCGTTGACCGTAGCAACAAGATCCTGTCGCCGGGTGGTCCTCCTCTTCGAGACAACGCCCGACGGAAGGATGTCCGGAGTGCAAACCCTTCGTCCTTGCTCAAGAATAACCCTCCGGAAAGCCCGCCGGATTCTCCGTGCTCAAAGCTCATCATCGGCATGCATGACTCGCACGATTACCCGAGCAGAAATTTCAAAGCGCTCATCGCGATGCCCCGAAGAGGCGTCGTCATTGAGACCTCTTCCTGACCCGAACGGCACCTGATCATGCCCTTTTAAAATTTCTACCGGGCTAACCTCTCGCGATTACGTCGATCGAACCAACAGCGATGCACAAGTGTCCCGTTGTGTTAACTGATTACCCGCTTCAGCAACAATAATAATTGGCCCGGCGCCAATTAACGCTCGTTGACCGTAGCAACAAGATCCTGTCGCCAGGTGGTCCTCCTCTTCGAGACAACGCCCGACGGAAGGATGTCCGGAGTGCAAACCCTTCGTCCTTGCTCAAGATTAACCCTCCGAAAAGCCCGCCGGATTCTCCGTGCCCAAAGCTCATCATCGGCATGCATGACTCGCACGATTACCCGAGCAGAAATTTCAAAGCGCTCATCGCGATGCCCCGAAGAGGCGTCGTCATTGAGAACTCTTTCTAAACTCACCGGGACCTGATCGTGCCCTTTTCAAATTTCTACCGGGCACGATTAACCTCTCGCGATTACGTCGATCGAACCAACAGCGATGCACCTCTCGCTCCTTTTCTTCTATTGACTTTGCTTCCGAGCATTCCTGAATCGAACGACGAGGGTCGTCGGAGTGGCGATTCCTCGATCCGCTATTTACAGAGCCCTTCCTATGGAGCCTCTGCCAATCGCATTCAATGTACTTCGAGAGTTACCCCTCGATAGCTGACTCCACTTTTCTTCGTCCGAGCTTTTATTCACGAATAACTGAACGGGAATGGCTGTGACATTGAATTTCTTACCGTCCTTCGGGACGATGAAGCTTTGTTTCTCGTTTCACCTCCTAGCGCTCGCTGGTTATTCAATTTTACTATCTCTCCGAGCGTTTCGCGTCTCCTGCGATTGTGCTTCTCGTTTCATTCGCTATTTTAAGATCCCATGGGTGTCCTGAATTTTGCAAAGGTAGGCAGTCGGCGGGAGGGGTCGGAGGGGGGGGGGTTCGCGACTGCAGGGTAGCTGGCTGCGTGGCGCAAGGTATCCGGGCGGACGAGCCGGTGCTGAGGTCGTTAATAGTTAACGACCCCCTCGGGAATTCGTGTTTCAGAGTGAATTATTTAACGTCAAGTAAATCCACGGAATGTATGTACGGAAAGCGAGACCCTCACGAGTCGTCTCCAAAATCAGTAAAAAAAAAATTCCGACGGACCATCCAGGCTGGTAGAGCTCGTCGATCGTTCTCCGTAGAAATTTACAATCGCGAGGAATCGAAAATGGCCCGGAGTGGCCAGAGATTATTGAAGAGCCAGAAGTTGGAAGAGTGCGAGAGATGAAAAAGATTTAAGAGGATGGAGGGCGAAAAAAAGCGCACCGTACACACATACACACACGAGCACCGTGCGGAGAATCCGTACCGGGGTCATGAGAGGCTCTCGGACGTCTACCTCAGAGGATAAACTATCTCCCCAACTGGCTTAGCCAGCAGCACCACCTTCGATCTATATACAAACCGGATTTTCTTGCATTTCGTTCACCCCGGGTAAAACTTGCGACATAAATTTATCCGGAGGTACACGCAAACACACACACACACACACATAGACTGTACGGCTGAGGTAAAAAGGTTGAGGCTCGCGCGCGCGTTCCTTCTGGCCTCCCTTTCCGCCCCTCCTCGCCTTGTTCGATCCCCGGCCCAGGAAAAACGTAACTTTATCCGGCGGAGGCAATTTTTTCGCACTCCCTCTTCTCTTCCCTCGCCTTCTTGGCCAACAACGTCGAGTCCCCTTCCCTGCGATAACTCGACCTCCCCGGTCTCCCGACTCCCTTTCTCTCACGTTCTTCGCACTCCCCTCTGCCTCACATTCCCGCACCACGAAACAGCTCCGACACTCTTCGGCTCCCTAGCCGCCCCCTCTGGGCAGCCATTTCGAAAGTCCTACGCTGCGTAAGTATGCATGCCTCGTAAAACATAAGGGTGGATCACTCCCTTATGTGTTGCTCCTGCAGCTGGGTGATACTTCTTCCCGGGGAAAAAACAGCATAGCAGATTCAACCCGAGCACGGATCACCGTTGAGACTTTCCAGCTTCCCAACCCCAGCATAACCTTGTCGCCTCGTGAGCTCGCAAGCTATCGCAGTCATCCTTCGAGCTGGGACCATTCAACGTGAACAATCTATATGAGTCGCCAAGCTGACGATGAACGAACGGAAAGGTGGGTGAGGCATTCGATGCTCTCGTTAAATGTCAGGTTCTAACTTATTGTTAGAACTTATTAGTTAGATTTCGGCATTCATAGCGTGTGGGAGTGGAATTTAAAAATCATAAATCACTCCGATATGCTATATTCTCGAGATTTCATTGTTCATAGCGTATGGGACTGAATTTCGAAAAACCCACCTTTCTTACCTACCTAGAGTTCCTTCATTACCATCACGTGGGCTTGATATCAGGTTAATTAGGTGGAGCAACCAGTGATCCATTGTTATGACAAAAATCTCTGAAACTTCTGCATTCACGACCGAGAGTATTCTGTTTTTGGAAAGGAAGGAACAACACGCCGAAAGTATTGGCATGTCTTCCGTATCAACAAATGTGTCATCGGTACGCAGAGTGTAGAATCCAAAGTCGGATATTTAGGTATGATTCTTCCCTTGAGGTTTTCCAGCTTACGACCCCAGCATAACCTTGTCGCCTTGTAAGCTCGCAAGCTATCGCAGTCATCCTTCGAGCTGGGACCATTCAACTTGAACAATCTATATGAGTCGTCAAGCCGACGATGAACGAACGGAAGGTGGGTGAGGCATTCGATGCTCTCGTTAAATGTCAGGTTCTAACTTATTGTTAGAACTTATTAGTTAGATTTCGGCATTCATAGCGTGTGGGAGTGGAATTTAAAAATCATAAATCACTCCGATATGCTATATTCTTGAAATTTCCGCGTTCATAGCATACAAGAGTGAAATTTAAAAAATCAGAAATCACTCCGATATGCTATATTCTCGAGATTTCGGTGTTCATAGCGTGTGAATTTCGAAAAACCCACCATTCTTACCCACCTAGAGTTCCTTCATTACCATCACGTGGGCTTGATATCAGGTTAATTAGGTGGAGGAACCAGTGATCCATTGTTATGACAAAAATCTCCGAAACTTCTGCATTCACGACCGAGAGTATTCTGTTTTGGGAAAGGAAGGAACAACACGCCGAAAGGATTGGCATGTCTTCCGTATGAACAAATGTGTCAACTCGGATATTTAGGTCTGCTTCTTCCCTTGAGACTTCCCAGCTTCCGACCCCATAGTCTTCTCGCCTTGTGAGCTCGCAAGCTATCGCAGTCATCCTTCGAGGTCGGACCATTCAACGTGAACACTCCATATGAGTCGTCAAGCTCGAGCTGACGATGAACGAACGGAAATGGTTGAGGCATTCGTTGTTCTCGCTGAATGTCAGGTGCTAACTCCAGAACCATCGTCATCTCCGCTTGCACAGACCCCAAAGTGCCTTTGCTAGCACCTGCCGGGTCTGGGAATGGTAACGAATATAGAACACATGCCAACTCTGAGATCTGCTTGGCATACGGTGTATCCTGAATTTCTTACCCACCTACGGTTCCTTCGTTACCATCACGTAGGGCTAGTTATTAGATTAACTAGGTCGACCAACCTGTGATCCATTGTTATGACAAGAATCTCTGAGACTTCTGCATTCACGACCGAGAGTATTCTGTTTTGGGAGAGGAAGAAACAACACGCCGAAAGGATCGTCGTGTCTTCCGTATCATCAAATGTGTTATCGGAACGACGAGGGTGGAATCAGAACTCGGATATTTACGTACGGATAGGAAGTTTGCTCGGCGAATTCGGTATGTATGAACAATCGTCTCGGTTATCAGCAACGGTAAGGTTTCGCCGCTCAAGACCGCGATGAAAATACGAAGTGCTGCGTTCACGTTTGTGGCAACATCGGTCGTAGGAAAGTTACATCGCGAGGGGGTTTCTGTTCGGGTAACTTGTGCTCCGGGCTCTCCCAGGTTTCGCAAGACCCGCTGGCCTTGCCAAAGACAGGATTGAGGATTACAGGAAACTCGTAACAATGACAGAAACGTGTCCGAGTAGGTCCAACGTAGTACGGTCGGTGGGTGGGATGTGCCGATGCGGGAGTAGACTGTACGTTCGGACTATAGTATGTACACAGAGGGCCGGAGTGAGAGTCATATTGGCCTCCGACGAACGGAGCTCGTTCGAACTCCAGCTCCGAACAAGCTGTACCGTATTATTGCTTGGGCAGCTTCCCCGGTGCTTCCAACTATAGGGGTGCGCGCAGCTGGCTAAGCTCACGAGGTCGAGGGAGATTAGGGCAGTCAGGATACACCGGGGAACGGTGCGACCTCGTCTCTCATTATTTCCATGCTGTTGAAGTGGAAGCCTGGAACGGAAATCGTTAGAGCCAGTCCTGCTGAATCATTGCCTTTGGTTCTCCGCAAATCCTGATGTATGGTAATTCCGGATGAAATGGTCACTGTTTTTTTTTTAAGCGGAAAACGGCAACCCTGGTAGAAATCCTTCGAGCGCGTTGAATCGGGGCCTGGTAAGGTCCTGAAAAGACTTTGCTGGGGCCTCATCAGGGCTCGATGCAACCCTCTACAATGTCTACCAGGGAGGCACATCCTGATAAGGGGGATCGGATTTTGACGGTAGTCAGCTGTGCGAGGATTCCAAATTGCCTGAAACGGTGAAGATGTCTCGTGGGCTTCAGCGGTTCTCAAGGGTCATGGTGAAAACGTTTCATCTGTTTTTATCATGAGCAAGCGGATTCTTTGCGAAGTTGCGTAACGTTAACTCTTACCACGACCGTAGACGCAAAACTCTTTTTTAGCTGTACTGCTGAATCATTGCCTTTGGTTCTCCACAAATCCTGATGTATGGTAATTGCGGATAAAATGGTCACGGGTTTTTTTTTTTTTAAGCGGAAAACGGCAACCCTTGTAGAAATCCTTTGAGACTCTTGAATCGGGGTCTGCTAAGGTCCTGAAAAGACTTTGCTGACGCGTCATCGGGGCGCGATGTGATCCTCTAAAATGTCCACCTAGGACGCACATCCCGAAAAGGCGGATCGAAATTTGACAATGGCCAGCTCTGCGAAGATCCCGAATTACCTACAAACGGTGGAGACGTCTCGTGGGCTTTCGCGATTCTCAACAGTCTCGGTGTAAAAGTTTTCTCCGTTTTTATCGCGAACAAGCGGATTCTTTGCGAAGTTGCGTAACGTTAACTCGCACCACGAACATAGACAGAAGACTTTTCTCTCACCAAGCGCTCTTTCCGTTCGCGGTGACGATTTTTTCTTTTTTAAGCTGTACAAGCGTCGTAATTGTACACCCCGCAGGCTTAATTACCCTTTATCACCGCTTATCGCGCGGAAATGAAGCCGGTGCTTCATAGCCGGACGAAAGAGAAAACGAAATTAGCCTGGTCTGCAAGCTCGAGCTAAGGGAAATAGAATATTCCGACGGTCGAGAGCGTTACGAGAAAACCCGGATGGTCTCCGCTCGTGAAATTCACTGAGACAAATTTATAGCCCGGAGGCATTGCCCTGGCGCTCCGTACGTAAATCCGAATTTCTGGGTGAAATTGTGAGGTGGGATTTGGCACGTTTGCCTTACTGCAAAACTGATCGATTTTCCTGTCTGACCGTTTCTGTATGAGGGGAGAAAAGGAAATTCGCCAAGGAAATTCGCCGATTGTAAAAACGTAGAAGCTCGAGATCATACAACGCGTATGCGGTTTACACGGGGGCGCGTGAGGCCAGGATATAAAACGCCTGCGGCGAATAAAATGCATTGTCCATCAAATGAGTTGCATTCAGCCACGGTGCACGGCCGGGGAAAAACCGTATAACGAGGCAAGACGGACCCGCAACCTCCGCTACACTGTCCGAATAAATTGTCGATGCAATGTACTGTAACTTGAAATTTGCTTACGTTGCTTACATTAATTAAACAACGATTTACTCTTTTCGTAAAATTAAAATACCAGATATTAAAATTACAAATCTTTTGCCTCTGAACTTTATAAATTTATTTTAAAATACGAATTTCATTGTAAAATTGCAACGCACATGAGTTTGAAATTTCAGAAACAGTTTATGTAAAAAAGCTCTCAAATACCGTTCATTAATTTTCAAACGACATTTCTTTGCAATGCACATTGTAAAAAAAATTGTACATTTTATGCACCGAACTGAAGTTTTTATGCAAAAACTGGTACATTCAATTTAATATACAATTGTGATGAAAAATTGAAGTAATCTCATAGTAAAATTAAAGTACATTATAAAAAAGTTAAATATTTCCAACGTTTTTAACACATCGAACATTAATTTTTCATCACAATTATCCGAGAAATTTAAAATGCCAGTTTTTGCGTAAAACTTCCAATCCGGTACATTAAATTTTATAAGAATTTCTACAGTTGAGACATTTTTTTTTCAAATTGCCGAAAGTGGTCCATTTTACCCCAGGATTCCGTTTCGCCCCGCTCTCCGGTATACACGCGACATACGTGCGTTCTCGAGCTATTCCATGCTTGCTCATAGCTCTCGCACTTCGTTGGTTACACACAATTTGGTTGGATCTACGGCAGGGAGGGTGAAGGGGGTGCTAAAGCGCGTGGTATGCAACTCGAGAGCCTACATGGGTTTTTGTTCAAGCGTATGCAAATCCAATTTCCGCGGGATATATGGATGTTGGCCGGAACGAGATGGTCGGCTCGTTCCGTGAAAAGAACCGGGCGTTTTTCAAAGCGACCATATCTATCCGTGCACCGTCAGAGGGAAGCAAACAATAAAATAGAGTCTTGACGTCGCTGTGACGTTGCACATAACGCAGGGGTGGCGGGCGATTTTACGGTTTGGAATTTGGATTCGGAGACTCGAGTTGGTCCGAACGCGAACCACGAGAGAAATCGGCGCAGCCGCCGAGAGATCTTTCTGCAACGGCCTCGTCTCAAACGACAAGCGATAAATCTGCGGTCAAAGAAACCATGCGCGGTGCACTTCCTTTTAGGATTTACTTTCCGATCTGTATGTCGATACGCTTTACCTGCCGTATTTGCGACGTTTCTATCTACCTTTTTTCGGAATACCGCATTCATTGACACATACACGGACAAAAAATGTGTACCTTTTACAACAACTTATTGTCGACAATTTTTTATTTGTTAATTTTCTGGTCATACAAGCAAAAGTATAAACTAAAATTCTCTCTCGTAGAAACTCTCGACGCGCCAAATGAAACCGATGAGACGCGAGGAAACAGTTTCTTAGTATTCGAGTAAAAATAAAAATATAGTGGAATTGCGAACTTTTGGAATTTGCTTTATATGGATGTATAACCTGCGAATGGTAATGCCTTTCGCAGTTTAATACATCCATATACAGCAAATTTCAAGAATTCGCAATTGCAAATGCAGACATTATTTTCAATATAATGAAATTACAAAATACACAATAAATGTATCTATATACGTAGATACATTTATTTGAAGATTGACTGCGTTTGTATTTTGTCATTTTATTATATTCTATAACCCTCCTATTATCAGTCATTACTCAGCCATCAAATTGCAGCAGGCGTCGTTTATTCTCATAGCAAACTAAACTAAACTAAAAAAAAAAAATCGTCGCAGTAACAAGACAGTTTTGTCATGGTAGCAAAACCAATTGCTTCCATGTAGTCATTTTTTTGCTGCTTTTACTAATCGTTTTGCAGCGGGAACGAGGTCATTGTCAGCAAACTCATTTTGTAGATCACCTAAACAATTTTTCTCCGTCCACGGCCTCGTCTCAAACGACGCGATAAATCTGCGGTCAAAGAAGCCACGCGGGGTGGATTTCCTTTCAGGATTTACTTTCCGATCTCTATGTCGATCACGCGATACGCTTTACCTGCCGTATTTGCGACCTCTCTATTAACCTTTTTTTTCGTAACACCGCAGTCGGTGACACACAGAAGCATTATTATAATACGAACGGTCATACGCGACTTCACGAACGGGACCCGCAGCGACGCTCGAAGCCCGGAAGTCGCGTCGCCGCCACAGCAGCGAGAGATCTAAAATTTAACAAACCGAACAACAGCTCGCTGCTCCCTCGCTCTCCGTCCGTTCGCTGTCCGGTTCGTTCCTCTCCCCATGAATATTTCATTCGATCCTCGCCGATACAGGAAATATAAACCCGACGATTTCCAGCTGGAATAGTTTGGCGAACGCAGCTGTGCGACAGCCAGTTTACGCAAGAGCCGCTCGTTCCGCACAAAGTTGCCGTTTCCCTCGATCATCCGCCGCTGAATGCCGAAGCGCCGCCTCGGGTATTATTATTCCACCGCGACGTCAAATCTCCGAGAGTAATAGACCATTCGTCCACGAATCTCCGGACTCCGGATACGCAAGTTCGAAGTTGGGCGCAGGCCGGAAGTGGAGTGGAAGGGATAATGGCGGTGGCCGATGCTGCTGCCGCTACGTACTTACCTCCGCTGGTGCTGCCGCTGATGGGCTGCTGCGCCTTCTATGGCTGGATACAGGAGGGTACAGCACGTGGAAATTGGTATTAAATGGAAGGACGGACCGGGCTGCAGGGGGGGGGGGAGAGGAAAGTAGTCAGAACGAATGGAACACGAGTGAGAATTCTCGAAGCGAGTTATCGACAGAAAAGCTCGGAGCTGTAGTATTCGCGCGGGCCGACGGGCCGAGGGGAAGAGCGGGACAAAACGGAAGCCCGGGGCAAAACGGACCGGACGCCGCACCCACGAAGAGAGACTGCTAATTTATGTTACGGGAGAAATCATCGGTAAAGGCGGTCCGTTTTGCCCCGGTGGCCCGTTTCGCCCCGCTCTACCTTGTACACTGGCCGAGGGAGATAGAGAGGCTCTCTGCCTCGCCACGACTCGTAAATTGGATGAATTTTCGGATTATCACGAGAGGACCGAATTCGAGATTTTTCCTCTTCGATTTTTCTCCAATCCTTTTTCTGGCTACACTTTTCCTACGATACTTTTCCGTATACTCTTTGTCGATACCCTTATTTAACTGTTCGATTGTGTTTAATGCTATCAACAAAAAATTGATATGTATACTTATCGCATGGGCCCCTGCGTGGGCCTCCGATGCGTGAAAGTCCGTAAACCGAAATTGAATATCGAGTTTATAGCTCCGAGCCGTGGCAAGCTCGCCGTCGCGTGGATCGTGACGCATGCACTAAGTTGCGGAGCTGCGTCGTCGTCAAAGAAATTTTTAGTGAAAGTGCTGTAGTTATTTTTCTGGCGAGGGCGTGGAAAGGGAGTTCGTGACGAGTGCGAAAATGCGACATTCACACTAGTCAAAACTTTCTTCTCTACGCCCATGCCATTGACATAATTTTTCGTAAAAAATTCACGAAAATCACGCTTTTCGTTTTTGAGAAGTGTGCGTAGAAAGGCACTTTTCCGGACAACTGCGGGAAAGAAGACTATATTGCGATTGTGCGCATGCGCAGTATTCTTCCCGCAGCGATGCGATAAAGTGCCTTTATGCGCGCACTTCATAGGAACGGAAATCGGGATTTCACGTACATGTGTTAGGAAAAATGTACTGTCTTGTTGCACTAGTTCGGGACTCGCAGGAGTTCTGGACTCATTGGGGAATGTGTATAAGCAGGGGTGAAATAAATATATGACCACAAGATACACTGTAGAAAAATGTTGTTTGAAAATTAATTAATCAATTTCAGAAATTTTTAACACATGTGCGTTGCAATTTTATAGTAAAATTTGTATTTTTCATGAACATTTTTGTAAATAAAAAAAAAAAGATTTGTAATATTAATATCTGGTATTTTTATTTTACAAGCAAAGTACATTAACGTTTAATTAATATGAGTTATGTTAGCAAATTTTGAGTTCCAGTACATTAAATTTATAATTTACTTTTACAGCGTAGTTTTTGTTTCGCGAAAGAATAATTGTTTTTAATCTAACGTGGCTCTTTTACGAGATGTTGCAAAGTGTACTTTAGTGCGCGAATGCTCGATGACTTGAGACGCCGATGCTGTAAACTTGCCACGCGAACCACAATGATTGGCGAAAAACGATGAGTAAATAGCACAGTTCTCTCGCGCTCTAAGCAGCGAACTAAACTATAATCGCCGTACAAGATCGAAGATCGCGTGCCACTGACATTTTAAGGCTTTGACCCTCGTCGAAGTGAATTCTCGTGGGATTCTCGAACAGAAATACACGTATAAATATTCCCCCGTGCAAAAATCTAGTGGTTGGAATTTTTACGAAATTTTTACGGTTTTTATTTTTATGATTTTCGTGAGCGCTCGTAGGCCGGCTCGCGGTGGCTCGCGAGAGAACAAACGCCTTGATGGGACCGATTTCCATGAGGATGGAGAAGGCTCTTCGCGTTTCGCCCCGTTCGTCGGCCCAGCCGACGACCCGACGACCTCACCGAGTCGCGACATCCAAAACCGGAAGTGGAGCCGGAGCGATACGGCACTCCAGGAGTGACAGACGCGACGGACGCTCGCAGCGAGGATGAAAGCTTAATTCATAATTGAAATTCCAAGGAGTGTCGCAGTCGGGCGAGGCATCGCGGACGATCGGGCGTGAGGGGAGTAGCGAAACAGCGATACGGAGTATAAGCCGGCGGGGTAGAGTTCCTCCGACGTGGGACGAGGAGCCGCACGATGATGAGATATCTCATTCGAGGGATCGAGCGAGACGGCGAGACGCTGGGAGGGTAATTCGAGAAACACGCTTTTGACTTGTAGAACCGCGACGCCAGAGACGTCGCCGCCGAGAACGGAAGTAATTAATATTTCCAATTAAAAAATCGTACCGAGTGGTCGGAGGGGGGGGGGGGGGGAGAAGGAGCGAAACGATGGAAACTCCTCGCGGAGTCTGAGGGCGGTTGGTTTCTTTGGTCTTTCCATTTTCTTGGACTCCGCGGAGGCCACGCGAGAACGTGGTTTTCATCATCGTCCCCGACGGTCCCCCGCGGGCACGGAATGAGTATTCTCCTCCCCGCCGGCTTTCTCCTCTTCAAGAACGAATCGCGAGTCAATCGAAAATTGTCCTCAAATGAATTCTCCCCCTCGCGGTTCGTCGATCATCGACCCGTCGTGGTCACCGGTAATCTGGAATCGATTCTGTGCTCAACCGTGAAACGAGTCTCCGTCGTCGAATGCACCAACGGGGTCGTTTTTGTACGCTATCGATCATCGAAAAGTTCGTCCGCGCTCCCCCTTCGATGCCGAAAATATACTCAAATCCGAACATCGAGTACGTCCACTTTTCGGTTCGCCAGTACCGACAGCGTAACTCGTAGCCGAGGAGAAACCCTCTCTCTCTCTCCCTTTGAATATTTTGGTGGCTTAAGGCGATGCGAAACTTCCTCCAAGCCCGCCCAAGCCGGGCTGAGTTGGTTATAAGAACTCTGATCGATTTATTTTTTTCCTCGAGATTTTTCATGGTCCATTTTGCCCTACTCTCTGCTGTAGTACCTGGGCTTCGAGCCCTTCTTTCGCGAGACAAGAGACAGATGTGCGACAGTCAAATGGGTTGAAAATAACACTGTCGTTACACAGTGTCATCTTCCAATTACGTCAATCATCGTCACCGAGCCAATTAAACCTGGCAGACAGCGAACTTAATTAACTAGTATTCGAGTGTAGGGCAATTTAGATTAACTGTCTCGATTATTCACTATTATTAGTGGAAAAGCAATGATTCCGGATATAATTAAATTCCATGCCATCTGGAATGGAACGACGGTGGATCCGGGGAAACCGTCGCATGTTGAACTCGGGTTAGATGCGCTTGACGTCGCGACAGTCGAGCTCTCGATGGAGTCGCCTACCCTCGAGATGAAACTATTAATAATTCTCCGGATCGTTCCTCGAACCGACATTTTTTATAAAATGCTCGGAATGGTTGTTAGAAATTTAATTACATTAATTATTTTTTTTTTCGTTTAATAAACGGATAAGCGACTTCGAACCCACATTTTTCGTTTAATAAACGATTAGCGACTTCGAACCCACATCCGCACTGCCCTCGTTTCTCCGAATCGTTCGCCGAACAGACATTTTTTTATAAAATGCTCGGAATCATTGTTACAAATTTTATTGAATTGATATATCTATTTTTTAAATAAATAGTCGATCAGCAGCTTCGAAGCCACATCCGAACTGCCCTCGTTTCTCCGAATCGTTCCCCGAACTAAAATTTTTTATCAAATGCTCGGAATCATTGTTACAAATTTAATTAAATTAATAGATGTATTTTTTGAATAAATAGTCGATTAGCAGCTCGAAACCACATCCGAACTGCCCTCGTTTCTCCGAATCGTTCCCCGAACCGAAATTTTTTAATCAAATGCTCGGAATCATTGTTACAAATTTAATTAAATTAATGTATGTATTTTGAAAATAAATTGTCGATTAGTAGCTTTGAACCGACATCCGAACTGCCCTCGTTTCTCAGGATCGTTTCCCGAACCGACATTTTTTATCAAATGCTCGGAATCGTTGGTACAAATTTAATTTAATTTATATATATATGTATTTTTAAAATAAACAGTCGATTAGCAGCTTCGAACCGACATTCGAACCGCCCTCGTTTCTCAGCGTGCCCGTTTTCACCCGGTCGGACGATGACCGTTTTCCGCGACATCGCGTAACTCTCGTAGCTCGTCGGACCTCGCGGCTCCTCCAAGTCTCGGCTCGTTCGGGAAACGGATTAATAACGTCCACTTGCTCGTAAACCAACCCGAGAACGTTGAAATGTCTCGACACGCGCTGCGCACGTACGCCGCACACGGAAATTCCTGACCAGCTTGCCCGCCAGATAGAGAGAACTCCCAGTGAAATATGAAGCTACGGCCGTGTTTCATTCTAGTCGGTACTCTCCATAGCTCTCCCCGGTAATGCTACCCTCGTGAGCCTCTCGAAAGCTTCTACTATTGTACGCTCTAAAGTACATAACACACAGTCGTCTACAGTTATACACGGTACAACAGCGCGGTACGGAATGAGAGCTCTTCGCACCGGTCCGGGCGACTTATGACGCATGTCGTCGGGATTTTCGATTCGGCATAAACTTGCCCGATAAGAATGAGAAGAAAGAGAAGAGAGAAAAAAAAAGAAGAAGAAGAAGCGATCCAAGGAAAGCGAAACACTCGTCCCCGTACTCATGTTGCGAGAAAGGTATTAAATCCTCTACTTGGCTTTGGGTGAGTGAAAACTTTTTGCTAAAGTTCGTAACCGCGCTAGAGTGAGGCCATTTGAATATCGCACGGCCCCTGACGCTTGGTCGGAAAGTGGGTCAATGGGTTCCCGTTGATACCAAACACATACATATATATATATATATATATATATATATATATATATATATGGCGTGCATATACTATACGTTTATGTAGCAACTGCAGTCGCTGCCGTTCTGCCCGGAGTTTCATAGAAGCTGCATGAATATGCGTTTCGCAGTTGTTGCGTTCGGGCCGAGTGAGGGACGGATTGAGAGAAGCACAGATGCACATATATATATATAGATATATATGTGTGTATACATATAGAGGGAGGGGGAGAAGTCACCTGCCGACCGTGCATAGTCGCACCCGGTCGGTTACTGCAGCGAGAAGCAATGGGAGGACAGTAGTAAAGCCCGCGTTTAGTCAGCCGGGCGCGGCGGGCGCCTCGGCGAACGGTCGGTTAGTTAGGCAGTCACGAATCAAGGGGAGAATCGATAGGATACGGCGACGAGATGGACCGGTGCGGGGCACGGTGGGGGGTTATGGAACGACAGAGCAAGAACGGGTCCGTGTCAAGCCTCAGGCAGATTTCCGTGCCCTTCAGTTCGAGCTTAATGACCCCTGCGCCGTAGTTTAATCATGGATCAAGAGCCTCCAGCTGTCCAGCAACGGGCGCCGCTTGTCGGTCATGTCGCCGTTAATACAATACTCGGGTATCCGCTTAACGAAGCGATTTGTTGGCGAATGTTCGTTTGAAAAGGAAATGGACTATACATATTTGGACTAACGAGGCGAATGGTTAAGTAACGGTTGACGAGAGTCCCGTGGAAGTACGTAATGGCACTCGTATCGGCTGGTCACTGAAATTGTGACGAAGGAACCGAGGATTGACTTCACCCTTGTGTCTACCTTAATACGGACCTGAGGAGGAACGACAGTTTTAGCTTGATCTTCGGCTGAGAGCCGCTGCACCTACCCAAGCGATCTGTAGAATCTCTGGTAATATTCGATCCCGCTAACAGTTACTCCCAAGTTTGCCAGTCTCTCGACACACGTTTGCACTTTGGAAGAAGCCGATATTGATACCGTTCCGATAAGTACCAAAATGGCATTATGGCACTTGCATCCAAAATGGCACTTGCATCCAAAATGGCACTTGCATCCAAAATGGTACTTGTATCCAAAATGGAACTTGTATTATGGCTGGTT
This sequence comes from Exephanes ischioxanthus, assembly GCA_958510785.1. NCBI lineage: Eukaryota > Metazoa > Arthropoda > Insecta > Hymenoptera > Ichneumonidae > Exephanes > Exephanes ischioxanthus. The sequence goes on from OY294016.1 coordinate 5,839,389, forward strand.
ACTGACATTATGACGAAGCAATCAAGCATTGATTTCACGCTTGTGTCTATCTTAACCCTTTATAAGTCACACCACCCAAGGTCGTACCGAAACAGGACTATCGTCCGCGAGAGCCACGCGTTGCTACGGTAGCCCCTAAGATTGGGCATAGAGAGATGGGTTTATATAACTTATGAAAGGTTAATGCGGACTTTGGGTCGGGCGCCAATTTCAGCTTCATCTTCAGCTGAGAAACGCTCCACATATCCGAGTGATTTGTAGAATCTCTCGTAACGATGGATGTGAGCGACACTTTGGTAGAAGCCGATATGTTAATTGACACCGTTCCGATAAGTACCGAAATGTCGATTGGGTCATTTAGGTAATGGGAGTCGCAATGTGAACTGGACATCATCAGCGACTGGAGGTTCCGTTCTTGCGCCATTTACCGTTTCGTGCCAATTCGGGGCGGACCATATTCCCCAATTTTTACCCTATCAATTATAACGTAATCACGGAATTACTTGCTCAATAAGGTCGTATCGTGATATCTCGTTGTCGGAGAATACAGAACCCGAGTAGAAACCGGCGCTGGTGACTCGATTGAAATCCATGGCGAGATCCATTTATCGCTTCTGTGCGAATCTTGCACTGTGACCGTCTCGCTTCTACGGTACCGCTCGCCGCAGCAACCGCTGACCCGAAACTCGTGGCCATTATATATATACAGCATATACACGTACACGGCATAGAGTTTATATACGACACGCTATCGTTGAGCGTCGAGCGCGAAATCGATTTACCACTTGATTTTTCTTCAACCCCCGCCACTCCCCCTCCCTCCCTCCATCCCTCGATCAACCGTCGTGCTCTTCCAGCGGAGCACGGACTTTCTCGATCAGTGAGAAAGAGCTATGGGAAATTGAAGAAAAAAAAAAAAAAAAAAAAAGAATGAGAGAAAGAGGACGAGTTAGATGAAGCAAAGATCGCGAGGAAAGGATAGAAGCATTATTCCCTGGTCCACTTGGATAAATCACTATGTGCTCGAATAGGCCGCATAATTTCACGCGGGCAGCTTTCAATCAGCGGATCTAACACACCAAACGGCCGTGGGGAGGTACGATGGCTTCATTGAAATTGAAAGCAACGAGAGGTTGGAACGGATCGGTGAAAAATATGAGTGCGGCGAGCGCCGAGGGACGAGGAAAAGGGTGGGTTTGCAGGGGGTTCGGTTGGGCGAAGGACGAAGAAAGCGCCTTGGGTTCGCATCGTCGAGCTACTCGAGAGATCTCGGAGAAGCGGCCCGTGGAGTTTTAATATTGGATTTTTGTGTCGTCTGTCGGGCACCGAGACCGGGAACAAAGAAGCAGCACCGTGGGCTCGAACGGGGTCGAGGCTTCTCGCACTCGCCCGATGAATTTACGAGGATGATGTATATAATATATATATATATATATATATATATAATCTCGGAGCGATAGGGCGGCCGACGAGAGCGACCGGGCGGCGGGCGCGCCGACGTTAGATCGCATCCCGCGGAGCCGCTCCTGGTGAACGTCGTCGTCGAGACGTCGGTCGTTCGCCGGTGGGCAAGCGAGATGCGGTCGCGACGACGTCACCGGAAGGCAACCGTCTTTATCTACGAATATTTGTTCAGGCGAACTCAGCGAAATTGAAAACCCTGCATTTTTGTTACTCCTCGTTCCCTCTCGCCCGGCACTCCAGGACTTATAGACAGTGGGACTAGACTCGGGGGCGCTTCGCGGCCCTGGTCGAGGTATAACTGCAGCCACTCACCGCTCCTTCGCAACCCCCGTCGCCGTTCTCATTGGCCAACGGCGATTCCTCTTTCTCTTTATGTATTATGTGTATATATGTATAGTATATATATAACTCATTCCCTCTCGCACATAACTCCCCCCATTCATCATCCTTATTTACTCTCTTACTTCCTGCGCCATCCGCCGTTCAACGAGTGTCCCCGACAATCGCGCGCCGGAGCCTCGTCTCCGCTCCGTCAGATCGTTTCGTATTATTTCAATAGGACTCGCTTACCGGAAGGGACCGGTGACGATGGTGAGATGTTTTTGCAAGGACGAGAAGGGGAGAGCGTAGGGAGTCGGATCCCCGCGGGCGAAACGCACCAGTGTTCTCCATGCGAGGTGAGTCTGTTTTTCCGCGAAAGATCGGTAACAACCGTCCGTTTTGCCCCCCTCTCAGCGCTACACTGCAATTGGAAATTTAATGTACCGGGCGGGAAGTTTTTACGCGAAATCTGGTACATTAAACTCAATGTACAATCATGATGAAAGATTAATGTACTTTTTCATAGTAAAATTATAGTAAATTATAAAAATTAAGGTACTTTCATAGTAAAATTAAAGTGAATTATAAAAATTAACGTACTTTCATAGTAAAATTATAGTAAATTATAAAAATTAAGGTACTTTCATAGTAAAATTAAAGTGAATTATAAAAATTAAAGTACTTTCATAGTAAAATTAAAGTAAATTATTAAACTAAAGTACTTCCAATGTTTTTAAGACACCGAACATGAATTTTTCATCACAATTGTACATTAAATTTAATACATCAGTTTTTGCGTAAAAACTTCCAGTCCGGTACATTAAACGTCATACGAATTTTGTCCAAAGTGTAACTCCTTACGCAATCGCCGCCGAGAGGCCAACGACGAGTGTATACGATGATCAGTCTATTGTCGATCATTTTCGGATACGTCGATACGCCTTCGATGTCCTCAAGCGCTTTTCGTTTCGATGTCGCAGCAACTTCCGCCGCACAATTGAAACGGACGGGCTCGCTCGAGCGCCGAGTTCGACGGACAGTCCTGCATCCGTAATGAGTTTTTGCCGTAAACACTTTTGCGTTTGATCGACGAGGGACGACATCGACGCGGAGGCAGAGAGCGACGAAGCGTCAAACGAAAAGGCGATCAACGCCGCGTCGAATTGCATGTCGACGATCGACGAGCCGCCGGATATGTCGACGGCAAAAAGCAAACAGCAGCGCACCGGTCGCGTTCCGGACTCAACATGCAAGTGGCTTACACGACATGCAGGTACACAATCCGGCCTAATGAAATGATCGGCGTTACACGACTGTCTCAGTCGGTAGTTCCTAAAGCGGTTCGGCAATTCGCCGTCAATGATGGATCGAAATGTCTGATTTACTATTGCACCGCTTGCGTTCGCGAATGTGCGTTCGACCCGAATAGAGACGCGCCCCCCCGCAGCAGCGTTGGGCAAAGTGATCGAGTCCCGGCTCAATGAGCACAAACGCACACGGACGGACGGGCGGACACACACCGACAACCGCGTCTGACTCTCCACGGCAGAGCTACTGCAGCGGCACCAGAGCAGGTAGTACATATCTATTTACAGGCCGCGCGCTCATCCCCCTCGTCGCATTGAGTAGTGTGTTTACACAAATTCCCATCCTACGTCAACGATCTCTCCGCCTCTTTACGCAACGGGACTGCAGCGGAGCTGTACAAGTACGCGAGCTTCGTGCGGGTGGAGAATGGGGGAAAAGGGCTCGCCGGGGCAAAATGGACCACGGCCCTTCGGTACGAGACCTTCGGTTCTAACGGCCCTCGGAAAATTGATCAACATAATCCGTTTTGCCCCGCTCCATCCCATACGCTTGTACTATATGCGTTTCTGGCCCGTGCGTCGTGGCGGGCTTGCGTTGGCGTTGTCCCGCTCCGACGACGTACCTTTGTCAACCTCACCAAACAGAAGAAAGAGCGAATGCTCTACAATAGCTCTCATACAGAACGTAGGTTACTGAGGACGCTTCTTCAATTTTGCAACGCTCGTCGCTACAACGATATTCGCAAGAGGGAGATTTTTTTACTTTTTCGCAATGGGTTCGTGACAAACGGCTGCGATGGGACAACAGAATATCGAGATTATCCGAGAGATTGTACGGTCGCAAGGTACTTCGAGACTGGAAGAATTTTTCACCTTCGTCGGGACCAGATCAGGGATGATTCAGGCGGCCTATTCAGGCTTGCCGAATTTTTATTATTATCGATGCGCACCAGTTCTGTTACTAATAAGGCAAGCGACATCAGACTCGCCGGATTTCCACCTGAGCACGGAGAAAAATTGTTGTTTTTCTAAGAAAATGTAGATCGTTAATAATTCATTGCTGTGGCAGCAAAAATATTTGGCTGCTACAGCAAAATATTTTGTTGTCCCTATGTTAAGCAGGTAAATGAGTTATGGTAACAAAATTCTTGTTGTCCCAACCTTTTTTTCCACCATGAAGCATACCGGTTCTGTTAGGGGAGAGTGGGGCAAAATGGCACAGAGGTGCAAAACGGGATTATGAGACGAAATGCAATTTTCCAATAACTTCTGGATATTGGCAATGGTCGTCCGTGGAGCAAAACGGGGTTGAAAATCCGGATGTATCATTGGGACAAAATGGGGCATTTAGAAATCACTGGAACATTGAGTTTTGCCCTCACTGTCCCGTTTTGCCCCACTCTCCCCTATCTCTGTTCCCAAACTGAGCAATAAATATCGTTTTTCCGAGATCAAAATATGAACATTAATGAGGTATAATCAACATCAATAAAACAAAGTGTTGAAAACCCGGTTGAATTAGTCTGGGTGTAATATGCTTGTAAATTTTGTTGTCGAAACGAGGAACGTTGCTTGATCCGGGCCACGTCAGTCCCACATCAGGGCCTGAACTTGTACCGGATCAGGGCCGGGGATTTGCGTGAGCCTGATTAAGGCCACATCAATCCTCCAAATCCGGGCCGGGTGTTACTGTCCGGTAGTTCTACTTTGCCCCAGATTCCAGCCTCATGCATTTTTCCACTCGGTTTATCAACGCTACAACGATCAATAGGATTGTCGTTAAATTCTGCAAACTGCGACGCCCAAAGGAATAATTAACGCTCCAGTGTCCTCTCGGATGACTGGCTATGTGTCAGTGCGCAGGTTGACTTACAAGTTTAAGCCCGGCGAGTCCACGAGGGTGTGGAATGGGAATGAAAGAAACGCTCAAGAGTCTCGTGTCCGTCTCAACGTAGCAGTATAACTACCCTACTCTTTGTCTCTCAGTAGCAGCTAACTTCTCGAGCCCCCGTTATCCATCCAGCATATATTCTCTCCTCTTATCATTCTCACTCTCGCTCCTTCGTTCCCCTCTTCCCCGCCCTCCTTCCTCTTTCTCCGCTGACTCTCTCCCTCGCTGAAGATCTTGAAGCTACTTCTTGCTTCAAGATTCTGAAGATCGGGTCGAGTGGGAGAGAGCAACGTTTTGCGTGGCCTGGCAATTATCCTCGAGGACCCGAGCGGCACCCTCGTTAATTCCTCCGACGTTAACGCAGGCGTTCGTCAACCTCGTTGTCTCACGAGCGAGCGAAACGAGGCAGACAGACAAGGAAAGGTGGAAAGCATATTTCCCCTCCGCCGCCGTCTTGTTCCTCCTCTTTCAACTACTCCTGCCTTCCCTCTCCGTTCATTACCCGCTCACACTCCCAGAGTACACTGGCTGCCTCCGTGCACTACCACTGCGTACGTCTTTAATTCATCTGGCTCACTGAGACCAGAAGGAAGCGAGCGAAAGGTGAGGGAGCTAACCGTGCTCACATCGACGGAGGGGAAACACCCGGGAACTCCAGTGTATTCCCGGGCGTTTAACAAGATTTCCGTCTTATTCCCGTGGAAGTACGGTGGGACGGGCATAATCGTGGCACGATATCGCGAAGGGCGCGTCATCGTCGGGATTCGCGGAGAACTGGCGAGGAGCTCTTTGACTTCGGTGAAGTTCAATCCGTTGCATCATCAACGAGCTCGTCTTCTCGCAGAACTTCGAAGCAACCATGGTGGGATTCTGCAGTAACTGGAAACCCGACCCATCGCTGGCACTGCACTGGTTGCCGTACGTCAAAACGCCATACCGTTCCTTCTCCGGCCGGTGTAGGTAGCCGGAGCTAAGACGAAGGTCTTCCGACCACTAATAACGAGCACTGGTTAATGCCAGGGGAGAGCAGGGCAAAAATGGGACAGTGGGGCAAAACGGGATAATGGGACAAAACGCAATTTTCCAATCATTTTTGGATTGTGCGGTGATGGTAAGTGTGGCAAAACGGTGTTGAAAATCCGGATGCATCGTTGGGACAAAATGGGGCATCCAAAAAGTATTGGAAAGCCGTTTTTTGCACCCGCTGTCCCGTTTTGCCCCACCGTCCCATTTTGCCCCGCTCTCCTCTACTACTTGCCACTTCTTGGCAAATAAAAATCTTTAAAAAAAAAATGCATTCTGATGTCACTTCCGGTTCGACGATCTCAGTTTTCAATCGGAAGTGACGTCACAGCGGAAATCCGTCACTACCGGTTTGAAAATCTCAGTTTTGACCACGTCAGAATTCGTGGAAAACTGTCGAGGAGCTCTTTGACTTCGGTGAAGTTCAATCGCTTGCGTCATCAACGAGCTCGTCTTCTCGCAGAACTTCGAAGCAACCATGGTGGGATTCTGCCGTAACTGGAAACCCGACCCATCGCTGGCACTGCACTGGCTGCCGTACGTGAAAACGCCATACCGGTCCTTCACCGGCCGGTGTAGGTAGCCGGAGCTAAGACGAAGGTCTTCCGACCACTAATAACGAGCACTGGTTAATGCTACTGCTTGCCACTTCTTGGCAAATAAAAATATTTAAAAAAATGCATTCTGATGTCACTTCCGGTTCGACGATCTCAGTTTTCAATCGGAAGTGACGTCACAGCGTAGATACGTCACTACCGGTTTGAAAATCTCACGTTTCAACCGGAAGTGACGACATAACAGAAATACGCCGCTTTCGGTCTGAAAATCTCATTTTTCGAGCGGGAAAGTGACTTCATACCGAAAGTACCTCACTGCCGGTCGAAGAAGACGGTTTTCAAAAGCCGGCTTTCTCACTTTTACCTATACATAATTAATTAGACAAGCCTGACTGGCTGAAATGTGCACGGTGTTCAGAAGCCGATGCCGCGTTGGCGAGAAAAGCTTTTGCGCGGAGTAAGGGATGTTCACGGCGGTTCTCTCTCGAAAAAGGAAGTGCGAAGTGCATGCTAGACGACGATGCCGCCACCCAGAACACCCCCCGCCCCTCCGCGATTTGTCACCAGCTCATCGAACTTCGTAATTACTACAGGCGCGGAGGATGAGAGGCAAGAGACGAAAAGTTTCGAAAGTTCTGCTCTGCTTTCATCGAGATAACGGGAAGGGGAGTAGGTGGGGGAGTTCTGCTGTGATGCCGCTCCGGATTGGAACTCTTCCTTGGTCCTTCGATATAGATCGCTCGAGGCCTGAAGCCGGGACTGAGGAGCATGTCGGTGGGAAGGGAGCGAGCGAGAGGAGAGGGATAGTGAGGAAACGAGGGGACGCAATATGTTAGTAGCCGGGAAAGCGCGATATCGTTAATCTTCGCAAACCAGCAGCGTGTTCGATCTCACTCGGGGCTGATGTATAAGTTAACTCTTCTTTTAGTCGTTAGAGGGTCGACGTAGAGAATCAGAAGGCAGATAAGGATGTTACGATTCCTAACTGACCGCGAAGGTTTCATCCACGTATGTGTTTTCCTCTCCAACGAACTTCCTCGCACGGAAAGCTGTGCGCATAACAGCGAAAAATAAGTAAGGAAGCCATGTGCAAACTACTTTGCAACTTTTTCTCTTTCTATTTCGCTCGTGTGGCGTTAGTTCGGCCGGTTGTTCGGACCGGATGCGGCTGCCGCGTATTCTCGTAACGTAGAGTTATATAGATCGAGAACTATCATTTCTGTAGAGGATAATTTAATTTTTTTTTTTTTTTTAATAGTCGACAGTCTCATCACGTTCTTTGATAAGTCGCAAGAATCCGCATAAGCCGATCGTCGAAAAATTCGAGCGAATAAATCGGCTCGAACTACATGCGTCGAAAAATTCGAGCGGGTAATTCAGCTCGAACTACATTCGTCGAAAAATTTAAGCGGATAAATCGGCTCGAGCTACGTGCGTCGAAAAATTCGAGCGGATGAATCAGCTCGAACTACATGCGTCGAAAAATTCGAGCAGGCAAATCGGTTCGAACTATCGCTTCGAAAAACTCGAACGGATAAATCGGCTCGAACTATTGCTTCGAAAAATGCGAGCGGGTAAATCAGCTCGAACTACATGCGCCAAAAAATTGGAACTGGTAAATCGAGTAGAAAAACCTTATTTCATTGGAGGATGCATCAGACATCTGCAGGGGTTGTATTGGGCCGATAATTAAAAAAACGAGTCGATACTCTCGTCCCGCTCTCTGACAAGCAGCAAGAATCCGGATACGTCGATCATCGGAAAATTCGAGCGGGTAAATCAGCTCGAAGACGAAATGTTTTCCCTCTCGAGAGGGTACAAATCCGGAGATAGAAATTTTCAGCCTCGCCACCGAATACATACATATACACATACCATATATATATACATTTATATATATATTTATATATACTCATCTTTTTCCATGCTGATGGCAGACGGGGCGGTGCAGCGGTTGCGCAACGACCAATTTTAATCTCGGAAAATTACTTACGCCCGTTGCAGACGCTGCCGAGACAGGGGGGGGGGGGGGGGGGGGGGGAGCAGCGGCGTTACCGGGGCTTATAAAATCTCCAGTACCTTCGGAAATTCCTAGCGGAGCTCAACTTCGGCGCTAAGCTAGCGCGAGGAAGATAGGAGAGGCGGCGATTCGGAGGAGCCGCTCTCGGCCCCGCGATTTCGAGTTCTCTCCCGCGACTCCGAAACGAGTCGGCTTTTATTTTATTTCCCATTCCCTCCACATTTTCTTTGAGCAAAGGGTGGCGGGAGTTCCCTTTCGCTCGTCTTTCGCCTCTCCGAGCAAGTTCGTCGGTGCAGGGACCGTTAATCAAATTAGGTACACATAGACAGATCAAATTTACCCAAGGCTGCTCGTAGCCCGTGAGTCCCTCCGGCTATCCATTTGCGACGCCGGCATGATTCGCGCCCCCCACCCCTGTACATTCCGCACTCGTCTTTCCTCGGCGTCAAAGTACCCCCCGACGACGACGAAGCTGAATCGATGTATCCTCGCGGGACGGGGAGAACGGGACAAAGAAGCTATGGTTTCTCAGGTGGCTGTGAGTCTCGCAATGGTATTTTACCCGGGGTCTTCCGTGTCATCCGAATCCCAACGAGCGCGCTCTCTCCGCCGAGAGAGGGTTGCTCCTCTCAGTTTCTCCAGCTCGGCGCGCCTATTAGGCACCCCCGTAGCTCTCCCGACACATACGCGCGATACAGCCGCCTCCGCGCGAGAGGCGCGCTTGGCCGTCGCGCCGCTGTACAGAGTGTCGGAAACGCGGCGAGGCTCCGGTTGGCGGCTGCCCTCTTTAATTACAAATTAACGCTTTAATCAGGAAACTTGGCAAGCCCGGTGAACGAAGCCGCCGTCGGCGTACCGCCGTCTCTTCCCAGCGTCCCCTGAAAACCCCTCGCCGTATCGGCGCGCTCTCGTATTTTCGCGTCCCGACGGCGCTCCCGCCACGGCAATATTATCACCGTCGGCCCAGCTCGTTGCTTTTCCTCCTACCTCGCCCGACCCCCTCCCCCCCCCCCCCCCCCCCCCTCCTCCTCTTCCTTCTTCTCTTATTCCTTCCCGGAAATAACGTCCCCTCGGCCCACCTTACCCTACCCGCGTGTTAGTTTATACGCGGCCCACCCGCTATTTTCTCCCTCGCCATTTTCACTCTTCATCCCTCTCTAATTTCTCCGTCGTTTCTCGCGCTATAAGACCCCTTTCCTATCCTCACCCGAACCACCGAGACCCGTCCTATCCCCTCGTCGCTTCTATCACCACTTCGTTTTTATCCTTTTCTTGCCTCCTACTGCTCGCCACAACGAAAGCCCGTCCACCTCCGACGGCGGATAGGGGGGGGGGGGGGGGGGGGGGGGGTGCATCATTCATCGCCATCCCATATATTCCCTCAAGTTCGCCAACTAATTTTATTAAAACGCGAACTTGGTTTTCCCGGGCGTGGGATAATGCATAGTTCCCGTGATGGTGAAAAGTGCTTGCGGGTCCTCTTCATCTCATGCCGCCCGAGGCTGTAAATAACGTACACCGCTGCAGCGGATGTAGTGCGGGGTGGGGGAGGGGGGTGGGGGCGGGGGTCTATTGTAATCCAACAAACGATCCCTTCGACGATTGGATTTATTTCGAAGTCTTTTTAACTCGGTGGTAAATAAATGTTTTTCCTCTCGCCGCTCCCACATTTGCCCCGGCGATCCCGTTCATCCTTTGCAACCCCCCACACTCCGGCTCGTTCTCTCTCGTTTTTTTTATTTGTTCATTCGTTCCTTCGTTCGTTCATTTGAACTTTTCCACTTTCATCACGCGCCCGTTTCATCTGGTATGCGGGGAAAAAAAAGCGATTGATGAGAGCCCGAGGATCGACGTGGAATGAGAGCGTGGCCCACGCAACGCTCACCCGCTCAAAGATCAACACTCGTTCATCGCCGTCGCGCCGCTCCGGCCCGTCCATCTCCCTTTCGATCTGCCATTAATCCGATTGCATGCCGATACCCCAACTATTTCCGAATTCAGCCGCGCGCTCCGCGTTGCCCTGTCCGCGAACTCCGACCATTCTCGTTACGTATAATTTCCTCTTTTTTTTTTCTCTCTCTCTGACGAATATTCGTCATGATCCGCCGCCCTATCCAGAGCGTCCGAATTCATGTCCTCCAATGAAAAAAAAACCGTGCTTTTTTTTAAATTTTTTCAACTGTACCGTCAGAAATAAATTCGCCATCGAGAACGACCGTAAAAGAATTTTTCGGATCGACCTCCGGATTGCACCCGAGGGGTTGATAGACGATATCGTTACGATCCGCCCAAATGACAACACTTAACCGCGGTACGGCATTGGGACGATTGTTGTGGACTGCAACAACTCCCTGGAATCACCGGATCACGATCTGCCGCATGTTCGATCGACAATTGTCGTACGGAGCCGGTTCCCAGTTATGTCGTCGGTGCAACGACCGCGCAGTCGCGGAATCGTGCCTATTTGTCATTCTCTTCGTGTGTAAGGGAGACCACGGGTTCGCGAGAGAAGAGCCTTGGCAGGGGAAGACGGGCGAGAGGACAAGCGGAAGGGAGACGGGGCGAGAATCGGTCTGGAAGAGACGGGCCAGAGAGTTGGAATGACTACGCAAAAATCGTAATAAACGTATCGAAAGTGTTTAATAGGCAAAACTTTGTTGTCCAAAAAATGTGGATGTCTCGTTTTGTCTCAACGATACATCCGGATTTTCGACCCCGTTTTGCCCCACTTACCCCCGCCGCCACCAAAGTTATTGGACATGTTTTGTGCGATTTCTCTATGTATCTGTAGGCCTAATGGACTTCCATTACTATTATGGCCACATCACACTGAAAAAAGATTCGCTGGCGAGCTGCCAAAGAAATTTTTTTTATTCCGGCTCTAATTTCAATCCTTACAATTCCAAATGATATTAAAACAACGACGGCAAGACTTTCAAGGTGACACGTTGTCGTTTCAATCCCGTATGGAATTGTAAGAATTGAAAGTAGAATCGAAACAACAATTTTTTACATTGGCATCCTGGAAACGACTTTTACTTGAGTCATTGATACTTTTTTTTCAGTACACTCGTAGTGTCCGGGTAATGAGGCCGATTGCAAATACTTATTTACAGAGCTGCAATTACAATCACGCATCGAAAATATCAAAAGTTCTGAGTGATTTACTTCAGTTCGACGTTTCCAGAGTTGGTTACGACCAAATTTTTAAGGTTTTTGTTAAAAGGTAAAACCTCCAATTTCCATTGTTTAAGAAATCATGGCTATGTCACCTCGACCTACCCTACTATCCCTAGTGCACTTTTTGCAGCCTCTACTACTTTGGGCATTGCCGTTTACCTGCCATTTACAGTCCATAGGCGTAATTGGTAAAATTGCAAATACAACTGCACCATTAGCACGGCTGCAATTACACTAATGACCGTCATCGTATCCTCACGTTCACAGACCACGTTTGCTACCAAAACCGCGGCGCTCGCACCGTTCACCAGTCCACTCCTTTGCCTCGCATCCCTGCCCGCAGTGTGCGTTATTCCGTTCAGCATGGCCAGAAATCTAAAGCATCACAAGTTCTTTGACCTCAGAAGGTGGTCTGTACGCTCACGCAGCACAGACCGTCCGAGTTTACAAAGGTGAAATAGGGTACCTCTAGGCACACCACGAATTTCCTTCAAAACCCTTTTTGGCGATGGGGTTATGCATGAAGTACCTACGTACGGCTTTCGCACTGACACCGGCACTCTCTTTGATAGCCCTGGTTTACAAACGTTTTCTCTGAGGGTACCTTATCCTTCGTCAATCTTTGAAGAGCTTTGTGACCGCAGCGACTCAAAGGAAGAAGGCCCACAGCTGGGCCACTCGTAATATACTCTGTTACTACCTTACGATTGCGAGACTCGGAGTTCCCTTAATTAATGACTTTTGTCCCGAGGGGCGAATCAACGCCAGCGGCATATGATGCGGAGCGGAAGTTGGGAATATGGCCCGGTATACTGCTGTTTATGAATGCCTGGTTTTTTTGATTTTTTTATCTTCTTGGACATCTTGCTCTATGTCTTATCCAGCAAGACACCCACCAAGACGTATCCAACAAGACGTATCGAACAAGACGTATCGAACAAGACGTATCGAACAAGACGTATCGAACAAGACGTATCGAACAAGACGTATCGAACAAGACGTATCGAACAAGACGTATCGAACAAGACGTATCGAACAAGACGTATCGAACAAGACGTATCGAACAAGACGTATCGAACAAGACGTATCGAACAAGACGTATCGAACAAGACGTATCGAACAAGACGTATCGAACAAGACGTATCGAACAAGACGTATCGAACAAGACGTATCGAACAAGACGTATCGAACAAGACGTATCGAATAAGACGTATCCAACAAGACGTATCCAACAAGACGTATCCAACAAGACGCATCCAACAAGGGGCATCCAACAAGGGGCATCCAACAAGGGGCATCCAAAAAGGGGCATCCAACAAGGGGCATCCAACAAGGGGCATCCAACAAGGGGCATCCAACAAGGGGCATCCAACAAGGGGCATCCAACAAGGGGCATCCAACAAGGGGCATCCAACAAGGGGCATCCAACAAGGGGCATCCAACAAGACACATCCAACAAGACGCAAGGAAATCCAGGCATTCATGAACAGCAGTGTAAACCTATCATTGATTTCCGTGCTGATAGCCTTGAGTCGTATTGGCCACTTTTACCTTACCACTCGTTATAACAACATCGTTGACGTAATACTTGGCTTCGATATACTCTCCTTCGATACGAATTGTAAAATGTGCATCACAGATGCGAATTTAAAAATGTGCATCACAGATCGCGAATTTAAAAATGTGCATCACAGATGCGAATTGTAAAACGTGTGTCACAGATACGAATTGTAAAATGTGCATCACAGATATGAATCGTAAAATATGCATCACAAGTCTGTCGCCGCTGTGGACCGCAGTTCGCGGGATCCTCGATCGACCGAGCTGCAACGCGATGGGAAACATACTACAAATTTGAACCCCATCGAGCAGTCCGATATACATCCTGTTGTGCATCCTGAGGACATCGATGTTCAACAGTCTTTATTTGACTATACTTCTCCAACAATAATGCTTTCATACGAGGATTTATGTCTCGCAGGAGTTTCTCGCCACGTGGCAAGATCGCTCTTCGAAGATCTTCCAGCGAGTTCCTTGTCGTTTCCCCCGCGCACCTCGTAATTCCTGGTTCCACTCGAGTGACGGGAGAGTTTCAGCCGCGGCGAAGGATCAGCCGGGCGGGCGGCCGGTTGAAAGATGGAAGGGGCGAAGAAGCCAGCGTCAAGGCAGTTTCCCCAGTTGTGTGTCCCGTCGGGTGAAACTGTACGCAAAAGCCATTACAAGCGTACACTTTGTCTCCTCGGGTTCCGCCTCTGTTTCCTACTTATACCAAGTGCAACTGGAACTGCGCTATTCGGAGTGTGGCGCGTCCTCCGGAACCCGGCCAGGAAGTAACGGCAGAGCCAGTCGAGCCCGCCACGGGAACCCTTTCCAACGGCCCTAAATAATTCAGGGTTGTCGCGCTGGTGTCAGGGTTACGCTACCGGCCCGTGCTACTCCGTTGCGGATGCTGCTTGCTTCCTGCCGCTCCGTCCCCCTCCCTTGGACCTTCGGGTACATGGAAAATTTCGTCATTCAGCCGGTGGCAAAACCTCAGGGCAAAAAAAGATTCGGGCACGTGGACCAGGAACTACGCGCCTCAGTCAGCTGAAACTACTGAGGGAATAAGGATGAGGACGGACGAAGAGTCGGCTGAGTGAGAATCCCTGTGGCGCGGACGATGAGCCGCGCATGAAACGTGCATGAGGATTGATTCGGTCATTATTCTTTCACGGTAAAACCGGCGGGATTAGAGGACGACGGTATCGCTCGGGCAACGACACCAGAAGAACAGAATTCACGAACCATACACTGAGAAAAAAAAAATCGATTGCGTCAACAAAATGAGCGCTTACGGGTGGCGAAACCACTTTTTGGTTGATCGAACGAAATAATTTTCGTAGTAAGTAGAGAAACATTGAATTCGACGGCCTGTTAGTTCGATCAACGAGGTATTCCTTTCGATCAACCAAACATTTGTTTCGCCACCCGTAAGCGCACATTTTGTTGACTCAATTGATTTTTTTTCTATGTGTAGACTGTAAAGATAAATAGTAGATTTGATCAACTGGAAGTTGAAATTTGCTTGCATTATTTACATTAATTGAATATTAATGTGCTATTTCGTACAGGGTGAGCGTGGCCGAGTGGATCGGAGCGCGTCCCAAACTTTGATGGAGTCCCGTCTCCTCGCTCGGTACTCAATTTCGCCGGACGGCCGGAAAAAATGGACCTCTCGAATTCAACACGCTAATGCAATAATCTCTCCCGACTCGACTCTTCGATAATGGCGAAGTACATAATATTCTCGAAGGCTTTCCGCCCTTCGCTCCAATTCGCTCTCAGATCGTTACCGGTTTATCGCGTTAACAGGCTCGCATCCATTAGATACGTTCGATAATTCACCGCTCGAAATGGGTGGAAATCCATCGCATTCATGGCGGAAAATCCTCGAGACGTAATGGACGAATAATAATTAACAAGACAAGCCTCCTCAACGCCGCTCGCCCTCCGATCCAACCCTCATCATCGCTCCTCGCTCGATATCTCGTGTGAAAATGAGCGAAATAAATTGGCGTCAAAAAAATGTAATTAACTCTTCGCTCGCTCCGCGAAGCGCTGATGCCGATCGTCGACGAAAATTCGAATCCACTGATTGATCGCTGCTGCAATCGAGTCTCATTATCGCGCACTTAATTGTTACACCGTAACGGAAGAGGGACATAATCTCGTTGGATGCGGCCTCGTGGGAGCCCCAGCTGCATAGACAGAGCCCTGTTCACCAGTCATATTCAGTTACACCTACCGCACAAGGGGTGTGTAACGAACTGCGGTGCGGAGTTCGAGGCCGTCGGTGAATCGACTGGGAATTGGGAGCGGAGAGTGGAAAATAGAGAAAGCCTGCAAGAGAAACTCCGGTCCAACCGGGGGTTAGTGAGAGCCCTTAGCGTCAGGTAGTACTCACAGCCCGGTTCTGAACTCACTCGGCGTTCGGTTCGCAGAGACACAGAAACGCTTATGAAAGAGGAACCCGGTGAGATAGGGCGGAAGGGCTGGTGGCAAGGTGCACCGAGCGTAACTCAAATTCAAATCCAATTATGGCAGGCGAAAATCCCGTGTACGCTCGGTCAGTGAGGACGAGTTTGCAGTAACTGCATGAGCTTTAAAATAAAGGACCATATTTCACGAACGAGGTGTGCGCGCTCTCACGAGAGGGGGGTGGGGGGCTCACACTGTATTATTACGTTTCTACGTCGTCCGCCCCAGTTCATTCGTTCTAACAACTGCGTGACTGCGGTCCTTGCACTCTAACTGCGCTCATATCCGATAATATATTGCCACGGAGGGACGAAGGGCGAAGCTGCCGCGCGCTCTATGATCTTACCGTCGCGATTTCGGTACTCCGATTTTTCGGCGAAAAATTTCCTTGACCAAAGGGCATCGCCGACATGTCCGCGCCGCGGGCTTTGATCAAAAAGCTTCCCGGAGTTTTGTAACCCGGAGCCGCTTTCGGACCTCATCAAGGCCTCCAATTTGCATGCGGTTGGATGATAAAATTTGATTTAAAAATTGTACGCATAACTTCCTCTATGAGAAAGTTATGCGCACAATATTAATAAATGAGAAAGCCACAGGGAAATTATTTGCCCGTTTTTACGTAACATTTTTAAAAAAAGTCTGTATCTTAAAAAAAAATTAAAACCGTCAATATTTACAGCAGAATTTATTGTAGGAAATCGCAAACTGAAATTTGTGGATTTCGTCGTTTTGAGACAATTTTTGATCTATTATTCATCCGCTGATTATAAAACTATAACGCATTTTCCTCTCCGCGCGATAGTTGATTCAGAAACTCGTGTCAGGAGTGAAAATTAAATTTTCCAAAAAACTCAACATTTTCAAAATCCCATAAAGTTTAACCGGTTGGACCAATTTTTGCCAAATTTAATACGAAACATTGAACAGTGTTAATCCATCCCCGTGCCAAATTTTAGTGTTTCTCGACGCTTTCGACCCTTTCCAGTATGCCGAAATTACACAATACGCAAAAAAAAAAAATCTCGTCTGACATCCATCGACTTTACAACTGGCCCGATATTCCTCGAACAGCTCGGAAACCTCGACCTTAACGTAATAGCGAACGATTCGCGCGGACATCGATAATCAGTCTCCGACGAGCTCTTCGTTCAATTTCACTCCCACCGCCAATCTTCCATGTTCCTCCGTGGAAAAACATTCGCCTGCTTTGCCGCGCACCTCCGCGTCTCACCGGTTAATGAAGAGACTATCGGAACCGAGCGTTCAACCCAATTCCGCTTCTCACTCGCGAGGCCAGGAGAGACACGGAGGGATCGCGCCTTATCAGCGATACTAAGTAATTAACGGGTGCGCTCGCGGATTTTTCCGGCCATTATTCCTTCACGGTTCGCGGCACAGAAGAGAAACGAAGGTGGGCGAGGGGGAGAGAACGGGAAGAGTGCGCGTTGCGAGCGCAAGAGCCGCGTAGCGCGTGGACGAGCGAGCGGAGTATCGCGAACGTAAATCAAAGGGCCGTCGTCGGTGCACGGATCGGGCTGGGAGGTGAAAAGGAGAGGGTCGTTGACGACCGAGACGAAGAAAGGAACCCAGTGAATCGGATGAAGCGATGAGGTGGTCTTCGTTGTCGCCGGGCCGGGGGCGGCCGGGGAACAACCGCACTGGTTAACCAGCGCTGACGCTCTCGCACGGAGCGGGCACGAGAGAGAGAGCCAGCCTGGCCTCGTTAGATTTATCGCTTTATTTAAAGCCCACAAAGTAACGGCAGCGGCGCTGACGTGCAACCCTCGCGAAGGCTCGTGCACTCTCCGAGGCACCGGTTACAGTCCACCGCCCCTCCCACGCTCTCCTGCGCTCGCGACAAGCTGCTTTATGCGAAAAAAAAAAAAACAGTAAGCAAAAAAAATACGATTACTGTCAATGTTCGGGCGAGGAAAAATGAAGGAAGGGCGAGAGATCAGCGATCGCGTGATTGGACGATGGTAAATGAAAAAATTAAGGCTGCGCTTGTTTTACGCTCGGCTTCGAGGGGCTTTGCGAGGGACTACGTTCGGGATGGTTCTCATGCGACGGAAATAGATCGCGGGCTCTTGGCGATATTTGTATTTTTAATCGTGCGAGATGTTCGGGACTCGAGACACTTTGCCGATTCAGACCGACGGCGGGGCGATGAATAATACGCTGAATTGCGGGAGGTTGGATTTCTGGCGGCGAAAGTTTGTGTAGGGGAGAGCGGGGCAAAATGGGACGGGAAACAATGCAATTTTTCGATAACTTGTGAATGGTCGCTGGGGTGGTCAGTGCGGTAAATCGTTGGGAGAAATCGGGGCATCCAATAATTATTGGAATATTGAGTTTTGCATCACTGTCCCATTTTGCCCCGCTTTTCCCTATATTTAATTTTGCAGCTAGAAATTCCATCCCGTATATACATGCCATTTTGGTGCCAGAAATAGTAAGCAAAAAAGAAAACTACCGTCGACGTTCACGCGACGGAAAAATGAAAAAAAATGCGAGACATCAGCGGTTATCTAATTAGAAAGTGGTAAATGAAGAAATGTCACTATGCTGGTCTTACGTTCTGATTCGAGCGGTTTCATTCGAGACACTATTCGGCCTGATTTTCATGCGACACAAATATATTTTAGGATTTTAGCGATGTTTGCATTTTTCATCATTCGTTACGTTCGGGATTCGAGACACTTTCCCGATTCACACCGACGGCGGTTTATTGGATAATACATTAAACTGCTGAATGTAAGACTTTTAACCGCATAACTATTGAAAAAAGACATTAAAAACAAATTAAAATTCGTCTGGTGTAAGATCATTATATTTTCAGCGCGAGGATTTAATTGTCACAAATGACAATCCAAAAAGATCTTCTTGCGTCAAAGGGTTTTTTTTTTTTTTTTTTTTTTTAATGGCGCATGCGCTGTTGCATTTCATCTCGATATAATCGGCGTTCTCTGGCACTGTCCTTCAGTGCCTGTTCATGAAAACGCGAAACCCTCTCGAAAAAAAAATTGGCTTTTACGGTAACATCAAAACAGCACACGGCAGTTACGCGACGACCACTCGAGAGCAGCGATGGAACCTCGAAATATCGTGCAAAAAAGCAAAAATGCGTCATGGCGTAGCAGTTTTAATGTGTCCGGTTGAAAATGAGCAGCGTTTTTTGTCCGCACCCGTACGGGAAAAAAATTTTTACTATAAATATCAATTTTTTCACGCGGAATTATTTTGTCTCAAATATTTACATAACATATGAATTGTATAATTTTTTTTTTAAGTTCATTTAATATATGAAAAATAGTTTTTGACGGATCATATTTTTCCCCCATAAAGTTATTCTCTCGCTCCGGCGTAGGCGGTGTCAGCTTTTTTTAAACAGAGTTATACGTAGCAGTAAACTTTTCGATATCAGTTCGCAAAATCACAAATTTCTGTTTTCTAATTTGGATCATCTCTAAAATTAATCTTTTCGTCAACTTCGATTCATAATTAAGTATTTTTACATTGTCAAAGTCAAACAAATGCGTTAGGGCAATATGGTTTGCATTTAGTGCTGTGGGATGCTTTTGCACGGTTTTTAGGCTGCGTTTCTGTCCATTTATTATTTCATTTGATTATCTAGATGTTCGGCCGATGCAAACTGAATCGCAACTGCTACATGCGATGGAGTAGACTAAATTCGATTCCCTTCATAGCTTCAATTTTGTCCTTAGCTGAACTAGACATCCTAAAATATCGAGCCTCATCTCCTTAACTGGGGCCCTAAGGTGTCCGACCACGATCCCTAGCATGGCAACACAGAACAAAACAGAACAAAATAGTTCTGTTTCTCTAACAAAATGTAGATCGTTAATAATTTATTGTTGTGGCAGCAAAAATATTTGCTGCCACAGCAAAGTATTTTGTTGTCCATATGTTAAACCAGGTAAATGAGTTATGGTAACAAAACTCTCGTTGCCCCAACAATATTTCTCTCCGTGCAAGTAAGGATGCAAAGACATCCTGAGCAACCGATAATCCTGAGAAAGGTGCCAAGTTGCAGAAGTAGGTAAACGTTAAAGCGGAAGCGCATCAACGATGCCTGTCGGTTGTGTTTCGAGTCTGAAAAACAACGTGGACATTCAGGGCAGGGTAAAAAAAATGGGCCACAGGTTTAAGTGATAGTGGAGCGCAAAGGGACAACAATCCGAAAAACATTATTATTATTTTCTCACCAATATGCCAAAGTTCTCCGGCACCGAGGACTCCGTCGTTATGCGCGTTTTCCCGTGCAAGACAGGAGCGCGTGTGGCATCGAGAGTCACTCGAGGATGCGGGAGTGAGGTTTAATGTGTCAAAGGCTAGATGATAAACAAAACGAAAACATCCACGTCATACGGATGCCGGTGCGAATTTCCTTTGTGCGTCGAACACTGTCATGCGTGTTCTATGCGTTCCGCACACCTGGCGCATATCCCACGACGGAATTCCTCACACGTGGACGAGCGCCGGATTAACTACTCATACTCACTGCAATTAGTCTCTTTGGTTCCGTCTGGTTTTTCATCCGGCGTTGTACGGTTGGCGATAAATAAAATTGCGCAGCCAGGTACAATGAGAGTGTACGATCTGGTCGAAAAAAGGCCAGGTCGAAAAAGCTTGTTCGTCGATTGCTCGTTCGATTGTTCGACCTGTGTATCACCTGTCTGTATGTGCGACTGTAAATGGAGCTATCAGTAGCTGCCGATTGTGCCGCCGCGACTGCAGTTGATAGGGTTGATGCTTTCCCATGAAATTCTAGTCCAAGCGCGTGTAATTCCTTTAATAACCATCTAACGATTGGGATGTAAGAAAATGGGTTATTAAGAAAATTACATCAGCGTGCGCTCACTGAAATCGTATGGGAAAACATTTGCAGTGTTTCAGGACCGAGTAGGATTTAAATAAGGCTTGGGGCGCCCACCCAGACTGTGACTACTCCGAATCCACCTCCGGGTCCTAAGTTCTCTTTTGCTGCGACTGCATTCGATAGGGTTGATGTTTTCTCATATGGTTCTAAAGGTAATTGTTTTAATAACCATTTTTACGCATACCAATCGGTAGATGGTCAAGCCTTCCTATCATCCTGACAGTGAGGCTTGACTATCTACCCATTGGGATATAGGGGAGAGCGGGGCAAAATGGGACACTGGGGCAAAACGGGACAGCGGGGGTAAAACTCAATTTTCCCATAATTTTTGGATGTCCCATTTTGTCCTAACGATACATCCGGATTTTCAGCGGCGTTTTGCCCCACTCACCTTCACCGCCACCATCTAAAAGTTATTGGAAAATTGCGTTTTGCCTCATTATCCCGTTTTGCCCCGCTATGCCATTTTGCCCCGCTCTCCCCTAAGAAATGGGTTTTAAAAAATATTACATCCGCGTATACTCACTAAAGTCGTATGGGAAAACATCTGGAGTGGTTCTAGGATGGGATGGCATTTAAATAAAGGTGGGGACGCCCGCCCAGGCTCTGATTACGCCAGTTCCTCCAAGAATCCACCTCCAGGTCCTAAGTATTCCCCAACCAGCATTTCCCATTGGACTTTCTCCGACGTCCTTTGACGATTCTTCAATTCGATCTTGGAGCGCGAGTGCCAGCGCGTACACTTTTCCAGGTAAAGTCCCACTCGTAAGTTCTTTCTCTGATTCACCCCGAGTCGAGTAATCTCTTTTACACTGTCTCGGTATCTTTCCGATAGTTCGAACTCGTCCACTTCCATCACGGATATCGACGCCGAGCTTAAGAGCTTTACTTCACTTCACGTGTCTCTTGTCTCGTATTTTTACTCTCTCAAAGCGATTTTTTTTTTTCTATAATCTCTGTAAAGTGTATCATCTCGGAGAGCCAAACGTCGAACGATGTGTAAGATTGTGCGTCTAGTTTCATTTTTTTTTTTCTCACTATCATAATTAAAAAATATATTCTCTACATAAAAAACAAATGTAACTCGAATGATTCTTCAGAGATTTAGCGATCACGATAATTTTTCCCGGAAATCAATGGACCGCCCCCTTAAAGAAAGCGTGTGTGGCCGTCAGACGAGACCTTTCGTTTGGGAGTCTCGTCGGTATTTTTTTATTTATTTTTGTCTCTCACTCTTATCTACGACCCTGCCCGTGTATATCCGTGCTCCGTAACTCTTCTACGGCGCTCGTGGGAAAGACTTTGACGAGCGGCCAGGTGGTTCGCATACACGCGTCGGTCTGTGTAGCATGCTCCTCACTCTCGTTCGAGAGAAGCTCCCCCAAGGCTCGTCGTATTTCTCCATCACTATCACCCATCGTCTATAGGAGCCCTACCGGTGCTCGGATAGTTCCTCCGGCCACTGGCCCGTTACGAGTGGAAACGGTGGACAGGTCTTTGAGACCCGCGGCCTCGCGCGGAGGATGCCCCGTCGCAGTAAATGTCACGCGAATGTAATTTATTTATAGCTCGCAAGAGAGAAAACCAGAGAGGGAGCGAGTATCGCGGAGAATAGCGATGAGAGAAACGCGAGTAACTCAGCGGTATGGAAAATCGATGCCTTCTCTACCTGCGTTTGCGTCATTTTTTTTTTTTTTTTTTTTTTTTCCTCCGGACCGAGCGGGATGCTAAGGGTCAAATTTTAAGACCTTAGTTTGAAGTTAAGATCGCTCGTTAGATCGAACTTAAGATTGTTCTTGAGATCGAATTTAGGATCGCTCTTGAGATCGAATTTGGGATTGCTCTTGAGATCGAATTTGGGATCGCTCTTGAGATCGAATTTCATTGGGACCTTAAGATCTATCTCAAGGTTAAACTTGATCTCGTGATTAAGTTTGATCTTCAGTTCGAACTTGAGTCTGAACTCACATTCGATTGCAGTTCGCGTGCGATCTTAAGATCGAACTTTGAGACTTTTTCGGCGTAGAATTTATATCTGGATCCCAAGTGCGGTTAACTTTTATGAGACTATACTGTCATGGCTAGGTAATCTGTCATAAGAATTTCTTAAATCCTTCTTATCGTTTCTTCTAAGTTTGAATTTAAGATCGATCTTAACTTTGAACTTAAGATCCATCTTAAGTTCGACTTAGGATCGAATTTGAGTGCAGACTTAAGATCGCACTACGGATCGAACTTCAGCACGAAATCAAGTTCGACCTTAAGTTCGAGGCAAACGCGGATCTTAAATTCGATCTCAAGAACGATCTTCCGTTCGAACTAACGTCTTAAAATTCGTCCCAAAAAGGGTTTCCATCAGCATCATCTGCAAGTACGACTTAACCCCGCTATGTTAAACAAAATGTCAATACATCCTCTTCCCCCCTCGCCGTCGATCTCCGCCGCGTGTGTGCGAATGCATCCAGAACGAAGAAAAAAAAATGTAATCCTCGAGGAGTTGAACGCTTCCGTGCACCGAGACTGCGTTATTTCCCCCGCGTCTGGGTGCGTCTTACTTCCATCCTCGCTTTTTTTTCTTCCTTCCTCTCCCACATTGCTCATTTTATTTTTTAATGCCATAAAAACCGTGCACGGCGAGGCTTATGCGTCGTCTCCCCCACGTATTTATGTATAGCACACAAAAACGCACACCGCCTGTCGCCGTTCTGGAAAAGTACGCCTAGCACTAACAGCGCCGCCGCGAGAGTCAGGGATTTTCGTGCGGCTCACTCTTCCACAATTTTTATATATATATATATATATATTTATTTTTTATTTTTGTTCCTCCCCGTCCCTTTTGCGATCTCGTTTTCTCAATGATCTCGCGCGAGTGTGCATACACTCCTCGGTATATACTCGAGTGCACTGCGCCATGTGACGAGTGGAGGAGGGAAGCGAGGCTCTGCGAGGCTCTGCAGCGGGTGGGATTCAGCCAGGAAGGAGGAATGTTGGCACTTTGGGGGTGGTGAGAGGCTGTTGAAAGAGGGATACGCTATATTATGTAGAATAAACTATATACCTTTTTTAATATACATATATACATACATATATAGGTGTGTATATATGCATATATATATATACATATATGTGTGTATATATGCATATATATATATAGAGAGAGAGCGAGAGAGAGAGATAGAGCACAATATATGTGCAGAAGAGTGGGACTGTGTTGAATTCCGTGCCTCGTAATTTTTAACGACGTGAGCCGCCGCTCCGCGTCTCGTTTAATCGTTTTAACAAAACGACGAGCTCTTTCCTCCCTCGCTCCGCATCTCGCGAGCCTGGAGGAGCGGCCCGGCACCGCCGGCGGGCTCGAAACTTCGCGTGCACGCTCGTCTGGAGCCAGAGGCAACGGGCGCGAGGTTCGGTCACCGCGAAAACCCCCGACAGGATCCACCACCACGTCGCCCGCCCATTCTCATCGTCTAACGACCCCGCATTATGCGATTCCGGAAAACTCGGCTTAATTAAAGATTATAACGCGTGAAATGAATTCGAGCGAGACACAACGAGAGCCACCCTCCCCCCCCCCCCCCCCCCGCCCTCCTTGCGGAAGTCGCTGGGAGAGACGAAACGGGAAGCATGGCGAAAGAGAGACGGGACGTTGAAGTAGAGAGGGGGAAAACACACACGCGCACACGCACACGCTCGAAAATTGCGGTGTTCGTCATCGGGGCTGAAATCCCTCCGAGGCGAAAATGAGGAAAACTGGATAATATATTATATATATTTTATATATAATGTAAAATAATATCCAAGCCGCTCTCGGCGAGAGAGAACCCAGTCGCGCGTACCTACGTGGAATTCTCGGTTCCGGAAACTCTAGTAATGACGTATTAAATTATAATCATTACAGGATTAATTTTTTTTTTTAATTAATTCATTTATTCTATTTTTTTTTTAAATATATTTCACGGGTGACTTCCCTCGCGAGTCACGCGTCGCGGGTGCATGCGAAAGGCGCGACAACGAAGCGCGTTTCCTAAAGACGTACGCGCAAATTACAAACTGTTATCCGTCCCGCGAATCGCCCACGACGAAACAGTCGAGGGAAATCCTTTCCTTTTTATTTTTGCTAAATTTAATTTTAGTGGTAGCAAGTGTGTGTTGTTAATAAACACAAATGTATAAAACATTTATACATTTTATACATTTTATACATTTTATACATTTTATATATTTCATACATTTCATACATTTCATACATTTCATACATTTCATACATTTCATACATTTCATACATTTCATACATTTCATACATTTCATACATTTCATACATTTCATACATTTCATACATTTCATACATTTCATACATTTCATACATTTCATACATTTCATACATTTCATACATTTCATACATTTCATACATTTCATACATTTCATACATTTCATACATTTCATACATTTCATACATTTCATACATTTCATACATTTCATACATTTCATACATTTCATACATTTCATACATTTCATACATTCCATACATTAAATCGACATAATGTCAATCGGCCATCGACCGAAGTCCTTCAGCCCTTTAATTATTATTGTTAAGAAAAAATTTAATTTTAATTTTTATTACTTCTCCCTTTCATTTTTCTTGTTCGGGAATGAAAAGGATTATTGTTGAGAATAAGATTTTATATGAAATCCCGTTGGGGAGAGTCTGTTGGATATTACTTCGCTCTCGGTGGACGCGGAACGAAGTGCATTGTCGTTACAGAGCTGAGAGAAGGGAGGAGGGAGGGCTGAGCGAACAGTCGCGAGACTCTGCGGCCCTCTCGACTCGCCATCGTACCATTCGTCCGGACTATTCCGGAGTCGTGCTTCGGCTCGGTGCCCACCCAAGGCGCTTCTCGAGACCTCAACAAGCAATTTCCTAAGCTCGGCACCGCACCCCCGGCAACCACCATCCACCCCTTGCCGCCCCCCCCCCCTTCTGCCTCGCGCAGTCCCCGTCTCGCCCTAGTGAATATCCGAATCTTGCCGCGGCGGTCCGGACGAGCCAACGAGGCGAGCTCATACATCCGCACTTGTGTTATACAGAGTCGAGCGAAAGGACGACCCGATGAAAAGATGAAACACCAGGGATATTATATATATATATATGTATATACACACACAGAGCGCTCAAAAGTAATAAGGGAGCTTTTGTTCTCTGCTATTCATTAAGACGTCCCGCGCGGACAATATTCTTGATTTTTCCTTTTCTCCTCGACGTTACATAATTCGTGACTGGAAGGGAGCTCTTTACCTACCTACAAAAATTTGTTCACCCTCGAGATGGTTTTTTTTTATACCGAGACGTTAGGGAGAAAATAAATTTTTAAGAAAAACATTTCGTTTACTTATTTTGTGTTTTTTTTTTTTTTTAACTTCTTCCGGTGAAAACAGCGACGTTGTGGACGCGACTATTTTCGCAAGTTGGGCGTTTGTCCGAGTTTCGGGGCTGCGTCGGGGACTCCCCTGGCCGACTCTCCGGCGAACTCGTCTGACCCGAGCGGGACCGTTACTACTGGCTGGAAGGGCGATCTTTACCGACCTACATAATTTTTTTCACCGTCGAGATTTTTTTATACCGAGACGTTAGAGCCAAAATAATAATGATAAAAAAACTTTTTTTTTATTTACAATTTTTCCCGGCGAAAAACAGCCACGTTGTGGACGCGACTATTTTCGCAATTTGTGCGTTTGTCCGAGTTTCGGGGCTGCATCGGGGATTCCCCTGGCCAACTCTCCGGCGAGCTGGTCTAACCCGAGCGGGACCTTTACACATACACACACACACACACACACACACATACGAGAGGGGGTGAAAGTTGAAGAAGCCATTCGAGAGTTGAAGCCCAATGTTGACTGAAGCGTGGGAGATTCGGGGTGAAAACGTTAAGGAACGCTGAGGGAGAGGAGTGGGAGGATCGAGCGCTAGGAACGATGGGAGAAGTCGATGATGGAAAGTAGGGACCGGGTGTCCAACAGGCCACCCTCCAATTTCCTGCTATTCATCGAGGAGCGACAGTTACGAGGCTCTTCATCCGCACCCTTTTCCTCGCCTCATCCCTCCCGGGTCCCCGGTAACGCTCGACACAACCCAGACTGCATCTCCACCCATCTCGCTCTGCCATTCCCAACGCCCCCTCCCTCCTCCGCCCCCCGCGCGACGACAATTCCCACGGCAAAACTCTCGCGGCAACGATCGCGAAATTCCGCTAACGCGGAGGAGACCTTGCAGCTCAAGTCTGCGACCGGCATTTCGAATTCTCAGTCGCACAAACATCGAAAATGAGATTCTGAAACCGGTAGTGACGTATTTCCGGTATGACGTAACTTCCGGTCGAAAAACGATATCCTCAAAGCAGAAGTTACTTATTTCTGGTGTGACGTCACTTCCGGTCGAAAAATGAGATTCTCAAACCGGATGTGACGTATCGCTGGCTTGATGTCACTTCCGGTTGAAAGATGAGACGCTCAAAACGGAATTGACGTATTTTCTGTATGACGTCACTTCCGATTGAAAAATGAGATTTACAAAACGGAAGTGACGTCACGACGAAACTTTTCATTATCTTCTGCATAACGTCATTTGGCGATTTAAGAGTGAGATTTTCAAACCGGAAGTGTCTTTACAGAGAACACTTGTTACTTTTCTCTGAAATGTATCTCGAATCCAGCCAGTGACAGAATCGCGTGACTTAAGCAGGACAGTAAACTGGGTAACGGAACGTGCGTGATACATTTCAAATGTATTTCGAGTGAACCCGAAGTGCAATGGAGTGGACCCAAGGCAGATTCATGGTCTTCGAATATGCAATGTTCGCGGACCACGAATCTACGGAATGGAGCACAAGCTCCGTTACCGTGTCCGGTACAGGCGCAGCGATGATATTTTTCGTCGAGCCGATGTGTTGGGTTTGGCTCAATACCGGCGGTCTTCATCTCGAAGTCCTGGGAGTGGAGAGCGCTCCGGCGCGTTTTCCACGATACAACGGCTGTGAATTTCGGTGCCGAGGCGTAAAACAACCTTCGCGCGTTTTATCGCCCCTCGCCAGTTCGCCGGATGCAGAGAACGACGATAGCACGATCTTTACGACGTCCGTGCGATTCGTCGACCGGAGGAGAAGCAAAGATCTCGGGGAATCGCGTGGACTTTGCCATGCCATTGCCAGCACGACCGCGGTGCCGGAATGGGCGCAATGACGCAGCTGAGATTTGTACTCGAGCGACGTACTTCCGGTTCGATGCCGATTCGACTACCGACGCCAACGTGATTGGCGCAGGTGCAGAAGTACCGTCGAACGGTGCTGTCCTTGGGTAATTCGGCGATACGTCTCAACCTTGCATATTTCCGCGAGGCGAACCAATCGCCCGGACCTTTGCAGGCCTTCGTCTTCGCGAAGCCACAAAGATTCGACCAAATTGCAATTTTTCATAAAATCCCTACCGCGCGAATCGCTCAACATTCTCCACGCCTTCCGGATACTTCCTCGTTTTTCACACTCTAAAAACAAGCGTGGCAAGTGTGTTAAAACGACTCGCAACACACATATCACACGTGTTGTTCGATCCAAACGCATCAATAAAATACGTGTGGGTCGGCTTGCGTGTTTACACGATTTACACACGCAAAGCGTGTCGAAACAACACGCTTGGTAGACTGCAGTATTGCCCCGTTCCCTTTCCATCGTCATTTTTTCCTCCGTCCCAGTCTCTTCGCCTACTTATCGTAGTCGACTCGCGGATACCCGGTGAGGAAAAATCGAAAACCTTACCGAACGCCTTCATATCCGTTCCTCGCTCGCTCGCTCGGAGGACACTTCTTTGCCAGCGGCGCGCGCTGCTCTAAGATTCGAGCAAAGGTCTCACCGCAATGCCACTTAAGGGTGAGTTATCGTCTGGCAGCACCGAGCGATTTCTTCACCGCCCTTTCTCTTTGCTCCCAATGGCCCGCCCTTGCAACTCGGCCCTCTCGCTCCGGCAGTCTTCATATCTTCGGTAGCGTTCTCTTCTTCCCTCCTCCGGTATCCTTCGGGATCGTCAGCCAAACCATCGGCCCAAAAACCCTCCCTTTCTCATTTATTCTACCCCCCCCCCCCCCCCCCCCCAGTCCCATTCGCCATTCCTATCCGCAGGTTCTTCTCATTCCCATGCTCACCGAGTTTTTATTTCACCGTGCGACTCTACATAGGCATCGTTTCACCGGGATGAATGCCCGATTTTATTATCGATAATATCGGTGCGGTGTCGGGGGAGGAAAGGAAAATAGCGACGTCGATAAACGTCCCCCGTGAGCTCGAACGGGAGAATCGTATAACCGGAGGTGGAGGGACCGAATTAAAGAGGGTTTACAGAGGCGACTGCGGAGAAGGTTGACACGGGTAGCTGAGTCAGTGGGGAAAAAGAGAAGGAAGTGTGCCGGGGGAGAGATGCGAGCGGCGGCGGGGGTGGAAGGGAGGGCCGAGAGCCAGGAACCAGCAGCTTAAGCTGAGAAAAGTCTTTAAAATAGTGGCACGAAAGGGTACTTCGGCACGGAGGAATCGCCCCGGCCGACTTAAGCGGTTCCTTATGGAGTCCCGTGTCGGTCCTCGTTTCGTGTGATTACCGCCGGAAAGAAATTGCCGCTTTCTCGCATTCCGTGTGGGGATTTTCAAGGCTTCCAACGACCTCCTTATCCTTTCTCCCCCCCCCCCCCTCCCCCCGCCTCCACTGCCCTTTCCCAACCCGTCCTGCGCTACTTTTCTTACTAACCCCCCCTCTACGAAGCTCTATTGCTTTACGAGCGTATACTATATTTTTCTTTTTTTACGCTTCCATTCCCCGTCGCGTTTCGTCGTTTTTTTTCCTTCTCGCTCCGATTAATTTTGAGAGGCAAATGTTAGCCGTCCGGTCGTCCGAACATCCCGCAAAGTCTTTAAATTTTTAATAAAAAATATTTATTATTATTTATTATTATTTATTATTGTTTGTTATTATTTATTATTGTTTGTTATTATTTATTATTATTTATTATTATTTATTATTATTCATTATTATTTATTATTGTTTATTATTATTTATTATTATTTATTACTTATTATTTAAACTTCCAAAAAAATTGGGGGCCAAAAAGAAAAAAGGCAAGAAATAATTTCGAGAAACCGAGCATCGAAACGGCGTTTCACGCTCGAGATAGAAGAGCTTCAGGAACGTTGGTGTATACAGTTGATTCGTCCATTGCATCTCTCAGTGCCAAACGAGATTACGGAGGAGCAAGGTAGCTTGGAAAAAAATATATGTATAAAATGCGAGTTTAATTTATAACAGAACGAGGAGAGCAGTTCAACTGTCGGGCATCTGAAACAAGAGACTCGACGACGGCGCTGATGAGAAAAGACGGGAGAAGCGTGTTCCCTCCTACCGAGATCCTATTGGAATATTTTTTCGCGCGATAACGTCGGCTTATCGGAGATTTCAATGTTATTAGTTAATTAAATTTTTTTGGATGAATACGCGGAGTAATTGCAGAGTGTCGCGATTCAAACCCGCCAGCCAATCTCTTAGACTGATAAAAAATACGACTGAATCAACTGGAGATTCGGACATGGACGTTGAAACAAATATTTTGTTGGTACAGCTAAGAGATTGATTAGTTCAACAATTTTTTGGAGGATTTTATCAAAATATTTTCGAGGTAATGAAATATTGTAATTGAAATATATAGACGATTCCTGCCCGAATATTCAGTTGATTAAACCCCATTTTTATCAGTGTAGTTCCAGTCTTTTCGCTAGATGCCTACATTTTTTGAACTGTGAAAAAATCGCACGAAATTTGATGTACCGGACTGGAAGTTTTCATGCAAAAAATGATATATTAAATTTTATGTACAATTGTGACAAAAAATTAATGTCAGCGCATAATACTTTATTTTTCTTAATTTACTTTAATTTCATTATGAAAGTACTTTAATTTCTATAATTTACTTTAATGTCAATGAACAAGTACATTAATTTTTCATCACAATTGTACATTAAATTTAACGTACCAGTTTTTGCATAAAAATCCACTGGAAAAAAATCGCATGAAATTTAATGGACCGGACTGCAAGTTTTTACCCAAAAACAGTTATATTAAATTTTAATTACAATCGTGATGAAAAATTTATGTTATGTGTATTGAAAACATTGGAAATACTTTATTGTGAATAATCGACTGTAATTTTACTACGAAAGTACTTCAAATTTTAATACTTTACTTTATCTTCGATGAAAAAGTACATTAATTTTTCATCACAATTGCACATTAAATTTAATGTACCAGTCTTAGCATAAAAACTTCCAGTCCGATGAATAAAATAAAAATTAAAAAATGTAC
The DNA here is from genome assembly GCA_958510785.1 of Exephanes ischioxanthus. NCBI lineage: Eukaryota > Metazoa > Arthropoda > Insecta > Hymenoptera > Ichneumonidae > Exephanes > Exephanes ischioxanthus. The sequence continues at coordinate 5,870,458 of OY294016.1, forward strand.
AGTGTGTCCAACCGAAACGACGAAGAGGTCATTCGGTCTCGGTCCTTTCGGAGATCTCGAAGTCTCGTTTGGCTCGAAGCTTGTCGTTCGACGTGCATCGAGCGCCGAAACTTCCGCGCGAATGCAACTGTGCGCCAGTCATACGCAGAGGTCTTCGCTCACCGCCGCTGCCGTTGACACTCTCGATTGTGCTTGCGGTATCGGATGGCAAAGTCAATAACCGACGCGGCATAAGGAAATGCGACAAACAGTGCACGGCGGATGGCACGGAGCGGGCCCGGCGAAGAGTCAAGCGAGAGTTTGGCGAATGAAAAACGAAGAGAAAAAAAAAAATAATAATCAAAGTCGAAGGACTCGAGCGTGCATCGGTGCACCCACGTACAGGTGCAGGAAAACGCTTTTCGATTGAATCCAGTTAACGTTAAAGTCGAACCTCGCACAGCAGCCTCCGCGAATGGAACCGAGAATTTCTCTCGGGCTTTTTCCGTTACATTGGTCAGAATAACTCGCAAGCAGCCCTCGGGTTCTCGCGCCAATGTGTACCGTGTACATAGACGTGCGCACAGTACACACGCGAAGGTGAACGCCGCGCTGTACGTCGCGCAGGATAAAATGCTCGAGAACGGTGATGAGATGAAGATTGAAGGAAAGCCGGAGAGAGCTTCGCTCGCGACCTTCTTCCCGCTCGACACTCGACGAAAAGAATAATCTCGCCCGATACTCGACGACTGAATTCTGATCAAGTTTTCATACCAGCGGGTAGCGAAGAAAATTCCTCGAGGGGGGCAAAACGGACCATTTTTTTTGTCCACACATTTTCTCGCTGCGCGTTGTGCGCAAAACTGAACCCTTGCGTAGAACTGAACCCGTTTTGCCCCGCTCCGACCGGGTCGCGGCGAAGCAGAGTCGCACCATCGTTGACTCTCTTCTTTCGCAATCGTAATTGCAGTACGCGTATACAAGTGCGCATTTCCGGGCAAACATGCTCGATCCTCCAGCGTTATCGGCGTTACAAAAATCCTAACATAAAAAAATAAATAAAACCTCCGCCTTTCGCAGCAATTCTGGTGCGCTTCGTTCCCTCCGCTCGAATTATTCTCCATAGATCAAAACTTCGTTCGGAACGCGTCTCCGATTCCCGCTCCGCGATACTCGTCCGCGCATTAACGATGACGATAATGATAACGACAATAACAACGATGGTTACGCACAGTTCGCCATATTTCTCTGGTTCAGATTACAGCAAACATTACGTTTCATTAAAGTCAAAACGATAAACTGAATCTGAAATCTCTTGTGAACGTTTCCTATGAACATTAGAACGATTTGTGCACTGACCAAAGAACGCTTTAGAAGTTTCTGAATTCCGATGAATTTTTCATACCAGCGGGTAGCGAAGAAAATTCCCGAAGGGGGGCAAAACGGTCCATTTTTTTTTCCACAAATTTTCTCGCTGCGCGTTGTGCGCAAAAATGAATTTTTGCCTAAAACCCCGTTTTGCCCCGCTCGTTCCGGGTCTTCCGTCTGCCGCAATCATAATCGCAGTACACGTACACAAGTGGTCATTTCCGGCTCGATCCTCCAGCCTTATCGGCGCTGCAAAATCCTGACATAAAAAAAAAAAAAAAAAAAAAAAACCTCCGCGTTTCGCAGCAATTCTGGAGCGCTTCGTTTCCTCCGCTCGAATGATTCTCCATAGATCAAACCTTCGTTCGGCTCGCGTCTCTAATTCCCCGCTCCGCGATACTCGTCCGGGCATTAACGATGACGATAATGATAACGACAATAACAACGACGGTTACGCACACAATCGGCCGTATTTCTCCGTCGCCTCGCTCGCCACCGGCGTGGAAAGAGGCGCATCCCGGTGGCAGACGCGACACTTACGATTCCCGTTCGGTATACGCCCGGTTGCACAATCACGAAATAATTACAATGCAGGGCCGCGCGGTCGGTGGATAAGCCGAATGCAAGCCGGGTAACCGCAATTAAAGCAATAATAGCCGCGGTACGATTCCTACCACGAACACGAGGGGGCGGCTGGGAGGTTCCCTCCCCCGTTTGCAAAAACAGCCCTCTCTCCCTCGCGCCCTGTACGTAAACGCTTCCGTCTCTGTATTCCCATCCTCGCCCCCCCCCCCCCCTCCCCCACCCTGACGTCCGACACCCTTCCTCCGCCTCACCTGCACACCCCGAAAGCGGACGTCGGGCTTTACGATTATTATTACTATATTACCGTCATCAGCGCCGTTGTTCGTAATCGACCGTGGAAACGTCGTTTCCGCCCTCCCCGTGAAACCCCCCCCCCCCCCTCCAGCTACTCCACATGTCTCACCCTCGGCACTCACCCTCTGCCCCCCGCTCTTACCTCTTACCATTCCTCTTCGGTTCTTTTCCCTATTTTTTTTTTTCTTCTTCCCTACCATAAAATCCTACTCTCCCTACATTTCTCTCCTCTCGCCGCCCCCCCCCCCCCCCCCCCCCCGGTGCTAAGTAGTAGTTGCAGTCGCGTGCCGAGAGATCGATATCGAGCTGGAAGCACGCGTCCCAGGAAGAAACTTTCGACCCCCACCCCGAGCCTCCCCATCTCGTCGAGCGGCTCGTGTGCTTACTCTCTAACAGGTCGAGATGTTTGTTTATAAGCGCGACGGGGGTTGCCTTATAGAAATGGTTTCCATTCGAGTGGCGCTGCGGAGCCAGTGAAAATCCTGACTACTACCTCAATTTGGGACGCAATTAATTTCGATTCAGTCCGCGACTTGGTATAACGAGTTTGAGAGGGTTGCGCGGCGGGGCGGCGAGGAGGAGACATGGAGTTTGGCTGAGGGGGATGCAGGTCACGAGGTGCCAAGACCTTTGGGCGAGTGTGAGAAGAGAAATTTGCTTGTTAAATATGCATTCGAGCACAAACACACCTCGCGAGAGCCACGGTGCTCGCGACGGATCTCATGCACCGGCACCGGCTTCGAACCGTCAGGTGGGTTGAAATCATTCACGGGGAGTCCGCGAATTGAACGGGACTGCAGTTCTCGATTTGCCTGGTCGTGCATCGGGCAAAAGGTTTCGGGAGAGCGACAACGCCTCACGACTAGCGTTGGCTTATCATGGGTGATGTGGCAGTTTTTTTCACTGGTTGAGGTTGCAGCGAACATTGCATTTCATTGAAGTTAATACGATGAAGAGAATCTGAGATCTCTTGTGAACGGTTCCTGTGAATATCAGGACGATTTTTGCGGGGACCGAAGAACGCTTTAGAAATTTCTTCGATTTTCTGGTATTTCGTACGATTATAAATACGGACGGATAAATAATGAATATTCATTATCATACGTTAGTGGTGACACAGTCATTAAAATAACGAATCAACTTTTGTGTCATCCATGTCAGGAAAATAGGACATTTATGGGTAGCGAAGTGGCGGAGCTCTTGTTTGGTAAGGCGAAGGTCGTTCGATTCTAAGATGAGTCGAAAGTTTTTTCCAACATAATCAGATCGAGGTTGGGCACGTAAGCATCAGTAACAAGGCAGAAACACTCTGATGCATGAATAAAATCTGCTTTATTATTTTTTTCATAATATTTGCTTTAAAATAATAACCAATGGTGACCATTAAAAAATTGAGTGACGTCCATTAAAAAATTGAATGGTTACCATCCAGGTATTGAATGTTTACCATACAGGTATTGAATGTTTACCATACAGGAGTTGAATGGTTACCACTGGGAAATTGAATGGTTGTCCGAATGGTGCGCCAATTTACTACTAGACATATTCCGATCGTTATCCCAACGGTTTTTTCTGAACGGTGACCAATGGTTCATTTTCAGGACGGTATCACCCGAGAACTCGGTAATATGGCCAATAGTACTGAATTCATCCATCAACGCCTCGATAGTGGAAAAATGTTTATGAACCCAAAATAGACAGGCCATGTCACCTCATACAGCCTCAAGAAATGGATTGTTAAATGGTGGTAAGGTGAATCAGTTGCGGTGATATTAAAGAGTATCATCGATCGTATCACCGGGGAATTTCGGTGATGTGGCCAATAGTACCGAATGCATCCCTCAACGCCCCCACCGTTGACGAAAAGATCAAATCTTTTCGTGTACAACTAATATCACCCGTCAATTTTTGGGTGATACGAACAATTTTCGCGATCAAATGGAAATCCGTGTCGGTCCGGTTTCAACGTCGCCGCGAGTTCGTAAAACCCAATATCGTCAGGCCATGTCACCCTGAATTATCCGAAATCACGTCTCGTCGACCTGAAAAACAACGATATTTTCATAGACCTTCCGATAAATTATTACCGAAGACCAAGTAATTGTGCACGTCTGGAAATCAATTCGCTCCGACGATTCTAAGTTCTGAATGTTCCCTCCGCCTCTATTCTTACCTCGCCGCCGCACGGATTGCATTTCTGCCAAGACGTAGGTCTGGTTACCGTATTCGTGAGCTGCATTATTCGTATCAATTCTCCTGAGACCAACGGGCACCGCGACCATCATTGTATCGTATATTAGATACACCGGGGAGACTTCGATATCGATATCGGATATCCAATTATTTAACGGTCTACGATAAAAGCCTCGCGGACAACGACGGAGCCGATCGCGGAGCAGGATCGAAAGGGGGAGGCTAACAATCCTCGAGGCAATACGATCGAGAGGGATGGTTCCTTAATTGGGTATACATTATGTATCGCTATACCAGATACCGCACAATGTTTCACCTCCTCGAAAAAAAAAAAAAAAAAAATCTTCCTAATCCATTCTCCCTGCACTCGCTTCCGCCTCGTTCGCCGCAAAGTCTGCGCTCTTGACTCGCCCAAAATAATTGCATCGTTCTCTGTACCTTCACGCTGGGACCGTCCGGGGAGAGATCTAAAAGAATGGTTATTTTTCTTATTCTTTTTCTCATTTTGCCCGACTGCAATCACAGCAGTCAGAAGGAATAAGGAGAGGAAGAAAGAGGTGGAGGAGGCGGAAACATTGGGCGAGCTACCGCAGACTCCGTCGCCCTCGGGGATGAACGAGAGAGAGACGAACCGGGGGAGAAGAGTGAAGCGCCAGAGAGGGAGATACAAAAAAAAAGACAGGAGGAAAACGAGTGGCTATAATTCTAATGAGTTTTAGAGAGCAGTCTTTAAGAGTCGTGAGCCAAGAGAGACCGGGGAATGCCCGCTGCGCCGGAGACTGCGGAGCGCCGGGACGCAGTGGAAAACGAGATCGTTCGCCGACTTTTGGCCGAGGCGTGGGACGAAGCCAGGGTGCAAAGAATGGTACATAAAAAGGAAAGAAGTAAGACATAAAAAAAATAGGAGGTACGGTACGGTATCAGGACAGCGTGCGGGGGAGACGGATGGAAATACCTTGCTCGGAGGGGGGGGGGGGGGGGGGGGGGGCACGCGATGGGGGGGGGGGCACAAGAGGAAACGGAAGGGACATTTGTAGAGCCACTTGGCACGAGTCGGCGATATTTCTGCGCTCCGTCTCGGAGTAATTTTGTTAAACGATCGATATGCGCGACACCTCACAAAAGTCATCGCACTCCCTCGACCCCTCGCAGGGACGAGTGGGGCGAAATGAAAGCGCGGGGCAAAATGAACGGCTGAGGCTGAGAATTGACATTTTCATAATTGTATTGCGACCGGAACGAGTCCTGCAGAACGAGACGTCGCCCAGGTGGGACTCTGACGTTGCTGGTAAAACGGCACATCGCTGGTCCTTAACGCGGAGAAAAATGGTTCAGCTGCTCTAACAAAATGAGTTTTGCCGACAATGACCTCGTTCCCGCTGCAAAACGATTAGGAAAAGCTTTTAAAGTGGAAGTTGCGTCAACCAGGAAAAATTTGAAAAATTCCCTTGTGACGTCCCCTCCGGTTTGAACATTTTTCTTTCAAACCGGAAGTGATGTCAACCTGGAAAATTTTTACAAATTTCGTTGTGAGGTGCCGGAAATACGTCACATCCAATCCTTTCAAATGTTTACCTTAGTAGATATTTTTTTATTTTTATTTATTAGTAGATATTTTTGACCGCTAGATCGCCCTGTCAGGACCATATTAGGCTTTGTTGGGACCTTATTAGGTCTTGTCCGGACCTTGTCGGGATTTGATATGAAGTTGTAAAATTCCTGACAGGGGAAATATCTTCGCATGCCGGCCCCCCAAAGAAATGGTTCATTCCCAGATAACGGCCACATCCGCCACGAGGTTCCGTCAGAAGTTCCGGGTGATAGGGCTAATAAACTGTCTCACCTATATCCGCAGAACAAAAATCTCGCCGTTGATGCAATGCCACCGTCGTACACGTAAATTAAAGTCCCCGCAGGCGGCAGCGCTATTCTTTAGCATGTAAAAGACACACAACGAGTGGCCATATCACCCCTGGAATTACCCTATATTAGCCATGCGTTAAACAACGAGGCCATTGCGAACTTTTAAAACTTCTTCGTCTGCGCGGTTCGCGCGAGGACAGGGTGGGCGACGCGGGCTCGAAAAGGGTTGCGCGGTAAAGCAACGAAAGGGTCGGGCGAGAAACTCCGCGTTTATCCCCCAGAGCTTTGTGCACTCGCAAAGCGTTCGTGATGGAGTGTTACGACCAACGGGATTGCAACGCTCGGTAGTGGCAGTGAAACTTTGTTAACCTCGGCTTTCTCATTATTCATCTTCGGCTCCGGTGATTCTAGCTTTTCTTTCGGCCCCCTTGTTTTCCCACCGCGTTGCATCGATCCGCCGATAAAGCTCGGACAAAATTTGTCTTAAACCGCGAGAACGAGCAGCTGTTCATGATCATCGAAGAGGAATCAATTTTTGCCATTGATTTTTTGTTTTCCCACCTTTTAATGGCAGGCTTCGGTCATTTTCGGTTTTTTTTCGGCCCCCTTGTTTTCCCACCGCGTTGCATCGATCCGCCGATAAAGCTCGGACAAAATTTGGCTTAAACCGCGAGAACGAGCAGCTGTTCATGATCATCGAAGAGGAATCAATTTCCGCCATTAATTTTTTGTTTTTCTTCTTTTTAATGGCGGGCTTCGGTGATTTTCGGTTTTCTTTTGGCCCCCTTGTTTTCCCACCGCGTTGCATCGCTCCGCCGATAAAGCTCGGACAAAATTTGTCTTAAACCGCGAGAACGAGCAGCTGTTCATGATCATCGAAGAGGAATCAATTTTTACCACTGATTTTTTGCTTTCTTACACTTTAACGACGGTTCGGAGCATCGTCTACGAGCTGTCGAATTGTTTTAAAATTGTTATTCGGAGCATCGTGTATGAGCTTTTGAATTTTTATAAAATTGTTATTCGGAGCATCGTGTATGAGCTTTTGATTTTTCATAAAATTGTTTTTCGGAGCATCTTTTGATAGCTCGGATACCAGGCTGCGATGGATAATTGGGCTTTTCGACGTAGGATCAAATTCGGCTGAGACCGGTCGTCGTATACGAACAGAAGTGGTGTATGCGGCAGAGGTGAAACAGAAGGAGACCTCGGGGTCGGTCCGACGGGGTCAAAACACTGGAAAGTTTATTCGACCTCGGGGAGAAGCTGTTGTAACCGATGTTCGTCGCTCCAAAGTTCATTGAAACGAAACGAAACTGCGAAACAATGCGGAGAGGTCCGCCGGTATTGAAAGCCTGGCCGGCTCGCTAGAGCTTTTTTTCTCGCTCCGGTCCGCGTAGAATGCGTTGAAATAAAAATATTTCGATACACAGACTGATTTGAAAAAAAATTTTACATGTACCTTATTCATTCTCATCACGATTCTCGACGCATACTCGAGCACAGCGGAACGAATGTTTTTACGTTTACGAAAGATTTCTCGTCCGAAAAAAGTTCACATTTCTCGTCTGCTATTGTCAACGAAGCGTAGTTTTAACAGACTCAAAAGAATTTGAAAACGATCGAGAAAAAAGTGTTATAAAATTACAACAAAAAATGTAAAGCAGACCTTAATTTACATATCAGCTGTTTTTGTAGGATCGGCTAATCGTTTATTGGCGGATGCACATTGAAAAAAAAAATTCGTATGAAATTTAATGTACCGGTACTTGAAGTTTTTATGCATAAACTGATATATTAAATTTCATGTACTATTGTTAATCAACGTACAGTATATTAGAAACTTTAGAAATACTTTACTTTTAGTATTATTTAATATGTAATGAAATACTTAATTAATCAATTTAGAAATACTTTACTTTTAGTATTATTTAATGATACTATAAAAGTAATACACATCCAATAATGTCCTTTAAATTTCACTGTAAGGGTCCATTTATTTTTCATCACAGTTGCTCGGGCAGAATGAAGTTCGAGTCAAACTTGGATCTTAAGTTCGATCTCAAGAGCAATCTTAACTTAAAACTAATGTCTTAAAATTCGACCCTCAGCGTAGCTGTTTGTAGGATCAGCTAATCGGCGATTGACAGTTGCAATCGCCGAATCTTGGACTCGCAGCCGCCCGGATCGCGAGTCCTCGTACTGCTTATCGGACCGACAGTAGTCGTGAAAGGTGTTCGAAGCTCGCGAGTCCCAGCGCCCTTTCTCGGGGACTCGAGAAGAAACATCGACGGAAACTTCGGCGTGCAGCTAGGAAACGGGCAACGAATCCCTCGAGTACGAAGACGCTCCGAGTTGCTTTTGGAAGACCTGCGCGACCGGAATTCGTAAGTTCGTCGTCGCTTCCGGTCTCCCTCCCAAGTTCTCTCCTCGAACCATCCTCCACCCCCCCCCCCCCCCCCCCCCCCCTCGCCGACACCGTCGGGCTGCTTACTCGCGAGCGAAAGCACGGCACACGTTTGATAGGTTTGCCGAAACATGCGGGAGAAACGAAGACGAGAGGACGGCGAAACTGGAGCGCGTGCAAGCAGCAACTTATAAGTACATCCCCAGAATTTCGGAGATAGAGAGAGAGTTTCGTTTCAATAAACTTACTGCAATAAAGCAATGGGGGTGGCGCGAGTGTGTACCGAGCATTGTGCGGGAACACCGGTACAGGAAGGGCCCTCGGTATCTATAACGGTTCGCAGAAAGCGCAAACTTTTCGTGCGAGAGATTAAATCAGTAAACCGTAGAAACAAGTATAACGACGAGGAAGTGAGAGAGAAAAAAAAAATGAACCTAGTTTGTAAGCCGCGAAAAGTTCGCCCTTTTGACTGGCTTCGTCGTTAAAGGGTATTTTAAGCTTCGGCAAAGTATAAAACGGGAGGTCGGGTGGTTGTGCGAAGTTCCCTGTGGGAGGCTAAAGAGGCAAGTAGGTCACCGTCGCCGGAGCACCTCTTCAATTCGACTTTTCGATCGAAAAGCTATCGCGCACGAATAGCCGGGCAAGTTCGCCGGAGGTTTCGATCGGCGGGGCTTTGATGATGCACAGTTGTGCTACGATAGCCGATGACGTGTGTGCGTCCGTGTGCGAGAGAGTACGCGAAAAATGCGATCGTTATCGAAAAATTGCCGAATTTTCGTTGAGCACGATCGAGGAGAGCGAACCGTGCTCAGCGCAATACCCAGTGAACCATGCAGGTTTTGCCGATGGAACGGACGCGGTCGATGGTCGGGCCAGCGTTGGCGTGGCGACTGTCAAAGCCCCAATGTCCGGCCAAGTATTGGCTCGCCAATGGTTGCATTGACAATCTGCGGCCAATTATTGGCCGCGTTTGAGTCGCCAATTGTTCGTTTGTCGATTGAAGGCCAATGTTCGGCCGAGTATTTGGTAGCCATCGGTTGGTTTGACTCCTAGCCGATTGTTCGTTTGTCGGTTTGAGGCCAATGTTCGGCTGAGCATGAACCGTTGATTTGCCGATTGTAGGACGAGGTTCAGCCGAATATCAATTCGCCGACCATTGATCCGTTGATGTATGAACTAGCGATGCATGGCAACATCGTTGTCCAGCTTCGCCCGGGTGGGGGTCGAAAATTTGTACGATCGAAGTGCGAAATTGCCGATATTTGATCATATCGGCTATTATATTATATATAATAATAGAAAAACGACGTATCTTCACATGTAAAACGGCCAGTCTTCTGAGAGACCTTAAGTAGGAAATAAAAATTGAGAACATAAATAAACCGAGATGAACTTATGTGGAGTGGAAATACATGAATAGGCGATATTGCAAGGGGTGAACCGTAGAATAGACGATAATTCGAACACTAGAGCGTTCGAGTCCTGGAAATCTATAATTGCAAATGGTAAGAGTGTTCATAATTTCGAATTCGGTATATTTATATCAAACGGTCGGAATAGCGACAGCTTAGGAAACGCTCAGCGCTCACATTAGTTAGCTATTTTTATGGAATTTTCAGCGATTCTTGCCTTTTGCTATCCGCTTTCGCTATATCCACTCTCGCTATTTTGGTGCTTCTGTACAGCGCGTATCTAAGTTTTACTCACTGAAAATCTGTATTCTCGACATACCTCTGATAGGTATGTAGCCTATTAATAATATCAGTTTGGCTCGATTTAAAACTTCAAAATTTCAGCCCTTCTAAATCTGGTTGTTTGAAATCTTGACCTGGAACTTTTGAAAATTCATTTTGAAATAAAAAAGCCCTCGATAAAAAATAACCTTTCGGTGAAACGGTGATTTGTCTCGGCGATCTATCGAAAATCCAATTTTCGAACTATTAATTTCTTGATATTTTAACATTCGCAATGATGAAACTTCGAAATATCGGGGTTCCTAAATTCCGGTCGGTTAAAATGTTGACCCCCCCCCCCCCCCCCCAAATATCGTTGATCGTTGTTGACAGGCATGTGGATGACGAATGCAGAACCTATTGGATGCGGTGTCGTAATGTACCGGCGTGACCGGAAGTTTCCACCCGCTAGGAATTGAGACTGCGACATTCGATAAATCCACAACCCCTTCCCCCCGCCCTGTCGGAGGAGTGGCCAAGAGAGCCATTCATCTATATTCAGAACAAGCCGGCTCTCGGCCGGTGTCCGCGAAGACGGCGTTGGAGAACAGCGAACGGTTCTTGGCGCACCGGCTGAGCTCGTTGTTGTCCGAGTGCTTTACGACGCGAAGCCGCAAACGACTGTTTGTCGACAGTACTCGACTCCTCCTGGCCTCTGTTGCCACTCGACGTCCTGCAGGAGACCCGGATAGTCGAGAGGGTGCTTTACGAGTGACGTAAGCGCCTCGCCAACCCCCCGTGCAGCGGATGCGAGAATCCAAGCGCCAGGATCGCGAGAGTCACTGCCGTTGACTGTAGCTAATTTCTGGAAAGGTCCTTCCGGCGATCGCTGCTTTACGGTGTGTTTATTCGACGGAGGAGTCCCTCATGTAATTAAACAGACCGCGAAACGACCGCAACCAGTTCGCACGAATCTCGTGGGATCGTCAGCTCGATGCGACCGATTTAGAAAAAAAGCTTCCGATTCGCCGGGTTCGCGAAGTGACCGGACGGACCGCTGTCGATACCGCAAGGACATGCTCGATCCTGACGAAAAGCGGATGGATGGAGATGTAAGAGGGAAAGAAAAAAAACAAACGTTGCAATCCATTTCCGATACGAGAAACGATCGTCCAATGATCATTGGGCGACATTCGAAGTCCGGTCGAGCGAGTGTTTTATCGCGCGGAGGGATCCAGTCGCCTCCTCTATTATCCCGGATGCCCCCCCGAGGTTCGAGTGCAGAAATCACGTCTCCCACGTGCGTCGTCGGCCCCTTTTAATATAACGCTCCGTCGGCCGATGCACGAATTCACCATTCCCGAAACGGCCGGACCCTCGTTCCACGGCTCCTTCCCGAAAGGAAGACGAGAAAGAAAGATCACGTGGCGATAGAAAGATAGTTGCGGGGGAGGATTGAACTAGCTGGAACCGTAAAAAAAAAGCGCGGTGTACCATCGTTACGAGGTGGCGGCCAATCAGCCGGTAATCGTTCCTCGACCAATCGTCGTGCTCTGCCCACTTGACGAGCGAACCCTCCCCAGGGAGAAGATACGCCAGCGACGACGAACCCTCAACCGGCGATGTCTCCTTCCATGTATTCCGTTTTCTTTCGTCCGCTCGTCGTCTCTCCCATAAATCCTGGAGCAGAGTTTCTTGCTCGCCGCCTGGACAACCGCAAAGTTGAAACACCGAAGCTGACAATCTTCCCCCGGTGGAGCGCGCTGAAGAAGCGCAGGAGACGAACCGGGCCTTCCACGGTCGCTGCGTCGGCGACGGAGGAGACGCTACAGTCCGCGCGATGCCAAACGAAAAAACTTCCATGGCTCACGTACACTTAAGGTTTTAATACTCTCCAGGTTGCCGCTGCGAGTTAAGTCCACTCGGACGGGACGAGGGTGGAGCGGCTGGCCTGGCTCTTCGAGATACGTCAGCGAAGTTCCTTAGGCAAGCTGGACGCGGTCCAAGGACGGCGAGTCGTATTTCTATCTCCGGCCGAGGGAGGAAGCGTGGACGGGGGGGCGGGGGGAGGCGGGGGGGAAAGACGGGACAGGCGTCTTCCAGGAGGATGGCGGGCGATGGCCGAGGACCACAAGAGGCCGGACGTGCCTTCACGTAATTCAAGTGGATGAAGGAATGCGCCGCGAGCGAGGCTCAACGACGACCAGCCGCGAAGATACCGCACGGCTCCTTCCGTCCCTCCTCGTCCCAGCGAAGAATGTCTCACTGTTCACCGGGTTCGCTCTGTGTGCTCGGATACTTGTACGTAACGAACGTAGAGAGACATACACACAGAGAAATCCTTGTTTGCTCGTCACCGAGAACCGCATTCTGCACTCGGGCGAGTACGAACGAGAGAGAGACGCGGGGCGAAGTTGTGCGAAGCCTGGCCGGGTGAGACCGAACGGATGTGTGTGAGAGTCTCTCGGGTGACGGGGAGCGAAAGAGGCAGGGGGTTGAGAACCATTCGTGGCCCGGAGAGGGAGAGACGAGGCGAGAGGACGGAAAGATCTGAAAAGGAATGACGAGGCAGCTCGCGTTTCGGAATCGCGGTGGTGTGTATCCGCGATTGTGCGACGAATGGTACAAACGTTAAGGCGTCGGAAGCGGAACCGTACGTGATTCCGGACGTTAGCGGCTCCGGTGTGCGGCGGCAAGATGGATTACTCGTACAACAAACTCCCCGGGACACGTTGCACTGCGTCATTCCGGAAGGTGGCTCGTGTGCCCGAAAAGGGGTGACTTTCCTGTCGAGAGGGGTGTCGAGAGGGCTCACCGAACGATCGCGCCCTCTTCCGTCTTCGATGAATCTCACTGAAAGGAAAAAAAAAAAAAACAAGATCATCGGAGCAAGATGGCTCGCCCATGTGCGCCTCCAATAAATATGATAGACGCTCGTGACTTGCGTCTCGTCGGTGCGGATTCTCGGGGACGTTAGAGAAATCCATTAAGATGAACCGCGGGACCGGTCGGAGGAGGTTGTTGGGAAGATGGAAAATAAAAGGAGGAAAGGCGATAATGTGTTTCACGCGTTTTTTTTTTTCCCCTTTCAGAATCGCGATACGGACTTACCTTTCCATCGAGGGTGTCGGGCATCGGGGGTTGCGTTATCGAGAAAAAAAAAATATGCAAAAAGGTGAAAAGGGTGAGGAGCGCACGGCATCGAAACATGCCGACTCATCGTGAGCCGGCAAGCGGAGGAACATGCAGAGGCGGCGTGACGGACAGCTCAAGCCTGGCGAACGATTCGATGCCGTCGAAGGCAGAAGCCTCGCCGATAAGCCGAGCAATTCGATTCAGTCGGCTGATGCGGGAGTGGAGAGAGAGCGCGGAGAGAGAGAGAAATGGAATGGTACGCGCAAAAGGGGAACGAGGTGAGCAAGCGAGCGCAGCCCTTCCTCCCCCCCCCCCCCCCCCCCCGGCCGCGAGTCAGTGACCGAAATGTGTGTGATGGAATGGCGAGGAGAGGATGAACGAGGAAGCGTTGCGGAGTTGACGAGGTTGAAATGGTCGATTGCAATTATAACGTTGCACAGGTTCGACTAGTAAATAATGGGTTCTGGGCTCGTCCGGTATTCAGGTGAAGCGTCAATCAGCCTCAATCAGTTAGTGCGCTCGGTCTAAATCAGAGAGCGCGCGCTAGTTGCGATGGGGCTGCAGAGAGAAACACGCTCAATTGAGCGGCGGGGCGAGAGGGGGGAGGGGGGGGGGGGTGGAGATAGAGGGAGATGGAGATAGTGGATATCGAACGAATGAGAGAAACTGCATCTGGTGTGCTTGATGCATATTGCTGGTACGAGTGTCAGCGACCGAGAGGCGGACACTCGCCGGCTTCGCGACAAGAGGAACAAGGTTGACTTCACTGCGGAGAGAGAGAGAGAGAGAAGAGCGAATGCCGCGGAACTATGGGGAACTGCGAAGGTGTTGCTCCGCAACGATGCATGCTGTGCGTGTGCCCCGGGCATCGGGATGAGATACTCGGTTGCCACGACAACGGGACGCCCAGTGAAAATTCGGATCCTCCAAACGCATTCGACCGTACGTGTGACATTCGGGTTCGATTCTGTGCAGCATGTTCGGCGATCGGTGCTCGCAACAGGCTCGATAAGAGCCCTCCAAATATCCGTCGTTGATTGCAAATTGCTATTTGGGAAGGTTCAACGGAGAGTCTAGATAGAATCTAGATTAGGGTTTCCAGGGCTCCTCCTTCACTCGAAAGTGGTGGGTCTGAATTTCAATTTCGATTGCGAGGCTTCCTGGCCGACGAGCCAACCATTGTGCTAGGTAGACGGGATAGACGGAGTGAGTTGTACGGAAGGGCGAGTGGATCAGTTTCAGCAGTTCGAGGCCCACAAAGGGCCAGAGACTATGCAGAGTAAGTGGCTCACTCGTGGCCAACAGAAGCCCCAAGCTTGACGATCGAGATTCGCCAACAAGCCAGCCCGCCGTCGTACCGCGCGCTGCATTCCCTGCTGCAAGCTTCAAGATTGCGAACCTATAGCTGCCCCGGGCACGATAAGGACACTCGATCAAACGTTAATATGGTCTCTGACTGGAACGCATTCGGCGAATCCTGTTCCGTACGCTATCGGCGCTGTTGATGCGCCGATCGATAACCCGGAGCTGGCTGACTGGTACAAATTCGCAGATTCTGTAGGACAATGATTATTGATTAATGATTAACGAAGCCGGGACGTCCGTGCTGGATACCCATTGTTTTTGATACACGTGTAGATACGTGTGGCTTGCTCATGGTGTGGAGAGACTGGTTTAATTTGGGTATCCTAATCGATGTTCTTGTTTACCTGACAACGTGATCAGGAAAGCACCCAGGTGGGATTCTGCCGAAAGTGGAAAGACGGCACATTGCTGGCTCCGCACTGGCTGGCGTACGTCAGGTAGCCAGAGCAAAGCCGACGATCTTCCGAAAACGAGTTGTTTCTCGGAGGGGGAGACTCTGATTCATTTTTGGCCCTTTTTCTCGAAAGAACAATCTCCAAGTGATATGGAATATCAGATGGAACTTTCTCAGTTCCCTTTTCGGAATATAATTTTTCCACCTCTATTTTATCTCTATTCCATCTCTGGTCCATCCGTGCTGGATCCTCATCGTTTTTGATACACGTTTAGAAACATCTTGCGCATAGTGTGGCGAGACTGGATTAATTGTGTATTCTAATCGATGTTCTTGTTTACCTGACAACGTGATCAGGAAAGCACCCAGGTGGGATTCTGCCGAAAGTGGAAAGACGGCACATTGCTGGCTCCGCACTGGCTGCCGCACGCCGAAGCGCCATATCGGCACTTTTCCGACCAGCGTAGATAGTCAGAGCAAAGCCGACGGTCTTCCGAGCACTAATAAACACCAACGCGACTGCGTCACTGCTTGGCAGAAAAAATAAAATAAAAAAATGTCTCTGTGACGGAAAAGTTCATTTTCCTTATCCTGGAAGACCCTTCGGGAGTTCATTGAAACGTTCTCATTGTTTCTTGGCGAGGAAGACTCTGATCCCTTTCTGGCCCTTTTTCTCAGAAGAACAACCTCGCAGACGCGTAATATCAGATGTAACTTTCCGAGTTTTCCTGTCCAGGATATCATTGTTGCAGCTCTATTCCATCTCTATTCCATCCGTGCCGAACCCCCATCGTTTTTAGATAGACAGATAGGTTTATTGTGTCCTGAGATAAATCCCCTAAGGAGCAAGCATTGCAGATGAGCGGTACATAACGTAAAGCGAAAAGAGTACGGACAGCGTAGGTAAAGTAGAACAGAATAGTTTACAATGCTATTAGATGCAAATATAAGGATAATAATAGTAGCAAAGGAGAAGATAATAATAACAACCCAAAAGATAATAATAACAAAGCAAAAGATAATAATAACCAAGCAAGGGAATAATACCAAAAAAATACCAAGGCACATGTAGATACAGACTGCTCACGGTGTAGCGAGACTCGATCAGTTTGTGTATCCTAATCGATGCTCTTGTTTTCCCGATAATGTGATCAATAAAGCACCCAGGCGGGATTCTGCAAAAAATGGGAAAACGGTCCTTCTCCGAATGGCGTAAATGTCCCTAGCAAAGCCGACGGTCTTCTGAGCACCAATAAGCACCAACGCTACCAGGCAACTGCTTGGCAGAGAAAAATGAAAAAATGTCTCCGTGACGTCACTTCCAGTTTCAAAATCTCATTTTCTCGGTCCTGGAAGATCCTCCAGGAGTTCATTGAAACTTAATAGTTGTTTCATGGCGCGGGAAACTTTGAATTCTACTTGGCCCTTTTCCTCGAAAGAACAATCTCCAAGTGACATGGAATATCAGATGGAACTTTCCGAGTTTCTCTTTTCGGGATATCATTTTCTTATCTCTATTCCATCCGTTCTGGATCTCCCTTGTTTTTTATACACATGTAGATACAGATCGCTCACGGTGTAGCGAGACTCGATCAGTTTGTGTATCCTAATCGATGCTCTTGTTTTCCCGATAATGTGATCAAGAAAGTACCCAGGTGGGATTCTGCAAAAAATTGGAAAACGGTCCTTCTCCGAATGGCGTAAATGTCCATAGCAAAGCCGACGGTCTTCTGAGCACCAACGCTACCAGGCAACTGCTTGGCAGAGAAAAATGAAAAAATGTCTCCGTGACGTCACTTCCGGTTTCAAAATCTCATTTTCTCGGTCCTGGAAGATCCTCCAGGAGTTCATTGAAACTTAATAGTTGTTTCTTGGCGCGCGAGACTCTGATTTCTATTTGGTCCTTTTCCTCGAAAGAACAATCTCCAAGTGACATGGAATATCAAATGGAACTTTCCGAGTTTCCCTTTTCGGGATATCATCTTTCCATCTCTATCTCCACCATATCCGCACGGTCTATTCGCGATTTTCCAATATTCCTATTCTCAGCTTCTTCGATTCCGGGTTTTCGCGATCTTCCGGTTACACACCCGAAGCGATCCCAATGGCCGATCCCGACGCGCTTGGTCGCTTCCCGGATAAAGAGCAACAAGGACACTCAAGGATCTCAGAGTCGAGTCCCGGTGCTGCCGACGCTTCTTGCTCCATCGCCCAGGAATGTCCTCCTTCCAGGGCGCGATTGCAATTTTTCCATTTGCATATAAATAAGGGAAAAAGGCTCGCGTGTAACGGAGCCTTTTTTCGTACGGAGAGCATGGAAGTTAGTCGAGCTCCGGAGCTCCGGAGTCGTGCACGTACCTCGTCGTGCCCGACAAGAAGCGTACGGTGCACACGTATACGCGCGTACGTGCACGGGCTCTACACTGCAGGCTGCAGTGTATGCCTTTTCATACCATACGTATGGCGCAAGGCTAAACGCGAGTCGCCAGTGTGCGTGTGTGCGAGCTTTCAGGAAACGACGATGAGAAGCCGGTAATGGAGCACAAAGTTACTTCGTACATCGCAAACGAGAACCGACACAAGTATGAGTGCGTTTCTCGAGAAAAAAAAAAGAAAAAATGCTGAGCGAAAATCAAACAAGGGGGGAAACTGGGAGAGCATGAAATGTCGGCTGTTTGACTTTCTCTTACTTTGAATCCTGAGCGTAAGGGTTGAACCTTGCGAGAACTCGTCGCGCTCGCTCTTTCCTTGAAATTATTTCATGCCCTCAAACACATGCCGTATTACCTCTCGTGCATCCACGATAGCGAAGTTTTTACGGTGTGTTTTTGCTACAGAACATTCTTGCAGTGAAGTAATTTTTTTTCCCCGGAAAAATAAGCATTGCCGTTTTTGCATTTCTACATATTTTTTTGTTACCTGTACAAGGCGAGTAAAATTTATATTTCATTTATTATTAACTCATTAAGTCCAAAAATATTTACACACATTCGTATGTCCGCGGAAGCTCTGATGAATTATAATAAATCATTTTTCTCCGTGCAGGATTGGGGGATTTATACGACGTATTTTTGCGACACAACATTCTTTCAATAAAGTAATTTTTTTTTCCAGAAAAAAGCATTCCCGTTTGTGCATTCCTGCATATTTTTGTGACACCTGTACAAACCAAGTAAAATTTTCATTCAACTTATTATTAACTGATTAAGTACACAAATATTTACACTCACTCTTTTGTATGCAGAAGCTTTGATGAATTATAATGAATCATTTTTCTCCATTCAAGATGCAGGATTTATACGACGTGTTTTTGCTGCACAACATTCTTTCAGTGAAGTAACCTTTTTATTCTAGAAAAATAAGCCTTACCGTTTTTCTATTCCTGCATATATTTTAGATACCCGTACAAAGCAAGTAAAATGTCAATTTAATTTATTACCAACTGATTAAGCCCAAAAGTATTTACACTCACCCTTTTGTCTACAGAAGCTTCGATGAGTTGAAAAAAAAAAATAAAAAATTTCCCTGCCGGATCGGCGCCGGGGGGGGGGGGGGGGGGTGGCACCTTAAACTTAACTTTTCTAAACCAAATTTTTCTAACTGAAAGGAGGTCGAGCCTTATCTTCATTCGATCCTCTTTAATCAAGGGAACCGGATTCCTGGCAGTAACCGGAGCACACCGGTCTGTGCGGAGGTGGGGGGTGGGGGAAGGTAACGGCACGCCGAGGGTAGTTTCCTAATTTTCCAACTACGTGCTCGTATCTTCCGGAGAAACTTCGAGGCGCGATAAGATTCCGTCGTGACACGAGAGCCCTCTCCACCCCGATCCCTCATTGCCTCGCACGCCCCGTGTCATACCTCGCCCCCTCCGCCCCCTCCCGCCGCCCGTCCGGTCGTTCGATCCCCATTTTTTTTTTTTTTTTCGTGCTGCTCGCTTTAATCGGGAGACGCTCGGGGATGAGCCAGGAGGAGGCGGACGGGAATGGCTGACGGTCCCGAGGGAGACGAGCCTCGGATAAAGCGAGGCGACGCTTCCTTCCCCGCTTTACCCCGCCAGTTAAATCTCGCACGATTCCGCCCTTGGCGTACGAGCCAGCCAGGGCGGAAGGCGGCGCGCTTCTCCTCGTAGACGATTGCGGAGGGTGCTTTATGCCGGAGCATCGCGA
Source organism: Exephanes ischioxanthus (assembly GCA_958510785.1). Classification (NCBI taxonomy): domain Eukaryota; kingdom Metazoa; phylum Arthropoda; class Insecta; order Hymenoptera; family Ichneumonidae; genus Exephanes; species Exephanes ischioxanthus. The sequence goes on from OY294016.1 coordinate 5,889,880, forward strand.
CGAGCCGAAAGGGACTGTTCGAGTAAAACCCACCACCCTCCCCCCCCCCCCCCCCCCCTCTCCACCTATTACCACCATTACCGCGGGATTTGAGAGACGTTTAATTCAAGGGAATTGGGGGGAGCACCCTCCTCTAAATAGGTTTTAATATACTCGCTCGGGCGTCGGCTTACTACGTAACGCTCGTCTCTCTTGTATCTGGGGAGTAATTTCGGCCGCTCAAACCCCCATCCCGAGAACCGCGCTCGAGTGGTTCCCCGTTCAGCGCGAGCAAGGGTTGAGCTTGCCTGTGTATGCTCGTCCTAAGCGCACCTGTATTTTCTACCTCGGGCAATTCATCTTCAGTTGCATTAGCGACACTTATAAAACGATTTGAGGAAAACGCGCATCACGCTACGGTCTGTAATGTCGTGTTATTTGCTTTAATTGACTTTTCGAGGAGAGCGCGGAGCGAACAGGGGCGAGGAGAAAACAGCTCGGAGAGGGACCGCAAAACTACCCGCGGTTTTGTACAACGACCGAAAGCAACGCGAGGTTAAAAGCATCTTTTTTTTTTTTTTTTTTTTTTCTTGGGATTGGGAAATTTACTGGGAGGAAGCTGATTCATGGGATTGTGTATACACTGTAAAGAAAATTTGTTTGAAAATCAATGAACGGTATTGGAAGCTTTTTCACATAAACTGTTTCGGAAATTTCAAACCCACGTGTGTTGCAATTTTACAGTAAAATTTGTATTTTTGGTGAAAATTTTTCACCGGCAAAAGGTTTCTAATTTTAATATCCCGTATTTTTATTTTTTAATAACAGTACATTAAAATTCAATTAATGTAAGTAATGTAAGCAAACTTCAATTTCCAGTACATTAAATTTACAATTTATTTTTACTGTGTAAATAACGAGGAGGGGAAAATATCGGAATTTCTACAGTTCTGGCTAGTGGTGAGAGGGGAGGAAGCAAGGGGTGTGAGGTACGCTCACACAGTAAAAAATAATTTCGTAAAATCGGAATGCGAAATTGCGTAAAAATAATTTTGTTAAATTAGTGTCAAAGTCATTTGTCACTTATTTAAATATACGAACATGTCGTAATACAAAGAAAAACCCAAAAAAAAAAAAACCAAAAGAACGAAAAAGTAACCCAAAAATTATCATGGGAATGCGGATTATAGAACGTTTTGAGAAAACGCGCATTACGCCACGGTCTGTAATGTCGTGTTATTTGTTTCAGTTGACTTTCCGAGCAGAGTCAGGAACAGATAGCAGTGAGGAATAACTAGCTCGGAGCGGGACCGCAAAACTGTTGCCGTTGTGTATACAACACTCGAGTGGAACAACAGCAACGTGACGTTGAAAATATAATTTTTGTTTTTTTTTTTTTTTCCTTGGAAATGATAAATTTACAGCGAGAAAGCTGATTTGTGCGATTATTTTTATAGCGAAAGAAGAAAATACCAGAATTTCTACAATTCAAGCTAGCGGCGAGAGGCGAGGGGGGCGGGGGTTGGGTAGGTTACGCTCATCGTGAGAGAAATCACGAAAAATAATAACCCAAAAATTATCATGAGAATGCGGATGACGCGAGGTCGCGTTCTGGAAAGCGGCGCGGGGTGGGTGGAGGGTGGGTGGAGGGTGGTTGTTGGAAGGGATAGGTATAAAACCACCCGACCGAGTCTCTATACCCGTCCACCAACAATGCCGTCTGTCCAAATCTGCATAACAATGTTTAACCGTGAAAACAAAGCTCTTCCCCTTCCCGCATTGCCGAGACGCTGAAGAAGAGGCGACGCCGAAAATGGCAATGGATGTATGTGTGCGCGTGTCCGTGTAAATGACGGTGTGGGGCAGGACGGAGTAACCAAACCCGACCCGTCGTCAAATTTAACATTAATAAATTACATCAATAAAGAAAAATTTTACGATTTCATCGTTTTAGATAAATTAAAGTTTTGACATCGCTAAAAAAAAAAAAACACTTAGTCACCGAGCAACTTATAGGGCAAAACTTCAGCATCAGTCGACGCTGAACCACTCTAGCCTTTTTAAAAAATCGAAACTTCGCAATGTTATCGAAACGGGAATGAAATTTATCATTATCAATAAAGAAAAATTTAATGTTTACATCGCTTTACATGATAATCAAGTTTTCCCATCGTTACCAAAAAAAAAAAAACGCTTTGTTACCGAGCATTGTATAGACTGATAAGAAAAAGGTTGAATCAACTAAAAATTCGGGCAGGGACCTTCAAATAAAAATGTTGTCGCTGCAGCTAACGAAATTGGTTATTTCAACAATTTTACTTACAATTTTACAAAATTATTTTTTTTACTGTGAACCCATTTTTCCATCGAAACTTTACTGTGCAACTGAGCCACCACGCTTTCCCCACGTGTCCACCTGGGCCAACGTTCCCAGCCAAAAATGAATAATAAAGTCACAAAGTCTTCCCAGAGCCGTCCGACAAGCTTCCAGGAAAACAGAAGTGTCCCGGTCGAAAGAAGTTACTCAATCCCGCTACGGCGTTTTTTTTCTCACAGTCTTCTGCCGACTGGCCGACTATTCGGGGAACGATAGAAATTTGACGTGAGGCAGGTGTGGGTGGAAACGTCGGGAAAGGGTTGTGTGTTACGCCGGCGAGGCGAGCTCTGTTAGCGATGGGACGCCGGATAGCGGTGGCCGACTCTGGCGCAAGCACGAAAAAGTTCTTCGTGCGGTCAGCAGCAGCAGCGGCGGCGATGGGTGAGCGAGGGAACGGCCACAGGCGAAAAGGGGGTCGAACAACTCCGGCTCACACAGACCGCAACACAAAGGAAGGTAAAGCGAGTGCGTGATGCACTTTGGTGGCGTGCTCTCGGGCAGTAACCCTAAATATTAACACGGCGCCCCCTATGCAACGAATTGCGCTGCATTATACCGACCGCCCCTCCCGAGGCCTTCGAAACAGGCCATAGCGGCCTGCCTCCTTCGACCCGCTCGTCCGAGACCGAGAGCCCCGCATCGCCCATATTACTGTCGGAAAATATTGAATTTCGTTTATCGCGCGATCGAAATTATCGGTAGGGGCCGAGGCGGCGGCTCGAGGCCTGGCCGGGGCAGCGGAGGCCCCGAGGACAAGAATTAGAGGGTAGTAAAACTATAGACTTTCGAATCTACATCGCCCTCACCCGGCGCTTGATACTACTGCGGAGGTGTATATTTGCGGCACGTTATTCGCAAGTTCCACACGGAGCGGATAGTGATCGGGCTCTGGCAGCAGGAAAAGTCGCACAGATTAACGGGAGAGCAGAGAACATTTTTTTGGCGACCGACTGGGGCGATTATCTCGAAAGTTCATCGAGCTGAAAATCATCGGGTTTATCATTGGAGTATCGCGTTCCGTACGTTGTTGGAGAAATGGGAGAAAATGGTACCTAAGTGGAAAACGGACTGTTTTTGACCATTTTTTGTTATAGGCAAATTAGTCTCGTCTCAAATGATTCCATTTCGTCCCGCTCTTAGGTGACAATGACATAATAAATCGGTTGAAAATTAAGGAAGAATTGTGGAGAACATTTTGGACAATCTACAAGCGGGAGGGAAGATGGATTGTCTTGAAAATTTAGCGAGCTGAAAATCATCGCTTTGTAATTGGAGTATCGCGTTCCGTAGGATGTAGGAGAAATGGGAGAAAATGGTACCTAAGTGGAAAACGGACTGTTTTTGACCATTTTTTGTTATGGACAAATTAGTATCGTCTCAAATGATTCCATTTTGTCCCGCTCTTAGGTGACAATCACAGAAGAAGCCGGGTGGAAATTAAGGAAGAATCGAGGAGAACGTTTTTGACAATCTACAAGCGGGAGGGAAGATGGATTGTCTTGAAAATTTATCGAGCTGAAAATCATCGGGTTTATCATTGGAGTATCGCGTTCCGTACGATGTAGGAGAAGGGGGAGGAAATGGTACCTAAGTGGAAAACGGACTGTTGTTGCCAATTTTTCGTTTTCCACAGTAGACAAATTTTACTTTTCACAACTTATTGTCCGCAAACGTCCACAATTTTTTGTTTGTTAATTTTCCGATCGCACCATCCGGCCCTAGTTTTACAAACAAAAGTACAAACTAAAATTGTGAATGACACGGCAAATGAAAGGACAGGTTTGTATATTCAAACCTGAACAAACAACTTTGTCACTTATTTGAAAAAAATATTTTTACGAAACTGTTTTTTACTGTGCATGCAAAAAAGTCTCATCTCTAGTGATTCCATGTCGTCCCGCTCTCACCTGTCAACCACAGAAAAAAATCGGTTGAAAATTCTGTATCGACGGGTAGGATACCCGTCGATACAGAACCCAGCCCCGGATTCGCGCAGTGGTACGAGTAAAAATATGGTCCGACAGCGCTGAAATCCATGATTAACGAAGAACCGAATAAAAGTAAAATTTTGTGCCGACCGACAGGCGGGAGTCTGGATTATCTCGAAAAAATTAATCGACCTGAAAATCATCGCTTTCATCATTGGAGCATCGCGTTCCGCTCGATGCCCGACAAAAAAATTCGATGCCCGAGAAACCGACAAAAAAATTGCACCCGGGCACAAAACCGACTATTTTTTACCAACTTTTCGTTTTACCAAAAAAAAAAAAAAAAAAAGTCCCATCTCAAATGATTCCACTCCGTCTCGCTCCCACCTGCCAATCACGGAAGAAATCGGTTGGAAATTCTGTACCGACTCGTCGATACGGATATCGACGGGCATCCTCCCAGCCTCCGGTGCACGCAGTAGTACAAGTCGAAATATGGTCGGACAAGCGCGGAACTCAATGTCGGCTGACTGAAGCGCTCACCCGCACTTGCGTTACGACCATTGTCGAAGATACACGTTCTTACTGTACAACACACAACTCCCTGCCATACGAGCCGGCGAACGAGAGTGTGAGAAATGGACATTCCATAACCGCCCCTTCGCAAAAGTTTCGTTCACAGAAATAAAAAAAAAAAACGGCCAAAAAGTATTTGGACGCTGTGTGCGATGTTATGGAAGAACGGGGATGAAACGATATCGGAATTTTGTTTCTTCCATGCGTTGTATGTGTGTCTATCCGTGCGAGCCAGAGAAGCCACCCCCGGTCCGAGGGTGGCGCGAGGAGGGGTGAGGGGGAGGTTGCAATAAAAGAGGGGTGGATGCTGTGCTGCGCCGGATCTCGAGGCATTATATAGGGCATCGATGTAGAAAAGGGTGTGTGCGCTGGGTGGGATTCGTGAAGGAGAGAAGAAACGGTCGTATCTTCTTGGGTTCGGGGTCGTGGGGCGGCATGTGCGAGCTTCGCTGCGGGTCTGGCAAGCGGGAGAGTATACATTTATTCGGTTGTTATTTACCCTTTGCTCGTGGGCGTGTATCATTTTTACGAGGCCGATGCCGGGCTACGGGATGTCACGGAGGTGGTGCAGCAACGCCGCGGGGAAAACGGTCCTCCCGTGTACCGGTGTGGCAGCGCCAGAACAGACTGGCAATGGCAGTATCGACGAGGGTGAGAGGGCCGCCGGGGTGCAGGCCCGGGGGGGGATGAGAATGGGGTGAAATATCGGGTAGCGAGGTGTGCCGAGAGATAAAACGATTCATAAAACAGACATCGATTCCATATTACCCTTTTGGTTCGCGGCGCTCACGAGCACCCCACTGGGCCGCAACGATGCAGGAGGGTCGGGCGTATAATACCTGAAGAGGTACGAGCGTATGCGTGAGGAAGGATCGAGTTGGGTTATCGACGATCGGTAAGAGCGAAATATGTCCTTATTACGAGAAAATTCCTCGAGGTTTGAAGCGCAGAGGCTCGGGCCAAATGCAACGGATATTTCGAGGGAGGAAAAAAAGAAATGTTGTGTCTCTGCACAGGAAAAAAAGTTTGTCCTTTTTACAACAACTTATTGTCCATAAGTATTCACAATTTTTTATTTGTTAATTTTCTAGTTTTACGAACAAAAGTACAAACTAAAATCGTCAATAACACGGGAAATTAAAGGACAATTTGACGAAATTATTTTTGTACTGTGTGGGGAGGATTTTGGTCTAATTTGGCCCTCCAAATCTTTGCGGGTCTCGGTTGTTTTATAGGGTAAGTTAGGGTGATGTGGCCACGCGGGTGATATGGCGAGCCGTTATGTCTTTTAATTTAAGAAACGAATGGCGCTGCCGTTTGCACAGTTTTTAGTATATGTGGATACAATATAATTTGCATTGACAATTATAAGATTGTATGTGCGAGGGTCAGTACGATATGCCATGTGGCAACATCCCTCGCAATTTTCGGGTGATATGGCTAGTATGGCTAGTAGTATGGCCGTATTTGACCAAGGTAATTATTGTCTTTCTATAGTTTATACAGACAACATAAAATATACCACGACATGTTTTGTCCGATCTCTCTATGCTTCTCTTGGCCTAATCGATTGCCATTATTACCATGGCCATATCACCCGTAAATGTTCATTTATAGAGCCGCAATTAAGTCACGCATCGACATTATTGAAAGGTGCTTAGTGAATTAATTCATTTCGATGTTTCTAGAGTTCGTTACGACCAAAATTGAAAGATTTTTTTTTTACGTTAAACCTCCAATTATCATTATTAAAAAAAAATGGCCATGTCACCCCGGCTTACCCTAAACACACATAAGTTTTCGTCATATTTTTTTTTCGATTTCTTTTTTTGTGCAACATCTCGTTAAATACTTTTCACACAAACGTGTGTGAAATTGTTTACGGAGATGAGAGGGAGAGTAAAAGATAGGAGAAAAAGGAAAACAACAACCGCGACGCTTCGGGGCTGACGTACTCGAGAAATTATGCGATTACGCCCTTAATCCTCGGGACGATACACGAGCCACGTAGAGCCCGCGTTGGCTCTTCGTCTCTACTTTTCTCCGCGTATGATATACTTATATCTCCGCGGCATTTTGCACGTACCCGTGTGACAGTTTCTCACACGGCGTCCATGTGTCGCCGGTCTATATCCGCCCGCGACAACGAGGGAGCGTTGGTAAGCGCGAAAGAGTAATTGCGGACTCTCGTCTTTCTTGCATGCATGGACCATGCGGCGGACGGCGAGCGGAGGAAGTAAGGGAGAGAACGTTCTCCAACCAACGTCCTCACCGTCCGGAATTCCGCGTTTTTCGTAATTTTTTAATCCTCTCACGACACCGACAACCCTCGGGACTCATCAATCTCCGACGACTCCTCTTCGACCTTCATCTTTCTTCCCACTTACCTGCGACACACGCGCACACATATCTTGTTCTCAACATCCCTTCAACTCCCTTTCCGTCAGGCAATTACTTCATCCTCGACCATTTATATCGAAACTTTACTGTACCGGTCATGCCAAACTTCTTCTATGCTCTGCATTCTTCCGAGAGTCATAACGGAGGGTGAGGCCGTTTTTTACGGTTTTTTTTTTTTTTTTTTTACACAAAACTTCGACGAGGCATATTGTTAAGCTCGGTTAAGCTTGAGCACATACTAAGGTGACTCCGAGCGAGCCGAGAAAATTATGTGGGCGCGGTGCGCGCATATCGAGCTTCCAATATTGAGAATCGAAATTCTAAACTTTTTTTTTTTAGAAAAATCAAATTATTAGTCTGTCAGTTTTTTTTTTACATAAACTTGGAAGATGCACATTGTTAAGCTTGATTAAACTTCAGCACATACTAAGGTGCTGAACGATCATCTATCCATTTACTGAACTCTCGATTTGAACATTTTCACTCATCCAACTACTGGACTTTCGATTCGTACGGTCACCCATCCATCTACTGGACTCCCTACTTGAACGGTCACCCATTCATCTACCGAACTCTCGATCTGAATGGTCACCTATCCATCTATTGAACTTTCGATTTGAACATTCAGCCATGCAACTACCGAACTCTCGATTTGTACGGTCACCCATCCAACTACTAAAGTCTCAGTTTGAACGGTCAACCATCCATCTATTGAAATATCGAATTGAAAGGTCACCCATCCAACTACGGAACTGTAGTCCATCTATGGAACTCGCGATTTGAACATTCTCCTATTCACCTACTGAACTATCGATTTGAACCGTCATCTATCCATCTATTGAACTCTCAATTTGAACATTCACCCATCCAACTTTAGAACTCTTGATTTGAACGGTCACCCATCGAACTACCGAACTTTCGAATTGATCGGTCACCCATCCGACTACTAAACTTTCGGTTTGAACACTCATCCATCCATATACTGAACTTTCATTTTGAATGTTCACCCATCAACCTATCGAACTCTCAATTTGAACGGTCACCCATCCGACTACTAAACTGTTGGTTTGAACGGTCACCCATCCATCTATCGAACTCTTGAATTGAAAGGTTACGCATCCAACTACTAAACTGTTGCTTTGAACGGTCATCCATCCATGTACCGAACTCTCATTTTTTGAACGTTAATGAAATCGTCATTTTTTGAACGTTAAGAATTTTTTCGTTAATGAAATCGGTCAACTTGTATTCTTTTCGAAATTTTAAAAATTGACCATTTTCAGCATAGGGAATCCTGTGTTAAATTTTGCGAAACGGCACTTTTTTTCAAAAAATTTCGAGATATCGAATTAAAACCTCCGCCATTGTTTTCAAGTGGCATATTTACCAACCGATTTCATTAACGAAAAAATTCTAAAAAATTTTTTTGTAAAAATACCATTTTTGTCGAAAAATGGTAAGGGTACCCCCTTCTCATTTTTCCACTTTTAAAATGGCCAAATATTTTTTTTCGAGATATCGATTTTTTACCACCTCCATTGGCTTCAAGTGGCCTATTTCCGGCTCAAAACACACGCAACTTGTATTTTTTTCGAAATTTTAAAAATTGACCATTTTCAGCATAGGGAATCCTATGTTAAATTTTGCGAAACGGCACTTTTTTTCAAAAAATTTCGAGATATCGAATTAAAACCTCCGCCATTGTTTTCAAGTGGCATATTTACCAACCGATTTCATTAACGAAAAAATTCTAAAAAATTTTTTTGTAAAAATACCATTTTTGTCGAAAAATGGTAAGGGTACCCCCTTCTCATTTTTCCACTTTTAAAATGGCCAAATATTTTTTTTCGAGATAACGATTTTTTAGCACCTCCATTGGCTTCAAGTGGCCTATTTCCGGCTCAAAACACACGCAACTTGTATTTTTTTCGAAATTTTAAAAATTGACCATTTTCAGCATAGGGAATCCTGTGTTAAATTTTGCGAAACGGCACTTTTTTTCAAAAAATTTCGAGATATCGAATTAAAACCTCCGCCATTGTTTTCAAGTGGCATATTTACCAACCGATTTCATTAACGAAAAAATTCTAAAAAATTTTTTTGTAAAAATACCATTTTTGTCGAAAAATGGTAAGGGTACCCCCTTCTCATTTTTCCACTTTTAAAAAGGCCAAATATTTTTTTTCGAGATATCGATTTTTTACCACCTCCATTGGCTTCAAGTGGCCCATTTCCGGCTCAAAACACACGCAACTTGTATTTTTTTCGAAATTTTAAAAATTGACCATTTTCAGCATAGGGAATCCTGTGTTAAATTTTGCGAAACGGCACTTTTTTTCAAAAAATTTCGAGATATCGAATTAAAATCTCCGCCATTGTTTTCAAGTGGCATATTTACCAACCGATTTCATTAACGAAAAAATTCTAAAAAATTTTTTTGTAAAAATACCATTTTTGTCGAAAAATGGTAAGGGTACCCCCTTCTCATTTTTCCACTTTTAAAATGGCCAAATATTTTTTTTCGAGATATCGATTTTTTACCACCTCCATTGGCTTCAAGTGGCCTATTTCCGGCTCAAAACACACGCAACTTGTATTTTTTTCGAAATTTTAAAAATTGACCATTTTCAGCATAGGGAATCCTATGTTAAATTTTGCGAAACGGCACTTTTTTTCAAAAAATTTCGAGATATCGAATTAAAACCTCCGCCATTGTTTTCAAGTGGCATATTTACCAACCGATTTCATTAACGAAAAAATTCTAAAAAATTTTTTTGTAAAAATACCATTTTTGTCGAAAAATGGTAAGGGTACCCCCTTCTCATTTTTCCACTTTTAAAATGGCCAAATATTTTTTTTCGAGATATCGATTTTTTACCACCTCCATTGGCTTCAAGTGGCCTATTTCCGGCTCAAAACACACGCAACTTGTATTTTTTTCGAAATTTTAAAAATTGACCATTTTCAGCATAGGGAATCCTATGTTAAATTTTGCGAAACGGCACTTTTTTTCAAAAAATTTCGAGATATCGAATTTAAACCTACGCCATTGTTTTCAAGTGGCATATTTACCAACCGATTTCATTAACGAAAAAATTCTAAAAAATTTTTTTGTAAAAATACCATTTTTGTCGAGAAATGGTAAGGGTACCCCCTTCTCATTTTTCCACTTTTAAAATGGCCAAATATTTTTTTTCGAGATATCGATTTTTTACCACCTCCATTGGCTTCAAGTGGCCTATTTCCGGCTCAAAACACACGCAACTTGTATTTTTTTCGAAATTTTAAAAATTGACCATTTTCAGCATAGGGAATCCTATGTTAAATTTTGCGAAACGGCACTTTTTTTCAAAAAATTTCGAGATATCGAATTAAAACCTCCGCCATTGTTTTCAAGTGGCATATTTACCAACCGATTTCATTAACGAAAAAATTCTAAAAAATTTTTTTGTAAAAATACCATTTTTGTCGAAAAATGGTAAGGGTACCCCCTTCTCATTTTTCCACTTTTAAAATGGCAAAATATTTTTTTTCGAGATATCGATTTTTTACCACCTCCATTGGCTTCAAGTGGCCTATTTCCGGCTCAAAACACACGCAACTTGTATTTTTTTCGAAATTTTAAAAATTGACCATTTTCAGCATAGGGAATCCTATGTTAAATTTTGCGAAACGGCACTTTTTTCAAAAAATTTCGAGATATCGAATTAAAACCTCCGCCATTGTTTTCAAGTGGCATATTTACCAACCGATTTCATTAACGAAAAAATTCTAAAAAATTTTTTTGTAAAAATACCATTTTTGTCGAAAAATGGTAAGGGTACCCCCTTCTCATTTTTCCACTTTTAAAATGGCCAAATATTTTTTTTCGAGATATCGATTTTTTACTAACTCCATTGGCTTCAAGTGGCCTATTTCCGGCTCAAAACACACGCAACTTGTATTTTTTTCGAAATTTTAAAAATTGACCATTTTCAGCATAGGGAATCCTATGTTAAATTTTGCGAAACGGCACTTTTTTTCAAAAAATTTCGAGATATCGAATTAAAACCTCCGCCATTGTTTTCAAGTGGCATATTTACCAACCGATTTCATTAACGAAAAAATTCTAAAAAATTTTTTTGTAAAAATACCATTTTTGTCGAAAAATGGTAAGGGTGGCATTTTTCGACAAAAATGGTATTTTTACAAAAAAATTTTTTAGAATTTTTTCGTTAATTAAATCGGTTGGTAAATATGCCACTTGAAAACAATGGCGGAGGTTTTAATTCGATATCTCGAAATTTTTTGAAAAAAAGTGCCGTTTCGCAAAATTTAACATAGGATTCCCTATGCTGAAAATGGTCAATTTTTAAAATTTCGAAAAAAATACAAGTTGCGTGTGTTTTGAGCCGGAAATAGGCCACTTGAAGCCAATGGAGGTGATAAAAAATCGATATCTCGAAAAAAAATATTTGGCCATTTTAAAAGTGGAAAAATGAGAAGGGGGTACCCTTACCATTTTTCGACAAAAATGGTATTTTTACAAAAAAATTTTTTAGAATTTTTTCGTTAATGAAATCGGTTGGTAAATATGCCACTTGAAAACAATGGCGGAGGTTTTAATTCGATATCTCGAAATTTTTTGAAAAAAAGTGCCGTTTCGCAAAATTTTACACAGGATTCCCTATGCTGAAAATGGTCAATTTTTAAAATCTCGAAAAAAATACAAGTTGCGTGTGTTTTGAGCCGGAAATGGGCCACTTGAAGCCAATGGAGGTGGTAAAAAATCGATATCTCAAAAAAAATATTTGGCCATTTTAAAAGTGGAAAAATGAGAAGGGGGTACCCTTACCATTTTTCGACAAAAATGGTATTTTTACAAAAAAATTTTTTAGAATTTTTTCGTTAATGAAATCGGTTGGTAAATATGCCACTTGAAAACAATGGCGGAGGTTTTAATTCGATATCTCGAAATTTTTTGAAAAAAGTGCCGTTTCGCAAAATTTAACATAGGATTCCCTATGCTGAAAATGGTCAATTTTTAAAATTTCGAAAAAAATACAAGTTGCGTGTGTTTTGAGCCGGAAATGGGCCACTTGAAGCCAATGGAGGTGGTAAGAAATCGATATCTCGAAAAAAAATATTTGGCCATTTTAAAAGTGGAAAAATGAGAAGGGGGTACCCTTACCATTTTTCGACAAAAATGGTATTTTTACAAAAAAATTTTTTAGAATTTTTTCGTTAATGAAATCGGTTGGTAAATATGCCACTTGAAAACAATGGCGGAGGTTTTAATTCGATATCTCGAAATTTTTTGAAAAAAAGTGCCGTTTCGCAAAATTTTACACAGGATTCCCTATGCTGAAAATGGTCAATTTTTAAAATCTCGAAAAAAATACAAGTTGCGTGTGTTTTGAGCCGGAAATGGGCCACTTGAAGCCAATGGAGGTGGTAAAAAATCGATATCTCAAAAAAAATATTTGGCCATTTTAAAAGTGGAAAAATGAGAAGGGGGTACCCTTACCATTTTTCGACAAAAATGGTATTTTTACAAAAAAATTTTTTAGAATTTTTTCGTTAATGAAATCGGTTGGTAAATATGCCACTTGAAAACAATGGCGGAGGTTTTAATTCGATATCTCGAAATTTTTTGAAAAAAGTGCCGTTTCGCAAAATTTAACATAGGATTCCCTATGCTGAAAATGGTCAATTTTTAAAATTTCGAAAAAAATACAAGTTGCGTGTGTTTTGAGCCGGAAATGGGCCACTTGAAGCCAATGGAGGTGGTAAGAAATCGATATCTCGAAAAAAAATATTTGGCCATTTTAAAAGTGGAAAAATGAGAAGGGGGTACCCTTACCATTTTTCGACAAAAATGGTATTTTTACAAAAAAATTTTTTAGAATTTTTTCGTTAATGAAATCGGTTGGTAAATATGCCACTTGAAAACAATGGCGGAGGTTTTAATTCGATATCTCGAAATTTTTTGAAAAAAAGTGCCGTTTCGCAAAATTTAACATAGGATTCCCTATGCTGAAAATGGTCAATTTTTAAAATTTCGAAAAAAATACAAGTTGCGTGTGTTTTGAGCCGGAAATGGGCCACTTGAAGCCAATGGAGGTGGTAAGAAATCGATATCTCGAAAAAAAATATTTGGCCATTTTAAAAGTGGAAAAATGAGAAGGGGGTACCCTTACCATTTTTCGACAAAAATGGTATTTTTACAAAAAAATTTTTTAGAATTTTTTCGTTAATGAAATCGGTTGGTAAATATGCCACTTGAAAACAATGGCGGAGGTTTTAATTCGATATCTCGAAATTTTTTGAAAAAAAGTGCCGTTTCGCAAAATTTAACATAGGATTCCCTATGCTGAAAATGGTCAATTTTTAAAATTTCGAAAAAAATACAAGTTGCGTGTGTTTTGAGCCGGAAATAGGCCACTTGAAGCCAATGGAGGTGGTAAGAAATCGATATCTCGAAAAAAAATATTTGGCCATTTTAAAAGTGGAAAAATGAGAAGGGGGTACCCTTACCATTTTTCAACTTTCAAAATAGCAGAATATTTTTTTTCGAGATATCGATTTTTTACCACCTCCATTGGCTTCAAGTGGCCTATTTCCGGCTCAAAACACACGCAACTTGTATTTTTTTCGAAATTTTAAAAATTGACCATTTTCAGCATAGGGAATCCTGTGTTAAATTTTGCGAAACGGCACTTTTTTTCAAAAAATTTCGAGATATCGAATTAAAACCTCCGCCATTGTTTTCAAGTGGCATATTTACCAACCGATTTCATTAACGAAAAAATTCTAAAAAATTTTTTTGTAAAAATACCATTTTTGTCGAAAAATGGTAAGGGTACCCCCTTCTCATTTTTCCACTTTTAAAATGGCCAAATATTTTTTTTCGAGATATCGATTTTTTACCACCTCCATTGGCTTCAAGTGGCCTATTTCCGGCTCAAAACACACGCAACTTGTATTTTTTTCGAAATTTTAAAAATTGACCATTTTCAGCATAGGGAATCCTATGTTAAATTTTGCGAAACGGCACTTTTTTTCAAAAAATTTCGAGATATCGAATTAAAACCTCCGCCATTGTTTTCAAGTGGCATATTTACCAACCGATTTCATTAACGAAAAAATTCTAAAAAATTTTTTTGTAAAAATACCATTTTTGTCGAAAAATGGTAAGGGTACCCCCTTCTCATTTTTCCACTTTTAAAATGGCCAAATATTTTTTTTCGAGATAACGATTTTTTACCACCTCCATTGGCTTCAAGTGGCCTATTTCCGGCTCAAAACACACGCAACTTGTATTTTTTTCGAAATTTTAAAAATTGACCATTTTCAGCATAGGGAATCCTGTGTTAAATTTTGCGAAACGGCACTTTTTTTCAAAAAATTTCGAGATATCGAATTAAAACCTCCGCCATTGTTTTCAAGTGGCATATTTACCAACCGATTTCATTAACGAAAAAATTCTAAAAAATTTTTTTGTAAAAATACCATTTTTGTCGAAAAATGGTAAGGGTACCCCCTTCTCATTTTTCCACTTTTAAAATGGCCAAATATTTTTTTTCGAGATATCGATTTTTTACCACCTCCATTGGCTTCAAGTGGCCCATTTCCGGCTCAAAACACACGCAACTTGTATTTTTTTCGAAATTTTAAAAATTGACCATTTTCAGCATAGGGAATCCTGTGTTAAATTTTGCGAAACGGCACTTTTTTTCAAAAAATTTCGAGATATCGAATTAAAATCTCCGCCATTGTTTTCAAGTGGCATATTTACCAACCGATTTCATTAACGAAAAAATTCTAAAAAATTTTTTTGTAAAAATACCATTTTTGTCGAAAAATGGTAAGGGTACCCCCTTCTCATTTTTCCACTTTTAAAATGGCAAAATATTTTTTTTCGAGATATCGATTTTTTACCACCTCCATTGGCTTCAAGTGGCCTATTTCCGGCTCAAAACACACGCAACTTGTATTTTTTTCGAAATTTTAAAAATTGACCATTTTCAGCATAGGGAATCCTATGTTAAATTTTGCGAAACGGCACTTTTTTTCAAAAAATTTCGAGATATCGAATTAAAACCTCCGCCATTGTTTTCAAGTGGCATATTTACCAACCGATTTCATTAACGAAAAAATTCTAAAAAATTTTTTTGTAAAAATACCATTTTTGTCGAAAAATGGTAAGGGTACCCCCTTCTCATTTTTCCACTTTTAAAATGGCCAAATATTTTTTTTCGAGATATCGATTTTTTACTAACTCCATTGGCTTCAAGTGGCCTATTTCCGGCTCAAAACACACGCAACTTGTATTTTTTTCGAAATTTTAAAAATTGACCATTTTCAGCATAGGGAATCCTATGTTAAATTTTGCGAAACGGCACTTTTTTTCAAAAAATTTCGAGATATCGAATTAAAACCTCCGCCATTGTTTTCAAGTGGCATATTTACCAACCGATTTCATTAACGAAAAAATTCTAAAAAATTTTTTTGTAAAAATACCATTTTTGTCGAAAAATGGTAAGGGTACCCCCTTCTCATTTTTCCACTTTTAAAATGGCAAAATATTTTTTTTCGAGATATCGATTTTTTACCACCTCCATTGGCTTCAAGTGGCCTATTTCCGGCTCAAAACACACGCAACTTGTATTTTTTTCGAAATTTTAAAAATTGACCATTTTCAGCATAGGGAATCCTATGTTAAATTTTGCGAAACGGCACTTTTTTTCAAAAAATTTCGAGATATCGAATTAAAACCTCCGCCATTGTTTTCAAGTGGCATATTTACCAACCGATTTCATTAACGAAAAAATTCTAAAAAATTTTTTTGTAAAAATACCATTTTTGTCGAAAAATGGTAAGGGTACCCCCTTCTCATTTTTCCACTTTTAAAATGGCCAAATATTTTTTTTCGAGATATCGATTTTTTACTAACTCCATTGGCTTCAAGTGGCCTATTTCCGGCTCAAAACACACGCAACTTGTATTTTTTTCGAAATTTTAAAAATTGACCATTTTCAGCATAGGGAATCCTATGTTAAATTTTGCGAAACGGCACTTTTTTTCAAAAAATTTCGAGATATCGAATTAAAACCTCCGCCATTGTTTTCAAGTGGCATATTTACCAACCGATTTCATTAACGAAAAAATTCTAAAAAATTTTTTTGTAAAAATACCATTTTTGTCGAAAAATGGTAAGGGTACCCCCTTCTCATTTTTCCACTTTTAAAATAGCCAAATATTTTTTTTCGAGATATCGATTTTTTACTAACTCCATTGGCTTCAAGTGCCCTATTTCCGGCTCAAAACACACGCAACTTGTATTTTTTTCGAAATTTTAAAAATTGACCATTTTCAGCATAGGGAATCCTATGTTAAATTTGGCGAAACGGCACTTTTTTTCAAAAAATTTCGAGATATCGAATTAAAACCTCCGCCATTGTTTTCAAGTGGCATATTTACCAACCGATTTCATTAACGAAAAAATTCTAAAAAATTTTTTTGTAAAAATACCATTTTTGTCGAAAAATGCTAAGCCTATGGTACTCCTACAATTTTTCGACAAAAATGGTATTTTTACAAAAAAATTTTTTAGAATTTTTTCGTTAATAAAATCGGTTGGTAAATATGCCACTTGAAAACAATGGCGGAGGTTTTAATTCGATATCTCGACATTTTTTGAAAAAAAGTGCCGTTTCGCAAAATTTAACATAGGATTCCCTATGCTGAAAATGGTCAATTTTTAAAATTTCGAAAAAAATACAAGTTGCGTGTGTTTTGAGCCGGAAATAGGCCACTTGAAGCCAATGGAGGTGATAAAAAATCGATATCTCGAAAAAAAATATTTGGCCATTTTAAAAGTGGAAAAATGAGAAGGGGGTACCCTTACCATTTTTCGACAAAAATGGTATTTTTACAAAAAAATTTTTTAGAATTTTTTCGTTAATTAAATCGGTTGGTAAATATGCCACTTGAAAACAATGGCGGAGGTTTTAATTCGATATCTCGAAATTTTTTGAAAAAAAGTGCCGTTTCGCAAAATTTAACATAGGATTCCCTATGCTGAAAATGGTCAATTTTTAAAATTTCGAAAAAAATACAAGTTGCGTGTGTTTTGAGCCGGAAATAGGCCACTTGAAGCCAATGGAGGTGATAAAAAATCGATATCTCGAAAAAAAATATTTGGCCATTTTAAAAGTGGAAAAATGAGAAGGGGGTACCCTTACCATTTTTCGACAAAAATGGTATTTTTACAAAAAAATTTTTTAGAATTTTTTCGTTAATGAAATCGGTTGGTAAATATGCCACTTGAAAACAATGGCGGAGGTTTTAATTCGATATCTCGAAATTTTTTGAAAAAAAGTGCCGTTTCGCAAAATTTTACACAGGATTCCCTATGCTGAAAATGGTCAATTTTTAAAATCTCGAAAAAAATACAAGTTGCGTGTGTTTTGAGCCGGAAATGGGCCACTTGAAGCCAATGGAGGTGGTAAAAAATCGATATCTCGAAAAAAAATATTTTGCCATTTTAAAAGTGGAAAAATGAGAAGGGGGTACCCTTACCATTTTTCGACAAAAATGGTATTTTTACAAAAAAATTTTTTAGAATTTTTTCGTTAATGAAATCGGTTGGTAAATATGCCACTTGAAAACAATGGCGGAGGTTTTAATTCGATATCTCGAAATTTTTTGAAAAAAAGTGCCGTTTCGCAAAATTTAACATAGGATTCCCTATGCTGAAAATGGTCAATTTTTAAAATTTCGAAAAAAATACAAGTTGCGTGTGTTTTGAGCCGGAAATAGGCCACTTGAAGCCAATGGAGGTGGTAAGAAATCGATATCTCGAAAAAAAATATTTGGCCATTTTAAAAGTGGAAAAATGAGAAGGGGGTACCCTTACCATTTTTCAACTTTCAAAATAGCAGAATATTTTTTTTCGAGATATCGATTTTTTACCACCTCCATTGGCTTCAAGTGGCCTATTTCCGGCTCAAAACACACGCAACTTGTATTTTTTTCGAAATTTTAAAAATTGACCATTTTCAGCATAGGGAATCCTGTGTTAAATTTTGCGAAACGGCACTTTTTTTCAAAAAATTTCGAGATATCGAATTAAAACCTCCGCCATTGTTTTCAAGTGGCATATTTACCAACCGATTTCATTAACGAAAAAATTCTAAAAAATTTTTTTGTAAAAATACCATTTTTGTCGAAAAATGGTAAGGGTACCCCCTTCTCATTTTTCCACTTTTAAAATGGCCAAATATTTTTTTTCGAGATATCGATTTTTTACCACCTCCATTGGCTTCAAGTGGCCTATTTCCGGCTCAAAACACACGCAACTTGTATTTTTTTCGAAATTTTAAAAATTGACCATTTTCAGCATAGGGAATCCTATGTTAAATTTTGCGAAACGGCACTTTTTTTCAAAAAATTTCGAGATATCGAATTAAAACCTCCGCCATTGTTTTCAAGTGGCATATTTACCAACCGATTTCATTAACGAAAAAATTCTAAAAAATTTTTTTGTAAAAATACCATTTTTGTCGAAAAATGGTAAGGGTACCCCCTTCTCATTTTTCCACTTTTAAAATGGCCAAATATTTTTTTTCGAGATATCGATTTTTTACCACCTCCATTGGCTTCAAGTGGCCTATTTCCGGCTCAAAACACACGCAACTTGTATTTTTTTCGAAATTTTAAAAATTGACCATTTTCAGCATAGGGAATCCTATGTTAAATTTTGCGAAACGGCACTTTTTTTCAAAAAATTTCGAGATATCGAATTAAAACCTCCGCCATTGTTTTCAAGTGGCATATTTACCAACCGATTTCATTAACGAAAAAATTCTAAAAAATTTTTTTGTAAAAATACCATTTTTGTCGAAAAATGCTAAGCCTATGGTACCCCTACAATTTTTCGACAAAAATGGTATTTTTACAAAAAAATTTTTTAGAATTTTTTCGTTAATAAAATCGGTTGGTAAATATGCCACTTGAAAACAATGGCGGAGGTTTTAATTCGATATCTCGACATTTTTTGAAAAAAAGTGCCGTTTCGCAAAATTTAACATAGGATTCCCTATGCTGAAAATGGTCAATTTTTAAAATTTCGAAAAAAATACAAGTTGCGTGTGTTTTGAGCCGGAAATAGGCCACTTGAAGCCAATGGAGGTGATAAAAAATCGATATCTCGAAAAAAAATATTTGGCCATTTTAAAAGTGGAAAAATGAGAAGGGGGTACCCTTACCATTTTTCGACAAAAATGGTATTTTTACAAAAAAATTTTTTAGAATTTTTTCGTTAATTAAATCGGTTGGTAAATATGCCACTTGAAAACAATGGCGGAGGTTTTAATTCGATATCTCGAAATTTTTTGAAAAAAAGTGCCGTTTCGCAAAATTTAACATAGGATTCCCTATGCTGAAAATGGTCAATTTTTAAAATTTCGAAAAAAATACAAGTTGCGTGTGTTTTGAGCCGGAAATAGGCCACTTGAAGCCAATGGAGGTGATAAAAAATCGATATCTCGAAAAAAAATATTTGGCCATTTTAAAAGTGGAAAAATGAGAAGGGGGTACCCTTACCATTTTTCGACAAAAATGGTATTTTTACAAAAAAATTTTTTAGAATTTTTTCGTTAATGAAATCGGTTGGTAAATATGCCACTTGAAAACAATGGCGGAGGTTTTAATTCGATATCTCGAAATTTTTTGAAAAAAAGTGCCGTTTCGCAAAATTTTACACAGGATTCCCTATGCTGAAAATGGTCAATTTTTAAAATCTCGAAAAAAATACAAGTTGCGTGTGTTTTGAGCCGGAAATGGGCCACTTGAAGCCAATGGAGGTGGTAAAAAATCGATATCTCGAAAAAAAATATTTTGCCATTTTAAAAGTGGAAAAATGAGAAGGGGGTACCCTTACCATTTTTCGACAAAAATGGTATTTTTACAAAAAAATTTTTTAGAATTTTTTCGTTAATGAAATCGGTTGGTAAATATGCCACTTGAAAACAATGGCGGAGGTTTTAATTCGATATCTCGAAATTTTTTGAAAAAAAGTGCCGTTTCGCAAAATTTAACATAGGATTCCCTATGCTGAAAATGGTCAATTTTTAAAATTTCGAAAAAAATACAAGTTGCGTGTGTTTTGAGCCGGAAATGGGCCACTTGAAGCCAATGGAGGTGGTAAGAAATCGATATCTCGAAAAAAAATATTTGGCCATTTTAAAAGTGGAAAAATGAGAAGGGGGTACCCTTACCATTTTTCGACAAAAATGGTATTTTTACAAAAAAATTTTTTAGAATTTTTTCGTTAATGAAATCGGTTGGTAAATATGCCACTTGAAAACAATGGCGGAGGTTTTAATTCGATATCTCGAAATTTTTTGAAAAAAAGTGCCGTTTCGCAAAATTTAACATAGGATTCCCTATGCTGAAAATGGTCAATTTTTAAAATTTCGAAAAAAATACAAGTTGCGTGTGTTTTGAGCCGGAAATAGGCCACTTGAAGCCAATGGAGGTGGTAAGAAATCGATATCTCGAAAAAAAATATTTGGCCATTTTAAAAGTGGAAAAATGAGAAGGGGGTACCCTTACCATTTTTCAACTTTCAAAATAGCAGAATATTTTTTTTCGAGATATCGATTTTTTACCACCTCCATTGGCTTCAAGTGGCCTATTTCCGGCTCAAAACACACGCAACTTGTATTTTTTTCGAAATTTTAAAAATTGACCATTTTCAGCATAGGGAATCCTGTGTTAAATTTTGCGAAACGGCACTTTTTTTCAAAAAATTTCGAGATATCGAATTAAAACCTCCGCCATTGTTTTCAAGTGGCATATTTACCAACCGATTTCATTAACGAAAAAATTCTAAAAAATTTTTTTGTAAAAATACCATTTTTGTCGAAAAATGGTAAGGGTACCCCCTTCTCATTTTTCCACTTTTAAAATGGCCAAATATTTTTTTTCGAGATATCGATTTTTTACCACCTCCATTGGCTTCAAGTGGCCTATTTCCGGCTCAAAACACACGCAACTTGTATTTTTTTCGAAATTTTAAAAATTGACCATTTTCAGCATAGGGAATCCTATGTTAAATTTTGCGAAACGGCACTTTTTTTCAAAAAATTTCGAGATATCGAATTAAAACCTCCGCCATTGTTTTCAAGTGGCATATTTACCAACCGATTTCATTAACGAAAAAATTCTAAAAAATTTTTTTGTAAAAATACCATTTTTGTCGAAAAATGGTAAGGGTACCCCCTTCTCATTTTTCCACTTTTAAAATGGCCAAATATTTTTTTTCGAGATATCGATTTTTTACCACCTCCATTGGCTTCAAGTGGCCTATTTCCGGCTCAAAACACACGCAACTTGTATTTTTTTCGAAATTTTAAAAATTGACCATTTTCAGCATAGGGAATCCTATGTTAAATTTTGCGAAACGGCACTTTTTTTCAAAAAATTTCGAGATATCGAATTAAAACCTCCGCCATTGTTTTCAAGTGGCATATTTACCAACCGATTTCATTAACGAAAAAATTCTAAAAAATTTTTTTGTAAAAATACCATTTTTGTCGAAAAATGGTAAGGGTACCCCCTTCTCATTTTTCCACTTTTAAAATGGCCAAATATTTTTTTTCGAGATATCGATTTTTTACCACCTCCATTGGCTTCAAGTGGCCTATTTCCGGCTCAAAACACACGCAACTTGTATTTTTTTCGAAATTTTAAAAATTGACCATTTTCAGCATAGGGAATCCTATGTTAAATTTTGCGAAACGGCACTTTTTTTCAAAAAATTTCGAGATATCGAATTAAAACCTCCGCCATTGTTTTCAAGTGGCATATTTACCAACCGATTTCATTAACGAAAAAATTCTAAAAAATTTTTTTGTAAAAATCCCATTTTTGTCGAAAAATGCTAAGCCTATGGTACCCCTACAATTTTTCGACAAAAATGGTATTTTTACAAAAAAATTTTTTAGAATTTTTTCGTTAATGAAATCGGTTGGTAAATATGCCACTTGAAAACAATGGCGGAAGTTTTAATTCGATATCTCGACATTTTTTGAAAAAAAGTGCCGTTTCGCAAAATTTAACATAGGATTCCCTATGCTGAAAATGGTCAATTTTTAAAATTTCGAAAAAAATACAAGTTGCGTGTGTTTTGAGCCGGAAATAGGCCACTTGAAGCCAATGGAGGTGATAAAAAATCGATATCTCGAAAAAAAATATTTGGCCATTTTAAAAGTGGAAAAATGAGAAGGGGGTACCCTTACCATTTTTCGACAAAAATGGTATTTTTACAAAAAAATTTTTTAGAATTTTTTCGTTAATGAAATCGCTTGGTAAATATGCCACTTGAAAACAATGGCGGAGGTTTTAATTCGATATCTCGAAATTTTTTGAAAAAAAGTGCCGTTTCGCAAAATTTAACATAGGATTCCCTATGCTGAAAATGGTCAATTTTTAAAATTTCGAAAAAAATACAAGTTGCGTGTGTTTTGAGCCGGAAATAGGCCACTTGAAGCCAATGGAGGTGGTAAGAAATCGATATCTCGAAAAAAAATATTTGGCCATTTTAAAAGTGGAAAAATGAGAAGGGGGTACCCTTACCATTTTTCAACTTTCAAAATAGCAGAATATTTTTTTTCGAGATATCGATTTTTTACCACCTCCATTGGCTTCAAGTGGCCTATTTCCGGCTCAAAACACACGCAACTTGTATTTTTTTCGAAATTTTAAAAATTGACCATTTTCAGCATAGGGAATCCTATGTTAAATTTTGCGAAACGGCACTTTTTTTCAAAAAATTTCGAGATATCGAATTAAAACCTCCGCCATTGTTTTCAAGTGGCATATTTACCAACCGATTTCATTAACGAAAAAATTCTAAAAAATTTTTTTGTAAAAATCCCATTTTTGTCGAAAAATGCTAAGCCTATGGTACCCCTACAATTTTTCGACAAAAATGGTATTTTTACAAAAAAATTTTTTAGAATTTTTTCGTTAATGAAATCGGTTGGTAAATATGCCACTTGAAAACAATGGCGGAAGTTTTAATTCGATATCTCGACATTTTTTGAAAAAAAGTGCCGTTTCGCAAAATTTAACATAGGATTCCCTATGCTGAAAATGGTCAATTTTTAAAATTTCGAAAAAAATACAAGTTGCGTGTGTTTTGAGCCGGAAATAGGCCACTTGAAGCCAATGGAGGTGATAAAAAATCGATATCTCGAAAAAAAATATTTGGCCATTTTAAAAGTGGAAAAATGAGAAGGGGGTACCCTTACCATTTTTCGACAAAAATGGTATTTTTACAAAAAAATTTTTTAGAATTTTTTCGTTAATGAAATCGCTTGGTAAATATGCCACTTGAAAACAATGGCGGAGGTTTTAATTCGATATCTCGAAATTTTTTGAAAAAAAGTGCCGTTTCGCAAAATTTAACATAGGATTCCCTATGCTGAAAATGGTCAATTTTTAAAATTTCGAAAAAAATACAAGTTGCGTGTGTTTTGAGCCGGAAATAGGCCACTTGAAGCCAATGGAGGTGGTAAGAAATCGATATCTCGAAAAAAAATATTTGGCCATTTTAAAAGTGGAAAAATGAGAAGGGGGTACCCTTACCATTTTTCAACTTTCAAAATAGCAGAATATTTTTTTTCGAGATATCGATTTTTTACCACCTCCATTGGCTTCAAGTGGCCTATTTCCGGCTCAAAACACACGCAACTTGTATTTTTTTCGAAATTTTAAAAATTGACCATTTTCAGCATAGGGAATCCTGTGTTAAATTTTGCGAAACGGCACTTTTTTTCAAAAAATTTCGAGATATCGAATTAAAACCTCCGCCATTGTTATCAAGTGGCATATTTACCAACCGATTTCATTAACGAAAAAATTCTAAAAAATTTTTTTGTAAAAATACCATTTTTGTCGAAAAATGGTAAGGGTACCCCCTTCTCATTTTTCCACTTTTAAAATGGCCAAATATTTTCTTTCGAGATATCGATTTTTTACCACCTCCATTGGCTTCAAGTGGCCTATTTCCGGCTCAAAACACACGCAACTTGTATTTTTTTCGAAATTTTAAAAATTGACCATTTTCAGCATAGGGAATCCTATGTTAAATTTTGCGAAACGGCACTTTTTTTCAAAAAATTTCGAGATATCGAATTAAAACCTTCGCCATTGTTTTCAAGTGGCATATTTACCAACCGATTTCATTAACGAAAAAATTCTAAAAAATTTTTTTGTAAAAATACCATTTTTGTCGAAAAATGGTAAGGGTACCCCCTTCTCATTTTTCCACTTTTAAAATGGCCAAATATTTTTTTTCGAGATATCGATTTTTTACCACCTCCATTGGCTTCAAGTGGCCTATTTCCGGCTCAAAACACACGCAACTTGTATTTTTTTCGAAATTTTAAAAATTGACCATTTTCAGCATAGGGAATCCTATGTTAAATTTTGCGAAACGGCACTTTTTTTCAAAAAATTTCGAAATATGGAATTAAAACCTCCGCCATTGTTTTCAAGTGGCATATTTACCAACCGATTTCATTAACGAAAAAATTCTAAAAAATTTTTTTGTAAAAATACCATTTTTGTCGAAAAATGGTAAGGGTACCCCCTTCTCATTTTTCCACTTTTAAAATGGCCAAATATTTTTTTTCGAGATATCGATTTTTTACTAACTCCATTGGCTTCAAGTGGCCTATTTCCGGCTCAAAACACACGCAACTTGTATTTTTTTCGAAATTTTAAAAATTGACCATTTTCAGCATAGGGAATCCTATGTTAAATTTTGCGAAACGGCACTTTTTTTCAAAAAATTTCGAGATATCGAATTAAAACCTCCGCCATTGTTTTCAAGTGGCATATTTACCAACCGATTTCATTAACGAAAAAATTCTAAAAAATTTTTTTGTAAAAATACCATTTTTGTCGAAAAATGGTAAGGGTACCCCCTTCTCATTTTTCCACTTTTAAAATGGCCAAATATTTTTTTTCGAGATATCGATTTTTTACCACCTCCATTGGCTTCAAGTGGCCTATTTCCGGCTCAAAACACACGCAACTTGTATTTTTTTCGAAATTTTAAAAATTGACCATTTTCAGCATAGGGAATCCTATGTTAAATTTTGCGAAACGGCACTTTTTTTCAAAAAATTTCGAGATATCGAATTAAAACCTCCGCCATTGTTTTCAAGTGGCATATTTACCAACCGATTTCATTAACGAAAAAATTCTAAAAAATTTTTTTGTAAAAATACCATTTTTGTCGAAAAATGCTAAGGGTACCCCCTTCTCATTTTTCCACTTTTAAAATGGCCAAATATTTTTTTTCGAGATATCGATTTTTTACCACCTCCATTGGCTTCAAGTGGCCTATTTCCGGCTCAAAACACACGCAACTTGTATTTTTTTCGAAATTTTAAAAATTGACCATTTTCAGCATAGGGAATCCTATGTTAAATTTTGCGAAACGGCACTTTTTTTCAAAAAATTTCGAAATATGGAATTAAAACCTCCGCCATTGTTTTCAAGTGGCATATTTACCAACCGATTTCATTAACGAAAAAATTCTAAAAAATTTTTTTGTAAAAATACCATTTTTGTCGAAAAATGGTAAGGGTACCCCCTTCTCATTTTTCCACTTTTAAAATGGCCAAATATTTTTTTTCGAGATATCGATTTTTTACCACCTCCATTGGCTTCAAGTGGCCTATTTCCGGCTCAAAACACACGCAACTTGTATTTTTTTCGAAATTTTAAAAATTGACCATTTTCAGCATAGGGAATCCTATGTTAAATTTTGCGAAACGGCACTTTTTTCAAAAAATTTCGAAATATGGAATTAAAACCTCCGCCATTGTTTTCAAGTGGCATATTTACCAACCGATTTCATTAACGAAAAAATTCTAAAAAATTTTTTTGTAAAAATACCATTTTTGTCGAAAAATGGTAAGGGTACCCCCTTCTCATTTTTCCACTTTTAAAATGGCCAAATATTTTTTTTCGAGATATCGATTTTTTACTAACTCCATTGGCTTCAAGTGGCCTATTTCCGGCTCAAAACACACGCAACTTGTATTTTTTTCGAAATTTTAAAAATTGACCATTTTCAGCATAGGGAATCCTATGTTAAATTTTGCGAAACGGCACTTTTTTTCAAAAAATTTCGAGATATCGAATTAAAACCTCCGCCATTGTTTTCAAGTGGCATATTTACCAACCGATTTCATTAACGAAAAAATTCTAAAAAATTTTTTTGTAAAAATACCATTTTTGTCGAAAAATGGTAAGGGTACCCCCTTCTCATTTTTCCACTTTTAAAATGGCCAAATATTTTTTTTCGAGATATCGATTTTTTACCACCTCCATTGGCTTCAAGTGGCCTATTTCCGGCTCAAAACACACGCAACTTGTATTTTTTTCGAAATTTTAAAAATTGACCATTTTCAGCATAGGGAATCCTATGTTAAATTTTGCGAAACGGCACTTTTTTTCAAAAAATTTCGAGATATCGAATTAAAACCTCCGCCATTGTTTTCAAGTGGCATATTTACCAACCGATTTCATTAACGAAAAAATTCTAAAAAATTTTTTTGTAAAAATACCATTTTTGTCGAAAAATGCTAAGGGTACCCCCTTCTCATTTTTCCACTTTTAAAATGGCCAAATATTTTTTTTCGAGATATCGATTTTTTACCACCTCCATTGGCTTCAAGTGGCCTATTTCCGGCTCAAAACACACGCAACTTGTATTTTTTTCGAAATTTTAAAAATTGACCATTTTCAGCATAGGGAATCCTATGTTAAATTTTGCGAAACGGCACTTTTTTTCAAAAAATTTCGAAATATGGAATTAAAACCTCCGCCATTGTTTTCAAGTGGCATATTTACCAACCGATTTCATTAACGAAAAAATTCTAAAAAATTTTTTTGTAAAAATACCATTTTTGTCGAAAAATGGTAAGGGTACCCCCTTCTCATTTTTCCACTTTTAAAATGGCCAAATATTTTTTTTCGAGATATCGATTTTTTACTAACTCCATTGGCTTCAAGTGGCCTATTTCCGGCTCAAAACACACGCAACTTGTATTTTTTTCGAAATTTTAAAAATTGACCATTTTCAGCATAGGGAATCCTATGTTAAATTTTGCGAAACGGCACTTTTTTTCAAAAAATTTCGAGATATCGAATTAAAACCTCCGCCATTGTTTTCAAGTGGCATATTTACCAACCGATTTCATTAACGAAAAAATTCTAAAAAATTTTTTTGTAAAAATACCATTTTTGTCGAAAAATGGTAAGCCTATGGTACCCCTACAATTTTTCGACAAAAATGGTATTTTTACAAAAAAATTTTTTAGAATTTTTTCGTTAATGAAATCGGTTGGTAAATATGCCACTTGAAAACAATGGCGGAGGTTTTAATTCGATATCTCGAAATTTTTTGAAAAAAAGTGCCGTTTCGCAAAATTTAACATAGGATTCCCTATGCTGAAAATGGTCAATTTTTAAAATTTCGAAAAAAATACAAGTTGCGTGTGTTTTGAGCCGGAAATAGGCCACTTGAAGCCAATGGAGGTGATAAAAAATCGATATCTCGAAAAAAAATATTTGGCCATTTTAAAAGTGGAAAAATGAGAAGGGGGTACCCTTACCATTTTTCGACAAAAATGGTATTTTTACAAAAAAATTTTTTAGAATTTTTTCGTTAATGAAATCGGTTGGTAAATATGCCACTTGAAAACAATGGCGGAGGTTTTAATTCGATATCTCGAAATTTTTTGAAAAAAAGTGCCGTTTCGCAAAATTTTACACAGGATTCCCTATGCTGAAAATGGTCAATTTTTAAAATCTCGAAAAAAATACAAGTTGCGTGTGTTTTGAGCCGGAAATGGGCCACTTGAAGCCAATGGAGGTGGTAAAAAATCGATGTCTCGAAAAAAAATATTTGGCCATTTTAAAAGTAGAAAAATGAGAAGGGGGTACCCTTACCATTTTTCGACAAAAATGTTATTTTTACAAAAAAATTTTTTAGAATTTTTTCGTTAATGAAATCGGTTGGTAAATATGCCACTTGAAAACAATGGCGGAGGTTTTAATTCGATATCTCGAAATTTTTTGAAAAAAAGTGCCGTTTCGCAAAATTTTACACAGGATTCCCTATGCTGAAAATGGTCAATTTTTAAAATCTCGAAAAAAATACAAGTTGCGTGTGTTTTGAGCCGGAAATGGGCCACTTGAAGCCAATGGAGGTGGTAAAAAATCGATATCTCGAAAAAAAATATTTTGCCATTTTAAAAGTGGAAAAATGAGAAGGGGGTACCCTTACCATTTTTCGACAAAAATGGTATTTTTACAAAAAAATTTTTTAGAATTTTTTCGTTAATGAAATCGGTTGGTAAATATGCCACTTGAAAACAATGGCGGAGGTTTTAATTCGATATCTCGAAATTTTTTGAAAAAAAGTGCCGTTTCGCAAAATTTAACATAGGATTCCCTATGCTGAAAATGGTCAATTTTTAAAATTTCGAAAAAAATACAAGTTGCGTGTGTTTTGAGCCGGAAATGGGCCACTTGAAGCCAATGGAGGTGGTAAGAAATCGATATCTCGAAAAAAAATATTTGGCCATTTTAAAAGTGGAAAAATGAGAAGGGGGTACCCTTACCATTTTTCGACAAAAATGGTATTTTTACAAAAAAATTTTTTAGAATTTTTTCGTTAATGAAATCGGTTGGTAAATATGCCACTTGAAAACAATGGCGGAGGTTTTAATTCGATATCTCGAAATTTTTTGAAAAAAAGTGCCGTTTCGCAAAATTTAACATAGGATTCCCTATGCTGAAAATGGTCAATTTTTAAAATTTCGAAAAAAATACAAGTTGCGTGTGTTTTGAGCCGGAAATAGGCCACTTGAAGCCAATGGAGGTGGTAAGAAATCGATATCTCGAAAAAAATATTTGGCCATTTTAAAAGTGGAAAAATGAGAAGGGGGTACCCTTACCATTTTTCAACTTTCAAAATAGCAGAATATTTTTTTTCGAGATATCGATTTTTTACCACCTCCATTGGCTTCAAGTGGCCTATTTCCGGCTCAAAACACACGCAACTTGTATTTTTTTCGAAATTTTAAAAATTGACCATTTTCAGCATAGGGAATCCTGTGTTAAATTTTGCGAAACGGCACTTTTTTTCAAAAAATTTCGAGATATCGAATTAAAACCTCCGCCATTGTTTTCAAGTGGCATATTTACCAACCGATTTCATTAACGAAAAAATTCTAAAAAATTTTTTTGTAAAAATACCATTTTTGTCGAAAAATGGTAAGGGTACCCCCTTCTCATTTTTCCACTTTTAAAATGGCCAAATATTTTTTTTCGAGATATCGATTTTTTACCACCTCCATTGGCTTCAAGTGGCCTATTTCCGGCTCAAAACACACGCAACTTGTATTTTTTTCGAAATTTTAAAAATTGACCATTTTCAGCATAGGGAATCCTATGTTAAATTTTGCGAAACGGCACTTTTTTTCAAAAAATTTCGAGATATCGAATTAAAACCTCCGCCATTGTTTTCAAGTGGCATATTTACCAACCGATTTCATTAACGAAAAAATTCTAAAAAATTTTTTTGTAATAATACCATTTTTGTCGAAAAATGGTAAGGGTACCCCCTTCTCATTTTTCCACTTTTAAAATGGCCAAATATTTTTTTTCGAGATAACGATTTTTTACCACCTCCATTGGCTTCAAGTGGCCTATTTCCGGCTCAAAACACACGCAACTTGTATTTTTTTTGAAATTTTAAAAATTGACCATTTTCAGCATAGGGAATCCTGTGTTAAATTTTGCGAAACGGCACTTTTTTTCAAAAAATTTCGAGATATCGAATTAAAACCTCCGCCATTGTTTTCAAGTGGCATATTTACCAACCGATTTCATTAACGAAAAAATTCTAAAAAATTTTTTTGTAAAAATACCATTTTTGTCGAAAAATGGTAAGGGTACCCCCTTCTCATTTTTCCACTTTTAAAATGGCCAAATATTTTTTTTCGAGATATCGATTTTTTACCACCTCCATTGGCTTCAAGTGGCCTATTTCCGGCTCAAAACACACGCAACTTGTATTTTTTTCGAAATTTTAAAAATTGACCATTTTCAGCATAGGGAATCCTATGTTAAATTTTGCGAAACGGCACTTTTTTTCAAAAAATTTCGAAATATCGAATTAAAACCTCCGCCATTGTTTTCAAGTGGCATATTTACCAACCGATTTCATTAACGAAAAAATTCTAAAAAATTTTTTTGTAAAAATACCATTTTTGTCGAAAAATGGTAAGGGTACCCCCTTCTCATTTTTCCACTTTTAAAATGGCCAAATATTTTTTTTCGAGATATCGATTTTTTACCACCTCCATTGGCTTCAAGTGGCCTATTTCCGGCTCAAAACACACGCAACTTGTATTTTTTTCGAAATTTTAAAAATTAACCATTTTCAGCATAGGGAATCCTATGTTAAATTTTGCGAAACGGCACTTTTTTTCAAAAAATTTCGAGATATCGAATTAAAACCTCCGCCATTGTTTTCAAGTGGCATATTTACCAACCGATTTCATTAACGAAAAAATTCTAAAAAATTTTTTTGTAAAAATACCATTTTTGTCGAAAAATGGTAAGGGTACCCCCTTCTCATTTTTCCACTTTTAAAATGGCCAAATATTTTTTTTCGAGATATCGATTTTTTACCACCTCCATTGGCTTCAAGTGGCCTATTTCCGGCTCAAAACACACGCAACTTGTATTTTTTTCGAAATTTTAAAAATTGACCATTTTCAGCATAGGGAATCCTATGTTAAATTTTGCGAAACGGCACTTTTTTTCAAAAAATTTCGAGATATCGAATTAAAACCTCCGCCATTGTTTTCAAGTGGCATATTTACCAACCGATTTCATTAACGAAAAAATTCTAAAAAATTTTTTTGTAAAAATACCATTTTTGTCGAAAAATGGTAAGGGTACCCCCTTCTCATTTTTCCACTTTTAAAATGGCCAAATATTTTTTTTCGAGATAACGATTTTTTACCACCTCCATTGGCTTCAAGTGGCCTATTTCCGGCTCAAAACACACGCAACTTGTATTTTTTTCGAAATTTTAAAAATTGACCATTTTCAGCATAGGGAATCCTGTGTTAAATTTTGCGAAACGGCACTTTTTTTCAAAAAATTTCGAGATATCGAATTAAAACCTCCGCCATTGTTTTCAAGTGGCATATTTACCAACCGATTTCATTAACGAAAAAATTCTAAAAAATTTTTTTGTAAAAATACCAATTTTGTCGAAAAATGGTAAGGGTACCCCCTTCTCATTTTTCCACTTTTAAAATGGCCAAATATTTTTTTTCGAGATATCGATTTTTTACCACCTCCATTGGCTTCAAGTGGCCTATTTCCGGCTCAAAACACACGCAACTTGTATTTTTTTCGAAATTTTAAAAATTGACCATTTTCAGCATAGGGAATCCTATGTTAAATTTTGCGACACGGCACTTTTTTTCAAAAAATTTCGAGATATCGAATTAAAACCTCCGCCATTGTTTTCAAGTGGCATATTTACCAATCGATTTCATTAACGAAAAAATTCTAAAAAATTTTTTTGTAAAAATACCATTTTTGTCGAAAAATGGTAAGGGTACCCCCTTCTCATTTTTCCACTTTTAAAATGGCCAAATATTTTTTTTCGAGATATCGATTTTTTACCACCTCCATTGGCTTCAAGTGGCCTATTTCCGGCTCAAAACACACGCAACTTGTATTTTTTTCGAAATTTTAAAAATTGACCATTTTCAGCATAGGGAATCCTATGTTAAATTTTGCGAAACGGCACTTTTTTTCAAAAAATTTCGAGATATCGAATTAAAACCTCCGCCATTGTTTTCAAGTGGCATATTTACCAACCGATTTCATTAACGAAAAAATTCTAAAAAATTTTTTTGTAAAAATACCATTTTTGTCGAAAAATGGTAAGGGTACCCCCTTCTCATTTTTCCACTTTTAAAATGGCCAAATATTTTTTTTCGAGATATCGATTTTTTACCACCTCCATTGGCTTCAAGTGGCCTATTTCCGGCTCAAAACACACGCAACTTGTATTTTTTTCGAAATTTTAAAAATTGACCATTTTCAGCATAGGGAATCCTATGTTAAATTTTGCGAAACGGCACTTTTTTTCAAAAAATTTCGAGATATCGAATTAAAACCTCCGCCATTGTTTTCAAGTGGCATATTTACCAACCGATTTCATTAACGAAAAAATTCTAAAAAATTTTTTTGTAAAAATACCATTTTTGTCGAAAAATGGTAAGGGTACCCCCTTCTCATTTTTCCACTTTTAAAATGGCCAAATATTTTTTTTCGAGATATCGATTTTTTACTAACTCCATTGGCTTCAAGTGGCCTATTTCCGGCTCAAAACACACGCAACTTGTATTTTTTTCGAAATTTTAAAAATTGACCATTTTCAGCATAGGGAATCCTATGTTAAATTTTGCGAAACGGCACTTTTTTTCAAAAAATTTCGAGATATCGAATTAAAACCTCCGCCATTGTTTTCAAGTGGCATATTTACCAACCGATTTCATTAACGAAAAAATTCTAAAAAATTTTTTTGTAAAAATACCATTTTTGTCGAAAAATGGTAAGGGTACCCCCTTCTCATTTTTCCACTTTTAAAATGGCCAAATATTTTTTTTCGAGATATCGATTTTTTACTAACTCCATTGGCTTCAAGTGGCCTATTTCCGGCTCAAAACACACGCAACTTGTATTTTTTTCGAAATTTTAAAAATTGACCATTTTCAGCATAGGGAATCCTATGTTAAATTTTGCGAAACGGCACTTTTTTTCAAAAAATTTCGAGATATCGAATTAAAACCTCCGCCATTGTTTTCAAGTGGCATATTTACCAACCGATTTCATTAACGAAAAAATTCTAAAAAATTTTTTTGTAAAAATACCATTTTTGTCGAAAAATGGTAAGGGTACCCCCTTCTCATTTTTCCACTTTTAAAATGGCCAAATATTTTTTTTCGAGATATCGATTTTTTACCACCTCCATTGGCTTCAAGTGGCCTATTTCCGGCTCAAAACACACGCAACTTGTATTTTTTTCGAAATTTTAAAAATTGACCATTTTCAGCATAGGGAATCCTATGTTAAATTTTGCGAAACGGCACTTTTTTTCAAAAAATTTCGAAATATGGAATTAAAACCTCCGCCATTGTTTTCAAGTGGCATATTTACCAACCGATTTCATTAACGAAAAAATTCTAAAAAATTTTTTTGTAAAAATACCATTTTTGTCGAAAAATGGTAAGGGTACCCCCTTCTCATTTTTCCACTTTTAAAATGGCCAAATATTTTTTTTCGAGATAACGATTTTTTACCACCTCCATTGGCTTCAAGTGGCCTATTTCCGGCTCAAAACACACGCAACTTGTATTTTTTTCGAAATTTTAAAAATTGACCATTTTCAGCATAGGGAATCCTGTGTTAAATTTTGCGAAACGGCACTTTTTTTCAAAAAATTTCGAGATATCGAATTAAAACCTCCGCCATTGTTTTCAAGTGGCATATTTACCAACCGATTTCATTAACGAAAAAATTCTAAAAAATTTTTTTGTAAAAATACCAATTTTGTCGAAAAATGGTAAGGGTACCCCCTTCTCATTTTTCCACTTTTAAAATGGCCAAATATTTTTTTTCGAGATATCGATTTTTTACCACCTCCATTGGCTTCAAGTGGCCTATTTCCGGCTCAAAACACACGCAACTTGTATTTTTTTCGAAATTTTAAAAATTGACCATTTTCAGCATAGGGAATCCTATGTTAAATTTTGCGACACGGCACTTTTTTTCAAAAAATTTCGAGATATCGAATTAAAACCTCCGCCATTGTTTTCAAGTGGCATATTTACCAATCGATTTCATTAACGAAAAAATTCTAAAAAATTTTTTTGTAAAAATACCATTTTTGTCGAAAAATGCTAAGGGTACCCCCTTCTCATTTTTCCACTTTTAAAATGGCCAAATATTTTTTTTCGAGATATCGATTTTTTACCACCTCCATTGGCTTCAAGTGGCCTATTTCCGGCTCAAAACACACGCAACTTGTATTTTTTTCGAAATTTTAAAAATTGACCATTTTCAGCATAGGGAATCCTATGTTAAATTTTGCGAAACGGCACTTTTTTTCAAAAAATTTCGAGATATCGAATTAAAACCTCCGCCATTGTTTTCAAGTGGCATATTTACCAACCGATTTCATTAACGAAAAAATTCTAAAAAATTTTTTTGTAAAAATACCATTTTTGTCGAAAAATGGTAAGGGTACCCCCTTCTCATTTTTCCACTTTTAAAATGGCCAAATATTTTTTTTCGAGATATCGATTTTTTACTAACTCCATTGGCTTCAAGTGGCCTATTTCCGGCTCAAAACACACGCAACTTGTATTTTTTTCGAAATTTTAAAAATTGACCATTTTCAGCATAGGGAATCCTATGTTAAATTTTGCGAAACGGCACTTTTTTTCAAAAAATTTCGAGATATCGAATTAAAACCTCCGCCATTGTTTTCAAGTGGCATATTTACCAACCGATTTCATTAACGAAAAAATTCTAAAAAATTTTTTTGTAAAAATACCATTTTTGTCGAAAAATGGTAAGGGTACCCCCTTCTCATTTTTCCACTTTTAAAATGGCCAAATATTTTTTTTCGAGATATCGATTTTTTACCACCTCCATTGGCTTCAAGTGGCCTATTTCCGGCTCAAAACACACGCAACTTGTATTTTTTTCGAAATTTTAAAAATTGACCATTTTCAGCATAGGGAATCCTGTGTTAAATTTTGCGAAACGGCACTTTTTTTCAAAAAATTTCGAGATATCGAATTAAAACCTCCGCCATTGTTTTCAAGTGGCATATTTACCAACCGATTTCATTAACGAAAAAATTCTAAAAAATTTTTTTGTAAAAATACCATTTTTGTCGAAAAATGGTAAGGGTACCCCCTTCTCATTTTTCCACTTTTAAAATGGCCAAATATTTTCTTTCGAGATATCGATTTTTTACCACCTCCATTGGCTTCAAGTGGCCTATTTCCGGCTCAAAACACACGCAACTTGTATTTTTTTCGAAATTTTAAAAATTGACCATTTTCAGCATAGGGAATCCTATGTTAAATTTTGCGAAACGGCACTTTTTTTCAAAAAATTTCGAGATATCGAATTAAAACCTCCGCCATTGTTTTCAAGTGGCATATTTACCAACCGATTTCATTAACGAAAAAATTCTAAAAAATTTTTTTGTAAAAATACCATTTTTGTCGAAAAATGGTAAGGGTACCCCCTTCTCATTTTTCCACTTTTAAAATGGCCAAATATTTTTTTTCGAGATATCGATTTTTTACCACCTCCATTGGCTTCAAGTGGCCTATTTCCGGCTCAAAACACACGCAACTTGTATTTTTTTCGAAATTTTAAAAATTGACCATTTTCAGCATAGGGAATCCTATGTTAAATTTTGCGAAACGGCACTTTTTTTCAAAAAATTTCGAAATATGGAATTAAAACCTCCGCCATTGTTTTCAAGTGGCATATTTACCAACCGATTTCATTAACGAAAAAATTCTAAAAAATTTTTTTGTAAAAATACCATTTTTGTCGAAAAATGGTAAGGGTACCCCCTTCTCATTTTTCCACTTTTAAAATGGCCAAATATTTTTTTTCGAGATATCGATTTTTTACTAACTCCATTGGCTTCAAGTGGCCTATTTCCGGCTCAAAACACACGCAACTTGTATTTTTTTCGAAATTTTAAAAATTGACCATTTTCAGCATAGGGAATCCTATGTTAAATTTTGCGAAACGGCACTTTTTTTCAAAAAATTTCGAGATATCGAATTAAAACCTCCGCCATTGTTTTCAAGTGGCATATTTACCAACCGATTTCATTAACGAAAAAATTCTAAAAAATTTTTTTGTAAAAATACCATTTTTGTCGAAAAATGGTAAGGGTACCCCCTTCTCATTTTTCCACTTTTAAAATGGCCAAATATTTTTTTTCGAGATATCGATTTTTTACCACCTCCATTGGCTTCAAGTGGCCTATTTCCGGCTCAAAACACACGCAACTTGTATTTTTTTCGAAATTTTAAAAATTGACCATTTTCAGCATAGGGAATCCTATGTTAAATTTTGCGAAACGGCACTTTTTTTCAAAAAATTTCGAGATATCGAATTAAAACCTCCGCCATTGTTTTCAAGTGGCATATTTACCAACCGATTTCATTAACGAAAAAATTCTAAAAAATTTTTTTGTAAAAATACCATTTTTGTCGAAAAATGCTAAGGGTACCCCCTTCTCATTTTTCCACTTTTAAAATGGCCAAATATTTTTTTTCGAGATATCGATTTTTTACCACCTCCATTGGCTTCAAGTGGCCTATTTCCGGCTCAAAACACACGCAACTTGTATTTTTTTCGAAATTTTAAAAATTGACCATTTTCAGCATAGGGAATCCTATGTTAAATTTTGCGAAACGGCACTTTTTTTCAAAAAATTTCGAAATATGGAATTAAAACCTCCGCCATTGTTTTCAAGTGGCATATTTACCAACCGATTTCATTAACGAAAAAATTCTAAAAAATTTTTTTGTAAAAATACCATTTTTGTCGAAAAATGGTAAGGGTACCCCCTTCTCATTTTTCCACTTTTAAAATGGCCAAATATTTTTTTTCGAGATATCGATTTTTTACTAACTCCATTGGCTTCAAGTGGCCTATTTCCGGCTCAAAACACACGCAACTTGTATTTTTTTCGAAATTTTAAAAATTGACCATTTTCAGCATAGGGAATCCTATGTTAAATTTTGCGAAACGGCACTTTTTTTCAAAAAATTTCGAGATATCGAATTAAAACCTCCGCCATTGTTTTCAAGTGGCATATTTACCAACCGATTTCATTAACGAAAAAATTCTAAAAAATTTTTTTGTAAAAATAACATTTTTGTCGAAAAATGGTAAGGGTACCCCCTTCTCATTTTTCTACTTTTAAAATGGCCAAATATTTTTTTTCGAGACATCGATTTTTTACCACCTCCATTGGCTTCAAGTGGCCCATTTCCGGCTCAAAACACACGCAACTTGTATTTTTTTCGAGATTTTAAAAATTGACCATTTTCAGCATAGGGAATCCTGTGTAAAATTTTGCGAAACGGCACTTTTTTTCAAAAAATTTCGAGATATCGAATTAAAACCTCCGCCATTGTTTTCAAGTGGCATATTTACCAACCGATTTCATTAACGAAAAAATTCTAAAAAATTTTTTTGTAAAAATACCATTTTTGTCGAAAAATGGTAAGGGTACCCCCTTCTCATTTTTCAACTTTCAAAATAGCAGAATATTTTTTTTCGAGATATCGATTTTTTACCACCTCCATTGGCTTCAAGTGGCCTATTTCCGGCTCAAAACACACGCAACTTGTATTTTTTTCGAAATTTTAAAAATTGACCATTTTCAGCATAGGGAATCCTGTGTTAAATTTTGCGAAACGGCACTTTTTTTCAAAAAATTTCGAGATATCGAATTAAAACCTCCGCCATTGTTTTCAAGTGGCATATTTACCAACCGATTTCATTAACGAAAAAATTCTAAAAAATTTTTTTGTAAAAATACCATTTTTGTCGAAAAATGGTAAGGGTACCCCCTTCTCATTTTTCCACTTTTAAAATGGCCAAATATTTTTTTTCGAGATATCGATTTTTTACCACCTCCATTGGCTTCAAGTGGCCTATTTCCGGCTCAAAACACACGCAACTTGTATTTTTTTCGAAATTTTAAAAATTGACCATTTTCAGCATAGGGAATCCTATGTTAAATTTTGCGAAACGGCACTTTTTTTCAAAAAATTTCGAGATATCGAATTAAAACCTCCGCCATTGTTTTCAAGTGGCATATTTACCAACCGATTTCATTAACGAAAAAATTCTAAAAAATTTTTTTGTAATAATACCATTTTTGTCGAAAAATGGTAAGGGTACCCCCTTCTCATTTTTCCACTTTTAAAATGGCCAAATATTTTTTTTCGAGATAACGATTTTTTACCACCTCCATTGGCTTCAAGTGGCCTATTTCCGGCTCAAAACACACGCAACTTGTATTTTTTTCGAAATTTTAAAAATTGACCATTTTCAGCATAGGGAATCCTGTGTTAAATTTTGCGAAACGGCACTTTTTTTCAAAAAATTTCGAGATATCGAATTAAAACCTCCGCCATTGTTTTCAAGTGGCATATTTACCAACCGATTTCATTAACGAAAAAATTCTAAAAAATTTTTTTGTAAAAATACCATTTTTGTCGAAAAATGGTAAGGGTACCCCCTTCTCATTTTTCCACTTTTAAAATGGCCAAATATTTTTTTTCGAGATATCGATTTTTTACCACCTCCATTGGCTTCAAGTGGCCTATTTCCGGCTCAAAACACACGCAACTTGTATTTTTTTCGAAATTTTAAAAATTGACCATTTTCAGCATAGGGAATCCTATGTTAAATTTTGCGAAACGGCACTTTTTTTCAAAAAATTTCGAAATATCGAATTAAAACCTCCGCCATTGTTTTCAAGTGGCATATTTACCAACCGATTTCATTAACGAAAAAATTCTAAAAAATTTTTTTGTAAAAATACCATTTTTGTCGAAAAATGGTAAGGGTACCCCCTTCTCATTTTTC
Source organism: Exephanes ischioxanthus (assembly GCA_958510785.1). Lineage (NCBI taxonomy): Eukaryota > Metazoa > Arthropoda > Insecta > Hymenoptera > Ichneumonidae > Exephanes > Exephanes ischioxanthus. Next base: position 5,928,952 of record OY294016.1, read on the forward strand.
CACTTTTAAAATGGCCAAATATTTTTTTTCGAGATATCGATTTTTTACCACCTCCATTGGCTTCAAGTGGCCTATTTCCGGCTCAAAACACACGCAACTTGTATTTTTTTCGAAATTTTAAAAATTAACCATTTTCAGCATAGGGAATCCTATGTTAAATTTTGCGAAACGGCACTTTTTTTCAAAAAATTTCGAGATATCGAATTAAAACCTCCGCCATTGTTTTCAAGTGGCATATTTACCAACCGATTTCATTAACGAAAAAATTCTAAAAAATTTTTTTGTAAAAATACCATTTTTGTCGAAAAATGGTAAGGGTACCCCCTTCTCATTTTTCCACTTTTAAAATGGCCAAATATTTTTTTTCGAGATATCGATTTTTTACCACCTCCATTGGCTTCAAGTGGCCTATTTCCGGCTCAAAACACACGCAACTTGTATTTTTTTCGAAATTTTAAAAATTGACCATTTTCAGCATAGGGAATCCTATGTTAAATTTTGCGAAACGGCACTTTTTTTCAAAAAATTTCGAGATATCGAATTAAAACCTCCGCCATTGTTTTCAAGTGGCATATTTACCAACCGATTTCATTAACGAAAAAATTCTAAAAAATTTTTTTGTAAAAATACCATTTTTGTCGAAAAATGGTAAGGGTACCCCCTTCTCATTTTTCCACTTTTAAAATGGCCAAATATTTTTTTTCGAGATAACGATTTTTTACCACCTCCATTGGCTTCAAGTGGCCTATTTCCGGCTCAAAACACACGCAACTTGTATTTTTTTCGAAATTTTAAAAATTGACCATTTTCAGCATAGGGAATCCTGTGTTAAATTTTGCGAAACGGCACTTTTTTTCAAAAAATTTCGAGATATCGAATTAAAACCTCCGCCATTGTTTTCAAGTGGCATATTTACCAACCGATTTCATTAACGAAAAAATTCTAAAAAATTTTTTTGTAAAAATACCAATTTTGTCGAAAAATGGTAAGGGTACCCCCTTCTCATTTTTCCACTTTTAAAATGGCCAAATATTTTTTTTCGAGATATCGATTTTTTACCACCTCCATTGGCTTCAAGTGGCCTATTTCCGGCTCAAAACACACGCAACTTGTATTTTTTTCGAAATTTTAAAAATTGACCATTTTCAGCATAGGGAATCCTATGTTAAATTTTGCGACACGGCACTTTTTTTCAAAAAATTTCGAGATATCGAATTAAAACCTCCGCCATTGTTTTCAAGTGGCATATTTACCAATCGATTTCATTAACGAAAAAATTCTAAAAAATTTTTTTGTAAAAATACCATTTTTGTCGAAAAATGGTAAGGGTACCCCCTTCTCATTTTTCCACTTTTAAAATGGCCAAATATTTTTTTTCGAGATATCGATTTTTTACCACCTCCATTGGCTTCAAGTGGCCTATTTCCGGCTCAAAACACACGCAACTTGTATTTTTTTCGAAATTTTAAAAATTGACCATTTTCAGCATAGGGAATCCTATGTTAAATTTTGCGAAACGGCACTTTTTTTCAAAAAATTTCGAGATATCGAATTAAAACCTCCGCCATTGTTTTCAAGTGGCATATTTACCAACCGATTTCATTAACGAAAAAATTCTAAAAAATTTTTTTTGTAAAAATACCATTTTTGTCGAAAAATGGTAAGGGTACCCCCTTCTCATTTTTCCACTTTTAAAATGGCCAAATATTTTTTTTCGAGATATCGATTTTTTACCACCTCCATTGGCTTCAAGTGGCCTATTTCCGGCTCAAAACACACGCAACTTGTATTTTTTTCGAAATTTTAAAAATTGACCATTTTCAGCATAGGGAATCCTATGTTAAATTTTGCGAAACGGCACTTTTTTTCAAAAAATTTCGAGATATCGAATTAAAACCTCCGCCATTGTTTTCAAGTGGCATATTTACCAACCGATTTCATTAACGAAAAAATTCTAAAAAATTTTTTTGTAAAAATACCATTTTTGTCGAAAAATGGTAAGGGTACCCCCTTCTCATTTTTCCACTTTTAAAATGGCCAAATATTTTTTTTCGAGATATCGATTTTTTACTAACTCCATTGGCTTCAAGTGGCCTATTTCCGGCTCAAAACACACGCAACTTGTATTTTTTTCGAAATTTTAAAAATTGACCATTTTCAGCATAGGGAATCCTATGTTAAATTTTGCGAAACGGCACTTTTTTTCAAAAAATTTCGAGCTATCGAATTAAAACCTCCGCCATTGTTTTCAAGTGGCATATTTACCAACCGATTTCATTAACGAAAAAATTCTAAAAAATTTTTTTGTAAAAATACCATTTTTGTAGAAAAATTGTAGGGGTACCATAGGCTTAGCATTTTTCGACAAAAATGGTATTTTTACAAAAAAATTTTTTAGAATTTTTTCGTTAATAAAATCGGTTGGTAAATATGCCACTTGAAAACAATGGCGGAGGTTTTAATTCGATATCTCGAAATTTTTTGAAAAAAAGTGCCGTTTCGCAAAATTTAACATAGGATTCCCTATGCTGAAAATGGTCAATTTTTAAAATTTCGAAAAAAATACAAGTTGCGTGTGTTTTGAGCCGGAAATGGGCCACTTGAAGCCAATGGAGGTGGTAAAAAATCGATATCTCGAAAAAAAATATTTGGCCATTTTAAAAGTGGAAAAATGAGAAGGGGGTACCCTTACCATTTTTCGACAAAAATGGTATTTTTACAAAAAAATTTTTTAGAATTTTTTCGTTAATGAAATCGGTTGGTAAATATGCCACTTGAAAACAATGGCGGAGGTTTTAATTCGATATCTCGAAATTTTTTGAAAAAAAGTGCCGTTTCGCAAAATTTAACATAGGATTCCCTATGCTGAAAATGGTCAATTTTTAAAATTTCGAAAAAAATACAAGTTGCGTGTGTTTTGAGCCGGAAATAGGCCACTTGAAGCCAATGGAGGTGGTAAGAAATCGATATCTCGAAAAAAAATATTTGGCCATTTTAAAAGTGGAAAAATGAGAAGGGGGTACCCTTACCATTTTTCAACTTTCAAAATAGCAGAATATTTTTTTTCGAGATATCGATTTTTTACCACCTCCATTGGCTTCAAGTGGCCTATTTCCGGCTCAAAACACACGCAACTTGTATTTTTTTCGAAATTTTAAAAATTGACCATTTTCAGCATAGGGAATCCTGTGTTAAATTTTGCGAAACGGCACTTTTTTTCAAAAAATTTCGAGATATCGAATTAAAACCTCCGCCATTGTTTTCAAGTGGCATATTTACCAACCGATTTCATTAACGAAAAAATTCTAAAAAATTTTTTTGTAAAAATACCATTTTTGTCGAAAAATGGTAAGGGTACCCCCTTCTCATTTTTCCACTTTTAAAATGGCCAAATATTTTTTTTCGAGATATCGATTTTTTACCACCTCCATTGGCTTCAAGTGGCCTATTTCCGGCTCAAAACACACGCAACTTGTATTTTTTTCGAAATTTTAAAAATTGACCATTTTCAGCATAGGGAATCCTATGTTAAATTTTGCGAAACGGCACTTTTTTTCAAAAAATTTCGAGATATCGAATTAAAACCTCCGCCATTGTTTTCAAGTGGCATATTTACCAACCGATTTCATTAACGAAAAAATTCTAAAAAATTTTTTTGTAAAAATACCATTTTTGTCGAAAAATGGTAAGGGTACCCCCTTCTCATTTTTCCACTTTTAAAATGGCCAAATATTTTTTTTCGAGATATCGATTTTTTACCACCTCCATTGGCTTCAAGTGGCCTATTTCCGGCTCAAAACACACGCAACTTGTATTTTTTTCGAAATTTTAAAAATTGACCATTTTCAGCATAGGGAATCCTATGTTAAATTTTGCGAAACGGCACTTTTTTTCAAAAAATTTCGAGATATCGAATTAAAACCTCCGCCATTGTTTTCAAGTGGCATATTTACCAACCGATTTCATTAACGAAAAAATTCTAAAAAATTTTTTTGTAAAAATACCATTTTTGTCGAAAAATGGTAAGGGTACCCCCTTCTCATTTTTCCACTTTTAAAATGGCCAAATATTTTTTTTCGAGATATCGATTTTTTACCACCTCCATTGGCTTCAAGTGGCCTATTTCCGGCTCAAAACACACGCAACTTGTATTTTTTTCGAAATTTTAAAAATTGACCATTTTCAGCATAGGGAATCCTATGTTAAATTTTGCGAAACGGCACTTTTTTTCAAAAAATTTCGAGATATCGAATTAAAACCTCCGCCATTGTTTTCAAGTGGCATATTTACCAACCGATTTCATTAACGAAAAAATTCTAAAAAATTTTTTTGTAAAAATACCATTTTTGTCGAAAAATGGTAAGGGTACCCCCTTCTCATTTTTCCACTTTTAAAATGGCCAAATATTTTTTTTCGAGATATCGATTTTTTACCACCTCCATTGGCTTCAAGTGGCCCATTTCCGGCTCAAAACACACGCAACTTGTATTTTTTTCGAAATTTTAAAAATTGACCATTTTCAGCATAGGGAATCCTATGTTAAATTTTGCGAAACGGCACTTTTTTTCAAAAAATTTCGAGATATCGAATTAAAACCTCCGCCATTGTTTTCAAGTGGCATATTTACCAACCGATTTCATTAACGAAAAAATTCTAAAAAATTTTTTTGTAAAAATACCATTTTTGTCGAAAAATGCTAAGCCTATGGTACCCCTACAATTTTTCGACAAAAATGGTATTTTTACAAAAAAATTTTTTAGAATTTTTTCGTTAATTAAATCGGTTGGTAAATATGCCACTTGAAAACAATGGCGGAGGTTTTAATTCGAAATCTCGAAATTTTTTGAAAAAAAGTGCCGTTTCGCAAAATTTAACATAGGATTCCCTATGCTGAAAATGGTCAATTTTTAAAATTTCGAAAAAAATACAAGTTGCGTGTGTTTTGAGCCGGAAATAGGCCACTTGAAGCCAATGGAGGTGATAAAAAATCGATATCTCGAAAAAAAATATTTGGCCATTTTAAAAGTGGAAAAATGAGAAGGGGGTACCCTTACCATTTTTCGACAAAAATGGTATTTTTACAAAAAAATTTTTTAGAATTTTTTCGTTAATGAAATCGGTTGGTAAATATGCCACTTGAAAACAATGGCGGAGGTTTTAATTCGATATCTCGAAATTTTTTGAAAAAAAGTGCCGTTTCGCAAAATTTAACATAGGATTCCCTATGCTGAAAATGGTCAATTTTTAAAATTTCGAAAAAAATACAAGTTGCGTGTGTTTTGAGCCGGAAATAGGCCACTTGAAGCCAATGGAGGTGGTAAGAAATCGATATCTCGAAAAAAAATATTTGGCCATTTTAAAAGTGGAAAAATGAGAAGGGGGTACCCTTACCATTTTTCAACTTTCAAAATAGCAGAATATTTTTTTTCGAGATATCGATTTTTTACCACCTCCATTGGCTTCAAGTGGCCTATTTCCGGCTCAAAACACACGCAACTTGTATTTTTTTCGAAATTTTAAAAATTGACCATTTTCAGCATAGGGAATCCTATGTTAAATTTTGCGAAACGGCACTTTTTTTCAAAAAATTTCGAGATATCGAATTAAAACCTCCGCCATTGTTTTCAAGTGGCATATTTACCAACCGATTTCATTAACGAAAAAATTCTAAAAAATTTTTTTGTAAAAATACCATTTTTGTCGAAAAATGGTAAGGGTACCCCCTTCTCATTTTTCCACTTTTAAAATGGCCAAATATTTTTTTTCGAGATATCGATTTTTTACTAACTCCATTGGCTTCAAGTGGCCTATTTCCGGCTCAAAACACACGCAACTTGTATTTTTTTCGAAATTTTAAAAATTGACCATTTTCAGCATAGGGAATCCTATGTTAAATTTTGCGAAACGGCACTTTTTTTCAAAAAATTTCGAGATATCGAATTAAAACCTCCGCCATTGTTTTCAAGTGGCATATTTACCAACCGATTTCATTAACGAAAAAATTCTAAAAAATTTTTTTGTAAAAATACCATTTTTGTCGAAAAATGGTAAGGGTACCCCCTTCTCATTTTTCCACTTTTAAAATGGCCAAATATTTTTTTTCGAGATATCGATTTTTTACTAACTCCATTGGCTTCAAGTGGCCTATTTCCGGCTCAAAACACACGCAACTTGTATTTTTTTCGAAATTTTAAAAATTGACCATTTTCAGCATAGGGAATCCTATGTTAAATTTTGCGAAACGGCACTTTTTTTCAAAAAATTTCGAGATATCGAATTAAAACCTCCGCCATTGTTTTCAAGTGGCATATTTACCAACCGATTTCATTAACGAAAAATTTCTAAAAAATTTTTTTGTAAAAATACCATTTTTGTCGAGAAATGGTAAGGGTACCCCCATCTCATTTTTCCACTTTTAAAATGGCCAAATATTTTTTTTCGAGATATCGATTTTTTACCACCTCCATTGGCTTCAAGTGGCCTATTTCCGGCTCAAAACACATGCAACTTGTATTTTTTTCGAAATTTTAAAAATTGACCATTTTCAGCATAGGGAATCCTGTGTTAAATTTTGCGAAACGGCACTTTTTTTCAAAAAATTTCAAGATATCGAATTAAAACCTCCGCCATTGTTTTCAAGTGGCATATTTACCAACCGATTTCATTAACGAAAAAATTCTAAAAAATTTTTTTGTAAAAATACCATTTTTGTCGAAAAATGGTAAGGGTACCCCCTTCTCATTTTTCCACTTTTAAAATCGCCAAATATTTTTTTTCGAGATATCGATTTTTTACCACCTCCATTGGCTTCAAGTGGCCTATTTCCGGCTCAAAACACACGCAACTTGTATTTTTTTCGAAATTTTAAAAATTGACCATTTTCAGCATAGGGAATCCTATGTTAAATTTTGCGAAACGGCACTTTTTTTCAAAAAATTTCGAGATATCGAATTAAAACCTCCGCCATTGTTTTCAAGTGGCATATTTACCAACCGATTTCATTAACGAAAAAATTCTAAAAAATTTTTTTGTAAAAATACCATTTTTGTCGAAAAATGGTAAGGGTACCCCCTTCTCATTTTTCCACTTTTAAAATGGCCAAATATTTTTTTTCGAGATATCGATTTTTTACCACCTCCATTGGCTTCAAGTGGCCTATTTCCGGCTCAAAACACAGGCAACTTGTAATTTTTTCGAAATTTTAAAAATTGACCATTTTCAGCATAGGGAATCCTGTGTTAAATTTTGCGAAACGGCACTTTTTTTCAAAAAATTTCGAGATATCGAATTAAAACCTCCGCCATTGTTTTCAAGTGGCATATTTACCAACCGATTTCATTAACGAAAAAATTCTAAAAAATTTTTTTGTAAAAATACCATTTTTGTCGAAAAATGGTAAGGGTACCATAGGCTTAGCATTTTTCGGTAAAAAATCGATATCTCGAAAAAAAATATTTGGCCATTTTAAAAGTGGAAAAATGAGAAGGGGGTACCCTTACCATTTTTCGACAAAAATGGTATTTTTACAAAAAAATTTTTTAGAATTTTTTCGTTAATGAAATCGGTTGGTAAATATGCCACTTGAAAACAATGGCGGAGGTTTTAATTCGATATCTCGAAATTTTTTGAAAAAAAGTGCCGTTTCGCAAAATTTAACATAGGATTCCCTATGCTGAAAATGGTCAATTTTTAAAATTTCGAAAAAAATACAAGTTGCGTGTGTTTTGAGCCGGAAATGGGCCACTTGAAGCCAATGGAGGTAGTAAGAAATCGATATCTCGAAAAAAAATATTTGGCCATTTTAAAAGTGGAAAAATGAGAAGGGGGTACCCTTACCATTTTTCGACTTTCAAAATAGCAGAATATTTTTTTTCGAGATATCGATTTTTTACCACCTTCATTGGCTTCAATTGGCCTATTTCCGGCTCAAAACATACGCAACTTGTATTTTTTTCGAAATTTTAAAAATTGACCATTTTCAGCATAGGGAATCCTATGTTAAATTTTGCGAAACGGCACTTTTTTCAAAAAATTTCGAGATATCGAATTAAAACCTCCGCCATTGTTTTCAAGTGGCATATTTACCAACCGATTTCATTAACGAAAAAATTCTAAAAAATTTTTTTGTAAAAATACCATTTTTGTCGAAAAATTGTACCATTAACAGGCACCTATCCATCTACTCATCTCTCAATTCGATCGGTCATCCATCCATCTACCGAACTCTCATTTTTTGAACGTTTGACCATCCAACTATTGAACTCTCGATTTACACGGTCACTCATCCGACTGCTGGACTCTTGATTTGAGATCACCCATCCATTTACTGGACTTTTATTTTGGACGGTCACCTATCCAATTGCTGAACTCTTTATTTTTGACCGGTCCCAACCATTTATTGAACTCTCTATTGGAACGGTCATCTATCCATCTACTGAACACTCACCCATCCAACTATCGGACTCTCGACTCGAACGGTCACCCTTCCATTTACCGAATTTTCATTTTGCAGTAGCCTATGCATCTGTTGAATTTTTTATTTGAACCGGTCACCCATCTATCTACCGAACTTTCGATCGGATCCATTACTCATTTTCACCCACTGAAACTTTCAATTCGACTCATGATAATTACACAGAAAAAATGTTTCTAGTCTTGTTCGTTAATTAATTTTAAAAAAGTCCCAAGCCTATTAAAACAATATATATATATATATATTCTGTCGTGAAACACGGGCTGAACTAATTAAAAAATTATGGCCACGCGGATCGTGGAGCGACAAACCGGACGGAGACCGGACCGAATCGGCCAGCTGTATATATATATATATACATATATATATTTCTGACATCGTCGGGCGGCAGACGACGACGGAAAATAGGTTAAGCGTGTGTCAGTTTGACAGTTCAAAAACTTTGACGCAGTGTCGTCATGGCCGACCAATAGGGTCACGAATAAAACGACAACAATGGTGTGCGATATAAATTAATCGAATCAGCGATATATATCGTGACACACCAACTTATTAGGGGCGGATTTAGAATTATTATTATGCATAATCAATCTTTTCAGCACCTTCCATATGCTTGATTTTTTTCAGATTTTTATCCCGTCGAGAAGTGTTCGCAATTCTTTCTCAATTCTCTCTGAACTCACGTGGGCTCAGGCTGGCCGCTAGTACTACCTTAACGCGAGATATCGAAGAACCTCGAAATTAATCAATCACAGTTTTCGTTACCGACCGAGTGTGCTTCGAACCGTGCAGTCACGTGAAGTCGGTGCCATTTTTGTAATCGGAACAGACTATGCGCAATCAGTTTTTTTTTTTTTTTTTTTTACGAAAACCTTCAACGACGCATATTTTTAAGCTCGGTTAAGCTTCAGCACATACTGACGTGACTCCGAGCGAGCCGAGAAAATAATGTGGGCGCGGTACGTGCATATCGAGCTTCCAATTGCACATTCCATTCGTGCACTGATATTCAGCTTCTGGTTCTCTCTCTCCGCCTCTCTGCGCCGGCACGTAATACGTCAAGCCCCCCCTCTTATCTGCCTCAACGTTTACACACTGCCGTTATCAATCTCAATCGTACTATTTAAAAAATTTATTTATCCTTTCTTTATTTTCATTCCTCAGCACGGATATTATTGTCGCGCTCGCCACATCGACCGAGAAATAAAACAATCGCGTGCCCTTTTTTTTCAACGCGCAAAGGCAACAAACAGACCGATCGATTTTTTCGCGCTCCGAGAGGAAAAGTTCGCAGTGTCGAACGGATAAGCCCGGCAGTATTTTCTCGTGACGCAACGAGAGTAGGACGCGCGATCCGAGCTTTGTCGTAGCGAGAAAAGATTATGAGAAAAAAAGCCTCGCGCTGCGATCGAAACTTTGTTTTTTTTTTTCCTCTTCGAATAAATACTTATACGGATGTTCCTGCGCATAGCAGCGACTGTAGAGGAAGCCTTTTACGCGTGCAGAGTATACACGTTATCAGGCCAACCCGCCACCGCGCGCCGACCCTCGCCCTATCAGAAACTATAGCGCCTTTTTTTCATCCCTCTCGCGGGTAGGTGAGAGAGGTAGGAAATACTGGCGAGGTTCGTAGCGTTTTACCACGGTATTGTATCCGTGAGTATACGATTGGGATTTTGCGACTCTATCCTGGGTTTAAATGCCGTCCCTCTCCACCGTGGGCGGCGCACAACCGAAAGTGGAAATCGAAACTTCCGTAGCGTATCGGGAAGCAAATCGAACGATGGGGTTTATAGAGAATAATAAAAAAAATAATGAGGCGAAACGAAGGAAGGTGAACCCTCTTTCCGAGAGTGAAAAAGCAAAGGCTCTTACGTCGATGACTTTTGAAGCCAATAGACCCGAGTGCAAGCCTCAGTTATCGGGGGGAATGATCGTGGAGGCGAAAGAGATCGGTAACGTTGTAGGTTTAAGATGCTTTTAATTTTTCGGTTTTGGTCAGGATTAGAATTGTCGATCGTCGACGCGATGGGATGGAGAGAGGGTTCAGCTAATGCGTGGTTACTTGGAATTTGTTAGGAAATTTTTTTGTGAATAGTATGGGTGTAGAGAAGAAAGTCCAGACTCTTGTCAATTCACACTCGTCGAGAACTGCACTGAGAGGAGGATCTAGCGAATATGACTATGTCCCTTGAGAGATATTACCATAGCACGTTGTAGTAGGGAACTAGGGCGCCACATGTGGGAGGAAGTACCGGATTTATAAGAATTTTTCTTAGATATTATGGTAAAAATTCTTGGAAAATTTGAGACTTTCCGCCATACGTGGCGCTTTAGTGTCCTACTATGTGCATTAACAATTTTTCTTAGATGATTGGTAGTTTTTACTGCCCTTGCCACTCAATTAGGGTAAAGCGGGGCAAAGTGGCAGAGCGGGGCAAAATGGGATAATGAGGCAAAACGCAATTTTCCAATAACTTTTGGGTGGTGGCGTGGGGCAATATGGGGTTGAAAATCCGGATTCATCGTTGGGACAAAATGGGGCAGCCAAAACTTATTGGAAAATTGAGATTTGCTCCACTGTGCCATTTTGCCCCGCTCTCCTCTAACTATTTCCGTAGTTTACAATGTACTTGTGCATTTGCTTTTGGGGCGGATATTATTAATTACAATCACAACCATCAATCTCAAGTACGAACCTTCAAGCCTCTGCTCTCTTTGAAAGTCCGATCAAGACTCTAGTCATCTCATCAACCGATAATCTCCACGTCTTTCAATCGTCATACCGAACTATTCCAGTCATCTATCTAATACCGCATGTCTCAGTCAATCCTCATCTCTATATACGTCACAATCCCTCTTTGTATATATATTTAAAAAATACATAGGTACACAGGAAAAAATAATTTCGTAAAATCGGAATACGAAGTTTCTTGAAAATAATTTTGTCATATAAGTGACTCGTTTCTTCAGGCTTGAATATACAAACTTGTTCTTTTATTTCCCGCGTTGTTAACAATGGTACTTTCTACTTTTGTCTGTACAATTAGAAACCAGATGGTGCGATTAGGAAATTAACCAATAAAAAAATCTGCACATTTGTGGACTGCAAGTTGTTGCAAAAAGTACAAACTTTTTTTATTGTGTACACGATCGGCGAGATTAACTTTTAATGGCCAAAATTTATAAATAATTCATATTCACTCGTATTTCGGAATGACACGAAGAATTGGAACGAGCACGGTCATAAGAGCCATCGGCTCCGATTGGCCAATGGCGGCGCAACGCAATCATCGAACGCGGCGCGCGCATTTATACACGGCAATCAGCCACCGTTAACAATCGTGCGGGAGAGTGCACCTGATAATTGTTACCTGAGCGTTGAAATTACATACTCGTGGAGGAGGTGCGAGCGATAGACGGAGCGCGAAAGCCAACTCGATGCAATTAATGACGCTCTATTCAGAATTGATGACTGCAGCCGTGACGTTACTCAGTCCAAAATAGCTGGAGAGGGGGAGGAGGGGGGGGGGGGGGGGGGGGCGACAGAGAGAGAGTTGTCCGACGTTTGATCATCGATAAAACTTCATCGCTGAAAATTTTCAATATCCGATTACTAATTCGAGTGAAAATTTTGCAACGCAGGTGGGCGCACCGCAAGCTCCGGTTCGGTTGGAGTATCGGGGCGATTTCGATGGTATGTAGCACGGGATATCGGGGCAAAACGGACCGGCGAATATTTATGGGTTCCGGTGAAAGTTTGTGAAAACGGTCGATTTTGCCCCAGCCGCGTCGCCGCAGCGAAACCGAGCACAAACGAAATGGCAATGAAAGCGGACGGTCGTCGACGAGTACGAGTGAACATTTATTATCACTCTCGCAACGCTACTGAAAATTAAATATCGCGAAGAGATTTTTTAAAAATTCAAAATTAATTGCGCTTTTTTCGAACAAAGGTAAAACGTTTTAATGAGAATTTTTTTTTGTTATGTTGCAGGATGGACGTGCGGGGCAAGGCGCTCACAGAGGCGAAACACATGTCGGACACGCGGGTCTTCGGTACGAGGGCTTACTTCAGAACCGGAGTGTCCAGTCCGGCCGTTCTCGTCCTGAACGACATCAAGAGGCACGACGCTGCGATATACAGGTGCAGGGTCGACTTCAGTCAGGGACAGACGAGAAACGTCCGGTACAATCTTTCCGTCATCGGTGAGTCATTATCGATAAATTAAGATCGAACATATGTAGGTAGTAAAAGCGCAGAGGCTCGCAATCAGAGTTATTGAAAGGGTAAAAAATTATCTAAAAAAATGTACATTGATGCAAGACAATTTATCCGGAAAATCTCATCCGATTTTTCATGGTGGGGAGATCCAACGAAAAATATACCGTTGTTATTTATTTTTATTATTATTAATTTGCTGCATACATTCATACTTTTACAAATAATACTGCAGAGGAGAAACTTCCGGTACAATTTTCTCATGATGGGTGAGTGATTATCGGTAAATTAAAGTCGAACCTCTATAGACATCAAAGGCGTGGATACCGGCATTTAGAGATATTGAAAACGAGGGAAAATAATCTCAAAATATGTACATTGATGCGACAAATTTTTTTCCGAACATCTCATCCGATTTCTCATGGTGAGGATATCCAACGAAAAATACCGTATTTATTTACTTTTATTATGATTAATTTCCTGCGTACATTCATACTTTTACAAATAATACTGCAGAGAAGAAACTTCCGGTAGAATTTTTACATATATTAAAAGCCCAGAGACCAACAATCAGAGATATGAAAATCGGAAAAAAAACTAAAAATATGTACATCGATGCAAGACCACTTTTATCGGAAAATCTCATCCGATCTTTCACAGCGACGAGATCCAACGAAGAGTACTCTTTTCTATTGATTTCCCATTACCAATTTTACCGCATACATCCTACATTGATAAAAGTCAGAGAAGATCAACGTGCAACTACAATCGTGCGAGTTACCGATCGAGTGAGAAGAATTTCTCTTCCCATTTCCGATAGCATACGCGGCGAATCTCCTCCGTCGGATTCCCTCGCGCCTTACCTTCCGTCCTCTCTCTGACCCGGTTTGGTCACAGTCGCCTGAACGGAACTCGAGCGAAACGTTATAAAAGAACCAGAGGGGCGAGGAGGGGGGGGGGGGGGGGGGGTTAGGCGAGGGACGAGAGGAATTCTACGAGGGAAGACGAAGATGTAAAAGCTGTGGGAAGCCATCCCGAGTGTCGCAGTGCAGATTCCACGTGAAAACGAGAAGGTGGAACCGAAGAAAAGCGAAGAAGCCTCGAAGGAGCCGGCATGCAGCCTCGTCCGTCGGACCGCGACGACCAGCGTCAACCACCCTCTTCACGCACCCTTAAACATTGTTCGACGCACACACACACACACATATACAGTTAGGAAACATCAATCGGTAAACGGGACGTCGGGTGAAACGCAACCGCGAGGGTATTTCAAAGTAGGAGAGAACGACAAGGAACGGGGAGGAAAACGGGAGAATGAGAGACTTTGGTCCAGTGTTTCAGAGACATTGGAGAGCCCGGTATTTTCATCAGAGGAGATTGGTTCCAGGAAGTTTCTAGATTACGTTGCCCCCCCACCCGGTGCCACCGTAGCTCATCTCGTCTCTCGTCGTACAGCCCCGGTGTAGCGTGTTACACAGCGTCCGTACCAACGGCTCCCCGCTGCGACCGCACGACCGTTGCCGATTGCGAGGAGACAAAGAGGGAATGACGGATCAGGACTGGCGAACGTCCGACCAACCGACGCGAGACCGCGCAAGCAATCCCCCTTTTGTGCTGCGCTGCGGAACCCTTCATTCCTGCCCTCTCCGTACTCCATGACCGCGTCTTTCGTTTACTTCTTGCTCGAAGGCCGTTTTTTGTTGCCTCGGCACGTTTGTTGATGTTATTATTAATATTATTATATTATTCTCACTATTATTATTACTATTATTATATTATTCTCACTATTATTATTACTATTATTATATTATTCTCACTATTATTATTACTATTATTATATTATTCTCACTATTATTATTACTATTATTATATTATTCTCACTATTATTATTACTGTTATTATTATTTTTACAGATATCAAAAGCCCAGACAGCAGAGATATACAAATCGTTTTTTAAACCCCTGCCTGTACTACAGACAGGGGTTTAAAAAAGTGAAGAATTTAAGGGTAGCCCGTCTCGCCCCAGACAATTTTTTTTTCGCACGCGTTACAAAACTATGAAAATATCATTGTTGGATGACAAACAATAAATTATGCTTTCGGCAGTGTTGTAGCCGGATTATTTGCTTAGAGAGCCCATCTCGCCCCGGTCTCCCCTATGTTATTATTATTTTATTATTATTATTATTATTATTGTTGTTGTTCTTGTTGAGAAAATACACGTTGTTCGACTTATTCGAGGGGTTTACGTATGTCGCTGTTTTTTTAGTTTTCCTTTACTATCTTTGGTTTTCTCTAAAAGCGGCTCAGTTGTTTATGTCTCTTGTATGAGAGCTGTCGGTCTTCGCTTAATAAAACTCAAATCTTATTCTTTTAAATCGGCTTCTTATGATAAAACACAACAATTATTATAACTTTTTTTGTTATCATTTATATTATTATTAAACGATTGCCGCTTTGGCTCCAATACAAAAAGTTGTATGAGGAAAAGACGAAAAAATATATATATGTTAGTAGATTTCCCGCAGCGACAAAACGCATCTGGATCGAAGCCAAGAATTTTTATTGTCGCGCACCTGTTGTCGTGTTTTATCTTTGTCCCGTTCGGGTTCTTTGTTTCTTTATATCGTGTTTGCGCTCGACCCTTACCGGAAGTGATGAGGGGGGAGGGGATCGCGATGAAAAATACATAATGACGCGGTCCCGCCTTCTCCTTTCTTACTTAATCACGAACGAAGCTCGCTCGCGAAATCTTATCGCATCCCGCGTGCACGCAAAACCCACCTTCGTCTCCATTTATTTTCTCTTCGTTATGCTTTAATTACAGTATTTATTTTTATTTCTTTTTTAACTTTTTGCAATCGTGTTTTTTTTCTATATTTTTATACGTTTTTCTTATAAAAAAAAAAAATCCCGCGTGCAAACAAAACCCACCTTCATCGCCCTTTTTTCCCTTCTTATGCTTTCCTTTAATATTTTTATTAATTTTTTAAAATTTTATCCAATTCGTCTTTGTTCTATTTTTTTTTAAAGTAGTAAGGGCTGTTGCGCACGGTCGGGTTGCGCGACGTTGGTTCGGAGCGTCGCGCAGCCAGTGAAAGTATCGGCGTGCGATCCGACGAGAGGGCGAACTGCTCAACTCGAGAAACCAAGTACGAGGAACATTCGCGTATTCCGGTTAAGGAAATAGTTCCCAGGCTCAATTGAATACATGAAAATTAATTAACTCCGTCCCCGTTCGGCTCCGCGCGAGCGGGAATTAATGTCGACTCCTCTTCGGTTGTATGGTAGTCGAATTCAAAGCTTCGCATCTCGCTATCGCTATAGCGAACTTGAAGAATCTCGCGAACCCGAGCGAACAGCCACGATACGACGAATCTCACTCTCTTTCGTACCTATATTTTTTTTTTCTTCACTTTCCTTCGTCGCTTTGTGTCTATCCGGCGCTCGCATAATTCCGTATAACTCGAAGAGCAAAAAGAATGATCGGGAGGAATAGCTTCGGTCTCTGCGGAATAGCGAAGCGACACGGTGAATGAACAATGAGTGTGAGGGAAAGGGAGACGGGGGAGGATTGAAGCCGTGAAAATTAGAATTTCAAAAATCCGAGCAAAACTTTGCGCGTTAGTTCCGAAGGCGAACTCGTTCTCGTGGGTACATCTGCTATATATAGGTACACATATACATATATATATATGTATATATATGTATATATATATACATGTACACGTATATATGTACATATAAATATACACGTTGGGCGGTCGTTGGCTGCAGATCGCTTCCGGCAGTGCACGGTAAGAATGTACGGTCCGCTCCCGATCGTTAAGTTCTTTCTTAATTAACCACCTCCATCCCTCGACGTTAACCCACCGGGCCCCATTAGCAGACGGTTCTTCCGATAGTCCTTCTCCAGCCGCGCCAGCTGCTTTTCAGACTGCGTACAGAGCATTATTTCCGTCCTCGACTTCCTCCCGTCCACCGTGAAGCGGCTATCGGAGAACGGGGCAAGACGGAGTAGCTGAGGAAAAAAGAAGAGCTTCCGAAATGAGTCCTGAACTACTAATCGAGGGAATTGTCGATGAGAAAAATTGCGGTTCGGGCCAAAACGCGATTCCCAACCGCACCGTCACCTCGAGAATTGTCATTCTTATTTAAATTGACGCGATTTAGGAGACCGCATGCGCGGCATGTCCGGAGACTCCATTTTACCCCTTGTCCCGCCTTGCTCTTCTTGAATCCATCGCAAATCTATGTAAGACGAGGGCAAAGAAGCAAAGATATTATCTTGTATTTATTTTGGAAAATTTTTTAATTGGAAACGCACATAATAGTACCAGAATAGTGTAATATGGGATTAGTTATTAAGACATAGTTATTTATTATAATTTACATAGTTTACATAGTTACATAGTTACATGGTTATACGCTGGATACGGTAAGGTCTGGGACAGGTCCCTAAGGGGATTGACACTGTAAAAAAAAATTGTTAATTCAACGTGTCGGCCTACAAGTTTTTATGCAAAAACTGTTTTTTATGCGAAAACATTACATTTAATGTGCAATCGTGATGAAAAATTAATATACTTTTTCATTGAAATTAAAGTAAATTATTAAAAATGAAGTAATGTTTTTAATACATTGACCGTAAATTTTTCGTCGCAATTGCACATGAAATTTAATATGCCAGTTTTCGTCTGAAAACTTCCAGTCCGGTACATTAAATTTCAAACCAGTCCGGTACATTAATTTTTTTTTACAGTATAGAATAATCCGGCACAGTGGAGAGTCGGACTAAACATACAAACAAATCCAGAACTTTCTAAAATAATTAACTGATTATTGTTATTACACAACGTAACGAACACCGCAGAGTTATCCGCGACATTTCTAATTATAATCCTCGGTTAATGCAAAGCACCATATTCCGGATGAATTTCGGATTAATAACGGAAACCATCAGAGCGAAACGTTATACGCTCAACTCGCTCACGTACGAATTTTAAACCCTTTACCGATGATCCAGAATGCGCGTTATTTGAGCTGCGGAGAGCGCGCGCTCTCCGAAGCATAAACGAGTACAAAAATTTGTTTCCACCGGCGAACATATTTCTCTCCATCACTCCGACTTCTATTTTTCTATTTTTCTCCCCGTGTATTGATATCCAATACGTACCGCAGCGATGTTTGTCCAAGTGAAATAAGCGAGTAAAACAGAGAAAAATATGGAAGAAAAAAAAAAGAAGACAAATAAAGCGATCTAGAGTATGCAGAGGTGGAAGTCTACAAGCAGCTCCGCGGCTGCCACAGCGGTATGACTTGGAGGAAGAAAAATGCACGTTGCTTATATACCTTTTGCCCTCCCTCGTGTGCCGCGCTTTTCCCCTTTCGCTGCTGTGCGAATCGACGACACGGATAATCGTGACATCGGAATATAACGACTAAGACACGATCGATCGATTGTCGTACGAGTCGCCGGCTTCGTGTGTGCACACATGGACGGCTGCGAAGCAGAAGGGCGCAACCTCCAGTCCCTTATATAAGAATTACGCCCTTTTTATTCTCAGCCCTCCATATATCTATATGTATGTATATATATATATTTTTTATTTGTCACTCTTTTTTTCCTCGGCGTTTCCTCTTCTGTATTCACCCTCCGACCCCTCACCTATGGGTTTAAAATGGACAAGGTCGTCAACCCCTAACCTCCCTCCACTCCCGTGATGGTTTCGCACACGTTGCAATCGACGCGTGCACGGATAGACACGTACACCGGCTCGCCACTGTACTTCGCGTAGGTACAGTGGCGAAAGGGTAACGGAGAGATGACGATCACAGGGTGAGGCGTTGTTACGGTGCGCATGGGGAGCGTAAAAAATCATAAAAATGCCGAGCGCCGATTGGCTGGCGAATCTTGTAAGAGAAAGAGCAACGGCGAGCGCAAGCCGATTTCTCCGTTCATCGAGCTCGACTGACGTCACACGCGGATAGGTGACACTGAAGAGGACACGTGAGGCTCCCGCGTGTCATTCAACTCTCCGCGCTCGTTCAGCAATGCGCTGTCAGTCACTGTAGGCAATAAATGATCTATTTCGGATTTTTTTTTCTTTTTTTACTGAAATAAACTGCAGGCCGCTGGGATAATTGGGTCAGATAATGTCTCGGGTCGGTCATGTTTTCTCTTTTTGGAAGTGGAATCTGGGAAGTTAAAATTACATTTTGGAGGCTGTCGAGTGGCTCCGATAATCAAATTTTTTGGATGGCCGTAGTTCGTTTATCGGGGAGCGAACTAGAGGATGACGAGAGGGGGAGGGTAGTTGAAGTGTAGGGAAAAAAGGGCATTTTTTTTTTTTTTTTTACAAAAATTAACTGCGCACTGCTTGGGTCAAATAACTTCTGTGGACGTTGATTTTTTTTTTTTAGATGCGATTCGGTAACTTAAAATGACATTTTGTAGGTAGAGTGGCTTCGAATTGTATATTTTTAACATGCGACGAAAATTCAAAAATCGAATATTTTTAGATGGCAATAGTTTATCAGCAAACAACGACTAGGATGCACAGGGACAGTGGAGAGGGTGGTTAGAGTGTAGTGAAAAATAGAGAAAATCGGAAAAAAACATAATAAAACACAATAAACTCGTAAATAAATAATCTCCCTTCCCAAATAAGATCCGACTCGGTATTTTTTTTTTACAAAAATAAACTGCACACTGCTTCCGTTAAATAATATTTCCGGTCCATATATATAAATATATATATATATATTTTGTAAATACAAATCGGTAACTCAAAGTAACATTTTATACGTTGTCAAGTGGCTTCCGATTATTTCTTTTTCGCCAAAAATGCGAAAATCAAATATTTTGAGATGGCAATAGTTAGTTTATCGGGAAGCAAACAGGATGACCCGGAGCAAGGGGCGGGGGGGGGGGGGGGGGGGGTGGTCGGAGTGTAGTGAAAAATAGAGAAAATCGAAAAAAAAACGCTTGGCTAGAATGGTATGAATTTATGGCGCGCATAAATCGAAGAGCCAGCACATAGCACGGTGGGTACGGCGCGAAGGGGAGGGAAGAAAAAAAAAGCGATAGAGAAAGAGTGCCACGATAATTTCGGGGTTGACCCGTATGCCCGGTTCACACTACCGTCCCGTCCTCTGTCCTGTATCTGGTACAGTAGAAAGCACCGTATCCGATATACCCGTTGCTTCAAGAAACATAATAAATCAACGTAGAAGCGAATGGGGAAATGGGTTTGCATGATACGAGACGCTCGTGCTTCTCTGCTTCTGCTGGCTCTTGCGGCATCCTCAACGCAGAGTAGTCGTGCACACATATATATATATATGTACATATATATATCGTATGTACATATATATATATGTATATATATTATACCCATTTTATGATATGCAAAAGAGCAGGGTAGAAGAGAGAGATATAGAGATATTTATACAACGTTGATAAGGGTAAATGGAAATAAAATCTCATAAATTTGCGAAAAGCACCTTTCTCGGGCAGATAATATACATGTAGGGTGTGTCGGGGCAAGACGGACTATTTTAGCAGGAAAAATCGTCCGTTAAAATATTGTTATAGGAATCTCTCTCCACAAATGTTTGCCGCATCGCGGTTGGAAAAAAAAAAACATTTGTTCAAAACAGGGGGAAAAAAGAATACGAATTTAAATCGAGTTTACAAAGCAGTGGTAGCTCAGCGAACGAACAAAATTAATAATCAGTTTTCAAAAAGTTTTTGATAATTAATTAGCGAACTGGTGGGAGCTGTGGAAAATAGGAATGTCGGGAGATGAAGAAAACGAGAGCGCGTCGAGGGCCGGTGTATAAGCTTCAGCGGCCGCACTCGAGACTTAAGGTAGTTACATTCAATTTCGCGTCAGCGTATGAGCCAGCCTAGTTCGTACTTTTTGTTTCTTGTTAACTTCATCGCGTGTCTGATAACGGTAATAATACGGGAATGGGTATAAATTGGACGGCGCGGGGCAAAATGGACCACTTTTTGTAAGACCAGCGAGAAATTTGCAAGAATGGTCCATTTTGGCACCGTTTTCCGTTTTGCCCCGCTGGTCCCTAATGAACGAAACTCCAGGAGTGCGCTTCACTTGCGTGGGCTAAACAGAACAAGAGGACGCCTAAGAGAGGAGAGGACCTTGATGACAAGATCCAAGCGAGATCCGCAAGGTGCGGATAGTGCGAACGAATTTGCCTTTCCGGCCATCTTATCCATGTACCGGTTTAAGGTGTATTTATTACAGAAGAAAGCTACCGCACTTTTTTTGAGACCCATGCAAAATTGGTAAAAGTGGTCCATTTTGGCACCGAGTTCCGTTTTGCCCCGCTGGTCCCTAATGAACGAAACTTCCGGAGTGCGCTTAGCTTGCGTTCCTAAACAGAACAAGAGGACGACTGAGCGAGAAGAGGACCTTGATGACAAGATCCCAGCACGATCCGCAAGGTGCGGATAGTGCGAAGGACTTTCGCCTTCTCGGCGAAGTTCCTCAGGCTCGATGCTGCAACGCCCTCTTATCCATGTACCGGGTTAAGGTGTTTTCATTAGAAAAGACCGCTACCGCACTTGTTTTTAAGACCCATGCAAAATTGGTAAAAGTGGTCCATTTTGGCACGAATTTCCGTTTTGCCCCGCTGGTCCCTAATGAACGAAACTCCAGGAGTGCGCTTAGCTTGCGTCGGCTAGACAGAACAAGAGGACGACTAAGCGAGGAGAGGACCGTGATGACAAGATCCCCCCCCCCAGCACGATCCGCAAGGTGCGGATAGTGCGAAGGACTTTCGCCTTCTCGGCGATGTTCCTCAGGCTCGATGCTGCAACGCCCTCTTATCCATGTACCGGGTTAAGGTATTCTCATTGGAGAAGACCGCTACCGCACTCTGCGGTCTTGGCTTTTGGCTTACTGAACTATGTACACCAAAGGTCGAGCAGGCGAGTTGGGAGTGAGCACGCGCGAGGCTAACACCTCGCTCATGCAAATTCTTGGGCCAGCGAGTGGGGAACACGCTGCCGGAAGTGGATAGGTGCGGAAGGTACCAGCGGTGCCTTCCGAGGCGTGATAAACTACGCGGGCCGCTAACTACGCGAATTATTCCAAGTAGATGCCTCTCGGTATAGTGCAGGTTTCGCCAAGTTACGACGAAGAAGTCTGAGTACCGAAGCAGCATCTAGAGCACGTGGGGACACGGCGATGTCCTATAACATGTGCATAGGAAGTACTTCGGTGCACGGCCGACAGCGCAGTTTCGTGAAACTGTGTGGCCCGATTCCGACTCGTTTCCAAGTCGCGACGGCTCGACATTTCGACATCGGCGGGGCACCCGTACAAATGATCTGTCGGCTTGAAATTTGTTTATTTTTTTAATTCAGTCCAGAAGAATAATCCGGAAAAATACTCCGGAGTATAGTTGGAAATTTCGTTGAGACTAAAAAAAAAAGAATCATCACAAATGGAGAATATATGTCCGCTTTTCCCCAAGCTCCGGTAGAAGATTTTCGCTATGGCCCATTTTGTCGCGCTTACAGATACGTAGGACATTATCTGCCATTCTTAAGGATGTTTGGGCGAAAACGCGTCCCTGTTAGAACGTTGTAAAACTTTGCTACTTTATAGGAAATGACCCACTGAATCGTTTGCAATTTTTTCAGATTTTTTGACCGTGTAGTTTTTTTCGTAATGCGTGTACAAAGCTACATAAGGTACTGTGTACACCTTTCGGAAATCGATCGGTAACGACAGAACATAGCGATTTTCTCCGCCGACTTCTGTTAGATTCGAATAAAAAACCTACAACAGTGAACGGCATATTGTCAGACTCATTGCGTCCAAATTTCAAGAATATTCACCGTTTTGCCTCCGAGATATATTCAATGAACGAATGACCCTACCTCTGTCTAGCCGCTTGCTTTGTCTGCGTTTCTCACTCGCGCACTGGCTGACGCGGTTAGTGGAGCTCCTCGCCCGTTCCCCTTCCGCGATTTCTGCCCAAACATCATTAAGTCGATTCGGTACCGTCCGATTTTTCGTAGTCAAAAGTTCACGTAAAAAGCTGTGAACAGTTATCTCAAGAAAATAACATGCGCATAAGCACTTTACGGTCCATAGCATTTTTTTTTTTTTTTTTTTTCTGGAGGCTTTTGCCGTTCGCAGATCAGGCGCCGGAGAGTGAGCGTCAACGACGGGACTACGGAGAGGACGTCAACGAGTTCGTTTGAAGATTATACGTATACAAAGTTCCGCAAACTCGGAAGCTCCTTTTCGAGAACACGGGGCTTCCTTGGTTCGTCGCTGCACAACGGCGGGACGGGGGTGCGAGAAGAGTGCTCGACGCTGTAGCACGTCGGAAACTACTCGCGTTATCCAGTGATACACACCTGGGGCAATGTTTCGCAAATATTGAAGGAGAAATCAGCTCCTCCCCTACCATTCACTGTGCATGTACACACGTTCTCGTTCTTCCTTACCGATCAACTCGGTCGGCACGCAATTTTCTCTTCATACATGTCCACACGAAAAACTTGAACAGATTCTCTACTGCTTCACGGTCTCATATAAAAAAAAATAATAATAATTGAAGTGTTGAAAAATTGTTAAAAATCTACTTTTTCAAAAAGCGGCCATTTTTACATTTTTCTTTCCCTCGTCAAGAAAAGAGTTATATATAATTTGTTAAGAAACAATTACATTTTTTTTTGTTTCTGATAAAATTAAAAGTTGAAATCAGGAACACCGAACAGGAACTTAAAAAAAATTGTTTACGCCAACCGATAAAAAAAATACATAACAACCACAAAAATAGAATAAAAAAATTCCTAAATGTCCATTAATATAGCCCCTTTCTACCCTAAAAAAATTAAATCGATAAAGCGTATATTCACCGAGGAAAAAAAATCACGAAACATGCATGCAATTTCACCCGTTTGCCGCAAGCCCATGTCGAACGTGAACAGTGTTCGAATCACAGTATCTTTTTTGTTGCTATTTTGTTGAACACTCTTTGCAGTCCTCCGCTCGCGGTCATATCAAATTCGCTCGACGACCGCGTTATTGCCGAGGAAAATGAGAACACGAGAAAGCGCGACTGGAAAAAAAAAGATGACGAAGAGGAAGGGACGAAGGAACGGATGGGAAATAGCGGAGCGCAATAGAGCATTTCCCGTACGCTTACGAGATACATATCTTCAATTTTTCTAATACCAACTTTTACTCTGTGCCGACGGAGCGAGGTCCGTGTTGCCGTGCTTTCTCCGCGTTTCCACGGCCCATCCCCGCAGGGGTAGCGATCATTGTTGCACTACCTACCTATCTTCTGTGTGTACCAGCGTACCCCAGCAAATAACGATTCGGTTGGCGTGCACTGGCTCGCAATTCCTTTTGCGGCAGAAGCTGCACGGGGTGTGCTCACAGATACAGTCGGGGAGGATACCGTTACACTCGCAACTGGCAAGATATTGCTTGAAGAAATTCAATATTCGTCTCGTTCGCTCCTCGTGTTCCAGCAGCCGTATAAGAAAAACCGAAGTTGATATGTATGTGTGTGTGTCTGTGTGTATTGGTGGGTTGGTGGGTAAATGCCGAATGAGACTGCTATCGATCTTTGATATATAGCGCGGCCATCTACTCCAGCTACATCCGATACGGACCGGGGGGCATAGTGGGGCAAAATGGACCGGCCGAGCGATTCAGGGAGTTTCATGTATCCAAGATATCGCGACGCTTTTTTTTAGAGACAAAACGAATTCTCTACATCGATTCGGCGCGTCAGGGCAAAATTTCGAGGACATGGGGCAAAATGGACTTTTTTAAATTGCGCTGGAAATTGTTAAATTCGGATTGCAAAAAATTCACTGTACTTGCGCGACCGTAAGTACATTTTTATTGATTTCTGGTTAAAATGCGAATCCTTCAATCATGAAATACTTCGAATTTCGATATTTCATTACATTTCGCAGAGTCCATTTTGCCCCGCCTCTTCACCTCACCCCGCGGTCCCGAGACCAAAGTGGTCCGCTATGTATCGCCGCTATCTCCGCTTCACGGTCCTTTCCCGAGAAATCATTAAAAATTCCTTCTCGTACCGACCCTCCGCGAAGGTTATTTGAAACCTTCGAAGACCATTTATAAACTATCGAGAAAACTTTGTCCTCGATGTCCCATTCGGTTGGAATTTATCTTTGCTCTCGAGGTCGCCCGCCCCACGAGTGTTTGAATGAAAACCAGTGGCTGCCGCTGCTTCTCGTACATAGTTCAAGACCCCCCTACCTCATCTTTCTCTTTATCCGTAATCTTCCTCTCTCTCCTCTTCCTCTTCCTCCAGCACTGTCCAATCCGGCGGCGAGCACAAGCTCGGGATAAGTACCATCCCGGGCGACTGCCGCCCACCGAGAAGATTTTAATATTTGCAGCCATATCTCAGCGGGGTAGTGAACTTTCGGACCCCCCGGCCGAGAGTCTGGCGTATCCCGAGAGCAGCGTATTTCAGAGAATGTTCAAACAGGCGCTCACTTAAAATCACTTTATACCAATGGTGGCCACTTTTTTTCCGTATTCTCGGCACTCTCGCTCCGCATCCCGCGGACAGTCGTGAAAATCTGTTGGTACATTATATACGGAGAGGTCTCCGAAATTCTTCGTTCCTTACCGATCAACTCGGTCGGCACGCAATTTTCTCTTCATGCATGTCCACATGAAAAATATGAAGTGTTGAAAAATTGTTAAAAATCTACTTTTTCAAAGAGCGGCCATTTTTACATTTTTCTTTCCCTCTTCAAGGAAAGAGTTATATATCATTTGTTAAGAAACAATTACATTCTTTTGTTTCTGATAAAATTACAAGTTGTAATCAGGAACACCGAACAGGAATTAAAAAAAAAAAAATTTACGCCAACCGATAAAAAAAAAATACATAATGACCATAAAAATAGAATAAAAAAATTCCTAAATGTTCATTAATATAGCCTCTTTCTACCCTAAAAAAATTGAAAACCACCCTCGCCGTCTCACAGCGCCCGGGCGCCATGATGGATACTCGCTGATGTCGGGCGATTCGAGTTAAGAAAATTCGCCGATTCTTCAGTGCCATCTCCCGCGGTCCCGCCTTCGAGGAAACACGATGAATCAGCTCTAACGCAAACCCGGGGCAAGATGGACCACCGGTGCGCCATCTTTCACCCGAGAGAAAAATAGTCACTTTCTCGAACGGGGAACTCCGTTTTGCCCCGCGCGACCATTTTTCATGGTATGTTTTATTTTTAATAAAAAAAAAAATTCAAGCTACAGCGCACGCCGCGCGCCGCATTATATTCGGCTTTAATTCGAGCCATCTGCCGCCCGATTGGGCGGGAGGAAAAAAAGAAGTACAGCGATTTCCAGAGCTCTTGAGCAACCCCCGTGCAGCGCGCGGGTCGGAAGATACAGAAAGGGTTCGCGCAACGAGGGAGGCGAGAGCTATGGGGGGGTTTTATTTCCAAATTAATCCCCAGGAAGATTCCGAGATGAGAGGCAATTTCACCCCCCCCCCTCTCACTTTTATATACATATACATCATACAGATATTTCTTCGTTCTTTCTCGCTTATGGCTCTCTCGTTAAGACAGCAAAGTGATATATTTTTACGATACTACCGAGTACTCGTTTCCGGCGCGCGCACCGACGATTCCACCGTCGAGAGTAGAAACGGTGAGCCAACGATTCTCGAAGGGGTAGTTAAAGCCACCCCCCACCCCTGACACGAGGATACTTCCAGCGACGCTCACTTGTCAGGTGAAAATTAGAGCCACTTAGAGTCCGAAACGACTAACGATTGTCTGCCGTCTTCCAACCGTCTCGTCCCCGTCGTTCTCCACCCTCGGCCGCGAGGCCAACCGCGCGTGAACTTTCGGAGGATTTTAAAGAGTTCCTCGCCGGAGGGCGCGCGGGAACGGAAGACACGACACGCGATCGCCTCGCCCGTTCATTCATCGCTGAGATCGCGAGCGAAATCGGTGAGGAGACAAAACGCTGGGAAAGTTTAGAGTTATTGGCTGTTGATGCGCCCGCGAGAAGTCACTGCGGGCGAATAATTCTCGACGACGTTCCATCGATTTTTTAATTTTTTTTTAAATTCATCCTCTTCTCCCTCGACCCATCGTTCACCGAGCAGGAAATAAAGAGTCGGCGTCACCTCCGGAGCGAATTAAATGTCTTCGATGGGATCGCGATCGGAGGAAGTTGTAAATTTCCAAGTTACCGGGAAGGTGGAATGCGATTCCGGTGTAGCCTTGGTGAAGCGCCGGCGGTGCCGGCTTGCCGGGACATTTCCGATGGGACCGCCGAGGGCGGCGTTTGCGGACACGCGAGAGGGAAAAAAAAAAACGGGAAAAATTCAGCGCGCGGTGGGAAAATAAAAAGGGGGGTTTGGGAAGGGTGAAATTTGCAGATTATCGGTTGAACGACGGGGTGACTTACGGTCGTTCTCCGCGCCATTAAAGTTCGCGTCGTTCCTTGTAATTACCCGCGGTACCGCAATTAAATTGAACGTACGAATCGCGCGGCTTTTTTTTCCCTTCGGTATCGATCTCTCGAGGGCCGCGTGGCGGCGAGAATGTTCGCCGGCTCGGGGTCGTTCGATTGTTACTCGAACAATTATTCGCAAGACTTTGCGTCTCGCGCGATGCGACGATCAAGCGTATTAATATTTTACAAAAAAAAAAAGAAGGTAAAACAAACGAGTCGGGCATGACAAAACGTGAAACGAATGCGATCGAGGGGGCGAGAACGACAAAGGGGAAAGACCGGGGAGAAAATATGAGGAACGTGGATAAAAAAAAAAATAACGAATGGAGACGATAAGGGAGGGTGAAAACTATAAGGGAGGGTGAGAACTATAGATAAAAAAAGGGGCCAAGAAAGGGGAGAGTTAAAAAAAGAAAAGGCGAAAAAAAAGCAATGGAAAGAGGAAGAAGTTGAGGAGATATAAAAAGCCGGAAGATATTTTAGCGATTGGGATTCGCGATAAGAGCGTGCGCGGAAGAAACGAAACGATCGGTTCTTCGTTTCTTCTTTACTAGTGCGCCACGTTTGCGCGGGGTGGGGGGGGGGGGGAGTGGTTCGTTGGCGATCTTATCGTCCGCAGAGACCACGAGTACGAAAGGTCGGGCAAGCTTGCGACAACTGAAGATACGAGACACACAGGCACGAAGACATATATACAGCATAGGGCAGAGCGGGGCGAAACGGAACACCGGGGCAAGACGGGCCACCTCAATGCATTGTTTTTGCCAGACATCACGAAGGGTGGGGTTGAAAATTTTTTAAATTTAGACATTTTAAAATAAATAAATAAGGAACATTCAAATGTACAAAAGCGAGTCTTCTGAGTGTCCTCAAGTAGTAAATAGAAATTGAAAACATAAATTTATCGAAATGAAGAGAACAAATATATGAATAGTATGAATAGGCGATATTGCAAAGGGTGAACCTTAGAATAGACGAAAATTCGAACGCTTAAAAGTTCGAGTCCTAGAAATCGGAAACTGCGACTATTAAGAGTTTTTGTAATTTAGAATTCATTGTAGCGAAAGGCCAGAAAGACAAACGGTCAGAATAGCGACAACTTACGAAACGTCAGCTCGCACATTTGTGAGCTCTTTTGATGTCATTTTCATCGATTCTTGCAATTTCCTATTCCCTTTCGCTATTCCGACTCTCGCTATTTTGTTGCTTCGATGAGAGCGTTTTCAAGCTTTAGTCATTCCAAATCAGCATTCTCGACATACTTCCGATAAGTATCTGGGCCATAAAAAATAATAGCTTGCCTCGGTGTTAAACCCCAAAATCCATCGAAAATCCAATTTCCGAACTACTCATTTTTCGATGTTTCAATATTCGCAATGACGAAATTTCGAAATCTTGACGGTCCTTCAAAACGTTGACTCCCGCCCATCAAGAAACGGAGCGTCTCCTCTCGAATGGACGACCGGCTGGTCCGTTTTGCCCGAGGGTTCCGTTTCGACCCGGTTTGCGTCTACCGAGTCGAGTATCTGGCGAATCTTCTTTATCAGTACCAACTTCCGAGCGCTATATCGGTGCCTCGAAAATTCATTTGGTAATACCCGCCGGGCTGCCAGGCGTAGCCGCCTTCGCCGTATACCTGTGTCGCGGTGGATATCGAGGAACGGAATACAGTACAGTAATCGAATGGGAGTTCGGACAATAGCTGCATTTCATTTGTGCTCGAAGGATAGTGTACAGGTGTAATCGACGTTGAGCAAAGAATGAGAACGGTATTGGATTTAGACGTCATGCAATATAAAGGGAGTGCGGGGACGGTGTTCGGGCTCGGTGAACGACGAACGAGGAGCTTCGCAAAGCAAGGTGGTTCCGTACTTCTACTGAGTAGGTTGCCATTGCTCTTCTCTCGCAGTCTCCCAGATACTCGGGCACGGTTCTCTCCGTTCCTCGTTTTCATTTATGGGATTGCCCTCGGCCATGGGATTCGATTAAAAATAGTATACATATATCGAAAATCCATCGAAGGGCCGGATGTGACGTCATACCGGAAATACGTCGCTTCCGGTTAGAAAATCTTAATTTCGACCGGAAATACGTCACTTCCGGTTTGCAAATCTCATGTTTCGATCGGAAGTGACATCGTACCGGAAATACGTCACTTCCGTGACGTATTTTTCAACCGGAAGTGACGTCATAACGGAAATGCCTCACTTCCGCTTTCAATATCTCATTTTTCGACCGGAAGTGGCGTTCTACCTGAAATACGTCACATCCGGTTAGAATATCTCTGTTTCGACCGGAAATACGTCACTTCCGGTTCGAAAATCTCGATTTCGACCGTAAACACGTCACTTCCGGTTCGAAAAACTCAATCTCGACTGGAAGTGACATCGAAATACGTCACTTCTTGTTTGGAAATCTCATTTTTCGACCGGCAGTGACGACGTATCAGAAGAGCGTCACTTCCGGTTTGAAGATTTCATTTTTCGACCGGAAATGATGCATTCCCGAGTAGTGCCTTTATCGCGCCGATCATACGAAACGGAGGATCATTCAGGAGCCGTACCTATATAGTGTTTTGAAAGATAAATAAAAAAAGGCGAACGGTGGAATGAGGGGAGGATTCGCTGGGTGGTCGGTCAGAGGTTGTGGCATTGAGCCTGCTATTGAAATCCGTTAACGGATCCAATATTTATTACTACTATCCTGGCAACGGGAGGATCGTTCGTACTACCGGTGTCGCGTGTCTCGCGTCGCCACTCCGATTCGTCGAAGCGCTTTCAGCCGACACCGCCGAATCAATCACTTCCGGCTCGCTCTGCCCCTCGCTTCCACAACATTTTTCCTATTCTACCGGAGCGCGAGGGAAAATAAAAAATGAACAAAAAAATGAAAAACACGAACCAAATCCCAAAAATAACAGAACTCAATGGATTCCGTACAAGTGCAAAAATGTATTTTTCTTCCGACGGAAGAGTCTGCGTTGTCGAGGGATAGAAAAAAAAAAAAAAACGTGAAAAAGAGCTGGCATAAAATATCTCTCTGGTTATCCCGCGCAGTCCGGCTCAGATTTATGCGCGAAAAGCTGCGATCGCAAGTGACACATTTGCCGATCTGTCCATTTTTTTTGTCTACAAGCAGGATTCGCCGTTATTAAAATTCCCAGTGAGCCGGAGGCCGAATCGAGTTTCGGACGATTTTTCGTTTCTCGGCCACGTGTAGTCGCACCCGCTGCTATCACACCCCTCTCGCAGAGCGGACCTCTCGTTGTCGTCGGAAAGTTCTCTCCTTCGTAGGACCCTAGTAAAAAAAAAAAAAAAAAAAAAGTACCGAGTGTGCAGTTGTAAGTGTAGTCTTGGGAACTGTGCTACATTGCCGGTCCTCCGGAAAAATGCGCACGTACTTACGAACGTTTCTTACTCCCGCAGCATACGAAGTGGCATTCGGCAAACATACACCGGGAGCTTTCGACGGTTCCTCTCGCAGTCGGAGTGCCGGCTGGAAGGATAGCGAGGACGAGTGAAAGAGGTGGGATGAAGGTGCGACGGCGATGCTCTCGTTCGAGCCACCGGGAAAGGTTTATTCAAATCGTCCGACGTCCGTATATCCGCCTCCTCTCTCGCTTCGCTGGCTTTTGAATTTTTTATTTATTTTTCTTTCTATTTTTTATGTTTTTATTTTATTTTATTTTTTTTCATCCACTGTCGTCTTCGTCGGGGACGCGTTATTATCTACCGGGGTTCGTCGCTCCTGTTTTGTCGAGTCTGCGAGACGAACGTATCA
The DNA here is from genome assembly GCA_958510785.1 of Exephanes ischioxanthus. Taxonomy (NCBI): domain Eukaryota; kingdom Metazoa; phylum Arthropoda; class Insecta; order Hymenoptera; family Ichneumonidae; genus Exephanes; species Exephanes ischioxanthus. The sequence continues at coordinate 5,959,949 of OY294016.1, forward strand.
AGTATTCTTAACGCACCGAAGGAAAAGTCTTCGCCAGGGTTGTCGCGTGATTTATATTTATCATTATTTTTTAGGACCGCCTTTAGGACGAAAATTCGAAGGCTTAAAAGTTCGAGTCCTAGAAATCGGAAATTGTGAATATTGAGAGTTTTCATAATTTAGAATTCATTACAGCGAAAGACCAGAAAGACAAACGGTCACAATAGCGATCAGTTATGAAACGTCAGCTCTCGCGCTTCGCTGGCTTTAAAATTTTTTATTAATTTTTCTTTCTATTTTTTTATATTTTTTTCCCCATCCACTGTCGTCTTCGTCGGGGACGCGTTATTATCTGGCGGGGTTCGTCGCTCCTGCTTTGTCGGGTCTGCGAGGCGAACGTATCAAGTATTCTTGACGCACCGAAGGAAAAGTCTCCGCCAGGGTTGTGGCGTGCTTTATATTTTATTTTTATTTTTTAGGACCGCCTTTCCGTGTATCAAAAAGCGAATCCGGCACCAGCTTTATTAATACTATATACTTGTAGCCCGGCTGCGAGGCCGTTCCGTACACCCCCGGGAAGACGCGCACGGCTACAGTCGTTTCGGGGCTCTCGAGGACCCCGGCATGTACTCTATTCAGAAGAGGAAGAGCCACTTGCTATATCTATATTCATCCCGTTTCTCAACTCCCTCAACTCCTTTTACCCCTTTCTCTCCCGCCCTTTTCTCCGGGTTGCCTTTCTCCCCCTCGTCGTCGTCGTCCTCGTGTTCCGCCATTGAAAAATTTCCACCTTATTAAATCCGCCCCCGTCTCGAGTGCCGAACTACCGGACCAAATCTTCTCCATCTTCACGGAAATATTTTCGGCGGGGAAGGGATTACTTCGTCGTGTTTCTTAAAAAAAAAGAATCCCCCTTGAAGGATTCGCCGAGAGGCGCGCGGGGGCGGCGGCTGAAAGGGGGGGGGGGGGGGGGGGGGTGTTTTGCCAAAGACTTTTGAGGGTGTCTCTAGGTAGCAACGTCGAAGGCTCGACGAAAGGCACAGCGGACCGTCAGCGATCCTTATGTGCGCTGGATGTTGCACGAAGCGTGGTTGTCGTCGGCATAGACCCGACTGCGATTCGCTCTTTGGGGAGAAGTCGTTTGAATTTTAAAACGATAGTGGAAAGCCGTGTAACCCTTGCAAAAGCCGACTCAAGATGCTTCAACTTTTGTGATGTGATCTGTGGATGCGACATTGAATTAATTCATGACCCGCTTAGCGCTACGGAAAACGATTTTCCAGGACCTCTCTCGTCGCTTCGACCGCGCGTCGTGGAGTCGGCGAGATTGTTGGATTCGTCTTTGTGGCGTGCACGGCGACTCTGTGGGTTTCGTGCTTAGCAATTATTTTCAACGGGATTGGCACTGTTTAGTAAAACCTGGAAAACCCGGAAATGTAGTGGAGTTTCAAATACCTAAAGGGAATCAGAAAAACGTCAGGGAATTGAAGATATCAGGGATGATCGGTGAATTCAAATCTTGAACATTTTGGGCTACCAACTAGAAACTGGGATGATCGTCCAAACAAGATATATTCGAAAAATTTGCAAACCCTTAACGCAAATCACGAAAGAAAGGAATTCGTGGTGCATCGTATGGAATGGTAATGATTTTCAATCGGATCGCCGCTATCAAGGAAAACCCGGAAACCCCAGAAATGTCAAGGAATTTCAAATATTCCCGGCCCGTTATAAAATAAATAAAATAAATAAAATAAATAAAATAAATAAAATAAATAAAATAAATAAAATAAATAAAATAAATAAAATAAATAAAATAAATAAAATAAATAAAATAAATAAAATAAATAAAATAAATAAAATAAATAAAATAAATAAAATAAATAAAATAAATAAAATAAATAAAATAAATAAAATAAATAAAATAAATAAAATAAATAAAATAAATAAAATAAATAAAATAAATACCTATGGGAAATCAGGAAAATGTCAGAAAATTGAATATCTTAGGGACGATTGTTGAATCCAAATCTTGAAAAATGTTGGCCCATCAGCTTCGCGGATCGTCGAAACAAGACATATTCGACGAATGTGCACACCCTTAGCGCAAATCAGGAAAAAAATCGCCTCGCACCGTATGGAATAATCTGTCGCGGCTTACCGCCAACGCGAGGGTGGCAAACACGCCACGGTGTAATCGATCCGACGCGCATCTTTCGGAAACCGCGCCACCGACGAGACTCGCACAGCTGGCGGTCGCGGGCTCTTTGTCAATTATCCTTTACCCTACGGTTCGCGCTAGCGCACACCATTACGTCGACGACACGGGCATCGTGCTTCCGACGATCGTTGTCTTACGACGCGATAGAAGACAACGGGAGAGATGCGACGAGATTGCGGAATCCGCGGAATGCCGTATTTTTCATCCCCTTTGGATTAAGCCAAGAACAACGACATTGCATGCGCAAAATGAAAAATCACAGAAAGTAGACACCAGTGCTGATGTCTCGTTGAGGAGAAGGAGAAGTTTCGAAATGCAGCAGTCAGATAGAAAATTCTCCAGAGCTGGGTTCGTCGTCTACGGCGTCTCTCGATGAGAAGGCCCGGAAGCCGAATTTTTCTTCCCCTTTGGATTAAGTCAAGGACAACCAAATTGCATGCGCCAAAAAAAAAAAAAAAAAATCACAGAAAGTAGACACCAGTTCTGATGTCTCATTGAGGAAAGGAAGAAGTTCCGAAATGCAGCAGTCGCATAGAAAATTCTCCAGAGCTGGGATCGTCGTCTGCGGCGTCTCTCGATGAGAAGGTCCGGAAAGCCGAATTTTTCTTTCCCTTTGGATTAAGTCAAGGACAACAAAATTGCATGCGCGAAAAAAAAATCACGGAAAGTAGACACAAGTTCTAATGTCTCATTGATCAAAGGAAGAAGTTCCAAAATGCAGCAGTCGCATAGAAAATTCACCAGCGCTGGGATCGTCGTCTACGGCGTCTCTCGATGAGAAGGTCCGGAAAGCCGAATTTTTCATCCCCTTTGGATTAAGTCAAGGACAACGAAATTGTATGCGCCAAAAAAAAATCCTGTAAAGTAGACACAAGTTCTGATGTCTCATTGAGTGGAGGGCGAAGTTTCGAAATGCAGCTGTCGCATAGAAAATCCTCCGGAGCTGGGTTCATCGTCTACGGCGTCTCTCGATGAGAAGGCCCGAATAAGGGTCGATACACCCGCCATCCCTGAGACTTCTCTCCCCCGGAATTCAATTTCGGTTCTATACCGGTTGATGTACACTGCGGAGCCCCGATGTTACGTATAGATGTACGTCGGGCGTATATACACAGCCAGTGTGCCAGTGAGAGCTGTGTATAACTAGAGGGAACGTTTGCTCATGCACAGTAGGGCCATTTCGGTTCTCCTCCGCTGTTGACCCGCCCGACCGCGAGACCGACTGGAAGGGAATCGTATCCTCGACCACTGGGTCACCGGAAGCTCCTCGTCCCCCTCCTCGCCCCCCACCCCCTTTAAATTGAATCGGCACAGTTGCGAGAAGCAAAGCCAGCGAAGAGTACATATAGAGGGCGACTGAGACTGAGCGAGCTTGGCCCGCACCAGTATTCGCCAATCAGCCGTCCTCTCCAGGCGGCGGTCCATCGGATCCAAATCTGGTCTTCATAGCTTTGATTGCACGGAAACTTCGACTTCACCGTTTGAGGCTTATTCTATTTGCACACGCCGAAGTTTAAATTCGATTTATGCGTGACGCTCGTTCGCTCACGGGACTCTCGCTCTTCATTTATCTGGATTGCCGAGCCACGGCCCGATATCGGCGGGGCGACCGCCGGGGGTTGGGGCCTCTAGCGGGAATCGTGTGCGATCGTAACGAGCACAATTTGCCTCTCGATTAATTACACTTTTGATACATTGATTTCTCATCCGCTATAACGCGGATTTTGGGGGGAAAACCCAGGCTCTCCCACCCTTGCTCTCGGTCCCCCTGCTCTCTCGGCGTTATATTTCATTGGTTCCGCGTCGGCACTTCCTACCGTACTGCATCCAAATATCGATGGCTACACGGCACAACCCGAGCGACGATGTTTCTGAATTTATATTTTGTCATGCAGTATGGGTGCCGGAGTGTATGCATTACGGGGGAGGATCGATGTATCCCCGGGGATGCATCACGGAGGGTACCGTGTAACCGTGAAACCAGGCCCGCAGCCCCCCCCCCCCCCCCCCCCCCGCCTCCTCGTCGTCCCGCAAGCTCTCACAGCAGCGTTTCGCAATTTAACGTGGCTTTAACGAGAATCAATGCGCCGGAAGCTCATGAATTTCTCCGATCGATGACATTAACCGATCGCCGAATGTCAATGCCCGAAAACCCTTTAAAACAACAAATAGGACAGTTTGCAACGGTGAAATTGAGACTTTTCATTCGTCGGAATTTCCGACCCGACGTTGCTTCCACGATCCCAATAAAGGCTGACAAAGCTCGGGTGATTCGATTATGAGCCGACTCCACCGTCGCAGGCTGCCCTGCGTTGAATCGACGATTAGCGATCAAATTCAAATGGCTCGGCCCCGAAGATCTTCGGTTGACGAACTAGCTGATTACATGATTTTTTTAACGATGTTAATTAGAAAATTGGCGTCACAAAAACCTTTACATTTTTGGTAGTAATCAATTCTAGAAACATCGAAGTGAAGTAATTTACTCAGGAGTTTCGATATTTTCGATGGGTGATTTGATTGAAGCTTTATAAATAAATATTCGCGATCGGCCATATCACCCGAACACTGCGGGTGATATGGCCATAGTAATAATGGTTGTCGAATAATGGCCTAGAGAAGCATCGAAGGATCGCACAAAACGTGTCTTAGTATATTTTATGTTGTCCACATGAACTACAGAAAGACAATAAATGGATTTTACTGGCCATATCAACCGCATATTGCGGGGGATATGGCCACGTGGCATATTGTACTGACCCTTGCACATCCAATCTTATAATTTTCGGTGCAATCATATTGTATCCACGTACACTAAAAACTGCAAACGTCAGCGCTATTCGTTTGACAAATTAAAAGACAATACGAATGGCCATATCACCCTGACTTAGGGTTGAATTTCAAGACGTTAGTTTGAACTTAATATCGCTTTTGAGAACGAACTTGGAGATCAAACTTAAGTTCGAACTGTAGATCCAACTTAAGTTCGCACTGTAGATCGAACTTAAGTTCGAACTGTAGATCGAACTTAAGTTCGAACTGTAGATCGAACTTAAGTTCGAACTGTGGATCGAACTGTTCGAACTGTGGATCGAACTTAAGTTCGAACTGTAGATCAAACTTAAGTTCGAACTTAAGATAGATCTTGAGCATGCAACGAAGTTTGACCCAAACTTTGATATTAAGTTCGATCTCAAGAGCGATCTTAAGTTCAAACTATCGTCTCGAAATTCGCTCTTCACCCAACTTTTCATTCGTCGGAATTTTCCTCCCGACGTTATCACCTCGATCCCAATAAACGCTGCGAAAGCTCGGATAATTCGATTATGTGTCGCCCCTTCCACCTCGTGTACTCGCCCCTGCCGAGCGCAGAATTGACAATTAGCGTACAAATTTAAATGGCTCCACCTCGAAGATCTTCGGTCGACCAACTAGCGGAAAACTAGTGAAATCGATACTTTTCATTCGTCACAATTTCCATCCCAACGTTATCTCCTCGATCCCAATAAACGTTGACAAAGCTCTGGTAATTCGATTACTCGCCTCCCCGTCCGTGTACGTCGCTCTTCCCCTCGCAGAAATGACAATTAGCGATCAAATTTAAATGGCTCCCCCTCGAAGATCCTCAGTTGACCAACTAGCGGAAAAGTTTAACGAGGAGCTGTTTCCGACTCTCTTGTCCCACCGCTGACAACTCCGCCGGTCGGTGAAACAATGGACTACTTTATAATTGTTCGGCAGGGCCACGGTGGAGCGCGGGAGAAGGGTTGAAGGGAGCGACGAAACGCTCTGAATTCTGTGTGAGAAGCCGAGCTTCGAGCTCCTTCCGATTCCGGCGAACGATAGAGAATTGTTCGCGAAGGGGTGAGACTAAGTTGAGTGAGGGAGGCGAACGACTGACTGGGAGAGTAGTAATTCGATTCGGGTATCGGTATACCCGACTACAACCCCCTTCGACACTGCGAGCCGGAGTTTCACGGAACGAAGACCGAGAGCAAGAGTGCAAGAATGGATAGTAATTTCCGTTCGAGTACCCCGTAAAGCATCGACTGCTCGGTGGGGGGGGGCGGAGGAAGAGCCAGTGTCTGACTACACGCGGTCTCTCACCACTTACTATAATGCTCGGTGGTGCCTCAGCCATGCCGATGCTCCGTCGCTCAGACACGGCCCGTCCGACACCATCAGCCACCGCAGCTCAACCATCGTCGAACGCGCACGCCGCTATTACTACTCGAATAAACCATTTGCACCGCCTACTTGACTTTGGATTTAACACGCCTCCTCCACTAACCAGACTTAACAGCGGCAAGTACCGACTGTTGTACCGGCGAACTGCTATCCAACGAGGCTCCTCGCTGTGTGTACACTAAGAGCGACTATCCGGCACTGGCAATTTCCAATTCGCCGCGGATCTGGCCTGAGCGCAAAGACCGCGCGAAAGTTAGCGGAGAGGATCGTTGTTTAGGTAAGAACATGCATTAGCCGTCGCCACGAGGCTCCCGGGGTCCATGAACGGCGGGTTGGGCCGGTTACGAAACGCCGGAAATCTCTTCGTGTCCTGGGAAAATTTTTTCAATACGGTCCGTCTTTACCCCAATTCCACCTCGACCGGGTCTCCTCCGTGCTTCACGGATACGCGCGCATGTTCCCTGGCGATCATGTCGTCTGTTAAGGTGAACGGCCCAATTACCGAAAGAAGATTGTTGAAAATAGTGGTGGTATTGAAGTAACTGGTGTTACAGAAATGTTTGGAGTTTTATTAACGTACCGTATCGACATATCCAATTTGCTACAGCTACCTACATTATCGATAAAAATTAATTGAACATTAATGGACTTTTATTGTAAAATAAAAATACGAGATATTAAAATCAGAAATCGTTTGCCTGGAATTTACAAAAATGTCCATTAAGAATACAAATTTTACTGTAAAATTGCAACACACATGTGTTTGAAATTTCAGAAACAGTTTATGTAAAAAAGCTTCCAGTACCGTTCGTTAATTTACAAACAAATTTTTTTTACAGTGTCTCAAACCCATATTTTATTAAATATTCCTAAGGAAATCACCCAAAAACATCACACAAATATTGCTGGTATTTTGTTATTGACGAGTGGCAACAGCGAGTCGAGCCAACGTACAAACACAGGGCCTTCCCCTCGTACCTCACGGCCCCCGACTCAGCCCCGCAACACCCTTAACGGACAGTAATTGGGCCGTTCACCTTACTCGGGTGAACAAAAAGATTGGGAAAGATTAGATCGGTATCGGCATCGGAGCCGCGGACGAATGGGCGGGTAGAGCGTGGCGCGTAAGGCCGGAAGTCTCTTCGTGCCCTGCGTGAAAAATGTTGTCAAAACGGTCCGTTTTGCCCCCAGGGTTCCATTCCGCCGGAGTCTCCTCCGTGCTTTGCGAACAAGCGCGTATACCTCGGCTTGATCCTGTCCTCTATTATTCGGAAGATAAAAAAAAAAAAAAGATTGGGAAAGATTGTTGGTATCGGCATCGGAGCCGCGGATGAGATTCAAATGAGCGGGCGATGAACGAATGCCGAGAGTGAGCGGAAGAGAGTTCCGATTTAATACCCGCAGGCTGGAGCAATTTCCCCAAGCGTCCTCCCATTCCCTACTTTACCCTTTTCGTTGTATCGACGTCGAAGCCGGCTGGGTAGTCAACAACCGGGAGACTCGGGAGGCTTTCGTTTCAACGTCTACTCGACCCATCTACTCTATCCCGCGGTTTTTCCTTAAACAAAGGAAAGCGGAGCCAGAATGGGCACATTGCTCTCTTTTCCTCTCTGTCCATCCCTCTCGTTCTGGATCTCCCGATTTTTCACTCCGGCTCGCTCGCTCCCTCGCTGGTGTATCGAGCGCGGCGGGTGAGAATTCGGCTCGAGGCTGAGGACCACCCAGCATCGAGAAACAAGCTCAACCGAAACACTGGAAAGCCCCACACCGCAACGCGGCTCGTAATCGCTGCAAATAGCGACTGAATGGAACCTCGATCTTAACCGCTCTATTACTCACCCTCCGATCTCGGAAAAGGTAAATAAAGTGCAAATAAAAGGGTAACGCGCAGCGAGAGGGAGAGAGAGGAGTGGAATAAGAAATTAACAAAAAGAAGAAAAGCTTAGCATTCGGCATCTTCTGTTCTATCTGAAAATTACAAAAAATGTTGAGTTCGTGACCCGATGAGCTGAGATTTGTGGATATAATCGAAGGTGGGTTTGACGATTTATTCTTTCGCTGAGCTGAGGTCGCACGAAGCTGAGACTGGAACTCATTCGCGAGGAACTTTAGCATTGGCGCTAAACGATTTTCTTTTTTTTTTTTTTTAGATAGTTAACGATGGGTAAGATTCGTAATGGTAACAAATTTGATATTTACGTCTGGTGGCGTGAAACTAAATCGAGAGATCGGACTGCAAAATGAATTTAGCATAAATCGATCGTGAGAAAATAATTTAATAAAAATTATAATTTTAGTCCAAGATAATATTTAGGGCAGGTGATATGGCGACTCCGTAATATCTTCTAACGTAACGAACGGCGTTGCCCTTTGCATAGTTGTTAGTATATGTGGATACAATGGGATTGCACCGAAAATTATAAAATTGTATGGATATGGCCGGTCGCAAATATTTATTTATAAATCTGCAATTGAATGACGTATCGAAATTATCGAAAGTTCTGAGTGAATTATATCAGTTCGACGTTTCTAGAATTGGTTGCGACTAAAACTTACGACTAAAAAAAAATGTTTTTTTAAACGTTAAACCCCTAATTTAAGTTGTTTAAAAATCACCTACGTGAAAACAACAGCCGCGAGGGGCTGGACGTAACAGTAATCTTACAGTTTTTTCTGCGAATTCTCCGTGACAGGAATCCGAAATTCCCCATGAGAAAAAACTCGCACACCCCACACCCCGGTGCACATGATGAATCCACTCTCCCGTTAATGATCCTTCATGCGCTATCCCGATTCAGCTCTCGATGGTTGAACACATTGAAAAAAAAAAAAAAAAAAAAAACTACTCCAATTAATATGTCGAAATCAAATGTACCGGCTGCTTGACATCCCTCGAATAACTCGATGGAGCTGTAACGATCCATATGCAAAACGCCTGTTATGCAAAATTCCTTCGCTCGTCATATCACAGAAGCGGAGAGAGACGCTACGATATTGTAACTCCGAATTCCTCGTATCGTCCCCTTCTCTCCCCGAACTCCTTTTGATTTTTATCCCTTTTCCCATTGTATCTCCCGGTAGTGTCAGCGTAATTAATTCGCACGAATGAAGGCCACCTAAAAATTAACTCAATTAAAATTTCTCCTCGCCCGCCTCGCTTTCACCGCAGCTGGCGGCCCTTTGCCCCTCGCCTTCAACGATCCTCCCGCACCCCGCGTCCCTCCGGGACCTCCGACTCTCATACCGTCACCCCCCCCCCCCGGGCTCTTCTCCGACTGCCGGCACGAGGACGATTTCCAACCGCCACCCCTGAAATTATCGGTGCGCTCTGAGAGAAGCCCATTGATTACAACTGGTAATTGCCATTACGCTTCCCGCACAAGCCCGCTTTGTCGAGCTAGTCTGCTGCTGTGTACGGTGCAGCATCCAACAGTGCCTCCCCGGCCGCCGTTCGGTTCCAAGTCAACTACTTCTATATACACAACCCCGCTGCGTTCGCCGAACCGCCCTCCGCCCCCGCGCGCCCATTTCACCCCATTTTCCAACTATAGACCTGGCCGTGCTCCTGCAGCCGCTAAATCGAAGCCGAGGACTCACCGATAGTTCCGACTGTAGCGCACCTATGTGGACCAGCCAACCGGCCAACCCTCTACTCCCCACCGCCCCACTTCCGTCATACATATGTATTCCCATCTTCATCGTTATGTACGCCAAATGTACTTTCTGTTTGCAGAGGCAGGCCATTGCCTCGTCCCTTCAACTATTGCTTCGCCACGACCCTTACCTCGTAGCGCTTTTCACCGCGGGCTCTCCGAACCGATGCGACCTACCCCACGGCTATGCTTTCCCTTGTTTCCGCTGTACAACTAGCTATGAATTTAAACCGGCTTAAGCTCCGCCGTTTACGGCCACCCGCACGCATATCCACACTCGTAGACGCATATACTCGGCTGTTTTACGAGTTCGATTACCATGTCGAACCGGGCTTATCGATCTTAGACTCGAATGCGGCTTCGCCACTTCTGAAGTCGCTGGTTGTTCCGCCCGCGCAATAACTGAATATTAACAAAGTATTAGAAGTGTATTACATATATTACATTGGAAGTGTTAGGAGTATTTTTTTTTTTAATTTGCATTTTCCCCCGTTATACAGGGTCGGCCCGGGTCAGCAGCCAGTCCCCCCTTGCGGCCGCATCCGACTTCCCCCTCTGTATCGCATTTGCCATGACATTTCTGCCATGAGCATAGGGAAACTGCGGAAAACCTATGCCGATACAGCCGATCTTAGGTTCGATTCCTGGCATCGGAGCTTCGTCGCGTTTCACCGAGAATGTAAACATGGAGTACAGCTATATACATACGACACACACAGTTAGAGTCACTACGTGCGAGTGACCGATGTGTATATCTGGAGCTTTGTCCCGCTCATATTTTTATTCTCGGCGAAACTACGAAACCGAGAATCGAACCGTCGACGGCCGATGCTTTGGTCTAGAGGCGAGCACGCTAACCACTAGACCACCGCACCGGTTTGAAGTGTTAGGAGGATGACGTATTGGGGTGAATGATACTGAAATTATGCTCCGCCAATGAGTAGATGGATAGATAGAGGTTCATTGGGCCCTGGGATAAATCCCCTAAGGACCAGAGCGAACATAGAGCAGTACAGAGTAATCTAATCTTGAACCTAGATTAATATGTAATGATGTAGTAGTGGATTCTTCATCAAGCAGTACAGAGAAACTTAAACTTAAGCCTAAATAAGTATATAGTGAAGTAAGAGCAACGTAGGAAATTCTAAATATAGTATAAGATTAAAGCCGTGATTCGAAGGTCGATTACCATGTAGAACCGGGCGTATCGATCTTAGACTCGAATGCGGCTTTGCTATTTCTGAAGTCAGTGGTTGTTCCGCCCAGGCAAAAACTAAGTGTTAAGAAAGTATTAGAAGTGCATTACGTTGGAAGTAATAAGAGTGACGTATTGGGGTGAATGATACTGGAATTATGCTCCGCCAATGAGCAGATAGATAGAGGTTTACAGAGCAGTACAGAGTAACTTAAACTTAAGCCTAAATTAATATATAGTGAAGTAAGAGCATTTTTTTTAAATGTCTTTATACGTTAAAACGATGTGATTGAGATAATATGCCGGTATAACCTGCAAACCTAAACTAAACTTGTACTATATTTTCTAGTAAGAAGTATACTTGTATTCTAGCAAAAATGATGGGATATTCGGTTGATATTGGCGTTAGCGAGAATTCCCATATTTTCTAGCAGAATGTGTTCAGTTTCATACGTATGTTAGCCACGATGTCGCTGTGGTTCCCACTCGATATTTCTCAATTTTTGTTTTCGTAATTTAATTTTTGTTAATGTGATTTATCTTTTTCATTTCTATATCCGAGGTTTACCAGCTCGACGAAAATCCGGGCGAGCGATTGAGGTTTCCTCTTTTTGCTTTAATTCCAATGCCGGTAATGAGACCCCTACAGCCATTACCCGGGTTAACTCGACACAATTTACCAGCTGCTAGCAAAATTTGTCCGAAATAAGTGTCACTCGATATTTCCCACTTAATGTTTTTTGTTTAATTAAAAATAAATTTGACTTCCTTTTTTTCGTTTCTACATATATACGAGGTTTGCCAGCTACTGACGAAATTAGTAAAAAAAAAAAAAAAAAAATCTCTCGATATTTTTCATATTTTGTTTTTTATTTAATTAAAAATAAATTTGATTTCCTTTTTTCCTTTCTATGTACGAGGTTTACCAGCTTGGCGAAAATCCGTGCGGGAGATTGAGGTTTCGTTTTTTTGTTTTACTTCCAAAACCAATAACGAGGCTGAAATTATTCGCAGTGTTATAGAGGCGATTCGAGGAGGGAAAAAAATATATACGATGGACGGGTCGAGGTGGGAGAAAAAAAAATAGATCGGCCGTTGTCAAGTTCCCCGGGGGTTTATACGGGAGTGGGCTAACGATGGTAATTTATTCAATACTTCGGGCTGGTATTATGCTCGTAAAATGACCGGAGAGATTTCGACCTCGTTTAACGGCGATACTTTTTCAAGCGTCGGGACCGGTCCGGATGTACGAATAATTAAAAAATAATAATAAATAAATCAAACGAATTTCGAGGCAGAAAATGGAGCATTGGGTCGAATTAAAGAATTGCAGTGTAATCGAATCTCGGAGCTGACGAGGCCTGAACAATATCACGCGATTTTAACTGACATATATTTAAAACGACATTTTTTTTTTTTTTTTTTTTGCAGTTCTTGACGTCAGTGCCGATCGGACGTCGATTTCCGAGGCCATCCGACTGGACGGATCGGGCTTTTTATTCGTAGCCGTTTCGGCGATCATTCCGCGAACCGAATGGCCAATAAATAGACACGAATACTTTACAGGTCAGCGAGGATATTCGTCATTTCGGGCGGATGTTGTCGTGCGAATTAAAAAAAAAAAAAAAGGCCATAGCGATTGTAGTAAGCGGCTCGAGCGATCGGCAAGTGGGCGAAGCGGGGAGGGAGTGATTCTCGCGAGGGCACGTTGACTGCAAACTCGTTGTAAAATAGCGCCGCGCAGCGCCAGTTCGGAAATTGATTTTCGACCGGAGCGAGAACGCCCGTTGATTGAGTGACTCCGTGTGTTTTGGGCAGGATCGGTCGGCGAGACTGACAGAGGATACTCTATCGATTCAGGGTAAAGGCCGCACTCCCGCGAAATTGCTCGTCGAGTGGCCTCCCGACGAAAGCCCCCGCGAACTGTGTGCATACGGTTATATCCGTCTATTTGCCACGGTATTATGATCGATTTTGTTCGGTTTGAGCAACAAAAAATAAACGACGAGAACTCACCGGCGTTAAAAAATGAGCGAGGGAAGAGGCTCGCTCGAAGCGCGGCTCAGAATAGGGCTAGTGGATTATTAATATCCATTTTTGCGCGGTGAAACAAAATTGTGAAAATGTTGTAACGAACGAGCGAATGAATAACGCGCGTGTTTGGTTTTGGGGCGGATATTGTTAATAATGACAAACGTTAATTATCCCGATCGTTTTGAACGTCTCGTCCAGACTCCCTGACAAGACGATCGATCTTGTATCGATCGTCCGTTCGTTCGTCTATTGTCAAACCTAACTAATATTGGATGTCTTAACGGATAGCCCGCTACATATTCGTTATAATATGTGTGGGGGAGAGCGGGGCAAAATGGGACTGTAGGGCAAAACGGGACAGCGGGACAAATCGCAAGTTTCCAATTATTTTTGGATGTCCCATTTTGCCCCATCAATACGTGCGGATTTTCTGCTCCGTTTTGCCCCACTGTTCCATCCAAATTTTTTTGGAAAATTGCGTTTTGCTGCACTGTCACGGTTTGACACACTGTCTTATTTTGCCCTGTTCTTCCCTATCTAAACTACGAAAATAGGTGCAAAGTTATTTGCACAAGTCTTCCTCATTTATTACAATTTTGCGGAAAGCTTTCTCTGTGAGAACGTTCGTTGATCGATTTTTGCCGAGCTGCGCGCGGAATTCTGTAGTTATAATTTATCGAAATAAAAATGATTTTTTTTTATCTTTCGAGCCAATTACCTGCGAATAAAAATGTTCAAGTTTGTTTCATTAAATTCTTTCCATCGAGAGGAGCGTTTGATTGATTTTAGTATTTTTTCCCCCCTCAATGCCGTAGATAATAAAAAAATGTCTATTTCAAGTGACATATTTATTTGTTTTTATTATATGGAAACAATTCTTTAAAAAAAATCGCCTTTTTATGCGCCAGAGATAAATTCGCAAAAAGCGGGGTGCAAAAAAATGGTAAAAAATAAATGTATCATACATTTTTTTTTTGTGTACAACAAACGACCGTGGCCATTCAGCCGAGAGAGAGTCGATGCGTATTAACGCGTGCGGAGGAGTTAACAAAAATAAAATTCGTCACTCGCGCGATGCGTCTCTTGCCACCGGATCCCGTCAATCCGAACGGAAAGCCGTACATCCGGCGATCATTCAACGTTTATAAATGCATGAACCCGTCAACCCCCTCACCCCAGCGAGAGAGAAAGAATAAATTTACTCCTCGTTGGTACATATCGCCAGCAGTTCGGACGATCCCAATACACCGTATATCGTTGATGATCACACACGCAAAATTCGACACCGCTAATGGACAGGTTTAAAAACGGATCGAATTTAAATGGGATATTCCGAAAAATATGCTGCGCGAATAAGGCAAATAATGGAATAATGAAAAAAAAAGTATATATATGTACATCTTTGTTTTTAATGCACATTTATGATTTTTCAATCCGATTATTTTTGCAGTTTTGCCGGAGCAGCCGGTAATCCTGGACAGGTGGAGCAGGATTTTGAACGCGTCGGTTGGACCGTATGAGGAGGGTGACGACCTCACGCTGACCTGTCGCGTTACCGGAGGTGAGTCTATGTACACCCTTTGAAGATTAAAAAGAAGAAAAAAATTAAATTAAAAAATGATGAATATTACATTCCCCATGTATGGTATTCTTATCATCGTCGAAAATTTATTACGCGAGTTTTATTTCTAAGTGTGCCGCGACGTGAAACCTCTTTCGCCACTTCCTTCACGTCGCAAACCACGTCGCCGTTGACTAGCCTCTCGGCCGAGCTGCTTTATTTATCTCTGTCTGCTTTATTATCAGAAGTTCACTGGAACATCCAGTCTTCGTGTACTTTCCGTGTGATCCAATATCGAATGTCGTGCAGACTTTGATGACCAAGCCTCCGTGGAAACGTCGATGCTCGAGGCATCCCTTCGCGTGCCTGTCGAGCGGGTCGCGTACGCAACCGGATGGAAAAATTATATCCGCCCTCAGCAGGGAATTATCGACGTATCGCGCGCTGATACATCATCCTTAATTATTAAAGTATCCAATCCATCAGCGCGAGGAACTCGCGAGAGATCCGTTACTACTTCTTCCAGGGTGAAACATCAGATGGATCGACCATCCGATGTTTCACCGTGGATATAGTTTCTCGGAGAGGTGAAAGTATTGAAAATAAAACGTAAGATGAAACGGGAAGGGCCCTCGCATCCGTCGGCGATGGACCGCAATGAGCGGGACAGACGGAGAAGTAGTTTTCAGACAATAGTGGAGCGTGAGAATCCCGCCGGCATCGCCCTTCGCGAAGAAGCTCCGTTCTCCGGTTTCGAATATCCCCCGCGACGTATCGGCGCTCGGGTATCCGAGGTGTCGGCGATATCTCGCGAAAACACCGGACTTCTCACCCCTTAAGGGTGTCGGAAAGTTTTCAACGGCTCGCGGCCAGTTACGACGGTAACGAAAGCTCGGAACCTCGACCTCTCGCGGAGCACTCTGTGGTCCCAGACAATGCGTCGCGAGTGACTGTTCTCCGTTCCTTGCTTGTCCGAGATCCACTCGTTCGATGCGGAGACGCTGCGGAAAAATTCTTCGGGTTGAGAGTCAATTTTTTTTTAGGTAGATGGCTCAACCCTTAAGGGTGTCGAACACTTTTCCAGGGCTCGCGTTCCGCGGCGACGGCGAGTGACTGTTCTCCGTTCCTTGCTTGTCCGAGATCCACTCGTTCGATGCGGAGACGCTGCGGAAAAATTCGTCGGGTTGAGAGTTAATTTTTTTTAGGTAGATGGCCCAACCCTTAAGGGTGTCGGGAATTTTTCCAAGGCTCGCGTCCAGTGACAATGGTAACGAAAGCTCGGAGAATGCGTGGCTAGTGACTGTTCTCCGTTCCTTGCTTGTCCGAGATCTACTCGTTCGATGCGGAGACGCTGCGGAAAAATTCTTCGGGTTGAGAGTTAATTTTTTTTAGGTAGATGGCCCAACCCTTAAGGGTGTCGGGAATTTTTCCAAGGCTCGCGTCCAGTGACGACGGTAACGAAAGCTTAGATAATGCGTCGCTAGAGCCTGTTCTCTGTTCCTTGCGTGCATGAGATTCATTCGTTCGATGCTGAGATTCTGCGGAAAAATTCTTCGCACCCAGAAAAATATTTTGATTGACGAGCGGGCCGCAAATAAATATTTACGTAAATAAATAAAAATATTTATTTAAATAAATAAAAATATTTATTTAAATAAATAAAAATATTTATTTAAATAAATAAAAATATTTATTTAAACCAATTGAACACTTAGTTGTGGGTGTTCGTCTAATAAATTATTTATCTGGGTGTGGGTTGCGAGTAAATTTTTTTTAGATAGATGGCTCAACCCTTAAGGGTGTCGGAAACTTTTCGAGTCCAGTGACGGCGGTAACGAGAGCTTGGAGAATGCGTCGCTAGAGCCTGTTCTCCGTTCCTTGCTTGTCCGAGATCCACTCGTTCGATGCGGAGACGCTACGGAAAAATTCTAACTGTGGAGAATTGATAAAAAAGAAAATGTACTTAGATAACCGACGAGCGGCCTCACAGTCGAAGGGCGGGACTGCGTCAGTGCCGGGAGTCCGGCCAGTCTCCCGCCAGTGGCGGAATGCAACCGCGCGATCCGGAAGCAGACCCACCTGGGAACAAACTTAACCAGCGTGCCCGCAAAACATAATTTTCCTCCGGTTAGATATCAATTTGTGGAAAATGGCGAGGCAGACGAACGAGGCGGAAAACAGGCTTTGGTCTTCGGGGAAAGACAGTGAGTGGGTGAGCCTCGGCGAACAGACTCTCCGTCCGCGACATTTGCGTTCGGCCCGAAACTGCGGAAACTTCAGTCGCAAGCCCGCTCGCAGCGAGACCGCAGGGAGAGCAGCGGCGCTCTCCCTTGCTGCTGCGGCGACGGTGTCTCCGGTTATTAGATCAGCCAACTTTTTATCGGCGAGCGAGCGGGCGGGCTAAGTGAAAAGTTCGAGGGTCTCGTCGAGGCGCCCATGGCGTAAAAGGGGTGAGAGACAAGGCGCGTACGGATAACGGTCCAGGGCGTAGTGCTCTCTTCGAAAAGCTCCGGTGTGTCTGCGGGGCGTTCGGTTCCTCGTTCTTTCACGACCGTCGGGGCGACTTGCATCCGGCAGTTTCGTTCGTCCCACTCGGCGGTAATCGCAAAGTACCCGAGGCTCCGCGTTCCGCTGTTTACTTTGGCAACCGGATCTAAATTTCTGTTTATAACCGGGGCAACTTCGTCGCCCGGCCGAGGACGACGAAAGATTATTTTCGGGGGCTTCTTATTTTCCTCCTCGGCGGCTTTCCTCGGCGGCTTATTCTCCTCTCGCTCGCCGTCGTTTCCCCGCGATTATTCTTCCTCTCGCCGTTAATATTCTCGCCGGGCGGCGTCAAGCTCGCCGACGACTTTCAACACCCCCGAATAATTTTCTCCGCCTCTGTCGACCCTCCCGCTCGACGAGCCTCTTTCCCCGCTGCCGGAAACAAAATTATACACACGACCCGAGGACGCCCCCGGACACTCGTGCTGTTATTGCACACTCGTGAATAACGAAAAGCTGGACGGACAAAGCGCGAATGAATTACGACGAAGAAGCGAGCGAGCACGGGACAAGTGGCACCGACAATATAAGTGACCCTCTCGCTTGGACTAATTACGCGAGAAAGAGAGCGAGAGAGAAAGAGACATGGGAATGTGGACTCTGAAACACGATAGCGGTATTCGCGTTTCATACGTTCTTACTCTTATCCTTGTTGATAATAATAATAATAATGATCACTGTAACAAAACAATTGTAAATTTAATGTACCGAACTGAAAGTTTTTATGCAAAATGGTACATTAAATGTGATGTACAAATATTATGTACAATTACAGTACTTTTAAAGTAATTATTTGATACTTTGAGTATTGTTAAAGAACTTTTATGAAAAATACCACCTTTTTAATATTTTTTTATTAAAAAAATATTAAAAAGCCCCGCCCCGTTTTGCCCCGCTGTCCCATCCAAAAATTATTGGAAAATTGCGGTTGGCCCCACTGTAAGGTGAAAGTACCAATGGCCGGACACCTGAGGAGTCCCCGGACATCCATGAAAAATCGCATTTCCGTCTCTCTTGCACGCACGCTTTGCCCGGCCACTCGGATCTGTCCGGCCATTGGGACGTTTACCTTACTCTGTCCGACAGGACCTGCATACTTATTTATTTATTTATTTATTTATTTATTTATTTATTTATTTATTTATTTATTTATTTATTTATTTATTTATTTATTTATTTATTTATTTATTTATTTATTTATTTATTTATTTATTTATTTACGGGGACCAGGCCCTTTACATTAATAAATCCACGTTTTTATGTCTAATATAGGTTCTCAAAAGTAACTCATTTAAAGATTTCAAAAAATAACAAATTGTACAATAACAGTTACTATTAGTACCCAAGTACATTATTCGTGGCTTAGGATAATGTCGCGCATAACGCTCCCAAACTCTCCAATCGAGATATTGAATGGATCTAAGCTAGCTAGACTGGGGAGTGAAACGTCTGCGCCGATCTCGTCGACCTGATCGGCGCATGAAGGGAGAATCTTTCCAAAAGAGCTGGGCAAGTCACTCGGCCCGATAGTATTTCTGTTCTAATGTTCTGTATTTGTTTATTTCCTAATTTTACGTGTAAATTTTGTTGAGACGACTTATCGTCAATTGACCGGTTTAGTTTGACGCGATATACACGAGAAACTGTGCAGTGACCTCGTTAAGGATCAGATGTGGGAAAAGGGGAACGCAGAGACGTTCCACTATTCCACTATGTGTATATATACATATATCTATATATCCGTATATATATACATATATATGCGGTATATACGACCGCCGTACGACGATGTTGCCTCCCGACGATGGGGACATTTTATTTTTATAATTAACCCCACTGCGCCCACACGAGACGACGTCAGCGAGAGAGGAAGCAAGAGAGAGTACCGTTATAACCACCTTCCAAGCCCCCGGAGCACACACGAGAGCCGGGTCGCCTCGGTGTACCGACGAAACCTCGGCGAAAAACCTCGAGTCGCACCAAAGTACTCCACCTATTTCCCAAGAGTGTGTAACGTCACAAGACCGCGCGACAGTGCACTCCTCGATTCAACACACGAGAGCGAGAAACGATAATTTATTTTTAATTCATTTTTTATTTTTTTTTTATTTTGTATTTCTATTCGCTTATTTCCCGGACGTGTAACGCGCGCTCGGTCGACTCGTGTCCCTATCCACTTAAATTTTGTGTCCTAATTAGCGTGAGAGGAACGGTTAAAAAAACAGAGGACAAGAGTAATTACCCGATCACACTTTACGCAGCAATTTTATTCCCTTCGAAAGATTCGTGTGTGTTTCGGACTGAGGGACGGACAGAACGTATCAGGGAAATTGCTTTTTTTGATACCTTCGAGTACAGTAGAATCGCGATTATCCGAATCAATTGGGAGCAGAGCTCGTTTCGATTAACGAAAATTCGGATAGAATCGCGAAGCTGTGTTCAGCAATGTAGCGTCATACGTATAGAAAAAATTACAGTACGCATATATTTCACATAATTATGTATAAAATTATGATGTAATTATGTACATTATTATGATGTAATTATGACACATATTTTTAGGAACACCGTGATACATGTATTTTTATAATATTCAACGGCAATTTCAAACCTTCTTCATCACGAAATCTACAATTTTAGTTTGGCGCACGAACGTTGTGCGATTTTTTTTATGTCGGAGATCGTTGATTCGCCAACATCGTATGAGCGCGCTAACGACGCGCTGTTCACACCCTTGTCGAATTCCGAAAGAATTTCTACATTTTTATCCACCGTAAGTCCATTATGGTTACACTTAGAGGTGGAAGGACTGGAACTTGAAGCCATAAAGCACTGAACTACGAAACTAGCAGATAAACGAAAATAAATGTTGAATACGTCTGTGTCAATTTGCTCGGTCCAAGAACCTAATAAATACTGCCCATAAGACTGACGCGCGTGCTTCAATTGGCTCGTTGTTTGTAGCGCGCAACAATGTAAGGACACGAGAATTGCGCGCAATAGTTCGGATAACAGAATCTTTATGCGAACCGTCCGCGGCTCGGATAACAGACGATTCGGAAAATCGAGACTCTACGCTAAAAAAAAAAAAATTTGAATCACGATATTTTCTCTCCTTGCATACAACGTGTGCGATAAGAAAAAAAAAAACCATTAAAGACCAGCCAGAAAATCGCGTGGAAAAAAAGTTCTCCCTCTCCGCCGCAGTCACGACATTGCTTAATTCGCAAGCCGCGCCCGCTCGTTTGCGTTAGTACTTAGAGGGGTGGCTCGCAGACACCCTGCAGGGCATATACTCTGCTCTGCTATATACGCGCGTACATATATATACATGCATACATGAATATACCTGAACGGAGCCACTGAAGTTGACTTTAACTGCCCCGCCAAACTCCTTCCGTGTTCACCAAGATCTGCTCAGTTCTGCTCCGCTGCCTATGGCAAACACCACGGTCTAGCGAATCCCCCGGCTTCTGTTGCTGCTTCTGGTCTACATCCTCGGCGCATACGGATATACGCCGCCCCTCGAACGGCGCTCTTGCCGAGCGGACCCGCCGACCGGCTTTGACCGTAGCCGCGCGACCGGCGCGCTATCGGACCTCTACTAAAGTCCGGATTTTAATCCGCAGATACCGGACGATATCTTTTAGGATTAGAGAGGATAGAGACCGCGCTTCGGGGCTCGAGCGTGCATTTCCGCGTCCCGCTCTCTCCTCCGGCCCAGCGCTATTTTCCTCCCTCCGGATCTAACTCGGTCGGCAATCGAGCCCTCGCCCGCCGCAGCAGCCGCAAGCTGGGGCGAAATGTGGGATAGTTAGGCCTCGGATTCACACGCAGATTCCTGGGATCGGAAGCCCACTTTTCTATGCGGCTTTCCCGTGACCCACCGAGTGATTCGAATTCCGACTTGGTCCGGAAAATCGGAAGTCCGGTGAAGTACTTTTGGGCTAGCTCACGGAAAAACAGGCTCGAAAACATTAGATTACAAGTGTTAAATTCCACTGCATAATAGTTGAGTGATCGGCAATCGGGCTCTTATCCTCCGGAACAGCCGCAAGCTGGGGCAAAATTGGGATAGTTAGGCCTCGGATTCACACGCAGATTCCTGGGATCGAAAGCCCACTTTTCTATGCGGCTTTCCCGTGACCCACCGAGTGATTCGAATTCCGACTTGGTCCGGAAAATCGGAAGTCCGGTGAAGTCCTTTTGGGCTAGCTCACGGAAAAACAGGCTCGAAAACATTAGATTACAAGTGTTAAATTCCACTGCATTATAGTTGAGTGATCGGCAATCGGGCTCTTATCCTCCGGAACAGCCGCAAGCTGGGGCAAAATTGGGATAGTTAGGCCTCGGATTCACACGCAGGTTCCTGGGATCGAAAGCCCACTTTTCTATGCGGCTTTCCCGTCACTCACCGAGTGGTTCGGATTCCGACTTGGTCCGGAAAATCGGAGGTCCGGTGATGTCCTTTTGGGCTAGCTCACGGAAAAACAGGCTCGAAAACATTAGATTACAAGTGTTAAATTCCACTGCATTATAGTTGAGTGATCGGCAATCGGGCTCTTATCCTCCGGAACAGCCGCAAGCTGGGGCAAAATTGGGATAGTTAGGCCTCGGATTCACACGCAGGTTCCTGGGATCGAAAGCCCACTTTTCTATGCGGCTTTCCCGTGACCCACCGAGTGATTCGGATTCCGACTTGGTCCGGAAAATCGGAAGTCCGGTGAAGTACTTTTGGGCTAGCTCACGGAAAAACAGGCTCGAAAACATTAGATTACAAGTGTTAAATTCCACTGCATAATAGTTGAGTGATCGGCAATCGGGCTCTTATCCTCCGGAGCAACCGCAAGCTGATCCGAAATGTGGGATAGTGGGCTAGGCCTCGGATTCACACGCAGGTTTCTGGGATCGAATCCCCACCGGCGTCCGTGGATTTTTCTATTATAGTTACAACTATAATTTTTGGTCATTGTCGTAACTGCAAAATGTAGACGTCCCCCCCGGGAACTCTTTACTATGTAAGTTTTTCTCAGTGTAATATCGCGTGCCTAACCAACAGTCTGCTACATATTCGTTACGATATCTAATCGCCCTCGAAGAAATCCTCGCAATTGCACCGATCGGTGCGTGCTCGGAGTTCCCCCACTCTGAGAATCGTCGGGCGTAAAAGATCGGTGCGAACGATCGGAGAGCAGGAGTGAGGAAACGAGTCGCGATCCACGGGGACGTAACGAGATCACCCGCCGGTGCCGATGGCGAGACGCGACCGAGGTTCGCACTACGTGCAGTCCTCGCGCGAACGCCGGTTTATTCAGGAAGATTGTAAAAAGCTCCGTATAAATCGGAAACGTCGTTGTCGTGGACGGGGGGTTGTTCGCGCGACGCATCTTCGGGAGAGACGCTCGGGCCCGAAGAGGGGGCAAAGATCGGGCGCACAGGAACGAGCTTCCGCTCCGGCGTTCTCGGGAGCTCGTCCGGAGACCGCGGTTAAAGCGCAATCTTGGCTGAAGAGCATCGTGAATAACAATGATACGAACCTAATCTAAACCGGGCGGAAAGGACGATGGAGAAAAGGTTGGGTAGGTGGAGGGGGGGGGGGGGGGGGGGGGGGGGTGGCAAAAGGGGGAGGTCCGGAAGATGCGAAGGTTCGACGGTGAGACGTACGACACGGGGAAGATCGTTGGGCAATTTTAAGTATCGGGTCTATGTGTATCCCTGAGATTAAATTGCGATCTTGCCGTGGCAGCGTGGATGTGTCGTGAATAACAATGAAACAAGACCGGGAAGCGGGCATCGCCTAGCCGGAGTTACAAGGGAAATAAAAAAAAAAGTGTAACAGTCGAGAGCTCTCCGGCGTGTACGGGAAAGCGATTTTTTTTACTACCACTGTTCGCGCTCCCGGGCGAGGGCGCACGTCACGGAGGGAAATCCTCTCGAACGTCCTCGCTGAGGCTTCTCGAGAAAAGAGGAAAATTGAAAGAGAGCGCAAAAAAAAAAATTGAAAGAACAAAAAAATGGGAATGCGTCTTTGGCCGGTTAACGCGCGGAGCGGAATCGGGAAGCGATCGGTGGGAGTTCGGAGGGTTGTTTGTTCGACGTGATTACGAGGCTTTGCGCCGGATATCCTCCGGGATGGGTGAGAGTGTACGGAATCCAAGTATCGTCCTGAAGTATCTATAAGAGGTGTAGTTTTTTTTTTTTTTTTTTTTTTTTTTTTCACAGGCTTTCCGGATTTCACTAGCCCGACCGGAAGGAAGTTTGAGGATATAACGAAAGTCGGCGCCCTGGCCGGGAGGAGTTAGGATCGGCTAATTTCAAAGTTGGTGGCGAGAAACTCGTTCGGCATTTAGTGCCCGGTCCCCTCTCTCACTATCTCTGATATCGGCCCCTTTTCTACCGCCTCGCGAACGAGCCCTCGAAGAGGAACGGCAATGGGCAATGCAGCCCTTCGACGCCCTACGCTTTTTTTTTTCTTACTTCTTCCCCTTTACTCGCCACCGCAAAGACTTTCCACCCTGAATCTCTTCTAGTTCGCGCTATAGCTATATACGTCGTCGCCCGCTCTCTGTCTTTGAGCCCGCAAAGTCGTTATTACAGTTATTATCGGAGGCCTCCTTTACGGCCTCGATCAGGCCATTCAACTCAATTTCGAAGTAATTTTGAGTTAGCTCGGGATTATCGAGATCCAAGCCGCTCGCAGGTAACGCACGTAATGTTGCAATAACGTAAGGCGAGCACGAGGGGGCTTTTTCGTAACGACACTTTCGATAGCGTGAAATAGTACAAGCTGTAATTATTGATGCCCGAGGAGCGACTTTCGGAGGGCGCTTTAACGACGACTTTTATACGATGGTATGACGTTTCCGGGGATAAGGGGGTTTTCGCACTGACGAAGAAATATCAGCCTCGGGCTAAACGCTGAGATGGTGCTTGGAGAATCTAAGTACTCTTGATGTTCTTTTATTTGTACATTGGGGAGTGCCGAGGAAAAATTGTACTGTATGTTTATCGAAGTAAAGATATTATAAAATTTTCCTTCTCACGATGCCATTTTATTTGTACATTGGGAAGTATCGAAGAAAAATTTCACTATATCTTTATAAAAATAAGGATGAGATCAAATTTTCCTTCTCACAATATCATTCTATTCGTACACCGGGAAGTAAAGAATAAAAAATTTTCTCGATCTTTATTGAAATAATGATATGATACAATTTTCCTTCTCACGATGTCACTTTATTTGTGCACCGGGAAGTACAGAAGAAAAATTCTACTGTATGTTTATAGAAATGAAGATATGATAAAATTATCCTTCTCACGATGTCATTTTATTTGTGCACCGGGAAGTACAGAAGAAAAATTTTACTATATGTTTATGGAAATGAAGGTATGATAAAATGTTCCTTCTCACGATGTCATTTTATATGTGCACCGGGAAGTACCGAAGGAAAGTATTACTATATCTCTGTAGAAACAAAGATACAGTAAAAATATTCCTTATCGCAATGTCATCAAGAGACACGGTAGTGTCTCGACTCCAAATTTAAAAAAAGATAGCGAGACAGACTGTGTCAGTTGTACCCCAAAGTGGCATTTTTCAGGGTCTTAACCTCAGGATCTTAAAAAATGTCTAATTGAAAACAATTAAAAAGCAAACATTTTGATGCAGTTTCAAGGATATTTATGACATAATATATATATAAGCTTCCCAAAAAGCCTATATACGTTTTTTTCCCTCAGAATCGTGAAATTTCGCAATATTTTATTTATCCATCGAGAATTACCGAAATAAAATGTTACTATGTCTTTATAAAAACACAGACATAGTAAAAGAATGTCCTTCGACAATTCTCGGTCTATAAATAAAATGATATCGAGCTCGAACGAGATTCCACTGCGAATATTCTGACATACCGAGAATTCCCTCGTCCATAATCCGATAATAACATCTTTTTAATAACGTCACAAATTTAATTTGTCCACACAGGAACGCCGCAGCCGAAAATAAGCTGGCTGGTTAACGGGCAATTCAGGAACGTCGAGTATGTCAAGAACGCCGGTGGTGTCATCGAAAATAAGTGAGTAATATTAAATTTCTACACGAATTCTCCGATAACCGCACAACCTCGCCATTAACGGCCTGCGGCGAATCGGTGGTTAAAATTTTATTTCTCCATCCGATGACAAAAATAATAATTTTCTGTCGCAACCCCCGAAAGGTTGGCGATGAGATCGTTGAAGCGAGCCGATCTGGGCTTGAACTTTACGTGCCAGGCGTCGAACACCGATCTCGTCGAGCCGAAGAAGTACTCGGTCACCCTCGAGCTCAACTGTAAGTATGAACTATCTCCATCGCTATTATCTGTGATAAGAGAGCGATAAATCTCTCTCGGAAATCGCTTCGTCCCCTCGACAGCAAAATTTGTCGGTACTGCGCGTATTTTTGTAGTCCAGGAAATCCTTCGAGGAGAAACCGGAAATCGCGGTAACGAATAGATAGGAAAGAAGGCGCCGTGAAGGGAGGGGGGGTGCAAGTTATATATATATAATGCGGCAGAGTGGGCCAAATGAAAACAAATTCTTATCTCGACCGTAACAAATCAGGTTGGCGAGATTATCTCGCGGTTCGCATTACTGATAAAATCTACGAGACACTGCACGGTGGCGAGACGTGTGGAAGAAGAGAGCCAAGTGGATAAGTGTATCCGCGGCGCGCGTGCGCCGAGGCTTCCGTCGCGAAACGCTGCCGAAGAGAGAACGACGAGAGATGATAAGGGATAACGGAACGCATTAAATCCCCCGTTATCCGTCCCGAAGAGGGAAGAGGGAAAAGGATGGTCGAGGAGCGAGTGCCACATTCTCTGTATCTCTCTTTGATGATAAATTCTGTTTCCTTTGCAACCCGGCAAGATTCGAGGAGGGAAAAAAAAATAACTGAACTGGCCAGCAGCAAAAACACCGCGCGGTGTACTTAGCGACGAACATCAACATTATACTGCGGCGGAGCTTGGGCTCGGAATGAAAAATTTAAACTTTCCAACGGAGAGCGTAAAAGCTCTCTACCGTTGACGTAACGGAATTCCAATCGTTAAATATTCTTCTCCGTGTTTCTTTTTGGTCGAGAAAAAAAATATATATATATATATATAACAATACATTTCATATTGATTGGCCATTCACAACGATACTCACGGATACTCGGAAATTTGGAAAATAAAGAAAAATTTTCTGAATGACCATTAGCCTGTTGATAATGAATTAATTGTGTTCAGTACGTATGGATGAGTTCTATAAAAATCGTGAAAATTTATTCGATAAAATTGATTGAAAATTAATTGAATGCGCTTCATTATGCCAGATAGACCTGCACTGTAACAATAAATTGTCAATTTAATGTACTGGAATTTGACATTTTCTTACATTAGTTACATCAATTGAACGTTAGTGTAATTTTTTGGTTAAATTAAAATACCAGATATTAAAATGACAAATCTTTCGCCGGAAATATGCAAAAGCTGCCATCAAAAATAAACATTTTACTGCAATTTCAGAAGCAGATTATATGCAAAAATCAATACAGCCCTTAGTCTGTTGATAATAAGTTAAATCGGTGTTCAGAACGTACAAATGAGTTCAATAAAATCGATTAAAAAATAATTGAATGCGCTCCATCCTAATGGACAGACCTGAGATACATCGATAACGTAAATCCGGACGCTCGTACGAGACGGCATACGTACAAAATCAATACGTCCCTTTCACCCGTACATCGATGTGCACGCGGGATTGATAGATCCGTACTAAAATACATGTAATGGGTGAATAAGAGACTGAGTAGCGTGGAAGGTAAAAGTTTTTTAAAATAATAAATTACATGTCGAATCGTCATTTACACCGATACTCACGAATACTGACCGACCGTTACTGATATTAGCAAATTCGAAAATAAAAGAAAAATTTCGGTTAACCTTATCATTTTCAGGTATTTTCTCCTGCTTTCATGTGATTCATGCTCTCTGTCAGTCTTCGCCGCTGCTGCTTAATTTGTCTCATCTCTGTCACCACTCTCTGTACTCGCGCATCTCTCTGTATTTTTCTTGTATCCAAGGATCCAACCAATGAAATAATAATAATAATAATAATAATAAAATTTTACTAAACACCATTAGCCTCTTAATAATAAATTAAATGAGTGTCGAGACCGTACGGACGAGTCCGACAAAGATCGTAAAAATGTACTCGATAAAATAGATTAAACATAGCTCAATCTACGAGAAAGTCGAATCATCGAATGCGCTCCATTATGCCGGATGGACCTCAAACACATCGATAGCGTAAATCCGGACGATCGTACGGAACGGCATGCGAAAATCAAAACGTCCATTTCGCCTCCTACCATCGATCCGCGCGCGGAATTAATGAATCCGCACTAAAATATATATAATGACTGAATGGCGGACTGGATAACGCGGAGCGTAAAGGTTTTTTAAAAGTATAGTCGGTAACTCCGATGGCCCGAAGCGTAACGAAACTCGGTGGTGAAAAAGCTTTGGGCCAAGCCGGAAAGTGGCAGAGTATGAAGGAAAAAAAAAAGAAGAAAAAAAAAAGAAACCTCCGAAAGAGAGATAAAATGAGCGATAGCGAGCGAGATGAAAAGGTGAAGAGCGAAAGAAAAAGGGACAAAAAAAAAACCGCGAGGACGGTCCTTTGATTTCGTCCGACCTGCGCGAGCGCGGCGTGACGATCACACGCATCTACGCCGCGTGTCGCGTATTCATTTCACGCTCAGAGCTGCCCCTTTCGCTCGCGTCCGATTCCACTGCAGGAGTACAGTAGGTGAACGGCGGAAGGGTAAAAAAAAGCGAATAGGGTAACCAGAAAAGTGTGCAAACTCTGTAGTATGTCGATCCGCGCGCGGGTCCGCGGACTCCACGCGTGTGCGCGTGCCTCGGTGTGTTTAGTTGTGTGGGTGAAATGCAGATAGGTCAGCGAAAAAGGGGTGAGGAATGAGAGAATTTTTTTATTTTTTATTATTAAGGATGAGGTGGCTGATGGTCGGCGGGAAGGGAGAAGGAGGTGAAAAAGGTGAGGAATGGGTGTAGATCCGGCGAAAGCGAACAGCGTCGAAAATAATCGTTAATGGAAAGACCGTATAGACCGGCTTCCCTCCCGGTTTATAGGCGACCCATATACATCCGTATATATATGGGGCATTCCAAGCCAAATCAGCAACCCAACTCCCTCACCCCCGTCGATTTAATTTTTAATGCATTTAGAAACGTCGAAAGACCATTTACGAAAAGGCTTTTTTTTTAATCTGGAAAAAAATTCACACTATTTCTGTGATTTAAAATGTGATTTTTGAGCACCATCCGATAATGGGATCTTAAAATTAACTATTTTTTTTTATTCATTTTTTTTTTTTTTATGATCTCAATTGTATTCGGACCTTCTGGTATTTTTATAAACTACAGAAAAATTAAAATCCATTGATATTTGAGCAAGTTATAACCGATTAAAAAACTAAAAATTCGAATTGCGACACGAAGGTAACTAAAAAACTTGCGAAAAAATAGTAAATATTGAGATCTCATTATCGTGCGGTGCTTAAAAATCATAGAATCGGTATGAATTTTTTTCAATTTTTTAAAAAAGGCCTTTTCGTAATGATTTTTTCGAGGATCTAAAAATTTCACTGGTGCCACACAAAAACGGCAAAAAAATTCGAGGCCCTCGTGGGTCGGTAACGAAGTCATACCGAAAGATGAACAAAACCGACCTGGGTGAGGGACATGGGCGCCGATTTGACGTGGAATGCCCTGTACACATATTTATATATCTATAGATAAACGATAGAGAAATAAAAATTGGACCTCGAACACAGAGGCGAATATTTCAATGAACAATACGAAAGCGCGAAGCATCCGTCGCGGGCACAAACGCCGCCCGGGCCCCCCCGTATATTTTTCATATTTCACGGACGAATGGATCATATCTGGAATGATACCGGCCAATTGGAAAGCCGGATTTATCGCGCTAACGGCCCCCGTCACCGCTCTCTCTGTTTCTCTCTGCCATCGTGACAATATCTCGCGAAATTGAAAACAATATCGCGCCGATGTCCACCGCCTCGATCTCCACCTCTCTCTATTTCACGTCCGATACCGCGTATCTCGCTGTCGTCCCTCTCCTCGCTCGCGCGCGAAGCGCCAATGCATAAACATGCGAGCCGCACCACACCGGCGATGTGCCGCTATGGTGAGCAGATCACTGATCGCCCGGCACAGGCACGCTGCACCCGAGATGTGTATGTGGTGGTGCTTGCCGGAGGTACCGGCGAATTTCGTATGGCGCAAAGCCGGTTAGTCGCACCCCCGGATCGGCTATCCACGGGCTTCGATCACCGCACCTCCTATGTCGATATCTTGATAGCGGCTTTGCGACTTTCGCCTATCACCCTGTAACGGGATTGTTTTGTTCTCTTTCTATTATCTACGCCCGTCACCCCATAGCCCGCTTGTTTTGTTCTCTCTCCATTATCTACGCGCTTCCGTGACTTAAGCGACCGACGACGCTGGGATGGATGGCGAGTGGGCGAAATCAAACCCTTCTCGGATTTATCAAAGTGCGTCACTGATTTTCCCAAGCAACGATACTCAGCGTGACCGTTGTCGGGAAAAATAGGGACGATTTTTTGGGATTTGAATATTCGTGGGGCCATTTTTTAAAATCCAAACCTTGAAATTTGTTGACTGCGACGACTGAGAGATTTCGAGTGAGGTGAAATTAATACCTTCCTGGATTTGTCGAAGTTCGTCGCTGATTTAAATATTTATTTTTTAGACCGGGTCCAAGCAACATCCATCGTTCAGCGTGGCCTTTGTCAGGAAAAGTTAGGGACATTTTTCATTTATTTATTTATTTATTTATTCATTTAACGGGGATAGGTTAGCATTTTTTTATTTTTTGGAATTAAATATCCGTTGGCGAATTTTTATAAATCCAGATCTTGAAATCTGGCGAACGGTCGAAAAGAGGACACCAAATATGACATCCGAAAGAGAACGCCAATGTTCGCCAGGATTCACTGTCAGAAAAAACCGGAAAAATCGGAGAAATTTCAGGGAATCTCGAGTGCCTCAGAGAAATCAGGAACCATTTCGCCTCCGATTTCGTGGTGCTGATTTTGATTTCGGGACATAATAATTAGCGCATATAAAGCACTTAATTTCTCCATGTTGAACCGTTACCGGGATTTCCACTGTCAGAAAAAAGCGAAAAAATCTGAACAATTTCAGGGAATCTCAAGTGCCTCAGAGAAATCTGGTAGACGTCAGGGAGCATTTTTCCTCAGATTTGGTGGTAAAGATTTCTATTTCGAAACATAATAATTAGCTCATACAAAGCACTCAATTTCTCCATGTTGAACCGTTACCGGGATTTCCACTGTCAGAAAAAAAAGCGAAAAAATCTGAACAATTTCAGGGAATCTCGAGTGCCTCAGACAAATCAAGTATACGTCAGGGAGTATTTTTCGTCCGATTTGGTGGTGCTGATTTCGTTTTCGGGACATAATAATTAGCGCATATAAAGCACTTAGTTTCTCCGTGTTGAATCGTTACCGGGATTTCCACTGTCAGAAAAAAAGCGAAAAAATCTGAACAATTTCAGGGAATCTCGAGTGCCTCAGAGAAATCAAGTATACCTCAGGGAGTATTTTTCGTCCGATTTGGTGGTGGTGATTTCGTTTTCGGGACATAATAATTAGCGCATATAAAGCACTTAGTTTCTCCGTGTTGAACCGTTACCGCGGTACCGGGCCAGTGTCAACGAGAACCGTCGCATTATCGGAGATGGCCGGCCAGCCGCGAGTATACCGCATCCCTCAGATCCGACAGCTACAAACCTACCCCCTTGCCCCGGCAGCCAACGGGGCCTACAACCTTTCCCGCAAAAGCGCTCGACATATCCGGTCGACTGACAACCTCGCCTCTTCCTCGCTGCGAACCGTGCCGGCCCTCGACGCTCAACTCTGCCTGCGCAGCCCTCAAAACCAGGCGTTTCTGATTCGCGACCTTCCCTGATTGCGATTTTACGCAGTAGCAACGACTCGATTAATATCGACCTCACGTGCCCGCGCGCGAACGAACCGTAATCACGGAACGTAATTAGCGACGAGGACGACCGCGGCGTAGGGAGGGGGGGGGGGGGGGGAGGTGGAGAACCTCGCGATTCCATGAACTACAGTAATTACGGGATTCTATGTATAGGGGAAAGTGAAATAATTAGCAGTCGATGCCGCCATCTGAAACCTCACGACTCCCTATACATAATAATTCTCGATAAATTGACGACTCTACAAAGTTCCTCGAGTTTGTCTGTGTTCTGTAAGCGACTGCTTTAAAAGCTTCTTTGCCGCGGAATGAGAGAGATTTATCAATGGGAGGGTTTATTCATTTATTTATTTGTTTATTTATTATTATATTTTTTAAAAGCTCTTATTTTCATTTATTCTATTATTTTAACCGTTCAAGCCCAAGGTCCAGAGACGGAGGGAGAAGAAGAAAATTCGTCACGCGAGGGTCGTTCGTGCGAAAAAATTTATCGCGTCTCCAGAAGTCTCTTCTTCGCGCCAAAGCTGTACTTATATATATAGAATATATATCTGTTCATACCGATCGACGCATGAACCTGAGAGTGTCTCGATATTTCTCCTCTTCGTCGAGAGATACGAATGTGAAAGGGGCGGAAGAAACGGAAAGTGGTTTTTTGTTTTGTTATATCTTGAATTATCGTTTTCTCCCTCCGTGGCGACACACAGAATTATCGCTGATCGTCGCACGATTCGCTGGCTTCAACGCTTAATGGAATCGTACACTGTGCTTGCGTAAAGTACAAGAAGCGTGCGTAAAATACGATAAGCACGCGTTAAGTACGAGAAGCGTGCGTAAAGTACGATAAGCATGCGTAAAGTACGAGAAACGTGCGGTGGAGTAAAATATTTTAGCAACATTTCGAAATATTTGTAAAATGTTATTCAGAGTTCTTCAGAGATGTACATTCAGATGTACATCTGATGTATGTACAGATGTGAAGATTAAGTACATTTCTGAAATATTTGAGAAATGTTTCGTTGGAATATTTTGATAGAATACTTCAAAATATTATTTTCGCATATTGCAGAAATATTCCGTAATATTTGCAAGATTGAAGATATTTCTAAAATTTTTTAAAAATATACTCGTTACAATGCATATAAATTTTAATATTCTTCTCAACAGTAAAACCCTTGACGGTGAACATAAGGAGGCCAGGCGCGCAGGGAAACAGTGGCGAATCCCTGAAGGCCGGACAACGCTACGTTCTGGAGTGCGAGACCACCGGTTCCAGGCCACCGGCGATAATAACGTGGTACAAAGGCAAGAGAGCGCTGAAGCACGTTACAGTGAGTAATACAATTCTAAAAAAAAAAAAAAAAAAAAACACCCACACATACCCACCCCTCGAGACCTCCGAAAACAAATGGCTAAGCTATCATTCGTGATATAAAAAAAAAAGAGAAAAGAAGGATAAATAAAATGTCTGTCCATCGCTTAAAAGCTCGAGCGTTTTATCCCTGTGTTCCATCGTGTACACGAGGGAAATGGCCGAACGGTGGAAGGACAATTTCGTAGTGTGTACACACTTGTTCCGAAAGTACCGGTCAAACATCGGATATTGGCACGCGCGGAGCGGAGACTATGGGACGATAGAGAAAGAGGAGGAAGAGAATGAGAAAGGAAACGAGGATGGAGGCAGAGTTGGAAGCCCGTTTTCAGGGGGGGGGGCACGACCCTTCCTTTC
This sequence comes from Exephanes ischioxanthus, assembly GCA_958510785.1. NCBI lineage: Eukaryota > Metazoa > Arthropoda > Insecta > Hymenoptera > Ichneumonidae > Exephanes > Exephanes ischioxanthus. The sequence continues at coordinate 5,993,170 of OY294016.1, forward strand.
CCCTTCCATCCCGCGGAAGCGATAACTTTGACCATGCTACGGGAGTTCTCCCTCGGGACGCCTTACGACGGAAATGCCTCCGGCGCTACCGGGCCAAGCTGACGCTAAGAATCGTCCGGATATGGACGACACTCGACCTTCCGCCGGGCGCATTGGCGGCGGAGCCAAGCGAGGGCCGGTTCGGATCAGGCTTGATCCTCCCGTATCCCCCCCCCCTCCCCCCCGTTCACCCCTGCAACCCCTGCCGCCATTCCCGGCTAAATCGTATCAACTGACCCGACCAATTCGCTGGACCTTCGAACTGCACCGGAACGTAACAAACGTTTGCAAACTTTCCTCTCTCTCTCACTCTTGCCCGTTCTTTCTTATTTCGTTCTCGTTCTCTTTGTTCCCCGGGCAAATATCGATGAAACGGAATCGAGGCTGCGATACAGCTGCTCTACAAATGTGTCGTACTGAATTCAAGGAAATTCGTGCAAATCGAATGATGAATTTCCAAGGACGGGCGGATGTCACGTCACACCGGAAATACGTCGCTTCCGGTTTGAAAATCGCATTTTCAGACCGGAAATGGCGTATTTCCGGCACGACGTCACTTGCGGTCGAAAAATGGGATTTCTAAACCGAAGGTGACGTATTTCCGGTGTGACGCCACTTCCGGTCGAAAAGTGAAATTTTTCAAATCGGAAATTATGCGTATTTCCGGGCGGAAAATGAATTTTTCAAACCGAAGTGATGTATTTCCGACATGACGTCGCTTCCGGTCGAAAAATGAGGTTCTGCACCCTGAAAAATAATTTATTTGACGGTTTAAATAAAATATTTATTTGATTTAAATAAATATTTAAATATTTAATTTGATTAACTATTTATTTAAATCAAATAAATATTTTACTAAAACCAAATAACCGGTGGCCGTCAAATACATTTTTTTCCCGGGTGTGAAACCGGATGTACCGTATTTCTGGCATGACGTCACTTCCGGTCGGAACATTATATTTTCAAACCGGAAGTGACGTATTTCCTGTATGACGTTACTTCCGGCCGGAAAGTGAGATTTCCCAAAACGTAGCGACGTATTTCCGGTATGATTTTATATACCTATAAATATCACAAGCTGTGAATCGATATGACACGGTAAAACGCGACAGTTGAATTTCCATCGTCCCGTCGGACGGGGACTCGCATTATCGATAATTTAAAAAGATAGGCACGACTTCCACGTAACAGCAGTGTAGGGGAGACCGGGGCAAAATGGCACAGCGGGGCAAAACGGGACTGTGAGGGCAAAACTCAATTTTCCAATCATTTTTGGATGCCCCATTTTGTCCCAACGATACATCCGGATTTTTAAACCCGTTTCGCCCCACGTACCACCATCGCCACCATCTCAAAGTTATTGGAGAATTGCGTTTTGTCCCATCATCCCGTTTTGCCCCGGTGTGTCATTTTGCCCCGCTCTCCCCTACTCGCGAACAGTACACGTACATCGCGTGTACGTATACACGTTCCAAGGCTTGCCAGCTCGTTGTTCTCTCCTCGCTATCCTCCGAACGATCCCATCTACACGTAATTAATTTAACGTAGTTCATTAACGGCGCTAACCGCAATCGTAACGACGTTCCCTGTCGGCTGTCGCGAAACATCTCGCGCTTCACCTCATCCAATTCTCTTTTGCCACGGTGGAAACGCCTCCACACCTGTGTCAGATCTCGTTTCCAAGTTACACACACATTTGGCCCGCTGGCAACGTGATTGATAGTTACCACGACGGCGTGTAATAAAGGCGAACGCCTTCTCAAAGCTACGGACAACCTCATCAACTACGTCTACCTCTCTCTCAATCTCACCCTCATTCACCCGGATCGCTCAAATAAAATATTAAATTATACCGGCCAACTACGTAGAAGCCACACCTATTCCATTATATTCACAGCTCCAAAATGTTGTCCCCCTTAATTACACTCATGCTAAAGTTCGAATAAACGGAACCGACCCGCTGCAGTCGAAATCTTTTTTTCTTGTAGGGTAAAAATTGCGAATATGGACCGGTTCACGTATCGTTGATTTACGCTCTATTCGAGATGGGCCATATTCACCACTTTTACCCTATTTACACTACCACGTTTTGGCAAATTTTATTTTTATTTTTTGCTCTTATCCATTCCGCTGCGCTGCAACGATGCTCCGTTGCCTTTATGTTATTCCAAAAAAAGTTCTTCTGTTCCTCATTCTGCGGAGGAAAACCTCTTTAGCCCGAAACGTTTAAATAAAATATGAATCTATACGATCCCTGTACATAAAAGTCACGTACCTATTCTATTATATTTACCGCTCCAGAATGTTGTCTCTCATTATTAGTATTAAAAATTATTTATTACACTCATGCTAAAGTATGAATAAACGGATCCGAGCAACGGCGCTCCAAATTCTTTTCTCTTAAAGGGAAAAAATTGCGAATATGGACCGGTTGATATGTCATTTGCCACTTTTACTCTATTTACCCGAGCACATTTTATCAAATATATATATTTTTTTTCTAAAATTCATGCGGCTGCACTGCAACGATCCTCCGTTGCTTCCATGTAATTTTAAAAGTTATCTGTCTTCTGTTCTTCAACCTGTGGAGGAAATCCTTTCCGCCCCGATTTGCTTAAATAAAATATGAAATTACACGATCCCTGTACATAGAAGCCATACGTATTCCCTTTATATTTACCGCTGCAAAATATTATCCCTCATAATTACACTCATGCTAATATGTGAATAAACTGAACTGACCTACGGCGTTCCGAATCCGTTTTTATTACAGGGTAAAAATAGTGAATATAGTCCGGTCCATGTATCATTGATTTGCATTCTATTCTAGGTGGGCTATATTCACCAGTTTTACCCTACCACATTTTGTCAAATATTCATACATTTTTATTTTTATTCTCAAATTCAAGCTGCTGCACTGCAACGATCCTCCGTTGCCTCTATGTAATTAAAAATTGATTTTTCTTTCCTTGTTCTTCTTCTTGCTATGGAAACCCTCTTTACCGCGGATTGTTTAAATAAAATATGAAATTATACGACACCTCCACATAGAAGCCACATCTGTCACTATACTACACCTATACTTACCGCTCCAGAATGTTGTCCCACGTAATCACACTCATGCTGAATTTTTAATAAACGCAATCGGCCCACGGCGCTCCAAATCCTTCTCTCTTACAGGGTAAAAAATATGAACATGAACCGGTCCATATATCATTGACTTACTCCATTCGAGGTGGACCATATTCACCACTTTTACCCTAATTATCCTACCATGTTCCGTCAATTTTTTTTTTTTTTATTTTTCCTCGAATTCAAACTTTCACGCTGCAACGATGCTCCGTTGGCTCCACGTTATTTAAAAAAATATTCCTCTTTTCTTCATCCTGCCGAGGAAAGCTTCTCTCGTTATGTCCGCGCTCGTTTGTGCCGCTTGTGCAGCTCGAGATAATACAGGCACGGTCCTTCATATAGTTACCGTACACGTACACGATACGGTATACAAGGGATATTAGAGGAGCGGAAAGAGCATCCGTTCACTATCCCACAGCCGGTGCGGGCCAAGAGCTCGCTTACGGTCCGGCGCGCGGCTTGCGGTTTCGCCTTTATTATTTACAAAATTAGGTACGGCCAGGCGCGCATCCCACGGCCTCGTTGCTTCGAGCTCCGAAATAATGTGAGGGACTGGCTGGCGCTCAGGCGGTTTCAGCCCGCGCGATAGCGCCGGCAGACGGGTATATACCTCGTGGTTTCAGTCCGAACTTAAGCCGCGGAAGAGCTCCACGAGAAATCGAAAATTTAACGCGATGGGACTTCGGAGCCCGACCGCTATGTCGCAATGTTTTAGCATTATAAAAATTTTAAAAAATGCATCGGACATAAAGCTCCCGCGCACTCTGAAATGAAGAGTGGCCTCGAGAGAGAGACCGGTTGAGATAGAAAAAACAAACAGGGAGAGGGAAAGTATTAAGGAGATTGGAGCGCTTCGGACTGGTAAAATAAGTGCTACATTTTCAAAATCGTTCATACAATTTTTTACGTATGTATCGATTATAGTGAATGAACAGAGATATTAACTGGTTTGGACTTATTTTCGAAAAGGTACATTTTCGTTCAGTTTATTCGAAAAATAATCCGTAATTTTTGCTCGATTTTGATATAACACGGCTCATTCTCTTCCTTGAAAGATGCTCTACGAATTCACCATTTAGATATTCGACAGTATTTCCGTTCAAATATAACAGCCTTTCGTTTATCCACCGACGAAATTTTCTCATAAAAAAAAACAGCAGTAATTTTCAAACGGAAAGTACCATCAAATTTTGGATGATGAATTCGTAGAGCATCTTTCAAGGAAGAGAATGAATCGTGACACATCAAAATCGAGCAAAAATCACGGATTATTCTTTGACAAAACCGAACGAAAATCTACCTTTTTCGAAAATTAGCACAAACCAGTTAACATTTATGCAAATCCATCGCAACTCATGTTCTTCCAGGTTAAGAACTTCCGCCCTAATACAAATAACCATCCACCCCAATCAATAGATGCGCAAAAGTTTGTATAAACGACTTCAAAAGTCTAGCACGAATTCGACTAGCGTGAAGAGCTCCAACCTCCTTAAGAGAGAAAGAAAAATAAAAGGGATTTGAGAGCGTGGCAATTTACAGCATTTCTGTAACACATAGGCAGCAGTCCCCGAGAGGTCTTTTCTCTTTTCCGCTCGGCACCGCTCCGCTGCAGCCTTATTTCGCGAGCCAGCAGCGCCCTTAACTCAAGTGGGTTAATGTAACGTCGGGGGAGGGGGGAAGGGTGTGGAGGCGGGTTTAGGATGGGGCGTCCTCCTCCGGAGCGACGACGGCAAAGACGCGACTACGACGACGACGGTTTGAGCGCAATCAGACTTTGAATACGAAATTAAAAACGTCACGGCGTCCCAGGTAGCGAGAGCTCCAATGCCGCTCGGTGCTATTGCTATTCTCGGTGCGCGAGACAAGAAGTGCCTTCCCACCCTCGTCTCCTCGCCCGAGCTTGTACATGCACACCACCTCGGATACACAACCCTCGAATTTTTCTCACCCTTCGGTCTCGAATTTCAACAGTCACCGAGTTACGCCTCTGTGCCCGCAGCCGACAAGCTCCGCTATTATCCCTGCCATCCATCGCGCGTATTATGCTCGTCACGAGTACGGTCGGTGTACAATTTTTCTAGTGAAAGCCGAACGAGCTCGCGCGCGGCCTAATTAACCGACGGAACCGCGGCTTGCATTACGAATTAATGCGAGGCGTGCGAGTTCGGCACACTCCAGGGGAGTTGAAAACGTCCCGGCCGAAAGATCGTTCGGAAGAATCGAGGAAAAAGTCTGCTTGGTTGGATAGCTCGAAACAATAACTGTTATTGAAGAAGATAAAGACCATTCGGGAGTGTCGATGGCGCGGGAGGCGCGCGCCATCTAGCGGATGTTTCCGTAAGCTCTTGAGTGTAAATTCAAAACCGCCGACGCGTGGCGCGCACGCGCTGACGAGCACGTATTTCCGATTTCATTTCGAAGAGATCTTATGGAAAACATTGTAAATTGTTTAATGAGAAGCTTTGCTTTTCTTTTTTTATATATATAAATATATATATATACAATTTTTCAGGACGAGAGGACCGAAAACCGTACGATAAGCACGGTTAACTTCGAGCCGGGAATGGACGACGATCAGAAGTCCGTGACCTGCAGAGCGGAAAATCCGAACGTGACGGGACTCTTCCTGGAGACGTTCTGGACGATCGACGTTGTGTGTGAGTAATAATGCCTCAACCGTCACGTCGACACAAAATTGAGGAGAGGAAAAGACGAATAACGCGTACGTTTTCTCTATTCCCCCTCGTCGTTTGCCTCTTTTCCTCTCTTCTCGGTTTTTTTATTCTTTTTTTTTTTTTTTACTGGAGGGGCAAAAAAGGAAATGGTTAGAAAAAGCGTTCGTGCGGGACTCGCGGACGGGCGAAACGAGCATCAAGTCTCGGCCCCGCCATTGACGTCCGATCTTTATACGTCGTAAAGGAGATGAAGATCCTCGCCTTGCCCGTAACAGTAACGTCGATCCATCCGGTTTTTTTTTTTCTGGCCGGTCGTATAAAAGGTACTCGTAAACAGGACGACGTACCCGCCGCATGAGCTCAAGGAATAAGAGAATTCGTAGAGCGACGAAGGAAGAAAGAAAAAAAAAAAGAAAACGAAGAAAGAGCTGAAATATACGAGCAAGAGGATCGAATAGAATCGACACTTGTCGTTGTATCGGATCCGAATAACGTGTCGTTGGGGTGCAAGATTGCGAGGAATACGGCCGATACGCCCACTTCTTTTTTCTCCCCGCTGGCGCGACGACAATATTTCGACTGCGTTCTTTTTCTATTTATTTATTATTCTTCATTAAATGTCGGCATCGACTCCGGTGAAAAGAAAATGTGCGAACCATCGAGAACTAAGTTATCGTTGCATCCCCTTCGGTGAAAGTTTCTCTGAAAGTTTTTCTGAAAGTGTCTCTGAAAGTTTCTCTGAAAATGTCTCCGAAAATGTCTCCGAAAATGTCTCCGAAAATGTCTCCGAAAATGTCTCCGAAAATGTCTCCGAAAATGTCTCCGAAAATGTCTCCGAAAATGTCTCCGAAAATGTCTCTGAAAATGTCTCTGAAAGTTTCGCGGCGGAAATAGCATAAAAACTCGTGCAAAAAATATGGGATAAATCTACGAAAATCACTGGAAAGTTCGAGTCAGAGCTTTGTCGGAAAAATTGTCGGGTGAATGCGCAGAAATATTTTCATCAGTGCATTGCAGAGATACAGACCGGAGAAGGATTGAGCTTGTCAAGGCAATCCCACGAGCCCAAGGACTTTTGGCTCGTTTTTCCACGTCGGCCGCGTTCTCTATGTCACCCCGAATAGTTATCGGAGCTCATGCTCTGTGCGCCAACGACAATGACGACGACGTCGACGCGTACGTGGCGTTTTTATTGAGACGGCAGAATTTATTACGGGACTACATTCATCCCGACCTCGTAAACTTTACGTTCGCGCGCTTTTACCCGCATGCCGCACACACACACCCGGCTATTTCTGCCGGAATCGAGTTATATACGTTGCAGCTCGTGTGTTTTTGGGATGAAAAAAAGTGGGCGACCGCCCCGAACCGATCCGCACGAGTCCCAGGGCTGTGAACGACTTTAGCGTACGTCTCCTCCTCCTTCTCGTACCTCGCCAGAATTAACACGATACGCCCGCTTTCCTTTATTTCCCATTCTCCCTGATCCCTTTTTCTTTTTATTGTTTTTTTTTTTTTCCAACGTACCTACATGTTTGGAAGTACGAAAGACCCCATCGCCTTCAGAAGCCATTGGAGGGAAAAAAATTATAAGCGATCGCTCGGTTGCCAGAATCAAGTTATATTTCTGCCAGAATTAAGTTATATTTCTGCCAGAATTAAGTTACATTTCTGCCAGAATTAAGTTATATTTGTGCCTAAATCAAGTTATATTGTTGCCTGAATCAAGTTATATTTTGTCTGAATCAAGTTATATTTTGCCTGAATCAAGTTATATTTTGCCTGAATGAAGTTATAGTTTACCTGAATAAAGTTATATTTTGCCTGAATCAAGTTATACTTTTGCCTGAATCAAGTTATATTTTTGCCTGAATCAAGTTATATTTTTTCCTGAACCAAGTTATATTTTTGCCTGAATCAAGTTACATACGATCCAGTTCGTGTTTTTGGGATAAAAAAAAGTGTGCGACTTCCCCGAGCCGATCCGCACGGGTTCCAGGGCTGTGAACGATTTTAGCGTACGTCTTCTCCTCCTTCTCGTACCTTGCCAGAATTTGAACGATACGTCCGCTTTCCGCTATTTTCCATTCTCTCTAAACCCTTTTTTCCGTTTGTTTTTCCAACGTACCTACATGCTTGCAAGTGCGAAAGACCCGACAGTTTCAGGAGCGTTGAAAAAATAAAAATAAAAAATTGTAAGCAATCAGCTACTTGGCAATGGAAGGGCACTGTCGTGCGCGCCGATTGGATCCACTTTTGTGCCTCGAGGGGAGCCCAAGGGAACATTTTTCGCTGAACTTTCCGCACATAACCAGGTAACAAGGGAGCGGATCGAATATCGCCCGATAACGAGCTAAGGAAATGCGGGAGTCATCGTGGAGGAGCTCGAACTTATTTCCTGTCCCGGCATGCACCTCGAGATTTCCTCGGTCTTTGAACCTGGAGAAAAGCTGACAGGGTACAAAGGGTGAAATACTGAAGATGAAGCCGCGTCACGTATTCAATTACGTCGACCTCGTCGAAGATCGAGTCTGGTAAAAAATAAAAATAAATTAATTAATTAAAAAAATTGATTCTGAGGAGATTGGATGACAAAATAGATACACATCGGAAGGATTTTTTGTCCGGTGCGGCGGACAAACAAAAGACATACGGAAAAACAAAAGAAATTATGATAAGATGAAAAGAGTGGAAAAAAAATGCAGTGCAAGGGCAGCGTAGGAGGAGCGGATTGCTAAGATCACGACGGGGCTCATATGAAAAAGGAATGAAGGACAGTATGAACGCGAAAGTCGACGCCAAGGAAAGAGGGAATCCGAGCGCTTGATGTTCGAGTAAATGGACGTTCCTTAAGCCTCCATAAGGCTGATGAAATTCTACGAGGGTTGCCTGTGAACCCTTCGCGATAAAACGTATCTCGGCCCTTTATCATCCCTCCGGAGGCTTCGGATGAGGAAGAGCACTCTCCGACCGAGACCCGCTGTAGGTTACGGCACACGAGATTCGGGCCCCTCCTCAAAGTAGTCCTCGCGGTGGAGTCGAGTCAATCGTGTGTCAAGATTTAAAAAAAAATTCGCCGGCGTTTCGTAATGTAAACTGAGATGGATCGGCGTCAAAGGGTTCCTAAGTAGAAACCCTTCAGGATTCCTACCCTGTAGAATTTAATGTTAATCCTGTAAATTTAATGTTAATCCTGTAGATTTAATGTTAATCCTGTAGATTTAATGTTAATCCTGTAGATTTAATGTTAACCCTGTAGGATTTAATGTTAACACTGCAGGATTTAATGTTAACACTGCAGGATTTAATGTTAACACTGCAGGATTTAATGTTAACCTTGTAGATTTAATGTTAACCCTGTAGATTTAATGTTAACCCTGTAGATTTAATGTTAACCCTATAGATTTAATGTTAACCCTGCAGGATTTATTGTTGACCCCGTAGGATTTAATGTTAACCCTGTAGCATTTAATGTTAACTCTGCAGCATTTAATGTTAATCCTGTAGATGTAATGTTGACCCTGTAGATGTAATGTTAACCCTGCAGGATTTAATGTAAAAGACATTATAATGTTGAATGTACTGAAAACTACATTTTCTATAAGATATAAATTTAAACATGTGCAGAGAATTTTTCAAAAATTAATTTCTTCCTCCACAGATCCGCCTGTCGTATCGCTAAGTCTCGGCTCGACCCTCAACCCTGAGGACATCAAGGAGGGCGACGACGTTTATTTCGAGTGTCACATCAAGGCGAATCCTTCGCGATCGCGGCTGTCCTGGATGCACAACGTGAGTATTTCGACTATTAATCTGATTTTATAAAAAATTAAAAAGATCCAAACACCGCAATGAAAATCGGCGAGAATTCGATCTACATCTAAAGTTTCATACAACTGTCCAACTCCCATAAATATGCGATACAAGACTTTCTCGCTTTTCATCTCACGGAAAGCTGTCCCAAATCTCTAGAATCAACGCGTACACCGAAACTGCCCAAACTTCAATAGTTTGAAAATCTTCCAACAAATTTTCGCCATAACATTCTCGTCCTGAAATTTTGTTTTCCCAAGCTTCTTGAAGTTTTTTTTTTTTTTTTTTTGCTTCTCGCCCATCCGCACGTGTACTCTCCAACAAGGTAAGACACTCAGCTTCGCCGCTGTCCCTGCTCTGCTATCCCGTCTAAGCCCTCGCAACGAGCCACTCCCCGGCGTCTTTGCTTCGCCGAAGCAGCGACACACAACACATTCCTGTAAATCCCCGCAGAGCGCGTGAGCTCCCACTCGCGCGCGTTAAGAGACACGCCTGGGAAGAGATTCGTCCACCGCAGTTGTACATCTTCGTTTCGCAAATCCGCGAGACTCCTCGTGCATTTTTTTTTTCTTTTTTTTTTTGCGAGGAAGCTCGGAAGAAAAAATTTTTATTCCGAAGAAAAAAAAAATGATTCGTTTACCAATAAGCAATAACACTTGTCTGCAAGCCGCAGAGCGCGTGAGCTCCCACTCGCGCGCGTTAAGAGACACGCCTGGGAAGAGATTCGTCCACCGCAGTTGTACATCTTCGTTTCGCAAATCCGCGAGACTCCTCGTGCAGTTTTTTTCTTTTTTTTGCGAGAAAGCTTGGAAGAAAATTTTTTATTCCGAGGAAAAAAAAATGATTCGTTTACCAATAAGCAATAACACTTGTCTGCAAGCCGCAGACACGCCTGGGAAGAAATTCGTCTAGCGCAGTTCTAGGGTAGAGCGGGGCAAAATGGGACAGTGGGGCAAAACGGGACAGTGAGTAGAACGCAAGTTTCCAATAATTTTTGGATGTCCCATTTTGCCCTGTTGATACATGCGGATTGTCTGTCCCGTTTTGCCCCATCGTCCCATCCAAAAACGATTGGAATATGTCGTTTTGCCCCACTGCCCCATTTTGCCCCACCGTCCCATTCTGCCCCGCTCTCCCCTACATCTTCGTTTCGCAAATCCCCAAGGCACCTCGTGCATTTTTTTTTTTTTTTTTTTTTTGCGAGAAAGCTCGGAAGAAAAATTTTTTATTCCGAGGAAAAAAAAAGTGATTCGTTTACCAATAAGCAATAACACTTGTCTGCAAGCCCGCGAGATTCTACGATTCGTATGCAATCGAGTTTGCCTACAGTTAGGCAGTTACGCGGATTTGCTATCAGCGTCCACGTCGTAATCCGAAGTTCAAAACTCTCGGTCATTGCCGTTTCGAACTTTCTAATACGAAGCCTCAAATATCCATTCCGCCGGGTCGTGAAACTTGTCATAATAGTTTGAAGGTCTCAGCGGAGAAGACCGATAAATATTTGCATGAGATTGGATTCCCGCTAGTTTACCAAACTCTGCTAGATTGAAAGCGTATCTGCGGTGCGCCGTGTCTTCTCGATGAGACTATGAGCCGAGAAATTTCATCGGTGCAGGCTCTTGTCAATGATTTCCCTTATGCGATACAACGATTGCAGCTTACTTCGAGCACAGATGCAACGAAAGCTGGCGGTAAGTAATTTTTTTAAAGTAGTTGGCACAACTGCGCGATTTGCCAATCCCAGGCCCTGTTTGCTCCAAGTACCCCTGGGGAATCGCAAAGCTTTCCGAGGCCACTCTTCACTCGGAAAAACCGCCGAAGATGTTTTAATATTCTTTAAATCTTTATTTTTGAAATGATTCATCTACGAAAGAGTCCTCGCGGATAACGCAAAAATACAAAATGAAATTATTAGGATAAGAAATATAAACAAGCGGAAAGATCTTCCTCTTAATTGAGATCCCTTTTTGAGGATGCGACCGTGAAGTTTCTGAGGACACTTTTTTACTCAGAATTCCCACAAAAGATGTTTTCATATTAAAAAAATATATATAAAAAAAAATGATTTATCCACGGAGCAGTTGTCGCTGACAATGCAAAAATACGATATGAAAATATTGGAATAAGAAATATAAACAAGCGGAAAGATCTTCCTCTTAACCGAGATCCCTTTTTGAGGATGCGACCGTGACGTTTCTGAGGAAACTTTTCACTCAGAATTCTCACCGAAGATATTTAATATTATTATATTTAGAAAATATTTATTAAAAAAATGATTTATCCACTGAACGGTCCACGATGATAATGCAAAAATACAAAATGAAAATATTAGAATGAGAACCGTAAATAAGCGGAAAGATCTTCCTCTCCATCGAGATTCCTTTCTGAGGATGGCTCGGCGTCGCTCCTAAGGAAACTTCACTCAGGGCTCTCGCCAAGGATGTTTTAGAATTAAAAACAGACATATTCTTGAATTATCTATCCATGAAAGAGTCCTCGCCGATAATGCCAAAATATAAAATGGAAATATTAGAATAAGAACCGTAAATAAGCGGAAAGATTCCACTCCGTCAATATCCCTTTCTGAGGCTGCCTGCGTGTCGCTTCTAAGCACACTTCACTCAGAAATCCGGCCAAAAATGTTAATATTAAAAAAAAAAAATTATTTTCGAATTACTTATGCCCGAAAGAAATCAAAATATTATAATAAGAAACGTAAATAATAAGCTTAATATAATATCCCTTTCTGAGGGCTGGCTCCGTGTCGCTTCTGAGGACACTTCACTCAGAAATCCGGCCAAAAATGTTAATATTTAAAAAAAAAATAATTATTTTCGAATTACTTATGCCCGAAAGAAATCAAAATATTATAATAAGAAACGTAAATAATAAGCTTAATATAATATCCCTTTCTGAGGGCTGGCTCCGTGTCGCTTCTGAGGACACTTTTCACTCAGAGGTCCCGCCAAAGACGTTTCCACCTTGAAAGCAGAACGGCTCATTTCGCGATCCCCGAGCGTCGTAAGAGCGGGTATAACGCAAAAAGATAAAACGTAATGATCGGGATAAAGCACGTAAGTGGAAAGTAGAACCGTGTCTGAAAAGCTTCGACGCGACAGGGAGAAAGGGATAACGGTTGAGAGATCTTGCTCTCCGTTAAGATCGCCGGGGCATCCGAGGGGGTCATCAAGTTTCCCTCTCCAGCGACGTCGGCGACAATCTTTTAACCGATCGTTGCCAATTTTGGGTGGAATCTCGTAATCCTTTAATCTCGATCTCTCTAATCCAGCGCCGTCGCGGGGGGTGCGAGAGGGACCAAGGGGAAAGATGACGAGGCAGAGGAGGGGAGGAAGAGCGCGTCGGAGGAACCAGGAACGAGGATGAGGGTGCTATCGTCCGCGGCCTCATCTCATGCTACGTCTGGGTATATTAAGTCCCGCCACCCTTCTCCGGTTAAGCCGACTAACCCGTGCATCCCTCCCCCCCCCCCCCCCCCCCTCCGCCCCTCTATTTCTCTCTTTTACGAGTTTCTCATCCTCCTTGGCCCCGTAACCTCCGTCGTTCCGCCCATTCCTTATACAATCTAGCTATCTGCCTCTCCGCCGTTCTCTCAGTGTCTTACGCTTCGGTGGTGTATATGCGCTACCTGCTTATCTTGCTCTTCCTCCCTCCGCCCGCACAACGGTACTTAAACGAAATCCATGAGCGCCGGGGAAGCTCGCACGCTCCTCGATTCGTTTTCATCGTGATCTTTCGCCTCCGTCGGTTGCGCGGAGAGCCGCGAAGGAGAGAAGGAGGACGGCCCGGCTTGGCCGTGGATGCGGGAAACTGCTCGAGGAGACGAAGAGCGAGCCCGAGAGTCGGCAACGCGGGAGAGGCGGGAGCAGAGAGAGGATATTATAGTGGCGGGAGCAGCTGCTACCAGCGAGTCAGAGATTTGCGACGAAATTGCATCTTAAAAATATGATCCGACTTCATTCCGGCGGTGGCGGCCGAGCTGCGCGACCCCCTCGCAGTCTCGTACGACGAACCCCGTCGCTCTTCTGCGCTCTGGTCCCAACCTACCCCAACTTCACGGACGAACTGTCAAAAACTCTCCGGCATTCCTCGAGGCGGACGAGACCTCGCTGTGCAGGGTGTAGGGAATCTCGCTGGTTTGCGACTCTTCGATCTATCAACCCTTTCGGGCGACGCGTGTTTTGATGGGTGGGGCGATGGTTGATCGATGGTTCCTTAGACCGGAAATCGAGCCGCTGTGAAGGGTGAAAGCACATTCGCTTACGCCAAATGTACTTCCTTTGAGACTTCGGTAGACATTTTAGGGCGATGGATCGTGCACGATGAAATTCGGAAAAGGGCTTTAAGGTAGTCATTGAGAATTCTTTTTTACTTCGCATAAGTTTCAGAGAAATGAGAGGGAATGCAAACACTTCTGGATGGTATGAAAATCTGAAAAAATCGGGCATATTAAAGGTGATGAAAAGACTAATTTTGCATAATAATAATTCCAAAAGGTTATTAAGAAATTGGTGAAATATCAAAATGTTCAACTAATCTTCATGTTTCTGAATACGTATGAATTTTTACACACTTTTTTAATTCCTTTGAATTTTGTGACTTTCTACACATTTTTTCAGTACGAGAAACAAAAAGTCAAAGTGAATTTAGAAAATCTGAAAAAATTCATACGTATTCGGAGAAGTGAACGAATCACTTTCATTAAAAAAAGTTAGGTTTCCGGAAGATTTATTGAACAGTTGCAATTTTATTTTTCATCGATTTGTTGATAACATTTTGGAATTATCATTGTGCAAAATTAATCTGTTCAGCACCTTTAATGAACTTGAGTTTTTTTCAGATTTTTATACCATCCATAGGAGTGTTTGCAATTTCCTCGCATTTCTCTGAAACTTATGCGAGGTGAAGTCCTGTACGAACCGAATGGCGAATGGAAGCCGAAGCAATCGCGAAAGGCATAAAGAAGACACCCTCGTCGCCGGACATGATAAAACGTTTCGAATTATCCCTCAGAGCGCAGTTTCGCTCCGTGTTTAGCCTCGCGTCTGGAAGCTCGCGAGTTGGAGCGCCAAAAGAAAGAATTAAGGGTGTTCCAGATCCGCCGAGAAAGGAAGGAAGGAAGGAAGGACGGACGGAAGGAAGGAAGGAAGGAAGTAAGGAAGGAAGGAAGGAAGGAAGGAAGTAAGGAAGGAAGGAAGGAAGGAAGGAAGGAAGGAAGGAAGGAAGGAAGGAAGGAAGGAAGGAAGGAAGGAAGATGTAATAGGGAGAGAGGCGTAGTTTCCCTCGAAGAAAGCCATAATCGACCGTTATGGCCCGACCGGCCATAATGGAGATCGGTGATTAAATCGCGTCCACCATCCGCTGGGACAATCGACCGTCCGCTGCCGGCCCCGAGGACACCACTATAGATACAAGTCAATAAGTCTGGTATATACGTCGATGTCTCTCCTCGAGCCAATCAGCTAAAGAGCCCTCGAGAAGCGGCAGGGAGAGCCCTCGACGATAAAAAAAATCGATTCACGGAAGTATTTTGTTTGTTTGTTTTTTCTCCTTTTTTTAATCTTAACCTCCCGCGGTAGCAACGGTTGAATCTCGATTGAGGAGGAGAAGCAAATCGGCGAGTAATCACTTAAAAAAAATTCTCGCCTCGTCGCGCGACTCTGCTGAATGGCGATTTCGACATCAATGCGAAGCATTGCGACATTTACGCCGAAGGAAAAATAAAGTGCTACATGATGTGCGACGTGAAAGGGGACTTAACAGAGAGATGGATGAAGATGCATAAAGTGAATTGGACTCGCTTTGGGGGTCGCGTTAACATCGGCAACGTTCGCCTTTCCGTCAGACACGCATCCGCTGGATCATTACGAAAACATAATTTCTCCCCCCGAGCTTCGTATTTCCGCGAAGCTGCGGTAATGCGAGGCATCGTCAGACTTTGACGGAACATTGGTCGTAGAGCAAAGGATCCTCGACGCTTCCCTAAGCCCGTTGAAGTCGGGAATTTTGCTTTTAACGCAGTCAATTTTAATATCTGCCGCTCAAAGTCGCAACGTTCTCAGGACCACTTAAACCTCCGACGATGATTGCGGCATTGCGCCTCGTGGCCGTCTGTGTATGGTTTCAAGAATAATCCTTTAACACCGGTTGACGTGATAGCTTCTCCCCATACGCGCGCTATTCATCGCCCGTTTGTTTTCTCATTCCCAAATTGCTATAATCCATATGCAATGAGAGTTAAGCTGCAAAGAAAAACCCTTTCAACCGCCATTCGCCCGCTCTCCCTCATCTCCGCTCTCCGCCTCAATCTCTCTGTGACGTTCCCACCTCGATGTCTTCCTCCGCTCGCTCTCGCTGGCTGCCGCGCCTCCTCTCTCTCCGCTTCTTGAATTCAACGACAGCGTGGATGCGACCTGTCCTGCGCCCGGCAATGTATCACGCCCTTTCCGTGAAAACAGTTCGCCGCGTTCTCCGGAGAACGCGCGGAGGCCGCCCGGACCTCGAGGCGCGGGGGAATGCGCTGTCAAAAGCGATTCCAAATTTCACGGTGCGCGGACTTGTGCGCCGTCTCTATATGGTTTCGGGAATAATCCTCTAACGACAAGTGACACGATAGCTTCGCGCTACGCTCGCGTCATACGTCGCCTGTTTGTTTTCTCATCCTCACATTGCAATGTTCCGCCAGCGACGGGAGTTAAGCCGCAGAGAAAAACCCTTCCAACCGTTCAAACGCTTCCGTCGCTCTTCGCTCCCCGCCTCAATCTCTCTATGACGTTCCCACCTCGATGTCTTCATCCGCTCGCTCTCGCCGACCGCCGCGCCACTTCTTGTTGGTCCTCTTCTCTCTCCGCTTCTTGAATTCAACGACAGCGTGGATGCGGCCTGTCCTGCGCCCGGCAATGTATCACGCCCTTTCCGTGAAAACAGTTCGCCGCGTTCTCCGGAGAACGCGCGGAGGCCGCCCGGACCGCGTCGAGGCGCGGGGGAATGCGCTGTCAGAAGCGATTCCATATTTCACGGTGCGCGGACCATCGGGAAACGCTCCGCCACGGCGTACCCGACAACCCCTTCCATCCCCCCCGTCGCCCTGTACGAAAGTTCGTAATTGCCGGCACACGGCTAAAACGTCCGGCGCGACGCTTCGCCCCGCGGCGACTCACTTCTCCCTCCCATCCTGGATTCTACGTTCATTATTCTTGTCAACAACCTTCGAGCTTAATCGCTTCTGGATAGTGCTCTCCGAGTGGGCACCGAGCCGGGGTGGAAGGAAGACACAAAAAAAAAAATGAAATAAAAAAATTGCAAATTGCGTCAAACGCTAACGCGACGGGCAGCGACGATGATACAATTTGTCCGACGCGCCAGAGTTTATCGCTCGTGTCTCGGTAACACGGCGTCGAGGCAAAATTTCGCCGATAATTTTCAATTCTTCGTCTCCCGCGTCGTGTCCGACGTGACTTTTGTGTATCGTAACCGAGGAAGTGCCGCTCGTAACGCCTGCGTCTTATTGGATTTTGGTTGAAGGCGCTTTAACGCTGGCCGCCGAGAATCGCTGCCCGAAGCTCCGTCGTGCTCTTATACGATCTTTATAATGCACTATCACCCCCTGTGTTCCCATCGTTGTGCCCACTGAAAACGATATTTCGCGCCCCAACCTCGACCGCCCCCGCGCGGATCTCGCACAGCACGTTCCAGATGATGAATTATTTTCACGAGTTGTCGCATTTTTCGCTCGAGACACATATAAGTCACTGTGGAAGGGAGGCAGGGAGGTCTGCACGTACATATATAGGGAAGAGCGGTAGGGAAGAGCGGGGTAAAGTGGGACAGTGGGGCAAAAGGGGCCAGTGGCAAAATCGCTATATTTCAATGATTTTAGGCTGGAATAGTGGGCCAAAATGGGGCAGAAAATCCGCTTGCGTCGATGGGGCAAAATGGGTCACCAGAAAATTACTGGAAACTTGCCTCTTGGCCCACTGTTCCATTTTACCCCGCTCTTCCATATATGTATGTGACCGTAGATCTCGGTCGCTCGAGGCTCTGGCTTTGCTTCTGTTCAACGAGAAAGCTTTTTCTCGGGGCGCCATTGGCGCCGTGACTACGGTCACACGGGGCAATAAAGATGCTCGGCTGGCTGGATGTTGGTCGTACCCCCTGCCCCCTCGTCCCACCCAACCGTCCTCCTATCCCGGATGGACGTCAGGAAATAAAATGGGATTTACGAAGGGCCCAAGCTTTTAGTACGTTAACGACAGAGTATGAGAGAAAAGGTATGTTCGACGAATGACCGCTTTACGATACGGGGGGGGGGGGGGGGGGGCGCAACCATGCGGGGTCGAGGCCGTTCGTACCGGGCCGGTACGACCTGCTCGCCCGTTATGCGGTCGTACCCGAGAGTCGTTTAACGGTTGCAAACCTAACGAGTTTGAGGACAGGGAGAAAAAAAAATGAATAAAAGAAAAATGATAGGGAAGACGAAATACTTGAAAATTCGAGAAAACGATGTGACGGCTTGGGTAATTGAATCTCCTCAAGAGGGTCCTAAAGTCAACGGCGAAATTGTCTTCGCGGAGAGGAGTGTCCACTGAAAATTTCAGTGCCGAGTGAGAAAAATTACTATGACCGGAAACACGTCACTTCCGGTTGTATATTCCATTTTTTTCACCGGAAGTCACGTCATACCGGAAATTCATCACTTCCGGCTTGAAAATCTAATTTTTTTTTTTCGACCGGAATTGACGTCACTTCCGGTTTGAAAATCTCATTCCTCGACAGGAAGCGACGTCACATCGTAAATACATTACTACCGGTATGAAAATCTCATCTCTCGACCGGAAGTGCCGCCACATCGGAAATACGTTACTTCCGGTTTGACTTTTTCATCTTTCGACCGGAAGTGACGTTATACCGGAAATGCATCACTTTCGCTTTGAAATTTTCATTTTTCGACTGAAGTGACCTCAAAATACGATAACTTTTTTTGTACTCACTCTACATTGTAATTTTCATTAGATCCCGTTATGAACAAAAGAAGAAGAAAAAAAACCATTTACTCGAATCAAAGCAAATATTGTTTCCGGCGTCGTTACGGCGATGAAATCCGCAAATTAGAAACCCTCCTTGCCTATAGAAAGGATTTAAGAAGAAAAAAAACAAAAAAAAAATCACCGCCGCGCAGACTTCAGGAGTACTTAACAGGCTCGTCCTCTTTCGCTCCGGTAAACCGGCAATCCGTGGATCCGCGGCTCGGCGTTGACGGCGGCTGCGGTAGCGAATTTCTTTCGAAAACTCGGGAGGCTCGTTAATCCGCTCGACGAGCTTCGAATGCTGGTCGCGTAATCTTTTGCCGGGCGTGAATTATTTTTCCCGTCGTGCCGGCACGGAGCGGGAGGCGGGGGGGGGGGGGGGGGGGGGGGTGGCGATTTTCGTCGCGGAGAGTGTGGGTGTGTCGGCCGTAGAACTCCGGGGAAACGGCGAAGAAGCCCGAGAGCCGCGGAAGGGCGAAGTGAGAAGCTATAAATCCAGTGCGAGTTCTACCGACTGGGCAGCCGACGGGGGTGTGCGGGCACGTCTGGCGACACTTCCGGCATAAAACTCGAAAACGAGTCGGGTAACGACGACGACGATGGGTGACGGAATGACTGAGAGCGAGTCGGAAAGTCGTGTCGGAGCTCCGCGGTTAACCGGGATCCGCGTCAGTTCGCCGAGGGAAAATTTCAGAGAGACGGCAGCGAGGCCGTAAGTGTTGCGGAAGTGGATTGAGAGAAGAAGAGACAAAAAAGGAGAAACGGGAGGCGGAAGAGGTTCCGTCGCCGGGAACGCCACTGGACCAAGCGGCGAGCCGGAGGACAGAGAAGCTGCGGTGCGGAGTGGCGGAAGCTCCACTTCAGGGTGGATTCCGAGGGGGGGGGGGGGGGGGGGCGCAGGAAACGCTACCGTAATCAGAAGCGCAAGGGTCGATGGGAACTCATGGCTCACCTGGCGATCCCGGGCTTGGCCGGCTGAGCTCGTCAAAAATCCCGTGCACCGGCGCGGTTTTTTCTCTTTGAGGACTCGAGAGGCTCGTGAGAGCTTCCCGAACCGCCGATGGTACTCCGGCGAACGGCTGAAGACGAGGCGCGAAGCGTCCGAGCTCGAGAAGGTGGTTGGAGAGAAGAGGAAGAATGGGAGAAGAAAAATGGGAAGAAATACGAAGGGTTCGTTCGCGGCGCTTCGGCTCGAATTTTACGGACGAGGGAATCGTTACTTTTGCCTCACGATTATTTATCCTCGAGGATGCTTATTCCATTCGTCCCCGATGTCCCCGAAGATACCGGAACCGTCTCCAATTTTCGGATATCCAATCGAACCGAATGTCTCGGTGTATACACGGGAGACCGGTATTAAGATGGAAAGTGGATGCCGATTCTCCCTGAGATACAATTCGCCGAGGGTCCGTCGATGCGCTTTTCCCCCCAAACTCGTTCGAGGGAGGAATCGCCTCCCGGTGGAGCACTAAAATAAATTGATACCTGGTCACGGTGGTCACCGTTTTTCTTCGTTCTTTGGAATCTTTATCGTCATCAGATACGGGATCATATACTTTCCTCTGGTAACCTGTGTTCCTCGTCCGGTAAACGAAAAATTCCAGAACTGGCTCGGAATGAACGTGGTTTTGGGGCCCTCTTAGGGCCCGATGTTAAACTCCCGAAATTCGGCCTTGCGGAATCGAGAGGTTCCGCTCTGCTGTATAGGGGAGAGCGGGGCAAAATGGCACAGAGGGGCGAAACGGGATTATGAGACAAAACGCAATTTTCCGATAACTTCTGGCTATTGGCAATGGTCGGCCGTGGAGCAAAACAGGGTTGAAAATCCGGATGTATCATTGGGACAAAATGGGGCATTTAAAAATCATTGAAACATTGAGTTTTGCCCTCACTGTCCCGTTTTGCCCCACTGTCCCATTTTGCCCCACTCTCCCCTACGTTGAATCTTCTTACCGAGCGAACCAATCGCTCACGATTCCACGAGGAGCTTGTGGAATCGAGAGGTACCGTTCTGCTGTGTACGTTGAATCTTCTTACCGAGCGAACCAATCGCGCACCCGTTACCGGATGGTCAATTTAAGGTAGCGACTCGGTAAATACGACTCTTGTTTAACCGGCCGAAACTATTTCAATATCTACTCGGTTAATTCGTAGAACATCGTTTAGGAATAAAATGAGCCGCGGTGCATTAAAATTTGTTGAAAAATAAGAATTCTTCTTTGAAAAAACTCAACGAAAATGTATTCATTCATCAGTTTATATATTGGTAATAACATCGTTACCCTGATAACCACGCGCCACGAAACGGACGCAGTTGGAGCAATATTTCCGACATGTGCAGCGCATGTCGCAAATATTGCTCCAACTGCGTCCGTTTCGTGGCGCGTGGCTGTCGGGTAATAACTGTTTCCTTGATCGAAGACCCATGCAGTAATACAGATCGACTTCCGTTTCTGTTAATAAATGCACTACATTTTGGCTAAACATAAAAATAATTTAAATTAAATATAAACATTTTAGGTAACCATAGATAAACATTATGAAGATTTAGCACTCGTCTGACTAATCTTCCGTGCAGAACCTTAAGGCGATCGAGCCACTGCCGATTGGTTGGTCATTTTTTAAAATGTTATCTCTTTGCACGCGCGCCCAATACGAACGAAGGGAGTTAGTTTACAGTGGCGCCTTGTCGGAACGCAAAATTGCCCAGCGTATGGATAAAAGGCGGAAGGAACCGAAATAGCGGAACGGAAGAGCAGACACGCTGCGCGTCCCTCCGGCGATATCTTCATACCGGCAGGATGTTGGCAATTTTTCAAGGAATCAGTTTTCCGTCTGACCGGAACGAACGGTGCTCTTCCACCTCTTGCCCATCTCCTCTCCCATCCCCGGCGCACCCTTCCATCTCCATCCACCAGAAGAAGTACGAAGGGTTCCGCGGTGAAGGACTCCCCAAGTCGAGGAAGCGTCAGCCGATAATCGAAGTGTGTTGAACCTGCGGTACGGCCAAGGTACCTTCAGCTTCGGCATGACAGGTTCTTTTCCGCCCGAGACGAGGGAAATATCGACGCGGACTGACTGGCTCGTTCGTCCGTGAACGATGGGATTTCCGCTCGGCGATGACGAAATTTATCCCGAGGAGCTACTCGGGTGCGTCGACCTTGCGGTTCCGGAAACCGTCGCCGCAACCGAATCAACAGCGCCGTCCAGAACGGAAAATGCAGACATCGGGCGAGAAACCCGACGCTGATAACGGTGGGAAATTGATGAAACTTCGTCAAACACGCATTAAATTAGCTCATCGTGCCAATTGGCCTCCGGTCATCACGGAAATAAAGACGTGGCTCGACCAACTCGTTTCGTCCATGAGCGACGGGATTTCCGCTCGCGTTGGCAACATTTTTACCCGAAGAAGACAAGTCGGGTGATATTTTCTTCGCTGTGCTGCGGTTGGGGAACTGTGCAATTCTGCACGGAGAAAAATAGTTCTGTTTCTCTAGCAAAACGTAGATCGTTAACAATTTATTGTTGTGGCAGCAAAAATATTTCGCTGCTACAGCAAAATATTTGTTGCCACAGCGAAACATTTGCTGCCACGACAGAATATTTTGTTGTCCCCATGTTAACCCGGTAAATCAGTTATGGTAACAAAATTCTTGTTGTGCCAACAATTTTTTTTTTTTCTCCGTGTGGGTTTTCTCTTACTCCGATTTTTATTGAAGAGATTCCTTTGCGTTTCGACCCTGGTCTGGGCCCTCTTCAGAAGTTTGTTTATTTGTTCTATAATTATTATTTGTTCTATAATTATTATTTGTTCTATAATTATTATTTGTTCTATAATTATTATTTGTTCTATAATTATTATTTGTTCTATAATTATTATTTGTTCTATAATTATTATTTGTTCTATAATTATTATTTGTTCTATAATTATTATTTGTTCTATAGTTATTATTTGTTCTATAATTATTATTTGTTCTATAGTTATTATTTGTTCTATAATTATTATTTGTTCTATAATTATTATTCGTTCTATAGTTATTATTTGTTCTATAATTATCCGAGGCACCCAACTCATCCGTGCCCTCCACGTTGACCGAGGTGCAGGCTCGGATAATACGAAAAACTCGGACAAAATGGATAAAGCAGCAAAGCCCACGCGCGAAGTAGTCCGTAACGGTGACTTTGTTGCATACGCGCTTAAACTTGTACAAGTTTGCCGCGTTTTTATATTTCGAGCTGCAAATACAACAGTTCCGATTCTAGAGTCAACGGTTTATGTTTATATGAAGTTAATGTTAACGGACTAAATTGTAATTATATTTAAAAAATAACTTGATTCACTAATACAGTTAATGTTTATATTAAGTCGTGTGTTCTTTTTTTTACCATATAGTGGTTACTACACTGTAAAAAAAAGTTTGTTTGAAAATTAATTAACAGTATTGGAAGCTTTTTTACATAAACCGTTTCTGAAATTTCAAACACATGTGCGTTGCAATTTTACAGTAAAAGTTGTATTTTTCATGAACATTTTTGTAAATTTCAAGCAAAAGAGTTGTAACTTTAATATCTGGTATTTTTATTTTACAAGCAAAGTACATTTTAAATGTTTAATTAATATCAGTAATGTTAGCAAATTTCAAGTTACAGTACATGAAATTTACAATTTATTTTTACAGTGTACTTCTTGGTAGTTACTCCTCAACAGTCAGTAGTTATTATTGAGGACGTAGTGGTTGCTGCACCGGTAATTACTACTTATACGTAGAACTACTGAAATTACAAGCAATACTCAACAGTGAACTCCTGCAAACTGAGGGAACTCCCAATAGTACGGTGCTGTTCGTGAATGCCTGGGTGCTGTTCGTGAATGCCTGGACGATCTGAACAGGGCCGCTATAGGAAAACTGACCAGGCATTCATGAACAGCCATGAACAGCAGTGTACATATAATATCTCAAATTACATGTTTATTACTATTGGCTACCTACTTCTGGGTTTCCAACTTACATTTAGTAGATTAAATCTACTCATTTTTCATCTCACTGGTCTGCTAGATCTCCGTTATGTGTGTTTACCGTGTAGGAAATTGACATCATTATGGTAACTCCACAGTAAAAAATTATTTCGTAAAATCGGAATGCGAAATTTCGTAAAAATAATTTTGTTAAATAAGCGACAAACTCGTTTGTCACTTATTTGAATATACGAACTTGTCCTTTTATTTCCCGTATCATTGATAATTTTATTTTGCACTGTCGTTTGTAAAACTAGAAAATTAACGAATAAAAATTTTTTGACGTTTGTGGACAATAAGTTTTTGTAAAAAGTACAAACTTTTTTTACTGTGTAGGTTACAATTCTTACATGGTTTTCACCCTTTAAGCACCTACTTATTGTTTTGGGTGTTACATGTTTACTAGTTGGGTAAGTCCACCTTGCGGTTCCCGGATTCGTTGCCGCAGCCGAATCAACAGCCCGATCCAGAATCTAAAGTGCAGACATCGGGCAAGAAGTCAAGCGCTGATAGCGGCGGGAAATTGATTAAACTTTGCCCAATCGAATTAAACGGGTGAACAAAACAAGGTGGATTGGCTGTTGCTCGCGGCAGCTGGGCTCGAAGAGGAGGTTGTGCAAGAGGCGACTCTCGATCGCCTCCTCGGTCCATGAATAAAATTAGCTCGTCATCCCAATTGGCCTCCGGTCGCGACGGAATTAAGTTTTCTGGTGTCCTCTTCGGCGGGATTCTCGCTGCAGTGAGTTTGATGACTTTCGTGAAGTTAGTTAAACCTCATCCACTCGTTACATCCGTAGTTGGCTCGTATTCCAACGCTCCGAGGACGTACCGGGACAATCGCGTTGCCGTCAACACGGCCGGTATCCACTCGGGGACGACTCGGAAGAGCTCGCGCCGATCCCCGGAGATGCGGAAAATCTCGGTGCCCTTTGGCCCTCGGAGTGCATCGGTTAATTGGGAATGGAGGGTGCAGCCACGAAATTAATGTACTTGATCGGCATTCCGCAAATAAATATTTACTTCGGTTAAATAAATATTTATTTGGTTTAAATAAATATTTATTTGGGATAAATAGATATTTATTTGGTTAAAATAAATATTTATTTGGTTTAAATAAATATTTATTTGGTTTAAATAAATATTTATTTGGTTTAAATCAATATTTATTTGACTTAAATCAATATTTATTTGATTTAAATCAATATTTATTTGATTTAAATCAATATTTATTTGATTTAAATCAATATTCATTTGATTTAAATCAATAATTATTTGATTTAAATCAATATTTATTAAAACAAAATAGATATTTATTTGCAGGTGCCTGTCAAATAAATTATTTTTCTGGATGTGGCCGATACCGAGAGCGAGGAACGGGATCGTTACCATGGCCGATGCTTGATCCGTCCCTCCGGTGGGGACTAAAATATTGATCCACTTACGATTGCAGCTGGTGGAAACAAATATGGAGTTTCCACGTGAACTCTCGTTACGTCTAGCCCAAGGCGTCGATCGGAATAACTTCCAAAGTTAAACTTGGTGTTTGTGGTGCAGTCGATACGCGAATATGACCGGTTGAGCCACCGGATCACTCGTCGACAGTCAGATTTTCAAAGGTCCAACAATCTAGCCAAATAAAAAATCGTGTTTTGTTTATTCTTTTCCCAATCACAAAACATTTGATTGACGGTCCCTCGAGATAGATAGTTCGAGGTGCTCCGATCGAGCGAAATGGTTCCAGCTCCGTGTTCACTGAAGAAAAACAATTGTTGGATTAATCAAAAGTCGCGATGACGTACGTTCAAAGCTGCTGTTTGTTTGGTTAGAAATAAAGCATTGTTTTGGTAAACGAATAAACACATTTTTGTTGTGCCAACACAGTAAAATATTTTGTATGAAATTTAATGCACCAAACTGGAACTTTTCATGCAAAAAATTGTATATTTAATTTCATGTACAATTGCGATAAAACATTAATGTTCGGTGTATTAAAAACACTGGAAATACTTTGTTTTTAATAGTTTACTGTAATTTTACTATATAAAGTAGTTTAATTTTAATAATCCACTTCGATTTAAATTTTAAAAAATTAATGGACTTTTACAGCGAAATTAAAGGAAACTAAAAATTAAAATAAAATGTTTCACCACAATTGTATATGAAATTTAATATAACAGTTGTTGCATAAAAAAAATCCAGTACGGTACATGAAATTTCATACGATTTTCTTTTTGGTCACTGTGCCGTCCGGTGCAGTAAATTTACGCTTAACCGACCCATTTCTTTTCCTCAGTGTACAAAAAAAACTGCAGAAATCGTTCGATTTTTCCCAATGCAAAAAATCCAATCCTGAAAAAAAAAAAAATCGCTGAAAACTTGGAGCAATGGTTAAAACCGGATAAAATGCGGTTGGTTAGAAACTGTTCCTACGGGGCGGAAGGTCGCGTGCGGCAGGTGTGAAGGAATACGATTGGGATAAGGCACGAGAATCGCACGAGAGACGAGGAGGAAGAAAGTCCCACGCGGAGTCGAGGATGGGGAGGGTGGAGGGTGGTGGGGGAGAGATATGGTTTAATAGAAAGTAAACGAGGGAATGTAAAAGAAGAGAAAGAAGTTTGAATGGGAGCGAGAGAATCGCATGTTCGGTGCGGCGGATACTTTCGCTTCCACCTTATCCTCGAACCCCGCGCGCGTTTTTACGCCCTTACACTTGGGCGGTCTGTGCCGCGAACTCTGACGAGCCGGTGAGCCCGGGAAAGAAAGTGCGGAACCCAGTGAGAGAGAGCTAATATAGTGAGGCAGTCCGATGGGTGCTGCGCGCATTGCCGGAAGGATTTCCAGGGCGGGGGCGGGGGAGGGGGAAGATAAGCGATCGTGAGAAATCAGTGGGACGCTCCAGCTGCGATCGAAAAAAGTGGAAGAGACGACGGGAAGAACTCGTGAGAAAGAGATAAATCGACGGCAAAAGAGGGGGGGGGGGGGGAGGTAAAAAGGACACCGCCGCTTTCCGTTCTCCAACTTCGCTTCTTCCGCGGAGGAATTCCGCGAGGAGGAACGCGGGGAATTCGAGGTCGAACGAAGCGGATCGGTATTAGTCGTCGATAGGAGGTTTTCCCAATACCTTGCGCACCGGGGGGGACACAGAGAGTTTCTCTCATTTCTGTACGGGGGTGGCTTTGTACGAGGTGCGCCGCGGTATGCCGAGCTCGCTTTGACGACGATGGGCACGCGAATTCTCGGGCATTCCCGCGCGGGAAGAGCAATTTTATCGCTGTTGCGTATGCGGCGCGAGTGTGTCGGGATCCGAAGTTCGAGCCAAGATGCTAGAATTGGCCCGGTGGAATTTCTCTCAATCTCACTCGATGCGGGGAATTCGACGCGTCATTTTCAGACTCGGCGAGAAACGTGTCCATCGTTTGCGAGGCAGCTTCTCTTCTTCTTTGGAGCAATCCGAAACCGCGCAGTATCGATGTACTTGCAGAGAAACGCTTCGCGGAACGTTTAATAATTATACTTGATGATATTTATTGTGGAAGCTCAAGTGTATACTTTGCTTCGTTTTTTTTTTATATAAATAATATATAACGTCATATAGTTAATTTCATTGATAATTATTAATAAATACGGTCTTCTTGAGCTGGTCGCGTAAGCACTTGAGAGCTTGTTCGCGACCTCCATTCCCCTAATCTAACTTACATACTAAATCTCATAGACATAGAATCTTTACATAACATTTTATATTGCAGCTTTTCATCATTTTTTTTTATTTTCTCATCTAGAATATGAAAAAGGCATTTTGCAAATTCTTTTTTGCCCGCCCGCTCACACTTAGAAAACAGGATAGTTTTTTTCTACTATATCCATAGTTCCCAGGGAGAACGTCTATATAGATAGTTTCTGATAGTACACCCAGAAAAAAAATTTATTTGACGGCCACCGTTTATTTGGTTTACGTAAATTATAAATAAAATAAAATAAATATTTATTTAAATCAAATACATATTTTACTTAAACGAAATAAACGGTGGCCGTCAAATAAATTATTTTTCTGCGTGTATATATTCAATTGGTTGAATTATAATTATAGTTGCAACCATGATTTTTTGTCACTGTCGTAACTGTAAAATGTGGGGGGAACGTCACTGGGAACTATTTTTTTACGGTAAAAAGTCAGTATTGTTGCTTTTACAGTGCCATTCATTCTTAGTGCATCCGTCCATCCATCCGTATGTCTGTGTGTCTGTCAAGATTTGCTTAATTAAAAAAATGTTATCGCTGTTGTAACTGTCGGCGAATGTGCGAGGATCCGAAGTTCGACCCAAGATTTTCGAATGGGCCCAATTCGGTTCCAATTCCAAATTACAATCGTTTGGAATTCCTCTCAATCTCGCGTGACACGGGGCATTCGGCGCGTTATTTTCAGACTCGGCAACAAACGTGTCTATCCGCGAGGCATACTTTTCTACTTTACAACAATTCGAATCTCGGAATAACGCTGCACTTGCTGAGAAAAGTTTCCCGGAAAGTTGCTCTTCATCATTTTTTTTTTTTTTTTTTTTTTACACTTCCTCATATAGAATATGAAAAAGGAATTTTTCCTATTTATTTTTCTCTGTCAGTTCGTTCCTCCGTTCACTCATCCATCTATCCACCCATCTATTCCCGTCCATCCAGCCATTATCTGTCCGTCCGTCGTTATGTCTGTCTGTCTGTCCGTCGAAATTTCCTTAACTGAGGAAAAAATTAAGAACGTTCATCTCAGTCTCCGTTAAAATTTAGACCCGTGTATGTTCGGCAACTCGGAAATTCGACAGTGAGACCCGTGGAGCAAAGAGGAATCTCCGCGAAAAGTGCTTTACGAGGATGCGTGTCTGGACGGCGACTTTCTCGTTTTGGTATTCGTCGAGTCTCCGCCCGAAAAAGAACAAGCTCGCGAGGACGGCAGTCGAGAAAGTAGACGAAGCAACGCCATTTTCAGACTCGTCGACAAACGTGTCTATCCGCGATGCACACTTTTCTACTTTGGAGAAATACGAATCCGCGGAATACCGATGTACTTGTTGAGAAATGTTTCGCGGAAAGTTGTTCATAATTTTTTTTTTTTTCTTTCTACTTTTTACTTTTGCTACTTTTTACTTTCTCATCGGGGGTATAAAAAAACGCATTTTCCCATTTCGTATGCCAATTTTTGCAAGACGATTTCCCAACGCCGAAAATCGCCCACGCGAAACAGAGTCGAAACTATTCGTTCTCTTTTTTGTTGTCCCCGAAGGGATCGGCGCAAGGTGAGTCGAAACGAATCGGGAACGAGCGTAAGACTAGTCCCGACTAATTAAAGCAATTAAACGTTTCGGAAATAAATAAGTAAACCGAATACGGGAACAAAAATAAACTGTTCATAGCACTTTTAAGCAAACTCGAAAAGGGGAAAATTCTGTCTGTCTGGCCGTCAAGATTTACTTTATTAACGGCTTACGCCAAGTAAAATTTCAATTTTTTGTTGTTGTATTTTATGGTGTGAAGAATATTTTCTTAATTTTTTACGTCGAATTTCAATGAAGCACGAAACTTAAGAGACCGTTATGGGGAAAGTGACGGAGCGCTCGAGCAGCTGCGCAGAGTTTTTTTCTCAAAGTGCGTTTTTCTCAAAACGTGATTTTGAAGATCGGTGCGCTTGATATCTCAAAAGTGGCTGGATGGATTTTTATACAAATTTGTACCGACATACTTCAACAGATTCTTTAGTAATTGACGGTCTAATATAAAAAAAAAATAATAATAAAAAATTAAAGAAATTAATTCGAAGTGTTGAAAATGAGTAAAAATCGACTTTGTTCGAACAGCTGCCATTATTCCAATTTTTTGTTTCTGATAAAATGACAAGTTGAAATCAGGTACACCGCAAAGGAACTTCCAAAAAACTGGTTTACGTCGAACGATAAGAAATAATGCATAATAAAAACAAAACTGAATGAAAAAATTCCTAAACGTTCTTTAATATCCCCTCCTTCCACACTAAAAAAATTGGGTCAACAAAGCGTATATTACCTCGAGAAAAAAAAAAAATCACGAACCCTGCTTCTTTACCCACTTACTCTGGCCTAAGCGCTCAAGCAAAAACAAAGAACCTCCATCTCGGCCCCACCAAAGTTAAGACGCCTCCAAATTCGGTAACTCGGAAATTCGACAGTGAGACCGAAGCATGGAGCAATCTCCGCGAAAAGTGCTTTACGACGATACGTGTCTGGCCGGTGACTTTCTTGTTTCGGTATTCGTGGCCTCCCGCGCTGCGAGGAACAAGCTCGCGAGGCCGAGACTCGAGGAAGCCGACGAAGCAACCTTCGGGGTTAACGGATGCAGCCATTTTTCCTCGTGCCTTCCGCCCCTGCCGAAGATTCCCGACGAATTTTTCCAGCCCAAGACCAAACAGTCCACAGTGCGGCACGGCAGCGTCCCAGGATCAGAGAAGCAGCTACGTGACAGTGGTACGTCGGCCATGGGGATCCGAGAATGGTGAGAAACACGCCCGGAGCTCGATGCCACATACCGATGCACTATAGACGTGCCTTCTTCCCGAAAGAATTTCCGCGCTCTTCGACTCTCCGGCTCGAACGACTCCCCGGGGACCGAAACGGACGAGCTTCGAGACGGAGAGGACGAATTCTCTCCTCCTCGTCGCCACATTTTTTTTTCCATCCTCTCCCGACACCGCTGTTGTAACGCCGACCAAGCTCTCCGTGTCCGTGCACGAAGCGAATCAAGTACTTTCGGTGAGTGCTCTACGTGTGCTCTACGTGGGAAGTTACGTAGTCGAGGCGGAAGGGAAGAGACGGGGGGCGGCGTTAGTGCAGACGTTTCAGCTACATATAGTTACAGAACGGGTAACCCAGATCCTCCGACTCCTGTCTCTCTTACCGCAAGGGGGTAATCGAAGGTAAACCCCGGGATTTAACCCGGTGAGCTTAACCTATGCTAAGCGCGGTAACCCGCCTTACCGGCTTCCACGGTGGTCGCGGCGAGCACCACGGCAGAGGGCTTCGGACCCCTGCGACACTTCCCCTCCGTTCCATAGATTACAATCTAGTTTAATCGAGCCGGCTCGTTAATAGCCGGAAACACGTGACCCCGCTGAAAATTTTACACCGCTGACCCGCTGCTTGACGGAGGGGGTGGGAATTATCTTCGGAGCAAGGGAAGCCCATTAGAGGGGTGGTACTCGGGTCCATTAAGGGTACGAGTGCCCTAGCGAGCCGTTGGGCAGAGTTCCGTTGGTTATCGCAATCGATCATCCTAATCAAGAAGAAATCTTGGAACTTTTGTAGTGGGAGGAGAAGAGATTGGAACTGTGTGCGAAAACATCTTCGGTAGTTTTAGGGTTGGGTGGGCATTTTTTTTTTAGTCATGGTTCAATGGTTTTCGAAGGTTCGGCCGTAACGGTATTAATTTGGAAGTCTCGTTGAAGATGTTGGCAGATTAAAAAGAGAAACAATACTGAGATAGAATTGACAGGAATTGAGCTTGAAGTGGTGCGAAAAGAAGCGCCGCCTTTTTAGAGTCGGTGCAAGGTAAACCCGTCTCTTGCATTTCGTGAGCTTTCTCTCCATTGCCAACCTGATTGATTATTGCAATCAATCAGGGTAATCAGGAACAGATCTTTGGAATTGTAGGGGCCAAGGAGATTAAGAAGGTAACGTGCGTAAAACCATCTTAAGTAGTTTTGGGATCGAGAGGGTTTTTTTTGTTATGATTCTGGCAGACTTTTCAATGGGTTTCGAACATCCACTCTTGGGTCCTAATCGTTCTAAGGCCCCCTGCAAGGGGGCTTGATACCTGCAACCGTAACGATATTTCATTTAGAAATCTCGTTAAAGACGTTGACACATAAAAAAAAACAACAACAATATGGAGGAAGAATTGACAGGAAACATCTTCAGTAGTTTTAGCATGACAGACGTTTCAATTGGTTTCGAAGATCCACTCTCGGGCCCGAATGCTTCTAAAGCCCCCTAAAAGGGGGGACTCGAAACCTTCGACCGTAAAGACATTAATTTAGAAGTCTCCTTAAAAACCTTGTCACATAAAAAAAAAACAATACAGAAGACAGAACTAACACGAATTGAGTTTGAAGCAGTGCGAAAAGAAACGCCCCCTTTTAGACTTGCTTCAAGGAAAACCTGTCCTTTGCATTTCGCGAGCTCCCCCCCCCCATCTCTATTATATATCCCAGGATATTCCTATGGCCTCGTTTCAAATCGATTTCGAATGGTCTGCTGTCGGATCGGCGAGCGGATCCGTGAGTCTCCCTCTCCGTCTCTCTGTCACCGAGGTTGCCGGATACGACGAAAACTAAGAGCCGGGGGGGGGGGGGGGGGGGGGGGGTAGCGGAACGCGGACTAAACTTGGCCGTCGACGACGAATCGACTGGTCGGCGAGATCGTCGCGGGGGGGCGGCGGGGGTGGCGAGGATATTCCAGTCGGTAAATGGGAAAAACGTTGGGAGCGCCGACGGAACCAGCGGCAGACCGGATTCGCTGTGTAATGGAGGAAATGGCGGTAAGGCAAGGCGGTATACGACGGAACAGCGGAGTTCGGTGGCAAAAAGCCCGGTGAGAACGATAAGAGACACGAGGGGCGGAGGAGAGGAAGGAGAGAAAAATAAAACGAGCCGCGGCCGAGGACGGAGAGAATCGAGCGCGGAAGAGATGACGAAGAAGCGCCGTAGGAATAAGAAGAAGATGAGGGGAAATAAAAAAAAAAAAAAAAAAAAAAAACGGAATGTCCAATGGATTTCAGCGACGCCCCGGGTAATGGCTGGCAAAGACAAAGGGACACGCCGAGGACTTATTCGTGTCTGCCAGTTCCGGCGTTTCTGATTAAACTACCCGGGCGATCCTGCATTTGGCAACGTCGAAACCTGCGGCTGACTACTCGCTGGCTTTCACTACTTGCAGCCGCTCCGCACCGTAGGGCTGTGCAGCGGGAGGGCCGCTTCTCAACGGAACCCTTGGAAACCGCAGCCTACTCCGCAAGCTCGGAGAACGAGCCTAATTTATCGTTCACCTATCGTGTATCGCGCGCGAACGGAGGTGAGTGCAGCCCTGCGGGTTGGAACACCGCGCTGCGTCAAAGATTAAAGAGCAAAGAGAAGTTCCTGAGAGATGGGGGGGGGGGGTGTGAAAGGGGGAGGGGAGGGGGAATGGGAGAGCTATCGCCGCACGCGCAATTGCTCGCGCACGTACAACCTTTGCTTAATATACATTTATAATTAGCCGTCATAAATAACGAGGGCACGTAAGTGTAAAGACTCCCGCGCCCTCCGCTACGTCGTACGTATCTGCTTATGGCCTGAAACTTCGGGGAAGCTAATATTATGTTTAATGGCCCGGCAGCTCGGTACTCGCACTTACTACTTCGTTAACATTGCGCCGAGTCACCTCGCGCAAAAGCGCATTTGGAACGCTGAAGCCTTATCCTCGGGCCGGCTTGAATTTTCCTCCGCCTTCTGGCGAAACTCACCCTTACTTATTGTTGTTGTTTTTTTTTTTTTTTTTTTTTTTTGCGATCTGGCGATGATTTCCATATTCGACGACATGGAGCTTAATCAATGTTTCTGGATCTTTGTGTGTTGCAGGCTGACGTGCTGATCCACAATCAGTCGGCGAGGATCATACAGTCGAATCAGAGCCTCGTTCTCCAGAGCGTGACACGCAGCAGCGCCGGCTTTTACGTTTGCGCGGCCACAAACGCACTCGGCGAAACACGCAGCGAGCCTCTACCGCTTCGCGTTAAATGTGAGTGATACGTCTATCGATATACTGCTATCTTTTTTTTTTTTTTTTGCTGGGGCTGTTCACTCCCGACTCCGTAGAGTCACTGCCGGAATTTTCATGAGGCCGTTCAGGGAGGGGATTGATTTTTGTCAATTTTCGAGAACGCACGCCGTGGGCCATCGCTTTTTTAGCGCGAAGCGCGACGCGTGACCGTTTCGTTCAATTTCTCCCACCCGTGGCCGCGACACACATGCAGAGATTTTTTTTTCTCGTTTCGTGCACTCACGAAGTGCACGAAGCCGCATCTCTGCATGCGCTTTTCGGGCCAATATGACCAAAATTATATTACGCGTAATAATGAGTATTATTATTATTGACTAATTAATAATCATTATGTACCTATCATAATTTTTCCAACATTGCCGCCATTCATTTGGTCGTCAAATTTGTCGTACCATCAGTGTGAAATACTCAACACTAGGGTCAGCAGATTTGTGCTCGCTACCAATACTCGATATTTCGATTTATTCTCGAATTACTCGATATTTTTTTTATAGCGGGCGCAGCCGCGATACCCGTAGGGAGATATTTCTTGTTCGGGCTGATATTTTTTGTTCGGGCTGATATGAACAAAATTATTTTAAGTAATACTAAATATTATTGTTGTTGATTAACTAATAGTAATAATGAGAAATAATATGTTTTTAATATCGTCACCACTAATTCGCTCATCAAATTTGTCGTACGTACCGCGTAAAATACGCTACCAATTACTCGATGAAAAAAAAAATGCTGTGCCTCCCGTTTTATGCTTTTAAAAATACACTTGGTCGTATCACCGCGTATTAACAAATCGCTAGCGAGCGCGAACTTTTTTCCCGAATTGACAATGTACACGCGTACACACAGTAATATTATAAGTCAATGAGTTACGCATAATAATAAATATTATCATTATTATTTATTAATTAATAATACCAATAGCAAATAATATTTTTTTTCAATATCATCGCCACTAAATCGCCCGTAAAATTTGTCGTACCGTCCGCCTGAAATACTCTACACTAACGTCCGCAGAGTCCACTACCGATTACTCGATATTAAAAAAAAAAAAATGCTGCAGCTCCCGTTTTCCGCTTTCAAAAATAAACTCAGCCGTATCACCGCTCACAAAGAAATCGCCTCGAACTCTGTCCATAATGACAGTCTACGTGCATAAAACATATACCCACGTACATACAGTTACACACACCGATATCAATGAGTTTCGTGATCGGGATGTTTGAAATGGAAATTTCCATGTTTTTTTTTCCCCATCCTTTCAGCCTCCAACCACGTACAGCGTGTCGATGCCGAAACATGAGACGAAATATTTATAACTGGTCCCCTGGTGTGTTACCATAAGGGGGGGGGTGTTCGAGTGGCGCAGAGGGGGTGAAAATCGCGGTTTTACCGCGAGCCCCGCTGCCGCAGAGCCGAAGTCCGGGCACACCTTTCTGTCTCCACAAACCCCCCCGCCCCCGGTCGTTACGGCACCGTGCTTCGCGGTCACCGCGCACAAACGCTCACCAAAAACCTCTACCCCGTTGCGGTATTATATATCTCGACTCATATTTATTCAAGGAAAATTCGCGACATTTACGACACCGGGAACATCCAACCCAACCCCCCCCCCCCCCCCCCCCCCCCTCCCTCTAACCACCCACGAGCCGCGAAGCCCGCCGAGAAAGAGAAGAGCGGAAAGATGTACGAGTGCGATACGTGTACGTACTTACGTAACTTGCCTCAAGTATAAACGGGGTGGCAGATAGGGCAGGGAAAATCGTGCGGCAGAGCAGGGGTGGTTCGTTGTACATTCGAACTTTATACCGAAGGCGGACGACCCATTCGTCGCCCCCGCGCGGCTCCCGAACACTCGATCCTCCGCGTGAATATTTCAAATGTACTTAGGATTCTCGTACATTTTTTATACCCAATTCTCGTGGTTATATCGGGCGGACGAGCTGGGAGACTTTTTGAAGGGAGACACTCAGCGACGGATGGAGAGGATGTTATGTATCCGGGGTTGTGGGGGGGGGGGGGGGGGGGGGGCGAGGGTACGAAATTCGCACGATGGTGGAGAGAAGCGGTGCGAGTCGCGTGAATTATATTGGGACGATCGCCATGGTGGGTTACTTTAGATTTCTATTTCTATTCATCGCGCGCCGGGAGGCTCCGAGTTACGCCTGAGAGGTGCGACTTCGAGGGCTGGTTTTGTGTCTTTTTGGGGGAATAGAATAGGGGCGGAATGGGGAGGAGAGAATTACTGGGAGAGCGTAATCGACCGACAGGCTCTCCGCGGTGGCGAAGTAACGGCGGATGTGGGAATGAATAAGAGAGCGGGGAGGAGAAAAAAAATTGGGGGCGGATGAAGTGGCGAGGAAGCGGGAGCGACGAGCGCCGCGCCACGCATCCACAATGTGGATCTGGGATGGAAGTTAGTTATTTATTTTGTATGAACTCTTGGGTTGCGGCCGAGCTCGCGGAGGGGAGGAACCGACTTCGTGCGCTGGGCGGAAGTCCGATGCGCGTATCCGGAACGCTTTTCCAATTTTAGAGCTATCATGCGCTCGAGTTTCTATTTATGATAAAAAAAATGAACAAAAAAAATTGGTTTCTGTAGTCATTAAAAGGTTGCCACCCGATACTCCATGGTCCGAGGGCTTTAATTTGCGCTGTTGGATTGTAGCGCCCTTACGGTAAAATCCGATATACACAGTTCGTAGATGAAAGATATTTGGGATTTTTTTGTTGTTGTGAAAACCAGAAAAAATCAAAGGTAAAAGTGGTGAATATGGACCTTGTATCATCGATTCACGCGCCACCGGGGGTGGACCATATTCACCCCTTTTGCCCTGACAAAATCGCCGTCATTCAGCGGTCTACCCTGCACCCAAAAAAAAAATTTTTTTGACGGCCATCGTTTATTTCGTTTAAGTAAAATATTTATTTCATTTAAGTAACTATTTACTTAATTGATATAAATATTCATTCAAATCAAATAAATATTTTAATTAAACCAAATAAACGGTGGTCGTCAAATAAATTTTTTTTCTGTCTGTACATTATCCAGAAGCAGATCAATAAGTGAAAACTTAAATTCTACAGACAACAATAATAATAATAAAACGTGACATATTTTTTGAAGCAAACACGGTAGTCTCGAGGCGATAGGCAATTACTCGAGCGCGTTGAAGCGGTGCGGTTCACCTGTTACTGGGTGAGTCAGTCGGCCCGGAAATCGAGTGAATTTGTGGTTCGCACGGCGCGGGATTGAGTCGGGGGGTCGCGAACGGTCTTGGAGGGTTCAAGCCGAGGGCCATCGGTGCGGTCGCCGTCCGTAGCTTTTCCCCCGACGCGAGCGAGCGAGCGAATAAGTAGATACGGCGAGTTCCCCTCGCCGTTGAATAAGAACTGGATGCTCGCTGTTCCCGCCGGTTCCACGGCAGCTCCGGACGCGCGGCCGAGGCCCCGGAGCTCTCCACGGGAAACCCGAGGGGGATGTTCGAGTTTCCATCGGAACACACACAATCTCCCGGCCAACTTTTAACGCGAGCCGCAAGTTCGACTTCGCGATCGAGCGCGCCCCCGCGCGTTCGAACTCCCGCCAAGCTCTCCTATATAGAACATCAGCTTTCCGGCAAATCCTCAACGGCTATTATCGTCGAACGCGAGAAACGGAGGTACGGATAGACTGATAGATGTATACCGCAGCGGCGGGATAGTACGAACTTTCCGCGGACAGCACACCGGGGAGCCCGATGGATCCGACATC
Organism: Exephanes ischioxanthus; assembly: GCA_958510785.1. Lineage (NCBI taxonomy): Eukaryota > Metazoa > Arthropoda > Insecta > Hymenoptera > Ichneumonidae > Exephanes > Exephanes ischioxanthus. The sequence continues at coordinate 6,030,477 of OY294016.1, forward strand.
GGCCTAAGAAGCTTATTGCGGCTAGGTGAGCCAACTCAGCGGAACAAGATTCGCTTTTTGTTCTCTGCCCGTGTGTCTCTCGATGTTAATCCGGATACTCTGTCACTGGAGACTGTGGAAATGTTATTTGGAAGACGTGCCCAAAAAGTCGCGCTTTGTTATTAAGGCTCGCGAGAACAATACTGCGCATGCGCAAATCGAGGTCTTTTTTAAAAACAAAGCTTCTTCTATGAGGAAGCAAAAAATTAACTATTATTTTTAGCCATGACCAGTTTATGTAACACGTGTCTTAATGAATGTAAACATATGAAACGCCCGATGGATCGGACATCGGCCTAAGAAGTTTATTGCGGCTAGGTGAGCCAACTCAGCGGAACAAGATTCGCTTTTTGTTCTCCGCCCGTGTGTCTCTCGATCTTAATCCGGCTACTCTGTCACTGGAGACTGTGGAAATGTTATTTGGAAGACGTGCCCAAAAAGTCGCGCTTTGTTATTAAGGCTCGCGGGAACAATACTGCGCATGCGAAAATCGAGGTCTTTTCAAAATAAAATTAACAATTATTTTTAGCCGTGATCAGTCTTATGTAACACGTGTCTTAATGAAGATGGATCCGACATTGGCCTAAGAAGCTTATTGCGGCTAGGTGGGCCAACTCAGCGAAACAAGATTCGCTTTTTGTTCTCCGCCCGTGTGTCTCTCGATCTTAATCCGAATGATACTCTGTCAGTGGAGACTGTGAAAATCTTATTTCCAACATGCGCACAAAAGTCGCGTTTTCCTTGCCGGTAACGTGCGAGTAAAGTCGCGCTTTGTAGCAAAATACTGCGCATGCGCAAATCGCGTTCCCTTTAAATAAGATTATTAGTAATTTGCGATACAAGTGCAGTAAAGAATTCAGGAGAAGTGCTACTCCGTGCCTGCTGATTGTGGAGCTGTACAGCCAGCGTGCGTAAAGTACGACACGCGCGCGGAGAGTACGAGAAGCGTGCGTAAAGTAAAATTGATCCGATGTGCGCATACGCAGGCTATGTACAGTACACTCGGCTGTAAAGCGTCACTTACGCCACTCTCGGCAGGCACGAAAGTAGCACTTTTCATGCATGAGTTACATAGAAAATCTTTGTCGACATTACCGATCTTAAATTATTATTGGACCCACAGGGCGCGCAGACGCTGCTCCTTTCACAAAATATCGCGCGTCTCAAACTGAACGATTTCAATATCGATATATGTGAATAATTTATTTATATTTTCGCAGTTTCCCCGATGTGCAAGGAGGATCGTATAATAGTGGTCGGAGCTTCGCGTGGCGAGTCCCTCAACATCAGCTGCAGAGTGGAGGCGGATCCGCCGGTGCGCAACTTCCGTTGGAAGTTCAACAATAGCGGCGAGACTCTGGAAGTGTCTCCTAGGAGATTCACGGTGCCATCGCCCGGCGAGCCGGACGGCGTTAGCGTATTGAAGTACACACCGGCCACCGAGCTCGATTACGGGACCCTCTCGTGCTGGGCGAACAACGAGATCGGCACTCAGTCGAGACCCTGTCTCTTCCAGATCGTCGCTGCCGGTGAGTCCATTATATCGTGTATAACCCTCCGTTTACGCCTTCCCGGCGATTCAACTTTCGCAACCCATCCTACCCGGGGCAAATAATAGTTTTGGCTGTTTTACCCAAAATACATCAGCGTTCGAGACACTCGGTTGTTTCTCCTCTCAAACCCCCCCCCCCCCTTCCCCCGCCCCACCTCTGCGTAACAACCCTTCATCATTATGCAAGGAGAGAGGGATCCGGCTAAAATTTCAATTTCGCATGAGATATTGTAATATGGTTTTTTTTATTTACAAAGTTACCGCAAAATTTATTGTAGAAAAATTGCTAACTGTAATGTTCATAATCCGTCGTTTTGAGTCTATTTAAAAATATTTTTCACCACTGACTACAATCTGCAACTCGTTTTACTCTTAGCGTGATGTTTGATTCAGAAACTCGTGTAAAAACGGTAGACGTAAAAAAAAAACATTTTTTTTAGAATTTGGAAATCTTATAAAATCTAAACGGTTAGATTCGTTTTCGCGAAAATTAATACCAAACGTTGTACAGTGTTAGACCATTCGCATGTCAAATTCAAGCGCGATACCTCCATATGTTTACTATATTAATATAAATATCATTAACATTTATATTGATAATTTATTTACATAATTATTAATATAAATAAGTATATGTGTATGATATTCGTCAACTATATCGCTATCTGTAAAAACGATGGCGACACAGTCATAAACTGCTGTGCGTACCCGTGTTAATTTTTCTCGCGCGATGTTGCAATGTTTACAAACTTCTTCTCAGCGCCGATTTGCGTATCAACTTTTCCAATAAAAAAAAAAAAAAATTCTATAAACATCTCCGTAACAGTAAAAACAGAGTCCACAGGTATCATCCGAGAGTGCAGTTCGGAGACTCCAACTGCATAGCCGACGAATCGTTGCTAAAACAGTTATCCACCGAGAAGGGGATGAGCGGAGGAGCTTCGAGGGTTGAAAATCCGATAAGGCTGTACAGCCGAGAGGTGGAGCGTTACCGAATACAGCTCGTTTCCTTTCCCTCGGTCCGTCGTGTCGAAGTTGCGAGCCCATGTAAAGAGGGGGAGAGAGAGACGGATCCGGAGAGGGACGGAAAATCCTCGTATGGAATAGCAGAAGTCAGTTCCGTCGGATAGGTTCGCCCCGCATCTACAATTCAGCTGCGTTCAATTCTACCGCCGTCGCTGCCGGTGCTCCGGCCGCTGTTGCGACTGCTGAAGTCGATCGAGCGAGGAAATCACGGTAAAAGCGTTCCTACCGAAACTACCATCGCAGTGTTTCGAGCAACTTCCGGTGGGCGACTCACGCCCGGACGATTCCCGGCAGCGTCGGTCGTCCAGGAGGGCAAGAGGAAAATCGCGAGATGGAGAGAGCGGCGAGGTTTGCAGGGGATGAGAAACTCGCGTTGCCCGCCGCATGATATCCTCGAATTTCCCATATTCGCATTCATCCCCAACCTCCCCCTCCCTCCACCACCCCCTCGTCCGGAAAACAAAAAGACCGCAACACCGAGACGATGTACCGTATCGCTTGGAATTCGCCAAACACGACACATCCAGTGGTTAACAAACTCGGAGAGAGCGAAAGTGTAACTCAGCGGAAATAGCGTGTTGTCTCGAAAGCGTTTAAAATCATACAAAAGTTTATTCCTATCAAAGAAAATGTATTGAGAACGAAGAAAAATGTTTATTTGCTTCCTAATCGAATAGAGCGTTTATTAATTTCTTATTTATTTATTTGTTTGATGGTATTTTGTGATTATTTAATAATGTTTATTTGGATCTAATGAACAGATATTTGTGTCAAATTATTTATTTATTTATTTCGGGACAGAGCCGCTGCTTTTGATTGGATGGGAATAATATGTTTGATATATGAATGACGCAGAAACGAATTATTTTGTTGAAGTCATTTTTTACTATCAACGAAGCATCGGCAAGCAATGTTTTTATTATTAAATAAGCATGCACAGAGAAAAAAAATCAATTAAGTCAAGAAAATGTGCGCTTACGGGTGGCGAAACAAATGTTTGGTTGATCGAAAGAAATACCTCGTTGATCGAACTAACAGGCCGTCGATTCAAATGTTTCTTTACTTAATACAACAATTATTTCGTTCGATCAACCAAAAATTTGTTTCGCCACCCGTAAGCGCTCATTTTGTTGACTCAATCGATTTTTTTTTTCTCAGTGTGCAGATCCATTATTGACGTACGATTTCACTAATCGCGTCGCACATTCGTTATACTCATAACATAACCAATCTCGAAGTTGGTTCCTCGAGGACTCGTTCCACAACCACGATTCGATCGAGGGACACAGCTTTAAGTAAAGAAAGTTTAACAAAATCAAACCGATGAGTTCCCTATCTATTGCAATGTTCTCTGATTGTCCGGTAGCGCGCATCGCAGAGTTGGCAATGCGTCAGTCGTCTGAAAACATCTCTCGCTGATAGTACAAGACTATATTTATTCCTTACAGAGAAACCGCTACATTGTAATAGAGAGGAAACTCATTGGTTTGATTTTGTTAAACTTTGTTTACTTAAAGCTGTGTCCCTCGATCGAATCGTGATTGTGGAATGATTCCTCGAAGAACCAACTTCGAGATTGGTTATGTGTTATGAGTACAACTAATGTGCGACGCGATTAGTGAAATCGTGCGTCGATAACGGATCTGTACGCTTATTTAATAAGTAAACATTGCTTGTTGATTTTTCGTTGATAGTAAACATGACTCATTAAAATAGAAAATTCTCTTCTGCGTCATTCATATATCACATTATGCCCATTCGGTCAAAAGTCAGTCACGAAATAAATACATAAATAATTTTACATAAATATCTACTTATCAGATCCAAAATAAACATTATAAAATGATAAAAATAATACTATCGAAGAAATTGATGTGTTAGAAATTAATAAACGCTATATTAGGCTATGAAGCAAATAAACATTTTTATTCGTCCTTAATAAATTTTCTTCGTTCGGAATGAACCTTTTTCTGGGTCTATATAGAGTAACGAACAAAAAAAATTGTCAATAAACAAAAAAAAAGATAAAATATATCAGCGCGGACTTTCACGAGATGGTTTGAGTCGCGTGAGGTTTGCAGATCCGTGGATTTAATTAAATTTTGACGAGCTCGTATATCCGTGCCTCGCGATAGTGCTGGTTAATGTTTGGGAACCGGGATCGGATTTTCGTCGGTATGTTTTACGGTGTATTTTGCGCATTGCATTTCGCAGTGTAAAAGCTTGGTATAAGGGTGAACGAAGCGTGGAAATTTGCACATTAAATTGCTGTTTAAACGACATTCGGCCGGGAGGGCGGGAATCGTGTGTTCGGAGCGCCGATGGGAATAACTCGGGACTCGTGTGGGAATTATGATATTCGCGAATTCGGATGGAAATACGAGATGGAGCCGAGCTATCGCGCTCGGCTCGGTGCCTCGATTTTTTAAATTCTTCGTCTATCTCGAATTCGACACCGTTCGGTGACAAAAAACGTCCGCACTGTTTTCCGAATGTTTGCTTTTCGCGAAAGTAAAAACATTTTTTTTATCTCTGATTTTACACACAGTCGCATTAAAGCTGATGAGAAAAGGTAGAAAAAAATGAAAACATTTGTGGACAAGAAACTTTTTTTTTTACCGTGCACCCAGCAAAGCATTGAATAGAGAGTAACATTGGTCACTCGTAAATGTTTTTCAAACGTTTACTTTTCGCGAAACTAAAACAAAACATTTTTATCGTTGATTTCACACACTGTCGCATTAAGACTGATGAGAAAAAAAAAAACACATGTAAACATTTGTGGACAAGAAACTTTTTTTTTACCGTGCACCCAGCAAAGCATTGAATACAGAGTCCCATTGGTGCATCGCGCCGGACGCGAAATGTATTTACCCAAAAAACAAATAACAAAAATGGAAACGACAGTCATGCGACGCAAATGAAAAATAACCCCACAATAAAAAATCTACAAACGAAAATAGGTACAATGGGAACGCGAAGTACGATCGTGCTCTGCAGTAAAAAATAAAAAAATGAAATAAAATAAAAGGCCATGAAATAAACGAAAATATTTCGACGACAAGAAATAAGGGGGCAATCAACGGTCGCGCCGTTGCGAATGTGTGGGTCGGTTCTGGAGTAGAAAATTCGTTGAAAGATCGAGAGAAAAAAAAAGCAAAAAAAAACAGGAACATAACTGAAGAGTGGGTAAAAAAGCGGGTGCGGCGGGGTGGGGGAAGGGGGGGGGGGGGGGGGGGTTGCAGGAGAACGCGTAGGTCCGTTAATTCTTCGTTTGATTCCGACGAAGCGGACGGACCGAAGCGGTTTCCGGTTTTCCGCGGGGCCGGAAATCGAGGTTGACGTTGACGTTGACGGGGAATGCCCCCCACCCTCTCGCCCCCCCGTCAACGTCGACGTTGTAGTGAACGCTCCAGAGACCGGGAAGTGGTGCATATAGGGTATACACAGAGCTCGCCGAAGAGGAGGGAGAGGAGGAAGAGGAAGGGTCGAGTTCCCAGTGCGGACGTTGACGGACGTCGGCGATGCGAATCAAAACGAAATGACGCTCGCTCGTTTCATCCCCCAATCGAAGCTCATACACCCCCCCCCCCCCCCCCGCCGGCCGCTCCAACCCCCTCTCCGGTTTCTCTTTTTTCCACCGACTCTCTCTAAAATCGACTTTCATCCCCTATATTTCTGCACCGACCCTCCCCCTAAATCCGACTCCCCCCCCCCCCCTCTCCCACTCGCCCCTCCGACGACGAGCTCCGATATCTCTCTCCCTCCGGATTTCGACGAAACACCGAACTCTCGGCGGTTGAATAAAATTATGGAGCAGCGCCGCAGCGTCCGGAACTGTTCGTCTCGTTTCTGTTATGACGAAATACAGAAGCGCGTATACGTTTTATACGTCATACCGCAATCCATACGAATTTTGCCGGATCCGATTGCCGGCGAGAGAAAACAAAAATGAATGCTCTCTGACGCTGGGTAAAAAAAAAAAAAAAAAAAATATTGGAAAGTGTAATGTTCTGAAAAATAATAGATGTAATAAAAATGAGAAGTAAAAAATAGAAAATAATGGAGGCACGTAAAAATGATTTTTAAATAAAAAGAAGTAAAATCGACAAATATGTTCGGTGGATATGGAGAGTGAAATAAAAAAATTAATTTTTGTTGTTGTCGTTTCGATGTTTGCAGGCAAGCCGTTTCCGGTGCGTAATTGCACCCTGGCAAATCAAACGTACACGAGCGTAGAGGTAAAATGCGTGCCAGGTTACGACGGTGGTTTGCCGCAGAAATTCGTTCTGGAGGTTTATCACGGTGATCTCGACTATCTGGAGAGCATACGACCCCTCTACAATGTGTCCGCCTCGGACGAGCCGGTCTTCGCCCTTTCCGGTCTCGAGGCGTCGGTGGACGCCGGGGTTCACGTTGCTATTTACGCGGTAAACGCAAAGGGACGGAGTCAATCGGTCATTCTCAGCGAAGTGACCTTTCGGGACGCAGAAAAACGTACGGGTGAGTTGTAATCTAGATGATAGAACTTGTTAATTTATTCCGCGTGTAACGAACCGCGCGGATGCGGGGGAGTGAGGCAAAGCGAACTCATGGGGCAAGATGAACGCGTTTCAACAAAATATATATATGTACGAAATTTTGAAAACGCAAATGTTCAGCCTCGATCGTGAAGGTCCACTCTCCCGAACGCCGCTTAGCTCGAACGATGCATTTTGCCCCCTATCATTTAAAAAATATTTTATCGAGAATGTAATTATAATATAGCCTGTAGGTTGTTTTTCGAATTTTGTCGAGTAAAAATGTATTGATTTTTCGGTACGATTTCAGGATAATCTATTTCGCCCCATTATTTTTTAAATGTTGTTCCGACGCACCAAATACGTATAGCAAATTTGTTTATTTATGATTCCATGATTCCGTGATTCCATGATTCCGTGATTCCGTGATTCCATGATTCCATGATTCCATGATTCCATGATTCCATGATTCCATGATTCCATGATTCCATGATTCCATGATTCCATGATTCCATGATTCCATGATTCCATGATTCCATGATTCCATGATTCCATGGTTCCATGATTCCATGATTCCATGATTCCATGATTCCATGATTCCATGATTCCATGATTCCATGGTTCCATGGTTCCATGGTTCCATGATTCCATGATTCCATGATTCCATGATTCCATGATTCCATGATTCCATGATTCCATGATTCCATGATCCCATGATTCCATGATTCCATGATTCCATGATTCCATGATTCCATGATTCCATGATTCCATGATTCCATGATTCCATGATTCCATGATTCCATGATTCCATGATTCCATGATTCCATGATTCCATGATTCCATGATTCCATGATTCCATGATTCCATGATTCCATGATGGATCGTTGGAAAATAACAGAAAAAGAGATCTGTGCTACAGACAAATCACAAATCCGGGAACGACAGATCAATATTGTGTCTTAAAATGAATCGACGAATTTCCTTGAGTCGCTTAGGTGGTCCACTTCGCCCCACTCGCTCTCCCGTACGAGCCGCCGGTGGCGCGGCTCGCACGGGGGTGTATCCGGGATAGTTGAATTACCCTTACGCGATAAAAGCTCCTCCACAGTGGCCGGTGCCAAGTTAGCGAAGGCTTTTGCACGGGTATCGGGAAGAGAGAGGTGTCAGCCGAGGAAATGGTAAGCAAGATGGATCACCGTCAACACATGAGGAAAGATCCCAAACGCGTTATACACACTCGTGCAAGCTCGAGGGATGGGAGGAGGTTGCTCATATCCGCAAAACGTTAATCTCGCGCTCAGACATCCGCGTACGGGATCCGCGCTGAGCAAGGATTCCGCACCCGATTCCGGACTATCTCCAGTAGAAATTTTCGGGAGTCACATCGAAACCTCATCAGAGTCTCGTCAGCACTTTTCCGGCCCTTCCACGGGCCTGATTTAACGCTCAAACATTCCTGCCAATGATACGTCAGGAATTCTCAGCGACCACCTATATAGCGCGGTATAAAAATCGCTGTGCCTTGAAGGACATCCATGATTTAGAAAAAAAAAAAAAAAAATGAAACGCAACTATGAAGTGTATTAAGTGAAGTTGAGCCTTCACGTACAGGATCCTTATTCAATGAGGACCTGGAATTTGCCAAGACGCAACCTTCGAACTATTCGAATAACAAGTTAATGTGCTAAAAAAATCTGTAAAAATTCACAGGCATAGCTTAAAGTACTGTTTTTTTGATAACGCAAAAAAAAATTTATTAAAGCGAAAAACAATTTATTAGTTCGAAGCAGCGAGTTTCGAGACGCCGGATATACGAAGAGAAGTCTGGGAGCAGCGGAATGCTTTGAACGTCCATCTTCAGTAACAAAATTTGGGGAGTTGCATCGGGATCTCGTGAAGGCCTCGTCAGCCCTATTCCGGCCCTTCTCCGGGCGCGATTGGACGCTCAAACACTCCTCCAGTCATCCTGCCAGTGATACGCCGGAATCCTCAGAGACCACCTAAACCCCGCATGGGAATCGCTGTACCCCAAAGAGCATTGACAACGCAGAAAAAAAAATCATACGAAAAAAACTGTGAACTCTACGCTGTCGGTAGTCACTAAAAAAAAAATAAGCTCTCGTTCATACTTCACGAACACCTTGCTCGAAAAATCTCCAACGGTGGAGCCTCATACCGGTGTGGCGGTGTGAGTAGCGTGAGGCGCTTTCTGGAGGCTGTCGAGTATAGTTTCGTCAATAATTCAAAGGTCCGTATACGGCGATAGCATCAGTTCTAAAAAAAAAAAAAAAATCTAGAGGGTAGTTCGAAGCGGCGAGTTTCGATGCGCCGGATATACGTAGAGAAGCCCGGTAGCGTAGGGACGTTTTGAATGAAAACCAATTTTTGCATTTAATAAAATACCCATAAAGCTCGCCCGGCGACCTGAGATTGGAAAAGCGAGAGAGGCCGTGTATGGAGAGCGTGTGTGTGTGTGTCGGAAGGATGCAGGACGTCGCTCCGCCGAGGGGGATGAAGTTCGAGGCTCGCTATTCTCGTCTCTCCGGCGGAGTCGTCGGGAATCGGGGCTAAAACGGGAGGGCAGACGGGCCGAGGTTGGTCCAGAGCGCAAAGACGGAAGTGGTTGTCGCCTAATTCGCCCGTTCCGACGGCTCCCTCGCGCCCAAATTGGCCCGAAGGAAGGAGCGGTGGAACAGCCGTCCGGAGGGGCGGGTTGGGCAGGAAAAAAAAAAAAGACAAACGAGCTAATTATCCTGACGCGTGTGGGATACGGTCGAGTCACGCTCCCATTCTCCCAGCGACGAGGACGTCGACGACGAAGACCGGAAGTGAAACGACGAAAAAAAAAAAAAATAAGAAAAAGAAGTGGATAACGTCGCGGTGGAGAAAGATGAGGGAGGCAGATTGTTGGGTGAAAAAAAAAAAAAAAAACAGTGAAAAGGTCGCGGAAGAGTCTGCGGAGAGCGTAAAAAGGACATGGCCTTAGGGGAGGCGAGCGTAGGAACGGGGATGAAGAAGAGCATACAGGACCTCGTTGACGTGGACAGGACGGAAGACGACAGGGAACGAGGGAGCGGTGAAAGCCCCGGCTAAATGGGGTAAACAGGTATAAGTGAAGTTAACGACGGTGCAAGAAGAGGAATAAGAATAAGAGGGGGGCGGGGGAGGGGGGGAGGGAAGATGAGGAGGCCGGAGAGGGTTGGGGAGAGGAGCGGTCGGGAAACGGCGCGAGAGAAAAATGCTTCGGGGACGCCATGGAAAATTACGCGGATGGCTCTGTGCGCCCGGGCGTCGCGGCTTAATGTCCGAAAGGAGAAGCGGCGGAGGAAAGAAGGGTGAAGCGCCCGGCTGAGCCAGCGGGGTAGTCGAAGGTGTGGAAACGCGATGGAGACCGTAGAGCGCCGGAGGAACGGCGAGGGGGATAGTTTTGCCAGCAAAAGAGAAAATGAAAGAACGATGGCTAGAGAAGAAAAGCGAGGATGAAGCGGTAGCGGCGCGCTTAATGACCGTCCTCCTGTAAAAATTCGTATCTCTTTCTTTTCTATAATATCGCTCTAGCGGGCTCTCCGCCACCCCGGGCTCCCTCCCACCCGCGAGCGATTCAACCATTACCTGTAATTGCTTTCCTCAATTCTACTGCCGTTATATAGTAGTCGAGGAATTATTACCCCCGGAGCGCACAGCTGCGAGGCGGGAAGAAAGAGACGAGAAAAAAAGAGACGAAGGAGAAGCTCCACGCGCGCGCACACGCGGAGGGTTCGCGGCTCGAGGATGTCAGTCTCTTTGATTCCCGGAGAAATGTATAATTATCTCTGGACGAAGATCATCTCGCCGGGATATTGACACGAGGAACACGACGGAGTAACGAGAGGCCCAAAAAAAAATTGTCAAGCTATGATAGCCGGAGTGTCGGGAAAGAAAAAAATTATATATATACATATATATATATATATACATATATATATTACGAAAGTGGAGGCGAGAGTCGCCGGGAATAATGCGGCTCGCTTTAGCCGATATTTTATGGGTGGCATAGTTTATATAGAGAGTCGGGGGTTTCGTAGTCGTCGTTCGGCGAGAGGCGCGTGAGGGGGTGTGTTACCCGAGTAAAGGACGGGAACACGAGGTTCACCCTCCTGGTCCATACATCACCGGAGCAGATAACCAACCGTTCTATTGTACCCCTAACCGTCGTTTATATCGATATGACGGCTGATCCGGCGAGAGAGAGCTCTTCCTCCTCATCCTTCTCGACCGCCCCTCCCCCCCCCCCCCCCCCCCCCACTTCTCAGCGTTTTACCATCCTCTCTGTCGCTGGACTGCTCTTTTTACAATAAAAAAAAAATAGAATAAAAAATATAGAGGACTGAAAAAAGGGGAAAAAAGAAACTGGCGGCCCCCGGAGGAGGGCCAGGAGGCGGAAGCCCCCCGGCTGTACATTATACACCGGCCTCGCGCAACCTATATATTACGCGCGAGCATGAAAAATAATGCTCGGAGCTATGGAGCAAACGAAAGGAGGAACAAGAGTGGAACTTGGTCGTCTCGCGACTGCCGGACGGATTCGCATCCCCGAAGAACCCAACGGAAGATAGAAACCCCCGCGGGGTGTACTACGGTTTTCCATCTCGTATGCATTCCTCTCCACCACCCCCCCCCCCCCCCCCCCCCCCGCCTCGCTACTCCGCTCGCTCCTTGCAGCCCATCAATTTTTTGCTACTCTCATTCCCGTCTCCTTATTTTACGAATTTTATCATGGATTAGGGTTGAGCGGGGCAAAATGGGTTTGTGGGGCAAGACGGAACGGTGGGGCGAAACTCAATTTTTCAGTAATTTTTGAATGCCCCATTTTGTCCCGACGGTACAGGTGGAATTTCAACGCCGTATTGATCCACTTAACGCCACCGTCATAATCGAAAAGTCATTAGAAAATTGCGTTTTGCCCCATTATTGCGTTCGCCCCACGGTCATATTTTGCCCAGCTCTCCCCTACCTTGTCCCGACGGGACATCTGGAATTTCAAGCCCCTTTTGATCCACTTAACGCCACCGCCACCTTCCAGAAGTCATTGGAAAATGGCGTTTCGCCCCATTATCCCGTTTTGCCCCACTGTCCCATTTTGCCCCGCTCTCCCCTTACCTTGTTCCGGCGGCCGGAGCAGCGGGACGTGTAGAATTTTTCGTGAGAACGAATCTGAGATGTCAGACCCCAATCGATAGCCATTCGGTCAGCCGGACAACGAGATTCCGGAACTCGGGGAAGACGGACGGTCGGGGGTGTGAGTGAGGCCTTCCGGAGGGGTGGGAGTCGGAGCTAAGAGAATTTCTTTGGGAGATCGAGAGACGGCCATTACTTTCCGAGTCCATTAACCGACCAGCGAGGAACGCTATCAGTCACATACCTCACCGATATAGTCTCGCCGAGGTCTACTTCGATAGACTGCAATAAAATAGGTGAAATCAACATTCGAATCGAACACCCTGCCGATGCCCATGTTGACGTTCGGAAATTTTTGCAATCCCCTTCCCCGTCACGCATAGCCGATGCGAATCGTATTCATGAATTCTCTTTGGAGAATGACGAACGACCAGGGTAAAAAAACCAAAATGTTTATAATGATTATAATAATTATAATAATTATAACGATTATTATGATTATTATGATTATTATGATTATTATGATTATTATGATTATTATGATTATTATGATTATTATGATTATTATGATTATTATGATTATTATGATTATTATGATTATTATGATTATTATGATTATTATGATTATTATGATTATTATGATTATTATGATTATTATGATTATTATGATTATTATGATTATTATGATTATTATGATTATTATGATTATTATGATTATTATGATTATTATGATTATTATGATTATTATGATTATTATGATTATTATGATTATTATAATTATTATGATTATTATGATTGTTATGATTGTTATTCGAATCTGATTCAAACAAATATTTTTGCCGGTCCGAAGACGTTTATCAATATTTTTCAATGATCCAAAATTGGAGCTACCTCGAGCGGACTCTCGAATGTCACTGGCTGCTTGTCACTGAGGCGCCATTGAGCAAACTTCAAGGGCGAAGCTCTGGCAAACGGAATTGGAAAAATCCTTGGATAAAAGTTCCCGTCCCGGCTTTTAGATATACGCGTGCATAATGTATGAAGTGCCGGGAGAGTAAGCGAAAAACGTGGTAACCGGGGGAGGTTACGCAAGTGAGATATGCGGTAAACGTGTTTCGATACGAGTAAATGTGACCGCATGCAGCTCGACTCTATCAACAGCACGAACGTGCAAAGTCTCTCGCGCCTGCGACCCTCTCCCCCCCCCCCCCCCCCCCCACCTCCCCCTTCCCCTTCCCATTGCCCCCAAACGTATATAGTACTATATCGTACATAATTTAACCGGGTTTCGTGATAGTATATAATACGAGTCCGATTTATACCTTTAAGAAAAGGTTGTGTGCGCAAAGCATGAACGAGTCTTAGCGACAAATCCGACGGTTTGGCAAATCTGAAATATTCCATCTTATATATCGAGAGGGAGATAAAATACGACGCGATTGAGAACATCCCTATCACCGCGATCTGTTCTTATTTCATTTATTTTTTTAAGTGCAAAAAAAAAAAGAAACTCCTGCTGACTCCCATTTTTATCGGGAAATATTCGAGATTCTGATAAAACGGAAGCGAACGAGGAAGAGGGGGGTGGAGAGGAGAGGAAGCTGTAGAGAGAAAAACATAACATTCTTTTTTTCCTCCCAATTTAGCCTCGCGGACATTCGTTTGAAGAGTTTCATATCTCTCGTGTTATTTCCTTTTTTTCAAAGCTGCGTTTCTCTACCGGAATTCGTTTTTTTTTTCAAGTCGTAACATCTCGCAACGATGCCGCATCGGCTCTCTCGGTCCGGGGGATGCTATTTACTTATATCGTAAATTCGTGCGATCGCACTGTACGCGACGTTTCGGACGATCGAGGACGCAGGGAGTAGCGGAGGATTCACCGAAAGGGCGTCGAATATCAGGGCTCGAGTTTTGATATCGTCGAAAAGCCTTCCGGGCTTTTAACGATTGCGAGAAATCCACAGGCATCGTGTCCGATCGACGAGAGAGGATCCGTGCTCCCTCTCTGGGTTTGTGGGATGAGCCGCAGGGTTTCCGATGAACCGAGGTACAGTGATCGGCCGACGGCGCAGGGTACAGTGATCGACGAGTCGACCGCGATACAGTGATCGGCAGATGAACCGGAATACAGTAATCGGTCAATGAACCGGAATACAGTGACTGGCAGATGAACGGGAATACAGTGATCGGTAGATGAACCGAAATACAGCGATCGCCAGATAAACCGGCATACAGTGATCGGCAGATGAACCGGAATACAGTAATTAGTCAACGAACCGGAATACAGCGATCAGCAAATGAACGAGAATACAGTAATCGGCAGATGAACGGGAATACTGTGATCGGCAAATGAACGGGAATACAGTGATCGGCAGATGAGCGAGAATACAGTGATCGGCAGATGAACCGAAATACAGCGATCGCCAGATAAACCGGCATACAGTGATTGGCAGATGAACCGGAATACAGTGATCGGCAGATGAACCGGAATACAGTGATCGGCAGATGAACCAAAATACAGTGATCGGCAGATGAACCAGAATACAGTGATCGGCAGATGAACCAGAATACAGTGATCGGTAGATGAACCGGTATACAATGATCGGCGGATGAACCGGAATACAGTGATCGGCAAATGAACCGGAATACAGTTAAAGGCAGATGAATCGGAATACAGATCGGCATACAGACGGTTATGCACCGGTGCGTTGGTGTAGTGGTTACCGTGCTCGCCTCCAACCAGAGCGCCAACAGGTCGAGGGTTCGATTCCCGGTGCCGTCGTTTCAGCTAGAAATAAAAATATCCACGGGACATAGCTCCAGACATATACTTGAGGCACACGCTCTAGACATGTACTTGAGTCACACGTGTACTTGCTCGTGTGTACCACAAGCATATAACTATAACCCATGTTTGCACTCTCGGCTAAACTCGACGTAGCTCCGGTGCCGTGAAGCGAATCCGAGACCGTCTGTATCGGCATAGATTTTCTGCAGTTTCCCCGTGCCTTTAGTCGTAAGAATAAGGCGAATATGACGCCGGGGGAAGTCGACTGCAGCCGTGAAAATTGAGGTACTGGCTCGTTACGTAAGGACAAAAAACAGAAATGAAAAAAAAAAGTGAGCACTAGTTATTACGCAACAATCAGCCAATTCTCTATAAGGCAGCTTTAAGAAGCGGGGGACGATACAGATAAAAAAATGTATATGTTAATATATATATACATTGTAACGAATATGTAGCTGACTATTACGGCACACGATATTAGTTAGGTTTGACAATAGACGAATAAACGGACCATCGATACAAGATCCATCGTCATGTAAAACAGTCTGGACTGAGACGTCTGAACGAACAGACGTGTGACAGTTCGTGGTCGACATATTTAGCCATGATTATAATTAATAATATCCGCCCCCAAAGTAAACACGCGCGTTATTCATTCGCTCGGTCGTTACAATATATACTAGTGGAGCTCGCGCGCGCGCACGCCTTTATACACTTAAGCCCTTATTATTAGCCACCTCCACGTCCCTATTACTGACCAATCTGACCCTATTATTGACCTCCGGCCCTATTATCGAACCCGTACTCTATTATTGACCCTTTTGACCGTATTATTGACCCCACCGACCCTATTATTGACCTCCTCTGACCCTATTATTGCCCCCTCTGACCGTATTATTGACCCCCTCTGACCCTTTTATTGACCCCCTCTGATCCTATTATTGCCCCCCCCCCCCCCGATTCTTCACACGGCGGCGGCGGCGAAATCTTTTTATATTATAGAGATATAGACGGGGCACAGTGATCGGTCGATTGACCGGGCACAGTGATCGATCGCCGAAATCTATCGTTCGGAAATGGATGGAACTATGCCGATAACTGATCCTCGCCGACATTCTCACTGAGCCAATGTCTGGAGATTCCGGGGGGGGCCAAAAGCCCCAACAGGGCGGTAAGCACCTACGGGAGATTCCCCCACCCCCGATCGTCGCGAGACTCCGCGAGCCGAATAATTTCGGTAACGGTGCCCCGCGGAAATTCAAATTAGGGGTAACGACGTCGTGGAAGGGAATGGATGATAACAGGAGCAAGATAACGGGGCCATCGACAACGACGGTAGAGCTCCGCGCGGGTTGGGCGTGACGGGGAGGGTTCGGCGGCGCCGTTCGTAGGAGAAGGATCAACCGGGATGAGGCAGGGAGAGCGAGCGAGAGTGGATGGGTGGGCAGGTTCGTCGCCCGAAGCTAAACTATCGTTTCCAACGTGGAGAGCGAGAGGCAGAGAGTTCTCGTTGCAATAATTGGTACGGCGAAATCGCGCCGGCTTTGTTTGAGAATTCACGAAAATTCTACCGACAATCAGACAACGACACCGCCCGATAAGTCGGGTTATTGCGATGTAGATCCGCGGTAGACGAGCCCGCGGGCGTCGCCAATCCTCTCCCCATAACCGATCCGGAGAGCGGAGTTCGTACTCTCGTGGCAAATCGAGCGTATGCAAAAATAATTTCGACATATGCTAATTTCGACATTTTTTCGTGTTTTATTTTTTTATAGTGCAAATTTTTATTTCCTTTGAGACATGTATTCGCGGAAATATGTACACTGAGAAAAAGAAATGGTTGGATTAAGCAAATGCGCGGTGACATACGTTCAAACGTGTATTTTGTTCGTACAACAAAAATGTTTGTTTCAATCGACAAATTTTGAGTATATTGAAGCAAATAATCGTTTATCAAAACAATGCTTTATTTGTACCAAACAAATAAAAGCTTTGAACGTATGTCATCGCGACTTTTGGTTAATCCAACAAATTTTTTTTTCCAAGTGTATTTTACAATATTGGTGTTTTATTATGTCGTAGTTAAATAATTGTTATTGATAAATATTACTGACAAGTGTTTTGGCTCGGACGCCGCACGACCTCGCTACGGACTGTGGAATTTAAAGACGGAAATTCAGATGCCGGGAGATTTATTGGAAATACGTAAGTGACGGAATAAAAAATCAGATTTTCCGACCAGGAGCGAAGTTATGTCGGAAGTACGTCACTTCCGGTCGAAAAATCAGATTTTCAAACCGGAAGTCACGTATTTCCGGTATGACGTCACTTCCGGCCGAAAAATCAGATTTTCAAACCGGAAGTCACGTATTTCCGGTATGACGTCACTTCCGGCCGAAAAATCAGATTTTCAAACCGGAAGTCACGTATTTTCGGTATGACGTCACTTCTGGTCGAGAAATTCTCGTGTGACGCGAGAAATTTTTAAAGATCGCCCGTTTTTCCCCGTTGGTCCAGTTTCATCCGTTCTTTCCGATTGCCCGAGAACGAAATTGATTCAGATATGTGCGCGCTTATCGGAGTGTGACTGGAGCTCCGGCGCCCGCAAGAATGTCCAATCACACTCCCCTCCCTTCAAGACTAAGCCGAGATTCCTCGGCTACTCTACGCGTACCTCGAATCCCCTTGACATCCAATCCCATATATCGGCGCGACGGTCCAGCGTTCGGATCTCCATAGCCTCTAACGGCTATGACTCGAGAGTTCGCCGAGGGCAAACCCTGCCGTCGTATTTCAACGGGCGAGATTGCTTCGGGCAATGTCGTTGGACAGGGGCCAAGAGCGAGGAACGAGCGAGTAATCACCAACCTCCCCGTCTCGTTTGTTATTTTTTAATCGAAACTCGGATGTACGCTGAGATAATAAGGGAGAGCGGGGCAAAACGGATCGTTTATAATACGAAAACCTTTTACCGCTGACCCGGACAAAAGTTGACAAAAAAAAAAAAATTGACAAAGGAAATCCACCTTATAGGGGAGTGCGGGGCAAAATGGGACGGAAAATCTGTATACATCGATGGGGCAAAAATGGGACACGCTAAAATTATTGGAAAATTGCGTTTTTAAAAACGCAGTAATTTTCTAAGAATCATTTTAGGATGTTCCATTTTGCCCCATCGAGGCATCCCGAATTTCAGTCCCGTTTTGCCCCAATGTCCCATTTGGCCCCGCTTTCTCCTACCTCGGTCCGTAGCAGTAATCCACATTACTCGAGCGGTGAACTCCGACGATTAATATTGAGAACGTTGCAGACAGCCGAATTAACTGACAATTCCGACTAGTTCATCGTCTTGAAGATCCCTTCGCTGAGCTCGCCCCCCTTTTTCTATCTCCCTCTTGACATTAATATTCAAGCGGGAATTTGAAAATAAACCGCGCGCCGACGATAGGGGTGAAGATAAGGATTTTAGTTTCCTCGAGTGTCGGTGGAATTCTCTCGTGTTTCCGAGACTGTGCCTCACTCAGTTGCCGACAAGGAATCCCTCTTTCAACCTCTATCCATAGCAACAACCGACATCGCTCGAGCGGTAAAACTCCGACATTTAATATTCGGAACATTCTAAACAGCCGAATTAACCCTTCGAAGCATACATTTTTCTTATCCATTTTTTTACACGTATGAATTTTCAAATACATTGGTTGGTTATTGATGTATTTTTTTTTCTGGATTCAAAAATGTTTATCACCGCGCTTCAAGGGCTTGAGTGACAACGTCGAGAAGTTCATCGAATATCCTCATCCCCTATCCTCAACATCCCTCGACTGACTTACCATCGAACAACGTTGCATCCCCCCTTCCATCTCTCTACCGACATTAATATTCAAGCCAGAATTTGAAAATAAACCCCCGAGCCCACCCAAGGGATGATGCCGAGGGTTTTAGTTTCCTCGAGAGTCGGCGGAATTCTCGTGTGCCTCCGACAATAACCGACATTAATGTTCGGAACATTCTAAAGAGCCAAATTAACACTTCGAAGCATACGTTTTTTTAATCAATTTTTTTTACAGATATGAAGTTTCCAATAGATCGGTTGGTATTTTTCCCTCAATTCAAAAATGTGTATCACCGCGCTTCAAAGACTTGAGTGACAACGTCGAGAAGTTCATCGAATATCCTCATCCCCAATCCTCAACATCCCTCGGCTGACTTAACCATCGAACATCGTTGCATCCCCCCTTCCATCTCTCCACCGACATTAATATTCAAGCCAGAATTTGAAAATAAACCCCCGAGCCCACCTAAGGGATGATGCCGAGGGTTTTAGTTTCCTCGAGAGTCGGCGGAATTCTCGTGTGCCTCCCTGTGTCTCGCTCAGTCCCCGGCGAGGAAACCCTCCCTCCACAGCTCGCCCCCCGAGGAGACATCTGAGCTCCGGTGAGTGCTGGCAGCTCGTCGTCTGATAAGTGGGGCCCCACTGAATTAACCGAGATATTTATCTTGGGTTACAATCACAGAGAGCGGGACGGAACTATGGAAGAGAAGACACCCTCCCTCCCCCCACCCCCCCCAAACTGGTGCGCGTTGACTGAATCTAAATCAGCGCAAGAGCCGCGAGCTCGAGGACGCTCCGAGGGGGATGAAGCCGCGAGGGGGAAGAGGGTTTGGGAAGGTCTCGTTTTCACGCGGCACTGCAGCGGCGGAGCCGGAGCACATAACACCAGCCTGCTCGTCGTGTCAACCCGGTGCGAGGATAATTCGAGCTACCAACGAGACAGATACAGATATAGACGGAGGGGGGCGGGGGGGGGGGGGGGGGGGGTTGAACGGCTTGAGGAAACATAACCGGCGGAAAGCCCGGAGACATCCAACCCGTTTCTCTCCGCATTCCCAACCTTCCCGGCGAAACTTGAAGTTTCAACGACTTGTTTATTGTCACTATTCGCTGGAGGGACGAAGGGACGAGCACCGCGACGAGATATTATCCTCGAATTATTCCTGGGCCGCGTGTCGGACCGGTGCGAAGAGGGATAGTTTCGTAAGACGCCCTCTTGCACTCTGATCTGGGCAAAAGTTAATGTTTTCGAAAGGGCGACGGAGTTCACGCATAAACCAACAAATAAGGGATAATTTCAGACGAAATTCGAAGTTACGAATTGAGGGGTTACAAAAAAACGGTCTTAATTATTCCAGGAATAAAAGAAGTCTGCATTAGGGCGAATGATTGCAGAGATGCACTATTTAGTTAATTAAAGAGTAACTATTTACTTAATTTAAATAAATATTTATTTAAATCAAATAAATATTTTACTTAAACGAAATAAACGGTGGCCTTCAAATACATTTTTTCTGGGTGCAGTAGTGTAGGTCAGTGTGCGATCAGACCAGAGTCTCGGGGCAAACGTTCCTATTTTTTAAAGGGGGACGGTGTTGAAGGATAAACCAAGAAACGAGGGATAATTTCGATTTTCGCCGGCGCGACCGCGTCCGGAAGTGCGACAAATGCGCGGCTGAAGGTGGAAGTGCGCTGGCCGGAAGTCTTGGATTATCGGCGCTGAAGAGAAAACGGAATGTAGTCGGAGAGCAGGCGGGTGGAGAGGAGAGTGAACGGGTCGGTTTATCTTTACTACCCTCAATTGGCGCACCGCGGTACCGGTTTCTCTCCTCGCGATACCCACTCTTACCGGGCTCGGAAACTCGATTAAAGTCCCATTAGAAATTTTACCGGACTAGGAGATCCGTTCCTCTTCGTTTCCGGACGCCCTCTCTGGAACTGCGGCCCGCGAAAAAACTAACACGGGGTTGTGTTAGCCGAAACGACGCGGCAGCGAAACTTCGATAGAAAATTAATTGGGGGGATCGATACGGAGGGAAAAAATCGATTTCGAAGCAAAAACTGATTCTGGAGCGTCTGCCGGGGACTCCGCCATGCGGGGAGATCCGCCTGTGCTTGAGACACTTTTTTGGCTCAGATAGACTGTGAAAAAGAAATTGTAAATTTAATGTATCGGACCGGAACAATGTAAAAAAAAATTGGAAGCTCATTTACACAAACTGTTTCTGAAATTTCAAAGACATGTTCACAGTAAAATTTGTGTTTGTAATTAACATTTTTTGTAAATTTGAGGCGAAAGATTTGTAATTTTAACATCTGGTATTTTTATTTTACCAAAAGCATGCATTAATGTTCTATTAATGTAAGTAATGCAGGCAAATTTCAAGTTCCGGTACATTTAAGTTACAATTTATTTTTACGGTGAAGGTTTTTTTCTAAAACTGGTACATTGAATTCAAAGTACGATTGTGATGTCAAATCACTATACTTTTTCATTGCAATTAAGGTAAATTACTAAAAATAAAGTATCTACAATGTTTTTGATACCCTGAACATTGATTTTTCATCACAATTGTACATCTAATATACCAGTTTTGCATAAAAACTTCCAGGCTGGTACATTAAATTTCATCCGAAGGTTTTTCTACTTGCTTTTGCACCAAAACAATGCATTTCGCTATACTAATTTTTGTATTGCAGTTTTTTTTTTTTTGTTTAAATAGTCGCATTTTTTTACAGTTTTTTTTGTCAATAGTTGTATTTTTTTTTAATAATCATTTTTCTGCCATTTACCTGAAAGCTCCTCCCCCTGTATTCTAGAAGCCTACCTAGGATTTACGAGCTCAACAAGAGTCCCGCAAAAAAGGCGAACCACCGCTTCGGTCACCCCAAACAGACAATCGTCCAACTTTTTTTCCCTTCTCTCCCCCCCCCCCCCCCCCCCCCGTTCTTTATCCCACCGCCCGGCCTTCATATACCGGGCTTCGCATGAGAAAACGCCAGTTTCGTTAATTATCCGACAAAAACAGCGGGCATAGTCCCACGCTCTGGGTACCGTCTCGTCCCCACCCCCGTGCATTATCCTATGTAACGACTGTGAGTACATTATTCGGGAACGCTTGAGCTCAAACTCCAAGAACAAACTCCAAGAGCCGCAGAGAACTGTGTACTGCGGAATTTTCGTAATGTCGACAAAGAGAATCGGTGAAGGCTTTGTTGGCCCTCGTACTTTGCTCATTCACTATTGTTTCAGGGTTCGGGGAGGGGGGGGGGGGGGGGGGGGGGGGGATGAATCATTACATCGGCTTGCAACCGCCGTTTCCGCTGCCGCATTCTCGCAGTAAGACTAAAAAAAAAAACTAAAAAAAAGTTAATACTAAAAAATGTAAGTGGAGGGCAGTTAATAATTAAGGAGGATGTAGCGAAAGCGGATTTTCCTTGGCTCTCTGGAACGCCGCGGTTAACGGGCAGTAATGCACGAAACTCGATAAAACAAGCGCAGACACACTGACGAACAGACACGAACGTCGTCACATCCATGCTCGCCGACTGAGCGTTCGTTCCCTCGGGTGAATTAATAAAGCTAGCCTCGCCACTCGCACTTTATTAATACCGGTTTTACTTTTCATAATTAAAACCCTGTTTCAATAGTTAATTATCTCGTTGAAATAATAGGGTTGGTTTCTTTTCCTTTTTTTTTTTTAACCATCAAGTTGTTGCAGATACTTTTTGCACATAGTTCGTTTTCATTTTGTGTTCGCAGGTCAAGACGCGGGAATCGTTTTGTCGCCGTTGATAGGGATGATCGTCGGCGCGCTGGTGACCCTCGTGCTCATCGTTCTCGTCGTCGTCGTTCGGGCGAGACGCGAGAGGACGTCGAAACCGCGACACGAGAAACCGGCCGAATTGAGAGAACTGCCCACTCAACAGTACCCGCTCCAGAGCCCACAGCAGACCGTGGAAACGGATCCTGACGTTATACCCAACAAATTCGGTAAGATGAGACGAGAACCTCGGAGCAAATGTTATGAGCCTGAAGATACCTTGATGGTATGACATCAAACTTCATCTTTGGCAAGTCTATCAGTGCGCGGCTTTAGGAAGAATAAACAATTGTTCACTTGTAGAATTTTATTCGCAAAGTGAACTTCCTCGAGCAAAGTTTGTGCGATGCAAAATACAGCAGTTATAACTTGATGGAATTTCGTCTCATGCAGATATCTTCAGGGTCATCAAATGTTTTTATTTTTTGATGGGGAGTGGAGCGAAAGGGTAAACCGAGAAGCAAGGGGTATTTTCAGACGAAGTTCGAAATTATGAATTGACTGATTACGAAAAAAAAATTGTGATGCTGTTCCAAGAATTAAAAAAAAAAAAATTCGCACTGGGACGAGATTGCAGAGCTGCAGTAGTGTAGGTCAATGTGTGGTCAGACGAGAGTCTCGAAGCGAAAGTTTATATTTTTTAAAGGGGGACGCAGGTAACGAATAAACCAAGAAACAAGGGATGATTTCGAACGAAGTTCGGAGTTATGAATTGAGGGATTGGTAAAAAAATCGTGATAGTTATTCCAAGAATTTTGAACAAAGCTGCATTGGGGCGGCAGTGGTGTAGATCAGTGTGTGATCAGACCAGAGTCTCGGGGCAAACGTTCCTATTTTTTGAAGGGGAACGGAGCGAAAGGGTAAATTTAACAAGCAAGGGATAATTTTAGACGAAGTCCGAAGTTACTAATTGAGGGATTACAAAAAAAAACGGTCATAATTATTCCAAGAATAAAATCAGTCTGCAGTTGGACGAAAGATTGCAGGGCCCCAGTAGTGTAGGTCAGTGTGTGATCAGACCGGAACCTCGGTGCATGTATGTATAGTGGAGGCGGGGCAAAGTGGGAACCCGGGCTGGAATCGAATTGCTGAAAACGAACACGGGGCAAAATGGCCTACCGAAATTTTTTTCCGAAAAACTCGTAGACCGGGGTAAAACGGGGACGCTAAGCAATAAAACCTGCTACAACGATACCGAAAATATAGATCCATTGTTTTTCACACCAAAATTGTATTGGCACCGGTTTTGAAATGATATTTAAAAAAAAAAAAAAAAAAAAAAAACTATCTGGGGCAAAACGGGGTACCCTTCGATTAGACTTGCGGCAACTTTTGTTAGCTTCAATATTACCCTATTTTGCCCCACGTCGATATGGCATTTCATGTCCCCATTTTGCCTCGATTTCCGTCGTTTGTTCGCTATCATGAATCGATCTTTTCGAAAATTTTGGGTACCCCATTTTGCCCCACGTCGATATGACATTTCATGTCCCCACTTTGCCCCATGACCCCCCTCCCCCCCGGTTTTGCTCCCGTTTCCCCTACATCCCTAGACGACCCTTGTTCCAGCTGTACGATAAATCCCTTCATTCGTCAATTCACCCCGTCCAACCCAACGCGTAAAATGTCTCTAACTTTCTCTTTTCCTGTCTCTCCCGATCGCAGAGGGCAACAATCTCGTGGAGGTCAGCCCGCCGAGTTACCCGCCCGGCTACCCCTCGGGGCACTGGGTGACGCCGGGCCCAACGCCGAGCATAGACGAGCTCTGTCACAAGTTCACCGGGAGGCCAACGGAATTGAGGCTACCCTCGAGAAGCACGATACCGTCGTTACCGAGCGCGGGGATGACCGGCGTCGTCGTCGGGGCGGGCCAGCTCGTCGTCGCCGGCGAATGTCTCGACGGCGAGGCCATCAAGCGACGCCTCATGGCCAACAGACTTCCCGAGAGTTGCGTATAAATAAATAAACGCCGCTCCGTCGTCATTGGCAAATAAACTAAAAAAAATGAAGAAAAAAAAAAATAAAAAATAAAAAATAAAAAATCCCGGTTATTTCCGATGTGTCCGACGACCCGGCGTGAGCGCCTCGGACCGTAAGCGTAAAACGGGGTCAACGACCTTCAAGACTCTCTCGAAAAGTTCTCGTTCGCTGAGAAAAATCACCGGTGAGTTTTCGCCCCGGGCCTGTGTGTGTTCGTGAGTTCGGAGCCAATTATATGTCTGAATGTTCGAGGAACGGCGGAAAGCAGCGACCGTACACAATAGCGTTGCTCACGGCATTCTCTTGTAGGCGAGAGGGGGGCGAGAGGGGGGGGGGGAAGTCCGCGGAGCGCAAACGAAGAACCACGGGAGCAAAGGGTGTCCGCGAGGGTGAGTGGAAGCGGCGTTGGACGTAGGGAGGCGCGCGCTTCCGAAGTCCGAACCGAAGATGGATGGGAAGAGCGCGTGAAACGAGGCAGCCTTTCTTCCTTCCGCTCCGGCCGATCTCCCTCGCTTCTCGCACCTGCACTCCCTCCCGGAGCACAAACGGGAGAAAGATAAAGGGAACGAGCGGGAACTTGTATAATTCAAAGGGGATAAAGAGCAAAGAGAAATTAGAGAAACGCGAGGGCGCGCTGCCGAGGGTGGAGCGGAATCCACGAAGCGAGAGCGAACGAGTTGAAGTTTCATGCGAATGGGGTTTGATGGTCGCGGAGACGAAACTCCAAAGACGGAAAAAATGATGCTCGGGCTTTCGAGATCTCTTCTGGGAAATCGTGTGATTGGGCAATAAAAGATGCTCAGTTTTTCGAAAATAGGTGCTTCGCCCAACGCCGAGGACGGCGGCGGCGCACCCGGAAAAATCGTTCGTTTGACGGGCGATCTGCAAATGAATATTTATTTAATTCAAATAAATATCTATTTAATTTTATTTAATTTTATTTGTCGGATTTCGGCCTCTTTGACCGGTTTACATTGAATCCAGTACAGAGGTCCGAATACAATATTGTAATGTAACGATAGATTCTAAACTTACATAACAATGTAAGGGGCGAATTTTGAGACATTAGTTTGAACTTGAGATCGAACTTAATATCAAGGTTTGTCTCGAACTTCATTGCACACTTAAGATCTATCTTAAGTTCGAACTTACGATCGAACATTAGTTACTTGATTTCGTGCTTAAGTTTTATCTTGAATTTGATATCAAATTTGAGCTTGAGTTCGAACTTAAGTTCGAACTTTAACTACAATCAAATTTAAGTTCAGACTTAAGATCAAATTTAAGTTCAGACTTGAGATCAAATTTGAGTTCAGACTTAAGATCAAATTTAAGTTCAGACTTGAAATCAAATTTAAGTTCAGACTTAAGTTCGAACTTAAGTTCGACCTTACGATGAAACTTAAACACGGAATCAAGTTCGAACTTAAGATAGGTTATAACCACGCAATTAAGTTGGTGTCTGCGATCTCAAGTTCGATCTGAAGAGCGACCACAAGTTCAAACTAACGTCTTAAAATTCGACCCTACCATACATCAAACAATTAATTTATTTAAACGAAACTAGTCTTCACTCCGCTTCTCTTTCCCATTTCCTGCCCTGATCCACTCACACTTCGGTACTGCGTAGTTGCCCGCCCTTCGAAGGCCTCGAAAGATGAACCCGCAAAATCCAGTGTTGAAAATTCATTCCCAAGTCAATCAAATAAAATAAACATTTATTTAAACCAACCAAATATTTATTTGCGGGTCTTCGTCAAGTAACTTATTTTTCTGGGTGCCTGCCTCGAAGGTTCAACCGAGCGGCATTCCGGTCAGACGAATCGCGAGGCTAGGAAAAAAAAAAATAAAGAAAAAAAAAAAATTTCATTTGATTGGAAAAAGAAAGAGACCTTAAGTTTCGCCATGAGGCACGGAGCGCAGGATGGATGAAAAAAAAATGTTCTGCGAAACAGTGAAAAATGTCGATTCACTGGTTGCCCTAAGAGAAGCCTTTTCTCCCTTCGCTGCCCCTCTCACCCCCCGCGCTGCTCGACATTCTTTCTCATTCTGTCCTCAACTTCCGTCTCGCGACTCGCCTCGCTTCCTGCGCGGAGTTAAAGAATTTCCGGAAGTGCGGAACTGCCTGCAGCCGTCTGACGAGGGAGGGAACGACCGAGTGCCGGGACGTAAGATAGGGCAGGGACGGCGACCGTGGGGAGGGGGCGGGGGCGGGGGGGAGGGGGGGGGGGGGGTCGGCTGGAATGTAGCGAGGGTGAATTATTCGAAGCAGCGAACGCGACGACTTCCGGGGAGCGATCACTGTCGAACGAGGCGAGCGCGGGGGAGGAAAACTGTGTGCCGACTGTCGCGTTCCGACCTCCCGTGAACTATCGCGAGAGCGCGGGGAGTGACTATTCGGAAATTTAAATTCGTTCCAGGGAAGCGGGGAATTCACCTCCCGGGCTATCCAGAGACTGGATCGGACGGGAGAGTCCTTCGCGCGTATAATTTTCATTCCAGGTAGGAGAGAAACGATAAGAGAAAAGAGCGGAGAGAAAGCCGGAGTTCGAAGCGAATCGAGTTAAGGGCGCGCCCTGTGTCAAGGCGGATTCGAGTCTTTCGCAGATCAAAAGGGTGGGCGAGAGGGGGGGAAAAAAAATATACACGGTTTGGACGGAAGTCGGATTATGGATCGTGGGATGAATAAATCGTGAGCGAGAGACCCGGAGGCGCACAAAAAAATATCGATGATTCAAGTAAAATTTGCTTGCGGGCCGCCAAAGAATAGATGAGCCGCTGTGTATTTTTTGTCGATCTTCGATGAGTCTCGATCATCGGAATAATGCGGATGAAGAATAATAACGATGAGAGAAAAGACCGGAGGGAAAGACGGATTTCGATGTATCGATGCAGATTCGAGTCTTTCGCAGATCAAGAGGGTACGTTGCGGAAAGATGGGTGAAATAAAAGTGTGCACAGTTTACAAGGAAGTCGGATTATAGATCGTACGATGAATAAATCGTACACCGAACAAAATGTTTGTTAAATCCAAGTAACTGTCTGTTCACAGCTGTTGTTAGTTTAAGCAACCAACTATTCGGTCAAACAACTAAATATTCGTTCAATCAATTAAATATTCCTTTCAATCGACCAAATAGGGAAGAGCGGAGCAAAACGGGACGGTGGGGCAAAATGGGGCAGTGGGGCAAAACGCCAGATTCCAATCATTTTTGGATGGGACAATGGGACGAAATCGGACAGACAATCCGGATGTATCGACAGGGCAAAATGGGACATCTAAAAATGATTGGAAACTTGCGTTTTGGTCAATGTCCCGTTTTGCCCCACTGTCAAATTTTGCCCCACTCTACGCTATTTCTTTCGCCCCCCGCAACCGCAGCTTAGTTTGATATTACCAAAGATTTTTTTCGGTGTAGGCGCGAGATCCGAA
The DNA here is from genome assembly GCA_958510785.1 of Exephanes ischioxanthus. Taxonomy (NCBI): domain Eukaryota; kingdom Metazoa; phylum Arthropoda; class Insecta; order Hymenoptera; family Ichneumonidae; genus Exephanes; species Exephanes ischioxanthus. The sequence goes on from OY294016.1 coordinate 6,058,628, forward strand.
TTCCCACTTCCGGTTTCGATTACGCGCACGATTAAATCGGTGAAATCGTACACAGAGAAGGAAAGATGTTTGGATTAAGAAAAAGAGAACAATGTTTGGATTAACAACAACAACAAAAGTTGTTTGTTTGGTGCGAATAAAGCATCCCCCTAGGAAGTCAAACGACCGTCTTTTTAACGACTATAAAAAGACCCAAAACGGGACTGGTCGTTTTGTGACACTTTTCATCTGCAATAGCGACCGAAAAAAATACCAATTGTTAGGTTGAGGATGGGTCGTTTTTCCATCAATGGCCGCAAAATGACCACAAAAACGACCAATGTCTGAATTACTGAGGAAACTCCAGGTTCGGTTGTTTCGCCGGCGCTGATCAGTAAGTAACCGGAAAGACAACCATGTTGAGAGCTTTTCTTTCGATCGTCTTCTTCGGGGCTTTTATGAAAAACTACTATCAAAGCGACTGTCGACGGGAAGCCAAGAAGAGCTTTTTCAGTAATTCGTACATCAGTCGATTTTCGGCACTTTCGATGGTCGCTTTACATGCTAGGGTCGTTTTGTTAGATTATTCGCTTCGAGCGATTCAAAATTTGCCCTCTCAAACAAACATTTTTGTTCCACCAACCAAATAGCGCGCCTTGGTAAATCCAACCGTTTCTTCTTCTCAGTCCACACACGATTGATTCGGTTAAATCTTACGTACGAGAAAACACGCACTTCCGGTTTCGCCTACGCGGCAAGTAGATCCATGCAAAAAAAAAAAAAAAAAACAGAACTTCGGATAAGCTGTCTGTATTTTTTTGTCGATCCTCGCACTCAGAAAAATAATTTATTTGACGGGCACACGCAGATAAATATTTTTATAAACCAAATAAATATTTATTGCGAGGCGTCCGTCAAAAAAAATTATTTTTCTCGGTTCGATGACCCTCGCATGAGCACGCGAAAGCGCAAAAGGAAATGAACATTTTTCTCTTCGAAAAAAAAAAAGTGTTAGTTTATCGTTCTCCGAGCGTAACGAGGTTCGATCCAGCCGTCGAGGACTGACGGAAAGAAAGAAGTAAAAAAAAAAAAAACGAAAAAAAAAAATGAAACACAAAAGTTAAGATAAAAAAATTCATTACTCGTTAGAAATTATCGTACCGCTGTATATAATACATAATGTATCATTGTTACGAGACTCCCCGAGCAAGCTTGCCCGGTCGACCGTCCCGTGCAGGTCCGCGGTAAGGGGAGTCCCGATGAAAACAGGGGGCTAGGCTCTCTCCATCGCGCGGTCGTAGAAACCGCTATCACGTTGGCTTCCACGGTCGCTTTGACCGGGGCAAAAGGAATTTAATCGAAGCCAATCGACTGACGGAAATATCTCATGAATCTTTTCATCACGTATCCTTGATATCCGGAGAGAGGGGGGGAGCGGTGAGGGGGAGCAATAAAACATTTATGTGAATTCCTGGATTGCGCGAGATCTGTCTCGGACGACGGAAACAAAAGGCGCTCCCTTCCGAAGGATCCCTCTCTCAAAGGAGCCAAAGTTTCAGAATCGAAATGAAAAAAAAAATATATATATATATAAGAAAATTGAAATATCGAGTAGAGGGATAATGAGGTATAAATATATATATATATATATATATATAATGATAAGACGAATGAATGAGAAAAATAAAGAAACATTGTACATAATCCTACGGACTCCGTGTAAATTCGATTGTACCTTAAGTTGAATGTCTAGACGACTTCATATCTGACACTCCATATCGTCTAATAACTCGTATGTATATAACAACATAAAGTTTCGATCCGAATAAACTATTTAACTGTCGAAATGACGTGTCTATTATTATTATTATTATTATTATTATTATTATTATTATTATTTAATTTAAGAGATTTTAATTTGTTTTGAAAATTGTCACGAACCCATTTGTTCCATCGCCGGAAGTGGCGAAAAATAAAATAAAAAATCGATGGTCGAGCCCAGGCTCGATATCGTCGGCCGGATCAAGGTGCACCCAAAGGGCCGAGCAGCGAACTACCCGCAATTCGCGGCGTGCAGGGCACAGTCGACTCTGGGTTAAAAAAAAGAAAAGGAAGAAAAAAAAATAGCTTGGCAAGCCGCACGACGCGTTGTGGATTGCGAACTACGTACGATCGCCGCGGGATTGCCATCTTGACAAATGGTCCCTGTAGTGGTGCCTGCCTCGTCTCACGCAGTGTCTGAACCAAAAAAAAAAAAAAAAAGGAATTAAAAAAAAAAATTAACGAGACTGGCGATCGCAACGGCGTTTACCGGTGGCTCGAGGGCATACGCTCTCCATATAAACGTGCCAACTATAATTAATTGTACGTCAATTTTTTTATATCCGAACGATCGTGTAATTATCAGTAATTTTTTTCGTCTATCTTATACGCGAGAGGAATTGAATAAAATAACTGATATCTTTCGAGATTAAGGTAACACTTGCGGTACACTCCCGCCAAACGTGAATTTCAGAGAACATTTCGAACACTTCTCGATGGGATAAAAATCTGAAAAAAATCAAGGGTAAGGAAGGTGCTGCAAAGATTGTTTTTGTGAAATAATAATTCCAATTTGTCATTAACAAATTGAAGATGAAAATTATTATTCAACAAATTACCCGGCAACTTAACTATTTTCGTTCATAAAAATAATTCGTTTATTTTTCTGAATACGTATGAATTTTTTCAGAATTTTTTGTAATCTTTGAAAATCGTTTTTTTTCACAGCTTCAACATAGAAAAAACGCGATTTTCAAAGATAACAAAAAATTCTGAAAAAATTGATACGTATTCAGAAAAATAAACGAATTATTTTTATGAAGGGAAATAGCTAGGTTGCCGGGTAATTTATTGAATAATAATTTTTATCTTCAATTTGTTAATGACAAATTGGAATTATTATTTCACAAAAACAATCTTTGCAGCGCCTAACGTACACTTAATTTTTTTCAGATTTTTATTCCATCGAGAAGTTTTCGAAATTTGCTCACCTTTGGCGGGACTGTACCGCAAGTACTACCTTAAGGGATGCCGGAGTGCGGACAAGCCCGGGACGGCGGGAAATTATCTTGAAACGGGTGGATAATACTTTTTAAAAAAAAAACCTCTATTTTTTTCTGCTTCACGAGAGCGACGTATGTTTTTTAAAAACATTTTATATATACATATATATATAACATAGTATACGTGTATATATATATATATATATATATCTGTTTGCAAGCAGGAGAAGAAAGCAGCCGAGAGAAAGCGAGCGCAGCGGCGCGCTATAGGAGAAACGTTTAAGATGCAGCCCCTAGGAGATCCCTCGAGTGGTCTCGTGGCAGCTTGCAAAAAAAAAAAAAAAAAAAATGAAACCCACATGGAATTCTAATCTCGTCGCGTGAGACGTTCGTCACGTGAGTCAATGTCGGTCGCGCAAAGCGATCTACGAAATATTTTTGAAAAATGTATAATTACACGAACTTGGTACTTCGCTACCTGCCAACTAACGAGTTGACTCTGTTGCCGATTTATGTTCCTCGAAAAAAATTCTAGCGATGAAAGTGGTGAATATAGCCCAGCACTTATTTAATAATAAAAAAAATTGCTTGTTGATGCTTCGTTGATAGTCAAAACGACTTGTTCAACAAAAAAAAATCGTTTCTGCGTCATTCATATTATGGTAAAAATTCTTGGATAATCTGAGACTTTCTGCCATAGGTGACGCACTAGCGCCCTCCTACTATGTGCTATGGTAATTTTTCTTAGATGATCGGTAATCTTTACTAGATCCTTCTCGCAGTGTACGACCAAAAGAAGCGGGTCTGTCACAAAATAAATAAATAAATGATTTGATATAAATATCTGTTTATTAGATCCAAATAAACATTACTAAATAATAAAAAAAATACTATCAAACAAAATATCTTAGAAATTAATAAGCACTCTATTATTAGATTACGAAGCATATAAACATTTTTCCTCGTCCTCCATAAATTTTCGTCGATTGGAATAAACTTTTTTTATGGGTATAAGTAGTAACAGGGCCTTCGCGAACGGACGGGAAACTCGTAATGGAATGAAATTAAAAAAAAATTTCGAATTAAAAAAAAAATTAAAATAAAATTAAAAGAATATCGGAAGATTCTCGTTTAATTCTCCTATCCTCACGGCGAGGTTCTTTCGCAGTTTCTCTGACAATTTTCCGGGCGGTCGTTTTATCCTCCTCGCAAACCGCGACCGCAGTAATCAGAGCCGCCGAGTTGACACGAGTAAGAACCGCGGAGAAAATATTTCCGATAGCTTCGACGAGAGGGGTGTGCGAGTTGGCACAGCGTTAAGGGCGGCGAAGGGGCCGGGCCGGAGACGGGGGGGGGGGGGGGGGGGGGGGGGAAGACCGGGAAAATATGAGAAGCGAGGGCGTCGATGCATTATCGATTCTCGAAGGAAAAGCTCAGTGGTGAACTGCCGAGCCGGAGCGAGAGACGGATAGATAGACCAAGGGTATAAGCTGAAGAGGAGAGAATGAAGAAAAAAAAAAAAAGAAAAAAAGAATAAAGATGAAAAGCTCGAGTTCTCGGCGAAGAAAGTTCGAAGCGCCTAGAGATATTCCCAGCGACTGCTTCTGCCGCAGCTGCTATTGGATGGAATGGAGTTGGTTAATAGTAAAGAGCTGGGTGCGGCTCGGAGCTCGATTAATGTTTGAATAAAAAAATTTAAAAAACGAAGCATCGAGATATGGTCGAAGATGTTCGACGAGAAATAATTTATTATTTTATAAACGTAACAAGAAAAAAATTATAAAAAATAAAAAATGATCTCGGCAGCAGAGTCTATTTGAGGCGAAGGATCGAGATATGGTCGGAGATGTTCGACGAGAAATAATGTATTATTTTATAAACCTAATAAAAAAAAAAAAAAAAAAAAAAGAAAATGAAATCGGCAGCCGAGTCGATTTGAGCGGAGAGAATTAAACCAGCCATTCTCGATTCTTCTTTTCCTTCCTCCCCTGCCCACCCCCCCCCCCCCCCCCCCCCCTCCGCACCGCGAGGCCGTAAATTTCGACGTACGTGATTCCTGCTGGCAAGGTCCTTTTTCCGCAAGCCACTACGTGAAAACCTTCCACCCCATAAACCCGGACTTTCTATATTATCCCTGATACAACGGATAACCGAGCGGACCATTAAATAAAATCGGGGATGGGGATACGATCGCGTTATCGAGCCTGTCCATGTCACGTAAACCTTTATTACAGCGTTGAATCACGACTACCTATATTCAAGAGCATACATATATAATTTTTTTATTTATAAATCGTAATCGCGCTAATTACAGATTTTTTTTTATACACGTGTCACGAGGGACTCTTAGTCAAAGGCACAGTGATAAAAAAAATGGTTTAAATATTTCCGTCCGTTTCTTCGGGCTTTTCAGAACTTCCAGCTTCTTCCGAGCGATCGGAGCCTTTCTCGTTGGTTTCGTTCGGAAATATCGAATCGAGAACTTTCTTTTTTATCGCCGCTGGAATTTCCACCAAGCCTCCGATCGCGCTGCAGACGAAATTATTGTAAGCTTCGAAAACGGTGTGTTTCATGCTATCGAGATGCGGCAGCTTCATCTGGATTTAATGAGCAAACATTATTGTTGATAATATTATTAATAATGATGATAATAATAATAATACCAATGATCATACCAATAATAATACCAATAATAATTAAAATAATAATCGGTGTTTATTGTAAAATATGAATTGCCTCGTCCAGATCGGGAAGTTCCGGTAACACGGGGGCAACAGTCTCGACCATGCGATAGTAGAGATCCTCGGTTTCCGAACTGTCGCCCCAAAGGCCCTCGGCGGAAGTCCAATAGACGAGACCTCCGGCTATAGCGCCTTTCGCTATAAGCTTCGACGAAGCTCCCACGATGTCCCGCCTCGATAGCGCCGGTCTTTTCGGTGGACAGTCGCACAGCTGGATGAATTTTACCGACAAAACTTTTAGTCCCTTCGATCGAGAAAATAGACACGTCGAAAAAGCTTTGTACATTTAAGAAACATTTTGAATAATTATGGAAGTAATGAAACGTATTTCAAGTACCAAAAAGTACTTGAATTATCAAAAAGTACCTGAAGTACCAAAAAGTACTTGAAGTACCAAAAAGTACTTGAAGTACCAAAAAGTACTTGAAGTACCAAAAAGTACTTGAAGTACCAAAAGGTACTTGAAGTACGAAAAGGTACTTGAAGTACGAAAAGGTACTTGAAGTACGAAAAGGTACTTGAAGTATCAAAAGGTACCTGAAGTACCAAAAAGTACTTGAAGTACCAAACGAGTACCCGGTACTTTGCGTACCGCCCAATTCTGAAAACTAGGGAAGAGCGGGGCAAAGTGGGACAACAGGAAAAAATGCAATTTTCCAATAATTTTTTTGAATGGGACGATGGGGCAAAACGGGGTAGAAAATCCGGATCTATCGATGAGGCGTAATGGAGTATCCAAAGATTACAGGAAAATTGCGTATTGCCTCAACGTCCCATAAGTGTGACATTAAGTAGCCGCAAGAAACAATGATAACCATTCGGAATATAAAAATATTCCGGTGTCTTGCTATCTGACACCTCTCAGGGTGTCTCAAATAAACCCTGCCGATTGTTTTTCTTGTTCGAACCGACGAGTCGCTCGTATCCGTCACCGGCGCGCAGCCGCAGCTGCGCGACGGATAGGAATACCAGCCGGAGGGGCAATCGAACGTCGTGATCACGTATATTACTCCACACCAGTTCCAGTACCACTGTGTCTACCGTAAAGCACGTACGGGGGACAGCGTATACATGTGTTATCAACGAATACGCAGGCACCAGTTCCACGAGTACTCTCCTCCATTAGAGACTCATCGACGTATCTGTCCACCTGTACGCCGCGTATGTCCAGCTAATTCCGGTACGTAACCACGCGGACATATCGATTCAAATTCCCCGTGGATGATTCTAGGAGCACCGGCTGGTATGCCGCTCGTCCGGAACCCTGTCAACGTCCTCATAACGCGAAGTCACCGGCTCGAAGATTATCCTGGGACCCGAGCTTGTCGCGCAGTTACAGGTCAAACCAACCCCCTTCCCCCTCCAACCCCCTCGGCCCCGCGCCCTTGATTGCTTGACATCGTTACAATTATCCCTCGCCGGAACGTCCACTATTATGCAATCTTGATTGTACCACTTCCGGTATGTCGATATTACATGGTATCCGTACGTATGTTTGCGGATGGATGTACTGATGGGACTGGGGCAAAATGGGCAGGCGTAATCAGCAGAGGTGGGGCAATATGGGACGGGATTTAGTAGGGGAGAGCGGGGCAAAACGGGATAATGAGAGAAAAAGCAATTTTCCAATAACTTTTGGATGGTGGTACGTGGGGCAAAACGGGTTCGAAAATCCGGATATATCGTTGGGACAAAATGGGGTATCGAAAGATTATTGGAAAAATGAGTTGTGGCCTCACTGGCTCGTTTTACCCCGCTGTGCCATTTTGCCCCGGTCTCCCCTACATAGTGCTACACAGTAACAAATCGGAGCGAATCAGAAAATGTTGGTAAATTCGAAATGTACTAAAATGGAAGTACCATACAGATCCAGCATTCCCGAGTGAAATGTCACAATTATCCCTGGCTGGAACGCCCGCTATTATGCAATCTTGATTGTACCGCTCCCGGTATGTCGATATTACACGGTATCCCTACGTACGCTGCGGATACACATGTATGGAAGACCGGGGCAAAATAGACACGCGTAAACTTCAAACGCGGGGCAAAATGGGACAGTTGTTCTTTCGGAAATATTCGTTGGGACGCTGGAGAGACTGGGGTAAAATGGGCACTCCGATCTCCGGGCACGATGACGCACCTCCCAAATCGGAGTGAATGAGAAAATGTCGGTAAGTTCGAAATCTACTTAAAAAAGTGTTATAAAATGTTGAATGTAAAAAATGTACAATAGCGTAGTTTTTAATTAATTAGGGTAAACGCGGTGAATATGGAGCGGTCCGTATATCATTGATTTATGGCGTAATCGGAGTGGTCCATATTGACAACTTTTATTCTAATTTAACAAAAAAAAACGTAAGTCCCAACACAGATCGAGAGTCTCCGAGTGAATCGCGTCGACGATTAATAAGTGTGTGCAATTAAAATGTATCTTTCAGGGTAACCTTCGGAGGGCAAGTCCTCTCCAATTCCTTGCGACCGCATATCCTCACGGTAACGGGTCTGGGACTCTGGTAGGACGTCGTACCGGGACAAGGCTCCGCGACATCGGCACCGATCAATTTTCTCACCTGCGACGGTCTATCGCAGCTCGTCGGCTGCGAAAGATTTATCGTTCGCGCGACTGTTTTGGCGCTACGCTTCATCCCTCATTCGGGAATTATCCGTTAGCCAACCCTTGACCGAAAACGCATAGCGCGGAAAATTTTTCGCCAAACTTCCCACCACCAAATTCGAACTGTCCGAACAAATTCCACGCGTAGAATCCGCGATTCGACAGGGGATCGGAGCGACGGTGACTAAATTTGACAGCTTTTTTTATCAGTTTTTTGTTTTACAACGTCCCGGCAATTCCAGCTTTGCCGGGGGCAGCTGAGGAATTTGTTTGCTTCCTCGTAGAGAAAGCTATAGATTCGTATTTAAAAAAAATCGAGATTTTAATTAAAGAATACTAGGAACAGCCTAAAACGTCGAGAAATGCGATTTTTAGCTGGCGTCTGAATGTATGTCTGTGTGTGTGTGTGCGTGCGTGTGTATGCGCAAAATTTTAATAAATGAGGAAGTATGTATGTATGTACGTGCATCGTTTAAAACGGCTATGCCTCGGAAACGGTTCCAGATAGAGGGTTGAAATTTTGTACACACTAGTAGAATGGTAATTTTCATAAAAATTGCGGCTCGGTTCGAGATTTTACCCGATTTTTAAATAAAAAAAAAGTCTGGTAGCTCTAACTTGCGTAAATTTCGAGCTATCGTCCCAAAACTGCATACGTAATGATAAGGATCAAAGACTTTTGGTATCGAAGTTGGGCGAAATCTATTCAAACGGTCAGATTTTAGAGAATTTTTATTTTTTTTTTCTGAAAAGTTATTAAAAACGGTATAATTTAAGTAAACACGGAGGTATCGAGCTCAAATTTGATTCGGGAAAGGACCAACACTGTAACATGTCCTGTTTTAAATTTGGCGTAAATTGATCTTAAAATTTCATGTCATTTTGCAATTTTTAAATTTCAAAATGCTTCCTCATTTCTTAAAATTTTGCGCATAGCTTCCTCTACGAGGAAGCCAAACCGATCGACGAACTAGAGAGAAAGATAAACGCAAAATTGTAATAAATGCGGAAGCCATGTGCACATTTTTTACGCGTTATTCGACAAATATAGATCGACTGCAAGAATTTGATCGAAGGGCTGTCACTCGGAACTTCGATTACCATCACTCCAAGAGTAAAATGAGTTGCAACGTTGTAATTAGCCGTGAAGAATATATTAAAAAAACAAAACTTCCTCTATGAGTAGGCAAAATTGTCTGAAAACAATGAGATCTGCAAATTTCAGTCTGCAATTTCCTACAACAATTTGTTGTAGGAATTTTCATGGATTCAGGAAATTGTACTCATCTCATAAAAATTAGATGTCGAAATCTTTTTATGTTACTCAAAAAGGTGCAAAGTAATTTGCACATGGCTTCCGCATTAATTACAATTTTGCCCGTAGCTCTCGCCACGAGGAAGCCAAAATCGATCAAGCAACTTTCTTCGCGTAAGGAAAGCTACACGGAAAATTGTAATAAACGAGGAAGCCATCTGCAAATTTTTTACCCGTTGTTCGACGAATATAGACCGACTGCAAGAATTTGATCGAAGGGCTGTGACTCCCGAGAAATGTGCTTTAAAAAAAAAACCAGTTGTAAATGGTGTAGATAATTTTGGTACACACGTGTCGCGACTCTTCCGGAGCCGATAGCACGAAGTTATCCTTGCCGGGACGTATATCACCATTATCGCAGAGAGCCAGCATGCCGGCTCGGAAGGGTTGCGCCTTATTAATAGACACCCGTTTCCCCGCGCTTCTGCCTCCCGGACTTGCGAGAAATATGAGCTGGCTCGATGGAGCTTTCGAAAAATGGAAACTCCACGACGAGGAACAGTTTAGCATCGCCCCGAGAGGAGAGACTCCATATTATATTTACACGAGAGCGCCGCGCAAGGAGTTTTTGCTTTTCTTCTCGCAATCGGATCCGCGAGAAACATCGTGAGACAAAGGACCGAGGAAAATTTTATCGCTCAAAGAGAAACGATGGCTTTGGTGAAAAATCATTCAAGCTGAAAGATCGGTGCGCCGAGTCCCGATTTTTGATTGCGAGTCAGTATTGAGCGTGCCACTTTATATTAATATAAATTAAATATTATATTACTACAAATAAAATCTTGTATTAATACAAATTATATCTTGTATTAATACAAATTATATCTTGTATTAATATAAATTATATCTTGTATTAATACAAATTATATCTTGTATTAATATAAATTATATCTTGTATTAATATAAATTATATCTTGTATTAATACAAATTATATCTTGTATTAATACAAATCATATCTTGTATTAATACAAATTATATCTTGTATTAATACAAATCATATCTTGTATTAATACAAATTATATCTTGTATTAATACAAATTATATCGCATATTAAAATAATACTAATATTTTTGTTAATACTTTCGAAACAATAGATAATTGGTGCACGAACAGTTTAGCATCGCCCCGATAGGAGAGACTCCATATTATATTTACACGAGAGCGCCGCGCAGATTTTCTGCTTTTGTTCTTGCAGTCGGATTCGCGAGAAGCGTTGTGCGAGAAACGACCGAAGAAAATGTTATCGTTCAAAGAGATACGATGTCTTCCGCAGAAGATCGTTCAAGCTCCTTACGTCTTCGCGAGAAAACGGGCCAATTATGCGCGCCAATGCCGACTTACGTCTCGTCCGATCGCGCGCTTCGTTACTTTGCTCGTGATTCGACGCGAAGTTTCTCTATTTCTATGATGCGCTCCTTTATTTTTACAATTAGGAGAAAAATCTCCATCCGAGTTATTCAGAGTTATTGAAAGAAAACGAAGGTCCACGAGGAGGCTGCGCCACGATTCGATCCGAGCTGCGAGAGCTCGAAGATACTCATAGTGTCCCGTCGTCGTTAAGTCAGTCATCGAACAGAATATGAAAAAAAAAAAAAAAAAACGCAGAGGGAATAAAGCATGAGAGCGTAGAGCGAATGTTATCCATGACGGTAAATTTCACATAAATAAGTAACGGAACGTATGAGAATTCCCGTCGCAAATAATTCGAAATATCTGTGCAACCGTGAGTGTCTCCGATCGATAGAATGCATTCCATCCCGAAGAAGGGTAGGTAATTGCCCAGCGAGTGGATAACTCCCCCGATATCACCAATTATCTGTTGTTTCGAAAATAGTCATAAAAACACTAGTATTATTTTAATATGCGATATAATTTTTATTAATGAAAGATATAATTTGTATTAATACAAGATACAATTTTTATTAACATACGATTTAATTTATATTAATATAAAGTGGCACCTTCAATACTGACTCGCAACCGTAAGCCGTGACTCCTCGCACCTATTATTAGCCACCGAAAGTTCCTATAACCATGAGTAAGGGAGAGCGGGGCAAAATGGAACAGAAGGGCAAAACGGGATAATGGGACCTATCCGACACCAATGGAATAGTGTCCTATGTGTTTTTCTGCATATGCCCGGTGGTTCTGAGCCCACCGTAAAAACCCAGCCCAGACTTAACCCAACCACCTTAAAAACCCACCTTAAAAACCCACCTTAAAAACCCACCTTGAAAACCCACCTTGAAAACCCACCTTGAAAACCCACCTTGAAAACCCACCTTGAAAACCCACCTTGAAAACCCACCTTGAACACCCACCTTAAAACCCCATCATTAAAACCCACCTTAAAAACCAGGTCCAGCCTTTCGCAATCATTAAATTACAACGCAATCGTAAGTAGTCAAGTTAGTCTCCATTGCTACATTCGGAGCCATCCCCAAGCACAAATTTGCATTTAACAACCTACAACATAATTTATAGTCGAATTGTATTATCGTTTTTAAAACTTCCATAATTATTTATCTCCAGCGACACAATGACAGAAATCATCGGTCTTGTCCCTATCCATCACAGCATCGGGCTCACGACCTTACAACACCGAAAGCGGATAACCACCTCGTTAAAGTCTTCAACGGTATCGACACCGGGGGTGTTCGAGCTTCGGCGGTGCGCTTCGGCGATGCGCTTGTTCGACAGGAGGAAGCTTAAAGATCCACGGAAAAGCGTGAAGATCGACGGAGGAGCTTATGCTCGGATGAGAGACAACAAGATCAACAATGAGAAGATAAAGAACCCGGAAACGCGCGGAGCAACGAGTGTACAGGCGGTAACAGACGAACGGAGGATATTCCAACGGAGAACGGAGAACGGAGAATTAATGGGTCCGATGGAAAACAATAGCAAGGGTTGAAGTTAATTAATACTGTTAAGAGTGAAGCACCGGTAACGCACCTCGCTGAACGGCGGGTCTCTCGTGCTCGAGCGATTACAAGGCAGAACAAGGTAGAAGCGGACTTTAAAGCTCTGTAAACAACGGGCGCGTAATACGATGATGCAGCGCCGAGACGAAGTGAAGTTGGAATAATTAAATGAAATTCTTGTTCGGCATGCTGCATCACCACGATCGGTGCTTTATAAACGCAAAAACCACTAGGTGTCGACCCGGGCAATTATTGTTGTGACAGTTCCGAAGATATTGCCTCGCGTTTTGAGATCGTTATGCTGAAAAAAAATAATCCACCCCGATGATGAGTTGACCGAGTGAAGAACGCAATCTAACGGTTTGGAAATCTCATTTTTCGACCGGAAGTGACGTCATACCGCAAATACGTCACTTCCGATTTAGAAATGCCCCGATGATTATCTCCCGAAAAGAACGCCTGAAACGCATATCCCCCGAAAAGTTGAGCCCCGAAACGTCACTTTCTTAAAATATTGCGGCCCCTTGATCAGGAATATGACGTTCATTTTGCTCCAAGCCCAATATTTTAGATTTATAATCCCAAAAATGCGATTTCACATTAGAGCAAACTGTTTTCAGTGCATAAAATCGAAGATACAAATGTCCCACTACACTTACGCACAAAAAGGCCGGCAGATTCATGTTCAGCGCACAAAAATACGTTGGAATACGTCGCAGTTAATTTTATAAACGGAAAAAAACATTTCATACCGACAAAAAATATTTCATCAAAAATTCCTAGGCCACCCCTTTCCAATCAATTTTTCACGTTTTTCGACGTCCTTGAACGGGACGGTAAATCGATTTTAAAACTTTGCACAAGGCTCTATTTTGTGTATTTTTTCCCGGAGAACACGATGGGCACCCCGGATTTTTCCTAGGTCCATTGGGAGCCGAGATATCAACCGTTGAAAATCACGAAAATTGACGTTCTCCCAAAAGTGGCTAAAAAATGGACGTCACTTACGGTCAACTTGCGGTTTGCGGATCTCATTTCTCGATCGGAAGTGACGTACTTCGCGACGTAAAATCGGCGCGTCAACAAAAAAAAAAATCTCGGTCGCCGCATCCAAAATTGTAATTCCGTTTGCCGGGTAATTTTTTTGTTCTCCAAAATCAAAAACAAATAAAATTCCGTCGAACCGCACGAATCTTTTTCAGTTCGCTGTATACCGTGGATTAGCTCGAGCAATTAGCCGGAAGTTAATCACCGGGGTCTCAAGCTCTTTCGACCAACGGCCGTTGGCGCGCCAAGGGACGCGCCCTATCCTTTTTGCCAATTTAGTCATTCGGTCAGCGCGGCGAACGATTGACAACTATTTTGTTGGAAAGCCCTTTTTCCTTTTTTTTTTCTTCTTTTTTTTGTTTTTTGTTTTTAACGAGCCCTCTATTTCAGCGGTCGTTGCCGCGACTACCCTTGGCGAACGTCGAATTCTCTATAGCCTCGCTTCCCTCGTATCCTCTGACTTTTATTCCTCGTCGGGAGTGCGGGGGGAGGGAGCGACCGCCCGAAACGATGCTCCCCTCGGAACCATCCGCTAGAGATATAATGAAACCCCAACGTTCCGGCTTTGAATCTCGCTCTCTTTCTCTCTCCGTCTATCGCCGCGCAATGGTCGGCTCTCTGTGCTGGCAGAGATCCAAAAAAAAATCCGGCGACGGAGCCGAACTTGTACCCGGCAACGGCTCCGTGCCGACTCCACGACGACGCCGAACGACAGAATCGACCGTCCGGACATATCCGGGCAAGGAATCGGTTATTTTTTATTTTTATTTTATTTTTCCGGATTATTCGCGCAGCTCCTTCCGTGTCCCGATCGGGATGCAGCAAAAGGAGAGCGAACCGCCGTCGGGAGGGAAGCAGGAAAATGCGAAAGGGATTTACCTATATTATAGGGAAAGACGCAGCAAGGGCTCGACCGATCTCGACGCCAATACCGGATTTTTCGTCGGAAATCTGGTAAATAAGATTTCGTGTTTATTTAACCCTTTGAAGGGAGCAAAATTGTGGGCTCCCTGGCGACTACGCGACGAGACCGAACGACGGAAGCGACCGTCCCGACATATCCGGGCAAGGAATCGGTTATTTTTTTTTATTGTTTTTTTTTCCTGCATTTTTTACCGGCTCCTTCCATGGACGATCGGGATGCTGCAAAAACAGAACGAGAGGGAGGGAGGAAAGTGTGAAAGGGGTTTACCTGTATTATCGCGAAACACGCAGCTACCCCTCGACCAATCCCGACACCACGCTCCGAGTTTTTACTCGGTAATCTGTTAAATAAAATGTAGTGTTTATTTAACCCTTTGGAGGCAGCACACAGAAAAATAATTTATTTGACGGGCTTCCGCAAATATATATTTTAATCCATAAAAATAAATACTGCCATCGATTTAAATAAATATTTCAATTGATTTGCGTGAATATTTACTTAAAGCGAATAGATATTCATTTGCGGGGCGCCCATCGAATAAATTATTTTTCTGAGTGCAATCGTATTAATTTTGGAGCTGAAGTTTGCCCGTGCAACATCGAGTGGCTCCGTACACTCGAAAAAATAATTACTCGACGGACACCGTTTATTTGGTTCAAGTAAAATATTTATTTTATTTAAATAAATATTTATTTTATTTAAATAAATATTTATTTTATTTAAATAAATATTCATTTCATTTAAGTAATTATTCACTTAATTTGAATAAACATTTATTTAAATCATATAAATATTTCACTTAAGCCAAACAAACGGTGGCCGTCAAATAAATTATGTTTCTGGGTGTAGCGTTTGCACGACGACACCGAACGACAGAATCGACCATCCCGACATATTCCAGGCCCTCACCCGTGACAAGACACGGAAGGACCTGCGGAAAAATCCAGAAAAAAAAACCACTAAAAAATACCCGATTTCTTAATCCATTATTTTTCCATTGATTCGTTTCCCTTTTTTTCCGCAGCTCCTTCCGTGTCCTGTCGGGATGCAGCAAAAACAGACCGGACAGCACTCGGACCGCAAAGAACAAAATACGAAAAATATTTACCTACATCAATGAAACACTCAGCCACCGCTCAACCAATCCCCGATATTCTACTCCAAAAAAAAAAAAAAAAAAAAAAAAAAACAATCTCTCAAAATCAAAATCCCGTCTTCATTCAACCCTTCGAGGGCAGCGAAGCTCTTAATGCCAGCGGGGAGGTCGACGTTTCGCCGAGTCTCAATCCTATCGACTCTCCCCTCTAGTCGACGCGAGTCGCGAAACCGATGAGCGAGCGGATTGCCAGCCGGCTTTTCCCTCAGTCCGATTTCGCCGAGCGCCTCAGGAAACCCCCGTCTGCCGACGTCGCCATGATTTGTAGTTTCCCAGTCGTAAATTAGGATTAGTTGACAATCTCGCGCGCGCTCGCGCTTCGACCGTATGTATATCCGGCGGCGGGAAGAGCCACCCCCCCCCCCCCCCCCCCCACCCCCTCGAAGCTGGAGCCGAAGCTTCCGGGCGAGCGCGAGGGCAGCCTCTATGGATTTGAGGTACCATCGTAATCTAAGTTTCCAAAGCGACCGAGTATCTTGAGTCCAAGTCGAAGTCTGCGGCTGACTGGGGAACGATCGGGAGCAGCCTAGCAGCCCTCCCGTCGTCTCTTATCGTTATAGAGCTCTGCGCTTTGGTTACCGGCTCTTTCGACCACCCCCGGCCAGCCGTGACGCGGGCCGTAGTCGTCGTTATTACGTAGAGGCCTCGAAGGACCGAAGGAGCAGCTTCTGGTTCGGCTGGCCAAAGCCCGATTAGAATTGGTACGCGAAAGCCCTCGCACGGTCGAACGATCGGAGAAACTTCGTCGGCGAGGGGGGGGGGGGGGGGGGGGGGGAGCCGGGGGTTGTCCCGCACTGCGGGCGAAGCGCGATGTAGCCCTTTCTCCTGGGTCGGAGCTGTGTGTATGTGTAGTTAAAGACTGGGAGTCCACGAATATCCGGGTTGTTTAATCGGCGAGTCACCCGACAGCCGCAGATGCGAAACCGTCCCGGAGGAGGCTTCGGCGTGGATCCGTGGAACCGATGGGAATTCAAGCAGGGGTTGTGGACGAGGATCGCGGTATCGTCGCTGTGAAGGTTAGGGAGGTGGCTTTCATTTTTTTTTTTTTTTTTTTTTTTTTTTCCATAGCTGTTCCATGGCTCCGAGTCCGAAGCTGTGATACGTTGTACGTAATTTCTTGTCAATATGTTTGCAATAATTACTGTAGAAGTAAGTTTAGTCGATAAACTAAGGTGCCAACCACTGTGTTTGGTAAGTCATGAGTCATGACCGAACGCCGTTGCGTCGCACACTCCAAAAACTGCTTGCCCTCTAAGATTCTCACTCGCATTCTGTCACTCATCCGCGTTCTCACTCATCTATTACTATTTTCGCTTTAGAATTTTTACTGTGAATTCTCTCACTCCGAATTCTTTCATTCCAAATTCCCTCACTCTAAATTTTCTCTCACGCTAATTTCTCTCACTCTAAATCCTCTAATTCTAAATTCCCTTACTCTAAATTCTCTCACTCTAAATTCTCTCACTCTAAATTCTCTCACCCTAAATTCTTTCACTCTAAATTCTCGCGCTCTAAATTCCCTCACTCCAAATTCCCTCACTCTAAATTCTCTGACTCTAAATTCTCTCGCTCTAACTCCCTCACTCAAAATTCTCTCACTCCAAATTCCCTCACTCTAAATTCTCTCACTCTAAACTTTCTCACTCGAGACTCTCTCGCTCCTTATATACGCGGCAGTACGCCAAGTAAAGGGCTAACGCCTTGACTCGAAAGAGACACATATTCATTCATGGCTCTCACCGTTCGAACTCACCATTCGTCGGTCTGGACTTAAGGTGAAGAAAGTCACGTGAGGAAGCCAAGAATGTGAGAGAGATACCGGCATTGGTTTTACGGTGGAGCGAGAGAGATCAGCGGAGAATGTGTTTCACTTCACCTTAAATAGCTCATCTTCGCTCATCCAGTCTTTGGGTCAATTTGCGAAACGTTGCTCTTCGGTGACGATGGTTGACGGATGACGGACGTAGACTGTCTCTCGCGTCGCGGACAATTCGAGGTGAGCTGTTTAAGAGCACATTAATTAAATCTGGTATTTTCGAGGCTCCGAGTACTTTGCCTTTCTTTTTGGCTGGCTGACAGAGCGTTTCAGCGTGTTTAAATATCCGTCTGCTGAATCAGAGATGAGATGGTCGTGCGAGACGCAAAGCGCACTTCCTACTTCGCGCGATGTACAATTTCAATTTAATTAGCACTCTGGCTGTACTCCCCTTTACTCTGCTCTGTACTCGACGGGGACCAAGTGGACGAGCCAAAGTGGCTTCGTGCATTTATCCACTATAATACATGATTACATTTAGCCGGGTAACTAGCGAAGCGGAAGTGGAGAAAAGAGAGGACTCGCGAGGCAAACGTGCGAATGCTCGAATGGCCGAGAGAATCCCCGGATTCAGACTTTTATTAGTTGCTCGAGGACGGATTATTTAAAGTTTTGTTTTTTTTCAACCTCGACCATCAAAACTAACGTCAAGATCGCTGGAAACACTAATAATAATAAAAAGAACAGTACATTACGATACTAGTGTGAAAAAACTTCTTTCTGACGAGAGTGAGTTTGCGCCTCGAGCCAAAGACAAGTGTTACAATCACACAAATCAAGTTTTTTCGTAAATTTTTTTTTCAAACGGTGTGAAAATGGGTTTTTTTTGCACACGGAGCGTGTGCAAAATCGCCATTTTCCCACCGAGTGACATAAAATCCTTTATAGCGATCAAATGAAAATATTCAAACGGAAAAACAGAACAAAAATCCCATCAAAATACCCGTCAAAGTAGCTTCGTGCATTTATCCACTATAATACATGATTACATTCGGCCGAGTAACTAGTCGAGCGGAAGTGGAAAAAAGAGAGGACTCGCGAGGCAAACGTGTGAATGCTCAAACGGCCGAGAGAATCCTGGGATTCAAACAGTTATCGGTGGCTCGAGGAAAGTTCATTTTTTTTTTTTTTTGCACCGACCTAAACCAACGTCATGTTCGCAGACAGCACGAATAATAAAAAAAACTCCTATATAGCAATGAAATGAAAATATCCAACAATAAAAAACAAAAAAAATCCCATCGGAACACTCGTTGCTGGTGAAAGAAGGAAGTGGCAAGGAAAAAAGAAGCGATTCGGCATTGATCGAAACAATTCGTTAGCGCGACTCCTCGAGGGGCTTCGACGATGAAAAGTATGAAAAACAGTCGGGGATTGTCGTCGTCGAATATTCGAATTGATCGTCAAACCGTGAATAGCCTCTCGACGGGAGAGGGGGGGGGGGGGGGAGAGCTTTCGGACCGTAAACGAGAGGGTATAACAAGAGGTTTTCGCGGAGGCAACGGTGGATGTCGCGTCCGACAAAACGCCTCTCGAGAGCTTCCGGTACCGCCGTCGCAGTTTCGAAACAATCGAGTATCTCGTCGCGGTATCGCATCTCACGCTACGATTTTATTTATTTTTCCATTTTTTTAATTTTTTATTCGCAAATCGGAACCTCCAGCAAGAGGCGCGAGAGCGGCGGAACCGAGGCAGTCGGGGGGCCGGGGAGGGGAGGGGGCGAAGGACAGCGAGTATGCATTACCCCTAACAAATCCAATTAAACCAGAGGAGCAAGAGCGCGGAGACTGTGCGTCGGTTGCGAGCTGGCGGCCGGAGGGGGGACGGAAAACAAAATGAAATAAAAGGAAGACGAGTTGAAGGGGGTCGGGGGCGGTGGAGGCAAAAAAGAGATTCCAGAGGAGCAGAGAAGCAAGAACAGCGGCGGTATGAGGGGCGGGGGGAGGGGGGGGGGGGGGGGGGGCGGTGTCGCTGGAATGCCTGGACGTTCAGAGGCTGCGTGGCAGGCTCTCGACACCGGGGGGCGGAGGGGGGCGGAAGGGGGTGAAACCGCGGTTAATATCTTCCTCTCCGTCTCCCTTTCACTCTCCCGTCCAATAGTCGGACGGTCTCGGAAAAATGTTTCTTTATCTCCTGTGTGTATACCTTTGCGCCCCCCCCCCCCCCCCCGCCCGCCCCCCCGGCAGAAGCGCCGAGGCCAGAAGCGTTACGATATGTACGCGAAAGTGGCTGGTTCGCTCGGTGTCGCCAGGAAAAAAAAGGAAAAAAAAATGAGCAGCGAGGGCGGAGAGGAGCAAAGAGGGTGCCGGCCTAGCTACCGAGCCCGCGGCGAAGGGGGGCGGGGGGGGCACACGCGAGTCACTGGAGAGGGTTGAAAGGGCAAAGAGGGTTCTCGGCCAACGGGAGGGAAGGAGGATGGCGGGAGAGCTCGGGATAGACGGAGAGAGATCGAGAGGCCGAGCCGGAGGAAGAGGGGGCCGGAGGGGGGCGGTGTAGGGTTTAAAAATATGATTTTAATACCACTGCTCCGGAGTCCCCCGTATATCATGCTTTTGTCCGCCTACCATTGTCTCTCGGTTGGCCCGTGCACACTCTCGAAACCGCCGGGAACGCGAATCCCTGGACAGAGGCCCAACCGTTCCCCCTGCCCCCTCGTTCACCCTTCGCATCCTCGTCCTCTCTCCCTTCCTCCCTGGCCTATTCACCCTGTTCTCGTCGTTTTCCCCTTTTCGACCCATACGCGCGAAAACCCCACCCCCCCCCCCCCCCCCTTCTCGCGGCCGCGGAATTGCGAATTCGAAGCGTTTCTCTGTGGCAGCGACACACTCGACTGCACCGTCCCTCGCTCTTCTGCATCTGCCCCCCCCCCCCCCCCCCCCGCTCCGGAGGGCCGCGAATTGATCATTCGCGGTAAACGATTACCTAAAATTCTTCGGCTAATTAATCGCCCGGGTTTTATGCACGGCTGGAAAGTGGGAATAAGAGAATCGGACGAAGGACACTTTCTGGTCGCGATGCATATTCACCGCTGTTATCTTCGCGCTCCTCGCAGGGTCCGGCGGTTCGAAGCTATGCAGAGTTTTTGCGCCGCTCGTCCGCCGATTCACCGGAAGGCGCGTATTGGCGAAAATTCTCGGACCGTTTGTCACTCGGATCTCCGGCTCTCGAGGAGAACAGTGCCTTTGTCTCGCGCAGAATAACAAAGTGCGAAAGGGCACTTTGTTATTGCGATGGTGGTTAAAAAAATTAATAAAAAAAAGACATCCGGTTGCCTGGAGAACGGATTTGTCGGTGGTAGCGCGCGCTTATTAGCGGCCATTAATTGTCCCGTTGTCATTGTAATCGTTGTTAAAAGCTGCTGGTGATATTTTTCCAATGCTATATATGTAATTACATACATACTATATGTACAGGGGAGAGCGGGGTAAAATGGGACATTGGGGAAAAACTCAATTTACAAGTAATTTTTGGATGGCCCATTTTGCCCCACTGTCCCATAAAAAAATTATTGGAAAATTTTACCCTGCGCCACTGTCCCATTGTGTCCCGCTCTCATGAAAAAAAAATTTCTTGCGCCCACGAGGCCGTTCGTCTCGATGCATCGAGCGCCGGAAACCGGAAAACGCGCATCGGCGACCATTCTCGGACCTCGAGCTGTTGAGGAGAACGATGCTTTCCTGCATCGAAGAAGGCGCAACTTTATTATTACGACCGAGGTACCAAAAAATTAATAAAAAAAAAAGAACATCCGGTAGCCTGGAGAACGGATCAGTCGGTAGTAGCGCGCTTATTAGCGGCCATTAATTGCCTCGTTATCATTGTAATCGTTGTTAAAAGCTGCCGGTGACATTTTTCCAATGCCATGTATGTATATACAAATACATAGTATTATATACGCTCACACATATATATGTATATAATATATCGTTTAATGACAAAAGAGTTAACAACCCATCGCGATCGGGGCGCGCGTACCGGTGAGTTGTAAACGAAAGAGGGATGTTCTCGGTAATACGTTAAATTCATTATAATGGTAGAAAAGGGAGTGAGTGTCGCGGTATCCTCGCGCGTGTTTTCGCTTTTATGGTCGATCCCCCCCCCCTCGCCATCGCCGGTCGCGTTACCGATAAATAATATTAGCCGCGCGGCCTCGCCCCTTCGCACCCCCCGCGCCCACCCCTCATTCAAACCCTACCGAGAACATTTTATTTGTATTAATTTAACGCTCCTGGCGCAACGTCCAACCGGAGTTTCCAGCGACCGTTATTGGGAAACGAAACTACCAAACCCCCCCCCCCCCCCCCTCGCCCCCCCTCCGTTTAACCCCGCGCGGTCCAAAAACCACCGATCCACGTGGATTATTATGTTCAACGGTGGTGAACCGGTATCGCGAAGGGATGGAAGCAATGAACGAGAGAGAATAAACACGCGGCCTCACCGCGGCGATCTCCCTCGCACCGTTAATTAACGACGATGCCACAATTATTTGTAGACCCGTTGATTTATCGCGTTCGAACTGTGACGCCGTCACCGACACGCGAGCTGAGCGGCATACGCTGAGGGCGCAACGAATTGGGGAGAGTCGTACGGTTTCTACGAAATTTGTAATAACGGACGGACGAGGCTGCGATGCGCGTGCTGTAAAGCTGTGACGGAAAACGTCACATGCCGACGTGAAACGGAACATTTACGCGCATCCGTAGAAATGGAGTCTCGCGGAAGGGGGAGAATTTTTTTTTAATAATTACAAAAATAAAAATAAAAATACAATACATCAGCGTCACGTTTGGTGGGCAGTTGGCGGGCACGAGGCATATTTCGAGGATGATTTGTGTCTGCTATTTCGTTGTGTCTCGCTCGACTCTGCCCATTGACGTCACAGCGCCGTGGAAAGAAAGGTTTGAAAGAGAGAACAAAAAATACACCATCGCGAGAGAATCTTTCGAGTAGTCGGAAGAAGAATGACTACAAGCGCATTCGTTACGTAGTCCCCGGGGAGAGTGAAAGGAGAGCGAAAGGAGAGCGGACTGGGAGGTCGAAACGGGCGAAGAAGCGTGTACCGACTTCGTCGCGTTCCTCGACCCGCGGCGATCCGTCGGCCCTTCCTCCCCGGTCGTCCCGTGCTCGGTCGATAACGAAGACTAATGCATTTTTTTTTCAGCGGGTGTTAACGAACTCCGATCAAAAAGTAATTCTCGTACGAGACGGATCACATAAGGCGGCACGGTTATAAACAAATTTGATCCGCCTCGTATAAGAATTTCTTTTTGATCGGAGATCGTTATCACCACGGTCGGTAACAAAAACTGTCATTAATTAATTACAGTTTCTGTTACCGACCATGGTAAATCGCACGCTCTTAAGCCATGCTCTAAATCGAAGCGTTGCTATACTAACTGATTGCTTAAATGAAATTGTAAAATAGTAATTTGCGATACAAATGCGGTAAAGCGAACTTTATACACACTCTGTGAACTTCACAGTTCGCGTATGATGTTCGCTTAATCGCATAATATACACGCATAATATTTTCTGGAACAAATGCGGGAGAAGTGATACTACGTGCCTGCTGATTGTGGTGCTGTACAGCCAGCGTGCATAAAGTACAAAAAGCGTGCGTAAAGTACAAGAAGCGTGCGTAAAGTACAAGAAGCGTGCATAAAGTACGAGAAGCGTGCGGTAAAGTACGAGAACGGTAAAGTAAAATAGCCCGATGTGCGCATGCATCGGGCATTTATAGTAACACTTGGCTGTAAAGCGCCACTTACGCCACTCTCGGCACGCACGAAAAGTAGCACTTCTCATGCATGAGTTACCGAAAAAACCATAGCCCTGCACATTATGTCTCATACGTGTGGAACATTAAAAAAAAATTACTCGGTCTATAACTCGAGCTGTCGACTCGAATTTCGCGCAAAAGAACTTTAAACCGATATTCGAAATGCATGAAAGTCGGCGAGGAAGAGATCTTATTAGATTCAGGAAGATGTTCTCTCGCAAGATATAGCTACTTCGGAGAGTGTAGAGGAACAGTGGAGTGTGCCAGAGACAGGCGAGCTCAACAGCAGCAGGTAGACGGGGCCGAGGAGGAGGACGCCTCCTCCGCTCCCTCGTCTCTTCCTCTTCCTGTCCCGTGGGATCGCGGGACTCGATTTCATGCCGGTAATCGGGCAATGTAAACTGATTCTCTCTCTCGGTCTCTCGCGCCGTCTCTCCTATCGGGGATGACGCCGGAAAATCGGGATAACCTTCGGCGTGTTAACCTCGTGAACGCTACCGTCGCCGCCCGGACGACGGTACAGGAAGTCAACGTCGTATCCACAGTCGTCTTCCTCGTCGAGACGTCGTCGGACAGCCTTTGCCCTATGCAATCTGCAACTACTTGCAGATTGCACAGGGCAAATGTGGTGAATATGGACCACTTGTACGATTGGACCTGCAAGTCATGCACCACGAGATAAATCCTACTTCGGTGCGCAGAAATCGCCACCCAGAAACATCCTCAAGGTGAAGTGAAAGTCACGTGACGGGGCCATGAGTGTGAGAGGATTGTTGCAATTTTTAAATTAACTTTATTCAATGGTGCTAATTTTTTTGAGAAACAGATGAATTCGGGCCGGACGCAAAATTACCGTGTGCATCCGGCACGAATTTGCATTTTTCTCAAAAAAATTAGCACCCTTGAAAAAAGTCCATTACAGTTTTCATTACCGACCGCGATATTTCACTTCCCCTTAAGGTTGTACTTGCGGACAGTCAGACCACGTGAGTTCAGAAAGAATTGATAGAGGAATTGCACACACTTCTCGATGAGATAAAAATGTGAAAAAAATTAACTATATGAAAGGTGCTGAAAAGATTGATTTTGCATAATAATAATTCCAAAATGTTATCAACAAATTAACAAAAAAAAAAATGTTCCCAACCAATCAACCGGCAACCTAACTTTTTTTTATGGAAGAGATTTGTTAATTTTTCTGAATACATATAAATTTTGTCGTGAAATTTTTGAAAATTGCGTTTTTATATATATATATATATATATATATATTTAAGAACTTGTCGTCAAGACGCTGCAGTTTGTAGATAAGAAGAGACCCGAAGGCCTCACCGGGAAATTTATGCAATCATTGTTATAATTCGTTCCACGTCGAGCCTATTACGATGTCCAAAGAGGCTTCAACGACCTCGGAGGATCATCTTGTTTTTCAGTCACTTCTGGCCCCCTCGACGTCCTCGTTGTCTCTGATATAACTCAAAATAAATAAATGTCAAGGGATACTCTGAAATTCGTTTTGCTCTCGGCCTCATCGTATTTCGGAACGGATAAAATTATTGAAGATATACAGGTGACACTTTTGCCGTTATCACTGTTGATAAATTCTTCGCCCGAGCGAGATCTCGGAGCGACGGATGTGTCTGAAGAAAATCCATTATGAAATAATAATGTCGTTGGAAGCGAGCGTTCTCCTCGTGTGTCACATATTCAAAGTGACATCATTTGTCGGGAGAAGACGTAGAAACTTCGCGGCATATTAACGGGGAATATGATACTATTGCGATACCATCGTCTACCAGGGCTCGATCAATGAAGCCTTCCCAGGCGATTAAACAATCGGCAAACTGAGATTTTTTAATCAAAAGTCAGGTATTTCCGGTATGAAGTCACTTCCGATCGAAAAGTGATATTTTCAATCCGGAAGCCAGGTATTTTTGGTATGAAGTCACTTCCGATCGAAAAATGAGATTTCAAAACCGGAAGTCCTCTATGAAGTCACTTCCAATCGGGAAGTGAGATTTTCAAACTGGAAGTGACGTATTTCCGGTACGAAGTCACTTCCAATCAAGAAGTGACATTTTCAATCCGGAAGTGAGGTATTTCCGGTATGAAGTCACTTCCGATCGAGAAGTGACATTTTCAATCGGGAAGTGACGTATTTCCGGTATGACGTCACCTCCGATCGAAAAGTGACATTTTCAATCCGGAAGTGACGCATTTTCGGTATGCCGTCACCTCCGATCGAAAAGTGAGATTTTCAATCCGGAAGTGACGCATTTCCGGTATGACGTCACCTCCGATCGAAGGGTGAGATTTTCAATCCGAAAGTCACGGATTTTCGGTATGACGTCACCTCCGATCGAAAAGTGAGATTCTCAATCCGGAAGTGACATATTTCCGGTATGACCTCACATCCGGTCTATATATTGTAACAGTAATTGTTTTTCATCAAGAGTACCGACCCCTTATCGCCAAAAACAAATTGGCCTCCAAAGCCCATAGCAATTATACTTTCCAGACGAACGTCCCACTGGCGATACGTAGTCGGCGTCATTGAAAAAAGTTTCATTACACTTTTAATTACCGACCGTGTTAATTCACCGTAATGGGCCCTCGACTTTCGAGCACCATAATACCTGTTTAACGCTAACAAAACCCAAGCGTAAAGTGTAGTAAACATCACGCGTGAGCATAATGTAACCGTGTGGTCGGGAGATTATCAAATTTTCACGCCGGCATAGTAACTATAATAACGCCCGGAGAAGAGAAGCGAGAGGAAGGCAAATATTAGAGGGGGGGGCTGTCGGTGTTAACATTATAATAGGATTTTCGCGAGGTTTCGGTCGCGCGCAACGCGCGCATACATTCCCGGTGCCCGCGCGACATCATCAATGTACCGATCGAGGTAATTTTCTGCTAACCAACTTAATGCTTCACGCGCAATGGCGCACACGCCCGACCGAGGAACCGCCGGATCGTTCCGCGATGTACGTGTATAATTGCAAACACGCGTCAAGAATTTTTTCCCGGTTTATAATTAATTGACGAGACAAACCGCGGCTAACGAGATGATTGTGCGATGTACACACATCGACGCGTCCGAGGCTGGAGAGGCGAACGCGCTGGCCTTGCGGGATTAAGCAATCGATGTTATAGCAGTACAGCACACCGATGGAGAAATAATTGATCCTAAAGCGTCGTCAACCGCGCGACATGGGTCTATCCCAGTGCGTCAGTACCTTCGGCCGAGCTAGGAATGCGTCCTTCGAAGTTTCAATGCGCGAGTTTCCACGGCGAATCACTCTTGTCGATAATACGCTGAAACACCTGTACTGGTTTTTTTTTTTTTTTTTTTTTTTTTTCATATAATAAATTTATTTTCGGAGAGTATTAGAGGTTTACAAGGATATATTGTTGAAAATACTTAAAGAAAAAGGACCAGTCGTTATGATTTGTTATTGCTGGCTCTTGCCCATGTGTCTATGGGACTCGCCGCCAATATATAACTGTTACGCGTACGCAACTGTATGCCAAAACCAATATCGGGTTTCAGAAGCGCTGGCGCGCTGAGTAAGATAAGCGGCCGAGTTTCCGCCACCTTTAGGCCCAGTTTCCGCCATCTTCAATTGTTGAAGGAAACATTTTATAAAAGATATAGGTATCGCGGCATTAATCAAGAGTGAACCGCTCTTCATCATGTCGTCAATTTCGTCTGTATTTAACGTATACTGTATTTATTAGGGGGTACCGGGGCAAAATGGGGAAGCTAAGAAATAAAACCTGCTACAACGATACCGATACCGTAGATCCATTGCTTGTCACACAAAAATTGTATTGGCACCCGTTTTAGAAGGATGTTTAAAAAAAAAAAATCATCTGCGCCAAAATGGGGTACCCTTCGATTTGACTCGCGGCAACTTTTGTCAGCTACATACAAAAAGTCCTGATAGCAAGGCAGTCATGACGGCGAGACAGTCATGACAGTGAGATAGTCCTGACAGCGATAATTTTGCACCGAAAAAAAGGTTTGGCAATATCAAACTAAAGTGCAGTTGCGGGTGGCGAAAGAAATATTTGGTCGATTGAAAGATATATTTAGTTGATTGAACGAATATTTAGTTGTTTGACCGAATATTTAGTTGGATTTAACAAACATTTCGTTCAATCGACCAAATATTTCTTTCGCCACCCGCAACCGCAGCTTAGTTTGATATTACCAAACCTTTTTTTCGGTGTGGGTTACCCCATTTTGCCCCGTATCGGTAACGCGTTCGTCTTCCCCGTTTTGCCCCGCTTCTCCATTTTGCCCCGGTCTCCCCTACAAGCTGAAACGGCTACAGCGATCGCAAATGTAAACGGCTACAGCGATTTTTATGTTAAGTGACTTTGCAATCCACGGGAGCTTGTTTGGCTGCTCGAAACGCACGAATCATGAGTATTGACATAGAACGCAGGTTTTTAGTTCTCATCCGACAAAGCTCAAATGCAGTCTGCCGACGGTCAACTCACTTCCGTCAGGGTATCCACCGGTCTTTCAGTCAGACATCGAGGTCGTTCGACATTCTTCCATCGGCAGGTGGTGTCTCTCAGCTCTCCTCCGACGAGCGATCATGCGAAACCCGAGCCGACTTGGATACCACCGGAAATCGGATGATAATGGCTTTCCTCCAGCGACAACGCGTCGCCTCGGACGTCGGGAAAACCCGTCTGTCTCACCTCGCCGAGCTTCCGAGAAGCCGCCAGCAACCGACCGTCGATCATGGATCATCGAGACGCGTCCCTCCGGACTCACGGAGTCGTACAAAATTCATCGAGCCAATGAATGTGCTCATCCGATTCCCTCCCCTTAATCGACGCATGTCCATCCATCCCAGCCCCCCCCGATCGATTTCGCCGGTCTCGGTGCAACCGCAGCCTCCGTCAGAAGTACGAAATCAGACGTACATAACCGCGATGACTCAACGTCGCAGCGTCTGCCGCCCCCGATCGTAGATCACGAGCTCTTCTGGCCCCCGAGCAAAGAGATATATCGTCGCAGCCGATCGCGATTCCAGGTTCGAGCCCCGCCGCCGTTGCGCCGTGTCCGGCGCGTTAGCTCCGGCCACTTCGCTGCGTTATCGCTCCACACCGGATACACCGCAAGCTCCAGTAAAACAATGTCGCGCATGCAGTGTAATATACAATATCTGGATCGTCAAGCGCCGCGGAGGGATGAGAACCTGAGGGTGCGAACGGAGAACGACGCCGGACGGAGGGTGTCGCGTATGCGGTCCTCGGAGTCAACGCAGCTTCTCTGCCCAGTGGTCCTGCGGTTGTAACCCCCGGACCGGGGCGACGGGGGGGGGGTCGGGGGGTTGGTTTCTCCGTCGTTCACGGGGTGGACCAGTCTCCCGTACTTCCCACCAGGAAGGGGAATGCGTTGGCCCGTGAACTCACCGATAACGCAGAATTATAGTCCTGGCGAACGCGCGGGCTTCACGTCGACGTAGCCTTCGTCCTACCCGCGGGGGTCGCGGCGCCCGGGGGTTGGTGGGTCGCGCGGGGCTTGAGGGGGGACTTCACCACTATGCCGTCTCGTGTACGAGCGACAATCCGCATCGTCCAGGGGACGAACACATCGTCCGGACGAAGAGGAACGGCATATCGGGATCATCCGCCCGATGAAGACAACCGGATTACTACGGTTTCCGGTCGGATGACCTCCGGCGGACAATGTCGCCGACCGTTCGGATTCATCGGGGACGAGACGCGGGGGCAGGCGCGGGGGGCTCTGTGCGAACCACCGGGACACGGAGAAACCGCGAGGACATACACGCAACCACGGATTCCTTCGTTCTTCGAGCGCACCGCGAGGCTGGCGTTGCCGCTTGTTTATCCGACTGGTATGACCGCGCGCGAAACGCCCGACAATTCCGGACGCTCTCGTTCTGTCCTCTGGTGACGCTCTGCTGAGGCCGGAGGAGATTTCCCTTTTGCACTGTGCGGGACGCGCGGGTTTACCTACGCGTGTGTGTCTGCGATCTACGAGCTCGCATTCGTCCACGCATGGACGGACATTTATGAGGCTTTTCGATCCCTCTCTGCGGGAGACGCGCTATCGCAGCTTGGTCACTTCCGGCGGAAGCCCGGCTTGTTGCTGGGAAACCAAGCCGGATCGCACTGGATCGGCGACGATTCCGTGGTCGATCTTCCACCCGGAGCTTGGCAAATAGCTTAAGTACTCGAATTACGTATTGAAGTAGCTAAGACTTTAAGTGCCGAGTACTGGGCAGTTATTGAATTATTGGCGGAACTTAATTGCTGAAGTTGTGAGTACTGAACATTGACTCAGTACTTGATACTTCAATACGTACTTCAAGTACTTAGCGTGTTTGCCCAGCTCTGCTTCGAACCTTCGGATAAACTCTACACTAAATTATTGAGAAATGTTTTAAAGTTTTTGCCTCCTCATAGAGGAAGCTTTTTTTTATTACCGGAATAATGAATGTTAATTATTTTCACTAATAAACAAAAGAAAAAGGCGAACAATTTTGGTTTTGAAAAAATCAAACTTGGGTTCGATAAGCGACGATTTTTTTTTATACGAAATTTCAACATTATACATTTAATATATTTGTATTAAAGAAATTCCGAAGAGTCGCGGAGTTTCCGACCGAGCAAAGTTCGAAGTTCTCTTAAACTGACCGCGACAGACTTAATAAATGCTTTCTCCCGTTTCGGAGTAAAAAGAATTGTTCTCATGATTTCATGAACCCTTCCGCTGAAGCGCTATCGTAGTTCAACCCTTTTCGACGGAGTGATAATTGCAAATGTTGAAGCAGTCGAGTACAGAGAAACGGCGTACGAACGAGGAGATAATCCTCGACGGAGAATCCGCCGAGGAGGATCGCGAAACAGAGCGGGCAGAAAAGGCGACACAAGTACGTGGCGAAACGGACCGCCGGGGCAAAACGGACTGTTTCGACCGATTTTGTCGGACCCCACGAAAAACAAAGGTCTCGTCTCTCACGGAAAAAAGAAAAAAAAATCTGCAATCTTTATGTACAATAAAAATCTACAGAAAAAAAAAGAAAAAAAATCTACAAATCTACAATCTTTATCTACAAAAAAAAAACTGAGATTCCAGCAATAAAAAAAAAATGATGCCGTTTTTCCAGTAATTATTTTTTCCACAAGTTCCAAATAAGACAATTCTTCAGTTATTGCATTATGGGGCGAATCGTTCGTGGGGATTCCAGTAATTATCGCAAACTTTTGGATTTTCCGTGCGGTCGGAGGACACCGGTCCGTTTTGCCCCGGTGGTCCGTATTGTTCCGCTCTCCCTCTACGGAGCGAGCCGGTCGACCAGATTTCCTTTCGGAGATTCAAGTGTGCCCCCTAACCCGCGTAACAGTGTCTCGAGAGACCGGCCGTACAGCGACTGAGGGTACTGCTCGTTCGTTCGCCGATGCTGTTAATACCAGTCCCGCTTTTGCTATTGCTGTACCGACCACCCCTCCGAGACCGTATCCTTATCGCGGTTACGATGCTGCAATGACGCTTGTTCACTGTTCTTGCAGCTCCTTACACACACCAACTGTGCTTACCCCGATAGCATGCGCATCGAACGAGAAACCCTCTCGTACCGGAAGAGAAACAGTCCGATTGTCTTCCCAAAATAAATTCACGTTAAATCCAAGTACTACCTGATATTCTGCCGATGGTGACTTGTTGCATCCTATTATTCAACCCTATTGTTCAACCCTATTATTCAACCCTATTATTCAACCCTATTATTTAACCCTATTGTTCAACCCTATTATTCAGCCCTATTGTTCAACCCTATTATTCAACCCTATTGTTCAATCCCATTGTTCGACCCCATTGTTCGACCCTATTGTTCGACCCTATTGTTCAACCCTATTGTTCGACCCTATTGTTCGACCCTATTGGTCGACCCTATTGTTCAACCGTATTGTTCGACCCTATTGTTCGACCCTATTGTTCAACCCTATTGTTCAACCCTTTGGTACCGGAAATGAAAGAGATAAGTTCGATTGTCATTCCAAAATAATTTGTCAATCAATAAATTCATATTAAATCCAAATACTACGCGATATTTGGTCGGCCCTGACTCGTTGCATCTTACCTGCGAATAACAAAAAAAAAAAATTAAATAAAAATGTATTATTATATTTATTTATATTTGACAAAGTTTTCGTCAAACGAGCAAATAATAGTAAGCTTTGGGAGTACAGTCAAGAAAACAGATAATTCGATTATAAATTAAACTTCGGGACTGCAATGGCAAAAAAAAACTAAACTAATGAATGTCGAAGAAAAAACCGTGAGGTGGCTCATCAGTTTCTCTTCAGGATTCATTAGTTTTTCTTCCTATTTTTTTTTCCTTTTCCCTTTTTATCGCTCGTTCATCCGACATTTTTCACAAACGTTACCCTCACGCTCTCTCCAACCCTCGCGCACCCGCACGACCGTTCCCCTCGTCGTCGCGTTAATCAGTCGACCCGTGCATTAAACGATATGGCCCCGAACGGAAATGAGTTTCTAATAACGCGAGCGATAATCCCGCAAAAACAATTTATTATCGATTATCGAGTACGGTATATTGTATACCGATTAATCGGATGGCGATTCGGCGAGAATATGCGACACTTTTTTGTCAACGTGTTAATACAGATGCGGCGTAATATATGTATATGTAATATATATATATATATATATATATATATATATGAGTCGAAGGCTATCAACCGGAAATTTAGGTTTCCGGGGATTTAACAGAAATACTTCACTTCCGGTTAGAAAATCTCATTTTTCGACCGGACGTGACGTCATGTGGGAAAACTTCACTTCCGGACCGGGAATGTTATTTTTCAATGGGAAGTAACGTATTTGCTGTTTAGACAAGGAAGCAAACAAACACCTTTCCACATACATAGAAGATATATCTCGTTTGATAAGAAACAGAAGGGCGTATCTGACAAAATTTAACACGCGAAAAATTGCGGCACACGCCCTTCCGTTTCTTAGCAGTCGATTTATATATTAACGTGTATACCTTAATGTGTACGATGTATCGATCTGAAAGTGCGAGACTCGCTGACATATTTTCATTATTGAAATCGCAAACCGGGGAAAGCGCGGGACGCTCCATTACCATCAGCTTTGCGTTATTTTGCGTCTATTCCCAGGAGGGATTTTGTATCCCGAGGATGCAATGAATATCATCAAGATGCTTTTTTTTTAATCTATATAAAAAAAAATTCTTCATCCTCTCGACGTACCCATTACGTTTACAGTGCGCTCGTGATACAGCACTCTTTCCCATACCCGAGCGGAGGGATGGCACTCGATGAATCGCCGAGAGAGTTGCCTTAATAAATTACGCGCACCGGCTATGCGAGCTCTCATCACTACCCTGTTTTTATTTATTATTTTTTAATTATTTTTTTATGAACCTATCGCGCTGCAGACTCACAGGAGCGCAGCATCCCGAGCTCGAAGACTCCAGAGAAGTTTGCTCAAGCTACCGGCAATGATTACGTGAAAAATGTATGAACGTTTTTTTTTTAATGAAACAGTAGCTCGCTTTGTAAGGCAGGAAAATTGAATTAATCGCGCGAGATACGGTTTTCATTTACGAAAAATGATTTTTTTTTTTTTTTTGCTGCGTCGAGTTTTGGGGAGGGGAAATGATGAAAAACTGAATAGTCACGTACTATTAATGCACAGCAGGAGAGCCAATTTTACTTTTTCGCTAAAAAAAAGAACTTTCGTAAAAGTCATGAAATAAAAAAATTTCATAAATTTCGTAAATTTCGTGAATTTCGTAAATCTCGTAAAGGTCGTAAATTTCTTAAATGTCATCAATTTCGTAAATTTACAAAAGTTTTTTTCAACGAAAAAGTAGTTTATGTGACAGAAACATTGATTTGACGACGCGAGGTATGGTATTCATGAACGAAAATGATTTTTTCGTTGTCTCGAGTTTTGGGCAGGTGAAATTATGAAAAACTAGATAGTCACGTACCATTCGCGCAATGAGACGTACCTCGGTTGGCCGGCCGAGAAAAATTGAATCTCCGACCGCGGTGCAGACACGAGTTGTCTCGTGTCTTCCCCACACTCGGAGATCCAACTTTTTAGTCGAATAAAAAAACTTTCGTAAATTTCGTGAAATTAAAAAAAAATTGTGAAAGTTACATTTCGCGAAATAAAAAAAAGAAATTGTGAAAGTTAAATTTCGTAAATTGCGCGGAATAAAAAAAAATTGCGTAAAAGTTAAATTTCGTAAATTTCGTGAAATTTACGAAAGCTTTTTTTTCCAACGAAAAAGTAGTTTACTCTATGGGGAAGAAACATCGAATTAATCGTGCGAGATTACGGTTTTCATTAAGGGAAAATGAGTTTCTGGCTGTATCGAGTTTTGGGGAGGGCAAATTATGAAAAACTAGATAGTCACGTAGCATTCGCGCAGTGAGCCGCACCTCGGTTAGCCGGCTGAGACAAATTGGATCTCCGACTGTGCGGCAGACACGAAGTTGTCTCTCTGGCTTTAGGGATGCCGGAGAGAGAGAGCACCGTCACGACTTTGGAGGACCGAATCGGCCGGGCTGTGAATAGGCAGGTGGAGAAACGCGAGAGCAGAACGCAGCGCGGCTTTGATCATCGTTACTGTATGTATATGCATATACGGGACGCTTAAGTACTCGGGCATTCAGGGAACGGGAGCGAGAGCCCGCTACGCCGGGGCTTCCCCTTTGCTCCGAACGCTCTGGGGCATCGTCGAATGAATTCACGAAGAAGAGAAGAAAAAAAAACCCCCCTAATGCTTATCAAAAATACTGTCGGATCTCATCAGTTAACTACTTGGCTCCAATTTACCGTATTTTCGTCAGTCTTCAGCTTCACGGAGAATTTTTATCTTTTTTTTTTACCTATCGTCTCCAATTTTAGTAAAAAAAATAAATTGTTAAAATAAATTCGACGAACAGTAGAAAGGAGAGGAAAAAAACCCTGATGCTTATAGAAAATACCGTCGGATCTCATAAGTTAACTACTTGCCTCCAATTTACCGTATTTTCGTCAGTCTTCAGCTTCACGGAGAATTTTTATCTTTTTTTTTACCTATCGACTCCAATTTTAGTAAAAAAATGAATTGTTAATATAAATTCGACGAACAGTAGAAAGAAGAGGAAAAAAACCCTGATGCTTATAGAAAATACCGTCGGATCTCATAAGTTGGCTCCATAAGTAACTACTTGGCTCAAATTTACCGTATTTTCGTCAATCTTCAGCTTCACGGAGAATTTTTTTTTTACCTATCGTCTCCAATTTTATTTTAAAAAAAATTACTAAAATAAATTCGATGGAGAACAAAAATGTACCAACATAAGTTCACCGTAATTCATTTTGAGTGCGAAAATTTTATAAGAGAAGGAATTTTCCCAAAAGTAGTTCGGTGATGTTGATTAGGAAATGTGTAAAACGATTGAAAATTGTTTTTTTTTTCTGGTAAGATAGGAGAGGCAAGGTTCCTACCTGACGGGTTAAACCTGAATATTCAGGGAACGCAAGTGAGAGCCCAGAGCGCCGAGGCTTCCCCATTGCTTCGAATGCTCTGGCTCATCGTTGAATGAACTCACGAAAAAGAGAGAAAAAAAACCCCTAATCCTTATTAAAAATACTGTCGGATCTCATCAGTTAACTACTTCGTCCCAATTTTTCGTATTTTCCTCAGCCTGCACTTTCAATGACAATTCCTTTTTTACATGTCTCCAATTTTTGTAAAAAAAAAAAAAAAGAAAAAAAAATTATCAAAATTCATTCGACGAACGCATTTCACAGAAAAAAAAAGAAAATCATCAAAACATTTTGAGTGTGTAAAAATTTAAGAAAATAAATTTTCGCAAAATTAAGGTATCGACGGATTGAGAATTTTTTTCTAGGACGAGAGGAGAGGAGAGGAGAAATTTCGGACCTGAAGGGCTAAACTCAAATTCGGAATTATTCCGCACAGAACAATCCCAGTGCTTCCAATTTTCTCCAATAACCGAATTCCCACGATGTCAACGAAAAAGAATGTCTTTTATTTCTTACGAATATCAATATATATAATGTATAAATATCACATGAACTGTCGATTCAAATCGAATAAATAGATAATTCGGCGTGCAGTGGCGCAGCAGGAATGTGCTCGATAAATAACAATACAAAAATAAAATCACAAGGCGTGCGTCGAGTCGATGATACAATAAATTAATTACGACGATGTGAATGTACGCGTCAATAAATAAGTAAAAAAGAAATAATAATAAAAAAAAAAACAAAAACACAACATAATGACAAACATCGACGTTGCGAGAAAATAAATAATTATTATAGAAGTTGAGCGGGTGCGGTTGATGCGTCGATGAAATAAATAGTTCGAAGAATGAGGTCGACGATGGCAATTGAGCATTTAGTTTCTTCCCCGCAGTCTCCCCAGCGTCGGTTCGACTTCCCCTCGATCCTCCTCGCCGGTGCGGTTGGAACGGATATTTTCTTATCACTTGTTTTGATGATTTTTAAATAATTTTTAATCGTCGATAGCCAATCTAGGTTTGTATTGATTCAGTACGCCGTAGAATCGACGTGAGCAAACGCATCCGGTGAGTATCTTGAGTACGTCCTTCTCGCCGTTGCCGTAAGCGACGTCGATCTTGGTGTAAGTTTGTATGCAGCAGTAGTTGCCATTTTCGCGGCACGTCGAGCCGGCGTGACTGCAAATTACGTGTACCAAATTTTTGGGTACCCTGGAGTTGTCAATCGACGTATCGGGCACATCGACGATCGTGTAGTTGCAGAGCGAGCTGTTCTGAGCTTCCTTGATCTCCACCTCGTACCGGTTGTTCGGATGTTGAAAGTTGCGCGCCCGGCTCTTCCGCAGGGTGATCTCGTCGATTTCGCTCATCGTCTCGTATGCGGTTTCGTCGAACGCGCCGTTGTGCCGTTTGTTTATGGCGTGAGATCGCCGTCCGAACGGCGCGAGCTTCCGAAAATCCGCGGGCTCGTCGTCGGACGATCCAGGATTTCGGAGCTCCTCCTCCGAGCCGGAAGCGACGAGCTCTGCCGACTCGCGATTCCTCGAGTGTCTCCTCTTAGAGTGGCGAACAGGCAAGAGAACGAAATCCTCCGCGTAATCCAGCTTCGGATCGAAGTCCCGTTCGTTCTCCACGTCCACGAGACTCCTCGCTCTCCCGCCGTGGCGCTTGCGATTCTGCAGGGACCTCCCTTGCACCCCGACCGCCGAAAGTGCGCACCAGAGCACGAGGCACTGGAGAATCCTCGCTGTTGCGTTTCTCGGCCACATCTCTTCTTCGGCTACTGTTCAAAGATTTTTCTTCTTCCGTCGAACTCGCCTCTTCGTCAATGAAAACACGTCTCTCGAGCTCGGTACTCGTCGATGGCGCGAGTCTCGGAGCGCGAGACTGTTGGCGAGACCCGTGAAAAATCCTCGTCGAAGCGACGAGATTGAGACCGTAACGAAGACTACATGTTACCTGTTCCCTGAAGGAATCTTTATCCTCGCGAGCACGTGCGCCCGTTTTGCCCCTTCCCTCCCCGGAATCGGCGTGAGGCGAGGAATGCAACGAGCAAAAGGTCCCCCGTCCCCTCCCTTTCCCCCTCGGAGAACACGAATCTCGATGGTGTAAATCTCTGTCATTATGCTACATAGAGAAGGAGATCTTCCTCAACGGCTTGACCGTTTCTTATGACGTCAAAGTGTATACGTCGTTTCCTCCTGCGGGTCGTCTGCGGCAGTTCGGATAGGTCCGTTTCCCTTCTCTGTAACGTTCCTTCCTTATTTTTCTTCTTTTTTTCTATCTTTCTCCTCGTTCCTCCTCTTCGGCCTCCTGCCACCTCCCACGATGTACCTACGCAGAGTGCAAAGCATTAGTTTTCATTAATTCCGCGGTTATTACCGCAATGATCGAGACGCGTCAGACGAGTTTACATCGAGACGGAAAATGCGGTCTATGACACGCTACCGGAGCCACTTGCGTATTGCACGCTACTACGGACGACTCGCCGACACGACTCTTGTTGTCGTTTGTGATGATATTCATGAGACAGAGGCCAATCGCAATCGCAGCGCGCGCCGCACCTAATAATAGCACCTGCGATTATTTATAGGAGAAACCGATTATCCTCCGCGGGAAGGAATAACGCACTCGGCCTCCCACTCTTTCGTTTTCCCGCCTCGTGGTTTTATTTCTGTTTCTTCCTCGATACCTCTCATTATCTTCCACGTACGGAAACGGAACGGTGCGGTGGGAATGTTGTAGAAAACTCGCTCGCGCTTCGTGCGCACGTTACGTACACCGATCTGTCTCTTGCGCGACGTATCTCTCGGAACGACAGGATCTCGCACGTGAGTTTGCAGCGCGAGATGGATGAATAATGTGCGAACGCGATAGCGGTCGATGATTAACTTCGAGTTTTTTTTTTTTTTTTTCTTATGTGAATTTTGATTCGCAAGAGATACGCAGAGATCGACGCCGGGATCCCCCTCGAACGCCATTATACGTCCGGCCAAGGACGCCTGAGAGAGCCGCGCCGGGTGCCGGGCCTGGCGTTGTTATTAGTAATAACGTCACAACTCGTGCGGTCGCCGGAGAGACGGTCATCGGTGCTGGAACGTCGCGTCGCATGCCGAGACGTCGAACGCGTCTCACTCTGCTACTGTACTTCAGGCTCGGGCAGATGCGCGTCGGAGACTCTAAGCGAAACTTGTCATCCTGCGGTTGTCCCGTCACCCAGTCGACTCTTTGCGAACTCCTACGCAACGCCGTGACACGCTCGGTGCGAATTCTAACGTAACGAACGTTCAGCCAGGAACCAACTTTTGACCTGGAAAATAAAATAAAAAACTTTGTTAATTTCTTAGCATTTTTTTCTTTCTCATTCCGTATTCTGTGTTTTATTTCTTTTTCGTTTGAAATTGATCGCGGAATGGAACATTGAAAGAAAGAAAATTAATTCACTTAGGGTAAAAAATTGATAAATTTTTATTTCAACTCTGTTTCGTAACTGTCATGATGAATGTATGAGATTAAATGGGTAATGGGAAATATTGTCAAGATTATTTGTGCCATCGTTTCAACTTTTGTTTCTTTCTTGATGCTCCGACTTTTTTTTATCCTTGTGTTTAGTTCTATATTTCTATATTTTTTTTTATTTTTCTGTATGTTTCTATACAGACATAGGGTAGATCGGCCGGTGAGTGGACTGTTAGGCAGACGAAACGTTCAATGAATAGACGTTTTTTATGCACGTGCTGGTATGAAAAGTGTCCATTCACTGGCTGATTTACGCTACGCCGGACACTCTCGGTGAAGCTGACAATCCTTCGGCTGTTGAATCGCCTCGTCCGCTCCTTCCGAACTCCTTCGCGCCAACGTGAGACGTTCGGTCCGAATTTCGAACGCAATTCGAAATTGCAGGAGGGAACCAACTTGCCCTGTACAATAAAAACCATTGTTATTTTCTTCTCATTTTTCTTTCTCATCTTCTTTCGCATCTCCGTTTGGAATTGATCGCGAAAAAGTGCATTGAAAAAAAGAAAAATAGTAATTTTTTCATGCAACACGAGTACGAGTTACAAACAGATGCAGATTTCATAAATCGATTTTGGCATCGATAAAAATTATACGCAGAGTTTAAGCGGCATACACCGTAAAAAATTTTCTATGAAATTTAATGTACCGGACTGAAAGTTTTTATGCAAAAACCGGTATATTAAACTTGATTTACAACTGTGATGAAAAATTAATGTACAGTGTATCAAAAACATTGGAAGTACTTTATTTGTTAATAATTTACTTTAAGTTAAATGAAAAAGTGTATTAATTTTTCATCACGACTGTACGATAAATTTAATGTACCAGTTTTTGCATAAGAACTTCCAGTCCGGTACATAACATAAACAATTTTTTATGGCAGTCTATTTTTGGCAAATGAGTTTGTCTTGAGTCGTTGACATTTTTTTTTTTATTGCACGCAACGATCGTAGATCGCGAGTTTTGTAATCGTCGGGAGTAATTCCAGTGTGTCGTAACTCGTAGATCGCGTAATTTCGCAATTTTTTTTCTTCTTTATCGATCCCATCAATGGTCTGACGCGCTTTCCCGTTCGCCGGGATCGAAACCCGATACCTTGGGGAAGGAAACAGACGCTTTTGACGTCACGAGTAACGAGTCGGGCGGGTACGGAGCGGCGACGAAGGGACGGGCGGTGGCGGAGCAGTGACGTACTCGGCGACGCACCGGCATCCGCGCTCGTTTAATCGCTCCTCCGCTGATCGGGAAATCTAACGAACGATGCTGTTCGAGAGCCCGCCACGCGCCGAACGACGATGATATCGAGCCATGTGCGCGGCGAGGATTAAAAAAGAATGAAGCTCGGCGATCGCCGAGACGAGGAGGAGGAGGACGGAAGCCCTCCGCGAGCTCTGCAATCTCCGACCGATCTCACCCCGTTACCAGGCATTATTCGACGATCTCTCGGACGGACGCCAGTCGTTCCCGAATCTCCAGGTGAAATCCGAAAGACGTCATTCGGAGGCCCGCCTCTTTGTTCTCCCAGCGTTGTTTGACCCTATAAAAGTTCTTAATTCAACACACAGACAGAGACACGGACGTGACAATCGACCTCGCGACTCGTTCTTTTTTTTTTTTCAAAAGGTTAAAGCGGGACAAGCGGGAGGTCGCGCTCGGGCGGTCGATCGATCGCGACGCACGAGCGGGGATTCACACGAGAGCCGGCCCCGAGAGAGAGAATATAACATAACTGAGCGTGAAAAATGGTATTGCTCGGCGAGAATATTTATTTTTAGGCGCACGGGGGAAGGGGAGTCCCGCGATTGTGCGTCGTCGTCGTAGGAACGAAACGACTGAGACATGACGGGACATTTTTTTTTTTTTTTTTTTTAATAAGCGAGCCACGGTTTTACTAGAGAATGAAACGAGCGTTTCGCCACTGACGATCGTAGAGGTAAATCAATCGTGGGAATCGGAGACTACGTGCTCGGGCGCGCGTTCGTTTCATCCTCGAGCCGCGCAAGTTAAATGAACTTCACATTCTCCATTACTTTCTTTATACCTTCGTAGATATTCTGTATTGCGTAGTTTCGAGGCGTTCGTTATAAAAATTAGAAATATATATATTTATCTCTATGTACGGGTAAAAAAATATCGATGTTCCGAAACTCGAAGGGTGCGCGGAATTTTTTTACACCCAGCTTAACCCTTCGAAGCACGGTGTATCGCAGTTGATACACTTTTTTTAATTCGGAAAAAATTCATTAATAACCAACCGATGTGTTTGAAACTCACGATTGTAAAAAAAAGAAATTATGCTTCAAAGGATACGCCTTTGCGATTTTGGAGCATCGACGTGAACGACTATCGCTCTGATCTAGCTTTACAACTAATTT
Source organism: Exephanes ischioxanthus (assembly GCA_958510785.1). Lineage (NCBI taxonomy): Eukaryota > Metazoa > Arthropoda > Insecta > Hymenoptera > Ichneumonidae > Exephanes > Exephanes ischioxanthus. The sequence goes on from OY294016.1 coordinate 6,099,446, forward strand.
ATACCACTTGTACACTCAAGTGAGGCCACGTAGATATTTTTTTTCTAAGATATCTTGTAGTATTTAAAAAAAAGTCTATTATTTTTATTTTTCGTAATATTTCGATGGTTACTTAGACGGCCGTCGCTAGTTTGTCCTTACGCGATTCCATGCCCTCTATCAATCCCGTCAGTAGATCCTCCATCTCAGTGGCGGCGCGCTTCAGCTCGCAATTGTCATCCGCGCTGAACGATTCTGTGAGGAACACGAAGAAAAATAAATCGATGAAGCTCGTGGAATTTTCACCTCGATCTGAGGTGGAGGCATTTTTTTTTTTTTTTAGAAAATCCAGATCGTAGAGTTTGTTCTGAATTCTTCTAGGATTGATCTACAATGTTCCAGAAAGATAAGTTTCGAAAATAAAATCCGCAACAGTAAAGCAAAAGAAACACTTTCGTGCCGAGCTTTTGGAAAGTAAAAAAAAAAAATACTCTTCACTATTCTTCTACGTTGCTCCAAACACTGTTTCGAAAAATACGCGAATAAAAACAAAAAAAGATTTTTTTTTTGCGATATTAACGTTTTTTTGAATACCAAGTGTGTTTTTTCGACTGTTAACTGTTAGCTAATTCACCTGTATAATTTTTTTTTCTTCAAACATACTGATTGTATCGCGAAAAGCAAATTTCATCTAGAATTAGGATTAGAATTCGTTTTCACCGATACGGAGTCAGCACCCTTAAGAAAAATTATAGTTTTCGTTACCGACCGAGCTCGGGGCAGGCGAGGGTTGGAAGGTTTCTGATCGCCTTGAGGGAAAGTCGTTCACCGCGGTCGGTAAGAAAACTGTAATAAATTTTCTTTTAACCCGATTTCTTTTAACACGATTTCTAATCGTAATCCTAGACTTGTGACTAACTGACAAATTTACATGTTTATACAAAGTTATATGAATTCGTTCTACTTCCCGGTATCGTAAATGAGTCATTTTTGTTTTCAGCTACACTGGACGAGCGAAAACATCGCAGTCTCGCGGAATGTTTTTTTTTTATATAGATTTTATCGTTGATTATATAAAAGACGAGTTTCCGCGCATCGACGAACTCGCTTTCCATTGATACGACACGGATTTTTTTTTACCTTCCAGTAAACAATCATTGGCGACCATGTGCTGCAATCGATTCAGTATATCATTCAAATCGCCCTGAATGTTCTGCAGGCTGCTGTGCTGCGAATGCTTGTCAGGACGCTGCAGAGAGGAAGGCGTATTGTCGCGAGGTATGCCGACCGGGGAATTGGAATCGACGAGAGGGGACTCGCCGTGGTCCTCGGGCTTCGGCATGTATTTCACTTTCACGGAACCTCCGCCGTTCGAATTGAGCCACTGCGAAAAACCACTCTCCGCGTGACTCCCGCTCGTTTTATTGCCACCTGCAAAGTTCGAATACGTCGATTAAGTCCCAGTTGCAAGACGAAAATGTTAATCGAACGAAATTACAAACGAAACGAACGTTGGCAATAGAGATATATACTGTAAATAATCTTCTAAATCTATCAATGCCCGTACCATGCAAAAATTGTAAAAAAAAATAGTCAATAATAAATGGTCAATAATAAATGGTCAATAAGAAATTGTCAATAAGAAATTGTCAATAAGAAATTGTCAATAAGAAATTGTCAATAAGAAATTGTCAATAAGAAATTGTCAATAAGAAATTGTCAATCAGAAATTGTCAATAAGAAAGTGTCAATCAGAAATTGTCAATAAGAAAGTGTCAATAAGAAATTGTCAATTTTAAGTGAAGTATTGTCAATAAGGAGAACAAACCTCCTATCCACGTGCTAAGCTCGACGCGAGAATTGTCGGACATTCTTGTAGTTCCAGGGCTCGCGTACGTTCCGCAGGAATGCGATTGATCGTCGCTGCGGTCGTTTTCGCCGTTACGATAAGCGCTCGCTCGAGAGTCGTAATTCTCGAGAGCGGGCTCGTCGACTCGCGCTCGAGTCTTCTCGTTCTGTTGATCCACGCCGTTCTGACGAATTATCGGGCTCAGTTCGAAGTCCAGCATCGGCACGGGTGGATACCTCGACGTTACCGGATGGACCATCGGAGTGCTCTGCACTCGATTCGCCATCTGCGACGGCGGACACGCGGGCTTCGTGAACAGATATTTCTGCAAAGGAGAAAAATCGCATCGCACCTGATGTAATTTATCGAAACACGACGAAAAAGTTACATAAAAACTCCAAAAAATGTTTGCCTCGCAAAGATCTGAGGGATCTCTACCTTGAGTATTTTAAGACGCTGCAATTGGGACTCCACGCTCGCTCTGTGACGCTGCAGCCGCTCGGCGCGGCTTCCGCATATCTCCAGCAGCTCGACTTGCAGCTGCCTGTTCTCCTCCTCCAAATGATTTATTATACTCTGCAGCTCCTTTTGCGGATCGTTCAACACTTTTCTGCGCACCGTACTCCTTACGGACAGCGTGTCCAGTCCCTGGGCCTCGTCACCGCTGTTAATCAAACGCGATCGAGCGATTATTCAGGGTCTCTGAGAATTTCAATCTCATTAAATATATCAATATATTATCATAAAAATGAGCTTCCAAAAACATAAGAAAATTAATCAAATGAATTACATTAATAAAATTAATGAAGTTAATGAAATGAAGTCTTCACATATCGACTTTTCACATATTACACATTTATACATTTACACATTAATAATATACAAATATATATTGTCAACGTGCCATCGACCGGAGTCCTTCAGCCTAATTTTATTACGCTGAAGTGGTTCTTATAGTAGTGGTAGTAGTGAATTTATTAACAGTGCATAACTACTTCTAGTAATAAAACTAGGCTGAAGGACTCCGGTCGATGGCCCGTTGACAATAGATATATGTGTACATTAATGTGTAAACGTATAAATGTGTAATATGTGAAAAGGTCGTTAAATCATCGGACGTATTGTATCAATAAAAATCAATGAAATAAAAATGTCTTTACGACGTACTACAAAGCGTCCGGCGGCGGCTCGTCAAGATGCATCGCCACCGTTTGGGTCGGGCAGAGTCTCAGCTTGTTGCGTATCAGTTCCAGTATAAGTTTCGTCACTTCTCTGCTCGACGTCTGCAATCGATAAATCGTTGGTCACATTCTGTTTTTTTTTACCTCGCTGCCCAATATGCAAAATTCCAAATAATAAAATCTTGTCGCTCACCTTCGCGCAATATTCTCTCACGGGATGTTTCAGCTTGTGCCTGCTCGATGTCTTGCCGAGGAAGAAGCAAGCCTGGCACTGATGATATCGGGCGCATCTCAGGCAGGAGAAACGCGGTCCGTGAACCGGCGTCGTTTTACACGAGGAACACTTTATGTTGTGTATGGCTGAAAAAGATAGCGTTAGAATTCGTGCCGACGAGAGCAAAAATGATATTTGATAAGGCCGCTGAGGGCAGTTCGACTTACTGTGCTCCGCGGACTTCATTCGATTGAAAGTCGATATCCACGTGAGCAACGGTGGATCTTGGATTATCCACGTTGCGTATTCGACCTCGCTCACACCCAGCGAGCCCTGCGACTGAAAGATCGATCGTTCGTTTATATCAATGTTCCGCGATTTCGTTAATTCTCGCAGCACGACGACGGGGCACGAGCCGAGAGAAATTTTTCGTACCTCCGTGAAACAACTGTCGATGCTCGACTGCACGAGATGACTCCCGTAAGCCACGCTCTCGCCGAGCATCTCCGTGACCTTGCAAATGTTCATCAGGAGGTTCTGCAGCGAGGCTTTCGACAAACACGCGTTGTGATCGGCCAACAGTTGATAAAAATATTCGTACTTCTCCTGCAACTTTCCGCAGCTCATCAGTGTCAGCGCCACTTTCACCGAGAACACCAAGACCTTGCCCTTCCGATCGCTGGAATGATGAGGTGCCAAAAAAAGAAACGAAATGTAACCAAATTAAATAAAAACAAATGGTAAATAATATAAAATAAATACATTTAAATAATAAATTAAATTAAAATATAAGTGAATACAAAAAAAGATAAAGAACGAGCCCTCATCGATGTACGACGGACCCACCTGTCGAATGTATTTAGAAGATAATGGACGGCAAGTTTAGTGGCGAGATTAACGTCGAAGTCGACGTCGGCCTCCTTGTGAGCAGCGAAGTAAATGTCCGATATAACGTCCTCTATCTCGGTCTCGTCCAGAGTAACCGAATTCTCCGTTACCGACAATCTGTGCCGTTCGAAGACACCTATTATCAGCTTCAGCTGAACATACTTCACTGAAATAAAAAATAAAAATGTTTATCATTTAGAGTTTCTTTTCGAGATTTGTTACATGTGATACAATTTTTTTTTTTACGGTCTGCATTGAACAGTACTATGAGCACCTATTTTCTATAGCGTAAAGGAGATCTTTTACATACTTACAATTCACCAAAACATGTAAATAATTGTAATGAAAATGAGCGTCCAATAAATTTTATTATTACCCATAATATAAATTAACCAAATAAATCAAATTAATTTTATGTTTTTCGTATCACCGTTGTCGTTACGATTAATAGAAAAGGGTACACTCACTGTACAATTCTCTGTGCAATATGTGCATCTTTGCAGCTGTTCTGTAAGAGGCGTAGCGAATGGGATTGCACTCCTCGACAGCCCTCATGATGTCCCGCATGGCTGGATATTCCAACTGCGACTGCTTGATTGTGTGACTGCGAAATCAGATTCGAAGAATTAGTCGACTCAGTAGGGCTTGTTGTTTAAGACAATCGGCAACTGGGTAACCAGCTATAAATAAATCTTTTTTATCAAAACGCACCAAAATATTCCAAGAAGTTAATCAGACACTGGAATATTTTACTCTCCGCTAATTCAGCCGTAATGAAAACTAAGAAACGGTTACGGAGAACATTCAATTTTATTTCCCATAGTAAGTCCCTCAGTGGTAAACAAATTTTTCGGTCAAAACCCACAAAAATATTCCAAGACATTATTCTGCATCGAATTTAATGGATTACAACTTATGTCTTTTTTGTAAAAAAGATTTTCCACCCAAACAAATGAATAAATATATGAGTAAATATTAATTTGTCATTGGAATGCTTTAAAAACTAAGAAACGGTTACGGAGAGTACTCAGTTTTACTTTCTCTAGTAAGTCGCGCAGGAGAAAAAAAAATTTTTGGTCAAGACCCACCAAAAAATTCCAGGATATTAATTAGACTCTGAATGTTTTACTCTTCGCTAATTCAGCTGTAACAAAAATTAAGAAATGGTTACAGAGAATCTTCAGATTTACTTGCGACGATTCATTACAATGAGGCGCAAATAAATTGTTGTTGGTCAAAACCCACCAAAATATTCTTAAGTTCTTAACGAGAAGTTGAAAGGTTTCACTCTCCGCTACTTCGGCCATAACAAAAATTAAGAAACCGTTACGTCGAATACTCAGATTTACTTGCTATAATAAGTCCCTCCGCTGTTCGCCCCAGGATTCCATTCGTCCGTGCGCTCTGCAAAGAAAACACAACTGTACAAAAAATCCTCAACCAAATAAACGATCCTGTGATCAATGATCGAAAAAGAAAACTTAAATAAAAAATAAAAAGTTCGATTACCTTGCGACATTGCAAAGTCCGTTGCACTCGGTAATTTTCTATCCGCTTTAGTCCCACGATTTTCATCGGCACAGGTAGTGTTTTTGAATTTCGAAAAGTTGGATCGTCCAGTGTCACGATACACACTCGAGGTTATTGGTTAGCTCTGATTTAGCCATCGCTGATTCCAATGCTCAGGACGTCCGGTCAATCCTCTCTATCCTCGACGATTCTGCTGCCCGATCGAAGATCAGCATTTTTGCGATATTTTTGTCTTTTCCATTCACATCGCTCGGCGTCGTGTACTGGTTATTTGTTGTGTCTTCCGGGCGTTACGCCGTACCCCCTGTCACGGTGGTCGGGCAGCTCAACCCCAGGGCGCCCCCAGTCGGTCCCCCCGGCCTTTTGCACGGAGTCACGTACAGTCCGCTCCGAGTGGTCGTTGCCCATCGGGCAAACAGGTGTAACGGTACACCATATGCTCGCACTGTACCGATATAGATATATTCTCAATGAAACTGTAGCTTTTCAAAAACGCTTTTCGCATCGCAGCTTCGACCAATCTTGAGGGCCTCTCGTCGCCCCTCGGTCGTTACCGACTGTTCTTTCGTTTATTCAATCGAACGTTATTTTTTTATTTTTTATGAAATATTCTTTTCATCGTCACTAACTTTAATCTTTAATCGCATATATTCTTTAGTTGAAAAACGTCATTTCCGGTTTGAAAATCTTAGTTTTCGACCGGAAATGCATCACTTCCGGTTTGAAGATCAAACTTTTTGACCGGAAGTGACGTCACGCCGGAAATACTTCACTTCCGATTTGCAAATTGTATATTTCGCGGGTGACATTATACCGCGTAAATACGTAATTTCCGATTTGATGATCTCATTTTTCAAAACTGGAAATGACGGATTTTCTGTATGACATCACTTCCGTTCGAAAAATGCAATTTAATGTATTTTACATTTTTTATGAATCGAGAAATACTGGGAAGTGGGTAAACGGAAGTGTGCGACACGTCTCAAATGTATTTGGAGTTCGTCTCAAATACTCGAATGTAGTCAGCGATGGAAACGGATGAATTAAGGGAAAAAACGTGTTATCGTTGGGCGTAAAGGGACAGATGTTGAAATTTGAGAACCTCCAGTCCCCAGCTCGTCCAGCCCGGCAGCAGGTATCTCGCGAATATTTCGAGACATCGTGGACTCCCGGGCAGGTACGGTTTTATTATTTCTGAAATCGATATTACCGGTTTATGCGAGGTTAATTATTGGAGGCTTGTTTTTGGCCGTTGAATAAAAGATCGAGAAAAAAATATGTAAAAAAAAATATCCCTACCCGCGATCGGTGGCTTGTGGGAGTGAATCCCGCTCGGCACGCTCACGATCAATTTTTTGTCAGGTACATTCACATCGTTTTTCAACGATCTTCGCCCGAAGATCAACGATTCGTAAGGCTGTTTTCCCGACGCTTCGTTAAAATCGCACACGGGTTTCCCCGATTGAGTCACCTGAAGAAGAAAAAATGAAGCGTTGAAAAATCGGAGAAACGATGTGTAAATTCGCCGCCGCTTCCGACAAGGAAAATACGGGAGCTCGATCGAGTGACGTACTGGGGTATTCGACTCACTTTTACCCAGTACCATCTCGCTGCGTACTGGACACCCCATGACGGAAACATTTCATTGATGATGCTGTTCAAATGACTTGGAGCATTCGTACACCACACTGCTACGATACCGTCGCTCCTCAGTAGTTTATCGATCGGCATTTTAGCGAATTCCTCGTTGTACATCATCTTGTAACTGCGAACAATCGATGAGAGACACGTTAATATGTATTGTAACGGTCTTACAATTATTTAACGTCACTAAATTCGGCGGACATTTTTACACAACCATATTGTATAGTGTAAAAAAAATTGTAAATTTGATATACCGAGCACTGTAAAAAAAATTCGTATGAAATTTAATGTATTGGGCTGGAAGTTTTTATGCAAAAACTGGTGTATTAAATTTAATGTACAATTGTGATGAAAAATTCATGTCAGTGTCTTAAAAACATTGGAAATACTTTATTTTTAATAATTTACTTTAATTTCACTATGAAAGTACTTTAATTTTTATAATTTGGTTTAATTTCAAAATGAATATTATGGTCTTAATAAAATAAAAAATTTGAAAATTAATGAACGGTATGAAAAGCTTTTTTTACATAAACTGTTTCCGAAATTGCAAACACATGTGCGGTAAAATTTTGATTTTTCATTAAAATTTTTGTAACTTTTCGGCACGAGATTTGTAATTATAATATCTGGTATTTTTATTTTACAAAAAAAGCACATTGATGTCCAATTAATGTAAGCGAATTTCAAGTTCCCGTACATTAAATTTGCAGTCTCCGTGCGAGCAGCGGCGTGATTCATCTCAATTCATCTCGTCTTGTAATTAGGCCCAGCCCGTTAGCAATAAATAAATAAATATATAAATAAGTTAGTAAATAAATTAAAAGAAAAATATAGTTTATACCAGACTTGATTACTCGGCCATAACTACCTAGTCTGTACACCCCTTTCGTTTTTTCTTCTAATAAATTTGTTCCACCAAGGTGGATCCATCAGTATAAAATCGTGTTGGGTGGCGCCGAGCTTTTGTCCGATGTCTCTGACGTCGTAAGAGTAGAACGAACATCTCTCGGGGAACACGTATTTCTCGTTACCAACTTTCGTGACAATCGGAGTGCCGGATTGATTGGAGCCGTTAAAGCCGCCCGATCGATCCTCGGAGCTCTGCGAATAAAAATTGTCGGACGCTTTCCGTGCTGCCTCGTTGTTGTCGCGGACGCTCGAGCTCCGAAACAATTGTTTCGCGGCCGTGCACGATTGGATCCTCAGGAGTGCCTCTCGCACGTGTCTCATCTACAATGAGATATAAATTGTATATAAAAAATTCAATTATAACGAACCAAAAAAAATTGTATTGTAATAAACAAAACAAAAAACGTACCGACGATCAATAAAAGTGGTTGCGCTATTACCTGTTGTAGATCTTCGTCGGAGAGCTTGTCCGATCGTTTTCGCTTCCTCGACTTTACGCCCTCGACCGCCGCGGCTCCACGCTCCAATTTTCCAAACTGATTGCTCCTCAAAAATTGAGAATTTATCTCGAACACCTCTCCGTTGAATTCCAAACTGCAAGTTCGTTCCTCGTCCTCGACGCTCTTGTAAATTTCGTTCAGATACCCCAAGTGCGAGACTATCCAGCCGTCTTCCGTACACAGTAGCACGCTCATCTCTCACTCGTTGCGTTTACTTCTCGTGTCGATCAACCCTGCAAAAAAAAAATATATATATACTAATGAACATAAACATGAGAAGCACAAATAATGATCGCCACCTCTCGATGATTTCGCGAAGCCGATCGGCCCGACCGCTCGGTAAAATTATCACCGGACATCGCGCAAAACAGGATCTCCCTCGGCGAGAGAAAGATGCCTGTACGGTCATATTATCGTTTTATCTATAGTAACATGTTCTTTTCTTCTCAAAATCCATTTGAAAAATTAGCGTAATTTTTCACGCGCCGCGCTGTATTGTCGATTCCGTCAGAGCGCGCGCGACGAACGATACGATTTGTAATAAAGTCTAAAAGCACGATCTTCGGCCGATTATGACAAAAAGATAATATTCATGTTATCGATTCATCGTCGGTCGAATCAACCCTGACGGAATCTCGGACAGCGTTTCACCGAAGAGAAAATAGCAAAGGACTAGCGAAGAAGATCGGTAATGTATGCGTAAACGTGCACGCGGCAGTGTCGATAAACGCTTATGAAAATCACATAAACGTGAGAATCACAAATAATTATTCTCGTGTATCCGATTTGCATAAAATCGATTTGTGATTACAAAATCTAAACGCACGATCTTCGGCTGATTATGACAAAACGATAATATTTGTATGTTTCTTATAATTATTATGATAAATGATATATGTTATCGATTTATCATCGGTCGAATCATCCCTGTGACGGAATATCGGACAGCGTTTTACCGAACAGAGGAATAGCAACGGACTGGCGAAGCTCGGTAATGTATGCGCACACACAGTTACGCGTCGACACATCGACGGCTCGGAGACGGAAGGGCGTATCGGCTGTGCGCAGGCGCGGCGCAAAAAGTCCTTCTGGCGTTAGATCGACGATACGGAGGATCGCGCCGATCGTCACGATTCCCCGAGCGAGCGAGAGTGAAGAGCCAGCTGCGAGGAAGCGCAAGAGGAAGAAGAAGAAGGACGGAGAGAAGGCTCGAGCGATGTTCCACGTTTCCAGGCACGAGCAGTCTTCGGCCAGCGACGTTGCCGGGACGCTGGGACGCCTCTCGGATCGCGCCCGCATCGATCGTCCAACGAGTTTTTATCAATCGTTCGCCTTCTCGAATCGGCACCTGCTCCGCGATTCTCGCGACGTCCTCGACCCTCAGCCAAGCTCGCCGACGGCTGCTCCGAAAGGTTCGTTCGCAAAGTTTCGCTTTGCTGTTTTTTCGTTTTCTTCGAATATCCTTGATTCCTCTTTTTTCACGCTCTTCGCTGCGGTTCTAGCGCCGCTCGTCAGGCAGACTCGCAATCGTTCCTCTGTGCTTTGCAACTTTTTTTTTTCGAATATTCTTCATTCTTCTTTTTTTCGCGCTCGTTAGGGAAACTCGCAATCGTTCCTCTGTGCTTTGCAATTTTTTTTTTTCTTCGAATATTCTTAATAGACCTTTTTTCACACTCTTCGCTGCGGTTCTAGCGCCGCTCGTTCGGCAGCCTCGCAATCGTTCCTCTGCGCCTTACAATTTTTTTTTTCTTCTAATATCCTTGATTCCTCTTTTTTCACGCTCTTCGCTGCGGTTCTAGTGCCGCTCGGTAGGCAGTCTCGCAATCGTTTCTCTGTACTTGGCAATTTTTTTTTTTTCTTCGAATATTCTTGTTTTTTCTTATTTTTCGCGCTCGATCCTTCGGCTCTTCGCTGCAGTTGTAACGCTGATCGTTAGGGAGACTCGAAATTCACATCGTTCCTCGGCGCGTTTGACTCTCCGCATCGCGTCCTCGAATCATCCCGAATCCTCCACTCCGTTGTCTCTGGAAAAAAAAAAGAAAAAAAAAAAGAAAAATTTACTTAATTCAACGGATCAGCGGATTCGCTTTTGAGGCAACGAAATTAGTTCTGCGAAGAGTGTCGCAACGGCGCGCGAAGCTTAAACCGAGGACCGCAGATTATTTTGCAACATAATAATTAAGACTCGAGCAGGAGCGTTTAGCAGTGGCGAGGAATGTCGAGAATTCCTGGATATACCGTTAGCTCGGTCGCTCGCGGGTAAGCCGCACCGCATCGTTTCTTTTCATTCCGGAGCCGCTCGTTACGATGTAACATCATGGCTCCGGTGTGGAAAAACTCGTGGACGGTCGGTGAAAGAATTCTCGAATATTTTTCTCGGTCGGAAACCGATCGTCCGCGATGATCGGAAACCCGAGATCTTAACGGCTTTGAATATTTTAATTCACGTAATATAATCGAAGTTGTGAAATCTCCGACCGTGGTTAATCGATGAGTCTTTTTATTAGCCTTTTTTTCACACCAGTCCGAGAGATTGAGTAATCGTGGGTCTTCGGCCTGAGAATTACCAACGTCTCATCATCTTTCTCGTCCTTCTTTCTTCTTTGCAGCGGCACGGACGATCATCGTAGCGCCTCTTCCTCGATTGTAGTGGAAAAAACAAAACGATGACGAGTTTCAAAACGGTTTTCGTTACCGGAGGCGCGGGCTACATCGGCAGCCACTGCGTCGTCGAGCTTCTTCAATCGGGCTACGACGTCGTCGCCATCGACAACTTCGCCAACAGCGTGTCCGGCGAGGCCGGCGAATCGGCGGCCCTCGCCAGGGTCGAACGGATCACCGGGACCAAGATACCGTTCTACAATTGCGACCTCACCGATCGCGAGAAACTGGAAGAGGTATTCAACAAGGTGAGACTTCAAGTTTTTGTAAAAATTCTTCGTATCGTCACGAAAAATTTCATATATCCGATCGATGATCGATGGATCAAATAACCTTGAAATGACCTTGAAATTGCCTTGTAATGACCTTGAAATTACTTTGAAGTGTTCAAGAACAAAATCAGCAAGGTCAGATTTCAAGTTTCCATAAAATTTATCGATCGGAAATAAAATATTTCCGATCGATGATCGACGGATCAAATGACCTTGAAATAACCTTGAAATGATCTTGCAATGATCTTGAAATGTTGAAGCAAAAAAAAAAACAACAAAGTGAGATTTCAAGTTTTCATACAAAATTCTTTCGTCTCCACGAAAAATTTCACATTACCGATCAATGATCGATGGATCAAACGACCTTGAAACGACGTTGAAATTGTTCCAGCACAAAATCGACTGCGTAATTCACTTCGCCGCTATAAAGGCAGTCAGCGAATCGATGCAGATACCTCTCCACTACTACCGAAACAACATCATAGGAGCGATAAACTTACTGGAGGTATTAAAAAAATCGTCGTGAAAAAAGAAAAACAAGGTTGTCCACTCCGGAAGCTTCCCGGTCGGACCTTTGGCGAGTTGTATATTTTTTTTCTTTCTTGTTTCTTCGATACCGTAGTCCTCGTGTTCCAGGTGATGAAGAAGGCCCAGTGCTTTCAGTTCGTCTTCAGCAGTTCGTGCACGGTCTACGGCGAGTCCGACAATCTCCCCATCACCGAGGATCATCCTGTTGGCAACATAACGAACGTCTACGGTAGAACGAAATATTTCATCGAGGAGATGCTCAAGGACATATCGAGGGCGGAAAAGTGTTGGAACATTACGTTACTGAGATACTTCAATCCGGTCGGCGCTCATCCCAGCGGCCTGATAGGCGAAGATCCCACGAAGGCGTACACGAATCTCATGCCTTATATCGCTCAGGTGGCTTTGGGAAGGAAACCCGAACTCGTCATATTCGGCGGCGATTATCCGACCAAGGATGGAACAGGTAAACTCTTCGAGCGATCGTCGACTGCGCACGTTACACGCGTATGTGGATATGTGTTCGACGTTCACATAACGATAGCCGAACGCACGTATCGAGTCGAGAGAGAGAGTACGTTTTCTTTTCCGATGCCCCGGGTCAAAGCTATCGGCTGATTTTACAATTTGGGGAGTTATAAAGAATGTAATTAGGTTAATTAACGTCGTTAATTAACGCGTTGATAAACGTCGGACTTTTAAACTGTCCGCAGATAACTGCACGACGTTACATTCCTTCGTTGGAAAAGAAAGAACGGTCGCGAAGGCGCGTATCGAGTTGAGTCTGGCACGCGGAGGAAATTTACTTAATGGATACTTCGGGTCAAAAATATCGAACGATGTAAGAAAAAACTTCGGGAATTAAAAAGAATTTATCTAGGCCCAGTTAATAAGCGTCGAACTTTTACAATGTCCCTACATAACTGTATGACGTTGGATTCCTTCGTTTGCAAACAATCACGAAATGTTCTTTTCCGATGCTCCGGGTCAAAGATATCAAATGATTTTTAAAAGAACTTGGGGCATTAAAAAGAAATTAACGAGGCCCACTTAACGATAGGCTGTGTACGATGTTAGATTCCTTCGTTTGCAAAACGACCACGATAGCCGCGAACGCGAACCGATCGAGTCGAATTTGGTAAATGCGCAGAGGAAATTTTCTTTTCCGATTCTACAGTTCAAAGATATCGACTAGTTTAAAAAAATGCAGGTATTAAAAAGAATTTAATTAAGCCCAGCTAATAAACGTCGAGCTTTTAGACTGTACGACAATAAATCGCTTCGTTTGCAAACGACCGGGTCAATTAAAAAACTTGGGGGATTGAAAAGAATTTAATTAGGTCCCGTTAATAAACGCCGAACTTTTAGACAGTCCGTAGATAAGTGTACGACGTTGCATTTCTTCGTTCGCAAACGACCGCGAAATTTTCTTTTCCGATGCTCCGGGTCAATTAAAAAATTTGGGGACTTAAAAATAAATTGATTAATTAAAAAATATTAACTGATTAAAAAATTTAGGGAATTAAAAAGAATTTAATTAGGTCCCGTTAATAAACGCCGAACATTCAGACAGTCCATAGATAAGTGTACGACGTTGGATTTTTTCGTTCGCAAACGACCTCGAAATTTTCTTTTCCGATGCTCCGGGTCAAAAACTTCGACTGAACTTTCGAACTTTAAAAACAGGAATTCGTGACTACATCCACGTGATGGATTTGGCGACCGGACACGTGGCTGCCTTGGACGCTCTGCGCAAAAATCACTCGAGACTGAAGGTCTACAATTTGGGAACCGGAAAGGGTGTCTCCGTCCTTGAGCTCGTTAAGACGTTCGAAAAAGTGACGGGAACGAGAGTGCCTTACGTCGTTAAGGACAGACGAGAAGGTGACATCGTCTCTATGTACGCTAACGCGGAATTGGCGAGAAAGGAGCTCGGATGGTCGGCCAGACACAGCGTCGAGCGGATGTGTAAGTATCGACCTTCGATCGAACCGGTGAACCATTAATTTTCATCGTTTCGTTTTTCGTCGATGAAAATCGGTCGATTGTATCAATCGTAAACCATTAATTTTCATTTTTAAGAAACTAGATTTTCTTTAATTTCAGGCGAGGATTTCTGGCGATGGCAAACAATGAATCCGAACGGTTACCGCGTCTCTACAAACGGCGCTGCCGCTCACGATTAGCCTGTTAAATATTTCCTAGAGTATTCCGTAACGATCCGTCAGTACTGTGACCAAAGTTCATAATATTATGTAAAAAAAAAAAAAAAAAAAAGTTAAAAAAAACGGCGTCAGAATCGTAAATACGGAAAACTTCGAAGGACACTGCCGAATCCTTGGTAGGAAATCAACGCCGGAATGTCCTTTCGATTCCTTTCTTTTTTGTCCGAGAAACGCTTGAATCTCTCCGACGCGAATATTTTTTTTTTTTTTCTTGTTTCTCTTCACTGGCTCGTCAGAGTCTCGACGAGCTTGCGCAACAAGTCCTTCTGCTCGGTGTCGATGTACGGCCAGAGTTCACCTTCTAATTCCAGAAGCGCCTGAAAGTCGTGCGACTGGCAGGCGAGTACCAGCGACTGGAGCAACAGAAACTCGTCCTCGCACATGCCCGCTCCTGTAATTTCCGATACGGTCAGCGTTACAAAGATATTTGTGACTCGACCAATCAAGGCCAAGGAGGTTCGCGCGGATATCTGGTGCCCAACATTTCCGCGCATCCGGTCCATACGAGATCGGAACGAAACTCCCTGACCTCGGCCGAAAAAAAAAAAACCCCGAAGTTATTTGCACACGGCTTCCGCATTTATTACAACGTTGCGCTTAGCTCTGTGAGAAAGTTCATCGCTCGACTTTGGCTTCCTCATAGAGGAAGCTATCCGCAAAATTGTAATAAATGAGGAAGCTGTGTGCAAATTACTTTGCACGTTTTTTCGTAACATAAAAAAATGTCCACATCTCATAAAACTGAAACCGTCAACATTTACCGCAAAATTTATTACAGGAGATCGAAAACTGAAATTTGCCGACTTAGTGGTTTTGAGTCAATTTTTAGTGTAAGGCATTTTTTTTTGTAAAAAAATAACAATTTCGTCAGCTGATCGACGTAAACGTACCGGCGCTCGAGCTCTCCTCGACCCAGGCGTATTTCTCGAGTACCTCGGCGAGTGCGGGCGACAGTCGCTGAGGCGTCGGCTGGAGAATCAGCAGCAGGAGAACCCTGTTAACTTCGCACTTGTGCAGAAGCTTGCGATAATTTCCCGTCGCTCCGGAGCCGACGTTGGCTTCCACGAGATCGACCAGCTCCGTGATAACGTTCAGCGCAGCGCTGTGGTCTCCCTGCTCGATGTAATAAGAAACCAGAGTCCCTATGGCCAAGCAAGTAGGCAGGATGCTGATGGACTTGCGTAGTTGCTGAGCCCCGGCCGGCGTCGGGCCCAGTGCTAGAGCCAGTTCTATAACGGAGCCAGCCGAAGTCACGTCGAATCCCGGCTCCGTCTGGCTGGAGGCCACCGAATGACCGAAGCAGCTCACCGCGGCCTGCCGAAATCCAATTTCCCCGTTTCACGACGCGTCATCGAAGAGATTCTCATTTTTTATTGAGGTCGGGCAGTGCTCGACGTCGAGGAATTTATCATAATCTGCTACGGCTGCTATCGACTCGTCGGCATTGCCAGGTGGAAGGACGATGCGAATCTCCGTCTCCATGGAAGGTTGGAGGGACGATGCAAATCTCCATGGAAGGTGGAAGGACAATGCGAATCTCCGTCTCCATGGAAGGTTGGAAGGATGATGCGAATCTCCAACTCGATGGAAGGTTGATGCGAATCTGCATCTCTATGGAAGGTTGGCAGTACAATTTGAATCTTCATCTCTATGGAAGGTTGGCAGTACAATTTGAATCTTCATCTCCATGGAGGGTTGGAAAAATGTGAATCTCCATCTCCATCTATGATTGGAAGGATAATGTGAATCTTTATCTCCATGGAAGGACAACATGAATGCCCATCTTCATGAAAAGTTGGAAGGATGATGCGAATCTCCATCCCTGTGGAAGGTTGGCAGTACGATTTGAATCTTCATCTCCGTGGAAGATCAGAAGGACACTCTGAATCTTCATCTCCATGGAAGGTTGGAAGGACGATACGAATTTCCGTCTCCATGGAAGATTGAAAGGGCAATGCAAATCTTCATCTTCATGGAAGATTGGAAGGATGATGCGAATCTCCATCCCTGTGGAAGGTTGGCAGTACGATTTGAATCTTCATCTCCGTGGAAGATCAGAAGGACACTCCGAATCTTCATCTCCATGGGAGGTTGGAAGGACGATACGAATCTCCGTCTCCATGGAAGATTGGAAGGGCAATGCAAATCTTCATCTCCATGGAAGATTGGAAGGATGATGCGAATCTCCATCCCTGTGGAAGGTTGGCAGTACGATTTGAATCTTCATCTCCGTGGAAGATCAGAAGGACACTCCGAATCTTCATCTCCATGGGAGGTTGGAAGGACGATACAAATCTCCGTCTCCATGGAAGATTGCAAGGGCAATGCAAATCTTCATCTCCATGGACGATTGGAAGGACGATGCAAAACTCCGTCTCCACAGAGATTCATATCATCCTTCCAACCGACGGTACCGACAAGTTGATCGCAGCCGTAGCGGATATCATAAATTCTCATTTCTCATCTCCGACTGCTGTAAAGGTAAAAAAAAAAAAAAAATACCTGCAAATTTTCTTGCCCAACCGACGGACAACCTATGCTCTTGTTTCTCTCCTCGGCGATCAAGAACTGTCTACCCGCTTTGAGCAATTCGTTTATCTCGGAGGACGTGTTTCCCAGAGTTCTGTGGCAACGCGCGACAGCCAGCCAACTCTGGCCGGCGTACTGCCAGAGTTCCTCTTGTTCGCAATGGAGCGCGAGCGAGGCTGAAAAAAAAAAAAAAATTGTAAACAAACAAGTTCAACAAAAAATAAGATTTCGGTCCATATTTGACGAATCGACGAACGATTAATTACCAAACTGCTCAGCGGCTTCCGTGACGTTCGGTTTCCTCAGAAAGCGTCTGCAACGTTTTATTATCGTTTACCATCCGATCGCAAGGCGGCTCGTCGAAGTTTCTTTTTTTATAATCCATTTAAATCTTACTTTTTCAGTTTGTTGCTTATGACGTGGTACTGAGCGAGGAACTCGTTCGGCTCTCTCGAGTCCTGCACGCTGTGCTCGCCGAGCGAGGTTTGATCCATCCTCACACCCTTCATACAATCGCCACAGCCATCGGCATTGTATTTCCGGAACGAAAACTATGCGGAAGAATCGCGACTTCCTCACCCGTCGCTCATTCGCTAGTTTTCTTTATTTAATCCTCAAACCTACCCCACGTGACCTCGTCTCTGATTGCTTCGGTATTTAGAGCACCGATTCTCGCCGCTCTCGAGCGCGCTCCGCACCCATCGATATTGAAACTCACAATCAAGGCTTTTCTTTGATCGTCAATCGACGGGCATGGAGAAAGGCGGCCGTTCGACCTAAACAAACAAACCTACAATTTTTTTTCCCCGACGAACCTCGGCACATCCGCCGCGCGCATGCGCGCATCGGTCTGCCGAAAATATACCCGAGGATCGAAGCTCCTGAGCCAGTACTTATCAAATACTTTCCACGTGGACGATTCTATTTATAATCTAGGACCTAAGCGATCGCAAACTTCTCCTTTTTTTTTTGACTCTCTACCTTGTCATGCGGCTTTCTCGGGTCACGAGATATCTAATCTCGTGACTTCGAATTACCGCCGACTTATTTCCGCGACCACCAGCGCGGCGAGACATCGAGGATCGGCGATGAATTCGCGACACAGCCGTATCTCCCCCCCCCCCCCCCCCGCCCCTCCGCCAACTCCGCTCGAGCGCATGTAACGATGTGGATTCGATGGCGAGCACGCTCAGTTTCAGTTCGCGGTCGTCCGCCGTTCGACGAGCTTTACGCGAGCCCTCGTCCGCTCCGGCTTTCTATGCTACACACTGTGGCACAATTTTCTCCGTTACACTCGTGGCTTAATCCAAGATCAACACTGAAGGTTTTTTTTGAATGAACGAGCGCAATGGCTCTACGCTGCTCTCGACCACTGGTGTTAATCGTCTGTTCGTGCCTCGCTGTTTTTCTCGCCGATGCCAGATCATGGGGTAAGTTCCTAAATACACAGGCCGGCTGCCCACCACGTTACCGTCTCACATCGATATACAACACACCGCGAGACACCGAGTCTCTCCATTCACGCGGCACTACCTGTCACGTACGCCACTCGCCACTCGATTTTTACTATCTTACGGCGGTAGACTGAAAGAATGTGAAATAATTATGAATGGAAGATTGATCGTCGAATGTGTTTTGTGTTATTGGGATCGAGAGATTTTTATTATTAAGGTCGGGAAGACGAACTTTTTACGTAACGAATGTCAGCCTGTCGCAGAGGTGACCGCCAAATGAAATCTCGCGCATACATGCACACCGCGGAGCTTCGACTATAAAGCACGTATACCTCTTTATTTTCTTTTTTCTTTTTTTTTGCATCTTTTGTTGATGGTTTGAAATTTCGTGCTGTTAATTGCGATCGATTGGAAATGCTTTTGGATCGCAACTTTGAGGAAGCGATCTGTCGTTTGGTGTTTATTTTTATGTTACCTTAAGATACTCAAAACGACGCCTCGTCCCTCACGTAGGCCCGAACAATCTCAATTCTTCAATCGATGATATAATTCTTATCGGCCGGAAAGCCGTCGCCGTGAAACTTCGTTCGGGAAACTTAATCGAACGAGGTTGATTGTCTTACGAATTTGGGTTGACTGTTAGGTTTATGGAAGCTTGCGTTGCGATAATTATAGGTTCGTTAATTCGTTATTGGCTAATTTATTATAAATTTTCTTTTTAGCTACAGTAAAGATCGGATTGTTCGGTGCGGATTCGTCTATCGCGCATAATCTTTAATAATTCGTTATCGACAAATGTATTATGATAATTATTTTTTTATCAACAGTAAAGATCAGATCTTCGATGTAGATTCATTTAGCGCGAATAATCTCGAATAATTCGCAAATAATTCGCGAATAATTCGTTATCGACAAGTGTATTTATGATATTTTTTTATTATCAACAGTAAAGATCGGATTGCTCGATGCCGATTCTTTTATCGCGAATGGTTTCCAATAATTCTTTATCGACAAATACATTATGATAATTTTTTGTTATCAACAAGCAAAGATCGATTTGTTCGATGTGAATTAGTTAACCGCGAATAATTTCGAACCGTTCATTGTCGGGGAATCGATTTCAATAATGTTTTTCATCATCAAATAAAGATGATATTGTTCGATGTGGATTAATTTACCGGAAACAACTTTCCAACGCGTTTCGGTGATATTTTCGTGCTGGAATTCCTCCACCTGCATAAAACATTTCGGATGACGAGGCGAATAAACGAAATATCTGAACTGAAATCGGGCGCTTCGCACGGCCGATTTATCACGTTCAAAAGAAATTGAGTCGTTGCTCGCGCATCGACATCGACACCGTTGATTGGTCCGTGTCTCACGATGCTCGTTCGACGCAACGTGGTCGAACCGGGAATCGCGGCGGTTGGGAAATCATTGCGAAATGTACTCAAGTCTAATCGTCGATCGATGAAAAAAAAAAAATATGTGTGTTTTTGTCTAGATATAGGCGAGACCTCTCGAGTGCGCTCGGTCGTCGAAACACTCGACGCAAAGTTTCCGGCGTGTTGAATGAAAACACGAAAACCCGTACGATATTTTGTCAGCGAAACTCTCGTTGCGCAGCATGACACTTGCGTTTCGATATTAGATAACGATTGGGTCAAGTTGTTGTAAACTTTAGGCGAGAGGATTTGCGCCGCAATAGGACAGATAAAACGCTGTGGCTTCGAACAGATATTGCGATGAAGCTTAACGTTAAGGGGAGGCTCGAGACGCATGAGTGCGAGAGAGACAGTATTTAAAATTCTAAATCCGTTTTTCGGAGATAAATTGATTTTATAAAATGAAAATCCGTTTAGGAGAAAAATGGCCTCAAAATATTTTGAAGTTTAGTTGATCCTCAGCCCCACCTTAAGGGGAAGTGAAACAGCTGTGCGTGCGAGAGAGATAGTTGCAATTTTCGAATTTGCTTTTTCCTCAAAAAAATTAGCACCCTTGAGAAAAGTTCATTATAGTTTTCATTACAGACCGCGATATTTCACTTCCCCTTAAGGTAGTGACAGTTTGTAAAGTAGTGGTAAACAGTTTGCACCAATGTGAAATCGCATTTTTGGGATTAAAATCTAAAATATTGGGTTTGGAGCAAAATGAACGTCACATTCGTGATCAAGGGGCCCCGTCGGGGCCCCTTCGATTTTTTTTTTTTAGTGTCTGTGTTTAGTGACAATCCTAAAAAATATGTGTATCTCATTTCCGCTGAGGTACATATATACATTCGTGCATAGTGAGTGGTTTTGGTTTCTCAACCAATTCCAACGTAAACGCAAGCGATTATCGAACTAAATGTTATTTCGTACGTCGAGCGCGATATGCATATTTTCATTTCTTTTTATAAATGTCCCAACACAACCTGGAAATGTTCAGAAAATTGTCCTTGAAAGTCCTTAAATTTCGTACAGACTTTTTATTGGACGCCATGTGAAGTCACGTGGGTCAGACTGTCCGCGAGTACGACCTTAAGCCTTTGCGTCACGGTGGGACACGGCGTGTCCCAACGTCTCTCTCTCAGTTTTCAATTTTTTGAAACTAATTAAATGACATTAAATACCTAGGTTTTATTTTTATAGTGTCAAAATGTATGGCTCAAAGGGTTAACGGCCCCTGTAAACGTTAAGGGAATACACAGATCGCCGTTTCTTGATGGTGGGGGATGATGGGGGGGGGGGGGCTTATTGCTAGAAATGGTTGAGGTCCAGGTATCTATTCATATACAGGTTCGAAGCTCCTTCAACTCGTAATATCTTCAAAAATATATGGGCACACCTCGATTTTATTTTTTAACGCGTCCGTAATAATGTCGTAATGTTATTTTCAAAAAAAAATTCTAATACAGTAATCCGGAAACATATATTTTTTAAAAAAGAATGTTGCCTTTCACGAGGCGCCATATGCAGCTCATGCAAATTGACACAATTTTAAGTTCATGTATCTCGGAATCCATGTGGGGGAATAATTATTAGAAATTCTTTTAAAAAACCTTATTCGTTGCTTTATAGCACTTGTGATTTTTAGTTCCAAAAGTAGAAAAGTCGTTGTGCGACGCATTCCCTTAAGTGTAACTGTGACCGGCTAGTTACAAGAGCGCCGTCGATATTTTTGTTTTTTTTCCAGATCTGGCGGTTACGATTGGGCAGGAGGTTCATTTCTTCGCTGACAATGGAACGATGACCGGCCGAGTGAAAACCCGCGACGCCGTCGATCTTTCGGGAATCGCTTACGACGATTCGACCCACTCGATGTTCCTGAGCGACACGAAAAATACGAATCTAACGATATTCACGAAAAATCTGTCGAGCAAAAACTTCGACACTCAGAGGCTGCTAGGGAGTAAGTCGTCGTTACAAAAAAAAAATTATGATCGATCCAAGGAAGAAAATAAATAAATAAATTTCATAACAAAAATTAATAAGGCTGCTTAACAAAATTGAGGAACGCCGTTAACAATACAATTTGTTTCCGACTTATTCAGGCGACAATAGAGCTCATATCATTGGATTGGTTTACGACACAGCGACGCAAAATTTGTTCTGGGCCGACGCTAAGGAACAAGCTATAATGAGCATGCACGTTTCCACGAACAAATCTTACACCGGTGAACCTAGGGTTCTGCTCAAACTACCGGACAAAGCGCCGCGCGGCATCTCACTGGACGCGTGCAACAGGTACGTCGCTTTCGTTAAATTCACCCGCAAACTATATCGTTTTTTACATATATATATATATATATATATATATATATATATATATATATATATATATATATATATATATATATATATATATAAATCAAACAAGCTGATAAATTAATTTTATTATATTTACAATGATAATAAAATTAATTAATCTGTTTACTTGCACTTATTCATAATGAATTACCTACATATAATATGTAGGTATATGTGGACATTTATTTCGAGGCGTTAAGCCAGCTCCAAATTTAATGCATGATACAAAAATAATTAATTCTAATGTTTCAGACGCTTGTACTGGGCGAACAGCAACACGTCGAATCCGAGCATAGAAAGCTGTAATCTGGACGGTAGCGACAACACTACTGTGATAACAAAAAATTTGTACGAGCCATTGGGAGTGACGGTCGATCATTGGACGGCAAAATTGTACTGGATAGACGACGAGGAGGGTGTTTATTTCAAGATCGAGCGAAGCAATTTGGACGGCACGAATCGGGAATTGCTCGTCCACGGAAGACACCAACAGCCGTACAACATAGCGATCGACCGTCGATCGGTGTACTGGACGGATTGGTCCTACAGCGCTATATGGAGTATAACGAAGGACGCGAAGCCCGGCGAAACACACACCGTCTGGGCCTCTTTTCACGACACCAACAGAGACTCCGACCCGAAGAGCATCGTCACTCGGGACAACGTCGGCGATTATATCGATTGCGCGGCGATGCACGGCGTCGAGAACATAAACACGGTCGCCAGCGTCCGCGAGCCCGGGGAAGAGGAGAGCGACAACAATCTTGTGACTAGCACGGAAGTCGGAGACTCGACCGGCGAGGCTCCGACCGGCTGCCTCAACGGAGGCCACCACGACGAGGCGATCGACATATGCCGCTGCAAACCCGGGTAATTGCTTTCTCGAGTCGTATAGAAATCGTTATGTTTCTACTTAAAAACAATATGCTATTCATCCGACCACTTTTTACATTCGATACTGAGGATTTTTTTGGACGTGCTCGGAAGAACGTTGAAAGAAAAATCGACTTTAAAGAATTGTATTCTTCCCACCGTTTTTCACACTTGATTCTGTGGGTTAAAAAAATTATCGGAAGAAAGCCAAGATTAAAATTGAATTTTAAAGAAATTGTATTCCACCCATAATTTTTTACATTCGATACTGGGAATTTTTTTTAACATGATCGAAAGAACGCTAGAAAAATCTACTTTAAACATTTTTTTATTCCTCCTGCATTTTCTCATATTCGAAACGGAGGATTTTTTTTATTATCAAAAGAACGTTAAAAAAATCCACTTTAGTACAATTGCATTCCTCCCACCACAGTTTACATTCAAAACCGGAGATTTTTTAAATATTATCGGAAAAACACGAATTTTTTTTTTTTTTTTATAGTATTGCTCCCACAATTTGTTACATTCGGAACAGGGATTTTTTTTTAACACGATCACAATAACGTACGAACAATCCATCCTCCCCCCTCAATCCGAACGGGATCGTTCTCAAAAAATGTATGTATTTAATTATCTTGACTATTCGCAGTTTCGACGGTCCGTTCTGCGAGCGATCGATGTGCCACAATTACTGCCTGCACGGTGAATGTTACATGACCGCGAGCGGTCAGCCCCGTTGCAAGTGCGGTCCATCGTTCCAGGGTCCGCGATGCGAGCAAAACATTTGCGACGGTTATTGTCTGAACGACGGTCATTGCTCCGTCAAAAATAGCGAGCCATTCTGCACATGTAAATATTCACGAGGTTCCCGTTGCGAGGACGTCCACGCCGTTGATGAAATTTGTGCGCTGTTCTGCTCGAGCGACCGTCCGTCTTTGAGTACGATAGACACGAGTTTCTGCGGGTAAGCTTTTTTTCGAAGCCGAGCTGACTTCGCGTCAGTCGCACGAGTATTCACTAATGTCCGATAATTTATTTTTGCTTTTCAACGATACGCAGATGTCCAGCAAGGAACGAAACCGTGGTGCAAACCAGCATCTTCGGTCACGATCAATTTGGCAAAATGATGATAATCATATTTTCAACCCTCCTCGGCATACTCACGATACTGGTGGCGGTGCTGAGCTACTACGTTAACAAACTGCGGCGCCGACCGCGAATCAGGAAGCGGTTTGTGGTGAGCAAGGCTGGAATAACGCCCCTCACGGCTAGACCCCAATTACCGAGCGACCAATGCGAAATTATGATCGAAAATTGTTGCAACATGAATATCTGTGAGACGGTAAGTTATTAAAAAATAATTTTTAAAAATATCAAAGTTTCCCACACTAAACAAAAATCTGGAAAAACAAGAGCTGATCAAAATACGAAAGAATACTTCAAGTACAAAGTATAAAGTATCACAAGTATTTGAAATATCAAGTACTTTTTGTACTTAAAGTATTTCTGAAGTACTTTTTATACTTGAAGTATTTCTGAAGTACTTTTTATACTTGAAGTATTTCTCACGTACTTTTTTCAATTAGGTTTGTAGCGTTAAGCGTTAGTGGGCTTAAAAAAAAAAGGTGCAAAGTCATTTGCACCCCCCCCCCCCCCTTCTCCTCCAAACCTTATTCATTACAATTTTGGGGCTATTTTTTTAATTACAAAAACGTAAGGGTGGAAACCTCGTCTTTTTTTAATGGCAGTTTTAAAAAGTGAATTTCTTAAAATAAATGCTCGTTATATTTATTGAAAAGTTTAGCCAGATAATCATATATTCAAGTACGTACTCGAAGTACTGAAAAGTCCTCGCGTACTTCAAGTATCTCGCAGCTCGGTAAAAAACAATAGGAATACTCCAAACTACTATCGACAAGACAGGGGCCTGGTTCAAGAAACGGTGGCTCGAATGGAGCCACTTAAATCGCAACTCGTCATAGCGGTTCACCGCGATATGAATATTAATCTCTTTACGTTTTTCTTTCGCAGCCGTGTTTCGAGCCGAAACTCCGAAGCTCGGAGTCGCACAATCACAAGAAGGACGAAAAGAATTCATTGCTCGACAATATGGACGGCAACTCCTGCTAGCACGAGCCACAAATTCGTCGAAGAAAATGACGAACCTCGTTGGGACTTAATTTCTCTGGCTTAATGAGGCAAATGTTCTTAAAACTCGACGTACACAGCCGACTTGTGTATCGAGGGAACAACGGAAACTAGTATTATTGTTAAGTTTGGTGATTAATATGCCACCGAGAGGTACGCTACTGCCTACACGCTGACTCGGGTGGGAAGGTGGGAGGAGGCATCTTTTTTTCACCCATGCTCCATGAAGGAAGAAAATAAGCAGCTCGACGCATCTAAGGATTCGCGCAAAGTTCATACCACGAATGTCGGTCGCAGATCTCTCTGCTGAAAGTCCCATCTTCCGTCGCGTTCTTGAGGCTGTGCTTAACAAATTATTTGAGCGTTATACACTTTCAATTTTTTATTATTATTATTATTATTATTAATATTTAATCGTGTGCGCCCGATTGATAACGGGGTAAAAAAATTGTACTCAATTAGACTCCGACGAGTCGAGGGGTACGAAGGGCTCTCTACGAATGGCGCACACGTTGTTCCAATTAAATTGCGGGGTCTTTTTCGTTTGACTTCTTATCCGTACAAAGTTTATCCGGTTCTCTTCAAGTTTACAGTCCGGTGCTTCATATTTTTCATCATAGGCCAAAGAGTATAATATAAAGATGATTAAAAAAAAAATGAAGTGAGGAAATAGTGTCGAACTGTGCGAAGGGCAGCGAGGGTCAGGTACCACGATACTTTTCCGTTCACGCTACGTTTATACATAATATATATAACTTTTTGTTTTAATATCGTAATCGCGTTGCAGCTATGTCGCCGATTATCGCCGAGAGGGGGAAAAAAAACCCGCGTTTAATAACGAAAGTTGCGATGTCGAGACGTTTAACCATTGACCATTGATCCGTTGTGTTTTGTGCCATAAAAAAGTGTTTTGAGTCATAAAAAACAATCCGTGTTTATTATTTAGCGTGAAAAAATGATTGTAAGACAGCGACATATCACGATCTTGTGTGCGAGCCAGCGGGAAATCAGATTCGAAAAGGACGAACGAAAAATCCAGAGAAAACGGAGAGTCGAGATAACAACGCGAAAGAATTAGTAAAAGAACTTACTGCCAATTAAATTCCTCGCGGACTTGGCGTAACTACGGAATCGTACGACGTCATCGAATTCATGAGCGGATTTGTCATCGCGATCTAACGCCCGTCGCTTAATTTTATACGACAAAAACTCATCGGTTCGACGCACGAGCGATGGATCGATTGTCATAGTTTAACGCGTCCAAATTTTCATTACGCTAGCGCGATGCAAATCGGATGATAATTATGTTTGCACAATCAATTGAGCGTTTTCATTGCCGATAATGCGTTGACGATTCGTACGTATATATATATATATATATACACGGGAAGTGAATTAAACTCCGTGCGAAAAAAATTAATAAAAATAAGGAAAAAAGATAAAAATCGTGCGACGATGACCTTAATCTCGAATCTCTTAAAGTTTCACCGGTTCCCCAGGTATTACGCGTTATATTCCTGTACATAAACTATATAAAGACATAGATTTTTATTTGTACGGTAGTTATGTAAGGTCATCATGGTAATAAGTTCCACGAATTATTGATTAATCATCAGCTGGATAACGAAAGAGAAACCAATTGTGTTTAGTCTTGCTAATTCTACACTGTTGAAAAAAAATTGTAAATTTAATGCACCAGACTGGAAGTTTTTATGGAAAAACCTGCTACATTAAATTTACCGTGCGATTGTGGTGAAAAATTAATGAACTTTTACAGCGAAATTAAAGTGAATTATTGGATTTAAAGTAATTTTATAGTAAAATCGAAGTAAATTATTTCTCAAGTTTTTTTTTTATACAGCGCCTTAATTTTCCATCGCATTTGTGCATAAAATTTAATGTACCAGTTTTATGCATAAAAACTTACATTTCCGGTACATTAAAATTCATACGATGTTTTTTTATAGTGTGAGGGAAAAAAATAGTATAACTGTTAGAAAGAAATTGCGAGCGAGAGACGGCGAGAGGAATCGTCTGAAAGACGTTCACGATCACCAAAGCAGTTTGTAATAATATATTGCAACGTTAATATGCATTAAGACGTAACAAGCGCCAGGAAAACTAAACAGAACAGGAAGGAAAAAAAATTGATAATCTCAGGCCTAAGAAACACGGGACTGCTCGTTATTCCTTCTCGCTATTGAGATTTTTCCGGGCGGAAACAGCGACTGACCTTCGTTCACTGCACTTTCTCATACGAATTCGAGCCTCTTCGTATATCGTCTGCAAAATTTTATTTAGTAAAAAAAAAAAAAATTTTAACGAAATCATCGTCATTGGTATCAGCAAAAAAAAAAAAAAAAAAGAAACTACCAACAACTGCCTTGTTCAATAGTTCACCGGTACGCTGAAATATCGTGCAATTTGTGTTATCGTTTCCGCGTCGACGACGATAATGATTAATTTTTTTCGAATATCGTCACGTGCGCGACATTGACGAGATTCGTAAAGGCACACCTGTTGGTCGTTTTTTTGTTTGTTCGTTTGTTTTAGTGGCAAAGTAAGCGAAATAATGTACCAAACGTAGATTAAGACGCGAAGGCGCTTTATGCAACCCGGAAAAGTGGTACGATTATTAATTTCTACATATTGTACAAAGTTTTTCGCTAATAGACGATACTCGTCGTTATATCGATTATAAAAAAAAAAAATTATATTAACTTACCGGAAAATACCCTTCTCCCGCACACTCATCCGCAGAGACGAGATAGTGGATTTATGGTGAAAGGGGTATGGTCCCAGATGAAAATTGTAACGAACATCGGCGTATTCATGAAAAGTATCGTCGCCCGATATTTCCCGAGCGCAAAAAGTGCATTTCGAATATGCCGATCGTGTAGTCTTAGAACGAAGGAAAAAAAAAAAAGAAACAAAAAATGTCTGATACTTATACATTACTTGTAACGGCGTACGTACACTAATGCATAATCCAAGTGGTTAATTACGACTATAGTAAAGTGAAAGCCAAAAGAAAAAAAAAAATATGGTAATAAAATAAAACGAAGAACAGAAAGTTGCGCTTCCCGGAGATAGAAACTTTTTTCAGTTTAATTTTGCCGCGGCAAGACGTACTTGACGGTGGAGTTCGACGAAGCGCGGACTCGAAGTACGCGATTATTTCCTACCGTTAGAAAATAAATTGAATAAATAAAAAATTCATAGACGCTGAAATTGTTCGTCGAAACTTCGTACGTGCATGAAAATAAAGGTGTACGCGTTGTATATGATTGACAAATAAAAAAAATGGGTACTGTATACATGCATTCTTAATAAATTTTAGTGCTGAGCCGTATCCAGATTTTATATTGATAAGAAAAATAAAATCCACGCGTGCGCAGCGGGCGTTGGGCGGGGAATTGAAGCGAAGAAAGCCAAAAGATAAAAAAATGGTAATAAAAAAACCTAAGAACAGAAAGTTGCGCTTCGAAGATCCAAATTTCTTTAGTTTTATTTTGCCGTGTTAAGACGTCGCACTCGACGGTGGAGCTCGGCGAAACGCGAGCTCGAAGTACGCGATTATTTCCTACCGTTAGAAACCAAATTGAATAAACAAAAATTCATAGACATGTATTCTTAATAAATTTTAATGTTCAACCATATTTCAGACAGATCTAGACTGACAGAAAAAAAAAAAATCCGCGCTTGCGCATCGGACGTTGGGCGGGGAATTGAATCGAAGTAATAAGCAGAGTTCGAGAACCGCGCAGATCCGTTGTCGTCGATTAGTTTTCCGCGGCTAATTGACCCTCGGGAAGAAGAACCTTCTCGCCGGGCTTGAAAGCCGGCATGCCGAGATAAGGACAGCTCGCGCAGCGAAACGCGTCGCCAAGATAACACTGAAATACCAGAAGATCACGATTAACTTTATCAGCCGACCGGGAACGACGATTAAACCTTGATAACGAGGCGAAATATCGAAGAACGATTCGTCAGCGTTCGGACGATGCAAGCGCTCGGTTTTCACCCCAGCGGGATATTAAATTTCTCTTTACGTACACTTCCACACGATGAATTTGCGGTTTTCGGTTGCGCCGCCTCGCCGTTCAATTCCTCGGCCAGTCCGCACGAGCAATCTTTGCAAGCCTTGCGTTTTCCCGTCGTTCCACAAACTGCAATCAGAAAAATAAAATAAGAAAATAAAACATCGAAATGCAAAGGTGAAAAAAGATTATTATTTCCGCGCCGGCGATATTGGATACCTCTGAGCGACTCGGCCTTGGGTTTCAGTACGTCTTCCTCTCCCAGAAGATTGTCCTCGTCTATCAGGTCGTCCTCCACGGCGTCGTCTATCTTCCACACATTGCTCGCCGCCTTCCCGAAGTTAAGAGCCACCGACGAGCCGACCTGAATAAAAAAATAAAAAATTGAAATTCCCGCCCTTTGAGCCGCTTCTCGGATAAATTACAGGTGTTCGAACGCAGGTGACGCGAAAAAATTTGTTATCAATAAGCGATCTCAATGGGTTCCTTATATTCGTCTGGACGATATTGGAAAGTTACCGCTCATCGAAAAAGTTAATTTTTGGATGTACGATAGTTTATAATTATCATCCGGACGGATATATGTAACCAATTTAGATCACTTTTTCAAACCAGGTGCCTTCTTTGCTACCCGGGAATGCACAAAATGTTTTCAGTAAACTTTTACTAGAAAGAGAATGTAAGGCGGACAATGAGGTGAGGGAAAAACATGAGGCGATTTAAGGATGCTTCACACGTAGATTCTGAGCTAAAAGTGAGACTCAGTGAGAATTTGAACACTTCCTAATGGCATAAAAATCTGAAAAATTCGACTGTATTAAAGGTGCCAAGAACATTAATTTTTAAGTTACGAACGGCTAAAAAAATTGTTCAACAAATAATCAGTATAGCTTCTTTTCTCTTTTTACATGAATTCATTGATTCTCTAGAAGCCACATGAATTTTGTTACAATTTTCTTATATTTTTGAAGTTTCCGTTTTTGAAATTTTCTTAAGCCCATTCCATATTCCATTGTTAGTCAGATGGTACAGGAGAACCTCGATTATCCGAATCAATTGGGGTCGAGCCTAGGTCAGATTATCGATTATTCGGAAAATGAAAATTTGAAGACAAAAAATAACATACCTAAGTAGAACATAAAAAAAAGGAGATAACAATGTGATAGTCAACCTTCGAAAACATTTCCGAAATTTTGTTCGCTCTAAGAAAATTATGCTTAAGCTTAGAGGAGGAAGTCTAGCACTCGACAATTAAGTGAAATCATAATTTCTTCATGATTCTAACAATAGAAATTCGGATAAAGCGAGTCGCAGATTAGATAATCAATGTTCTACTGTAGTAAAAACATCTTGTGCATTCGGGCACCTATGTGTGATTCGGCTTTCTCGGTGCGTCGGGTATACAAACTTCGAAAGTAGGTTTCTGCGCGACAATTTCGCAAACGCCGTTGCTCGTCTGTGACAAAAGTCCCTCGGACTTCAGATACGGCGTCAGAGGCTTCGAGGACGACGTCTTGACGATGAAGCCATTGAGCCTCAATTTGGAGATGCGACCGGCGAACTGTACATCGGTGTTGTCTTTCTTCGAAAGATCGACGGGTTCGTGCAGGACGAGGGAACCGCCGGGTTTCAAAACTCTGAGAATCTCCGTCGCGAGCTCGTCCTCGGAGACGAACGACAGGACCGAGTCGACGGAGGACGACGGGTATGCGGCTGAAACGAAGAGCGCACGGTGACGAAAGACGCACGCGAGCGATCCCGACGGCGTAATTACCTTTTTTAAAATCGGACGACTGCACGACCGTGCAGTTGGCCGGAGACTCCGTAGTCCGGCTAACCTCCTCGACGAAGTCTTTGATGTCGTTCTCGTTGACCCCCGTATTAACGATTATCGAAACTGTGTCACCTTTCTTCAACGTGGCAGCCATGTTTGGTTGCACTTCCGGTACGAAATATATTCTCTGCGAAAAATAAGTAAAATGCAATTTTTTTCCTGTCTTTTCAAAACTGTTGCGTGAAATATTGCGCGAAGTTGCGTTTCAAAGACGATGTGACAGTCACCGACGGCTGCTGCTCCGCCGATAAAGAATCACGGCGGTGTATAAAAACGGGCGGGTTTCAATATCAGCTGCGAGTCGCCAGCAACTTTTGGAAGACATAAATCGTTCGTTCTTTCGCCGAAAGAGATGTCGTTTCGGCCCTACGGGAAAATAACAATTTGCAAAATTGAAAATATTGACAAATTTCGTTGTAACGTCACTTCCGGCTTGAAAATCTATTTTTTTCGGCCGGAGGTCATGTCATTCAGTAATACATCACTTCCGGTTTGAAAATCTCCTTTTTAGACCGGAAGTCATGTCATACAGTAATACGTCACTTCCGGTTTGATTCTCAAATCGAAAAATGAGATTTTCAAACCGGAAGTGCGGTATTTCCGGCATAACGTCACTGTCGGTCGAACAATGACATTTTCCAACCGTGACGTTTTTCCGTATGACGTCACACTCCGGTTAAAAAGTGATATTTTCGTGCCGAAAGTGACGTTGCAGACAAAATGTTTTATTTCCCTCCGGAATTTATATTTCGAATGCTGGCGGCAGAAACGGATGAATTAAGGAACGCACTTTGTCCCTCTCTCGCAGTTTCGATCGAATTTCGTAGCTCAAGCTTGGCCGCAAGGTCGCTGAAACGCGGGACGATCAGCTGATTCGCTTTTGACATACCGAAAAACGTAGGCATACGGGGTGGACAGACCTCGGAGAATCGGAGAGAAAACAAAAAAAAAGGAAATAATGGGACGCACCGTTTACGCCGAAGAGCGTCTTCTCGATTATCTCAAGTCACTGACGCGCACGGATGGATACACGGTCGGGCTGATACTGGGACAGGTTTGTTATCGTCCACGCGATCCTTTAACATCCGATATCGACAGATATCGGAGTCATGCTAATCGATCACCGAACATATGCGACGCTGCTCCAAAATCACCTTTTTCTCCACAAGCGAACTTTTTTTTTAAACTTATTTTTCAGCCCTTCGGGTTTAACCCTTATTTTTTTTAACCCTTTGGGTGCGTTCTTGAATGAAGATCGGATCAGCTATGCGCTCTTTTATTTGCCACTTTCCACTGCTAGTGGGCTTTTAAAAATTACCAACGGTACATCCGATTCTTTCCGTGGGTTGCATTTTGACCGTTTCGATAAGAAAGGAAAACTTATCAGAACAGAGCTGAACCCTGAATTGGGAGCAGATTGGAATATAAGCACACCTTTTTCCGCTGCGCATACATGTGGATACATCTTGAATATTTCTGGGTTTAGAGCAGAGCAGAAATGCATTCAAGATCGCACCCTACAATTATACGCAGTTACAATGCACATTTTTATTATCCAGCTTGCTCTCAGTTCAGAATTTAGTTTTGATACGGATCTGCTCAGATAAGCTTTTTTCATTATGAAAACAGACCAAATGTAGGCCTTGGAAAGAATCGGATGTACTGTTGGCAACTAAAAAAATTGGTCAGCATAAAAGAACATGTAGTTGAGCAGATCCGCATTCAAGAACGCAGCCTTCGATTGTACTTTGAATCAACCCGGAGAACCAATTAATTCAATGGTGATATTTTTTTTAGAGCACCGAGCTGAAGGACTATGTGGTTCATCTGGCGAGGACTCCTCCTCCGGCGACCAAAGACGTCATAGAGGAAACTCTCATCGGCACGAGGAGCAATCCTCACTCCGAAACGGAAACAAAGTGCATCAAGTCTCTGCAGGACATACCCAACAACTGGGTCGCCGATCATGCCAAGCATGTACTCGAGTTTTCTTTTTAATTTCTTAGATTATTGCTTTGTTTGTTTTGTTTATCGGTTATTACATAACGTTGCATAGATTTACACTGTAAAAAAAAATGTTTAACTTGATGTACCAGAGTGCAAGTGTTTATGCGAAAACTGGTTCATTAAATTTAATGTACAATTACGATGACAAAATTAATATACTTTTCCATTGAAATTAAAGTAAATAAAATTTGAAATTAAAGTAAAGTAGTAAAGTTTTTGCATAAAAACTTTCAGTCCGTTATATTAAATTTCATACGAATCTTTTTTACAGTGTGTATAATAATTTAGTATTAACTAAAAAAAAATGACTTCTATGCAGAATATTCTAAGGTTGTTTAGGCCACAGAAGCAAAAATTGCTCGTTCGTGGATATCACTGAGATCGCTTACTTCATTACGGAAATTCATGAAAATCGGTTGATCGTAGGTGACCAAGATGCTTCCTGGAGGCATGTGGGTGCTGGGCGTATTCATAGCCGGGCCAGGAGACAGTCTGAGCGACAGCAACTCGGTACAGACTATGAGATCGGTTGTGGCGGACATACGCAGAAATCTTGGCTCCAATCCTTACATTTACGGTACCAACGATCATGAGAATCTGGTGCTCGGCTACAACAGTCTATCGGAAAGGTAGCCACGACATTTTTTGGAGTAAAAAAACATCCAACGTATCGCATGGTTTCCGCATTTGATACGATTTGGCGCACGGATTTCTCTACGAGAAACTTCGTTGATCGATTTTGGCTTCCAAACGTGCAAATTATTTTGCACCTTTTATTCGTAACATAAAAAAAATGTCTGTCTCATAAAATTGATACTGTCAAAATCTTTCCACAAAATTTATTGTAGAAAATCGCTACGTCAAATTTTTTTATGTATTTTTGCACGCTGATGACGAATCTCCACATTATTTTACTCCTGGATCGACATTTGACGGATAAACTCGTGTCAGACGAAAAATACAAATTTGCCGAAAAATACCAAAATTTCGTAATCTCGGAAAATATTAACGATTAGATCAATTTTTGCCAAATGTAATACCAAACATTGTAGAGTGTTAGTCCATTCACGTGTCAAATTTAATCTCGATACCTCCGTGTTTACTCGAATTATACTGTGAGAAAGCAAAAAAAAAAATTCGAACGAGTTCCAAAACTAAATGACTTTTGTTTTCGCAGATACACGTGCAAGTCGTTCGACATGATGAGAGGCGGTTCCGCGAAACCAGCGGATTGGAAATTTCAAGCCAAAGTAACGAAGTGGCATCAGCTGGAGACGCATGTCGATTTCGATCAGTTGTTCCCAATGTCGCCGGAGAACGATTCCAAGGCGTTGAAGAAACAACTTCAGGACATTCTTAAAAGCACCGCCGACTCGGTGAACTCGGCGCTTGCGGTTATCGAGGGTGAAACGAGATCGCTCGACGACCCGATCGACGCGCTCGGCAAGATCAAGAAAGACCGGAAAGAGTCCGCGAAGAGCGGCGAAACGAATTCAAACGAGAAGACTCTTCAAGTCAGCCTGTACATTCCATACGTGAGCACCAATTTGTTGAAAATCTTTTGCGTCCAACAAAAATAATCTCAAAGTGGATTGTTAAATTTTTTATTTTTTTTAAATTTAAACATTTTTTTTATGTTTAAACATTTTTTAATTGAAAACATTTTCAAAATTGTTTTTCGACAGCCGGAGAACTCCAGCACAGATATAATTTCGATCGCCTGCAACGCCTCGATAAGACTGGTGGGTCAGCTCGTCAGTCGAACATTTTTGCATGAGACCGCGACGGTGCGCGACGCGACCGACGCGGTGAAGCAGGATGTTATTAGATCGCTGGCGACGAGGCTGGAGATGCACTGGGATAGTCTGATCGAGGAGGAGGATGGCTCGCCGGAAGGTGATTTTCCCGCATCGAAGCTGCTAGCGAAATTACGATGCAGCGAGTTTATTTTTATTTCGTTTTTTCATTTTTGTTGTTTCGTTTTCGTTGCAGAAAATATAACGTTGCACGAGCCTCCGCGTCGCGTTCTGGTGGAATTGCCTCAGAGCAGGGTAACGCTGTCGGACTATCTGTTCCCCGGCGAGGGCCCTCAGGAGGCGCTGATATCTCTGCAAGAACTCTTGGATCTCGAGGTCCAGGAGAGCAGCGTTCAGAAAGAGATCGAGCGTCAAGTCGGTACGTGTAAAAAAAAAAATCGCCGTTTCGTCGTCGAGAATTACTCTTTTCAAATTAGAAGTGACGTATTTCTGTTGTGCCGACACTTCCGACCGAAAAATGCGATTTTTTTCAAGTCAGTTTTTCAATTTTGCGAGTTCCTCTTTTACACGCATTTTTTTTTTTTTATGATGCAGATCCGTCAGAGTTTTACTGCCAGAACGAGATGAAAACGGAGCCCGGCGAAAGTGGCAAATTGAGTAAAGCCAATCTGCTACTGTACATCATCGGCCTGGGAGTGGGAATTCTCATGGTCATCGTTGCAGTTATATTGGAGCATAACTCATGATACATCGAACTGTTTTAATTATGTATTGTACTTTGGTGATAAATTATCGAGGCTTTAAAAAGCTATCGACGGCGATTCTGAGATCGTCGGGATTTTTATCGACGCGCCGAGTTTCATCGCGATCGTTAATTTCGTTCGAGGACCACCGGAACCCGTTCTAAAGATATCGTGAATCAATAAACACGTAAGGAGGATGTCTTTGATGGAATGTCGTTTCGTTTTTTCGCCATTCTGCGTATCTAATCTCGCTGTGACCGGCATTCTCGAATTTTTTTCTGTGAAAAAGATCGAATCGGATCGCAAGATCGGATTTCTTCTACCGGGAAAATCTACAATCCTTTTTTTTTGCGATGCAGATCCGTCTGGGTTTTACTGCCAGAACGAGATAAAAACGGAGCCCGGCGATAGTGAAAAATTGAGTAAGGCTAATCCGCAAAATATACTCTACACATAGTTATCGTTGCAGCTATATTGGAGCATAAGTCATGATACTTCAAACCGTTTTTATTATCGAATGTTTGTCGAATTATTATAGCATGGATTTCCAAAATTCCGAAATTCCTTTCTATATGGTGGAATTCCGAAATTTTATTTTATATCGCATGTAGAATGCATGCGATTCGAATAATTTCGAAATGTCGGTTTATATAACACATAGAATGGATTACCGAAATTCCATTCCATATGGAATGGATTTCCGTATGCTATGCAGACATAACCGCTAGTGTGTTATACTTTGCTGATAAATTATCAAGGCGTTGAAGTCATCGACGACAGAATCGTAGATCGACGGAATGTTTTCCGATGCGCCGACTTTCACCGGGATCGTTGATTCCGTTCAACGACCACCGGAACACGATGTACCGATATCGTCGATAAATAAACACGTACCAAGGATGTCTTTAGTGGAATCCTCTATTTCATCTAATAGAATGGAGGAAATTTAATGATCATGCTTTTTTTTTCTCAACTTCCTTTATATTATAATAGTCTTCTAGTATTAATATTTATATAATATATACAATATACGGAGTCACTATACACAACTCATTCACAGAAAAAAAGAATATATATATGTATATATATATATATATATATATATATATATATATATATATATATATATATATATATTTATATATTTATATATGAAACACCGTTCGTCTCATCCGGTCAAGTTGTAAGTATTTTTTTGTTTTGCTTGATCGTCGAATAAATTTTACTTATCAATATATTCAAACGTACAAATGAGGTCTGTACGGTTTATGCCTGATTGAACAAGAGCATGCAAACGCGATACAAAAAATCATCGGTTTTTAATTTGATCAGGCAGTGATAACTGTATTGCTTGAAAAAAATGCACTGTGCAGTTGCTGCATCCGTGTCTCCCTGTCGCTAACTACGTTTTAACCCCCGCTCTCTTTCTCCCCATCCGTTTCTTTCTCTCTAGGCATTCCATAAAACGTCATGGAAGTTTTACGATAAATCTCTCTCTCTCTCTCTTCTATATCCTTATTTACATGAAAATCCCTTTACACTGTACATAATCTCAACGTCAGATAAAAGATGTGATTACAATAGAAAAAAAACAATAGCGCGGACTCAACAGTTTATCGCGGGCTCGCAAGCGTCTCGGCCTCGCGAATCAAAAGTACGGAAAATAATATTTCGTTCGTGTAAACAACAAAGTGTAAAAAAATAATAAAAAAAAAACATTAGGCTCGATCTTTTGTCTGACATTACAGCATCGCGTTCGTCTACCGAACAAGAAGCGTGTTCTTTTGTATCGTCTAATCGTTCCAACCGTCCATCGTCGAATGCCGTTCGATTTATTGCATTTCCGAAAAAAAAAAAAAATTATGAGCGCACTCGAGCAAAAAAAAAACGCGCACCCGTTAAGCTCGTCGATCGATCATCGTCGGTATTCGTTAATTCTGTGTATTGTTTGATTGCCTAATTATATAATTCGTCGAAGATGAGACACCGTCGAGATCGGGTGGAGGGAAAGCCGTCTCGATCGAGCTGATCGCGCGTTCACCGCGAACCATCGCGCTACCGGAAGCTCGTAATTCAGGTGCGTACTCGATCGGCGCGCGGGCTTCGAGTCTCGAAGCTCGCGCGTACTCGAGTGCAAAAAAAAACAGTGCTAACGAGATCAAGGAGCAAATTTCGCGGTACGTTGTCTCACGATTTCTATTTACTGTTAAAAATGCAAGTTTCAACGGACCATCCCGAGGGATGAATCTCGCGTCTGAATCTCTTATTGACTCGGGATTCCCCGTCGTTCCCAGCGACGGTTTGATAACTGTTCGACGACGGTTTCAGTGACGTCGTTCTGGACCATTCCAGTATTTTGTCGAGCGACGTCGCTCATTGACGTCCTCAAACTGTCTGACAAAGTTTTTATTGTTTTTGAAAAATCGTAGTCGTCGTGAGAAGTAATCGTAATCGTAATCGTCGTGAGGCCCGAAACGACGTCGCTGAAAGAGGCGTCCGATCGTCTTTCGGAACGACCGGGTTGTTAACGTAAACGTGAAAACGGAATGATCGAGTTAATTCGCTACTACTCGATCGCACGATTTTTACAATACGGACAATCTATGGTATTTAATCGGAGTGATTCGCTGTGACCAGAGTTCACTGCCGAGTTTATAAACGATATATTAAATTTAATTTTTAAAAATTGAAGAAAGGCATTAATTCGTGCCGCGGCTCGCGGGCAATTAAGGCGTGTCCCTGATCGCGAGAATAACCCTCCCGTTAATCGCGGGGCCCGGTAATATCACACAACGCCCATCTTAATGAGTCCCGATTGGCTGCCCCGCCCGACGCTCGAGTCGTCCAGAGAGTCGAGGTCCAGGGCGGACTCTATCATAGTCGTGTCCTGCAGCAGTCTCAGCCTCGACGCCGACAGAGGGGTCGCTACCGGAACCGGTGCCATCGAGTTGTTGAGCGGCGACGTTACCAGGACGCTCTGACGCTGCGGCAAGGACGCGATGTCGTCGATGTCGATCGGCGGTACGCTTAGCGACGACATCGGCACTTCGTTCGACACGAGGTGGCTCACACTATTCGTAGTACTACCTAGAAGAAAAATCACGATAAAAACAATCTGTCGGTGTAAGAAAAATAATTAAAATAAGGAACGCGCGTGAAGAGCTTACGTCACAGTAAAATTTCGATTTTTTTTTTTTTTTTCTAATAGTTTATAGTATCGAGAATATTCTGTTAAATTTTTATGTCGATATTCAACGAATGAGGAACGTGAAGGAACTTTGAATGCGTTTTTCTCAAAATGTGATTTTCGAGATCGGTGTGCCTGATATCTCAAAAGTGGCTTGGATTTTCATGAAAATTTGTACCGATATACTTCAATAGATTCTTCAATCCCTGACGGTCTCATATTTAAAAAAAAAAATAATAAATCATTTTTAAAAGTGATTCAAAGTATTAAAAAATTGGTAAAAATCGACTTTCTTCAAATTGACATTTTTTTTTCTTTCGTCAAGGATCGCGTTATATATAATTTGTTAAAGAAACAATTAAATATCTTTTTTCTGATAAAATTACAAGTTGAAATCAGGTTGAAAGGAACTTCCAAGGAATGTTCTTTAATATATCCTCATTCCGACTTAAAAAATCAAATCGATTTAGTGCATATTTACCGAGAAAAAATATCACGAAATTGACTGTGGCGTAAGCCTTTAAGGCTTTTTTTGCAGCGAAATCGGCCGATTTCGCCGGCGCTGTATTGCCAAGAGTGCCAAGGCGATGTCAAGCGTTACGCATTACGGTAACATAAAAACTCAATGAAAATCAAACGACGACATCGTACCGGCATTAAAACTAAGGGCGATAAATGTACGAACGAATATTTGCATCTCGAATATCGGCTGCAACGAAGTCCCGGAGCAATCGAGACAATTTCGAACAGCGGATAAACGTTATCGTTATCAATTTCGAGCTACGCATGCCCAAAATAACAGCGAATAATAATTAGTTCACAAACCAAAAGCTCGCCTATCGCTTCGGCCACGCGATGCTGAAACGTTTGTTTTGTATAAACGCAGGCGTGATAAACAATTGCGCATGGCGTATCGTTTGTTATTTGCGAAAAAAAAAATTATAATGAAAAAACAGCGGAAAATAAAAAATTATGAAATTCCAGCCGTATTAGATAAACATTCAAAGAAGTTTCGGGATGCTTGCAAGTGTAAGATGATTGAAACTTACCAAACAGTATGGACCGAGCCCTCGATATCGGGTCGTAATTATAAACAAAGAAATCATTTTTTATTTATTGATTTAAGATCGTCCTTGTCCGAACGAGGCTTTTGCCTCGTCCGAATTTTTTTTTCTAGAGAATAACTTACGTCAAGTAGTATAATTCTCGTTAATAAATCATGATCGTTAAATTTTTATGAAATGGCAAGGGGTACACGAGAGAGAATTAGAAAGTGTGACGTGCGACGACGGAGAGTTTCACCGCGAAACAATGAAAACCCCACCCATTAACGTATTGAGAAGGTAAAACATTGCAGGAGCATAGAAAGCCTTCGCCGCTAACCTCGTATCGTTCTACTCGTTATTGAATTTAATAATATATTTACTCAGCACGAAGAGAGGAGAAACGAAATGGCGTATTTGCTAAAATGAGAATGGAACGAATCGCAGTTGGCCGTGCGAGACTGGCAATAGTAACGATCGTTTTCTTTTTTCAGACAAAATTTTTTTTTCATTTAGACACGAATCTCCTTTTTTATTTAAAAAAAATGTTCTTTTAAAAAATGAATTGCCTTCGCTAATCTCGTGTCACTCTACTCGTTATTGAATTCGATAATATATTTACTCAGCATGAAGATAGGAGAAACGAAATGTCGTATTTGCTAAGATTTGAGATAATAGTGACGATCGTTTTTTTTTTATATACAAAAAAAATTAAAAAATGAATCTCCTTTTTTATACAAGAAAAAATGATTTTAAAAATGAATGGCCTACGCTATTCTCGTGTCACTCTACCCGTTACTGAATTTAATAATATATTTACTCAGCATGAAGAGAGGAGAAACGAAATGTCGCATTTGTTAAGATGAGAGCCGAACGAACCGCAGTCCGCAGTGCGAGACTCGTGATAGTGACGATAGATATATTTTTTTTTTAATACAAAAAAAAAATAAAAATAAATCGCGCATTTCGCAACGAAATGCTAAATATCATCGCTGTCGCTCATGGAGCCCATGATGAATCGTCTATTGAGTAAATCCTCCTCGGTGCCCTCGCCCGGGCAGAGAGAATTTTCGGCAAAGGCCATTTCGTGATTCAACGGTGCCGAGCCGAATCTGTTTACGACAAGGCCGATAGCTGTTTGTCCTATTATCGGAATACCGCCGGCTCCCAGTATTCCGGCCGGCAGTAAATTCTTCGAGATCGGATATTTAACAGCGTGCTGAGTGCATCTCAGATTATTGTACTTCAGCGTCTGATGGGAGTTCGAGAGTCTCGTCGGATCCTCCCGATAGCGCTGGGGAAACTTTTGCAAATCCACGTAAGTTCGATTGGCGTCTTCCTCTCTGTACCTCAGCGTGTCCTCCGAGTATCTCTGAGGATATTTCTGGAGGTCGACGCCGAACTTTCTCTCGACCGCAAACTGATCGTAGATCAAATTATTGTCCGAGCATCGGTGATACTCGTCCCTGCATCGTTGCGGATACTTGTGCAAATTTTCGTCGCACGTGTAATTGTACTTTTTCAATTCGGGATTGAGTTTGTCGGTCTCGCGAAATTGTTCCTGCTTGGCGCGCTCCTGCGACGTGCGTCTCGACGGATATTTCGGTACGTAAGTCTCGTTAATCAACTGACGAGGATACTTGACGATCTCCTCGGGGATACGCGTGGGTTGTCGCAACTCACCGTTGAGCGATTCTATTCTCGGTGAGCGCTGTCCCGACACTAAGTTGTTCATGGAGCCAGTGATGTCGTTGCCCGGCGAGGGCTCGATGCTCGTTCCGTTCGGCTGTGAAATTAACACAGAAAAATTAATAAATCTACTTGACAACAAAGCACACTGTCGTTCGGAAAGGCCTGGTTTTTGTGATTTTTCTATCTTAAGGATGCTTCACACAGAGATTCTCAACGAAAAGTTTAATTCGATCAAAATTTCAGTACATCGCGATACGCCAAAAATCTGAAAAAAAATCGGATGTATTAACGTGAAGACCTTTGATATTTCATAATAATAATGCCAAAAAGTTATCAACAAACTATTGAAAAAAAATGGTTTTAGAAAATGAGAAAACCTTTTATTTTTTCGTTTTAAATTGATATGAATATGAATTTTTTCAGAATTATATTTCAACATTTTCTTTTCGAAAATTTCGAGTATGTTTCTGTATCACGTTTCTAGAGTACGCGCAAAAAGTCTCGAGGCGAGTGCGCCAACAGTTCCGTGGTTATGTACTTAAAAAAAAATTTCAAAACTTACTTAAAAAAAAATCAGGTGGCATCTGGAAAAGCAATGAATTCGTTTGAAAAGAGACAAAAGGGTTTACTGGTTATTTGTTGAACAATTTTTTAAACTTTTGTTGAGCAATTTCTTAATAACCGTTTGACATTATTATTATGCATAAATAATGATCTTGACACCTTTAATACAGTTGATGTTTTCAGATTTGCATACGATTAGGAAACATTCGGATGAACCTGAATCTCACTTTTGGTTGGGAATGTACGAAACGTCTTTAGGCAATACTGGATGACTTGCTGGATGGCTTGCCTAATATCTTCGATATCGATATCTTCGTTACTGATATCCAGAAAAACCCAGGCATTTATGAACAGCAGTGTACGAGCCTACCGAACACTCTCATAAACGCTCTTCCGAAAAAAAAAAAAAAAATAGCAACGGCAATATTCCAATTCGACGTCGTTCTCACCTGCGGCTGCATTATCTTAACTGTCCCGTACGCTTTGTAAGCATTCGTGATTACGTAGTCGTCCGGAGTTTTCTCCTGCTCGGCCATGTATCCGGGCGTCACGATTCCACGACGATCTGAACAACGAGAATGTCGTCAAGAAACGGGAGATACATATCGTACGAGGAAGACGAGAAACAAATTACCGATCAGGCTGGGCGGCGCAGGACCGCAGAGAACGTAGAAACAATTTCTACATATGTTTCCTTGACTGTACGGATTGAAGCCTTCCTGCTCTCGTTTACTCGTGAACGAGCCTTTTATCTGCAAGTCGAAGTGCCAAAGCATTGGAATAGAAAATTAATGAATTAATAAAAATAAAAAAAAATCGAATAAAATCATTTACGTTAAATCTTTTACGCAGCGAAATCTACTCACATCCTCGTTCGTGGTCTGGTTGCTGGTCGTCAGGTAAGTGTGAAATCCAGCTAGACCGAGAATACTCCAAACGGAGAAGAAACACACGACCACGACGACGACGCTTCCGGGTGACAACCTCACGGCTTCCAAAAACGGTCGGTCGTCTCGCGTCACTGCGAGACAGCGTCGCGC
Source organism: Exephanes ischioxanthus (assembly GCA_958510785.1). NCBI lineage: Eukaryota > Metazoa > Arthropoda > Insecta > Hymenoptera > Ichneumonidae > Exephanes > Exephanes ischioxanthus. The sequence goes on from OY294016.1 coordinate 6,142,528, forward strand.
AAAAAATCGTAATGGTAATTTTTTTTTTTCTTTTGATATTGGTATTTCTTTTCGAAAGATTTAAAGTTAAGTTTACTCATACTCACACATTATTATGTGCGTTATCGCACACGCGAATATGAATACACAAAGAAACGCCAGTGAGACGATGAACGCGTAGAAGTATCGATAGTTTCGTCTACCCACGCAATTGCCGACCCACGGGCAGTGGTGGTCGAACGCCTCTGAAAAAGGCCAATCCGTGTCGCATTGAAACAATCATACTTCCTCGTCGCGAGGTGTCGTGGGATTTTTTTTGTTTGTTGATTGTTTCCTTACCTACACAATTATCACATAGGCTACAGTGAGAGGCTCTGGGTGGCCTGAATATTTTACAGGTGAAGCAATATTTGAGCTTCACCGGTTGACCTCTGACGAGCACTTCTTTTGTGCGCGGAGGAGGCCTGTAAGTTATCGAATTGCCGTTGTTGGGTACTTCTGCAAAAAATAGGCAAACGGTATTTTCTCCATTTCTCGATCTACCCAATATACATATATTTTTTTAAAGAGGCTAGAAATGAGTCTAGAAATGAGTCTAGAAATGACTCTTGAAATGAGTCAAGAAATGATTCTAATAATGATTCTAAAAATGAGTCTATAAATTAGTCTAGAAATGAGTTTAGAAATGACTCTAGAAGTGAGTCTAGAAGTGAGTCTAGAAGTGAGTCTAGAAATGAGTCAAGAAATGATTTTAAAAATGATTCTAAAAATGAGTCTAGAAATGAATCTAGAAATGAGTCTAGAAGTGAGTCTAGAAGTGAGTCTAGAAATGAGTCAAGAAATGATTCTAAAAATGATTCTAAAAATGAGTCTAGAAATGAGTCTAGAAATGAGTCTAGAAATGAGTCTAGAAATGAGTCTAGAAATGAGTCTAGAAATGAGTCTAGAAATGAGTCTAGAAATGAGTCTAGAAATGAGTCTAGAAATGAGTCTAGAAATGAGTCTAGAAATTATTCTAAAAATTATTCTAAAAATGAGTCTAAATATGAGTCCAAAAATTCGTTGAAAAATGAGTCCAAAAATGTATCTGCAAATTTGTCGGCGCACCTATTTGTCTCTCTATGTAAGCCGCCTCGTCCGGAGTAGCTCTGGGAATGACTCCTGGATCGCTGAAGCTTGTCCTGAATAGCGAAGACATTACAAAGAGAAAGAGCAATCCTCCTATCACCGGTATAGCCGGAGTTATGTGAACCGCTAGAAACGGACAGCTGAAAAAAAAAAACCCAATTTTCATTAATTCCAGAAAAATTAAAAAAACACATTTATAATTTTTTATTGAAAACAAAAAAAAAAACTGCAGCCTCACTCGAACGCGAAGAACAGTCCGCTGGTGCCGGAGATGAGGCAGACAGTCAGGCCGAATATACCAGTGCGAGGGGCCATCATTATTCTTCCGTCGCAACAGAATCTGTTTCGTCCGGGAAATAGTTCCCACTTCCTCAGTACATGGGTCATTTTCAGACTGAAATCCAACAACATTTTTCTCCTGTCGTAGGCAAAATAACAAGTCCCGTTCCAGTGTACAGCGTAGAGTAACAAAATTTGCCTATCTTTCTAATTAAAAAAAAAAACCCCACGAGCGAATTCCGAGCGAAATCCGTCGAAGCTCGTCGAGGCGCGGGCCGCGATTAGGCTCTAAGCTTATCGCCGCGAGCAATCGCTCCGTCATCAGAATTATCCGCAATCGGAATTTCTTCGAAAAAAAAAAAAAAAAAAAAAAAAAATGAACAATCGACAAAAACTCACCGATTTATCGCGATAGAGCTCGGTCTCCTCCCTGAGCGTCGTGTACAACGGTGACAAGGGATCCGGTCCCTCGTCAACTTAACCTAATATCACGAACGTAAAAGTACACAAGCTGATTCCGATGCGAGCCGCAGAATCCCGACATCGTTCTCCGTTCGACGTCTGCAATAAAATGTTGACTTTTTTGTTACCCTTTGCAGGATCTCCCTCGCGATTACCGCGTGACAAGCGACGAGCAACAACAACAAACAACAATGCATAAAGCGTTGAACCTCGACGGCGACGGAGAGAGTGAGCAATCCGGCCGCGAGTTAATGGAACTGTGATTTCGCACCTTCCTCAGAGGCCGCTGACTCCAAGTGCACTCACTTCGTATCCATGGTACGGTCCGAGCGGTGGCAGTGCACGAAAATCCATTGGACGAACTAGGTCAGTGTATCTAGCGTCGTGCGATATAACCCGACGTTTGGAATATCGTCGACGGCAAATGACATTCCGTACGATATTTGAGGAAAGAAGAAAAAAAACGTCCGAGCCTCGGATGACTGGCACGTGCCTCGAGAGATCGAGTGTGTTCCCCCTTTGCGATCGGCCACTCTCCTCGCTGATAGCAATAATGACTCGGTTCTATATATACGTCTAAACGACAAGGACGATTGTTGGCTGATCGAATGGGGAAAACAACGAAAAAAAAAAACAAATAACAACCACCGCGTCCCCTGACGGGACGGTGCGTATCATGACTCTTGCACGCCGGAGGAACCCACGTGATCTTTGGACGAAGCTAACGTGCGATCGCACATGCACAGTGGAACACGCGTGGATCATTTTTTTTATTTTTTCAAGCGGTTTATAAAAAACCCTCGTGATCTACCGAGTCGCGATATCGACGAGGCATGATGCCCGGATGGTCTGTTGACGGTAATTGTGCAATGAATAGATTTGAGGGGAATTTTGTACGCGGAGGGACGGAGTAGAGTGTAAAAAAAAATCGTATGAAATTTTATTTAGGGCTGGAATTTTTTATGGGAAAACTGGTATGTTAAATTTAATGTAGAATTGTAATTGTGATGAAAAATGTATGATTTGTGTATTAAAAATATTGGAAATACCTTTTTTTAAATGATTTACTTTAATTTCAATGAGAAAGTATATTCATTTTCCATCACAATTGTACATTAAATTTAATGTACCAGTTTTTGCATAAAAACTTGCAGTTCGCTGCGTTAAATGTATAACATTAGTTTTACAGTGAATCGTACAATAACCAAGTCCCGTCACCTGGTGCCCTTTTCTCCCGATTGATCGGCCACTGTCCTCGCCGATGGAAATAATGCGTCGGTTATATATATATATATATATATATATATATATATATCTGTACGACAAGGACGATTGTTGGCTGATCGAATGTGGAAAACAGCGAAAAAAAATAAACCACCGCGCCCCCTGTCGACACCGTACGTATCATAACTCTTGCACGCTGCCGAAGGAACCCACGTGATCTTTGGACGAACCTACCGTACGATTGCCGTGCACAATGGAAAGCGTGTATCTATTTTAAGCTTTTTTTCAACCCTCGCGATCTAACGAGTCACGATATCAACGAGGTATGATCCTAGATCGACGTGTTGACGTTAATTATGCAACGCAAATAGATCCGCCAGGAATTTTGTACACAGAGTGCCGAAGCCGTCGGCAGAGCTTATACTCATAGAGCTATGTTTACATTTTCTCGCGGCTCTTCGAGTCGTCGAGCCTCGTTGCACACGGGCGATCTATCTCTACGAGAAAACAATAAGAGATCTCCCAGAAATTAACTGCGACAGTTTGCAGTATTGTTATCGTTAGATCCTCTGAATACTATTAACGATCTCGAGAACAAAAGTAAGTTGCTGAAGAGTCTAATCTTACATATGTCGAAGAACGCCAAAACAGCTTCAGCAATATACGGCCCCGTTTCAGTATAGCAAACAATGCCTCGAAAGAGAGTACAAGTACGATCTTGGTTCTGAAAGCATCGAGTTCCTTCTGGACCTAAAAAAAATTCTTCCCCGTGATGGTTGGTGGTATAAAGCGAGGGGGAATGGAATTAAACGAATTTGATCTTCCAACCGTCGAGGGCGACAATTTTGAGGAAATCGTCTCTCACGAAACGATCGCGTTTCCCCACGATCGATTGCTCCGTCTCCGTCTATCCATCCCAAGTAGCAAAAAGACATCTGGTACGAAAAAGTTAACCGAGTGTGATACATGTGTCCGCCCGAATGGTAACTATGAGCTACCCTATGTCTAAAAGTTAACTTTTGCACACAGGATAGCTTATACCCTGACAGACAAGCGGCACGAAAAGTAGTAGTTGGCGCAATAATTGCGACATGTCGCAAATATCGCGCCAATATTGCCACTTTTCGTGGTGCTTGTCTATCAAGGTATAGTTACCATTCGGGCGGACATATGTAACCCATTCGGATGACTTTTTCGTGTCAGATGTCTTTTTGCTACTTGGGATTGCATGGAAATCTCTGCTACATAGTTAGTCGAAAACAAAAACATCGCAAACAAGCTCGCAGTAATGCGAGTCGTGATCAGCCGGGCGGGTGTTTACCGAAAACATTGGGTTCGCTGAAACGTAGCCTAGCTTACAGGAAACGATTCTTGCGACGAATCGTTAGGCACTTGAGCGCGAGAGGCGGGGGGGGGGGGGGGGGGGGGTGATCCTCGTGCTCAACATCAATGGCGCTGGCTGCTGGGTGACCGTTCGCGATAACTCGCGGGGATGGTGAAATTGATTATTTAATGGCAGTGGCGTTGACTCGCCGGAGGAAGAGCCGAGCGGGGCGGGGCGGGGGGCAAAGGGCGTGCGACTTGGCGGCCCCGTTGCAAAATAGGTCGACGACGCAATGCAGTATTACCGCACTCGTAGCGAATCCCTCGAAATCACGATAAACCCGGATATCGCCGCTGTATAGATCAGTCCGCTCTACAGAAATGCATCGCATGCGACCTACAGCCTGCATATCGTCGACACGCAGGTTACGGCTCGATGAAACTTTCATTCGTAAAACTGCGTAGCGCGAGTACGATTAAACGGATCGAAAGGCAAAGTAGCTCTATGAATAAGTAACGTAACTCGGGGATCGTCGGATAACATAAGTTCCATCCCTCCGGGACGCCCGGATGCCCGGTTCGTAGGAGCGCCGGAGCAGCTGAGCGGGATCGCGGCCCGAGGAAGGCGGGATGCGCAATGCCCGCGCCCGACGCCGCTGTGCGTCTCTCCGGCTATAGCGAAGCGACTTGAATGCAGCTGCAGCAAAGGTACGGAAGAATCGCGGGAGGTTTTCGCCGGTTTCTCTCTCTCGAGAGTCTCCTCTCGACGTCGCGCTCGGCCGCCGGCGCTCTCGTTGCCTCGAGGCTTCTCGAGGGTGTGGATAAAGAGCCGAAGCAAAGAGGGCGCTATGGAGGAAAGAGAGCGAGGGGCGGAGAGGGAGAGGCGCGCAATAAAGAAAGCCGGAGCAAGCTCGAAGCGACGAATAACGCAGAGTAGGGGCCGTAGGGGAGGAAAACGGTCGAGAGAGAAAGAAAACGGAATCGCACTGAAACCGCCGTCTACGCGATGGAGGGAGAGGGGAGGGGAGGGGGGAAATAGCGCGAGAACGGCGCAGCAGCGACGGGCGCGCGAAGTATGGACAGACGGACGCAAACGCTGAAATCAGCTCGCGCGATCGATGCGATAAATGGATGCGTGCGATTGGTAGCCGAGTAAAATCGATGGTATGAAACCCAGGGGGAACCCTACCTACGGCCACAACTGCGAACGAGAACCGCCAGCACGGGGGCTCTCTCTCCCGACACGGCAGCACACGCCGCACACCGAGGATGGAGGAGCAAAGACCGAAATATCGATTTTTAGGCCCCTACGCGGCGGTTCGATGCTCATATCTGCCCCGTGCCCCGTTAGCGAAGCGCCTTTCAAAACACCGCGACGCGTGGAGAATAAAAGCTCCTGCTGCTCCCACAGCATCGCTTCAACGATAGAAAACCACCCGAGATATTATTGTTTAACAAAATTGAAGAAAAGAAAAACGGGCGGGAGAGATTTTGTTTTACAACTCAACTTAACGCGGGCAACTGAAATAAAGCGAGAAGTGACGAAAGTTCATCGGATAGGAGAAAAAACCCCCCGAGTAACGTCGAATCGTTTATCGAACCGGACGAGTCTGTGGATTATCGACGATTGAACACCGAACGGAGATATAAAAAAAAAAGAGATCGTGCCCGAGGAATTATCGAGGTGCTTGGTGAGACGAGAGCGTGAGATCGGGGAGGTGCGACCGATGTCGTCAGGTAAATCAGACTTTTATCTTCGGTCTGTCTAGGTACTTTTTGGGTTTTTGTGTATACGTATGTATATATATTTTTTCTTAACAATTGAACCGGCGCCGGTAAGCCTGTGCATGTGACGATGCGAGCACGCGTGCCGCCCCGGACACGAAGCGGCATCGGCGAATCCGGACTTACCCCTCGGCGATCGCGTCGAACGCCAGGCCTCGACCGGGACGAGGATGGAACGACAGTGCTCGCGGAGTGTTATTGACGCAGCCGGGCAATGTCGCACGCTCTCGATCGGAGGTGTGTGTGTTCGATCGTCGAACGTCGCCGTGCCGTTTTTTCTTTACGCTCCCGGACTAGGGCACGTTTTATTTACTTTTTTTTTTTTTTGAGGTGCGCACGTCACGCGTTCCGTCCCCAATCGCCTCTCGAGCACGCTCGGCTTTTTCGCCAAAGCGTAAATACGGATACATAGTTCTTTTTTTCTGCACTCGAGGCGGTTCGAGGGAACGTCATAATATCCGTTCGGGGGCTCAAGAATAAATTCGATTACAAACGGGAGAGCCGAGCGTGCTTACGTAGGTGTCTCTGTGTGTGTGTGTGTCCAGGTATGTTTTATATACGTGCGCCTGTCAGGCACGCAGGCCGAGTGCAGATGCAGTGCGAGAGTGTGAGATATTGAGAGGGGGAGCGGTGATCGGTATCGGCCTTGGTGCGCATAAACGCGGGCACTGTTGAGACGCCCTTAGCCTCCAGGATATCGCAATTTTTTTTTTGCGTAAAAAAATTAGGTAAAAAAAATAAATGCTCTGATTTAGGAAAAATCGATCATTCCCGAGCAGCGTCGCGATACATCGGCGAATCGCCGATCGGGGAATTGTCGTAGTGTTCGTGCAAGTTTCGACCCCCCCCCCCAGCCTCCTCCTCCCGCTTGCTCGTAGATCGATGCGAATACAACGCGAGGAATTAATAACGAGGTCGATTATTTGTTCCTCGATAAAGATCCGCCTCGAGACATGCAGATGGATTATTCGTTCGCGAAATATTTTACGGAGTTACATTTTGCTAATAATTTTTATTAAATGTTACCAACAAATAAAATTACATTTTACTGATAAATAAAATTACATTTTTATTAACATTGTACAGGTTTTTTATTTATTCATTTTTTCATGTTTTGAAATAAGTAAATGTTTTAATTTTTTTGGTTATTTTTTTTTTTCAGAAAAAATGGCCATCGCCGCTTCGGAAAATTACCAGCTCAAGTGGCACAGCTACGGGGCTCATCTCCACAGCTCCGTCGCGACGTTGCTGCACTCCGAGTCCTTCGCCGATGTTCTACTTGCGACTTCGTGCGGGAGGCACGTAGCCGCTCATCGCTTCGTACTCGCCGCCTGCTCGTCCTATCTCAGTCATATCTTTCAGACTTGTCACTTCGGAGCGAACACCAATGCTCCGATAATCGTGGTGAGTGTCGCCGACGATGAACGACCGACGAGAACGATGAAAAAAATAAATAAAAATACGTATGAAGTATTCCATACCAAATCGCTCAAAAACCCGAGCTTTTTAAATATATTTCAAACTTGGCTATCGTTTGGTACTTGATAAGAAACTATATATCTCACTTTTTTTGCAAATTCTTATCTCCGACCGTTTTTGAGATCCGAATGAATTAAAAAAAAAAAGTTCAATTTTTTTTTTCTTATGGTTGTATCTTAGAAAATATGCGATGAAAAAAAGCATAAGACAGAAGTTGTTGTTTTTAATGAAATTTTGAAAGACATTTAAAACAAATATTTTTACCAATTATTACCAAAATATGCTCGGTGCGAAAATGTTACTTTTACGCACGTTCCGCGTGCACAAAACCCCGATTTTCGCACCCTGTGAAGTAAAATTTGGTACGATAGTCGTGCGAAAAACTTTTATTGCACTAGTATCGTAAATGGCTATTTTGCAACCCGCGCAAAGAAAGTCCCACTTTTCGTGCCTGTAACGCGTGGCGAAAGTGGCACTTTTTAGTAAGGCGTGTGAAAAATATACGCATGCGGAGATCACTCTAGTTAAATTTTACATTTTAATTAAATTTAAAATGTAAAGAAAGTCTATATTTGTAAAAAAAAAATGTTTTAATTAAATTTTACTTTCAGGTATTACCGACCGAGATCGGCTACCGGACGTTGAAGATACTGATTCAGTACATGTACAGCGGCGAGGCGACCGTGACCAACGATCAGCTCGAGGGAGTGCTGAAAGCCGGCGACATACTGAGAGTCCGCGGATTGTGGAGATCGAACGCCGGTGGCAGTAAAAAGGAGAACATACAGTCGAACAGTCAGAAAGTCGAACGGGATAAGAAGGAGCAGCAGCCGATAACCGGTCAGATACAGAAGATAAAATTGGTGCAACCGACGCCGGAGAAAATCGTGGAGACGAGCGCGCCGTCCCAGCCGGCAGTACCGCCGCCCCAGAGCTCGCCCGCACCCGTCCCGAAGGTGGCAGATAAAAAAATAAGCGAGACAACCGACGACAAGCCCGCCGAGACGAACGAAAACAAGCGGCTGCTGGAGGACAATAAAATCAATGAACAAAACAAGAACAAGGAAAATGTCGAGTCGAACGGGAAGAAGAGACGAAGCAACAACAGCGACGTCGAATCGACCAAGTCCAGGAGCGAAGTTGGCGAAAATGTAAGATCCTTTATATTTTATATTTTATATTTTATATTTTATATTTTATATTTTATATTTTATATTTTATATTTTATATTTTATATTTTATATTTTATATTTTATATTTTATATTTTATATTTTATATTTTATATTTTATATTTTATATTTTATATTTTATATTTTATATTTTATATTTTATATTTTATATTTTATATTTTATATTTTATATTTTATATTTTATATTTTATATTTTATATTTTATATTTTTCGAAGGAGTCCGAAAGGAGACGCTCCATCGTACTTGCTTTGGAGGAAGACTGAAATTTGTATAATGCGTTTGAATAATTGCTTCCCGACAGACGGAGTTAAATCTGGAACTGCTGGTCAAGGATGAACCCATCGACTGGGAGGAGTCGATCGACCCGTCCGAGTCGCTGACGATAGATCACGAGATCGACATAAAACCCGTGAGTAATTCGTCCGGACGATGTCACGAGGAGAGTCTTCGAGGATTAATTGTTTAATTCGTTAAAAACGTGCGGGTTCGCAGGAGATCGTTCACAGCGCGGACGAGGACGGTGACATAGAGGAGGAAGAGTACACGCCATTGACCTGCGACATGTGCAGCCAAACTTTCAACAGACCCTCGGACTGGGTCAGACACATCGAGTACACGCACGCGGACATGACGGAAAATCGCAGGAAGAAACGAAAGGTACATTTTTAAAAATCCGGAACCCGTCGTGGTTGCACACTATCGTCCAGCTTATTTTTTGAATTAATAAGAAAAATTAAATTTCTTGTTTGAAAAATTTTATTTAATATAAAAAAAATGTTTATATAATTATAATCTCAAAATTTCATCAAATTTCATCAAATTCCATCAAATTTCATCAAATTCCATCAAATTTCATCAAATTTCATCAAATTTCATCAAATTTCATCAAATTTCATCAAATTTCATCAAATTTCATCAAATATTTTGTTTTTCAATTTTTTTTTAATTAAAAAAATGAAATAACAATTATTTGACCCTGCTAAATTCCAAAATTGATTCAGGGCGACGTGGACGACGACAGCAAAGACTTTCCGCCGCTGAAGTGCGACCTCTGCGGCAACATGTATCCGACGCCGCAGGAATGGGTGCGCCACATACAGACGGAGCACACGGAAGAGCAATTGGCCCTGATGAACAATTCGGCACCACCGAAACCAAAGAGAGTGCACAGTCACCAAAAGCTCTGCAACATTTGCCAAAAAGTATTTCCGAGTCACGCGTCAATGGTGATACATCAGCGAACGCACACGGGTGAAAAGCCCTTTCTCTGTTCCTACTGTAAAAAAGGCTTCAACGTGAAGAGCAACTTGTTGAGGCATCTTCGAACGCTACACGACAAATTCGTACATCCGAGTCTGTACGGAAGCAACGGCAGCACGAACGCTTAAATGGAACGAGAGGAGTTATTCACGATAAATTGATCTTTTCGATAAGAAAGAAAAAGAAAAACCAATTATAACGCTCAATTCGCGAGGCGCAATTGCTGATTTGCCACGTAGGATTTATCATTCACTCCTCTCAGTTAGATTATCGAATCCATTGAAGCGGGAGCGATTGGATCTTCTTAGCTTCTGCGCGACACAAACACTTGTTCGCGGAAAACTGGTCAAAAAAAAGAAACAAATTGTCGGTGACGATTTTTTCGATAGAGAGGAAGGGGGGTGGGGGGGGGGGGGCGAGGGTGGTAAGCAGAATCAAAGTGCGTTTCTCTTTAGGTTTATGCCGAAGTATTAGGAAATGGCCCGTAAAGTTCATTTTATACCCTCTTGCACGATTACATTTAAAAAGAAAAAAAAAAGAAAGAAAAGTAATTAAAAGACGCGAGAACGCGCGAAGAGCACCTGATTCCACTCCAGTATATACTAACGTATGAAATACTACTAATAGTTCTTCTACTAAAAAAAAAAACTACCTTACCTTTTACTAGCCCTTACCTATAACGTAACAGTTAAACACTCGAAGTTTTAATGAGTTTGTCGATACGAAGCAATATCACGAATTTCGAATCAAAGAGGCTGAACGAAGATTGCCAAAAGTAATTGATTTTTTTTTTTTCACCCAACAGTCGCTGAAGATAATACTTTTTTTTTTCCAATCCCGTTCTCAAAACGTACTATAAACATACAAAATACCAAAGATCTAATTAGCTTGAATAGGAGAGTACCTCAAGTATGCATGTCTCGAGGAAGAGAGTTAGGGTAGGACAGGAGAATTGATGAATGACTCGATATCCCGTAGAGCGAGAAAGCGCGAGCGCGAGAGTTTGAGTGCGAGAGAGAGAGATTGAGCGAAAGAGATTATGTACATGTAATATAATTCCGCGTTTAATTCAAACATCTAACGATCGATAACTTCATTGAATTTTAATTGATAACAAAAAAAGAAAAGAAAAAAATCGAAATGAGATAAGAATTAAACTACTACGTAATTTCTAGGCTATTCCAACCGACGGTAGCCGACTTATTCCCCCAGTTCGTAAGCTAATTATGTATTTTTATATTAAAGTAGCTTATACATATATATATATATATATATTATATTTAGGAACGAGAATAAGGAATGCTAATGAAAAAAAAGAAAAGAAAAAAAAAAAAGTTTTTTCCAACTTCTGATTAAACAAGTAGGACGCGAGAATAAGAAATAATATTCCGAAATTTATCAAAACTTCTTTCGTTTACTTTCAAAATGTATTCGGTTTTACTTACATGTTACAAAAATGCGATTCTATAAAAAAAAAGGAATAATAATAATACACACACTGTCACGGACGATGACGCGAGATCGGGTGATTAAAAAAAAGAAAAAAAAAAAAAAAACACCAGCAATCTCGTCTACGATGCGAGAGAACAAAATTAAATTTCAATCTTTAATAATCGTGAACGGTGTCATCCTACCTACGAACTTTAGTGTCAATTCTACGTTGCGCTAGAACTGTGACGAGCCAAATAACTTTTAAATGTAAAATTTGAATAATATATTATCTTCGAAATGTGACAAATGATTTCAAACTTTTTTTTTTCTTTATTTCTTTCTCGTAGATGTTTATTCCGAGTTGGAGAAAAAGAAAAAAAAAAAAAAAAAAGGAAAAGAATGAAAGAATCCACGTTCGATTATCGCCCATCGACAGTGATGCGCGTCTCTTAAAAATTACATAGAAAGATCAACTTTCTTATTTCGTAATAATGTACACTTAACGTTAACGTGCGATCTTAATCGGTTTGCCAATGACGACACATGATTTTTTTTTTCGATACGAGTGATGCGGATAAAGAAAAACGAAGAAAAAAAAAAACGAAAAATTCGTTCTCAGTTGTCGTCCTCGTCGTCGATCTTCGGCGCAAGATAATATCTGATGTGTCCGATCTCGCCGATTTTGTATTCGCAGACTAGAGGCACGTCGCTCGACATCGAGAGCTGCACTTGATTGCACAGCGGAGTGGCTTTCACGAAGCAGTTGAGATAACGGCACGAGAATGTCAGTTTCACGGATTCCTGCATCTCGACTATCACCGCGTTCTCTTCGTTCTCCGAATCGGCGGTTTGGGCCAATTTCACGTTGGCTGGAAATTATTTCAGAAACGTTAGAGCGAGCGTAGTCGAGTCGCGCGAGTCGCTCGAGAAACTCGAGAGAAAAACAGCTTCTTTTTTTGGACTTCACTTAGAAAAATGTAAACAAGTCATGGCAAAAAAATGTATAGAGCTCGGGTTCACCGAGTCGACGATTTGGGCCAATTCCACGTTGGCCGAAAATTATTTCGATGACGTTAAAACGAGCGTAGTAAAGCGCGCGGGTCGTTCGAAAAACTCGGGAGAGCTACTTTTTTTACAATCTCACTGAATGAAATTTAAACTGACCATGGCCAAAAAAAATTCTCGAGCTCTTCGAGTCGGCAGTTTGAGCAAATTTCACGTTGACCGAAAATTATTTCAGGTACGTTGAAACGAGCATAGTCAAATGCGCAGGTCGCTCGTGAAACTCGGGAGAACAACGTTTTTTTCCATCCCACTCAAAAAAAATGTAAACAAGGAAGTTTACGGCCAAAAGAATGTTTACCGAGCTCGGGTTCTCCGAGTCGGCAATTCGAGCCAATTTCACCTTGGCCGAAAATTATTATGAAAACGTTAAAACGAGCGCGTAAAACTGGCGCGCCTTGCTCGAGAAGCTCGGCAGGAAAACAATTTTTTTTTCTCCATCTCACTCAAAGAAATGTAAACAAGGTCCTGGCCAAAAAAAATTCTACAGAGCTCGAGCGAGCTCTGTTCCACTGGCCAGTCGTCAGTCCGTCCCAAGAGTCCGTTCAGTCACTGTGCATTGTTCGTCAGCACGAGAGCTATCTCCAAAGAGTGGATGAAGATCGAAGAGCAAGCGGCCGAAATGAGTCTGCCTAGGAAGACCTTTTACACCTTGGAGGTAAGCACAGTCACCATTAATACCATCGATGTACAAATTACCTGTTCCGTGATCTCCTGCCGCGGTAAACTTGATTCCCTCCTTCGTACACGCGATGGTTATCGCCTCACCGAACTGGCTGAGATCCCTGCATATCCTCGCGAATTCCTGCGACGGCATCTTAACCACACACGAGTAGAAAGTCTCCTGCAAAAATCGTCCAATCATTGCAGAGAAAATTCAATAAAAATGATACATAAAAAGAATTTAAAAAAAAACAAAAATAACTATAATAAAATAAAAATAATTAAAATAAAATAAAAATAACTGAAATAAAATAAAAATAACTAAAATAAAATAAAAATAACTGAAATAAAATAAAAATAACTGAAATAAAATAAAAATAACTAAGGAATCATGTAATCGAAATCCTGGTCGGCTTGGACTCACGGGAATGCCGAGATGTTCCTGGTCCATGTTGATGAGTTTCATTTCGTACTCTGCGAGTTTCTCTTTGCTGGGCGATTCGAATATGAAGGTTATAGTGTCGGGATTGTCGGCGGCCTGGAGCGTGACCGTGTCGTCGGAGCTCGCGCATTTTAGAATCTTGGACATACTGAAAATAAAATCGGCCTAGCTTAAAAAAAAAGCTTTATTTATTGCCCATTGGCCTCTTTTTCTTTCGTAGTCGGCTCGGTCATAACCTAGTCCGGAAGTCGCGGGAATCGCGACGAGAGAAACATTTTAAAAAAAGAGTTGGCCTTACGTCGGAATTCCCATTCCCATCGACAGATTTCTGTCGCATCTGTATTTGTCGAAGCCGTCGCTTCTGAGGTTGAGGGAGACGAGCGAGACGTGAGCGTTGTCCATCGCCTGCACCTGAATGCCCGAGTCCGAGCATTCGAAGGTCGCCTCAGTCAGTAGATCCTTAACGGCGTCCAAGACCTTCTTCAGTATCGCACTCTGCATCAAGCGTGCCTCGAACATCTTTCACACCGTTCGATTTAATCGTCGTTTCGCGATGTTGTGTTTTATGATACCGAACGTTTCCCGCGAGAAACAAACGACGCGGAGTGCCGAATTGAGAAAAAAATAATAACCGTCGGTGACCGTGCGTGTGTGTACGAGAGGTTGAGGATCAAAGACGAGAACACGCCGGACGAAGCAACAAGTACACCGGCCGGATCCGCGCATGCGCAGTGCGCGCACGGGGGAGCGCGGTACCCGCGCTTTCTTGCCGCCGTCTGAAAATAATTGTTCCAAAAGGAAGTAGATGGCTCAGGATGCGGCGTCGCCTTTCTCAACGTCGATTTCCGGCGACTCGAAGGGACGAGGCGGCGCGATACAGTAGAATCTCCGTAATCCGAACCCGACAAATTTTTATCGAATGTCTGTATGCTACGCCGTTTACACGTCGATTTTTCGATAAGTATTCGTTAGTTCTCGGCGACACGCCGAGAACTATAGATATTCGTAAAAATACATGTAGAAAAGTTTTATCGCACTAGTATCGTAAATTACTATTTTCTAACCCATGCACGTAAAATCCTGCTTTCCGTTCCTGTGAAGAGAGCGCAAAGGTGCTTTCGACTTGGCGTTTATCGTCATTACGTGACTGCGCATGTGCATGGTCGTTTTCTGGTACGCATTGTTACCAAATAAAAACGACCATGCGCATGCGCACTCGCGTTATAATGATTAAAAAAAAAGCCAAATCGAAAGCACCTCAGAAAGGCACGCAAATCCCGGGCTAGACAAGTTCTGCGCATGCGTACAAACGCAATATGACATTTTTTTTCTCGAGCGAGTAAGAGAAAGTGCCTTTCTGCGCTCACTTCCCAAAAACGAAGAACGTGATTTTCATGAACTTGTTAGAAAAAATTATATGAATAGCCGGGGCGTAGAAAGGGGAGTGCTGACTCGTGCGAATTCCTTTTCACACTCGTCAAGAACTTTCTACGCCCTTGCCGTACAAATAACTACTTCGTAGTCAAATTTCAATTATCCGAACAATCGTTAATCCGAACTCGCCTCGATCCCAATTGATTCAGACAATCGACGTTCCACTGTAGTGTCGATCCAGCTGGGACTTGGACGGAGATATTCGCAACGCTGGACCATTATTTGTCAATGCGTAAGAACAATAATACAGAAAATAAAAATATTTTAATATAGCAGTCAATCAAGTGTACACGGATTACAGGGACCTTGTCCTGGGTTCTGTACTAGCCTATGGTTATCGCAGCCTCGTCTAACGTAATTGCCGTTAACTGCTACCTTGTCGAAAATCAACTCGCGGGCAAGAAGTGCCTAATCTGTTGAACTCACGATTTACAATTAATTAATATTTACACGTTACACACAGGAAGTCCGACAATAAACATTCTACTTCTCGTTCGGTCGCGTGTCCAACAGTTTCCGGGGGAGCGCAAAGATGGATTCAGAGCTCGATGTGGCAGGCGATCATGTTCTCGAGCTCGCCGAACATCTGATCGAGCGCCTGTGAACGAGAAAAAAAAAATTAGCCTCGGTAAATAAACAAAAAGTTTTATGGTAAATAAATCTCGACGATGATTAAATCGTGGAATTTCGCGACACTCACGTCCGTCGGTTCGGAATCCTTGATTCCCTTGTCGTTCCTGCGCGCCATGTTCGCGTCGATCATGTCCTCCTCGTCGTCGTCGTCCTCCTCCACGTTGTCGTTTTCGATGTCGTCGATGTCCTCCTCCCTGACGACGTCGTCTTCGTCCTCATCGTCGTCATCGTCATCGTCGTCGTCGTCGTCGACGTCGTCCTCCATGTGCATGTAGGACATCTCCATGTCGTCGTAGTCCTCGGGCTCCTCCTTTATGTCGACGATCTTTATGGTCTCGGGGCCCGGATCTTTCTCGATCACCGGCGCCGGAACTTCCGACACCGTCGGTAAAATCGCGAGCTGTGACCTCTGAAGAGACACAAAAAAATTAACTCGCGGTCACTATCGAATGCATTTATCGAATTCTACTTCGATCTTTAACCGTTTGAGCGTACTGTTTTTTTTTTTTTTTTTTTTCAATTATGATGTTTCGAATACATCGATTGGTTGTTAATGTATTTTTTCTGAATTGAAAGAGGCATATCACCTGTTATGCACCGCGCTTCAAAGGGTTAGGGAGGTTGGGGCGCTTCACACTAGTCAAACGAGTGGTACATTTTTTAAGTCGTTTATACTAACTTTTACGTATCTAGTGATTGTAACGGATGGTTATTTACAGCGTGCTATTACAGCAGGTGTCCGTAACCTATTAAAACATCAATTACAATGGATTTGCAAAAATATTAACTGGCTTTTGCTAATTTGTGAAAAGGTAATGTTTGTTCTGTTTTTTCACCGACTAATCCGTAATTTTTACGCGATTTCGATGTATTATGGCTCATTCACTTCCCTGAAAGATGCTCTACGAATTTACCGTCCAGATATTCGATAGTAATTTCCGTTTAAAAATGACAACCTCTTTTTCGAAAAAGAGACTGTCATTTTTAAACGGAAAATACTATCGAATATATAATTGGCGAATTCGTAGAGCATCTTTCAAGGAAGCGAATGAACTGTAATACATCACAAACGTGAAAAAATTACAGATTATTCTTTGAAAAACCTGAACGACCTTTTCGAAAATGAGCAAAAGAAAGTTAATACTTTTGCAAATCCATTGCAATTAATGTTATTCTGAGTTAAAGATATCAGCCGTTGTACAAATCAAATTCACTATTATCAATAGATGCGCAAAAGTTTGTATAAACGACATTAAAAATGCAACACTCATTTGACTAGTGTGAAGCGCTCAAACTTCCTTAAATTATATTTTTGAGCTCATCGTCGTTCGGAGTTTCATACCCAAGGCTGTTTCGGTTGCTGCTGCGTCGCTTCGACCGTCGCCACTGGCGTCGACGACGTCGACGATGGTTGCGTACTCGTTTCCGCAGCGTCACAGATCTCCTCGGTATTCGCCGACGATGACGTCCTCGAGTCCGTCTTGTCCTTCTGACCGTTACCGCAATTGACCCGTTCCTTCTTCACCTGCTTGTTCACCGGCTCCTCCTTCACCTTTTTGCAATTGTTCTTCGGCTCGCCGGGCAGACACGTGTTGCCCCGATGGCGCCTGAATCTCACTATCGTGCTTCTCGTGTCCCACATGAGATCGTGAGCTTTTTTGTAAGCGGCGATCGAATCCTCGACGTTCGTGTACCTTATGAAGGCGTAGCTGCGGGAATTTGAAAGTCATTTCGTGAACCTTACGCGCCGAAGCTTACTAAAAAAAAATAGTAAATTTAATGTACCGGACTGGAAGTTCTTATGCAAAAAGTGGTACATTAAATTTAATTAAAGTAAATTTTTAATTAAAGTAAATTATAAAAATTATAAAATTAAAGTAAATTATTAAAAATGAAGAATTTCCAATGTTTTTAATACACTGAACGTTAATTTTTCATCGCAATAGTACATGAGATTTAATATACCAGTTTGTGCAGAAAAACTTCCAGTCCGGCACATTAAATTTCATACGAATTTTTTGTACAGTGTACAAAAAAAGTAATTGGAATCGAATATACGAAGCCTTACCGGGTGTTGCGCATTTTCTGCGCGTAACCAATGTCCACCCTCGCGGCGGTGGGAAATTTACTCTTGACCTCGTTGACGTTCACCGATTCCGGCAAATTTCCAACGTACAGCGTGTAAGGATCGATCTCCTCGGGCATTGGATTGTCCTCGTCCCTCAACGACTTTCTCTCGACCTTCAGATTACCGACGCCGAACGGTATCTTCTCCAATTCTTTTATGGCGTCGTCTATGTTAACGTTCTCGGCCATCTGAATGAAACAGTATCTCGGTCCGCTAGGACTCTGAAAATGTATGTTCTTTATGCCAGAATGAAATTCTCTGACGATGTCCTTGTTGAGATCCGGATCGGGAAACTTTATGATCAAACTCGGCGCCCTTATCGTGTTGTACTCGTTCTCGATCTGCAGAGCGCTCTCAGCGTCCTCGCGATTCCACGGTCTGCTCGGATAGTTCTGAGACATCGGTTTTCGCTGCTTCGTCTTCTTCAGAGCGACTTCCTGTTTCGACATTCAAAAAAATCAAGGGTTAATCGTTTATTCGTTAGTTTGTCTATCGAGAAATGATCGCGTGGACGATCTACCGTTCGTAGAGATGGATCGACCAAAATAATAATATAATGAAAATGAAGTAATTCGCGCATAGCTTTGTAATTTATTACAATTTTTGCGCACAGCTTTCTCCATGAGAAAGTTCATTGGACGATTTTGGCTTCTTCGTAGAGAAGCCAAAGAAGTTACGCACAAAATTGTAATAAACGAGAAAACCGTGCGCAGTTAATTTGCACCTTTTGTCCATGGCACAAAAAAATTCTACACCTCATACAATTGAAGCGGTCAAAATTTACCAAAACATTTTATCGTAGAAAATCGCTGACTGAAATTTGCATAATGCCTGTAATTGTGAGGCTAATTTTAATTCATTGTTCGCCGCTGACAAAACGGTAACTCATTTTACTCTTGGCATGATATTTGATTCGGAAACTCGTGTCAGACGTAAAAAAAATGTCGGAGAATTTTAAACGTATAATCTATTTTTTCCAAATTTTAATACCAAAAATTGTGCAATGTTAGTTCATTCACTTGCCAAATTTAGGCTTGATACTTCGATATTTACACGAATAACATCGTTTTCAGTAATAAAAAAAATCAATCAAAATTCCATAAAAGTCGTCTCTTCGATAGTCTCATAGAGCTCCGCGCAAAATTGTATAAAATGAGGAATCTCCACATTTTTTTATTTTACCTAACCACCTGTTTTCATAACACCTTTTTTACGAAAACATATCCTCCTCAACGGGAAAGCAAAAATCGCGATATTTATTTGATACTCGTAAGGCACAGAGTTCCGAACTTACGGAAACGATTTTGACGCTCTGATCGGCAGTTTCCTCCTCGGACCTGCCGGTGGCGACCCTGGTCGTCGCGGTCGTCAGTTGATGACCGGGAAGCGAGGCGGCCATGTGATTCATGAGGGCTTCGTTCTGCGCCGCGGCGATGTTCGTTCTCTGCCAGTCCAGGCCCAGTCCCGTCGTCAGCGCTTGGCCGTAATAAGCGGCCGGATCGAACTGTCCCTGCGTCTGCTCGAACCGCTGCTGCCTCCTGTTGTTCTTGTTGCGATGAAAATTGTTTCTCTGCGCGTACACGTTGTTTCTGTTGTTGTTGAATCTGTCGCGTCTGACGTAGTTGTTCCTCGCCGCAATGTCCCTCTGGAACGCGTTCGTGGTCATGTCTCGTTGGGCCTGCGGCTGCAGGGAAGCGGCCTGGGGAGTTATCCACTGCCACGGAGGCGGCGGCGGATGCGCCCAGGTCTGAATGGAAGCTACCTGAGAGGGAACGGGTCCGAAGACGTGGGGAAGGGGCGGCAGAGCTCCGGGGGGAGGGGGCATCGGAGGCAAGGGAGGCTGCCCTGGCAAGGGTTGATTAACGGACGTCGGCGCAGAGGAGCTCGACGAGTACATGGAGTAAGAGCCCTCGTACGTGTAGGCGACGTTCTCCTGCTGCTGCGCGAAGTTTGCCTTGGCCTCTCCGTTCGAATTGCTCGTAGTCGCCTGAACAAGAAAAAAAAAAAAATGATTCGTACATCAGTTCATGCACATTCGATCATAAAAAAAAAAAAATATTCAAACATAAATTCATGCGCGATCGATCGTGTTATACGATTGTAAAAAAAAAAAAAAAAAAAAAATGTGAGACAGGCGTTCGTCAATGGACGTCCGGCTTAGAGATATTAGATACGAAAAAAAAAACAATCTAACCTAAAAATCAGAGAACGATGCACAAGAGAATCTGTTGCGAATAGGTGTTGACGAATGGATGTTGACGAGGTGAAGGTCGTCCGGTCGAAGGTCGAGTACTCACCGTTCTATTCATCGTTCTGTGGATTCAACGGGATATCGATTAACCTTGGTGAATTGTTTGTTTATAGATGAATATCCGACGACGCCATGTAAGGGTAGAAATTTCGTGCTGGCGATCAACAGGGATGCCAACCCCCTCGATTTGTCGAAATTGCTTGGCTATTCGAGAGGGTGAAAGTGGTTGGCGTGAAGGGATGTTCTCCCACCCTCGAGCCAGCCCTCCCGTCCTCCGCCCGAAATAGCGTGCATTCCCATTGGCACTTGTTGGCGCACTTCGAGGTCAGCGAAAGTCTCTCCCGATATGCTGACAATTCAGCGAATTCATCGATCTCACGGTTTTCTATTCTCATGACTGCACTTTGGAGAGACGTTGCAGGTTGATTTTAGGGAACGGCGCGAGCCGAAAAGAATAACTGTTCGAGAAGCCCACGCGGATTGTCGAATGCGGTCGAGATCGGACTGCGCTTAAATGGAAAGAGTCCCGATAGGGAGAGGGAAAGATAATAGCGGATGTGCCAAAAATGGATCAAGGACTACCATTTTCGGCTGACCGAGCGGACACTACGTGTCATCGGGTCGTTGTTCCGATTGCTGAAAAAAAAAAAAAATACAATCGGGCATGATTCTATTGGGAATATATCAATTGAATACGGTCAAGTTTCACGCAAACGTTCGATAAGCGGAACTAATAAGTTGAACGAAAAGAAAGAAAAAAAAACAGGCGGAAGTAACGGTCTGTTCCTTTATATATGTTCCGTGTCTTCCTGAAATGTGTTACTTCCGGTTTGAAATTCTCATCTTTCCGCGGGAGGAATAATCTCATCTTTCGGCCGGAAATAACTTTATACCGGGAATACGTCACTTCCGGTTTGAAAATCTCATTTTTCAACTAAAAATGAGGTCGTACTGAAAATACGTCACTTTGGGTTTACATATTTGGTTTTTCGACCGGAAATATGTCACTTCTGGTTTGACGATCTCATCTTTCCAGAGGAACCGACGACATACCCGAAATACCCCACTTCCGGTTTGTAAAATCTCACCTTTCGATCGGAAGTGACGTATTCAAGTACGGCGTCACTGCCGGTCGAAAAAACGAAATATCCCAGTCGGAAGTTACAGAGAACTTTTACAGATATTCTCTTGAGCTCATCTCGAATGCAGCCGATAACAGAAAAAAAATGTGAACCAAGGAAAAACCGGAGCTGGGAAAAGTACATGTGTATGTGGAATGAACGTTGAATGTATTTCGACTGTAGCCAGCGACAGAAACGGATGAATTAAGGAACGCACGGATCGCCCGATCGACAAAAGAAAAGAGCCTCGGCTTTCCCCAATTAGTTGCAGCAAACAAGCACACATATCGCGATTGTTCGAGTTGCGAAACAAAAAAAATCATAGGCTCTCTATAAAATTCCTCGTCGATCTTTCATCGAAAGATAAGGAGGCATCGAGGCGAGATCTTGAAGATAGTTGATTTATAGATCGCTCTCGCCTTCGCCCGTCCTTTCACCGCGCAGCCACCTTTCCCTTCGAGAATTTTCTTCCGGTGTCTCTTCGCCGCGCCCGTTCGTGTCGATAGATCTCTCTAGTCCCCCGTCGCCAAAATAAAACTGTCCTAGCTTTCGTTCTCGGCTGCAGCTAGGTCTAGACCGAGTAACCCAGGCAGCGGCGCCGGCTGGTGCGCGCCTTCAATTTTTCGGAGGAAAATTCCCCGTGGTTGGAACATTGCCGACAGATGCCCTCGTTTGCTTGACTCGCCGAGTCGATCCGTCTCTCGCGCGTGTGTTATATACCACAGTTGTGTGTGACATGGCTACAAATAACACGGAAGGAATCGAGGTACGGTCACGAGACAAAAAAAATTGTCTATTCGAGTCTGCGAGCAACTTTGCTAATCGTGCGTATTTGGTAATCGACGAGCGCTGCTACGCTCGCGATATTTGCACGAATTTCCGTGGACTTTTTGGACAGCATGGTCGCTCGGTCGCTCGCGGCTCCCTCCTCGCCGTCCCCTGCGCCCCCCTAGTTTCCATCGCCGAACTGTCTTCCTCTGCAAAAGGGCACAACACCGTAATCCGAGAATTTACTCGCTCGAAGCGTTAATATTTTTCGATCATTTTTACCGATCATCGTGCTTAGGCCGCAAAGGCTTCCCTAAAATCAACGTCGCGAAAACGCGAACGTATCCTTAACGTCGCGCCATTACGAGGAACGGCGCTGACATGCTGCTCGAGGACAGCATCGCTCTTCAGGTTAAACACGAACGACGAAAGTCGGTCGAATCTTTGGCAATACGGCGAATTCTTATAAGGCTGTCTCGTAGGCTCGAACTTAAGACGCGATTGTCACGGGCTCTGATGTTTATTAAAATATATATATTTTTTTTTAGGAGGTTGAGAAGAAGGAGCAAGAAATTGCTAATCTGGACGAATATCCGCCCGAATTACTCATAAAGCATCCGCTTCAGAATACATGGACGTTGTGGTACTACGAGCCGGACAGGAACAAAACCTGGGAGGAGAGTCAGCGCAAGATCATCAGCTTCGACACTGCGGAAGATTTCTGGAGGTTTGTCCAGGAATAATTTAATTTTAATTTTTTTTTATTTAAGGGATTTTTAATGGATTTCTCCTTTTACAAAACGATACGAATACACTACAGACAACGGTAGCGACTGAGATCACGAGTACATAGGTATTGCAAAAGTTGTAGTAATCATGATATAGCGAACGGAAGTTCCAAATATAATACAATCGAAATACAATTTAAGGGAATACGTCACAGATCGCCGTTTCTTAATGGTGGGGGGGTGATGGGGGGCATATTGCTAGAAATGGTTGAGGTCCAGGTATCTATTGATGTACAGGTTCGAAGCTCCATCAACTCGTAATATCTTCAAAAATATATGGGCTCACCTTGATTTAATTCTTTTAACGCGTCCGTGATAATGTTGTAATGTTATTTTCGAAAAAAAATTTTAACACAGTAGTCTGGAAACATATATTTTTTTAAAAAGAATGTTGCTTTTCACGCTGCGCCATATGCAGCTCATGCTAATTGACACAATTTCAAGTTCATGTATCTCGGAATTCATGTGGAGAAAAATTTATTAGAAATTCTTTTAAAAAACGTTATTCATTGCTTTATAAGACTTGTGAATTTTAGTTCCGAAAGTAGAAAAGTCATTGTGTGACGTATTCCCTTTTAATGGATTATAAACGGCTATAAAATTAAAAGCATATAGTTATAACTTTTATAAATGTACGATATAGGAAAGTTATTAAAGTTACAACTTTTATAACTTAAAAACTTAACTTTTATGTTTAAAAGTTGCAAAAGTCACAACTTTTATATCTAGCTATATAACTATAAGTACATAAATATAATTATTCAACAAAAATTGCTGAGCTCGAGTTATTCGTAGCTCGGGACAATTGAATTTGCATCTGCTTTATACACGTCAAATGGAATGCCTATGAATTTTGAGGCTGAATATTCATTCGCGAGTTCCCGTAGTGTTGGTCCGGTTTACATTCTTATGAAATAATAAAAAATTTAAATAATTATTTGCTTCCATCTTAGCTGCTTGAACAAACATTTGCTTGTTATATTGCAGTTTGTACAACCACATAAAGCCGGCGTCAGAACTGAGGCAGGGCAGCGACTACAGCATGTTCAAGCAGGGAATACGACCCATGTGGGAGGACGACGCGAATAAGCACGGTGGAAGGTGGCTGATGACTCTGGACAAGAAGCAAAGAGCGTCGGACCTCGATCACTTTTGGCTAGAAATCTTACTGTGCATGATAGGCGAGGCTTTCAACGGCCATTCGGACGAAGTTTGCGGCGCCGTCGTCAACGTGAGAACGAAGGGTGACAAATTGGGTATCTGGACAGCGGATTACAAAAAAGAAGAGAACAACAAGGAAATCGGGTAAATATTTCGTAGAGCCAAAAATAAATATCTGCACGATACTAAATTTCATCGACTTACAAAGGCTGCGTTCTGCACTGCAAAACTTTGCTCGGGCAAGTTCGCTCGGAGAAGAAAATTCTACGAGCGAAAAATTTTATTTTCTTCCTAAAACCCCGTGCATTGATCGAGACTTGCCAACAATCGAATTTGATGTCGTGCAGATATCTTCGGGCTCAGAACTAAAATAGAGGTAAAACTGAACGTATTTTCTTTTGTTTGTCACAGACGCAAGCTCAAGGAACGATTAAGAATTGCGGACAAGGTCCACATAGACTATCAAGTACACAAAGACACTATGGTAAAATCGGGAAGTATCACCAAAATCACCTACCAGGTCTAATCGCCGTCCCGTACACCGCGCCGTTCTGAGTCAACGTCATCGAAGAGAAGAAACACAACAAAAAAAACCGAGCGATTCTTTCACTAATTTAGTCACGGTCATCGACGATACGAAAAATAAAAAAATTGGATAATTTAACGAGAAACGTGATAAACGAGAACGGTCCATCCAGCACCCGTAACTGCTGATATTATTTGAAAAGGTTTGCGCGCATCGCGCACTCAACGACGAATCGGTCCGACGAGATACGCGACCGATTTGATAAATCAGTCGCTCGACTGAGTCTCGTACGAACTCTCCGCCACCTCCGTGCGTCGTTGTCGGCGACGGTTAATCGAAATCCTCGTCGTCTTTGCGAAATCGAGAACTTCGCGAGAATTCACGTTTCATTTAACGGCTTTCGCAATTGGTTTATCGAATCGGATACAAAATTTAGAGAAACATAAATGAAATTTTTTCAACATCCCCCTCGCCCCCCGCCCCATGTATAAATAACTTTTCACTACTTATATATTAGTTTGCGAAGAAGATACGTGCGGGTTGCTGTATTTATTCGTTTGCAAATGTTATTTCTATGATTCAAGCGTAAATGAGTGCGTTCATATGATAATTTGTACGTTTTCTCGCATTTTTCATAAATAAACGTATTCGAGATATATATATATATATATGTACATGGAATTTGTGTAAGTTTATTCAAGCTCCGTAATCCCAGTATTCGATTGTGCGCGATGAGTTTCCATCGCCCATCGATCCGCTCCGTCGTGCATTTACGCCGGTGGAGTAAAAAAAATACAAATATTATAGAAACAGTTCCTCTTCCAATTTATCCTAGTACGGTAGAACCTCGATTTATCCGAACGTTCGGTTATCCAAACCTTAGCACGAAACATTAATTATTTCCATTTATTTATTTATTTATTGCTATATTAACGGACTGGGCCGAATTACAGGCGCGATACGTAAACGTGTAACGGCCAAACGGCCAGAAGCACATTGAAAGAGTTCGCCACAGAACTCAGTAAATATATTTGCCGAACGAAGCGAAAGAATAACAATAAAATAAGTCTTATAATGAAAAAAAAAAAAAAAAAAAATCGTCGCGTCACAAAATTATAAGAGCAATAAGTGTCATCATAGCTAACGTGACAATATGATAACGCAAAATAAGAATTGGTCAGAATAAATGTAAATTTTACATTGTTGCTGGGTTCGAGCGCGTTGAACAGGGCTTTTCCTCTTCCAGCGTCAATCCTCTCCCACACTAGCTTTTCCGAGCAGTTCCACCCACTACAGCAGAGGTCGGCAGTGCGCGCCAAAAACTAGTTTCAATATCAAATCGTTTGAATCGCCCTACATACGTAGGATAGACCGGTCAGTGAATGGACAATTAAGAAGACGAAAAAGCCAGTGAATAGACGGTTTTTATGTGCGTGCCCTTACGGAAAGTGTTCATTCACTGTTCCTGTCCATTGATTGGCTAATTTAACCTAGTTTACATTGAAGCGGCTTCGAGATTCCGCTGCTAAAAAGAGCGTTGCGAGCGTTCGCCAATTATAAAAATGAACAACATTATTTCGCAGAACGCTTGAAATAAGACTTCGACGTTGGAATATTGCTAAAATATTTCTTGAAGCTTAATATGCTTTCATTTCATTTATATAATTATTTGTGTCTTA
The DNA here is from genome assembly GCA_958510785.1 of Exephanes ischioxanthus. Classification (NCBI taxonomy): domain Eukaryota; kingdom Metazoa; phylum Arthropoda; class Insecta; order Hymenoptera; family Ichneumonidae; genus Exephanes; species Exephanes ischioxanthus. The sequence continues at coordinate 6,168,726 of OY294016.1, forward strand.
TTTATATATGCGTTATAATGATGTAAAAAAAATTGGTTTTCGATTATCCGAATTTTTTATTACCCGAACTAGAGCCGCTCCCGACGGGGTCGGATAATCGAGGTTCTACTTTATGTAATTTAAAAAAAAAGTCTAGTTCGATCGACTCCTCTCGACCAACTCGTCGACCATCTCCATCAAGTCTCTTCTTCTCGCCTCGTCCAAAGCGCGCTTCAGCTTCCTTTTCCACTGTAGAGGATCACACTTGTTGTGAAATATTTGGAGCGCCTGGAAACGATTAAATTAATTGCGATCGTAGAATAAAATCGGGGCCGGGCGATCCGACGCGTCCAAGAAATAGATTCGTGCAAGGTAAGGCGTTTGCTTTCTCAGTACAAACCTGAAAAGCTTTTTCTTTGAGCATCACGTTATGTTTATCATCGATCTCGTCGATGTCGCGTTCTCTGACACCCAAATGTCGGGCAACGTCTCGCCACGATCGGCCCAGTTCTTCGCTGATCCTGAGGAGCACTGGAATGAAAAAAAAAAAAAAAACAATTGAAACTCCGCGCTGTTAAAATAAATGTTACTTTTGAAAAATTAATTTTTTCAAATAAATAAGTACATAAATGAGTAAATAAAATAGTCGTTTCACAAAAGTCGCGAGTACCGTACATATACGGTACGAAATAGACGAGATTGGCCCTTCGAGTCCAAAGTCTTTCATGCCTTTGAAATAAATGTTATTCTTAAAAAATTACTTTTTTCAAATAAATAAGTAAATAAATGAGTAGATAAAATGTCCGTTTCACGGAAACCGCGAGTACGGCGTATATATGGTATGAAATAAAAACGAATTGAAATGACAAAACAAACGATATTTTTTTTGTCAAATAAAACAAAGATTATTTTTTTCAAATAAGTAAATAAATAAATGAGTATATGAGTATATGTAATTACCGTATTACGAAATTGGTGCAGTATGGTAATATAGGGAATGAAAGGCTTAATTTCCTGCAAAGCTGAGAAAATACACCAAATACTTGAATTACGTATTGTAGCATCAATTACTGACTGAGTGCCCAGTACTCAGAACTTCAGCAATTAAGTTCTGCCAACACTGAAGAACTACTCAGTGCTCAAAACTTTGGAAATTAATTTCTACCAGTACTCAAGAACTACCCAGTGCTCAGAATCTCACGTACTTGGTGCTTCAACCACTTGGTACTTCAAGTACTTGGTACCTCAAAACGTGCTTCAAAAGTATTTGAAGCGCCATATATGGTACTTCAACACGCGCTCAAAGTGCGTGGTACTTTAACACGTGCTCAAAGTACTTGGTACTTTAACACGTGCTTCAAGTACTTGGTACTTTAACACGTGCTACAAGTACTTGGTGTTTCAATACGTGCTCAAAGTACATGGTACTTCATATGTGCTTCGAGTACATGAAATTTCATACATGCTTCAAGTACTTAGTACTTCAATACATTCATTCTTTACAATTCAATACATGCTTCGAGTATTGAGGCCATTTGCGCAGCTCTGATTTTCTCTCAGTCGACCCATTGTTGCTCACCCATTCTTGCATCTTCGGAGTCGCTTTCCGCAGAACTGCGGCTGTTGGTAGGGCCAAGCAAAATCGATCCTGGCAGAGTGAGTCGAAAGGCAGGCTGCGTCGTGTACAGGGTCATCTCGGCTTGTATTCCACTTGGACGAGACTCATTGAAAATAGTCTGAACTCCGGAAACACCGGGCCTCTCCTCGAGGCTAGGCGCGCTGGCTAACGATTTTACATACAGCGAATTACTGATCGTTATGAATAATATAACCAAACCCACTCCCAACAAAGCTCCCGCCACCCCAATGACAAATTTTGAGAACATTTTCTTGCGCACTTTCGCTACACCTCTTCTGTTCGGCACAGTCGGAGGATGATATGGTAAAAAAGCTTCGCTCTCGACAATGAAACTATCTTCGGGTGACGATTCATTCTCCCCTCGCACTCTCGACACGTCGTTACAGTAATTAAAGTCATCGTCATTCGTAGTCTCGTAACTGTTCGAGCAGGTCGGGGCGTTTCCATTAAACTCTACGCAGTTTCTGAATCTTGGTCCTTCGGTGCTGTACTTACCGCCGAGTATTTCGTACACATTGCACCGTGGCAGAGGAGACCTCCGCCCGATTCGGGCCTCGTAATCCCTCAGCGCTCGCTCGAGTGCCGGATCTTCGACGTACGTCGACGAAATGTGCTTCAACGGCTCGATATTGTCGTACGACAGTGCGCCGCGCTTCTCCAACATTCGCAGCAGGCCCTCGAGGCTGACGATGTAGTCGCTGTTGCGCGCCGAGTTTATCACGCCCGAGTAAGTCACTTTCAAAGTGTCCAGAACACTCGGTGAGATCCGAGCTTGCGCTTTCTCTAAAAAATACTCCCTCAAATTCTGATAGTCCGACATAAATTGCTGTCTCACGCGAGCGAACTCCATTTCGATCGTCATGCTTTGAGATATACGCAGATAGAGGCTCGTCACCGAGGTCGATGATCGCAGATATCCGATTCGCCTCTTACGTATTCGGGGAATCCCCGAATTCGCTCGTCTTCGTTCTCACCGGCCAATCGCGAATTCCGTGGGGAATTTCGGCTTGTTGGGTTGCTGACGTGACGGTAGCTTCGATATATTTGGGCGAGGGTAACCTCCAAAGTTTCACGGTGGTCTGCCGTCTTGTTCGAAGTGGATCGACTCACCCGAGCGTTCCGGTAGTTCGAACTCCGAGATTCTTTTTTGGGAGCAAACTGTAGGCGGTGCAAACCGGCGGTGGGGGGGAACGATCGTTCTTAGTTAATGTATTTGTCGAGACGATTATCGATGATTCCGATATTACGGTGCAATCGAACTGATTCAGGCTTGCCGAGTTCGAGCTAGGGAGAAACAAAATTTCCGCCTATCGCGATGGTCATAATGAACGACGCGAAGTCGACTCTCGCGCATTATTCCCCAAGTCCCCGAACCGCGATTTTCAAAACTCTCGACTAAGGCCGCGGCGCTGTCGATTCCCAAATGCCGTCGGTAAAGTATCACGAATAATGGGCGAGAAAAAATCTTCCGATGGCTCGAGCCGTTTATAAATCTAATTCGTGGTACTTATTACGTCCGGGAATGAAAAATATTTAATGAGCATGCATCAAGTTTGTCAGACATTTAGCAAATTTGTTGTTAATTGTAAATCGTAAAGCCTGTTAGTGGCAACTAAGTCTGAGTGGCAACAGGCAAAATATTGAGCAATTTCTTATCTCTCATTCTCGCAGGCTCGCTGCAGATATAACGCGTCGTGAAAGTGTCTACGAAACGCCAATCTACGAAGGTGGTTCTATGTACACACCGGTGCTTTCGAATTGACGTCTTTCGTTATCATAACGTGATTGCGCATGCGCGGTCACGGTATTCATAATAAAAAAAACGCCAAATCGAAAGCACCTCAGCACGGTTGTACATAAGAAAAAAGAAAGCAAATGAAACACCGATTCCATTGCGTTGGGAAACGGAAGTTGATCTATCTATACAGAGGTGCTTTCGATTTGGCGTTTTTCGTTATCATAACGTGACCGCGCATGCGCACGGCCGTTTTCTGGTCCCAACTCTTACCAAAAAATGACCGCGCGCATGCGCAATCACGTTACTGATATCGAAAACGCTAAATCCGAAACCATCCCAGAAAAGTCGTAAGTACAAAATAAAAAAGCAAAAGAAACATTGTTCATCGCGTTGGGAGACGAACATCGATTGGCTCCCGAGGCGGCGCCACCGGAACGTCCCCGAAACATTCGGTGAATGGGAACGCGCGACCGTTCGTCCAATGAGCTCGCGTACTCCTGGTCTCCTACGGCAAGAGCATGAAATGCTTGTAATCGTCCCCCACGGTTTTCGGGACGGTGTATATTCCACCGATATAAGAGGCGAGGCGTACCGGTGGCGGTAGTCGCCAGTAGTCTCCCGCGAGTCGCCGCAGGTTTATGTGTGTTGTTTCGACGAGCTATCGGACGAACGGTGTGTGTCATCCGAGAGTTAGCACGCTCGCGGTGGGATAGCAGTGGTGTGGCGGCGCCGACGAAGGTTCGATTTGTTCATTCCAGCCTCGTACAGAATCGAAAAGTAAAAAAAAAAAGAAGAACCATCTTCGACTCGAGGATTTCCGTTGCTCCTCGTCCTTGCCCCTCGTTCGTCACGTTAGACACCGAGAGCGGATTCGTCGCGAGGGTCGAAACGATAAAAGGAGAGCCCGTTAGGAACGGTCAGCGACGAGAGAAGGACGCAGCGGGCACGGATTCGTCGCCAAAAATAAGAAAAAGTAAAAAAAAAAGAATTTAATTTAAAAAAAAACAAATAAACAAGGACACATCTTCGGTTCGGAGAAGGTGAATCGTCGAGGAGGCTGAACAGACTGAAGCGAGGAGACTCTCAGTTCCGAAGCCAGCGCACGGCCGCTTCATCCGGTCTCCCGCACACACAAGCTTCATAACGCATATATTTATTTATTTATCGATTCGGCGAAGGCACAGTTTAAAATACCTGTCCTAGGTCCTTATCGGGGCCGAATGAGCGCCCCTTTTTTTTGAAGCTATAAAGTATTCGAGGGAAATCAGGAAAAACTCGGAGATACGTCGAGTGGAGACGAGTTAATTTAACGCGTGTGCTCGAGCGGATTTTCGTTTTCTTACCGCTGACCGGTGTGCGGCGGTGCCCCGGCGAAGCCGGAGAGATCCCCGCCCTCGAGGAGCGCGGTCGTGTGTGTACCCACGGCACAGCCGGCGCGTGTCACGCTTCCCCCCCCCCCCCCCCCTCCCCCTCCGTGCTGCATCCTGGAAATTATCTCACCGCCTTCGCCGTCTCTCCCTCTCCGCGCGCACGCACATACATCGGTCTCTCTCCTCGCTTTTTTATTCGCGAGCGAATGAGCGTGTCGTCGCACTCTTCGCGGGAGCAATAACGGAGAGCGAGACGGCCGCAGACTACGACGACGTTGCTACTTCGGTACTCGGCACGGGACACGCGGACGCTTCGTTTTTCTTGTTTCTTTTTCTTTCCTTTATCCTCTTCCGGGTCCAACGAGATCGCAGAGCAGTTCGCGCTGCGCCCGAGTGAAAATAATTCGTCGCACCGACCATAGTCGACGAGAACCAAAAAAGTTAAACCTAGACGGTGGGTAAATCGTTTATTTTTTTTTCTTCCGAGATTTCTTCTTTTTTTTTTGGGCGCTGTAAATATTTTCGGTGTAATTTTCTTGAGTTCTTTTCATAATGTTTATCTCGGAACGAAGACCGGCTAGTCCGGTTATTTTGCCAGCCGGGCCGAATTGCTTCCCAATTCGATGTATTTTTCGTTCGTCGAGCGGACAATGATTTTCGCGGTGACGGGACTTTTTCCACCGGACGGCGGTGCGTTGTGCTTTAGCCTGGAATTCTCGTACGTGTTGCGGTGAGCGTGCATCGGTGCTCACGTACCTTCGGCTCTCGCACTCTCGCTCGAAAGGCGTTTCGACACGTGAGCCGCCCGATAGACTCGACCAGCAATTACGGTAGCGCCGACGACGACGGGCGCTCGCGCTGCTCCGCGTTCGTACGCGATATATTATATCGTATGTAAATACCTCTGTGCCTTATGGCAGACTCGCACATTCTCGGTCACGAGCGGTGTCATGTAGAAAGTATTATCGTGGAGAGGCGGACAAACCGCGCAGACGAGGCGAACCCGTGCATGTACAGGTTATGTAGGCATCGGTGATAATAGCACGCGCCTCGGCCGATTGGAACGTTGACTCTGGGTCGATCACCGCAGCCAATCAACCACATGTGTGTACTCGCCTCTAGCCGTGTCCATACACGAATAATATCGCGGAATCAAGGCATCGAGAGTTCGTCTTATCGTCACTGTTTTTTTTTTAAACATCACTTTTCTTATGGTCCGGGGACGATAGGGAAATACTTTTTTGTTGAATATTATCGCCTGCTTTAAATACATTTCCATGCTAAAATCGATTATCGTGTCTTTTACGTGATAAAAAAGTGGGGTTTTAAATGATTGGGGGTTTTTTTTAAGTCTATTTTTTTTTGCTTCGTAGTTTTGCGTTTCTATGTCGCTGTTGCTTACGCCTGCGGATTTTTTTAAAGGGATCTTTCTTGCGAGGTACACGAAGTTTTAATTCGTATAATCGTGATTTTTTTTCCGGTTTAATTCTGCTTAGTAACACATTTTTAAGTTTTTGAGTCTGCTTTACATTTGTTTTCACATCGCGAATCGAGCTTCCTCGACGTTCGGTCGTTGTGATTCGTTTTTCACGCTTTTTCCGTTTCAACTTCGGATTTTTCAACGGATTTTCCTTGCAAGCCCCTCGAATTTTTACTTCGTCTACTCTATCGGAGAACGATAGAGTAACATTTTTAAGTATTCTCACCTGCCTTAAATTAATTTTCATATCGCGAAACGAACTTCGTCGACATTCGGTCATTATAATTTATTTTTCATGTTTTTGCTTCCTCACAGAGGAAGCTTTGAATTGACGAAAAAATAGAGATTTTAATGAAAACGTGTTGAGAAAGTGCCACAACATCGAAAAATCACATTTTTTGCGTTTCAATTTCGTTGTTGCCGACGCCTGCGAATTTTTCAACGGATTTTCCTCGCAAGCTCCCCGAACTTTTACTTCCTATAATTGGAAAATGTTATCCTTCATGATTTATCGTTGAAAAACGACAGGATAATAAACTACTTAATTGCGACTGGGAATACCTTAAAGATGTACGCATTCCCGCCTATTTAAAATTAATTTCCATACCGCGAAACGAATTTCCTCGACGTTCGGACATAATGATTTATTTTTCATGGCTCGTCCGTTTCAGTGTCGATTTTGCTTACGCCCGCGAATTTTTCAACGGCTTTTCCTTTCAACCCAGGTAGCACAAAAAAGTTTGTTATCGAAAAGTGATCTAAATGGGTTACATATGTCCGTCTGGACGGTATCCGAAAGTTGCCTCCCATTCAAAAAGTTAACTTTTGGACGTAGGATAGCTTATAGTTACCATCCGCACGGACATATGTAACCCATTTAGATCACTTTCTGATAACTAATTTTTTTGTGCTACCTGGGAACCTCCTCGAACTTTTGTCAACGACGCGGACAGCGGAATAGACATCGGTAGCCTTGCGTTTGCCCGTTCGACTTTCCTCTTGACTGTGTACGAACCAAGCATTATAATCACACGCGTTACCTTATCGCCGTTGCTAGTGTCGCGGCGCTACACTACTTAGTTTGAGAACTGTAATTTTTTTTTCTAACGGCGAAGTCGCGATCAAAGTTCCAACGCTGGGCGTAGCGATTTTTTCCTATGAGTGCCCGTCGCCGTAGCTCGCTCGGTCAGCTTGTTTGTAATTGATTGACGACCCTTCGTGTCATCGCACCGCACCGCCGTTCAACTCGCTACTTCTATATTATTTTTATTAATCCAGTCAAACAGCCCGCTGCGTTCGGTATATCCCATTCTTTATTTATTTTTATTTTTTTAATTAACAGTAGAAACTGCTTATCCGACCTTAGATCAACCGAGCCTCCGGGTTAACCGAGGTGTAGGTTCGGATATTACGGAAAACTCGGATCAAACGGATAAACCAGCAATGAAGGCGCACGGAGTAGTTCGTAACGGCTACGTAGTTGCATACGCGCTAAAAATTGTACATGTTTGCTGCTTCTTTGTAATGCGAGCTGCAAAAACAACAGTTACGATTCCAGGGTCAATTTCTGTGCATTAAATTTAATGTACAATTGTGATGAAAAATTAATATTCTTTTCATTGAAATTAAAATTAAACTTCTACAAGTTTGCTGCTTCTTTTTAATGCGAGCTGCAAAAACAACAGTTACGATTCCAGGGTCAATTTCTGTGCATTAAATTTAATGTACAATTGTGATGAAAAATTAATATTCTTTTCATTGAAATTAAAATAAATGTACTTGGAAATAAAGTATTCGCAATGTTTTTGATACACTGAACATTAATTTTACATCGCAATTGTCGATTAAATTTAATATACCAGTTTTTGCATACAAACTTCCGGACTGGTACATTAGATTTCATTCGACTTTTTTTTACAGGGTTTAGAACAAGTTTGAATTCAGTTTGTTATCCGTGTTATCCGGGATTTCACTTATCCGACGTACGCTCTCCCCACATTACCTCGGTGAACGGGGTTATACTATATTTGTTATTCGCAGACATATCGTGATGATACGTTACGCGCATCGGCGTGACGCTCAGTCGAAAGACGATGACGCATCTGTTGCAATTACCGATCGCGCGACGGTCACGCGTTCGATTCCTGCCGAGTACGTTATATTTTTCTTTTCCTTCCGGGCATAAACAATCGGTTCGGTTCAATGTGCATTTTTTTTTTTTTTTTTTTTTTTTTTTTTACTCGCATGATCAATCAACTAATGGCGAATAATGCAAAAATACTGTTCTGTCCGCGGAAAAGAGGTTTTTATTTTCCGCGGGTGTCCATCGCGAGACGTATTTATCGAGGCTCTTTGAAGACTTTTGCCCTGACGATGTATCGATAATTTATTTTAATTTTTGTTCACCTTGCATCATCAGACAATAGCCAATAACGGAATAATACCGTTCGGTCCGTGGAAATGACAAGTCGTTTATTTTCCAAAGATATTCATCGCGACACATATGAATCGGCGCTTTTCCAAGACTTTGCCCTGACGACGTATTTAAAATTTATATTATTGTTTTTTTATCTACAATTTATATTATTTCTTTCAATTATGATTAATTAATTTTTTTTAAATAATATTAAATATTTTTATTATTATATTTTATAATAATAAATTTATAATAATAGCGAATAACTGAATAACGATGTCGAGTCTGTGTTAATGACGAGGTATTTATTTTCCGCGGAAATCCTATCGGCTCTCTTCGACGACTTCGCCTCGATTATGTATTTGTAGTTTATTTAAATTTTCTTTTTTTCTTTGAGTCTCTATTCTCCGCGGATATTCGTCGCGTGACATTTTATCAGCGCCGAAGACTTCTGCTCCGATGATGTGTCTATAATCTGTCTTTTTCCTATTTTTTTTTTTCAGTTACGGAATTTCCACTGCTGCGACGTGAAGTTGAAGGAAAAGCGAATCGAAACGAATAACGATGAACAAGATGGATTATCTCGACGTGACCCAGCCGAACTACTCGTACGTCTTCAATTTCGAGGAGAAGTTTATTCACCAGGACACGAGAGACTGGATGACGAACAACTGGACGAACGGGTTTTACGCCTGCGGAATTTACATGATACTGATTTTCGGCGGACAGTACTGGATGTCGAGCAGGCCGAGATACGAGCTCAGAGGGGTTCTCAGCCTTTGGAACACCCTGCTCGCGACATTTTCGATAATTGGATTCACGCGAACAGCGCCGGAATTGATTCACGTGCTGAGGAATTATGGAATTTATCACAGCGTATGCGTACCGAGGTACGTGCCGCAATTCGACGATCGCGAATTTCAGTGGAAATTTCCATGAGCATTTGCTATGACAATCGAGTAACGCCAAAAACTTGGATATTTTTTTCGCGGTAGAATAATACGTCGTAGGTAGAGGAACGTTGACGAGCTAACAACGTGATACGTTTCGTAATTGTCGTACCGACGAGCTTGTAGCAGATTGTCGGACCGGCCCTGAAAATAAAATTGGTATCATTTGCCTTTTTAAAGTTGAAATTTGCATTTCTTCGGGCATTCCCGGGTTTATTATTGGGAATTTGTTTAAAGAACGTTCGTTCGTACATCGCAATGAAACCGAGTGAATATTTCCATTCATATTCTGACGTCGCGGTTGACTGTTTAAACCTTCGAGCCATACATTTTCACACTATAAAAACAAAACCTCGGTATTTCATGTTAAAAAAATGAGTAAAAACAAAAAATTTTACTGAGCGAGAGAAGGTGGGCCTTATTTCCCACCGTGACGCAAAGGTTTAATGTTGATTGCATTATTTCGGGTAGCCTACGCGGTTTTAGGAAGGAAAGACTCGATTTACACTCGGAGAACTGCTCGAATCGTGTATTAAAGGACAAACTAATTCGACTAGTAACTAGTCTAGAAGAGGGTAGTTCTTACAGTTTCCTCCGTGGGAAAGAGCGGGTTCAGTGAAATGAATAAATGTGTTTTTTTTTTTTTTTTTACACTAGGATCAAAGATCCTCTCAAGCCAAGGCAATACAAATTCTGATATATCACATGGAGCCAGTGTTAATAGGATATCAGATAACACTACACTGCTTAGTCATTGCACATACAGAACTGAAACTGGATATATGTATAAAGTGCTGACTTCAAAAAAATAAAATAAATACATAATAATAATAACAGTAACGTCACATAGGAAGACTCGGTTTACGCTTGGTGAACTGCTCGAATCGTGTATTAAAGGACAACCTAATTAGACTACTAACTAGTCTAAAAGAGGGTAGTCTTATAGATTCGTCCCTTGGGAAAGAGCGGGTTCAGTGAAATGAATAAATGTGTTTTTTTTTTTTTACACTAGGATCAAAGATCCTCTCAAGCCAAGGCAATACAAATTCTGATATATCACATGGAGCCAGTGTTAATAGGATATCAGATAACACTACACTGCTCAGTCATTGCACATACAGAACTGAAACTGGATATATGTATAAAGTGCTGACTTCAATAAGGAAAATCATATACATAATAATAATAACCGTAACGTCATATAGGAAGACTCAGTTTACACTTGGCGAACTGCTCGAATCGTGTATCAAAGGACAACCTAATTAGACTACTAACTAACCAGTCTAGACGAGGGTGGTTCTTATAGGTTCGTCCGTGGGAAAGAGCGGGTTCAGTGGAATGAATGAATGTGTTTTTTTTTACACTAGGATATTGTGTAAAATAAGGATAATGTGTTTTTTTTTACACTAGGATATCAGATAACACTACACTGTTCAGTTATTGCACATATAGAACTGAAACTCGATATATGTATAAAGTGCTGACATTCAATAAAGTAAAATCAGTACATAATAATAAGAATAACAGTAACTTCATATAGATAGAAAAAAGTTTTATAGAAAGGTGGTTAAAGAAGGGTGGAGAGAGAATTTGGGAGTCGGAGTGTTCTGGAGAAGGCAAGTGCGGTGGAAGATGTTGGAAGCAGCTGTCTAAGATTCTTAGAAAGTCAGTCGATGTTGAGAAAAGCGGAGTAGCCTGGCGGGCCATAGGTTTACGTAATGTACGGGCAGATCTTTGGGAAATGGAAAATAGACGTTGTTGAGCCTTCCGGGAAAGGGTAGGATGCACGTGCACGAAAGGCGCCGCGGCTGGTATCGTAAACTGTAAGAGCGAGAGGGAGGAAGAATACGGACAATGAAAAGGTGATGCTCGAGCTGGATCATCGTTACAATTTTATTACATGATGCATGTAGTTCTTTTGTGCAATAGATTTTGTGACGATTTTGAAATATTCGGGGAATTTCACATAATCGGCGTGCACTTTCGTTTTTATATGTACGTGTGTTCCAGAATATTGTATCTCCTGTAGAATCGACGCTGTTGAAATTTTCCCCCATATTGGTTTTCGCGACAATTTGCAATACTCAATTTTCTTAATTTCTTAGACGATTTCAACCGACATTGAAGTGCACGCCGTAGCGTTTATGGCTGGTATTAAAGTCCTGTAAAGTTTAAACATATTACTAGGCTATTAATATGCATTAATATGCATATGAATAGCATATTAATGATGTTAAGTCGTTTCTACTAAAGCGACTCGTTCAGTCGGCGAAACAGGAAGGCCCAGCAGCCCCTTAAGGATTAAATATTGCGTGACAAAAAAATGCCTGCATTACGTAATAATATCGATTAAACTATTCGCTCAGTCTCGTTGCAATAAATACAAAAATTTTCTTTAAAAAAATTCCTTATAATATACCTGAAAACGCTCGAAAAAACGGCGACTTAACGAAAATTAAAGACCCAAATTGCAACTGTCGACGCAGGTGATTTTCCGTCCGGTAATCGTCACCTTCAAATCACGTTTTTGTAACTTCTCCGACACGCGGTAAATCATTCGAGAGATTTGCGTAATCGGCCTCCTAATCACTATAATCGCTCGAAGCTGTATTGAACATGCGATTTGTTTTTTTTCAACCGTCGATTATCACTGAAATAATTACGATTAAATGATCGACTTTTTTATTACCCTGAAGATATCTGCATGAGGCTACATTTTATCAAGTTGTAACCAACCGGCTGTGTTTTACCATCGCACAAACCTCGCTCGGCAAAGTTCACTCGGAGAATAAATTTCTACGAGGTCAACAATTTTTTTTTTCTACCTAAAGCAACGCATCAACAGAGATTTACTTCGAAGATGAAATACGATGTCATGCAGATATCTTCAGGGTCATATTTTTTCGAAACTTTTGTGTTTTTTTTTTAAACAATATTTAAAATCGTCTGGTAATCGCCCAAGTCCGTGGAATTATCGAAATTATATTATTATCTGTACGAGCGAAAATTATTTAAACATACAAAATTTAATTGGCGGCACTTGATAATCATACACGATCTCGTTAGTTTGCCTCGTCGCGTCAAAAAGCTCGCGAAAATAATAATTATATAACGTATATCGAGCTTAACGAGCTCGACTGTTCGGTCACTGGTCGAGTCACCTCACCTCGTCCACGTGTCCCGAAAAATAGAAAAAAAAACTTATCGTTCGTTACTGGAGGAAAAAAACGGAAATTTTAAAGCCAACAAGTATATTTCCGATACCATATCTATGCTATCGGTATACTTGTCGGCTTTAAAATTTCAGTTTTTTTTCATCGACTAATGAACGATAATTTTTTTTTCCTCCTAGTAACCACCAATAAGGGTTAAAAAAAATGTCTGTCGTGCATTTTCAGTTTCATCCTGCACGACCGAGTCTCCGGTTTCCGGTCGAGGATTTTAATTATCTATACGAGCAAATCCGCGAAAAATAAAAAAATGACCTAACCGCATTAGATCGTCAAAGATCGTGCGGTTCGGTCAGCTCGCCTCGTAGTCCCGAGCAGCCCACGAAAATAATCATTATCACGTGCCCGTCTGCCGAGCTCGACTATTCGATCGCTGATCGAGTCCCCTTATCTCGATTTTTCTTGTTGTTTTTTTATCGTTCGGTACCGAATGAAAAAAAAATGTAAATCGACTGTGTATTTCCGATAGCACATTTCTCTTTCACAATTCTTTTCTTGCAATTCTTTTTTTAGAATTTCCTTTTTACAATTTTTCTTTTTATAATTTTTTTTTTAAGTTCGCGACGATAATCATTATCACGTGCCCGTTTGCCGAGCGCGACTGTTCGGTCGCTGATCGAGTCCCCTCATCTCGCTCACGTGACCCGATTAACATTTTTTTTTATCGTTCCTTACTCAATGGTAAAAAAAAAAAACAATTTTTTAAGCGTCTATATATATTGGTTTGCTATTGAAAAAACTTTTTTTTTCTTCCTAGCAAACACTAATAAGATTTTCATGATTCGTTAATTTTCAGTTTCATCCTTCACGACCGTGTCTCGGGTTTCTGGACGTGGATGTTCGTTCTCTCGAAGCTGCCCGAGCTCGGCGACACGCTCTTCATAGTGCTGAGAAAGCAGCCGCTGATATTTCTCCACTGGTACCACCACATAACCGTGCTGCTCTACTCGTGGTTCTCGTACACCGAGTACACGGCCTCGGCCCGATGGTTCGTCGTGATGAACTACTGCGTTCACTCGATAATGTACTCGTACTACGCCCTGAAGGCGATGCGCTATTCGCCACCCAAGGGGATATCGATGGTGATAACGGCCCTGCAGCTCACCCAGATGATAGTCGGCTGCGCGATAAACATATGGGCCTACCAGTATCTGTCGCAGGGCCAGAAGGAATGCGGCATATCGAGGGTCAACATAAAATTCAGCCTGACGATGTACTTCAGTTACTTCATCCTCTTCGCGCGTTTCTTCTACAACGCTTATCTGACCGGTGCGCGAGCGAAGATGACGAAGAAGGCGCTGTACGAGGCGAACGGAAACGGCCACATCGCCTCGGCCTCGGACTACAGCAACGGAAAGCTCAAGGCCAATTAGAGAAGATCTAAAAAAAAAAATAAGATAGAGAAGATCTTTAAGAAAAAAAAAACACCAAACACGGGCGACTAAAGAATGAGATCGTGGTTTTTTTTTCCGCGAGAACGCCTGTGAGGACATTTCCGTGTCGGCGGCCAATACCGGAGGAGACGAAAGCGAGCTCGCTTCACCGCGGAGGTTGCGCCGCGGAGACAGAAAAGAAACAATCGCGGAACTTTGAACTCGGTGAATATATACATATATATATATATAGAATATCTCGTCCTCGTCCGAGAGCCCGACGATTTTTCGTCGTCGCGTCGAGAACCAAACGCACCTTAAACCAACGCACCGAGAGCGCCTGCGAGGATCGCTCGAACGGAGACACAAAAAAAAAAAAATGTATGAATCTTTACACGGTTCGACGTCTCGGGAGAACGCTCGTCGCAGCTCGAATCTTAGAATTATCGTGGGTTAAAATTAATTTATCAACGAAAAGTCGTCCCAAAAAAAAAAAAAAAAAAACAAGAAAAAACTTAATCTGTGTGCGAAGTGAAGTATGCTCGGAATGTATTCTCGTACGGTATTGTTAATGATTTTTCGCGTTTCCTGAGTACATCTCTGCGCTCTCTCCCTCTCTTGTTCTGGTCTCACGTCGAGAGGCAGGCGCGCGCGCCGGCCGGCCTTTCAATGCGATATATCCGTAGTGTCCACACACATCGGGTGCTCGAGCGTCGCGTGACCTACTTCCGTGATCTCGTCTCGGGCTCGTCGATGCCCCACCGACGACGCCTAACTAACTCGCATCACCCCGCGACGGTGACACGACTGTAACGCCGATGAATTTTTTATTTTCCTTCCCAACGCAAATTTCTGTACGCGGAAGGTACTTAAAAAAAAAAAAATCAATTATAAGTCCTCTTTATTATGTTCGGCGTGGCGATGAATATTCACGCGCCGCGAGCGCCCTCTGGCGGTGGCGTGACGCAAACGCGCTGTTGCAGTCGCGGTTACGTTTCCTGGAAATTATTCGAAACGTTATTTGACTTTAAGGTGCGAGATAAACTCGACGGCGTTGAGGCTCGTCGGGCGTGAGAGTTGCCCGCGAGCGACAAACTGCATTCTGCGCACAGCCGCGGAACGTCGACCAACGAGAAAAGGCTTAACTGGGAGGCTCGCAACAATTTCGTGGAGCGGCTCGTTCTTTATTTTCTCTTTTTTTTTAATTTTTACATCGATCGAGAGTTCTTAGGTAATGGCTAGAAAGTGAAAGAGAATTTGGTTGTTGTCGCGGAAAGATTCTCCGGGACGGGCGAGAAAACATCGTGAATGTATTGCGCATCCCGCTTTCTAACGAGACCAAAAATATTCCGTCGATTCTAACTCGCGGCGTGCCCGACAGAGAGCGCGACCGAAGCTTCGCTCGCCCGGCGCGCGTTTCCACTCTTGGAGCCGTTTGTAAACGTGAACAACCGATGGAACTTTTGTCGGGAAGGACGGCAGTAAAAAAATCGTTAATCTCACGCTTTCTAATCAGAGGAACAATTATTCCGTCGATCTTAACCTCCGGCGTGTTCGATGGAGCGCGCGATCGAAGCTGCGCTGGCCCACGGCGCGTCTCCCATCCCCCAAGAGCCAGTTATAAACGTAAACAACGGACGAAATTTGGGTGCTTTCGATTTGGCGTTTTTCGTTCAGGTGGCGCTAAAGATCAACATAACGTCAATATATTTTCAATCCATTTTTCTCCGAAACTGTTTTTCATTTTGTAGAATCGTTTCGGAAAAAAATGAATTCTAAATTTTAACTCTGTCTCGCACTTATCCGTGTTTAGCCTCTCCTTAAGCTGGGGCTAAAGATCAACAAAATCTCAGTATTTTATCAATCCATTTTTCTCCGAAACGGTTTTATATTAAATAAAAACGAGTGGCTCGGCTCACCGCGTATTTGATTAAAGCATTGCGCCCCTCAATTATTTTTTCATTTTGTAGAATCGTTTCGGAGAAAAATGAATTCTACATTTTTAATCTGTTTCTCGCACTCATCCGTGTATAGCCTCCCCTTAATATAACGAGACGGCGCATGTGCACGTTCGTTCCGTGGTGCGAATTATTACAAAAAAAGGACCGTGCGCATGCGCAGTCGTGTTACAACACGAACATCAAAGCGAAAGCAACTCTCATTTCGGTAATATTGTCGAAGTTCTTCCTGCGCTCTTGCAGCCCCCGATATTTTAAGGTTACGTAACGCGAGAGAAAACCCGACACGGATCGGATAAAAGAGAAAATCGAACGGAGCGATGTTGGTAACGAGAGCTTGGAAACTCCGGGTACGTATTGTTCGCCGTGCATAACGGGAGGAGAGTCAGAGATACGGAGGAAATGCGAGTCTCGGATGAATGGTGTGTGTAGAGAGCGTCGGAGCGATTTCATCCGGTGTGGAGTTTCGAGAGGAGAGCGACATAAATACGCACGCGGGAAGAGGGTCACGGTGTCGATTCTCCTCAGGCGAGGTCACGTGTGTGTGTCCAGCGATCCTGCCTACGGGCCGTGAACGTAACGCGCATCGTTCCGTCTCTCGCGTTCGGTTCGGATCATCGCTCGGCTCACGGAAAACAGCCGGCTTACCAGTGGGAACTTTGTTATTTATTCGCAGCAATTCGCAGAGTGAAGATAATCGTCAATCCACTAGCTTTGTATGGAATGAAATTCGTTAAGAAAAAGAAAAAAAAAAAAACATTATCGCCGACCGAGAGACGAGAGCTTGCTTCGTCCAAGGTCACGGTTCACATGCATATATATTTATATATTTGTATACGTGTATGTATACGTATATGGATTTTTTTTTTCTCTCTAGAAGGTCAAAGTCACGACCGACAAGAAAATAAATGGTCTGTTCGTGTGGTGAGCAACCGACTCGTCGCACCAAAGAGAGAGAGAGAGAGAGACCCCCGATCGTCGTCAGCGTGTGTCGCTGCGCCAAAGTAGATTAACCAATGTTGTAACCGATAGATAATTGAATGAAGATGCGTTTATCGCACAATTGAAAGAGCTCGACTCGACAGTGGCGCCGTTCGCATTTACACGAGACGAGTGTGCGTTACTCCGTTACGAGTTCATTGACAGCTGTGACTATTATCTTTTTTTGTTTGTTTTTTTTTTCTTTTTTATGCGTTTATCGTTAGCCAATGGGGAGCCGTACTACGTACAATCGAATCGACTATTATATGCTTCGTTTCTTTTTTTTTTTCTCGTCGTCCGAAAGCGAAGGCACAAAATGCGTTCGCAAATTTTTCGTGAATGATTCAACTTGTTATATTATCCCTCGATGACATAGTCATTCGAGCGCTACTATTAGTAATTTATAAAAAAAAACATGTGGATACCGGGAAATATTTTCAGTTTATATTAATCTTATATATATATATATTTTGGAAGGTTGTTTGTTTTGCTTGTTTGTCTGCCCCAATTTTCAAGAATCCGGGGGCCGTCTAGGCCCTGATTATTCTAAGTCCTCCAAGGTGACCACTTCCCAGGCCCCGATCTGCGCGTCTCGACGAGTTGTGCACAATAATGCGATGCACAACGCTGTGCACTGCCGTTGTGTGCAAAAAAATATCACTTTTCGACCGAAAATACCTTACTTCCGGTCTGGAATAATCATTTTTCGACCGGAAGTGACGTCGTTACGGAAATAAGTTACTTCCGGTCCGGAAAATTAATTTTTCAACCGGAAGTAACGACATTACGGAAATATCTCACTTCCGGTCCGGAAAATTGATTTTGTCAAACGGAAGTTGCGTCAAGACGGAAAAAAGTCACTCCGGTTTGAAAATCTCATTTTTCGACCGGAAGTATTTTCTCTGTGACGTCGCTTCCAGTAGAAAAATAAGATTCCCAAACCGGAGGTGTCATATTTCCGGTATGACGTCACATCCAATCGGAAAAATGAAATTTTCAAACCGGAAATGACGTATTACTGGTAAGTCTTCGGAAATCTGAATTTCCTGTTTCTAAAACATCACAGTCCATGGCGAGGACTCGAGTCGCAAAAACCTGCTAGTTGAGTATACTAAAAAGGACAGTCAATAGCAAACGGGGAAAAAAACCAACGGGATTGATCAAACATTTTTGCATAATAATGTGCACAGATGGACTGTAGTGAACATTGGGACAGACTATGAAAAAAAAAAAAAAAAAAAAAAATTAATGGGCACAAAATGTCCGACGGTTCAAGGTCGCAGACGCGTAGGAGTTCAGTGTAAATGTATAAGAATAAGCGGCCGAAAGAGCGATAAACTCGGCGCGGGTGTGTGCGTGTGTTTGTATGTTAAAGGAAGAAAAAAAGAATACCGGAAGCTCGGTGAGATCAACTTTTCGTCGTATCCGAATAAACCACACTGTTGAAGGACGCTCCGCCGTTAGACGCGTGTAGGCGATCGAGCAGCGTCGCCGAACGTCCTTTGCCTCTCGTTTCGTCTTCGTCGGAGGAGCCAAGGCAAGAAAAAAAAAAAATAAACAACGCACCGGTAGAGAAGAACGAAGCGCGCAGGACGCGCTAACGGTCCGCGCGAGATCGATCTCCTTCATGCGCCGGGCTTTCGATGGTTCTTTTTTCGTGCGACCGTCGATTCGAGGAAAAAAAAAAGTTTGTGTACGCTAATGACGAGCGGCCAACGTTGCGGACGAATCATTCGATCCTCCGTGAGGAAGAGGTGCTCGAGGCCGGTGGATTAAAGTCGCGGACGAATGGGACGCGAGCGAAGCCTACGTCGGCGCACACGCTTCTCCAGATTTGTTTGTTCTTTTTATTATTATTATTTTTTTTTTAATACCTAAGTATAAACCAATGCGCATCTGGAATGTGTCTCAATTTTTTTATATAAAATAAAAGATATGTAAAGAACGAAGCTTTAATGAATATTATACCAATACACGTTGTGAATCGACTGACGACGAAACAGTTTATTATTGTCGAGAAATAACTAAACCTGGCGACGAGTGTGGAAACATTTTTTGCTCTCAGTTTGCATCATCCGTCCCCAGGCGGGGACACTGTCGACTTTAGCGTATCTTCCTATTTTTTTTGTCTTAAACCGGAAATCGAAAAAATAGTCGAATCGTTTCGGTCAGGAAGATGTCACGGGCCGGTGGAGGGCGATGGCGTTAGACTTTTGCGTGGACACGTCTCGATGTAAGGTGGAAGCACCAGTGGCTGCACACCTAAGCGAGCAGTCTCACTCTCCTGACATGCAAAAAAAAATCGTATTATCGTCTCCCTTGCGCGCTTCGTCCGGGACGTTTACTTTACACGGAGAAAGATAGTTCGGTTTCTCTAACAAAATGTAGATCGTTAATAATTTATTGTTGTGGCAGCAAAAATATTTGGCTGCTACAGCAAAATATTTTGTTGTCCCTGTGTTAAGCAGGTAAATGAGTTATGGTAACAAAATTCTTGTTGTCACAACAATTTTTTTTCTCCGTGTTTGTAGCTGCCACATCTACGGATATGTACATAAGCGCACATATATTTTATATGCGAGGATATGCACTTTCGTACGTTCATAAATTTAAATAGGTTATATATATATGTTTGGCCGTTAGTGTACATCAGGGGTCATTTCGACCCCAACGTTATCCCGCGTTTTTTTCGCCTAATGTCAACTTCAAGCACCATTTTGGACGGGTAAAAGAGGTTTTTTTTTTAAATCTCACCGCGCGAGCTTAAAGTTCGATCAATTCACTGCAAAAAGTATCTCGACCTTTTTTTCCGAAAAGTGCATAATTACCAAGATATTCGAGGCCGGAGATCAAATCGACCCCGTGTGCACCCAACGATTCGCTACGGAGTTGTCCACACCAAGGGTTAAATCGCTCAGGTCAAGAAAATGTCACGACCCGGGCGGAAGGACGATCACCCAGAGTTTTATGCAGACGGGTCTCGATGTAACTACGTAGCGGCCACCACTACGGATATGTACACCCTAGCAAGTCAAGCGACCATCGAAAGACCCAAAAAACGACTGGTCGTTCTGTGACACTTTTCGTCCGCAATAACGACCGAAATAAAGACCAACTGTTAGGTTGAGAATGGGTCGTTTTTTCATCAATGACCGCAAAATGACCACAAATACGACCAATGTATGAATTACTGAAAAAGTTCTAGATTGAGTCGTTTCGTCGGCGTTAATCAGAAAGTAACCGGAAAGACGACCATGTTGAGAGGTTTTCTTTGGTTCGTTCTTCGGGTTTTTTAAAAAAACGAGTTATCTGAGTCCTCGTCAACAGTCTCTTTGCAAGTGGTTGTTCATAAACGACCTGAAGAACGACCCAAAGAAAAATTCTCAACATGGTCGTCTTTCCGGTTACTGACTGATCAACACCGGCGAAACGACCCAACCTAGAGCTTTTTCAGTAATTCATACATCGGTCGTTTTTGTGGTCATTTTGCGGTCATTGATGGAAAAACGACCCATTCTCAACCGAACAATTGGTGTTTTTCGGTCGTTATTCCGGACGAAAAGTGTCACAGAACGACCAGTTGTTTTTTGGGTCTTGATAGTCGTTAAAGACGGTCGTTTGACTTGCTAGAGCATAAGTGCACATATATTTTCTATGCGAGGATATGCACACACGTGTGCATAAATTTAAATGGTTTACACGCATTTATACGAAGGCATAAAATCAAGTGACGTTGTTCGAACGGCAAAAAAATAAATCGCAGGAGTTCGACGCTCTTTCGGTCAAGGCAATACCGATCGAGCATCTCTTCCGAAGCTCGCTCAATGAGAGTTTCGTGCGGATTGTCGATACCGAACGTGTCCGCTCCGCGAGCGACGCTCGCGGATTCTTCCGGAAGTTGTTTCCACGGCGCTGACACGCCCACGTTAATCGTCTCCGCTCCGCAAAAACATTTTTCCTTCAGTGAAAAAGAGATTTGGAAACTGTGCAAGGGTAGAGGGAAGTTAAACGAGGCGCAAAGGAGAGAGCCGAGAGAAACGCAACCTCCTTTCGGGAAGCTCGTCCGTCGTCAGTACGCGCGGTCGAGAGGGCACTTTGTAGCTTGCCTTGGCAATTAGCAGTTGGCAAGAGACCAAAGGTGAGAGCGCCGCGCTCCGGCGGCTCCGCGAGCTACGGCGAATTATCGGTGCTACGAGTGTACGACCCGAGCATTGGGAGAAAATGCAATTAACCGGGGTAACCAATAATTATATACGCCGGACGGAAGTCGTCGATCAATATAATATTTTCGAGTGACGAATTGTGTGAACTGCAGACGTTAGTCGAAAGAAATAATAATAAATAAAAAAAACATCAGTATCGATCTCGTGGTACGACGTCTACTCTGGCGAGCATCCAAAGATTGAAATAATAATAGTAAAGAAGCGCACCTTGTAATACTGTATAGTGATACACGTAGAACGGTAACGATTATTGTCGATAATAAAGGTGCCATCTTCAGATTGTATATACACATACACACATATATATACATATATATATATTTTTTCAGAGTTTACGAACTCACGCGGATATAAGACTCGGCAGACGCGCACGTCCAGTGGCAATCGGTCATTGCTTTTGAATATAAAAAAAAAAAAAAAAAAACGACCTCCCTCGGTTCGCATGATAAAATGCTTAGAAATCGAAGCGCGATGAAAGTTCCGATCGAACGATTAAATCCAAAAATAGTCGAATCGACACATTGCGGATGGAAATTGTTCTCTCACTATTCTACTATTCTCTCTGTATGAGAATTTTCACCCGTAAAAAGTTTGTGTGGTTCACACATTGTGGACTGTAATCGATGTATCGATATATATTACTATTGGGTATCGAGCAGACATCTATGGGGAGAAAAATGAAACAAAAAAAAAAAAACATAAACACAAAAAATACGATTTTTTGTTCGCCAATCGATGCATCATGAATGCACAGTGTTGATGCCAATTTAATGGCACTTGCCTCCGGATAAATAATTACGATATTGCACTTGTAACGAACTTAGGAATAAATTTTAATTAACGTAATAAAGAAATATTAATGAACGAACAAAATTAGACATTCCCGATCAGGTCGATCAAATACGTATTGGAGAAATTTGTAACTTTGATTTTGGCGGTAGGGACGAGCGGAGGGTTTCAGGGAGAGGATTCTCTCGTTTAATGGACGTAAAGTTGTAGCCGCCCCATCATCCACAGAGACTGCGGTTTGCACATAAAGAATATTTAGTATATTATGCTACGAGGAAGGGAAGTGTAGCATACGATACTTTGTTTCCGACTTTTTTAAAATAACCACATTTTTTTGCACCGCAAAAATTGTCACATTCGCCAATGAACATTACTCCCTAGGGACTAATAGGGCTTTCGGAGGAAGTAACGAGCCCTATCATTCCCTAGGGAGTAATAGGGCTTTCTTAGGAAGTAACGAGCCCCTTTATTCCCTGGGAAGTAATAGGGTTTCCGGAGGAAGTAACTAGTCTTACTATTCCCTAGGGATTAATAGAGCTTTCGGAGGAGGTCCCGAGCCCTATTATTTCCTAGGGAGTAATAGGGCTTTCGAAGGAAGTAACGAGCCCTATTATTCTCTAGGGAGTAATAAAACAGTACTGCGCATGCGCACAAGTTAACAATGATCATTAGTCAATAATAAGCGATTTGGGAGTTGGGGAGGTTGGGAAAAAAATAACAATGGCCCCGAGTTCTCGTTACAGATAGAGAACGAACTTACAGTGTAATTCGAACAGGAAGCATCTTTGAGAACGACCTTGAGGTTATCAGACAGCAAGCTAGCAACTGTGTCACCATACACACACACACACATCCGACTATGAGTTATACGTTTATCTTCAATCGTTTGATATTTCCTCTTGAAATCCACTGCCGAGATTGCCCCATGTGAGCGGGTTACCGGTTCTCCGATAGATGACCCTCGATAACATAAAAAATTATTGTCATAGTTTCAAAACGCCGGTCGTTACATAACTGTGTTCTAGTCTACATTGAAAAAAAATATCGCAGGACGCTTATTCACCTGCGAGGAAGATCTTAATACAAAACGAATAGGCAAAAAAAAAAAAACTATTGTCGGCCCATGTAGCACGAAATATATTGAAATCATTTTATAATTATTTTCAATCCTTAAAATCATCGGAAATATTTCTGAAACATAGTGATACAAAATATTTTTAATGTCATGTTTCACCGTAATATTTCTGCGGATGTTTTCGTGTTTATGCTGGTGTGTATATGCAAATTGGACGGGCGATGCAATGGTTCACATTTCGATGAAATGTTAAAAAAAAAAAACAATTCAACACAAGACTTGTATGAGCAGATGAAAAAAAATACTTTTAAAACGTTTTTGAAACCATTTCACAAATACTTTTTAATATTGATATAATATTTTCAAAATTAAAAATAAAAATATTTTTGCGAAATTTCAAAAATATGTCCGTGCTACGTGGGGGCAATCTGTTGCTTCGTCGATTGTACTTTTTTTTCGCAAGGGTCTTCTATTACAACGTTCACCGTTAACTTTCGATAATACGAGAATATAGCGATGAGGATGTGTTGCAAGGTATAAATTTGCATTGCGAAGTGTAAATCAGTGTGCGAGAGTGGACTGCGAGTGTGTGTCGTCCGTGTTTTGATGTATTCGAGCCCGCGTATGTGTCTGAGTGCGAACTAGGATGAAAAAATGGAAAAAAACGAAACCTATAAAACGCGCTTGTCAAGGAACGACCAAATACGTTTGTCCAACTTTTTTTTAATCGTGTATAAATGCCTTTGTAAACACATTGAATTGTAACGAGAGAGACGAAGTGAAATATATCGAATGAATGATGGCATTGTTACCAATGATTGCAATTATTCGTCCTACCAACCTAAATAAAAAAACAACGATGTCATGCAAATCATACCCGAGAGAACGTTTTTGTAAGTCATGCATGAAAAGTGCTACTTTTCGTTCCTGCCGAGAGTGACAAACAATGATTACTTTACGCACGCTTAAGAGTGCGTAAAGTACAGCGCAAGCGCAGTAGGCCTCGCTGTACAGCGCCACAATCAGCAGGCACGGAGCAGCACTTCTCCTGCATTCGTTACAAAATCGTCATTTGCGATACAAGTGCGGTAAAGCGAACTTTATACGCACGCTGCGCGGCGAGTGCAACTCACTTCACAGTCCGCGTATGATGTTCGCTACACCTGCTGATTGTGGTGCTGGCGACAAATTATTCAGGATTCTCCGCAGTGACCGTTGTTTTCATTTTGGTATTTTTTCTTCATATTCATATTTACATCTTCATTTTTTTTCTATTCTCTTCGTATATAATGGCGATTCAGTATGTGTCTTTCTTCTACCTCATTTTTTCTTCGATTTATGCCGCTTGGCCAACTTCTATCTTTGGTACAAGCTGATTGTTTTTCTTTCAAGACGCGCATCCATGGTTGCAGTGTTTTCTCTTCGGAAATCACCACTATATCACGCAAGTGCAATTTTCCGCATCACTGATTTCTTTCTTGTGCCGGGGTCGACTCGCTAGCTGGACGTATGCCTCTCATTAGTTATAAGGTATGTAAAAAAAAAGTTCTCAACAAATCAAACCCTAGCGTGTAATGCCTTACCATATACGTGCGGTGTTCAAGGAAACGGGTTGAATCGGTTTTTACAAGAGAATTATTTTATCATAAAAAATGATCGATGTTCTGTATTAGCGGTTGCGCAAAAACAAACTTGTTCGGCGTACAGAAAAACAAGATGGCGCGAAAAGAAAACGGTAACGGAAGTGTAGTTTTTCTCTTTGTCCCTATGAAAGAAAAGAAAAAAAAAAACTAGGCATTTAACGCCGGGCTTTTCGAGAATGGGGATCAATGGTTTTAACACAAATATCGGATTTAAGGTGGTTCCCGCATTTTGATCAAATCTGGATAGCGGATCAAATATATACATAATATATCAAATGAAAGGTTAAGATACATAGGGTGTATTTGCAAAGTTTAGAATCCTTTCACCTTGTGGTTTTTGAGATATACTAAAAAATATGGTAGTTGACAATTACCTTGCGAAAGGCGGTACTCGACAATTACGTTTAAAAGGTGTCGCATTTTTGGGTACAAACGTCAAATGCGGCACATCTTAGAATTTTTTTGCTAGGGACCGCCTTTCGTGAGGTTCAATTTGAGATCGAATTCTATACTTTAAAAGGGTAGGAGGATTTTTTAAAAAATGTCCTTTCTATGAAACACCGTATTGTTACCGTTAACACATTCATAACATTCCCTATGTATTCATTACGACGGGTATCAGAATTTTCCGTCTCGTTTCGAAACGACCTTTGCGTCGAGGCTGGTCTGTCATGTTTGCACACGCCGAGTTTGCGAGGTTACGATAGTTCAACGGGCGATCCGCCGGCCTTCAAAACCACGACGTTGCCAAATTGTATCTCATAAAAGTATACTTCAACTCTAGTCAAATGTTGCGACTCCGCTATTTTCCGTTTATCGCTAAGATTTCATAATAAAGAAAACTGATAAAGAGAAATCACACATATTTGCCACCGATAGCAAAAGTTTTCCACATGACTTCAAAGTGCTGCAAGAACTACCTTAACGCTCATGAAAGTGTCGATGTGAAACGAATGTTACACGCATTGTTAAAAATAATCTTTATAATATCTCGTCTGCGACGAAACGATGGAGGTTGGAACAACGAACGACCGAATGTCTGCTAACGTGTTGTAATAATCAGCGTTAAAAACGCAAGATCGTCGTTTCCGAACTTTTTTTTATTGACGATGAAAATTTAACGATGTGACGTTTAAGATTGAATATGCATTTGGTCGCTGCACGCGCTTCGCGAACAATCGGGTGTACGCAAATGGCTCACCTCGTTCGATTTGACGGTCAACAAAACGTCAAGGTTGCACTGCCGAGCGGACTTTTTTGTCGATGTATACGAGACGAGTCGACTAAAGTCAAATGCGTTATTTGAATAACATTTTCAAACTCTTTACCGCTCGCCATGCATTTCATTTCGGTTGGGCGATACGCCGTCTTGCTAACGATGACTGAATAGGAATCATTGATTTAACGAGCAAAAACATGATAAGGTTGCACTAAAGCGTGTATTTTTATCGATGTTAATGAGACGAGTCGACTGAGCCCGAATGCGTAAAAAATGTTCAAACTGTTAACCGCTCGCTATGCGTTTCATTTCGGCAAGAGATTTGCAATTGGGAACGTTGAATGAATCAATTACTGAGTCGGAATAATTGATTTGACGGACAAAAACATGCGCCGTCAGCGACGTTTAATTGATAATTATCGAATCGAAATTCCTAAGATTTGCGTCATTTGATGATAATCGGACCGAAACTTTCGTTCGAGACGAATTGATAAGATTCCATTGACCAAAGGCTCTGTTATCTCTCGAGATCGATGATAAGAAAATCGGCTAGACAGCGAGACGCATGAATTCCGATAAATCGTACCGTCACAATAACAAACATCTACGGTATTCCACGGCGATTGATAGTAATTAGTAATCGCAGTACGCGCGTGCACGAAGAAAAATAGTTTAGCTACAATAATTGAAGCTATCGGCGTCAATTATTGTATCTTCAATTATTGTAACTTTCGATCAACCAAACATTTGTTTCGCCACCCGTAAGCGCACATTTTGTTGACTCAATTGACTTTTCTTCTCTGTGCATCGTTAAACGCTTTAGAATTCATGGCATTTTGGATTTTCGTGGAATTTTTTCTCGAGATTTCCATCTCGAAATGCTCAAACCAGTCTAAAACGTCGAGACAAGTGATTTGCAAGAAATATAAGTATATCGTACCTTGCTGACGCGTCAGCGGTCGTCATTTTTAATGTATCGGCTTAAA
The DNA here is from genome assembly GCA_958510785.1 of Exephanes ischioxanthus. Taxonomy (NCBI): domain Eukaryota; kingdom Metazoa; phylum Arthropoda; class Insecta; order Hymenoptera; family Ichneumonidae; genus Exephanes; species Exephanes ischioxanthus. The sequence goes on from OY294016.1 coordinate 6,195,775, forward strand.
AATTGATCCGCAAGTAGACAAAACAAGTGTTGGAGTCGAATTTTGAGTGACACCGTTAAACGGTTCAAAATTCATGGAATTTTGGATTTTTATTGTATTAATTATTTATGAGTATTCTTGTAAGTCTCACAGTGAGCAGAAAAGAACTGTGTCGCTTTTCGGTTTTCGTGGTTCGAACGGATCCGCTACACTGAAAAAAAATCGCTTGCAGACCGCCAAAGAATTTTTTTTAATTTCAATTCTACTTTCAATTCTTACAATTCCATTTAATATTGAAACCACGACTGCGAGACTGTCAATGTGAAATGTAATCGTTTCGATGCCGTATGGAATTATAATAATTGAAAGTAGAATTGAAATAACGATTTTCTCGATTGATTTTTTTATAGTCATTGATATTTTTTTTCAGCGTGGCGCAGCACCGCGGAAGCGTTGGAATGCTCGGGCTTCTCGAAGGGTTCGTCCGCATTGTAATCGAATCCATGATTTTCCAATTACGCGAAAAACCAATTGGATTGGTAACGATTAAATTTTGACAAAATCTCTGCGACACCGTGGCCGCGACGATTTGTAAATGAAAATCAATCCTCGGTCAGTCGTCTCGCTCGCAGGTAGCGAGATTGCACGTGTCGACGGGGTCGCTTCGGGAAGTGTCTCTCCACTTTTCCCGGTCGGTGGTGTGCATCGCTCTACTCGGTTGGCCCCATTAATTAACAGCGAATGAGAGACACACGCTCTCGGTACGAACGCCTCACTCCATTCACGTACGTGAATTTCCATCCGCATTGTAAGCTAAAGCGAGATTACCCACTCGAGGCGATTCGAGGCGAACGTTTTTCCTCGCGTACACCGTTAATTCAGAGCTTTCGATATTCTGATCGGGGCTCCACACAGTGATGCCAGATCCCCTCACTCTTTTTCTCCCTCGCCTATCTCATACCGTGTTAAAAAAATTCCCTCCGAGGGAAATTTCCCTCCAACCTGGCATCACTGGCTCCACAATCAAGAAGAAAAAAATTACTTTTTATATTGGACATTTCGCTCGACACAATACTCGATTTTTCGTTCTCACGATGACCTCGAGTCGTGTTGTTATTCGTTTATTAACGATGCCTTGGCACCTGTGAATGAATTGATTTTTTTCCCCTCAATTGTTTTTGGCCTTCGTCACATTAAGAATAACTTGCACAACGCTTCCTTCACGCGTATTCCATTGACAGAGCTTTTAATATACAGATTGGGGCTGCGTAATTATGAAAAAGAAATTGCGTTCTAAATTATATACATTTCGTCGCAAAAACGACGCACGAAACTCGACGATTTTTCGTTCTCACTTTCGTTCGTTCAATGACGATTCCTTGTCACCTGTGAATTATTTGATTTTTTTTCCATTCAGTGTTTTTTACCTTCGTCAAAGTGAGAATAGCTTGCTTAACGCTTGCGTCATGCGTAGCCTTTTAGCAGTTACAGCGTTGCTAAATATTTGCCGTGTGACTTCTATTTTGCTGAAGATCTTGGCTTCCGGAGGTGCCTTGACGGTAGCTTGGTTATTCGCTTTCGAGGAATGATAAAGTGTTATAAAAAAAAAAAAAAAAAAAATCCGGACAGCCCATCGTGTGTCCGTCCCCTGGTGCCCGTGTTTTTTCCCCACTCTGTCCGATATGGGTAGGACGATCGGCACAGCAATCCACATTTACGACGTATAATTTCTTTGAAGGATGACAATGTGTGCGCATGCGCACGGCCGGTCTGCGTCCCATGTTTACCCATCAATAAAGGGGCGGCCAAAGTTTACCGACCATACTCTCGTCATTCAAACATTTTGATCCTCTTCGCCTCTTCTCCATTCATTATACGTTCCATCGACATTAATTTTTCACGTACAAAGTCCTCTTCGTCTATTCGTCGTTTATTTTTATTCATCGATCCATCGATCCGTCGATCCGTCGATCCATCGATTGATTCATTCATCGATTGATTCATTCATCGATTGATTCGTTCATCGATTGATTCGTTCATCGATTGATTCGTTCATCGATTGATTCGTTCATCGATTGATTCGTTCATCGATTGATTCGTTCATCGATTGATTCGTTCATCGATTGATTCGTTCATCGATTGATTCGTTCATCGATTGATTCGTTCATCGATTGATTCGTTCATCGATTGATTCGTTCATCGATTGATTCGTTCATCGATTGATTCGTTCATCGATTGATTCGTTCATCGATTGATTCGTTCATCGATTCATTCGTTCATCGATTGATTCGTTCATCGATTCATTCGTTCATCGATTGATTCGTTCATCGATTCATTCGTTCATCGATTCATTCGTTCATCGATTCATTCGTTCATCGATTCATTCGTTCATCGATTCATTCGTTCATCGATTGATTCGTTAATCGATTGATTCGTTAATCGATTGATTCGTTAATCGATTGATTCGTTAATCGATTGATTCGTTAATCGATTGATTCGTTAATCGATTGATTCGTTAATCGATTGATTCGTTAATCGATTGATTCGTTAATCGATTGATTCGTTAATCGATTGATTCGTTAATCGATTGATTCGTTAATCGATTGATTCGTTAATCGATTGATTCGTTAATCGATTGATTCGTTAATCGATTGATTCGTTAATCGATTGATTCGTTAATCGATTGATTCGTTAATCGATTGATTCGTTAATCGATTGATTCGTTAATCGATTGATTCGTTAATCGATTGATTCGTTAATCGATTGATTCGTTAATCGATTGATTCGTTAATCGATTGATTCGTTAATCGATTGATTCGTTAATCGATTGATTCGTTAATCGATTGATTCGTTAATCGATTGATTCGTTAATCGATTGATTCGTTAATCGATTGATTCGTTAATCGATTGATTCGTTAATCGATTGATTCGTTAATCGATTGATTCGTTAATCGATTGATTCGTTAATCGATTGATTCGTTAATCGATTGATTCGTTAATCGATTGATTCGTTAATCGATTGATTCATTAATCGATTGATTCATTAATCGATTGATTCATTAATCGATTGATTCATTAATCGATTGATTCATTAATCGATTGATTCATTAATCGATTGATTCATTAATCGATTGATTCATTAATCGATTGATTCATTAATCGATTGATTCATTAATCGATTGATTCATTAATCGATTGATTCATTAATCGATTGATTCATTAATCGATTGATTCATTAATCGATTGATTCATTAATCGATTGATTCGTTCATCGATTGATTCGTTCATCGATTGATTCGTTCATCGATTGATTCGTTCATCGATTGATTCGTTAATCGATTGATTCGTTAATCGATTGATTCGTTAATCGATTGATTCGTTAATCGATTGATTCGTTAATCGATTGATTCGTTAATCGATTGATTCGTTAATCGATTGATTCGTTAATCGATTGATTCGTTAATCGATTGATTCGTTAATCGATTGATTCGTTAATCGATTGATTCGTTAATCGATTGATTCATTAATCGATTGATTCATTAATCGATTGATTCATTAATCGATTGATTCATTAATCGATTGATTCATTAATCGATTGATTCATTAATCGATTGATTCGTTCATCGATTGATTCGTTCATCGATTGATTCCTTCATCGATTCATTCATTGATTTACCAGTTATTCGAACTATCGTGAAAACCCGTAATTCGAATACGCCCGACGGAGCGAATGAAGTCATTCGTCACGCACCCGGCGAGCTTCGCCGTCCCGGTGTTGAGGTAACAGTGGTTATCGCGGAAGCTAAAGTTCCCCCGTGGCCATTCATCGCAATGTGTCTGATCCGTAATGCGTTTAAGAGTTAATCGCACAGTCAACGCTCGACGAGACACACGGAAGCCCACGGCGGTTACTCTCCGTCGATCATCGCGTCGCCGGCTCCTCTAATAGCATTAGACGGCGAACAAATCCGTCCGATCGTGGACTTGTGGACTCCTACGAAGCCATCGTCTACGGACGAAGGTCGCGCCGCGTCGAGGATTTTGTGTATGTACATCGTCGCCAAACAGCGTTTTATTCTGCGTGTTCATCGAACAATTGACCATTGCGTTCGCAAAAAAATCAACTTTTTCGCTCTTGAATCTACGGCTGCGCAGAAAATCCTCTTTATACCTGAAACTTTGAAGACAACGTCCAACGAAAGGATTACGCAATGCCTCGCGTGCGAGAAAAAAAAAAGTATTGTTTCGATAGCGTGTTATCGTTGAAATAAAAGAAAATCCGATAAACGAGCGGAAGCTCACGCTAACGGAAGTGGCCACGGTAGACGCGACGAGCGAACAATGCGCCCTCGCGATAGCTTCGACTGAGTGGAAAAAAAATAATAATTGTCCTTATTGTCGCGAAGAATGTTGAGATTTTTTTACGACAAAACTTTACCATACTCATTATTACTTGCGTCTCCGTTTGAATCTCTGCTGCCTGGGACTTTGAAATTACGTGTCATTGCCGCCTGTCGAGTGAGAAACTATTGGGAGAAATAAATTACTGGTGTTTCCCGCGAGATGCTAGCACCTTCCACCTGTGCAGAAGCCAGCCAGCTGACCGACAGCGGTGGACGCGCGGTTGGTGTGCGGCTTCGGTGGTCTCCAGAGTCAAGCTGAATCGTTCGCGGTCAGTACTTGGATGGGTGACCGCCTAGCCGTGCACTAACTGGCGCATTGGAACCGTTGAGCGGGAGGTCGAATTCTGAGGATTGGTGTTCGTACTCGAAGTATCGAATACAAACATCAAGACTCAGTTGGAATGACCGGCTGTATCGGCGCAGGTTTTCCGCAGTTTCCCTGCGCCCTCGTGCAAATGCGATACAGTATGGGGGGTAACAGCGGCTGCGGCCGTGAACTTTACAAGTGATTGAAATTCGACAAAAATTGATACGAGAGTACTGGCTAGATGGCACACAGAAGCTAAGGCCTTCAAAAAAAAGAATATAGGGGATAAAAAAAAAAAAAAAAAAAAGCGAGCCAGCTGACCGACAGCGGTGGATGCGCGGTTGGTGTGCGGCTTCGGTGGTCTCCAGAGTCAAGCTGAATCGTTCGCGGTCAGTACTTGGATGGGTGACCGCCTAGCCGTGCACTAACTGGCGCATTGGAACCGTTGAGCGGGAGGTCGAATTCTGAGGATCGGTGTTCGTACTCGAAGTATGAGAATGCGAACATCAAGACTCGGTTGGAATGACCGGCTGTATCGATGGAGGTTTTCCGCAGTTGCCCTGTGTCCTCCGTGCAAATGCGATAGAGTAGGGGGGAGAGAGGGGGACGAAGACTGAGAGGCGACCTCATACAAACGTTCAAATTGCTAACCGGGCACTGTGCAGTAAACGCCCAAGACCTGACGCCGTCCAGGAACCAGAACCTACGTGGCCACAGAGCAAAACTTGAGAGAAAGCCCGCCAACAAGAATCCCTCGAAACACGCCCTGTGTAACAGGGTGGTAAGGACTTAGAATGCTCTAACAGCGGCAGTTATAGATTCGGAATCAGTAAACGAATTTAATCTGGCACTTGGCCTCCGGCCTAAAGCCATACGGAAAGAAGAAGAAACGAATTTAAGAACAGGCTGGACCTGCGTGTTTTTACATGACATGTTGACACGAAATTGTACATGGATACGCGGAATCATAAATATATATGTTCACAGAAGATTTATAAAAATTTTAAAGAATTTATAACAAATGAAAAATGTATTCGGTTAACGAGATGCAGATTTTTTAAGTGTTGCACTTCCTTTCTGTAAAGTTTAATAATAACAATTATTATAATAATAAAATAGTCATATGAGAAAGTGTTGTGATGGATGTATGGAAAAATTGTCCCAAAGCCAATACTCTTTTCTATTTCCTTCCTCTTTTCTATTTTCTTAATAAAAACAAAAGCGAACCAGCTACAAACTTCAAAACACGAACAGAAGTATCGGGCGCAACATTTTATTAAAACTTACTGTACAATATTGACGAGCGATAAATAACGGTGATATAAAAACGAACCGAGAGTTCATTCGGAGCTTTTAGTCTTGCTTTTGCCCCAGTCCTCGGAAATATAAGTCAAAAGGTCGGTCAGTCCCTCGAATTCGGTTCTGCTCTGGGGAGGATCGTTTCTAGGTATCCTCGGTAGTATGGAGCCCATTTTTTGTCGAAACTCCACAGCGTTGGTCGCACCGGAGAGTTTCCATATGCCGTAGAAGATTACGCCGCATCCGCCGATAGCGTAAACGGTGCCCCAACCGAGAGCTCTCAGCGCAAGCGACGCACCGCTCTCGGTCGTTCCTTTCGCTAGTCCGGCAACGCCTTCGTTAAAATATTTTGGATCTTTCTTTCTCGCTGACGCCAGTGTCGTTCCGAAACCGATCAGCGCCGAAATCCCGGTGACGGCACTCAGAAATATAACGCCTAAAGATTCGATTAACTTTTTTATTATTAAACAGGCACCGGTTTTTTGAGGTTAAAAATTTACGATCCTTCGATTGAGGTAAATAAGCTCATTTACCGTGAGTCGTGACACAAACTCACCATAAATTTTGTCCCTGCTCTTGTCCGTACTCTGCGTCGTCGCTGACAAGTTACCCTTGACTATCGTTTCACTGTTGTTCGAGTCGGTTGAAAGCAAAACATCCGTGCTCGTCGCCATTGTGTTACACGAGCCAGCGTTGCCAACGGCAAAAAAAAAAATACGTTCGCGCTGTGTCAAGTAGTACACTTTACCACTCTTTACGGTAAGTTACGACAAATTTTTGTGACCGTGTTTCCACAACACAATATGAATTTTCGAGGCTCTCTTGGGGAGTTCGAAAGGGCAGCAAGCCGAATAGCGCTGGACTATCAATAAACATGCTCTACGTGTGAACCATTATGTGATGTTGATGAGTTATTGATCTAATATTTTATTTGTGCCGTGCGATGCACGAACGATACCAAAATGTTTTCTGATGCTTATTCTTTATACAATGTACGCAGTATATATATTTTTTTATTTTATTTTATTGACGTAGGAACTCCTCTACACAAAACTCAAGTTGAGAATCGAAAACACGAGCATATAAAATTTGAACGTAAAACACTGCTATAGAGTTTGAATATATAGCAGATACATATGACGATAAATATAAGAGATGGACTTAATTATAAAGGAAGATATAGGAGAGCTTATTTAAGAGAGATATTCGTTAAATCAAACAGACTATACTTTATCTTTTGTAAAAGGGTTTATCTCGCCGATAAATAAATAAATGAATAAATCAATAAATAAACAATATGGCGAGAAAAAAATTACGTCACAATACAGTAATTCTACGAAATATTAAAATACCGGTATTTCCACATCTCTACTCGCTTCCGACGGTTGAAAAAGCGTGTCTCTGATTGGCCGCACGGCAGAATTCGCGGCCAATCGAAGCGTAGTGTAGCTCAACCGCCAGCAGCAGCAGGAACGACGCCACGACATGAAAATTCAGTTTCTTGCAGCCGGTGATTAAGAACGCACGTGCGCTCTTACGTTCGAATGTCATAACAAAAAACTTTTTACCACGAATTGACGCCAGCAAATTTGATGTCACGGTTTAGTATGTAAATACACGGGAATCGTGGGTGATTCGTCATCGCATTAAAGTGATTTCGCGCTGCGTGAGTTGTTACGAAACACCTGCAAGGAGTTTTCCAATTGTCAGCCAGCCGTCAAAAGTTCCGATCGCGCGAGATGCCAGCGAAGAATCTTCGCGCTCGTCGACTCGTCAACAAGTCGCCGCGGGGTGGAAGGAGAAACCGGTCGACCTAACCTCGAAAGTAAGACCGACCGCGTGCGCTCGACGCGTGAGTAAAAGAACACATTTCGTCCACGTTTATTTAAACTATCAAACAACCTTTCGATCCTTTCTCGTCAAACTTGATCCGCATAACTCGGTTCTTACTCGCAATAAACTGAACGACAACCAACGCTCTAAATAGCAATTAACTACCGCGCCATAGAAATTGACTCGCTTCGAAAATTCGAAAAGCGATAATAAAAAATTCACTGAAAGTAAAAAATCGTTCCATCAACAAATTTTTTTTTAAATCGTCGAACGGCAGATGTTTCGCGCGCAAAGTTGAAAATTCGCCGCGCGATGGTTCGCGGCAGAAAACCCGTTCGCGGTGGTAAAAGAAAATTCGACAAACGCAACGAGCGTCGACCGAAGGCGAAGAGAGGCAAATTTAATATCAGAGAAGCGTCCTACGTGAAGGAGCGCGACGCGAAGAATGCGGAGATCGAGAACAGAAGAAAAATATTGGCAGAGGAGAAGGAGAGACACAGGGAACGAGAGCGCGAGTCGTCGGAGGACGAGGAGGAGGACGAGCAGGATCCCATGAAGGCGCTGCTGGCTACATTCTCCGGCAAGAGAAACACCGCAAAGGCTGCGATAGAGTCGGAATCGGAGAGCGACGAGGACGCCGAGGAAGAGGCGGACTCTGGGAATGAACCGGAGGATTTGGACTCCGAAGATGAAAATCTCGACGTTGCCCCAGCAGACAGCAATTCGGAGGACGGATCGGCTACCGAAGACGAAACTCAGGAGATTCCGCAGCTACCGAGCGACGGAGATGATGTGGTAGTCGAGGCGAAGGAGGATGACGAGGAAGACGCAGAGACTGCTCTCGAGGACGCTGGTCACATACGAGATCCCTTCGCAGTCCATCTTAACAAGGATCTCGGAGACGAGCTCTATGCCTCGGTGTCCAGCGTTCCGCAGGTCGCTGAAACCTGCAGGATGACTTGGCCGAAGCTGGGAAAGATTATCGCTCACATACCCAAAGTCGCTCCGCAGGATTCTTCTGCGGCTCTAAAGGAGACCAAAGCTTGTTTATTGGAGGACAAGCAATTCGCAGAGCCGGGTCGTCTACCTGAGGTCGTAGACACTGCGGATTGGAGCAAGTTGTACGTCAAAGCGCAGATTCGCAGCAACATCGCTGCGGCGAATGCTGCGAATGTGAAAAATAACGAGGAGAGCGCTGACTGCTCTCCTCTGACGCCCTTGCAGAGAGAACTCTTCTCCGTAATGAACAATTATCAGGATCTGCTCTACTGCGAGAGAACATTTACAAATGCAGATGAGATTCGTTTCGTTTACTGTCTGCACGTGATAAATCACGTGCTGAAGACGCGAACGAAGGTTTTGCACCATAACTCAAAATTGTCAAAGTCGAAGAGATCGGACATGGCCGAAGTGCCGGACGAGTATAGAGACCAGGGTCTCGTGCGACCGAAGATACTTATAATCGTTCCTTTCAGGCACTCCTGCCTGAAGATCGTCGAGACGCTCGTCGCTATTCTTATAGGAGAGGACAAGGGAGGCTCGGTGATAAACAAAAAACGATTTCTGGAAGACTTCGGCGGCAACGAGATTTCCATGCCGAAGAAAAATCCAAAGCCGGAAGACTACGAGATGACTTTTCATGGCAATACGGACGATACCTTCAAGATCGGTATATCGTTGACGAAGAAAACTCTCAAATTGTACTCGGACTTTTATTCTTCGGACATTATAATCTCTTCTGTTCTGGGACTGCGCATGACCGTCGGTGCCGAGGGCGAAGAGGATCGAGACTACGATTTCTTGGCCTCGATAGAGCTGCTCGTGATGGACCAGACCGAACTCTTCGTCATGCAAAATTGGGATCATCTCTTGCACGTTCTCGATCACTTGCATCTACAGCCGAGGAATTCTCACGACACAGATTTCTCTCGGGTGAGAAGCTGGTGCATCAACGGGTGGACGAAGTATTATCGACAGTCTATTGTCTTCAGTGGCGTTAGTTTGCCAGAGATACACGCCATATTCAACAAAAGATGTTACAACTACGCAGGCAAGATAAAAACTGCGAATCCGTGTCAGCGTGGCTCCGTCTGTCAGGTCGTCGTGCAGGTGCCCCAAATTTTTCACAAGTTCGAAGCATCCGGCAACTCTCAGGCGATCGAAGCAAGGATGGAATTTTTCGTATCCAAAATACTGCCGCAGTACAGGGACAGCATAATGAATCACACACTCATATATGTGCCGTCTTACTTCGATTTCGTTAAGTTACGGAATTTCTTCAAGAAGGAAGAACTCAGCTTCGTTCAGATATGCGAGTACTCGAAGGACGCCAAAATAGCTCGCGCCCGAGACATGTTCTTTCACAGCGACGCTCATTTTCTTCTGTACTCCGAGAGATTTCACTTCTTCCGACGGATCCGCGTCAAGGGAATAAGACATCTCATATTCTTCGCTCCGCCAACTTTTTCGAATTTCTACACCGAGATGTGCAATCTCATGCAGGAGGCCAATCAAAATCCTCGCGCCGGCTCCGAGAGCAACATGACCGTAACGACGATTTACTCCAAGTACGACGCTATGCAGCTCGCCGCTATCGTCGGCTCTGAGAGAGCCAGCAAAATGATCAAGTCCGACAAAGCTATACATATGCTCATGACCGGGGAGTAAGGAGTTTTTTTTTATGTACATAAACGACTGACGAAAAAATAAAGACTCTTGTGAATATATTAACAACAATTATTAGTTTTTTTTTTTTTCTTAATAACTGACAACGACGATGTGTCGTCGGGTTTTGAAGAACCTGAGAGAGTTCGACTAGTTTAGAGGAAATGCGAGATTACTTTTAGTCAAATATTTACCGCATTCCCTCAATCGATTTTTGACGTAATCATGGATTTCTCTCTGATAAAAACTACCCGTACAAGTTAACTCTTATAAATTAACGATGTACTCTTCGAATGAGAGCTTAAGAGCAAGACCTAGTACAGTAGGACCGCGCTTAGCCGAGCCTTCGCGTTATTCGAAGCACCCAACTCATTCGAGCCGCGTTAAGCGAGGTGTAGGCTCGGATAATACGGAAAACTCGGAAAAAACGGATAAAGCAGTATGCCCGCGAAGTAGTCTGTAACTATACATATGTATAGTTACATTGTTATAGTTACATATGTATATGTAACTATAACAATGTATAATACTATAACAATGTATACATTGTTGCATACGCGCTTAAACTTGTACAAGTTTGCTGCGTCTTTATATTGCGAGCTGTAAATACATCAGTTCCGACTCTAGAGTCAATGGTAGAATATCGTGATGTCTAAAAAAAAAGAAACAAGTCGTAAATTAACTAATAAAGTTAATGTTTATATGAAGTGGTGTGCTATTTTTTAAATATATAACAGGAGTACAAGTTTGAATTGAGTATGCGATTCGTGTTATCCAGGTTTTCTCTCATCCGACGTACGCTCTCCCCGCATTACCTCAGATAAACGGGGTTCTACTGTATTTCATCGTAAGAGCCCTCTATTGCGAAAAACACTCTCCGAATCAATCCTGCCCTCTGCAATACCGAAATTTACAAATTGACAAAGCTATTCTCATGATCGAAGAGTAACGAGTTTTTTTTTTTCATGCACCTAAACGATTAACAAAGTTTAAATATTTTAAAGTAAAACTTTTATCAATACATTAATAATTGTTGTTACTTTCATTCGTTAAATTAACTGACGAAGACACTGATTGTGTAAATAAACTCAATATAGCGTTTCTAAACTATAAACAATGAATAACAAACAAAAAAACTGACGAAGACGATAATTTAGCGTCGCGTCCTGGAGAACCCGAGAAAATTCGACTAGATTGGACGAAATGAGAAATTGATTTTAGTCAAATATTTATCTTATCCCTTCGATTGATTTGACATAATAATGGATTTCTCTATAAATCCATTATTATATATAGTATAAATTAACTATGTACTCTTCGAATGATTACTTAAGAGCGCGGGCAAATATCTCATTGTACGAGCCCTCTATTGCGAAAATCTCGCTCCGAATTAATCCAATATTTAGTCTCTCGAACGGCCGCCGAAGTAAAATGGCTCTTGAACAAAGCTGCCCATTCAGACGAAACCGAAATCGCCGTTTTGCGTCAACTGCTCCTTCGGTTCCTGCTATTTATCCACGTAATCCGGTTCGGGCTGAACCAACGCCGGGACCGCGGAGGCTGATTGTTCGGACGCAAGTTCCGCATCTCCTGCAGGACCGGCTATCATCTCAATCGGAACATCTTCGTTTGCTTCCAAAGCAGACGAAAATTTTCCCACAGACTCCGTGTCGTTTATAGGCGATTTCGCTTCCACCCTCGCGATGGGCGATCCTGCAAGCAGAAAAAACAACAGCATTAGAATACTTTCTTTTCACTTTTGCTTTAAGCATTGACTCTTTAAATCCGAAGCCTCTCCCGTCGAAAAAAGATTTCCTTATTGCTCGATAGTTTCCCAAATTGAAATATTCAAAATATCAAATTGAATTCACTTCTGAAACATCCACGTTTTCAATTTTTTTTTTAACTGAAAAAAGAACCTTCGGAAAAATCTGAAAAAATTCCCAAAAATGCTCAAGCGATAAACCATAATCGACTTCAATCGAATCGAATTCTAATTATTGTCACTTTTTTTTTGAAAAACTATTAGAAAAAAAAAATAAGTGACGCTAGCTCACTTCGGCTCAAATGTTACAATTTATTACACACATGAGACAAGAATTTTCAGAACCTGTGCAGATTTTCAAATTGCCGCGATCAATATGTTAATTTGTTTAATTATAAAGAAGTACAAACAATTTTTTTAAATTCAATAAAAAATTTGAGTGCTTTTGAGAGTTAGTTCCGTCATACGAAAAATCGCGGGCCCAATCCAAGATGTGAAGGGTTAGACCCAGGTCGAAATGGTAAGGAATGTCCCATAAACAATGTTCGATGTACCGTCAGTTTTCGCGATCTCGGCAACGACAGGTATCGTCACGTTGAGGCATTCGACCTTTGCGGTTGAGTTCAGACTGGTTTGTTTGACAGTGTATAACGCGTGATCCTTCGGATCCCAGATGAAAGTGTAGTAGAGCGATAGAATAATAGCAGCGAGACTGACGGAAACGACGTACGCCACGACCGTCAACACTCGAACGACCTTTTGTCGATGTTTGGGCTCGTAAAGCTTGTCCTTGCTCTCCTCACCGGCGAGCTTGACTTCGTTAGAATTCTTTGCGTTCCCGTCGTGCCGATTGCCCAAAGTACGACTTATGCTGGCCATCATGTTCTGAGCGCTCATCTTTCGTGGCAATTGCATCGTGCAAGATTGTGTACGTCGCGCAGAGTCAGCCAATCGAACTCTTCTATCTTCGTCGGCACGAGACTTTTCGGCGATCACGAGAACTCGTCGCCATTTGCGTTTCCTGACGAGATCAAGGCGTGAATGAGAATGGTAAATAGTAAGAATCAAGCAGCTGGTGTTATATTACCAATGCTCGGACGATTAAGGATGCTTCACACATTCCCAGGCGAAAGTGAGATTCAGTGAGGATTTAAAGACTTCCTATTATTATAAAATTCTGAAAAAATATCAACTGTATTAAAGGTGCCAAGAGCATTGATTTTGCGTAATAATAACGTCAAAAAGTTATTAACAGATTGCTGAAAAAATTGTTTAACAAATAATAAGTAAATCTAAACTAAAAAACTAAAAAATGTTGAAATGTCAAAAAAATCATATGAATTCTAAAAAATCTAAGAATTCATTTAAATAGCAAAAACAAAAAGTTGTATGATTAAAAAAATAATCATTTGTTTATAACTTTTTGGCATCGTTATTATTCTCAATGAAAGGTCTTGACATAATTAATACGGCTGATTTTTTTTTAGATTTTTGGCATATCGCGAAGTACTGAAATTTTGATCGAATTAAGCTTTGGGTTGGGAATCTATGTGTGATGCATCTTTAAGGGCATCCCCAGATTTCAGCAGTTATTAATTGATTAATAAGCATTTTTTTTTCAAATTAACTGAAATTAATGTCAAGCCAATTTCCGGACAATCTATTGTCTGTCTTTCAACAAAATGCAACAATAGAAACCAATTTAGGCTCAAACCTTGTACAACTTTTTTCCGCGTATCAAATAATGTTTGTAGACCCGATTACAAACATCAAATTGGATTTCTAATACTTAAATTCGAAATAAATCAAACCTCCATAGGAGCATCCAACGACTGGGACGTGAACGAGCATTCGTACTGTAACCTTATCTTTCGGGTTTCCGGAAATGTCAGATTACCACAGATGGAACGATCAAAAGCGCGTATGATTTTTTTATTTCTCGTCTCGTAAACAATCGATCCGGCTGGCAAAGCTCCTCGGAGATTTACGTCTCGAGCTGAGTGACGTTAACGAACTATATACATGTCTTACGATCTTCTTGTTTACACAACTTTCTCATTTATGTTTCAATGCTTTACGCGCGGTAAAACGAAGTTAACGACTTGTTTTTTTTTTTGCTTATTGATGTGTTTTTCTATTACCGACTGACGATAACCTAACATTTTTAATTGCGAACTCATCGATCCGACAACGAAAACAAAAGGGTGTTGGATTAGATTTACAAAAAAGCGCCATCATTCGCCACAGCAAACGTACCTCGAAAGCCGTACCTGCAGCGAAGCTTTCTCTGATCGGTTTTTTTTTATATTTCTCTCCGTTACCGAGCTTCGAATTCGGTCGTCCCATACATCGCTTTGCCGAAAATTTCTCTCCGCAAATTGTTGTTTACTCCCGAAGCAGCGTCGCGTTCGTCACTCTCCCTCGTGCCACGAGCGCAGTTTCGCCAGAATCGGACCTCCCGGCAAAAGGAAAGACCCTCGGTCATACGACTCGAGGATTTTTGCTAATTTCTTTTGTTCCTCTTTTTTTCAAATTCACGTCTTCAAGATCCGAAGCTTTTATTCAGGCGCACGAAGTGGAAACCATGGCTACTCCCACGGATCTTCTCCTACGACCTATTTCGGGACCTGCGTGCTCGCAGCGCTCCCAATCCACCCGTGCTACATCTATATCCGTCGCCCACAGATGCAGAGGGCGCCAGCTCGTAGCTTCGCGCCTGCGCACTGACCTATCTCACTCGGCGGCCATGTTTCGGCGGGTTGCTATATAGTTTTCTATTCAACTCGGCTTCCTCTCTCCGGGACGTACGAAGCGTCGAACTTTATGATTCAATCGAGCTTTTCACGACAGATCCAATGCCCGCTGGCATCACTGCGGGGACAAAAGGCGCGTAACGGCCTTCGTACGGAATTGCGTTTTTTTTCTTTCTTTTATCACGCAGAAGCATACCGCTGCAATAGTTAATGAAATAATAATAATGTTTATCATTGTAGCTCCTTTTAATGTACACAACGTACAATTAATGAGTTAGTCCATTGAAATTAAAAGAAGCAAATTTTAATAGTTAATGAAATAGTAATCATGTTTCTCGTTGTAGCTCCTTTTAATCCATATGACGTACTAAGTATTAATGAGTTACTTCATGGGACTACAAAAAAAAAGTTACAAGCGAGCCGCAATGGCTCTGGACTTTAAATGAGATGCTTGCCAGTGATTCGCATGTGTAATTAAAGTCCCTCGGAACGTCGCTGCAGGAAGATGTAGATGCGATCTGTTTTTTTTTTTAATTGCTACTTCAGGAGACTGCATTACATCACACGCCGACGAGGATTTGAAAGGGGCACCGGTAGTGGAGAGCTATAATGGTGGAAACTAAGTTAACTTGCTCGTCTATATGAAAAACGTGGAGGGTGTACGCGAACGGTAATTAATTGGACGTTCCCTCGACACGCATTCTTCGCTGCGTAGCTGCCTCACCCTCTCGGGCTTGCAGGAGGGCGAGCGGGGCAAAGTGGACCGGTATTTCAGATGAGACCCATTCTTTTATGTGTTTCGTAAAAAATTTGTAAAAACAGTCCGTTTTGCCCCGGTATTTCCCGGTATTGTATTTTTATTCGTGCCGTTAATCATGCTGAGAACACTTTGTTTTCTCTCCCTCGCTTCTAATCCAATAACTGAAAGAAAAGTGGTCGGACACGCCTTTGTTCCGAGAACGTTAGGGTCCGACGGTTCTGAAGGGGTGACCCTTCGATCATCGAGCGGGTAAACATCGTTCGGGCTTATTTATTCTACACCCCCGTAGAGCCGAGGCGTCCTGCGAGAGACGAGCTTGTCTCCCCATCAATTGTTAACCCATCGATAATCGCACTTTCGGATTATTATTATTATTATTATTATTATTATTATTGTTATTATTATTATTATTATTATTATTTAGAGAAGTACGTTACGACACTAGTGTGAAAAAAAAATTCTGACGGATGTTGCAATCACACGAGTTAAGAAAACGTTTTTCGCACGAGAATCATACAGTTTTATTTCACTAGGTGTGAAAATTGGGTTTTAGCACGCGAAGCCTCCGCGATACACAGTAAGTTTTACACTTTTTAAATCTGCTTCTATATAAATGGAATTGTAAAAAAAAAAATATTGCACGTGCCTCGAAGATGCTGAAATATGTCTCGGTATTTATCACTCAAGAAAATTAATTACATGCTAAAAAAATATATTAATATTCTTTTTGATCTCTGAATATTGCCTGGATTCTGTTTCGCTTCAGCTCCGGCATAATCTTCACGGATATCGGCTTTTCCACTACATTTCGTAACGTATTATGTAGTAAAAGAAAAAAATGATCGGCTTTCAAGAACTTCTTTGTTGATTTGATGCGAGCCGAAGGCGACCACCCACGCGGTGAATTACCCTAGTCTATTATTCGGAATTCATCGTCTCGAATAAAACTTTGGCGCTCTGCATGGAGCATCGTAAATCATAGAAACGCAAATGCGAGGCCGATGTGCTGTTCGACGTCGCACCCCGTCTCGGTTCTCCGGTTCGCGCTATAGCCGAGAAAATATCGGCATTTTCCAAAACGAAGTATCGGCTGTCGATTATAATGTAAGAAAAATTAAGTTATAATTTAGGAAAATTAAATTATGATTTAATGGTTGAATTTTGAGACGTTAGTATAAACTTAAGATGGCTCTTGAGATCGAACTTAAGACCGAAGTTTGGCACGAGCTTCATTGCATGCTCAAAATCTATCTTAAGTTCGAACTAAAGTTTGAAATTAAGTTCAATCGCAAGTTCAAACTAATGTCTCAAAATTCGACCCTAAGTATATTAAGTTATAATTTTAAAAAAATGAATTACATGTTGAGAAAAGAATCTTAATATTATTTTTCATGTCTGAATGCTGGGATTCTGTTTCGCCCCAGCTCCAGCATAATCTTCACGAATATCGGTTCGTAATGCATTCCGTATAAAAAAAAAAAAAAAAAAAAACCGCGTTTCAATAACTCCGTTGTTCGTCCGCCGCGCGCCGAAGGCGTCGAGGCACGCGGTGAATTTCCCCCGGTCTATTATTCGGAATTCATCGTCGCGAATAAAATTTTAGCGTTCCGCATGGAACGCGATAAATCATAGAAAGGCGAGTGCGCGGCCGATGCGCAGTTCTCCGTCTCGTCTGGTTCGCGCTATAGCCGAGAAAATATCGGCGTTTTCCAGAGCGGAATATCCGCTGTCGAGATTACGTCTGCCTTTCATTACTTTTATTCGATAGGAACAAACGCTTTCTCTCTGCGAGCTTTCAGTTTCGCTCTGGGACGGTAGACGTTTTTTTTTTCTTTTTCGTATTTCTGAATTATTTTGTGTATTTTTCTTCGTGTGTAAAACTTAAGGCTCGCGTAACGCTCCCACCCGAGGCGAGCGGCGAAGCCCCGTAACGTTTGCCTCGACCCTGGTCCATTATTACGCGGACTTTGCAAACGGATAATCGTTTCAGCCTGCCCTCCTCGGCCACCCCTCCGGCACTTCCCCTCCTTTATTTCTAAGGCTTTAATTATTACGTTCTGGAATGCCCGCGGCGAGGCCGAGCGTTCGAACGCGATCCGGAGCTTTCTTGCAGCGAACCAATCGAGCTCTCTCAATATCACCGGAGCGCAATTATGAGTCAGCGAAAGCCACGAATTCACCCACCACAGGAAAAGACTCGATTACTCGAAGACGGTTTAGCAGGGAAAACATTTTTTTTTTTTTATTTCGCCTCAATTCAAGATAATTAAAACCGGTAAACTAAATTTATTAAAATCACATTGGAGTGTTAAAATAATAATAATAATACGATACTGTTTCATAGATATATTACACCTGTGGTAGATGAGAAAGAGATGCGATTCGAAAATGAAGTTAAAAACAAACATAGGTAATGAAGTTTTTTTTTTTTTTTTTCTCAAAGAAATTACTCGTTGCAAACATTTTTTATGAAAAACAATAGTAATAGGACACAGTTTCATAGGTATATTACACCCGCGGCGGAAGAGACAGAAAAACGGTCCGAAAATGAAGTTAAAAAAACAAATATAAGTAACAAACTTTAATTTAATTAATTAATTTTTTTTTAAGAAATGACTGTTTGTAATCATCTCTGAGGAAAAAAATAATAATAGTACGACATAGTTTGATAGATAGATTATACCCTCGGTAAAAGAGACGGAAAAGTGATCGGAAAATGAAGTTAAAAAAACAACCATAAGTAACAAACTTTTGTTTTATTTTATTTTTTCCCGAAGAAACAACCTGTTGCAAAGCTCTTTGACGATCAATTTTCGATTCGTACTTTCATGAATTCCAGAGTATTTTTTTTTTGTTGCTGCATTAAATAGCAAAGTCTCACGATAACTTCGTGTAGGTCGAGATTTCACCGTTCCACTTTTCTCAATTGGTAAATGCCCAATACCGTAAATCGTCGGGAAGGAATGCGATAGACGCGTAGCGTTACTAAACTTCCGGTTCTTTAGTCCAGTCGTGCAGACGCGCCAGCTGAGCGGACCACGAATCCCCGTCGTTGCGAAAGTATATCGAAAAGCACACAAACATTGCGCAATCGGAGCGTTGCGCAATTCGAAATTGCCGGGAAGCCATTTTCTATACAAAGTTTACGACCAAACTTATACGGCGAGTTCTCGAAGAATTTATCTTACCAAGTTTCGCCGGTCGGACGGTGAATCCGAGAGGTTTCCAGTCTAAGCCCCGTTGCTGGTCGGAGGCCGCGGTGGTTCCGAGCGTTTCCGGTTGGGCCTGAGCCGGTCTCGATTTTCCGGAAGTCCCGACAGTCGAAACGCTCCTCTCTTCCAGCCCGATCGAAATCGGTTGCACTTCCGGTGGAAAATTCGTCGAACTCATTCTCGTCGGTTCTCCAAAGTCGGGACCAAAATTAGCGGTGGTTCCGAGCGTTTCCGGTTGGGCCTGAGCCGGTCTCGATTTTTCAGAAGTCCCGACAGTCGAAACGCTCCTCTCTTCCAGCCCGATCGAAATCGGTTGCACTTCCGGTGGAAAATTCGTCGAACTCATTCTCGTCGATTCTCCAAAATCGGGACCTAAATTAGCGGTGGTTCCGAGCGTTTCCGCTTGGGCCTGAGCCGGTCTCGATTTTCCGGAAGTCCCGACAGTCGAAACGCTCCTCTCTTCCACCCCGATGTGAATCGGTTGCACTTCCGGCGTGAAATTCGTCGAACTCATTCTCATCGATTCTCCAAAATTTGGACCAAAATTAGCGGTGGTTCCGAGTGTTTCCGTTTGGGCCTGAGTTGGTCTCGATGTTCCGGAAGTCTCGACGGTCCCGATCGGAATCGGTTGCACTTCCGGTGTAAAATTTCCCGAATTCTCGAGCGACTCGTTCGCCCTCCTTCCCATCGATTCTCCAACATTTGAACCAAAACTAGCGGTGGTTCCGAGCATTTCCGTTTGAGCCTCAGCCGGTCTCGATCGCCCGGAAGTCTCGACATATCCGGTCGGAATCGGTTGCACTCCTGGTGTAAAATTCCCCGAATTCTCGAGCGACTCTTTCGCCCTCCTTCTCATCGGTTCTCCAAAATCTGGACCAAAATTAGCGGTGGTTCCGAGCGTTTCTGGTTGAGCCTCAGCCGGTCTCGATTTCCCGGAAGTCTCGACAGCCCCGGTCGGAATCGGTTGCACTTCCGGTGTAAAATTCCCCGAATTCTCGAGCGACTCTTTCGCCCTCCTTCCCATCGATTCTCCAACATTTGAACCAAAACTAGCGGTGGTTCCGAGCATTTCCGGTTGGGCCTCAGCCGGTCTCGATTTCCCGGAAGTCTCGACAGTCCCAGTCGGAATCGGTTGCACTTCCGGTGTAAAATTCCCCGAATTCTCGAGCGACTCCTTCGCCCTCCTTCCCATCGATTCTCCAAAACCTCGCCCAAAATCATCACCGGTCTCCACGGATAAATTATCCAGATCGATCGGCGTCGAATAATTTACCGATTCTTCGTACAATTTATCCCCCCTCTCAACAACCAAACCCGAATAATTCCCCAACCCATACAATTCATCCCCGCTTCGAATAATCGTCATCGAATCAGAAGCCGAGCCGCGAGTCCTCGATCCATGCATCTCCGAATTCGAACTTTCCGTCTTCAAAGAGCTTTTCACAGTCGCGTCGAGGCTTTCGTAAACACCTGTCGAATTCGCCAGCGTTTCGACGCCCGGATTCTCCGTCGTTGCCAGCAAAGCCCGCACAATTGGATTCCACGCCCTCGCCGATGTCCGCCGATCGTCGCCGATCTCGTTTGCCTCCTTCGCCCTTGGATCGACCCCGCTGACCTTGAGACTCTCCGTCCTCTCCGGCGATTTGTCCCGCTCCGCCCCGACCGAAATTTTTTCCCCCAGGACGATCACCCTCTTCAGGTCGTCGATGCCGTCCTGAGGGACGTCTTCGGTCGCCTCGTGCACCAGGTACTCCACCTGCGGGTCCGCTCTCAGGTGCGAGCGCTGCATCAGCCTCGGGTTCGGCGGCTGCCAGAGAAACACGTAGTAGGCGCTCAGCACTATCGCGACGAAACTCACCGATACCATGTAAGCCATCACCGTCACCACCCGGATGATCTTCTTGTGACCCGGACGATTCTCGTATATGTCGTCCTTCTTCGCGTCCGGACCGCCCGCTCCGCCGTCCCCACTTCCGTCGCCTAGCGTGCCCATTTTTTAATTTATTCAATTAAAAAATATTTTTTAATTTATTCAGTGAAAAAAAAAAAAATTCTCACTATAGGATCGGAGAAAAAAATTAATCGATCGGGATGTATTTTTTTTATTTATTTTTATTAAGCGACCTCAGGCTCCGACCGATCCGCCAAGGTCCTTTCGATCTGCGGTCGAATGGCAATCCATAAAGAATGCCTTGATCAGCATCTCTATTTTTTTTTTTTTTTTTTTTTTTTTTACTTGGTCGCGCTTCAGCAGCAAAGTCGGGTAACGCGCCGTTAGCTGAGGCTCGGAAAGACTGCAAGCTCGCCTATCCGGCCGTACGGAGAAAAGCTCTTCGTGTGCTGGGCTCTTCCACGTGTTCGGACGGCGCGCACGCGTTCTCAATGCTCACCCGCACGATCGGACGTAAACGCTCGCTTTCTCGGTGACCAACGGCGACGACCGACGATGATAAGCGCCGCTTCGGTCTGCTGAGTGTAGGGACTTGCAATCGGGGGATGAATATCGGCTCGGGCATGAAAGCCATCGTAACGCGAAACGCACTTGCGGTCGGTGCGTTATTGTCTCCGGACGATAACGCACCGGAGTGTTGTCGTCTGGAAGAGTCTTGGAAAAGGAAAACGCGGAAGTCTCTGCACGAACGTTTCGATTTCTTTTTTTTCTGACGGCAATATTACTGTAGAGGATTGGTTTTTTTTTTAGGTCTGGGCTAGAATTTGCTATCTTTGCGTAAGGGGGTTTTTAAATTGAAAGGTGGAATGTAAATTTCGCATTAGGCGATATTCAGTTTGTTTTCATTTAGTCTGGTAGGTGGTGGAGTTAACTCAGCTCACTTCCTGCGCGAGAGTCTGTTCAATTTTTTTTTTTTTTTTAACACTCTTTTTGCTTCGCCGGCACATTTTCGTCTCTTTTTTTTTATACATCCTTAGACGTTATTTATGACGTCTATTCGCTCAGAGCGGACCAGCTGGCGTGCTGAATTTGAGATGAGTTTTTAACAAAAAAAAACTCGAGGGTCAAGGCATCTCGAGGGTGGGTCTCAGTGACTCTTCAAGACGAGTCTATGAATCTGCCGAGGTCAAGTTGTGTACCAAGAGTTCGTCACGTTTTAGTGCCTCAAGTTGCACCGAAACTCCGTAGTATTTATTTTTCTAACAAGCAACGCTTGCTTTTCAACACTTCTCATCGTAACTAATAATAATAATTGTAACACCTATAATTATTATTGGTAACAATTATTATTATTGGTGACAATAATTATTATTGACAACAATAATTATTATTATCAACAATTACTATTGTTAACAACAATTATTATTTTTAACAATTATTATTAATAACAGTTATCATTATCAGGAATCATTTTTTTTAGTATAGCTTTAAAAAAAATATTTTCTTTAATTTTAATCTGCGAAACTTTGTAAACTTTCGACAAACAGTTGATCGCATCCAAAAGTTCATCGAACGTATTTTCGTCATAAATTATTTTTCTATTCGTGTAGAAAAATTGCAAAGGTAATTTGTTTTCAAAAGTTGTTTACAGCTCCGGTCGAATTAAATGCCGAGACACGCGAGACGCGTATGCGTCACGTCCAACTGATTATGTCGGTGGAGTATGTAAATATATAGGAAGTAGCCAGGGCCGACGAGAGCTTGCACGTCTAATCGAGAAATATGCTGGCTTCGCTCTCGTCGAGTAGGTCGAGTGCAAAGTTTCCGAGTCATCGTGAGACCGCTTAAGAAAAAAATACATTGCTCGCAAGTAAATCGCTCTCTACCGAGGTCATGGTCAGTCTGGCCCGAAATTTAACTCCGACCGGTGGCGTAAGTAAACTTTTCGACTCACTCGCCCTCCCACATTCCTCTTTCTTTTTTTCTCTCCGACTCGGCTATTTCGAT
Organism: Exephanes ischioxanthus; assembly: GCA_958510785.1. Taxonomy (NCBI): domain Eukaryota; kingdom Metazoa; phylum Arthropoda; class Insecta; order Hymenoptera; family Ichneumonidae; genus Exephanes; species Exephanes ischioxanthus. Next base: position 6,218,648 of record OY294016.1, read on the forward strand.
ACTTATCGAGATAATCTCGAGCCGCATCACAACACGGAACGCCCGGACATAACCTCACTTGCCCAGTGCGTTTCCCAGGCTCTCCGTCGTCCCTCCCAGTAAACATCCATGAGCGATCGATAACAACATTTTCCCGTACGTAAATAAGATCGTCCGACTGGAAAAAGCTCATTGACGACTGCACATCGTCTCGCCGGATCTCCGCTCCTATCATCAAAAAAAAACCTCGATAATCGGTCGCTCACGATATCTCTTCTAATTTAAGGGCGCAGTTTTCTTTGACGCGTCCCTTAACATGGACGACGAGGAATATCTACAGCCCGTTCTGACGTCGCAGGAGGAGGAGGACAACTTTCAGTCGTTAGAGACCGTACGGATTGCCGCGATTCCCCTCGTATTCGGTGTAAGTGCAGACCCGCTTTAATTTCGCTTCGTCAAACGATAATATATTTATGCTCGAAAAACCAAACAATTATTTTTTATAAATACGAAATTTTAGGTTTTTCTGGAAGTAGCTGGAATAGTGTTCGTTTCCCTCTGGCCCGAGGAGAAAGACAAATGCGACACGTATTTCATATTCCTGTATCTTCACTGCACGTACTGGCTAATTGTAATGTTGGCCGATCACCTTATCAAGGCGAAGCACCACAACTTGCGTATCAGCGGATATCTGGATTTCTATCAGTCCACGTATCAGCACATAAGAACTCCGCTTTTTATCGCGTCGCTGTGGAACACTGCGTACTTGCTGCTCGCCGTTGTTCTCCATCACACTCACAAAGTCAATTACGAGGTGTACTGCAGATCCTCCGAGTGGCTGACTCCGGTGAATTACATATTGCTGCTTACCACGCTGGAACTCACGATAATCGTTCCTGTGTACATAAATTACATAAGTAAGTAATCTCTGCCGGTCCCGGCCCAATGTCGCCCACCACTTTGACAGAACCAAAGTTTTTATGACCCTGAAGATATCTGCATGAGACAAAGTTGCAGCAAGTTATAGCAGTTGTGCTTTGCATCGCACAAACATGACTCGGAGAATGAAATTCTATGAGCGAACTATTTCTTTTCTGCCTAAAGCACTGCATTGACAGGGACTTGCTAATGACAAAATTTGATGTTGTGCAGATATCTTCACATTCAGAAAGATATCTGCACAAAACTGAATTTCATCAAGTTCTAAAGACTGTCATTTGCATCGCACAAACTTCGCTCAGGAAAGTTTACTCGGAGAATAAAATTCTACGAGCAAACAATTTCTACTTCTTCCTAAAGCGGTGCATCTGGAGACACTTATCAAAGATGAAATTTTATGTCATGCATATATCTTCAGGTTCACGAAGATATCTGCACGAAACTGAATTTCATCAAGTCATAACGGGTGTTTTGCATTGCACAAACTTCGCTCAGAGAATGAAATTGTACAAGCGAACAATTTTTTTTTCTTCCTGAAGCAGTGCATGGACCGGGACTTGCCAAAGATGAAATTTTATGTCATGCAGATATCTTCAGGCTCACAAAGATATCTGCACAATACTAAATTTCATTAAGTCACAAGAGTTGTGTCTTGCCTCGCACAAACTTAGCTTGGAGAATAAAATTCTACGAGCGAACAATTTCTCCTTCCCAAAGCGGTGCATTGACAGACACTTGCCAAAGATGAAATTTTATGTCACGCAGCTATATCTTCAGTGTCACAAGTTTCATCGGACTCGAACAAGATAAATGACATTATGCGTTTTTGTTGTACAGAGCGTGTGCGCAGGTTCAATCGTATGCAGCCGCCGCCCGACGTCACCCGCGAAGAGTGGCTCTCGTCCTTCACGCAAGACTCCTTCGCTGTAAACACGGAGGTCGGTTACTCCCAGAGAGGATCGAATCTCGCCGAATTGCTCGAGAAACAGGCCGACCTCATACGATACCTGAGAGATCACAACGTAAAGTTGAGTCACCGAATGATGATGCTGGCTGCGCAGCGTCGCGCCGCCGAGCCGGTTTAACGGAACGTTCGAGTTTCGTTATCGTGATCGTTGTTCGATCGAACTTTGTTTACACGGTAGACTTCTCACTGGCGGTCATTGAAATTTACGGGTCTGCCGGCGATATCGCGGCAAACTTACCGGAGCAAAATGAGACCGAATGCGTTTATCGATTCGCAAGACGTTTGAAAAAGCTCTGCCGGTGAATTTTACTGTGGAAGCGAAAAAAAAAGTTTAATCGAAAGTCAAACCGGGCATCGCTGGGAGTTTTTCGCCTTCGGCTCGACTGATCAGCGCACGCAACTCGCGCGACCGTAAATACCTCTGCCCTGATCTATAATCGACTTTGTACGTTTCTTACTCGGAGGTGCCTAATCGTATTTTTATTTTCTCACGTTCTCACGATCACACGTATCCGATCTGTGCGCACGACGAGGCAAAATTTCACGGGTTGTGCAGCGAAGCTAGTCGAGCTCGATTCTCCGCATCTCGACGATTAAAATTTGAAGGGCACACTTTCGCCTTCTCGGATGAACGATCTGTTGCCATTGATTAGATTTAGAGAGTAAAATCGATCGTACGATTTCTCCCAATTGTCCTCGTACCTCGTGTTATTTATTCGAATCGTCGAACCTACGATATTACTGTAACGCGACGAGCGGAGCGATTCTTCGTCTCGTCGCTCTCATCGCGATTGCAATGAGTTTTTTTTTTTCAATCGTGTATCTCTCTCTAAAAAAAAGACGGTAAGACTATCGTCAAAAGTATTTTAGTATTCTATGTGAAATCGTCAAAATTGTAAATTTAATCGCGTAGAAATAGCAAACGAAATGCTTCGCGACCGCAGGGGGGAGTTGAAAAAGAAAATCCAACGCGGAAATCGTGCAAAGTATTAATAGCGACAAGAGAGGTTCGGATATACAACTGTATCGTTCCGATAATCGAGTGTCGAAACGTCACACCGAACTGAAAAGAACAAAAAAATTACAACGGGTCACTGTGATAAAAACACTTGTGTGTGTGTGTATACATTTTACCAACTCAATAAAATATATATATATTTTCGATGGTACATCAGCAACTATACACGTTACATGCTCTTTTCTCTTTTTTTTTTTTTTTTTTGCTCTCGCTTAATGAGAGTGCTCGTTATTCTAATTGGTGTAGGGTCGTTTGTCCGTAAACACGAGGAGCAAAAAAAAAGGCATTCTTTTCTTTCGCCGCATATTTACGGAAAAACACAAATCGTCGATCAAGACACAACCGTATTTCGAACGGAGAAAATATTTCGTATCCCAATCGACGACCGCCCGAGAGCGTTTTACCTCGTAACTACGTTTACTTTTTACAAACGTTTCATTACAAAAATTTTATTGTATATATATATATAATATATATCACCTAAAAACGATAACTAGAGCCTTACACTTAAGATAATAATTAATTATCATATTGTATTTATTTATTATCCTCGTCTCGATAGTGTAATAATTGATAGTTAAGGAAACAAAGGTTTCAGACAAGTTTCGTCGTTCGATATAAACACTTTTTTTTTATCTCTTCTTATCTCGTCTCTGTGCTATTCTCGTTCTCAATCACTCGCTTCCCGCAGTCTTACTTGATTCGTCTCTTGTAACAAAATTATTGCCAATTTTTTTTTGTTCGTTCTAGACTCTCGTTTTTTTTTTTACTACAGCCGCAAATCAATCGACTCAATTTGGTCGTACGTTGTGGTTCTTTTTTCTTTGTTCTTCGTCTGTTCAGTCAAAGCTCCTTTCTACTCGTCACACTAGTGTCTACGGTATGATATTACATACAATATTCACGAGCGTTTTAGCCCCCCTCTTTAATACTATGAGTAATGGTACGTTTTATTAATTTTTTCTTCCTTTTTTTTTTTTCTTTACGATACGTATAATGCGCCATGTTCTACGTGGCGGGACACCTTAGAAACATTATTTCCGCGACTCTGTAACTATTATCTATCGTCGCCGACACGTTTTGACGTCGCAGTGCTCTTAAGGTAACTGGAAAACGCGATGTACAATATTACATGCTCTTTCGTCTTGCGATTGCTGCTCAATTAAAAAAAAAAAAAGAAAAAAAATCCTCGTCTTATCGATTATTCCGTGGCAATGAGTTGACCTTCAGCGAATAATCTTTCCTACTCGGCGATTCGGTCTCGTCAATCGAATACCGTTTTGGTAATTGGACAGCAATGCAAGGGGAAAAAAGTGGAAAATAAAAGATAAGCCTGTAAAATGTTTATATTAACTCTCCGGATATCCCGAATAGGCCACAACACGAATAGCCTAGGCAAATAAATATATATGTGTATATATATATATATATATTTTTTTTTTCTGTTAAATCTCTTCGCGAATTCGTCGTTCTCGATTTTTCGGTATACCGAGTTTAAACTAAGCGCAAATCTCTGCTGGTGTATTTAGAATTCAACGAGAATGCTAATCGTTAATCGCTAATCGTGTTCTCGAAGCGTATGCGCTCTGTTTATATTAGCTCGCGGCCGATTACTTCCGGGCACGGCGCCTCGGAGCCCCCGTGCGATTCGAATTGCTACGAAAATAAACTTTATTCACAAAAGACGGAGCGAACGGGGAGATACCGTCATTTCGCGATCGGGTTTAAAGTTACACCGACAAAAAAATACGGATGAATCAATTTCAAATTCGCGCAGGGACGTTCAAACAAATATGTTATTTCACTCGGTGCGAAAATTGCAGTTTTACGCATCCTTCGCGTTCGTAAAACTCAGATTTTCACAGCTTGTGAAATAAAATGTTGTACGACACTTGTGCGAGAAACGTGTTCTTAACTCGTGCGATTGCACTCGTCAGGAAAAATTTTATCGCACTAGTATCGTAAATTACTATTTTATGCATGAAAAGTGCTACTCATGCATGAAAAGTGCTACTCATGCATGAAAAGTGCTACTTTTCGTGCGTGCCAAGAGTGGCGTAAGTGGCGCTTTACAGCCAAGTACTGTACTAGAAATATCCGGCACATGCGCACATCGGGCCGATTTTACTTTACGCATAGTTCTTGTACTTTACACACGCTCCTCGTAGTTTACGCACGCTTTTCGTACTTTACGCACGCTTCTCGTACTTTACGCACCCTAGCTGTATAGCGCCACAATCAGCAGGCACGGAGTAGCAATTCTCCTGCATTCGTTACAACAAAATATTATGCGATACTAGTGTGGTGTAGCCAACATCATACGCTGACAGTGAAATGAGTCGCACTCGCCGCACTCGTACCACAGGGAGTACTCGCCTTCGGCTTATGCTCTTGTGGTACTCGTGCGGCTCGTTTGACTCACTTCACAGCGTGCGTATAAAGTTCGCTTTACCGCACTTGTATCGCAAGTTACTATTGCTCGTTAGAGCAAAAAAAATCGTTTGTTCAAAATTTTTTTCGATGTTTCGACCAAAATATTTCTAAGTAATTAAAATATTTTATTCTACCAACAAAATATTTACTTGAACGTTCCTCCCCGAATCTCTAGTCGATTCGACCGCATTTTTTTATCAGCGCAGTCTCGGGCCCCTCTACAGCGGCCTGCAGTGATCCGACGGTGCGAAGCGCCGGTCTCGTTCAATTTTTTGTACAGACGGCAACGGTCGCGTGACATCGTACAAAAGAGTCGTACGCGCCCTTGAAATCTCGACTCGGTAGAAGCGGGGGAGTTTTAAGAGCCAAGTGGCAACGGTGCTTGCTCGAGAGGTTCCGCTAATTAACTATCCGGGACCCTCGAAACGAGCCTCGAACTCTCTCATCCGCGACTTTCCGTATCCCTGACTATAGACCCGCCTCTCAAGACTTCTCTATATAAGCGATCGGTACGTGGTTTCTTCGCGGCTTACGAGTTACACAGTCGGGACATTTATGTTTTTTTTTTTTTTTTTTTTTTACCTATTTGTACAAATCTTTTAGGCCAGCCGAGCTTCGTAGGACCATTATTATTATTTTTTTCATGCTTTTTTTATCCGCTCGATCCTTTATCCGCGTTCTCGTCGCACCCGAGACGTTCTTCATTATTGTCACTTGTCGGGGGGGGGGGGGGGGGGGGGGGGGGGGGGGGGGGGGGGGGAATTGCGTGATACCTAATCGATACGTCTTATAAAAAAAAAAAATTCTCGACCAAACTTTAAAAAAAAGACACGAATCTATCGCTTCGACAAAAATACGATCGCCAATCACTCAACGGTCCGTCGTCTACACTGACAGAAGGATCTAGTAACTATGACGATGTTGCTTGAGAGATATTGCCATAGCACATAGTAGTAGGGAACTAGGGCGCAACCTATGGAAGGAAGTACCGGATTTATACGAATTTTTTGTAGATATTATGGTAAAAATTCTTCGAAAATCTCAGGCTCTTCGCCATAGGTGGCGCACCGGTTTCCCATTGCTATGTGCTATGATAATTTTTCTCAGATGATCGGTAGTTCTTACAACGGTTTTACAGACAGGTCTGGACACTCGCCGGGCAAAAGCGTGCCAACATTGAAGCCAACATGGCGGCCAGTTCAGGCCTGTTTTATCTACACGCATGCGCACTGTGCGCTGCTTTTTCCGATCATAGATTAAAATCGAATCTACTAACCCATCGAATTATTATTCGATAAAAAAAGAAAACAAATAAAAGTAATTAAAAAATTCGAAGATTAAAGGTAGGTTTAAAAAAGAAGCAACGCTATTGAATGCCTACATGAATATTGGGCATCTTGAGCGTTCATCGAAAGGTTCACGGATGAGAAACGAACGCATTTTTTAGTCTTCACAGACAAAGAACCATCACACGAAATTATTCTAACATGTCTACGTTGTTTCACAGAATCTAAGATATCTATTAAAAGGTTACCATAACCTTTTCGCAGAAATCTTACTACACGACACTCCGAGTTTCATCGTATTGAGCATGCGCGGATAGAATAACAATCATAATTCGACCCGAATTGACCGCCATATGGGTTCATTTTCGGCACAACTGACTACATGGGGACGGTGTAGGAATGTCCAGACCTGTCTATAAGACCTCTTCTTTTACCAGTTCCTTCTCTCAGTATATACACAGTCGAGTACGAAACTCGATAGTATTTTTGTCCTCCGGCTATTTTCGTTTTTTTCCCTTCGTCGTTCTTTTTTTTTGTTTTTTTTTTTTTCCTTTGAGGATGACTCTCCGTCTACCGAGTCGAGATGCCGCTCGACGTCGATGGATATCGGTTGCATCAGTTGGTTATTTCAAGCGGACGAGATAGTGTCCGTGTATCGAATTTACAGGGAGTAGCGCGCGAGCGCGCGAATCAGGCGTCAGCGTCGATCACGCGTAGGAGCGTGAGCAGCAGCCACAGTTGGCGTTGCTGCTCTTGGCTCGACCTAGACCTCGATCGCGATACCGGTCGGTCGACGATCGGCAGCCTCCGCGACGCCGACGGCGCGGCCGCTGCTGGTCCCGGCCTCCTCCTGGCCTTTTCTCTCGCGCGACGGCCGAATCACGCGTGCGTCGGACCAACGACGCTTCCGCTCGACGTCCCCGAGTGCTGCTCCTCGGCCTCCATTATCTTCAACTGGCGAACGACCTGGGCGTGCTCCTCCAGGAGCCTCGCGAATTCACCTCTGCGCGTCTCCGCCTCGACCTGTATCTGCTTGATCCTCTCGCGCGGACCGCCCGGACTGTCCAGCGGCGTCTGCGACGTCGAATTCTGGGAACTGCTGCTCTCCGTCGACAGCCCGTCGAGGTCCTGGCTGTCGCTCAGCATCGACTGCGAGTCCACGTCGTCCACGATCAGACTGCAACGATTCGTTAAAAAAAAAAAAAAAAGTGCAGTTGTATTATTTATAGATCAAAGAGATGAACAAAAATTCAGCGTAGACGGTAATAAAAGTTTGTACTTTTTACAAGTTATTGTCGACAAAGGTCCACAATAACTTGTATTTGTAAATTTTTTTTGTTTGTTATTTTTTATTTTCTTTGTTATTTGTCGAGAGCCGGGCTGTCTTTCAGTATCGACTTCGAGTCCACGTCGTCCACGATCAGAATGCAAAGATTCGTTAAAGAGCAATGCACTTGTATCAGTTGTGGATCAAAGAGATAAAAACAAATTGACCGTAAACGGTTATGAAAGTTTGTACTTTTTACAACAAACATGTCGACAACAACTTGTTGTCGACAAACTTTCACAATATTTTGTTTGTTAATTTTGTTGCTTCTAGTTTTGCAAACACACATACAAAGTAAAGTTGTTAATGCAACGGTAAATAGAAGGACAAGTTTGCATATTCGAGCCTGAACAAACCAGTTCGTCACTTATTTAACAATATTATTTTTACGAAACTTCGTATTCCGATTTTGCGAGATTATTTTTTACTGTGTATACGTAATACGCCCCCGTCCGAATCTGGATTCTGCGACGATTATTTATTCGTCATTCTAGCCGAAAGAATCAGTCTCGGGTAAAAAAAAAGAAAAGAAAAGTGCTGACGCTAGTTAAAGAGAAAAACCTCGGACCGGTCTGTGGATTATCGTTAGTACAGTTATAGCTCAACAGGGTATTTTATTAATCCGCCGAAAGTTGCATGTCGTAAACGGTCAGACTGCAATGATTCGTTGAAAAAAGCGCTTGTATTATTTATAGATCAAAGATACGTCAAAAAAATGTCCGGTATACGTAACACGCCCCCGTCCGAATCTAGATTCTGTCACGATTATTCATCCGTTATTCTAGCCGTAAGAAACAGACACGAGATAAAAAAAGGAAGACAAAAAAGCGCTGACGTTAGGCAAAGAGAAAAATCCCAGACTGATCTTTAGATTATCGCTGGTGAGGTAGATGCCTAAATGCTCCATTTCGTGGCAGTGTAGCTATTAGTGGCAGGTTTATTACTTTATGGGTAGTAATAGCAATTCCTATCGACGCTCCAGCTGCAGTTTTCAATACACAAAATGTTCCTCATGACTTCTAGACTAGAATTCTAGATGACTAGAATAGAATATTTATTTGTCTTCGGTGTACACCTTTTACAAATTTGCTAATTTGCTTAGCCTTTAACAACAATAGACATTTATGTGCTTAGTATGTGCTGTATAACATGCATACATACGAATATGACACAATAAAGAAATAACTCATACGTAGGAAGGACCACGAATAGGACAGACTTTGGTCAATCTGAGGGAGTAAACGAACGATTCTTGCAGCTGGCGGTAACAAAGTAAAATAGCTTTTCGATAGCCTAGTGAATCTCAATACTAGTAAGGAACAATGAAAACGCTGTATGCTTTGTTTATTGACGAAATTCTGAATCGACACATGGAAGGTCGCTACTAATAGGCACATCGGTGGTTTGTTCAACAAATCTCCCGGAAACCTAACTTTTTTTTTCATGAAAATGATTCGTTCATTTTTATGCATGCGTATGAATTTTTTCAGATTTTTAAATTTACTTTGAATTGTGTGAATTTCTACACGTTTTTCCCATACAAAAAAAAATTAAAGTGAATTAAAAAATGTGAAACAATTCATACACATTCGGAAAAGTAAACGAATCATTTTCATTAAAAAAAAGTTAGGTTTCCGGGAGATTTGTTGAACAATTTTATTTTTCATCAATTTGTTAATAACATTTTGGAATTATTGTTATGCAAAATTAATCTTTTCAGCACCTTTAATTAGTTTGATTTTTTCGGATGTTTATGCCATCCAGAAATGTTTGCAATTCCCACTTATTTCTCTAAAACTTTTGCTAAGTGAACACTATTCGCAAGGACAACCTTAAGCGGTCACTAACAACTTAAGCGGAGCAAAACTATAACAGTAAGTAATACTTTACAGTTATAGTTTTGCTGAAAGAATCGTCAAGTACTTATAAAGCTTCTCAACGGGGCGTTTCATTCACCACCGAAAGTTGCACGTCATCCTCGACCAGACTGCAACGATTCGTTAAAAAAGCGCTTATATTATTTACGGGCAAAAAAAGGTGAAAAATAACGCCCTTTAACAGGGCGTTCATTCATCCGCCAAGTTGCACGTCATCCACGACCAGACTGCAACGATTCGTTAAAAAGCGCTTGTATTATTTACAGACCAAAAAAAAAAGTTAAAAAAAATTCACCGTTTACATAACACGCCCCCCTCCGAGTCTGGATTCCGCCACGATTATTCATCAGTAATTCTAGCCGAAAGAATCAGCCTCGGGGAAAGAAAGGAAAAGAAAAAAAAAAAAAGCGCTGACGTTAGTTAAAGAGAAAAATCTCCGTCCGGTCTGCGGATTATCGCTAGTAACAGTTATAGTTTTGCCTGAAGAACTGCCGAGCATAACGCTGCTCAGCGGGGCGTTTCATTCATCCGCCGAAAGTTGCTACAAATTCACGAATTTTTTGGCACCGCGGCCAATTCTGGACGTGGAACGTTTGTTTTCCACGAAACTCACCCGCAACACCCTTCAGGCGCTCTCTGCCCTCGACTTCAATGATTTAAAAGCCGGAAGTGTAATTTTCTTTTTTCCATTTTTTTTTTACCGATTGGCCATAAACCGTGAAATCGAAGCATTTCGCAGGGACAAAGCTTAGCGGCGAGGTGACTGGCACACCGTCCATCGAGCGTCTATCGACCGACCGCCATTCTCCTTACGTAACGCGTCCTCCGTGTTCCTGTTTCCGCGCTCAATCTCGCTCGCTCTGTTCCGTCCCGTTCGCCAAAGCCTGCGGTATCGATTAACGTGTCCGTCACGCGACGAATGACGATTAATAACCGAAGGGACAATATCTATTCTCGGTTGTACACGGCAGATAGAGAGCTGTGTTTGCAGAATTGGATACCTCGGGCTCACGGGCCTGCGTCACGTGACCGTAGCGTCACGCTTCTCGAATTCCGTGACGTTAGTCGCGTATAACCTCAACCGTTCTATAAACTCTACGCCACTCCGCAATCTATATTTCGCACGCGAATCACCGTTTGCTATATTACCTCCACGTCACTGTAAATTTCGTTCCAACACGGTGACGGAGCTGATGGACTCACGCGAAGTTAGCGATCGATCGCTGCTTCGCGAACCGTAGAACCGACTCTATAGACGTACCTTGGAGGCGTGGGAGGCTCGAACTTACTCGTTAAATCTATAAGTCTATACACACACACACACACACACACACACACACACACACACACACACACACACACACACACACACACACACACACACACACACACACACACACACACACACATATATATATACTATATTATGTAAACATATCGGCTGCTGAGAATCAAACGGGCGTAACTCGCGTGCTATAACGCCTAAAACACCCGAGATACGTAATTTTGTCTTTCAGCAGTCGGTATATGCATATATATATTATTGTGTGTAATTTTGACTGCTTTGCAGAGGAGGCTCGGACGCTTGTGTCCGGCGAGAGAGCGTGTTCTCGTCGGCCGGTTGTTCTCCACCGATTTTAATAGCCAACAATTGTCGCTTGCGTCAATCCCTACGTCACACCGGGCGAAACGACGTTCGTTCTCACAGGAAACCTCCGCTCGGGCCGGTCGAGATACAGCTGAGACGACGCTCGCAGCGCCACCGTCGCGAGGCGAGCGAACCACGCCGGGAGCGTCGTTACGGCCACTCTCGACAAACTCTGCGGAGAATCATTGCGTGTTTTTGAACCCTCAAAGATTAAAATTATCCGGATCGCTGGCTGCGGTCCCCGAGCAATAAAGGTTAGCATTATTGCCCCTCCCCTTGCCCCTCGTAACTTTGACCGCGGCTGTGGTTTGAAACGTGCTCTGGACGCTGTTAAATTCATTATTACCGAGAACTCGGGACGGGAGGCAAAAGATGCACGGAATAGTTGTTTGCATGGCAAGGACGTAGAAAGGAAGTCAGGACTTTCCTTTCTTCGCCTGTGTTATTCACACAACTTTTCCTAAGAAATTGTTGGATTCCGAATTACTTGCCATTAGTAAAAATCGATTAAATTCGTGAAGTTAAGGAACGCTATTTAAATTCATTATTACTGAGAGCTCGGGCCGGGAAGCAAAAGACGCACGGAATAGTTGTTTGCATGGCAAGGTTGGAGACAGAGGGTCAGTACTTTTCTTTCTACGCCTGTGTTATTCACACAATTTTTTTCTAACAAATTGTTATAGCCTGACTTATTTGCCATTAGTAAACATCGATTAAATTCATAAAGTAGATTGGGAAATACTCGCAAATCCGCCGAGTTGGGGAGCCGACATGTATAGGAATTTGCAGAGTAAGTATCGATGCTCTTTTCGCGCATCGAATATTGCACAGACCAAAATTCGATTCTCGATGTCGAAATATGGGAAGTTGAACACATTTGCAGACGCATCAATTTGCATCCCGCTGATCACGATTGGGAAATTAGATGCCTAAACTCAACTTGCCCACAGAGAGGTTGGTTCCAGAGTTGGGCTCATGTTCAAAGAATTCTACAACTGTAATAAGTAATATTGACAACGGACAAGTCCATTATCTTTCCTTGAATAAACTTGTTATTTAGTTTGTATAACACAAACTTAAGTTTCACTCTTAACTTGGCAACGATTCCAAATATCTTCAAAATTGTATTCACGCTTTTGGTTTTTGGGAAGTGTACGCAGAAAGGCACTTTACTTCACTCGGTGCGAAAACGGTACTCTTACGCACGCTTCGCTTGCTTAAAACCCCCACTTTCACACCTCGTAAAGTAAAATTTGGTACGATACTCGTGAAAAAAAAACATTCTCCTAACTCGTGAGATTGCAACACTCGCCTTCGGCTCAGAGGCAAGCTCGCACTCCTCAGAAACAGTTTTATCGCACTAGTATCGTAAATACCTATTCTCGCACTAGTGCGAGAAAAAAAGACTACATTGCGTTTGTACGCATGCGCAGTGTGTCTCTTGCACGCGATGAGCAAAAGTGCCTTTTTGCCCTCACTTCACATGAACGAAAAGCGACATTACACGAACATCCTTTAGCAAAAAAAAAAGTAACATTTTTTTCCAACCACAGAACCGCCGAATTTCCTTCCGTACCGAAGACTTCTAAATCCCTATCGCGATACCAGTCTCCGATTTACTTTCGTCCCGGAACAGAGTTTCAGTGTTTGAATTCGGAAAGAAAAAGTCAATTCTCGAAACTACTTCGTCCGGACTGCAGTGGAAACAATGGTGTTGTTTGTCCGTTCGGTCAGAGGCGCATTTCCGAATGAACTTCGTCGTCCGGCTTTTACGATTCGAGTTTCTACGAGCGTTGCCGAATGAATGCGACGCTGTGTGTACACGTGTGTGTGTGTGTAGCAATGACTGTCGGGCGGGATTCTCGACGTGAATCGTTTGAAAACTCATCTCAATCGAGCTCTATCTCTCGTACTTTAAATTTAATACTGCGCGCGATAAGTAAGCGAGCTCCATGGCCAAACTAATACGTCTTCGGACGGCGTGTAGCCCACAGACGAGAGCGCGGATTGATAGTACGTTGTAAAGTTGTGCTGTTGGTATCGCTCACTCTCCTCTCTCCCTCTCCCGCCGTCCAACTGTGCCGCGCGGCTATGTGTATTTTTTTTTTCCTCTCCGCATAAACCACCACCGTACACCGTAAGCCTCCGCGCGTCTGTGCGCATCGACGGACACCCACGCAAACTTTTCCGCGATTCGCACCAATACGACGAGGCTGCAATGCCGGAGCAAGTACGACAGAGAGGGAGAGAGCTCCGTGAACCGAAGGTCGTATCGGAAATGTACCTCCCACGAAATATTCTGAAAATAACTCGTTTCGCCGAAGCATCGTCGTTACATCGGTTACGCGATTGAAGCACCACGGATCTTCGCGCGCGTGCCCCGAAACCCGAGACCCTTAAACCTTTAAGGGGCACGATTTTTGTTTCGCAAAAATAAATCAATAAAGTGACACGCGAGTAAAAACATTTTGCATTTGAAGCAATATTTTGAGGAGGCATTACATCGGTTACGTGATGGGAGGCTTTGTGGCTCTTCGTGCGCGTGCCGGAAACCGCATGACCTTTAAGTCTTTAAGGAGCACTTTTTTTTTTTATTAAAAAAAAAAATGATGTGCGCATATAGAATCTTGCATTTGAAGCAATATTTTGCCGAAACATCGGCTTTAAATCGGTTATGCGAAAGGAGACGTGTCGGAAAGCGCAAGACCCTTAACCGCTTAAGGGGCACGATATTTTACTAAAAAAAAAAATAAGAATAAAAGTGACACGCTAATACAGAATCTTGCATTTGAAGCAATATTTCGCCGAAGTATCGGCGTTAAAGCTGTTACGCGATATGGGCGTCGCAGCTTTTAACCCTTTAACGGGCGCCATTTCTTTTTTTATTAAAGAAAAAACTGAGACGCGAATAAATAATGTTGTCTTTGAAAAAAGACCGATAAAATTGGTTTTTTTGCAAAGTCGTATAGATACAACTTTGCAAAAAAAAAAAAAAAATCACTAACCGCGTGAACAAATGATCGTAATTTTGTATTAGAAATATGAATAATGTTTTTTTCCAAACTACTCTCCAGGGCCACGAATTCCAAATTCCGTTAGACGAGGCGTGAACTATCGAAATAATTTCCCTCCCACTAAAATCTTAACTGCCCGTTCGAGGGTGAAAATTTAACGCTGAATTTCGAAGTTCGAGCCGCGACGTAGAATAACATTTATAAAATTTTATTGACAGCGTGAGTCAAAGTTCTATCTGGCTTCGCTGACACGCGCCGAGTTCGCTGTGCGAGCGAGAGACGCGAGTCCGAGGCTGTTTTCTTCCAACATCTGCCGATCGGTATTTGTGCCACGCACTGTTCGATACGCCGGCGTTCGTTCGCGAGAGCTTTCACGGTTAAGGTTTATCGACTGGCCGGACGGTCGGCCAGCACTCGGAAATTTACTTTAAGATCATTTCCGGTGCGAATATTATCGCGTCGTGGAGAGTGCACGGTTTACGATACTCTCCAGCCGGTTACATTATAAACGGCATAAATATCGAGCGGATAATCCGAGTTCCGTTCGACTTCCGGTATAGGGAAGAGCGGGGCAAAATGGGACAGTGGGGCAAAATGGGATAGTGGGACAAAACGCAATTTTGCAATAACTTTTGGATGGTTGCGGTGATGCATTGAAAAAAAATTCGCTCGCAAACTGACTAAGAAAAAGATGTTTACTTCAATCAGCGATATTTTTTTTAAGTGCGGTAAGTTGGGGCAAAACGGTGTTAAAAATTCGGATGCATCGTTGGGACAAAATGGGGCACCCGAAAATTATTGGAAAACTGAGTTTTGCCTCCACTGTCCCATTTTGCCCCGCTCTCCCCTAGTTCGTGCCCGCTCGAGGCCGTTCGGTATTACGTTCAGCCAAAGTCCCCGACACGGCCGGCTCTCGGCACTCAATCGAGACCCAATGATACAGCGTTACACAATCCTTCGTACCAACCTGAAGACACCGTGGATTTCCCGGCCCGACGCCATCGTCACCGCGATGTCCGGTAGCGATCCTGCAATAAGAGAAAAACAAAGCACTTAGCGATTCCCTCGACAGACGACGACTATAGGCAACTTGACGTGATAATTATAAACTTAGCGACAGTGGAAAACACTGTGCCCGGGTAATTTTGTTTCTTTTTCCCCGTCTCGGATCACGGATTAATTAATCGCCCGACCAAAAATTACAAAGAATCGTGCAACACGGAAAAATGTTTATACGAAAGATTGTATTGAGTATATAACAAAAATGTCTAATCTCTCATCAGAGAATTTAATATTATTTATATATATTTAAAAAAATATATATTGTATATATTTTTTTTATTTATTTATTTAGTTTCCGGAATAAACGCTTTTACTTACATACAACAATAAAAAATAAATCAGCAAATAGTGGAAGCGTCTCCAACAATGAGAATAATATCAGCAGATCGCATCTTAATATGAAACTCGATCAAATATATTTAATCATTTCATTGAAACATTGTCGATCAACGCACCGATTATTTGTCTTATATACATGTTTTTATATATGAATTGTATAAAAATTTCGCGAAAAACACGGTGGTCGATCAATTTTTTTTTCCCGTCTCGGATCACCGATCAATCGCCCAACTAAAAAAATCAGAAGGACACACGCAGCACGGACCAAAAAGTATATGCGAAAGATTATATTAAATATATAAAAATAATTACAAATTATTTTACCCGAGAGTATAACATTGGTTATATAAATCACAATAATTTTCGTATCGGCGAAAATATATATGTATAAAAAAAATATTTGCTCGAACATATTCGTCACGTATGTATCTAACGTTATATGAGTAATACAAAAAAGTTCGTGAAAACTACAGTTAATTAACGAAAAATACATTTTCGCGTATACTTTTTTGTTCGAGCATGTATCAAGCGTTTTTACGGTTTTCCGAGTTCGGTCGCTCGATGGATCCCAGCGTCTTTCAGAATCGTCGAAAGTGGCAATACTCGCGGACGAGACGTGCGCGAGACGATTGACTGGCTTAAAATTAAGTAATTCGGTCAGGGTTCCTCGGTCCGCTGCTCACAACCGATAACTCTGCGACGAGAGAAGAAGAGACTCGCCCCATACCGAGATATAACCGCCTATACATAGAAACCAACGTCACGGCCTCCGTTAATAATTCATTCGCCAATCCGCCGATCATTCATCGACGCGAATGCATAGTCATATGTTTGAAAAGCCCCCCGCACCGGATTCATCCCCAAAGTTTTCGCTTGTATTCCGTACAGATTAGGTGTGTCCTTTTCTTCGCTACCTTTCCTTAACTCTTTCCTACTAGAGATACAATACAACGCACGTAATGTTTCAAGTGTATATAATTCAGGAAACTGTAAACATGTGAAACATGCAAGCGAGTAAGAATTGGAAATAAACAATAGCGAAACCTTTCCACTAATGGCACATTTACATCTCTGCCACTCATAACTCTACCAGATAAAAACTCTACCGTATTAGAACTCTACCAAGATCTCTACCAGGAAGTAAAAAAAAACTCTACCAGAATCAAAATAAAACTCTACCGGACTTGAAATAAAACTCTACCAGAATACAAGCTTACCGTTTAGTCTTGTATTCTACTAGAATTTTATTTTGATTCTGGCAGAGTTATTATCCGGTTGTTATCTGGCAGAGATGAAATTGTGTCCCACTAATGACCCACCCGATTCAATAATAACAATAATAACAACAATAATAATAAAGTTCATGTCGATTGGACACTCGCACCGATGCGCACAGATAGACTCACATTTACTCACAAATATTCACAGATACCCACAAATACTTACAGATACTCAGATACTGCAAGCCCGTGAGTCAACATAACTGCTAGTAACAATAATAATAATGAAAAATAAAAACAATACTAATTTTCAATCTAGAGTTACAAAAAACTTGAAAGGCCGATACTCATGCCATTTCGCCTGCAGGCGTCGAGTGTACGAGTCGCACGGAATCACGTCAATGTTGTCGTCGTCGAAGATTCTAGACTCTCCGCGTCGTCTCGCCTATCGACCTATTTACACCGAGAGGCTATTGTTTTCAAGTTCGTCCACCAGCCTAGTGCCGAGTGGAAGCAATCGAACGACGTTCTAATGAAGAATTTATTGGCGAGCCGGTAGTTCCCCGAGCGGGCAGTGTGTCCTCTCTCGGTCGAGGAGCGCCAGAGGTTGAACGCGAGCCACCGGCCGAGAGGCATCAGCCGAAGCGTCGGAGAGCCTCGTGCCACCTCCCAGTGTAAGTACGCGGGAAAAGTCGTCGAGACACTCTCGGCATAAATTCGTTATGTTCCCGCTCGGGCCTAAATGTCAGCGGCCTCGCAGCCGGTCGCGGCTTCTCATTTTCCGAGCGAAATGATCGATCGCGGACGCCGAGAAACGAGCGGTCGCTTCGGGTCCACCGAAAACGATTCTTTTTTTTTTTTTCCCGTACGGCTCTTCTTTACATGCCTCTTCACCTCTGGCGACCCAACCGCGCGTCCTCGACATTGGCAGTGGACGATCGTCTTTCGTCCTTCTAACTTTTTCACCTCTGTCGTTAAACCTTCGAGTACGGAATCGTCGCTGAGCGAGGATCTCGATTCATGACGATTCGAGCGATGTCCAAGCTCAGCGAGAACTCAAATTGTGCGGCATAAAAATCGCTAGATCTCAAAAAATATTGATGATATAGAAATTCGGAAAAATACTCTTTGGAATGTTTAACAGTCGCGTTTATTATAGTGGTAGTAAAAGAGATTCATTGCCAAAGTTAATATTTACAGTTGTCATCTTACACTACATTTTGTACCCAATGCTAATTTTACACCTTGGCAAAGGGCCATCGACCTGGGTCCTTCACCGCCGTTTATTATATTTGTGCGAACAAATATAATAAATTGTGCGAAAGTTAAGGTAAAAGTACCGAGTCTCGGACGGTTAAGAGCATCCCCAGATTCCAGGAGTTATTGACTCGTCAAGAAGACATTTTTTGTGAAAATAACTGAAACCAATGTCAAGCTGATAGTTTCTAGTTTTCAAAAGACATCGATTAATTGCAGGACATCTCCGACCATTGGAACTGTTCCCTTAGGCGGGCCGGGCTGTCGGACGCGCCGATACACAACGCAACCACCAGGGGAACATCAACACTGAACTTAAAAAAAATGCAACTGCATCGGACCAGCCTTAATAGCACTCAATTGAGAGAACTGTAATTTCCGCGACCTGAGTACCGATGTCTCTACCAGAAATAAGTCTAACGGTTTCTTCTATACACGCCCTTTCACCTCTACAGCGGCCCGACCGCGCGCCCTTGACATTGGCAGTGGACGATCGTCTTTCGCCCTTCTACCATTTTCACGTCTATCGTTAACCCTCGCCTCCCGCGTGTCATCTCAGCCCTAACCGTGCGAAAGTTGAACTGCCGTACGCGCCGCACCGGGCCAGCGTTGCGGTGCGTGAGAAGCTCAGTAATTTCCGCGATATAAGTACCGATCTCTCTACCACGTACACCAGTCGATACATTGTAAAGAATATCGTACGCGTGACAGGATAGTCGATTATCCTCCATCAGCGGTCATGAAGAACTGCTCGAACCGAGAAAAATTATTTATTTGTCGGGCACGCGCAAATAAATATTTTTGTGTTGTTGTTTAACTGCGGCTGCGAGCGACCGGTCGGCACATTTATAAGGAGGAGAATAATGTGCGTACTCCTACATCTTCAGTTTGACGTTTCGGCCAAACTGCTGGCTCTAGAATGAGGTTTGACTAGGGACAGGTAATTATAGTAACGAATAAATTTCTGAAGATCGCCAGCAATTCGGCCGAAACATCAAAATGGAGATGTAGGAGTACGCACATTATTCTCCGCCTCACAAATGTGCCGACGGTCGCTCGTAGCCGCAGTTCAATAACAACATTTCTGTTCGTCGACCGCTGCAATTACATCACAAACAAATATTTTTATTGATTTGAGTGAATATTTATTTAAATCAAATGAATGTTTATTTAAACCGAATAAATATTTATTTGAACCGAACAGATATTCACATAAACCGAAAAAATATGTATTTAAACTCAATGAAAATTTATTTGCGGAACGCCCGTGAAATAAATTATTTATCCGGGTGCAGACAGCAGGACATTTCACGTACGAACGATCGACTTCACAGCGATTGTAGGTTTGACAGTCAGTATTTTCCGGGACTTTAACACGAACCGACGTTCGACAGTTACAAATTATCACGAAACGCCGTTCGAGAGGAATAAACATTCCGCCTATCTACATGCATCCGATTTATTTTGGCACTGGTCGATTTCTATACACATTATTACAATTCCGTCTATCGTTCCTTCTTATAATATCTCGTCTCCATTTATTACGGGTAAACGCTACGACAAATATACTTTTATACCCGCGCTTTCAAACAACGGTCTGCGACGCGCTTTTTTCCTATGCAAATTGCACGTGTTCGTCCCCGCCACGCCGCCCGGCCAGCCGGTCGCGTCGACTTTGTACCAATCGATCGTTCACCGCTCACAGCGAAGGGTCATTCCACACCGAGATCCGTTACGGGAGAGCAAATAATTATTGTCGATGCAATTATGAGATATATCGAGCGTTACTGCGAGCGAGTGCTTGTGAGGCGTGGACATTTTTTAAAAATACTACAATGTGCCGGCTGGACGATATTTTATCAGCATACCTGTACACGTGCGCCCGGTCGGCCTCTGACGCGTCTCCGACTGCATTACCGCAAGCTTCTCGTTCTCTCTCAGAGTCTCGAGATTAGTGCGCTCGGCGATGAGATTTATCTCGGATGAGGGACGCGATGAAATTTTTGTTTTCTCTTCTTCCTCACACTTTTTTGGGGAGATTTTTTTTTGTTTTCAACGGTTAGTGTGGCCAACTTTCACCACGCGCACGCAGCGGCTCGGCAAAGCGTCGAGGAGTCGATGACAGAGCCGGCTGGTCGACCTGTTGGAAAAAGAAAAGCCGAGAGATAGATCTAAACTCCTGGCGACAGTCCCGACGCTCACAAAACACTCGCGTCCAACGTCGAGTCCTACGTCAGTTTCTCCCTCGACTTCCCTCCCAGCCGTTTCGGCGAACGCTCGATTAAATAGCGCTTCATCGAGAGAAGAAAACAAAAGAAAAAAAAAACATTGTCTCGAGGCGTTCGAGGCCTTTGTCTCGTCGATACGATCTTTCGCGTCGTCGCGCACGCTTGTGGGACGAATTAGTGAAAGCGTTTTTGTTTTTGTTTTTTTTTTTTTTTGTCCGGGCGAACTCCGACGAAATTCGCGGATTAATGATAATTAATGTTGTGAAATAGTACGGTAAAGAAATGGGAGATAAAAGAGAAGTTGTTTAAATTCGATAAATGCTCTGAAAAGTTCATGATGCACTATAAAAACCGGCATGCTGATTCTCGTGTCTTCCATGCGAAGAGCTAAACAGAGCGACAATTTGGAGATAAAAAAATAATGTACTACAAGAAAGTGTAAGATCGTCGGGGATTCGATAAAAAAGTATATGCAAGAATATATAAATTTGCGAGAAGCGAGGGAGAAAAAAACGCATAGTCGATATATAAACAGTTCACGACGAGCACAAACTTACACGCACGCCAAAGAACATTTTGCGCCAACAATCACATCGTCGATCGATGTTGATTGTAATTTTTTAAAATAATGAGATACAAAATCGAAAAAATCATAATAACAAAATTTCACATCAAACGCCACGTCTATTGCAAGCGGAGGCGTATCTTTGACCGATCTACCGAATAAAAACGCGAACAATTTCACTCGTAGAAGCTTTCATAGAGAATATTGAATAAATAAAAAATTTATAAAATTATTTAAAAAAAAAATTATTTAGGCGATAAAATTTTAAGAAATGACTAATAAACAGAAATTATCTCATAAAATTGAAAAAATGATTCTACTAACAAAACAATAACAGTCCAATAAAATAAAAAATGTAATTATCCGACTAAGACAGCGAAAATAGTCCAATAAAATAAAATTAAAAAAATATCCGACTAAAACGACGAAAATGGTCTGACTAAAAAAAAAAAAAATTATCCGGTTAAGGTAAGAAAGGAAGAATGGCGAAGGGCTCACCTTTAACCATCTGTGAGTCGGGTGCAAACTTCCTCGTGATTCCCCTCGCGGTCTTTTTTAAAACTTTCGATTGAATCCAACCGGGCCACGGGAGATTCTCTGCCGGCGTTCGTCGGGCCTCGTACACTCGAGATCTTCGAGTTTCACCGGTTCGGCTCTGCGTTGCGACCCGTCTCAGAATGAATTCATTCGAAACGACGATTCTCTATCGTCAGAACAAAACTCGCAATCTTTGTTTCGATCCGCGGAACCGATTCGTTTTTTTTTTTCGATTCTTTAAAATCTTTGAAATTTTTCTACTTTGAAAAAATAATTTCTATTTCGCAACACTCGATCGGGATGAGAATCGAGGAGGAACGTGGACAACCTCGCCCGACGCAGCTCTCGCGCAGACTGATCGGCTCGGGCGTCGGGAGGCTCGCATTCAATGCTCGGCGACGACGCGTGCTTCAAGCTCAAGTGCAGTACCCGCGCCTCGCGGTGTTGGCCTGCGCGTCCGTCTTGCCCTCGCGCGCCGCTTCCGCTCTCTCCGTATCAATCGCTATCTATCCCCCTTTTTTTTGCGGTGAGAATTTGTCCGAAGCTTTGATGAATTTCAATCTCTCTCGTCAATCGTCGGTTTCCTGTCTTCCTCGAGTGACCGCACAAATATCTGCTCACTTATTATCAAGAGACGCGGTAGCGTCTCGACCCCAAGTCCTTAAAAAAAAACGACGTTTAATATTTATTATTATATTTATTATACCGTATACTATATCGATGTAACCGAGCCATTCGCGTCTCGTCGTTCGAACGACGTTAAATTTATGTTTTATATTTATTTTTATTTATTTTCGTCTTTTTCCTCCCGCGTTTCTTTATCCGTTAATTCCATCTATTCCCGTTTTCGCGGGCAAAATTTGTCCGACGCTTCGATGAATTTCAATCTCGTCGCGTAGTTCGAACGACGTTAATTTAATTAATTTTTTTTTCTTTTATTCTATTTCATTTTATTTTGATATTAATTTATTTTCGTCTTTTTCCTTCTGCGCTTTCCTTTCGCGTTATCTCTATCGATTTCCCTTTCAATCTCTCTCGTCAATCGTCGTTTTCCACTCTTGATGGAGAGACCGCAGAAATATCCGCTCAATTATGATTGATTATACCGTATACTATATATACGTCTATAAGACGAGCCATTTGCGTCTCGTCGTTTGAACGACGTTAATTTAATTTTTTAGTCTTTTTCCTCCTGCTCTTCTTTTCCAGTTAACTCTATTCCCATCTTTCCCCGTCCGCCTTCTCGGTAACGCAGCCCCGACCGTCTCTATTATATTCGCACGTGCAGTTTTCATCGGGAGAAGTTTCGTTCCGATGAAACCAATTATCCCAATTTGCATGGCCTCCAGTTCCTGTTCGTCTTAATATATCTTTGCCGATTGGC
This sequence comes from Exephanes ischioxanthus, assembly GCA_958510785.1. Classification (NCBI taxonomy): domain Eukaryota; kingdom Metazoa; phylum Arthropoda; class Insecta; order Hymenoptera; family Ichneumonidae; genus Exephanes; species Exephanes ischioxanthus. The sequence continues at coordinate 6,241,728 of OY294016.1, forward strand.
AATAACGAGTGTTGCGTAGGCGGGAGAAGTTCGCACGGTAGCATCCTCGTCCGAATCGATTAAACGTTAGAGTGTTAATTCGGCCAACTTCTGAATCACCCTGCGATCGCTGACGCACACGCCGCTCCGTCCGCGTATTCGACTGTCATTGCTCGACGAAATCTCGGAAAATTACTGCTCGATGATTAACCTTCCCCCCTCCCTTCCTGCGATCCACTGAAAGCGCACTTGAACACTGCAACAAGCAGAAAAATAATGTGAATGCGTTGCACAGTTAAAAGATAAATGGTTCGTAAGTTTCACAAATATTTTTTGTTCCACAAAATGCCACCATTCTTTTTGTCGATGAATCATTTTTTATCTAACAACAATTGTCAAAATAACGATAGCATTTTTTTTTTCGTTCGTGGGAGTGAAATGTTTGTCAAATTTATGGGAATATGAAGAGCCCATGAGCGTGAATTTTCATGCACATGAACATGCCGTTAATAACTTGCTGAATTGCCGAATTGCCGAATTGCCGAATTGCCGAATTGCCGACTTGCCGACTTGCCGACTTGCCGACTTGCCGACTTGCCGAATTGCCGACTTGCCGACTTGCCGAATTGCCGAATTGCCGACTTGCCGACTTGACGACTTGCCGACTTGCCGACTTGCCGACTTGCCGACTTGCCGACTTGCCGACTTGCCGACTTGCCGACTTGCCGACTTGCCGACTTGCCGACTTGCCGACTTGCCGACTTGCCGACTTGCCGACTTGCCGACTTGCCGACTTGCCGACTTGCCGACTTGCCGACTTGCCGACTTGCCGACTTGCCGACTTGCCGACTTGCCGACTTGCCGACTTGCCGACTTGCCGACTTGCCGACTTGCCGACTTGCCGACTTGCCGACTTGCCGACTTGCCGACTTGCCGACTTGCCGAATTGCCGACTTGCCGACTTGCCGACTTGCCGACTTGCCGACTTGCCGACTTGCCGACTTGCCGACTTGCCGACTTGCCGACTTGCCGACTTTACAGATCTTTTTAACCGCGTGCAATATTAATCTATACAAGCTGATAGTGTCAATGCACTCTGCGAATATGCGAACGATTCGGTGTCCGAAATACGAGATATAAATTCTCGACTCAATAAGATACTTCTCTCCGTTCTTCAATGCTCGTGAATTCGTTTCGCTGCTTCTCGATAATTTAGAAATTCTCGTGAGGGACTTGGACGTGGCATACCGTGGAGTTCTCGTCGGTTCGTCGGAGCCTTGACTCGCAAAATAATTTTGCAAAATCGCTCGGATATTCGGGACGGTCGTATGTTTAGGGCTTCGCTGATGTGCGTTACACGGTCGTTCGGGGAGTCGGCCGATTATCCCCCCGGGAGATACGAGGTCTCGATGAGCGAAGGGTCCGGGAGCGGTGACGGGAATCGAGTCCCTGAGAATCTTCGAGTATTCCCGCAGGTCGCTAATTCCGTCGTGCTATATGCGACTTCTCGAACCTCCGTCGTCGTTTTCCTCTCCCTCGTTCTCCGGGGCTTTTCTCATCCTGCGTGTTTCGGGTTGCACTTCTCGCATACAATAAGTACAGTACAGCGTGTATTCTCGCCACGGTCACCGAAATAGCGCGCTCTCGGGACGCAGATATAGTTTCCTATGGAATCGCGACGACGAGTCGGAGGTACACACGTTGCGACTATCCACGCTGGACACTCGTACGAAGAGTCTCGAAAAGACCGTACCGTCTTTTTCGCAGTAAAAATTCGAACTGATTACTGCGTTGAAGATTTTTTTTTTTTGTTTCCGAAATATTGGAGCAATTCATTATTTTGTAATGATAATAATGATTTCTGTTGATAGGGTCATTGTGAATTGAAAGAAGACTCCTATTCTTTTCGATTAACGCTCAAAACGATTCTCAAATAATAACATTATTTTTTAAGTGAAGTATAATAAATATAATAAAAATTTTTTTAAAATAATTTGATAATAATAAAATCATTTTATTGTTTATTGTGAATTAAATAAAGATCTGTATTCTCTCCGGTTAAGGCTTCAAACGATTGATAAATAATCTAAGAATTTTGGTAATAAAATCATCATATTTTATTGCCAGTGTTTTATTATTTATTGAAATTCGATGTTTCGTTGAAACTATAAAACAGCGAAACGTTTTAACGTTTGAAATTTAGTTAGGGTCGGTGGATTAATCGGGATATTTTATTTTTCATTTTCTCAAGAAAGTGAGATTAAAAAAAAAAACGTATGACTTAAGATAGCCGATTGAATCGGTAAAAGAAATTCAAAGAAAAAAAAAATACTTTAACCTAACTCAAAAGTGTATTCTCGCCACAGTCACCGAAATAGCGCGTTCTTGGGGCGCACATACAAGTTCCCTATGGAATCGTGACGACGAGTCGGAGGTACACACCTTACGAGTATCCTCGGCGGACAGTCGACCGAAGTGTCTCGAAAAGACTTCCCTGTCGACGAGTCGATAGATTTTCGCAGTAAAAATTCGAGCTGACTACGGCGATGAATTTTTTTTTTTTTTATAAAAAAAAAAATTCGTCAATTAATTATTTTACAATAATAACCATTTCCGTTGATAGGCTCATTGTAAATTTAAAAAAAGATCTCTATTCTCTGCGATTAACGCTGAAACCATTGGCAAATAATAAAACAATAAAAAAAAAAAATCATGACGAAATAAATTAAAAAAAAAAATAAAATGATTTTATTATTTATCAAAGTTCGATGTTTCGTCGAAACAATAGACCAGCATAATATTTCAGCGTTCATAGTTAAGCGTAGTAAAAAAAAAAAAAAATCGCGTGGCAAAAATGACGTGTTATTTTGCTTCTTCCGTCCAAGAGCGAGCAAATCACTTCGCTCTCGTCTCCGCCGTCTCGAATTCCTCTCCGCCCATTCGTTATATCTCATCGCAATCATCATCGCATCCTCCACGTGTCGTCCAGAACCGTCGCTAATGAATTCTCTTATCTCACGCGCGAATAACGTCTCTCTTTCCCCGTTGTCGTCGAATGCCCCGCCGACACATATCGAAGAAACAATCGACTTAGAAAAGATGAAAAAAAAAAATTAGAAAAAAAAATTAGAAAAAAAAATTAGAAAAAAAATTAGAAAAAAAAATTAGAAAAAAAAAATAATAAAAATAAAATTAGAAAAAAAATGAGAAAAAAATAAGAAAAAAGGGGAAAACCGACAACGACGAAACAAAGAGTGGGGATTTTCGTCGAGGGAGGATTTATGGGTGGCGAGAGGCTCGTGCGTCAGAGCAACTCTCCGAATGGTTGCCGGCGATGACAAACCGATCGAGTTTTCTCCCGCTTGCGTGCGCGAGAGCCCATTATAAATTTTTTCTTAGATTGGAAGTGCGCTCGTGACTTCAAGATAGCCACCCCCTCCCCCTTTCCCCCTATCGGAGGAGTTCTCTCCATCCGCGGTAGGATTTGTTTAGCCCGTACAAAATAGAAATTGCGCAAACAGCAGCGTCCGATATTCAGAGACCCGCGGTAAATAATAATTGAAGAAACCTGTGAATACATCGATTTAAATGCATAGACAAACGGGAAAGAGCGGAAAAACACGTCTCCGATCGTACCCGTTGACGTCAGGGGAGAGCGGAGCGAAGCGGGACAGTGGGGCAAAATGGGATGCATCGACGGGGCAAAATGGGACTAAAATTATTGGAAAATTGCGTTTCTGATGACGTTTTTGAAAACGTAAGTTTCCAATTATTTCAGGACGTCCCATTTTGCCCCACTGATGCATCCCGATCGTCAGTACTGTTTTGCCCCGCTCTCCCCGAACATCAACCCGTACGGTCATATGCATTTAAATTCATTTTGCCCCACCGTTCCATTTTGCCCCACTCTGCCCTAAAATCAACCCATACGGTCGGAAACATGTTTTTTTCCAGTCTTTCCTGTTTCTCCATGCACTCAAAATCGTTTTGCCCCCCCCCCCCCCCCCCTCTCCCCTAACATCAACGGATACGGTCGGAAATTTTTTTTTCCGGTCTTTCCAGTTTGTCCATATATTTGAATTCGATTTGACAAACCGTCCCGTTTTGCCCCACTCTCCCCTAACATTAACCCGTACGGTCGGAAACATGTTTTTCCAGTCTTTTCTGTTTGTCCATGCACTTAAATTCGTTTTGCCCCACCGTCCCGTTTTGCCCCGCTCTTCCCCAACATCAACCCGTACGGTCGGAAACATCTTTTTCCGGTTTTGCCCGTTTCTCCATGTATACAAATTCGTTTTGCCCCACCGTCCCGTTTTGCCCCGCTCTCCCCTATGCCTCGCGTTACCGGCGCGTCGACCCGATCGGGAGCAAAAATACAACGGGAAAGATAATAAACGTGATATACGACGAGCGGGAGGAGTGCGTCGAGATGGGATCTCGCTTTATGTACGCTCCCGTAAGATCCGCGATATTAAAGCCGATACCGTTCGCGTGCGTCAATGCTGATATCACTCGAGACGGTCTATCTCTTATCGATCTGCAAAGTTTCGCGGAGACGCGAAGGCCGCGGTGAGAGTCGCTCGTTTTCGTCGTCGTCGTCGATTAATAGAATCGTCCTTTTCGCCGAATCCAGGGGGGAAGAAAAAAATACCTGCCAGAAAAAAAAGAAACTTCGGAAATTCGGTTGAGTGCGAGCGAGGCGATTCGCATCGAGGGAAAGTCCCGAATTTGCGATATATTTTTGGTGGGAGAGTTTCGGTGGTGAGACGGCGGGATGTCCGACGGCGGTCGCCTTGGCAACAGAGAACTACGGAGAGACGATCCTGGACCACTTTGCTGCCGGGCAGTCATGTCCGTTCTCCGTGCACGAGGCTGTAACGAGGGTGGACACGCGGAGCCGATGGTAGTGACGGACGAAGTAATCCGGCGTAGAGTCGACCTCGACCGAGTCTCCGACTCGATCGCTACCGTCGGTGTAAAAGAGGTGAATATGGCCCGGTTGACGCATCGTTTCATTTATGGACTGGTCGGGGTGGTCCATATTGACCACTTTTACGATGGACCATTTTGCCCCCAATTTCATTCTCTCTTTGATGGTAACGATTGTCACGAATTTTATTTGCACCTCGTCGATGAAAGGTCGATTGACAGCTCCGAAATAATCCGCTCTGATGGCCTTGGTCTCCCGTCTACCCCGTCTCGACATCTCGTGTATATTCTGCTGTCGGAGAGTCATCTCCGTTGACCGTGCACGATGCCCTGCACGAGGCTGCAACGAGGTTGGACACGCAGGGCCGACGGTAATGACGGACAAAGCGTAATCCGGCATGGAGTCGACCTCGACAGACTGTCCGACTCGATGGATATGTTTGGGATGAAGGAGGTGAATATGGACGGGTCGATACATCATTCATTCATAAAACTAATCAGGGTGGATCATATTCACGACTTCTACCCTGGACCATTTTACCCTCAAAGCCCAATTTCATTCTCCTTTAGATGGTAATAATTGTCACGACTTTTATTTACATCTTGCCTATAAAAAGTTGATTATTAGCTCCAAAATAATTCGGCCGAATGGTCTTTGCTTCTCGTCTACGCTTTGCTGTCGGAGACTCATCTTCGTTCTCCGTGCACGGTACTGCAACGATGGTGAAGAGAGCCGACGTTTATGACGGACGAAGCGTCGTCCTGCGTACACTCGAACTCGACCTGACTCCATCGCTACGGTTGGTCTGAACGTGGTGAATATGGCCCGGTCGATGCATCATCGATTTATGGGCTAATCCGGGTGGGCCATATTGGCCACTTCTACCCTGAACCATTTTGCCCCCAATCTCATTCACGCCGAATTTCATTCTCCTTTCGATGGTAATAATCGTCGCGAATTTTATTTACACCTCGCCGATAATAAGTTGATTATCGGCTCCGAAATAATCCGCCCGAAACGTCTTTGCCTCTCGTGCACCCGTTGCCCCTACGGTCTTCCCAAAATTTGAACTCCGTTGAACCCAGCGATTGGAGGGAGCGGGGGACGGTCCGTGCACCATTAAAGCGGATTGATATAGCCCACTGCTGATTATATATGCCCGACCTCTACATCTCCTCGATACCACCCTTAACACATCCTATACACCCCTCACAGTTCCGAATAGAACAGTCCGAATAGACGAATTTTATTTAGATCGCATCGATGAACGGTCGATTAATAGCTTCGAGGAATCGTCCGCATGGTCCTCGCCTCTCTTCTACCTCGATGTTGTACATTACTGTCATTCAGATAATTATTACACGGCATGATTAAGTACCTCTATATTCTTTCATTGTACTATTAAGAAGAATTATCACCATTTTTCTTTCTTCAAATCAATAATTTACAATCAATCAAATGGTAATTATCACCTCTTCAAAGTATCCGTTTTTCCTTAGGTACGATTTATCTTAAGTTTAATATTTGGGCGATTTTGAGGTCACTGATTTCTAAAATGAGTTACAGATTCAAAAAATCCAAAATCAGGAAGGGGAACGCTGCTCGACAAAAAAAAAAACCATGTAGCGCGTATTTGACACCGTTAAATGCATATGTGAAACTTAAAGTTGTGGTTGAATACACCACTTCTTAGAGATGTCGTCAGTCAATACAGAATTGTGTTGATGTCTAAGAAAATAACACCATTGTGTGACATCACGGTTCATCACGCAACGTGGTCTTGGGATTTATTGGACTACACCGAGTTACCGTTTACCATATCATCGGTGTTCTCTTAACTGCGAAATGGTCTTAACATTAAGGTAGTCCTAGCGGACAGCCTGAGCCCACATGAGTTCAGAGAGAATTGAGAGAGAATTGCGAACGCTTCTCTATGGGACAAAAATTCGAAAAAAATCAAGCATATGGAAGGTGCTGAAAATATTGATTTTACATAATAATAACTCCAAAATATTATTAACAAATGCATAAAAAAAAAAAATTGTTCAACAAATTCCCCGGCAACTCAACTTTTTGTTCGTAAAAAAACAATTTGTTAATCTTTTTGAATACGTATGAATTTTTTCAGAATTTTATCTAATTTTTGAAAATCACGTTTTTTTATTAACTAAAAACGCAATTTTCAAAAATTAGACAAAATTCTGAAAAAATTCATACGTATTCAAAAAGATTAACTTATTGTTTTTATATGAACAAAAAGTTAAGTTGCCGGAAGATTTGTTGAACAATTTTTTTTTTCATTCATTTGTTAATAACATTTTGGAATTATTATTATGCAAAATCAATGTTTTCAGTACCTTCCATATGGTTGATTTTTTTCAGATTTTTATCTCATCGCTAAGTATTCGCAATTCCACTCTCAATTCGCTCTGAACTCACGTGGGCTCAGGCTGTCCGGAAGGACTACCTTAACACCAGTTCTTTTTACAATTCACACTATCGCAGTTTACACCGCAGATTTCTTACAGTGTAAATTTGACCTCCGCTGAACCCGGCGATCGGAGGAAGCGGCTGCCGGTCCGTTCACCGGTAAAGTGGATTGATATAGACCGCAGCTGATGATTAATGCGGGTCTCTGCATCGTCTCCGATACCGCCCTCAACACACCCCATGCACCCCCGCCGCTCCGAATAGAACAGTCCCAGCGCGACTCGTCCAGCGAAACCATCGCGCATTCAGCCCCGAAGCTTCCCCGAATTACACACCGACTCGCGGTTGAAGGGCCAAAATGTGTAATGAATTTTTAACGAGGCGAGTTAGTTCGGAGCCAGCGCACCGACGAGTCTTTCGGGAGAAAAAGACTCCCGGAAGGAACCCGTGCATGGGGCAGCTTTTCCGTTCCCGCAAGCTCTCCGTATATAGATCGACTTTACCCTCGTAGTTTGCAGTTTGTAGTTTGCATGCGGAGAGACATTGCCGTTTCGTCTCTCTCTCTTTTTTTTTTTTTACCTTTTACCTCTTTCCCTATCGCTCGTCGTCGTCGACGACGTCGTCGTTGTCGATGGCTACAACATACCGTGGAGTATTTTTGTACGTGGATATTATCGATTGCACATACCTCCGCTCCCCCCCACTACCCCCGCCGCGGTTCATTCGTTCTCGACATTTTCCATGCTTATTCCTTACACCCACCGATGTATAACCCGCATATCTACCTGCCGCCAAATCCTCATATACCTCGCTCGAATAAATACATATATACACATGTCTAATATATACATATACACATCCATCTATCTTATACATACATATATGCATCCACATATCTTATATATACATATATGTATGCACATATCTTGTATATACATATATATATGCACATATGTTATTTATACATGTTTGCATGCACATATCTTACATATACATGTACGTATGCATATACCTTACATATACATATATGTATGCACATGTGTTATATATACGTATATGTGTACATATATGTGTATATGCATGTCCATATATACCGTTCGCGTTGCCTGGCTCTATCAGGCCGGTCGTCAGACCGCCGACGCGAGGGCGTAGTTCACAGTTCCAAAAGCCCCTTGCTGAGAACTCGCAGCCTGGTTATTTCACTACTTTGGTACGTCATCGGGTATTACTGTATATCCTCGGTACGAGCTGTATCCACAAATACGCGCGCGGCACCGTAATATACGTTTTACATTCGCCTCCCCGATATCGTCCGGAGGGAGAATCGAGCGGCGCTGTTAGCCCCCTCTCTCATCGGTGGCGCGCAACCGGCTTACCGTTTTGACTTTTCTATACATAATTTCTATACATAATTTTCTATATGCAGTGATACACGCTCCTCGGAACGACGATTATATTATCTCGCGAAAATAGCATTATCCGCGGCTTCGAGAATTCCGACTCTCGCCGCTCGGTTACCCGATACCGGCTGCGAAATCAACCCGGCGAGCGTTTCGCTATTCGCGCCGAGATTTGCGATGCATGTCTGGGAAACCGATCGAACTCGGGCCGCGAATCCTCTCGATGTTCCGACCGTAGCTCGAAGACGGGAAATAAACGTTTGTAGTCTTGAGAAACACTTCCTCGAGAGACCGCAATTTTTGTTGGTAATTTGACTAACTTTTTTTTTGCAACAAATTGTACTTTTTTTGCAACAAATTGTACTTTTTTTTTGCAATAAATTGTACTTTTTTTGCAACAAATTGTACTTTTTTTGCAACAAATTGTACTATTTTTGCGATGAATTGTACTTTTTTTTGCAATAAATTGTACTTTTTTGCCACAAATTGTACTTTTTTTTGCAACAAATGGTACTTTTTTAACTAAAAAAATGTGGGTAAGTTCTCGTTGAATGTACAAATAATTTTTAGCTCGAATTGCTTCGAGCCAAAACCGAATTGGGACGAGCAAGCCGGTCGTGGTAATTGGCGAAGAAATGAATATTTTAAAAAATGTCTCATTTTCTCGCTTAATAATTCCTTGTGGGCAGACATTCTTCTACACCGTAAAACAATTTTGTTTGAAAATTGATTAACAGTATTAGAAGCTTTTTTATATAAACTGTTTCTAACACATAATTTTGAACACATGTGCGTTGCAATTTTACAGTAAAATTTGTATTTTTTATAAAAATGTTTGTAAATTTCAAGCAAAAGATCTGTAATTTTAATATCTGGTATTTTTATTTTACAAGCAAAGTACAATAATGTTCAATTAATGTAAGTAATGTCAGCAAATTTCAACTTTCGGTACATTAAATTTACAATTTATTTTTAAAGTGTATATTCCCGAGTTTTGTCGAGAATCTTTTTTACTTGTTTTTACATTCCGAACCGGCAAAGTAACGATTTTTCTCTCGAGTTAGACTTTTCGATCGTTTTAGTTTCAATCGATGGAATCGACGACTGCGCCTCGATTTTCCAATACACTGTTGGGGCAAAACTGGAGTAGAATATAATAGACACGGAAACGTGTGCGCTGCAAAGTGTTATTAACGTCACGGGGCATGCGAACCACAGTTACCGGCTGCCGGACGGTATTCTATATTACCCTCCTCTCGCTCCGTTTCCAGTGCTCGGACTGATAGGCCGTATAAATCTGGAGGACATATATACATATATATATATATTTATTTATATAGTTAGTAACGAGCGGCTCCTGTCCGGCTACAATTTGCTGCGCGTTATTGACCGACGCGTCTGCGAACCAACGATCACGTGTCGTTTCCGCGTGTGACATATTTACATGTATATGGGGCATTCCCTACCATTTCGACCTGGGCCTAACCCTTCGCATCTTGGATTGAGCGCCGAATTTTTTTATATGACTCGACTAACTCTCAAAAGCCCTTAGGTTTTTTATTAGGTTTTTGATAATTGTTTATAACACAAAAATTAAGTTATTGTTTAAAGATCTTGCAAATCTTAACATTTTTCATATATTTTATTTATTTATTGTTATCAACGGGCAAAGCCCTTTCACATATATAAATATATATGAGACAAGATTTATCAGCATTTTTTCAGATTTTAAAATTGTGGCTATCAATAAGTGCATTTTTGTATTCACAAATAATTAGACTTTAAAAAAAAAATCTAATGTGCTTTTTAGAGTTAGTTCAGTCATATAAAAAATCGCGGCTGCAATCCAAAATGTGAAGGGTTAGACCCAGGTCGAAATGGTGGGGAATGCCCCATATACATATATATATATGTACATATGTCACTGCCTTTCGTTCCCTCTTTCCCTCGAATTCCTATATGCACCAGTGCGATATAATTTCACGAAACGTTTACTCCTCACGCGTATCACTCGGGCGCTTATTAAACTATTATAACGTCACCCGAGATCCCTACGGCCCGCCTTCGCCGTCCCGGTCTTGCTCGCGATGCGACTGTGATAGAGTGCGTTAATTCGCGTCGCATTAATCACCGACACGCGACGAGTGCATATCGCGTAATTTATGTCCGCACCCTCTATCTCTCGCACGGCAGTCGGTTAAATTTGTTAGCTCGCCGTAACTACCGGCCTACAAATTTTAACTCCCTTTGATGCTCCGATTCGTTTTTGATTCTTCTGGTGGTGGCTAAAAATAGTACTTTTTTTTTTGCTTCCTCGTGGAGGAAGCTTTGGTTTCGTGATGAACAAAAGTTTCGAGATTTTTGTGAAAATGTGTTCAGAATGTTCCAAAAGATTGGACAGTCGGATATTTAGAAACAATATCTGGATGTGCGCGCCTGCTAAAATTTCTCAGGTAGGTAAAGGAGTCAATCCTCAATGTTTGGTTAAATTGTCAGCAAAGTGCTTTCAATTATAAAAATTTTACGCGATTTTGAATAGTGCTAAAAATTTAGCTTTTACAATTTTTTAGCTATCGGGGTAAAAAGTTGTACACAAGGGGACTTTTATCGACGCATAGTCGCTATTTTATTTGGCGCGGATCGATGTAAACGTTGAAATTTTACGAAATTTTGAATTTTTTCGAATGATACGAAAAATTAGTATTTTCTTTCTGATTCGAGTATTTTCTTTCTAATTTGAGCATTTTCTTTCTGATTCGAGTATTTTCTTTCTGATTCGAGCATTTACTTCCTGATTCGAGTATTTACTTCCTGATTCGAGTATTTTATTTCTGATTCGTAATCAGTGTGGAAAAATACATCAGACACGGCCCCAAAACGACGAATAATTACAATTTTTATAGGGAATCTCTGTATTGAATTTTTGCCAAATTTAGTGATCTTTTGTATTTTCAAACAGCCGTATTTTTCAAAACATATTATTTTATCTTCGCGACAAAGTTTCCTTCACGATGAAGCCAAACAATCCCGGAAAATTATTGTTCATAGAAGCTTCGTACACAAAAGTAGGTTGGACAAGCAAGCTTTGTAAAAATTTCGATTATCACACTTTTTTACTTCCGAAACGATTTTCGCTTTGCGCGCGGTCGATGAAATGTCGCAAACACCTCGACCCTTCCAGCAGCAATTTCGTCCGGAATTTATTGTAACTGGTATTAGAAAAAAAAACAAATTTGTGTTTATTTGCATCGCAAACGAAAGCGCGAAGGAGTAAAATTGGTAATCAAAACCGAAAGATTGTTCTTATGTTTCTCTCGAACGAAGTTCGTCGCGGTAAGCAATGGAAATTTGTATTACGAGAGAATCGTCCACAATGCTATAAAGCGGGATTTCCAGAATTGGAATTTGACGAAAGATAGACGACGCGTATATCAGGCCTTCGCCGGAGCGAGCGAACGTTAATCTCGAAATTGAAAATTTCGTAACTTAAAGGGCGAAAATCCCTCGGGTGAGTCGGCGCGGCTTCCGGGGCTGCACGGCAGCGACGTGGAAACGGCACCAGTGAGATGCTGATGCTCGAGAGAAATTCGCCGGCGGGAAAACCATTTCCATCCGTGCGAGAGGGGAGCTCCAGTTCCGCATGCCGGGTTAACTTCGCGGATGAGAGAGCGCATCTCTGACGCGATTCCCATTGCTACGACGACGATGACTCCTCCAGAGAATTCTCATGGTTGGCACTCTCGTCTCCATCTCCCGTTCTTCGTACGAGTACTCGTATCGTGACCTATTAATAATCAAAACTCACCGAGCGCAGGACGCTGCGCACCGCGCTCGGATATAGATACGCGCGAGCGTGAACTTAAGTTGCAAACCAGCAACATCCAAAATAGACTACCATTATCAATTCCCAATGTTCTTTTGTATTTTTCTTTATCTCATCTATCATGACCTGATAATCAACGCGCCGCGGATATAGATACGCGCGCGCGTGAACTTAAGTTGCAAACCAGCAACATCCAAAATAGACTACCATTATCAATTCCCAATGTTCTTTTGTATTTTTCTTTATCTCATCTATCATGACCTGATAATCAACGCGCCGCGGATATAAATACGCGCGCGCGTGAACTTAAGTTGCAAACCGCCAGCAACATCCAAAATAGACAACCATTATCAATTCCCAATGTTCTTCTGTATTTTTCTTTATCTCATCTATCATGACCTAATAATCAACGCGCACCGGATATAAATACGCGCACGCGTGAACTTAAGTTGCAAACCGCCAGCAACATCCAAAATAGACAACAATCGTCGATTCCTAATTATTTGTTGATTTTTTATTTTTTTATATATATCTCCCTATCATGACCTATTAACCGAGACACCGGAATTTGTCAAGACGCAATCTTCGACCGATTCGAGTAACAAGTTAACGTGCTAGAAAAAATCTGAAAAAATTCACATACGTACCTTGAAGTGTTGTTGTTTTTTTTTTTTTTTTTTATAACGCAGACGAAAATTTGTTGCGAACATCCGTTTCGTTTTTGTGCTTAAAAGAAGGCATGGCTGTTAGCGATTGGCAAAAAGACCGCGGTACCTGAAGGGTTAACCGCTTCACTGTCAGGAGCCCCTAATGGGGCCAAAAACGTATAGAGAAAATACGTTTCTCTGACAGTGAAGGGGTTAATAATCGTCGGGCACCGAGCGCATGGTGTTGCGCACCGCACTCGGGTATGAATACGCTTATAAATCCCCTTTATAAAATACGCTATAAATACGCTAGTTCTATCAACTATCATCGAGTCCCAATTTCTTTATTTTTTATACATTTTTTTTTTAAATCTCACTTTCTCGAGAAAACAAAAAATAAAATGTCCCGCTTGAGCCCCCGACTTTAACTCTCCGCCCGGATCGTGAAACTCTCTCGCGAATGCGAGACCCGTAGCCAACTTTTCATCCTCAGTCTCTCGTCCCCCGTCGGCCGCATTGAACAAATTCCCACGTCTTTTTTTTTATCCACCACAGAAACGCCAGAAAATAGTCGACAGTTTGTCACATTCACCTACATACATGTACATATACACATATCAAAAATTACATACTACATGTGTATATAATTGTATATACATACATATGTATAAAATTACATAATATGCATACACCGAAAAAAAAGTTTGGCAATATCAAACTAAGCTGCGGTTGCGGGTGTCGAAAGAAGTATTTGGTCGATTGAAAGAAATATTTAGTTGATTGAACGAATATTTAGTTGTTTGACCGAATAGTTACTTGGATTTAACAAACATTTTGTTCAATCGACCAAATATTTCTCTCGCCACCCGCAACCGCAACTTAGTTTGATTTCATCAAACCTTTTTTTTGTGTGTACATATACATATGTGTGTATCCTGATCTGAGGGCGTGCCTGTCTTCCGAAAAATTCTAATCGCGTTTAAGGCATTTTTTCCTTCCACTCAGCAGCCCCCACTTTGAGCCTCCTCGTTTCTCAACCCTTCCCTCCGCCCGTCGCATTCCCTTGGAATTCCCCTCGTAAACATACACCGAGTCGCTCTCCGGGACCGAAAGTTGGAAGACGGATAGAGCGCACGCCAGGCAGAAAGGGTCGAAGATCCAAAAAATGAGGACAAAAAAAGCAAAAAAACAACAAAAAAAAAACCGAGCTTACACGAGATAACGGTGAGCGGGGTAAAATGGCACAGCGGGGCAAAATGGCACAACGGGGCAAAACGGCATAACGAGACTGAACGCAACTTTCCAATAACTTTTGGATTTAGGCGATGGTGGTCCGCGGGGCAAAACGGGCCCAAAAATCCTCATGTATCGTTGGGACAGAGTGGGGCATCAAAAAATTATCGGAAAATTGTGTCCCGCCCTCGCCGTACCATTTTGCCTCGCTCTCCCCAACAAGCGTTGCGAAAGGGTTGCGAAGTCGTAGGCGAGACTCGAATGGGGTGGAGAACTTGTCTGCGTGTGCGTGTTTGCGTCCGTGACAGCGAAAGGGGGACGGAGGGGTTGGAAACAGAAAACAGTTGTGGGTGTCAGCAGAAGGGGGCGAATATATAGATATAGGTTGGCCCAGGGTTTCTCGGTGGGAAATGGCGTCGGCCGATCCCGTCGCACCGGTACCGAGAGTTCAGTGGGTAAGAGAGACCAGCCGGGTGGCACGTGTCAGACAGCCGAGCCACCCCCTATATACATGCCCTGAATGACGTCATTGCTCGGTGGCGCCAACAACCTTCCCCTGAGCCGACGTCAGCTCCGGGCCGCGGGTTGACTATACACGTACCAGCACTCCCCCGCCCCGAAGTTCCTCGGCGTCCCTCCTGTTACACCCTCGCGATTTCGCCCCATCCAGCGGTCCCTTCCTACACACCGATTGGTACCGTCTCGCCCCCTCCGTTACACACTCGACTCTGGGGTACAGTAGAAGCCCGTTTAACCGCACGGATAAAAAAAGTACAGTTGAATCAACTAAGATTCGGGCAGGGACGTTCAAATAAATATTTTGTTGGTCGAACAAAATATTTCAATGACTCAAAAATATTTAGGTGAAATCAACCAAAAAAATTGTTGAACTAACCAATTTTATTAGGTGTACCGACAAAATATTTAGTTGAACGTCTCTGACCGAATCTTAGTTGATTCAACCGTATTTTTTTTATCAGTGCGAGGTGATGTCGGGAGAGCGTAGATTGGGTAAGAGGGATAAGATACGCAATTCAAAATTGTACTGCTGTTATATACTTTTTAAGGCCACGTGAAAGATGTACCACGTGACATATGAGTGCGAGAGAGATGCATTTTTCGGATCGATGCCATTTAAAATCGGTTGACGTTTCGGATAAAACGGAAGCATCATCGGACGCGGTATTGAATTGTGCATCCGCTGATGCTTTTCTTTTTCCCGAAAAGTGTACCGTCTCTGAATCGCATTCATTACAGATTTTGTTTACCGACTGAGTCGTTTCACATGTTCTTAATATTTACTATATCGTATATTTGAATATAAAACTATATTTAAAAAAATAAGGGGCCAGTTCATATAAACATTCCGAGGTGATGTCGGAAGAGCGTGGGTCGGATAAGAAGGATAAGATACTCAATTCAAAATTGTACTGGTGTTATATATTTTTTTATATTTACTATACTGTATATTTAAAAAAAATAAGAGGCCAGTTCATATAAATATTAACTATATTAGTTGATTCAGTTATTTAAAAAAAATATAATTGCAATTTAGTTGAGTAACGTTGATTTCATATAAACATGATCCATTGACTCGAGAATCGGAAATGTTGCATTTGCTGCTCGCAATATAAAGTCGCAGTGAACTTGTACGAGTTTAGGGCGTATGCAACAAAGTAGTCGCGCCTTACACATTCGACTCTGGAGTACAGTAGAACTCCGTTTAACAGAGGTAATGTCGGGAGAGCGCAGGTCGGATAAGTGAAATCTCGGATACACTGGAAACTTTTTATTAAATTTAATGTACCGGTATTGGAAGCTTTTATGCATTAACCATTATACTAAGGTGGTCCTTGCGAGTAGTGTTCACTTCGCATAAGTTTCGGAGAAATGAGAGAGAATTTGCAAACACCTCTGGATGGCATAAAAATCTGAAAAAAATCAAGCTCATCAAAGGTGCTGAAACGATTAATTTTCCATCATAATAATTCCAAAATGTTGTTAACGAATTGATGAAAAATAAAAATAATCTTTTTGAATACGTATGCATTTTTTCAGAATTTCGTCTAATTTTTGAAAATTACATTTTTTGTATTAACTAAAAACGCAATTTTCAAAAATTACACGAAATTCTGAAAGAAATTCATACGTCTCCAGAAAAATTAACAAATCATTTTCATAACAAATAAAAAATTAAGTCGCCGGGTCATTCGTCGGGGATTTTTTTTTTCTTTAATTTGTTGATAACATTTTGGAGTTATTATTATGCATAAGACAATCTTTTCAGCGCTTTCCAGATGGTTGATTTTTTTCGAGATTTTTATCCCATCGAGAAGTGCTCGCAATTGCTCTCTCAATTCTCTCAGAACTATCGTGGGGTCAGACGGTCCGCAAGTACTGCCTTAACGCGGAGGCTCGGTTGATCGAAGGTCGCGGTAAGCGAGCTTCTACTGTACCACTGTGTGTATTAACTCTCCCGCCGTTTTGGGTCTCTCTCTCTCTCTCCCTCTGACGACCCTCCTTCCGTTCCACCCCGA
Source organism: Exephanes ischioxanthus (assembly GCA_958510785.1). Classification (NCBI taxonomy): domain Eukaryota; kingdom Metazoa; phylum Arthropoda; class Insecta; order Hymenoptera; family Ichneumonidae; genus Exephanes; species Exephanes ischioxanthus. The sequence continues at coordinate 6,258,707 of OY294016.1, forward strand.
GGGCTGTGCGGAAATTCTAGGAAACGCGGTCGAATATGCAATCCTTCCTTCTCCCCATCCCACCCCTAGGGCATAGACTCGGCCCGTCATTGATTCACTTGCAGCACTATGCGTCATGCGATGACGATTTTGGAGCGCGCTGCAACCCAATGCCCGTGAGGGAACGAACTTCTGTTGACGCTCCGGAGGGAACTATACACGTAGAGGAGGCACGGCGACGTAGAATCTTCCGCCTCTTTAATTTGGGGACGATCGCTTCGGGCTCGTCGGTTGATTGAACTTTTTTTTTCCTTTTTTTTTTTGTCACCGGAAGGTCGAAGGACGCGGGAAGGTCGGAAAAGATTTGTTCGATTCGCTTATTTACTTGGGACGGACATTTTTTTGTTCCGGGAAATTTTGCTCGAATGAAGTAGGGAGGTGCGGGGCGAAATGGGACTGTAGGGCAAAACGTTATTTGTCAATCATTTTTCGATGGGACAGTGGGGCAAAAAGCAATTTTCCAATCACTTTTGGATGGGAGAGTGGGACAAAAAGGGGCAGAAAATCCGAATGTGTCGATGGGGCAAAATGGGGTATTCAAAAATTATTAGGGAGAGCGAGGCGAAATGGGATGGTGGGGCTCAACGCAATTTTCCAATCTTTTTTTGGATGCGGCAATGTGGCAAAAAGCAATTTTTCAATCATTTTTGGATGTCACAGTGATGCAAAACGATATTTTTCAATCATTTTTGGATGCCAAAGTGGGGCAAAACGCAATTTTCTAATCATTTTTGGATGGGACAGTGCGACAAAGCGCAATGTTCCAATCATTTTTGGATGAGACAGTGGGACAAAACGCAATGTTCCAATCATTGTTAGACGAGAGAGTGGGGTAAAACGGGCCAGAAAACCCGGATGTGTCGACGGTGCAAAATGGACCATCCAAAAATGATAGAAAAATTGCGTTTTGCCCCACTGTCCCATTTCGCCCCGCCTCCCCATACCGGTTTCCGGCAAGCGCATGGAAACGGAAAAGTTCGCGGGTACCCCGACTCAATGTCATTCATCGACAGATCCAATTTTGATAATATCAGACCCTAGCTCGAAAAATAATTTCCCACAGAAAATAATTTTCCATTTGCCGAAAATCACCCGACTCGTCGATAACTTGGACGAAAGACTCCGATAACGTTCGTCGAGTAAGTAACGAGAGTCATCCGCAATGCCAAAGACCCCGTTGAACTTGTTTCTTACGTCAGGTCGATTATCGACTTTCTAATGACGCTCGGCCCTTCCCCCTTCCAACAGGGAAATCCAGCCATTGTGTTCACCGCAAAGTTCGATCGATGGGAATAGTACAATGCGGAAGCCACACGAGGTTGCACGAAAAAATTCGAACGGCCGAGAAAATCGAGCGGTTTCTCGGTTCCTCGCTTCAACCCATTTGGATGCTCGATTGTTCCTTTTTTTTTTACTGTATAATATCGACGCGAAAACCGTGGATAGCAAACTGGTATCCGCAACGCAGCTGTGCGCCCCGCCGGGACCGATCGATCGGCCGATTGTTCAAGCCGCCGGCCATGCAACCGTGCAATCGGGCCTCCAGCCCCCCCCCCCCCCCCCCCCCCCCCCCCCCCCCCCCCACCCCTATCACATGATTTCGCGGGATTCGAAATTGTGCTGTAAGCTAGCCGAATGCCCCCCCCCCCCCCCCCCATCGCCCCCTCCCCCCCCCCTTTCGTTTCTCGATCCGCGCGTCTGACGCTTGCCGGCTTTTACTACTTAGAGCCGGCTCGGCCGGTTCGCTATAGCGCGTTTTATGGATCCAACCCTTTCGATGCGGAAACAACGTACGAGCATAAAAAAAAATATGTTTATCTCAACCCATTTGCTCTACGCTCTGGATTTTTCGAGTTACCTTTATTTTTTGTCGATTTGTTCGGAAAGAGAATTTAAAAAGATGTTTCGTTATTAGTGAAATAAACCCTGAAAGTAGGGTTGAATCCACTCAAGATTTGCGTGGGGACGTTTAGATAAATATTTTGTTGGGACAGGTGAAAGATTTGTTGGTTCAAGGATTTTTTAAAAATGATTTCATCGCAATTTTTTTGAGGCATTAAAGAGTACTTTGAGTATTTTGTGCGGCCAACTGAATGTTTATTTGAACGTCCCTGCCCGAATCTTTAGTTGATTCAACCACATTTTTTGTTCAGTGTATACGAATTTCGGTATTCTAAAAAAAAATTGAGTTTTTGGTCCCGGTATTGTGTTGGCAAAGTCACGGCAAGAAAAGATTTAATGACCCGGCAATGATCTGTTTTTTTTCTCACGATTTGTTCAGAACCACATTTTAAACCAAGTTTCGTCATCAGCGAAAAAGATCCTAAAAATAGGGTTGAATCAACTGAAAATTCAGGCAGGAACGTTAAAATAAAAATTTTGTCGGTACAGCTAAAAGATTTCTTGTCTCAACAATTTCTTGGACGATTTCACCAAAATATTTTCGACTCATTGAAATATTTTCCGCGACCAACTGAATATTAATTCGAAAGTCCCTGCCCGGATCTTCAGTTGATTCAACCACATTTTTTTTTTTTTAACAGTGTCCTCATTTCGTTCCTCTAAAAAAATGTAGTCTTTTCTCTGGGTATTGGGTGGGCAAAGTCGCGTTAACAAAACATTTCATGACCCGTTAATGATCTGTTTACTTTTTCCTTCGAGTTTCTTATTCGGCCAGAATTTTCCGGCCGTCGACAGGAATCTCCGTTAATTTTTTTCTATTCAAAGAAACAGAAAAAGTTCGCCAAGGGGCGTCGAGGGTGGAGAACTTGCGCGGTCTTTTTCACAATTGCCTTCGGGAAATTGGCGAAACGTCGCTGGTGCTCTTCCTCTTTCATATCCTTCGTCCTCGTTCGTTTGTCTCGTTGTTCGCGTGACGTCAATGCAGTCAGTTCCAAACGCCGGTGAGGAGAGAATCGAAGGGAGGCTCTCGCGAGCTGTGTCCCCGACAATCCTCAGAATTTGCCGCTGATCCGCGACGGCGGATGGGGCAACACTCGCGAGTTTCTGTAACGACGAAGACGCGGCGAAGTAGCGATTCCTCGTTCGATCTTCCTCACGCTCTCTCTCGCACCGTTGACGTCAACGGTTTCACGGCCGTTGCCGTCAATCGTTCGGTTATAATCTCGGTAGACACATTCCTCGACATTTATTGCGTCTTGTTAATTTTTAACTAAATTAGTATTTTCTTATTGCTCTTGAGAACAATATCCGAGGACCTCACGATTTTATTAACGTGCAATGAAACGCGACGATAAAAATTTAAGCTTTCTCCGATGTCAGACGTATAGCGAAGACTCGGTTGCAGATTTACGGGTTGGATGTACCGAAAACTTGGTTCGCGGGCGCGATTCGCCGGAATGTCTGACCACTCGCTGCCGTGACTACTGGGATCGGGCGCCCCGCACGGGTTTTTCTTTATCGTTATTTTATTTTATACTAGCGGTCATGGTGGCGCGCACTTCGCGCGCTCGCCGTATCTGTATGAGTCCGTGAGTACTGTGAGTATCTGTGAGAGTATCTATGTGAGTTCTATGTGAGTATCTATGTGAGTACTATGTGAGTATCTATGTGAGTATGTGTATGAGTATTTGTGTGAGTATCTATGTGAGGATCTATGCGAGTATCTATGTGAGTATCTATGGGAGTATCTGTATGAGTACCTAGGTGAGCATCTATGTGAGTATCTATGTGAGTATCTATGCGAGTACCTATGGGGGGATCTATGTGAGGATCTGTGTGAGTAAGTGTGTGTGTATCTGTGTGGGTATCTGTGTGAGCATCTGTGTGAGTAACTATGTGAGTATCTATGTGAGTATCTATGCGAGTACCTATGGGAGGATCTATGGGAGGATCTATGTGAGGATCTGTGTGAGTAAGTGTGTGTATTTGTGTGAGTATCTGTGTGAGTATCTGTGTGAGCATCTGTGTGAGTAACTGTGTGAGTACTGTGTGAGTAGCTGTGTGAGTTTCTGTGTGAGTATCTGTGTGAGTAAGCGTGTGTGTAGCTGTGTGAGTAAGTGTGTGTGAATCTGTGTGAGTATCTACTTACACAGTAAATAATTACAATTTGATAAAGATACAATAAGAAAGAAAAACCTTAAACGCTAGCAATATCGTTAAAAAAATTGTAAATTTAATGTACCGGACGGAAAGTTTTTATGCAAAAACTGGTACATTAACTTGAATGTACAATTATGATGCCAAAATTATCATACTTTTACAGTGAAATTGAAGTAAATCATTAAAAACAAAGTATTTCCAATGTTTTTAATGCACTGAACATTGATTGTTCGTCACAATTGTCCACGAAATTTAATATAGCAGTTTTGTCAGAAAAACTTCCAATCCGGTACATTAAATTTCATACTAATTTTTTTTTTTTTAACAGCGAAAGTTATCGCTATCATCCCCACAATACTCAGAATTTCCCGCCGATCCGCGACCGCGATGGGAAACACTCGCGAGTTTCTATAACGACGAAGACACGGAAAAGTAGCGATTCCTCGTTCGATCTTCCTCCGGCTTTGTCTCTCTGTCTCGCACCGGTGACGTCAATGGTTTTACCGCAGTTGCCGTCAATCGTTCGGTTATAATCTCGGTATACACATTTCTCGACATTTATTGCGTCCGATGTGCTCCGCGAGCGGAGACGCGCTGTACAAATTCGCGAGCTTGTAGACACGTGTTATCGCGGCAAGGGGAGGAGAATGTGTAACGCACACGGCGCCGAACGGCGAGATAGCCGAGCCAGCGCGCTGTAGATAAAGTCGCTTTACCCATAACGATTGCGCTACGAATGGTTCTTTTTTTTTTTTTTGCTCTCCCGAACGATACCCGACGATCTCAAGGTTTATTTACGGGCAATCAAATGCGACAGTGAAAATCTCAGCTCTCTCCGATGTCAGACGCGAAGCGAAGACTCTGTTGCAGATTTGCGGGTTCGACGTGCCTATAACTTAGTTCGCGAACGCGCTTCGCTGGAACGTCTGACCACTCGCGGCCCCGACTACTGCGAGCGGGAGTCCCGCACGGTGTTGTTTTCCTTCTCGTTATTTTATATAATTTTTTTAAATCGACGGTCATCATTTTTTACTTAAAGAAATGGAAAGGAACGACCTTAAAAAAATCTTTTTTTTTTTTTTTGCGTCTCTCAAAGATTTTTGTACGTAGTTGATTGGATTAACAATTTTTCGATCAACTACAAACGATTCTCTACAGAAATCCACCTTCAACGAATTCGTCGGCAAATCTGAAGGTGAACCTAAATCCACCTTCAGATTTGCCGACGAATTCGGTGGAGGTTTTTTTTTTTTTTTTTTTTTCAAAGTTCTCTAACTTTTTTTCCGCTGCTACAAACAAAAAAATTATTACTACAAACAACTGTATAAAAAAATCTTTAAGAATCACAAAAAAAAAAAAAAGAAAATTATTTTTTCAAGTCAGCTGCCAGTCAGATAGCTGGAAACACGGAGAAAAATTTGGAGGTCTGTTGAAAAACATTTTTTTAACATCACGATGTAGTTGCGCAACTGCGGAGCTCTTTGAGGATAATGAAAAAAGCAGATGCCTGGTCGGATCAAATAAATTTGCGTAGCTTCCACCTATACAGTGTATATACATATACATAGATGTACATCTTGCAGCGAGGGGTGCGTCATTGGCCCCCGGTAGGCGCACCGATCAGATTTTCATTATCCAGTCTCACCCTGCGTTGTTCGTTCGTTCACGCGGTGAGTTCGGGATCGCGAGCTTCGCCGCTATACCGGAACGTTGCGCAATCCCGTTGCAAGGTCGTCGCACGTCGATGTACGCTGCGAGAATCTCGGAAGTACACACCAGCGCGGTGTAGGGTCGCAGAGAGGGAGTGAGCAGAGCTCGTTCGCAGTGATCGGAAGCGCGGTGAGAAACGTGGGGCGAGGGGGGAGGGGGGAGCAGAGGCGAGGGGGAGTTGTGGAAGCGTTCAGCTTAAAAATAGTGGAATACTTGATGAACTAGTAGGAGGTATAGGGTGACGATCGAGCCGAGGGACGACGTAGGAAGCGAGCGTTCGGCAAATTGCTATCGGTCTTTCGACAACGGCCTAAGCACGCACGTTGCCCATCTTCCGTGTGCATGTAAACACGGCACGCGCATGGCACGGGATAACATATTCGTCAGCCACTACGCATGCGAACAAGTACGAATCATACTTAACTCGGTACGCCAGAAACATTGAGATTGATGAAATTTGTGCCTACCACGAAACTACATAATGATAATGATAATGATAATGATAATGATAATGATAATGATAATGATAATGATAATGATAATGATAATGATAATGATAATGATAATGATAATGATAATGATAATGATAATGATAATGATAATGATAATGATAATGATAATGATAATGATAATGATAATGATAATGATAATGATAATGATAATGATAATGATAATGATAATGATAATGATAATGATAATGATAATGATAATGATAATGATAATGATAATGATAATGATAATGATAATGATAATGATAATGATAATGATAATGATAATGATAATGATAATGATAATGATAATGATAATGATAATGATAATGATAATGATAATGATAATGATAATGATAATGATAATGATAATGATAATGATAATGATAATGATAATGATAATGATAATGATAATGATAATGATAATGATAATGATAATGATAATGATAATGATAATGATAATGATAATGATAATGATAATGATAATGATAATGATAATGATAATGATAATGATAATGATAATGATAATGATAATGATAATGATAATGATAATGATAATGATAATGATAATGATAATGATAATGATAATGATAATGATAATGATAATGATAATGATAATGATAATGATAATGATAATGATAATGATAATGATAATGATAATGATAATGATAATGATAATGATAATGATAATGATAATGATAATGATAATGATAATGATAATGATAATGATAATGATAATGATAATGATAATGATAATGATAATGATAATGATAATGATAATGATAATGATAATGATAATGATAATGATAATGATAATGATAATGATAATGATAATGATAATGATAATGATAATGATAATGATAATGATAATGATAATGATAATGATAATGATAATGATAATGATAATGATAATGATAATGATAATGATAATGATAATGAAGAATTCGGTCGAAAGTCCGTTGTTAGAGTTCGGTCTAATTTCCGGCAGGCAACGGCCGCTTCGATCTTATTTCGTTTCTACTCAGCCATAGCCCCCCCACCCTGCATCCGCTCTTTACTCTTTCTTAAGCTCCCATGCCCGGCACACAACCGATCCGTGCTCTGATACTTCGTTTCCCATCTAAGTTTAACCTACTTTAAGTTAAGTTCTCAGTCGACCGTGCCCTCGATGTGTATAGTACGTAAAATCTGGTCTGCCTCTCCGCTTTCCCCATCAGGGTGATCCTTACTCACTTCCGCGGAGGAAAATAACTCTCCATCGCTCGTAAATGCCCTCGCTCCGAACGCACCACTCATAAGTCGGATGTTTATAAAATGTTTAAAAAAAAAGACGCAGAAAAAATAACAACTCTCCTGTGTACAGCTGAAAGCTGCTCGAGCCTCGATGGATGCAAAATATGTAGGCCGGCACAGCGGAAGGTGTTCGAGAGAGGCGATCTCGGAGCGGAATTTACGAGCAGCCCACTATGCTCCAGGGTAAACAGTCAAGTTATTGGCATATTTATATCTCTTGTGCAGTCCGACGGGGCGCGTATGCAAATCGCCGCACGAAATTGCTAAAAATTCTGCAGAGTTGTATAAAAAATCGGTCGATCGATGGGTAACGATTTTTATTTTTTTTTTCCAAGGACACTGCTGTATCTCTCCGCTTCGGAGCTTAATGGAAGACTCCAAAGCACTCGTCTCTCGTGTTTGCAGCTCACTCGGCACACCGGACGCCTCTATATTGGCCCTGACCGGTATAAACTTCGACAGTGCCAAGAACGAAAGAAAAACAAACGAAAAAAGAAAAACACTCGTCTCAATTTCACAAACAACTTTTGTATTTCCGAACACTTTTACTCGTTTATTGTTCTCGTGAAATTAATTGACAGGGGAGATACATATCGACGCAGATACGAGTAGATAAGTTTCTGCGATGTCTAGTAGTAACGAAGATATATTTGCGATCGAAAGAAAAAAAAAAAAAAAAAAACCTCGTCTCAATTTCACAAATAACGAGAAAAAAAGTAATAAACGGATAAACTTCCATGTTTCAAACACTTTTACTCGTTTATATGTCTCGTGAAAATAATTGACAGGGAAGATATACATCGACGCTGATGTCAGTAGATAAGTTTCTGTGGCGTTGCGTATATATTTGCAATCGAGAGAAAAAAAAGTCCTCCTCTCAATTTCACAAACTACGAGAAAGAATAATAAGCAGATAAACTTTTATATTTCCAATCACTTTTACTCATTTATAGTTCTCGTGAAAATAATTGACAGGGAAGATATATATCGACGCAGATAAGAGTAGATAAGTTTCTGTGGCGTCGAGTAGTAATATATTTCTACTCGACGTCGGAAGATATATTTGCCATCGAGAGAAAAAAAAGCCCTCGTCTCAATTTCACAAAAACGAGAAAAAAATAATAAACAGATAAATTTTTCCAAACACTTTTACTCGTTTATTGTTCTCGTGATAATAATTGACAGGGTTGGTGTTCATATACATCGACGCAGATATGAGTAGATAAGTTTCTACGAAGTCGAGTGGTAACGAGGATATTTTTTGCGGATCGGCGAGGGAGTTTTATACACCTCATAAATGTGTGGAGGATATGAGATGATTCATCCGTGCGCAATTTAGCCGACGATCCTTTGCATTCTCTCTATTTTATTGTATATATATATATATATATATATATATATATATATATATATAGTCTACATATATATAAATAAATATTTATAGGTACGGTCAACAGAATCGTCGATATAATATAACGTATATCTTCCCGCCCGAGTTTATATCACTCGGGGCGTTTTTGGATGGCGTAATACAGTAAGACTTAAATCTAGGACGGGCGGTTCGGCCATCGAAACGACGACGAGACGCTATCGCGAGATCGGATCCAATTCATTCCCCCTGTACGTTTATTCGTAATTTTTTTTCTATTTTTTTCGCCCTCCCGAAAGACGCGAGCTTCCGCTTCCCTCCGCCACAATCTCCGTCAGCTTTCACGGAGATTGAATTCTTATTTCTCAAGGCCCCGCTTATATGTCGACGGGGGTTTCTTTCGAACCTCGTCTTATCTTTTCCACGGTATATTAGGATTATTATTTCTTCCTGTCGCGCACTTCCGCGCACTTCTCGGTCCCGCCGCTACTTCACACAAGAGACTCTCGAGTAATACTTTGAATAATATCATATCCGGCATTGTTGACGTAGAGAAAAAAAAATAATAATATACCGTCCGGGCGTGCTTTTGTAAGCGTTGCAACCGAAGAGAATCGACATACAGCATCGAATCTCCCGTTACAAAAAAAATAACAAAAAAAAAATTAAATAAATTAATTTATTCGTATTTATGTTAACTATTGCTATAGTATTTTTTTTATCACTTTCTCTCTTTTTTTTATATTCGACGGGACGTACAAAATGTGACAATCGCAGTTTAAACAAACAGAGAAAGGATTTTCGTAGGGTATTGAGTCTAACCCTTTGACGGTCAATGGGAAAACGGCTTTTCACTTAATTACCATTTTTTGTTCGGTATTGATTATTATTTTTTTTTTTTTTCAATTTTGAATTTCTTGTTTGATTGCAAGATTTTTTCGTTCGCCAGAGCCTCGATAGTCGTGCTCGAAGAAACCGCCGATTTCCCAGTGAGCGTTGTAAGGATAATTGGATCGTCAAGAGGAACTCGTTAATGTTCGATCGGTTGGAGAAGATCCGCTGTTTGTGAACGAAATTTTATGACGATTATTACGCTTCGTCCCCCCAGAAATCGTCGATTTTTGAGTGCGATTCTTCGATGACCGGACCGTCGTCGATCGCGTCGGTGATGTCGGCCGGCGCACTGTTGAAGCCCTCGTGCTCGAATATGAAGGGGTCGGTCGTGTCGTCGTGGTCCGTTTCGCCGCCGCACTCTTCCTCCTCGATCTTTAAAACAAGAAAGTATTTAAAAAAAATTAATTCCACCTTTTCTCGAGAGATGTTTTTTAAAATAATTTTTTAAATTATTTATATGATTATAATGAATAAAAGAATGCGAGATTTCGATGAAAACGTGTTCAGGATGTTTGAAGACATCGGAAAATGACGTTCAGAAAAAATGTCCAGATATCTCGATAAAGCCTCGACTGATCGAGCTGAAATGTCACACACAGCGTGTGTGGTTGATAGTCAATATTTTGAAAATTTCAATATTTTTTAAAAAATATTCAATAAAAAAAAAAAATTATGTTCACTCTTTCCCGAGGAATGTGTTTTAAAAATAATGTTTACTTCATCATAGAGAAAGCTTTGTTTTGGCGAAGAAAAATAAATACATTTCGAGCCTTTAATGAAAACGTGTTCAGAATTTTTTCTTAAGACATCGAAAAATCTCATTTAGAAAAGATGTCCGGATGTGTGTGTAAAAATCCAAACCGCTATAACTCGAGAAAGCCTCGACCGATCGAGCTGAAATTTCTCACAGAGCATGTGTGGTTAATAGTCAATGTTTCTCGAAAATTTCATTTAAAAAATATTCAATTGTTGTATTTGTACATTTAAAAAAAAAATGTTTTCAAAAATTACTCCGTGCGTACTTTAGCTATTACGATTTTTTTACCTGTGTATCGTCATCGGCGTCGGGAGTTTCGGGCCTTTCCTCGATCTCCTGCGAGTTAACGTCCGGATGGCAATGGCACTCGTTGTACGATCCATCCGGATGATGCAGGTCGTCGGATGCTCCGAGTATCACCTCGGCGGCGAGCCTCTCCTCGCGCTCTTGCCTCTTGCGGGCTTCCTCGTTTGCCTTCTCGATCGCGTAACGATCCTCCTCCTCGGCCGCCAGGAGCGCGTCGAACTCTGCTGCGCGCCTATTTTTAAAAAAATCGAAAATCCGTAATTCGAAGCTCTAACCATACTTTGTAGAGAACATTCAATTTTTTAAAATATTAAACAATTTTTTTTACACATCGCCGATCAAATTTCATATAGATCGGCCAGTTGATAATCAAACGTTTATTTTATTTTTTTCATACCGAGTTGTACAATTTTTTTTATCTGGGACTTTTAAATTTCCCATTGCTCGCTATATAGTTGATGTACAAATGCATTTTTTACCTGCTTTTATTTTTTTCTCCTACCAAGTTATACAATTTTTTTTTATGCCGCACTTATGAAATTCCCATTGCTCGCTATACAGTTGATTTACAGATACATTTTTTACCTGCTATTTTACGTTAGTTTCGAAGTTGCAAAAAAAAAAAAAACAGAAAGAAAAACTCTCGACTGACATCCACGAATTTACACGGGGCTAACGGAGGGTTGGAAAAACACAAAAAAAAAAAACAAAAAAAATTACTTCTCAATTTCAGCCAATTTGATGTCCCTAATGCGTTCGGCCTCCCATCTTTCCTCCTCTAGTTTCCTCTCCGCCTCGAGTCTCTCCTGTTCCTCGATCTCGGCGAGGCGTCTCTCCGCTTCCTCCTTGGCCAGTCGACGACGGGTCTCCTCCTCCTCCTTCCACCTTTCCTCAGCCAACCTAACATAGCGACGAAGGTACAAAAATATTTTTTCCGACGCGACAGCGAAACGAGGAGGCCAGATAAACCAGGTAACCTTTACCTGGCCTCCTCGATCCGCCGTCTCTCTTCAGCCTCAGCTTGCCTTTTCAGCTCCTCGACTTGCCTTCTCAGCTCCTCTTCGTCGAGTTTCCGTTGGAGTACTAAAAAATAATGTACACATTCAATAATTATCGTTTTATATGTACATATATTATTATGTATATAAAATACATGTCTTATGATTTCTGACGATACACCCAGAAAAATAATTTACTCGACTAGCGCTCCACAAATAGATATTTCTTTGGTCTAAATAAATATTTATTTAAACGCACATAGCGCAGCTATTTTTTTTGGAAACATTGAATATATTTTATCAACATTTGGAGATACCTTTGTAAAATGTTTTAAAGACGTGTGAAGTTCAGTGCACACCCACCAATATTCGCTTTCAAAATACTTTTTCACCGATTCAAAAATATTTGAGATGTATTAAAAGATTAAATATATTTCTGAAATGTTTGAAAGATTGAAAATATTTCGTGCTATATGGGAATCAAATAAATATTTATTTAAATCATTGAAATATTCATTTAATTTATTTAAATATTTATTTATATCATTTAAATATTTATTTAAATAATTTAAATATTTATCTAAATCATTTAAATATTTATTTAAATCATCGAAATATTCATTTAAATCATTCAAATATTCATTGAAATCATTTAAATAATTATTTGCGGGTCGCCCGTCAAATAAATAATACTTCTGGGTAACGCCAAGCGGGTTTTAGCGCCCGAGCAGCGTTATTTAGTGCGGCTGATCTACGGCGCGTCTTGTAATGCGTTCGTGTCAACGTGTGAGTTACCAAAAGCGCTACTACAAGACTCTCTGTGTGTGTGTGTCTGTGTTCAATGTTTAATGTTCTCGGTCTCCTAGGGCATTGCGCTGTGTTCAACGTTACAGAATTTAATATGTATCGTGCTCGTAATTCACTTTGACTATGGCACACAAATCCGACTTACGAGAAGACTTACGGAAAACATGAGAGACACGCAACACGTGCAGAGTTATTTGGGCACAGAGTACGATAGTCGCAAGAGTTTCTCCCTTTCGATCACGAAAAATTATCACATTAATGACAACGAGAATGACGATCATGTATTGAAGATACAGACGATCAACAGACGGTACAGAGGGGTGTATTTTTTTGTTTTTTTATCGATTAATCAACAACCGACGTTATTTTTATATATATATATTTTTTTTTAGTTCTGTCTCAGTTCGTTTGTTGTTCGATCTCGTCGGCACATTTCTCCTGCTCCTCCGCCTCGTTCTCACTGTCGACGACGCTCGTCGGCGACGACGGATGGAGGGACTTCTCTAATATTCGGAGAAGCCCACGTTGCCGTGACGTACCGTCTTCGTCCTCTTCCTGATTGTCCGTCTCTTCGGCGTTCTCCGCGCCATCGGCGACGGTGGACTGTTCGTTGGATTCCGATTCTAGAGGCTCGTCAACGATCGGTTCTACCTCGGCGATCGTTTCCGGTTCTGGCTCGGCGATCGTTTCCGGTTCCGGCTCGACGATCGTTTCCGTCTCTGGCTCGGCGATCGTTTCCGGTTCTGGCTCGGCGATCGTTTCCGGTTCTGGCTCGGCGATCGTTTCCGGTTCTGGTTCGGCGATCGTTTCCGGTTCTGGCTCGGCGATCGGTTCCGGTTCTGGTTCGGCGATCGGTTCCGGTTCTGGCTCGGCGACCGGTTCCGGTTCTGGCTCGGCTATTGGTACCGGCTCTGGCTCGACGACCGGTTCCGGCTCTGGCTCGACGACCGGTACCGGTTCCGGCTCGACGACCGGTTCCGGCTCCGGCTCGACGACCGGTTCCGGCTCCGGCTCGACGATCGGCGCTGGTTCCGGCTCGGGAGTTGGAACTCGCACAGGCTTGGTCTTGCGCTTGGGCTTCGGAGCGACGACTTCCGGTTTTGCCTCGACGGTCTTTACAGGCTCCGGCTCGACGATCTTTTCAGGCTCCGGCTCGACGGTCTTTTCAGGCTCCGGCTCGGCCACCGGTTCCGGGACCGGAAGTGGCTCTCGCGCGGGCTTAAAACAAACGACTTCCGGTTCGGGCTCGCAGTCAGGTTCCTGCTTCGGTGCTGAGAAATACATGAAACACAGGGAGGTAGAGGTTAGGCACGAACAACGAGAGACTGTTGAGTCGGGTGATTCCGGACTGTCATCTGGAGCTGCTCACCTTTCTTCGGACGTGGCGCCTCATCGTTCTCCAATGCTCGTGCTAAAATGTTACGATCGTTCAGGTGAGACTCCACGGGGAAAGAGAGGATGACGGAATTACATCCGGTTTTATATGGGGTAAGTCGGGGTGATATGGCCACGCGGGTGATATGGCGATACGCTATATGTTTTAACGTAACGAACGAATGGCGCTGCCGTTTGCACAGTTTTTAGTATAAACATTGTAAAAAAAATCGTATAAAAACTGGCATATTAAATTTCATGTACAATTATGATGGAAAATTAATGTTCAATTAATTAATATAAACTTGGTACAGAAACAAAATAGCAAGAACATAATTGTTTAAAATGGTCTGATTATTATACGTAATTATAGGGAGAAATAAATTTCTGAAGAGGGCCAGCAATTTGGCCGAAACGTTAAATGAAGAAATTAAACAAAGGTTAAATTAAGCACGTTCACATAATGTGACTAATGTAAAAAGGATTCGTCCCATGCATAATAATAAAATAAAAAATAAAATAGAAATAAGATGTAGGAGTACGCACGATATTCTGCACCTTACAAGTGCGCAGATTGGTCGTTCGTAGCCAGCAGTTGAATAACAACATTATCTGTTATTCATTTAATTTCGTATTTGTTCTGAAGCCAGAAGAGAACACATGTGATCACACACTAAACGTTCTATTTTGATGTACTGTAAAAGGAGTAAGCTGTTAGTAAATTATTAACAACAATATTGACATCATTATGGCCGATCGCAAATATTTATTTATAGAGCTGCAATTAAGTCAAGCATCGAAAATATCGAACATTCTGAGTGAATTACTTCAGTTCGATATTTCTAGAATTGGTTACGACCAAAATTTAAAGGTTTAAAAAAAATGTTAAACCTACAATTTTCATTGTTTACAAAAATCATGTCCATATTCACCCCGACTTGCTCCATATGTGTACATATGTGTACTGACCCTTTCTAATCTCTCGATCGGTGAGCGGTGGATCTGGATCTGTGAGATACACACGAAAGGTACATGTCAGGAATACAGGTACATGTAACTAAGACAAATTTTACGGCTAATAGATAGAGAGAGAAAAAAAACGCACGTACACGCAGGAAGTTTAAGTGGAAGAGTAAGGCGAATAGAAATAGTTAAGCCATCACGAGGAGCCAAGAGAGAATAGTGTGAGAGATGTGAAGAAGCTTCGACAGAAGTGGGACGACACCGGGACGAAATTATTAACTTATTAATATTAATATTAATGTTATATTTATAAATTTTTGTTTATTATTATCTTTTTTTTTATTATCAATCGATTGCAACGAATCGATTAGTTTGTAAAATATTTTATCATCCAATTTGGATCCTTTTAAAGGTGTATAATAATAGAGCCACTAGACGAAAGCTTACCTCGGGACAATGCATATATTCATTCGCTTTTAAGGCAGAGGACGTCTAACGCATACTCGCTCGTGCGGTCAGTGATGGAAACGCTTCAATGCATATTTTTGTGTGTGTATTTTTTTATTTATTTTTTCATAAAATAATCTTTTATCGGGTGGTATTTTAATATTTTGTTTCTTATACAAAGCTCGATCGAATTTGACAATCTTTTTCTTGTTTCTACATTATCATACGTCGTGAATTAATGTGGATATTCGATTCCACGTAACTTTCGTAATCTCGGATACTTTTGATTTTTTGTTTAATTCTTTTCTCGTAAATTTTGTTGAGATTGATTGCCGCGAATCGAAAATAATCGCGGGCTCGAGAACTTTACGAACACGTGTCTTATTGATCGATTGATGAAAGTGGGCTCATTTTTTTTTATTTTTTGACGTGACCGGAAAGCCCGTGAGAGCTTTTCGGAGGGCTTTGGAGGAATCCGTGCCGAAAGTTCGAGCGGAGAAAAAAAAAATATATATATTCTGCAATCGTTCCGCCGAAGAATGACGAGGGTCGAACTGCGTATGAGACGGGTTCGACAGGGGTGGGCTTGGGGGGGGGGGGGGGGGGGCTTTTCAGAGGGAAAGTACAATAACTCGAGCGAGCTGTTTTCGAATCTCGTAGTGTGCAAAGTGGACATTGGTTCGGTCTTTTATTTTTCTTTCGTCTAATCCTCCTCGATCTCGGGCAGGGCATCTCCATCCACTTTTTTCGACTTAGACGGGTCCTCGTTCAGCTCTGGTACGCGCTCTCTCCATCCGTGGCCTGAAAAGTTCAACAGAACTGCTCGTTCCACTGGCGATTCTCGACTGTCGTCATCTGTCGCCTGGACTTTTGGGTGTGGGCATTTTTTTTAATCGTTCTTACGTATGTTCGGGTATGTAAATAAGTGAGGGAAAAAAAAATGCAATTACCGTCCCGTCGCGAGTCTCGCGCAAGACCGTGACGCGAAGTTGATTCCCGGACGAACTTGACAATTGCAAACTCGATCGTATAAGCCTCGTTTATCTTGATCACTTTTTAATAATTTTATCATTTTTGTTTTTGGTCATATAATTAGACACAATTTAACATAAAGGACAGCGATAACGAGAACATGAAGAGACAACACGAAAATTAAAGAATACAAGAAATGAAAAAAGAATCGAAAATAAAGAAGACGATACGGCAAGACACACGGGTCGCACAAGAACACAACAAAAAAAAAAAAATAAAGAAATCCTCAGACAGAAACGCAGAGACAAGTGAACAAGAGAGTGACAAAAATTAAATACAGATTTGAAAAAAAATGAATAATAATAATTAAAAAAGTAGAATGATAGATTGCGAGAAACGGAAACGGACAAAAAACCCAAAAAAGCGCGTCACACACAAACGGCGTCGTCAAGCCGCCTTCATTCAAGGACAGTAACTAATATCATCAACGTGACTAACAGACAGCGACAATTTTGTTTAAAGTCTCTTTTCTTTTTTTTTTTCTGTGATAATCAACATTTAGCCGACGAGCTTCGTGGTTTTGACAAAATCAAACTTTCAACGATTCGTGCACCCTCACGAAGCTCGCTCTCTACCGACACTTGTTACGCATCCTCAAATTTTAGCTGTGTGTGGGGTGTGTGTGTAAATATATATATATGTTCATGTGTACGTAAATGGGTCGGCAGTTCACATGGTCGCATTAAAATTTATTTCCCTCTCTACATTGATAAATCATTGATAGATCAGTGATAGATCAGTGATAGATCAGTGATAGATCAGTGATCGATCAGTGATAGATCAGTGATAGATCAGTGATAGATCAGTGATCGATCAGTGATAGATCAGTGATAGATCAGTGATGGATCAGTGATGGATCATTGATGGATCATTGATGGATCATTGATGGATCATTGATGGATCATTGATGGATCATTGATGGATCATTGATGGATCATTGATGGATCATTGATGGATCATTGATGGATCATTGATGGATCATTGATGGATCATTGATGGATCATTGATGGATCATTGATGGATCATTGATGGATCATTGATGGATCATTGATGGATCATTGATGGATCATTGATGGATCATTGATGGATCATTGATGGATCATTGATGGATCATTGATAAATCATTGATAGATCATTGATAAATCATTATCATAATTAATAATTGGCTGTGAATTCCAAATAGGAAGCGTTACGTCCGTCTCAGGGAAACCTCAAATGTCGCAAAAAATATTTTGTACAAAAAAAATAAAATAACATTTTTTAAATCGAAATTGTAATCGTGATCGTCAGGGTCGTCGATGTGTTTTACTCACAGGCGCTGGCTGCAGCGGCGCGATTCTTCGCGTAGTAGCTGAGCATATTGACGTCGCTCTGTACGTCGGCGGCACGAAGATCTGCAAGTTTGTAGTAGGGCCTCCTGCGCGAATGAGGTTTACCTCCGGTGTACGCGACACAGGCTAGATTACCGGTACCGAAATGACGCGTGTCCGGCGACTCGTAGTACGATGCGTGATCCTCGTCCTTCTTGGCGTTCTTTCGAGCGCCAATCAGTCGCCTTAGGTAGTCCTCGCTGTGCATACGTTCCGGTACAATATCTTCAGCGAAGTCACTGTTCACCGGAGCACATCTTTTTGAATGTCTCGCAATGAACGTGTCAACACCGCAAACTCATTTCACCCAACATATTTTTTTTCATTTTTTTTTTTTTTTTTTATTAAATTTCTTTTTTTTTATATTTCATTACCGAAAACTTTGGGTGTATTACCTTGCTACTGGACGCGGGACGAAGACGTGGATTCGCCGGAGGAGAGCGTCGGCCCTGGCTCTGATCTCCCGGGTCTCGTCGTCCCAGAGCTGCCAGAATACACAATCAGCATACTACATTTTAATTGTCATCCCCTTTCATTTTTATTCTCGATCAGGAATTTACGAAATTTTCCTTAAATTATTATTTCTTAATTCGTCGGACTTTAATAAATGAAAAAAAAAGAAAAAAAATAGCATAGTATAGTATAGTATTTTATCTTCCATTGTATGGCTTCAGTTGCAAAAGAAAAAAATAATGAAAGAACCCGAAAATCGTTCGAAAAAAATGTGACGAAATTACTCCGTTATCTGACATGGACTTGGGAATTTTGTGTCTGTGTTCAGGGTGCACGAGTACATTGACCAATTATTCATTAACATCGGGGCGAATAATTAATTACCAAGATTTCTTTTTTTTTTTGTTTAAAGTTATGCACGAGACTTACGACGTGGTCCTTGGAGTTGAGGTAGTTGGAGGTGTAGGACTGGTGAGAGGGCCTAGTAATGTCGCGTATTCTCTGGAGCTCTGCCGCGAGCACGCTAGGCCTGACCCTCGAGTGAATTCTTATCGGCAACGGTGTGCCCGGGTAGTAATAACTGTGGATCGGCGTGTGGACGACCGTGATGAGCCTCTTGTGCGCAATGTAGGGCAACAGATGAGGTACCCGCCTCACCTGCAGCGGTCAAGTTAACGGAGCCAATCGGTCAGCCAGCTCTCAACTATTTATCAGCCCGATATCGAGTCTCTCCCTCTGCGTCATATTCCCAGTCACACTCCGTATTAGAGTCACTCGAAGCAGCCGCCAACGCTCGCCAAAGCGGTCCCGAGTCTTTTTTTTTTTTTTTTTGCTCAAGTTCTTCGTCTCCGGATGGCTCGACGGAATCCCTCGAGACGTCGCCTGGACAGCGTATTTACATCTCTACCACTCACAACGCTACCAGAAAACATCTCTCACAAAACAAGTCTAACGTATTAAAACTCTACCAAAATCTCTACCAGAAAGTAAAAAAACTTTACTAGAATCAAAAACTCTACCGGAATTGAAATAAAACTTTACGGGAATTGAAATAAAACTCTACCGGAATTGAAATAAAACTCTACCGGACTTGAAATAAAACTCTACCGGACTTGAAATAAAACTCTACCGGAATTGAAATAAAACTCTACCGGAATTGAAATAAAACTCTACCGGAATACAAGGCTAGACGATAGCCTTGTATTCCGTTAGAGTTTTTTGTAATTCCGGTAGTTTCATTTCAATTCCGGTAGAGTTTTATTTTGATTCTGGTAGAGTTTTTTTACTTTCCGGTAGTTTCATTTCAATTCCGGTAGAGTTTTATTTTGATTCTGGTAGAGTTTTTTTACTTTCTGGTAAAGATTTTGGTAGAGTTCTAATACGGTAGAGTTGTTAGAGCTGTCTTTTTTGGTAGAGTTATTATCCGGTAAAGTTGCTTTCTGGTAGAGTTGTGAGTGGTAGAGATGTAAATGTGCCGGCGGGACGAGGGCGGTTTCATGCGAAGCGGTCCAGCATCCCTCGATGCTCGATTTTTATTGCGCGCTCCAAAAGCTGGCCGATCGGGAATCTCGGACCGGGTCGGGCCGAAGTCTTCCCAGCGTTTTTAGTGATGTACGTTAGTAGTTTGTTAGCCAATTAGTGATTTCTCCGACGAACGTACACAGCAAAAAAATCGTTTCGTGAAATCGGAATACGAAGTTTCGTAACAATGATTTTGTTAAGTGACGAACTCGTTTTGTCAGCACTGTAAAAAATTTCTGCATGAAAACTAATGCACCCGTCTTGGAAGCTTTTATGCATAAACCAGTGTATTCAATTTAATATAAAAATGTTATGTAAAATGAATGTGCGGTAAAAAAAAAATGATACAAAATGTGGTATTTTTGATAAAAGTTCTTCAATAATACTCAAAGTATTTTTAAATTACTTTAAAAGTACGGTCATTTTACATAATATTTGTACATTAAATTTAGTATACTAGTTTATGCATAAAAACTTTCATTACCGGTACATTAAATTTACAATTTTTTTTTTACAGTGAGGTTTGAATCTACAGACCTGGCTTTTTATTTCCTGTATCATTGACAATTTTGGTTCGTGCTTTTATTTCGAAAACCAGAGCCGGATCGTGCGATCGAAAAATTAAGAAATAAAAAATTGTGGATCGTTGTCGACAATAACTTTTTTTTACTGTGTATCCTGCGTTAATTGTAATCACACGGGGGGGGGGGGGGGGGGGGGCTTGCGGGGGGGAGGCTTGGACTGTGTGTGGGGATGTTGCGAGGGCAAAGCGTCACGATTTCTTCGATTCTCTTTTTCGTACCCATTTTCGGTATAAAATCTTCAATAAAATAAAAACAAATAAAAAAAAAAATATTGAGTAGAAATTTGATATTTGATAATCATCGCTTGAGATTGGTAAAATTCACCTTGTATTTTTTTTTTTAGGGTCCACGACAGACTCACCTGAGTAGTGGGCGAGATCGACGGGGAGAGCGGCCGGACCGTCGGGGAGATCGGCCGAAGCGCAGGGGACATCGGTCTCACGCCCAATTCCTGGTTTTCGCGTTTTTGGTTTTTTTTTTCCGACGGCGATCAGCATAAGCAGCGAGGAGTGGAGGAGACAGCGGGGTATGGTAGAGCAGATGGAAATATAAAAAAAATGATAATTTTCATGTTAGTATTCAATAATCGTGTGATAAATATTCGCGATCTATATCGACCGATTTCTCGTCTCGACGCAGCGTCTTCGATGTGTCTCGCACGATGGTTTAATTTTGAATATCGAGAGATCCTCGGATTGATAAATCGAGCTCGTTGCCACAATTCTCGTATAACCTGCCTAATATTCTCCAATAATAATAATAATAATAATAATAATAATAATAATAATAATAATAATAATAATAATAATAATAATAATAATAATAATAATAATATGTGAAGCACGCGTGCTCTCGATCTTGGCCAATTATCGCGTTGTGTGTCTAGCTAGATGATTATTAATCGTTAGTATTTTTCGTTAGTGTCGTTGATGAGTCGATGTTAATTGCACATAGAGACAATCAAAGAGATATAGTGACAAACTGGGTTACGATTCGCTGAGGAATAAACAGCAATGAGACTACGAGTATGGCTGCGATTAGTAATTTTTTTTTTTAATTAAATAAAAAATACAAAAAATAAAAATAAATCGATTAAAAAAATAATTAAAAACGTTACATTAGTAAGACATTCGTTCCATAATCCGCCGAATCGATGGATAGAGTACGCGGATCGTAGATCGATGCGAAAGGTGCGTATACATGACGTACAAGAATATTATCTAATGGTGTGCATACAAATCTTTATTCAAATACATTTAAGAAATTTATCAAACTTTTAATTTTTTTTTCTTCCTGTTTTGTTAGAATCCAGTTGGTGTTTTTTTTTTTTTGTTATTTGCTTTTAATGTATTTCACAACACGTGCTCTGCCCTAGAGAGCGAGTAAATCTCGCGTAAAACATTCAGCGCGCAACTACGATATTTCTGTTACTTGTTATCTAAATGCAGCGCGACCGACGGAAAAATCGGTGTTTTTTTTTTCCATAGAAACAAAAAAAAAACCTCAGTTTAACCAAACAGAGGAAGGATCACAAAAGTTCGGTGAATCGGGGCTGAAAGTTTACTTCGTTTCTCCTGCCGGGCGTGTTACACATTTTTGAGGGACTTTTCCAAGTGAAGCCGAAAGATCAAAAAAAAAAATTCCAAACAATTACAATTGTATTCGGTGCAGGAGTTTCGTTCTTGGGCGTTTTCGCGTTTCGGTTTCTTGTATATTAATTTCTCATGACGCCCGAGACATCCGCATGAGGCTAAATTTCATCGAGTCACAACATCATCGCAAACTTCGCTCGGGGAACAAAATTCTACGAGCGAACAATTTATATTGTTCTTCCCGAATCGGTGCATCGACGGAGATGGAGAGATCGCCGATGATGAAATTTTGTGTCATGCGGACATCTTCGGGGTCATTTTTTTTTCGGCATTTTTTTTTTTTTATTATGTCGTTGACGAGTTAGACGCGGTAGGAGAAGTGACGATAGGTGGTACCGCCGGGAAGACGACCGGAAGAGTGAGTCTCGTATGAGGATCTGTAGCCGCCGGGTCCGCCGCCGGTCGAGGAACTCGAGGTTCTGTCGGTCGAGTATGAACCGTACGGTCCGCTCTCCCTCCTGGTAACGCTCTCGGTGCTGTAGCTGCTACGCTGAGGACGACTGTAAGGGTCCGACGACGAGGTACTGGAGTTGTTGAGGTAACTGTAGCTGTACTGCTCTTGGGCGGACCTCAGTCCAGCGGACGGATAGTCGCGGACCACGTAATGCCGGGGCGTCTAGATTCAGGGATTATACAAGGACAACATTGGAGAACGCTCCACTGCTAATCATACACTGAAGTCCAAAGCTTCATTCTCACTTTCAATATGTATTCTCATTTTTATATTTTTTTCTACCTCTTCCCTAATAATTTATAAAAATGTTTTTTATATAAAAAAAAAAGATATCTATCTTGCACTTTTTTTTTTCTTATGCTATCACAACATTGCGCTGGGACTTTGGCTCTTGGAACAATGTACACAAGCGGGGTGTCCAATCGACGCGAGGGTGCGCGACAGGGTCGCCGCCTCGTCCGGTTCGTCCCGATCGATCGGTAAAACAGTTTTTTTAAATTTATTTATTAGACGGATTGTTTATTTGTTACAAAAATATCATCGATAATCCGATTTTGAAATGTTTTAATGGCGGCGAACGAACCGGAAGAGGCAACTTTTGAGGCGGCAGAAACGATCGTTGTTAGTACAGTAACGTTCCGAGAAATCTTTCGAGTTAGGCGATCTTTTTTTTTTTTATTAATAATCGTGACTGCTGTTAGGTGGATGAAACATAAAGCGTGATTAACCTATATGAAGTGTGATATATGTATGTACACATACGTATATATAGATACATATGCACTGAGAAAAAAGAATAGTTGATTTAACCAAAAGTCGCGGTGACATATGGGACAGTGGGGCAAAACGGGATAATGGGACAAGACGCAATTTTCAAATAACTTTCGGATGGTGAGGTTGGTTGTCAGTGGGGCAAAACGGGGTTGAAAATCCCGATGGGACAAAATGGGGCTTCCAAAAATTATTGAAAGATTGAGTTTTGTCCCACTGTCCCGTTTTGCTCCACTGTCCCATTTTGCCCCACTGTCCCATTTGTCCCACCGTTCCATTTTATTCTACTGTACCATTTTGCCCCACTGTCCCATTTTGTCCCACCGTTCCATTTATTTCTCCCCTACGTTCAAAGCTACTATTTTTTTTTGTACAAATAAAGCAACGTTTTGCTAAACAATTCTTTGCTTCGATCGATTCGAAATTTGAGGATTAAGAAAAAAAAAAAATGTACCAAACAGACAACACCTTTGAACGTATCTGACCTCGGTTAATCCAACAATATCTTTATCTCAGTGTGTGAATATGCACGAATAATACTATATCGATATAGTACACGGTATATAGTACGACGAATGTTATACCGTGCGCTATCCGTGTAAGCTTGATCCGTAGACACACAACGTGCGGGCCAATTATAAACATCGAGCGGCCGCTGATATAGAGTATGCAATAATAATGTCTCCTTGCCGAAATATTCAGGACACTCTGCCGCAACGTTGAGCAATGCATTTGGACGCTTTGCCAAGAGTAACTCGCGCGCGCATGCGCGCCCACGAGCTCGAATGTATTTTCTTCGTACGCGAATGAGCAAGGAATATTTTGCCTGTGTGTGTAAGTTCGAAACTTCTCCAATGGATGTACTCGGTGTCTCGTAGTTTTCACGAGGGCCCGAATGGCGAACCTCAAAAAAAAAATACATCGGCTTAAGGAAAGACGTCACCCATCGACTTTTCTACTTTTGGAACTAAAAATCACAACTGTTGTAAAGCAGTGAACGGGTCTTTTTTTAAAAAGAATTTCTAATAATTTTTTCTCCAGGTGAATTCCAAGATACATGAACTTGAAGTTGTGTCAATTGTGAAAAGCAACATTCTTTTGAGAAAAAAAAAAAATTTTTAGACTACTTTATTAGAATTTTTTTGTCTAAAATAACATCACAACATTATTTGGGACGCATTAAAAAAAATATAAAGATCGAGCTTTGCCCATAGATTTTCGAAGATATTACGCGTTGAAGGAGCTTCGAACCTGCATATGAATCGATATCTAGGCCACAAACACAACATTAGAAACGGCGACCATGTGACGTATTCCCTTAATTTTTTTTTATTTTTTTTATTGTATTTCATTTTTTTTTATACGTGTGTAAAAAAAAAAACAAAAATACGGGCTTATTATTATCCTGGTCGGTTCTCGGTTGTAATTCTCATTTATTTTCTGCGGCGCAGAGTCGTTCGGGGCGCGCGCCGGTCACGAATAAAAATGATTAACGGCACAACAGTTTGGGCTATGTGGGTCGTTGCGTCGGTGGCGCGAGGAAAACGTAGTAAGAGGAAGAAGAAAGAAGATAAAAAAAAATACAGAACTCTAAAGATAGATCGGTAAACACAGTGTTAAAACACGAATGTGCCATCGAGAAAAACACATAGATAGATAGGCAGATCGACAATACAAGCCCTGAGGTCTAAAAGCGTCGCGCTTTAAGAGTTTACGAGAGAGGGAGAGAGAGAGAGAGAGCGTGCCCGAAATCGACATTCTTATCCCAGTCGTCGGCTGCAAGTATCGTTTATGTTCGGCGATATATTTCAACTTTTATCGCAATATCACGAGATACAACGGAAGAACCACGTTGGCTCACGAGACACTTTGTGTCCGAGTAGAAAAAAAAGGAGAAATTAAAAGAAATTTAATCGCTAAGTATTTTTCTATGTCGGTAGATCAGAACCGTAGAGCCTGATGATCGTTTGAAAAAGAAAAAAAATCGTCGATAGCGATTTTAAGCGAAGGATCTTAGCGAAGTATAAAGCAAGAGTCGCTTCGATTATCGGCGATCGTTAATCATCGTCATGTCGATTAATTTTCATATACTTTTTTCGAAAACAATATCTACAGGTATAGCGCAATGATTTATCTCCATTCGGTGACAATTGTTTTTTTCATCTTTTAATTTTTTTATTAACGAAAAATCCGAAAGAATCGGTTCCGCATACGTCAGGCATCCAGCGTCGTTCAGTGAATGAGACACTTTGTGTCCGAGTAAAAAAAAAAGGGAAAATTAAAAGAAAAATAATGGCCAAGTATCTTTCCATGTCGGCACATAATATCCGCCCCCGTACAGCCTGACCATCGTTGAAAAAAAAATAATCCTCGATACCGATCTCACAAAATTGGACGACGAAAAATCAAATTCGCACGATTAAATCTCAGCGAAGTACAAAGCAAGAGAGAGTCGCCTCGATTATCGGCGATCGTTGATCATCGTCCTATCGATTAACTTTTATGTATATATTTTTTAAGACAATAGGTATAGCCCGATGATTTACCTCCACTCGTCGACAATTATTTTTTCATCTTTTTATTTTTTTATTAATCTTTTATTAGTGAAAAAAAAAAAATTCGAAAGAATTGTTTGCGCATGCGCATCCAGGCTCGTTCAGTGACCGGTGTAAACATCGAGTGGTTTCGCTGCATGTCTGTCTCCGCGTGCGGTCCTCTCTTTCGTTTTGTCCGTCAATCGTCGGCTCTTAGAATCGATACCAAGAGGGCTGTTGGAGCGCCATTAGGATCTTAGTACGGCCGGTCGCGGGTGTCAACGCGTGCCTGTGAGCTCCCGGCTGTCTCGAGAGCACTCCCTTCTCGAAGACGTGACCCTTGGACGCGAGCTCCGCAGCGGCGTCCAATCCGACCTTGGATATCGTTCCCCCCTCGATGAGCTGTCTCGTGTGGTCGTCCTTGGCGGTGTTTTTGCCCCTCACCGTGCCCTCTTTGTCCTTTATCGTCGCGTACTGATAAAACTCCTTTTTCGGATCTTGCTTCTTTCGTCCCCAAACGGTAAACGGTTCCGGCACCAAAGACGGACGCGGCACGAACGGAACCTTCTCCCACGGGAACGCGTCTCGCTTCTGCAAACATCATCCATCTTTTCGTTTTTTTTTTTTTTTTTTTTTTTTTTTTTCATCCATTTTGCTTTTTTCTTTCTTTCTCTCTTTCCGTGCACTAATCTATCGTGCATTCCACTCGGATCGTCCAGCGTTCTCTCTCGGCATCGAGCAAACTCTTCGCGGTGCGCGGAGTCTTCCACCTCCACCCACCACGGTCCTCTAAGCCCGATCTTCGGATTATCGGTACGTGCGACTCGGAAACTGGGCAACGGTCTGTCGGACTGTTCGCAGATGTTTAATGGGGCGAGTCGATTTTTTTTTTTTTTTTCGTGGAGGAAAGA
Source organism: Exephanes ischioxanthus (assembly GCA_958510785.1). Lineage (NCBI taxonomy): Eukaryota > Metazoa > Arthropoda > Insecta > Hymenoptera > Ichneumonidae > Exephanes > Exephanes ischioxanthus. Next base: position 6,285,496 of record OY294016.1, read on the forward strand.
TTTTATCTCTCGTTGCAATTTTTGTTCCTGTCGATTCAGTTGTAAACCTAATCGTCCCGCGATTTAAATGCGATATTGAAATCCCTATTAGTCGACCTCAGGGCTCGAAGATCGAACGAATCATTCTAGCTCACGAACAGCAAAGTTACTTATTTGAAGGGTGAACCGCGAATAATTATTTATTTAATTCAATCAAATATTCATTTAATTCAAACAAGTATTCATTTAATTCAAACAAATATTCATTTAATGCAAACAAATATTTATTTAATTCAATCAAATATTCATTTGATTCAAACAAATATTCATTTAATTCAAACAAATATTAATTCAATTCAAACAACTATTTATTTAATTCAAGCAAATATTCATTCAATACAAATAAATATTTACTTAAATTAAATAGATATCTGTTTGCGTGGCGCGCGTCAAATAAATTGTTTTACTGGGTGCGACGCGCCAGCGACGACTGACCTAAGCTTCCTCGGGGCTCCCATAGCTCCAATACCCAAATGTTACGCAAAATGTTGCAAGTACCCTCGATGTATCGCATAATTACAATTAATAATTAGCAGCTGGGTTATTTGTCGATTAATAATAATAATAGTAATTTGCATAGGTCTCTCAGCGGTTAAGCGTTTGCGTATATTACTGAAGGGGGTTTTTGAGAGAGAGAGGGGGGGGGGGGGGATCATAGGTGACAGTATAAGTAATAGTAAAGAGTAAAGAGAGGCGTCTATAAAGTGATCGGTTCGGAGCGCGGCTTCGCGGTTCCTGCCAAGCGAGCGGCTGCGCGGGCATTCGCTACTCTAGGAATGCCGGTTCACGAATTCCTGGCGTCTTTTTGTCGCGGACGTCGGCGATGAGGGGTCGGAGAGTACCGGGCTCGAGAAAAGATCGAACGGACGAGTCGACGACGTATCGAACGTCTTCGCCTCGACGAAGAGAGCGCGTCTTCGCCTCGGCGAAGACTTCCGCTCCTTTCGCCGAGGCGAGGACGTAGACTGTCCGTCATCGATGCCTGGTTTTTCTGGATATCTTGCTCGAACTCTTAAGGGAATCGAAGGTATCAATGAAGACACCAAGCAGGAGATCCGCCAAGACTTGGCTTGGTTGCCGTGGTCGGTAATAAAAACTGTAATGCCATTTTTTTTTTAAGAGTGCTAAAACTTCAGCTCTGCAAGGAAATAAAAGCCTACTGTAGAATTGATAGACGAAGTGGCCTTCTATTTCCGTTAGACAATAAAGTTTCAGCAGCCTAGAAAAAAATGGCATCACAGTTTTTATTACCGTCTGAGTGTGGGATGTGTGAGTGTGTTTCATAACCGATGTTTTTCTGGATATCTTGCCCGAACTCTTAAGGGAATCGAAGGTATCAAGGAAGACACCAAGCAGGAGATCCGCCAAGACTTGGCTTGGTTGCCGCGGTCGGTAATAAAAACTGTAATGCCATTTTTTTTTACGAGTGCTAAAACTTCAGCTCTGCAAGGAAATAAAAGCCTACTGTAGAATTGATAGACGAAGTGGCCTTCTATTTCCGTTAGACAATAAAGTTTCAGCAGCCTAGAAAAAAATGGCATCACAGTTTTTATTACCGACTGAGTGTGGGATGTGTGAGTGTGTTTCATAACCGATGTTTTTCTGGATATCTTGCCCGAACTCTTAAGGGAATCGAAGGTATCAAGGAAGACACCAAGCAGGAGATCCGCCAAGACTTGGCTCGGTTGCCGCGGTCGGTAATAAAAACTGTAATGCCATTTTTTTTTTAAGAGTGCTAAAACTTCAGCTCTGCAAGGAAATAAAAGCCTACTGTAGAATTGATAGACGAAGTGGCCTTCTATTTCCGTTAGACAATAAAGTTTCAGCAGCCTAGAAAAAAATGGCATCATAGTTTTTATTACCGACCGAGTGTGGGATGTGTGAGTGTGTTTCATAACCGATGTTTTTCTGGATATCTTGCTCGAACTCTTAAGGGAATCGAAGGTATCAATGAAGACACCAAGCAGGAGATCCGCCAAGACTTGGCTTGGTTGCCGTGGTCGGTAATAAAAACTGTAATGCCATTTTTTTAAGAGTGCTGAAACTTCAGCTTTGCACGGAAATAAAAGCCTACTGTAGAATTGATAGACGGAGTGGCCTTCTATTTCCGTTAGACAATAAAGTTTCAGCAGCCTAGAAAAAAATGGCATCACAGTTTTTATTACCGACTGAGTGTGGGATGTGTGAGTGTGTTTCATAACCGATGTTTTTCTGGATATCTTGCTCGAACTCTTAAGGAAATCGAAGGTATCAAGGAAGACACCAAGCAGGAGATCCGCAAAGACTTGGCTCGGTTGCCGCGGTCGGTAATAAAATCTATAATTCAATTTTTGTCAAGGTCGCTGAAACTTCAGCGTTCAAAGGAAATAAAAGCCCACTGTGGAATTGATAGCCGAAGTGGATTTCTATTTCCGTCAGGCAATAAAGTTTCAGCAGCGTATAAAAAAATATCATTACATTTTTTATTACCGACTGAGTGTGTTTAACAACACATGTTTTTCGGAATATCTTGCTCGAGGTCTCAAGGGAATCGAAGATATCAAAGATAATATCCAGATATCAAAGAGGAGATCCAACAAGACGGATGTCTTGGTTGCTGCGGTCGGCAATAAAAACTATACAATTTTTTTTCAAGGGCGCTGAAACTTGAGCGTTCGAAGGAAATAAAGCCCCACTGTGGAATTAATAGACCAAGTGGCATTCTATTTTCGTTAGGCAATAAAGTTTCAGGAGCCTTGAAAAAATGGCAATGCAGTTTTCATTACCGACTCAACGTGAGGTGGGCGGAAGCGAGGGTCTTTCACGTCACATGTTTTTTCTGGATATCTTGCTCGCAGTCCTCAGGGAATCGAAGATATCAAGGAAGACATCGAGCAGAAGATCCATCAATGGATACCTTGCCGGATGTCTTCGTTGACGCGGTCGGCAATAGACAATACAATGCTATTTTTTCTCCAAGGGCGCTTAAACCGTGTAGCACATAAAGTTTCCATTCTTTAGACTCTCAAACGAAACATAACCCCACTCTAGAACTGATAGGCTAGAACTAGAAAGACTCGACTAAAAATTTTCAGCAGCCCAGAAAAAAATAGCATCGCAGTTATTTATCACCGTCTGACTGCAGGATTGGCCTAATGGAGGTTGTTTCACATCGCCTCAAGACACCGAGCAACATATCCATAATTAAAAACAATGAAACGAAAATAATTTTATGAAAATCAAAAAAACTCCCGAATGGAAAAAAGTAGATAAAAAAGGGTGAAACAACAAATAATTCGCATATCGAGTTAACTTTAGTGACGAAGAAATTTCCCCATTATGATATACGAATTATTTGTTATTACTCGCGTCTTAGAAAACTCGCGAATACGCCTCATCGCAGCGAAACGCATAACTCCCGTCTTTCTGCCCTAGCGGGCGGGAGTTAAAAACCAGGCATCATCGACGGTTCCCAACCTCGCCTCAACGACCGCAAAGTCTTCGCTACGGCGAAGACTCATACACGTTGACGCTCCGGACGCGTCTCTCAACCAGGCATCTATGATTATACCGAGAGAATCTTCGCCGTTGCTTCTGCGTCTCTTGCGAGATGGGAACCGGACGCGGCGTATGAATTTCTGTGACGAGGTGAGATGCCTCGAGCGCGGGACCGAGAGAGAAAGAGTGGGGAACCGGCGACGGGCGTTCCGATGCCGTGCCCGGCTAAATTAGGGCAGCGTAACGCAACACCGACGCCCGAACGTTTCGACGCACCGACGCCCAACGCAACCCTCCCTTCTTCAAGTAACCGACTCGAACCCGAGAGAACGAACGGGAGCGAGATCGAGCCGAGAAATTTTCGACGCCATCGGCTCTTTGTGTCTTTATTTTTTCCCCGAGCGTTCCATGGAACGGGATGGGGACAGATGGAGGGCGTTCGAGGGCGTTGGACCCAAACAACTCCGACAAAGGACTCTCAGACTCAATCGAAATTCGATGAATACAGAAATATGATATCGCGACTATTTTGCTTTTCGACGAATTTATATTGCGACTTCCGGAAGGAAAATATGCCAATGAGGCGAGAGACTCATTGTCGGCTATTAGTCATTGGAACGTAAATGTTCATGGACGGAAGCGACAGCGATTTATCGTTCGATCCGTCGACCGCGGTTAACATTCGTCTCTTTCGTTGGTTTAATCTCCAATTACCGAGCGACTGTCGAGGAGCCCAAGGAAACGTGTATGGAAATACACGTTTCTGTTATGTGCGCCGGGGCGGAAATTGACGTTTAATTTTGTTCACAAATTTTATTATTTTCCGACTCGGTGCGAAATTCCGTCTTCGGTTTATCGATCGATCGCCGGTTCGCGGAAAATTCGCCGGGAATCGACGGGGTTCGCGTGTAAAAATGATTTTATGTATAAATAACCGCGAGAGTTTCTGCCAGAGATTTACGGTTAATTTTGTCCGCAATAACCATCGCGTCGGTTCGAATTGGGAAATTCTTCGGCGAGCTCGGGCTTTCGGCGCGCGTGGGGAATCGGCGTTGCAACTCCCGATTGCTCTACATTATGCATCGGGCCAGATTAATTTTTTATTTTAGTAAATCCTCCTCGCTGTTGCGCCGATCCGAGATTCGCCCGGTCCGTGGAAGCTTCGCTGGCTAAGTTTAACACTCCGTGGCTCCCGGAAAATGGCCGCGTTTGCTATGAATAGACGATCACTGTTTCTCTCTCTCTCTCTCTTTATCTCTATCTCTATCTCTCTCTCTCACTACTTCTCGTTCGCCGTCTCTGCCGGTCTCCCTTCTGACCCCGGTGCCCTCAACGCTGACTATTAATATTGCTTACTCCCAAAAGTGATTTTACGGTCATCCGGCACTCGGTCAACGGATTCGTCAATCACAGCTCCAACCTCTCTTTGCATTCATCCTGCCATTACAACCGCGATTTTATCTTTTTGAATTTTCATTTTTTGTTAAGATATTTATTTTTGGGAATTTTACTTTTAATTTAATTTAAGCCTTTTTTGTGAAATTTACTTTTCATTTAATCTAAGACATTTTTAAATGAACTTCACTTTTAATTTAATGTAAGACATTGTTTTGGTGGCTTTTACGTTTCATTTAATTCTAGACATTTTTTTGTGAACTTTATTTTTTGTTTGATTTGAGACATTTTTTTTGGAAATGTGTTGTTTAATTTTTGCGAAGAGAATTTTGGTCTATGAACTCGATGTGTTTGAGCAAAAATATTGGAGGAGTTCCGATCGGACTTTAAGGGTCGAAAATAAACGAAGCCCGCAACGAGATTATCGCGCGGCTCAATGCCAACTGTCTGTGTTGTTCCCTATAGGCACGTGCCATAATGTCATTCGGTAATTGGCTGCCAAATTGCCGAGGCCTCGGGGCGTTCGTTCCTCTTTCGCGTTACACACTCTCGGCCTGTAAACCCTCCTTTTTTCAATATTTTTCTATTCAAATTCTATTTCTAACGTATCGTTAGTCTACTTTCACAGCGACACATACCGCACGACGATGGACTGAAAAATTCGTTGCGAAACAATAACAGTGAACAATAAATACGCAACGGACATTGACGGAGTGACGTAATTCATCCCTTGCAACGATTATGAGGCACAAGACAACGATTTAAAAATAAACACCGATTCCGGTTTTATCGGGGGTTTTCCTTTTTTTAAAAAAAATCCAAATCAAAGTACGGACTTTGCAGTTCATAACTCAAAAACGAAGAGTCAGTTACACGCAAGAAAATGTAATTATCGATTACGTGTCCGACTCTTCGGTTCGATCCGTCCGTTACGATTGACGGTTTTTTTTATCTTTTTTTTTTGGTCTGTTAAAAGACATTTGTGCGTGTACACACATAGATACATGAAAAAAAAATGGACATTCGTGTGTGATCGATTAACGTTTTCGTTTAATCGTGGTCAGCTCGTTTTTTGTTCCGAGTTTGGCCCATACGGTAAAACCGAGTACACCGAGTACGGTATTGGTGGTTGCACATTGTCTGCACAGTGTGGAAGTTGAGACTTCTGAATCGCGACGCAGCCTCGTCGGGCTCGAGTTAAACGGTGACGATCGGTGATTTGATCGGCCCAAAGAACCGCAAAGCCCGATCGTCACTCTATGTCGAACACGACGAGCAACTGAACCGATGTTCGAGGCTTGTCAGTACTTTGCTCGTTGCAGAGTCAACGTTTCTCGTTATTTGTTCTCTCTCGCCCTTCTCTCCCTCCCTCTCTCTATCTCTATATCGGTTTTGTCTTTCCGTATTTCTCCGCTCCGAACGGTAATCGTTTAGAGAACGCCGCACGATCCGCCGATGTATTTTTTGCATTTTTTACTCAATGAAAACAAACTTTAAATTAGATATAGTGTATCGAACGAAATCCGTGCAAAGCTTTGGCACACTCATGCGCGCCGACAAATGCATAATCCAAGAACTCGAGATTTTTTTTTTGGGATAAAGAAAAAAAATTATACGTTTTTTAAATAGAATACAAATTTAAAGAAATAAAATAGGCAGCAAATTAGAAAATCAAAGATAGGCGACAAAGTACATTTTTAAATGGAATAAAAATTGTTTTTGATCTAAATAAAAAGAACAATTTTTATTTCAAATAGAATAAAAATTTAAGAAATAAAAATTCGAAACAAATTACAATTTTAAATGCAATAAAAATGATTTTAAATCTCAATAGAAGGGAACTTTTTTATTTCTAATAGACAAAAAATTAAAAATTTCTAAATAGCATCAGAATTAGAAACAAAGATCTGCAAAGTAGAAGGTACAAGATGAACGTTGAACGTCCCAGAAACTTTGACTCATACCCGCGAGATGATAGTGAGAGATGCTGGATTATGTATTTAATTTCATTTGAATTGAATTTTTGCTCTCTTCGTGATAGGTACAATGTATTTGGCACACGCAAACGTTGGTGAGTGAAACGCACGAGGGTGACCCGACAGCACAATTGGGTGGTTAGTGGTGCATTTTCGCCGTGACACATCGTTAGAACACACGCTCTCTCGAAACACAGTCTTTTTTTTTACATCGCCGAGATTGCTATCTGCGCTTCATGGTTTCTTTTTTTTTAAATATGTATATATAGCAACCGCAGCTGTGCGCGCTCGTCGCAATTAGATTTACTGACCGTGACGGTGTAGGAGGTCGAGATCGGCCGCGTGTAGGGTCGTCGGGTCGTGTAGAAATCGCTCTCGTAAACCATTTTCGCTTCGTTTATCGGGCTTCGCGGGGCTTCTTGGATTATCGATACAACTCCTCGTTGCAAACCGGACCTCGATTTCAGAAAATCCGAACGGAAATCCCTGGTGTTTTTATTTTTTTTTTTTTTTTTTTTTTTACCGATCAAATCGGTAGTTCGTAGGGTCGCTCCGCTTGACAGAAAATACCCGCTCTGTTTGCTCGATGATGCGTTCGCGATGGTAGTTCGTACGGTTCTGCTTCGCACGCGGTGCAGACGCTTCGGGATCGCTTTCTCGACGTCTCGTGGCCGTCCTCGTCGTCGTCGTCGTCGTCTTCGTTTCGACGTCTCCGCACCTCACCTTCGCCCCCTTCGCTCTCGCACCCGTGCCGTTTCGCTCTTTGCGATCCACTCTTCGTCTTCGGGTTCGAAATTGCGTCACGCGAAAAGCGCGCGTATGTATATACGAGCATCGCGGACTGTGATGCATCGAAAGAAATAGAATCGTGTTAAGGTTGCACACGCTCACCTTTTTGTTCTTTCTTTTTTTTTTTTTTTTCTCGCACTTTTCGGTCGTCACTCGACGCCCCCTCGAATCATTAATGTTTTCTTGGGTTTCTGCGTCTTCGGCGAACGAAGGGCGGTCTTCGGAACGTCGGGTGTTGACGGTCGTGAAGGACGTCCCACTCGTTCCAGCCGAAAAGGTCGTCCAATTTTGGCACATTAAATTTTATTTTTATTTTTTTTTTATTGATATTTTTTTTTATTGATTTTATCGAAATTCCGTTCGGTTCTGTGCGTTAGAAAAAATAATAAGTTTTTAGGGGACTGGAGGGTTGTTTTTTTGCACGCAAAATTCTGCAGGTTGACGCATAATTCGTTGGTAGATATAACGAGGTCTCACACGGAGACAAAAAACATTGTTGAGACAACAAGAATTTCGTTACCATAACTCAATTAGCTGCTTAACATAGGGACAGCAAAATATGTTTGCTGCCACAAACATACATTATTAACGATCTACATTTTGGTAGAGAAACAGAACTATTTTTCTCCGTGCAACTGCGTCAATCTTGTTTATTTGCTGGGCGAGATTCCAGATTATTATTATTATTATTATTAATGTTTACAGAAAGGAAGTATGAACTTCTATAATCTGCTTCACAAATATACATATATATCTGCACGAAGTGGAGTCACCTTAAATAAGTTTGAATAATTTAATATATAATCGAACAGAGTCTGATTTAATGAAATGTTGTATGTTGAAATGAAATATTTTTTTTCACTGTTTTTCTATTGGAATTGATGGATCTAAGTAGTTATGAGACACATCAATATTTGCAACATACAAATATCTAATATCACATACACACATGAGAGTCGAGGCTGATTTTAAACTGGTTCGCAGTTTCAGCGTCGAAGACCGTCGACGGTAACGCATTCCATGTGTCGATTACCCTGTTAGACAAGGCCGGTTTCCATGAGTTCTTCGTAAACCGACTTTTCTCTAATGTGTCCTCGCAAGTGTGGGTTTTTCAAGGTTCAAAAGATTTCGAATGTGCTCTTTGAATTCGTGCATTTTTACTGCCAAAAATTCCATAAGATTTTCGAAATATGTGTTGAAAGATTAATTTATTAACGCAGTCAGAGTTTTGTGTGTATTTAGATATTTATAACGAGCGTGGCGAAAACGCGGTCAGCCGGATAAAAAAAATGTCGCGTTCGCGTGCGTCCTGCACTGTCTGGTGTGCGGAGGGAGGAGGACAAGCTTTATTTTCGTCAATGTCGCGAAAGTGTTGCACAAACTTTTTGAAACATTTATCTGGGCTAAATAGTTTGTCGGTCCGCTCGATCTCACGACCGACTTCGATATTCTCATGCGATTTGAGAGTGTACCGAGACTTCTTGGAAAGAATCTTTCACCGAGATTATTCTGGGATGAACTTTTCCTTCTCGCGAGTCGCGCATATGATTGATCGAAACAGAATGTTTTGCAAATAGCGGAGACGGCACTTTAAAAAACATTGTAAATCTAAAGTGACGGACCGGCGGTTTTTATGCAAAAACTGGTACATTAAATTTAATGTACAATTGTGATGAAAAATTAATATATTTTTTCATTGAAGTTAAAGTCAATTATAATAATTTAAGTACTTTTATAGTGAAATAAAAGTAAATTATTCAAAATAAAGTATTTACAATGTTTTTAATACACTGAACATCAATTTTTCGTCACAATTGCACATGATATTTAATATACCAGTTTTTTACAGAAAAACTTCCAGTTCGGTACATTAAATTTCATATGAACTTTTTTTTTTACGGTGCAAAGAAAAACGCACTTTAGACTTCTGGCGGATTTTTGTATGAAATATTAATTGTGGTATCAAATAAGTACAAGATTCATGATCGAACATTAACAAGATTCGCTAACGTCAAGCCAAACATAAATGTTAACCGAACATTAATCGATAAGTGAATTTTTGTTATAAATTCGTAAAACTTCGCGCCCTGGTATAAATCCCGATATGCTACGCGTGCTGGTCAGGGCTGAACTCTAAAGAAACTCTTTAGAATGTTAATTATAGAGTGCTAATATTTCGACATCAAACTTAATAGACTACAGCTTATTTCTTTTTTGTAAAAATGTTTTTCCCCTTCGAAGCAAATAAATAAGTAAATAAAACGAATTATTCTTTAGGTAGGAAAACAAATGAGAAATGGAATTTATGGAAAGATGTATGCGAAGATATATCTTTCCGCCGTATGCGAATATATATGCGCGATAGGATTGCTCTTGAATAATGATAATAGCAAAGTATAATTTTAATGCAGACGTAAAACAGCGCTCTGACTAATGGATCTATATTAGTCACTGGCAATCCAATGTTCTATTTAAATACCGACTGATTCACGATACGTTTACGTTGGCATAGCTTCATAGTTCGCATACCAAAAGGTGTCGTTTCCGTTCGGCGGAGCAACCGAGAAGATATACGCGAGGAGCATTCAGGTTCCTACCATACCGACCGCCCGAGTTGCGTCACCACTCCAACTCGCGCGCGATTAAGTGAACCCTGTAACCTCCGTCTGTCAATGGGACGCGAACTTTTGAAAGTTAAATTTGTTAGTAAACATCCTCGCCGATGAGTGACGAATTATTTAATGTCAAATGTTAATTGCCCTGCAATTACCATTTCGTTAGAGAGGCACGATGTCCCAGCACGGTGCTGCTCTGCAGACGTACAATCAAGAACTCGTGAAATGTAAGCGATACGCTCTTGCGAGCCTGCAGTTTTCATTTTCTTTTTATTCGTCTGTAACTTGCATGTAAAATTTGAAAACAAAAAAAATTTAATCTCCGGTGAAAAGGCTAATGGCCATGCACGTTGCGGCGCACTGTAAATTTTACACTTCGCTAAGCTGTACGCAAACTGATGAACCTTTACTTGCTCAAATGTACATTTTCTATGTAAAAGGGCTTCTTCCGTGAATTTACTAAACATAAAGATAATTGTGATGCTCTTATGATCAGGCTTGGAAGAAATGAAGACCCGAAGGAGCGAACTGCAGTCGCAGATAGATTCGCAGGAAGAGGAGAAAACTGCGTTGCAGCGAGAAATAGAAAAAATGTCTTACAAGTTGACGAGACTCAACGAGAGTCTTGGCAAGAGGATAGCTGTAAGGAACGAATACGACAGAACTATAGCGGATACGGAGGCTGCTTACGTAAAGGTAATTTTACCGTAATCTAAAATCGGCTTACGCCATTCGACTCTGGAAAGCCGCACAAGCAGGCGAATCGTTCAGCTAGAATTTACACACTGACCTTCGCATCTTTACCCAATTTGTATCTATAATTCTGTTGTGCGAGGGAGCTTTGCATAATACAGCGTGTAAATCGTTAATTATCATTGTTCGCAGATATTGGAGAGCTCGCAGATACTATTGAATATGATAAAACGAGAAGCGACGAGTCTGGACCAGACTCTGGTGAAGGCCAGTATGGCCAAGCAAGATTTCAGACAGTGACGACGGGAGGGTAATTTACTAGAAAATTATTTATTAAAAATATTCAACGCCATAATGAGTGCTGGGTCGCTGGGGGGACCGCAGTTTCGATTAGTACAAAGTTGTAAATAGCTCGCGTAGGTTTACAAATAATGACTGCTCAGAGTTCGCGTCTACACCGAAGACTCTACGTACACAATATTTTTGTAAATGATTTTCTATAGAGACTAAATATTTAGGTGTGTATGTGTATGCGTGAAAAGAATGGTCGCACGTAGGGAAGAGTGTAGGAAAACGGACTGTACTCCATTTCAGATGAGATTTTCTTTTTATGGCCTGCAAAAAATTTGTAGCGATAGTCAGTTCCGTCCCACTCTTCCCTACATTTTTTTTTTATGTGCGTGGCACATTCCGGATGTAATGGAGCATTACGACTCATCGGTATTATTAAGCGAACCAATGTATTATTAAGTCTGTCTTACCAGTTACTACTTTCTCTACACTGCCATGATATTAGGATAGTGAGAAATACTCTTAAAGACGAAGACCTATCGCTGTTTTCTTCTGGAAGACTATGGTCGTTATCATCAACGCGAATGTCTTTTACCGTTTTCTTATAATAAAACAAAAGTGAAAGTAACTTTAATAAATTCTTTAGCTCGCTAATATAAATATTTGTATAGAGATAAGGTAGAGAGGTAGAGAGCTACGCGTTTCCAAGAGATTTTTGTTCCTGCCAGACTTGCACAAGTTCGTTAGGATCGTCGTAACCGTGCGAAGTTATCACATACTTGTAGTTGAACTTTGTATAGTCTTTCTTGTAAAAGTGAAATTCGTCACAGTGGAATGGCTCAACGTCAGCTTTTTTCGCCACAAGCCCGAGAAATATGTCGTCGAACTTGAAATGCTTGGTGTACAGACTCGTGTAGTACATGTCGATGAGAGCTTCCTTTGAAAGAACATAAGCTCCGGCGGTGACGTAAGGGGGCCACAAATGGTAAGGATATTCCTTCAGCGAAACATACCACTTTGAAGTTCTGTGCCTGTGAGGCGACGACACAAAAACATATCCTGCGAATAATCTCACGTCATCCGGAAGTTCGAAATCAAAGATCTGTCGTCTCCTTCGAGTAATGGAGTTCTGTGGATGGGGCATTCTCGTTTTGTTGTGGGAGTGCCAGCTTCGTTTGCGTCTCATCATTATTTTCGCCCTAGATGACTTTTTAGAGATTCTCGAAACAACGGAATTCTCATTGACTGCATCTTTATCATCTTCCTGAGCGACTACAGTAACAGTCTCATTGTCAACATGAATTGCTTTGTTCGATTCTACGATTTCTCTTCTCTTGCGTGCTGCCAATCTACTCGGCTCTTTCAAGTAATCTGGATAGTAAGCTGGATTTCTAATGAATCTTAGAACATTCTTCACGGATATGTAAATATCGTCGTCTACAAACATGTAAAACTTTGAATTCTTGCAATGGCTGACGGCCCACTTGAAGCCCAACATTGTCTTAATAGTATTGTTGTAATAAGAGTCTACAAAATCAGCCTGCACGATGTCTCCGTATTTCTCCGCTTCGTCATTTACTTTATGCCGTAGATCAGCATCTTCAGGATGCGTGCCGAGAAGAAATATCGTTCTGGTTGGTACGTCGAAGAATCTCTTCCCGAAACCCCAAGAGTTCCTTATTGCCTCTCGTCTTTCGAAATGCTCCATGGCTGATTTTACCAAAAAAACAATTCTTAGTGTTTTGTAATCAGGATCGGCGCACTTCTCCTTCAGTTCATGTATGAAACTATAGTTGTACTCGTTGATCGGCGCTACGTCAGGCTTCTTGTTGTGCTTCAGAGCGTCGACGGATGGTTGGATTTCTCCATGATAAGGATACACGAAATTTTCGTTGTACGAAACTTCGAAGACATGCGTGAATGCTCCGAAGACATCGAGTAGAACGATGAGCGCGACTCCGGCGCACACGTACTTTAATTTTATCTTCGACATACATCGCAGGACTCCTTGAAAGAACGGTTGCAGCAGGCAGAACATTTTACAATGGATCGTCTCGCATTTCCCACGACTCCTCACATCTCTTCTCAAAGACGAGAGAAAACCCGTACCTGCAACAATCCAAAGATTCAATTCTTAGAAATCTGTTCTGTTGAAAAAAACGAAAATATAACCTTTGTGACTTTACTGCCCGATGGACAGAGCTTACATGTCGAAGTTCTTTAACGTAATACGAAGGAGGAAATAATTTTTTACCCTTGTAGATCAACGCTGCTGGCAAATATCGCTGTAAAGAAATTAATTGATCTTCGTATGATTCTTCGGATGTCAAACACGCAATGAGCGTTCGGTTAACGATGTATTCGCTATGTGCACGACCTACACAAACTCACCGGACGAGTGTGTATTGCGTATACATGCAAAGAGCTGGGTGTGCAAGTTGGGTCGGAGCTGGCCGGTAGACGGCGCTGACAGAATGCATGTACACGGCAATACACGGTCAACTGGAAGCTCTGTGTACGGCACGCACATAGCGAATATGTTGTTTGAATTCTATATACATAATCCTCACAGGCACAGCCTTAAAATAAAATTTAGTGTACCGAAGAGTTACAACGTTAGATTGATCTAAACTATGATAGAGGAAATGGGTTTTTAATTAAGCTACGAGTATAAATGTGTTAAAGTTTATTTATTTTCTTAGGATAATTCGGCATGTGTGCAATCCTTTTTACGCGGTGCTCGACCCCATCGACTTCGTTCAAAATAACCTCTCAATACCACCTGTTATGTGAAGCAGTTTCTGTCCAAAAACATCGTCCGATTGGATCCTCGGCACATTAAGCAATAACCGATAAATATTGAACGACGGGAATAAGACCATTAACTTTCATCAGAACAGACGTTAAAAGTTCTCATATTCAGCTTTTCATAGTTTTCTTCAAAGATAAAGTTAGCTTAAGTGTTAGTCGAGCTTTTTTCGAATTTGGCGCGCAACAATCGACGACCACGCCATTCCGGCTGATTCGTCCTCGACCTTCCACAACGGAATTACCCAATGAGACAGATCGCTCCGAAGGAATAATCGAACAGTGTTCGATGTTGATAAACTCGATGCAACGAAACCTATCGTTGCAACGAGGTAGAAGCCCTCAAAGAAATAAACAAAAATCATTGCTCAACTTCTCGTCACTCATCTATAATTTTGTTACGAAATTCGCAATATAAAAAAAACCTGCAAGGCTGCATAAAATACACCTGTAAAACCCCCGGCGGTGTTTCGCACATTCACCGCCATCTTTGAGTAGGTCGTGAACTATCCACTAGTCAAAACATCTATCAATAAAACATACGTTAATAGAATCTATCCCAAATTTTCGTCCGCGATCAATGTTGCAAGGTGTATTTTAAAAAGTAATCGTCTTTAAACAATTTCGCAGAACGCACCGGTCGCGGTGCCAAGTTCAACGACCCCGGGGTGATTGTGACAAGAGGAGGCGCACCGGCCATGTTTATATCGTAGTGAATTTGAGCTGGTGTGCCGAAATAAAGTAGTGTTTTTCACGGGTACGCGTGAGGTAAAAACGAGGATTGCGCCGAGTCACGGGTGGACTTACGAACAACAACCCACGATGGAGACGAGCGAGAGGGGTGAGTGAAACACAATCGTCATTAAAACGTAGCAATATTGAGCTATGACACAAATCGCTGCTGGGGGCAATGGCAGTGTCAGGGTCGAAGCGGAACTAGTTCAGTGACCGCATTTGCAAGATATTCCGTTTAATTTGACATAAGACCGTGGTGAGGGAACCTCGGTCGTCTCGGCTCCTAATGTTTTCGTACGGGTGTCAATCTCAAGGGTCGCGCGACCCACGAAAAATCGTATCTTGCTCGTATCTATGTCACGCGCTCTACTTTTTGCCTTGACTGTACTCGACTCCTTACTCTCGGATGGCCTGCATGCTTCGGGACACGCATGGAGCTGGCCAGTGAGAGTGAGGGAGACGAGACAAGTTCACGTTGCCATCAGCGTTTCTTTAGTGTATTCATTTTTTTTTTTTTTTTTTTTGCGATCTTCGAATAATGCATTCGCACCTGCTCTTCGCCTGTAACCTCGAATTTGCGATACGTCGAGATGTGAAATATAACGACACGTCCGTATCTCGTCGAGCAGCTGCCAAACAACAAGTTTTAGAGCACAAAAACGAAATCTTGTGTCTTCGTGACCGCTGATCAAATTAATTCGGGAGGGATTCTAGAAATTGAAATAAATGTTTATATGTTATGATCGTTATGACCAAAACCTTCAAGGCTCAATTCTTCGAATATCGAGAGTTCGTGCAATATTTTCTCTGACAGCAAGCACGTGAAATTTTCATCGCGCTCTCGAAGCACATGCGTTGCAGCGTGGCGACACCTGTCGTCGAGAGAGTTAGGCCAAGGGTACAACACAACACAAATGCGAACCGCTGCTCTTCCTCCGCCGCGATGCGTTCTCCGGAGAGGGAGAGCGAGACTGGCAGCGAATTCCATTTTAACGTCGATCCCGTAGGATCGCTAGGTTGAAAACATTTTTTGAAAGGAAAAGAGTGAATTAAAAAAAGTGAAGCTCTTTGTACTGTCCACACGAGCGGAATGAGTGATGTCCCTCGGAGCTGTTGGAATGAAACGAGTTGGCAAAGACGTCTCAAAAGCTCGAGGATGATTAATACGAATCTCGTGGTAATAATTATAGCTGTTTCGCTGCTCGAGTTCCACGAACCTTTTCCCTTCGTCCATACCATAACGCGTTACATATCTTCCTTTATATATATATACTAGCGGGTTGTTGTGGCTCGCGCGCTTCGCGCACTCGCACCCATTTCTGGACGAAAACCCTTATTATTCCAAATACTTCAAAAGACGGGTTCAATACTTGGATGGGTGACCGCGGTCACCCATCCAAGTACTGCCCCCCCCCCCCCTTGATTCTTGACACGGCGGCGACGGCGGCGGCGGCGGCGGCGGCGACAGCGGCGAAATCTTTTTATATTATAGAGAGATATATATATAATATTATGTTTTCGTTATATATATATATATAATGAACGCTCTTATTATTCTAAGTCTTCCCCCCCCCCCCCCCCCATTATTCCCATCCTATATGCTAAATGGACTTAAGCCCTTATTATTCCGAGTCCCTGCAAGCTAAATGGACTTAGGCCCTTATTATTCCAAGGCCCTTTAAGCATGGACTTAAGTCCTTATTGTTCTAAGTCTTTACACATCCCCCCTATTCTTGACACGGCGGCGACGGCGGCGGCGGCGAAATCTTTTTATATTATAGAGAGATATACAGATATATATTGTCCATGCTTTGGCCTTTTTCCTTTCATCCTTAATTCGCTCTCCCGGGCCTCGCGAAGTCCTCGACTTGTCTCTCTCTCTCTCGTTTTGCTCTCTTTACGATCCTTACGCGCGCAGCCCCCTCGTTATATAAGTCCAAGGACGAGCAGCCGTTCCTCGACTGTTTTATACTCTATATAGACACAAGACACGTACATCGAACAGGGCGTCGTTCTCGCAGCGCTATTTTATAATTCGCTTCTATGTCTCCCTCGCCGCGAAGACATTAACGGCATTACCGCGGTCGGTAACAAAAACTGTAATCAACTTTTTTTTTATTTAATGGCTGTTCTATATCCGCGGTAAAAATGAAAGTCTGACCGGAAGCTGGTATGATATCCGCTCCCAATGAGACTTCTTTTTTAATACGACGACCCGTGAAAAAGAATACTTAGCGTAGATTTCGATACCGACCGAGCCGAATACGTTGTCGTACAATATAAAAATTAAAAATAAGTGTAATTTAGAGTGTTTAGAAATCCCCGACAATCTTCTCAATCATTCTTCAAATTCGGGGCCAGTTAAAAAAAATGTATTTCGGTATACGCTGTTGTACGATAAAAAATTCAAATAAATAAAATTTGCAGGTTTTAAAAATCCCCGAGAAACGACCGAATCATTTTTCAAATTCGGGACCAGTTGCCAAAGAGCTTTCTTTTTTTTTCGCCTACAGCCTGACATCGGCCATCGGCAGACGCCGCCGCATCGAAAGATGCGGGTCGATTAGCAAGCTGCCTAGACACCTGCCGGTCCTCCGCCACCCTCCCTTTTCTAGTCGCTTTCCAGTCTTCAACTGCTCGCGAATTATCGACTATCCTCTTGTATAATTCTCGCTGAAGCCGCAGCTCCCCTTTTTCGAAAATTTCCAATCGATGTTTTAATATATTTATTATGCCCCAAGTAGGGTGAATATGGACCACCTTTTTCGGCATAGATTTTTTCGTGTTATTTTTACCCTCAAAACGTTAACATAATCGTTAGTCGAGATAAATTTGTCGAAATCTCTAAATTACCATTTTTTCCCGTAATTACGATACAAAACGACCACCGCAACAACGTGCTTAGGGTAAGATCCGTACCCAGAAAAACAATTTATTTGACGGGCGCCCCGCAAATAAATATTTATTTGGTTCAAATAAATATTCATTTCATTCAAGACTCTGGATGAGAAAATGCTAGTGACAGTAAATAATTAAATGCGAAACATTCTCTAATTGTACCATCGTAAGGACCGACAACAATAAAAATATGAATACCATACTTCACTCACCACTGTATACCTACTGTAAAAGGGCTTTGCCCGTCTACATTAATAAAATAAAATAAAATAAAATATTTATTTAAATAAAATAAATATTTATTTAAATAAAATAAATATTTATTTAAATAAAATAAATATTTATTTAAATAAAATAAATATTTATTTAAATAAAATAAATATTTATTTAAATAAAATAAATATTTATTTAAATAAAATAAATATTTATTTGCAGGTGACCGTCAAATAAATTATTTTTCTGGATGCGTCAAGTCTGCGACAGTCTCAAAAAAACTATTCTCGCGATAACGCGAATTATCGACCATCCTCTAGCATAATTATCATTCCTTGCATAATTCGCGCTGAAGCTGCAGCTCTATTTTTTTTTTTTTTTTCAATCAACGTTATAATATATTTATTGTCTCCCAAATTGGGTGAATATGGACCACCTTTTTCTGCCTGGCTTTTTTCGTATCAAATCGGACCGCCATCACTTTTACCCTCAAAACTTCAACATAATCCTTAGTTGAGATAAAAAAAAATCATCGAAATATCTCAATTACAATTTCCCGCCGTAATTACCACGTAACACGACCACCGCAATAACGCGATCAGGGTAGGACTCGACAGTCTCAAAAGAACAATTTTCTCGCGACAACGCTCAGACCCGCTATCTTCCACGGCGAGCTCTGACGCACGAACTACGCATTCCCGATGGGATTTCGCTGTCCCAAGCTTCTCCGTTTACCTAACAAATTTCGTACCGGAAGCGCCTTAAGATAATCGTCTACCGCCGCATCTCCCTCCGCACCGCTCGATTAAATTTCAAAATAATCGTTCCCACCAACGTAGATGCACTCGCGCACGAGTTTACCACGCACATTATTATTTGTATGCTTGGGGCCAGCTCCGGATAAGTTTACCACACATACAACGCGCCGTAAGTAGATTTTTTTTTGCGACGCATACAATTTTTTTTTTCTTCCTCGATTCACGCCCACGCCTCTTTGTTGATCCGCATTTTACACGCAGATGCATTTACGTATGCTCCACCTCAGCGTTTCTGCCTCCAGTAAATCACCACGTAATAAATACATATATATATATATATATATATATATATATATATATATATATATATATATATATATATGCGGATATATTTATAAAGCGTGTACAAATATTTCAAGGCCTCTGCCATGCGGTGATTTACCCACGTACTGCAACAGAACACGCCCATGTGTAAAATCTGTGCAAGCACGATGCTCTTCTCTGTACGGATGCACACATACGAGGACTATGTACTCCTCCGACGTGTATGTTCGCGACGTATTTAGATTATCGTGTTACGAAACGATTTATTATTGTTGTCCTCGTCAAGGCCAATATCTCCCTCCCGTATCGCCCCCACCTGCACAGCCACCGGTACACGCTCCGTGCGACGGGTACTCGTTCACATGCGTCCTGCTAAAATACCTCTCGACAGTCACAATCGCAATCACAATTTTCGATCAGTCGAGTGTAAATCCGTTAACGAACCTCCTCAATTATTTTTCCATTCGATTAATAATAATAATAATAATAATAATAATAATAATAATAATAATAATAATAATAATAATAATAATAATAATAATAATAATAATAATAATAATAATAATAATAATAATAATAATAATAATAATAATAATAATAATAATAATAATAATAATAATAATAATAATAATAATAATAATAATAATAGTTGTTGTTATAAAAAAATTGGAATAATTGTTATAATAATGACAATTATTATTATTCAATATTACTGACATTATATTTTGTAAAAATATTATTGTAATTAACAGAACGCGGTTCGCAGACGAAAAAACCATTGTCAACCTTCGCGGAAAATTTAAAAAAAAAATGTAAACATACAAACCTTTTTTTTGTACCCTTGTATCGAATTTCCCGGGGATCGATTCGAGGTCCTACAGATTCCGAGGGTAGTATATTTCGCATCAGGGCCACCAGGACGCGGCGTGTCGCCCGTTGTCCTTGCAACGACTCCGATCTACATGACACACCTATGTACATATGTACATACATATTCGATCCATGGGCATGCGCCGTGTGTGAACGCTCGTCTACACGAGCGAACGTCCTCGCCAATGCCCGGCGATGGTGCATCGGGCTTGCTCGAATTAATGGAAGGGCGGCGGAGGGGAGTCAGCGCACTGGTAGCCAGTTACACGCCGCCGCCGCTGCCGGAGTGCAGCTGAGTGTGCGGAGTGCAGCTGAGTGCAGGCTGCACATCGCCGCTGTTGTGTGCGTGCAAGGGTGGCAGAGGCGGCGGAG
This sequence comes from Exephanes ischioxanthus, assembly GCA_958510785.1. NCBI lineage: Eukaryota > Metazoa > Arthropoda > Insecta > Hymenoptera > Ichneumonidae > Exephanes > Exephanes ischioxanthus. The sequence goes on from OY294016.1 coordinate 6,305,749, forward strand.
AGACTGGCAACGGTGGCGCGCAATTGGCTGAAAAGTTTACCGGCGCTTTTTACTCATCGCGCCCTGCGTCCGCGCTCCACGCCGGGTGGGAGGGGAGGGGGACGAAGAAGTGCACCGGAGGATATGGGTCAATGTCGGGAGAACTCCCTCCGCGCTCCTCCTCCCTCTCCACCGCGATTCGCTTCCCTCGGCGACGCACACGCTCTCTCCCCGATGTTGTTCACGCCGCTTCCACCTACTGACCCACTTCACGAACGCGTCACCTGCGCGAATACCCTCTTACGACGACCACAGGCGATAGAAATGTTACGGAGTAGACTCGGGCGAGCGTTTCCTCGTCTCGTTGACGAGTCGTCTTGCGATGAGAAAAGCGGGTCGGAATTCCGCGAGTTCACACGAAGAACGGGGACCAGATCTATAGGTGAGACCGTGGCGGACAATAAATCCGAGTGGGTTTTTCGATGTGGAGTGGAAGATCGATTATCCGAATGACGGTTATCCGAATCATGTATCTGTTTATCCGAATGCCGGTTATCCGAACAATGACTCCGTTTATCTGAAGGCTCGATTATCCGAACCATGACGCCGTTTATCTAAAGGCTCGATTATCCGAATCATGACTCCGTTTATCCGAGCGCTCGGTTGTCCGAACCATGAACTCCGTTTATTCGAAACATGACTCCGTTTATCCGAACCATGACTCCGTTTATCCGAACGCTCGGTCATCCGAGACATAACTCCGTTTATCCGAACGCTCGGTTATCCGAGACATGACTCCGTTTATTCAAAACATGACTCCGTTTATTCGAAATATGACTCCGTTTATCCGAATCATGACCCTGTTTATCCGAACGCTCGGTTATCCGAACCATGACTCCGTTTATTCGAACGATGACTCCGTTTATCCGAACCAAGACTCCGGTTATCCGAACGATGACTCCCTTTATCCGAATGCTCGGTTATCCGAACAATGACTCCGTTTATCCGAACGCTCGGTTATCCGAACGATGGATTCGCTTGTCCGAACGATGACTCCGTTTATCCGAACCGTAACTCCGTTTATCCGAAACATAACTCCGTTTATCCGAACCATAACTCCGTTTATCCGAACCATAACTCCGTTTATCCGAACGACGGCTCCGCTTATCCGAACGCTCTATTATCTGAACGATGGCTCTGCTTGTCCGAACGATGACCCCGTTTATCCGAGCGCTCGGTTATCCGAACCATTACTTCGTTTATCCGAACGCTCACTTATCCGAACTATGATTCCGTTTATCCGAACCATGACTCCGTTTATCCAAACCATGACTCCGTTTATCCGAACGCTCAGTTACCCGAACCGTGACTTCGTTTATCCGAGCGCTCGGTTATCCGAACCATAACTCCTTTTATCCAAATGCCGATTATCCGAATTGTGACGCTGTTTACCGGAGCGCTCGGTTATCCGAACCACGACTCTGTTTACCGGAGCGCACGATTATCCGAACCATGACTCCGTTGATCCGAGAGCTCGGTTAAGCCGCTCGCACACAAAACTACGCACGGAACATAGACAGGCCATGCGGTATCGACACGTACGCGTGATTGGTTGATGCTCGCCTATCGATGTCCGACCCACTCGTCTGTGTGACAACAAACTGCACATGTTGTTTTGTGTGCCCTTATCAGCACCATGAATCCGTTCATCTGAACGATCGGTTATCAAAACGTTGAAGCTTTTTCTTTTATAGGTTCGTATCGAAGATTCGAATACCCGCCGATAAATGAAGTATTAGAGTTGCATCTGGGACGATCGCTCGATCCGATTTTCTCGTGCGTGTTTCTACACATCCGTCTTACAGAAATTTTATATCTTTCACCTATAGCGATCTCCTTGCCGATTCAATCGTCTCGTATTGTCTTTACATTGTGAGCCGCGACGATGCTGGAAAGGCACGAGTAGACCTTGTCGAATTACATACGAATGCATGTATGCGTTCGTATGTGTTTCGTCGCAGAGTCTAATGTTTTCCAGCGGCAGCGATCTCGCCCACATCCACAAGCGTGATCAATCTTTCTCGAATGAACGAGCATTATTTATAGCTTCCATCGCGCTATACCGAGCGTCTCGCAATGCCTTGCCGATCATGTATGCACCGCTGTCCGGCGCAGATCGAAGATCTCAATCTTCTCACTCTCGTTCTCCGTAACGCGGGCGTGTGTGTATATCTATCGGGCATCTCTGCAACGCCCAGTGTCGTATGTTTCTTCTCGCGACACTGCACCACCTCCCCCCCCCCTCCCCCCCCCCCTCCCCCCTCCCCCCACACACACACATTCTGGAAATAAAACATGCAGAAAATATATTTTTGAAATATATTAAATTCGGCCTTTTTGCATTACTTAGATATCAAGCATATAAGCTGCTTGTATATTTGAGGACACATACTCGTAGAAATGTATTCAATAATAATATTCTGAAATATAATATTTTTTGAACAATAATAATATTTTAAATATTTTTAATCATTTTAAACATTTTGAACAGGGTAAAGATGGTGAATATGGCAAGGTTAATGTATCATCGATTCGATGCTAAGCCACCTTAACCTCTTTTTCTCTATCACACATATAATAATAATAATAATAATAATAATAATAATAATAATAATAATAATAATAATAATAATAATAATAATAATGTTGTTGTTGTTTGTATTGAGCGATACGAGCACTCAGTCATGGACCATTGTACTCGGGCCTAATAATAATAATAATAATAATAATAATAATAATAATAATAATAATAATAATAATAATAATAATAATAATAATAATAATAATAATAATAATAATAATAATAATAATAATAATAATAATAATAATAATAATAATAATAATAATAATAATATGTTGTTTATTTTGTCCCGGGACATGTGCCTAAGGACCAAGCAGCGCAGAAAGGCGATACAATTGTAGCAAGTTTGAGTTTGAGTACACAGTTGCTTACGTATTACATGTAGGAAAGCACAGGTAGATACATGGAAATTTAGTAAAGTGAAGATGAAGAACTTGTATAGGGTAAATGGCGAAGACGTAAAACTTACACACATGTGTATTCGATACATGCAACATCCACTCCACTCATGTTAGAAACTATTGTGTAAATGATCCAGAGGTTGTTTTTTAATCGTCCCTATGGGCACCTAAAGAAGTTCGAAGAGTTAGAATTCGTCATTGTGGTCTTGCCACCAGGAAACTTGTTGACGACAGCTTACGTCTTACATGTAGGAAAACAAACGTAGATACATGGCAATTTAGTACAGTAAAGATGAAGAACTTGTATAGGGTAAATGGCGAAGACGTAAAACTTACACATATGTGTATTCGATACAAGCAACATCCACTCCACTCATGTTAGAAACTATTGTGTAAATGATCCAGAGGTTGTTTTTTAATCGTCCCTATGGGCACCTAAAGAAGTTCGAAGAGTTAGAATTCGTCATTGTGGTCTTGCCACCAGGAAATTGGAGAAGGAGGTTCCCGCGGCTTTGGCTCTCTCCCTCCGCTCTGGCTTTCATTCTTCCTTCCATTGAAGTTCGCTCCGCGCGATCCCCGTTGAGAAACTTCTGACGATCGTTAAAATTCAAGGTCGGAACCCGGAGAAGAATGGCGCGGAGTGACCGCAGCTTCGCTGGCGCAGCATCGGCGGGAGAGCGAGTTGGAGCGGGATGACTCGGCTTCGATTTTCGGGTCGTCGAGCGATCGTCCGCGAGCTTCCCGCTGGCTTCGGGCAAATCCCGAGCAGTCGCCTTCGGAGGGTTTCCAGCCGCGTTTCTTCTTCCTCGCCTCGCTCGTTATTAGCCGGCCGGACGTTACCGGCGCAACGATTAGCGTTCGAAATTGCGATGGCCACACATTTCCAGCTCCCTTCTTCGCTTCCCCGGAACAATAACGCGGCTGATTGGGCCAGTCTTTAGAATTAGGGACTCTTGAATTTTGTTCTCCATTGTTCGTGCAACGAGCAGAACTGCGCAACTACCGTTTGCATGTGTGGTTTTGTGTAGCGGAAACCGGGGCAAAATGGGACATGGGGCAAAATGGGCATATGAAATGTCACATCGGCGTGGGGCAAAATGGGATACCCATAATTATCGAATAAATCGATTCATGATAGCCAACAAACGATGGAAACCGGGGCAAAACGGGGACATGGGGCAAAATGGGGATATGAAATGTCACATCGGCGTGGGGCAAAATGGGGTACCCAGAATTATCGAATAAATCGATTCATGATAGCCAACAAACGACGGAAACCGGGGCAAAACGTGGACATGGGGCAAAATGGGCATATGAAATGTCACATCGACGTGGGGCAAAATGGGGTACCCAGAATTATCGAATAAATCGACTCATGATAGCCAACAAACGACCGAAACCGGGGCAAAACGGGGACATGAAATGTTATGTCGACGTGGGGCAAAATAGGGTGATAACGAAGCTAACAAAAGTTGCCGCAAGTAAAATCGAAAAGTACCCCATTTTGCCCCAGATGGTTTTTCTTTTAAATATCCTTTCAAAACCGGTGCCAGTACAATTTTGGTGTGAAAAACAATGGATGTATTCTTTCAATATCGTTGTAGCAGGTTTTATTGCTCAGCGTCCCCGTTTTGCCCCGGTCTACCTTATGTATATTTTTTTTCAATTTTTTTTTATGCAGCTGCGTTATAATATCTGTGCATCGTCGTCCGGTCTTCGTTTACCGCTCTCTTTCGCTTTCGATATTGTCCCGTGTGCTCCTTCCTCTGGTTTCCCTTTCATTCGATTGAATCGGGCGACCGCTCGAGGGAGCAATCCGGGGCTCCGGTCTCACGCTGCGATGGCCATGCAAGCTCCTTCCGCTCGTAAACGCCGCTTGCGCCGCGATTATGATCGACGGGGCGTGCGACAAACGCCGGCGCCTCCGGGAGTATTCAGATTCGGGCGATATGGGCGGCTGAGCATTTTTTAAGTTTTTATTTTTTTATTTTTTTTTTATTTCAAGGTTCTGCCGAAAGAGATTAGCCAGAAAGACTCACAAATTTGATAAATTTTATTTATTTGACAAACTGATCAACTTTGTTTTTTTATTTTTATTTTCTTTTACTTAAACGCCTCGTTTTTGGTTTTCTGGGAATACTCGTTCTGACGTCAATTTTCTGTACACTTAGAAAAGGATTTGATAGAAATTACGATAAGTCTGGTAAAAACCGACAGAACTTTCAGAGAACTGCAGCTACATCTTGGCAAACATTCGTATTAAACTTAACACATTTTGCTAGAAAATATGGACATTTTCGCCATCGTAGATTTTGTCCGCATAACCCGTAATTTATATTTAAAAAAAAGATATAATTAATATAATTTTTATTATAAAAAAAATTAAGTTGATCGGCAATTTACCAAATTTGGCGTTTCCTATATGTTTTAGTAAGAAGAACTTATGTTCTTCTTATGAACTAAGTAAGAAGAAGTCTTAGTAAGAAGAACGTATGTTCTTCTTACCAGAAAATACAGTAATCGGTGGTGTTGTGATCGTGAATCGTTTGTTGGTTGTACCGGCATATGGACATTTTTTTTTATGTATAAATGCATAAAAAATGTGATCGGCGAACGACTTTCCTACCCTAATCGATGGACTGGAATAATTACATTTTTGCTCTGGAAAACCGGGAAAATTCAGGGAATTTCGTGGCAACCATTGAGATTCTTCTCTCAATGCTCTTTTAACTGAGCCTCCGAAAAATGTTTGGTGTCGTCGAGGTGCGAAGGGGGACTCGCGACGAGCGAATTGTTTCCAAAACTGGCGCCAAGCGCCGTCCCGAGAGCTACAAAAGATCCCGACGATCCTTTTTTTAAGTTATTTTTTCTCCCCCCTTTTCTGCCACTCGCTCAAAGTCCTTTTTTTTCATTTCCTTTCGGCCCAAAGTCGTTCTCGCGCTTCTCCATCTTTTTCAGCTTCCTCCTCTTCTCGCCGGTTCTTCTTCCCCTCGGCGAGCAGCTAGAAGTTCCCGCCTCAACCCCCGCGCGCTATCGAGCGGGCTGATCTTCCTGTCGTGCCAGAAGAAGAAGAAAAGCCGCTCCGGCCCGTGCACGAGAGTGAAACCAGTTCCCTCGTCGCCGCGCTCGAAGAATGTAAACGGAATATCGCCGAGTCCTGTTAACCTTTTCTTGTTCCATACTCGCCGAGGACTTGGCATACAAATAAAAAAATTGAAATAAAACAAAGAACAACCAGGTGCGGCTACGCGATAGCGCAGTCTGTACACCCAGAAAAAAAGTTTATTTGACGGCCACCGTTTATTTGGTTTAAGTAAAAATTTTATTTTATTTAAATAAATATTTCATTAAAATAAATAAATATTTCATTAAAATAAATATTTATTTCATTAAAATAAATAAATATTTCATTAAAATAAATATTTATTTCATTAAAATAAATATTTCCTTTAAGTTATCATTTACTTAATGAAAATAAATATTTATTTTAATCAAATAAATATTTTACTTAAACCAAACAAACGGTCACCGTCAAATAAATTAATTTTTCTGGGTGTGGGCGAAATACAAGTGCGCTGGCGAAGGGAAGAAGCTTCCGTGCGCCTAAAAAAAAGGTACCGGTTACTGAATTTTTAAAATATTCTGTCTTTTAGCCAAAAGCCCCCTTTTTCGCCCCAATTCGGATCTTCATTTTGGAGAAGCGGATCGAAACAGGAACCGGAAGTTATTATACGTTTCCTGCGCTCAGTACCAAATCAGCTGAGCTGCCGGATCGAAAAAGGGGAAGAGTCGGATAAGGAGTAGAAAATACCTTGAGCGAAAAATAATATAAAAAAAAATCATTCATTCTTGGGAGCGAGCGAGCGACTACCTATATTCGTTTCTCTAAATTTAGATCGCGCAGGATGAGCGCATCCGACTACCTACGAGCCCGCGCGTCTGCCGCATTCGGCGTATCTCACGCGCCTTTTTCGTGGCGTGCATCTTCGCCGGTACCAACTCCGGTAAGACCGACCTACTGCGTAGACAGTCGTTGGCCACCCTAAAAAAATTAAATTCCTTTAAACGGATCTCTACTTTTTCAAATAATTGCCAAAAAATTTTTGTTCATGAGATTTATGAGATACAGCTCGAAAATTGTCTCGAAAAAAACCTCTTTTAACGGCTGCAGTAAAAATTTTATTCACGCAGAAATCAATTATATTTATATTGTCTCATAAAATAAACGATTGTCGACGTTTTACGTAACACGTCATGCACCTTTTCGTGGCATGCATCTTCGCCGGTACTAAGACCAGTAAGACCGACTTACTGCAACCTCGTGTCCGTATTGCGCTACATGCTGACCCAAGCAAGCACAGTCGTTGGCCACTCTAAAAAAATTATTTTCCTTTAAACGACTCTACTTTAAAAAGTAATTACGACAAACTTTTGGTTCATCAAATGCATAAAATTTATCTTGAAAATGATCGTGAAATAAAACACCTCCTTTAACCTTCTCAGTAAAAAATTCATTCTACGGCCACAGTTTATTTGGTTTAAGTAAAATATTTAGTTGATTTTAATAAATATTTATTCAAATTAAGTACATAGTTACTGAAATGGAATGAATATTTATTTAAATCAAATGAATATTTTACTTAAACCAAATAAACGGTGCCCGTCAAATAAAATTTTTTTTCTGGGTGCGGTAATAGCGACTTACTGCGTACCGCATCCTCGTCTTCGAATTGCGCTGCACACTGTAAAAAAAAATTCGGACGCAATTTAATGTACTGGCACTGGATGTTTTTATGCTCAAACCGGTATATTAAATTTCAACAATTTTGACGGGAAATCAACGTACATTATATTAAATATTTCGGAGATACGTAACTTTTAATAATTTACTTGAATTTTACAATAAAAGTACTTTAATTCGAGTAAGTTACCTCAACTTCACTCTGACGTAGTCCATTAATTTGTCATGACAATTGTACATCAAAGTGAATGCCCGAGTCTTTGCATAAAACCTTCCAGTCCAATACATTAAAAACCTAATTTTTTTTAACAAAAAATACATGCAGACTAAGCAAGCGCAGTCATTGGCCACCCTAAAAAGTGACTTTCCTTCAAACATAAATCGCCTCTTTCAACCACCCATCCCAAACTCTTAGTTCCTCAAATTCACAAAACAGTTAATCAATTTTATTATCTTGAAAAAAAAAAAAAAAGCTCTTAACCTCCTCACCAAAAAAATGAATTCCCCCACAAATCAATGATACTTATATCGTCTCTTAAAACAAGCGATTCTCCACTGTATATGTAACACCTCAACGAGGTTTCGCATCTCGTTCATCGCGTGTGCAGAACTTCCTGCAGTATCTCCTTAAAGTGCCAATGACTGTGCCATTCACTCCACACCGCCTCTACATCTACATAAAACCATACATATACATATATACATGCATACACATCTGCATACACACACACATATATATATATATATATCTATATATACATATATATACACGTGACAATGCACGCGCCCGACTGTCAAGGTTTCGATCCGCTCGATGCACTGGGCCAGCGTTGCAGCGTAACGCGGAGGTCCGTTCGGTGTGGTGAAGAGCCGTGAGTCGCGCGCGCCGCTGTCGGCTGGGTGAGACCGCAAGCAGCAGTGGCGCTCCTGGTAGGTGGCTAACCTTGACGGCCACTAACTATACCCCGCACTTCCAGCTCTCCTCTCCGCCGCTCCGAGAGTAGCGCACCGCTGATACACGCCTTATCGCTGCTCGGCCGATGCCGCTCCTCCGTGTGTCCGTCCTGCACAGTCCACGACCACTTTCGCGCCGGCGAACGGGGAGCCGCATGTGTGCTAGTAGTGGCGGGCGTCGGCGAGCCGCACTCGCGATACTCGCCGAACAGCACAGTTTATCTCCGGGCACGCACAAGATCTCGGGCCGTGGTGTGGGTGTCGCTCGGCTCACAGGGGATACAATGGAGAAGGAAGCCTCCGACATATGGCAACACCTCCCGCGCCTCGGAGCTCACGAGACCGGAAGCGGAGGACGGAATACAACGTGGAGGAAATAAAAATAATCGAAATTTGTATCGGAGGGATCCTTAAAATGGGTGCAAAATAAATCCTAGTTTTAGGGCTCTAAATAACGAATTGTAAGAGTTATGAAAGTTATATAAAAATTACAACTCTCAGGCCTCCGAGCTCACGAGACCGGAAGCGGAGGACGAGATACAGCGTGGAGGAAATAAAAATAATCGAAATTTGTATCGGAGGGATCCTTAAAATGGGTGCAAAATAAATCCTAGTTTTAGGGCTCTGAATAACGAATTACAAAAGTTATGAAAGTTATATAAAAATTACAACTCTCAGGCCTCCGAGCTCACGAGACCGGAAGCGGAGGACGAAATACAGCGTGGAGGAAATAAAAATAATGGAAATTCGTATCGAAGGGTTCCTTAAAATGGGTGCAAAATAAATCCTAGTTTTAGGGCTCTGAATAACGAATTACAAAAGTTATGAAAGTTATATAAAAATTACAACTCTCAGGCCTCCGAGCTCACGAGACCGGAAGCGGAGGACGAGATACAGCGTGGAGGAAATAAAAATAATCGAAATTTGTATCGGAGGGATCCTTAAAATGGGTGCAAAATAAATCCTAGTTTTAGGGCTCTGAATAACGAATTACAAAAGTTATGAAAGTTATATAAAAATTACAACTCTCAGGCCTCCGAGCTCACGAGACCGGAAGCGGAGGACGAAATACAGCGTGGAGGAAATAAAAATAATCGAAATTTGTATCAGAGGGTTCCTTAAAATTAGTGTGAAATAAATCCTAGTTTTAGGGCTCTGAATAACGAATTGTAAGAGTTATGAAAGTTATATAAAAATTACAACTCTCAGGCCTCCGAGCTCACGAGACCGGAAGCGGAGTACGAAATACACCGTGGAGGAAATAAAAATAATCGAAATTTGTATCAGAGGGTTCCTTAAAACTAGTGTGAAATAAATCCTAGTTTTAGGGCTCTGAATAACGAATTGTAAGAGTTATGAAAGTTATATAAAAATTAAAGCTCTCACGCCTCCGAGCTCACGAGACCGGAAGCGGAGGACGAAATACACCGTGGAGGAAATAAAAATAATCGAAATTTGTATCAGAGGGTTCCTTAAAACTAGTGTGAAATAAATCCTAGTTTTAGGGCTCTGAATAACGAATTGTAAGAGTTATGAAAGTTATATAAAAATTAAAGCTCTCACGCCTCCGAGCTCACGAGACCGGAAGCGGAGGACGAAATACACCGTGGAGGAAATAAAAATAATCGAAATTTGTATCAGAGGGTTCCTTAAAACTAGTGTGAAATAAATCCTAGTTTTAGAGCTCTGAATAACGAATTGTAAGAGTTATGAAAGTTATATAAAAATTAAAGCTCTCACGCCTCCGAGCTCACGAGACCGGAAGCGGAGGACGAAATACACCGTGGAGGAAATAAAAATAATCGAAATTTGTATCAGAGGGTTCCTTAAAACTAGTGTGAAATAAATCCTAGTTTTAGGGCTCTGAATAACGAATTGTAAGAGTTATGAAAGTTATATAAAAATTACAGCTCTCACGCCTCCGAGCTCACGAGACCGGAAGCGGAGGACGAAATACAGCGTGGAGGAAATAAAAATAATCGAAATTCGTATCGGAGGGTTCTTCAAAATTAGTACAAAAGAAATCTTAATTTTAGAGCTCTGAATCACGAATTGTAATAGTTATAAAAGTAACACCACCCTCGCCTTTGAGCTGCCGAGACCGGAAGCGGAGGACGAAATAAAAAGATCGAAATATCTATCGGAGGGTTCTTTAAATTTCGTATAAAAGAAATCTTAATTTTAGTCCTCTGAATAACGAATAATAAAAGCTATCAACACTTGAAATTAGAACTCATGAATTTATGCAACTTATAACATACGACCAGACACATTTTTCTTGTGGGAAATCCTAGCACACTCATATATTAATACTACTTCGTTCGCCATCTTTTTAAGGCCCTCGAAAGTGGAACCCGTAATAATTCAATGCCGAGAATTAATTTCCCAGCCTGGCAATTCGCGTGACATGAGAATCTCCAGCAGTATTTGTCCGACTCTGCTCATCACGAGACGTCAGAATTTCTAGCAGCATTTGTGCGACTTTGCTGCTCATAGAACAATTGTCTCGTCCCTACACGAGCATTTCGACGCGGAACTTTGAGACCGATGCAGCTAAAGCAGAACCGGTGACGTAACCATTACAATACGGTCTCTCGAATTAAAAAAAAAAAAAATTCCAATTCATGCGAAACCAGGCTTTATTGTCCAGCGTTCGTAACGAACGAACGTGAAACCCGAACGACATTGCGTACACAGTAACGCATCGTAATCGTCGCCGCGGCCCTCATTATCGCGCGCAAATGCTTTTAATGCATCCGGCAATCTACAGTGAGTTCCTCCGCAGCTGGCAGCCTTGAGTATCGGACGAGATGGACGGATAGGAAGACTATGTGTAGATAAGAACTAAGGAAATTAAAAAAAAAAAAAAATGGGTTTGTAGTTTCGGAGTTGCACTAGAATTTGACTCGTGCTAAGCTCGTCGCCGAAGTTTACTCCCTTCCATTTTGGGATTCTTTTCATTCCCCCTCCCTCCCCTCTTATCCCCCCACTCCTCTCCATCGTTCCTTCTGCTCTTCTTCTTATATCGCAGGTTTACCTACTTAACCCTAGAACTCATATGTGGGGTGCAAAAGTACCCCAGATGATATTCAAACTGCACTCCTGGAGTAGAAATTGACATTATCGACTTGGGACCTTCACGATAATTTAGTTCCATGATCTGAGCATGTGCGGACGCCGGTAGTAGCCTCAGTCACTCGCTGGATGTAGCACAGGACGCTAATGCAGCGCGCTTGGGGTGCCAAAATACCCCAGTCAGGAGTTCCCGTTAGTGTTTTATGTAAGGAAGTGATTTTTTTCTTTTTGGTAGAACTGTCCAATGAAAGGTACTATTTATAATTTGGACGTATATAATTGGCATTTTATTTTTTATAATTTTTTATAATTCTTAAAATTTTTATAATTTCATAATATTAATACTATTTTTATAATAATCATCATTATCTTCAATTACCTACAGTGTAATACCTTTAAAAAAAACTACAATTTGTTCCACAAAATGTGCGGCTTTTGCCACTTTCCGTTACGTTTTGGCCTTCAAGGCTGATTTTCACCCCCTAAACTTTAATAAAATCAAATTTATCGCATACCATTCTCTTTCTCATGAAAAAACGAAGAGATTCATGTGCGGCAAAACCCATTTACTGCTCATAGGACCCTTGTACGTCGAAGACACGCTTGGGGTACATATGTACCCCAGTCATGAGTAAGAAGCTAGAAAAAAATGATACATGAGTTTCCAGAGTAAAAAAAAAGAGATTCTAGTTTCGGAGTTGCACTAGAACTTGACTCGTGCTAAGCTCGTCTACTCCCTTCCATTTTGGTATTCTTCTCATCCCCCCCACCGTTCCTCCTGCTCTTCTTATTTCGCAGGTTTCCCTACTCTTGGCTCTCGTTCTCCTCCGAAGCTCGAAGCCCAAAAGCGTTACTCATCGCGTCACCGGCGCGGTCGACGCTGCACCGTTCCCTCCTCACCTTCGCGGATTCCTCTCTCGCTCGCTTGCTCGAGGCAACTCCGCACGGTCTCCGTTCCTTCTCGCTCCCGACGCGTGTTTCGTTCGAGACGGACTCGACGTCCTACCAGGAGAAAAAGAGACCGAACGGCGAACGAACGCGCTTCTCTCAGTCGCATTTAGCACCGTGCACTCGCAGTCATTCAGTCACTCGCGGCACGCGGGCGCTGTTTCGTCGCGGCCCTCGGACAATTATACTTTGTCACGATTTTATTATCGTACGACGATATATCGAAAGAGACGCGACATACGGATGGATTCGTGCGTTCGTTTTGTTTCGGCGAACTCGGATTTTTTTTTTTAAATAAAATATACATTTTTATGTACGTGTATGTCGATGAGATGTAAGACTTTTTTTTTTACGTCGAGAGAATTAGGCCAATACATTTTTTTTTTTTGGTATCGGAAAGAATATTTGATCGATGGATGGAATTTTATGGAAAATGATAATTACATTAATTTTATTCGAGGAACACTTTTTTTTAGGGGGTGATTAAGACGTCGCTTGGACGGTTAAGAATCTATGTGGGAATGAGGATCGGGGATTCTTGTGGGTATTCGGTCTATCGTCCGCGCCTCAACATGGTCGAGCAGTGACATTTTTTATAGTTTTTTATTGCGAAATATTGTAATAATTTGTAAATAATATTGTTTTTATAAAATAGTAATATTTCGTGAATAATATTTATTTACAAAACAGAGATTTTGTGAGTAATATGATTTTATAAAACATAGATATTTCATAAATTATATTTTTTTACAAAACAAATATTTTATAAATTATATTTCTTTATAAAAAATAAATATTTCGTATACAACATTTTTTTACAAAACAAATATTTTATAAATTATATTTCTTTATAAAAAATAAATATTTCGTATACAACATTTTTTTACAAAACAAATATTTTATAAATTATATTTCTTTATAAAAAAATAAATATTTCGTATACAATATTTTTTTACAAAACAAATATTTCATAAAGAATATTTTTTTTACAAAAAATAAGTATTTTGTGAATAATATTTCTTTATAGAACATAAATATTTTATTTTACAAAAAAAAAATATATACATATGACGACGCGTGGAAGTACGTAGTGCACCGCGCTAGACCGTGCGGACCCACGCCCGCGCCCTTGCACTCTTCTCGCCGCTGTTGTTGCATCGCCGCGTAGTAGTAAGAGCTCCTCGCGCGCAGCATTAGTAGATTCGACCACGCGCCTCTGGACGACCGCGCCGTGGAGCTCTCTCGCACGATATTCGTTCGCTCAGTCGTTCGCCGGTACTCTTTGCGCTCGCGCGGCTATGTAACGGGCTGCGGTGCTCTCCGCGTTCGCTGTTTACCTCGCGAGGAAAGGGAAAACGTCGGGGGAAGAGAGCGAGAGTGCGTGGCGCCAGTTTCAGAACCCTGCTGCGCACTATGTACGCGAAGTATTGTATTTACCGTCGCAGAAACGTGCAAGTGCGACGCTCGCGACGCTCCCGAGCCGTCGCGCCTTGAATTCGCACGGAATCGACGAAAAATCTCGTGCAGAGCTGACCCGCGCGTTCGATGCCGAAGGTTTATTGTGAAAAAAAAATCAAGAAACCGAGAAAAAAAAAATATTTTGTAGGATTTTAACGATTTTTGTAATCGAAACGGATTATAAATTTTCGACGGCTCAGGCCACGCAGTAATGTGTAAATAATAATTGCCAGTATCGAGACACTTGGAATACGACGAAAAATCTCCTATCGAGCCGATCCGCGCGTTCGATGCCGAAAGTTTATTGTGCAAAAATCGAAAAAACGAGAGAAAACTAATGTTTTGTATGATTTTAGCGATTTTTGTATTCGGAACGATGTATATTTATATATAACGTTTTGAATATGAAAATCGTTAAAATCGTACAAAATATTTCTTTTTTCTCCGAAGGTTTTCTGTGCAAAAATCGAGAAACCGAGAAAAAACAAATATTTCGTACGATTTTAGCGACTTTTATATTCAAAGCGTATTATAAATTTTCCACGACTCATCCCACTCAGTAATATATAAATAATCATTGTCAGTGACAAGACACTTGGAATATTCACTGCAGAAAAAAAAATAGATCACTGAAATTAATAAGCTTCTGGAAACATTTTTTCAGCAGTCGCCGCAACGTGTTTCCTCGGTACGAAAATATCCAATTTAGTGAAATAAAAAAATGTTATTTATGGTCTCAATCGAATCAGTTTATTTCACCGAATTACGTGTCCTCGTACGGAAGAAATATTTTTTGGGATTTGATCGAGAAGGAAAAAGTTTCTGTGATTTTAGCAATTTATTATTTTTCCTCGGTTTAAATTTCCGTGGAAACGTTGCAATTTATTTCTGCCAGCGCGCAGCCGAAATTCGTCGATTGCTCGAGTCTCTCCCTTCGAGCCCGCCGCCGATCCATCGAGATTATCCAGCATCGCGCCTGACCGGCCTCGTTAACGTCGCGTATACATAATTAAAATTCTCGTCGCTTTGATTGCGTCGTTCGCGAAACCTCGTCGACGACTCGTCTCTCTACCTGTGAAAAAAAAAACCACGCCGGCAACGATAAAACGAGCGCTCCCGATTCGAGATAACTCCCGCACGATTTTTCGCGAATTATGCTTCCGAGCTACTGTCCCTCGCTGCGCAACTTCTCCTCTTTTTTTTCGCCCGTATACATGTACATCGTAATTATTATCGCGAACTTTTCGAGACAACCGATAGAGGTGAAAAAGAACAAAATCGACTCCGATAATGTTCTCGGCTGACCCAAAGTGCGTTTGGTCGACGAAGGCAGAGCTTTTGCGTGCATGACGAATCCGACCTCGAATGGTCAAAGTGGTCACGCGCACTTCCGGAGTCTTCGACGTTGCACGAAGTTGAACTTCGCGTGCACTTTGTCTTCTTTGCAGACGAATAGTTTTTTTTTTTTTTAAGTCCGATTGATAAAGAAATATAAAATTCCGTCGTGGTAATAATGCAAAATCATCATCAATTTCAACTCGATCTCATACTGTTATAATATTATCTGAATTTTTTTATATAAAAGGGCATGTCACGTAAATAAAATAAAATAAATAAATAAATAATGTTTTCGGCCGATACAAAGTGCGTCTGGTCGACGAAAGAAAAACTTTTGCGTCCATAATGAATCCGTCCTCGAATATTCAAAGTGTCGTTGCGCGAAATTCAAGTTCGCGTGCACTTTGAGTTCTGCAGAAGTTTTTTTTTTTTTGTAAGTCCGATTGATAAAGAAATATGAAATTCCGTCGTGGTTAATGTGTGAGCGTCAGTCAGGCAGTTATAATATTATCTGGATTTTTATATAAAAGGGCATGTCCCGTAAATAAAATAAATAAATAAATAATTTTTTCGGCCGACCCAAAGTGCGTTTTATCGCCGAAGGAAGAACTTTTGCCTGCATAATGAATCCTTCTTCGAATATTCAAAGTGTCGTTGAGCGAAATTGAACTTCTCGTGCACATTGAGTTCTGCAGAAGATATTTTTTTTTTTTTTTTTTTTTTTAAGTCCGATTGATAAAGAAATATGAAATTCCGTGGTGGTTAATGTGTGGGCGTCAGTCAGGCAGTCTGCACTCCCGATGCCAAATTCAGAATACGCGGCCCGGCTTTTGCGCAGCTACCGCGAGTAGAGAGAGACAAACGACCGTCATCCGCCTCGCATTCGGTTTCACATTTATATATATGTGTTATACATATGTGTATGTATCTCTTATTTTACACATAACGTACCGAGGTCAGACGAAAACGACTCGCGACACGCAAAGAACCCGCTCGTTACTCTCACCCGATGAGCAGCGAATTCGCTCGTTCGTTGTCCGTCCGTACGTGTGTCAGCTCATCACGATCTGAATCTACTGCGGGCTCTCCTCTTTTATCAAAACTTCCTTCGCGAAACATCCTTTCTGATCGCGCCCGCCGGACGCGGCGTCAACGCCTGGCACATCGATGTACTTAATTTCGAAACTCGATAACGTCAAGTTTTTTTTATTAATTTTTTTATAAAAGAAAAAAAAAATTCATTCATAGAAAAATGGACAGTAAATTTTTTGCGATACTCTAAATATTTTATTTGTTTTTGAAAATTGTCAACTTTTTGCGCACAAGGATTGTTTGTTGGAGACAATGATATTTTATTCTACACTGTGTATGATTTATTTTTCGCGATTAAAGTAAAAAACACGGAGCTCTTTTTTTCCTTACAATGTCCTTTTTTCATTAACGCACAGTTAGTGCACGTAACGAAGAGAGTGCGATAACAAAGTCTCCCAAAAACCGATAGACGGTTGAGCCGTAATAAAAAGCGAGTGCTAAAGTAAATAGCAAAATTTCATTTTTTATAAAAAAAAATAAAAAAATAAAAATAAAATGTAAACAACGAGTACTCGTTTGTGAAAGGGAAGTTGGATGCTTCAGCGTGGATAGAACAGGGTACAATATAACAAGCTCATGTCGATTCGATTTTGCGCTGTACGTACTATTGTTTTTTTTTTTATAAAAGAAAAAAAAACTTTCATTGAAAAATAGACAACAAAATTTTAGTTTGTACTTCAAACATTCTATCTTTGTAGACAAGAAATGTTTGTTTGATATACAGATCTTTCCGTATTCACCGTGTACGATTTATTTTTCTCGGTGCAAGTTAAAAACGCGGGTCTTTTTTTTGTCATTACAGTGTCCATTTTTTATTCACGCACAGATAGTGCACGTAACGAAAAGAATGCGATAACGAAGTCTCCCAAAAACCGATAGACATTTGAGTCGAAATAAAAAGCGGGTGCAAAAGTGAAAATAAATATTGTATTCTTATGACAAAAATGTTATAAACAAAAATGTTGTAAACAAAAATGTTGTAAACAAAAATGTTGTAAACAAAAATGTTCTAAACAAAAATGTTATAAACAAAAATGTTATAAACAAAAATGTTGTAAACAAAAATGTTATAAACAAAAATGTTGTAAACAAAAATGTTATAAACAAAAATGTTTTATAAAACAAAAAGAATGCGAACAACGAGAACGCGTGCGGGAAGGGAAGTTGGATCAGCGTGGATAGAACAGAGTAAAATATAGCAAGCTCATATCGATTCGACTTTGCGCTATATGCACCGAGAGTGCTATCCGTCGCTGTCTGAACTAGTAGTAGTAGCCAGCAGTAGTATCGTCCGCCTCCCGTTCGTCCTCGCGCTTACTCGGCATTGGCCTTGAATGTTCGTGCAACCCCCGCAGTTATCCTCGGCCTCTCCGACAGTAGAGCAGTGCGGCGACCAGCCGGACCGAGAATTCGCGCGAAGTCGCTCCCGACAGCGCGTCATAGCCGTTCGTCGATCTTCCTCCCTCTTGCTTCGTCTCTCTCTCGCGCATCTCATATTTTTTCAACACAGTAAAAAAAAAAAGCTTCGGACATTTAACGAACATTTTTCGTCCACAAAGCTCCGCAATTTTCGTGGAAATTTCACGATCTTTCGTGGCCGTCGACGAGCCGTACTTTTAACCATAAAAAAACATTGTAAAATGAATGTAAACAATCATAAAATAAATTAAACAATTGTAAAGTAAGTTTAAATATTATGAAATAAATTTAAAAATGGTGAAAAATTTATTTCCGTTGTGGACGACAAGTATTCGTTGAATGTGAAATGTTTTTTTGACTGTGTGCGTTTAACAAACATTTCTCGTTCACGAAGCTCCGCGACGTGAATTTTACGATTTATCGTTCTCGACGTGCCGTACTTTTAGCTACAAAATAAATTGAAAAATCGAAATAATTTGTGGACGAGAAATATTCGTTCAATGTGAAATATTCTTTTTACGCTTTTCGACTCGTTTCCAATTACCGCCGACCGACCGTGGACGATCCATCGAGGCGACAACAATAAGGAGACCAAAAAAATTAAATGAAAAAAAAAGTTTGAGGAATATATTTGTAACAGGTACAAGACGAGAGTTTGTGGCGTGAGTGAAATTTTATTATCCCGCGCGAATAATGGCACGAAGGGGGAGGACAGAGCCTTCGGCGAGAAACGGAATATTCTTTGATGTTCGCCCATTAGGTTCGTTTATGAATTACAATACACGGGTATTGTGTATAGAGTGCCGATCGCAGGACTGGCGAAAGGAAGCGCGCAAAGGACTGTCTCGTGAATCTGTGCACACATTTTTCCTTTTATTTATTAAATTTTTTTTTTTTCAATATTCTTTGACGTTTGCCCATTATGTACGTTTATGAATTACAATACACGGGTGTTGTGTATAGATTGTCGATCGCAAGACGGGCGGAAGGAAACGCGCAAAGGATTGTCTCGTGAAACTTCGACCAATTTTTTCCTTATATTTTTATTTAAATTTTTTTATACATTTTTTATTTTTATTTTCTCAGACTTATATTCGTCGCGAGACGAAGCGCCCGCGGGGGCGAGAGATGGAACCGCGACGACGGGGGGACGAGGAATAAATTTCGTGGATCGGCGCGAGCGACGGAGACGCCGCGTGATATCTCGTTTCGCTTTAGCCGCGGGACTCGAATTCGCGAAGACGCGAGACGCTCCGGAGAGACAATCGAATTGTGTTGTCTCTGGAGTATTCCTTTTCTTACCATTTTTTTTTATTTCCCTTTTTATGTCCCCTCCAGAAATATTACTTTTTTCTCGTACGCTCACGCAATTCTTCTCGGAAAGTCTCGAACCACTGGCTGGATCGGTTTATAGAAACCAATATCAATGGAAACCAAAGATCGTCGACGTTGCAAAGCAAGGGAGACGCACAGTGTCATCGATACCAAAGTTTAAAGCCAAAAAAATATATATTAAAAACTATAAGAACGACTGCGATAGATCGGACCTCATATTTAATCAATTTATGCCTTTTCTTCATTTTTACTTTTCCCCCAGAAATATTACTTTTCTTTCTTACGCTCACGCAATTCTTCTCAGAAAGTCTCGGACGAGCGAGCGAAAGGAGCTCGATTGCGCATAGCCATTGGCTGGATCGATTTATAGAAACCAAAGTTAATAGAAACTAATATTAATAGAAACCAAACTTAATAGAAACCAAAGTTAATAGAAACCAAAGTTAATAGAAACCAAACTTAATAGGAACCAAACTTAATAGAAACCAAACTTAATAGAAACCAAACTTAATAGAAACCAAACTTAATAGAAACCAATCTTAATAGAAACCAATCTTAATAGAAACCAATCTTAATAGAAACCAATCTTAATAGAAACCAATCTTAATAGAAACCAATCTTAATAGAAACCAATCTTAATAGAAACCAATCTTAATAGAAACCAATCTTAATAGAAACCAATCTTAATAGAAACCAATCTTAATAGAAACCAATCTTAATAGAAACCAATCTTAATAGAAACCAATCTTAATAGAAACCAATCTTAATAGAAACCAATCTTAATAGAAACCAATCTTAATAGAAACCGATCTTAATAGAAACCAATCTTAATAGAAACCGATCTTAATAGAAACCAAAGATCTTCGACGTTGCAAAGCAAGGGAGACGCACAGTATTATCGGTGCCAAAATTTTAAGCCAAAAAAATATATATATTAAAAAAATAAAAACGACTACGATAGATCGCACTATAAATTTAGTCAATTTATCCCTTTCATTATTTTTTAAATTTTTTCACCAGAAATATTACTTTTTTTTCTTACGCTCACGCAATTCTTCTCAGAAAGTCTCAGACGGGCGAGAGAAAGGAGTTCGAAGGTGCATAGCCATTGGCTGGATCGGTTGTTAATACAAACCAAAGATCGTCGACGTTACGAGCCAACGGAGACGCACAGTGTCATCGATACCAAAATTTAAAGCCAAAAAAAAAAAATATAAAAAATAAATAAAAACGACTACTATAGATCGGACTTAAAATTTAGTCAAGATGTTTACGCAATGAGGAACAGTGGACGAGTGTAAATATCGGTGCCTCGATAGCCGAGTACTCTCGAGTGAAGTGGTGAAAGACGAAAGGGATAATACAACTTAGTTGGTGAATCGAGCGTCGGTGGAAAAAAAAGAACATCGCAAAGATGATGAAGAAGGAGAAACCAATGATGTCGGTGACGGCGATCATCCAGGGTGCTCAGGCCCAGCACTGGGCTCGGGGTAACACCTGTACGTATTAACAAATCCTGATGGAAAATTAATACTTTTTTTCTATCTAATATTGATTTTCTATTTAATATTGATGAAAAGCTGATTTTCACGGTGAAATTTACGACTCAAGATTCGAATCGTAATAATAAAATGTAAGGGTACATCACACATACATTTCCAACGCTAAATTTAATTCGCTCAAAATTTCAGTACTTGGCGGAATGCCAAAAATCGAAAAAAAAAATCAGCCTTGTTAATTATGTTAAGGCCTTTTATTTTGCATATTAATAATGCCAAATAATCGTTGACGAATTAAAAAAAAAAAACAATTGTTTTAATACAAATCAGATGTTTTAGAATTCGTACGAATTTTATCCGAATTTTCTTACATTTCAAAATTCCTTTTACGAAAATTAAAAAAATCGATGTAGAGGCACGACTTTCGGATATGTTTCCTTACCACGATTCCAAAAAACGCACAAAAAGGTTCGAGGCGATTGCGCCAACAGTCCCGAGGTTATGACCTTAAAATATTTCAAAAACGCAAAATCCAAAAATGTAAGAAGATTCTGAAAAAATTCATGTGGCTTCTAGAAAATCAATGAATTCATTTGAGGAGAAAAAAAAGTTTACTGGTTGTTTGTTGAACTTTTTTCAGCATCCTATTAATAACTTCTGACATTATTGTTACGCAAAATCAACGTTTTTGGCATCTTTAATACAGTTGATTTTTTTCAGATTTTTATACCGATATGAAGTGTCCAAATTCTCACCAAATCTCACTTTTGGCTGGGAATGTACGTGTGATGCATTTTTAATAACATATCCTACGTAAAAAGTAAGACAACAAATTTATGTTAAGAAAAATGCAGTCACGAAGCAAAAAAATAAAACGTAATTACGAATCGTTGCTACGAGAAATCTGTTTGTGGGATTCGTTTTCCGTTTTGAAAGAAGCTGCTCAATCCCCGCCCGGTGCGTGTAAGCTCAATAATACGAGTATATCGTTCTCTCATAACTCTCGGAGCGAGGATATAAAGGCTCGACTTTATCGCTGCCCGATGCACATGTGCTGCAGCGCGGCTTATATTGCTCTATTGCAACAACTCCTCTATCCACCGTCGTTCGCACAGCAGCGAACGTTGCACTGCTCGGCGGCCGAACGAATGGCACGTAATCGTAAATAAATTGCGTAACACATCTGAATCACTCTTGCGTCTGTCGACCACATGAGATTCACCTCGTACCGACGATTTTACGAGTTTATTTTTATAGAAATTATACAACATCCTCCCCTTTGATCCAATCGGATTTATGAAGTGGCGCGATAAAGCGCCAAAGTTTCGCGTAAAAATTTGGGTAAAAAAAATTGGTTTTCTCTTAGACAAATGGCACATGCGCATAATCCCCTACTCAAGCCAAATTCGCTTTGATCCAATCGAATTTATGAAGTTGCGCGATAAAGCGCCAAAGTTTTGCTTAAAAATTTGGGAACAAAAAATTTGGTTTTCCGTTAGAAAAAAGATACATGTGCATTGTCCCCTACTGAAGCCAAATTCGCTTTGATCCAATCGGATTTATGAAGTTGCGCGATAAAGCGCCAAAGTTTCGCGTAAAAATTTGGGTACAAAAAATTTGGTTTTCCCTTAGAAAAATGGCACATGCGCATTATCCCCTACTCAAGCCAAATTCGCTTTGATCCAATCGGATTTATGAAGTTGCGCGATAAAGCGCTAAAGTTTCGCGTAAAAATTTGGGTACAAAAAATTTGGTTTTCCCTTAGAAAAATGGCACATGCGCATTATCCCCTACTCAAGCCAAATTCGCTTTGATCCAATCGGATTTATGAAGTTGCGCGATAAAGCGCCAAAGTTTCGCGTAAAAATGTGGGTACAAAAAATTTGGTCTTCCCTTAGAAAAATGGCACATGCGCATTATCCCCTACTCAAGCCTAATTCGCTTTGATCTAATCCGATTTAGGAAGTTACGCGATAAAGCGCCAAAGTTTCGCGTAAAAATTTGGGTAAACAAATTTGGTTTTCCCTTAGAAAAATGGTACACGCGCATTATCCCCTACTCAAGCCGAAATCGTGTGCAATTCTCCTGCGTCGTTGCTTGGCTGCTTCGTTTACGCGATCGCAGACAATTAGCGTCGCGATGCGAGACAGCGGATTAGCATCGTTCGCGAGCACGCCCGGCTGCTGTGCACGACGTTGGACTCGTCCTTCACCTGCACCTGTGCTTCACATACTCATACCCACTCAAATCTACATTTGTACACAATGGCTACGACCTCGTTCGCTCCAGCGCTCGCACACTTACAACTACAGTCGAATATATTTTATTTGTTACGTCAATTCTCGCGAATTAACCCTTTAATGCCGAATCCCCGCCTTACCTGCCGCGTCGGTAAAACGGCTACATAAAATCCAAAAATTATGGACAAATGTCGACAATAGCGATGCATCGTAGAGAAAGTTTTTCTTAGATAATTTCACGGTCACATTTTTAAAAACTCAAGTTAAAAATTCAAGTTAAAAATTCAAGTTAAAAATTCAAGTTAAAAATTCAAGTTAAAAATTCAAGTTAAAAATTCAAGTTAAAAATTCAAGTTAAAAATTCAAGTTAAAAATTCAAGTTAAAAATTCAAGTTAAAAATTCAAGTTAAAAATTCAAGTTAAAAATTCAAGTTAAAAATTCAAGTTAAAAATTCAAGTTCAAAATTCAAGTTCAAAATTCAAGTTCAAAATTCAAGTTCAAAATTCAAGTTCAAAATTCAAGTTCAAAATTCAAGTTCAAAATTCAAGTTCAAAATTCAAGTTCAAAATTCAAGTTCAAAATTCAAGTTCAAAATTCAAGTTCAAAATTCAAGTTCAAAGTTCAAGTTCAAAATTCAAGTTCAAAGTTCAAGTTCAAGTTAAAAATTCAAGTTCCAAACTATTCGGAATGCGTCGAGCGTTTGTGAATAACTATTTTCTTTAACCCTTTTCGTAACTCAAAGGGTTAACCAGAACTATCGAATTTTCGCCGATATAATTTTTTTTTGTTGCCATTTTGAAATCGATCGATCTATTTTTTTAAATACGAAAAAAAACTTATCGATCGTTATTTGTAGGATTGGCAAATCACTTTGCGGTACGTGAGCTAGTTCTTCGCTCTGTTTATTCCGCGTAGTCGATCGTAACAGACCCGATCGTTCTTGCCTTCTGATTCATAAATTATTCCGTACTACGATATTGCGATACTTCATACATCATAAGATCGGCTCTCTCGATTGTGACGTGACTCGGTGATCGGTGTCTATCGATTTGACCTCTTGTGACACACCTATGTGCATCGAGCTCCGATATGCAGGTACATGCAACTAATTGTCGGGCGTGTTCCGATGTTTTAATGGCAACGTCGACCACACCCACGTTTCTTTTAAATATCATCTACAGACTTATACGTGTTTATTCGCAAGAGGCGTTTGCACGCCACGCCGTGTCTATCGTGAGTCACGCCGTATAAGAAATCATGCACCAATAAAGTTTACTCCGTGCACTTTATCCAATCCGATTTTTTCACGACGCTAATTTCGATCGGCTCGATTTTTCAATTTCGTTGCATCGAAGAAAAATAATTTCAATTATTTACTCAATATTTCATACAAGATCTAAACAATTACACTTCAGTCCGCCCGTTTTCCCGCTACTGTTTGTGTATCTCGTTCAGTAAAAAAAATCGTAGAGTCGAAATTGAGAAGCTCTTTTGTTTTGCAGCTGGCAAATAATTTGATTTTTCGGAGTAAACTTGTTATTATTTTTTCTAAATGTTATTATTTATTATTATTTTGCAAAGAAAATTGCTTGAATGATGATCGGTTGTTTCTGCTTTATTTTACTTTTTTTTCTAAATTAGGAGTAAAAATTGTTTGCCGGACAACGTGAGAAACGAAAAATGTCTTTTGGGCGGGATTAAATCGGGTGCGCAGGTCACTCGTGTATACAAATAACTCAGTAGACGGGGAAGCAATCTCGTTGTCGTGTGTCGGGTTGTTAGCGTTATTTTTATTTTCATTTATTTTTTTATCCTCTCGACGATGACAAATGCACACGCGGTGAAGGTCGGCTATCATAAATTTTTGACTGCTTATTACAAACGTTATTATTAATTTATTATCATTTTCAAAGACATTTTTCAATTACTCGACCGACGTTCGTCTGTTTCTTCTCTATTTATTAAAAAAATTAGGAATAAAAATTCTTCGTCCGGGACGAAGAAAACATTTTCCCGGCCGACGTGAAGACCAAAAAAAATGGCTCTTGGACGGGCTTTGATCGGGTGCGAACGTCGATAACTCAGTAGACGGGGAAGCAATCTCGTTGTCGTGTGTCGGGTTGTTGGCGTTATTTTTATTTTTATTTATTTTTTTTTTCCGCGCGACGATGACGAATGCACACGGGGTGAAGGTCGGCTATCGAGACTCGTGGAATCGTGGGTGCATGCGCGACCGGGCTGGCGGTGCGCAATTGAGCCCCGCCGGCCTCAGGTCAGTCCGAGAGACTCTCGCCGGCTGGAGGGGGCGCGGGACGGATAAAGTTTCTTATCAGCAGTCAGCCTCGTGTGCGAGCATTATAGATTTAAAACGCGAAGGCCCGCGGGGCCGACGACTGTGCACGACGGCGGCGGCCGGGCGACGCTCGGCCGCGAGACCGCGCCCGCGAAGGTCACGCCATCGCTTCGTTATCGTCGCAACGGCAACTCGGACGCTGTATCTACCATGATATCCTCCGCGTATACATGCCCGTACGTAATGCCTCGCCGTTGCAATTTGTATGGTTCCCTCTCGCTCGCTTCTCTTATCGCGTTCGCACGACCTTTAAGAACCGTCACGCGTTCTCACACCCGGCGTACGCTCTCGACTCCGAAGCCTGAATGCGCGAGCACGCAGCGAGATGCAGAAAAAAACGCACTTCGTAACATCAAAATAATTTTATTCAATTTTAATTATTTAATAATGATGATTCAGTTTTATATAAAATTGAAGACGATATTGTGCAGGTGGTTCGGGGGGGGGGATGGGCATTTTTATATTTTTCGTATTGATAAAAAAATATGTTATAAAAAAGCTCGACTCCCAAACCTGACTGTGCAAGCACGCAGCGAGATGCAGAAAAAAACGCACTTCGTCACATCAAAATAATTTTATTCAATTTTAATTATTGAATAATGATGATTAATCTTTATATAAGATTGA
This sequence comes from Exephanes ischioxanthus, assembly GCA_958510785.1. NCBI lineage: Eukaryota > Metazoa > Arthropoda > Insecta > Hymenoptera > Ichneumonidae > Exephanes > Exephanes ischioxanthus. The sequence goes on from OY294016.1 coordinate 6,331,850, forward strand.
AGACGATATTGTGCAGGTGGTTCGGGGGGGGAATGGCATTTGAATATTTTTCGTATTGGTAAAAAAGTATATTATAAAAAAGCTTGCGCGATTCATTGTTCGTGCCGGTGTCGAGGTAATTTTAATAAATTATTATTATTGAGAGAAGAATTAATAAAATGAAACTACTACGATACGTTATATCTCACGTTATATTAATTTAACAAATGATAAATGGTAAATAAATTTAAATGATAAAGTATGATAATTTATTTTTATATAAAATTTCAAAAGATATTGTGTGAGGCGTTCGGGGAGGGGCGCAAATATAACGTGTTTCATAAAAATGAAACTCCCACGATACATTGTATCACCCGGCGCCCAATGCGCCTAACAGCTTCTGTCGCCGCTGCTCCCCCCGCCCAATTATCCGTGTAGCTTTGACACGACCCGACTCTGTGCGGCGCCCGTTAATTAGCCCAACATGTCAGGATTGCGCCTTCCATCCGTGCATACCTATCGCTGCAGCGCAAGGGCTCTCGAGCCCGCGCTCTCCAGCGTCGGAAGTTTCCGCGCTCGAAGTAAGTTGCCACCATAGCCTAGACCTCCAACTCGGCGGGCAATCGCTTTCATCTGTCTCGCCGTTGCCGTTCCGGCGATGCGAGTCTCTCCCGAACGGCCGTAGACCCAGAAAAATAATTTATTTGACGGGCATCTGCAAATAAATATTTTTATTGATTTCAATAAATAGTTTAAATGATTTCAATAAATAGTTTAAATGATTTCAATAAATAGTTTAAATGATTTCAATAAATAGTTTAAATGATTTCAATAAATAGTTTAAATGATTTCAATAAATAGTTTAAATGATTTCAATAAATAGTTTAAATGATTTAAATAAATCGTTTAATTGATTTAAATAAATATTTATTTGCGGCGCGCCCGTCAAGTAAATTATTTTTCTGGGTGCATCTGCTCGTCCAGTGGTTATCCCAAAGATTTGGGTGAAATTTTTCTTTTTATAAATAAAAAAAAAATTTAGATTTGGATTTTTACCCAAAAATTTGGGTAAAAAGACCCCAACAAGGCCTTTTCACACAGTAAAAATGACTCATACATTTTTCAACTATCCGTCGTCCATAAACATTTACAATCTTTATCTTCTTCATTTTATGAGTTCTCAAATTCAGAATACAATTCGTTGACAAAAGAACAAAAAATTGTAACATTGACAAGAAAATAAATTGGCGAGCTTTATGACTAGTTTACGAGTTTATTTTTATAGAAATTATACAACATTTTTCTTTTTGACCCGATCGGATTTACGAAGTTCCGCGATAAAGCGTCAAAGTATCGCGTAAAAATGTTGGTAAAAAGACATATTATAACCAAACATATTACAACCCAACGAGGCCTTTTGACGGTAAAAATCACACTTTACAACTATTCGTCCTCCACAAACATTTACAATTTTTCTCTTCTTCATTCTACAATTTCTTAAATTAAGAATACGGTTCGTTGACAAGAAAGGGTCTCCATCGTCGGAACTTTCCGCGTTGCATGCGCTGGAAGTAATTTGCCAACGTTAGCCTAGACCTCCAACTCGGCGGGCAATCGCTTTCATCTGACTCGCCGTTTCAGTTCCAGCGATGCGAGTCTCTCCCGCTCGGCCGTATCTGCTCCTGAAGTGGTTATCTCCGAGTGCACGCCCGGCTCCCAGGTGTCTCTCGCCGATTGACAAACTCATTCACCTCACTTTCGCCTCTGGTTATCACCCGCGTGGGCGTAACAACCGGTGCGGACGTGTATGTATGTGAGCGTGTTTCCTCGGGATCTTCGCGCGGTCGAGCCGCGAGCCGCGGAATCCGCACCGAGAGCGAGAGAACACTCGCACACACGAGCGGCGAAGCCCGTCGAGCACACGGCAACGAGACAACCTTGGCACAAATGTGAACGAGGCATGAAGTGCAAGTCCCACCACTCGCGCTCGTATCAATGCTCGGGAAACCGACGACCGCGCGCGTGTGTCTCGGTGTGTGTAAGCTCACTGCACTGGCACTCCGAACTGGCGCTGCACTCTGTGAATATGATTGATGCTTTTTTATCCCCCGCTCTCGAACCCCAGCTTGCAGCGGGGTGGTTGCGTTCTTCACACTGATTTTTCTGTACGTAATAATAATTTATTTGACGGGCGCCCCCAAATAAATATTTATTTAAACGAAATAAATGTTTATTTACATCAATTAAAGTATTTATTTAAACGAAATAAATGTTTATTTACATCAATTAAAGTATTTATTTAAACGAAATAAATGTTCATTTAAAGCTAATAAATTTTTATTTAAAGCTAATAAATTTTTATTTAAAGCTAATAAATATTTATTTGAACGAAATAAATATTTATTTGCAGGTGCCCATCAAGTAAATTATTTTTTTTTTGTATGTAGGACCATTATAAATTTTGGGTAGCGGAAGAAAATTGTGTGTCGGGGCATCTGAATTCTCAAGGGGAATGTTTTTTCGTTCGCTAGGTCATCCGGGAAAATCGGACTTAGAGGTCGAAATATTTCTTTCGGAAGGTCGCAGCCGAATCCCACGAAGGCGAGGGCTCGGGGACCAACTTATGCAAGACTCACCGAGTCGCGATAATCCGTGAGAAATTTTTTGTCAGAAGTTTCATAATTGGGAGAAGAAACAACTGATCCGATATCTGAATTCTCAAGGTCAAAATATTTCTTCCGGAAGGTCTCAGCCGAATCCCACGAAGGCGAGAGCTTGGGGACCAACTTATGCAAGACTCACCGAGTCGCGATAATCCGTGAGAAATTTTTTGTCAGAAATTTCATAATTGGGAGAAAAAAACAAGTGATCCGATATCTGAATTCTCAAGGTCGCCATATTTCTTCCGGAAGGTCACAGCCGAATCCCACAAGGAAAAGACTTGCGAGACCACCGCCATCGGAGACTCTCCGATCTCGGTCGTAAACATCGCTCTCTGCGTCGAGTTATCGCAAACCTTATCTCTCCTCGTAATTGGCTCGGAGCGAAAGCCTGATTATGCAATTTGATAAGAGCTCCGTCTTGCGGGACGCTCGACGTAAAATTAAACTCTATTTTTTCCCAAACAATTTTCCCCCCCTCACCGTCACGTCCCGTTAACTCCGACGTTTCCTCGACCACCGTTTCCGGAGTTCCCGTATCAAACGGAATCTTATCTCAGCTGCGTAGCAGTGGTCTGAAATCGCGAAGATTCCACGACCGCTCGAGAGCATCCGAAAGCCCAGATCCGACTTAAGGCAGTCCTTGCGAGTAGTGTTCACTTCGCATAAGTTTCAGGGAAATGAGAGTGAATTGCAAACACTTCTCGATTGTACAAAAATCAGAAAAATCAAGCATATTAAAGGTGCCGGAAAGATTGATTTTTCATAATAATAATTCCGAAATGTTATCAACAAATTGATGGAAAATAAAATTGTTCAACAAATCTCCCGGAAACCTAACTTTATTTTTTATGAAAATGTTTCGTTCACTTTTCTGAATACGTATGAATTTTTTCAGATTTTTTGATACACTGAATTTTTTTTTATACGGGAAAAATGTGTAGAAAGTGAGGAAATTCAAAGAGAATTTAAAAATCTTAAAAAATTCATAAAAAGGTAGTTTTCCGGGAAATTTGTTGAACAAATTTTATTTTCCATCAATTTGTTAATAACATTTTGGAATGATTATTATGCAAAAGTAATCTTTTCAGCACCTTCGATACGCTTGATTTTTTTCAGATTTTTATACCATCGAGAAGTGTATGCTCCACTGTAAAAAAAAATGGTACATATAATGTACAATATTGATGAAAAATTAATATACTTTTTCATTGAAATTAAAGTAAGTTATAAAAATTAAACTACCTTTATAGTCAAATTAAAGTAAATTATTAAAAATTGAGAATTTCCAATCTTTTTAATACACTGAACATTAATTTTTCATCGCAATCGTACATGAAATTTTGACCAGTATTTGCATAAAAACTTCCAGACCGGTACGTTCAATTTCATTAAAAAAAATTTTATAGTGAAACTTATGCGATCTGAACACTATTCGCAAGGGCCATCTTAATCTCGCCTCTCCCAGCGTCCCTCCTCATCGAGGAAGTGGAAACAATGAGGATGAAGTCACGTGACTCGGTGGCGAGGTCCGACCTTGGCCGAGGATTCTAGCTCAGCCTCTCGTCTTCCTCTTCCTCCGCTTCCCTGTGCCCGGCATTGTTCGATCGGTTGATCGGGGCTCGCAGCCACTCGGCGGAGACCATTCTCGATACCGCCTCTCGCTTTTGTCCTTTGCGGAATCCCGCTCGAGCGGCAAAGATACCTCGGAGAATTACAAATTAAGCAACTCCTCGGGAGCGCGCTCTCCGCGAACAATGAGGGGCTTTACATTTGCGACGACTGCCATTACGCAAATATAATTTAAGCGAGGGCATCGAGAGAGACCCCGAGCAAGTGGCTTTATCGTTCGACGTAACGACGGATTGTGCGCGAGTCTTCGACCGTGAGAGGCAAGAAACGAGACGATAAGAATCGCCACATCGCGCGGTTACGCATGGCGAGACGAATATCCGGGGTTTCTCGGCACTTTTCGGTTGCAGGGGAGAGCGGGGCAAAATGGGACAGTGGGGCAAAACGGGACGGTGGGGCAAAGTTCGGTTTTCCAATAATTTTTTGATGATCCGTTTGGATGACATCGACATGCATCGATGGGTCATCCATGGGTAGTCGGATTGGCTGCCCCGATTTGACCCACTGTCCCATCTGAAAATTATTGGAAAATTGAGTTTTGTCCCACTATCCCACTTAGCTCCGTCCCATTTTCACAGGGACCATAGCAGTTTTTACCAAACTCGTATGGTAATTTTTTCCAGACGGGTTGGCAAAATGTTGTCTATCTGGCTAAGAATTTCGTGGATAAAAGTAAGAATTTCGTGGATAAAAGTAAGAATTTCGTGGATAAAAGTAAGAATTTCGTGGATTGAAACTGCGAATTCCGTGGATAAAAATTGATAATTTTGTCGATCAAATTTTGTTATGTATGTATAGATACAAAAAAAATTTGATTGGCATAACATGTCGATTTAACTTACAAATCTAAAGGAAACGATTACTATATTTTCTTCTATACACTGTTAAAAAAATGGTAAATGTAATATACCGGACTGGAAGTTTTTATGCAAAAAGTGGTACATTAAACTTAATGTACGATTGTCATAAAAAATTGATGGACTTTCAGAGTGAAATTAAGGTAAATTATTGGAATTACAGTACTTTTGCAATAAAAATAAACTAAATTATTAAGAGTCAAGTATTTCTAAAGTTTTAAATATACAGTACGTTCAGTGCCAGTACATTAAACTACATAGGAATTGTTCGGTGTAAGAAGGACTGATATTCCAGCAAAAATTGCGAGATATTCGGGTAATATCTCCGATAGCGAAAATTACTCAATTAAAGAAAATTACTTAATTATTTAATTAATTTTAATACGAATTTTTGCCAGGATGTCGCTGTAGTTCCCATATACATGAAAGCTCTGTCGGTTTTTATCAGATTTCTGGTAATTTCCATCCGATCCTTCTAATGTACATTAAAAAAAAAATCTATATATATATTTGTCTATAATGTCCTGCGCGATCCAGGCTCGAAGTTATCGCGCAGCGAGCCTTCCGATTTTCCTGCGACGGTTAATCGCATATAGCTAAGTTACGCAACAATTTGCAATTACGAGTATGCAACAATTTTCATTGATAGGCGATAGTCGGCTGGATGTCGGATCGTTAGCTGCTACTGACCGTCGCATTTTCATTATCGTCCCACGATAATTCCTAGTTTATTGTCGTGTAATGAGCTCGGGTATACAATCTTCGTATTTGCCATTCATTTTTCTCCTTGAACTTTAGTTAATATGCACCGCGATGTCGCGTATAAATAATAATCCGATAAGCGACAGCGGGTCGGCGCGTCGACGGGCACATCCGGGTAAAGGCTCCCTCCCGGCGCGGACACGTGGTTCGAACGATCGACACTCCTATCTGTCCATGGAATAAAAGGTATACGAGGGACACATCGAAAAATATATATCGGTGAAATATGGGACATATTTTCATCGAAAAATATACATCGGTAAAATATGGGACATATTTTCATCGAAAAATGTATATCGGTAAAATATGGGACATATTTTTATCGAAAAGTATATATCGGTAAAATATGGGACATATTTTTATCGAAAAGTATATATCGGTAAAATATGGGACATATTTTTATCGAAAAGTATATAGCGGTAAAATAAGGGACATACTTTTATCGAAAAGTATATATCGGTGAAATATGGAACATATTTTCATCGAAAAATATATATCGATGAAATGTGTGATATATTTATTATTATTTATTTATCCATTCTTGCCTTGCATGGCTTTAGAATATAATTTAGATATAACATCTGTTTTACGTATACACTGTACAACTTTGGTCTTGCCGGTGCTTACATTATGACTTACGGTCTAGGTTTTTCATTCATCCCTTTCACTCACATCCTCGTCCATCTCCATACACGCTTCTGACTGACTTTCGCTTTACGTACTCAATTTTACAGCTAAATATGGGATATATTTTCATCCAAAAATATATATCAATGAAATATGAGACATATTATCATCGATGAATGTTATATCTCGGATATATTTTTGAATAGATGTCTGAGGTTTTATATCCCAATGTTTTGAGATCTATAGCTATTTGCATGTTCAATACATTAATCACATAAGCACGCCGATTTTAATATATTTCGAATATATTTTTTATATACATTTGTTTTTCGTCGATGCACCGCGGGCAGGCACTAATGTACTCCCGCGTAATTCGATCGGCTCGTCGATAATGAGTTTCTGAAAGCGCTAGGAAACTCCGAGAGAGTTTTTCCATTATTTCCGCAAATATATCTTAATATTTTGAGATATAAACCAATTTGCATGTTTAATAGGTTGATCACATAAGAACGTCGATTTTAATATATTTCGAAAAAATGTTTCGCATACAGTTGATTCTCATCAGAGATGCCCGGCGAGCAGTCGCTTCTGCACTCTCGCCGTGCTATCGGATCGATAAGTCGATCGATCGGGGGCTTATCGCGTAATTCGATCGGCTCGTCGATAGCGAAACTCTCGAAGCGCGAGGAAGCGACGAGAAAGTTTTTCCATTATATTTTCGCGATAGGGAATTGCGCCACGTGTGCACACATGCGGAGGTTATTCATTCCGGTACGACGGTAAATTGCCGGGCGGAAAATATCCGCAAGCTTTCGGACGTGGAAAAGCTCTCGAGCGTGGTTTCGTGCCGCGCCGGCGCCGCGGAGTGGGGGGAGAGGTGAGGCGCGTCGGAGCCTATCGGAATAATAAAAAAAAAAAAAAAAAAAAAAAAAAAAAAAAAAAAAAAACGGTGAAGGGCACGCGAAAAATAAGAGTCACCCTTTCATTAAAGAGAGACGAGCGACGCAGCTGGTTGCTGTTGATGCTGTACGAACACGGGGAAAAGGTTGTGCGACGCCCACGAGAGACGATACTCGAGGTCGAGTGTGCGTTTATACACAGCGTCGCCCCTGCTCGTATATACACCGGGGAGAGCGGGGCAAAATGAATCAGCGTCCTTCATGCAAAATTTCTTTTTTTTTTCATGACCCGAGAAAAAAATGTACAAAAAACAATCAATTTTTTTGTATTTCCCTTGTATACAGAAAACCGGAAATGGAGTCACTATATCTATAGTAGAGATTGCAGTTCAAACGATGAACGATAAACTAAATTTTTGTATCATAAAAGTTATAAAGTCGGTCCGTTTTGCCCCCTGATTGGAAAATGTAGTCCGCAATTGATCATTGATCAAAATAAGTACATTTCTTTATAGCTTTTATCACTATATCTATGGTACAGATTGCCGAATATTCTATCGATATTTGATGAATATATGATAGGGTGTGAGTGGAGCAAAATGGGACAGTGGCGCAAAACTCTATTTTCCAATCATTTTTGGATGACCCATTTTGCCCTACCGAGACATCCGGATTTTCTGCTCCGCTTCGCCCCACCATCCCATCCAAAAATTATTCGAAAATTGCCTTTAGTCCCACTGTCCCATTTTGTCCCGTGTACGATTTATCCCACTGTTCCATATTGTCCCACTGTCCCGTTTTGTCCCACTGTCCAATTTTGCCCCGCTGTCCCATTTTCCCCGCTGTCCCATTTTGTCCCGCTGACCCATTTTGTCCCACTGTCCCATTTTGTCCCATGACCTATTTTGTTCCACTGTCCCATTTTACCCCGCTCATCCCTACATAACAACGCAAGATGTTTGTGTTCTCTTAGAAGTCACGAGCCTGGTCCGTTTTGTCCCGGGGTTCCGTTTTGCCCCGCCCTCTCCTACCCACAAATGCGCCGCGCATAGCGGACGCATGCGAGCCGTCATCCCCTCGTTCGCGGGCCGATACAACGTTCACGGTACCGAGGGGATATCAAACAAACCACCACGAGCACGCGCGACGTCGACGACGGACTTGAATCCCCGACCTCGTGACCTTCTCCGATTGACCCAGGTAGACCAAGCCAGCGCACGGTCTGGGCCGCAATGTACTTGTCCGCATAGCACGTGGCACGGATTTTCTTCCGTTGCCTGCCCCTGACTGCCGTTTCCACTACCGACGCGGTCTATATAAAGTGCACTCTGCATATAGAAGCACGAGGCACGGAAACCGTCGCAGCCCCTTTCGGTTTAACGCTTCGCCGGCCGCGCATCTCGTCCTCGTCTCTTTCTTCTTTTAACCCGACTCGCCGTCTCCGTCCCGTCCTCCCCGACGCTCCGTCTCTCCCGCGAGATTCGCCACCGTCGTTTCCTCGCGGCCTCAGGGACACACCGGTGCATTATTCTCCTCCCGGTTAAGAGAATAAATTGCGGCTTTTGTGCGAACTTTTTTCTTTTCGTCCTCCTTTCCTCTTTTTACTCCCCAGCGTCGAATACAAATATCTCGCGTTCGATACAATTTTCAGTGAAAAATTACCGCACGCGCGAGACGTTTATTGTCGGGCCTTCAATAGACGAATTCACGATGCATTCGCTCCAAATGCATCCGTTTCATTTGACTTTCCGATCGTCTCGTGCGCGAGCTGATCGACGGACACTTTTCCTGCAGACACCGCGACCTCGTTTTATTTTTTTTGGATTTTTTCTTTTTTTTTTTTTCTTCTCTCACCTTCGCGAACTTATATCTATACTTTATATCTGCAGTGCGATAATAATTCGGCGCGGCGTTTGTGTATTTGTTTTTCTTTTTTTTTTTTTTTTTTGCCCTCTTGCCTCATCCGTTCTGCCTTCGCTCAGCACGTTCCCTCGAAGGTGGACGAGATTGCTCGTGCGATTTGCAGGGCGACTCCTCCGCGCCGGTAGAAAAGTTTCGGGTTTCGCTCATGCTCGGGTCGGGCGAAAGGCACCGCGGGTTCGCGTGCGGAGCTTCCACGAGACTCGCCGGTTTTATACCTTATAAGTACGGGAGACGCGATAAATCCGAGATCCGAAGTTGCTATTCGACCTTGTTTCGAAATACGCAATATATATTCATGGAATGTGCATGAATGTATGCATAATCCGGAGTGCCATGTACGATGAATAAAAAATTAAACTTTTCTTTTTATACTCACCTCTATCCGATCGATTTTTATGATGTACGTTTTTATCGAAGCTTCGAAATGTAAATAGAAAATTACGAGGAGAGACAACCGGGCCGTATTCACCACCTTTTAATCTAGAGGAGGAACCTACGTTTATGTACTGGTCAAATATTTGGTGTGCATTTTTTTTTTTTTTTCTTGAACAATTCTACTGAAAAAAGATTTTTTTTAAATTTTTATGAGACTCACCTTGATTCTGTGAATTTCCATGATATACATTTTTATTGAAGCTTCGAAAGACAAATAAAAAATTCCGCCGAGCGTCTCCTCCCGTATCGTGGCGGCTGCAACATGTATAGAGTGAGGGGCACGAATATGACCCACCCGGATCGACCCTCAAAAAAGACGAAAAAACAGTTTCATTTAATTTTTATTAGAGTCAACTCGATCCTATCTGTTTCAGTGAAATACATTTTTGTTGAAGCTTCGAAAAACAAATAAGTAATTCCGCGCGAGAGTCTCCTCCCGTATCGTGGCGGTTGAAAAATGTATAAGGCAAGTGTGGTTAATATGGCCCATCCGGATCGACCCGTAAATTAGTCGTAGGGTAAAAGTGTTGAATATGGCCCACCTCGATTAACACGTAAATCAATGATGTATGGACCGGGCCATATTCCCCACTTTTACCCTATATGAACCTGACCATATTCACTACTTTTAAATATTTGTTACCAAATGTACGGGAGCAAAACTTCAATTTTTTTTTCTTGTCTAACAAGACTTGAAAAAAAAAAACATTAAAAAAAGAAAAAAGTCCTTTTTTATCACAGCTCGATCCTATAAATTTCCATGATATATGGACCGGTCCATATTCACCACTTTTACTCCACCATAGGCTCGTATTTGTACCACTTTTACTCTACTATAGGCTCGTATTTGTACCGGTCAAATATTTGTTACAAAATATACGGCAGCAATTTTTATTTTTTTATATTTTTTTTCTTGTCGAACAAGGCTCTCACTGTGTCTCTCGTCTTCTTCCGCCAGATCGCCCTCGAAATTTTTTGCCCCTCGGAGTTTCTCGGCTCGTTCAATGCGGCTGTACGAGTGCGATTCCCGAGAACGAGCTCGTTCGAAAGCGAGAGCTGAAAAAACGTCGGCGAAATTCAAGACGCAGCGTCGACACCCTGGCTATCAGTCACCGCTGCATCTCGCATGCACGTTTCGGCCGTCCATTTATCTCTCTCGAGCAATCTCACGTACAGTCGTGAGCAACGTCAACCTTCTTTAACACACCGATTTTCGTTTATTTTATTTTTTTCACCCGCATCCATGGAACAGCCTGGAAACCATGAAAAATTCTGGAAATCGTCGTCGAGAAACTTTCTTTCGAATGCATTAACCGTTCCTAAAAATTTCCAGATTTTTTATGTCTTTTTTTGTAACAATTGAAGAAGATATTTTAATAAAATTGTAATTTTGCCAATGTAGCAAACGCGCTTCAGTGGCGATTGAAGGATTATCCGCTCGTCGATGATTTCAGCTTCGATAACAAATATCTAAAAAAATAAACAACAAAAAACAATTGCTATTTGCTCGCTCCGCAGATCATCGTATCGAGCAATCTCACGTACAATCGTGTCAACGTCAACCTCCTTTGACATACCGATTTTTTTTTTACTCAAATCCATGAAAAAACCTGGAAATTCTGGAAATCGTGATCAAAAAACTTACATTCTGCTGTACGCTTCTTCGAAAAAACCATTCCTAAAAATTACCAGATTATAATTTATTTATTTTCTAAAAATTGGAAAAAAAACATAAAAAAAAGTTATCTTGTCAATATAGCAAACTCGCTAAAGTGACGATTGAGACTTTATCAGCCCGTCGCTAATTCAGGCTTCGATAAAAAAATATTTATTAAAAAATGCGATTTGCTCGCCGTGCCGATCCATACAGAGTATGGATCTGCGCGATCTATACAGAGCCGCGTTACGAATTTCACCGGTGACTGTGCATCGCGCGCGAGACCGGCGACCTGGTCCGCGCCGTAGGAAACAGGTTTCTCGGTTTCGGAAGAGAGCCGAGTTTTAAATGGCCAGACGTTGACGTCAGCGATGCAAGAACCATGGCATCGTTCGAAGGCTTCCAAAGTGTACTCGTCGTCCGTCGGAGGAGACAACGAGTCGTCGAGAGAAACACGAAAACAATCAAGAGAGGTGAACGCAACAAAAAAAATTTTTTTTATAAAAAAAACCTGCACCGTGGGACGTTTAACGTAAATGAGGGAAAAAACACACACAAGCGCTCGATACACGTAAAGTAACACGAAGACCGTGCGAGCCGGACGATTACCTCGATTCCGGGTTTATGCTAGAGCACGGTTCTATACTTAGAGCATGAGGGACTCGGCCAGGCTGACCGGAGAGCTTAATACGTGTGTCGTGCTCTGTAACATGCACTGCGCGATCGTTCGAGCTCACCGGGACGGTCTTTTCGCGCGTAGATCGGATGACTCGAGTGTAACTCTTGAATTGTAATGCCGCCGAGGCCACAAGCCGAGTAACGCCGAAAAATCGCAGAGTTAAAGTTCTTATCGAAAACCCGAGGGTCCGAGTTGCGTATCTCGAGTGGTGAGACATTTATTTTTTTAAATAAAAAGGATGTCGAATGAGACTGTTAAAAAAAATTGGAAATTTAGTGAAAAGGATTGGAAGTTTTTATGCGAAAACTGGTACGTTAAATTTAATGTACAATTGTGATGAAAAATGAATATACTTTTTCATTGAAGTTAAAGTAAATTATAAAAAATTAAAGTACTTTTATAGTAAAAGTAAAGTAAATTATTAAAAATCAAGTCTTTCCAATGGTTTTAGTACACTGAACATTAATTTTTCATCACAGTTATACATGAAATTTAATGTACGATTGTGATGGAGAGTTAATGTAGGTTTACAGAGATATTAAAGTAAATTATTGGACGTAAAGTTCTTTTACAGTAAAATTAAGGTAAATTGTTAAAAGCAAAGTATTTGTAAAAAATGTGTATCTTCCGTACATAAATTTTTCATCACAATGGTACAAGCAATTTAATAAACCAGTTTCCGCATAAAAACTTTCAATACCCGTCCATAAAATGTCATACAAATTTTTTTTGACGCACTGTAAAAAAAGAAAAAAATTGTAAATTTAATGCACCGGACTGGAAGTTTTTATGCGAAAACTGGTACATTAAATTTAATATACAATTGTCATGAAAAATTGATGGACTTTTACAGCGAAATTCAGGCAAATTATTGGAATTCCAGTACTTTTACAGTAAAACTGAAGTAAATTATAAAAAAAATTAAGTATTTCCAATATTTTTAGTATATTGATCATTAATTTTCCATCCCAATTGTACATGCAATTTAATATACCAGTCTATGCATAAAAACTTTCGGCACCCGTACATTAAGTTTCATACAAATATGTTTTACACCGCAAGTGCAAGCACCGTTTGCCGTGTACTTTCCATTTTGTATGTTCGAATGCATTAAAAATAAAAATGGAATCAATATCAGCGAATGAGTATTAAAATTAACCGTTATCGACGACACGTTACGCTTCGAAGAACTTTATTCGCGTACATGAAAACGTTATGTAAACAACTCTCGATAATTCGACGATAAAAGTAGGTGTCCGTCGGACTCGGGATAGCGCGATGAAAAATAATGACGGTGTCATTAATGATGAATTCCTCGTTGCCGTAATGAGGAAAAAGTGTCGGTAATGCGAGAGGAATTTTTTTGCAGTGCGAGTCCGAAGGTGTGAGCTATATGTCAGAGGAGCAAAGAAAAAAAAAAAAAATGATAAAAAAAGAAGCTTTTTCAGGGTCAGAACGGTTAATGGAGGCGCGTTCTCGTTTTATTTCTCCTTCGCTCTGTTTCTCTCGCGAGCTTCTGCAGCGTGATTGACTCAGAGCTAATATATTATGAAAGTATATGCATTACGGCTCGGTGAAAAAAAAAAAAAAAAACGAAGTCGCAATCGTTTCTGTACGTTGTACAAGATACGGAGTGCTCTTTCGAGCTGATAATGCATTATCAAGAAGCGGGCTTGTTCGGGACGAGTCCAGCCGGTGGATGTCTGGCTCCGAAATAATTTTCACTAACATTTTATGTCTGACCTAAAAATCGGGAAGGATATTCGGTCGGTAAGAAAAAGGTTTGATAAATTTCTCGAATTATCAGCGTCTTCGTCTAATATTTTCTTAGTTCTAAAACGGCACTCGACACAGCTGGAAAAAGACGGATTACTTAATGGATAATCGTGAAATGTTCAAACCGGAAGTGACGTTACAGAGAATTTTTTTTTCATTTTTATCTGGAATGTATCTAAAACGCAGCCAGTGACATAAACGTAAGAATTGAGGAACGCAGGAAAGTGGGTTGAAGAACATGTGTGATACGTCTCACATGCATTTGGAATTCATCTCGAATATAACCAAGAACAGAAACGGACCATTTAAATAACACGCGGTATTACCAACGATTGGACACGAAATTTTCGATCGACGCCCAAACGTGACCTTCGTCGCTTCAATATTCGCGAACTACGGTAGGCAAAATACTGTTGTCCTCCCCCGGATTTCTCACTCGTAAACGCGGCGCACTCGAGTCGTCGTTGGTGTAGGTCGTTCTCTTCGAGTGGATCCGCGCTGACTCAAAACCGGACCACCGTGCCTCTGTATGGCGAAACCAGAAATAATTAAAAAAATAAAAATAGAAATACAAAATTACGAAATAAAAATACAAACAGACGCGTGCCAAACAAAATTAATTCTCACCGGTCAATGTATAACATTTGCATACTGTATTGAGTCTGGGACGGATCTCTTTGTACACATCCACCACTCGTGTTACAATATCGTAATACCAATACATTATTCGGCGCGACAAATTGGCATAAATATAAACTTCCGTTTTTTTTTCTTTTAATAAATATAAAATAAATATTTAAAAAAAACACACAGTAGAATAGAACCTCGATCATCCGAATTTCGATCATCCGAATTCCGATCATCCGAATTTCGATCATCCGAATTTCGATCATCCGAATTTCGATCATCCGAATTTCGATCATCCGAATTTCGATCATTCGAATTTCGATCATCCGAATTTCGATCATCCGAATTTCGATCATCCGAATTTCGATCATCCGAATTTCGATCATCCGAATTTCGATCATCCGAATTTCGATCATCCGAATTTCGATCATCCGAATTTCGATCATCCGAATTTCGATCATCCGAATTTCGATCATCCGAATTTCGATCATCCCGACGGGTTCGGATAATCGAGGTTCTACTCTAATCGCATTATATTAAAAATGTCGTGTGGAGAAACATGCCGGCATTTAAATGTTGTATATGCGCTTCTGGGTGTGTGAGTGCGTTCTTGTCTGGCTAATTCTGTTGGCTGGTGACTCGTTCTATCGAATGTGTCTACATATATATATATATATATATACTAGTGGGTTATTGTGGCTCGCGCGCTTCGCGCGCTCGCACCCATTTCTGGACGTAAACCCTTGTTATTCCAAATACTTCAAAAGACGGGTTCAATACTTGGATGGGTGACCGCGTCCAAGTACTATCCCCCCCCCCCCCCCCCCCCCCCCTCGATTCTTGACACGGCGGCGACAGCGGCGAAATCCTTTTATATTATAGATACATATATAAAAAAAAGACTCACGCCCTTATTATTCTAAGTCTTTTACCCCCCTCATCATTCCAATCCCCTTATGCTAAATGGACTTAAGCCCTTATAATTCCAAGTCCCTTTAAGCTAAATGGACTTGGGCCCTTATCATTCCAAGGCCTTTTAAGGATGGACTTAGGCCCTTATAATTCCAAGGCCCTTTAAGGATGGACTTAGGCCCTTATCATTCCAAGGCCCTTTAAGGATGGACTTAAGCCCTTATCATTCCAAGGCCCTTTAAGGGTGGACTTAAGCCCTTATTATTCCAAGGCCCTTTAAGGATGGACTTAAGCCCTTATTATTCCAAGGCCCTTTAAGGATGGACTTAAGCCCTTATTATTCCAAGGCCCTTTAAGGATGGACTTAAGCCCTTATTATTCTACCCCCCCCCCCCCCCCCCCCTCGATTCTTGACACGGCGGCGACGGCGGCGGCGGCGGCGGCGGCGGCGGCGAAATCTTTTTATATTATAGAGAGATATTTATGTGCATGTATATGCATGTATATATATTCTCGGGTAGCATAAATATATATCGAGCGTACGCGTCGTAGCATCTGTTCTTTGGGAGCAATATAACCGGGAGAGCGCTCGATCGTTGCACCAGCGCATGTTTATGCGTGGTCAAGGTGCCCGACGTTGGGTCGCGGACATATACCTATCGGACCGCCGAGACGACGACGCACGGTGGGATATATAAGTGTATAGTTAAGTAGATAGTCGACTCGCGCGTGGCCTTGCGCACTGCCGGCAGCCTACGCGGCTCACAGGCCTGTCGAAAACATTTTTGCACTATTATTTTTTCATTTTTTTTTCTTCATATTCTCTCACCTTGGCCCCAGTGGCGCGAAAAATGTTTCCACGGAGCGGGAAAATGAAACTCGTTTTCATCGCATCTTCACGTCCTCGTGGATTTTGCTTAGAGCGAGCGGTAAATTTAATCAGGTTTTTTCTTTTTTTTTTTCTTCCGCAACTTCAGGGTCACGAGAACGCGTATCAGAACTTTCAGCGCGTCGAACTTAAAATAAACATGTGCCGACTCTGCGTGACTGAATTCTCGAGTGGTTAATTTTTATTTTATTTTTCTCCTCCCGTGGGTGATTATATTCACGGTATTATTGATTGTTCTGACCTTCCGCAGCGTCAGCTGTTGCGGTGTCTGCTCGCGTGAGAATTATCCGTAACGGCTCAATTTTGTATGCACATACCGAGTGTGAGTTTAACGCCACATTATCAACAGCGTTTCTTTTGTCATTGAAAGGGCTTCCATCACGACTGCTATTTTTATCGTCATTAATCGAAGTTCCGCAACGGATAGTCGAAACATCGTTCGTGTATATGCGGCCAATGTCCAAATAACACTGCACGAAAATAACACCATATGTTGAAACCGTATTTTAACGTATGTTATTTTTTGATGTTTTTTCGACCCATGTTATTTTTGCATGTTATTTCGACGTATGGTATTTTTGCATGTCATTTCGATGTATGTTATTTTTGCATGTTATTTCGATGTTATTTTTGCATGTTATTTCGATGTACGTCGTTTTTGCATGTTATTTCGACGTACGTTATTTTTGCATGTTATTTCTGTATGTTATTTCGACGTACGTTATTTTTGCATGTTATTTCGACGTACGTTATTTTTGCATGTCATTTCGATGTATGTTTTTTTTGCATGTCATTTCGGTGTGTGTTATTTTTGCATGTTATTTCGGTGTGTTATTTTTGCACGTTATTTTGACGTGTCGTATTTTTTCCATCATGTTATTCCGTACGTGCCGTACGAGCCGACACGACGGTGAAGGCGGTCGCTCGCTCGAGTGCATTCTGCGTCAAAGCGCAGCGCGGCCATCGAACGTAAAAATAATAGCCCAATTCGTCGCATTAGCCGGAGAGCCCGCTCGGTCATAAATCACAATCTGCAGCGGAGCACTCAGCGATTGCTGCGCATTTTACAGCCCCCGGACCCTGACACGTACATAATTTACCACAAGTTTAGTTAACGGCGTTCGCACAGCGTACGCGACACACAGTCGTAGCCACACGATGGCCCGCATTCGCACCGGTCGGCAGCGCGTCGGAGTACACTCGCGTTCGCCAGTGACGTCAGAAAATGCAATTACCGATGCACTTGAGGCGTCCTCAACGCGGCGAATCTACAGTGGGCATCGTCGGAACCCCCGCTCGTACTACGCCTCTTTTTTCCTCGTCATTACTTACCTCTCTTTCCCGAAGTCGTCGCATGAATAAATCTATACGTCGCTCGTCTCTCGTTGGCTGTACCAACAAGCGAATTTATCAACGAGAACAGCATCCCGTGTCCTGACGTCTCTCGCTCTGCTCGACTGGCGCTTTGACACACGCCACTGTGTCAGGGAATTATTAAAATGTCATTTGTCTTGTCAGAGAGCCACGCACTCGGTCACCTCCGCCGTTTTTTTTTTCCCCCCATTCTCGGCCCCTCTCATCGTTCAGCCTCGGTGGTTTATTTTATTCTTAGTTTTTTTTTAGTTTTTTTTGAAACACCTTTTTCCGAAGATCCATTCACACTGCTGTAGGTGTCACCGTCAATGCCGATCACGTTTAATGCAATGTACTTTTAAACGGCGTTTTTTACTGCACCTCCTCTCTCGGGAACGGGTCGAGGCGGGGGGCTGATCATGGCCGTAGTATTTTTACTATTACACGGTAAAAATACATTGTTCATTTAATGTACCGGAACTTGAAATTTGATTACATTATTTAGATTTATTGAAATTATTGAAATTTTTCGCCTGAAATTTACAAAGATTTCGATTAAAAATACACATTTTACTGTAAAATTACAATGCAAATGTCCGAAATTTCGCAAACAGTTTATGTAAATAAGCTTCCAATTCCGTTCATTAATTTTCGAACAACATTTTTTACAGTGTACGCTAATTATTTTTACTACTCTATTTTAATTACTATTTTATTTTACTAGTATTAACCTAGCTATCTATGTATCTAAAAAAAAGTACATTTGTTGCGGGATGAGAGTTGGGCAAAATGGTCCGTTTGTCATTTTTTGTTGTGGGGCATAAAAAAAAGTCTGATTTCGAACTTCGGACACTGGTCCATTTTGCCCCCAGCTCGGCAAAGTGTGTCGTGATAGCTGATTTTTGCAAATTGCGTCGCGTACACGTTCACGGAGAATCACGCTCAGAGTGGGATGTATTATCGCACAGAAAAAGTCTCTCGTTGCGTCATCGGACAAGAGAAATGATCTTATACTCTCGGCTCGTGCGCGGGAAGGCGTGCTATGATAAATGCGATACGATCGCTTCTTGTCCGGTCGTGTGCGTAACCGCCTTGGCCGGTTGACCCTGCGTCTTCGACAAGCCGCCGATCGGTGTACTAGAAAGCCGATCGCCGCGATGCACGCTGTAATCGGTTATTGGATTTACCTGCGCGGCGAGGGAGTTGGGCGAAATGGACTCGGTCCTTATTATTATTATTATTATTATTATTATTATTATTATTATTATTATTATTATTATTATTATTATTATTATTATTATTATTATTATTATTATTATTATTATTATTATTATTATTATTATTATTATTATTATTATTATTATTATTATTATTATTATTATTATTATTATTATTATTATTATTATTATTATTATTATTATTATTATTATTATTATTATTATTATTATTATTATTATTATTATTATTGTTGTTGTTGTTGTTGTTGTTGTTGTTCTTAAAATGTATCTTATAAAATCCGCATCTGTTAGTAACTGATTGTCACGTGAACATATGTGAGTCCAGCCCATTCTTAAATGGGTTGACTGTCTCAGAGTCTATGAATGTGGCCGGCAGCGCATTCCAGGCACTGACCAGCCTGTTGCACAGGACGTGTTTCTATAGGTTTTTCTTGAACAGCTATGAATATGATGAAATTTTGAGGCACGGTCCATTTTGCCCCATTTTTTTTTTCTGCCCATAACGGTGTTTATTTTTCTTCGTGTCTCAAATAAATTTTAAATATGTTGCGCAAGTCGATGATGTTAAGCGAATCGCTTGGCTGGCCCACTTTGCCCCACCCTCCTCAGCGTACTCTCATCTCATCGATCTTTCGTTCCATCGCACGTTAGTCTCGAACGAGGGTTTAATATACCGCGGGAGAGATCGATGGGGATCCCGACGCGCGATCGATAATCCGCACTCAGTCTTCTCTTTTTCCTCGCACGTGGCGTACGCTTCACGTGCAGACACCGCTCCTCGTTGCCCCTCCGTTTCTCTCGCTATTTCATCCCGCTTCCTTGTGCGCGGTTATGTGCGAGCCGCGTATATCTATATATCGCGCGAAGTACTCCTTCCTGTAACTGTAAATCGTTCCGCACGATTGCAGCCTACAGATTACCGCGAAACTATCCCAAGTCTCTGTATTACGTGAGCGCTCCGAAGGAGATGCGAGAGATGAAATCTTTATTGCGAGTTTCTCGATGGAGGATCGAATACACGACCGTCTCGCTCGCTTTGATCGTGATCAAGTTCCCTTTTCCTCCCCAAAAAGAGAAGATCCAAAATATCAAAATTAGTAAGCGATAAAAAATTATTTCTTTCCGGAGAGGAAGAAATCTTTTTTTTTTTTCCTCAATATAAGTTATTTCTTCCAGTATGGAAAGAAAAACGATCTCGTTCGCTTTGATCGTGACCGGCGCCCCAATTTCTTTTTTTTTTTTCTTTTTTTTTGCAATAGAGTAGATCCCAAATATTAAAAAAAGTGAACGGAAAAAACATGATTTCTTTGGGGAAAGGAGATTGAAAAAAAAATTATTATAACGTTGTTTTTTCGAGTATGGAAGAAAATACTCAAAGATTGCGTTTTCTGCGATGCTGTTCAAGATCAACCAAGTATCGCATATAAAAAGTGAAAGAATAATATAACCGTATTTGTATTTCTGTGATTCCTTAAATTAATTATCTTTTTTTGCTCTTCGACGTGTTTCAGGGCTCAGTCTGGACAGCAGCAACATGTCGATGTCCTCGGTGGGCCCGCAGAGTCCACTGGACATGAAACCCGACACCGCCAGTCTCATAAATCCTGGAAACTTCAGTCCATCGGGACCCAACAGTCCGGGGTGAGTCGAAATAAATACAAATCTAATTAAATTTCGATGGCGCCCCGTGGAGATTTCTCCGAAATTCGTCACTATACATGTAAGTAGCGGGGCAAAATGGTCCACTTTTATGCAAACGTTTTGCCAATCATGGTAGAAAGAAGTGTCGGCTGTAATTGCGGACACTGGTCCGTTTTGCCCCGCTCTGCTCCTATACAAAGCGTTGCGTTATGTTGTGATGTCCGACGACATCGCAACATGCTGTACGAAGACGATTTCGGAAGAATCCATTGAGCTCGCCGAGTGTCCCGAAAAGTGGCATACAGAACTCTTTCAGACGTCTCTTAAAAAGTGTATACCATTAGTCGAGTAGAGTTGAGTCGGCCGAGTCACGCGACTCTGCCATTTGCGAGGTTGAAACAAAGTCACTCTACCGGACGGTGTGTGAGTACGAACGTCCGGTCACTCCCAGTGTGATTTCGTGAGGTCACGCAAATTGCGAGACTAAAATCCCTCTGTATCGTGGTCTTTCTGTGTGTCTCTGGCGCAGCTTTTGTCCATGTTTCACAGTACCGAAACCAATGTTGTGAAACAAAGTTAAAAAAATAAAAAATAAAACAAATCAAAACAAAAAGGGTCTTTAACCCTATGGGAAAGAATAGACTGTCTAGACCGTTGATTTTCGATCATTACCCTGCACCGTGTAACTAGTTAATAGGAACTCATTTTTACGAACGAGACGACAAGCTCGTCGGGTAGAGCGGCCAATGAATGGATTGTTGGGCAGGCGAAAAATCCAGTGAATAGACTTTTTTGTGCGTGTGCTCTCATGGAAAGTGCCCATTCACTGGTCCTGTCCATTCATTAGTTGGTTTGTCCCAGTAACTCAAAATTTGCCTGTCCGATCAGCAGAGATCTCGTGATTTCTTGTAAGAAGGGTTCCGTTAAGGTGCCATGCCCTTCATTACTGCCTGGGCGGTTCGAGCAGAGCTGCTATAGAAAAGCAAAACAGGCATTACTGAGGGGCAATTTACTGATTTAACAAAAAACCGTGTAACGAGGTAACAGGAGCTTTGCTTACGCGCAAAACAATGAGCTCATGGCAACTAGAAACTTGGCGCACCGTCCGGTAGAGAGCAGCTCGCGGGAGTTCTGGTAAGAAGGCTCTCGTTAACTACCTTTCTTTAATGCCTGGACGATCTGAATAGAACTGCTATAGCAAAGTAGAACACACTGAGAGAAGGATCTAGTAAAAACTACCGATCATCTAAGCTATGGCGGAAAGTCTCAAATTTTCCAAGAATTTTGACCATAATATCTACGAAACATGTACCGGTACATCCTACCGTAGGTAGCGCCCTAGTTCCCTACTACTATGTGCTATGGTATCTTCACCTTCTCTCAGCGCAAGCATTAATAAGAGGCAATTTACTAATTAAAAAAAGCCTTCAACGAATGAATGGGAGCTTTTCCTACGAGCGAAACGATGAGCTCATACACTGAGAGAAGGATCAAGGAAATATGACTATATCGCTTGAGAGATATTACTATGGCACATAGTAGTACGGAACTAGGACGCCAGCGATGACAGGAAGTACCGGATTTATGTAAATTATTCGTAGATACTATGATAAAAATTCTTGGAAAATCTGGGACGTTCTGCCATAGTTGGCGCCCTAGTTGCGTACTACCATGAGCTATTATCATTTTTCTTAGATGACCGGTAGTTTTTACTATATCCTTCTCAGTGTAGTAACTCGAAACTTGGTGTATCGGCCAGCAGAGGGCAGCTCTCATCAGTTCTGTGAAGAAGGGTCTCGTTAAGTTACCCTTCATTACGTGGTACAGGTTCATGGTTCATGAGACAAGGTTCATGGTTCATGATACAAGGTTCATGGTTCATAAGACAAGGTTCATGGTTCATGAGACAAGGTTCATGGTTCATGATACAAGGTTCATGGTTCATGATGCAAGGTTCATGGTTCATGATGCAAGGTTCATGGTTCATGATACAAGGTTCATGGTTCATGATACAAGGTTCATGGTTCATGAGACAAGGTTCATGGTTCATGATACAAGGTTCATAGTTCATGATGCAAGGTTCATAGTTCATGATGCAAGGTTCATGGTTCATGATGCAAGGTTCATGGTTCATGATGCAAGGTTCATGGTTCATGATACAAGGTTCATGGTTCATGATACAAGGTTCATGGTTCATGATAGTAGTTTCAACGGTAGCCTGGTACCGTTACGGACCAGGTCATTAACGCCTTAACGATCCAAATACAGTTGCTATGGGCAAACGGACCAAGCATTAATGAAGGGCAATTCACTAATGGAAAAGAAAATCTGCAAGCGGCCCGCGAATAATATTCTTTAATCGATAACAGACCGTGAATACGATCGCCCGAACATTCTCGAACAGAGCGCGAGGGTATAAACGAGTCGGGTATACATCGTTAACTATTTCTAGAACGAAAAGCAAAAGCGAGGGTGTCGGAGGCTGCAACGATGCAAATTTAGAATCGGCGCACGTTCGCCCGTTATATTTGATGCTGTACTACATTCTCTGACGTTCGAACCTCCAGATATCTCGAACCCATCGAAGAGTAATTTTTCCGTCTCTGACGGGAGCTGCAAAATCGCCGTTGTCCGGACGAATAATCTTCAATAGATTTTTTTCCCCCCATGTTTCAGATCCTTCACAGTCGGTTGCCACAGCAGTCTCCTGAGCACTTCTCCGAGTGGTCAGAGCAAGACCGGAGCTGGCTCACCCTATCCGCCGAATCATCCCTTATCGGGCAGCAAACACTTGTGTTCAATATGCGGAGATCGAGCCAGTGGAAAACACTACGGAGTCTACAGGTGAGATTGCGGATACAGTCCATTGTAGATACAGTAGAATTTCGCTTATCCGAACTTTGATAAAACGAGCCCTCCGCGTTAACCGAGGTGTAGACACGGACAATTTAAATATATAATAGTAGTGCAAGCTTGAATTGAGTATGTTATCCGTGTTATCCGGGATTCCACTTATCCGACCTACGCTCTCGACCCATTTCCTCGGACAAACGGAGTTCTGCCGTAGATCTCCTGTAATAAACGGATAGATCCGTTCATTAGTCACAACGTGAGTATACAAATGATAACAAAAAAACGCGCCGTAAGCCAACATACAACAAATTAAAAAATATAGAAAATGTAACCAAAGGAACACAAAATAAAATAAGAATGTGGAAAACACAGCGAATGTGGATACAGCGTGACATATATATATATATATATATATATATATGTGTATGTCATATGCTCAGTTCGTGTATGCAGTGTATATGCGCTAATATGAAGGATATAACAAAATAAAATGAAGTCAGACTATAGAACAAATATACAGCGAAAGCAACAAAAGCATAATTTAGCAAAGCAGTAATGCAAACCACCGTCAACCGCTCCCGATTTCATGCCTCATCCCCTTGAGCAACAGGCCCAAATAGGCCCGCTTGAACAGCCGCACAGAGCCGAGACGCCTGATATAATATACGTCTTATATATTTTTTCATGCAAAAAAAAAAAAAAAAAAAAAAAAAATAAGGAAAAAATGCTCGGTCAACCGCTCCCGATTTTATGCCTCATCCCCTTAAGCAACAGGCCCAAATAGGCCCGCTTGAACAGCCGCACAGAGCCGAGACGCCTGATATAATATACGTCTTATATTTTTTTTCATGCCAACATAAAAATAAAAATAAGGAAAAAAATAAAAATAAGGAGAAAAATGCTCGATCCCAACAATGTTTCACATGCAAATTCAACTTCTTTATAAATTCCAAGACCAAATTGTCCACCCATGAAATTGCAAGTCTTTCGATAATCCATAAATTTAATCGTCGTGTCAGCAAACTCTAGTGTAGACTTTTCTTCCATTATCGTGATAGTAAAAAGAAAAAAAAAATGATCATTCGAGTCGAAAGAAGGGTCGTCTTGGCGATCAACGGCGAAGGGTTGACGTCGTGTCGCGTTCTCTCGTTGGCTATCGATGCATTAGGGACGAAAAGAAAAGCTCGCAAAAAAATTCGATCGACGTAGTTAACCGTGTGTCGAGGAGTCGGTCGTCGGCGCTCCGAAGAGATTGCAAATGAAAAAGGTCGAACAAGCGCACCAATGTATTTTTCATCGAGACGCGAAAACCGCTCCCGAGGCTTTGCGTCTCGAGCTTGTGCGAGGCAGAGAAATTGGTCGGGGGTGGAAAAAGGCGTGGGCGTCCCTTCCAGAGGCTCCCCTTCCATCGCGGGCTTACCGGCAGAAACGGAATCAGCGACGAAGCTTTCGCAGCTCCGTCACTCTCTTCCCTCCTCCGTCCGACTCGCAACCTTCGCTCTGCCTCTCTCGTGTTTTGCAAAAATAAAAAAAAAAAAACAAAAAAAAAATAAGATGAAGAAGACCGACTATCCATTTTCCTCGCTAACGGACACCTCCGTTGAATATTTCTCCGAGCTTTCTAAACGATGCTCCCTCACGTACGCGGGAGAGAAATCGCGCTCCCTCGTCCGTGTGAGTTTTGCCTTCCCTCAACGTCCGGAGACCGCGATAAATATATTATTTTGTTGTTTTTCTTCAAAGTCCTCTGAAAAGCGCTGCGGCGTTTCAACTTCGAAATTTGTTCTCGCCGTCTGCCCGGAGAAGTTCTTTCACTCGTCCAACTGCGCGCCGAAGTTCCGGAGCTACTTCGCAACGTATGTAAATACTTCGCAGAGTTTCAATGGCCATGATTTTTTCGTCTTGCGCCGTTGAAACATCGAATTACGGTTTTATTCGATTGCATGATGAGAAGCGAATTTTTACTGTAAATACCACAGGCGTTGGTGGGCGCGGAGGGACGGTATGGTGAAAATTCACAATATCGTCTGAGAAAAATTACCGTGGTAGTCGGCGAGTGCGTCGTCGTCGCGTCAACAAGTTTGAGACTTACAATCAATTTTTTTTTCTTACCATGACTGTAGGAATGTTTTATAAAAATTGTAAAATATTCTCACAGACATCGTACTTTTTTTTTAAAACGACGAGGCGCGTATTAATACTATACTGGGAGGTTGTTGTGTCTCGGGTGCTCCGCGCTCTCGCCATGGACTGTGGAATTTGGAAATCGGAAACTCAGATTTCTGGAGATTTATCAGAAATACGTGACTTTCGGTTTAAAAATCAGATTTTTCGACAGGAATTACGACATGACATCATTTCCGGTCGAAAAACAAGATTTTCAAACCGGAAGTCACGAAATTTACAATATGACATCACTTCCGGTGGGAAAATGAGATTTTCAAACCGGAAATGACGGATTCCCGGTATGACGCCATTTCCCCTAGAAAATTGAGATTTTCAAACCGGAAGTGAGGGATTTTCAGTATGACATGACTTCCGGTCGAAAAGCGAGATTGTCAAACCGGAAATGAGGGATTCCCGTTATGACGTTATGTCCGCTCGAAAAATGAGATTTACAAACCGTAACTGACGTATTTCTGATATAACGTCATTTCAAGTCGAAGAATGAGATTCTCAAACCGGAAGTGAGAAATTTCAAGTATCACATCACTTCCGGTCGAAAAGTGAGGTTTTCAAATAGACAGTGCCGTGTGACCAGAATGATGCGTAAGTTTGTAACCGGCAGTTCAGTTAGTACTACTCGTCGACATTTATACAATAATCCCGGTGAACGGTGCACGCGATACACGCGTGCCGAGTTTAATGTAAAACCTTCGCGCATTGGCGACCTCTCGCTCGAATATCGCACGAGCGTGGCATGTAGCTTGTTCCACTGTAAAATAGCGAAAAATATGTACTCGCATCGGGGACTCAACCTTGGACTTGTGAATCGCGCACACGAGGAGCCGACACGAGCACGAGGTTAGCCTGCCTACCCACCCGTACTTCCTACAACGGCTAAGTACACGAGTGTACACACTCTGTATACTTGCGTTTTTCTTATAGTAGGCATTACACTGGCCGTGCATGTCTGCTGCCTTGTAATTTAATTCGTTACTTCGACACTCACAGCTCTAATGCTGTTTAATTGAGCAAGACTCACGGCACCCTCTACCTAGAACGCTTCTTCCTATTTCTTCTTCTTCTCAACTTCTTTTTTTAAATATATATTAGCGATGATTTTCAAGATAAATTCTTCGTCCTGAAATGAGATCAAGTCTGCTTACCGATCGAGGCAGCCATTCTGAGATTTTGCTTCTCTTCGACACTCACGGCTCTTACGCTGTTTCATTGAGCAGTGGACGCAGCACCCTCTACCAAGAACGCTTCTTCCTATTTTGATTGGTATTTTGATTCGTATTTTGATTCGTATTTTGATTCGTATTTTGATTCGTATTTTGATTCGTATTTTGATTCGTATTTTGATTCGTATTTTGATTCGTATTTTGATTCGTATTTTGATTCGTATTTTGATTCGTATTTTGATTCGTATTTTGATTCGTATTTTGATTCGTATTTTGATTCGTATTTTGATTCGTATTTTGATTCGTATTTTGATTCGTATTTTGATTCGTATTTTGATTCGTATTTTGATTCGTATTTTGATTCGTATTTTGATTCGTATTTTGATTCGTATTTTGATTCGTATTTTGATTCGTATTTTGATTCGTATTTTGATTCGTATTTTGATTCGTATTTTGATTCGTATTTTGATTCGTATTTTGATTCGTATTTTGATTCGTATTTTGATTCGTATTTTGATTCGTATTTTGATTCGTATTTTGATTCGTATTTTGATTCGTATTTTGATTCGTATTTTGATTCGTATTTTGATTCGTATTTTGATTCGTATTTTGATTCGTATTTTGATTCGTATTTTGATTCGTATTTTGATTCGTATTTTGATTCGTATTTTGATTCGTATTTTGATTCGTATTTTGATTCGTATTTTGATTCGTATTTTGATTCGTATTTTGATTCGTATTTTGATTCGTATTTTGATTCGTATTTTGATTCGTATTTTGATTCGTATTTTGATTCGTATTTTGATTCGTATTTTGATTCGTATTTTGATTCGTATTTTGATTCGTATTTTGATTCGTATTTTGATTCGTATTTTGATTCGTATTTTGATTCGTATTTTGATTCGTATTTTGATTCGTATTTTGATTCGTATTCTGATTCGTATTCTGATTCCTATTCTGATTCCTATTCTGATTCCTATTCTGATTCCTATTCTGATTCCTATTCTGATTCCTATTCTGATTCCTATTCTGATTCCTATTCTGATTCCTATTATTATTCCTACTCTTATTCCTACTCTTATTCCTATTCTTATTCCTATTCTTATTCCTATTCTTATTCCTATTCTTATTCCTCTTCTTATTCCTATTCTTATTCCTATTCTTATTCCTATTCTTATTCCTATTCTTATTCCTATTCTTATTCCTATTCTTATTCCTATTCTTATTCCTATTCTTATTCCTATTCTTATTCCTATTCTTATTCCTATTCTTATTCCTATTCTTATTCCTATTCTTATTCCTATTCTTATTCCTATTCTTATTCCTATTCTTATTCCGAGTCTTATTCCTATTCTTATTCCTATTCTTATTCCTATTCTTATTCCTATTCTTATTCCTATTCTTATTCCTATTCTTATTCCTATTCTTATTCCTATTCTTATTCCTATTCTTATTCCTATTCTTATTCCTATTCTTATTCCTATTCTTATTCCTATTCTTATTCCTATTCTTATTCCTATTCTTATTCCTATTCTTATTCCTATTCTTATTCCTATTCTTATTCCTATTCTTATTCCTATTCTTATTCCTATTCTTATTCCTATTCTTATTCCTATTCTTATTCCTATTCTTATTCCTATTCCTATTCCTATTCCTATTTCTATTCCTATTCCTATTCCTATTCTTCTGAACTTCTTTTTTATCTTCGCGAGAGTTTCAAGACAGATTCTTCGTCCTGAAACGAGATCAAGTTTCTGTACCCATCGAGGCAGCCATTCTGAGATTTTGCTTTTCTTTTCCCACGTATCTACGTAACACTAACATTCGAGTTATCATTATCTACTGTACTGTACTGTGTCTGTTAACGTGTACTGTAGAGTACACGTTATATAATCGGAAACATATACATATTTATTTATTTACATAGCTTTAACGATATTTTACGATCCTTAATTGCGTCAATGAAAAAAAAATATCCCGACGATTGGAACATGAGAATTAATGGAAAAGCGCAGTTACGTACCTCGATTCGCTTTTGCTCGTTCACCCACGTCCCCCGCACGTTCCCATGCGCAGTATCAATTTGAATAATTTATCCCAGCGCTTGTACATCGATGAGTAATTGCGGTTTGCGAGGTGACGGTAGCTTCCAAGCTCCGGTGACGGTCATTTTGCATATGCCATTATACGACTCATATATTTTCTTCTTTTATCGAGGCGCAAGAAAACTCGTGCCATGGCCGCGCGCCGCGTCGACATCGTGACTCTGAATTCTCGCACCTGTGTTTACCGCTCGTCTATTTGTCGTTGCATCTTTATTTTTTCTCCCCGTTAAATAAAATTAATAAATTAACGACTAAAAAAAAAAAAAATTCCCCATCGACCAAATAAAATTCGCTCGAGTAAATTTTGATTTTCGAGAACGACGTCGAGTCCGACAGCTTCGAAGACGTCGTTAATGGCGAGCCATCAAATAATTATCTCCCGAGCGAAGCCTTTCACTTATTCGTTGAAAACGGCGATGAGTCCGCAATTGAAGACACTCGAGATCGATTCGAACCGAGTCGCTGAGAATTCCAAGGAAAAATTAATAAAAAGCACTTCCCTCGCACTCGCTAGACTCTTCAGAAATCAACGACGGAGAGAGATCGTCGCCGAGCTCCGCGATCGCGAGCCTCCCGTTTCATCGTTCGCTCTATCTATAGAACGGTCCTCATTCGTCGTGCATTTGAAATCCAACTATTTGAATCGTTCTGTCAACGTTAGTCAATTGCAATCTCGCGTTGGAACGCGAGATGCAACGACGCTCTCGGAGGCTGCATCTCTTCCGGCGTGAAATCAGAAGATTTCACTCCGAAGAAAAAGTCAAATAAAAATTACTGAAATCAATGAAACGTTTCTTTCCCCCAGCAGTCGTTAAAATGCTCAAGCTTGTTTCGCTAATTTATAATATTGCATGGAGTCTATTGGAAATAAAAACCATTTAGTAGACTTCAGTGCATTTTCTGCTTCCTCATTGGAGGAAGCTATATTTTCGTTAAAAAAGTATTAAAAAAAAAGATATAAAAATATTTTCGTTAAAAAAGTATAAAAAAAAAAAGATATAAAAATATTTTTGTAAAATAATTATTTTAAAAAATGAGGAAGCAATGTGGATTTTTTTGTCATCGTGGAACGGATGAGTATACATTGGTGACGGCGAATTGTCGTTTCGTAGCTTTATAGAGCGTTTCATGGGTGCCGCTAACACGTGTTGCGAAAAGCGCGTCGGGAGAGGATAATCGTTTTTTGGTCCATCCGAGAATCCTCGTTCGCACCGGTCGCGTATGTGCGCGCGTAGATTGGTGGATATTCGCGAGCGAGCATCTGACTATTCGTCCGGACCTCATAAAGTCCGACATCAAAGCACAGAACCGGGAGTCGCACTCGGTGTGGTCCAAGAGAGTCACTGCAGCTTCCATACTCCATATCTTGTGGTCAGATTATACGGATGATTATACGTATGTGTATATCAGCGCGAACCGGCAAGAGCCCTTCTTCTCTGGCTCCTCGACAGAGCGGAACTTTCGCGTTTCTGCCAAAACGCCAAAATTCTCGTTTCACAAACGGAACGCAGATTTTGATGAGTCAATTATTTTCCAAGAATTCAAAAAAGCTCCAAGCTTCGGAAAGGCGTTTGATTGCAGTGTCAGTTTGAGTGTCAGTTTGAGTCTCAGTCTCAGTCTCAGTCTCATTCTCAGTCTCAGTCTCAGTCTCAGTCTCAGTCTCAGTCTCAGTCTCAGTCTCAGTCTCAGTCTCAGTCTCAGTCTCAGTCTCAGTCTCAGTCTCAGTCTCAGTCTCAGTCTCAGTCTCAGTCTCAGTCTCAGTCTCAGTCTCAGTCTCAGTCTCAGTCTCAGTCTCAGTCTCAGTCTCAGTCTCAGTCTCAGTCTCAGTCTCAGTCTCAGTCTCAGTCTCAGTCTCAGTCTCAGTCTCAGTCTCAGTCTCAGTCTCAGTCTCAGTCTCAGTCTCAGTCTCAGTCTCAGTCTCAGTCTCAGTCTCAGTCTCAGTCTCAGTCTCAGTCTCAGTCTCAGTCTCAGTCTCAGTCTCAGTCCCAGTCCCAGTCTCAGTCTCAGTCTCAGTCTCAGTTTCAGTCTCAGTCTCAGTCTCAGTCTCAGTCTCAGTCTCAGTCTCAGTCTCAGTCTCAGTAGCAGTCTCAGTCTCAGTCTCAGTCTCAGTCTCAGTCTCAGTCTCAGTCTCAGTCTCAGTCTCAGTCTCAGTCTCAGTCTCAGTCTCAGTCTCAGTCTCAGTCTCGCTCATTTGGGATAATCAGTCGAAGAATAATCGGCATCAAAGTGGAGTCACAGTAGCCGTTGTTTGAATGCGGTGGGTAATTCGAGCTGATTAAAAGCTCGTACACCGAAAAAGAAAGTTTGGTAATATCAAACTAAGCTGCGGTTGCGGTCGGCGAAAGAAATATTTGGTCGATTGAACAAAATTGTTTGTTAAATCCAAATAACTATTTGTTGAAGCAACTAAATATTCGGTCAAACAACTAAATATTCGTTCAATCAACTAAATATTTCTTTCAATCGACCAAATATTTCTTTCGCCACCCGCAACTGCAGCTTAGTTTGATATTACCGAACCTTTTTTTCGGTGTATCGTTTCCTAGCCGTTCTTAGTCGTGGCCGTGAGTGTCGAGATCTCACGAGACTCCAAACAGCGATCACTCTCGGTATTTCGGCTTCCCGATAGAACCCACCAAAGACAAACGGAGACACTCGATTTTTCTTCAAAGCGCAGCTTACTCCGTGACTTACTTCTGACTTTCATGAGAATCCGGGGAGCTATTCTCGTTGACAAATTCGTCGTTACACGCTCGCACACGTGAGACCGGATATTTTGACGACGAGAATTCTGGATGTCGTCCAGATAATATAAGAAAAGAAAAAAAGAAAATAAACGACGACGACGACCCTGGGAAGACACGTGTGCGAGCGAAGCGCACACTCATATTCGCGTTTTTACACTTTGTCCTAGTCGACCAGTATAATAACCGCGATGAGCTCAAGCTCGGGCAAGAGCTCATTCAATTAATTAAATTTAACACTTAAATTAGTAACTAATTAAATTAAACAATTAATTTTATAAATATTTGAAGTAGCAATGAATTTAATAATTAATTCAGTTTAACCATAAATTAAATTAATTGTTAGCAGAATCGTTGATGTAATTTTCTTTAATTTCATTATTGCAGTTGCGAGGGTTGCAAGGGATTCTTCAAACGCACCGTTCGCAAGGATCTCTCGTACGCCTGCAGGGAAGAGAAGTCATGCATAATCGACAAGCGACAGAGAAATCGTTGTCAGTACTGTCGCTATCAGAAGTGTCTGGCAATGGGAATGAAGAGGGAAGCCGTTCAGGAGGAGCGTCAGCGAACCAAGGAGAGAGATCAGAGCGAGGTCGAGAGCACGAGCAGTTTGCACGCCGATATGCCGGTAGAAAGAATTTTGGAAGCTGAGAAGAGGGTCGAGTGCAAACTCGAGCATCAAGGAAACTACGAGGTTTGTAAAAAAAAAAAAAAACAATTGCATGTGTCATGCGCAGGCTTGTAGGGTAAGTCGAGGTGATATGGCCATAATTTTTTAAACAATAAAAATTGAAGGTTTAACGTAAAAAAACCTTTAAATTTTTCACGTAACCAACTCTAGAAACATCGAACTGAAGTAGTTCACTCAGAACTTTAAATATTTTCGATGCGCAATTTAATTACAGCTCTATGATATAATATTCGCTACAGTATCGCATAATATTGTCTGTAGCGAATGCAGGAGAAGTGCTACTACGTACGAGAAGCATGCGTAAAGTACGAGAAGCATGCGTAAAGTACGAGAAGCGTGCGTAAAGTACGAGGAGCGTGCGTAAAGTACGAGGAGCGTGCGTAGAGTTCGAAACGCGTGCGTAAAGTACGAAGAGCGTGCGTAAAGTACGAGGAGCGTGCGTAAAGTACGAAACGCGTGCGTAAAGTAAAATCAGCCCGATGTGAGCATGCGCCGGGTATTTATAGCGCACTTGGCTGTAAAGCAACTTACGCCACTCTCGGCAGGCACGAGTAGAAGCACTTTTCATTCATGAATTACATAAAGACAATAATTACCTCCCTCAAATCTTTCAGATGCTAAACTACGAAGAAAACGTTTTTGCTAGCCATATCACCCCGACTTACCCTGCGTGTATAAAAATATTGTAAAGAGGGCTCGACCCGAAAAATTCGTAATAAAAAAATAAATTAATCACATATAAAAATGAGATTAATTCTCCCACAATTTATCTTCGACTAAATGACGATGGTAATATTTGTTTCTTGTTTAATTTCAGAACGCGGTATCGAGCATTTGCAACGCGACCAACAAACAGTTGTTCCAATTGGTGGAGTGGGCCAAGCACATTCCGCACTTCACGTCCTTGCCGCTCGAAGATCAGGTGATGCTGTTGAGGGCCGGCTGGAACGAGCTGCTAATCGCGGCGTTCTCGCACCGTTCGATCGGCGTCATGGACGGTATAGTTCTGGCGACCGGCATAACAGTCCACAGAACCTCGGCCGCCCAGGCCGGAGTCGCGGCGATATTCGAGCGAGTGCTCTCCGAATTAGTCACGAAAATGCGCGACATGGAGATGGACAAGACGGAGCTGGGATGTCTCAGGGCGATAATACTCTTCAATCCGGAAGTTCGAGGCCTCAAGTCGGCTCAGGAGGTCGAGCTTCTGCGCGAAAAAGTGTACGCCGCGCTCGAGGAATACGTCCGGGTCTCGAGGCCCGACGAGCCAGGACGATTCGCGAAGTTACTGCTGCGCCTGCCGTCGCTACGATCCATCGGTCTCAAGTGTCTCGAACACCTCTTCTTCTTCAGGCTCATAGGCGACGTCACCATCGACTCCTTTCTCATGGAGGTTCTCGAATCGCCGTCGGATCCTTAGGAGCAAGGGGTGTGCCGCGTACTGGGGCACACCGACATGTAAAACGCGTTCTCGAAACATTCACACGTATCAAACCACCACGAGACCTGCGTGCGTTTATTCTTAATTTTTTTTTTTTTTTACTTTTTTTTTTCAACGCGAACAACGGGTTATAATTACTTACTTCGATTGTCTTATTATTTATATGCTACTTTATATATATATGATTATATATATATATGCTGATATGTGTGTGTGTGTGTCCCGTGAACGTTCAACGATCCAGGACACTCTCGCGACTGCCGTGTCTGATTCGTGTCGAGTGCGTGTCGGAATACGGTCGCCACCACTGTAAAGATGTAGAGATAGAGCGAATGTTGTTAATATGTAAACTGTACATCGCCATCGTTGTTTTTCGTCGGCCCGAAGGATTTTTCTCGGTTATTTAGCGGGCACTGGGAAACTTGATCGGGAGGATGGTTTTCCGGGAGTTGAGGTCGTCCTTGCGGTACGGTCGAGTCTATCGAGCACCAAGATTTAAAAAATGGGTGGTACACATTTTGCGATAATCAGTTTGAACTAAGGTGGATCTGGATGAAAGAGTTCCTACTTTGTGTGGAAAAAAATGTACAGCAATGAATTTACAGAAAAATAAGTCAGTTTACGCCAATAAATCCACGGAAATATATTTACGCGATTTTTGTGAAGTCAAATTTGTAATTTTCGTTCGATTTTGACGATAGAATGCTCATTTGGTTTCTCGATAAACATACTTTGAATTCACCGGAAAACATCAATGATAATATCCGGCGTTTACAAATTGGAGTCTTTTGTTTATGCAAGAAGCAAAGCCACGACGTTAACTAAACTTTTCTTCCGATCGAGAAGCCGAATGAAGCAAATTACTCGGTGGATTTGTAAAACATATTTCGACAAACAAAATAAGGTGCCGTTCGTGAAGAGCGGAACAAAATTACAAATTTGACTTCACAAAAAACGCGTAAA
Source organism: Exephanes ischioxanthus (assembly GCA_958510785.1). Lineage (NCBI taxonomy): Eukaryota > Metazoa > Arthropoda > Insecta > Hymenoptera > Ichneumonidae > Exephanes > Exephanes ischioxanthus. Next base: position 6,366,537 of record OY294016.1, read on the forward strand.
AATATGCCGGGTTATTATTTTCTGTAGATTAATAAGCTGGATTATTATTTTGCAGATTTATTGTTGTACATTTTTTTTCTACACAAAGTAGGAACTCTTTAATCCAGATCCACCTGTGTTCGCAACAATTTCTCCTTTAAACGTGGACAACCAATTTTTTAACCCGGCTCGTCTATTGACTCGACTGTCCCGCACGGACCGCACTAACGCTCGGATCGCTCCATTCGAATCTCGTTGAAGTAATGATGTGCGTCGATTTTCGGAAACATCTCGGTCGAACCGTCGGACTGAATTCGCGCCGAACAACGCTGCTCGCGTGGCTCGCAAAGTTTTCTCTTCGATTCGAGTGGGTAAAAACAAAATTGCGTTCAACAATTGTAATACTCCGAGTGTCGTTTGATTTATAATGGGCGAGCAGTTTTTGCCCGACGGTACGGAAAAACTTTACATTCCAACTCAGCCTCGATTCGAATTGTATTTTTTTTTTTTTAAGAGCCACGATTGCGTAAAAGATATGTAAATTATATATTCGTGCGACAAAAATTGCACCGGTGTGTACCGTCGTAATTTATTGTTTTGTATAACGGAGTTTCGGGCTTTAAGAAGACACGAAACTTAGCGATAAAGCAGCGATTTATGTGTTACGAAAATCTTCGTCGTGGAACTCGCGCGACTCTGTAAATCCGCGACATTGACATTGGTGGACGATCGTTTACCCACGAGCGTCACGCACTCTCGGCCGAGAGTCTCGCATTATTTTTTATTTTTTGTTGTCCGTTTTCGAGACAACTAACGTGGAATAAAATTCAACGACGTCGCCACTCTCAGGTTTAATGTTCGGTCTGCGGTTCTCGAGGGCTCCTCTGTCCGAGCGCACGCCGGGAACCGATGCGCAAGATGCGAGAGTACTTTTGTTATAGAAACCATAAGCACTGTAATCGTACGGAAACATGATTAGCATAGATTTTTATTATTCTCGTTGTCGACCGTTCAAAAGGAATCGTGCGTAAGCGTTGACTCTGGCTGAAGGATCTGTAAGCACAAATTTGACGAAGACGAAAAACAAAATAAAAATTGCAGCTCTCGAAATTCGATCTGCACGTCGTATGTTGAGGGGGAAAAAAAAACAAAAATTGGTACTGAATTTGGTTGTGGGGTGTTCGGTGAGTGGCAAGTATTACGTAGCTTTTAGTTTGCACATGAAAATTTAATTGATGAAAAAGAAGAAGAAAAATTATTAAACGCCAACGGGGCTTTTATTCGAGCGTAAATTGTTGCTCCTCTCAGCTTCGGTCATCTCTATTTATAATTAAAATTACTATGCGTAAGGGAATGATCATACTTACTAAGATAATTATTATTATAACAAAAATATGATTGAACATGTTTCTATTTTCGCGTGAATGCAAACGGTTGTTAGTTGTTGGTTATTGTTATCTACATGATATGAGAGTTTTTAATGTTACGCCTATCATAATGAAAAAAAAAAAACAAAAGAGAACAAACACAATATTAAATGCTCCATTTTTTTCTAGTACACTCTGCGGTCAAAGTTCATTTCACAAAAAAAAAAAAAAAAAAAATGAAAATCCTCGAACACATGCACGATACAAAAAGTAGGATGATTAAATTCGATACCGAAATTACCTCGATAAGATTGCGACACTGTGTCGGCATTTTTTTTTAATGATTCATATCCAAACAATGCGAGAAAAAAAAAACAAATCCGAACAGTGAGAGTGATATGGGCGCGAATGCTACCTGTGAATGAAGTTTCATATGATTATATATCAATGTTTTAATAAAGATATCTATACATATTATATAAAAGAGAAAAAAAAAGAAAAGACGAAAAGAAAATGCGCGCGTAATTGGCGTGAATCTTTAGCAATCGGGAGCGGTGGCTCTATCTATCAGCGATCAGTCGATAGTCGAATAAATACAGGTCATGTAGTTTAATCAAATGATATTTTGTGATCGGTGCATTTGCTCAGATTTAAATTACTCGTGAACAATGTTGTTAGCCTGATGCGTCACTGACGCTCTTTCGACATTGACGATGCGCAGACCGTGTGTTCCTTAATTCATCCGCTTCTGTCGCTGGCTGCATTCGAAATACATTACAAAGAAAAAATTTAAAAATGTTACGTGACTTCCGATTTAAAAATTTCACTTTTAAACCAGATGCGACGTCGTGCAGAAAAATTTGACAAATTTCCTTGTGACGTCATTTCCGGTTAAAAAAACCTCGATTTTCGACCGGAAGTGACGACACACCGAAAATACGTCACTTCCGGTTTGAAAATCTCATTATTGGACCGGAAGTGACGTATTTTCGGTACGACGTAATTTCCGATTCAAAGATGAGATTTTCAAACCGGAAGTGACGTATTTCCGGTGTGACGTCACATTTTTCAAGTTTTATGCATGACGGGACTTCCGCTTTAAAAGTGAGATTTTCCAACCGGAAGTGACGTTACAATTTGTTTTATTATTTGTCTGGAATGTACCTCGAATGCAGCCAGTGACATAAACGTGTGAAGTAAGTAACACACGGCTGATGCTCAAATTAACTTTAGCGACCTCCCCGTAAAAAAAAACAAAAACAATCCGAACGAACTAAAAAAGCTTCTCTATCGAGTCCACCTAATTCCGAGTATGACGTTTAAACGCAATCACTTGACATAGATCGGTACAAATACATAAGTTATCATAACCGTAAGAATACGTTAATCCTATCCAGTATGTGGGACGTATCTCAATTAATGTATAGCCAATGCCCTACTGATTGTTGTAATCTCCTCAGGAACTCAGCCGAGAGCCATGAGAATTCGACATTTTTTTTCCTCCGTAGTACACATAACGCGTTACTGTCAATGTCGTAAATTCTCTATTCTGTAAACCTACGATTGATTATCACAAACCGTCGATCGACAGAAAGGTTCATCGAGTACTGCCTAAAATCTGAACGTTCGTTGCGAGCCACAGAGAATCGTCGACTCGCGCACACAATAGCGAAGCGATAGAATAATCCAGATTCGCGGGATGACAATCCGCGTAATAACGAGAGTAACGTAAAATTAATGTTCGTCAAATGCCGACACGACATATTTAACCCTTCACGTACCGGATCCTTGTTCAACGAGGACCTAAAATTTGCCAAGACGCAAACTTCGAACGATTAGAATAACAAGTTAATTTACTTTTAAAAAATCTGTAAAAATTCACAGTCGTACCTTAAGGTGTTGTTTTTTTTATAACGCCGAAGAACATTTATTACGAACATCCGTATCGTTTTTGTGCTTAAAAGAAGTCATCGTCGTCTGCGATCGGCAAAAAGTTCCCGGTAATTGAAGAGTTAAAAAAAAAACTTAAAAAAAAAATGGATGTTTTGATCGACAAAACTGCAAGAGTCGTTCGCTGACACTCTACATAGCAATATTGCATCGCGCCACACGGCCGTCCTGTTCTCTCCTCTCAATCCAATAGGCGTTAACTGTGCGAATAATCGTCGAACTCTAACCGCTGATCCAACTGTAATATATCGGACCTCCGCTTATTGTATAGAAAAAAAATAATGTTTCATCTAACGGCATGACGAGATGCGAAAGACACCGCAAAAGTAGATGAGGCGTCGTGGGTGTTATAAACCGAGGCTGTAAGAGGGTACGGTAAAAGCTTTGAGGCAAATCACTGACGAGTTTCGGGAGGAAAGTTGCGTAAGGTGAGAATGTGCATGTTAGCAATTATAGTTAGCAATTATAGTTTATTAATAATACCTCTCTCTATCTCTGAAGTGCATAAAAAATTGTACGATTTTCGCGTCGTGGGCTGAAATAATCTATTCTGACTTGTTTAAATATAATATTTTTATGATATACGACTGTGTTTCTGTATCGAAGATTTCACCTGGTTGAGGGAGTAAAAAAAGAAAAAAAAAAACGACGAACTGCGCGACGATTAGCTGTTATGAAAACGACGTTTTATTCATTACGTGGATATCGGGTTGGTCACGGAAACAACTGTTAATCACCGACATAGCTAATCGTTAATAATCGTAGGCGTGACACTGCTCGTTGAGGTTCACAATCCGTCGCTAGCTCTTTCCCCATCTTCCATTCTTGATTTTTTTTTTTTTGTTTTTAATATAAATATAGGCAGCCAAGCCGGCGAGTTTGCGAAAAGAAAAAAATAAACAACGAACAAACAACAACGAAAAAAATTGATGATCGGTATGCTTTTCAATTTATATCTGAATCCAGGTTTTATTTACAGTCTAAGTTTCTTTTTCTTTTCGCTTCGTTTTTCGTTACGGTATCGTCACTGATAGGCAGATTTAAAACAATCAAAAAAAAAGTGAATAAGTTAACTGCGTGACGGGGCGAGATTGGAAGTAAAATCTTTCGCTCATTAACTAAATTCCACAGCTCGGCAGCGTGTTTGCAGTCTTGATTCCGGCATATCTGAAAAGTGATGATGAATTATTCGAGGATGAATAAAAATTTAAAAAATATATAATATATAAATACATCTATCGACACAACTTAATACTTCAAAACAAACAAAATGACTGTTTGGTTGATGTAGACGCTGTGACGAGCGCGTTACAGCGGGAATCATATCACCGATATTGATGTAACATGTTTGTGCAGCGATCGAAGTCATTATCAAAACGACGACCACGAATAATCATGTACAGATATTTTTTCATGAAAAAAAAAAAAAAAATCATCGATAATTCAAACTTACAAAATTTCCCACAATTTGTTGAATATCTAAGAATTATTTAGAATTTCTCTTCCTCGAGACCGTGCTTGAAGAACATGAGTACCGGAACCGAATTTCCATCGATCTCGCGGTATTCCATCAGACCGACGAGGCCGTCGATGTCCATTGATTCGCCGGTGAAGAACTGCAGTTCCTTGAATCTCCCCAGAATGTCCTTCATCACTTTGTTCATGTTGCTTTTGAATACGTCCACTTGATCGGGCGATGTTTCCTCGAGCTTCGCGACCAATCTGCGGCAAGGACAAACATTAGTAACGCTCGAAGTGGACGACCTGCTCCGCCTATCGTCGACATACCCGAGCAGACAATTATAACCGAGCTAAATTGAAATAGATAGTTGTAGTTTTTTCAATTATTTTCCAGTTTTTTTTTTTTTTTTTTTATAGAAATCTAGTAGTAATTTATCTCACATTTTTTCACACCTTGTGATATAAAATTTTTCACGATACTCGTGCAAAAATCTTTAACTCGTGTGATCGCAACACTCGCCTTCGGCTCATGCTGCAAACTCACACTCGACAGGAAAAGTTTTATCGCACTAGTATCATAAATTACTATAAAGATACTGGTGAGATGAAACTGTTTCTGAAGAGTGTCACAACTACGAGAGTTAAGAAAAGTCTTTCGCACGAGTATCGCAAAAAATTTCATTTTGCAATGTGTGAAAATGTGTACAATTTTCAATGTGTAACACTGCAGCCCCCGCCTATTGTCAAGATATCCGAGTATACAATATTTCCTGAGCTATGTTAAAAGGAGATTGTAGTACAATAATTATTTTCTGGTTTTTTTTTTTTTTTAAATAGAAGTATAATAGTAATTGACAGTACTAGTGCGATAGGACATTTTCTGTGGTGCTTATGCGACACACTTGCATTTAAATAATTGGTGAAGGAGAAATCCATTAATGAACAAGCAAAAAGTCTGTGCGACGACTCACTTCTTCATATATTCCTTAAGGTATTGAGTGTAGGACTTCTTGTCGCCGAATGCGTAAGTTTCCTGAAGACGGTGGTTCATGACGACATCGACGCCCGACTGGACGGATTCGTCGGTGCCCTCGTCGCCGTCCTCGGCCGACGGGTTGAATCCGTCGATCTTGATCTCGCCGTCTTTGCGAGTTATGAGCTATGGAAGAATCAGCGTTAAAGTCAGCATTGCTCGTCGGTCCGTTACACCCAAAACTATGAAAGCGCATAACGATTTACCTTGCCATAAACTTCGTACAGGACATTGTCGATCAGCTTAATCTTGTACGAGTCGGAGAACATCTCATCGCCTGTAACGTAAAATCATCGTTCGTTAGGAATTTCCCAGACCAATTGACTCGACGACGATCTTGCGAGCTGATTGGTGGATAAATATGACGAACGGCGAATAACAATTGGGACGAGCGACGAAGGAAACACGGAGAATGTCCATATGGCAAGGTTATAAGACAAAAATTCCCAAAAATTTCATAATTCCGAAAAAAAATTGAAGAGTCGAAGCAGCGACGAAAAATCTTTGTGGACGGAAGATCCGTGGAAAGTGAACGGTGTTAAAGACGCCCGTCCGCATCGCTGAGATACGCACAGTGGCGATAGATGACTAAACGTCATTCGAACTCTGACGAAAAAATACGTTTCCGAGACTTCGAGGACGCAAAAATGTATAAATATATTTGGCAAAAGCAAGATCGAACTCGGACGAATCGACTCACCGGTGAATATATCCTTGTAGATCCTCATTGTGGAAGATGGAGAAAGATTTAATTACAGCTAAAACTAAGTAAGACACAGTCACCCGACAGAGCGAACCGGAAGGGAACGGACAAGGATCCTCGAGCGTGAGGATGAGTGAAATGGCCGCCAGCTTGGATAACACCGTCGAACAATAAAAATAGATGTACAGACAGGCAGCGGCATCGGAAAGTACATAGCTAGTCATTCGATTCGATTTTGCGTGCGAGGCTCGAGCGTCGCCTCTCGAAACGCTCCGAATCGTCTCGACGACGACAATAAAGAACAAAACATTGGAACTACAATAGTTTCGAGTTCGTTCAATTTATTTAGATAAGTCGAGAAAGCAGAGGACCCAATCTCGTCGATGTATTTACGATCGATCGCTTCTGCCGAACTTACAGTTTTTCTTTAGAAGTCGGCAGTGAAAAATGGCGGCAAACATTGGTCCCGGACTGCGTCACTTCCGGCTTCACCTTGCGGCCCATTGCGGTCGTTTTTTTTTTATCATCTCCGCGTTGCTCGTGCGAAGACGCGAATCCTCCCTGCACGTGTTGGGCGACGATTCTTTTAATCCGAGAAGCGAAAGGAACGCAAATACGAGTTAAGGTTTCCTGTGAACGGCAGCATTGACGACACCGACGTTTTTACAAACTTGTACGTTATCGAACGTATTAAAAGAAAAAAAAGCTATGAAGATGGAGAACGGTTCGAAGACGGACACGAGCGGGCAGGTTAAGGAGGAGAAGCCGGCAGAGGAAACCGCGGAAGTTAAGCCCGAGGAAACCAAGGTCGAGGTGCCTAAAGTTAAGACCGAGACCAAGGTCGAGGAGGCCGAGAAGACCGAGGAAACCAAGGACGAGAAAATGAGCACCGAAGATGTTAAGACGGAAGTTAAAGTCGAGGAAAACAACGCCGACGTCAAGAGCGAGGAACCGTCCGAGGAGGTTTTGGAGAAAATTAAGTCACAAGTCGAGGTAAGCGAATTATTATTTGTTAAAATATCGCATGGATTTTCGTGTAACCAGTCGCGACCTTCGATGCGGTTTTACGAAACAGTAGAACACCGTTTGTCCGAGATAATGTGGGGAGAGCGTAGGTTGGACAAGTGAATCTCGGATAATACGGACGAGATACTTAAGGTAAAAGTGACCGGTGCGTTGGTCCAGTAGTTAGCGTGCTCGCCTCTAAACCAGAGCACCGGCAGGTCGAGGGTTCGATTTTCGGAGCCACCTTTTTGTCAAGATATAAAAATATGGTCGAACGTAGATCCAGACATATACTTGCGGCAATTTATAAGAAGTTGTAAGAAATTTAAAGAATTTATAATATTTTTAAGAAATTATACCATAAGAAAATGTATTCAGTTAACAAGATGCAGATTTATACGTGCTTCACTTCCTTTCTGTAAAGTTTAATAATAATAAATAATATCTTGAACGCACGCTTTGTCCAGCCAATGGGACGTGTCCAGTAATTGGGACGTCTACGTTACTCTGCATGTGAATATTTCTGCTTTATCCATTTTCTCTGACTTTTTTGTATTATCCGAGCATATTACTCGATTAACATGGAGAGCTTGGATAAATTGGGTGTGTAATTGGGTTTTTACTGCTTTGTTTATTTATTTGGATTTTCATGGGCTGAACCCCATTTTATCTAAGTTTTACGTATTTTCCGAGCCTGCATCTTGGTTAGCGTGGCCGACTCGGACGAGTCGGGTGCCTCGAATAACACAGAGACTCGGTTGATCGGAGTTCGGATATGCGAGGTTTCGATTGTACACACTTCCGTTTTTGCTTTGCAGTTCTACTTCGGCGACATCAACCTCCAACGCGACAAGTTCCTGATCGAGCAAACAAAATTGGACGAGGGCTGGATCCCTATGACGGTGATGCTGAACTTCAAGCTGTTGGCGTCGATGAGCAAAGATCCCGAGGTTATTGTAAAGTCTCTGGCAAACAGCGAACTCATACAAGTCTCGGAGGATCGCAAGAAGATAAGGCGCAGTCCGGAATGTCCTTTGCCGGTGTTCGACGAAGCTTACAGAAAAGCTCAGGCCGAAAGGACCGTTTACATCAAAGGATTCCCGCTTACGGACATATATGTACAGAAACTCAAAGAATTCTTCAAAGACTACGAGCCATTCGAGAATATAATTGTGAGTGAGACACCAACATTGAATTGTTATTTTTTTTTTTTTTTGTAAAATTCATAAAGCCTGCTTCATTCGTCGGCGATCTTTGTAGCCGACCGTGATGTCTAATTAATTTTTTTTAATACTTTAGATGAGAAAGTATCTGGACAAGGAAAAGAAACTTCAATTCAAAGGATCGATCTTCATACAGTTCAAGACTCTGGACGACGCTAAGGCTTTCATGGCCAGAGAATCCGTGAAATACGGAGACACAGAGCTCATCCGTAAATGGAGGTGTGTACTGCAAGAATTTCGATTCTTCGATTATTTGTTGCCCGTAAAAATTGGGTTAATTGAGGAGGTTGGAGCGCTTCAGACTAGTCAAATGAGTCCTACATTTTTAAACTCTTCCATACAAATTTTTACCTATCTATTGATTACGGTGGATGGTTATTTGTATTGCAGCGGATGGCCGTAACGCTGAAAAACATTAAATGCAAAATATTAACTGGTTTGTGCTAATTTTCGCAATTGTTGCTCGATTTTGATGTATTACGGCTCATTCTCTTCCTTCAAAGATGCTCTACGACTTCACCGTCTAGATATTCGATAGTATTTTCCGGTTAGAAATTAAAGCGGTTTGTTTATGAAGGAATTTCGACGATGGATAAACAAAAGGCTGTCATTTTTAAACGGAAAATACTATCGAATATCTAGATGGTGAATTCTTAGAGCATCTTTTCAGGAAGAAAATGAGCCGTAATACACCAAAATCGAACGAAAATTATGGATTTTTTTCGAAAATTAGCACAAATCAGTTAATATTTTTGCAAATTCATTGCAATTAATGTGTGTCTAGACATCTGATGTAATATAAATAACCATCCACTATAATCAATAGATGCACAAAAGTGTGTACAAACGACCTTAAAAATGTAGCGTTCGTTTGACTAGCGTGAAGCGCTATTTTCTCTTCATTTTCTTAATACCGTATTTACGCGTTGCAGCGAGGAGTACTCGGTCGAGAAGGCGAAGGAGAAAGAAGAGAAGAAGCTGAAGAAGGGTGAGAAGAAGGAAAAGAAGACTGACGACAATGGAGAGGAGGCGGAGGCGGACGAGGAGACCGACAAGCTCGAATTGCCGAAAGGATCGATCGTTCATTTTACGGGCACTCAGACGGGAACGACCAGGGAGATGATCAAGGAGTGCGTCATGGGTCTGGGCGGTGAGGTCGCTTACGTGGACTTCGCAATGGGCCAATCGGAAGGTTGGATCCGTCTGCAGGACGAGAATTCTGGAAAAGCCGTCGTCGAGAAAATGACTGACAACAAGGCACGAAAACATCCGAATCCTTTATTCTCAAATCGTTGCTTCCATGTTTTAATTGAATTTTGATCGTCTATTTTTTTGTGGCTCCCTCAGATGACCGTTGACAAAGGCGAGGTGACCTTCAGAGTTCTCGAAGGCGAAGAGGAGGAGAAATACCTCGCGACCGTCAAGGAGACGATCAAGAATCTGCGATCCAGGAACAAGAACGCTAAGCGCGGCGGTCGTTCAAGGCGAGGTGAGCCACGCGCGTGAAAACGGCAGCGAACGATTGTTAAAATTCGCATAAAAAAAAAAAAATGTCGCTGAATGATGAATTGCCATGCTAATACTGAGAGATCTTCAGGATCCCGCTGAGTTGACATAACAAGCGATTCTGATAAACCAATATGGATAGCCAATAAATTCAGAATTAAATTGAAGGAGCGTGTTTGATAGCAGGAAAAAAAATCGTTTTTCGCAGGTCGCAGCGGCGGTCAGAGAGGAAGGAAGAGGCACGGCAGTCCCGGTCACGGTGCAGTCGCATCGAAGAAAGCCGCAGCAGAATAATTTTTCCCTCCGTCTAGCTCTGACAAAAATCTGTGCATCGAGTTAAAATATTTTTATCGTTACCAACCCTCGAGAGTCGCGCGGATGCACGTGGATATCGGTATGCCGGAAGCTGTCGGTGCAACGAGTAAGTTCAATCGTTAACGAGTGTTTCGTTCAATTTAAAAGACTTGGAACACAGGCCGAACAGTCCTGCGACATCAATAACAAAACAAATAATAAAGAAATATTATTTTTGTTTTATTTTTTTTTTATCATTTCACGGTCGATTAAGTTGCTCGATTATCCCCAGTGAAGCTGCTATTACGAAACTTGTTTAATACGCTTAAGTATGTGGAATTTATATGATCAACGTATGTAACACATTTTTTACTATCAACTGTAAAGGTCATAGACAAAAACATGATGCAGATGAATAAAGGAAACGTCGTATATATTTCATAAATCGAAATTCTTTTTTTCCTGACGATATAAGTCGCCGTCTTATTGGAGGGCGATGGGGGAAAAACGCAATAGAATAATTTCCTTCAGTCCAGTTGTCAAAAATCTGTGCATCGAGTTAAAATATCTCTGTCGTTACGAATTAATATGTCGGAACCTGTCGGTGCAAAGAGTAAGTTTAATCATTGCCGAATTTTTCGTTTTCAATTAAAAAAACAATAAAGCAAATAAAAGATTTTTTTTTTTTTTCATTTTAACGGCCAATGAAGTTACTCGATTATCCCCAGCGAAACTGCTATCACGTACCTTGTAATATGAAACGGGACCATGAAATGTCCGTTTTATTACATTTTCTAGACGAATGATACAGGTTTTCGATTTCCGAATTTTCAGACTCTAACTAGTGATAAGGTGGCCGAATTTTTGCTGGAAAAAAAAAATGGTACGCTCAAGTATGTGCAATTTATATGATCAACGTATATAACACATCTTGTACTATAAAAACTGTAAAGGTCATAGAAAAAACATGATTTAACATATGAATAAAGGAAACGTCGTATATATTTCATAAACCGATGTTCTTTTTTTCCTGACGATATAAATCGCCGTCTGTTTGGTGGAGAGGGAGGGGGGGGGGGGGGGGGGGGGGCGACGGGATGGGTGTAAATAGTTATAAATCGGTGTTTATTGTTTAGTGAAATTTACAAATGTACTCATCTAATTTGCTATATAAATTTCACTACCATGCATCCGATTTTCATTACGAGAGGAGAGTCTCGGGTCGACGATGTACTTTGTATTTTTTTATTCTTCTATTTATCAAATAGAGAGAGTCCAGTGGATTGAAGAATGCTTTCGACCCCATCTCGAGCTCGAAACAGCATTGCTATTTATTCGAAGTAACTAAATTCTCAGTCGTACCGTAGATTCGGTGAATCGTTTTTTTTTTTTTTTTGTATATCAAATCTTTCTAAGGAAGATTCACACTTTCGCACATCGGTTTAATCGACGTTTTATCGGGGGGGTTGCTATGCGATTCAAATTCACTCGGGCCACCCCCTCGCTACGAGGTTTACGATGGATCCGTCGACTTGCGACACTGGAACGATTTTTTTGTGTGTAAAGATTGTGCATTGATTATCCTATTTATAACTTGTTCCATTTTTGTTTTCTTCTCCTCGCACTTTGATATTCACGTTGATAATTCTCGTTACAGAAAAGCCCGCGCGCGTTCCAGGGACGAATCAACGCTGGTCCTCCGACGCGAACACTTGGTCACTAAACGTAAGCTATCAACTAATTTTATCGGATCTCGCGCAACGCAGCGTGAGGAGCTACACGCTGGGCGGAGACGCGGCACGTCCCACAGAGTACATGTTTTACCTTGTAAAAGACCGGGGTGGATTCCACACGAGTCAACGGACAAAAATTTCATTGCCCGCAACCTTTAGCGCACTTTAGCGTTTCTCAGCGACCACTGGCGAACTTTGAGCTTGGCGAACGGCCCGACAGACAAATGCCGTTTCCAACAAAGTTTCTTCCCTGGTCGAGAAACGATCATCCACTCAGCGAACCATCCTCGCGGTAACTCGGAGTTTCCGTCATACGAAGAGACAATCTCGCGTGCCTCGCCCGAATTACAGTTCAGCGTGAAGCACGTGAGAACGTTGCACGATTTTATCTCTACAACAGTGTTTATATACTCATAAACGTTGATTCAACAAACACGTCTTCGATCGCTACAGTTTAATCTCTCATTTGTGTTTCATGTGTATCGATCGACGCCGTCGGATTCACGGAGGAATAAAAGTTCATTCAGAATCGAGTGTCCTGAATGGCCTGATCGAGATCGACGAAGGTGACGTGTTTGGATTTGGACGAGCCCTCTCGGGGCAACCCCTAATGCTATACGGATATCTCTTGTATCTGCACGCGTTTCTTGATGGTACCGGCCCCACTTCCGGTCGTCGTGCTCAGCGAGCTGGTGGTTCTCGTCGGTGGTTTCGGCGGTGTCGGGTGAGTAGAATTGCCGTAGCTGTTTCTCGAGGGGGGCTCGTTGAGTCTCTCGTTGTCGTGGTCACCGTTGTCCATGCACTGTTTGTTGCGTGTCTGCAGGGCGAGCTGTTCGTCCTGAATGAGCGAGGGACTGCGCGCGAGGGTCGTGTAGGAGGGCGGTGGCTCCTGCGCCGGTCCCTGAACATCCGGTGGCTTCATCGACTGCCTCGTCGTCATCGGCAACGATTCCTGACCGTTCGACGTGCACTGCATCGCCGATCTCTTCTTCTGCATGCGATCTCGCTGATAGTAAATTCCGGCGAATATCAGCATGTTCAGCACGAGGAGGATGCAACCGACACCGACCGTTATCGCGAGCGCGGTCGTCGTGCTGTAGTAGTGACGAGACTCGAGCCTCTGCAGCAATTCGGCGTCGTCCTCGTTGTCGTCGAGTATCGCGCCGATGTCTTCGGTTTTGGAATCCTCGGTCATCGCGGTTGTGCACGTAGTCGACGAGGAGGAACTCGTCTTCGTGGAGCCCACCAGGGGCAACGGGGTGTGCCACTCGTCTCGTACCGGACCTGCGAAGACGAGAGAAGAGTCGAGGGGTAAAAATTTATCGGAGGAGAGAAGAGGATTTTATTTTGGGTGGAAAATTATAAATGATGACTTTACCTGCATAAAAATCGTCGCCTCTCTCACGAAAGTGATGATGCCGCATCGAGACGTCCTCGTCGCCGGGCTGATGAAGCTGCGGTATCAAGTTCAGCCAGACTGCCATCTTGTGGCCACGATAGTGGCTCTTGATCTTTGGCTTCAGAGCTGAAAGAAGAATTCGGATTTTGGAGTTACTGCGTGGCAATTGTAATGGAGCGTATGTCAACGCGTTGGTTTATGTTAGGCTCTTGGGGAATCTGTAGGTATGAACGCGAGTGCCGTTGTAACATTTCCTGTGAGCATGCGGTCCCAGGGATGGATAATAGTAATTTACGATACTAGTGCCATAAAACTTTTTCTGACGAGTTTGCAGCACGAATCGAAGGCGAGTGCTGCAATCACACGAATCCAGAAAAAGTTTTCCGCACGAGTATCGTGCGAAATTTTACATCGCAGCGTGCGAAAGATGGGCGTTTTGTGCACGCGAAGGGTTCGTGAAACTGCCAATTTCGCATCGAGTGTAATCATAGTAGTTTACGACACTAGTGCGATCAAACTTTTTTATGACGAGCGCTGCAGTCACACGAGTTCGGAAAATGGTTTTCGCACGAGTATCGTACGAAATTTTACCTCACAACGCGCGAAAATGGGGGTTTTACGCGAAGCGTGCGTAAAACTGAAATGTTCGTACACTGTGTAATAATAATAATTTACGATACTGGGGCGCTGAAACTTTTTCTGACGAGTGTGAGTGCACACGAGTTAAGAAAAGTTTTTCGCACGTCTATCGTACAAAATTTTACTTCACAAGGTGCAAAACTGCGGTTCTGCGCACGCAAAGCGTGCGTAAATCTGCCATTTTCGCACGGAGTGAATTAAAATGACAAATAACAATCAAGAAAAAAAACAAAATATATAGTAATGGAAAGAAAGAGAAACTATGCGAACGAAAATATATAAATGAGAAAAAAATTAACAGATATTAAAGGAATATGAGATAAGATTTGAAAAAATATATTTTCGAGTTCTCGTGAGATATCCGTGGTGCAATTTGGGTCCAATCGAATCCTCACCTATCATCAGATACTGCTGCGTCCCTGTCTCGTACTGTCCCCACGTTAGTCCTCGAAAGCGCGCTTTCTCCTTAACAGTCCCGTAGTCCACGGACTCGATGTTGTGAGGCTCGTTGGGATTTCCGGTCTTCGCGAAGTTCGTGAAGAACGTCAGCACCGCTTCGGCCACACCTTGATCTTGGCGCGAGAAATTTTGCGGAAAAAATGGTCCGCCCAGTATCAGCGGTAGTCCGAAGATGTAAGGTATGTCTTCGCCCCTCACGCTGCCGAGTCTCTGAAGATGATAAAACGTTACAGCGTCAATTCCCCAGCAGTGAATCTCGAATCGGTTACACGGAGAGCAGGCGTAAATACGTCGTCAAATCGATCGTTAAGCCACATGGGATTTTCTGCCCGCTGATCCGAAGGGTCGAAAGGAAGTCGACACCGCTTCGACGAGTATCTCAAGCTCATGGTCGGTCCACGCTAACCGCATTATCGACTCTCCTGCCCTTTCGTCCCTTTGGGAAATAATCGGTGAATAGACGAGACGTC
This sequence comes from Exephanes ischioxanthus, assembly GCA_958510785.1. Lineage (NCBI taxonomy): Eukaryota > Metazoa > Arthropoda > Insecta > Hymenoptera > Ichneumonidae > Exephanes > Exephanes ischioxanthus. The sequence goes on from OY294016.1 coordinate 6,381,758, forward strand.
TGATAGCAAATAAAGTTTGTACTTTTTACAACTTATTGTCCACGAACGCCCACAAATTTTCCTTCGTTAATTTCCCCAACGACCCGCCTCTAGTTTTACGAACAAAAGTGCAAACTAAAATTATTCATAGATAAAGTTAATAACGCAGGAAATACAAGGAAATGTTTGTGTATTCAAATCTGCGCACAAAGGAGTTTGTTACTTATTTGACTACATTATTTTTACGAAACTTCGTATTCCGATTGTACGAAATTATTTCTTACTATGTACACAGTAAAAAATATTTGTACTTTTCACAACAACTTTTTGTCCACAAACGTGCACAATTCTTTATTTGTAAATTTTTCGATCGAACCATCCAGCTCTAGTTCTACAAACCGAAGTGCAAACTAAAATTGTCAATGACACAGACAATAAAATCACATATTTGTATATTCAAACCAGAACAAACGAGTTTGTCACTTATTTAAAAAAAAAAAAACTATTCTTACGAAACATCGTATTCCGATTTTACGAAATTATTTTTTACTGTGTACACAGTAAACAAAATTTGTACTTTTTTCCACAACTTATTATCGACAAGCGTCCACAATTTTGTATTTGTTAATTTTCCAATCGCACCAACTGGCTCCAGTTTTACAAACAAAAGTGCAAACTAAAATTGTCAGTGACACAGAAAACAAAAGCACATATTCGCATATTCAAACCAGAACGAAAGAGTTTTTCACCTATTAAAAAAATTATTTTTCGAAACTTCGTATTCTGATTTTACGAAATGATTTTTTTACTGTATAGGCGACTGGTACAAGATGTCAAGAATCCCGTCTCGTCCCCCCTCTCCGAAATATAATTCAATCCCCTAGCTTCATCAAAAGATGACGGAAGCTGCCGCCGCCGTCGAGCAGGCACCAGGATACGCGAACAAGACCGCCGACAGTAAAATCGAAGTTTAAGTAAGTGCGCGCGTCGGAGTTTCTTAATATCGTGAGAAGGGTGCTCTTTCACGCCGCCTCGTGTCGTCTCGGTGTAAAAGGGTTCGCCGTCGAAGGTGTGTGTGTGTGTGTTCTAGTCCCGCTGGCTTGTAAGCCAGCTTATGAGACGGCGTGTACGTCGTCTCATAAGGTTGTATAACACTCCGGCGCGTTATGTAGTTCAAAGGGGTAAGGGTGAAACGCGTTACATCCTCCTCTAGTTTGCCAATTTAATAGAGTTAGCTGGAGATCCAGCGGCGCTCGCGTTTCTCAGAAACGATCCTCCCTCCGCTCCGTGTGCCAAGCGGGAGAGCCTTGCTTTATCTATGAGCCTCCTCGCTTCCCGTCTCCTTCCTTCGTGAGCTCGGGCGTGAAAACTTGTTTACGCCGAGAAATTCATAGCGTGAGCCCAGCGACAGCCGGTACACTCTAGATGCAACACTCGCGAGACACCGCCCGAAGGACTGATGGGACTCTCCACTGGATTCGACACCGTGGCGTGTACGCGACAGTGTGCACACCGTTTCGATTCGAGCAATATCGTTCCGGAAGAAACGTCCAACTCGTACTTTTATAACGGAAGCGACACACGTCTGTGACAATGGACTGCACTGGACTCGAATCATATCTCCGGATGATTTCTTGACTGTGAGGTAGAGACAGCGTGAAAACAGAACTCCGGACAGGCTACCCGTCAATTTATTTAATACTATCGGGTTGTTGCTGCTCGGACATCGCGCACTCCCTATGGACCTTGGAATTTAAAAAAAGCGAAAATTTAGATTTACCGGAAATACGTCACTTTCCGGTCGAGAATCTCATTTTTCGACCGGAAGTGACGTCATACCGGAAATACGTCACTTTCCGGTCGAGAATCTCATTTTTCGACCGGAAGTGACGTCATACCGGAAATACGTCACTTTCCGGTCGAGAATCTCATTTTTCGACCGAAAGTGACGTCATTCAGGGGAAACATCACTTACGGTTGAAAAATGAGATTTACAAACGGGAATTGACGTACTTTCGGAATGACGTCACTTCCGGTTGAAAAATGTGATTTTTTAAACCGGAAGTGACGGTTCCCCCGATGACGTCACTTCCGGTCACAAAACGAAACGTGATACCGGAAGCACGTCACTTCCGGTTTGGGAATCTCAGCTTTCAACCGGAAGTGACGTATTTTCGGTCGAAAATAGACAAATAAACAAACAACTGAATCGAAAAATAGCTACATTTTCGCCATCATTCTCGAAAGTGAAATATTTTCATAAATGAAAAGGGCAAGCACCTGATTGTAGTCGCTGTCCTTGGTCTGGTAGTTAAAGTGAAAGAAATAAGTCTGGGCTCCTCTCCTGGCGTGATAGAAAGCGATCCTCATGAGCGGCGCTACTGTGTGAGCGTCGCTGAGTGCCTCAACTGTGGAATCGCGGATGTGAATGGGGTGAAGCACCGGCTTGTCCCAATCCGTGTACTCGTTCCGTACGGCCGAGAATATCTCGTTGAGATGATAGTAATAAGCGTTTCTTATGTAAGTACGTAGAATCCGGTTACGCTGATCCTCCTCCAGGCCGAACTGAATCTCGTTATCATTGAAATCCAGATAAGCCTCGGCTGTGGCTACTCCGAGTATGAGGGGAACCCTGATAAAAGCGTCACTGGCACGTTCCATGTCGAGGCCGGGATCCGGATTGCTCTGATCCACCGGCAAGGCCGGTCCTATCCTCGGCATGAACCTGCGAAAACAATTTGGAAATATGTAATAAAATAAAATAAAATAAAATAAAATAAAATAAAATAAAATAAAATAAAATAAAATAAAATAAAATAAAATAAAATAAAATAAAATAAAATAAAATAAAATAAAATATTTAAGAAAAAATCATCATTCGATCTACTTGTCATTTTAATGCATTATATTAATTACTTAATTGTGCCCTGTACGGCGACAATGCCTGCACTGTAAAAAAAAATTTGTCTGAAAATTAATTTATTTTGTTACGTAAACTGTTTCTGAAATTTCAAACACATGTGCTTGCAATTTTACAGTCGAATTTTTTTTTTTAATGAAAATTTTTGTAATTTTCAGGCAAAAGATTAGTAATTTTAATATCCGGTTTTTTAACATTACGAAAAAAAAGTACACTAATGTTCAATTAATGTAAGTAATGTAAGCAAATTTCAAGTTCCGGTACACTAAACTTACAACTTATTTTTACAGTGTATAACGGGAGGAAAGTAGCAAAAAAATGATAGTAATATTAATTACTTAATCTCCGGAAGTTCGACGTTCAGCAACACGTGTAGAGAAACTCCGCGAAGGCAGTCGGCGATGTCCTCGTCTCCCTCGACGGAGCATCCGAGTTGTTCGCCAACTTTGAGGCGCAGATCGTTCGGATCGTGAACGGCCGCCCAAGGACTGAGCGCCGATCCGCTCACGAGCACCACTCTGTGAAAGAGTCCTGCGAAAGAAAAGAGAACAAAAAAAAAAAAAAAAAAACCGTCAAGAAGACGAAAAACATTGGATATATGTAGCCGTTGAGCTATGGAAATTGCAGTATGAAAAGCGGGCGTCCTAATTAGATTTGTTATCTCACGGTAAAAGGAAAGTTTCATAGAATAGCTTCAGCTCCATCCATCCGGTGGCCGAACCGAGGGAGAGAGACCTTTTACTTTTTGCCTATAAAATAAAGTTGCTTTCATCCCTCTTACTGTTGCAAAGTAAAGAAATTAGATTGAGGATGAAAGTGCCACTGATGGCGGCTTTTCAGAGTGCCCGACGCGCTCTCCCCCGCGGGAATTCTCCTCGGCAATTGATTCGATCGCAGAAGCCAGAGGCACGTTTTTCCCGGAACATTTCGCGGCCAAGTCCGAGAATCGTAAATCTGGTAATTATCCGAGTGGCGAGCGTTAAACTTCGCCGGAAAAACGTTGTGTAAGAGGGCGATTTGCCATCGATTCCTTGACCCTCTTCGAGGGCCCCCGGTGTCTCTTTCCCTCTCCCCTTCCGGTTACGCCCTCTCCGCGCGCTTCTTCATTTTTCTTCCCTGTCCCCCAAGAAAAGTAGCGAAAGCCTCTAATCGCCGGATTACTCTCGCCCGAATCGTTTCCCGATTGCTCCCGGGGATTTAACTGGCGTAAGGAATACTCTCCCGTCCAATCCTCCTCCGCTCCTCCGAGTCGGCTCCGTCCGATCTTCCCAGAAATCCTTGCGGCACCACTGCGGGACGGTAAAAGTTCTTTACGCCATCTCGCTCTCTCTCCTCTCTATCCTACCTTCTATTCCCTATTTTCCGGAAATCGCGAACCACCGTAACGGAAGTTGATCTTTCGAGTTCCGCTTTTCCACTCGCAGTTATATTCCCTCCGTTATGTTTTTTTTTTCTTCCTCTACTCTTTTTAGTTTCCTTCGGTTTCGTAGTTTCTCTTTTTTTTCTTTTTTTTTTTTTTCTTCTGATACTGCATCCACCGCCGCTACCGCTGTTGGCAGTGTACTCGACACAGTTACGTGAGGCAGTTCGGTATACAGCTTCGTGCGCACTTGCCCCTCTGCCTTATCGAAAGATTACGCGACGCCCCGGCATAATGTCCCTCTGGAGCGTTGCCAATATTGATATGGCGAGCGCGGGAGCGCGCGTTACAACCGATTGGAAACTACGAGGCAATTGACCGGCCCGTTTTGGCCCTTGGAAATTGCCGGCGGGACCGGCAACTACCATCGCCACCAGCTGCTCTCCCTTACGATATCCTCAACCAGGCATTATTGTACCCCCGGCGTGCCTCGCCGCAGTTTTGCTTCCGTCGCGGCACCGGGGCGGAAATGCGCACACGGCGGCGCAGCGAGCGACCGGAAGCGGATACTTCTTCGCTCGTGATTCTTCTTATCCGTTAATGATGACCTTTGAAGAAATCCTGCTCGACTTTTTTGTTCTTGAAACTTTCAACGACCGTCTCATTTGTCCCAGGAGTCTTCAAGCTAGTCCTTGCGAATAGTGTTCACTTCGGATGAGTTTCAGAGAAATGAGAGGGAATTGCAAAGACTGCATCGTATAAACTGGAATTGCGGAACTGGGTAGTATAGAAATCTGAACAAAAATCGAGGATATTAAAGGTGCTGAAAAGATTAATTTTCCATAATAATAATAATTCCAAAATGTCATTAACAAATTGATGAAAAATAAAATTGTTCAACAAATCTCTCGGAAATGGAACTTTAAAAAAAATTAAAACGATACGTTCACTTTTCTGAATTCCTGTGAATTTTTAAGATTTTTAATTACACTTTGAGTTTTTGTTTTATTATATGGGAAAATGTGTAGGAAGTCACCAAATGCAAAATGAATTTTAAAATCTGAACAAATTCATACGTATTCAGAAAAATAAACGCATCATTTTCATTAAACAAAAGTTACGTTCCCGGGAGATTCGTTGAACAATTTTATTTTTCATCAATTTGTTAATAACATTTTGGAATGATTATTATGTAAAGTTAATCTTTTCAACACCTTTGATATGCTTGATTTTTGCAAATTTTTATACCATCGAGAAGTGTTTGCAATTCCCTCTTATTGCTCTGAAACTCATGCGAAGTCGACACTATTTGCAAGGACTACCTCAACGTCGACTTCTTATTTTTTTCTGCATCTCAGTTTATTCGACTTTTGTGCTCGAGTCAATTATTTTCACAGCCAGTTGGTAGCGGTAACGCAGCAACGGAAGTAAGAAGTAAAAGCCGGTAGGAAGTGGTGCACTTTTCGTTAGAGCCAACGAACTCGTTTGAGATTAAAGGTAAACAAGAAACAATGCAGCCCTCGATATTAAGAGGAGCGACGGAGGCGGAAGTAGCGATCCGGGGCTCACGATATCCCAGAGACGAGGCCGCGTCTATCCGATGTTATCAGCATCCATTGGCTTCCTGCGGAGCTCGCACCGGGCTGCAATAACCAGCCATCCCCTCTTGGACGATGATAACTTTGCAATTTTCTCACGGGAGATTGAAAGTAAATCAAACTTCTAAGTGGAATCTTCCTAAGTGGCGTATATCTTTATGTATCCATCCATTCGCGGGGGTTTTTGTTGTTCTCGACAATAATTATTCGTCGGTCGTTATTGTTCCAGGAAATACAGTCGTCAGTGGCAAACTCCGTCGGTCCGGAATCCACCACTTCGCTCAGCGAGATTCTATGACCACTGTTGGGTTTGCAATTCAGCCTGCGAGATAAAGTATTTCTTCTTCTTCTTTTTTCTCATCCTCCTTTTATTATTATTTCATTTTTACGTCTTCTTTTCATTTCGGAGTAACGAGACTGTTTTAGCATTTTGCAACGGAACGGACTACGTATTTGATATTCAAATATTTGATATTCAAAAACTACAATTTCTGCGCACAGCTTCCTTTGTGCGGAAGCCAAAATCGTTCCACGAAGTTTCTCGTAGAGAAAGCTGTGTCCAAAATTATAATGGATGAAGGAAGCCATGTACAAGTACAAAAAGCACTCGAGACAATCTTCATGTGCCTGTGATCTTTCGTACTTTGTACCTGAACAATTTTTTGTTACTTTGCCCAGCTCCGATATATTTATATACGGGTCCGCTCTCCGCCGTTTAGTTGTTCTCGAGAATAATTATTCGTCGGTCGTTATTGTTCCGTGAAACAAAGTCATCAGCGACAAGCTCCGTCAGTCCGGAATCCTCCACTTCGCTCAGCGAGATTCGACGACCACCGTCGGGTTTGCGACTCGGTACTCGAGATAAGGTATTTCTCCTTTTTTTTTCTCATCCCCATTCTATTTTTATTTCATTTTTCCGTCTTCTTTTCATTTCGGAGTAACGAGACCGTCCCGGGAATGCGCGCTGCAGCGAGGAGGACAAGATGTTACCGTCGGGCGTAATTGCCAGGCGAGATTGGCGTCAGCTGGCGGACCGTGTGTTTCGGCGGACAATGTGAATTTGATGCCCTTCGGGTCGCTCGGTCGGAAGGCCGAGTGGCTTCCGTCCCTTGTTCGCTCAATCGCCTCCGGCGTCTTTCGTTCCTTGCTTTTCCTTACCCATTCGCTCTCGCCACTTTCGTAGCCGTAATTTTCCTTCAAATATTCCCGACGCAAATTTATGAAGAAACTCCGCAACGTCGCCGTGGGTGGCTGAGCCGAGGCTGGAAGGCTTCGTCGTGGAAAATGTTTCTGACGTTGAGCGCTTCCGGTACAGACTGCGCGACGGTGTATGAAATGCGCGACGTATCGTAACGCAGTTTATGAAAAGCTACGAGAATAGCAAAGTTGTAATATCGAAGCAGGCGACAATGGCCTTTCGCGAGGGTGTTTCAATTTTGACGCAGAACAAGACAGAGGAAGCCGACGTCTCGCGGGAACGAGCAGACAGTCGACGGCGCGAAGCTTGTACACTTTCGTCTAATGGTGTATTATAGCAGACATTCTCTTTGTGCATCGGGAGGGTAACTTTGATAGAGTTGGACGAAGCAATCGACGGTGCTGCGGAGCGCGATTCCTTCAATTGTCTGATTCACCGAACCCCGAGATGAATAAGTCGTTGAGAGCCAACGGGGTTTTCCCTGCCTCTCCGGCGCGCTCCATCGGGTTTTCTTGGCTCCTCGGAGTTCTTTCATCCCTCGTCGAACTTACAATCGCCTTCGGTTCTCGAGACTCGAGGAGCTCGCGCCAGATAAACCGGGAATATGAAGCCAGTGGCGGCGTCGTTGGTGGGATGAAAAAAAAAAAAAAAAACGTGTGAATGAAACAGACACGAGAGGAAGAAATGTGTAGAAAAGATCCTGGAGGATAATGCGCGAGGCGGAGCGATTTTGCCAGTACGCTGACGAAGAATTCTCGAAGACCGCCGAGTTTGCCTCGCCGGCTCACGCGCTCCCTCGGTCTCTCTCGTGCCATTTCCTCGACTTCCGGTCTGCAACGGAAAGGGGGCAAACAGTTTACATGTACGAGCGTCGAAACGCGACGACTCGAATTGCACGGGCATTGCAAGTTAGCCTCTTCTGCGACTTGCCAGGCACCGCTCTCGGTAGCGTGTACTCGAAAGAGAGCTCGCCTCGTTGCCCTCTACTTCCTTTCTCAGCTTCCAAGCTCTCGGGTTTTCTATGGTCGTTTCTCGGGCCGAGCTCGGGCTCTAGCGCGACTCCTTCGCGTTCTCTCTCGCAACGTTTTTCCACTCGCTGGACGATTTCGGCCCGGCCGTCCGACCACTGAAGCTAACGGACGAGCAACTTCCGGTACGGTGGCTGCGCACTTTCATTCAGTGACCGAAACGTCTCTGGCAAGATGAATTCCTCCACTCTTTTAGCAGTGGCTGATGCTCTCTTTCACTGCGGTATCCTTCGCATCCGCTGGTACACTTCCACCGGGTTTCAGGCTTCGTTTCCTAGGGAACAAAGAGGGGGAAGGAAAAACAAACGAGAAAAAAAAAAATGTTCCTTTGCCTTTTGTATTATCCTTCGCGGTGACCCGGGCACGCCGAGTAATCAGGGAACGAGGCATTAGGAATTGAAGAAGCAAACTCGGGCTTAGAAAAATAAGAAGAGAAAATGGTAGAGGAGTTTGAGAAGAAACTTCACTGTTCGATCTACGAGAAGCATGAGAATGCTTCTGATAAAATGAGTCTTCAGAGAAATATGGCAGGTTACAGAGAGACAGAGATGAATCCAGACCTTTGGCAAATAGCGAGAGGAGGGAACGAGGCATTAAGGATTGAAGAAGGAAACTCGGGCTGAGCCTCGCGAGTGATCTTATTAGAAGCCAAATATACATAAAATAAAAGGTAGAAGAGAATGAGCGGAAAATTCACTGTTCGATCTACGAGAAGCATGAAAATGCTTCTGGTCAAATCGGTGTTCAGAAAAATGTCGCAGCTTACAGGAAGACAGACATGAATTCAGACCTTTGGCAAAAGCGTGATCAGGGAACGAGGCATTAAGGATTGAAGAAGGAAACTCGGGCTGAGCCTCGCGAGTGATCTTATTAGAAGCCAAATATACATAAAATAAAAGGGAGAAGAGAATGAGCAGAAACTTCACTGTTCGATCTACGAGAAGCATGAAAATGCTTCCGGTCAAATCGGTGTTCAGAAAAATGTTGCAGCTTACAGGAAGACAGACATGAATTCCGACCTTTGGCAAAAGCGTGATCAGGGAACGAGGCATTAAGGATTGAAGAAGGAAACTCGGGCTGAGCCTCGCGAGTGATCTTATTAGAAGCCAAATATACATAAAATAAAAGGTAGAAGAGAATGAACAGAAACTTCACTGTTCGATCTACGAGAAGCATGAAAATGCTTCCGGTCAAATCGGTGTTCAGAAAAATGTTGCAGCTTACAGGAAGACAGACATGAATTCAGACCTTTGGCAAAAGCGTGATCAGGGAACGAGGCATTAAGGATTGAAGAAGGAAACTCGGGCTGAGCCTCGCGAGTGATCTTATTAGAAGCCAAATATACATAAAATAAAAGGTAGAAGAGAATGAGCGGAAAATTCACTGTTCGATCTACGAGAAGCATGAAAATGCTTCTCGTCAAATCGGTGTTCAGAAAAATGTCGCAGCTTACAGGAAGACAGACATGAGTCGCAGCTTACATGAATTCAGACCTTTGGCAAATAGCGAGAGCAGGGGACGAGGCGTTATTATATTGAAGGAATTGAAGAAGGCAACCTGGGCTGAGGCTCGCTAGTGATCTTTTTAAAAGCCAAATATAAATAAAATAAAAGGTAGAAGAGAATGAGCAGAAACTTCACTGTTCGATCTACGAGGAGCGTGAAAATGCTTCTGGTCAAATCGGTGTTCAGAAAAATGTTGCAGCTTACAGGAAGACAGACATGAATCGAGACCTTTGGCAAATAGCGTGATCAGGGAACGAGGCATTGGGGATTGAAGAAGGACACTCGGGCTGAGCCTCGCTAGTGATCCTATTAGAAGCAAAATAAAAATGAGAAAAAGGTAGAAGAGTTTGAGCAGAAACTTCACTGTTCGATCTACGAGGAGCATGAAAATGCTTCTGATCAAATGGGGCTTTAGAAAACTTTCGCAACTTACAGGGAGACGGAGATAAATGCAGACCTTTGGCCTGCATTCATCTACGATAGCGAGAGCAGAAAAAGAGGCATTGGGAATTGAAAAAGGAAACTCGGGCTGAGCCTCGCGAGTGATCTTATTAGAAGCAAAAAAAGAAGAAATAAAACGTATTAGAGTGTGAGCAGAAACTTCACTGTCCGATCTACGAGAAGCATGAAAATGCTTCTCATCAAATGGGCCTTCAGAAAAATATCGCAGCTTATAAGGAGACAGAGATAAATGCAGACTTTTGGCAAATAGCGAGATTAAGAAACGAGGTATTAGGAATTGAAGAAGGAAACCCGGACTGAGTCACGCGAGTGATCTTATTAGAAGCAAAAAAAAAAAAAAGGTAGGAGATTTTGAGCAGAAACTTCACTATCCGATCTACGAGAATGCTTCTGATCAAATGGGCCTTCAGAAAAATATCGCAGCTTATAGGGTGGCAGAGATGAATTCAGACCTTTGGCAAATGGCGAGAGGAGAAGCAGGTTGACCAGAGCCGCCCCAGTGTCGTGGCCCATGAGAGTTATTCTCGTAGGATCGCCGCCGAAGGCGCGAATGTTCTCGCGGACCCAGTGCAGTCCCATCGCTATGTCCTTGAGGGCCAAATTTCCGCCGGATCCCGTGGCGGTGTCTGGCATCGGACGGGTCCTCAGGAATCCTGAAAATAAAAGGAAAAAAATAATCTCTCACACGAGAATTCCTCGTTTTCATCGTTATAACGAGGATGTGGCATATCGAACGCGAGAGATACGAAGAGATGCGCGCCAGAAAGTTGAAAGGGCCGTGAGTAATTATAATGACACACAAAAAAAAAAAAGAAAAAAAATTGAGGGGCAAAGGATACATTGCGCGAGCCTCGCTGCGAAATTTTTTGCCGACTCCGGGTAATTCCACTTCCGTTCCGCCCTCGCACCGACGGTAATTTCGGATGCGGCGGGGAGTTTCTCCCGGTCCTCTGTGTTAGCTTAGCTGGACGGCAGAAGGATTTACCGGGCCATCCTTCGTGACGGTTCCTTTGGTCGCATCCGCACACATCCATACAAAAACGCACACTCCCATACGTACATTCTTCCTCTATAATGCAGACGGCCGAGATCTGGCCGGAGGGCAAGAGCTCCGGATTCCCGGTGCTGGCCAGCACCCGCTGCGGCTCTGGAAAGTTTGAATTACCCTCGCGTGGACGAAGCGGCACTAAATTTCCACGTCTGCCATTACCACGACTCGCGTTATTTCCCTCCGAAGATATGTGTGTTTCGTGTGTCGGTGTTCGGTCGGAGACCGGAAGGAGATGCCTCGGCGAACTTCGGTGTACTACCCTGCTCTCGCATCCTATACAGCTTCCGCCCCACCATATGGAGCAGATATCTGCCCCCAGTTAGTGCAACGTTCTACCATGCCACTCGTACAGATATGATAATGTTACTCCTCTTCAACGTCGCGTGGTTGGCTTGGTAAGTACCTACCTAAAATCCCGAGGCGATAGTTGAGGGTAATGACAATCACGTGGCCGGCGCTCGCGAGTACCGAACCATCGTGAACGTTGCCCGTTCCCCACTCGAAGCTTTCACCGTGAACGTACATTATCACAGCGTACGGAGCTTCCAATCCTATTGATCCTGAAAATTAAAATAAAAGGTTGATCATCATCGCGCATAAAAGAATGTTACGATATATTAATGTTAAATACATGGAAAAATACACGAAAAGAAAGTTACAGTTGGATGCAGTTGTTGTTTATTTTTTTGTTTGTTAACGGACAGCTCCTTGACCATCGAAATACACATGTGTCTTGTAGTTACTTTTATCTTTCTGCTTAGAAAAGAAGAAAAGGAAAGAAACAAAAAAAGAAAAACAGTAACTACTACCTATCTCCCTTTAACTTCAGTCGGGTAGGGGAGAGCGGGGCAAAATGGCACACCGGGGCAAAACGGGATAATGAGACAAAACGCAATTTTCCAATAACTTTTGGATGGTGGCAATGGTGGTGAGTGGGGCAAAACGGCTTTGAAATGCCGGATGTATCGTTGGGACAAAATGGGGCATCCAAAAATTATTGGAAAATTGAGTTTTGCCCTCACTGTCCCGTTTTGCCCCGCTGTGCCATTTTGCCCCGGTCTCCCCTACTATTGAATTCAGATTAACATTTTTTTTTTTTTTTTTTAACTTCAACATCGAGTTCGGTGGAGCACTTATACGCAAGTATCATCTCACGTGCCCGATTCTGGAAAATACTAAAAGTTTGACCGGTGAACTTTAGCTCCGAGTATACGTATTGGTACGTCAAGTAGAAAAGTACTTTTTTATTATTTCAAATACTGAGTACAAGTACTTTTTTAGTGCACGCTCGCTATACGGATTCTCGATAAGTAACATGACATCCTGTTTCTTTTAATATATGATTATCTGTCTAAACTTTTCGATAAGTATAATTTTAACTAGTTTTTTTTTTTTTTTTTTTTTATTCCATTAAAAAAAAAGAGAAGCGACCCTTTTCGCTTTTTATGAATTTTTTTGTTTAATGACATAAGAAGTGAAGAATAGTTTAAAAGCAGCCTCAAAACGACGTATTACGAACATTTCAGTTAGCGATTTTTTACAACGAGGAAGCCATGTGCAAAGTAGTTTGCACCGTTTTTCTATGCCTAGATGAACGCTACGAACCTAATTGGGAAAAGTACTTGGAGAAAATACATGAGAAATACTTCAAGTACCCAGAGTACTTCAGAAACACTTCAATTACTAACAGCACTTGATACTTGAAGTACGTGCGACATTGTACTTTGTACTTGAAGTATTTTTTGGTACTTTGCCAAGCTCTGCCCAGACGGACTAGACACGCAAGTGTTGAGTTCGCTGTAGTGGAATAATAATTGTTCACTGCCAGTGCATCGATCGTATCGAAGAGGAACCTATACTGTGCCGGATGCGAAGGGTTCTCTCGATTACGCACACAATAATTATAACGGATGAGAACCAGTTGTACACGATAGACCGCTGCATCGAGTTTCCAGGAACGAGGAAATTAACTTTGAATTCGACTCAATCTTGAGGCTTTCCCGAGCACGATAGTGAGTTTCCTCTGTTGCAAAAGAACCCGAAGGAGTTTTTTTTTTTTTCTTCTTTTTTTTTCATAGCAGTCGGTGGCACACCGGAGAAGTCGGGAGCCAAGAGGAATAATATGCCGGACGGGGTAGGAGCAATTCCATCGTCGACGAGAGAGCAACTCTTCGCTCTTTTCGCGACGTTCTATATAATCCTATAACTCTCATTCTCTCTCAGTTCATCTCCCCGGTCATGAGCAGAACTTGGCTCGTTATTTATGCTGATCCCGAGACGAGAGGACGGGGAGGCCGGTGGAGGGGAAATTTCATGGAAACGACTTTGACCCTCCCGCCCCATCGAGAGCCGCGGGCGGTTAATTAATCGTGCAGCAGCTCGCCGCGTTGCATCCAGCACGTCTACGATCGTCCTTTCTCTCACGATGCACAACTCCTGTGAGCTCAACTCTCGCCATCGGCGAGTCATACTATATAATGTAAAGCGGCACGGTTCGCGCGTTAGGTGCGGAACGATGAGCTTCCATCGCTTTGCCGAAACACGCAACCGGCTCGGCTGGCTGGAGGATAAGGGATTCCGGCTTAAGCGATCTCATTTTGCCGCTTCGACGCGGAGATATCAAGATTCCCCGACGATGTTCTGCCGAGATATTGTGGTAACGTTTTTTTTTTTTCTTCTTTTTTTGGCATTCGGCCATATTTTTGGCATCGGATGAAACTTAGGGGCTCCATTTTTTTATGTTCTACACGATTACTGTAGACTGTACGAAATTTTTTTTTGAAAATTAATCAACGGTATTGGAAGCCCCTTTTACTTAAACTGTTCCTGAAATTTCAAACACATGTTGCAATTTTACAGTAAAATTTTTATTCCTAAGGCAAATTTTTGTAAATTTTATGTAAAGGATTTGTAGTTTTAATATCTGGTATTATAATTTTATAACAAAAGTACATTAATAGTGAATTAATGTAAGTAACGAAAGCAAATTTCAAGTTCCAGTACATTAAATTTACAATTTATTTTCACAGTGTAGACATCTATTCCCGAAGTTTGAGCAATTTTGAGCATATAGTTTATTTGTAATACAATTTAGAAGTTGACTGATTTTACTGTGTCATCCTATGTTCTAAAATTGGAGTCGGTCGGTTCCGGGATAAACGGTCACTAATTTACTACACTGAGAGAAGGATATCATCAAATCTACCGGTCATTTAAGAAAAATTACCATTGCTCATGGCAGTACCCAACTAGAGCCCCACTTACCACAGAAAGTGCCACATTTTCCAAGAATTTTTAGCATAATATCTACGAAAAGTTCTTGTAAATCCGGTCCTTCCTGTCAGAGGTGGCGACTTAATTTCGTACTATGTGCTATGATAATATCTCTTAAGCGATATAGTCATATTTAGTAGATTCTTCTGTCTCAGTGTACTATGAATATAACTTAGAGCTTTAAAAAACTAGCTTTGAGTGGACGAAGCATCAAGGATTATGTGAAAAAAAAATCGGAATCCGCACTTTACCGTGTAAACTCAATGATTTATCGATGCAAAGTTTATTCTGTCCACTAAACATAATCTCACTTCAGGTCCATTTTAATACACTTTAAGTTCCAAGTTTTTTTTACCACACACGACGAATCCATGACATAAAATTATCAAACTATCAATCATTTTATGTCTCAAATATTATTTATAAATTATTCATGTAAGTTTTGGGAAATTATTTGTGGTTTCGTTTTTAGTTTCATAATGTTGAGATTCTTAAACTTGACTCCATATTTTTATTAATTTTTGACAAACGGATCATTTTTGCAAAGTATACCCCATGAATGGCATACATAATTCATTTTACCAATATTGCATGCGATTCGCGACAGCAGTGATAAAATTTTTTTCAATCAAATTTTTTTCGCCAACGAAACAGTCGACCCTCCTTAAATTGCCTTACAGAAATATTGATAAGAAAAAAAATCATCGACGTTTCTTCTTCATTGGATTCTACAAAATGCAAATAAATCTTCATGTTTCTATTACTCGGTGGCAGAGAAATATTTGACATTTTTTTTTGCCACGCCACTTCCGGTTTAAAGATCTCAAAAAATGGACGCTGTTTTCGCGACGTCTCTCGCGTTTCGATTTCCTTTAAGTCGAACAAGAGGCGGGGAGCGCGACTAATATGTCGAAGTATGTAGCGCAATAGATCCTCTGAAGAAGGTATTATACCGTGCACTTCCGTTTCCTGTTTATAACGAAAGGAGGATGCGAACATTCCGTCCCGAGTGCCTCGGCGGATTCTCATTATACGCCGTGGTTCGCGTTCAGCTCGCGGAATATTTCAAGTTACTCGCGAAATTTACTTTTTACCCGGAGATCCAACGACCTCTCTTCGCCGGGAATGTACTCGGGAGGTGGAGGCTCAATTTTTTTTTTTTCATCTCGATGCATGTTCGTCGGAATTTACTGTGCAAATTTCTCACTACTTTTCTGAAACCTCCGCGAGAATCATCAATAAAAGATTTCCCATTCTGTTGTCGCTATTATAAAGAAGATACATAATCTATTCTATATCCGTGCCAAATTAATCTGCCAAAAATGAAAACAACAATTTGCTTCAAACAAACTAAATTCTCGAGTTTTACAGAGAAGATAAATTTAATATTTTACAGAATCGACTGTGAAAATTTCTGAAAAATGTTCCGAGGGATCGAGCTTCGTGAAAGGAACCATCAGTTAAAAGATTACATTATATTTCAAAATACAAAAGATTATGTAAATATATTAATAAAAGATTCTCGATTGTGACGTCGTTACGACAGAGAAGATAAGTTTAATATTTTAAAACAATATACATATATATATATATCATGTAGAGCACCCATGCGAATAATTTTCTACATACAAACGACGTCAATTTCCATCCATCTGTCTATATCCTTTTTCCCATTCTCCTCATCGCATCCCGCTCTCTTTCCCTTGTTCCTCCAGCTTTTGTGAAGGGAGCCCGTTCTCAAACTCCCCCCCGGCCAGCGAACAGTCGAGGAATTTGCTATTCAATCAAGCACGTCGTCTGCTCGAGCTCCGGCTCTTCTCTCTATACCGGCAACTTCTGGCACCGAGGTTTATCCACTTATGCCGCTTGGTCGTGTGTCTCTATGCTCCACTCGCACGTAAACCGTTCCGACCCGCCTCCCTATCTGCGCTAGGCACGAGACCGAAAGTGAGGGAAGGAGAGGAGAGTACAATCTTCGCTCTGATTGCTGCTCGAGGAAAACCCAGCGAGGAGCTTCGAGCTTTTGAACCCTCTTGCCCGAGATACCGCTCCGCGCCCGCGAGTTGACTATGCGTATACGTGTTTCCTCACTCCGAGAACAGACGCTGCCACTCTTCTGTGTACAAAGCGATGGTAACGACATATACGGCTATACTACCCAACTTTGGGACCCCCCCCCCCCTGCCTCGATGGGATGACACAGAGTTTGGAGATTGTTGACACATCAGCCTTGGAATCCCTTGCCAAAGTTTATGACCTCAAATTCTCGGTGTCGGAACAAAACTCTCGTGTGGAACTTCCGGTTGCGCATGACTTACCGCGCAACCAGCGTCGTTGTATGAATCGCTTTCGGACTATTTCCGTCGCCACTTTCAAACCGCAAGCACGTCGCTTCCGCTTTGGCAGTCTCATTTTTCGACCGGTAGTGACGTCAAACCGGGAATACGTCACTTCCGGTTCGATAATCTCATTTTTGTGTGAGCGAGGCTCGCATAGTAGCGCCTCTCAAGAGGATTCGCTTTCTATGTTGTACAATAAATTCTTTCTATCTATCTAACTATCTATCTATCACGTCAGGAGAGGAGCCCAGACTTGCTTCTTTCAGTTCAACTATCAGACCAAGGACAGCTGCAATCCGGTGCCGGTCCTTTTCATTTATGAAAATCTTTCACTATCGAAAATGATGGCGAAAATTTTGCTTTTTTCGATTTATTTATTATTTATTTATTATTTATTTATTATTTATTTATTATTTATTTATTATTTATTTATTATTTATTTATTATTTATTTATTATTTATTTATTATTTATTTATTATTTATTTATTATTTATTTATTATTTATTTATTATTTATTTATTATTTATTTATTATTTATTTATTATTTATTTATTATTTATTTATTATTTATTTATTATTTATTTATTATTTATTTATTATTTATTTATTATTTCCGACCCGAAATACGTAACGTCCAGTTGAAAAATGAGATTCTCAAACCGGAAGTGACAGGTTTCTGAGATCGCGTCACTCCCGCTTTGAAAATCTCATTTTTCGTCCAGAAATGACGTACTTCCGATGTATGGATTAGATACGATGTCGATATTAATAAAATTAATAAAAAAACAGCGAAGAAAAAAATTACATAAAGTTACCCGCGAACTAACGACGCTGAGATTACCTCTGACAGATTTTAATGCACTTAACGAAAATAATTGTAAGCTTTTTTTTACATTATTAATGTGTATGTAGCGAGACTCACCGCTTCCAGGTATGTACAGATTGAGCGTGAGACAGTCCTCGCTCTGATTGCCGAGGAAGGTAACCAGACGCTTTAGCTGCATCGCCCTTCCATGCGGCATTTGTCCAAGAGCTAAAGTGATATTGCTCACGTCCGGTATATTTTGGGGACAAACGGGACCGAACGAATCGGCCAGTCTTACGTCTCGCCACGGAATCGGCGCCGCCGGTGGCCTCAGACGAAGGTCTCCTACGGGAGGTGCAGCGTACGGCACTCCTCGAAATACTTCCACTGGATCCAGATGCCTCCCGCTTAATTCCTGCACATAAAAGGAAGAAATGAGAATTCGTCGTCGGTTCTACCGTACTGTCTCGGCAATTCCTTTTGTCATTAGGAGAGACCCGGGCAAACACGAGGGAGCGGTTGAGAATCGAGAACCGTCCGGATTACGGAGCTGAACTACAAATTCACTGTTTAGGGAAGAACGGAGTAAAACGGACTGTTTTTACCAACTTTCCGCGGAACATGAAAAAAAAAAAAAAAATCTCTATTGCGTAGTCTGTTTTACCCTGGGCTTCCGTTCAGCCCGCTCTCCTCTCTCAACTTGCTGAACACGGTTCAAAAAACTCCAATTTTCGCGGTCCCACTGTACATATTGACCCATCGCCAATTTATGTTTTCTGATTGCTCGCTCCGTAATTCTCCGAACTCTCGCTAATAAAAGCAGAGGCGATGTCGCTGTTCCCGCCCCTAAAAAAATAAAGTAAAAAAAGAGGCGTCATTACTCGCTGGTATGATATGTACAGAGGCGGCCGGAAAATATAGTCAATGCGGTCGAATGACAATTATCGCAACCGCCTCGTGCAATTAGAGGAATTGCGCAGTTTCATCAAACGTTCGGGCTGGAAAACGAGCGCCCTGATAAGCTCTTTTGAAACAGATTATCGATGAAACCGTTCCCGTTTGCGTCCGCGGCTTTCCACGCAATCCCGAGAAGCTAAACAGGTGTAAGGATCGGTCGACAGCAAACAAAAATACGAGTGTACGAGGGCCGGCTCGAACCATCAAAGTCCCATCATTAATTCCGGCTCTGTACCAATTCCGCATTTGCGGGATTTTCCACGTGAAACGCATCGAACGAACGTTATACCGACAAACCAGTGCGTTGCAATAAAGACGCGGTATACACTCGTGCAACCCAACACGTTCGTTATAAAAAAATAATCACCAATCCCCATCGAGGCTCGCTTCGCTTTCAGCTTTTTAGCGAATTGCAGCGACTGCGCGGGCTTCGCGCGTTCGGGACGAATTATGTTTAGGATAGTGACTTCTAAATATTTCAGTCTCGTTCCGTCACACGTCCGCTTCTTCAAACGACAACAATGCAAGATATTTGGATATTTGGATATTTGGATATTTGGATATTTGGATATTTGGATATTTGGATATTTGGATATTTGGATATTTGGATATTTGGATATTTGGATATTTGGATATTTGGATATTTGGATATCTGGATATTTGGATATCTGGATATCTGGATATCTGGATATCTGGATATCTGGATATCTGGATATCTGGATATCTGGATATCTGGATATTTGGATATCTGGATATTTGGATATTTGGATATTTGGATATTTGGATATTTGGATATTTGGATATTTGGATATTTGGATATTTGGATATTTGGATATTTGGATATTTGGATATTTGGATATTTGGATATTTGGATATTTGGATATTTGGATATTTGGATATTTGGATATTTGGATATTTGGATATTTGGATATTTGGATATTTGGATATTTGGATATTTGGATATTTGGATATTTGGATATTTGGATATTTGGATATTTGGATATTTGGATATTTGGATATTTGGATATTTGGATATTTGGATATTTGGATATTTGGATATTTGGATATTTGGATATTTGGATATTTGGATATTTGGATATTTGGATATTTGGATATTTGGATATTTGGATATTTGGATATTTGGATATTTGGATATTTGGATATTTGGATATTTGGATATTTGGATATTTGGATATTTGGATATTTGGATATTTGGATATTTGGATATTTGGATATTTGGATATTTGGATATTTGGATATTTGGATATTTGGATATTTGGATATTTGGATATTTGGATATTTGGATATTTGGATATTTGGATATTTGGATATTTGGATATTTGGATATTTGGATATTTGGATATTTGGATATTTGGATATTTGGATATTTGGATATTTGGATATTTGGATATTTGGATATTTTCATGTATCCATACTTTCGAAATTTCGATAAAACATCTCGTCACAAACCGACTTTCTCGGGGCGGTAAAACCCAGGCTTTCTCTTGTTACATCCATAATTATTCATAAGAGTCAAGACACAAAGGCGCAAAATAAAGAATACAAGAGAATAGAAATCGAAGCAGAGGATGGACGAACATCGTGTGCTAAAAAAGATAAATCAACAAACAAAAAAAAAGCCGCTATGTGCCAGCACTCCCGAAGCGCTCTTTTCCGTTTGCCACTTTCATATTTTTTTTTTTTTTTTTTTTTACTGAACGCAGCCTACCTCGACGATGCATGTCGGTGAGGTCAAAGTGTTGCATGCGTCGCACGAGTCCGTGTGCGTGATCGCAGCGTGCACCGTTCTCGCGGGATCGGTCAATCGTCCGCTATGCGCTTCCTCTCTCGTCCCCTTCCGCGCCGGTAGCATTAAAAATTAACGAGTCATACCGCCGGTGTCGGGCGCGCTTTTTTGCGACATCGTGCCCACACCGCTTGTCCGCGGAGAGGCATGCACCGCGAAAGGAACGGAAACCGGGGGTGGAGGCTTGACGCTCGTCGACGGTCGCGGCCCGGCGTCCATAACTGTTAACGCCCCTCTCAAAACGATCCTAAAATATCTACGCGTACGTGTCCAGCGTGGAGCTTTCATGGAGTTTTCCACACCAGTTTCCACTTCTCGTACATTGTGGTCGGACCTCCCCGTGTCCGTGTCTCCGGCCGACGTTACGAGCCAGAAATCCTGAAAAGAAAAAAAAAAAAAAAACCACCCCCGCATCGCGAACGCGTCCCAGCAGCCCCGCGCTCTCCCACCGGATGCGAAAGTGCACTCGATGATGCTCTCATTTTTCACACTCGCGTTTTACACGCGTATCTTTGCGCCTCGGCTCGATGGGGCTATAATAAAAAATAGAGATAAAAAATCGCGGGTGCGTTCGATGCGTTTCGAACTCATCCTCGTTTTAACTTCTCATTTTTTTTTTTTTTTCACTCTCGTTTCGTATCAGCCCGTGGGCTTGTACGTGCTCTCGGAGCGAGGTCGCCCGCGTCCCGCCGCGAGCGGCGTATCTACCTGTAAGCCCCTCGTAAAGCTCCGACTGGGTTTACCGACGATCTTCGAGTACCACGCACGGAACTGCGTTGTGCAATCGTTGGGGCGATTTTGTCACGTTTTTTTTTTTATGAACCGTTGATCACGGAAACTTATTATTCACAGATTTATCGGGGAGATAATGCGGCAATGGAGAACGGACTTATTGTAAACGAGCTACACGGTAAAAAAAAGACGCTTGCTTTCAGCAAACTTTTTTTTCGACAAACTATCGCAATTTTTTGGCAATTTTTAACCGAGATATATTTAAGAAAATTTGTTTGCACAATTTCGAAAATTAATTTTTAATCGAAATATATTTTGATCATTTTATTTTACGATTTTGTCCTGCACTGAAAAAAAAAATCATTGATTCAAGTAACATTTGCTTGTGGGCTGCCAAAGAAAAAAAAAAAAAAAAATTGGTTCAATTCTACTTTCAATTCGTACAATTTCATACCGGATTGAAACGATAACATGTCACCTCGACAGTCCTGCCGTCGTTGTTTCAAGAATTGAAAGTAGCATTGAAACAAACATTTTTTTCTTCGGCAGCCCGCAAGCGATTTTTTTTTATCAGTGTGCCCTTCGAATCCGCGATTGCACCAGTTCCGCTAGGGCAGGACCAATGAATGTACAGTTTCCATAAGAGCACATGCATAAAAAAACTTATATTCACTGGCATTTTCGTCTGCTTAACTGTCCATTCATTGGCCGGTTTACCGTACCCGAACTCTCGTCATAATCATTGCAACTCGCAGATGCATGTCCAGCCAATCCCAGTGCGACTGCGACTACTTTGCAACTCTAAATCCGCGGTTGCAGTTCCGCTCTAGGGCTATCGGATTTTTTTTTCCCCTTCAGTATCGAGTTCAATGAACCGGTGATATATAGCTCGAATTTAATTTCATCTTATGAGATTCGCCGAAGGTGTAAGGAAAAGCGGATTAAAATAATCAGCTTGCTGGCTGCAGAGGAGGGGGGGGGGGGGGGGGGGGGGGTGAGTACACAGTCGGCTAAACGTGCCGGGACTTCGGTAGCGGGAAAAATTATTATAATCCAGATAAAGCGAGCGTTCGGCGTCTACGCCTTTCCTCACCCGATGACGAACGGGATCCGCGAAATTTATTCCGAAATCAGATGTGCCACGAGACGTGACCGTAATTCATATTGTCGAGAGAATCGGGAGAAACTCACCAAATCACAGCTTGTATATATAGTAATATATAGTAATATATATATATATATATATATCCATCCAGGTTGAGATCCAGGAAAAATACGTCACAATATATATATGTTATATATATATGTTATATTCATCTATACGTGACACACTCATATAGAACAGAAGGGATAGGAAGTGCACGAGGAATTGTGCGCGGCAGGCAGATGAAAGAAGATTCGAATGAATAAACGATGAAATTGAAGTTTCCGCGATGGTACACCCGAGGTGGAGTTTCTCGCAGCGAACGGAGGATATATGTTATTCCACCGGTGTTCGATGAAAAGAGCGAGGGTACTCTTCGGTGAGCACACCTATCCACTCCTATCCACGGTTTCTCACGTATTCTATCTGTACCTCTTCGCGATATCTATATAGGATGCTCAGTCGTGCTTCAAAATCCATACGAAAATGATAAAGACGCTTCTCGGTCTCCTCGCGCAGAATTGCGGGACCGAACGCATCGACGAACGGCGAGGGCATATCGAGGGATGAAGAAATTAGTGTTTTCGTTTTTTGTTTGTCAAGGGAAAATTCTCTAGACGCGGTTGGTAAGATTGAACAGTGTAATTGCAAAATTTGATTCTTTTTCGTTAAAGTAGTGTAAAAATATCAACAGTTAATTTAATTTCTACGTAAGAAGTTAGAATCGCAATGAAAATAATTACAAGCGCCTGCATGGGAATTCTCAATTCAGTGTTCGCCAGATTCATCGAAAAAAAAAAAAAAAAAAAAAAAAAACTAAACGAATCCACTAGACATTTTTCATCTTTTTAATTGGATGAAACAATTGGGTCGTTTTGTGAAATGAGTTTAAGCCGAAGAAATCGAAGCCGGCTAATCCGTTTTAGCCAGCCAAGCTATATTGGCCGGCTAAGCCAATATAATAGTCTTGGAATTTTTTGACGAATTTTTGTTTTATTTTTTCTAATGTTACCTGCAACGTATTCTAAAGTATTTTCGCCCGCTGAACACGAATCCGCCAGCCTTTTTGGTCTAAAGTACAATGCTACATTCGGGGGCTCGATTTTATGCACGATTTTATGCACTTGGCCGGCTAAAATAGCTTGGCCGGCTAAAATAGTTTAGCCGGCTAAGACGGCTTAGCCGCCCAAACTATAAAATCCATTAGCCGGATAAGGTATTTTAGTCGGTCTGGCCGGCAAATCTGTGCAGCCCTAGTACAGGCAGGGGTTAAAAAAAGTGAACTTCATCCCTCGATATGCTCGATTTAAGGGTAGCCCGTCTCGCCCCAGGCAATTTTTCTTTCTCACTCGCTATAAAACTGTGAAAATATCATCGTTGGATGACAATCATAGTTTGCCATAAACTATGAAGCGTCATAAACTGGGCCTTTTACCTTACGTCAAGAAGTTTCACCCTTTCTTAAATAGCCAACAACCTCAAAAGTCAAATTTCATCGCAGCGTGAAGTCAATCCGACTCTCCCATCTCACCTGCAATATGCCCTTTATCTGTCCGCTCTTCGTCTCGACGATTCTGGACGCGTATCGAGTGCCGCTCGCCCGTGTGCCGGAAACGAGGTAGACCAGTAGCAAGAGCAGGATGGCGAGGAGTGGCGCGCGAGCGACCGCGACGATAGCGGACGTTGTCGAAATTTCGTGATTTTCTCGTCGCACCGACGATGATCTCCGTGTCCCGTGTCTGGGAGTCAGCAGCATCGAGCGGGCCAGCGACCACGTCCAGGCCGCCGGCTGGCATGGTCCGAGCATGGCAGCATTTGTTGGCAACCGACGCCGCCACGACCATGCCGCGCAGACCAAGCGCCGATATCCTGCCAGCAGCACCAGCACTGGCACGAATCTTCTTCAACGACCGACGGCCACTTCCTGCCCCGCCTCTTCTTCTTCTTCACCGAAACTCCCCCTCGCTCGGTTCCGAGCGGTTCGCGGCGAAATGCCCGGCCAACCCTCTCCCGGACGAGTCTCGTGCAGCAGGAGCGAGCAACGACGAACTTTAGCTCGTTAAACAATCGCGGACGGCGCGAGACAGGCGCGCGCCGCAGAATGGAAAACCCGTCTCGGTCAACTCCGTTACGTGATATGCAAACGATAACTCCGGACTGGCCTCGTCCCTGCTCGTTGATTTCTCGGATTTAATGCCGGGAGAAATGCCCGTTGTCCGAGAGGCGTGCGTTCGGGCTTTCGACGCCTCGGCGTTGATGACGACAGCGATTTCCGAGCGAAGCTACCCTTCGTCGGCGCATCCTTCGACCCCACGAGCGTCAGCCGTTTGACCTCAAGATTGACCTGCAACGAATCGAGAGAAGAAACCATTGTTAGCTGGGTATGCTAGCGGGGGGGGATAAAATCAAATAACACTTTTCTAGGATGGGGAATTTCATTTGTTGTCCGGACAAAGAGAAATTAAAAAATCGGTAATCAATGAAGATAAAAAATAATCATACGAAGATAAAAATTGTGCGAAGTAGTTTCCACCTTTTGCTAAACGAAGGCACATGGCTTTCTCATTTGTTACAATTTTGAGCATGTGCGTACTTTCTCTATGAGAAAGTTCGTCGATCGATTTTGGCTTCCTCGTGGAGGAAGTTATGCGCAGAACTGTGATAAATGAGAAATCTATGTGCAAATTACTTTGCACCATTTTTCGTAAGATAAGACAAAATTCTACATCTCATAAAATTGAAAGTCAAACTTTACCGCAAAATTTATTGTAGAAAATCGCTAATTGAAATTGGGGTTATTCTTCGTTTTCAGGCTATTTTTTAAATATTTTTGCCCACTGATGACGAATCTCCAAATTATTTACAGTGTTCGTCCATTCCCATGACAAATTCAAGCTCGATGCCTCGATTTTTACTTGAATTATGCCGTTTATGGTGACTTTAATAAAACTCAAAATCGCATAAAATCTCGAACCGAGCCTTATGAAAATTGCACCGTATGAAGAGACGTTACCACTCTACTGGTGTATAAAATGTCAACTCGCCATCTCAAACCGTTTCCGAACCATAGCCGTTTTTAATGCTGCAAGTCTGTCAATTACACACACTGAGAGGATCTTGGAAAAACTCCCAAATCATATGGTAAATTTCGACCAGGCAACATTGTATACTGGCGCCACGACTAGCAATATGTGAAATTTTCCCAGGGGCCATAGCAATTTTTGCCCAACTCATATGGTAATTCTTTCCAGAAGGAGGGTTGGCAAAATTTTGCGTATCTAGCTAAGGATTTTGTGAATTAAAACAGAGAATTTCGTCGATAAATTTTTTAAATATAAATATATATATACTTCAAAAAAATGGATAGACATAATATACCGGTATAACGTCCAAGCCTAAAATAAACGTTCCGCGAACGCGACGCCACCAATAACTATATTTTCTAGTAGGAAGAATTTGTATTATAGCAAAGATTACAGGAAACTCCGGTAATATCTGCGACGGTAAAAATTACCACATTTTCTAGCAGAATGTGTTAGGGGCGACCGGGGCAAAACGGTACAGCGGGGCAAAACGAGACTGTGAGGGCAAAACGCAATTTTCCAATAATTTTTGGATGCCCCATTTTGTCCCAATGGTACATCCGGATTTTTAAACCCATTTTGCCCCACGTACCACCATCGCCACCATCTCAAAGCTATTGGAGAACTGCGTTTTGTCTCATTATCCCGTTTTTCCCCGGTGTGCCATTTTGCCCCGCTATCCCCTAAGTTTCGTACGAATGTTAAGTTTGTAAGGACACCAGGATGTCGCTGCACTTCCGATATACCTGAAAGTTCTGTCGATTTTTACTAGATTGATGGCAATTTCTGTCAGTTCTGTCTCGAATTGTGCATACAAACACACAAACACACACACACCAACATACATCCGAACGCCATCTAAAAATCGCATTTCTCGACGTTTCAGACTATTTTAACTACGTCATTAAAACCTCAAGTTTTTTCCCCGACAACACAGCTCCCTCTACAAGGAACCAAAAAAAAAAAAGGTTAATCTTCAGCGGAATGATGAGGAATTGTTTCCAACAACTTGTGTTACGCCAAGAATCGCACGTAACTTTCTCCTCGCATTTCCTTCCCCTCTCTCATCTTCCCCATCCGCAAGTATCCGCGTGACAATTTTTTCCTTTTCATTACACCCTCCTCGGGAAGATAATAAACTCGGAATGAGACAAGTAAGCATTCCCGTACCCGAGAACTTGCCGCGGGTTGCTGCATGACTTGCGGCGCCGTAACACACCTACGGACCCTTAGTAATCCGCTACTTATAGTGCGCAGTCCGAAGCACCCGTCTAGATTTATTCATCAAGAAAGTTTTTCATTCTCCCACAAAAGTCCGACCATGTATACACATTCCGTGAAACATAGGACGAAAGAAACGCGTTACGAAACAAGACGATGAAGAAGCTTTCAACTTTGTTCTCCGCCGTAATATACGTGACTATGTCGCGTTCCGTACGCTTGTTCCCTCGGCACGGAGGGAGTTTCGTTATTCCGCGGCTAGGCGGGAGGGTTGTAAAATAGTCTGCAAGAACGATTCGCACGTGCGCGATATCCGCATCCGCGCTCCATACACGTGGATCCTTCGTGTGTGTCTCGGGCGTATTCAGCGGCGAAATCGGGGTTGTTTGTTCCATGTGCGACAAGCCGCACACAGTTGGGTTTTGTACCGCGCAAGCAACGAAGCCTCGGACGGTGGAGCGGGCGGGACGCGGACGGTGGGGAGCAAACAGTATAAACCCAATTGTGGAGTTAACTGCGGTCACGTAAAGTCCCCGCACGAGAACATATATCGAATTGATAAGAAGAGAAACGGGTCGACGATTCTGACGGTTGCCAGCGCATGGCCGGGACCGGAAGCAATACCCGGACGAAGCGAGGGACGAAGAATTTTCTCGGCGGTTATCCCCGGGGGAGGAAACAGGAAGGTGACTTCGTTGCCCCGGCGGTGGAATTTCATACAGCACCCATGTAGGAGCCATCCCACATGCGTTAAAGTTCGCTCGGGTGTGGAGGGCTGCAGAGATGAAAGTCAATGCCCCGCAACATCCGGTTACGGGCATTTCCTCCCGCTACCGGCAAGAGGAACGCCCGGCCGGGACTTAGGTCGTAATAAAAATAAGAAAGTAAATTAATAAAAAGAAAACTTTTTCGACCCTTCGTCCCTCTCGCAACTGATTAAATCGCTCGTAAACTCTCGTGTTTCTGACGTTCCTCGGGACCGGAAGTAGCGGTCGTGGTGTGTACATGTGGCGTTCTGCGCGAAGGTATGCGCATATATATATATTCGTGTATATACTGGCACGGCAAGGGTACATTCGCAAATCTCCGGTGGAAAGGTTTGCGAAACTTTCTCCACCGAAGGGGCCCCAAGATGGCGGATTCTGCGCCGCTTCTCGGCGGTGGTTCTCGTCGGTTCCCGGTCTCTTCCTCTCACTTTGGCGAAGGGAGTAACTGGCACGACCCGGAGGCGGGATGGTCGGCGAGAAATAAAGGAGGGACGATTTCCCGTGGAGGCAACGAAAGCGGACTGAGGAGATATTCCTCTCCCTCATGCGCCCCGACGACCATAGTGATTTCGTCCTCAACAGCATCTAATTCAACGTAAGGTCTCTCTCTCTCGCCACTCGACTTTCTCGTTCGGTCCGTGTCGGTGTGCGGATAAGATGGTTATATCTTTCTTCGCTATGTACGTGGGGGAGACCGGGGCAAAACGGATACTGGGGCAAAACGGACACCTCGACTAAAAATTCGGATTCGAGTCGTAACTTTCTTATAAGCTTTCTTATTTAAGTTTTGTGGCGTTTCTGCCATACGAAAGGAAAAATACGTCAAATTCTTTATGAAAAAAATATATGAATAGGGGAGATGGGGCAAAACGGGCACTAAGACTGAAAATTACAATTTTGTCTCAATTTATTGTTCATGATATGCCGACGTCTTTTTTTTATCAATAATAACACAAGAAAACGAAAAAATGAATGAAAATTGGAACCAATTTTTTGATTGTTGTATCCAATCGGTGGCGCAGAAGTCGTACGGGTAGTTCAAGGATATATCATCCTTATTGGCTCCAGCACATGAACATTAGGATCAACCCTGACAGGTGCTGCCCTGAATGCAACCCTCTATCGACTCGGGATATACACCCAGAAAAATAATTTATTTGACCGCCACCGTTTATTGGTTTTAAGTAAATAGTTACTTTAATGAAATAAATATTTATTTAAATCAAATAAATATTTATTTAAATCAAATAAATATGTATTTAAATCAAATAAATATTTATTTAAATCAAATAAATATTTATTTAAATAAAAAAAAATATTTTACTTAAACCAAATAAAAGGTGGCCGTCAAATAAATTATTTTTCTGGGTGCAGTTCCCTGCAGAATATGTATGGGGCATCTTCAAATTTTTTTGTCGATTGTTGAGTCTCCTTGGCTCTTTCCTTTCCAATTTTCCTGGATCTTCGGCTGCCTTCTTGTAATCAATTGCTAGCGATACAGCGTTCCTCTCTGTCTGTTTTATCTTCGCTTATATTTTTCTGTGATAGGATAATTACATATATACTTTTTAATCATGAACATTTCGACTTGTTTTCCGGACTGTCCTTATGCATGGAACGTCAGAAAACTGAAATAAGTCGCACGGAGAAAAAAAAAATCAATTGCGTCAACAAAATGTGCGCTTACGAGTGGCGAAAAAAATGTTTGGTTGATCGAAAGAAATACCTCGTTGATCGAACTAACAGGCCGTCGAATCAAACGTTTCTTTACTTACCACGACGATTATTTCGTTCGATCAACCAAAAATCTGTTTCGCCACCCGTTAGCGCTTATTTTGTTGACGCAATCAATTTTTTTTTTCCAAGTACGTTTATACACAGTAAAAAATAATTTCGTAGAATCGTAATACGAAATTTTCGTAAAAACAATTTTGTTAAATAAGTGACAAACTCATTTGCCACCGATTTGGATATACGAAACTGTTCCTTTATTTCCCGTGTCATTGCCAATTGTAGTTTGTACTTTTGTTTGTGAAACTACAAAATTAACAGGTAAAAAATTGTGGACGTTTGCGGACAAACAAAGTTTGTTAAATGTACAAATTTTTTTTACTGTCTAAGTTAAGACGTTGCCCGTTTTGCCCCGCTCTCCCCTATACACATAGCCATTGCTATGTACCATCGGCGTTCTATCGCAGATGCAGACTATTCGCCGCGAATCTCGCGAATATCTGTAGGGGAGAGGTGAACTGGAACTCCCGCGGCTAATTTAATTCAAGCCCCCGCGCCGACCTGACCCGTTCCCTCGCTGTCCCTTCGCGTCGCCCAATTATCGGTCGTGCCAATCCCCTCGATGGCCCCGACGAACTTTCCAACCCTGAGCACTCTCACAAGTCTCGACCGGCGGGAAGGCTCGAGGCCGCCGAGCTCAGCCCGGAGTCTCGAGACGACCGTCTATAGCTGCGAGCGGGGCGAAACGGACCACCGAGACAAAACGGACGCAAAAAAAAAAGTAGTTTCGTATCGAATGGACCACGCTGGGCCGTTTTAGCCTGGCGGTCCGTTTTGCCCCACTTTCGTCCGCGGCGCGAGAGAGATTGCCCTCGGAGCCTCCTCAACCAACTCGCCTTCGCGAGCGTCTCGCGCAGCTTCGTCTGCGACTCTCGAACTCAATTCGCTCTCTCCCTTTCTCGATCGCATCGATAAACATACTTATCTGCAGACCGTAGAAGATCGAGAAATCGGAGGAAAAAAAAAAAAAAAAATTTATTTGTCCGGTAAAACTACGAGATTTTAATACCTCGAACTTTTCGATCGAGGCCGGAGTTTCTCATTCTCGGCGAAGCGGGAGGTCACTGTTCAAACACTGAGATTTCAAGTTCTGAACAGGGCGGCCAATCAACGGGGAAGCTCAAACCCCTCACCGGAAGCTATAGTTACTTAATTAAGAGCTGATTAATCAACTTTCTTCGTTGCGAAAGGAAATTTCACCTCGCTCGAAGTGATCAAACCTTTGACGAATAATTAATAAATGGACTAGTTAAGTTTTCTGTTTTTCAGAGGAATTGTTAATCGAACAGTTAATTAACGATCTACACATCGGAGCGGGAATTTCTTTTACCAGCGGCTCTACGCTGTTGCGCAATTATTGAGCCTCTGCGAAATTACGGCCAGTGCGAGGCCGTTAATTACGCGGTCTCACAATGTTGCATCCATACGTCGCGGTACCGTGGAAACCAATTTCGATCCAATCCGACGCTACCGTTTACTGTGCGATATCATGTTTGGTATGAACTGACCACCTCATATTCCGAAAAAGTGTAAAAAAAATATTTTCTGACTTTCCATGACCGAATAACAATTTTTCTCCGACAAAAAATTCAAACCAGTGGCCTCGATATTTTTATTTTGCATCGATTAGTTCATCTATGAAACAATGTTATAAAATGAAGACAAAATTTTTTTTTTTTTTTTTTCTCAATGATGAAGTTGGTACTTTTGTTAATTTTGCAGTTGGAAAAGTGGAGATTTTTAGAGTTTATGTCGCTGTTGTCACAGTGCGGCCGTTCTCAGAGAAAGCGGCTCTGACCTAATGGACTTAAGGACATCAACGTTTCAGACTGAAAACTGTATCTCTAACTTTCCCAAAGACTTCCTCCCACCCCAAGCTCAAATTAAATTTATCTCTATAATCGAGCCTTGTCTTTCTGTCGCGTTTACGAGAAAACGTACAAACAATGCGCACCCTTCTAAAAAATATAATTAAATATATAAATTGCTATAAACTATACACGAAGAAATATATTCCAAAAATATATAAAAATTTTCGTCAAAAATATATTTCGTTGAAAAATATATCGCAGATAGATTTTTCCCAGTGGGCATGTTTGTCGCGACGCTTTTCCTAACGGATTTAAGGGCATCGCCCTAAGAGATTTAAGGGTTCCAGACTGAAAACTATATCCCTAACTTTCCCAAAGACTTCCCCACCCCAGGCTCAAATGAAATTTAACTTTACAATCGAGCCTTGCTTTTCTGGCGCGTTAATTACGAGAAAACGTACAAACAAATGCTCACCCTTATAAAACATATAATTATATATATAAATATATGTGAAACATAGCATTTTTCGCCGAAAAACAAATCACAGATCGATTTTTCCCAATGCGGATGTTTGTCGCGTCGCTTACCTAACGGACTTAAGGGCATCAAGGTTCCAGACTGAAAACAGTATCTCCAACTTTCCCGAAGACTTCCCCCACCCCAAGCTCAAACAAAATTTGACTTTATAATCGAGGCTTGCGTTTTCGCCGCGTTAATTACGAGAAAACGAAATTTCCTCATTGTACACCCGACACAGTCGGAAGTTCGCCGCAGGCTGCGGTCGGCGCCTCAGTGGGATGGGGAATAGAAATCAGGTCTGCGATTTAAACGGTAAACTTCTCAGGCGCGGATCCTGCGGGCCGAACCGCGCTGTACTCGTCTACAAGACACACCTCGTTCCCGCTGCACTCCCGCAGTGTACTTATTATCCCGGCAAACAGCGCGGGCCGGGCCGGGAAAGACCGGGGAATCCCCGTAGTCGACTTCCCCAGCATCAGCGCCCTCTCGCGGAAAGGGCGCCGTCATTAACTGCGCGCAAATAGATTGCCGCTACTCTATTACCGTTGAATATTTTACGCACGAATCTCCGTCGAACGTTACACATAATTGGGCAAACCGTACGGACAAACGCCGAGTGCTATCGCCCGGTCATGATTACGTTTATCGAATGATTAATGTTATTAGCTCCGAAACGAAAATTATTGCCAGTCGTCATGACGAATTCGCACATTCGCCCGCTATGCCCAGCGGTACTTTACGCTAATTCGCCGGAAAATACTCCGCCCCACGGTTTATACGACCGAAGCCCGTTAATAATTCCGCACGCTCGGGGAGAGCAAAACGTGATTTGGAACGCGCTGTGCGCTGTGGATTTAAAAGGAAAATTCATCGAGTAAAGCCTTTGTGGACGGGGCTCGCGTCATAAATAATTGATTCGGTACAACATAACGTCGATCGGATTTATATGGAAAATTGTGTTACGCGTATCTACCTCTACGCGGATATAGGCGAGAGTGGGGGGGGGGGGGAGGGGGGGGGGGGGGAGAGTTCATTTCGACGTGTAATATTTATTAACCGGCGGAGCGGGCGCCGGTGCGTCGACGAATTTTCGATCACTGAAGCTCGGGCTGTTGATGCGCGGCACTGCGATCTACATCGGTAGATAAATTCTTTCGGATCAAACACCGCCGGCTCGTTGCCGCGAGAGCCATTTCGCCGGGACAACCAGTCGAGCCCGATTAAAACAAACAACCCGTTTTTTTAGCCGCGTTTGTTAGCTTCGAGGTTTACACAAGGCCAATCGTAAATTTGACTTTAATTAAAACTGGAATGAAAACATTTTCGATCGTGGCTTTGGGAAGAAATCAAAGTAACGTTGATACAGGATTGACCGCTCGGTAATGGGAATGTGACGCGGTCAGGATTGTCGATTAATTAACGAAGTAACGGAGGAATTGTGAAGAGGGGGAAACAGAAAATAATGGGGGAAAAATAATAGACTGGAAAACTGTACAACATGTAAAAAGACTAAAAATCTTCGTCTGGAAATATTATGTGTTAAATACAATAACACCGGTATATGCACAAAAATTTTGTAATTTTGTACATCAATTTTGCAAAAATTTGTCAACAGTGTGAAATCTCCTAAATCGGGGTAAATTAACGAAACCATCAGTACTCGTTGTGACGGTGAGATTAAGAGATCCCATTTTGCCCCCAACCGCAATTTTCCTCAGATGCACGTAATAATTCTTTCGTATTATTTTAGTTTTATAAATCGTTGGTCAATTTATCTCTTAGCTACCTATTTTGTCCCGACCGCCACTAAAGTACTGTCGGTAACGAAGATTTCCCTGTAATTTTTTTTTAGTTTTTTCAAACCAAGAAAATAATGGACTGGAATACTGTAAAAGGTGTAAATAGTCTAAAAAAATCTCCGCCTGAAAATGCTGTATATTAAATTACTAACACTTTATATTAATAACAATTTAATAACGAAATATGCACAGAAATTTCCTAATTTTGTACATCAATTTTGCAAAATATAGGTCAACAGTGTAAAAACTCCTGAGTCGGGTTAAATGAACAAAACCATCAGTTCGTTTTGTGACTGTGAGATCAAGACGTGTCTCATTTCGTCCCTAAACGCAATTTTTCTCGGAGGCACGTAATAATTCTTTCGCATTGTTGTTTTATAAACAGTAGATAAATTTATATCTCAGCCACCTGTTATGCCCCGAGCGCCGCTGAAGAACCGTCGGTAACGAAGATTCCCATGTAATTTTTTCCGCCGCATCGAGAAGCAAGACATAGGGAGGTAATGTTTCGCGATTACTCGCCCGACTGCAATAATTAACAATTTTCGTTACAGGCGCGCGGCTTGTTCTTTTTCGAGTTTCAAAGTGACGAAAATTAATGCGGCGCGAGTTTGATTTTCGCAGACAGAATGAACGAGTGACCGCCGCGGCGGCGCGGGAGGAGCGCGGTGGGCGACAGAAGAGAAGGGGATGTAAAGAGGCGCGATCGATATCTCGCAGCTCGCGAGAGTCGCGCATGCGCAGTCGGCGAGTTATAGTGTCGACATCCGTCGAGTGGGTTCGCGGCGATCCACTTCGGCAGTACCGTCAACGCAGCGACAGAGATTGCTTCATCGGCCGTTACGTGTTTTTCCTCACCGGATTAGGTAAACTAATCGTCATCGTTTGTTATTTAAACAATCGGTCATTAATCGTTCGAAAAGTGGAGTGTTTTTTTTTTTCTGTCTTTCGTGACCGCTCGAGAACGAACGTTGTCGAGAGAACGAGTGGATTTTTTGTGACATAGTTAGAGCTGCTTGTCAAACCCGCATTTGGCAGACTTACGTATTATTGTTGTCACGATTACTCAACCCCTTCGAACACTCCGGGCGATTATCGACGACGAGCATTCTTCGCTCTGCGTTCGAGATCGTTTTTTTTTTTTATTTTCCCTCGGCGATAAACGAGCTACGAGCCGTTCCAGTTTCATTTACATAACCTGTAAACAACGGCGGATCCAGCTTACGTGTCCGTACGATATTGTCACTGTGGCACATCGGAGTAACGAATGATTATCTACAGACGATACCTATCACGAACTGGAATTTACAGAACCGTGTTTCAGAGCACTGCGCCGTGATTATTAACTTCGTGTTAATTGGTTGATCAAAATTATTAACCCATCGACCCAATTCTGTTATACGATTATACCAACTTTTTTTTTTATCGCATCGACTCAAAATTATACCTCGGAATACAAAACATAATAATACACTTTTATTATGCGTTATTATTCTTTTTTTTTAATATGATTTTTGGATATCTCGAGTTTTATTTGTTGTTCCTCAATGGTAAAGCTCACTATCGTTGTCTAGTCCATCGTAGATGAAAATTTATGTTCAGTATTTTGTCTGTAAGAAGTTAAATTTATTGTTAACAATTTAATTCCGTTTATTGTTATTTATTTATTATTAGTAATTATAGAAACAAAGTTTACAACAAGAGGATACGCGCGGCTAAACTCTAGTCAGATAAAAATTGAATCGTACTATTGTCCTCGAATATCCAATCGGAGCTGAACCGTTAATAAATCATCGACTGGTAGTAATTTGTTTAATAACAAAATTATCGTTTTGTCCGTTGCAGAGAGAGAGAGCGGTCCGGTCCGACGATGTCGACCTCCGCGATATTCATTCTGGACGTGAAGGGCAAGGTGTTGATATCGCGCAACTACAGGGGAGACATAGAGGCGGGCGTGATAGAGAAGTTCATGCCGTTGGTGATGGAGAGAGAGGAGGAGGGAATTCTGACGCCGCTGATTCAGACGCCCGAATGTACTTACGCGTACATAAAATACAATAACTTGTACATAGTATCGACGACTAAGAAGAACGCCAATATATCGTTGGTATTCGTCTTCCTCCACAAGGTCGTTCAAGTTATGTCCGAGTACTTCAAGGAACTGGAGGAGGAGAGCATAAGAGACAATTTCGTAGTCATCTACGAGCTGCTCGACGAATTGCTCGATTTCGGATATCCTCAGACAACGGACAGCAAGATATTGCAGGAGTACATAACTCAGGAGGGACACAAGTTGGAGATACAGCCGAGAATTCCGATGGCCGTCACGAACGCGGTCTCCTGGCGATCGGAGGGCATAAAGTACAGAAAGAACGAAGTTTTCCTCGACGTTATAGAATCGGTTAATCTGTTGGCGAACGCGAACGGCAACGTTCTGAGCTCCGAGATAGTTGGCGCGATAAAGATGAGAGTCTATTTGTCCGGAATGCCCGAATTGAGACTGGGACTGAACGACAAGGTTTTGTTCGAGTCGACCGGCCGAGGAAAGTCGAAATCGGTCGAGCTCGAGGACGTTAAGTTTCATCAGTGCGTGAGACTCTCGCGTTTCGAGAACGATCGTACGATATCGTTCATACCGCCGGACGGCGAGTTCGAGCTCATGTCCTATCGATTGAACACTCACGTCAAGCCACTGATATGGATCGAGTCTGTGATCGAGAGACACGCTCACAGCCGCGTCGAGTACATGATAAAGGCGAGATCGCAGTTCAAGCGTCGCTCGACGGCGAACAACGTCGAGATCGTCATACCGGTGCCGAACGACGCCGATTCGCCGAAATTCAAGACCACCATCGGCAGCGTAAAATACTCGCCGGAGCAGAGCGCTATCACCTGGTCAATTAAATCGTTTCCCGGCGGAAAGGAGTATCTTATGCGGGCTCACTTCGGACTGCCTTCGGTCGTCGGCGAGGACGTCGAGGGCAAACCGCCTATACAAGTTAAATTCGAAATTCCTTACTTCACGACTTCCGGTATACAAGTGAGGTATCTCAAGATCATCGAGAAGAGCGGCTATCAGGCACTCCCTTGGGTACGTTACATAACGCAGAACGGTGATTATCAACTGAGAACTAATTAAGAGTCGATGGACTCGAGAGATTCGGAGGAGGGAAGAAAAAATAAATAAAAATAAACGAACTTGAGGTCGTTGGATGAGGGAACTGTGTGATAGATAATTCGAGAGATGAAACGTGAGATCGCGTCTTCGGACGTCGAGCGTCGATTGTCGACTGATTTTGTAATTAAACTGTAGTTAAATCGTCAGGCAAAATATAATGTCGCGCTCAAAAAAACAAATAAATCGTGCAGCATCGTTGATCCTCGATCCCGATTATTCACAATTACGGTGAAAACAATTTAATGTTATTATTATTATACGAATGATCGTGACGAGTGGGAGTCGATGGCGCATTTAGAATTGTATCGCATGGCCTAAAAACCACTTCGGAGAAGGCGAGGTCGTACTTAACGAGTGATTCTCGTCGATGGAGAGCGAGAAATTAAAACTTCGCGTCATTTATTTGATCCCGCTTTGCAAACCGGATCGCGAAGCACCGAATTTTCGTGGAACGATCGTGATGTACGGGTAGAAAAGGCGAAGAATTTTTCCAGAAACAGCGTCGCGCTTCGTATTACGTTTAATACCATAGTACTAGTATTATTATGACTATACACATTGACAGTATGACTATTGCAGTGTAAGGTAATGCAAAGAGGTGTATTAAATTTTTAACTGAAATCATAAATGTGTAACGTGTTGTTTTTTTCCCTCAAAGTCCTCGATCTGCAGTACCGACCGAACAAGCGGGACTCGACCGTAGTGATGCGAAACAGAGGAAAGCCGAGAAAACACCTCGCCGATTGTCGTCCCGCTCCCCCCCTATCTCGGGCGGCCCGGTGCGACGTCGCGTAATGTTAAAGATTTATGTTCGCCACTGGCGCTAATAGAAAAAGCAGATTTACCGCGCTCCGGCATGGCGTAGCCATGCCGAGCGAAGGAAATCTGACTCGATCGCGCACCCGCACTCCATTCCACCAGAGGGCGAGGAGGGGGAGGGGGTAATGGGATGCGTTCAACGAGAAACTTCGCGGGATTTTCTCGTCTGCGACCATCCAGCGCGCTATAACCTCAAACTCTTCCTCGTCCCCTCCATTTCATGCGGCTACACGCCAGTCCGATTTACCGCATACTTTCACTCTAGCGCGTTCTCGTCCATTCCACCGTCCGAATCTCGCGTCGCATCGCTAAATTCCCGAATTCAACAGTATGCCAAAACTCCGGGCTGAAATAAAGGTTGGAGTGCGGATTGCAAAAAAAAAAAAAAAATCTCAAATCCGCCTCTCGTCCCGTCGCAAGAGAGGTTATGTCACGCGAGCACTCTTTGTTTTCTATCCGTTCATTAACGACGAAAATTTTCCGGATCCGTCAGTCGGATTATCAGTGCTTAAACAGTATTTCGAGCATATTCACCGGGATTATTCGGTAAACAGGATTGCGCAACTCGTTGAAACCTAGTCGTTAAAACGAAAAAAAAAATGTTCTCGTTCGATAAATTGATACGCGTAGCTGTTTGTTTAACGAGCTTTCGCGAATCGAGCAGAGTCTGCGGGATAGTGATAAATTACCATGGAAATTGCGAAAACGGCTTAATCTCGGCGAGGCCATTCGTTCGAAGCGCCGAAAGGCGTGAACTGGCAACGGAATTGTAGATTACAGGACTTACGACGAATGCCAGCATTTAGGTAGTTCGAGAGCGTCACACGCGACTGTTGCCTCGTTCGCTGTACACGTTCCTTCGACTTCTTCGGTCGGAACTACAGCGAGCTTTCTTCGTACGTTGTACGGGAGGAACGTGACTCGGAGAGCCCATCGAGGAGAGGCTCGGCGGGCGAGGCGAACGATAAGAGGAACGAATATTTACCGGTGATTTATCGTCGGGAATGAATGAGCCTCGAGCCGGCGCTAGCGGCGTTCTCGTGTACGTGTACGGAAACGGTCGGATGGTTACGGGCTGCTGCAGCCACTTCCGTTAGGTGTCGGTGTTCCTCCCTCGGCTTTCGATCACGGAGAAGCCGCGCCACCGCCGCGCACGACAAAACGACAGCCACAGAAAGCGAACCAGCCATTCTACGACTATAGTGCCACTGCCGCCGCTGGATGTGGTGGAAGTCACCGAGTTTTGCCAGCAACCCTCCGGTCATTGGCCCACTGCCAATCGGCAGTCTTCTTCCTGCCCTCTCTGTCTCTCTCTCACTCTCTGCTGAATCTCCTCCGCCTTCTCTCACTGTTTTCGTTCTAAACCGACTCCACTAATTACAAAAGGGATTCATCGTAAGCTCGAAAAGTCGTGCCCTTTCCGTGAGAGACAAACTGTCGTATATGTGTGTCTATAAAAATAAAAAAATGTATGTACATTAGCATCGTGTTGTTGACCGGAAGTGACGTAATATGGGAAATTGTCACTTCCGATTTAAAAATCTTGGTATCCGACCGGAAGTGACGTCATACGAGAAAACGTCACTACCTGTTTCAAAATCTCGGTTTTCAACCGGAAGTGACGTCATACGAGGAAACGTCACCTCCAGTTTAAAAATTTCAGTTTTAAAACGGATGCGACCTCATGCAGGAAAACGTCACCTCCGGTTTCAAAATGTCGGTTTTAAACCGGGATTTCAAAATCTTGGTTTTAAACGGGAAGTGACATCATACGGCGAAACGTCACTTCCGGTTCGAAAATATCAATTTTCGACAGGAAGTTAGATTTTCGCGCGAACCTCTTAAGAGATAAATCCGCATTCTCGAAATTGTTGTTATGTTTTTTTCTACCACTCAGCCGAGTGGGTTGCGAATCGCAGCTGAACAGTGTTCCTCACTCTATAGCCTAGGTCTGTGAGAAATTGTCACCATCGCAGTTTCCCATTCAGCGCGTTCGTTCTAGTTTACTTTTCTCTCCGATAATCATTCTCGCATCTGGTAGTCGAGGAAATATAAGAATAAATAAAAGTCTGTAAAAAGATTTTCGCCACGAGTACGGAAACAGGGTCTGTTAAACTCTCCCTTATTTTCTATATCCCAATATTGTCGATGCATCGAGAGGTTTCGTGCGAAACCAGGCCAAGCGTATATACGTATACATTATTTTATCCACTCGAGTTGGGAAGCCTGGCTCGATTCTCCCGCTCTCTTCACCTTCCCCGGTCTCGAGGGTACGCTACGTACGTACGGCACATTCAGCAGGATCTCTCGACCGACTCTCTCCAAGAGCTTGAATATTTGCCTTTCTTTCAACAAGTAAATATTGACCCGCACCGAGGGGGAGGCGTTCCAATTTTCTCTCGCCCCCCCCCCCCTCCCTCGTCTCCCCTCGCAATTCGTTTTACCCATGCACCAACATTATTCGCATTGCTGTTCGACCTCAGCAATTTCCTATCGAACATATCATAACCGCATTATAATGCTGACGCTGATACCAGAAATGGAAGAGAGAAAAAAAAAAAGAAAAGCTTTCAGCCAAACTCTTTCGTTGCTCTCGATTCTATGTATTTGCAATAGATCGTTGTATATGTAGGTCAACGCTCGAAGTGACGTTATCGACAATTTTGTAGTGCGAGGGGAAAAAAGGTAAACGAAAAAAGTAAAAATAAACGAACGAAATGAGCGTTCGATTCGAGGCACCCCCTTTTTCACCCGTAACAACCCCTTCCATTCAGTCCTTGTTCTCTCTATCGTTATTCTTTCACCGGATATCATCGACGTTCGCGAATTCATACAGCGCTCTTTACTCTGTTCGCTCGTGGAACCGGATGTCGATCGGAGGAGGCGGCGACAAAGCTTTGTTT
Organism: Exephanes ischioxanthus; assembly: GCA_958510785.1. NCBI lineage: Eukaryota > Metazoa > Arthropoda > Insecta > Hymenoptera > Ichneumonidae > Exephanes > Exephanes ischioxanthus. Next base: position 6,421,809 of record OY294016.1, read on the forward strand.
CGAGGGAATAAAAGCCAAAGGATGCCTTAGGTCGTTGTTCGACGATTCGATTAATTCGGGTTGTGTGTTCCGCACGTTGGAATGCCACTGAGATCGAACCGATGTCTGGATCGATTACCGATTTCTAGTATTTTCTCTTAACGTACATCATAAAAAAAAAAAATCAGCATTTCCCAGAATTTTTCGGAAAATACTCTGAACGTCTACTGATAAGTTGCGACTGCTGGATGTTGTGTCGAGGAAATGGTAGAGATATTTAGCAAGTGGCAGAGATAGACGGAGAAAAATGTAGGGAAATCTGTGACAATCTCTGAAACGGTCCGGTTGGACTTTGTCAGACAAATGGTCAAAGGAATATTTTCATCGGGATATCAGAAACTATCTATATAGATGTTCCTCCTGAGAACGATTCGTTATAGTAGGAAATACTATCCTTTTTCTATGCGCACAGTAAAAAATAATTTCGTAAAATCGGAATGCGAAATTTCGTAAAAATAATGTTATTGAATAAGTGACAAACTCGTTTGTCGCGAAACTGTTCTTTTATTTCCCGTGTCATTGACAATTTTAGTTTGCACTTTTATTTGTTAAATCAGAAAATTAACAAATAAAAAATTGTGGACGTTTGTGGACAACAAGTTGTAAAAAGTACAAACTTTTTTTACTGTGTGGAAGTGAATTCGGCTTATCGGAGCTCGAAACATCCGTAATGCGTCTAGAGGTGAAACGTGAGAGGGCGTTGTGAACGGGGTGAGGTGGAATCGGCGGGTTTCTGCTGTACACGCAAGCGAAAATGTGATGATACAGCGATAATTTGAAAGCCAGCGGATGAGTCGTCTTGCTGCTTTCATTGATCGACAAAGCGTGTGTATTTCATTCAACGGGGCGAGAACAGGGTGGAAGAAGAAGGTGGAAGGTGAAAGAGCGCACTCGATGAAATCCCTCGGACGCCTTTTCATAAGTTCGCTAATTCATCGCCTTCAACCCGAGAGCTCTCTTCCAGCCACGTACGCGGCAAGCCTCTTTCCCGAGAGAGTGCTGCTGATGCTGCGGCTGCTCCTGCCGCTGCCGTCGCTGCTGCTGCGACTCCCTATTGTTGCTCGGCTCGAGGTGTCAGCAACTTCGTAAGTGAGGGGATGCAATGAAAAGCACGCACCAGGATACGGACCGATGTAGCATTCAACATTTTCCCGATAGTCAACCGTTCGTCGCAATAGAGATAGAAATGTTTTGTACTCGACACTGTACGTACGTACTCATATCCCATGCATGCGAGAAAATCCGAGCCGAGATTTATCGAAATAATCGAAAGCGCCGTCGATTCGTTGCGACGAAAGCTGTTCACGAGGAACTTTGGTCACGGGGGGGAGAAAAATATAATATGCATATTTCTATAGAGAAATAATATTTAAAAAATTCGTCGCAGTATAAAAAGAATCGAGAAGGCCGGGGTCAAATGAAAGAGGGGATGAAATATTCTAAGTCCCCTCAGCCTGAAATATGATCAGTCCTTTCAGAGAGGAAGGGGGGGGGGGGGGCGACTTATGTGTCACTCGAATTTCGTTTGTCAATTAGTTTACGAAAAATGCTATGCCTCTTGGGATCTCTGCCCCTGGTTTTGATTGTTCTAAGTCCCTATTCTAAGTGAGTTTCAGAGACAACACCAGAAGTACTAGTATATATATAGATATATGTACCTTATAAAAGCATATATTTTATATGCTTTTTTTTTAGCAATTGCCAATGGCCGACTTGACTTTACGCCAAAACTGATATCGGTTATTGGGTCGGCGCGAAAAAGTGCATCGAATTATGTCTCACATTTTTTTTTCAAATTTCTCGAAACACGCATAGATAAAAAAAAAAATCGTCGGATTCAAGAGCCCGTACAAACCCTGTTATTTCCAGATATTTCATTTTTTTCAAATATCCAATATTTCACATAAAAATAAATTTGTTGCTCAAAACAAAAAGTTCGCAATAATCGTTGCGAAAATGTTCTCCGATTCCGAGTCTTCCATGATGTTATTAATAATAAAAGCGCTTTCTACCCCCCGTCTGATTTACGATCGTCCTCGATCGAGGATCGATTTTCGGCGCTCTCGGAGTTACGGGACTCAACCATCATTCGCTTTCTCTCGTCAAGTAGACCCGGGAAAGTCGATATTCGCGGGGCTCAATAATTCAGACGTCATTTTTTATTCACAAGTCCCGCGAAGGTCACGGGGCCGTTTCGAGTTCCACCTCGCCTATCCTGCTGCACTGCGTCCCACGGTATGGCCGAACATATCTTCTACTGTACTGCACGACGAGTTCTCAGCCTTATAAACCATTCTCGACTGAGCCGAGGTTCTTGTGCAGTCACGGTTCACTGGCTCGAGAGTATCCTCAAGCTGCACTTGCGACTCGAACGATTTTCTCGCTGAGCTTGGCTCTCGCTCCACTCTCGCGATAATCGAAGCAAGACGTTTCTCGCTATTTCTTATCTCTTCTTTTTTTTTTTTTTTTTTTTTTCATCGTTTCAACATCTTACTCTTTCATGCGCTGTATTACATTGTAGTAGCGACGTAAATCCACCTCGGGCATCGGGGACCCTTGTCAAGCCGTGAATTACGAATGTCCTCAATGAGATGTATAACCGGGACGAATAAAATATTTAAATAAGAGAGAAAAAGCTCTGTCTCCGCCGTCGCCCACGGCGAGGATCCTCCTCGCCTCTCACCCTCCTCTTATCTCGCCTTCGGGGCGCCGAGTTTAATATTCCATCCAAATCGTATGCTTTTAGCCGAGGCACCAGATATATACACTTTCTTCGCTCGTTCCCTCGCTCTTTACCCCCGTGCCACTTCCCAGGGGTGTTTCTTGTATTATTTCGCTTCATTGAATAAGCAGCTGAAAAAATTTCCCGACGCATTACCATCTCCGAGGCAGAAATCTCGCAGTAATTAACTATTAAGGGATCGATTAGACACCGGCAGGAAGAGAGATGGAAATGATAATACTTTTTTTTAAACGCTAACGATAGATCGAGAGTGAAGTTTATATTTTTCGGTTGAGAACGGTAAGGCAGAAACGACGAAAGACGGACAGCGAAGAAATATCGAATGTCGAAAAAATTTATAAGTAGAACCAAAAAAAAATCACACACGGTGTGAGAGAATTTGAAAATTTACAAAACGTTTGAAAATTAATGTAAAATTTGAAAATTAATTTAAAATTTGAAAATTTATGTTAAACTTGAAAATTTATGTAAAATTTGAAAAGTTCAAAAAATTTCAGAAACTTAAATGATTTGAGAAGCTCAAAAAATGTGTGAAACTGCAATGATTTCAAAAGCTCAAAGAATTTATCAAACCTCAACAATTTGAAAAACTCGAAAGATAAGAGAATAAATCGAGCGATCGAAAAAGTACGAACCAGCGGGCGAGCGTACAATCAAATTGGGCGTTCCCATATTCGAGGGAAACTTCGGTCCAGCCGTATAGCGAGAAGCGTCGTTGGCTAACGCAACGAAGCCCACGCGAATGCGTCTGCGACAGCGGTGTGTTCGTAGTTAACCGTGAACCGTCGTATAAGGACGATATCAATTACAGCGAATTATGCGCGATGCGCCCGCCGGTATGCTGCGAGCGGTATTTTCCCCCGTCGGAGTTGAAAGTGGAGTTGAGAGTGGAGAATCGTTGTTGCCGTAGGACGTGCTATCTTGATGCAGAGAATTACACGCGTGGTTTTACTTGTAAGCGTATATGCGGTGGGCGTTCATGTACGGTTTAGGTACAACGTACAACATTGTACGTGTATACGAGTTGTATCGCCGTCCCTGGCGCAGGTACGTCGACGAGCGAGCAAACTCCACTGCTCGCCAACCCTTGGCTACCGAATGAGCCGGGGAGGCCAGGCCGGGCGAGATGGTGAGCGAAATAGACAGTCCCGAGGATTGCGCACAACAGACCCGACGCTTAGGACTCTCCGATAGATATGTGCATACATACATATATATATACATATATATCTATATATATATATATAGATATATAGGTAACAGGTATATATCTATATATATATATAGATATATAGGTAACAGGTATATATCTATATATATATATATAGATATATAGGTAACAGGTAGAGTCCATGTACGCGTAGAGTACAGAAGCAAGCATCAGTATTGTGTGCAACCGCGGTATAATCCTATTATTATGCTCGAGTGGACCAATTAGGGTGTTCGCTCGTGAACGCCGGAATCTCCGAAGACCACTGAGAGGAAGAGGGAATACACGGGCGGGGAGGGGGTGGAGGGACGGAGAGACAGATGTTTGGGAGAGTATACGGGATGTACAGTGTATGTAGAGTATGTATACCGAATTCGTGGACCTTCCTCTCATTTACGAAGGTTCAGCCGGTACATCTTCGTCCGGAGATGTATATGCCGGCCCGAAGTTTCGGCCGATGTTACCCCGCGTCTGGTTCCGCTGTTGCTGGTTACGGTGGTATATTGGACTAGTGTAACTGTCCAGGCGGTGGTTTCGGAACGGAGGCAGCATGCGATCGGTGGGCGGGGTGTTCATGGTTCTGGGGTTTGGTGAGAAACTTCGGAACGGGGGCAAAGACGGCACTGCGGATGTTGGTCTTGCTTCGGGGCGTTTTGGACGGTCGGGCTTGAAGCCGCTTTTTTCACCCCTCGGTCGAAACACCTATTTTTCGGGACGCGACGTTGATTTCTGTGTGACTTTCGAAGGAATTCGGGTGTTTGGGTTTGTGTGCGGTGAAATCGAAACGCCGGACCCTCACGAGTGCCAGACTGGGGTTCAATTATTTGACAACAATTAAGCCGAGAATTATTTGCTTGAAAGTTACGACGTTTGGGGCGAAAGTGAATCCGCAACGGGTAAAACTTCTGACGAAATTGCGACGATTGCGAAATCGAGCGGGAAACTAAACGGGCGAAGTGTTCCGCATTCGCTTTCACTCCTCTGTCATTAGCGTCGCCCCATTTTCGGCCTTTGAGAACGCTGCGGTGCGCGTGCAAAGTTTTACCGGAAGCTGCGTTTGAATAACGACCGCTGCACGAATATTACAAAAGTCCGGGACCGCCGAGAGTTGCGTACGGCGAGTCACTCGTTGCGCATCGATTCCGTAACTGCGAGTTTCGGAGTAGATGCGGTTCGTATTGGACTGACCGCCCAAAAAGCGCGGCCGATTCCACTGGGGATCTCCACTGGGGAAACTTATGACCGCGAAGATGTCTGCATGACATGAAATTTCATCTTTGGCAAGTCTCTGTGAATGCATTCACTGTAAATATAAATTGTAAATTAAATGTACTTGAACTTGAAATTTGCTTACATTACTTAGGTTAATTGAACATTAATGTACTTTTTCGTAAAATAAAAATACCAGATATTAAAATTACAAATGTTTTGCTTCAGGAAGAAAAAAAATTGTTCACTTGTAGAATTTTAGTCTCCAAGTGAACTTCCCCGAGCGAAGTTCGTGCAATGCAAGACACGCGCAAGGTGAACAAAAATCGTATGAATTTAAGATACTGGTACTCGAAGTTTTCAAGCATAAACTGGTCTATTGAATTCCATGTACGATGGTGATGAAGAATTAACGTACAATATATTTAAAACTTTAGATAACGTACAATATATTTAAAACTTTAGAAGTACTTTACTTTTACTGTAAAAGTACTTTAAATCCAACGATTTACTTAAAATTTCACTGTAAAAGCCCATTCATTTTTTTCATAAAAACTTCCAGATCGTTGAATTACATTTACAATTTTTTTAAACAGTGCACAACGGTTACAACTTGACGAAATTTAGTCTCATGTCTTTAGTCTCATCTTCAGTGTAATGCAAAACTATGGCCTGGTTCATGCATCGTCGCTATACGTGCTGATCGGGCTGGGCCATATTCCCCACTATTACCCTCATTCGTCGAACGCACGAACGACTATTTCGAGATTGGCCCGAAACGTTTCTTGTACAGCACCCGCACCAGGTCGTTCCACGACACCGGTGGATTACTGTCCTAAGTGAAGAAGAGCAGTGCCAGTGTGAGGTCGGTTTCTTAAATCCAATGATTTACTTCAAATTTCACTGTAAATGTCCATTCATTTTTCATCGCGATTGTACATTAAATTGAATGTACCAGCTTTTGCATAAAAACCTCTAGACCCTTGCATTAAATTTACAATTTTTTTAAACAGTACACAGTCTTCCTAACTTGAGGAAATTCCGTCTCATGCCTTTAGTGCCATCTTCAGGGTGATGTAAAACTAGCGAAAAAGCCCTGGTCCATGCATCATCGGTTTACGTGCTGATCGGAGTGGGCCATATTCCCCCCCGATTCGCCGAACGCACGAACGACCATGTCCAGGTTGTCCCGAAACATTTCGTCCACCCCACCCGCACCAGGGAACAGGTCAGAGAACTGTCGCGAGTGAAGAAGAGGCAGCGTCGGTGTGAGGTCGGTATCGCGTTTTTTTGTCGCTCGCCTCGTAATAAATTAACCGGGAATATCAAACGTTATCGAAAAATCGGGTACGTATAGCCCGAGACCGGGAACGAATTATTCTCACTCTCCCGCGTCGTCCCCCGTCCCGGCACCCGCAGTTAATCATAGGCGGCGCAGCGGCACGGGAATAAAAATAGTGTATAATAAAACCGCTCGATGCTCACCCACACTCGTGGCAGCGTGTATCTCCGTAGTTCGCTCGCATGTACCGAAAAATTGATAGCGCACTTTCTTGCAAAGCACCGTGGCGCGCGGCGTTTGCGCGCGGGCAAAGCTCCGGCACCGAGCCGGCAACGCCGGAGTGATATATTATCGTTGTTACGCGTGTGTGTGCCGGCGTCATCGTCCCCCGCCTCTCTCATCCCCGATAAATATCGGTATCGTTCCGGCGTACTCCTGTCGTCGCCGGCGTCGTCGTCCGACCTCGACGACGCCGTCGCTGTTTCGATACCGGACATTATTGTTTCAGAATTCATATTACAATCCGGTTCGATTCTGCTCCTCGTTTTTCATCCTTCGGGTGTGCTTCGACGCTGCACCTTGTCCTTTCATTTTCACGGTTCGCTAGGCGGCTGATTAGCCATCTCCGGTCGGCGCGTCTTCACCCACCTTCGCCCCACCCAGCACCCTCTGCAATCTCTTCTTCTCGGTGGGAGTTCGAGACGATCGGACCGTATCTACCGAGATGCCTTTGTATTCAACGGCGAAAGCTTTCAAAGCCCTGGGATAATTTGTCGGCGGTGTAAAATTACCATTCAAAGGACGGTGGGGCGAGAAAGGGTGTAATGGAATAAAGTGGGAAGACGATAAGGTGAGAACAAATGGGGACGTGATGCGTACCAGGGGCACAATGGGGTACCTTCCGAATCGGGTCCGATGAGAAAAACGTCGGTTCTCCCAGACGATCAAGCTTAGAGTACCCCGTGTTGCCTCGAATCACTATTTGTTTTCGAAGGCACATTTACATCTCTAACACTCACAACTCTACCGGAAAACATCTCTACCCTATTAACTCTACCGGATAACAACTCTGCTTAAACAACTCTACCAGACAACAACTCTGCTTAAACAACTCTACCAGACAACATCTTTACCGAAACAACTCTACCCAAACCAATCTATCAGAAAATATCTCTACCCAAACCACTCTAACGGAAAACATGTCTACCATGTTACAACTCTACCGTTCTAGAACGCTACCCAAAATTTCTACCACTGTATGAAAAAACACTGGACCAGAGCGGAGCAGTTGCCATCAACTCTACCACATAACAACTCTCCCGGAATTGAAATATAACTCTAAATACAAGACTGCCGTTTAGCCTTGTATTCCGGTAGTTTTCTTTCAAGTCTGATAGAGTTTTCTCTCAAATCTGGTAGAGTTTTCTTTCGAATCTGGTAGTTTTCTTTCAAGTCTGGCAGAGTTTACTTCCAAGTCTGGTAGAGTTTTATTTCAATTCGGGTGACGTTTTATTTTGATTTTGGTAAAGTTTGTTTTGCCTGGTAGAGATTTTCTTGGATGTCCATATACCGGTAGAGTTGTTACGTGGTATAGTTATTGGCGACTGGTTCGCTGTGGTAGAGTTGTTTGGGCAGAGATGTTTTCTGGTAGAGATGCAAATGTACCTTTTCGATTGTCGAAAACAGTTGTTATTTCATTTTTATCAGAATTCTTCGAACCTGTGCTTCTCTGCTACTCTGTTTCGCCCCAGTCTTTGTTACCCAGTGCCGCGCAGACAAAACCTACTTGCGCATCCCAGTTGCATTACTCTCTCCGTTATCTTCGTGTTTTCTCGACAACCCCCTCAATTCCCCATGAGCTCTGCGTCGCGATGGGGCTCGTAAACACGTTACGTATATACGTGTATTCAGAAGGGCGTACGAGTGGGTTGAAGGGAAACGCGATGGATAAGGCGATGTCTCGAGGGAGAGGTCGGCGAAGAGTTGAAGATTCAGGTTATTGGACGAGACTGGTCGGATCGAAAAACCATCGGTTTTTGCAGACGACCAAGTTCAGGGTACTCGATATTGCTCCGAACCGCAATACGTTTCCAAATTCCTAAAACAGTTAATTTATTTTAGAATTCTTTGAACCTTTGCTACTCAGCTACCATCTTTCGTCCGGTATTCGTTACCCAGTTTTCATCCCAGTTTTCATCCCAGTTTTCATCCCAGTTTTCATCCCAGTTTTCATCCCAGTTTTCATCCCAGTTTTCATCCCAGTTTTCATCCCAGTTTTCATCCCAGTTTTAATCCCAGTTTTCATCCCAGTTTTCATCCCAGTTTTCATCCCAGTTTTCATCCCAGTTTTCATCCCAGTTTTCATCCCAGTTTTCATCCCAGTTTTCATCCCAGTTTTCATCCCAGTTTTCATCCCAGTTTTCATCCCAGTTTTCATCCCAGTTTTCATCCCAGTTTTCATCCCAGTTTTCATCCCAGTTTTCATCCCAGTTTTCATCCCAGTTTTCATCCCAGTTTTCATCCCAGTTTTCATCCCAGTTTTCATCCCAGTTTTCATCCCAGTTTTCATCCCAGTTTTCATCCCAGTTTTCATCCCAGTTTTCATCCCAGTTTTCATCCCAGTTTTCATCCCAGTTTTCATCCCAGTTTTCATCCCAGTTTTCATCCCAGTTTTCATCCCAGTTTTCATCCCAGTTTTCATCCCAGTTTTCATCCCAGTTTTCATCCCAGTTTTCATCCCAGTTTTCATCCCAGTTTTCATCCCAGTTTTCATCCCAGTTTTCATCCCAGTTTTCATCCCAGTTTTCATCCCAGTGCCGCGCAGACAAAACCTACTTGCGCATCCCCATTGCATCAATCTCTCCTTTGTCTTCGTGTTTTCTCGACAACCTCCTCAATTCCCCATGACTCTGCTTCGCGATGGCGCTCGTAAACACGTTAAGTATATACCCACCATATCCAGAAGGCCGTACGAGTATAGATTGGCGGGAAAGTCGATGGACAAGGGGTTTTCCGGAGGGGACGTCGGAGAAGGATTGAAGATTCAGGTTGCTTGACGAATCGGTTCGGATAGAAAAAACATCGGTTCTCGCTGACGACCAACTTGAGGGTACTCCATATTGCCCTAAACCGCAAAAATGTTTTCAAATACCCAAAACACTTATAACGAACTTCATTTTTTCTTTCATAGGATCTTTCGAACCTTTGCTTCTCAGCTACCACGTTTCGTCCCGGTCTTCCTACAAAACCTACTTGCGCATCCCTGTTGCATCAGTCTCTCCCTTATCTTCGCGTTTTGCCGACAACCCCCTCAATTGAGGAATTGGGGAATATACGTAACGTGTTTTAGAGCCCCACAGCGAGTCAGAGCTCATGGGGATGAGCTCTGGCTCGTAAACACGTTACGTATAAACGTGTAATCCAGAAGGGCGTACGAGTGTAGGTCGAAGTGAATGACGCCGGTGAAGCGGGTGTCTCGATGGGGCGGAGAAGGGTTGAAGATTCAGGTCACTCGACGAGTTACGATCGGATAGCTGTTACAGCTCCGAGCAAACTGCGGAGGACAGCCGGGGAGCCGTGCGAAGGAGAGCCCGTCGGCTGTGAGGGAGTGTGAGCGATGCGCCTCCGGAGTTTCACGAGAATGAAGTGGTACCCCGGTGAGGGGCCGGGGTGGAGCTGGGAGGTGGAAGATGGTCGAAGCGGCGAGGTGGAGAGTCTGAGAAGGGAGGATCGCCGAGGCGGTTGGCGAGGTGCGAGGGGGAGACAAGACGGAAGAAGAGAAACGGACGGCCGCGGAGCAGGGGGCGGTGAGAGGAAGTGCGGGAGGAGCGCGCTCACCTCCTCCTCCGCCTCCTCTCCCTGCGCGGAAAATGCAATGGCACCGACAATCGTATCTGTATTACGTCCGGTCGTGGCAATTTGCAATTCAACGTCGGCAAGAAGTCCTGAAACGGCAATCGACGATTCCGCTACTTCACTCCACTCCCCGGCGCTACGTCCCCGTACTATGTCTACCACCGCTGCTTCGCCCGTAGGCACATAAACTCTGCATCCCCCGGCCACGTCACCGAACTATTCCCATTCTCCCTCACGCAATCATGCTCGCACCCTGGCTCATCTCCTCATAGACCGGGCTTTTATTCTCCGCCCGATACTCGGATGTTTACTACGGACGTGAGCGCGGGATTTTACGACTAGACGGAATCTCCACCTCCGAACGACATTGCGACAAACGTGCGAGATATCGCGTTGAAGTGAGCGTATCGATGCATAGATGAGAGGCGCTTTTTCCTAAAGTGCACACCCAGGGGCCCGTAGGGAGGGTTGGCCAGTATGCAGACAACTCGCTGAAATTGTCGTGGTTTCGATAGTCCGTCACGATTCGGATGAGAGACGAACTCGAGAGGAGCCTGCGGGTAGAGTGGAATCCGTCAGATGTTACATGAAAGGAGCGCCCGGCAACGGTCGCAGTATGGACGTGTATCGGAAGCCGGGGAAGCGAAGAACGAGGCTGTGGAAGAGCATCGTTCGATATCGGCCAGCTGGTCCTTCACCTCTTCGCGTTTTCTCCGGCAACTCGCCGTGGGGGATTGACTCATGCATGGCCCCGGAGGAACTTCCTTGCTTCGATTAAACGATCACGAATGGACCAGCGAACCGGCAACAGCAGCCTCGCTATATATAGCGGCCACACACCGCCTGGCCTGCTATCGGGAGCGGAGCTGAATGACGATCGATAGGATCGTCCGATCCGAGTCCGATGATGGAGATACTATGTGGAGCGAAAAAACTACACCTCGAAGATGTTCCGGCTTAGCCTTCAGCGCAACGACGAGCTACTCGACTGCATTCTTATACCACTCTATGGGCTAAATTTTTTTATAGTTCGATCTTAGCTCATGGAATTGCCATTTTATTGCATTTTATTATGCAAACGCTATAATTGCATTTTATTATGCAAACGCTTCGACTACCGAGGCTCCTCAGGCGCTCCGGGTCTGGAGTTTGTTCCCGACGAAGAAGCCCCTCCGGGCGTCCGTATTTATTTATTCATCCCTCAAGTCGTCATTGGACCTACGCGTGTATTCGTTGCCGTGCGGTATATCGTCCGTGGAGCGGATACCAATCGGGTTACGACCCGGAGATGGGGAAGAAACTGGGACGGATATGGGGTTGAAGGTTGAAGCCACGGCTGACCGAACACGAAGGGCCGATTCCAGGAGCTCGAGGGTAAGCGTGCATCCGAAGGACGGGAGTTGTACGGCGTTCGCGAGATATCCGACGTGGCACGAGAGAGGGCTCCGAGCTACGGACACTGGCACAGGTAACGGAGCTTGGAGCGTATACGTTCCTACGGATGTTACTCGTTCGCCGTCGTTGATCGGGGATTACTTCCTATTAGAGAAATCCACGAGGAAGAGGACGAGGACGACGAGATCGATGCACAACGGCGCAATGGCGTTGCTCGAATGGATGCGCTCTTGTAATTGATACATCCAGATTTTCTGACCCAACGTTGCAATTTACAATTTTTGTAAACAATGCACAGCCGTTACAACTTAATGAAATTTAGTCTCATGATGTTAAAGTGGTGAATGTGCACTGGTTCATGCATCGTCGATTTACGTACCGATCGGGCTCGGACAGATTCCTCACTATTACCCTAATTCGTCGAACGCACAAACGACCATGTCCAGGCTGTCCCGAAACATTTCCTCTACCCTACCCGCACCCCCGAATAGGTCTTTCCACGACACCGGTCGAGAACTTTCGCAAGTGAAGAAGAGCAGTGTCAGTGTAAGGTTGGTTTCGCGGTTTTTGTCGCTCGCCTCGTCATAAATTCACCGGGAATATCAAATGTTATCGAAAAATCGGGTACGCATAACCGGTGATCATAGACGCTGCATCCGAAGGACAGGAGACAAAGAGGGAGGGAGAGCGGTGAAAAATGGCATAGCGGGGCAAAACGGGACAATGAGGCAAAAAGCAATTTTCCAATAACTTTTGGATGGTGGCGATGGTGGTGCGTGGGCCAAAACGGGGTTGAAAATCCGGTTGTATCGTTGGGATAAAATGGGGCATCAAACAATTACCCGAGTAGAAATTTTCACGCGTTACATCGGGTCCTGATAAGGTCCTGAGAAGGCCTGAAAAGGGCCTGGGAAGGCCTTATCAGGATCGTATCAGGGCCCGATGTAACGCTCGAAAATTTCTACCCGGGTATTAGAAAATTGAGTTCTGCTCTCACTGTCCCGTTTTGCCCCGCTCTCCCCTATGGCGTTCAGGAGATATCCGACGTGGCACGAGAGAGGGCTCCGAGCTGCGGATACTGGCACAGGTAACGGAGCTTGGAGCGTATACGTTCCTACGGATGTTTCTCCTTCGCCGTCGTTGAACAGGGAGTATTTCATATTTGAGAAATCCACGAGCAAGAGGACGAGGACGACAACGTTGTACAACGGCGCAATGGCGTTGCTCGAATGGACGTCGTTCCTGTCCGGCACAGATATACCGTTCATGAGCGAAACGCGAAAGGGAGAGATGGAGTCAACTGAATTTCCGACGAGGCCGATAGCAGTCACTCTGGCCAGCGGCCAGTCGGGAAGGGCTTGCGGATCGCGCGCTTTACGACGGCGCATCACTTGTAACCGAGGAAGCGAGAGGCCAAGGGAAGGGCCGGACAGTTATTTGGCTGCCGAATCCTATTTGCCGATCAATCGGGCAACGCAATTTCTCCCGCTTCCACCGAACCCGAGAGAGCCTCGCTCTTGCACATCCTTCCTATTCTCACTTCGCACTGGATATCGCATGCGCCACCGCGCATCGGAAACAATCCACGCTGTCCGGCGTAACGCAATTGGAATAGTTCGATCCTATTATCGCACACACTCGGATCGGCGAGAAGTCCCACGAGGAGATTCCTCGTCATGACATTTCACGTGACCGTCTCGATTGATTCTTCGGCCACCGTTGAATGATATTTGGTAATATTCATTTTTTCCCCCCACACAGAGAAAAAGAAAATCAATTGAGTCAACAAAATGTGCGCTTACGGGTGGCGAAACAAATGTTTGGTTGATCGAAAGGAATACCTCGTTGATCGAATTAACAGGCCGTCGATTCAAATTTTTCTTTGCTTAATACAAGATTTATTTCGTTCGATCAACCAAAAATTTGTTTCGCCACCCGTAAGCGCTCGTTTTGTTGACTGAATCGATTTTTTTTTCTCAGTGCAGTGGACTTGTGCCTAATGTGCTTACTTCGAGCGCTTCCGACTAATCTGCTTTCGCCGAATCCGAGAGATCGTCAGTCTTGCACGTCCTTCCTCTTCTAACTTCACGTTAGATTTGCTTATGTTGTGCAAACTGTGTATTGCGATGGATGTCTCTCACACTGTCATTTGGGCGATGGGTTTCCATCCAGCCCGTGTAATTGGACCCGATCCGTTATTAATAAAAATAAATGAATAAATATTCGCAATTACGAGAAGTCCACTGAGGAAACTCTTCGTGATGAGTGACATTTTTTGTGAACGTCTTGTTTGATTCTTCAGTCTCTGTTGAATGACATTCGCTAATGTCAATCTGTTCTTCCAGTGGATTTTTACCTAATTTGGGGTTCCGACTAATTTGCTTCCAACGAACTTGAGAGACCGTCGCTTTGCACATCCTTCGTTTTCTCATTTCGCACTGGATATCGCATGCGCCACCGCGCATCGAAAGCAATCCAGGCTGTCCAGCGTGCACCGTTAAAAAAAATTGTATTTTTTTTTTTATTGCAAATTTATCTAAAATTGGAAATGTTTGGAATTATGCAAAACTAGTACATTAAATTTAATGTTCAATTTTAATGACAAAATTATTGGATTTTTGAAGTGAAATTAAGGTAAATTATTAGAAATAAAGTATTTTGATAGTCAAATTGAAGTAAATTAATAAAAGTAAAGTATTTTCAAACATATGAATGTACTATGCGTTAATTTTTCAAGACAATTCTACATGAAATTTAATATACCAGATTATGCATAAAAACTTCCAGCACCTGTACATCAAATTGCATACGATTTTTTTTTTGCAGGACAATTGGAACAGCTCGATCCTACCGTCGTACTTATCCGCAATATCGAGAACTCACTCGAGGAGATTCCTCGTCACGAGTGACATTTCACGCGACCGTCTCGTTTGATGCTTCAGTCTCTGTCGAATGACATTCGGTAATATAAATGTTTTCCCCAGCGAACTTCTGCCTAATTTGCTTGCTTCGCGCGCCTCCGACTAATCTGCTCACCTACCATACAACCCTCTCGTCGCCGGTGCACGCGACGTCACGGAAATTTCACCCCTTCAGTGTTTTTTTTCGTTTAATTCTCTACGCCCATTCATTTTCGCTTCTTTGTTTTCATTCTCCGTCTCGCTGGTTTGCCAGTGATATAAAAATGCTCGCGGGAAGAATCGCGAGGGGTGTCGCGAGATCTACGACCACCGTCTACTCCGCGTGCGAAAGAGGTTTTATGTGTACCATTATTTTTATCCAATGCGCGATGAATTATGCGACAGAGCAGGGAGGGAGAAAAGAGGGCTGCAGGGACGCCGCAATATATATATTTTTTTTCTTCAATCTCGTTCCCTCGCCTCGCTTTCGCTCGCCCCTGTTCGACTCGCAACAAGCGTATCGCCACTGTGGTCGGGCGATTTTTTTTTTTTTTTTATCAACGCGACAAACGCTATCGCGCCACCGCTACCCCTTTCGCCGCTTGGAGCGTGTTACGAGGCGAATGTTTGCGGTGTGTAAAGACTCTCCGTCGGCAAACGTAACTTTGATTAGCACTCGGAGATATTTCCCAACCGACGATAACGGCAACGGCGTGGGGTTAAAGGTGCGCCCGCGTCACGACTCTCCGGGGATCTAATTAATTTGCGTTAAAGAAGTGTGCGCGGGTGTCGGTGTGGCGGCGGCGCAAGGAAAACGTGTAGATGTGTGGATGGAAGCGCGGTGAAACCCTCGGTACGACACAGCGCCGCTATATCTGTATCGGAACCAATTAAACGTCTTAAAGTACTGGCCGTGGACGAAGGGCTCTCTTTCTTTACTCTTTTTTTTTTCGCCTCTCTCATTCCTCCTTTATTTCTCGCTGCTTTCTATCCCGCGCATTATTGTTTCCTTTTGCTTCGCATTTTTTTTATTTTTATTTTTCTGAAAGAGCGGAAATATCGACTGTACTGGTAGCAAAGTCTGAAAGTCGCCGCAGAGTCTCGAGGATCCGGGATTCATAATAAAATACACGGAAAGAGAAGCCACGCCGAGCCGTTGCTACCCGTCGACTTTTTTTCATCTTCATTTTATCTCCACTCATCTCTTCATGAATTCCTCGTTTTTTTTTTTTTTCTTGCTACGGTGCACAAGAGAAATCTGTGGAATCCCGCGGTGCATTGTACGGGAAGGTTGTACCTCGAGTCTCTCGTATACGGCTTCCTCTGCCTCTTCTGTTATCAAATTATATTAAGAAGTCAGTTTCCTTTTAATTTATTACGCGAATAATACGGTACATCGTCATCGGTTCTGCTGGTGTATTTGTTTTTTTTTTTACTTCGACTGTTCGTAATGTTGAAATAGCCGGGATTCGTGGCCAAGTCGATGGATATAACACGGTATCTCTCGTATCTAGCTTCCTTTGCCTTTTCGGTTATCGAATTATATTAACAAGTGATTTTTTTTTTAAATTTAATTTCGCGAAGCATACGGTAGATCGTCTGTTGGCGTATTTTTCTTTTACTTCCACTGTTTGTGATACTAAAATATCCGGGTTTCGAGGATAAGTCGATGCATATAAAACGCTATCTCTCGTATCCGGATTTTTCTGCCTTTTCAATTATAAAATTATATTAACAAATGAATTTCATTGTAATTTAATTTCACGATTAATACGGCAAATTATTATCGGTTCTATCGGCGTATTTATCTTTTTTAATTCGACTGTTTGTCATGCTAAAATAGCCGGGTTTCGTGGCCAAGTCGATGGATATAACACGGTATCTCTCGTAACCGGCTTCCTCTGCCTTTTCAATTATCAAATTATATTAACAAGTGAATTTTTATTGTTATTTAATTTCGCCATTAATACGGCAGATCGACATCGATTCTGTTGGCGTATTTTTTTTTACTTCGACTGTTTGTCATACTAAAATAGCCGGGTTTCGTGGCCAAGTCGATGCATACAAAACACTATCTCTCGTATCCGGATTTCGCTGCCTTCTCAATTATCAAATTATATTAACAAGTGAATTTTTATTGTAATTTAATTTCGCCATTAATACGGCAGATCGACATCGATTCTGTTGGCGTATTTATCTTTTTTACTTCGACTGTTTGTCATGCTAAAATAACCGGGTTTCGTGACCAACTCAATGGATATAACACGCTATCTCCCATATTTGGATTCTTCCGCCTTTTCAGTCATTAACTTATATTAACAAGTCAATTTGATTTTAATTTAACTTCGCCATTAATACGGCAGATCGACATCGATTCTGTTGGCGTATTTATCTTTTTTACTTCGACTGTTTGTCATGCTAAAATAACCGGGTTTCGTGGCCAACTCAATGGATAACACGCTATCTCCCATATTTGGATTCTTCCGCCTTTTCAGTCATTAACTTATATTAACAAGTCAATTTGATTTTAATTTAACTTCGCCAATAATACCGTACATCATCATCGGTTCTGACGATCCAGTTTTTTTTTTTTTTTTTAACTTCGAATGTTTGTAATGCTAAAATCGCCCGGGTTTCTTGGCCAAGTCGATGGATATAACACGGCATGTACTCCACAATGTATGCATACACCATTGTAAATACAGTAGTTTCCATCTCATCCGTCTCTTTCGTGAACGAGTTTGTCTTGCGAGTTAGTATCTATAACTGTATATTCATGCGACCGCGAGCTTCACTTCACCTCAAGTGTGTGCACAGTTATCGTAGAGATCTTCCCCGTACGAAGGTGGTGTGCATGCGAGAGTTACGGAGATCCCCAGCAGTGGTAGTTATAACAGTGGCCGATCCCGCAGCGCCGACATGAAACGAAGCTTTCGTTTCCCCTCCCCACTTTCATACCGCAGAGCGTAAATACAGTAAGAGCCGACGGGGCAAAACGGAGAGCTACGGGATAAAGACCGTTCTCATGAGTTCGGCAACTACGGAGTTACCGTTTGCCAACGGGAGATTAAACTCGAAATAATTACGACGAGAAATCCGGGAAAAATTGGGGTTCGGGGCAAAATGGGGCACCCCTCAGCATCGCCGGTCTCATTAGAACTGTTTTAATTGGCTCCGATTAGCGAATTTTTCCGTCATGCCCACGCGCACAGTACACAGTAAACAATAATTTCGTAAAATCGGAATGCGAATTTTCGCAAAAATAATGTTGTTATATGAGTGACAAAGTCGTTCTGTTAAGGTTTGAATATACAAACCTGTCCTTTTATTTCCCGTGTGATTAACAATTTTAGTTTGTACTCTTGTTCGTACACCCAGAAAAATAATTTATTTGACGGCCACCGTTTATTTGGTTCAAGTAAAATATTTATTTGATTTAAATAAATATTTATTTAAATTAATAGTTACTTAAATGAAATAAATATTTATTTAAATCAAATAAATATTTTATTTGAACCAAATAAACGGTGGCCGTCAAATAAATTATTTTTCTGAGTGTAAAACTGGCGCCGGTTGATGCGATCGGAAAGTTAAAGAATACAAAATTGTGGACGTTTGTGGACGATAAATTGTTGTAAATCCGTACGAACTTTTTTTTACTGTATAGAACTTTTTTTTACTGCATCGATTATCCGAACCACGACTTCGTTTATGCGAACGCTCGGTTATCCGAACGGTAGCGCAAAGCATTGTACATTGTTACTCGCCGCGGCAGGAGTTGCGCCCGTTTCCAATCGTGTTCAAGCGCACCTTTCCTTTTCAGTCAATCCGCTTTCCCGAGAATTTTTACCCACCTCAGCAGAGTCGGATAGCACGCATCAGAGACCACTTTCAATACCAAATCGTTTGAATCGCCCAACATACGTAGTTCACTCCGAATCGGCGCCGAGCCTTCTGTGCTCAAAAGCGCGCAATTAAAAAAATAGACGACTTTATTTCACGGAATCCTTGAAATAAGACCTCGATGTTGGAATATTGTTCAAAATATGTTTTAAAGTTTAATATATACTCTTATTTTATTTATATACTATGTCTTATTTATATAGGTCTTATAAAGTCACAAAGAAAAAAAAATGTGCATTTCGATGATTCGAACTTTTCTATAATCGAGGTTTACTGTAATATTCCCAGCATCCCCATTTCATCCCACTCTTTCCAACGTTCCTACGAATTTATCGGACATTTTTTTGTTGCACCATTTTGCCCCCAGTCCGCAGTTCGCCGCCTTCCCATTGTGTCTTCCTTATTATGGCCGAACTATATTGCGGTCCGGCCGGAAAGGAACGCCACGTGATGAGCCCCGGTTTCCTGAGGGGAAGCTAGGAATGCCAAAAAAAGACGAACAAGATGAAGAACATGAAGAAGCGATGTGATTGAAGAAAACCATGAAGGGTGGGGAGGTTCTTCGTGCCCATGCCTCATTATCTCCAGCATCCCCATTTCATCCCACTCTTTCCAATGTTCCTACGAATGTATCGGCCATGTTTCTGGTACACCATTTTGCCTCCTTAATTTGACCTCAATTTTGTTTCCCTTATTATGTCCGAACTATATTGCGGTCCGGCCGGAAAGGAACGCGACGTGATGAGCTCCGGTTTCCCGAGCGGAAGCTAGGAATTCCAAAAACAAGATGACGAAGAAGATGAAAAACCGATGTGATTGAAGAAAACCATGAAAGGTGGGGACGTTCTTCGTGCCCATGCATATTATCTCCATCATCCCCATTTTATCCCACTCTTTCCAATGTTCCTACGAATTTATCGGCCATGTTTCTGGTACGTCATTTTGCCTCCTTAATTTTACCTCAATTTTGTCTCCCTTATTATGTCCGAACTATATTGCGGTCCGGTCGGAAAGGAACGCCACATTATGAGCCCCGGTTTCCCGAGAAGAAGCTGGGAATGGCAAAAAAAAGACGAACAAGATGAAGAACATGAAGAAGCTATACGATTGAAGAAAACGATGAAAGACATTCTTCGTGCCCATGCATATTATCTCCAACATCCCCATTTCATCCCACACTTTCCAATGTTCCTACGAATTTATCGGCCATCTTTCTGGTACGCCATTTTGCCTCCTTAATTTTACCTCAATTTTGTTTCCCTTATTATGTCCGAACTATATTGCGGTCCGGCCGGAAAGGAACGCCACGTGATGAGCCCCGGTTTCCCGAGAGGAAGCTAGGAATGGCAAAAAAAAAAAACGAACAAGATGAAGAAGATGAAAAAGCTATATGATTGAAGAAAACCATGAAGGGAGGGTAGGCTCTTTGTGCCCATCCCCATTTCATCCCACTCTTTCCAATGTTCCTACGAATTTATCGGCCATGTTTCCGGTACACCATTTTGCCTCCACAATTTAACCTCAATTTTGTCTCCCTTATTATGTCCGAACTATATTGCGGTCGGGCCGTTAGACGGTCGAGAGAGCATACTTGTGTGCATGTCCGCTTCCCCCTCCGGTGTACATGCGGTCCGGCGCAAAGAAATATGTATCTTTGAGAGGTCGCGCACAGAGGAAGAACTTGGTGAAGCGAGTGTTTGGCGAATGGTTTCGCCGCGGGTAAGCGGCGCTGCGTTTATCCCGGGACATGGATAAAGCCCCGAGCGGGCTAAGAGGGCTGCAAGTTTGTCTTTGGTATCACGAAAGAGGAGGGCGGAGAATATCCCTCGGGTTCAGCGAACTATAAATTCTATCCGGCGACCAGCGAGCGGTCTCGCCTTTAATATCGCCCGTCGGGACGCAGTTTGGAAAAGCCGCGTCTACCCCCGGATGGTCCCAGCGAGGGTGGCGCTATAGCCCGCAGCCGCCCGACCAACCCTCCCGGACGGAGTAAAAGCAGTGCAGATCGTTTCGCGTCTCCACCGCAGCGGAGGATCCAGCATCACCAAGCCGCAAACTGGCTGAGCGTGTACGTTCACCTGCTGCTGGTTCCGCCGCTGGTTTCGTTGCCGGAACCCTCCCCAGCCTTCCCAAACCACACCGCGGGTAAGAAACTTCCGGTAACGCGCGAGACACAAGAGCTCCGAGCAGGAAGAACTCCTAAATTCACGCGAGAACCGCAGCACACGTCTCGGTTCCCCCCTCCCAGTCCGCCGTTTCTCTTTTCTCTGCGCGGCATGTACACCGTTAAAACGGGCTAGTGAAAATGAGCTTCCGCATCCGTTATCCACCGAGGCCGGGAGGAACAACCGTTGCCGAGAGGGTGGAAATCACCCGGAAGAGGAGGACGGGAAAGGCGAAGCGCGCTGGGGATGAGGAAAGAAGAACGGCAAGAAGATTCTCGCTGGCTCTCGAAGAGGGCGAAAACGGGAAGATTCTCACCGCTCGGGATGCTGCGCCGGGCCGGTACTGGGGGGGGAGAATGATGTTGCGCGGCACACGCCCCGTTTAATCCGGCACTTCCGTTGGTGTGTGCCACTTATCGGCTTGCTGTTTGGCCGCAGCCGACCGCGGTAAAGAACCCCTCTGATGAGGACTGCTTGCCCCGAGGAAGCTAGAAGTGACAAAACAAGAAGGAGAAGACGAAGAAGAAGAGGTAGGATTGAAGGGAACAATGAAGTTGGCGCTTTGGAGTCGCCACTCACTTACAGAGCTCTTTATACAGTTATAAAGCTCGTCTCCTCGAGGTCTATGATCGGAACAGGAAGCGTCCCACTTTTTAATAGCACTACCGGAGTGTCCCGGCATTTCGCGGTTCGGCACCTCGCAGCTTTCCAAGAGAGTTTCTTCGCGATTTCGAAAGCGAGCTCCAACACGGCTCCGTCTCGATTCCGCCACTTTGTGCACAGGCTTCGCAGGCCCGAAGGCGCTTTTTATCCTACAAAACTTTTTCCTCTGTAGCACTAAACGCTGTAGTGGGAGGGAGGGGGGGGGGGGGGGGGGGAAGAGCTGGTACGAACCATGAGCAGCAACTTCAACGAGCACGTCGGAAAGCCTTAATATCTGATCCCCGCGTCGACAAAGCGTGTCCGGGGAATGAGGTGAAGAAGAAAAACGAAGAAGAGAGGAAGGAATAAGAAGACTCTCCGTTTGAAGGGAGTGTATGTAGGCGCGCGTGCGGTAAAGAAGTTGAAGAGACTCGGGCGAATGGGGAGCACAAAGAGCCGTCGCGAAGGGTGAGAGCGTTGGAGTACGAAGAGAAGATTGTAACAGAGTCTACTACACCCTTTTGCATTCACCTTCGCTGCCACCGCCGTCGCTCCGTTGGTAGTCTTGGCCCCATCCGCGCTTTTGCTCTCTCTCTGGGACGGAGGGTGAAAAGCGGCGTTGCAGGGAGACTTTTCACGGAGGGAAGAAGAGACGAGATGAGACAGTCTGCAGCGGAACTGCCGGCTTTATTGCCTTTTCTCCCCGGAAGAATGTGTACTTGGCTCAACGGACAGTCTCAGCTCCACCCCTCGCGCTGGCCGCTACTGGAATCTACTTTATTCCCGTCCACCCTCTCCCAGCTCTCTCCCGGCGCTTCGGCTTACCAACCCGCCAGCCCGTCCTCCTCAGCGACTCCGACACTCTCGTTTTTGTTCTCTCCCCCGCTCTCATTTAGCTTCGACTCTTTACTCTCCCGTCGGTGTATCACGCTTGTCTTCGACTTACTTGGGTAATCGCAGCGAGCTCAACGGGTCCAAGCTCCGCGTATGGGGCTTGATATAATCCTGCTAACAGTACTAATGGCAATCTTCCTCCGCCTCACGCCCTCGCGAACGCGTGCCGGCTTAACGACTCGAGGCATTATACCGAACTAAATTCCAAGCGCATACACACACGCACACGGAATCCTCGAGGGATGAAGCCGGATATCGCTGATACGTACGCGGCGCGGGATGCTTGTTAGGCGGAATGGTGGATTCGCGCCTTTAATAATTTCGCACATCGTCAGCGGCCCGACTGTGTTATTCTATTCCAGTGAACACGGGCGAGAGCAAACTTTGCATTCGCGAATTTAACCGTGTGCGAACTTGGAGCTTCTGGGGCGCGTGCTGTTTTCCCTCCGTATGCCGCTCGCGCCCACGCGAGTTGTCGTTTACTATTATCCGACTTGCACACAGGCCGGGGCGCTCTGTTTGCTTTTTTTCTTTGAAGCCGCTTTTCCGAGCCACTTTGGCCGATTAAAAAAAAAAAAAAAAAACCCTTGTAATTAATATGCAAGGTTACCATAATGTTACCAAATGTGTAAATGTAAATATCAGATGAATGTTTTTCTGTTGAGAATGTTCAATAAATTATTATTATTATTATTATTATTATTATTATTATTATTATTATTATTATTATTATTATTATTATTATTATTATTATTATTATTATTATTATTATTATTATTATTATTATTATTATTATTATTATTATTATTATTATTATTATTATTATTATTATTATTATTATTATTATTATTATTATTATTATTATTATTATTATTATTATTATTATTATCAACAGTGAAACGGCACGGTATATTCATATACGGGGTAAAAGAAAGGGGCCGAGCAGGCTGAGAGGTGAAAAAAAACTCTAGTGACTCACTACGATCACATCGCTTTGTAAACCTCGTTTGAGGCTTACTAAAACCGCCGTTTCACGCAAGCCTTTGGCTTGCACCCTTCACCCTTCTTTCCACTGATTTCGCACTGTTTACTTTTTCATATATATTTTTTTTTTTCATTTTTTTTTCCACCTAACTCGCTCCATAGAGAGGAAAAACGTCCGCGAAACGTGAGCGAAACTCCTTGCGTACGAGCAGGTGGAAAATAATAAAATATCCACGGTACGACCAAACCACCCCTTTTCCACCCTCTCTCGCCCCTCCGCACTTCGTTTCCAGTGCACTGTTCCCGGATTCAGGCTCAACTCTCAGCCACACGAGCTTTCTTCCCTTTCGGAACGCTTTTACCTTTCTCTCCCTCTCTCGCTGGCTCTAACTATCGCACTTTATCGTGTAAACCGGAGAGGTTTGCGCTGGAGGGTTGCACGGGATAGAGGGAATTTATGTACTCGCTGCAAGTTGCTGCGCCTCTATACTGCCCGATGTATGTCTATATTGCAGTGCACACATACATACATATATATATAGCAGGGCACACATATATATGCACATATATAGCAGTTGCACACATACATACATATGTGTAACAGTGCACACATATATGCATATATATAGCAGTGCACACATACATATGTGTAACAGTGCACACATATATGCATATATATAGCAATGCACACATACATATATGTAACAGTGCACACGTATATGCATATATATAGCAATTTATATACATATACATATATAGAGCACTATATATATTTAGAGGGTCGGTAGGAGTGAACTCTCAATGGGATTACCAGCACAGGCCAAGGGAACCGTACCTGTGCGTTGGCAACGTAGTTCACATACACCGATCCATGCGCGCAGTGGTAGAGTGCATAGACAACACCGCCCCGTGCAGAGCCCGCATGTACTCCGAGACCATTCGCCAAGGGGTGGATTTTAGTATCTTGTTGTTCCAGGCCAGTCGATAATTGTCGGGCGAAGGGGTTCTCCGTTTTCCCGTGGAGCAACAAATTGTAAAAATCCAAATAGAATAAAGAGCATGCGCCAGGGCAAAGCGAGGATAAGTGACTGCGAGCCGTACGGAATATAGCGCAGAGCCATTTGGCAACAATTATCGGGACTGGAAGGGACCGAGCGGGGAAGTTCGGTTGGTTATTCACGCTGCGCAGGAAGCTGCGTTGATAATCCCTCGACAAAAGACTCCCGGAAAAGGCTCGTTCATCAATCTTCGCGCGGGAAAACGATCGAGCTATAGACACTATTAAACAGGTAATTGACGTCGAGCTTCCGAACTCGTAAATCCATACCGCGATATTAATTACAGGAGGAGCGTGATCGATCGGTCGAATTTCACAGTTTTTTTTTTTGTGATATTTGAAAGGCGCTCTTCCTTACCGAACGGTCGAAGGCGGACTGGTTACGATACTCTGGCCGCGGTGTCGAATCGCTCGTTATAATAATCGACGAGAAATTAATCTCTGAGAAATTACGCTGCGAAGTGAGAGACAATTCTCGTGAAATCGTTAATTTTTTATTGATTCATTCCGATCGATTATCACTGATGAGTCGAATTCCGTGAAAGGGTAGAGAGCGGTAAAAAAACGAGAGAAATATGTTCGACGCTGCCAGTATTATTAATTTGTAAGGCACGAGTAGCGGTAGAGGCAGTACGAAGGTAAAGCCAAAGGTGGCAAGGCAATGACTCTGAAGATATCTGCACGACATCAAATTTCATCTTTGGCAAGTCTCTATCAATCCACGGCTTTAGGAAGGAAAAAATATTGTTCATTTGTAGAATTTTATTCTCCAGGTGAACTTCACCGAGCAAAGTTTTTGCGATGCTAAATACAGCCGTTATAACTTGAGTGAAATTCGGTCTCATGCGGATATATTTAGGGTCATGGCAAGGCATTGTGTTCTTTCTTGTTTGTGGTGAAACAGATTTTATGGCTAGGATTAAGTATTAGTGTGTCAGTAGTGTGTGTGTAAGTGTTAGTGTCAGTGTGTAAGGAGAGGACATGTATGGGGGTGTAAAAGGCGAAAGCCGTATAGTGGAAATAAAAATGCCTATGTTCGACGCCGCCCTTCGCTGTTAGCGTCGGAGGGTTAGAGTGGCGATCGGTGAGACACAGATTAATTTATATTCATGTCAAAGTGAATGACGCCGGAAGGTCTATTATGACGGGGGTTGCTGAGGGAGCGACGACGTGCCTCGACTCTCGGATATCCTCCCCGCCTTCGCCTCATCTCCTCAACCTTTATGATG
Organism: Exephanes ischioxanthus; assembly: GCA_958510785.1. Lineage (NCBI taxonomy): Eukaryota > Metazoa > Arthropoda > Insecta > Hymenoptera > Ichneumonidae > Exephanes > Exephanes ischioxanthus. The sequence continues at coordinate 6,447,316 of OY294016.1, forward strand.
TATAGCCGAGTAACTCTTTCTTTTTTTCCGTCACTGCGCTACCCCCATTTCTTTCCCGAGGAACGCAAGAGGCACGACCGCGATTCTATGAGAGCAGGAAACTACGGAGAATACGTAGTTACGTGCGTACGTGCAAGTAGGTTGAAGCCAACGGTTTGTACACGAGTGGCGGCGGGCAGTGTATTATAGAACATGAAAAAAAATAGAAGGGGGTCTGTGGGGCAAAACGGTCCACCGTTTGAGACACTTCCGTCTCACGCGAAAAAAAGTTGAAAATTGAAATTTCTATGTGGCTTTCTCATAATGTTCCTTTATTCGCGAAGCTTCCTCTATGAGGAAGCATTGTCTGTATTTTTGGCTTCCTCGCGAAGGAAGCTTCGCGAGTAAAGGAACATTATGAGAAAGATATATGGAAATGTCAATTTTGTAACTTTTATGAGAAAGCGATACGAAAATTTCGATTTTCAACTTTATTCAACGTTGACGTTGATGTCGTGTTAGACTTTTGTGCAAAAACGGCTGACTCATTCAGGCTTAGCGCGTAAAAATATACCAAAGTCGCTTTTTACTTTGTCGGATCTGTACTCGGCGCGTAAAAATTCATGGAATTATGCGCTCCTAATTTTTGTTGGCACTTTTGATTCTTACTCAAGAAATTCAAATGATACTTCCTTATCTAGCTTTTTCAGTCCCGTCGTATCAATCATGTTGTGTTTTTTTTTTTGCCGTAGAACACGACAGGCACCTGGGTATTTCCGCGATGTCATCGGGAAGCAAAGAAATCCCTGTTTAAAAATAAGCAAAATCACACATTTCTCAAGTTTTGGCTATGCAAATTCCCGACAAATTTTTTTCGTTAGTTGTCGCTCCGGGACTATATCTAATGTATTTTTCTACGCTGGTGACGAATCTGACACTTTTTTTTAATTCATGAATTGATATTTAATCCGAGAAAAATGCGACACGAAAAAAAGAAAAAATTTCGTGAAATTCAAAAAATTCAAACGCCATGAAATTTAAACGGTGCGATCGATTTTCGCGAAATTTTAATGGGATCATCGGGTGATCATATTCCATGTGTGTACCCGAGTTTTAACCCGATAGCTAAACAATTGTGAACGCTGGAGCGCGCACAGACATTTTTTAAGAAATTAAAAATCGCGTACAAAAAAAGCAACTCAACATTTATCAATGAAATATTGACTAACCGTTGACTATTGATAACGCATGCTGTGTGTAAAATTTCAGTTTGATCGGTTGAGGCATTCCCGAGTTATAGCGGTTTGAATTTTTCGCGTCTGACTCATACACACACACATCCGGACGTGTTTTCTAAATGTGATTTCTCGATTTTTTTGGAGCATTGTGAACACATTTTCATTAAAACCTGGAAATTATTTTTATTCACCAAAACAAAGCTTCCTCTATGAGGAAGCAAAAAGTGGTCCGTTTCGCCCCGCTGTACACTCAGCGCGCTCGCGCTCGCGAGCGTTTAGTCTACGTATTCGGGCGCGCAAGAGACGCGTAGATTTATAGCCGCTACGTGAGAGACGCGAGTCGAGGGACCGCCGGTTCTCGAGGATCAGCCATCGCCGCGCCGTAGTCGGGAGAGCCGGAGCTTTACCCGTATGTGGACCATAAAGCGGATCCACTCACATTGAAGCAGACGGAATTACCACAACGTCGGTCATCAAACATCCCCTCGCCGGTCACATTCACCGTGCGAAAAAAACAATTTCCGCGTGTACCAACGATGGGTCGCATCGCTGCTCTCGAGCTCTCTCCAGCGAGCTCCAATCTTGGTTCATCCGCTCTTCGCGAGCACTACGGTCGGCTGCAGAAGGGCCCTGAACCGCTGCACTCGGTACACTCTACGAGAGTACGATTCCTCTCGTCGTCGCCCGAAACGGCGCACGCCTCGCCGATGATAAATCGCTCGGGACGGAGAGATGAACATCTTCGCAGCATCCGAAAAAGAAACGGCCGAGGAAAAGATTCTCTCGGAGATTGCGACCCCGATGCTCTCGTTGTCCGACTGGATAATAAAAAGATCAATCTCCTCGCGAGGGAGAGAGAGGGAGAGAGGGAGAGACGGGGCAACGGAAGTAAAATGAATAAAGTTTAAATCAGTTCGAGCCAGGTACAATTTTATTAGACGCCGAGGAGAGAAAGAGCGAAAAAATTTCTCCGCTACTTTTCGTTATCGGGGATGTACTATCGAGAGATCTCTTTTTTTTCTACTCAGGGTCACGAGCTTCCTCTCAACTCGGCAACGAGAGGGGGGAAAAAAGTTCCTAACTTTTTTTTAGACTTGGCCGAGCCTGACCGAATGGTAATCTTTCACTGACCAAAATTCGAACTGATAGTGCCGATACGCGTAGCTGATTGAGGTGGTTATTGCATAGAACGCTAGTCAATTGAATGCTAAATTTTCACAACTGCGCATCCAAAATGTTGCGCATGTAAGGAGGCGCCTGAGAGGATCCTAATAGGCTATGTTTGAAGTTATTTAATCTGGGAATATTAATGTGGGACATTTTTTATTTTTATTCTGCTTTGTACGTGGAAGTGTTGATTTTATAGAAAAAAAACTCTAACATATTTTCCTTGTTATTATTTAAATACTAAGATCACGAGCTTCCTCTCACCTCGGCAACGAGAGGGGGAAAAAAAGTTCCTAACTTTTTTCAGACTCAGCCGAGCCTGACCGCACATACACATATAATAACATATTTTCCTTGTTATTATTTAAATACTAAGCTAACTTAATGAAACTTAATCGGTTTCCAAAAAGATTTGCCTGTGATCTACACCACGAAAACAAAGTTTATGTATCGTTCGTGTAAAATAAAAAAAAAAAAATGTCAACGTCAATTTAGTTCCACTTTAAACACACTGTTTCCATATTTTAAATATGCCATGTATGCAAAAAAATAAATACAAAAAGGCATTTTAAAATTTCGCTTCTACACCCGCTTTTTTTTTCTCTCTCTCCCAATCGTCACTCACTTTTCCTGACTTAAAATAAAAAATCTCTGATTTTTCCCTCAACATTTTTTAAATTCCCTGTCACCTCCAGACTCTCCGGGTTCTCCCTGACCATGCTGATTGACGTTGGACCAGGGCTTTTTCGAAAAAAAAAAAAAACTGCTCTGCAAAATCAGGACATGCGTTTGGTGGTGTCGTAAACGTGATTGTATTCGTAAGACACGATTGCAACGGTATTGCAGTTATACGTCAGCGGGAAAAACAACAGCATCGGGTGCACCGGTTGCAATCAGTGGCCCAGCGGGTTTTATCTTTCGAATAACGCGCTCAACCAATCAAGGGGATTACATCTTATTGCGGTGATATAAAGCCCGGAGCCCGCCACTCGAGCTTCTCCCTGGCAAGCTGGCAAACCGCGGTAGCGAGCGTGTCGGCCCGTTCAGTCGCGCGGGCTTTATCGCTCTGTCTTGCCTTAAAGCTGATTGGCATTGTGCCCCGTCGTTACTCCTTCATCTCTGTCGCCGGCCGTCCCTCCGCCGGCAACAGCGAGGACCAAACCGTGTCATGGATTACGCGGGTTGGAAAAAAAAAGGAATAAAAAAATCGGCCCGCAATCTTGACTTCAATTTGAAAGAGCGGGATGAGGAATGACGAGTGATATGGAGACAGTAAAATCCGAGTGAAGAACATTTTGACACGAGAATTTAATTGAGAATGGAAGATTAAAGGACGAGAGACAGGGAATCGATCGAGGCACATAGACGATGAGGTACATAGGGAGGGCGGTATGTGTACGATGGCCCGGTACATTATCTAGCACGTTAGACCGGGCATATATGTGCCGTCAAAGTTCTCTCGACGCGGTATCCTCGGGTGCTCGGATGGGAATCGATAATCATTCGTGGAATCCGCGTGGGAGTGGGTGGGAGAATGGTCCATTCGCGAACGACTCTCGACCGGACGACAAAAAGAGTTATGGGCGTATTTTTTTATCGATTGTCCTTCATTGACGCCTAGTTACCATGAGCTCTATGCGCATTGTCCAGGGGTTAATGGAGGGTAGACTGCCCGTCATTGGTGCCTGATTTTCCTGGATATCCTGCTGGATGGCTTCACGGAATCGAAGATATCAAGCAAGTCATCTAGCAAGACATCCAGTGATGTCAGAAGTCTTGTTGGGTATCTTCGATGGCGTTAAGACATCCAGCAAGATAGAAAAAACAGAAAAACCCGGCATCAATGACGCACTGAGAGGAGGATCTGGAAAAACGGACTATATCGCTTGAGAGATATTACCATTGCACTTAGTAGTACAGAACTAGGCGCCACCTATGAGAGGGAGTACCGGATTTGTAAGAACTGCTGGTAGATATTGTGCTAAAAATTCTTGGAGAATCCGGGACTTTGTGCCATAGGTGGCGCCCTAGTTGCCTACTACCATGAACTATGGCAATTTTTGTCGGACGATCGGTTGTTTTTATTATATCCTTCTCCCAATGCGGGCAGTGTACACGTGTGTTCAATTGGACGCAGAGAATTGCCAATGGCTAACAAGGAACCAACGTCTGCGTTAGAACTATTAAACCGATGTCCTAATAGATAGGTCTTGTTGCCGTTAAGGCATCGATGCCTTGAGGCTCGATACCGTTAAGGCAAGATATCCAGCAAGATAGAAAAACCAGAAAAATCAGACATCAATGACGCACTGAGAGAAGGTTCTAGTAAATGTGACCATATCGCTGGAGAAATATTACCATAGCACGTAGTAGTACGGAACTGGGGCGCGACCTTTGACAGGAAGTTCCGGATTCGTAAGAATTTTTCGTAGATATTATGGTAAAAATTCTTGGAGAATCTGAAAATTTCTGCCATAGGTGGCGCCCTGATTGCTCACTTCCATTTTTTTCAACGTCAACGTCTCAGAGTTTTATGCAAAACGGTTGACCGATTCAGGTTCAGCGCGTAAAAAAATATTCCATCGTCACGTTTCACTTTGTCGAATCTGCGTTTGGCGCGAAAAAATACATGGTAAGTATGCGCTCCAGAATTTTTTTTTTTTTGCCCTTTCGATTTTGATTCCAGAATTCCTAGTGATACCTCTTTATCTAGCTTTTTAATCCCGTCATATCCATCGTCTTGTGTATGTCTTGCTGTAGATCACGATAGGCACCTGGGTTTTTCCTCGGATGACCGGTAGGTATTTTTGATTATATCCTTATCTCAATGTGGGCAATGTACATGTTAGATGTGTGTTCAACCGGACGCGGAGGATTGCCAATGGCTGACAAGGAACCAACGTCTGCCTTAGGACTATTAAACCGATGTCCTGATAGGTAACGCACGTAGTCAACGGGTTCGCTTCGGCGAGGCCGAGGCCGAGGTTTTCGCCCTGGAAACTTAGTGACCAGGAGCTGACGTCGGTGCGCCAACGTAACGACGTTATTCCGCGAATATTAATTTGCGGTTTGGGCCATTATTTTATCAGCGGGCTTACAGGCTCTCCCCCGAAAACGGGTGGCTCTCGGGCTTTCCTCTGACTCGGCTGTTCCTGGATATCCCGAGAACTCGGAAAACCGCACGGTCAATTGTGCGCGTGACGTTGTTAACGGCTTGGGGCTGTTGTCGCCGAATAAGTGGGAAGTTCCCAGCCTCCCGATCCACCGCATCGAAGGTCCAGCGCCGGAAGGGCCGGACCATGTAATGGGCTGGAACTTGTGCATAGCCGATATAACCTTCTACAGTCGATCCATCGATCTACCTACTCGGTACGACTGACAGAACGATCGGCGAGAGCGAGTGTTACGTTCAGAATGACGAATAGTGAGTTCGGTCGGTTAGAGCCATTATTAATGAGTCGTCTCTCTTCTGGGTCAAGGCGTTAGCCCTTTTGTGGGTGACGAAGAGCTCGCCGAACTGCCGTGGATTTCATAAAGGAAATGCGTAGAGATATTAATGTTTAAAATAAATGCTTGAAATAATTCTTTGGTTTGAATACTCACAGTAGATACATTGGGAATGATGTTTGAACAGGGTGTTTGACAAGAATTGAGCCAACTCGCTCGACTATTATTACAATCGAAGTAATGTTCGGTGATCGTAGAACACCGAACATTGGATTCATTGGAACATTGGGTTGGATTGGTTACAAACCTCGGACTTATATACTAATTTTAACCCTACCCTTCTATTGCTAAAGGAAGAGCTAAAGAAAGGGGTTAATTAGGGTTAAATTAAAGCTACCACGAGGATAACACGAAAAAGGGAAAAGGCGTGTGTTGTAATAGGTCTGGAAGTGGGAATGAGAAGATTTGTAAGTCTGTTAAAGAGAGAGTGTGTTTTAAAGGGCTGCACTGCAATTTATTGTAAAATTGTGATAAAAAATTAATATACTTTTTCATTGAAATTAAAGTAAACTATCATAAAGTATTAAAAATTAAGTATTCCCAATGTTTTTAATACACTGAACATTAATTTTTTTCATCACAATTCTGCATAAAATTTAATATACCAGTTTTTGCATCAAAACTTCCAGTCTGGTAATTTAAATTTCATGCGAATTTTGTTTACATTGTAGACGTGGGAAGCATGTAGTGTTGCATCTTGTGTCTTGGGATGCTGGTGACAAGGAGGATGGTTAACTTGCAGGGGAATGAGTTAGGTCAGGTTTAGGATTTCAGTGGAAGGGCCATTAATTTAGAGAGGCGCGTGCGCAGGAAAGAAAACGCGAAGTTGTCGAAGAGTGAGAAGGTGTGAGGGTTTTCGTATTCGGTGCATCGCTGCGTGGCCGGCGTTGCTGGCTTTGTCAGACTTTACATTTGAATCATAGAATTGATTAGAGGAATCATGTACAATGCAATACGAGTCTCCAGGTTTTCGATTCGGTCCGGAGAGAGAACACGCCAATCTCAAAAAAGTCTTCACATCTTACGCGACGAAGTCGATTCGCCGCGGAGAAAATATTCATGAGATCGAATATCCGGGAATGAGAGGGTGAGAAAAAAAAAACCAAGTGTTTTCTCACGAAGTTCCGTGAGAAAATCGGATACCAGTTTCGCGCATTCTCACGGAGGATCGCCGTATAAAAATTCGCTCCGCACTTCACGCTTCCTAACTCGATAAGCACAAATCTGGGGAGGACTTCGGAGGGCTGGCACAGTGCGGTGTAAGTTCGGTGTTAAGAGATCCCGGCGCGATGTGCGATGCACGGCAGGAGAAATTCGCCGCAAGGTTAATAGCGATACAGAGACTTGGAGAAACTCTCTCTATTGGGTAGTTGGGAAGGCGAAGGGAGTACAATTGTTTATGCAAAATTGTATGCACTCATTTACAGTAAAGGAGGTTGATTTGTATTATTGCATGTGCCCTTAACCAAGAGAAATATTAATGACGGTGGTCTTGCAAGAACAACAACTGGCAAACGCAAATTCCCGTGACAATACGTTTATTGTTCTGTTTTGTCAAAGTAAATTTCGTATTTTTTTTTTACGATTTTAATGTCGCATCGCTCCCGAAGTTCCATGGGAAAATCGGATACCAGTTTTGAGCGTCCTCACGGAGGATCGCCGAATAAAAAATAGTTTATCCAAAATGGTATGAATTTATTTACTTGATTTGTATTATTGCATGTGTCCTCGACCAAGAGAAAAATTAATCGCGATGGTGTCGCAAGAACAACTGGTAAACGCAAATTCCCGTCATAATACTTTATTGTTCTGTTTTGTCAAAGCAAAATCCGTAATTTTTTAAATGATTTTAATGTACCACGGCTCACGAAGTTCCGTGAGAAAATCGGATACCAGTTTCGCGCGTTCTCACGTAGGATCGCCGAATAAAAAATAGTTTATCCAAAATGGTATGAATTTATCTACAGTAAAGGACGTTGATTTGTATTATTGCACGTATCCTCAACCAAGAGAAAAATTAATCACGATGGTCTCGCAAGAACAACTGGTAAACGCAAATTCCCGTGATAACAGGTGTATCGTTCTGTTTTGTTAAATTAAAATCCGTATTTTTTTTCCGCTTTTAATGTACCACGCCTCACGAAGTTCCACGAGAAAATCGGATGCCAGTTTCGCGCGTTCTCGCGGAGGATCGCCGTATAAAAATTCGCTCCACGCTTCCCAACTCGATAAGCACAAATCTGGCGAGGACTTCGGAGGGCCGCCGGCGTAGTTCGGTGCAAGTTCGGTGTTAAGAGATCCCGGGCGCGCGATGTACGATGCAGGAGAAATTCGCCGCAAGGTTAATAGCGATACAGGGCGTCGGAGAAACTCTCTCCATCGGGTAGTTGGAAAGACGAAGGGAGAGTCGAGCCGATAAACGCCGGAGGAGCGGCCGTTTCTCGGCCGAGTTCGAGGGCGTTCGACGGAATCGCTTCTCCAACCCTTCCTCCCAGTTATCCGACTTCCGGGGGGAACCCCCGAAGCTCGAGTTTATTTCGCTTCGAGAGCCTCGGCCGCCCGAGCGAGAACTCGCGCAACACACACGGGAATATCCCCGATCGGAAACTACGTGCATTCGCACCCGAACGCTGGAACGGCAATTGCGCAGGTATCGCAGGGGTGGGGGGGAGGGGGGGGGGGGGGGGAGGATAACAAACAAGTGTTCGGCTAGGTGCGGAGTTATACCTCGACCCAGCGAGCGGACAACGGCGCGGAAAACTTTCCGAGCGCAACGGCGAAGCGATAAGGTGAGGCGGAGTGTGCGGGGAGGGCGAAGAAAAATAGAGAAATTTTTTTTTGTGCAGCCTGGTACATCGAAGGGCGAGAGCCGGCGGGTCCCGCGCAGCCGATCGACTCCATTCGCGGCGAGAAAGAGCGAGGCCTCGGCGATACGACGAACAATACAGTACCGATTTATCTTCCCGCACGAATTCCAAACACCCACGGCCCCGAGCTATTGTGTACTCCGAAAAGTATACACCTTTATCGGCCGGATTGAAATACGGCTCCGATATTTACCGAGCCACGTACACGGTGTGTCCGTGTGAGAGCCGAAGGCTTATAATTTCCGTGTAACGTCGAGGATCGTTAATTCGGCGTTAAAACGCGCAAGGGGTGAGAGCGGGGTAGCTTTCGAACGCAAGTTCCGAAGGGCAGGGTCGGCTCGTTTTTTTTGTTTTTTTTTTTTTTTTTTTTTTACGGGCGAGCGAACTCCGAATCGGCAATGGCCGGTACATAAAACACTGTGCAGAACAGCGAAGTAATAAATACGGCCGGGGTAAAATCACCGCGAAGTGTGTGTAGCCATTAATCCGGGGATAAACACGACTCGTTGCTCCAGCCCGGTGTAGTGGGTTAGACGGGATAGAGAATGAAAGGCGCACCGGAAGCGAGGGGGGACGCGAGAGATATCGGGGGGAGGGTCGCCGAGCGGGGGCGCGAGGGAAGCCCGGGTAATCGAGATTAGACACGGGGGCTTATCGAGAATTAAGCGGCTTAAGGGAGCTGTGAAACGAGCCGGGCATGCCCCGCGCGCCCATTCTCGTTCGCCGCGAGCCTCGTTGCGTGGCCGGCGCTTATCCCTAACTTCCGATTGCACCCCCTCGCCGCCCTCCCCGCTCGCTCGCACGCACATCCCCTATGAACAAAAAGCTTGCTATTTGTGGGCTTTATTTTTATTTTTTATTTTTTTTTTGGACTTTATTCACTGCTCCCCGCAGTGAAAAGGCTGGCGCAATCGTCGGTGGAGCGTTGCGTGCAGAAGTGGGCGAAGAGGAGCGAAATATCCAATTTACCACCCCCCCCCCCCCGTTTCCTTCCGACTCGGCGTCTCTCCGCGGCGCGTTACGGTCCTCCGGGTACTTCAGTCCTTCGTGCTAAGCCCCGGCGCGCGCGAGTTTCACGCAATTATGAGAGAGAAAAAAAAAAGGAATTAAACGTTCGCTTTTATTCGTCAACATTCGTGTTTCAGGGAGCTTTTGCCCCCTGCAAAGCGTTACCGTGCGACAGAGGGAGGAGTCGCCGCCGCGGCGAGAATGACGCTTTTGTATCAACTCCGCCGTTCAAACTCGAAAAACCGAGACTAATCAAGTCGGTGTTTTAATTACCGATTTAATTGAACGGCATTCCGAGCGCTTCTCTCCCTCGTTAGCCGCTCCCCCCCCCCGGCCCGTTCCACGTGTTCTACACGCACGCACACAAAACAAAAACACTCACGTACCTCGAATGTTCTCTATGGACTATTAAACGTGTTGCTCCGGCGTCGAAATCGAGTTTCAAAGGGTTCATCGTCGAAATATTTTATTCGCGTACAGTTTCCATGGTGATAATGCGACAATGACCAGCCGAAAAATTTGCGAACGGCCCGTCCTCGCTCGTTGGAGGATCGCGTTCGTCATCCACGTATGTTGGCCACAGCTCATTCGTTTGAGCTTACCCGCAGCCACTGTTTCACTGATATTAAATTTATGCCGGCTCAATGAGCTCCGCTCTCGTCGTCACTCTTTGGTCGTGTGTACACGAGAGCCGCCGGTCTGTTTACATGAAGCTAATGTCGCATTTGAAACGGGGGAATAATCCCGGCTTTTCTCTCACTCGCCCGCGCCACTCGTTCGAGTGGACAAAGGACGTGTTGATCAGACATATTTAGTGGAATGCGTACAAGCGCAACGCACGTCACAACTCGCCCGACCGAGCGTACGTCCGGTTCTCGGCGCGGCGTACGCGTATGCAGAATCCGCCGACAAGAGCAGCAACGCCGGTTTCAGCGGCGGCAGCCGCAGCGGCAACGTTATCAGCACGAAGCGCATCCAGTACACAATGCCCAACGCCCATAGCGATATTATACACGCGACGGGGGATGGGGGAATGCTGTGTTGCTGCGGGCACACTGCGAACCACCCAGGCCAACCACGCTTGACTAGAAGAGCTCTGCGTGTAACAAGCTATAACTTTGTTGGAAAAGCGTACTGAATTATTCATGCCCGGTGATAACCCACGACTTTCCGAGCACGTAGCGAGATAGCGATGGCTCGCCTCGTACCGTGACGATAATTTTTTTTTGTTTTTTTTTTTATTTTTTATGTATGTGTATGTTTTTCGTTGTTGTTAAACTAAAAATCGCGCCGCCTCTGGATATTTCGTGTAGAATTCCGTTCGCGGCGTTACATCGCGGTGACGTTACACGCATCGCTCGTCGGAGGCTTTCGATGCGGGGTATTGAGAGGAGGCTGCTGAATACCATTCGCGGTTTATTGTGAAAGTTATATTAGATAGACTTTTTTTTTACGTAGCTTTTCCATGTGTTTTTACGTATCTTTGGAATGACGTGGTTCAAGAGGGTGAAAGGGAGCGGAACGATTATTCGGTGCAGCGGAGATTTTTATGAAAAAAAAACGTCGATGCTTGAACCGAAATTTTGCAGCTTTTTACATATATTTTTTCTGTTGTTTAGCCACAAACCGATATTTAATGTGGAAATCCGCTCGCTGCGTTACATCCTGGTAACGTTACACGCATCTCTTGTCGAGGGCTTGCGATATAGTGCGAGGGTGTCGAATAAAATTTGCGGTTTACTGCGAATTCTATATTAAATACACTTTTTTCTATTTTTTTTTCCATATCCTTTGAAAGATATGGTTCAAGCGTGTGAAACGGCGAGAAACGATTATTCGCTGCGGCGGAGCTTTTGCAGAAAAAAGCCGTCGACGCTCCAACCAAAATTTTACAGCGTTACATTCGGCGCATTGTCGAGTCTTTTCCACATATTTCCCATATATTTTTCCATACCCTTTGAATAATACAGTTCAAGCGTGTGAAACGGAGGGAAATTATTATTCGCCGCAGCGGAGATTTTCCCGAAAAAAGTAGTCGACGCTTCAACTGAAATTTTACAGCGTTACATCGGAGCATCCCCGAGCCATTCACATATATTTTTTTACATTGTTAAACCACAATTGCGTCGCCTCTGCATGTTTAATATAATAAGATTTGCGATTTACTGAAAATTCTACATTAAATACATTAAAAAAAAAATTCCATATATTTTTCCATACCCTTTGAATAATACGATTCAAGCGTGTGAAACGGAGAGAAATTATTATTCCCTGCAGCGTAGCTTTGCGCGAAAAAAAGCGAAATTTTACAGCGTTACATCGGGGCCTCATCGGCCCTTCTCCATGCATTATCAGCGCCTGATGTAACGAACAAAAATTTCGCGTCGAATTGCAAACGATATAAAAAAATCGAAGCCACAATAGCCGAATGCTGGGAAGCTCGGCTCACAGGCGGCACAAAGATACTTAATAATTTTCATGGTAGACTCGTGTGCCTTTCTCTCGGGACTTTTCTCGTTCTCGACAATCGCGAGAGAGGCCTGAAAAAGAAAAAACTTTTCCGCGAATGAGCCAGACGGCGAGGTAAGACTGCAAGTCCGCCGCATTGAAAAGTCGAAAGCCTTTGGCGGTTTCGAGATGGTTCGCTCGTACCCATTGTGTGTTGCGTAGCTCTCGAACAACAGGACGAACGGCGCGGAGGAGCGATAGGTTTCGCGGAAAGACGGAACTCTGCTCATTTGTCCGGTTCTTTGCCGGTCAGTGACTGAAAGGCATCGTGGCCGCTTTTCAGAGCGCTCTCCTGCCTAAATTCGCGGCTGAGATTGGTCGGGCCGGACTATCGGTGCCAATACATCCGACGGACCGGATCGATTCGCTATTGAGAACACAGTCGGTCGGTCTACCCGGCGAACCGCGAGAGCACAAAAGCCTCCGGGAGCGCAGGGAGAAACTGACCGCCTTGGGAAAACGGGACGACTGGCCGTATCAAAGCTACGACGCGCTTTGGTGTCGCGCCATATGGAAATATAAGAAAATAAGAAGAGGAATTGACGATTCAGACCTAGCTGAGGAGGACCTCTTGCAAGGTGCGCCGGATAATTCGGAGATCCGAGAGCTCGAGGATGGCAAAGCTGCCACCCGCTTTGGTGACGTGCCATATGGAAATATTGGAGAATAAGGAGAGGACACTTTTTGACGATTCAAACCCAGCTGAGGAGGACCTCGCGGTGCAAGGTGCGCCGGATAATTCGGAGTTCCGAGGGTTCGAGGATAGCAAAAGTACCACGGGCTTTTGTGACGCGCCATATGGAAATATAAGAAAATAAGAAGAGGACACTTTTTGACGATACAAACCTAGCTAAGGAGGACCTCTTGCAAGGTGCGCTGGCTAATTCGGAGATCCGAGGGTTCTAAGATAGCAAAGTTACCACGCGCTTTGGTGTCGCGCCATATGGAAATTTAAGAAAATAAGAAAAGGTTCTTCTTGACGAGAGAAAATAAGAAGAGGACACTTCTTGACGAGAGAAAATAAGAAGAGGTTCTTCTTGACGAGAGAAAACAAGAAGAGGACACTTCTTGACGATTCGAACTCAGTTAAGGAGGACCTCGCGGTGCAAGGTGCGCCGGATAATTTGGAGATCCGGGGGTTAGAGGATCGCAAAACTCTCTCGCGCTTTGGTGTCATATGGAAATATGGAAATATAAGAAAATAAGAAGAGGACACTTCTTGACGATCCAAACCCAGCTAAGGAGGACCTCGCGGTGCAAGCTGCGCCGGATAATTTGGAGATCCGGGGGTTCGAGGACGACAAAGCGGGGACCGTGAGGAGCCGAACGCGGACACAGAATCGAATCGGACGAACGTGGTGCGGCCGGTGGCCGACCTCAAAGCAAATTGTACCTCTGTATCCGCCTAACTGGTAGCGCTGGATGTGGATAGTGGTGCGGCGTCGGGGTAGCTCTTTTCACGTCACGAGGCCGCTAGAGGGTAGAAATGAGGGTAGAAATGGAGTTCCAAGGAAAACAATAGCTTATCGCGATTCCGCTTTTGTCCGGCGAGGAGAAACCCTAAGAGGTACCCGATTAATGAAAGTTTGCGTTCGTCGGACGTCGAGAACACGAATCGGAACTCATCAGCGAAATTTTCAATGACAAAATGTAACCTCATATTTGTGTAACCTTACACAGCAACGATGAGGCATCGCCGGAGATTCGAGTGGCGCACTCGGAGCGAGAGAGTTACCGCTCGAGCGCGCCAAGGGGTCGAATTCAACTTTTGTAATTCGCCATTCCGCGCGAAACTTCCGAATATTAAATTAACACCGGAGAGGGAAAACCTCTCGAGCGGCGTTCTTACACCCTTGCTATTATCCACTTCCGTTTCTCGAGTGTTGCCCCCTCCCCTCTCCCCGACCCCCTCCCCGCCGCCCTCTCGAGATGATTTTTTTTTTTTTTTTTTTTTCATTTTCTGTTACCGAGTTTTTATTATTTTCGTACCGACTACTCGAGGAACCAAACAATGAATACACCCGAGGGTAAACGGCTCGACGAGCCCGGGAGGAGAAAACTCGTTTTACCAAACTTTCACCGTTACAACTAAATCCCCGTAATTGAGGCGAGAGAAGTGCCAAAAAAAAATCTCCACTTCACCTTCCGTATAAAAAAAATTTAAGAAATAAATTAAATCCTCTCTCGCCGCCAATTTTATATTTAATAATATTATTTCGCTCCCTACGCCGTCGCATCTCTTTTGCAAAATATATTTTGTTCTTTATTCGACGATGCCAATATTCCCGGAGCACCGAGAGTTCCATCATAACGTCATTTACCCGCCAGCGAGCAGCGATCTCTCGAAACAGCGCAAAAACATTTCCTGCGTCAAGAGAGCTTCCACCCTTTGGAAGAATTTTTCGTGAACTTATCATTTTGTTCCGGAATTGTCGGGCTTGAAGTACAGGCTCCAGGGGAGGGGGAGAGGGGGGGGGGGAAGGGGAGGTCAGAATCCTCCGGAGATCGAGATATAATGCCCACAGCACATACCAACACGTATACACATATACTGAAATACACACGTTGGGTTTTCAGCGGTGATCGAGATTTAATTCGAATCGATTCGAACGTCGTCGGGTTCCGACTTCCCTGGAGATTCATGACCGTTCGCTACACGTACACACATTCCCCGGTACTCCCTCGCAGTTTCGAATCTCCCGACGTGACACACTCTCCGGTACCGGAGCAACACGCCCACCGGTGTGCGCCTCGATCGCTTCGAGTCTCGTACACACACGTCTGGCTCGCCGTGCGGTACTTGAAAATGATTGGACGTAGCTGGCGCAAAAGGGCGCTAAGGGTATATCCATCCAGGCTCGATAAATCGATTCTCACGGAAGCGTTCACGAGGCATAACAATCGTGCATGGTCGTGCGCATGGAATAGTTCTTGTACCCAGTTTCCTGTTTTCCCTCCCCCCCAGTCAGTTTCCCCTTTCTCAATATTTTCCGGACAAGTTTCTCCTTCTTTCGTGCCTCCTACACCAGTTTCTATTCCAGCATTAGAGGAGACCGTGTGTGAGGCGGCGCATCGACGAGTATCGACATCGATCGGCAACCAACACAGACTCGTCTTGTGTCGCGCATTCTGGAGCGAATCGCGCCGGTACAAGCGAGGCTGTATCAGCATCGAGAGGTCTCGCGTATACGCCAAGAGACGAGATCCTTGAAAAGCCGAGTGAACGAGAATCGGTGGAAATAAGCGAACGATATTGCCGCGAAAGTTTTTACACGAGATTTTGTCTCGCCCGAAGGTCGGAAGGAGGTGAGGAGGGCGAAGGGTGAATTCGTGGTAGCCGAGTATCCGGATCCAGTGTCAATTTTCTCGTGTCTCTCGTTCGTTCTTCCTTTGATATTGGACGAGCCTCCGGTTGCTCCGCGGAGGGAAAACGAAGAAATGAGAAAGGAAAACTAATTTCGCAGTATCCGACGCGTGCTGAGAAGTTCGTAGAGTGGAGCACGTAACGCCGTAGTACCGTGCTCCGGAGCAATTGTTGGGGAAGCTGAACCGGGTAGTCTCTCGCGTTCTTGGAATACGAGATATTCCTCCGCGATGGTTTTGCCCGAATCGCGGGAACGAGGTTCTCTCTCAGTAGCGCGCTCAGGCGATCGTCCGGATACGCTCAGACTGTCGACACGAGCCTGATCCCATGCCAAGTCTCTAATTGTCGTTCGGAGTTAATTGGAAGACCTTCCAGTAAAGCCGGCGAGGATTCGGGGGATGGTGGTTCTTGCTGTTTCTCAGGGTTGATAAACTTCGAGGAACAATTGTGTACTGTACAGTAGACTCTTTCACTCTTTCGGATGAATTCGTACGATGAGAAAAGATAATCACTGATATTGCATGGTATTCTCAGTAACTACGCGACTCGTGGTTAGAAAACCATTAAAAGTTATGGGTTGGTAATATCAGTAAAAAGTTACCGATATCAGCAATTATATGTAGAAATTGTGGATAGTGGGGGCACTTGGGGATGATGATCGTCGGGGTGATATTTTTCTGAATATCTCACGCGATATCTTTCCGAATATCTCACTCGATATCTTCCTTAATCCCTCACTCGATATCTTTTTGAATATCTCACTTGATATCTTTCTGAATATCCCACTCGAATTCTTTCTGAATATCTCACTCGATATCTTTCTGAATGTCCGACTGATTATCTTTCCGAATATCTCACTCGATATCTTTCTAAATACGTCACTCATCATCTTTCTGAATATCTTATTCGATGTCTTCCTGAATATCTCACTCGATATCTTTCTGAATGCCTCACTTGATATCTTTCTGAATATCCCACTCGAATTCTTTCTGAATATCTCACTCGATATCTTTCTAAATACGTCACTCGATATCTTTCTAAATACCTTATTCGATGTCTTCCTGAATATCTCACTCGATATCTTTCTGAATGCCTCACTTGATATCTTTCTGAATATCTCACTCAATATCTTTTTGAATATCTCGCACGGTATCTTTGTGAATATCTGACTCGATATGTTCCTCTTCGAGACTCTGACAGTAACGCTTTTTTGAATATTAGTATATTTTGTATATTTTGTATTTTGTATACACTACTATATTTTGTTGTCTACATGAACTACGGAAAGACAATAACTACCTCCGTCAAACTTTTCAGATGCCAAACTAAAAAGAAAACAGTTTTACTGGCAATATCACCCTGACTTACTCCAAGTCCTTTTTAAATTACTTGTCAACTTTCATTTCATCATAAATTGCGTCTCTGTCGACGTTCTGACGTTTTTACCTCAAAAAATTCATAT
This sequence comes from Exephanes ischioxanthus, assembly GCA_958510785.1. Lineage (NCBI taxonomy): Eukaryota > Metazoa > Arthropoda > Insecta > Hymenoptera > Ichneumonidae > Exephanes > Exephanes ischioxanthus. Next base: position 6,464,416 of record OY294016.1, read on the forward strand.
TTCCAATGTCTTTCATCAGTATAGTTATGATTTTCATATTTCCACGTTAACCACGACCTAAGCACGATATACCAGGCGGCTTCCCCAGGGGGAATGGCGAGTATTAACCGGGCTGCATGTCAGACACTATTACATCAAGATGGTGACGTAGTACACCAAGTTTCACGATAATATATGTGTTGCATCTAATAACCAATTTTGCATTATATCATGCTTTGAGGATTTTGCGCTTCCGCGAGAACTTCGGGGTCGCAAGGCACACAGCCGGTAGGTGTAAGGGAGACATTTATTAACCACCCTGAAACAAGTCCCCTCAAGCCCTGACTGAGGAGTAGTGCTAGGCATAGACGGATAGACGTACAGAGATGCCTAATTAATAGACATGCCGCACGCAGTCACGTGCCATCCTGTACATATCGCACTTGAGGAGAGCCTAGCCCAGCCCTATCTTGGAAGACATCTGCCTGGTCTCGTACCAGCCGAGTGCTCGAGGGACTCCCGTGTTACATTGAATCTGTTCATCAATGATTAACGATCGATCCCGACGCGTCGACGTGGCGATACGAAGATCCTCTACGGGGGGCCAATAGCCTCGAGTAAATTCGCTCGGCACATAATCAGAGCCCACACCACTATGTCTTTGATGTCTGAGCAACACAATATCGGAGTCTGTCAAAGAGCTATTTATGGGGTTATTGAGAAAAAATATTTCCCAATTTTTCCGTACAGGGGAGAGCGGGGAAAAACGAACTGTGGGGCGAAACGGACACGTGTCCTCTATTCGTGATTAAACTTTTAGTCCTTCATGTCGCACGGCGACATGGAAAATTCATAAAAAATTGTCCGTTTTGCCGATTCGCTTGTACTCATGATGCGGGTAAATTTTGTCCTTATTTGTTGTTCCATCGAGCCGCTGTTATTAGGATGATATAGGCGAAGTTCCCGCACTGATCGTTCGGTAAAACAAGTCGAGCAGGGTCTGGAAGAGCGATCCGAGGCGAAAGATATACATCTGGGAAACCACTTGCAAGGAAGTCTTCTGGTGACTACACACGGATATATGTGTATAGGGGAGAGCGGGGCAAAATGGAGCAACCCAAGGAAATTGCGTTTACACGAGTTCCATGACTGTCAGTTGTTCCTCAGCTGTTCGTTCCGAACCATCGCGTGTCCCGAATATGTCACTTTGTCGATAGTGAGAATCGATACACTACTGTAAATAGGTTACGTCATTGAGCGCGCACGCGCTCAATCATGGTGAGAAATATTTATTATCCGTATTCCGTCTGAGCGGAAATGCAAACCAAGCCAATACCTCGAAGAAATTGGAGACTGACCCACTTTGATGACATTTTTTTTTCCTGAACGTCAAAATTGACCGTACACTGAGAGATGCATCTAGTAAAAATGACTATATCGCTTGAGAGATATTACCATAGCACATAGTAGTGGGGCGCTAGGGGCGCCACCTATGGTCGGAAGTACCGGATTTATAGGAATTTTTTTCAGATATTATGGTGAAAATTCTTGGATAATCTGAGACTTTTTGCCATAGGTGGCGCCCTGGCGCCCTACTTCTGTGTGCTATGGTAATTTTTCTTAGATGATCGGTAGTTTTTACTAGATAATTTTCTAGATCATTTTACTAGATTGTTTAGTGAAAGACAATCATTTAATGTCATCGCTATTGGTGGAACGGCGATTTTCGCTGAGCTGTCCCGTTTTGCCCCGCTCTTTTCTATATATGTATATATATATAAGGTAGGGGTGGGAGACGGTCACGAGGAGTACATACGCAAAGTAGCTCGACAGGATTCGCATGGAACTCACGTGCCGATGGATTTTCCATGTTTGACCTGGGGCTGCGCCGAAGGCATGGTTGCACGAGTTCTTCTCCATCCGGTGCAGACAGACCTGCGGAAGCCGATCTATTATACGCAGCAGCGGCAGTATCGGAGTGTCTAGACTCGGGTACGGCTTATGTATGAACTCGCACGCGAGACATGACGCGCATAGACAGACGCCCGGGTGTGACGATGCAAGCGTGCGAATATGAAGAGGTCCGGGTCTTCGACATCGTCTATGCTTTAAGGTCGGCGTGGAAGCGGAACGCTATCGCGTCCGCGTTGCCATATCACCGGGATGCGAGCGAGCAAGTACGGTCGAAACTGCTGCGAAGGTGCATACGCCGGCTCGATAAATCCGCTTGATGCGAAGCTGCGCCCTATTTCGATAGGGCGTGGGCGATGAATACACGGACGAAGCTACGGAGCATCCTGTGGAAGAGGCTCACGTACGTACGAGTGTCGAAGTACAGCCTGTGTAAGGCAAGTTCGGCTCGTCGGGACCGTTAAGCTCGACGTCGGCTGGCACAGATTTCCGTACACTTGATAGATGAACACGGATAGGTGGATAGTTAGAATTTATCGGGGGCCGGGATAAATCCGGAAATCCTAGCGATACGGCGGGGTGAAATAGCTGGCGAAAAATGTTGATGCTTATAACACTATGATAATGACAACATCAGCAGCAGAGCGGAGTGGTGGAAAATAGAAAGTAGTGGGGGTGAAGCGGTAGACAAGCGAGCGGTCCATTATAATGGGATAAACTAAACTTGGGTAGAGTAAGAGTCAGGGCGAAGATAACAGTAAAAGTGATGGATGACTGAATAGTAGCAGTAGAGATAACATTATATATGATCGATAAAAATATAAATATGTTTATATTTATTATTTATCATTTATCCGCCTAAACGGATATATTAGACGTAGCGCAGAGCGGAGTGTTAAATCCAAGCGAACGAAAATCTCTCTCGACTACAATTCTGCAAACGAATAACGCGCAAAACGACTACAATTCTATCTGGTTTATTTGAATTTTCGAGCACGGGGCGTTTCGTATACATATTTCGCTCGAAGTGTTGCTTTCTGCAAAGTGACTAGGTGAATATTGGTGTACCGGTAAGTCGTATAAATTTCATTTCCATCCCACGAGCCCCGCCAATCTCGCCCCCTCGCCTCTTAATATTCCCGAGTTTCAATTGCCCGCTGCTCGGAACTCTTAAACTCTGCGCTTTATGTTCTCGGCATCTCGCGGCAAACTCGCCTCGCAGATAACCATGAGCTTTCTAAAATATGAAAATGGATGTATTATGCACAATTCAAACGAGTCTTATTGGGGTGAATATACAGAGGTACAGCCAGCGACAGCAGGAGTGGAAATACCGAGAGAGGGCGAGAGAGCAGCGTACCGACCCGGACTCACACAGGCTGCTCCTGCTGCGGCACCCGCGAACACGATAAAGTACCGTGCACGACTCGGAGAAATCCCGCGTTCCCGCTCCGGAGCGCAGACGAGCCGATGGTGGGAACGAAGGGGCGGAGGGGAAGAGGCGAGGTGGGGGTGGGGGGGTGGGGGGATGAATTCGGTTAAAACTCGTGCAACTCGTAATAAGGTTCGGAGAAGTGAGGCGAGAAGGGATGCTGCCGTTGGCGCGGTACAATGTAATGCGAACCACCCTTTTCCTCCGCTCTCCCTCTGCGTCTCATTCACCGCCGTTTCCTTTCCGATCCTATATACTCCTTTGCATCGTGCAACGCTTTTGTCCGGGGTCTCCGCTCGCACAATTCCAAATTTAAAACGGACTAACGCCCGACGCCGAGCTCTCGACGGTGCCGTGGCGAAAATTCCCCGTTCGATAAATCGGACGGGTGTTAATAAATTCCGATTAGCGCCCCGATTAAAGCTTCGCGGGTGAGAGGCTCCCCCTCTCTCGCACACAATCTCGCGCAACCCGCGCGCTCGCGAATTTATAAATCTAACGCCTAATTTATAAATCACCGAGAAAGCCGCCCTTTCGACGATTTTAGGACTTACGAATTTGCGACTGCGAATCCGGACGGGATGACTTCTCGTCCGATAACAATATCGACTGCTCTGACTGAGCAGTCGATATTGTTATTTAATCGTACGATGCACTTGCGTTCGCCGTACAAAATCACGTGTAACACGCGCGGTCGCGGATTTATAAATCTAACGCCCAATTTATAAATCTAACGCCTAATTTATAAATCACTGAGAAAGCCGCCCTTTCGACGATTTTAGGACTTACGAATTTGCGACTGCGAATCCGGACGGGATGACTTCCCGTCCGATAACAATATCGACTGCTCTGACTGAGCAGTCGATATTGTTATTTAATCGTACGATGCACTTGCGTTCGCCGTACAAAATCACGTGTAACACGCGCGGTCGCGGATTTATAAATCTAACGCCCAATTTATAAATCTAACGCCTAATTTATAAATCACTGAGAAAGCCGCCCTTTCGACGATTTTAGGACTTACGAATTTGCGACTGCGAATCCGGACGGGATGACTTCCCGTCCGATAACAATATCGACTGCTCTGACTGAGCAGTCGATATTGTTATTTAATCGTACGATGCACTTGCGTTCGCCGTACAAAATCACGTGTAACAGGCGCGGTCGCGGATTTATAAATCTAAGGCTTAATTCATAGATCACCAAGAAAGCCGCGCGTGCGCTCTGCCGGTACAATTTTAGGACTTACGAATTTGCGACTGCGAATCCGGACGGGAAGCCAGAACAGTCGATATTGTAATTTAATCATACGCTGCACTTGCGTCTATCGGACATAATCTCGCGCAACCCGTGCGCTGCCGAATTTATTAATCTAACGCCTAATTTATAAATCACCGAGAAAGCCGAGCGATCGACGATTTTAGGATTTCTGCCGGCACTCGACGGTTTTAGGATTTAGGAATTTGCGTCTGCGAATCCGGACGGGAAGCCAGAACAGTCGATATTGTAATTTAATCATACGCTGCACTTGCGTCTATCGGACATAATCTCGCGCAACCCGTGCGCTGCCGAATTTATAAATCTAACGCCTAATTTATAAATCACCGAGAAAGCCGAGCGATCGACGATTTTAGGATTTTTGCCGGCACTCGACGGTTTTAGGATTTAGGAATTTGCGTCTGCGAATCCGGACGGGAAGCCAGAACAGTCGATATTGTAATTTAATCATACGCTGCACTTGCGTCTATCGGACAAAATCTCGCGCAACCCCGTGCGCTGCCGAATTTATTAATCTAACGCCTAATTTATAAATCACCGAGAAAGCCGAGCGATCGACGATTTTAGGATTTCTGCCGGCACTCGACGGTTTTAGGATTTAGGAATTTGCGTCTGCGAATCCGGACGGGAAGCCAGAACAGTCGATATTGTAATTTAATCATACGCTGCACTTGCGTCTATCGGACAAAATCTCGCGCAACCCGTGCGCTGCCGAATTTATAAATCTAACGCCTAATTTATAAATCACCGAGAAAGCCGAGCGTTCGACGATTTTAGGATTTCTGCCGGCACTCGACGGTTTTAGGATTTAGGAATTTGCGTCTGCGAATCCGGACGGGAAGTTAGAGCAGTCGATTTGTAAAGTCAATCATACGCTGCGCTTGAGTCCAGCGGACAAAATCTCGCGCGATGTGCGCACTCGCGGATTTATAAATCTAAGGCTTAATTTATAAATCACCAGGAAAGCCGCGCGTGCGCTCTGCCAGTATTCGACGATTTTAGGACTTACGAATTTGCGACTGCGAATCCGCACGGGAAACCAGAGGAGTCGATATTATTATTTAATCATGCACTGCATTTGCGTCCACCGGACAAAATCTCGCGCAACACGCGCACTCGTCGATTTATAAATCTAAGGCCTAATTTGTAAATCACCACAAAATCCGTGCATCCGCTCTGTCGGCACTCGATATATTATTTAATCATACGCTGCACTTGCATCCACCGGACGAAATGTATAATTTGAATCGACGAAGTGCAATTACACCGATTGATCATCCATCTCGAGCATCGAGCGAACTTCAATCACGGAAACGAATTTTTTTGCTAAATTGAGTACCAAGAGAAATAAAAAAAGCTTGTCGAATTGAAAAGCCGATTAAATGAAACCTAATTACAGCTGTAATAAACGGTTCACCCCGTCCACAATTTTCGCGAAATTGTCCACAATTTCCGCTGATAATCGCTGTACATCATGTAGGTCATAGGTGTATAAAGGATCCGTGACAAAGCCCGAAAAGTTGAGCGAGGACGAAGCGAAGGCTCGCCATTAATTCGCTATGGATTTGTTTCGTCCACAGCGACTGCGAGCTTTGAGCTGCGATGGGCAGGACGAGCCATTGCAGAGAGAAAAATCTCGATCAGCGAAAGATTTAAAAAAAAAAAAAAAATAGCCCAATCGGCTCTCGCGCACATCCAAAATATTCGTTTTTTGGGCGCATGAAATATCGTTGCAGCGTTTCGTTGTCGCGGCTGAGCCTGCGGAAACAAATTCGCGTTATCGGATCGGCCCGGTTGGGTTTTTCCGTCGGCTTTTTTTCGATCGGCAAGCCTGAGCCGTCGTCGGCAATCGCCCGTTTCTGAATCTGCCGACCGACAATTCATTTTCCGATCGAATGCATTATTCGGGATAACGACACGTAGGAAAGCGAGCGTGCAAAAAAAAAAAAAAAACATCGCGAAGCTTACAGGTTCACCGAGTGCACGGATAGACGGGATGTGTAAGGATGCATCCGCAGCCGCGTGCATTCCGATCATAAGTCAGCCCGAGACCTGTCAAGTGCTCCGGGATGTTATACATTTTGCTCCCAGAAAAACCGGCAAACCCGCGGCGGGTCTTCGCGGATGAAAGCCTCAGCCGGGTTCGGCACAATATTTCAACTGTCGAGGTGTGTTCGAAAGACGCCAAGCCCGAAACGTCGCGCGGCCTTGTGTACTCTTGGCTCTCCCACCCGGACCTGCGACTCGAGAAATCACGGTGAAATATGTTTCATGTCGATCCGACGGAACTCGACTGTTCGTGCCAATCATTCCGACGACAGCGCTGGAACACGGCACGTGTTTGCATAAAGCAATACAGTTTTTTTTTTTTTTTTTCAAATTTTAATCATCGAAATCTTGCAAGAAACATGTTTTTAACTGCGAAATTATTTTATACTTTTTGCGGTCTTTTTGCGGGTGGGAGATTTTTTTTTCAATTTTCTTTGCACGCTCTGTTATTTTTTTGTCCCTTTTAGCGTGCATCGGATATTAAAAAATCGCTAACTTAAATTTACGTAATTCGTTGTTTTGAGGCTATGTCCAATGTATTATTTTACGGTAGAGCGACATTTGATGCATAAACTCATGTCGGATAAAAAATACAACTTCTGGAAAACATTTTTAAATTTCAAAATCTCATAAAATTTAAACGATAGATCAATTTTCGCCAAATGTAATAGCTAACATTGTACAGTGTTAGTCCATTCCCGTATCAAATTTGAGATCGATACGTCCATGTATACTCGATTTTAATAATTTTTCAAAAATATCAAAATCTCATAAGTAATCTCATAAGTGATCACTTGGATAAATTTTGACCAAACTCAATACCGAAGATCTTTGATAAAAATATCATATTTGTGTACAGTTTCAGGACGATAGCTCAACATTTACGCAAGTTAGAGCTACACCAAAAAATGTTCAGAAAATTCAAAATCGCGTTAAATCTCCGACTGGACCACAATATTCACAAAAATTGCATTGAACGGATCGACGTGATCATTCTTACTAGTGTACCAAATTTCAACTCGCTGTTTCAAGCGGTTTCCGACTTATAGTGGTTTTGAACGATGCAAATCCATACCCCATCTAAAAATCGCAATTCCCGACACTACAGACTATTTTAAGTACTGTGGCATGAAAGTCTCGAATTTTTCTTTTCTACGAAAAATCCTCTTACTGTGCATTTCTATTTTTATTTCCATTATAATTGTATTTCTGTTTTCTTTCTTACCTTGCTTGCTTCTTTATATTCTTTACTTATTCTCTCAGCTTATTATTTTGTTTAAGTTTTTTTATTCTCGTTACTTCTACTTTACTTATTTTCTTTGCTTATTGCTTTATTTCCGGTATTTTTTTTCAGTACCTTGCCTCTGCTTTATTTTAGTGTGCTGCTTACAGGTAGTGTTAAGATACCATTAAGCCTTTGTTTTTTGCCTGTTTATATTATAGTTCGCTATCTCCATTTTGTATTTTCATGTGTATGTCAGCACGGTTCCCTCAGGGAGTTTACTCCGTACCAACGTACGGAATAAGAATTACTTTCTCTCTCTCTCTATGCTTCCTCCACGAGGAAGCAAAAATAAGAGACCACCCCTGAATAAGTAGATCGAGTCCGTAAACGGTCAGACGGCGAGAGTTGCCGATCTACACAAATGTTTTTCCCGAGTCCTCGCTCCCCGGTACCGTTTATCTCCGCCGATCGTACGGGACTCCGGTGTCTCGTCGCCAGCGTATACAAACCACCTTCCCTCAGAATTGACCGGCTACACAAGCGCCAAGAAAACTGTCCGTGAAGGAGGAACGACGCACGATATGATAGCGGGATAAACGAGAGTCCTCGCAAAGTCCTCCGGGTCCCCGGAGCGCTTTAGGTTCTTTGTCAATCCGCCTGGGCGACCTGGGATGAGGAATTTTATGTGGTACGGAATGAAGAGAAGAACGACGCATCTACACGTATTTGCCAGAGCCGTGGGCGAGCCCGCGGCTAGCGCCGAGCACGCGGCACGCTCGTTCTCGACGTCGTCGCAGTTTCATTTTCATGTGTCTTTCGCCTCCTCCTCAGAGACATCCGTGCGCTCCGGTATCGCGTTTGTTTTAAAATTCAAAGGAGGGGTTTTGCGATTCTTTTAGGTATTCACTCGGCGGTGCCGAGGACGGTGCGCCCTTCGCGAGGCGGTTGCACGGAGGAGACTGCACGACTTCTCGCTCAGAGCCCTGCCTGAGACCTCGCCGAATAGTCGGACTTTGAGCACGAAGCGGTACAGCGCGAAGTGAAAAGGTTTGCGGAAGAATACCGGGGAATGCCGGGGGTAACGGAGGGACCGAGAAAACGGACAGCGGAAGCTGGTCAAACTGGAGTTAACGCTTCGGGCACGAATACAATTATAAGAACTCGAGGAAACAGCGATGAAAACGTGCCGTGCGCGCCCGAGTCCCGTCCCAGCGACGACGTGAACGTCGAACAAAGAGCCAGGAAAATACGAAAATGTGAAAACTTCGCGGCTCGCGCCGGTGGGAGGAAGAGAAAGAGAGACACGGAGGGATCCGTTCGAAAAAGGATCGAGAGGAGAGCCGTCGAAGCGGAGGAAGAGAGCGAGGGGTGGCGCGGAAAAACCGCATGCTCGGTCGCTCACCAGACCCAGCGTTCGCGACTTAATTGCATTTGCATTCCTTTCTTTTTTTTTTGTTCTTTTTTTTTTAGTTTTCTTATTCCCTAGAACGTAGCTACGCGCACGATTTCGCGAAATTTCACCGTTCCACCCGTTGAGGGTCCACCTCTCTGCTTCTGGCAGGCCGAAATGAGGGGAGGAAGAGAAGCTTTATCGGCGAACGACTAGCGCGGGAGATAATCGGACTCGTTTCTAATAATAAAATAGCTAGCGAGCGACTGACCGATGGAAACGAGAGAAACGAAGCTGTGGAAGGAATTAAGAGAACACGATCGCGAGACTTTTAGGGTCACGTGGCTCGTTCAATAAGGTTCGGGTGATCGATTTGGTACGATACGATAAATATTTTTGAAAAATGAAATAAGGTAAAAATCTAATCTATCCGGGCTAATTATTTTACCGATATTTCTGCAGCATTGCCTTTCATCAACTTCGAGCAAACTGTGAATATGATCTGGTATAAATATGTCCTTGTTTGTCACTGTACAAATGTCGGCCCACTTATGATTGTGCATACACTGCTCACCCTTGATCGATGTTTATTTATAGTGTAGAAATTCTTGCCCATTTACAAATTAAATGAAATCTAGCCTTGTATTCCGGTAAAGGTCTATTTCCATTCCGGTAGAGTTTTTTTTACTTCCGGTAGAGATTTTGGTAAAGTTTTAATACGGTAGACTTGTATTATGATAGAGATGTTTTTTTAGTAGAGTTGTTATCCGACAGAGTTGTGAGTGGTATCGATGTAAATGTGCCATTATTTTACCAATATTCTCGCAACACTGTCTTTGATCAACTTCGAGCAAGCTGAAAATTATGTGGTATACAAATATATCCTTGTTTGGCGCCACTCAATTTTCAGTCCCCTTATGATGGCGCATACACTATATCCCACCTTCGATCGATGTTTATTTACAGCGCAAAAATTCTGGCCTATTTACAAATTCGAGTATCGGAAAGGCTGGAGAGCGATTTAGTTCAGAAATATGTGCGGCGTTACGGCAAATTCGATGATGCAGAAGAGCCAATGGAAACCGACAATTTGGAGGGCTCGATAATTAATGGAAGCCCCTCTTGGAGTTTATGCCTCTCGCCCGCGCATACTCGAGTGCTCGATTGGCCCCCACCTATGCGATACCTATAGTGTATCCGGGCCACTCGCGCAGTATGAAATTTACTATCGAGTGTTTTCAAAGTACTCTCCGGTCCTGGCCACCGTGCCGGTGAATGTAATATCGAGTGCACGGGAGAGCTCGTAAACGAGATAATTTTCTCAATGGGCGAAGCTCCGATGGATGTGAAATAATGAAACATCATTCATCTGTTCATCTTGTTTCACCTCTCGTCGTTGCGTTAATTAAAAATGCGCCAATTGCCCTATTTAATTCGACGCGGTAAATAAAAATGAACATATAGTGCAATTATATGAGTTTAGCAAAAAAAAAAAGAAAAAAAAAAATTCGATGTAAAACTTGCGCCAAGTACATTCGAAAATGCTAATATTGCTTCTTTCCAATTTCTTCAAAAAAAAAAAAGAAAGTAATGTGACTTACAGAATGTACCTTTTTCTCTTCGCGTATAATTTTATCGCCTAAAAACATTTTGGATGTAAAACTTGCGCCAACTCTATTTGCCAAATATATTTGCAAGTACACTTGGCGCAGGTTTTACATCGAAGATGTGTGTGTGAGATTTTTTTTTAATTCCCAAATTTCCGAAAATGCAAAAACACGCGAAAAATCTTTATGCGACTCGATGTCTCCGTGATTACTTCCGGTTCGGTCACGTTGGCGATAACGTATCAGGAGCCGCTTTGCCACGCCCGAGGAACGTGATGTGACATCGCCTAATTGCTCGCCGGGTTTATCGTTTCGAGCGATCGTGCCCAAAGCGGCGGTCGAACACGCCTCGTCGAATCTCGAAGCTCCCCCGCCATAAAATAATGCGTTCGACTGTGCATCCTGTACAGCGTAATACACCGAAGTGTTCCGTAACATTAGCATTGCGCCGAATAAGCGTGACTCGATTGATCCCACTTGGGAAGTCGCGTACGCCAATCGTGAGCCGATGGGTGTTTATTATTTTTATCATATAACAGCTGACCGCGTTCATAGCCCTCGGGGTGCGATAGAAATTCACTGACTGTTTTTAATACACCGGAGGCCGGAACGGATTCACACATAATCAATTCTACCGGGTATCAGACCTGCGATGATGATAATAATAATAATAATAATAAAATAATAATAATAATAATAATAATAATAATAATAATAATAATAATAATAATCTTGAAACAAATAGTTTACAAAAAGGAGATATAGAAAAAAAAATGAATGTATATTATATGTACAATATTATTATGCTACACACGTTATATGTTAGATCCTGGTTATTACCTGATCTATAAGAGTAGTAAATGTAAAAGGGTTCGTCCCCTAAATTTAATTAAATAATAATAATAATAATAATAATATGATAGAAATGATGGGGTATCGAAGGGCGGCAATTAGCAGGCTAATAGGAGGATAGAACGCATTAGCGATTGATCCTTTTCGTGTATGTATAGATATATATATATATCTTTGCGATTCAATTTGGGTTGAATGGTGGATCGGCTTTATTCGGCATCGCCCCCAAATTCTCCCCCGCCGTCGTGTCCCGTTGTTCGCACTTGGATAAGCGTGACAAGAATTTACCGGAAGAAGGGTTCCGGTTATCACGCGATTAGTTCACGGGAGCGCGAGGGGAGCCAGGGAGATGGTGGATTTTCGGAGTACGCTGCCGATCGGGGGATCGAAGCGTGAGTACTGCGGCCGAACGGATTGGCAGGGATCGCGGAATCGGAACGGGGATGGGCGGCTTAACTGGGGTGGCCTCGCGACCCCTGCACGTATAGGGCACTGTTGCCATGTACATGTATGCGCGCGTATGTGCGTATCATCGGGCGTCTACACCGTCGGCGAGGAGGAACACACATTCGGAGCGACGTTCGCCGACAAGAGCGAATTCTCCGCGCTTATAATGAAGATCGATTACCGAAACGGGTGGAAGGGGGGGGGGGGGGGGGGAGTGCCTGCCAGCGGAGGGAAAGCCATCGGAAAGCTGTCCTGATGTTGGGAACGTTTTTTCCTTTTTTTTTTTTTACTCGAGTAGTAATTGAATTGTCGTAGCCGCAATGCACTCGGCAGCCTCACCGTCAGAGACGAGCGAGTACGATGAGAAAATAAAAATGTTCGAAAAAAAGAAAAATTTCCGCGACCGGTAATGCGTGCATCGTGGAACATTTTTTTCAAGTCTCGCTCTTTCGGACCGTCAACGGATCTGTTCCGTGCCAGGGCGATTCTATCGGGGAAATTTTTCGATGAGATATCGCTTTATTGGCTTCAGAGCCGGCTTGCGACGATATTTTTTCTATTGGTATTTCGGTAATCGGATAGGGAAGTGGAATTGTCGGATATTAAAGAGCGGGGATTGTGAAGGGTTTTTTTTGTTTCATTCGATCATGCGATAACGGAAGCGGCGGTTCTGTCCGGTTTTCCTCGCTTACGTTGGCGCGTGACTTCAACTTCCGTCTTCGTCGTCCGAACATCCCTGAGTCATTTAAGAGAATATGTCACGGATGGCCGTTTCTTAATGCTGGGGGGTGGTAGGGGGCATGTTGCTAGCAATGGTTGAGGCCTCGGTAGCCATTTATATACAGGTTCGAAGCTCCTTCAACTCGTCATATCTCCGAAAATCTATGGGCACAGCTCGATTTTTTTTTTTTTTTTTTTTAATGCGCCCCTAATAATGTTGTAATATTATTTTAGAAAAAAAATCTAATACACTAGTCTGGAAATATATATATATATATTTTTTTGAATGTTGCTTTTCACGCTGCACCATATGCAGCTCATGCTAATTGACACAATTTTAAGCTCATGTATCTTCGGAATCCATGTGGGGAAAAAATTATTTGAAATTATTTTTAGAAACCTTATTCGTTGCTTTATAAAACTTGTGATTTTTAGTTCCAAAAGTAGAAAACTCGTGTGACGTATTCCCTTAACGGTTCGCAGTGCGTTCATGCACTAGAAATCGTGTTTCCTCCGTCATGCGCAGCGCCTCAGCGGTGACTCCTGCTTTCTTCTCTCCTGGATATTTTATTGCGTATATTTTTTGCCTTTTTTTTTAAGCCGTTCATAAATTCGCGGATCGACGATACCTCGATTTAGCTCTATCGTCCTTGCTGCTCTCCTCGAGGCGTCGCTGCCTGGTACCGGCGGAGTTATATCACATACAGTCGTATTATCTACCTTGAGCGATTTCGAATAAGCCGAGCGGGGGATCTTCTGGTAAAGCCTACAATATTACGGTAAGGTTTTGAAGCGCGAAGATCCGGAAGAAAAAGTATTTTCTTCCGGATCTTCGCGCTTTTCAGAAAAGTATACATAGGGACAACAAAATATTTTGTTGTGGCAGCAAATATTTTGCTGTGGCACAACAATAAATTGTTAACGATTTACATTTTGTTAGAGAAACAGAACTATTTTTCTCCATGCGGTAGCCTTGTATTTCGGACGGTTTTCTGATAGAGTCGTTATCTCGTAGAGTTATGAGTGGTAGAGACGTAAATGCGCCGAATTTTTTGCACGGCCCCATTTTTTGGGTGTAAAGAAATTTCGCACTGTTACCGTGTTAATAGATTACGTTGTCTGCAAGACGCTTCCATCTACAACGATTGCCACTTCGTAAGTTCCAGCCTTTAATAGCATCTCTTCAAGGTTGGAATTCCTTCAGTTTTCAACCACTCGGTTTTAGCTTTCCGTTAGCGTCGTGAAGCCCGTTAAGTACAGCGCCACCAAGTGGCTTTTTACTTTGCTGACGCCCACGTGTGGGTGAAGTGGTTGCTTCTATTGTGTATTTACAATAGTAGAAGAAACACGGTAAAACTAAGTTGAAGCTACGGCTAGATAGTCATGTAGTGACGTTGCCATAACAGGCGCAACGAAGTCTGTTGTCGATGGGACAATTAAATTATACCGAAGGTTCAAGACAATTCGCAGTTTCTCTAACTACACTACAGCCCAGAGTACAGAAGTTCGGGCAAAAGTTACTTGAAAGGAGTACAAAATCATAGTGTAAAAGTAAATGCGAAGACAGAAAGTGAAGTTTATCAAAACTTCATTCCATACCCTTCATTAAAACTTGCCTTTTGCTTCAATTCTAATAAAATGTTATTGCACCCAGAAAAATAATTAATTTGACGGCCACCTTTTGTTTTGTTTATTTGGTTTAAGTAAAATATTTATTTGATTAAAATAAATATTCATTTCATTTAAATAACTATTTACTTATTTTAAATAAATATTTATTTAAATCAAATAAATATTTTACTTAAACCAAATAATCGGTGGCCGTCAAATAAATTATTTTTCTGGGTGTGGGATGGTTATGACGACAATCAAATCGATCAAATAGAATTGTATTATTAAAAACAATTTTTGTTTCGATTTTCGTTCATCTTTCCATTTTCTTGTGTTATTTATTGATAAAAAGGCAAAATGAGAATTTTTAGACTCGGTGTCCGTTTTGCCCCCAATGTTTATTTTTATTCGCGGTGCCGGTGTTACCCCCTTGCCCCTTTCGCCTTCATCTCCCCTACATGCGTTTGACAGAGTGAAAGGGATGCAATTTGAATTTCCAACATTTTTGTAATTTTATCTCGTAGAAAAAAAAAGGAAAGCGAAAAATCTATCAAGTCACAAACCAATTTGTTATTCGCATACACGATGTAACACCGGGGATAACAAGAGCGCCGATCCGATCGAAAAACCACCAGCAGCGAAACGAGAGCGAATCACCCCTTTTTTTTATTCCTCTCGACGGCAAACGCGGAACGGAGTTATAGGAGTAAATTACGCGTGGAGAGAGGAACTTTTGAAATTTTTGTTTGTTCGTTGTTTTTCTCATGAATTTTTCAGCATTGTACCGCTCTCTTTCCGTTGACTAGCCACTGTCGCCGGATGTACGAGGCTTTGCTCGGGCAGGTCGAGAGTGCGAAAGCCGATTGGGGGTTGAGTGCCGGCGGACGAGCCGCGCCGGGCTCACCTCACCGTACAAACACAAAACATTATATCGTCAGACTATTGACGTGTACACCGAGAGCTTTACATTCGGCTGCGCAAACCTTCCGTCGGCTGAAATAACAGATAAATTGACGGAGCCATGTACCGCCAGGGATTGAGATTTATTTATGTTGAAATTGGTAGCCCAGAAACCTTTGCCTCTCGCCCGAGCAAATGGGTCCGGCGGTTCACGGTACAAAATATCGCTAAACAACAAACAAACAAAAATATGGCGTTCAATGCATATATCTGTCACAATCGTATACATACAAATACGAATGCATACATCTATACGAGTTTCGGCCCGGAAAATGTAATAGAACTACAGCGAGAGAGAATGACGTAGCAGCGCCCGATGCAAAATATAAGATACACGAGTGGGAGGGTGCGATATGGACAATTTTTACCAATCTTTCGCCGGACGTGGAAGAACCGTCCCGGTTGAAATGGAGGATCGTGGTCCGTTTTGGCCCCCTGCCACCCCGCGCCACCGCGCTACGCATCATAACAGGGTCACTCTCGGTTCGACTGCATGGAGCGTGGAGAATTTCCAATTTCGTGGAAATGTGGAGGCTAAGGGAAATTGGACAAAACCGGATGAGCCGGAATACGATTTCGAGTGCGCGAACGGAGTGGGAATGAGATAGATCCATGCGGTAGGAGGGATGGAGCTTGGGAGTGCGACGCGTTTAGTAGCCTGGCGCTTATAGCGCGGGCTATGTGGGTAAAATCCGGGGCACGGCTCACTTGAAACGCGTCAAAGGACATCGATTGGCCGATAATTAATTCGGTAACCGCGACCCATTTGTCGCCGACGTCGGGTTCGCGCTGGAAGTCAGGGGTACGGGGGGGTTCGACGAGTGAATTCATGATGCATGCGCTGCGTTCTGCCAATGATATTACCTGACCTGAGTTTCTATGTACAATGAGCGCCTTTGGTTCGGTTAAATACTGTCGACATTGTGGAATCCCGGGTATGCCGGTGGTTCATGCGCGTGCAGGATAAGCCCCGGGTATCCGTTGGTTACAGCTCTGCACATAGATCGTGTAATTTAAGTTGGTCAATCAGGAAAGCCGGAATGTCTTTGGACCCCACCGTTCGTCAATGTACGCCATTCGCTGGAGCATATGTTCGGATTTTGTTCGCGAAACTCGCGACCGAAGGTTCCTGGACATTTAGATGTTGGACAGTCTGAGCAAGCAGCAAGCAAGCAAATACTGTTGACATTGTGAAATCCGGGGTATGCCGGTGGTTCATACGCTTGCATGATAATCCCCAGGTCTCCATTGGTTACGCATATATACATTGGTTACACATACGCACATTGGTTACACATACGGACATTGGTTACACATACGGACATTGGTTACACATACGGACATTGGTTACACATACGGACATTGGTTACACATACGGACATTGGTTACACATACGGACATTGGTTACACATACGGACATTGGTTACACATACGGACATTGGTTACACATTCGGACATTGGTTACACATACAGACATTGGTTACACATACGGACATTGGTTACACATACGGACATTGGTTACACATATGGACATTGGTTACACATACGGACATTGGTTACACATACAGACATTGGATACACATACGAACATTGGTTACACATTCGGACATTGGTTACACATACAGACATTGGTTACACATACGGACATTGGTTACACATACGGACATTGGTTACACATATGGACATTGGTTATACATACGGACATTGGTTATACATACGGACATTGGTTACGCATACAGACATTGGTTACACATACAGACATTGGTTACACACATTGGTTACACATACAGACACTGGTTACACACACATACATAGGGTGAAAGTGGTGAATGTGACCCACCTCGATTAACACGTAAATCAATGATATATGGACCGGGCCATATTCCCCACTTTTACCCTACTCTGCACATAGACCGTGTAACATCAATTTAAGTTAGCCAATCAGGAAAGCCGCCATGTCTTTCACCTTCTCCGTTTGTCAAGTACGCCATTCACTGGAGCAGATGTCTGGATTCTGTTCGGGAATCTCGCGACCAAATATTCCTGGACATTTGGATATTGAGCAATTTGAGCAAGCACCAAGCAAGCAAATACTGTCGACATTGTGGATTCCGGGGTATGCCGGTTACTCATACGCGTGCATGGTACCCCTCGGGTTTCCATTGGTTACAATGGAGCTCCGCAAATAGACTGTTGATATCAATTTAAGTTAGCCAATCAGGAAAGCGGCAATGCCTTTGGGGCCCTCCATTCGTCAATGTACGCCGTTCGTTGGAGCACATGTTCGGATTCGGTTCGGGAATCTCGCGACCAAGGGTTTCTGGACATTTGGATATTGAGCAATCTGAGCGAGCACCAAGCAAGCAAATACTGTTGACATTGTGGAATCCCAGGTATGCCGGTGAGTTATGCGCAAGCATGATAACCCCCGACTATCCATTGGTTACAGCTCTGCACATAGAACGTGTAACGCCAATTTAAGTTGGCCAATCAGGAAACCTCTCTTGTCTTTGGGGTCCTCCATTCGTCAATGTACGCCCTTCACTGGAGCACATGTTCGGATTCTGTTCGCCAAACTGGCGACCAAAGGTTCCTGGACATTTGGCTGTTGAGCAATCTGAGCAAGCAGTATCACTGATGCCGGACCTCTCGGCGAAGCACCCATCAATGGATCAAATGAGCGCTGTACAGAAGCCTTCCAGCTCGTGGCTAATCAGAATTTGACGATTAGATTGGTGCGGGCTGCGATATCGTACAAGCGTCTCGTATTCTACGTGAATCACTACATGTGCGGCATATTCGTACGCGATACGTATGATACGGGATAGCGGGTACTCCATAGATTGGGGTGGCCAGTCATGGTTCAATGGGCCTGTAATCTCTCGCTTATGATCTATGCGCAATATATCGGGAACACTCCCGGAGAGCAACGTTCGCGGATGTATCGGGTTCTCGATAAATCGTCGATGCCAAGAGACTCGATACTCGGAACGATGAGATATATTGTTAATGCCAAAGCTTTCGCGGGCTCTATCGCCGCCGGGCATACAGGCGGTAACGGATTACGCGCGGTTCAAGGAACCCGACGCTAACCAAGTTTCGATATTCGATACGTAAATATGAATTTTATGATTTTTAATATATGATCTGTCCGACGGGACAAAATGGTCCCACTTTGCCCGTATTAATTCATGCATGTCACCGTATTTCCGCTGTAACTCGGTACATTAAAACAACGAGAAACCTCTCTAGGTTGACAAATGACTCAGAATGAGACAAAGCTTTCGATGTCAGTCACAGAAACGGTGACGGATTACGCGCGGTTGATGAAACCGGCTCTGACCAAGCTTCGATATTCAATACATAAATATGAATTTTATGATTTTTTTTATACAATGTGACCGACGGCACGAAAAGGGTCCACTTTGGCCGTATTAATTCGTGCATGTCTCCGCATTTCCACTGCAACTCGGTACATTCAAACAACAACAAAAAATCTCTCTGGATTAACAAAAAAAAAAATGCCCTAAAATAATTTACCGCAAAAAAAAGTCAATGTTCAATTTCGACCGTCACCCGAAAAACCCAAATACCTCGAAACCTATAACCGACAAAGCGGAACTCTTTTCATTCGGGTGGCCGCATTAATAATAATTTATATTCTTTTAACGACTTCGTGTGCTCTCGACCGCTCGTAGAAAATTCCATTGAAAAAGCACGCATTAGGTTTTCATGCGGAACGCCAAGTTTACCGCTGGATTTTTGGTTCTCTTTTTCAATTTTTTTTTTTTTTTTTTTTTTTTTTTTTTTCGTTTACCTCCAGGGCTCTCCCGGCCGCTGCCTTTCTTGGATTTTTCCCGGCCGAGGCTCAACTCGGCCGTGGTATAATTCGAAATGTAAATGAATCGCTCGTTTTCCCCAGAAGTGGTGGAGTCCTCTGGCATAGGGAGATTTTCTCCGTGTCCCTCTATCCCGTTGGCCTTCCATTCACTCGCTCTCTATATACTGGGATAGAGGGATGGAGGAGCGAAAATCCACCCGAGGGGTGCATGAGCAAAATGCGCCGATCCACCGTAATTACTTACGCCGTGACGCATTACTCCGGTTTCAATTACCGCCGGCGATTTGTTCTGGTAACAGTGTGTGTTATCGGTGTCTCCCCGAATGTGAACACATGAACGTGTATGTGGGTGTGTTTGGGTGGCGAACGGAGCAACGTTTGCCGAGTGTGAATTCTTCTTCTACCGATAAATCGCACGAGGTCGACATAGAATTCTCTTACACGGGGAGGGTTTGACTACAATGCTCTGAGGGTAGACGTTCATTCTCACGCGACGCGGCTAATACCGTTTAGAAAATGTTTTCTTCGTTTTTTTCTCCAATATAGTTACTCGATTTTAGTCGCTACGGGAGACTTTCGTCGCGGTAAAGATTCTCTTGGTAGGATGAATACACGAGTGACCGGACAGACACCAGCGAATGGACTAAATCACTTGTATGGTTCGTAAAAAAAAGTACGCAAAATTTAGAAAACATATCACAGCTGACTTTGAAATTAGGATTTTTTTTTCTTCTTTTGGGTGACAAAAGTGTTGGACTTAATTTTTTAAGGTTAGTAGTGCAGCCATTTTTTAGTGTAGTAGTGAATGAATAACGATAGAGTTAATTACAGATCCTATAATAATTTTATCAATGTCCATTCACTGACGTGACCTCCCAGCCTCTCCAGTGAATGAACATGGAGGCAACCGATAATAAATTATACGCAGCGATAAATAAATCGACTAGACATGGTTCTTTTTCGCCTTAACTTTTCAGAATTAGAAAATTGTTCATTGATAAATGAATTTGTTTATTGCGTGCATATGTTGACTTTTTATTGAGATTATGTTGAAATTGGAGAATTAAAAAAACTATATTATTTTTCACAGATGGCTTCAACAGAAAAACAGGCAAAAATAAACCTTATCAACGATAATAAAAAGAATTATTTGAGGCCCAGTAAAATAAATATCTTTAAAATTAATTTGAGACTGAGACAAAAGGTGCTTCATTACAGTTTTTATTCATTAAAGTTTTTATTTTCTGCTTTATCAGTATTACTATTAATACTATTTACGTAAAAAACGCGGTGATCGTTCAAATGTAATATGTAACTCGAATGATTAAAGGAAATATTAACTTATTGAGTTATTTTTATGCTCCGTCTTTTTGTGATTTTATCTTTTATTTCCGCGGGTGTTAAGTTTTAAAACAGTCCGTAGTATTTTTTTTTTCGCAATCAGTACGATGTATTTTATCAAATGAATCATGTCCGAAGGGTGTGCAGAGAATGTTTTTATTGTGCAACGCTTTTCAAAACAAGTGGCCAAATCGATCATTCACTGGTGCATTCACCCTGCCTATGCGGTTGCGGCTTTGCAGGTAGAAAGTGCGTAACTGTCCCAAATCCTGTCCCGATAACGCCTCGCCAGCCACCCGACCAACTACCCGAATGCCGTGACTGATAAAAGTCACGGCCGAACTGCCCGAACCATAGAGAGTCGCAAATGTTTGCATTTGCCTTTTCGTGACCGTGGATGATTGTTTCGTTTCTTTCTACCGGAGAACGCTGCCTCTCGACAGACGTCACATAATAAGCCGGTAAAGCTCTTTTCCAATAATGTCCATCGCCCTCTTTCCGTCTCTCGCCACATCCAGCTGCGGAGGTCTCTTTCTCGGTCGCTTGCCGAAGTAAGTACCTCAGTGTGCCTCCATCACTGGGTCGCTGCCCGCTTCTCTTTCAACCTTCCGGCGGGCTGAATCGCTCCCGTTCGATGCCGAGGTAAAATGGAGGAACAACAGAAAAAGAATTGTAACAAGAAATACGAGACATTTAAAAAAGATGGTAGTTACAGCAACGGGAGCAAGAGGAAGGTAGTCAAAGAGAAAGCGGAGGAAGAAGGGAAACGCTGGAAAACATCCGGCGAGCTTACTCGACTTTCCACTCCGTCGAGAGTCCCGGCTCCATTGTCGACGGGGACACAAGACTCACTTTATCCGATGTGTCAGCGACAGCAACAGTGGAAGAAAAACTCAAAGTTCACCCACACCGTAAGAGGCCATCTATATAAAAATGGAACACCTATATGAAAGGTGTCCCTTAGCGGAAGCGCATACGAAGCCAATGGCGACCACGTTTTTCACACGGTCGATCCGTTCGCACGGTTTCACAGGCAAAAGTGATACCGTGCGAATACCGACTCGAACATTACTGTTCGATCTCCGAACCAATGTGGCAAATCGGCGAAACATGTTCGGTTTTTTTCTTTTTTTTCCGATACAAATGAATTTATTTTGTAACCTGTTATGCGTGGGTCTAGTGGTTGGCATACTCGTCTCTGAACTGGAGCATCGGCAGGTCGAAAGTTCGATTCCCGGTGCCGTCGTTTCATCGAGAAATAAAAATATGGGCGAGAGGCTCCAAACACACTGGAAACGAATTTTTTTTTAAATTAAAGAACAGTATTGGAGGCTTTTTTTTTTACATAAAGTGTCTTTGAAATTTCACATGTGCGTTGGAATTTTACAGTAAAAATGTTTACCTTTCAATTAAAATGTTTGTAAATTTCAGGCAAAAGATTTGTAATTTTAATAAGTGGTATTTTTATTTTACAAAAAAAGTGCATTAATGTTCAACGTAAGTGATGTAAGCAAATTTCAAGTTCCAGTAATTAAAATTTACAATTTATTTTTACCGTTCACATAGTTGAGGCAAGCGCGTACTTGTGCGTGTGTGCCACAAGTATATAGCTGTAGTCCATGTTAACATACTCTGACTGACTGTATCGGCAGAGGTTTTCTGCAGTTTCCCTATGCCTTTAGTCGTAAGACTAAGGCGAATGCGATACAAATGGGAAGTCGGCTGCAGCCGCAAAAACGCGTGATTGACTCGGTGCGTAAGAACGAACAACATGAATAAACACAAAATAAGTGAGGACTAGTAATTGTGCATCAATCGAGCCGACCCGCTACACTGAAAAAAATGCACTTGCCGGCTGCCAAAGAATTTTTAAAAATTTCCATTCTACTTTCAATTCTTACAGTTCCATATGATATTGAAACAACGACGGCAAGACTGTCAAGACGACATGTCGTCGTTTTGATCCCGCATTGAATTGTAAGAATTGACAGTAGAATTGAAACAAGAAATGTTTTCTTTGGCACCCCGCGAGCGAATTTTCCCGCCCTGCACGGATAATCGCGGTTCTACTGTACAGATAAAATTTAAAAAAAACAATTTTTTGTACGATGGACCAAACGCACCAAATGCGTTACTTTTGGGTCAGTTCGGTCGGTCGCCGTTGTTGGTCGAATATATCTCCCGTTAACTCCGGGCGTTTGTCATTTTTATTCGATTTCGAAAAAATTAATATTGAAACAACGACGGCAAGACTGTCAAGACGACATGTCGTCGTTTTGATCCCGTATGGAATTGTAAGAATTGAAAGTAGAATTGAAACAAGAAATGTTTTCTTTGGTAGCCCGCGAGCAAATTTTACTTGAGCCATTGATTTTTTTTTTTTTTTTCTTTCAGTGTATAAGGCAGGATGTTCGAGAGGGAGACAATACAGACAAAATATTTAAAAACATTTTTTTGTACGTTGTACCAAACGCACCAAATGCGTTACTTTTGGGTCAGTTCGATCGGTCGCCGTTGTTGGTTTCGAACAACAATATGCGGGAGATATATTCGATATCTCCCGTTAACTCCGGGCGTTTGTCATTTTTATTCGATTTCGAAAAAATAAAAGATAAAGTAAAAAAAAAAAAAAATTTATAGGCAAAAATGCGAAACGTTCGAGACCGGAGGGAGACACATGGGCTCGCCGGAAGAATATTAAAAGCAAACGAGCGCGATGTACCCATGGATTCGCCGGTGGCTCCTTTCTCCCCTCGTAGTTCGATTCACTCGTTCCGGCTGGTAAACCGGGAGTCATAAACTTTACCGCCTTTTTATTCGTTTTTCCTCGTTGGCGGACCCCCCGCTGCTGCTGTTGCTCGAGACTCGCCGGAAGTCCGGGAGTGCCTCTTTCTCTGTGTACTCGCTAGGTGCAAGAGTACGTACCAATACTGCACCCCCCCCCCCCCCCTCCCACCCCGATCGAGAAGTGCATCGAAGCCACTGCTGTTTTTCCGGAAACGTTAAAAATCTATCCGGCAATCGTATCGATCGACCATCCCGCGCAGATGTCCGAACAGATTTTTATCTCCAAATCCGACAATGCGAAGTCGTACCGAACAGCGGCTCGGCCGCTCGACGAGGGTCGTCGGGCAGGGCGCGACAATATTTGAAACGAAATCGGTGTTTGCGTTTTTCTTTCTATTAATTGCACTTTCGCGACCTTTCGGGTAAATCAAATTTTTTTTTTTCCAGTTCGAAGCTCGACTATTGGCTGAAGCCAGCAAAAAAGCGCCCACCTCAAGCGCGCTCGGAGATCGGCTGCAAGTCCTTTTTTATTTTTATTATACATTATTTTTATTTTTATTATACATTTTTTTTATTTTTATTATACATTATTTTTATTTTTATTATGCATTATTTTTATTTTTATTATACATTATTTTTATTTTTATTATACTGCATGGCAAAAACATTCTCGTTGTGTGGCGACTAACTGGGGCGTTCACGCTATTCCCTCGGTTTCGAGTGCGGGCGATGTTTTCGCAGCGAGAAAAAAAAATGACCTGTGTAAACCAAATGCTCATGGTACAACGGTATGGTAGACGAGGCATCGACGCGATATCCGGTGACGAGGTTTGTTTTGCAGTTTAATCGCGGGGTCAATCGAGAAAAGAGTTAAACGAGAGAGGGTACGCGAGTGCTCGTGAACGAGCATGCTGAACCGGAGAACGGAATGTCGTGCGTGTAAACGATCCATCGATTTGTCGACAAAATTTATTTTTCCAATAATATTGTGCGAAAGAACGGAGTCGCGGGAGTCGCGGGAGGCGAAGCGGTACAGGAAGCTTTAATCCCACCCGAGACTTCCGGCTCTGCCCTTAAGGCTTATTGGAATTCATGCCGGGTTTGAGGCGGTTCAGCCTCCCCCTTGCCGATCAGCCTCCCGGAACGCTCGAAACGTCTTCGAGAACGAGCTTTTAAGACGCCCTAACGAGATTCCCAGGCGAGAAGACTATACGTCCGAAGTCTCTGAAAACAGTGTCGATTGTCCCGTAAGTACTTGGATAATAGGATTCTCCCACGAGGCTCACGAGGGATGCGCCGGCGATGGCTGCGATTCTCCATCCTCTTTGATCTCATCCGATAATCCCATTATTCAATGTCAACAGCTCACGCTACCGATAATTCCGAGACGACGGATAGAATATTCCCAAATTGGATTTCGAAACTTCGTGTGCAGAATAATTTGTTTATACCGGTCGGTAACGTCGTCACGGGTGCGACCTCGACAATGAAATCTAGTTAGGTTGGCCCCATGCGAACCGTACAACATCCGATAAGTTCGGGATTGTCTGGCGCGAGAGTCGATTTCTGGGATGACCTCGGGGATATCTATCTCCGGTTGGAGCGGGTCCTTCGCACCCCGGGGGACGTTTTGAGGATTCGATACACGAACGGAGAAACGGCCAGCCAGGATATATAGAGGCACCGGAAGGTGGAGCGTGGTAGAAGCATATTTATCGAAGCAATTTAGCGGAGTGGCTCGGAACCCGCTGCTCACCGCTCCTGCCGCTTCTGGGCCCTCCGATGTGCGACTCCGCTCTGGTCTGCGGTGGAGGAAGCGGAGGTGGCTGGGCTGCTGGGCTTTGAAGGACGAGAGCAGAGGTGGTTGTGCGATCGGTACCGAGGCTGAAACGGTCGGCCAGAGATGGAAGAGGGGTCACGTTGGACCAACATGCGCCCACCAGGATAGCCATACCAGGTTTTTATGACGACAGGATCGACGAGTACGATCCTCATCCCGTGAATCCGGCCAAGCCCAAAACCCCCGTAATTCCTCGCCATAGCGTCCCCCATAACCGATCCTCCGCAATGCCGGAATACCTCGAGGAACGGTGGTAGAGCGACGGTGGATAGCGAGGTCCAAAGATCCGACTCAGCTAACGGTTTCTAGTCACCGACTCCCGATGCTCAATTTATTATATCCGTGTCTTTTGCTCCATTCGGCGCCCAATGCCGGTGTATCGGCCTTGGCTCCTTTCCATTTTGGAAATCGTCCATTTATTGGATACAGATTTTACTCTCACCAGCTCTGCGGTGCAAGAGGATGTGTCGGAGCATCGATGCCACAGAGACCCGTACGAAAAAACGCTGCGAAGGCGTCCGAGATGGAAACTCCGCTGTGCAGACTCTGGACATCCAAACGTAATTGAATTCGTATTATGGAGAGTGCATTAGGCTAGGGCGTGAGTATCGTCGCGATGTGGTGGCAGGTTTTTTTCTCAACGCGGTACAAATTCAGCGCTGGTGTCGCTGGAAACCGATCGGGTCAAGGGACCCGAACTGATCACCTGCTGGGCTTTAATGGACGAGAGCAGAGGTGGTTGTGCGATCGGTACCGAGGCTGAAACGGTCGGCCAGAGATGGAAGAGGGGTCACGTTGGACCAACATGTGCCCACCAGGATAGCCATACCAGGTTTTTATGACGACAGGATCGACGAGTACGATCCTTATCCCGTTAATCCGGCCAAGCCCAAAATCCACGTAATTTCTCGCCATAGCGTCCCCCATAACCGATCCTCCGCAATGCCGGAATACCTCGAGGAACGGTGGTAGAGCGACGGTGGATAGCGAGGTCCAAAGATCCGACTCAGCTACCGGTTTCTAGTCACCGACTCCCAAAGCTCAATTTATTATATCCGTGTCTTTTACCCCATTCGGCGCCCATCGTGCATTAGCTTCAGGCGTGAGTGTCGTCGCGATGTGGTGGCAGGTTTTTTTTTTTCAACGCGGTTCAAATTCAGCGCCAGTTTCGCTCGAAAACGATCGGGTCAAGCGACCCAAACTGATCACCGGAGAAACTGCGAAACTGCGTTCCGGCATTCCCAGTGATCAGTCGCCCATGTGAATTCCTTTCTATTTTCTCGGTTCTCCTGACTTCTCCCTTTTTCCATCACTCTTTCACTCTGCGCCGGTGAAATTGACGAAACTTTTGGTCAAATAAAGGATGACGATTGTCTTCCGCCGGATAGAACGTCGGTCGTCTCGCGCTCCACGGAGAACTCTCTCACTTGCTTCAAAAGAATACCTACTTCGTCGTCTTCAGCGTACCGAGAAATTACGCTTCGTCGCTACCTCGGAACGTTGGCTTTCTGTATTCCTCTCTCAATCTCAACCTATCTACCTCTCGTAGCTTCCGCTCGGGTTATTCGTTCGGGGGGGGGGGGGGGAGGGGGGGAGTATACAGGATATATAATTACATGGACACTTTCGACCCACTCTTACTTTGTTGGGGAACTTGTCCGCGAAACAATTCATTTTCAACGGTGTCCCGAGGAATTCGAGCGCACCTCGTCGCCATTAATTGCAGCACGCTCTCGCTTCCCCTTTGGCTCTTTACTCTCCTCATCGTCAGCGAGTTTGTCCGACAAAAATCGTTTCACCCCTTTGTCGCCCCAGCTTTACGAGATATCCCGGAGTCTCGAGGGCCGCGCGTATAACACGGTGAGCGAATCGGGTTATCCAAGGAATTTCTTATCACCGAAGCGAGACTCGAGAATGCGAGGGAATGCGTACTTTCCTGCGGGGCTGAGCCTGATACGAATGAATTTCATTGCTGCTCGTATTCTTTCAGCTATATTGCACGTCGAAACATCCTCTTCTTCTATCCGAAGAGAAATAGCCCTTTTATTTTATTTACGAGAAACGGGAAGGCAACCCTGCTATTCCACCGCCACTGTCTGCTACTTTATACACTTCTGTTCGCTCCTCGGTACGGACTCTCGTTGATAAATTTCTTCCCTACCTGATCCCTCTATATAGCACTTGGCTATAACAATTATTCAACCCGCGTCACGTTCTCGCTCCCGACGCTCGATCATTATTCCGTCGCCGGAGTTCCATCGTTCTCCCGTCGTTCTCTCAACCGTACCGCCGTCGTTCAGCTAAATTCTCGTCGTTGGCACGTAATTACTCCTACAGTTAATGCGCTTCGGGCAGGTTAGACGGGAATTTACATTATTTCAAAATCGACCGGCCTGGCCGGGGGTCAATCGCTTTTGTCGACACTCTGGAGAATCGACGATTATTATTGACAACTTTGTACACATCTCCGACACGTTTGAGGGGAAATTGTGTCCGATTAGGAGAACGCTCCAAAATAGCATACAGACTTTTTTCAAGCTGACAAATTAGATGCACTGAGAGGATTTGATCAAAAGACGCGGTAGCGTCTCGACGCCAAGTTATAGAAATTACCATGAATCTGGTGAAAACTGAGAGAATTTTCAGGTATATGGGAACTGCAGCGACATCCTGGCAAACATTCGTATTAAACTTAACACATTCTGCTAGAAAACACTGTCATTTTCGATGTCGCAGATAGCCGAATATCCCGTAATTTTTGCTGGAATATAAGTTCTTCGTAGTAGAAAATATAGTAGGGGAGCGCGGGGCAAAACGGGACAGTGAAGGCAAAACTCAATTTTCCAATAATTTTTGGTTGCCCCATTTTGTCCCAACGATACATCCGGATTTTCTACCACTTTTTGCCCCACGAACGACCATCGCCACCATCCAAAAGTTATTGGAAACTTGCCTTTTGCCCCATTACCCCGTTTTGCCCCACTGTCCCATTTTGCCCAGCTCTCCCCTAATCGATGGCGTCGCGATCGCGAAACGTATGTTTTAGGGTTGTATATTATATCGGCATATTCTGTCAATCAAATTCTGAGTTGTTATCCACGGAATTCTCAGTTTTAATCCACGAAATTCTTAGTCTTATTCACAAAATTCTTAGTCTTATCCACGAAATTCTCAGTTTTAATCCACGAAATTCTTAGTCTTATTCACAAAATTCTTAGTCTTATCCACGAAATTCTTAGTGTTATCCACGAACTTCTTAGTCTTATTCACGAATTCTTAGTCAAATACGTAACATTTTGTCAACCCGCCTTTAGAAAAAAATTACCATATGGGTTGAAAAAAATTGCTATGACGACTGTCAAAAATGCATATATTGGTGGTCATAGTTAAGTTCATATATATTAGTGGTGATTCTGGTGTGCCAAGCTGCCTGATCGAAACTTGCCACATGACTCGATAGTTTTTCCGAGATCCTTCTGTCAGTGTGGTTGCCAACGAACCAATTCATCGGCAACCGACCAATTTCCGAGCCTCACCAAATTAATCGCCCGGAGCACAACGAACAGTCAGGACAATCAATGAATTGTTCTCTCTTGAAAATATCGCGCTTACTTAAGGGATTCCTATCCTCGGGCGAGTATCGTGTAAACATTGACTCTATCGAAATTGGTCTACACCCATTTCGGAGAAAAATATTGACGCCAAAATTTTCGTTTCTTGCCCCGGCGAACATCGAAAAATAGAAGTTTCATCCGTCGAGTCGAGAGTTCGAGTCTACGGTCTGAGGAACTCCGGAAAATAAAGCAGACTTTTCGCCCGACATCGGGAGCAAATACGTGACCCGCCTCGTGCCGGACACACAGCCGGAAGGCCGAAAGGAAGACAAGCGCAGCTCCGCCAAGAGATACGCTTAATTACCAGAGCTCTTCACCCCATTATTCAGGACTTCTCTCGACCCGACCGGCGTCTCGGGACACATTTTTTCCTACCGGCAGTTATTTGCGACGAGAATTAAAAAAGAAATTCAAAAAAGTACATTCAAGGGCTGACATGTGACTAGCGGCAAATTTAGCATACGCCCAATTACCGGCTAAAAGGGTCGGAGAGAAGCCGTGAAGAATTCCTACCAGCAGTTTTACCCTCCGACTCCGTGACGCCGCTGTGTCACGTTCTTTTCCCGCACGTACCGTTTTCAATGTGCGCCACCACATACCTAGGGGAAACGATCGGCAGTAGGTCAGAAAGCTGCACGACGAGAGTTCGCGCTGGAGTTTGTAACGTCGCTTAAAATCGAGCCGTGAGCCATTACGCCTTAATTGAGAGTTTTTTTAGTTAAACCTCGAAGGAGAGTCAGAACGAGCTTCGCTGAATGGTCGAAGCCAAAGCGACGCGTCGGAGGACCAAGTGCAAAGGGTGCGTATTGAAAAAGGGTCGTAATTAAAAAATATCCAACGCTATAGCAATTAGTACATGCGAATGAAGGTACCGAATGAGAGTCGTGTTGGCTGCAGCCGGTTAGAAGGAGCCATGAATAGGGCATCTCTTTATAATGCCGCAGTGGCTAAATGTTGAAGAAACTTTAATGGTTTCTGGTTGTGGCCGAGGCGAGCTCGGTCTCAGCGAGGGCTGCCCGAGCAACCACCGCCAGTCGTTACGTCCTGGTAAAGCTTCTGCCGGCACAGAGAAAACCCCCGTGTGTCCCTCTTTCCACTTTTTACCCCCCCCCCCCCCTTTTTTTGTCTCTTTTATCTCCGCCATAATCTACCCTATCGCTTTTTTTTATAAGCCAACTACGGTCGCGAGTGGTAGTTGAGATAGGAGTCGAAGAGCGCCGTTCGGCCATTACCGTCCGCGAATATAGAGAGATTTTCGCGATCGTATATTAAAGTACGTACGTACGTGATGTCGCCCTCCGCTGGCTACGTTGGAAAATTTCAATTTTGCACCCGCCTGACGACTCTCGACGCTTGTGTCGTCGACGTGGTTGCAACCCTCCCCATTCCCCCCCCCCCCTTCCCCCCCCCCCCCTCCTCCAGTCGCTATTTCTCATTCTCCTCGTACAACGCTCGCACGTATTCACTGACACGGATATGCTCCAGAAGGCCTTCGCTATCTCTATGTATTCCGTACTGCGGCGATATGCATGTATGGGTCGTCCGCGCTATACTATGTATGAGAAAAGTCTGCCCCGGGCGATTTCATGCCCGTCTCCGTGTGCGCCGGAAAGTCCCATCGATGTAGGACATACAGCTACGCTCGTTCCGCCCGCGGCGACGACGAAAAAATAGACGAATGAAAGTTGCACAAAAAAAAAGAGAAATAAAGAGGAACAAAAAAGAAGAGAAAAACTGAGGGGGGAAAAAAAGAAATGCAAGTGAAAGAGCGCGACCAACGCTCGACGACGCGAAGCTTAACGATGCCGCGACGTCGGTCGGAGAAACGTTGTGGACGTACAATGTGTATGAGCGTGTATGTACGGTTGGCGGTTTCGAATCGTTGACGCGAATATAGCCGAGCCGGGAGGGGGGGGGGGGGGGGGGGGGGGGAGAGAAATGGATTTTATCGCGAACGAGATTCCGAGCGGGTTGCCGGTGAAACACGGAGGAATGATCCTCTTTTCTCCATTGCCACCAAACAGTACGGGCGATAAGTGCCACGATGGTGTGTGCGATACACGCGCGCTATTGCCTCGGAGCGGCGAACTCCGGATCCGCCGTCTAGGAATGACGCCCGGGGGGCAATTGGAGGACGGGTCGGATTCTGCGAGGCAAGTGTTTGCGATAGAACGGAACACGGTGAGTCTGCGGAGGATTAGCCGGCGCAGTTTGCGGACGTTCGACTTCCATCGTTTGTTCGGTTAAACAACGGGGCATGCCAACAATCCTCGGCGGAGGGGCTTTCAACTAGTGAACTCGAGGAGGATGCGCGAGATTGCCAAAGGATTGCCATGAATTTATCGAAAGAAACCGGGCTCGATTTCCTCCCCCTGACCCTTATTTCCTTTCGCTTGTTAGAGAAAACGTGACGTGATCGTATCGGGAAAATCTGGACGGCGAATTGGGTGTCTCTTGCGAGAGAACTCTCGACTGTCACGTCTCAGCTTCTTCCGTTCGTTGCCGCTGCCATTCGCTTTTCTGCCGGCTCCTCGCATTTCTTTCACCGTAATCCTTTGACGTCCGACTTTGAAATCCTACCATTTCCGCGCTGCAACCGTTGTTCCCCGTCGCCCCTGGAGTGTACACTGTGCGCCGTTGAAAATATACCTCGGCAACCGTACGGTAGGAAAGCTTCTTGCTCGGCGGTAAGCCGGCTGTAATTAAGCTTCACAGACGGACCCGCGCGGATCTCGTGTTATTGTAGTTTTAACGAAGGGTCGAAGACTCACCGGACGCCGAAGAAAAATACACAACTCTTGTGCTCTTCCGAACGGAACTCAATTAGTTTGAACCACGGTGTCAGGTTTCTTTTCCTAGTGGCGAGGGTTTTTTTGATTTTAGTTTATTTTATTTTGCACGTTGATGCTGCAAAGCGGAAGCTCCGCAGCGCCATCGATTCCTTGGTTGTTACTTTTCCCCTTGAATTTTCCGGGAGGACAAGTATGTTGCAAAGTAAACGCCGAGCCATCAACAAGGGCCGCTTTTGGACGCCGGAAGTCGTGTGTGTTCGGAGGGTTGCAATTTCGCTTCGCATGATTCACAGGATGAAAGCGCCTCGGTGGCAAAAAAAGGGCTCGCCAACATAAGCCCACCCAGCGTTTCAGCGACTCTGGCCATAGGAATGCTTCGCGGGATATTCTTGACCCAACTTTGGTCCCTCGTAGCTGCAGTCGGGCGCAACGTAATGCTATTACTCTCTCCGAGCGAGAGGATAACGTGTAAACAAAACAGTAGCTTGGCGCGGGACAGCGAAGCACCACACGCCCTACCGTAGCGCACTTGACGATGAGGGGTGGTGCGAGAGAGTGTCGCGAGGCGGTGAAATACCAGAATTCACGTCCGTTAAGCACCACACCGAGCGCACAGGGAAAGCTCACTCTCACATATGCCGTGACACGAGGTTAGCCGGAGAGCGAGCATTCCTAGTTTCCGGTTTCGTAGGTCAACGGCGACCAACGGGGAGGGCTCGGGAAATGGAGAAAGAAGAGGAGAAGTTCTGCCCTCGACATCGCTCGGTGGCTTGAGAGGGTGGAATCGTGTAGAGAAAACCGAGCAGTCGTATTAGCCCAGTGGTTCGCAAAGCGGGAAAGATACCGTCCCTCACAAAACCCCAAGCGTATGCATCTCCTGCATTCGCTTTCTCGGCTTTCTCACCCTATCGCGCCACCGCGAAGCCTGGCTATCTCCTACTCTACAGGCTCCGGCTAGCCGAGCCGGGCTTTCAATTATCGCGCAATTCCCGGTTTGCTGAGTTTAATTTCTCATCAGAGTCGAGATGACGAGTCGCTTGTGGTCGTCTCGGGGACCGGGGGCGGCTATGTACCACCAGCGCCATCGCCAGTCTTGTCGTTTCTGGCGACCGGCTGGCGCGGCGCGTACACGGTTTTGGTATTATACATGTATATACATATGCAGCGGCAAGCTCTTCTATAGGCGCCGCGAAATACCGGCTATTCTATTCAGCACTTACACCGCTATGTACCGTACTTTGTCGAGTCACATAGCCCTGCGAGTCCCGTGGCACCATGCCCTTCGTTAATGCCCGGACCATCTCAGTAGAGCTGGTGTAGGGAAACGGGTCGGGCATTAATGAAGGGCAGGGTGCGACGCAGGGCAGAGCGTGCTTCCGGTTTGACACTACCATTTCTTCGTGAGACCCGGGGGTTTTATCGGTATTGAAAAAATCACGATTGTGATGCTTTTGAAGGTACTTACTGATGAAGTATCTCGTCGCGCTGATGTTTATGGCAGATACCATTTGAGATTCCTTTGCGCTTCTGCATCGTTTTTAGGGAAATCATTCTCCGTTACGTGAGAACCATTCTGGAGTCGTTGGGTCGGGCATTAATAAAGGGCACGACATAGGGCACTCTACTTCCGGTTTGACACTACCATTTCTTCGTGAGACTCGGGGGTTTTATCGGTATTAAAGAAATCACGATTGTGATGCTTTTGAAGGTACTTCCTGATGAAGTATCTCGTCGCGCTGATGTTTATGGCAGATACCACTTGAGATTCCTTTGCGCTTCTGCATCGTGTTTAGTGAACTCATTCTCCGTTACGTGAGAACCATTCGTTCTCACGTAACGTTCTGGAGTCGTTGGGTCGGGCATTGATAAAGGGCACGACTTAGGGCATTGTGCTTCCGGTTTGACACTACCATTTCGTTTTTAGGGAAATCATTCTCCGCTAGGTAAGAACCGGCCTGGAGTCGTTGGGTCGGGCATTAATGAAGGGCACGACGTAGGGCACTCTACTTCCGGTTTGACATTACCATTTCTTCGTGAGACCCGGGGGTTTTATCGGTATTAAAAAAATCACGATTGTGATGCTTTTGAAGGTACTTACTTATGAAGTATCTCGTCGCGCTGATGTTTATGGCAGATACCACTTGAGATTCGTTTGCGCTTGTGCGTTCGTTTTTAGTGGAATCATCCTCCAATACGTAAGAACCGACCTAGAGTCGTTGGGTCGGGCATTAATGAAGGGCACGTCGTAGGGTAGAGTGCACTTCCGGTTTGGCACTACCATTTTGCCGTGATACAAGGGAGTTTTATCGGTATCATAGAAATGATGATTGTGGCCGATGCTTTTGAAGGTTCTCCTTGATGCATTGTCACGTCGCGCTGACATATATGGTAGTTATCACTTCCGTTTCGTTTCCGCTTCTGCATAGTTTTTAGCGACATTCTCCGTTACGTAAGAACCGCCCTGCCGTGGCTGGCTCGAGGCGAACCCAATGTTTGCATGTGAAAAACAAATCATCCCGTCCAATATTCCCATCCCAAAAAGCCGCTAGTAAATTTGGGTAATAGGATTGGCAAAGTCCTCGCGTCTAATCAATTTGCCTTAACGGCTCGAAATGGAGGCAAGCCGAGACCCTCGCCGGTTTGCCGATAGTTCGAGGAAGCATCGCCGGTTTTGGATATCTGAAAAATGGATTCCGATATCCAATACACGATAAGTGAAAAATTGCCAATGGATGAATATTTCTGAAATACGGAGTTTCGAAGAACAGAACGATTTCCGGTCGAGCCGTTCGACGTTCATTATTAGATTGCCGGGCGAAAGAGAGCGAGGGTTGAGAATTGACGGGACGGCGAGGGATGCAGAGGCCATCGGAGCGAGCTAGGTCGGCTCCCTCCTCCCTCGTACGCGTCGCGGAAAACCCTCTTTCGAAATTGGGTAGAAGGACGGGCCAATTACCACTGTGTGAGCTCCGCACTCCTTGTGCCTCGGGGACGATGGAACCCACCGGCTCCCGACCGGTGGCAACCGGAGCGAATGTGCCCCCGTTCCCGAGAATTAATGGAGACTTTACGAGGGTAATTTGAAGATCGAAGGTGCGAAACTTTGTACCACCCGGTTCACCGAACTTTCTGCGCTCCTCCAATTTTCAAGCACGTGGCAAAGGTGCTCGAACACACACACACACACACACACACACACACACACACACACACACCCATACATATCATTCTCGAGGAAGCTTAAAATATATTAGCTCAAAGTTTTGGCATAAGATAGATGAAATATCCTCTAATTCTTAACTAACAGTTTTCACAGTTTTATCTTTCCAAAAAGTTCTTAAGAGAGAAAAAAACATGATGATGAAAGTAAATGTAGAGTGAGAGAAGGATCTAGTAAAAATTACCGATCAATAAAAGTTGACGTGACACACTCTCGTCGCTCCGATTTCTTCACCGGCGAGGAAAAAGGGCAGACGAACGAAATTAGAACGACTCTAATTCTTAACTTACAGTTTTCACAGTTTAATCATTCAAAAAAGTTCTTAAGAGAAAAAAAAACCATGACGATGAAAGTAAATGTACACTGAGAGAAGGATCTAGTAAAAATTACCGATCATCTAAGAAAAGTTACCATAGCACATAGTTAGTAGGGTGCCAGGGTGCCACCTATGGCAGAAAGTCTCAGATTTCCAAGAATTTTTACAATAATATCTAAGAAAAATTCTTATAAATCCTGTACTTCGTACCATAGGTGGCGCCCTAGGGCCCTACTACTATGTGCTATGGTAGTATCTCTCAAGCGATATAGTCATTTTTAACTCCCGACTGCCCGCTAATAGGGCAAAAAGACGGGGGTTATGCATTTCACGGCGATCACGGGACTTTGCGCTTTTCCTTGGTATCCAGTGTTCTCCGAATCGACAAAAAAATCTCTCGACAAAATTTGGCAAGCAGTTTTTTTTTTGGATCGTGGCCTGTGCCATTTTTCAGGTTTTGTTACGATGCGATGCGATTTCATAGAGATAAAGACTTTTTGGAAAAAATAATGTTTGTCCATATCGAAATTTCAGCGAGATGTGCTGAAATTTCGATATGGTTTTCACCGTGTATCGCATCTAATTTCACAGTGGCTCAATGCACGATCTCCCGAACATTTTCGATACGAATCAGCTGTCAACACTACATACATGGAACTTGGCCAAGAGACATGAATCCATGAAAAAGGAGAAAGAAGAAGAAGAACACTATATACCTACTGTGATTTTTGTTGTTGTTGTTATTATTATTTTAAATTATCGGTGTTTAGTGCGTGATCAGTGTGACGTTAATTTGTTTATTTTTTAAATGGAAAAAAAGATTTTTTTTACTAGATCCTTCTCTTAGTGCAACGTATATCAATCATCGGGAGGCAATCAGGCCCACAAAAATCTGGTTTTCCGAACGGACGTGACACACTCTCGTCGCTCCGATTTCTTCGCCGGCGAGGAAAAAGAGCGGACGAACGGCTCGCGAACGGTCGGCATCTCGGGTCGGAGCGAAGCCTCGAGTTTTTGCCAAAGCCGAGGCTACAGGAAACGAGACGTGGGTTAGCGACGAGCCCGAATTTCGGAGGCGCGAGCCGACCAGACCAGGGAATTGCTGGAGCGATCCCCGGGAAACTAGAGGGAGATCGCTCTCGCCCTATCTCATTCTCGCTACATCCTACTTGCCGCGCTACCCAGAGCGACGGTAATAAAGCTGAGATTAATGCCGAGACCGTCAAATTTGTCGCGGACGATGATAAAGTTCGCGGGGCCGCGAGAAACTGCGGTTGCCTCTCGCCTGGCTGCTCGCTGTTTCCCCGGTCCCAATTTCACTGGCCCGAGTGCGAACGCCTATGTCTGTGGCCGTGGTGCACCCACACCGAGAGGAAACGAGCGATGGAGACGGATAGAGAGCGATCGAGGGAAGACGAGATTGGAAGAGAATGATAAGAAAAAAGCGGAGAAGTCGCGAGGAAAAACGGTGGGAGCGGAGAAAGAAGAGGAGGAAGTGCGGGTTGCCAGAGGGTGCGCGCCCTCGGGAAGGCCGCTAGTTTTTCGTACGACTTTTCTACTTGGCCCGATCCCATTTTCATCCGTCGAGCTCGCCTTCTATTTTTTTTTTCTCCTCCGGCTCACTGAGGGTTTTTTTTTTTTGACGATATCTTGGGATTTCCAGATTTCACCTGAGAGATACATAAACGTCGCTGGGGTGACTGCTGTAGCGGAGATCGGGGCAAAACGGGATGGCAAAGTAGCGAAGGCCTTTCGAATGAGGGGGGAAAAAATGGGGATTCGTAATCATTATTCCGAGCATTCGAGGAAAATGTCTCAACTGTAGCACACGGAGAAACAGTTCTGTTTCTCTAACAAAATGTAGACCGTTAATAATTTATTGTTGTGGCAGCAAAAATATTTGGCTGCCACAGAAAAATATTTGTTGCCACAGCAGAATATTTGCTGCCACAGAAAAATATTTTGTTGTCCCTATGTAAACCAGGTAAATTAGTTACGGTAACGAAATTCTTGTTGTCCCAACAATTTTGTTTTCTCCGTGCATTATCGTGGTATTCCTTGAATACGAATGTACCCAATTGTGGTCCATTTTACCCCCGAGTTTCGATTACTTTCTATGCAATTTTTTTGGTACTTCACTTTGTCCCGTTTTCGAAACGTTTCACGGAGAAAAATGATTTAGCCGCTCTAACAAACTGAGTTTTGCTGACAATGACCTCGGTCCCGCAGCAAAACGATTAGCGAAAGCAGCAAAAAAATTGCTACGTAGAAACAATTGGTTTTGCTTTCACGACAAAACTTTCTTGTTACTGCGACTATTTAGTTTGCTATGAGAACAATACGACGCCTGCTGTAATTTGACCGCTGAGTAATGACTGGTAATAGGAGGGTTATGGATACGTACACGGAGAAAAGTAGTTCTGTTTCTCTAACAAAATGTGGATCGTTGATAATTTATTGTTGTGGCTGCAAAAATATTTGTTGCCACAGCAAAATATTTGCTGCCACAACAAAATATTTTGTTCTCCCAACGTTAACCCGGTAAATCAGTTATGATCACAAAATTCTTCTTGTCCCAACAATTTTTTTTCTCCGTCTACATACATTTATTTGAAGATTAACTCACTGCGTTTACATTTTATCATTTTATTATATTGAAAATAATGTCCGTATTTGCAATTGCGAACTCTTGAAACTTGGTGTATATGGATGCATTAAGCTGCGAAAGGCATTACCTTTCGCAGTTTATACATCCACATACAGCAACCTTCAAGAGTTCGCAATTCCACTCTATTTTCATTTTTACTCGAATACAAAGGAACTGTTTCCTCGCGGCTCTTTGTTTGCATTTTGCGCGTCGAGCGTCTCGAACTCGTTGTAGCTGTTGGCACACATACGAGCCCCACTCAGTCATATAACAATTTTTTTTCCTTACAGTACAAAGGCCGTTTTGTTGCCGTTTTGGAGCAAATTGCTCCAAGCGAAAAATATTGCTATGGTTACAAGCTGGTTTTTGTTATTCCGATACTAACAAATTAAATTTATTATACGGTAACAAAAATCGTGCACCAACAAATTTTTTTTTCTCCTTACAATTTCATCGTGGCAAAGACACTCTTTCATGACCATCTTTCTCGCAACTTTCCCGTCTCTCCGATGACGCCCTCACGAATATTTCTCGAGCCGACGGATGACAACCTAGAGCTCGTTTTTGTAAACGAGTTTCTTCCTCCACGTGCAAAAGCGTTCCTCATAACTCATAGCTGAATCGGCTCGTAACCCGGCTCTTTCTCTCATTCATCTCGGAAACGGGTTAAAGTTTGGTGAGAACAGCCGCAACAACGCTGTGGATTTAACGGTGTAATCTCGTATTGTTGAGGCAAACAAAAAATTTTAACAACAAAAAAAAACACACAAATCGCCGTTTAAGAGCTGACGCTCGTGCACGTGAGTGCTTTTTCACTTCTGCACGTCAGCCACTACTCAAACATTTTATTTATTTTTTCCCTTTTTTTTATATACCATTTGGAATATATCGCGCGCGCTGCGACGGGATTTCAATTTCCGATAATGGAGGTTTTGGCTCAAATCCGATGCGATTTAATTTCTACCGTGGCACCTCCATTTCGCTCGGGTTTTTCTCGGTCCCCTCGCCAATCCATTTTCTGAACGGAGTTGGAATTGCGGCGTGGTGACTCAATGACGCGAAGCCACGCTTTCAGCGCATTCCGCGAATGTGCATTTTTTTACGGTGGGGAGAATTTTTTTTTTTTTTTTTTTTTGTTTAATTAAATAAAACCTCGAAACGATACCGAATGCAAGAAACGCACGGGAAGCTGGGGCTGACACGAAAATAAAAAAATAAAATAATAATAAACCCGTGATTAAATTTGTGAATGCGTAACACATCGTTCGGTAAGCGAAAGCTGACGAAATACTTTTGGAAATGTGTGCGCATCTCGTTACACTAATATAGGTACAAAGATGTATGTGTAGTGCAAAACATAAAGGATGAAGCCTATGTATACAGGTGAATCTGCAGGTAGTCTGTACTGCGAGTGGAGCGGTAAAACTGGGTCAATTAGAGAGGATGCAGGCAGCGAAGACCGAGTCAAGCGGGAACGAGCCGAGCCCCCCGGCAACGGCCCGCGTTTTTAGGCTACGTGTATTTTTGTTTTTTATTTTTTTCTAATTTTTTTTTTTTTTTTGCTCCGAGAGTGGAATGAAACGAGAGTTGCGAAAGCGTGGAGAGTAGGGCGAGGGAAGGCGGAACGAGCTAAGAGGCGAGGCCGGCGCGGAAACTAGAAATAGCGGAGGAAATATCAAAAGAGAACGTAGCAGCTCGAGAGAAAAATATCTAACTTAAGCGAGTAAACGCGAACTCCGTCGGAAAACCTCGTCGATTTAAGTTGCTTCGTTCACGGACTGTATTTACTTGCGGGGATGTTCAGGGTTTCCGAGCGAGTAGGCGCAGCTGATTGACTGCGGAAAAGGGATCTTAAAACGGTCTCGGGACTCGACCCGAAGTGCAGAACACGGCGATCGACCCTGCCGACTTTGAGAGGGATTTTATCCGCTCTG
This sequence comes from Exephanes ischioxanthus, assembly GCA_958510785.1. NCBI lineage: Eukaryota > Metazoa > Arthropoda > Insecta > Hymenoptera > Ichneumonidae > Exephanes > Exephanes ischioxanthus. The sequence continues at coordinate 6,504,209 of OY294016.1, forward strand.
GGCCGGCTGCTCGTCCGGGAATTTGCAAAATGGGGGGTAAAAAAAATTCTACATACAAATCCGAACCTCAGGATCTTTCCGACAAAGACCTACCCTGCTCCCTTTGGCGCATGACGCGAAGCCCAATTAACCGAAAGTAATTACAGGGCAGGGTAAGGAAGGTAATTACAGGACAAGCTCCCTACTCTCGCAACTAAATAGGCAAATTACGCGTTCACAGAGAAAAAATTAATGTTGATGCAAAAAAGAAATCTTTAGAGAGACTTATTAATAAATGAGTGTCCTTAAAAACGTCACGGTCAAAGCCTTCCCAGGCAAGTTAGTCAACAAGGTATTCAGGAATATTCCGATATTCTGGAGTAATTAAATATATTGCAACGAATATAGAGATGAGGATTGACTGGGCGACACGATTTTACATAGATGACTCGAATAGCTCGGTATGACAAATGACAAACGTAGAGATTATCGATTTACGAGATAACGAGAGTCTTTCAAAAAGACTGACTTTGATCGGACTTTCAAAAAGAGCAGATTTTTGACCGTTTGCACTTGAAATAATAATTGTGATTTAGGACTATTGCGATATTCAAGATTATTTGACTAAATTGTAACGAATATAGAAATGAGGATTGACTGGAACGCTCGATATGACAGATGACAAAGGTAGAGATTATCGATTGACGAGAGTCTTGATCGGTATTTCAAGAGAGCAGATTTTTTACAGTTCGTACTTGAGATAAGTAATTCTGATTTAGGAATATTGCGGTATTCAAGAGTATTTAACTAAATTGTAACGAATATAGAGATGAGAATTGACTGGCACGCTCGATACGACAGATGACAAACGTAGAGATTATCGATTGACGAGATGACGAGAGTCTTGATCGGTATTTCAAGAGAGCAGATTTTTTACAGTTCGTACTTGAGATAAATAGCTGTGACTGTAATTCATAACATCCGCGACAAAACCAAATACGTGTGTTGTTAATTTCGCTCGATCGTAACAATATTATTTATATTTTTCAATCAGCGACGATTTCGAACTTCTCGTAAATCTGCATTATATCCATACATTTTTATTTTTTTAAATGTAAATTGTCGACGATTATTTGGAAATTCAGTGTGAATAATCGGCTTCAGTTACGTCGAAACGGTTATTGGGGGATTTTGAATATCACGCGAATTCCTGGATAAATTATCGAACGCCAGGAATGTGGGCATCGGAATCGCGGGAAGTGAACGAGGAAGAGGGAAAAAGCACCCGCTACACATGAAGTATGTATTACATCGAAGCAGTGACGCCAGCTGCCGATAACGCAAAACAAGGTGCGCCGTCAACTCTATCGCGGGCTATGGGCGAAGGTGAGAATAGAGAGAGAGCTGAACAGGCTGGATTTATGTACGAAGTAATTGAACTTCTCGTAAATCCGCACTCGGTTTCCTAATTCGGTCATCCATTAATTAAAGAAAAAAAAGTTAAATTTTCGAAAAATATTTAAAAATTCGGTGTCACTAATCGGTTTTTGTTCCATCGGGGCGATTATCCGGAGAGCTTCAAAATTCCGCGAATTCCCCGTTAAATTATCGAGTGCGGGGAATGCGGGCATCGGAATCGCGAGAAGTGAACGAGGAAGTGGAAAAAAGTACCCGCCACACATGAAATACAGGGTGTAGTACAGCGAAGCGGTGATGGCCGCTGCCGAGAACGCAAAACAGGCGCGCCGTGGATTTCTATCGCTGGCTATGGGCGAAGGCGAGAACGAGAGAGAGGGCTGAATAGGCTGAATGTACGATGTAAAAATAAATTCTAAACTCAGTGCACTGCAACTTGAAATTTGCTCACGTTACTTACATTAATTAAACATTAATGTATTTTTTTTGTAAAATAAAAATACCAGATATCAAAACTACACATTTTTTGCCTGAAATTAAGAAACATTTTCATTGAAAATACAAATTTTCGTGTAAAATTTCAACGCTCATGTGTTCGAAATTTTAGAAACAGTCTATGCAAAAAATCTTCCAATACCGTTCATTAATTGTCCAACGTATTTTTACAGTGTATGCATGAAGTAATCCAACTTCTCGTAAATCTGCACTCTGTTTCCTGATTCGCTCAGCCATGAATTAAAGAAAAAAAGATGAATAGTCGAAACTCATTGAAAAACTCAGTGTCAATAATAGGCTTTATCTCCGTCGGTGCGATTGCTGGCGGAAGTTTCGAAAATCCTGTGAATTCCCGTATAAATTATCGAGTGCGGGGAACGCTGGCATCGGAATCGCGGGAAGTGAACGAGGAAGTGGAAAAAAAAAAAGTACCCGCTACACATAAAATATAAGGTGTAGTACAGCGAAGCGGTGACGGCAGCTGCCGGGAACGGAAAACAGGTGCGCCGTGGATTTCTATCGCGGGCTATGGGGCGAAGGCGAGAATGAGAGAGGTCTGAATAGGCTGGATGTATGTATGAAGGCAATGCATTGCACACCCGGCATGCAGTTGGATGCAAACTTGCCATGCACCTACTCCGGCCGGAGCACTTGGGCGACGAGGGGTCGAGGGGGAGCCCGCTGGGCGACATAAACGAAACATGACAGCTCGTCGTGCGGCACATAAACGATGTAGAAGACGCGAAGCGTCGGGCATGGGGAGGGCGAGACTGTAACTCCGAAGAGTGAAAGCTACTTACGAATCCGGGAGGAAAACTCGCTGACTGGAAACCATGTAAAATTGCTGCGAGTCGCGCACGCGGTTTATCGCATTTTTGTACACGCCAACAAGAGACAGTACATTAAGTTACCGCGGAATAGTATCCGCGGGTAGGAGGTACATACCCGACGTTGCTGTCTCTCGGGGTCGTGAAACCCTTATCACCGTAGTCCGATTGTACACCAGATTTTTCTCGTCTGGCTGGTTTTTTCTTTCATTAATTTTTTGTAATGCTCCGGTACTATAATTAAGAGACATATTACCGTTTTTTTTTCCTCTTAACTTTCATAAACCAACACTCGGTAGTAGGTCTCTCAATCCGTGGATTGTGAATGGGTTAAAGGCGACAATAGTGCACCCAGAAAAAAAATTTATTTGACGGCCACCGTTTATTAAGATTAAGTAAAATATTTATTCGAATTAAGTACATAGTTACTTAAATTAAATAAATATTTATTTAAATCAAATAAATATTTTACTTAATCTTCATAAACGGTGGCGGTCAAATAAATTCTTTTTCTGGGTGTGACACTGTAGGATTCACGAGTTTCGGTAATTTTGAATAGGGCCGAACGGAAAGAATACACTCGGCTGGTCAAACCTACTCGTTAATTGACTTTTATTATATCAATTCAGAATCAGTGGATTCTGATTGCGTTAAAGAAGATAATAGTGACATTATAGGATTCGCTAATTGCGATCAATTTTTAACAAGGCCGCACGAAAAAAATACGGTCGGCTGGCCAAACTTACTCATTAATTGACTTTTATTATATCAATTCTTAATCCGTGGATTGTGATTACGTTGCAGAAGACAATAGTCACGTTATAACGATTCGCGGATTTCGGTCAATGTTCAACAAGGCCACACGAAAAAAATACGGTCGGCTGGCCAAACTTACTCATTGATTGACCTTTATTATATCAATTCTTAATCTGTGGATTGTGATTACGTTATAGGAGATAATAGTGACATTATAGAATTCGCGAATCGCGATGAATTTTTAACAAGGCCGCACGAAAAAAATACGGTTGGCTGGCCAAACCTGCGAATTAATTGGCTTTTATTATATCAATTCTTAATCCGTAGATTGTGACTACGTTAAAGCAGATAAAAGTCACATTAAAACGATTCGCGGATTTCGGTCAATTTTCAACAAGGCCGCACGTAAAGAATACGTTCGGCTCGCCAAACCTACTCGTTAATTGACTTTTATTATATCAATTCATAATCAGTGTATTGTGATCGCGTTAAAGAAGATTATAGTGCCATTATAGAATTCGCGAATTGCGATCAATTTTTAACAAGACCGCACGAAAAAAATACGTTCGGCTGTCCAAATCTACTCATTAATTGACTTTTATTATATCAATTCTTAATCCGTATTTTGCGGTAACGTTAAAAGGGATAATAGTCACATTATAACGATTCGCGCGTTTCTGTCAATTTTCAACAAGGCCGCACGAAAAGAATACGTTCGGCTCGCCAAACCTACTCGTTAATTGACTTTTATTTTATATCAATTAGTATGGTAATTGTTTTAAATCAGGCTAACCGTGGAACCGCGAGGGATCGCGCATCGAATTCGCGAGGCAGATATATCAAGGGTGCTTTAGCGAAATCGTTCATCTTACCGCTGGCAACTGTTTTTTTTTTTCGTACTTTGAATAAAAGTAGTTAAGGCTGAAAATGGGGGAACTTGGGTTTCTCTCGCCGTCCGAAGCGGGGTTCGTGGAGGGTTGAATTCAAATTTTCCTTCTGGCTCTCCGCAGTAGTGCCACTCGCTCTTTCCCCATCCCTCCTCCCACCGTCGGAAGAGACCTCGACATTTTTCGTAGTAATTGATGTCTCGTCATCTCTTCGCAACTATAAGGGGGAGGGGGAGATAACATCCGACCCCGGAGACGTCGTTCTCGTCACCGTCCGCCTCTCGTGTACGAGCCTTTGTCGTCCTAATCACGAGGCGCGCTGCGTCGTTATCCCATGTTTTTAAGCGCGAAACCTCGCTTTCACGTCCTTTATTTCCTCTTCCTCCCCCCTCCCCACCGGCTCGTACAACACGCTTTTATTTGCGGGCTAATTTATTATGCTAATTACTTTTCCAAGTGCACTACGCGAGGATAAGACCGAAAAGAGGCGGAATGGACGAAGGCGGGACAGGGAGGAGAAAGAGGTTGCCCGACCTCTGTAACGGGCGCTGCACTTGTTTCAGCTGCAGCGATGGTCGCCGCATGGAGAAAAGCACGTTCAGCACCCTTTTTAATTTTTTCATTACTATTTCACCCTCGCCGCGTCTCCGACGATTTTCCACCCTCGCCTGTGACACCCGTTTTTTTATCTTCCCTGGTATATTCCTGGGTGCGGTCGGGTCACGTGACCAGGGACATTACTTCGATAGACTATGCGATGAATGGCCGAGAATTAACGCGGAAATGAGAGAGGCGGCGCCGACCAACATTGGAGAAAGATCACCTACAATTTTTTTGGTTCTTTGTTTTTTATGCGGTAATATTTGCAGCGTCGCGAATACCGAGAAGAATTATTACGGGAGTGAGGCGGGGTTGACCGACATTGGAGAAAGGTTTACATTTTTTTTTTTATCTAAAAAAAATGGGGAAAACACTTTTTTGTTTCCACGGGCAGAAGATATCGAGCAGGACGCTGCCCAGGGTTTCTCCAAGATTTCCCCTCGGATTTTACGACACCATCTCTTCCGTGATTCTCATACGATTTTAAAACTACCGAAGATGTTCTCACATATATTTATTTATATATTTATTTATATATTTATTTATTTATTGGATTATTTATTTATTTATTTATTTATTTATAACGGGCCGGGCCCAATTACACGGGCTCGACGGAAACCCGTCGCCCAAATAACAGTGTGAGAGACATCCATCGCAACACACAGAATGCACAACATAAGCAAATCAAATAATTAAGTAATACGCACGATAGCATTAAAAGTAAATATATTAAATTCAGGGGTTTGTAGCGCTAAGAGTCTATTTTTTTAAGTGCCACGGAACCATAAAAAAGCCCTACGGCAGACCGGGGCAAAATGGTACAACGGGGCAAAACGGGACAGTGAGGGCAAAACTCAGTTGTCCAATAATTTTTGGATGCCCCATTTTGTCCCAGCGACACATCCGGATTTTCCAACCCGTTTTGCCCCACGTACCACCATTGCCACCATCCAAAAGTTATTGGAAAATTGCGTTTTGTCTCATTATCCCGTTTTACCCCGCTGTGCCATTTTGCCCCGGTCTCCCCTACCACGCAATGCCCAATCGACTACAACGCGTGTTATAATAAGAACACGTAGTTGCCCCCAATATTGTTTTTTATACATTTTTTTCTATGCAGAAGCTCGCCATATTTAGTAAAGTGATTCGATCCATAATTTGATATATTTCTTTAAAAAAAAAAAGCTCACAGAGCAAGTATCGCGGGAGATGGTGAAGCGAAGCAAGTTCGCGCGACACGCTGCGCACTGTGAATAAGCGAGAGTGCCCGCTTCGCACTTCAATCGAATTTCCTCCCGTGGTCGAGTAAAGTCCCGCAATAATATTACAAGTACATCCTCGAGGCCGATCCAGCTCCGCGGAAGTCCACGGAATGAAACTTCATTTTTATTTTCGCGCCAGGGCATTCATCCCTCCGGCTCTCTTTCGAGAAGAAGCTTTTCCACTCGACCCGGATATCCGGGCACTTTCCGACTGTGTACTATAGCACCATTCCTCCAGCCATTACCGCATAGCTCTCCCAGCGCAATATTTAGTAAAGTGATTCGATTCGGAAATTGACATTTCCTTTAAAAAAATCTCATAGAGTTACAGGCAAGTATCGCGCCACATTTACATCTCTACCTCACGACTCTGCCAGATAACATCTCTACCATATTGCAACTCTACCAGAATCAAAATAAAACTCTTGACCGGATTAAAAATAAAACCGGACTCGAAATAAAACTCTACCGAAATTGAAATAAAGCTCTATCGGATTGGAAATAAAACTCTATCGGAATACAAGACCGTCTAGCCTTGAATTTAGGTAGAGTTTTATTTCAATTCCGGTAGAGGTTTATTTCAAGTCCAGTAGAGTTTTATTTGAATTCCGGTAGAGGTTTATTTCAAGTCCAGTAGAGTTTTATTTCAATTCCAGTAGAGTTTTATTTTAAGAGTTTTTTTTTTAGAGTTTTGTTTTTAACTCTCCTGGGAGAGTTTTATATGAATTCCGGTAGAGTTCTGTTTTGATTCTGTTGGAGGTTTTTTCACTCTCCGATAGAGATTTTGGTAGCGTTGTTATGTGATAGAGTCGTTAGCGATGTCTTTGTTGGTGGAGTTATTATGCGGTAGAGTTGCGAGTGGTAGAGATGTAAATGTGCCAGTTACGCCCTTGATGACGAAGCGAAGCAGCGAAGTTCGGTCGACTCTTTGCGCGGTGCTGTTAAAGGGGAGTCCCCGTTTGGCACTTCAATCATATTTTCTCCCGTGGTCGAGTAAAGTCCTGCAATAATATTACGTGTATATCCACGGCGACGATCCATCTCCGGGGAAGTACGCGGAATGAAACTTCACTTTAATTTTAGCGCCACGGCATTCATCCCTCGGGCTCTCTCCCTCCCGAGAAGAAGCTTTTCCACTCGACCCGGATATCCGGCACTTTCCGGGTGTGTACTATAGCACCATTCCTCCAGCCATTACAGCATAGCTGTCCCAGCCCCGTAGCGCCATCCACAAACGCCACTAGCTAATACCCAGCTGCACCGCGAGCCCATATACCGCGCACCACCGACAGAATAAGAAGAAGACCGCGAGGCAACCGACGTCACTGTGCGCCCCAGCGGGGAGCACCCGGGATTATCGTCATTCCACCGAGTACGCGGGCTTCTTCTTTAATCCGCGAAGATAGACACCGGGGGAAAAGGGTAGAAGTCTCGGTGCTCGAGGCTCGTGGGTTAAAAAAAAAAAAAAAAAGAAAAAACGAATCAGAAAAATAAAAGAGAGAAAAAGCTTTTGCACCTCGAAGGAAGAATCGATCCGCATTCAAATGCGGATTTTGCCCTCGAATCTCGAATGTTGCTGTCGCATCGGACGGTACCCGGGGAGAGAGGGAGATTGAAAGCCGGAGAAAGAGAGCAAGAGAAATATATACAAAATGGTAGGGAATGGGAAGAAGGGTGGAATGAGATGTATATAGATATATGTGTATGTATATATATATATATATATATATATAGAGGATGGAATAAAGCGATTCGTGCTGGTAGAACAATGATGCTGCTAGCCATCGGATGATCCCCTTATCCCGAAGGATCTCCGTGGACTCACCCACTTTCCGGCACGACTCTCTTCGTGAATAATTTTATTTTCATCGTCACCGATCGGATTCTGAAGCCCCCGCTTTTTCCCTTTCGTCGTCGCTTCGAGGGGCCCGGCACGATCTCCTGGTTTCATTATCAAAACGTCTCATTGCTGTGGGAATTATCGGCTCCCTTTGGGTCGAACTTTTCTTATATCTTAGCCAGGGGAGACGGTACGAGAGGCGATGGAGAATGCGGGGTTGGAATTGATGTTCGAACTCGCAACGGGAACTATCGAGTTTCCCCGAGATTTAACAAGCGACGTTAAGGTAGCGCTTGCGAATAGTGTTCACCTCGCATAAATTTCGGAGAAATGAGAGGGAATTGCAAAAACTTCTTTGGTGGGGTTGAAATCTGAAAAAATCGAGCATAGTAATGGTGCTGAAAAAAATCAATTTTGCATTATTGATGGAAAATAAAATTTGTTCAATAAATCTCCTACAAACCTAACCTTTTTTTAATTAAAATGATTCGTTCATTTTTTCAGATTTTTTAATTCACTTTGAATTTTGTGACTTTCTACAAATTTTTCTCACACATATGAACAAAAAGAAATGAATGTGAATTTAAAAATCTTAAAAAATTCATGGGTATTCAGAAAAGTGAACGAATCATTTTTGTAAAAAAAAAAAACAAACTAGGTTTCCGGGAGAGTTGTTGAACCATTTTATTTTTCATCCATTTGTTACTAACAATTTGGAATTATTATTATGCAAAATTCATCTTTTCAGCATCTTTACTGTACTTGATTTTTTTTAGATTTTTATACCATCCAGAAGCGTTTGCAATTCCCTCTCATCTCTCCGAAACTTATGCGAGGTGCACGCCATTCGCAAGGACTACCTCGAATCGACCTGGTAGCATTCGCAAAAAATATATATCTCTCGCTGTTTCTTCTTTGATACGGATAATGAGCAGCCAAGATATTAAGGAACGAAAAATTAATTGCGATTGCAGCTGACTGTCGGTCGGGTAGCGAAAATCATTATACCGTGCAATAATAGTGGATGCTCGAAGTATCTGCTTTTTTTCCTCGTTGCGGCTTGCGCTCCCGTATCCTCTCGTTTCGCCATTATTTTCATCTCCATTTTTTTCTCTCGATCCGTCTTTGTCATACCCTCATTTTCTGAGCAGAAGAAGCCGCGGGAGAGCGGGGGAAGGAGAGAAAAAAAAAGTAAAAAGTTAGTATCGAACCGTTATCGTGGAAGGCGGAGAAGACAGACCGAGCCAAATGAAAAGCAACAGTAGAGCGACGCTCACAAAAGCTAAAAACTCTCGATTGGTCCTCGAGACTCGAAACCCCGCTTCTTCCCGTCCAGTTATTAGTATTACGCACAACTGCGCTTATTGTTCGTATTATTGAAAAGAAAAAAGACGACAAAATCGCCAATTAGCAAAGTGAATTTTCAATGAAACGCCATCTCGTTACCATCGGCTCGCTAATTACTTATGTCTCCAATATTTTCGATTTGCGCAAACGCCTCTCCACGGTGTGCGCACAACTAAATTACCGCACGACGTAAAATATCGCGCCATCGGATATTCGTACCTCGCTTGCTCGTTCATTCACGCGTATGATTATTATTATTGTAATAACAAACGGACACTCGATACGCGTCGTGTAAAATCCGACCAAAAGTCACTGAGGCGAGCGAGATATTGATAATTGCTAAAAATTACACTTTTTTTAATGCCACCGAAGTTACTCCGCGAACAGCTCTCACCTCCGACATATCATTCGATCATCGAACCAATAAAACGTCAGGAAATATCATTGTGGGTTTCGAGATTTTTCTTAACATGAACATATTTTTTTTTCGGTAAAATACGTAACAGCGTTGAGAAAATTGTATGCATCAAGTACACAGTACGCGTACAATAATTATTGTTGTAATAACAAATGTACACTCGAGACGCGTCGTTTAAAATATTTCAAAACGAGCGAGATATTGATAATTGCTAAAAACGATTCTTTTTTTTTATGCCCCCGAAGTTACTCCATAAACAGCTCTCACCTCCGACATATCATTCGATCACCGCACCAATGAAATGCCAGGTAAAATGTCAAGATATATTTAAAAATAAAATTGATTTATATAAATTTACGTGAAGAGCAATATATATATATATATATATACAATATATAGAAGCAGATGTAAAAAGTAAAAACTTATTTTCTGTAAATAAATAATAATAATAATCAATAATATATCATTTTGTGTTTCAGTATTTTTCTTAACATACATAAGTATATTGTTTTTCACGAAAATTCATAATAGTGCTGAACCAATTATGTACATTAAGTACGCAGTACGCGTATAATGATTATTATTGGAATAACATACAGTGACTCGATACGCGTCGTTTACAATCCGCATGTATCGTTGGGACAAAATGCGCATCCAAAAATTATTGGAAAACTGGGTTTTGCCCCCGCCGTCCCGTTTTGCCCCACTGTCCCATTTTGCCCGCTCACCCCTACTTTTTTCGGCAAAACCGATAACATTGTTGAGAAAATTGTACTCAGTAAGCCGTTCGTTTAGTTTCGATCACCATAGCCTTTTACGGATTCTCAAAAGATGAGCCTCAGAGACTAAAATCTGAGGGCGACGCGCGCCTCGTCGAGTATGCGGGATGAGTGGCTCGGAATGAAAAGGCGACGGGAGGGAGGCGGAGATTTTCAAGGGGATGGCACGAGGCTGTACTACAGAAAACCGGGCTGCTTCTGCCGCAGCTGTATGCAAAGGGGTAGAAGAGCACAGTAGCTTCTCGTTAAAAATGAAATATTAAATCCGAAAGCTTTGTGCGAATTATCAGCCCCGAGCGAACCTCTCGTTTCTGTATCAATGAACTTTCGGGTAGTCAGTGAACCGGCCAAAAGGGACGCGGAGAGAAAAATAAAATAAAAAAAAAAGAAACGCGAGGAGTACGAAGGCAAGGAACAGCCCTGAATAAACGCGGATGATGACCCTTATGGATGCAAGTGTCGAGGGCTTTTTGTGCCCCGAGTCGCTCGCACAACCCTCGGTTATTTTTTTTTTTCTCTTCTTTTCTTTCGTCTTTTCATCCCTTCGCGCGCTTCTTCGCTCCGTCGTGTCGCTGATGACACAGAATCCCGTCAGACCCACCCTCTTATACACGTCGTCGCGCACGCTTGTATATACTCTCGGTGCAATTTCCCTCCGCACTCTTCATCAGCGTCCGCTCTTCTTTCAGGCCGAGCACGTGCTCTTATATCGCCGGGCTGTGTAGCGCTACGTACCTTTCCACCTACCCGCGAAACGACGAACGACGTGCGACATTGCCATTATAAACCGAACGATCGGTTCCCGAGACGTGCGGGGCTATTAAAAGTTAATAATATTCTTCCAGAGATTGGCCGCTCTGTCCGACCTAAGCACGTTTTTCTTTACCTTCGGTGCGCCGGAAAACATATAGCGGTACACTGAGACTTTTTTTTTTTTTTATTAACCGAGGCGCGTTCGTTTGCGTTCAAAGACGTTATTTAGTCGGTACAATAAAAGTTTTTGTTAGAATCGACTGAAGCTGATAATCGTTCGATAAAAGAATGATTTAGTTGTACGAACCAAATAACAGCTTTGAACGTATGGGACCGCGAATTTGGTTAAACCAACTATTTTTTTTCTCTGTGTACATCTAGAGCGCGGTTTTTTTTTAATATTCAATGTGCTCCGCATTCGGAATTTTTTTTTTGGTGGAATTATCGTCACGAAGCCATGGGAGACTTATCTTGATGAGAGAAAATGCTAAACATCTATGAGTGAGAGAGAGACAGAGTAAAAATATTGAATGCATTTTTCTCCGAAACGATTCTATAAGATGAAAAACCGTTTCGGAGAAAAATGAATTGAAAATATTTTGAGGTTACGTTGATTTTCAGCTCCACTTCGATGATTGGATATAAGAACAGGGAATAGTGGGGCAAAATGGATTTTGAAATATATAGAAATTTTGAGCCTTGATTCCGATTGTCCACTCTCTCGATCACCGAAGGGCTAAGCAGGTTCATCCCTGACTCATGTAATTTTATGCATATATTAATAATTCATATTTTATTTCTAAACTAATAGAAAATAGTCTCAAATATAACAGCAAGTGGTGCTGTTTTATATTTCTTATTTTATATAAAATAATAAAAAATAGTCTCAAATATAAAACAGCAATCGGTGCTTTTTCATATTTCTTATTTTATATAAAATGATTTTTAAAAAAATAGTCTCAAATATGAACCAGCAATTGGTGCTGTCCCGTTGGGTTTCTGAGTTGAAGAGGATATTCCAAAATGGCACTTTGGCCTCGAGTTTTCGATTACGGCTAAAGGGGCGAATACGGTGAGGGAAATAAAATCTCATAGACGGCGAAGGATCAATTGCCTGGAAAGGTGGGAAGACTCGTAGCCGGCGATGCTGGCGAATGAGCTAAGATGAAGAGATCTCTTCTGGGAGAAAGGATGCCCCGCGGCACTCGGCGATCGAGTCTTCCACTTGATTTCTCATTAGTTTCGTTTAAATTACTCTCCTGCTGTATCCTCGACGCTATTTTTATACGTAGCACGGCTAAAGGAACTTTCATACGCAATTTATCAATTATTACCCGATAAATCTTTAGGGGACCGGGGAAAAATGACACATCGGGGCAAAACGGGACAGTGAGGGCAAAACTCAATTTTCCAACAATTTTTCGATGCCCCATTTTGTCTCGATACATTCGGATTTTCAAACCCGTTTTACCCCACTTACCACCATCGCCACCATTCAAAAGTTATTGGAGAATTGCGTTTTGTCTCATTATCCCGTTTTGCCCCATTGTCCCGTGTACCATTTTGCCCCGCTCTCCCCTAAGGCGGTATAATAGTTATAAACGAAAATCCCGACGAACAAACGAGCCTCGAAGATTCGCGGCGTCGAGAAAAAAAATTAACCGGCAAAACTATCGCGAACGCATCGGGGACAAAATTAAGTGAAACTGAAACCGTGAAACAAGGCACGTGTTCCCAGTCAGCTACAATTAAAAGTTGGGCAGACGTTGCGCAGCGCGAGCAATCCGGCTACAAACAATCCCGGCGCTTATTTATTTTCTCTCGCTTAAAGCTTGAGAAAACAGCACGTCTGCTCTCGGTCGCGATCGAACGAGACCGCGCTTCGAGTAATTGAAAAATGTTTTCGTACCGAGAAAAATGGAATTAAAAAAAAAAATGAAAAAAAAACAAACTCACGCGTAAGACTTTCCCGCTCGCTCATCCACGCCAAATCTCGCTTGATGCAAAAAAAACCAACAAAAATTATATAAATAATAAAATATATATATCACACCAATATTCATATATCTGGCATCTTCCACTATCGACATATCGTGTATATATGTCGACAGTACAAAATGCGAGATATACGAACATTTTTATGCGAAGAAAATTTATCGTATAAAAATATATAAATAATAAAATGTGTGCATCACATTAATCTCCACATATCGAGCATCTCCCACTATCGATACATCATATATATACATATATATATGTCGGCAGTACAAAAATGCGAGTTACATGAAAATTTTAACGTGAAGAAAATTAATCGTCGAAATATCTCGTTACCGGTGTCTCATCCCATCGTCCGATCGAACCTTACGATATTCCTCGGGATCCGGCTTTAATTTCCACTCACCGGATAATCCTCGACTGCGACGTCGGCGCCGAGGCTCGTGGCAAGATTCGACCTGGAATCGGTAGGAGCGGTATTTCGCGATTTCCTCTTCACCGGAGGGGTCCGCGTTCGAGTTTGCCAATCAAGTTCACGGAAATCACCAACGTACACACACGTACACACACAAACACACGGACACACTTGCCCCACCGTTCGTCCCCTATCTATAATGTTACTACGGGGATGCCCCGCTGCTAGTGGCAGTTTCGTACTCGTTACCGCTGGCTTCCGTGGCTAAATCTCGATTTCCCACTCCGAGGCATTAACAACGCATTAAGGCTCTGCGGGGCCGTAGTGCACAGAAGCTCGGGCGAGCCGAGGGTGGGCAGCCCTTAATGCGCACTCCGGGCACGAAAGTTACGAGCCTTCGCTCCTCGCCGCTCCGGATAAAGTGCTACCCCTTCAACGTCCCCGCTGGCTCGGCGGTTCGTGAGTGGCAGCTCTTGGCTGATTAAAAAAAAAATAAAAACCCTGAAAGGACCTACGAGAAGCGTCTCCGAGGTCCGGTATTCCCTGCCGACCGGCCGCTGAGAGCCGAATCACTGCGGCGGTGCTCTGACACGCAGTCGTCACCGTGGACGCTACACACGTCATCGGGTCTGACCCCGACCTGCCCGTTCCACTGGCGGCAGCCCGGAGCAGTCGTAGCACACTCTCATCCACGAAACTCCCTCGCCGTCAACCCTCCGACATCGCCCCGAGCGGCTCCACTCGCGACCGAGAGAAAAAAAAAAAAAAAAGATCCAAGAAATAAATAAAAAAAAATCGCCAAAGAGGATAATCGCACTGCACGATATTCGTCCGTGAGGGTTCGACGGGAATTCTCCTCGTTCGGTGTCGGGTACGTCAACACGGTCTCTCGTCCTTGTCGCGGGTGGGCCACGTGACGAGTGCCAGTGACGCGGAGGCGCGGAGAGACGAGCCCCGGCGCCGATGGTTAACGCGTTCTACTAACCGAACACCGAGTCGGCCCCGGGGTGGCGCGGCTGCCGGATAACCACGTGAGACCACGTTGACGTGGTTACCTCGGTACGTACCGGGGTACTGGGGGTAGACCGTGGGCTTGTTTTTGCAGGAGCCATCCTCGCGTCTCGCCGCCGTTCGCCCACTCCCGCGGATCCATCCCCCTCCCCCCGCTCCTGCCCCCACCCTCGCACGCTCTCCCCTCCCCGGCGACGTCCGCCACATCCCCACCCCCCGGCTAACGCTTCAGCCCCCCCCCGAAGTCTCAGGCGCGACGTGCGCGAAGGCGGCCTCCAGGACTCTCCCAGCCCGGCTTCCCAGTCTCTCTCCGTACTTCCTCCGATGCTAACCTTTTCGGCCCGAAACCTTCCTCCCTCGCTCACGTTTAATCTACCTTGACGACGGTCCGCTCCGACCCCTCGCGGTCCATGCGACAGTTTTTCTCCCTCTCACCTCCATGGTCCGATTTGCATCCTTCGGCGGTACGCACTGAACTCACCACCACCAGCGTCGGATGCGTCTCTGGGTTCATCCACACTTTCGGGCGAACTTGCGCGCGGATGAGACCGGCGGCGACCCCACCGTCTCCCCCCCCCCCCCCCACCCCGGAATCATCCCTCACGGCTTCATCTCCCACCCCGGCGCAAAATGCCTTCCGCGCTCGGGGCTCTGGGGTTGAGGGGAGGCAGAGCGACGAGGAGAGAGATCCTCCTCGACGCAGCCCCCGGAATCGATCCACCCGTCGCCTCCAACGGCCTCCGGCCGTCTCGCTCTTTTCCCCTCCCTCCGTCCGCCCCTCCTTCGCGAGCTGGCTTGTGTGGCCTGCGAGGCTCGCGTGTGTCAAGGGACCTTGATTGTGTAGAGTCTCTGTGTCCGAGTGGGATCCACGCGGGGGATGAACGCGGCGGCCGAGGTCTCTCCTGGCCAGGGATGCGAAATAGCGGGGTATTGTGGCGAACCTTAGGACAGTGGTGGTGGCCAACACCGACTCCGAGGAGCCTCCGAGTTCGGACTCGCGGGGCGGGTGGTGAGAGCGAGATAAAAGGCGAGCTCGAAAGGTGAGGTCTCTCGGTGAGACCTCGACCCTCGGGCAAGCGCACCCGTCACCTTAAGGCTAGCGGAGCTTCGCCTCATTAGGCCTCACGCCTCTCCGGAGCTCCGCTGACAGCCGCCGCCCTGCAAAATATGCGTTGTACTTATGAGAGCGCACCTGTCGCACAATGTACACCTACCGTTTTAGCAATGCAGAACACCCTGTAATTGCCGGGTATGAAAGGGTATTACGGTTGAGAAAAAAAAATTGCATTTTTAAAACCGTGCGCTGGAGCTTCAATGCGAGAGGCAGACGGAAACTGCCTGGGATATTAATTAAATTTCGGAGAGAAGGCTCTAATGAACCCTTTGTCGTTTAGGTGTCGCAGTCTTGCGAGGCGACTGGCTGGATGCGTCGATGCTGCGACAAAAGGAACAACGGGTATCGATGAAATTTCATGGGAAACATTAATCATTGTTGGTAGCCTTTTTGGTTCGGGGAATTTTGTCTGAAACGCGTGAGTTCTGGACACGTCGCTTACCTTCTGGCGCTTCGATTTCGCTATGTAATAAGGAAAATTCGTTTGAAATTTTATGTATCAAACTGAAAGTTTATGTGCGAAAGCTGGTGTATTAAAAACATGGGAAATACTTCATTTTTAATAATTTAATTTATTTTTAGTAACTTACTTCAATTTTACTATAAAGGTACTTTAAATTTAATAATTTACTTTAATTTCAATGAAAAAGTATATCAATTTTTCATCACAATCGTATAATAAAATGAATGTACCAGTTTTTGCATAAAAACTTCCAGTCCGGGACATTGAATTTCATAAGAATTTTTTTCACAATATACAGCGATCAATTTATCTGAAAAATATTGATTTGTGGCAAAACGGCGCGATGAAGAAGACGTTGGGACCGTCAGAACCATCAAAAAGCTGCAAAAAAAAAATAGGTGCAGTCTTTGTGGACTAAGGTTCGAAAGCCCCGAATTATTTGACGGTCGACAGGGGGTTGAAGAGGCTCGAGTGATGAAATTGCGGCTCTCGAAGAAACTGTGTCTGACTATAATTGGTTTTCACTACTCGCGCGTGGTCGGTTCCGATGATATATCGGACTGTCGTGCACGTGGCAGGGACATGCGTTCAAAAGCCGATCTTTCAAATCAGCCCGCGAGATAATTCCGACGGATTGAATTTCGAGAATCTCCATGAATAGCATCGGAGGCCTCGGCGGCGTGCTGACGACGGGACCGTCGGAGGTTACGGTTCTCGTCACCCCGGGGTTAATGAAGTCTCGCCTCATCAACCGGCGACGTCGGCACCGTACCGTGGATTACGAATGGCTCGGGTTACAAGATATTCGTTCAGCACCTGTGGCTTCCGCTGTCGTGACACCGACTCTTAGGTACGATATAGATATAGACCTGTATATATATATATCGTACCTAAGAGTCCGATGGAGATACGTATATATATCGTGAGGAAAAGTGACGAGATTCATATCAACGTCACGCTCCACTGAAATCTCATTTTCTTTTCAACGTCACATCGAAATTGAACCACCGGATTAACCTTCAACATTGATCTTTTTCTATGTCCCATTTTTACGTTTTATTTCATGTGAATTTATCAGAAAGCTCTGAGCGAAACCTTTTTTTTTGCGTCCTTATAGAGGATGCTGTTTTTTTCGCGAAAGTCTTGAATTCTTTTTTTTTTACGAAAACATAGCTTCCTCTATGCGGGAGGTATGTTTGAGTTTTAAAAAATGGTGATTTTAATGTCAGGGTACTTAAAATAGTTAAAATGTTGGAAGTTTCAATTTTTAGCTAGTGTCCGGATGTATGTGGGTATGTGTGCATGTGTGTGACATGGTTGCATCGTTTGAAACGGCTGTAACTCGGAAACGGCTTGAGGTAGCGATTTCAAATTCGGTAGACCGGTCACGTCTCTTTCCTTGATGCAATTTACATGAAGATTGAGGCCCGTCTCGAGATTTTACGCGATTTTGAAGTTTTTGAAAAAAGGTCGTGGTATTCAATTTGCAGAAATCTATCCAAGCAATGAGATTTGATGGAATTTGGGTTTTCTATTTAATTACTAAAAAACGGTCTACTTCGAGTAAACATGAAGGTATCGAACTGAAAATTGACACGAGAATGGAATAACAATGTACAATATTTGGTATTAAATTTGGCAAAAATGGATCTAACCGTTCAGATTTTATATGATTAAAATTTTATAGTTATTCTGGAATTTTATTAATATTTTAACTCCTGATACGCATCTCTGAATCGAACATCATGCTGAGTGTAAAGTGACTCGCAGATTTGTAATCAGCGATAAAAAAATAGTTTCAAATAGCCTCAAAACAATTATGCCAATTTCCAAATAATATCAATTTCGGTTAGCGATTTCCTACAATACATTTTGCGGTAACTTTTGACCGTTTCAGTTTTAGAATGTAGACATTGATAGATAGAATGTAGAAAGGTGCGCTTCAGATTTTTTGTCTTATGCCTGTTCATTTTAATATATAAATTAAGAATCGGAAGGAAAAATGTATTTAACGTCGAGGAACGTTTCGAGTGGCGGGTAACTTTGACTCCGAGAGGAACGCAGAGCTCGGGTCGGGTCAAGAAGGCCCGCAAGCTAGGTGATTAGGGAGAGACGTTAGCGAGCGTTAACGTCCGCCGCGTCGAAGCCTCGTTGAAACCGCCAAGTTAAGTGGAACGATCGTTAAAGGGTCTGGAAGTTATTTCTGGTAACGAGCCACCGAGAGAGCCGGCCGATGACCGGGGTTGAAAGGTGCGCACACCGTGGTGCACATTGAAACCACGACGACGATGGTTTTCCTCCAACTTCCGAAGACTCCGGACGGCGACGGACGAGCAACGATAGCTCCGGGATAAGTCGCAAAAAAAAAAAAAGTTCCATTCCATTTTCCGCTACAATATTTTTCATACCGGTACGAATAATATTATTTTCCCATTACACCGCTCACGACCAACCCCGCGAATGCTCGAAGTGCGTGCGTTCCATTTTTTTTTAACCTCCCTCAACGATGTAATTTGTACGAACACCGAAACGATATTGAATGCCATTGCATCGTGAAATCTCGTTTACCTGGGGGAGAAAATTGCTTTCCGCAAATTCCCAATGGCAACGGTGCCAGGGAAAGCGTTTGGACCCGGCGCGATCGTATTTTTGTCGATCGTCCAACGATTCGACATTGTCACGCGATGAATCGTTATCGCGCGAAGACCCATATCGAGTGCCGGGACGAGAAGCTCGATGAAGATTCGGATTTTCGGCAGAGTGGCAGAATTAGTATATTATGCCACAAGGGAGTTTCCTCCCTTGTGCGTTTTTTCACCGACGTGTGAAGTTTGATTCCCACGAGGTGAAAATGCACTTCCTCCCGAGTGGCATACGCTATTTTTTGCCCGACTATGCTAAAAAGTGGTCACATTTCTATGCCTGCAATGGGGATGGAAAGTGGCCCACTGCAGTACTTTTAGGCCCGCTGTAGCTACTTTTCCGCCCGCTACGTTACTTTTCCGCCTGCTGGTCAAGAATCGACAACTTTCCGCCCTCGTTGCAGGCATGGAATGTGGACTTTTTAGCGTAGTCGGGCAAAATAATACATTACTCCACGAGGGCGAAAAACGTTTTTCTGACGAGTGTGAGTTTGCAACACGAGCCGAAGGCGAGTGCTGTAATCACACGAGTTAGAAAAAGTGTTTCGCACGAGGGATGTACGAAATTTTTCATCACAAGTTGCGAAAATGGCGGTTTTACGCACGCGAAGCGGGCGGAAAAGTGGCAATTTCCGCACCGAGTGATGAAATCGTTTTTTTCGGGCGCGCCTCGATGTCGATCGTCATCACAGAGGGCCGGTCTTACGGGGTCGAATTTAATGAATTCCCGTCGACGGGGCTCGGCCAGGACCGGCCCTGTGGTCCCGGCGGTCTGTTAGTGCCCTCGGCTACTCGACTGCGTATTTCGACTTTAATTTAGTTTGTACGCGGCTAGGAATCCACCGCAGGCGCGCATATAAACCGCACGCATGTTGGTCACACCGGCCAGATAGCGGGACGATACTGGCGCGGCTCGGCGAACGGGACTCATCCCCCCCCCCCCCCCCCCCCCGCGATCCTGTTATACTGCCCCGGAGTTTACGCCGGTAATAAAATAGCCGGCGTACACGCAGAGCCGACGTGCTGTTTTACCGTCGACGCCGCTTTCCGACACGACCAACCTCCGCCTTCTCCGCGCAACCACCACCGAGTGTGCGAGTGCATCCTCGTCGAAACATACTTATACCGATGTGACAGACATCACCCCCCACCCCCCCCCCACCCCCACTCCCCCTCGAAGCCAACCCCGCGACTTTTCCACGTACAAACGCCGGTGGAGGCGCCAAATACATTACAACACCTACTCGCGCTGCACACACTACAGAGAATCGAGAGAGATTACACGAGTGCTTTTTCCCGAGCGCATACCCGAGGCCATTGTTATATAACCAAGGTACAAACAGCCGACACGCCATTCTCGCACATATCTATCTCTCACGCGTCGACTCCTTTCGCGCTCCGAGAAGATTTTCGAAATCTCTTTCACTGGTTCTCCAGAAAGATATTGCTTTTTTTTTCCTCGACGTCCACTGGGTGTTACGGACGATAGATGCGGGAAGAGCGACGCGAGAGTCGGTGGAATAGACAGGAGTCAATATGGATGCGAGGCACGGGGCAGAGCGGACGAATGCCGGTTACACGGTACAAAATATTTGCACATCTGACAAACTTTTTTTTTTGTTCAAAAACGTTCACAATTTTGTTGTTGTTAATTTTACAAAAAAAATGTTCGTAAAAGTAACAGACGTTTTTGTACAATAGACACGAGATTTGTTTTTATTAATGTGGAAGTAATTGTGGAGGTTTGTGGACAAGAAACGTTGGCAACTGTTTCGCTGTGTACTTGGGGGAGAGTTTTAATAATTCGGGGTTTGCAAAGAAGGGAAATATCGATTTTTGGAAAATATTTCAATGGGCGCAAACTTTGGAAAGTCGTCTGGAAAATTCGGGCGTTTTACTGTGTAAAATGTTCTGGAACTGACGTGTTGATAATAGAAAAAAGTCATTCCGGCCGGAATTACCGGACACAAGTATCTTTGACGCGTCGACTCCTTTCTCGTTTCGAGAAGATTTCCGGAACCCCTTCCATTCGTTTTCTCGAAAGATATTGTTTTTTTTCTCTTAAAGTCGCCGGGGTTACTCACGATAGTTATAAGAGCGATACAAGAGTCGATGAAATAGACAGGAATCAATATAGGTGCGAGTTACGGGGGAGAATAGCCGAATTTCGTTTACTTGGGAAAGAACCTTAATATTTCGAGGTTTGAAAAAAAAAAAGTGAAATATGAATTTCTTAATTGATTTTCCAATAGATGCGAACTTTGGATGGTCGCCTGGAAAATCCAAGCGTTTTACGTGTAAAATGTTTGGAAACCGACACGTCGACAGTTGAAAACTCAAAAGTTGAACCGACGACTCCGCACTCAGGTAGTAGCAACGACTCATACTTTTTACTTTTTTTTTTCAATATGTTCTGATAGACAGTCATCCACGCAATGAACAGAAATATACGTCGACATACATATATATAAACCTCTAAATGAGTTTTCCATCGCTCGCAGCACCGATCGAACATTTTCGTAATTTCCACAGTTAATTAACGCATCAGAAATGTACTCACAGAAACGCTGTGCAGCGGATAACGATCCAGTGCCGGCGGTTCTCCCGGTGCATCATCGCGAGTTCCCGGAGCTCTGCAACAAAAAGTGCAATACCCGAAATTGGCATCCCCATCAAAAAAATTCACAAAGAAGAGATTACGCTGGTTTGCGGGTTTGCGGATTTGTTCAACGGGCATGAAAGTTTCAGAGGTACGGTACAGCGTACACGCGAAGCGCAGCGCGCGCATTTCAATCGTCACCGCGAAGCTTCGCCTTCGCAAATTTTTGCTCGCGCTCCGCTAAAAAAAAAAAAAAAAAAAAAAAAAAAAAACATTAAATAAATAAAAAAGAGAATCAACCCTGAGCCGAGCGACTCGCGTCGGAGAGCCATCGAGAGAGGTGAGAGAACACCGGTGGAGAAAAGAGTGTTCGATGGCGTCCCGTGCAGAAAGAAAATGGCAAACATGAGCCAGTGCAGCTATTTGCCAGTGTCCAACAGCCGCCAGTCGGGGAGTCGCACAGCGTGGCAAGAAGACTCCGGCTCCTGGGCAGAGATAGAGTAAGCTTGTAGGTGATTGTAGCTTGTCGGTGCTTCTGCGGCGGCTGTTGCTGTGGGCTTGTCGTGTCGTCCGTTCCCTCCGCTCGGGCGAGGTGGGGTAGAGCGAGGGGGCGAGCGGGAGGGAAAGAGTCGACGGAATTTAAAAGTCAAAGCGAATGCAGATCAGGGCGAGACGGAGCAAGCCAGCCCGCGTCGAGTTATACCACAGGCAGCGGGCAGAGCCAAAGCGCAGCCGGGGAAGAGAGTAACGGAGAGTCTGGCCTCTCTCTTCGGCTCTGGACCTCACTCCGCTTCCCTCCTGTTGCTACTGGCGTTGCTGTTCGTTCCACTCTTCTCCGACTCTGCCGCTGGCTTTTCGCTCTCTTGAACGATATCTTGCTCGGTTTCTCGCTTTACTCACCCTTCCCGACTCTCCGCTGCCCATTTATTATTTTTTCTCTGTAACTCGGTCTCTGCTCACCCCCTCCGCACCGACCCTCCTCTCCCCTTGCCTCTTTGTGCGCGCCGCGCTTTCTCCCCTTTCTTCCGGGTCCTCGCAGTGGGTCGGCGGAAACGGTTTTAAATCCCCCGAGTCCAGACCGAGTCGCTCGACGCTGTATCATGTACTGTTCCGTGGAGGTGATGAGGGTGCATCCTCCGGGTGTCCACCGGCATTCGACCGCGACGCGGATTACCCTCGCGACCACCGAGACGAATCACCCGATGGCGAATCCTCGTCTGAGCCATCTCCGCCACCCGAGGCAGACCGGAGGCAGACCGGAGGCGTCCGTGTCCGATCCTCATCACAACACTGCCGTCGTGACTCCTCTGCTCCTCTTTTTTACCGCTGATCGCGACTCGAGAATCTCCCCCTCTTTTTTTTTTAAGGTAGTTTTAAGGTTTTTAAGGTAGTCCTTGCGAATAGTGCTCACTAAGGTAGTCTCTAAATTGAAAATTGTAGAATTCTCTCGGGGTGACCCTTTGCACTTTTTATTTTATAACCTCACGATAATAATCGTGTGGTTATAAAATAAAAAGTGCGAAGGGTGCCCGAAATTAATGCATTTTTAGAGGTCGCTTCCGGCCACTTAAAAAATTAAAAACTTCGGAACATCTAAATTTAAAGTAAAAATTAAAAATTCGAGATTTCTTTGGAGTCAGCCCGCACTTCCAAAGTATAACGAATAAGAAAAAAGTTTAAGTAATCCCTATTTTACGCACTTTTCATATGTAAGGAACGTCAGAAAACCTGAAATAAGTAGTTTATGAAAAAAAAAATACGACTGTGCCATTTTTGCCCCCAATCCGAATTTTTGGTCGAGGTGCCCGTTTAGCCCCGGTCTCTCGCACCGTTCCATGGAGGTGATGACGGTAGATGCTCGAGATGTCCAGCGGCATTCGACCTCGGCGCGGATTACCCTCACGACCGCCGAGAGGACTCGAGGAGCCGATGGCGAATCCTCGCCTAAGCCATCTCGGCGCAACCTCAGCCACCTCCGGCCACCGGAGGCAGACCGGATGCGTCGGAGTCCGATCCTCATCACAACCCTGCCGTCGCTACTTCTCCACCTCATTTTTTACCACTGATCTTTTTTCTTTTTTTTCCCCCTAAGGACATCCGCTTCGACCTCCGGATCCGAGGCGCGCTTCTTCCCCACGCTTTCCACTCGCCCAAACCCCCGCCGGTTCACACTTGTCCCATCGCTCTCGCGATAAATTCCGGAGAGCGAGGACAAAAAAAGATAAAGAAATCGCCGGAAAGGCGACGGCAAGCCTGTTTCCGAGATTGCTCGAGTTGTTGCAAATTGCCGGAGTTTAATCTGTGTGTAGCGCAGATTACAATTCGATTATCGCTCGTCGGGCGGCGTTGCAACTTTAATTCAGTTTGCTTAGATCTTTTTTTTTTTTTGTCAACTTTTTTTTTCTTCCACATTTCGCCTTTCCAGTCGTCTCTCAACTTTCCCCCCTCGACGTCGCGCGGGGTGACTTTTTTTTCATTCGTAACTCGCAACATCGGTCCCGCTTCCTGCGGCCCGTCTCTGCCGTAGGATCGATTCCGCGGAGGGTCTCCATTGCCCGCGCTTTGCGGTACGCAACTCCGCGGATCGACGACGGTGCAGACAGCGCATTCAGACGGGCGGGGCGGAGGGTCGTCCAGAAATAGAACAGACTCGGGACATTACCGATAACGACACCGGAAGCCTCCGCGCGCGCGTCCGCATCGCTGATGTCTGGATTCAAAAATACAAACGCCAGCCGGAGAATGGAAAACCATTACGAGCATTCTCCGACCGTGAAAGACCGAGTCGCTCGCCGAATACCCGCCGCACCCTCTGTGTCACTTCCCATTTTGCACTTTTAGCGAAACAACTTTTATCAACGAACAACAATCATCACGGGGACCGCGCCTCGTAGCGTTCGTTTGTTCTCGCTATTAAAGCCGCGGGACGGGTATGAGAGCTGCCCGCCTTTCCCTGCGACGATTTGCATCGAATAGAATTTCTGCCGCGCCCCCCCCCCCCCCCCCCCCCTCTCGCAGCCGAGCGAGGATCCCATTTGCGGCAATGTGTACACAGATTTCATTTTCATTTTTCACATTCTTGTCTTTTTGGTTTTTTTTTTTGCTCTTCGATTCTTGGTTTTTTTTTTAGTTTAGGGCTTGGGGGATGGTTCGAGTTTGCATCGGGAAAACACTGCAGCATGGAAATTTTCGATCGAATTTCCATAACCTAACGAACCGCCGGCAACGCCGAGGCGCTCTTCGCGGCTAGTCCGTTTGCCTCATGACCGAAAACTTTCGTACCCGGTCTTTGCTTGCACCCTTTTTTTTTTATTTTTTTTTTTTTTTTTGCAGTCTTGTCGATCGATTGCTATTATTTTTATCTCTCTTCATCGGCTACGAGGAAAATGTGCGACGAGGTTCGGGGATGAATTTCCAAGAATACGTAAACACGGTACGCTGTAAATTTTATTTAAAAATAAAGAAAATATATACGTTTTCCTCGATCCCGACAGCACGGGAGAGTCTCGATCCTCGGAGAAAACACGACGGAAAACGAAGGCGCGAAAAGAGAGCGGCTTCGATTTGTTCGGGCAAAGAAAAAAAGAAAAGCGGAAAAAAAAATACAAAAAATATGGTCTTTTATCTCGATTCGAGGCCGGGATTTGCTCGGAGTGTAGAGAGTGGAGTGGTATATATATATATATATATATTTATATACAAAGAGTGCGAACCGATGCCCTTTCACAGTGACGATCTATCATTGGTCCTGGAGGCCCGAGCGGCCTATTTCTCCCGTCGTGAAAGGACGATAGACTGCGAAAACACGAACTGGCGTTAACAGTATTGGCGCGAGGCTGAAGAAGAGGGTGTAAAAGAAAACGAAAAAAAAGAAAGGAAAATGAAAAAAAAAAGAGAAAAAAAATGAGAAAAAATACGAAAAATAAAAAAAGGAAACCGCGGGGATCGAATCCCTGCAGCGGTTCAGGTATTGTAAAAGCTCCTGATGGCGCATGCGAGTGTGTAGAGAAAAACACACCAGTCACTCGAGAAGTGAGACCGCGAGATCTCTCCGGTCCCTCTTACGATATAGAGACCTCTCGGGGGCTCCGAGACTCCGCTACTGGCGGGGGTCTCTTGCCTCGACGATCTTTCACTTCCGGTCGTTGCCGACTGCGTTTCTCGCAAACGACCCTTTGCAGCTCCACCTCCGTAGGAGCAGCGACCGAGTAGCCGACGGTGAGAGTTACGTTGCTGCTGCTCCTGGCTCGGGCTTCTCCCTCGGGTATCGGTTGGTGCACCGCGATATCTCACCCTCCTTTCCCCTCGATTGCATTTGAATATAGAATTAGGATCGTTCGCTTGCCGCGAGCTAACGCCACCGCAGAAGCAGCAGCAACAGCGAACGTAGCCTCCGTCATATCCGCTTCCAAGTCGCGATCTCCATGCGGCTTCATCCCGCTTCCTCCTTACCAGTTTTTTCCATCCATTTTCTCCTCCACTTTCCCTCCTTTCTCTGTTTGTTTATTCGCTGCGCGCCCCATCCTTCGTTCTGTCGCTCTCCGGCATTCTCCCGTTCCAAGTCGCGATTTCCATCCAGCTTCATGCCGCTTCTTCCTTTCCATTATTTTCACTCCATGTTTTCCCCCAACTTTATCTCTCCTTTCTCCGTTTGTCTATTCACTCCGTGCTTCCTCGTTGCACCTTTCAGCACAGTTTAGCAGCGTTGCAACGGTAGTTATCCGTGAGGTCGAGAGTCTATACGAGTGGTGGCTGACGGAAGGCTGCGCTCTGCGCTAACTTTTAGCTTTGGAGAACCCACGACCAGGCAACAGCGAACGCAGCCAAGTCGCGATCTCCATGCAGCATCATCCCGCTTCCTCCTTTCCAGTTTTTTCCATCCATTTTCTCCACCACTTTCTCTCCATTCTCCGTTTGTCTATTCACTGCGCGAACCCGTCTTGTTTCTGTCGCGCCCAGACATTCTCTCGTTCCCAATCGCGATCTCCGTCCACATTCATCCCGCTTCCTCCTTTCCACCATTTTCCATTCATTTTCTCCTCCACTTTCTCTCCTTTCTCCGCGTGTCTATTCACTGCGCGCTCCCTCCTTCGTTTTGTCGCTCTCTGGCATTCTCTCGTTCCCAGTCGCGATCTCAATCTAGCTTCCTCCTTTCCATTATTTTCACTCCATATTCTCCTCCACTTTATCTCCTTTCTATGTTTGCCTATCCACTGCTCCCTCCCTCCCTCGTTTTATCGCTCTCTGCCGTTTCCTCGCCCCAAGTCACGATTTCCATCCAGCTTCAACCCCCTACCTCCTTCCCATCATTTTCCATACATTTTCTCCGCCACTTTCTCTCCTTTCTCCGTTTGGCTATTCACTGCGCGCTCCTTGCTTCGTTTTGTCGCTCTCTTGCATTCTCTCGTTCCCAGTCGGCGATCTCCATCCAGCTTCATCCCGCTTCCCGAGTAGACATTTTCTGACGTTACATCGGGCCCTGATAAGGTCCGGACGTGGCCTTACAAGGCCTGACAAGGCCTTAACCAGGACCTTGTCAGGCCCCGATTTTACACTCGACAGTGTCTACTCGGATTCCTCCTTTCCATTATTTTCACTCCATATTCTCCTCCACTTTATCTCCTTTCTACGTTTGTCTATTCACCGCCAGCTCCCTCCCTCGCTTTATCGCCCTCTGTCGTTTCCTCGTTCCAAGTCGCCGCGATTTCCATCCAGCTTCATCCCGCTTCCTCCTTCCCATTATTTTTCGTCCACATTCTCCTCAGCTACATCTCGTTTCTCCGTTTGTCTATTCACCGCGTGCTTCCGCGTTTCATCGCTTTCTGCCGTTCTCTCGCCTCCGTCGCTGTCCCATCTTTCCGATAAGTTCGCCAGCGTTACAACGGTCGTTATCCATGAGGTCGACGGTCTATACGTGCGGTGGCTGACGGGCGGCTGCGCCCTGCCCTAACTTTTCGTATTGGATAACGCACGATCGGGCGCGACGTCACTATATCGACACTTCGATATTCCATCGCGCTGGCCTCTCAGGAGAGTGTGCCACCTCATCCACGATTCATCGCTTCCAACACTGCGTCCGACACCCCATCTCGTCGCGGCTCAAAACCGCCCCGGCTGAAATTCAAAGCCGTCCCGGCGATAATCCGCCCTGAGAGGAAAGTTCCCCGGCGAGAAACGAGCCTCCCCCCACCGCCCGACGATGCCCGAAAACCCCGCACGAAACTCTCGGCACTCGGGAAACTCGGGCTCCCGCACTATCCAAGGCGTATTATTATATTATGAACTGTAAATCTATGCCCTGACAAAATATTCACGAGCAACGGGCCGAGGAAGAGGAGAAACGATATTATAACTGTCGGGGCTTTATGTGGTTCCGATAGGGAGAACACTCGGAAGGGTGTAAGCCCGAGATCATCCGGTAGACATGAATCCAAGCGGTACAAAAAAAAAAAAAAAAAAATTGTCGATGCATGGCCCGTGGATAAACTAAACCCTCGCTGAAATTACGCACGCGGGACTGACAGGACGTCGATAACATTTTATTTTTTGTGTGAAAAAGTCTTTAGCGAAATGAAATTCCCAAACGATCTTGAAACTGCTGGGGATATTTTCGCGTACGATTTGAGCGGCTACGGGCTGGTGTACTCACCCGGTTTTTTAATATCCTTGCTATAATAAACTTTACAAAAAGAAGTATTGGATTTATCGTCGATAGACAATACCGTCGAACCTTTTTTTTCCATCGCAATATACCGGCCCTTATATCGTCAAGATCAGATGCAAATGATACTTCGATTTATGCGAAACTTCCCTATCGAGTTGCCTCTATATATTTGCCCGCGGGCATCCATTGATGAAGCAAACCGGAGGGAAGCATGCCGATCGCATCGACGAGCAAAGCAACTGCATATCAGTCGCAATATATCCGAGAGAACGTCAGCGTATTACAGATGGGAATGACTAAGGGAACGTGCTGTGTAAAAGGCATCCCAACTACTGCCGCCCGATATACCTTTTGTATTGTAACTGACATGAAAGATTATAGATGCCCGAGAAAAATTGTAAATTTTCTACAGAGAAAGAAATTGTATAAGTAATTTTTAAAAAATGGTTTGTTAAATGTACTTTCTTGCTACATATAAGATTTTTTCTTTAAGATTTTTTCTATAAGATTTTTTCTTTAAGATTTTTTCTATAAGATTTTTTCTTTAATCCTCCGAATAGTTAGACAAGAATCTGTTTTACCGAGCTTTCTTCAAAGCGGCGTCAACACTGGATTCTACAATTCCATGACGATGTGCCAATTAATAGATTCTTACGTGAAAAATGTGCGACATCAGAGCTGGGCAAATACACTGAGTACATGAAGTACGTATTGAGGTATCAAGTACTGAGTCAGTGCCCCGTACTCAGAACTTGAGCTATTAAGTTTTGCCAGTACTCAATACGTCAGTACTCAAGAACTACCCACTGCTCGGTACTTCAAGTACTTCAATAAGTAATTCAAGTACTTACGGTATTTGCCCATCTCTGTACGAAATGAATCAAGTTCTGGAGAAATTATAATCCTGGATAAAAAAGTACTTGAAGTACGTATTGAGGTATCAAGTACTGAGTAACCGCCCAGTACTCAGAACTTGAGCTATTAAGTTTTGCCAGTACTCAATACGTCAGTACTCAAGAACCACTGCTCGGTACTTCAAGTACTTGAATACGTAATTCAAGTACTTACCGTATTTGCCGAGCACTTTGCTAAAGTAATAATGTTCTGGAGTGATCGTAATCCCGTGTAAAAAAAAAAAAGTAATCAATATTGAGCGTTCTGCTTCCCGTCGAGGCTGCACGATAACGTTCCTTGATCCCTCATAGAACCGTCATTGCTCTTAATATCCTCGTCCGATATAGACAAGCCTAGCCGGGGTCATGTTTGGTCGTTGCACACGGAATTATTCAAAGGCCATTCCCGGTCGTTCGCCACGTCTCGTGCGTCCTCCTCTTCGGCGTACCATCTCCTCGGCCCTTTCCCAACACTCTGTCCCTCATCCGGCTTGCTCGGTCGCGCTCCGATGCCACACATAACGTCGGTGACTAAACCAAACACACATTTGCGCGCTCGCGACAAATTCGCGTCAAGCTACCACCCACACGCATCCACTGCCCCATAGCGTGTGTACCTTGGGAATTCTCTATGCAGATCGCGCGGATGCTTCGTTCACCCTTCACCTCGTTCGCCCAGCTATGGTCCTGGAACGGCGTTCGCACGGGGTCGCCATCCCAGCGAAGCATTATGCATCGCGTGGCCCTCCAGCCGCCGCTTCTGTTTCCATGCGGGGTACACGGAGCAAAGCGCGTAGATGGATACCCGTAAAGCACACGGTTGACACACCGGGCTCCGGCTGCGTATGCACGGTACACTGTGGGCTTGTACGTACAAGCGAATAAACTAACATGCGGTATACGCGTGATAAAGCCAATTTGTAATAGCCCAAGTGTCCGAGGTATGCATCATAGGTTGAATTAAATGACCGAGTAAATGTTGTCGGGTGAGTGGGGAGCGCGAATCGGTCGGGGGGCAACGAGCATGTTCTGGCATTGTCCTGCGGGAACCGGAGGGCGGAGGGAAATGGGCACGGGAATGGTCCCGTGGTCCGCGACGAGGTCCCGTGGTACACAAATTTACAATCGAGATCGTGACGCGTATACCGCGAGGGGGACGGCGGGGGCGCTACGGGGGATTTGTCAGGTACCTTTCGCAGCGATCTCGAGAATACGTGTGGGGAAGTGAAGTTCGAAAGCGCACATCTCCGGTTATGATACATTGGTAATCTGCGTTGCGGGCATCGATGGGCCTACCGTGGACCAAGTTTGGAACATTACCGAGGTCCCTGTCGAATCAGCCTCGAGCTGGGACGAGAGATTAATCAGATGACGTATTCGCCATTGGGCTTGTTCGCTCCCCAGCGTATAGGTCCGTTAATGTGTGTACCGTGCTGGATCGTCATCATGATCATCATGTACCGTATCGTCTGGCCCGGAGCTGTTGAAATGTCGCGCTCGTCGCATTCGCACATCAACCCGCCGATGAAAAATTCATTGGTCCGCACTTCGTCGTCTACCCTGCATTATCTCTGCGATTGTCCGGGAAGATTTTCCGGTATAAAGATTATAACCCGACTCGACGGAGCTTTGTTCGCTAAGGCGCTTTCAGTACCTTCGGGCGGGTTTCTCTCCGTCGGCTCCCTCGTTTGCTCGGTGACACAACGTCACAGCAGTAGCCAGCAGCCGTCGGGGAGCTACGGTGATCAAAATTCATACGCCACATTAACTCGTCTAATGACCCGCCGTTCTACACGTCTAACGACGCGCCAGCCCTCTCTCCCCGTCGTCATTCTCCTTCTTCCCGTCCTCCAGCGCCGCTGCCGCTTCGTCGTCCTCGTCATTCCTGTCGCTGGGAGCTTACCACAGATTTTCATTTTTTTTTTCTTTTTTTTTTACGTAGGGAGAGCAGGAGTAAGGGTAACGTCGAAGCCGCTGTACAGACGCGGTCGTAGTCGTTGAAGAAAAAAATAAAAAAATAAACAAGACAATATCTCGGCCGAGTTGGTTAGTTCCATCCGGAGAGTGTGCGGTGAACAAGAAGGTTCGTTCAATTAAGGTAAATGTACCAATGACCGGACATGTACCGATGACCGGACACGTACCAGTGACCGGACACGTACCAATGACAGGACACGTCCCAGTGGCCGGACACGTACCAATGACAGGACACGTCCCAGTGGCCGGACACGTACCAATAACCGGACACTCACCAATAACCGGACACTCACCAATAACCGGACACTCACCAATAACCGAACACGTCCCAGTGGCCGGACAAGGCGGTGCGTGCAAGAGAGATGGAAATACGATTTTTCATTGCATGTCCAGGGATTGGGACCTCAAGTGTCCGGCCATTCGTACGTTTACCTCAACAAACATGTTTTGTCCCGATACTATCGTGGTTTTCTCGTTGCTCTGACGATTTGCCATCGAGTCGAACGATATGATTTGTGGTGTCACAATTTTGCCGTGAATTTCGTGCTCTCGGAGATTGCGATTGGCAGAATAGGGTGTAATTTTCGTTCGCTGGCAGTTATCGCTTTGACGGTTAATGTGGTCACTCGGTTTGTTATTAAATGAATTAACTGTCGGAAACCATCGATACCGATAGGTCGCCGGTTACAATCGGCCGCGGTGCAACCGCCGCGATCCGGGGTGCTTATTCTATTTACTAATGTTGGCGATTCGAAGTTTGTCGAAGTCCCGCCGTGTTTCACTTTGCCCTGTTATAACGTTGCCTATTATCTCACCGATGGCCGAGCGTTTGCCATTACCCGATTTAATGTCGCACAGAGGAGAACGGTATGTAGGCATAATGGCCGAGGTATGGAGTCTCGATGCATACCGCATCCTGTAAATTATTACCGCTAACTGTGAGCGTTAGAAACTCCCGTCATCGGTGCGATTGCACGAACAGCAAGAGGGCGAGAGCCTAGCGCTGGTTCCCGAACGAGTCCCATTGCCACTACAAATGTGATTTGGTTATCGGTTGATTTTCGATGCCCGGCCACGCAGAATGCGCACATTCATGGAACAGTTGCAGTCGCGCCAAAGTACGTATCATTAATGTACTGTTGCTTGGGATACTCGCTAACGTTACGTAAATTAAGTTGGACGTCACGCGTTACCGATAGGAAAATTCGTCAATCGTAACGCTCTATTTATCCGCTGATGTGCTACCGGTGCAGCTGCTGCCAGTGATGTCAGTGGGCCGGCGCTTTATAATCGAGTTTTTTTTTAATCGGTAGAACGGATCCGCGTGTCCAATACCAAAACACCCGACGGCCTCAGGTTACGAATGAACGAGTTCGTACCAGTTCGTTTAAAATCCACGTCGGTGGATCGGTGGTACCAATGATGGTAGATGGTAGAGTGTACGCGTTTGTATACCTACGTTTATCAACCAATTTGATGTGCGATGATACTGCTACTGTCACAACCGCGCTCGAACCTCGAAAATTAACAGACAGCTCTTTTTTCCTACCCATCAGGAGTATTGTATGTATTTCGATGAGACGTTAGGGACCAAATTATATAAATACTAGCGGGTTTTCTTAAGTTCAGCTTTTAGAGTGAGGTCTCTGAATGAGGTCTCTGAATGAGGTCTCTGAATGAGGTCTCTGAATGAGGTCTCTGAATGAGGTCTCTGAATGAGGTCTCTGAATGAGGTCTCTGAATGAGGTCTCTGAATGAGGTCTCTGAATGAGGTCTCTGAATGAGGTCTCTGAATGAGGTCTCTGAATGAGGTCTCTGAATGAGGTCTCTGAATGAGGTCTCTGAATGAGGTCTCTGAATGAGGTCTCTGAATGAGGTCTCTGAATGAGGTCTCTGAATGAGGTCTCTGAATGAGGTCTCTGAATGAGGTCTCGGAATGAGGTCTCGAAGTGAGGTCTCGGAGTGAGGTCTCTATATATCTAACACTGCCTTAGATATGAGCGATGCGTTAAGAGGGTACTTGAGACTTCTTAGCCTCTCGCACGTGGTACAGCATGCAGAACAAATGTAGACTCGATGATTTCGTTTAATACTCACGGAAATAATATTTTATTTTCTCGTAGCCAGGTGATGTACAGGCAGTACTACAATTAACAGCCAGCACTACAGACTATATCGATTTCCGGTGACTTAGCCGCGCAGGGCTATTGGACAGAGTTTCGTCCTACAGAGCTTTGCTCGCTCTTCGGAGCCTCGTAGATTGTGTGGCAGCTCGGTGGTGTCGGTAGGAATAACTGAATTGAGCGTAGTGTGCACGCCTTTTATACTAAATCTCTGCTATGCTACATACGGTGATACTTTTATACTATGTTTCTTAGAAAACTAGCTTCTGCGTCTGCGGGTATCATTGCGGTACGAAAGGGGACAAACGCGTAATTGGCACTGAGTTTTGACCTATGGATGCGGCAGTTCTTATTCTTATATTTTATTTACTATTCCATTTCCACCGTATACCCTTCCGCGTTTTTACGGAACCCCATCCCGATTCCCACCTAGCGAGCCCTACCCGCACTCGGCTAAGCCACCTAACTTCCGGTGAGTCCGTGGCCGTCTTAGCTACACTGTACCGAATTTCCCAGGAACACGGGGAAACTACGGAAAACCCTTGCCCGTACACTGCATTGCCTTGAGTAAACTGCGGAAACACTAAAGTCACCGCTGAAACACCGCTGTCGGTAAGATGCGGCAGTTTCCCCTATGTTTACACGAGTCGGCGATAAAAGTACTGAGAGATACATAGTTTGGCGTAAGCGTGTTCACCACTATGGATTCTAGGGACTAGTGGCAAAAGGCTATGTATTTAAAAATAAGTCGTTTTCTAGGCGGTAGGTTACGTCGCGATGTAACCGAGCATCTGAGTCTCCATGGACACACACCGGACCTTCCCATGTTGTAGGTGAGAGGTCTTGTAATACGCACTGATGACAATGGAGTATAGAAGTGATGAACCATGACGTTTCGACGATGAAGTACACATGTTCGAGAGAGCTATGGTTGATTCGACCCCCCCCCCCCCCCCCCCCAAGCGTTCGTGTAATCACATCTTGATTAAGGGCAAGTGCTCGACGTCCCTCCGAGTACCGTCTGCGCCGTACACAGAAGCATGCGATCCCAGTCCCTGCTTCCTCCAGATCTAATGAAAATAGGCGGGAATATCTCACGAAGGGCGTTACAGAAAGATGACACGGAGAAAACAGTTAAAGAAAAACCGTGACTTTGTTCGAAGGGGGAGGCTAGAGAGACACTGTTTTCTTCAATCGACTTGAAATTTTTCGATCGGCGAAGAACGAGGTCAGAGGGAAGTTAAGAGCTGTCGGGGGTAGGGCGAGCAGAGATTCGATGGAGTCGTAAAGTGCAATCCCCAACGGCGTCGTCAGCATCCCCGTCCAAGTCGACGGGTCTGATGCGGCGATGGGCGTACGGGGGAGCGCACACGAGAACCAATCACTGCAAATACCTTG
This sequence comes from Exephanes ischioxanthus, assembly GCA_958510785.1. NCBI lineage: Eukaryota > Metazoa > Arthropoda > Insecta > Hymenoptera > Ichneumonidae > Exephanes > Exephanes ischioxanthus. The sequence continues at coordinate 6,538,862 of OY294016.1, forward strand.
TCACTCTTAACCCCTTGCGGACGGCCCGAAAAGAGGAACGGCTCGTTGACTCGGCCCTATTCGCAAGGGCTTCTCGCTGTTGAGTACGTAGGTCAAAGAACCGGAAAATAGCCGAAAGCCTCGAAAGACAGACGGGGTAAGTTCTCCGTTGACAAATCACTTTCCACGAGTGAAACAAGTTCCATTCCGCTGCGACACTAATATCCCGCTGGGACAGTACCTCGCGTTTCTGAAGAAAAAGTGATGGGAAGTTGAGAAAAAAAAAGATGGAGAAACTCACCGAACTCAGGAAAAATACCGCTACGTTCGATAAAATTGTTATTGCGTTTGAAATTTCGCGCGCAAAAAAAAAACTTCGCTACGCAAATGTCTGTATCGATAATTTTTTTATTCTAAAAAAATATATGTATACGGTAAGTGAAGGGAATATTTCCCGGTCCAGAAATCATCGATTCCCAAATAGAAATTTTCGAGCGTTACATCGGGCCTTGACAAGGTTCTAGTACAGCCTTGTTAGGCGTTCTGCGGACCATATCAGGGCCCGATGTAACGCTCGAAAATTTCTACTCGGGTTCGCCCGCTAATTCAGCTGGGCCATTCATAATCAATAGTGACATAAAAAATTAATACAATAAAAATCGTGCCCGAAGATGAATTAACCGAAAGTTCATTGCGCCGAGAAGGGTTGAATAATCGCACCTCATCGTATTTATTTGATTAATTAAAACTATATATTTACGCGAGGCGCGGGCGTCGTCGATTTGTCTTCGGTATATCGCAGAAGTTTCCTGTGTTTCATGGAAGCTCACCAACCTCACGGTCGGTGCGCATAATACTCGACGAAAGCTCCGATGAGAATGGGGTTTATATAGCGAGAAGGGGAGGGGGGGGGCGGAGGGGGGGGCGGCGAGTCGGTGTGCCAAAGGCTCCCGGCGCTGTTGGTGGCGGTCCGACTGCTAGACAGACGACTGGGCTAGCCTGTTTCGCCCTTATTAATGACGACAATAACTCTGCGACGACTACCGACAGCCCGGGGTGTGCGAGCCGGAGGGAGGACGATCCAAGGGAGGGATAGAGGAACCCCCCCGACAACGACCGCGTACCGGCCATTTCCCTGTTCCTCGCCAGCACTCGGACTATTACCCCTTTAATTATTGGCAATGCCAGAGCCACTACTATTTCGAATCTCCCCGACAGTGAAATCGACTGTGCGAAAAGTCGGGACGAAGTCCATTCTTCGCTGACAAATACGCTGCGCGGTTGGGTTCAGATTAAAAAAGTCAAAATAAAAGAAATATCCGATCCGAATTTGAATTTTGCCAAAGATATTGTCTATCGGTAGGACCTCGTGAAGTCCCGAGTGTACTCTACCGGAATACAAGGCTAGACGATGGCCTTGTACTCCGGTAGAGTTTTATTTTGATTCTGGTAGAGTTTTTAACTGTCTGGTAGAAATTTTTGTAGAGTTGTTATACGGTAGAGTTGTTATACGGTAGAGTTGTTATACGGTAGAGTTGTTATACGGTAGAGTTGTTATACGGTAGAGTTGTTATACGGTAGAGTTGTTATACGGTAGAGTTGTTATACGGTAGAGTTGTTATACGGTAGAGTTGTTATACGGTAGAGTTGTTATACGGTAGAGTTGTTACACGGTAGAGTTGTTATACGGTAGAGTTGTTATACGGTAGAGTTGTTACACTGTAGAGTTGTTACACTGTAGAGTTGTTACACTGTAGAGTTGTTACACTGTAGAGTTGTTATACTGTAGAGTTGATATACGGTAGAGTTGATATACGGTAGAGTTGATATACGGTAGAGTTGATATACGGTAGAGTTGATATACGGTAGAGTTGATATACGGTAGAGTTGATATACGGTAGAGTTGATATACGGTAGAGTTGATATACGGTAGAGTTGATATACGGTAGAGTTGATATACGGTAGAGTTGATATACGGTAGAGTTGATATACGGTAGAGTTGATATACGGTAGAGTTGATATACGGTAGAGTTGATATACGGTAGAGTTGATATACGGTAGAGTTGATATACGGTAGAGTTGTTATACGGTAGAGTTGTTATACGGTAGAGTTGTTATACGGTAGAGTTGTTATACGGTAGAGATGTAAATGTGCCGCAAAATTCAAATGTACCACGACGCCACCGATCACTATATTTTCTAGTGAGAAGAACTTATATTCTAGCAAAAATTACGGGCTATTCGGGTAATATCCGTGATAGCGAAAATTACGATATTTTCCAGCATAACGTCTTAAGTTTAATACGAATATTTACGCAGGATGTCGCTGCAGTTCCCATAAACCTGAAAGTACCGATGGTTTTTACCAGATGTATGGTAATTTCCATGAGATAATAGAAATATCGGTTTCGAATTTGAGTTTTGTCACAAATATCGTTTATCGGTAGAACCTCGTGAAGTTGCGAGTGATTGCGCTGCAATGTGATTAATACACTCGGCGTAAGGACCCGAAAATTTTCGAGGGAATTAAGGGGTGCGCGAGGATGGTGTGTATGCAGAATCATACGTGCCACCGGTATACGTCCCCATCCCAGGGGCGATGGTCGCATCGCACTGCAGCGTTTTGGAATATGTATATCCCGGTCGGTACATTACCACGTATAGAATTTGCATTCGCGCAATTATTACAATGGGGCGCGCATACGTGTAACTCAATTCGTTAGGGTAAAGTTGGTCTCGTTACCATTGCCGAGGGTACTCACAGTGCGGTTCACCCGGGACATACCTCCGAGCCCCGAATTCGAGAAAATGTTTCATTTGCTGAGACGAATTTGTGTCCATTAAGGGTGATACCCGATTTAAATGATGTTCCCTCATAGAGAAGACAGAGCAAAGGCTTCATAAAGGAAAGTGTATGCTTGCTCTGAGCACACACCCAAAATGCAAATAAGAAATTGGTTGTTCAAATAAAACGACCGAGTACCTAAACAAGATAAATGATTGTTCCGTCTCGACGCGCGTCCCTGCTAGTCTGAGTACCCAGGACTATCCCAGTCTGCTCTACCTTCGGCCACCTTTTTCCAAGTCTTTTCGCAGAAACACGATCTTTTCACCGCAATTCCTACGGAAAGACCGGCAAGCTACGGCAAACTACGGAAAGACCGGCAAGCCTGACGGTACGAAGTAGTCTTTCAGTGCCGAATAAAAGAGAAACGACGTGGCGTGCGCAGGTGTCGGTGTACGCAAATCGCCGTTAACGGTGTGATTAAAGCCTCACGGAGAGAGCACGAGGCACGGCAAGGACGGTATGAGGGCTTCGTTTTTAACCTCCTGAGTGTAAACCTGTAACTACGGTACGAGGCCTTACTCGAATTTTTATCGCGGAACACGCAGCTTGAAAAAAACAGCGTGCCCGTTACATTAATAATCATAATGCTTTAGTATGGAAAATACGTCGAGCTTGCTGAAAAAAAAAAAAAAAAAAAAAAACAAAATTACAAATAAAATTTAAAAAAAAGTTTGGATCGCAGGTTCTTACGAGAGATTTCCGAGTGGATTATTCATGTCACCCACGGTTAGTACAGACGTGACCCCCCTTCCATCGGCCCGGCATACGAAGTTTGCGAAGTTTACTTAATCCGATAACGAGTCTGGCGTTGATTCTTCCAGGTGAAGAGTGCGCGAGGGGGAGGAAATGAGGGGAGGGCTGTCTGGAGCCGAAGTAGGAGGGCGCGAACGGGAGCGAAAGGGTTGCCTCGACGAAGAGAAAGACGGAAGGTGGGCGAGAGGGAGATACGAGAAAGACGAGTGCCGGCCTAACGAAACTCCGCAACCAGGACACTGGTTAAACTTTGTTAGGGTACGCCAGAGCTTAACCGCCAGCTCGCTTCAGCCATTCCTTGTACGAGGATCGGACCATCAATTTGAATCGGTTAAACAGTTAATCAAGTTCCTCGGTCGAGCCGGCTAACCATTCTACCACCACGCTCGACTATTTTTCCAACCACCCTATTTTCCTCTTCTCCGCTTTGCGCGTAAAGCAAGCGAATCCTCCGACGATCCGAAAAAAAATCTTCCTGTTGACGGTGAGGCTGAGTTATGACGCATCGAACATTCGCGCGCCGGATTAATTCGCCACAAACACGAAGGTCCACGATCCACTAATCGAACTGCTTGATGAATAACGAGCCAGCCAGAAGTCCGAGCAGCAAAGCTATACCGAGGGAATGATCTCGGATAAAGTACCAAGTGATATGGTGAGTTTCGAGCAGGCGACGTGGCACACCATCAGGCAACAGGGCCACCACTAGGGATACACTGTAAAAAAAATTGTAAATTTAATGTACCGGACGGGAAGTTTTTATGCAAAAACTGATACATTAAATTTAATGTACAATTATGATGAAAAATGAATGTACTTTTTCGTTGAAATTAAAGTAAATTGTTAAAATTAAAGTACTTTCATAGTAAAATTGAAGCAAATTGTTTAAAATAAAGTATTTCCAATGTTTTTAATGCACTGAACATTCATTTTTCATCACAATTGTACATTAAATTTGATATACCAGTTTTTGCATAAAAACTTCCAGTCCGGTACATTAAATTATAATAAACATACGAATTTTTTTTATAGTGTATATCGCACCCTTAGCACAACAGTGTAACAACTTATATGGCAATGCCATAAGAGATGTTACAGAGATGTTCTAGGGGTGCGATATAAAATTTTCGCAGGGGGAATAGGAAATTTAGCCAAGCAATACAGTAGTTTTTTCCAGAAGACGTGGCGGCAAAATGTTGTGCATCTGGCTAAGAATTTCGTGGATTAAAATTGAGAATTTCGTCGACAAATTTTCTTTTAACTATGTATACATAAAAAAAAATTTGGTTGACATAATATGCCGGTATAACCAACAAGCCTAAAACAAACGATGCGCGATCGCGACGCCACCGACTACTATATATTCTAGTAGGAAGAATTTATATTCCTAGTCAGAAGAACTTATACACAGTAAAAAATTATTTCGTAAAATCGGAATACGAAGTTTCGTAAAAATAATTTTGTTAAATGAGTGACAAACTCGTTTGTTCAGGTTTAAATATTACTAACCTGCCCTTTAGTTTGTACTTTTGTTCGTGAAAGTAGAAAATCAACAAATAAAACATTGTGGACGTTTGCGGACAATAACTTGTTGTAAAGAGTACAAACTTTTTTTACTGTGTATTCTAGCAAAAATTGCGGGATAATCGGGTCATATCTGCGGCAGCGAAAATTGTCATATCTTCTAGCAGAGTGTGTTAAGTTCAAGAATATCTGCCAGGATGTCACTCCAGTTTCCATGTATCCGAAAGTTTTACCGGTTTTTTACCAGATGTATGGTAATTTTTATGAGATGCTTCGATCAGTGTAAAAGTACTCGGGACAGTGTTTTATTTTTATCGACGCAGGGAAGCTGACAAGTCGAATTCGACAGTAGCTTTGTCTTCTTCGAGAGAGATCGTCAACGAAGCGAGTTGTCCGGTACGAACGGACACTGTCTAACTCGATTGAGGCACCATTGTCGGTGGAACGCTGAGGAACTCGTTCTCGAATGTAAATTGATGCATTGTAATCCGCCTGAATAGCCCGCACAATTTAATTCAGAACGCGTCGATTGTTTGTACGTTTCGTCGTGGACCGTTGGGAAAAGAGAAGACGAACAATGTATCGGAACTCGTTTCCGGGATACACAAGGATTCCGCATTCCGTTGCGTCGCGGTCTTCGGCAATCCCCCGACTACGCCAGCTACAACAATGTCCATCGAGCTTCGGGCACGAGGGTCGTGTACCAAAATACCGTTCGAAAGCCCCAGTCAAATCAATCGCCCAAATTGCAAAGCAATATTCAAATTTTACTCGTTGTTGACAAACGAATTTACATATTTGTTCCCGTCGTTCGCGATGGGGAAAATCGATCGATTAATCGATCGATAACCCGGGGGCTTTGACGATTTTCGCCGAAACCAGGGTACGTGCATACATTTCCGGAAGCCTCGTCATCGCCCGCTCTGCACACACACGGAACGCCGATGCGCAACTCCAAATCTCTTTGTTCGGACCTCGTGACGCGGTGTTGTCGGATTATTCTGCATAACCGAACGATCGAGCGAGGTTTCTACTTTGTTTGACAATATAAAAAAGATTTTTTTTTTAGCTTTATCGGATTTTTTTTTCAGAGAGTAACATCAACTGTGGTACGGGCATAGCAGATTAGGTATAAGCATGAAACTTTTCATTTTAAAAGCCCGTAAGCTCCCGCTGCTGAAAACTCGCGAGAGCCGTTCCTCTGGACTGTCCACCGAGTTTTGGCGGTCCAAAACTGCAAAGATTTGGATTCACGAATTTTCCCCGACAAGCATTAAGGTAGTCTTTTCGAATCTACCTTCGTGAACTGTGGGGATTCAATTTTTGTAACATTGTAGTTAAAGCCCTTTTCAATGTGATTACGAAGTTTCACGATTGGTTGCCGAATAATTTGTCGAAAAAGTTATAACAAAAAATAAGGTTTTATGAATGGGCTCTTATGAAAAGCTAACCAAACTAAGACTTCGGAACAAAAATTAAAGTGTATACACTGAATTTTTGGGCAATATGAAAGGTGCTGTGGATTTCTTAGAAACTCACAATTCAATACACCGATAAAAAGGTTTGGTAATATCAACCAAGCTGCGGTTGCAGGTGGCGAAGGAAATATTTGGATCGATTGAAAGAAATATGTAATTGATTGAACGAATATTTAGTCGTGTGACCGAATATTCAGTCGAATTGACTGTTCTGTTATTGACTGTAAACAAACATTTTGTTCAATCGACCAAACATTTTCCTTCGTCACCCGCAACCGCAGCTTAGTTGATATCACCAAACCCTATTGTCGGTGTACAAAATTTTAAAAAGATCATTACCGAACATTCCGAAAGTAATTATAACTCAAACGAAGTAATTATTCCCAAAACAGTGCCGTTACTCGTTAAATTACGAGTAAAATAAACCTTTATAATCTGCAACTTCCAATATAATTGATTTAGTTTTCTATTACTAAATAACAACAACCCCTTTTTTATTTGCACTGTGATTTATCGGATATGAGTTAAAAAAGAATACTCGACAATTTACGAAGTTTTCGAGATAGTCCGTCAGTTGACGAGCATGCATCGCAAGAACAATCTTAAATCCCTCGACTTTTCCCCTCCTTCCTCTGACCCACTTAAAAATCCCTATCTCCGGGATTTCCAGGTTTCCCCTGCCAGTTTATCGACGCCGTGGAGATGGAGATAGAGAGTAACGGGACTTCACAATGAACCCTCTCAATTCACCCCTCTCAAATTGCATTACCTATCGCAGAGAATTTCCTATAAAAGTCGCTGTGACGAAAGAATCTTTTCTTTTAAATCCACGTTGAATCCCGCTATCCAATGCGAATTCCATTCTCGAACATACGACGTGAAGGTTGTATGTAACCGCCCCGAGCATTTTTTTTTTTTTCTCCATACAACAGTACCCGCGTAATTTCCTGCAGAATTCTCAGAGCGCCAGGAGCGGGAGATTGGGTAAACGCGGGGGTGTGCGCGATGCGGTGATAGCTCTCGAGTTGCATGGGCTACAATATCGGTAAAAGTATCGGCAGGGGCTTGTCGGGAGCGTGCTACCCTCGTAATTAAAACGTCAGTCGCTGTCGTTGAAACGGTTCGGGCTCAAAGAGCTCGGAGGGAAAATGTACGATCGAACGGGTTTGCCTCGCAAGTAATAGATGAATACTAACTCGCAGTGCCACGGTGTGCCGTCGCTGTTGATGCAGCTTCGGAGTCGGCGCTGACGTGCCTCTGGGCCTCGATACAACCTTACGGTGGAAACACGCACCTACGCACGGGGATGCTGCGGTTCTACGGAGGTTCCAGCGTCGGGATACCGTGTGCATGTGCGTACGTACCGAATGGAAGTTTGATTACGGTAGAGAGGATGCACTTCAAAGTGCGATCGACGAGGCTCGTCAGGATCGCATGAGAGACTCTCTGCTGGCAACCAAGAGGGGAATTGAGTGAGAAACGAGGGAAGAGCATCGGTTTGACTGAGATATAAGGAAAACGTAGAGAAGGGTAGATAAATGAGGGTTGGTAATACATGTGAGCGGTTCCACACTCGGAAAAATATCCCCGTCTGCGGGTGCTTTTAAGTCTGCGGGGGCGAGATGCTGTCAAATTCACCCGGGAAAGGATTGCTTGAAATTGGGGGGGGGGGGGGGGATGGGACGTGGAATGGAGAAGTTTCGAAACGTATTAAAGGGCCGCACGTATTACTCCATGGAGAGCAGCACGAGCATTTCCAGCGTGAATTCAACCGCTGGATCTCAATGCCCCGTAATTGCGTATGACCAGCTTCGGCTTTTCAAACGAAAGTTCTGCATTCATGTTTTCCCGTGCAATCTCGACGGATCGCTTGACAAACGAGACAGGGACGCGAGTGCGAAAGATAGAGGCTACAGTTCGTTCTCACAGAAAAATTCGTAGTCTCTTCACAGTCTCGAGTACCTCTGAGCGACAGATCTGATACTTTTTTTTTTAATCCCGCATGCATGTGGGATTTTTCTTTTTAAATACTTCTTGCATTGACTCATAACATCGGACAATTTAGGGCAGGGCGTCCCGTTACGATACATAACTGACCTAACACAAGAAACTCAAGAAACTTCACTATCTGATTTTTCAAGGATTTCCTCGAAGAATGAGACAGGGAAGTTGGTGATGACCGGGAAAAAAAAGCGGCACTTCTAGAAATTACCCGTGAACATGGTTAACCGGGAAAGTCCACACAACCAGCTTCGGCTTTTCAAACGAAAGTTCTGCATTCATGTTTTCCCGTGCAATCTCGACGGATCGCTTGACAAACGAGACAGGGACGCGAGTGCGAAAGGTAGAGGCTACAGTTCGTTCTCACAGAAAAATTCGTAGTCTCTTCACAGTCTCGAGTACCTCTGAGCGACAGATCTGATACTTTTTTTTAAATCCGGCATGCATGTGGGATTTTTCTTTTTAAATACTTCTTGCATTGACTCATAACATCGGACAATTTAGGGCAGGGCGTCCCGTTACGATACATAACTGACCTAACACAAGAAACTCAAGAAACTCCACTATCTGATTTTTCAAGGATATCCTCGAAGAATGAGATAGTGGAGTTTGTTGTGACCGGGAAAAAAACGGCGCTTCTAGAAGTTACCCGTGAACATGGTTAACCGGGAAAGTCCACACAAAGCTGATATTCGCGGCTCTAACTGCAACCGGTAATGGGTAGTCAGTCGAGTGGTGCGTAACGGCTTAATCTATTCGGTGCCGGTTCGAAACTTCTGCTTACACGTGAATCACTCGCTTTACCTGCACCGCACCGAGCGCTCTGACCGCGATGAGTGAACTGTACGGAGTCATGTGTTCGTGTTTCCTACTCCCAGCAGCCGATCGAAAGTGGGAGACTGTAGGTTAAATTAATGAAAGTGAGAGTGACCGCTCCTTTTGAGTTCAGACAGGAGGTTTTCTACTTGACCGACACTGGCCTTCCCTTTCCTCCGTGACACTCTTATTGCCAGTCTCACGAGTGTCTCTCGGGCAGCCGAACGAATTCCTGAGTGCAGTTGGTCGCGAGGAGTCGTAAAAGTCTCCGTACGATTCGCCGTGCGGTGTCCGACTGTCCGTCGGTCTTCAAAATCCCTGCTGCTCATTGCCGCTGATTACATCTCGCTGCCGCCACTCGAGCACACTTGAGAACAGCGGAACCAGACGGACTGTTCCTGCCAATATCTCGCGAGACATCGAGGACACCGGTCCGTTTAACCCCCCCACTGACCGATAATCACGCTCGTCTTATCTAATGGCCACCGCTGTCGCAACCGATTTTCGTGTGAGTTTTTTTACTGAACCTGACATCGGTGCTCCAGCAGTTGACACACTACTGTATACCCGACTCGTCGGCACTCGTTCCCTCCCAACTGCGAATGACATTCTCCGAAATTGAGAAACATTGATATTTTCGACGATTGACCGAGCGTGATGGGACCGTTTGTCGCTCAGGGCCTCGCCGCCTTGATCGGTAAGTACACGACCTACCATACCCCGATCATATCCGACGAATCTTTGTGGAAGATTTTAACATTTTTTTCTCCGGGTAAATTTCACAGCCAATCTGACGATGGTCGGCGCTGGTATGATATTCGGCTGGTCATCGCCTTCGCTTCCGAAATTGCTTGATCCCGATGACGAAGACGATCTCAAATTGACGACGGACGAGGGCTCCTGGGCCGTGAGCATCACCAGTTTCGGATCCATATTCGGGCCGATTATGTTGAACTCACTCGTCGATCGTATAGGAAGAAAGTGGTCTCTGAATCTGATCGTACTGCCGATGCTGGTCGCCTGGCTGATAATGGGACTGACGGCGAGCGTCGTTGCACTCTACGTTGGCCGGTTCATCAGCGGCCTTGGCGTTGGCGCGTGTTTCGCTCTTCTGCCGATTTACCTCGGCGAAATCGCCGAGGACAGCATCCGCGGAGCCCTCGGGACCCTCATGACCACCAGTTTCACCGCCGGAATGCTCCTCTCGTACTCCATCGGTCCGTGGATCTCGCTGAGGATGCTTTGCGTCGCATCCGCCGTTCCGCCTCTGCTACTCCTCGGCCTTTCCCCGTGGATTCCCGAGACACCTCACTTTCTGCTGATAAAGGGTAAGACACGACGGGACCCGGTCAACGTACACTTTGTTGCCCCGTCACGCTGACATCGTCGTTTTGCCGCGTTGACTCGCGCTTTACATTATCGCCGGCAATATTATCGACGATGAGCAAGAAACACTGACCACGCGAGATAAGATACGAACAGTATCTCAGTTAAATATGATTATGCACTCGCAAATGTGATTGAGCGGCCTGCTCGTGTCGTCATTATCGTCAACATCGTCTTTATTACTGTCATCGTTATCGCGGCAACTTGTTTTCTTTTGACACCGAGCAAAGAATAGTCAAATCAATCAACTGCCCCTTCCCCCCCCCCCCCCCCCTCACCTAATGATTGCTACAACATATTTCCTTGGCTCGAGAACACGATTTGTCGAAATAATATCAAACGTCACTCGTTTGAAACGATAAACGCAATTTCGTTAAGGTAAATCATGTCCCATATAACAAGAAAATATGACACGGTGACGATCGATTGGGGGGAGGGGGAGGGGGGGGGGGGCAAAAATTTGAATTGATTTTTATTATTTCTTGTTGTCGGTGCGAAATTCGCAATACAGCAATTAGTTTTATTGCCCGACAGTCTAGTTCGCTCCAGGAAATGGAGTCCAGTCATCAATAGCTCGATGAATGACGAGCTTCCGGAATTCGGTATCGTCCGTCGGGCTGCGGTAATAAAAATTATTCATGGTAGCCGCGGTCGGGGAAACCCGGGAAAACCGAGAAAAGTCAGGGAAAAAAATCTTGGTCAGAGAATCAGGGAAAACTTCGAAAAGTCAAGGAAAAAAATCTTGGTCAGGGAATCAAGGAAAAGTCATGGCATTTCAAAATTGGTCAGGGAAAAAGTAAATTGTCGCCGAACCTTCTATAAATAAATAAGAAGTACATAAAAGAGAGCTTTAGAAAAAAAAAAATTGGGAACATTTTGAAACAAAAAGATAGAATTAAATAGTAATACACTAATTGGGCGTTTTCATGTGCATCATACATTTTTTGAAAAAGAAGTCGTTATAAGTTTGGTCAGGGAAAATGTTTAATTGGTCAGTGAAAAGTCAGGGAAAAGTCAGGGAATTTTTTTCCGGGTAAAAAACGGCCACGATGATTATTATTAGCAGCGACAATTGTGCCACCGCGTTAAACTCTCGTTGTTTCATTGTCATTGTCGTCAGGTGAGAGCGAGAAGGCTCGCGCCTCGCTGGCTTGGCTGCGCGGACGGAAGGACGTCGACGAGGAAATAGCCGCTCTGGAGAGGAACGTCATCGAGGAACAGAAGCTGCGCGAAGAATTCGGCGTGGCCGAACTTTTTCGGTCGCGGGTTCATCGCCGAGCCCTCGGGATAACCTTCGGTCTCCTCTTAGTTCAGCAGCTTAGCGGTGTCATAGCGATTCTGTCCTACGGGAGTTTGATCTTCGAGAGTTCCGGCCTGACCGGATGGAACGAACTGTCCGTGATAATAATGGGTGTCGTTGAAGTAATCGCCGGTATAAGCGTAATTTTCGTCGTCGATTCGGCCGGACGACGTCCGATTCTCATACTCTCTGCGATACTGACTTCGTTGTCCCTTACGTGCGAGGCTGTGTTCTTTCATCTGAAGACCATGGGCTACGATACGGGTAGCTTCTCTTGGACGCCTCTTCTCGGTATAGTGATTTTTTATTTCACCTTCACACCCGGACTCGGAAGTATACCGTACGCCATGATCGGCGAACTGTTTCCCACGAACGTCAAGGCCCCGGCGACTATGTTGCTATCGGTTTACGGCTCCGCGATGGGAGTCATCGTCTCGAAGGTCTATCAAGTAACCGGCGAAGCCATCGGCATACACTGGGTGTTTTATTTCTTCGCCGCTACCACTCTCGCCGGTGCGGTCTTCGTCTATGTCTCCGTACCCGAGACCAAGAAGCTCTCACTCCAGGATATTCAGGAGAACTTGAATTCCGGCACGATCGGCTCCAAAAACGCACCGTCCAATCGAACTGATGCCACGGCTCAACAGTGATTGCCAATTTTTTGGCAGCTGTTTCGAGAACGGTCGGGAACTGGTCGGGGCCCGATCGGTTAGAAAAATTGTGAATACTCGTTAAGCGGAAATATATTTGAAAAATCAAACTGTTGAAATTGCATCATAAAAACGTTTACCCATAGAGATGTAAACGATAACGAAAAGAACTGTGTAAGTTAGAGTCGGGACTCTAACTTACACTGTTATCGCCACGTGGATACTTACACGGCCCGTCTGTGTTCCGTACGTAGTTTCGTGTGCGAGCAGCTTAAGATTCCCCAATTCTATTTCCGGGGAAATAGAATTGGGGAATCTTAAGCTTTCCCTTTCCTCCGTGACACTGTTGTCGCCACGTGTAAAAAAAAATGGTAAATTTAATGTACCGGACGGGAAGTTTTTATGCAAAAACTGGTACATTAAATTTAATGTACAATTATGATGAAAAATTAATGACTTTTTTATTGAAATTAAAGTAAATTCTTAAAATTAAAGTACTTTCATAGTAAAATTAAAGCAAATTGTTAAAAATAAGGTATTTCCTATGTTTTTAATGCACTGAACATTCATTTTTCATCGCAATTGTACATTAAATTTGATATACCAGTGTTTGCATAAAAACTTCCAGTCCGGTACATTAAATTTCATACGAATTTTTTTTACAGTGCTGTCTCACGAGTGTATGCCGGGCAGGTGAGAGAATTCGGGGGAGCAAATTCCTGGTTGGTAGCGAGGAGTCGCACAAGTCTCTGTACGATTCGCCGTGCAGTGTCCGTCTGTCCGTCGGTCTTCAATACACCTTCTGCTCATCGCCGCTGATAACATCTCGCTACCGCCACTTGAGCACAGTCGAGAACAGCGAGACTAGAAGGACGGTTACTGCAAATATCTCGCAAGACATCAAGGACACCGGTCCTTTTTATCGCATAGTAGGGGAGACCGGGGACAAAAGTAACACCGGTCAGCTGCGCAATGTGACAAGCGGCTGCGCAACGTGACCAACATTATAAACATCACCTTATGAGGTGATGTTTATAATGTTGCTCACTTCATGTCCGATGTGTCCGGTCATGCGCAGCGTTGCGCAGCCGCTTGTTACAATTGACCCGTGTTACTTTTGTCCCCGGTCTCCCCTGCATAGCGTCCGATAACCACGCTCGTGTTATCTAATGGACACCGCCGGTCACAACCGATTCTCGTGTAAGTTTTCTATCTACTGCCCTTGACGGCAATGCTTCCCCAGTTAAGATACTACCGTGGACCCGACTCGTCGGCAGTATTTCGCTCGCAACTTGAGCGTACGGGGGAGAGCAACTGCGAATGACATTTCCCGAAATTGAGAAACATTGACATTTCGAACGATTGAGCGTCTCTGATGGGACCGTTCGTCGCTCAGGGCCTCGCCGCCTTGATCGGTAAGTGCACGATCTTCCATATCCTGATCAGAGCTGGGCAAATGCACTAAGTACGTGAAGTACGTATTGAAGTATCAAGTACTAAGTCAGTTGCCACTATTCAGAACTTCAGGAATTTAATTTTGCAAGTACTCAATACATCGGTTATGAAGAACTATCTTGCGCTCAGTACTTCGAGTACCTGACACTTTAATACGTACTTCAAGTATTTAGGGTATTTGCCCAACTCTGATCCTGATCATATCCGACGAATTGTTGGGATAATTAAAAAAAAAAAATTACTTTCTCCTAAATTTCATAGCCAATCTGACGGCGTTGAGCGCTGGCATCGTCTTCGGCTGGTCGTCGCCCTCGCTTCCAAAATTGCTCAATCCCGATGACGAGGACGATCTCAAATTAACGTTGGACGAGGGCGCCTGGGCAGTGAGCATCACCAGTTTCGGATGCATATTTGGGCCAATCATAGCGAACTCGTTCGTCGATCGTGTAGGAAGAAAGTGGTCTCTGAATCTGGTCGTGCTGCCGATGCTGGTCTCCTGGCTGATAATGGGACTGACGGCGAGCGTTGAGGCACTCTACGTCGCCAGATTCATCGGCGGCCTCGGCGTAGGCGCTGTTTACGCTGTGATGCCGATGTACGTGGGCGAAATCGCCGAGGACAGGATCCGCGGAGCTCTCGGGACCTTCATGAGCACCAGCATCAACGCCGGTATGCTCATCGCGTACTCCCTCGGGCCGTGGATCTCGCTGAGGATGCTTTACATTGCGTCCGCTGTTCCGCCGCTGCTTTTCCTCGTTCTGTGTCCGTGGATGCCCGAGACACCTTACTTCCTACTGATGAAGGGTAAGTCACGGGGGAAACCGGCGATCGTGCACTCGACAACGATACTTAATCGCCCCGTCACGCTGCTCTCGTCCCCACTGCCGCGTTGACTCGCGTGTTGCATTATCGTCGGCAATATTGTTGACGAGGTACAATAAACACTGATCACGCGAGATAAGATACGAACGGTAGCAACGATTTTGCACTCGTACACGTGAATGCGCGACTCGCTCGTGTCCTTATCGTCGACATCGTCATCATTACCGCGACCACTCGCTCGTTGTCTTTTTGCCATACGAGGAAAGAATAGTGACATAAGTTAATTAATGACATCAATTAATTAATTTTTTTTTTTTATTGCTCACAGATTGCAACAAAATATTTTAGCACGAGGACACGATCTGCCGAAATAGTCCTATCAAACGTCACTCGCTTGAAGCGATAATGTCAATTTCATTTCCATGAATCGCATCCCAATAACGAGAAAATATGACGCGGCGACGATCGAGTTGGGAGAGAGGGGCGGAAAAATTTGAATTGATTTTTATTCATTTTTATTATTGATGCGTCGACATACAGCAATTAGTTTAACTGCCCGACACTCTCGTTCGCCCCGGGAAATTGAGTCCTGTCGACGATACCTCGATGAATCACTGCACCGAAAAAAAAATATCAAGTAAAATTTGCTTGCGGGCTGACAAAGAAAACAAAATGTTGTTTCAATTCTACTTTCGATTCGTACAATTTCATACCGGATTAAAACGATAACATGTTACCTTGACAGTCTTGCCGTCGTTGTTTCAATACCATATGGAATTGTAAGAATTTAAAGTAGAATTGAAACAAACATTTTTGTTCCTCGGCAGCCCACAAGCGAATTTTTTTTTCAGTGTGCACCCAGAAAAAAAATTTATTTTACGGCCACCGTTTATTTGGTTTAAGTAAAATGTTTATTTGATTTAAATAAATATTTATTTACATTAAGTAAATAGTTACTTAAATGAAATAAATATTTCTTTAAATCAATTACATATTTTACTTAAACCGAATAAGCGGTGGCCGTCACATACATTTTTTTTCTGGGTGTGGCTTCCGGAATTCGGTGTCGTCTGTCGGGCGGCGGTGCGATGAGCTTTATCGAGCGGCAATTACACTGAGAAAAAATTACATAGTAAATAGTTCCCAGGGGGGACGTCTACATTTTACAATTACGACAATTACCAAAAATTATAGTTGTAACTATAATTATAGATTAATCAATTGAGTATATACTATCAGAAACTATCTGTATAGACGTCTCCCCTGGGAACCATTCCTTAGGGGAGACCGGGGCAAAATGGCACAGCGGGGCAAAACGGGACTGTGAGGGCAAAACTCAATTTTCCAATAATTTTTGGATGCCCCATTTTGTCCCAACGATACATCCGGATTTTTAAACCCGTTTTGCCCCACGTACCACCATCGCCACCATCTCAAAGTTATTGGAGAATTGTGTTTTGTCCCAGGATCCCGTTTTGCCCCGGTGTGCCATTTTGCCCCGCTCTCCCCTATAGTAGGAAATAGCATCCTTTTTCTCAGAGTACGCTCGCAACTCAATACAGATATTTACCTACGACAATTGTGCAATCTTGCTCAACTCACGTTGGCTTTATTGTTATCGTCGACAGGTGAGCTCGAGAAAGCTCGGGCCGCGCTCGCTCGGCTGCGCGGGCGAACGGACGTCAACGCGGAGATAGCGGTTGTCGAGACCAACATCATCGAGCAACAGAAACTCCGCGACGGATTCAGCATGGCCGAGCTTTTTCGTTCGCGTGGTCATCGCCGAGCCCTCGTGATAACTTTCGGTCTCCTCACCGTTCAGCAGCTCAGCGGAATCATAGCGATTGTGTCCTACGGCAGTTTGATCTTCGAGAGCTCCGGCCTGACAGGATGGAACGAACTGTCCCTTGTAATAATGGGTATCGTCAAAGTCGTCACCGGTATAAGCGTAATATTCATCGTCGATTCGGCCGGACGACGTCCGATTCTCATTCTCTCATCGATAATGACTTCGTTGTCCCTGACCTGCGAGGCTGTGTTCTTTCATCTGAAGACCATCGGCTACGACACGAGTGGCTTCTCTTGGACGCCGCTTGTCGGTACAGTTTTTTTTTACTTCAGCTTCGTACCCGGACTCGGAAGTATACCGTACGCGATGATCGGCGAATTGTTTCCCACCAACGTCAAGGCCCCGGCGGTTATGCTCCTGTCGATTTACGGATCCGCTATGGGAGTCGTCGTCTCTAAGGTCTATCAAGTGGCAGGCGAAGCCATCGGCATACATTGGGTGTTTTATTTCTTCGCCGCGACCGCTCTCGCCGGTGCGTTCTTCGTTTATTTCTGCGTACCGGAGACCAAGAAGCTCTCACTACAGGATATTCAGGAGAACCTGAATTCCGGCACGATCGGCTCCAATAACGCACGGTCCGATCGAACTAAGGGCACAGCTCATCAGTGATTGCCCTTGAATCTCCAAAGAAAAAAATTGTTATTTCGATTCTACTTTCAATTCTTACAGTTCCATATGACATCGAAACAACGACGGCAAGACTATCAAGGTGACATTTTATCGTTTCAATCCCGTATGGAATTGTAAGTATTAAAAGTTAAATTGAAATAACAATTTTTTTTCTTTGGCAGCCCGCAAGCGAATTTTACTTGGGTCAATGATATTTTTTTTTTCAGTGTGTGAATTCTGTGGTAGCTAATTGGAGGCTGGTCGGGGCCCGATCAGTTAGAAAAATTGTTAATAATCGTTAAGAGGAAATAAATTATTTAAAAAATTAAACTGTTGAAATTGCATCTTAAAATCGTTTGCCGATACTCGACTTACGTCTCGCGTGAACGAAATAGGGGAGAGCGGGGCAAAATGGCACTGCGGGGCAAAACGAAATAATGAGACAATCCGCAAATTTCCAATAACTTTTGGATGGTGGCAATGGTGGTCCGTGAGGCAAACAGGAGTTGAAAATCCGGATGTATCGTTGGGACAAAATGGGGCATCCAAAGATTATTGGAAAATTGAGTTTTGCCCTCGCTGTCCCATTTTGCCCTGCTCTCCCCTATGAACAAGAAACATTAAGAGTTTTTTGTTTTTTTTCTTAACGAGATTACTCGCGTGACTTGTTCGCCGGGCGGCCTCGAAGTCGCGCCGTTCGATGGACGGTGAAAACCCATACATAAAAAAAACTTCGACGTCTTATAATCGCGTTATTATTAGGTTACTCCCACCCTCCGATGGCACGATAAAGCGGGACAAAAAATCGAACCTTTTGCCGCTCGACGGTGCGAGGTAATTTGCGAACCGATAATAATCACTGGAGTCTCTTACGTCATAGCTGTGATAGAGCGATATTCTCGCGTTATTCACAATGCCGTCACGCACCATCGCATCTTGTATAGACTGATGTAATATATTATAATTAAAAGCTCGAGGGCAACGAACGTTGGAAGGTTGTATATATCTTTTTTTTTTTTTTTTTTTTTTCTTATCACTTGGATAATCTCTTCCAGCTGAATAACTTTAACGCGACCGGCAATGCTTGGGAATACGTCGATGACGATCGCGTCGAGGGAAACTGCGACCGGCGCCACGACCACGGTTTCCCTTATCGGGTCGAAGCATGGCGGACGGATTATCGGCGGGCTCGCGCGTTGCCAATGATACACACACTATCGCCAATTACCATACAGTGCATCGAGGTGCAACGCTGCCCGGAAGTGCAACGCGGGTATACAGCATCGGCCTAAGTCCGGACTGGTGTTACCTAATTTCATGGACATTATCCCGAAGCGCCTGTGAGTCGTGGGAAGCGGGACGACGATTGCTATGTGCGCTGCGGTACGGAGACGAGGAGAGAGACAAGGGCGTAAGGGATCGGATCATTCGGAGGGCAAACGCAGGTTCCTCTGTGCGCCTGCTCATCACGGCTCGATTTCCGGCTCGTCCCCCCGGTTTAGGCAGCGAGCCCTTAATCTCTGGGCCGAGTAGGTGCACTACCGGGAGTGGAGATCATAGGACCGGTGCATGCTAAATGTCGGGGAATAACGACTGTCGTTCGTCGATCGTTCACATTCACGATACACCTAGGGGAGAGCGGGGCAAAATGGCACAGCGGAGCAAAACGGAGTAATGAGACAAAACGGAATTTTCCAATAACTTTTGAATGGTGGCGATGGTGGTATGTGGGGCAAAACGGGTTTGAAAATCGGAATGTATCGTTGGGACGAAACTGGGCATCCAACAGTTATTGGACAATTGAGTTTTGACCTCACTGTTCCGTTTTGGCCCGCTGTGCCATTTTGCCCGGTCTCCCCGAAGTAGACATTCCTGAACTGGCCCAAACCTAAACCTGACGGGACATTGTCTGTGGTCTCATCTCACAAAATTAACCTTTTTTTTACATGGTTGCCGCTTACTTAATAGGCGGTAACCATGTGTTAATGGTTAGTCATCATACTAGCCTAGTTGTCGTCATACATTTATTTGAAGATTAACATACCGCGTTTGTATTTTATCATTTTATTATATTGAAAATAATGTCTGTATTTGTTTGCATGCAATGTTTGTATTTGTATCTATAACCATCCAATTACCAGTCATTACTCAGCATTCAAATTACAGCACGCGTCGTTTGTTTTCATAGCAAACTAAATCGTCGCAGTAACAAGAAAGTTTTGTCGTGATTGCAGAACTAATTGCTTCCACGTAGTAATTTTTTTTGCTGCTTTAACTAATCGTGTTGCTGCGGGAACGAGATCATTATCAGCAAAACTCATTATGTCAGAGCAACTACACCATTTTTCTCTGTGCTGAACGGCCCATTGCGGCTCATTGCCGCTGGTTGCATCTCGTTTCCCCCACTTGAGCACAGGTGAGAATAGCGGGACAAGACGGAGTGTTTCTGTCAATATGTCGCGAAACATCGGGGACACCTGTGGTATATAGCGTCCGATAACCACGCTTCGCACCCACACAAATAATTTATTTGCCGGGCACCCGCAAATAAATATTTATTTGTGGGGTGCCGATCGGATAAATTATTTGTCTGGGTGCATCTTATCTAATTCCCACCACGCTTGCAACCGATGCACGTGGAAGTTTTCCACTACCCCAGAGGGCAGTGCTTCATCGGTTGAGATACTACTGTACACCCGACTCGTCGCC
This sequence comes from Exephanes ischioxanthus, assembly GCA_958510785.1. Classification (NCBI taxonomy): domain Eukaryota; kingdom Metazoa; phylum Arthropoda; class Insecta; order Hymenoptera; family Ichneumonidae; genus Exephanes; species Exephanes ischioxanthus. The sequence goes on from OY294016.1 coordinate 6,559,041, forward strand.
ACTATTTTGCTCGTAGTTTGAGCATACGGAGAAGAGCAACCGCGAATGGCAGTTCCCGAAATTGAGACATTGATATTTTTTCAACGACCGAGTGTGATGGGACCGTTTGTCGTTCAGGGCCTCTCGGTCTTGATCGGTAAGTGCACGATAAATATCCGATAAATATCCGATAAACATCCGATAAACATCCGATAAATATCCGGTAAATATCCGATAAATATCCGATAAATATCCGATAAATATCCGATAAATATCCGATAAATATCCGATAAACATCCGATAAATATCCGATAAATATCCGATAAATATCCGATAAATATCCGATAAATATCCGATAAATATCCGATAAATATCCGATAAATATCCGATAAATATCCGATAAATATCCGATAAATATCCGATAAATATCCGATAAATATCCGATAAATATCCGATAAATATCCGATAAATATCCGATAAATATCCGATAAATATCCGATAAATATCCGATAAACATCCGATAAATATAATAGTTGGGTGAAGTTGGATGCGGTCGCACGAGAGGGGGAAATAAAGAGTAGTAGGAGATCGTAAAAACCTACAAAAACCTAAAAATATACGATTTAATACAATATAAAATACAATATAAAATACAATATAAAATACAATATAAAATACAATATAAAATACAATATAAAATACAATATAAAAATATATATATATATGTAAATCCGATATTTCCTACCAAAGTCTGTGTGCTATGGTAACATCTCTCAAGCGATATAGTCATATTTACCAGATCCTTCTCTCGGTGTACGCTGATAGTCGCGACTGTTACTGCTACCGGCAGTGGGTGGTTAGTCGAGCGGTCTGTAACGGCTTAATCTACTCGGTGCGCGTTCGGAACTTACGCGTACACGTGTAACTCTCGCTTTACCGGCATCGCACCTAGCGCTCCGACCGCGATGAGTGGACTGCAGGGAACCATGATCCGTGCTCCCTATTCCCAGCAACCGCCCGAAAGTGCGCGACTGTAGGTGAAATTAAGAATGACGAAAGTAACCGCCTCTTTTGACTTGTGACAAAAGGGTTTCTACTTTACCGACGCTGCCTTTCCTTTTCCTCAGTGACATTGTCATTGCCAGTCTCACGAGTGTCTCGCGAACAGCCGAGCGAATTCCTGGGGCAGTTGGTCTCGAGGAGTCGCACAAGTCTCTGTACGATTCGCCGTGCGGTGTCCGTCTGTCCGTCCGTCTCGAACTCGGTGTGGGTTCGAAACTTACGCGTACACGTGTAACTCTCGCTTCACCGGCCTCGCACCTAGCGTTCCGATCGCGATGAGTGGACTGCAGGGAACCATGATCCGTGCTCCCTACTCCCAGCAGTCGCCCGAAAGTGCGAGACTGTAGATGAAATTAAGAATGGCGGAAGTAACCACCTCTTTTGACTTGTGACAAGAGGGTTTCTACCTTACCGACGCTGCCTTTCCTTCTCCTCAGTGACACTGTTATTGGCGGTCTGACGAGTGTTGCGCTTGCTCTTAATGGGCAAGAGACCTTCGGGTCAAGCATAGAATGACGGTTTCGTGCCAGATGTCTTATACATTAAATGCCAGTCTCACGAGTATTGGTCTCGAGGAGTCGCACAAGTCTCTGTACGATTCGCCGTACGGTGTCCGGTCTGTCCGTCCGTCTTCAACGGCCCTGCTGCTCATTGCCGCCGATTACATCTCGGGTGATTACATCTCTTGAGCACAGTTGAGAACAGCAGGACAAGACGGAATGTTTCTGTCAATATGTCGCGAGACATCGAGAACACCGGTCCCTTGCATCCCCCTCCGCCCCTCTGCCGGTAACGTGCAATATATAGCGTCCGATAATCCCATTCGTCATATCTAATTCCCACTACTGTCGCAACCGATTCCCGTGCAAATTTTCTACCTACCCTGAGTATAGTGCTCCGACAATTGAGATACTACGGTAGACTCGACTCGTCGGCAATATTTCACTCGTAGTTCGGGCGCACGTGGGAGAGCAACCGCGAATGGCAGTTTCCGAAATTGTGAAATATTGATAGCTTTTCAGCGACGATTGATCGAGCGTTATGGGACCGTTTGTCGCCCAGGGCCTCGCCGCCTTGACTGGTAAGTACACGATCTACTATATCTCGATCATATCCGATACATCGCTGGGACCATTTAAGGTAGTCGGAGCGGTAAAGTCCCGCCAAACGTGAGTTTCAGGAAAATATTCAAACATTCCTCGTTGGGATAAAAATCTGAAAAACGTCAACCATATGGGAGGTGCTGTAAATACTGTTTTCATGTTATAATAATTCCAAAATGTTATTGACAAATTAAGGATGAAAATAATTGTTCGACAAATTATCCGGCAACTGAACTATTTCTTTCCATAAAAATGATTCGTTTATTTTTCTGAATACTCATGCATTTCTTCAGATTTTTTATGATCATTGAAAATCGCGTTTTTTCTATGTTCAAGCTGTGAAAAAACGCAATTCTCGAAGACTACACAAATAAAAGAATCATTTTCATGAAGGAAAATAGTTGAGTTGCCGAGTTATTTGTTGAATAATGATTTGTATCTTCAATCTGTTCATAACAAATTGGAATTACTATTTATATACTCGATTTTTTTTTCAGATTTTTATACCATCGAAAAGTGTTCGAAATTTTCTCTGAAACCTTAAAAAATTTTTATTTTGTCGTAAATTTCATAGCCACTCTGACGACGTTAAGCGCTGGTATGATCTTCGGCTGGTCGTCGCCCTCGCTTCCAAAATTGCTTCACCCCGATGACGACAACGATCTCAAATTAACGCCCGACGAGGCCTCCTGGGCCGTGAGCATCACCAGTTTCGGATGCATATTTGGACCGATTATATTGAACTCGTTGGTCGATCATATAGGAAGAAAGTGGTCTCTGAGTCTGGCCGTGCTGCCAATGCTCGTCTCCTGGCTGATAATGGGAATGACGGCAAGCGTCGAGGCGCTCTACGCCAGCAGGTTCATCGGCGGCCTCGGCTTAGGCGCGACTTACGCTCTGCTGCCGATGTACCTTGGCGAAATCGCCGAGGACAGGATCCGCGGAGCTATTGGGACCCTCATGACCACCAGTCTCACCGCCGGAATGCTCCTCTCGTACTCCATCGGTCCGTGGATCTCGCTGAGGATGCTTTGCGTCGGGTCCGCCGTTCCGCCACTGCTGTTCCTCTGCTTGTCCCCGTGGATGCCCGAGACACCTTACTTCCTGCTGATGAAAGGTAAGGTACCAGGGGACCCGTGGAACGCACACTTGATAACGATACTTTATTGCCCGCTCACGCTGCTATCGTTATTAATTCCGAGTTTACACGTGTGTTGCTTTTTGCCAACACTGTCGACAGAATGCAATAAATACTGACTGCGCGCGATAAGATACGAATGGTGGCGATGATTTTGCACTCGTACACGTGATTGTATGGCACCGGTCTTATTATTCGTATAATTATGCGGAAGGTAACATACATAGTAAAGAAGTTTCACTTCAACACCACGTGCGGATTGCGCGCAAAATTTTTTGTGTTAACGCGCTTGTTGTTTTGGTGTCACCAAGTAAAAAATATATTTCATTGGCACAGGAACACGATTTATCGAAATAATTCGTGTCAAACGTCACTCGCTTGAATCGATAAATTCAATTTCATTTCGTTAAATCGTATCCCCGTAACAAGGAAATATGACACGGCGACTAACAAGTGGGAGGGGAGGGGGGCGGGGGAGGGTGAGACAAAATTTCAATTGATTTTCATTCATTTTTATTGCCGGTGCAAGAGTCGAAATATCGCAATTAGTTTTATTACCCGACATTTTCGTTCGACCCCGATAATGGAATTCTGTCATCGATAGCTCGATGAATCACCGACTTCCGGAATTCGGTGTCGTCTGTGGAGCCGCGATGCGATAAACGTCATCGAGCAACAATTACGCGCGCGCTGTAATAAAAATATATTCATCACTCGGTGCGAAAATGGCCACTTTTCCGCCCGCTTCGCGTGCGTAAAACCGCCACATTCGCACCTTGTGATGAAAAATTTCGTACATCCCTCGTGCGAAACACTTTTTCGCCCTCGTGGAGTAATGTACAATTTGAGCCGACTGCGCTAAAATAACCACATTCCTTGCGAGCAACACGAGAGGAAAATAGCCTATTATTGATCGATGATAATTATTAACATGTGCGCATGCGTGGTACAATTTCATTACTCCCTAGGGAGTAATAGGGCTAATTACTCCCTCTGGAAGCTCTATTACTCCCGGGGAGTAATGGTCATTGGCGTATATCACGATTATGCGACACAACAAATATAGTTATTTTAACGAAATCGGAAAAAAAATATCGTATGCCACAAGGGACGAAGTGCATTTTCACCTCGCGTGAATTTCTGCCCTCGCATCGCTCAGGCATCAAACTTCACGCTCGGTGAAAACACGCACTTTCCTCCCTTGTGGCATAATATACTATTTTTCCCGACTGCGCTAAAATAACCACATTCTTTGCGAGCAACACGAGCGGAAAATAGCCTATTATTGATCGATGATAATTATTAACATCTGCGCATGCGTGGTACAATTTCATTACTCCCTAGCGAGTAATAGGGCTAATTACTCCCGCTGGAAGCTCTGTCACTCCCGGGGGAGTAATGGTCATTGGCGAAGATGACGATTTTGCGACGTAAGAAATACGGTTATTTTAACAAAATCGGAAAAAAATGTCGTATGCCACAAGGGAGGAAGTGCATTCTCACCTCGTGTGAATTTCTCAAACTTCACACTCGGTGAAAAAAACGCACTTTCCTCCCTCATGACATAATATACCATTGCGACAGCAATAATCATGCCACCCCATGAAATTCTCGTTGTTGTTTTATTGTCATTGTCGGCAGGTGATAACGAGACGGCTCACGCCTCGCTCGCTTGGCTGCGCGGGCGAGCGTACGTCGACGAGGAAATAGCGGCTCTGGAGACGAACGTCACCGAGCAGCAGAAGCATCGCGACGGATTCGGCATAGCCGAGCTTTTTCGTTCGCGGGGTCATCGGAGGGCCCTCGGGATAACCATCGGTCTCCTTAGCGCTCAGCAGCTTAGCGGCATCATTCCGATTCTCTCGTACGGCAGTTTGATCTTCGAGAGTTCCGGCCTGACCGGATGGAACGAGGTGTCCGTCATAATAATGGGTGTCGTTGATCTCTTCGCCGGTATAAGCGTAATTTTCATCGTCGACTCGGCCGGACGACGTCCCGTTCTCATGCTCTCGTCGATACTGACTTCGTTGTCCCTGACTTGCGAGGCTGTGTTCTTTCATCTGAAGATCATCGGCTACGATACGAGTAGCTTCTCTTGGATGCCGCTTCTCGGTATAGTAATTTTTTATTTGAGCTTCGTACCCGGCCTCGGGAGTGTACCGCACGCCATGATCGGCGAACTGTTTCCCACCAACGTCAAGGCCCCGGCGACTATGTTTCTATCGGTTTACGGCTCCGCGATAGCAGCGGTCGTCTCAAAGGTATATCAAGTGGCCGGCGAAGCAATCGGCACTCATTGGGTATTTTATTTCTTCGCCGCTACCGCTCTCGCCGGTGCGATCTTCACTTATATCTTCGTACCCGAGACCAAGAAGCTCTCACTTCAGGATATTCAGGAGAACTTGCATTCGGGCATGAACGGCTCCAAAAACACAGTGTCCGATCAAATCAACGGCACGGCTCAATAAGTTTAAGGATATTCTTACCAGAAATGCGAGGGGGACACGGGTGAGGGGCTCCGCTGAACGCGGTACTCACTGTGCGAGGGAGAAAGGTGATACAAAGCAAGTGGGCTAGAAAGAGATGGATGCTTCGTTTTTTTAACGGCAGTTGAAAACGAGACCGTAAATCTTCTTCAAATTTGGACACTGTAGTAAAGTATGCTCTTCAATCGGTTAGTTTTTAATATCAATTGAACAGAAATTAGCTGAGATAAACCGTCAAAAAATCTTTAAAAATGCCATCGCCTTAAATGTCCGACCATTCATAAGTTCACCTTATGGCCAGATTCGGCTTTTCGAACGAACGTTCTGGATTCATGTTTTCCCGTGTAATCCCGACTGATTGCTTGCCAAACGAAACAGGGACACGAGTGCGAGGGGTTCAGGGTATAACTTATGATGACAGAAAATTCGTAGTCTCTTCACAAGCTCGTGAACATCTGAGCGACACATTTGATATTTTTTTGAAACTGGTATCGTGAGGGGAGTCTTTTTTTAAGTCATACATTAACTTATAACATCCGACATTTTAGGTACAAAAAATCCTCGAAGAATCAGGTAATGGAGTGTCTGGAATTTGGGAGAGAGAAAAATGCCACTTGCGAAATTACCGATGAATATCGTTATCCGGGAAAGGCTGGACTCGGATGGTAGTCGCGACTGTAACTGATACCGGCAGTGGATATTTAGTCGGATAATCTGTAACGGCTTAATCTACTCGGTGCCGGTTCGAAACTTCGGCGCACACGTGTAAATCTCGCTTTACCGGCGTCGCACCGAACAACTCCGACCGCGAAGAGTGGGCTGTACGGAGTCATGCACCGTGTTGCTCTATTCCCAGCAGCCACCCGAAAGTAGGAGACTATAAGTACAATTAAAAATAGCGAAAGTAACAGCTCCTTTTGAGTTGAGACAAAAGGTTTTCACCTTTACCGACTCCGGCTTTTCTTTCCCTCCGTGACAGTGTTATTGACAGTCTCACCAGTGTCTCACCAGAAAGTAACCGCCTCTTTTGACTTGTGACAAGAGGGTTTCTACTTTACCGACGCTGCCTTTCCTTTTCCCCAGTGACATTGTCATTGCCAGTCTCACGAGTGTCTCGCGAACAGCCGAGCGGATTCCTAGGAACAGCTGGTCACGAGGTGTCGCACAAGTCTCTGTACGATTCGCCGTACGAATCGTACTTCAATACTCCTGCCGATCACATTTCGTTTCCTCTACTTGAGCGTACCGAAGAGACCAGCCCGTTTTACCCCGTCTGCCCCGTCCCCTGCCAGTAAAGTGTTGTTATATAGCGTCCGACAATCTCGCTCGTCTTATCTAAATCCCACCACGGTTGCAACCGATTCCTGTGCAAATTTTCGGTCGCCCGCTCCAACAGTTGGGATACTACTGTATACCCGACTCGTTGGCACTATTTCACTCGTAGTTTGAGCATACCGACGAGAGACAACTGTGAATGGCACTCTCCGAAATTGAGAAACGTTGACATTACTTCAGCGACGCGCAACCGAGCGTGATGGGACCGTTCGTCGCTCAGGGCATCGCCGCCTCGATCGGTAAGTCCACGATCCACCACAGCACGATCATATCCGACGAATCTTTGGAACCATTTACAACCTTTTGCTTCCTCATGGAGGAAACTTTGTTTTTATGAAAAAAAATTGAAATTTTCATATCGCTTCCTCATTAAAATTGAGAATTGAAATTTTCATATCGCTTCCTCATTAAAATTGAGAATTGAAATTTTCATATCGCTTTCTCATAAAAGTTGAAAATTCACATTTTCATATCGCTTTCTCATATAAGTCGGAAATTCACATTTTCATATCGCTTTCTCATATAAGTCGAAAATTCAAATTTTCATATCGCTTTCTCATATAAGTCGAAAATTCAAATTTTCATATCACTTTCTCATAGTGTTCCTCTACTCACGTTCCTTTACTTCTCGTATAGTTCCTCTACTTTCAACTCTTATGAGACAGCGATATGAAAAATTTTATTTTCCACTCCTATGAGGAAGCGACACCAAAATTTCAATTTTCTTTTTCCTAAATTTCACAGCGACTCTGACGATGTTCAGCGCTGGTATGATCTTCGGCTGGTCGGCGTCCGCGCTTCCAAAATTGCTCAATCCCGATGACAAAGACGATATCACGTTAACGTCCGACGAGGCTTCCTGGGCCGTGAGCATGAACAATTTCGGAAGCATATTTGGACCGATCATAGGGAACTCCTTCGTCGATCATATAGGAAGAAAGTGGTCTCTGAATCTGGCCATGATGCCGATGCTCGTCTCCTGGCTGATAATGGGAGTGACGGCAAGCGTCGAGGCGCTCTACGTCGCGAGGTTCATCGGCGGCCTCGGCGTAGGCGCAGTTTATGCTCTGCTGCCGATGTACCTCGGCGAAATCGCCGAGGACAGGATCCGCGGAGCTCTCGGGACCCTCCTGAACACCAGCGCCACCGCCGGGATGCTCTTCTCGTTTTGCGTCGGTCCGTGGATCTCGCTGAGGATGCTTTGCGTCGCGGCCGCCGTTCCGCTTCTGCTTTACCTCGGTCTGTCCACGTGGATGCCCGAGACACCTTACTTTCTGCTGATGAAAGGTAAGGTAGCAAAGGACCCGGCGAGCGTTCGCTCGACAACGACACGATATAGAAAAATTTGTTGGTACACGATTTTTGTTACCGTAACAAATTTAGTTTGTTAGTATCGGGATAACAAAAGCAGTCATTGTAACCATAGCAAAATTTTTCGCTTGGAGCGATTTGCTACCGCAAAAAGAGACCCTTTGTTACAATATATATGTAACAAAAAAAAATTGTTATATGATAGAGGGGGAGCATATATGTGCGTCGATCCGTAGATCTCGCTGAGGATGTCTTGCGTCGCGGCCGCCGTTCCGCTTCTGCTTTCCAAGCAGACAGACCTCGGTCTGCTTGGAAAGCAGAAGCGGAACGGCGGCCGCGACGCAAGACATCTTCAGCGAGATCTACGGATCGACGCACATATCTGTCTGCCTGCTTGGAAAGCAGATTGGATGCCAGAGACACCTTACTTCCTGCCGATGAGAGGTAAAGGTACCCGGAAGCCCGGCGAACGTACATCCGACGACGACACTTTATTGCCCGGTCACGCTGCGATCGTTATTACCAGCGCGTTACCTCGCGTGTCGGATTATCGTCGGGAATATATTGGCGACGGAGTGTGACAAACGCTGACTGCGCGCGATAAGGTGCGAACACCAGCGATGATTTTGCAGTCGCAAACATGATTTTACGACACCGGTTGTATTGCCGTCATTATTGTCGCGTTAACGCGCTTGTTGTTTCTTAATTACATTTTTTTTCGCCTAATAATTGCCACAAAATATTTTATTGACACGAGAAGACAATTTGTCGAAATAGTTCGTATCAAACGTCACTCAGTTGAAGCATAAATTCAATTTCATATTGATAAATCGTATTCCTGTAACAGAGCTGGGCACCGTAATGAAACTCCCTCAAAGTACCAAGTACTAAGTATTGCAGGTACGAAGTAATTTCGGTACTTAAAGTAGTTTTATAAAATACAAAGTACAATAGTACATTTCGAAAAGAGTGCGAAAAAAACTTTTCATCACTCGGTGCAGAAATTGCCACTTTTCCGCCCGCTTCGCGTGCGTAAAACCGCCATTTTCGCACCTTGTGATGAAAAATTTCGTACATCCCTCGTGCGAAACACTTTTTCTAACTCGTGTGATTACAGCACTCGCCTTCGGCACGTGCTGCAAAAACGTTTTCGCCCTTGTGGAGTAATGTACTATTTCATCTTAATCGCGATTTTCTTCGTAATCACGATTGAATCTGTGTCGAGTGTGAAACAAGATAGCGGAAATAAATCCTGCATAAGTCGTCGGATTAGACGCGACGTGTAGCGAAAAATGAGTTTTATGATCGTATGATACATCGTATATCGGCTTTTATTGAAATAACAGATCCACCGAGTAAATTTCTGTGTTCTTCGGAATCACAAGTGGCAAAGAGCCTTAGACTCCTTTACGATGAATTGCTAGTTGAATCGATGTCGAAATTGATGGTTTCATTACATTTATACTATCTAATTTCTTTTTAACCCAACTTTCTAGTTCTGCAGCCAAAGGAGTCGCACTTATTTTAACCATTTACTATACACCACGTACACAGAAACTTGACATCAGAAGTCCTGAACCAAGTTAAACCGATGATAAAGTTTGATAAGTGTTATCGTCTCCTACAATATTTCCTACAATAAATTTTGCAGTTAATTTTGACCGTTTCAATTATAGACATTTTTTATGCCATGAACAAAGCTGCAAATTAATTTGCACATGGGTTACTCATTTGTTACAATCTTCCGCATAGCTTCCTCCACGAGGAAGCCAAAATCGATCAACGAACTTTCTCCTAGAGAAAAACGTGCGTAAAATTCTAACCAATGAGAAAGCCATGTGCAAATTATTTTGCATCTTTTTTTATTTAACATTCCAAGTTTGAACATCGATCCAAACGTACTTGGGAAGAAAATAGTACAAGTATTTTGGTCTTAGTATTATATAAAAGTATTAAAGTACCGAAAAGTACTTTGGTACTATGACGTACCAAATAAGTACTCATGTACTTTACGTATTGCCCAGCTCTGCCCTGTAACAAGCAAATATGACACAGCCACTATCGACTGAAGGGGGGGGGGGAATTGTTTTTATTGATTTTTACAAATTTCTATTGTCGGTGCAAGAGTCGAAGTATCGCAATTAGTTTTATTGCCCGACACTCTCGTATGTCGCGCGTAATGGGGTTCTGTCGTCGATAGCTCGTTGAATCACTGGCTTCCGGAATTCAATATCGTCCGTCGGGCAGGGGTGCGATAAGCGTCATCGGGCAGCCAATAACGCGCCCACCATAATGAAAATATTTACCAGCAGCCCCAATTGTGCCACCCCCTCAAAATTGTCGTTGTTGTTTTATTGTCATTGTCGACAGGTGAAAACGAGAAGGCTCACGCTTCGCTCGCGTGGCTGCGCGGGCGAGCGTACGTCGACGAGGAAATAGCGGCTCTGGAGACGAATGTCAGCGAGCAACAGAAGCTTCGCGACGGATTTGGCATAGCCGAGCTTTTTCGTTCGCGGGGTCATCGCAGAGCCCTCGGGATAATCATCGGTCTCTTTACCATTCAGCAGCTCAGCGGTGTAATGGCCCTTATGTACTACAGCGGTTTGATCTTCGAGAGTTCCGGCCTGATCGGATGGAACGAAATGTCAGTTGTAATAATGGGTGTCGTTCAAGTCTTATCCGGTGTAAGCGTTATTTTCGTCGTTGATTCAGCCGGTCGACGTCCGATTCTCATGCTCTCTGCGATACTGTCGTCGTTGTCCCTGACGTCCGAGGCTGTGTTCTTTCATCTGAAGATCAACGGTTACGATACGAGTGGCTTCTCTTGGTTGCCGCTTCTTGGTGTGGTCATTTTTTTTTTCGTCTTCACACCCGGCTTCGGAACTATACCTTACGCCATGACCGGCGAACTGTTTCCAACCAACGTCAAGGCTCCGGCGACCATGTTCGCTGCGATCTACGGCGCTGTGATTGCACTCGGCGTCTCCAAGGTCTACCAAGTTGCCGGCGAGGCCGTCGGCACTCATTCGGTATTTTATTTCTTCGCCGCTACCACTCTCGCCGGTGCGACCTTCGTTTATATCTTCGTACCCGAGACCAAGAAGCTCTCACTTCGGAATATTCAGGAGAACTTGAATTCCGGCACGATCGGCCTCAAAAACGCACCGTCCGATCGAACTAAGAGGGAACCAAAGGTACATGCTAAATGTCGACGAATAACAACTGTCGTTCGTCGATAGTTGCATTCGCCCGGTATTGCTGATAGCCCTACTTAAAGATTCCTGAACCGACACGAAACTGAAAACCTCCCCGAATATAAATTTTTGAGCTTTACATCGGACCCTGATAGGGTTCTGATGAAGCCTGACAAGACCTTATCAGGATCCTATCAGGGCTCGATGTAACGCTCGAAAACTTCCACTCGGGTCACGGAAGATTGTCCGCGGTCTAAGATTGACAAAATTAGACTTTATTATTAGTATGCTTGTCGCCTACTCTGTTTAAGTAGCCAAAATAACATAATAGAAAAAGTTATAAAAAACAAAAAGGGGACATTCAAAATTTAAAGCGCTTTAGGCATAAAAAAAAAGTAGAACAATTTAATATAGTATGTCTATATTCAAATTTTTGATTTTTTTTCGAAACTATCTAGATACACAAAGACTCGAGCGAAGCTCCCTGGCGACATATCTCAGCCAAAAGCCCTGGTCGTTTACACGTCCATTGAAGTTTCGCCCGTGGTCGCACATCAAATTAATGAGGATCCTCAGCGAAAGCTCCACCGGCGCTGCGCACTCGGCAGTTTGGCATAGATACTCGGGACGATAATCCGTAAACGCTTGAAACCCGTAGGGCTAGCGCCCGTTCGGAAATTGTTCCTAGTTAAGATAGATTATTATAGGGTACTTTATTATACAGGGACATTTATTTTATTTTAATATTTCCCGTCCTATCGATCCATTTCTTTCTTACAGGTGGGACAAATCAGGGGCAGAAATAGGATAGTGCCTCTTCTCGCGATCGAAAGTAGAAACTCGATGCACCCCTATTTCGAATTCGATCGGAGCGTCGAGAGGCGCCGATACACGGACGCGGGCTTCGTAAAATCGCGGATTTTTAGGATCAGCAGCGAACGTGCAACGGGCTATTTTGGCTCGTTTGTTTGCTATCCAGCAGCGATCGGGAGCGTTCTCCGGGGTATCGATCCTCCACCCTTGGCGTGCATGCACTCTCTGCAAGCGCAGCATTCTCGTGCTCGGCGGGCACACAGAGAACTATAGATTTTCAGGGTTGGATCGTTTGGCTATGGAGATTCGAGAAAGCCGTGCCGAAGTAGTGTGCTCCATATCCGCGGATGCGCGTACCGACACACGATACGTTTACCAAATATAACCGTCGAGCGTTCGAGGGGGGGGGGGGGGGGGGGGAGTTGGGGAGGGGAGGCTAGAAATTGCACCCACCGAACGCGCAAGAAATACTCGTACGCCACCTCTAACTCGTTGCCCGAGACATATTTACGTTTATCGAGGGGGTTTAATGTTATTTATTCGCCAGTCATCCACAGGTTGCAGCGTGCAAAGGCTCCCGTACACGATGAGAGCGTACGATTTTTCTCTCTGTCTCGTAGAATCGACATTTTAAGATCCGAAAATTCTCGTTTACCAGTCGCCCGAGAGCCGGAGACGGAAATCTTACCCGACGTGCTCTCCGGGGCGCCGTCGAACCCTGCGCCCCGCACCGCCGCCACGCGGGACGCTATCGCAACTCCGTTTTCAACGTTATGTATTATATGTGTGTGTGTGCATATGGGGCATTCCATATCGATTCGACCTACGTCGGACCCTCGACCTCTTCAATTCGGTTGGTAATTTTTTTGTATCATTGTTCTAACTCTAAAAATCACTCCAAACTTTTTTTAAATTATTTTTACGTACATTTCTTTTTCGAGAAAAAAAAATAGAAGCTAATGCGATACCACTTTCGCTCTAGGCTTGAAAATGTTCATATCTGATACAGGATTTTCGAGCATTTTTTCAGATTTTTTCATTTAGGCTAAGAATATGTTCAAATAAAAAAAGAAAGCAAAGCTCAAAAAACAGGCTTAAAAATTTTCATATCTGATATAGTATTTTTGAGAATTTTTTCAGATTTTTCATTTGGGCTAAAAATATGTTCACTTTGAAAAATCGTCATTAATGCAAATTAAAAAAATAAAAAAAAAAAAAAATTGGAGTGATTTTTAGAGTTAGAACAATATTATAAAAAATTACCAACCGAATTGAAGAGGTCGAGGGTCCGATGTAGGTCGAATCGGTATGGAATGCCCCATATATAGTATACACACACGGCAGCACGAAGATTCAGCCCGACATCAATAATTCAGGAACTGGGAGGTCTCTCGGACCGTATATTAAACATATGTACATATGTGTTGGTACGGTCTACATACGCGGTTGTATACGCAGTATCGGTCCGTATACCCGGTTATATGTTGCAAACGCTTGCACCGAGATCACTCTATAACTCGGAAGGATCGAGCTATCGGAAATTTGAGAAGCGTCACGTCGAGAACAGTTTACTCCTACCCTGGCCCAATGTCGGATGCATAAAACCGTGGCCCGTTTCGCGCGTATCTCTTTCTCCCTCTCGGTGCGAGATACTTCTGCCTGGTACGTATTTTATGCAAACACGAGCATGCGGCAATCTATGTTACACTCGGCTCGTCTATGCGCATCGCGAGATTCACGGCGGGTCACTGGGAGTCTAATGACAACAACATGTTACTTTTCCGAGGTTCGGCGGAGGGTCGGGAAAATTCTCTCGATGCTCGAATTCGTTTCGGTATAACATTTTTTTTTATAATGTTTTTACTGGCCACTGGACAAATGAAATGGGAATCACGAGTTTATGTTATGCTATGTTATGGTGACCAAAAGCTATTTTCCTATTTTTCCAGAATCAAACTCGATCAATTTTTTTTTTATGCCTCGAGCGATTTTACAAATCAACTCTGGCCGTTTGTTTTTGATAAAAAAGATTGTTGTAACTTTGTGGCTGGTATTGCCCGAGCGCGGATATCGGGCAGTTCAACTTTTTTTTTATGTTGCCATTATCAATTATAGTTAGTTTCCAATAATTTTGAAACGCTGGTATTTGCAAATCGACGTCCTTTGTACACAGTAAAAAAAAAACAATTTCGTAAAATGGGAATACGAAGTTTCGTAAAAATAATTTTGTCAAATGAGTGACAAACTCGTTTTAACAATTTTAACAATTAACATTAACAACTTCAATTTCTACTTTAGTTTTTAAGACTAGAGCCCGATGGTGCGATCACAAATATGAACAAATAAAAAATTGTCGACATTAGTGGACAATAAGTTCTAAAAAGGACGAACTTTTGTTTCGCAATGCGTAGGAAGGATCGGTGCAAGATGGGACAGTGGAGCGAAACTCAATTTTCCAATTATTTTTCCATGCCCCATTTTGCCCCACAGTCCCAATTCGCCCCGCTCCCCCGTTCCCATTCAAGATTTCCCTATCGAAACTTTACCATACCGCTGATACATTAGGGTCCCTGACACGACGGGCATCCGTCCACTCTTCCCCACAGGACTCGAGCCATCCGACCTCTACCGCGAGATCCGCCGTGGCGAATTCTCACATAGAATAATTCCATCCGTACAATATCCGCACACACAGTGCACGCCTACGCCGACGAGGGGAGGAAAGTTTCATCACGGTTGATGGTTACCATAGTTCCGCGAGCAGTTTGTTAACGACAGACGAGGAGGAAATGTATCCCGGCCGAGATGGCCCAGCAAACACACACGTCCCTCTTCCACCTCGGAGTCGCGGTCCTCGTCGTCGGTTCTCCGAGTTCGCAAATACCGTTAAACCCCGTCGCGAGTTAGCCCGGGGGGAAGTCGTCGTCTCGTTGCGGGGAAATAACACCGCAGCTCGGTCCCAGTGTCGAGTGTGGAGGGTTCGCCCCGGGTGGAGACGGAAGGGAAAAGGTATGCAGGGCGGCGATGCACTGTGCAGCCCAGCGGCGGTTCTCGGGCCTGCCCGGAACGAGCCAAAGTTCCGGAAGCTAATCCTGTCTCCGACGGTACGGGTTCTCCGTTCCTCCCGCGCGAGCTCTTGATGTAAGTGGACCGGAGGCTGGGTCAACGGTCCACACACCGTCTAAGAAGCTAAACTCCAGTTTATCCAACGGCGCACTCCGGGCTGCACGTGTATATTTCGGGCTCCGGATAACTCGAAACCTCACAGCCTCGTCAACCTCTCCAAGTTGGCGTGCGCTTAACTCGGCATTCCTCCTCTCTACAGATGTATCGTAAATACGCCAAGTTTCTTGTCTCACGCCCGGGACACTCTAACTATCTCGGGTCGGAGGGGGCGCCCACGTGTCCGCGAGTCTTAGGTTAGCGGGATTGATTAAACAGCGGCGCGGACAACGAAGCGACCGGGTAAACTCTGAATAACGAACGGGCGGAGTGTTGTCCGAGTGCACTGAGGAAAAGGGTATAGGTAGTTTCTGTAATTTTGTTTGAGAATTAATCAACAGTATTGGAAGGTTTTTTTACATAAACCGTTTCTGAAATTTCAATCACATGTGCGTTGCAATTTTGTAGTAAAATTTGCATTTTTCATGAACATTTTTGTAAATTTTGAGCAAAAGATTTGTAATTTTAATATCTGGTATTTTTATTTTACAAGCAAAGTACATTAATGTTTAGTTAATACGAGTAATGTTAGAAAATTTCAAATTTCAGTACATTAAATTTACAATTTATTTTTACAGTATCTCGGGGCGGAGCGGGCGCCCACGTGTCCGCGAGTCTTAGGTTAGCGGGATTGATTAAGCTGCGGCGCGGACAGCGAAGCGACCGGGTAAACTCTGAATACCGAACGGGCGGAGTGTTGTCCGAGTGCACTGAGGAAAAGGATATAGATAGATTCTGATGGTACACTGTAAAAAAATTTTGTTCGAAAATTAATGAACAGTATTGGAAGCTTTTTTACATAAAACGTTTCTGAAATTTCAAACACATGTGCGATGCAATTTTACAATAAAATTTGTATTTTTCATGAACATTTTTGTAAATTTCAAGCAAAAGATTTGTAATATTAATATCTGATATTTTAATTTTACAAGCAAAGTACTTTCATTTTTAATTAATATGAGTAATGTCAGCAAATTTCAAGTTCCGGTACATTAAATTTACAATTTATTTTTACAGTGTATATATTCAATCGCTTAAACTATAATTGTCGTTGCAATCATGATTTTTTTGGCATTGTCGCAACTATAAAGTGAGGACATTTACATCTATAATACTCGCAACTCTACCAAAATCTCTACCAGAAAGTAAAAAAAACTTTACCAGAATCAAAATAAAACTCTATTGGACTTTAAATAAAACTCTACCCGAATGGAAATAAATCTCTACCGGAATACGAGGCTAGACGGTAGCCTTGTATTCCGGTAGAGTTTTATTTTGTTTATTTATATCAATGTAAATAAAGAAACGCCGCGAGAGGCACTTTATTTAATGAGTATGGCATTTTTTTGGTTTTCAAAGATAGAATCCAGAATCCAATATATAAATATACTTTGATGAATTTAAGCATACGATACGGACATTTTCGTAGAATTTTCTGCGACTTGAGCACGACATCTGTGGAAACGATTCCATATGTACTATGGTACTACGTATGTGCACACGTATGTACTATGGTACTACATTGTGCACACGTATAATACATTTCCACTCAAAGGTATAGGGAGATTGCCCAAACTACCGGAATATTTTCAGTTTACTGTGCTCTTAGGAATTTTCTCCCATATTTTTATAAGGATTATAACCAAAACATTCTCTCCGTGTATGTAATTTTTTTTAGTGTGTGTACCTTCGTTATCGCGCATACCCAGTTTGGCTTTGGTCCGGTTGGGTTGTTTCGTGACGGCGCTGGCACGGGACCGAGCCGGGCGCGGGGTGCCCGGCCGATCTCGAGTCATCGCTGGAATGTAACAGCCAACCGGATCATAGCCTGCATGGGTAGTCGTTAAAATTTGATGCAAAAAAAGATCGGGAGAGACGAGAGTGGAAACGGAAACACCGCTGCCAATGGGCCAGTACCTGATCCGAAGGAAAATCTAAAAATGTTCGCCGGGCTTGGTTGTCGAGGGAACAGTTTTTTTTTTTTTTTTTAACAGGAAAAAAATATACAAACTGGGATAACGATCAAAAGTTCAATCGCGGGAGATACAGAACGCGGAGGAGTGGCGAGCACTCCATCAAAACGCCCCGGGCGGTATGATGGCCAGCATTAAATTTAAATTTCGCGTTATTTGTACGATGGTATATGACGGTTGGCAAATTGAGCTGTGAGGCTATATGCTCGAGTAACCGGGAACAAATAACGACGAAAGCGATTTTCTACGTTTCACAAAGCATCTATATATTACATGTTTTTTTATTTTGTTTTTTTTTCGACACGGTGTGTAATAATATATTTTTCGTCTACAACAGAGAGGCTGGAGAAACATCGGTCGGTAACAAAAATTAATTTAACCGGTCGATATTTATACCGTGCAGTATTGAAATTTTTCGGAGTTTGAGAGCGCGAAAAACGAAGGCGTGTTTCGACGCTGCATTCATTGATATATAGATGGGCGAAATCCATTACGTCATAAATTGGAAGCCGTAGAAATTTATAACGGAATTTAGAATGGTGGAAATTTCCAATAAAGGGTCATACGTACATGTGCGTATGCATGAACGCATATACGTATATATATATAAATGTGCATTCATACGACTCGTACAAGCGCCGTCGTTAACTGACGGATCAATAAATTCTCAAAGAGAGAATTCGACTCATTTGTTAATTTTACGCAACGAAGTCACATATTTGTTGGCAAACCTTGGCGCTTTGCACCTAAAACAAATTCATACATTTATACTAAACTTATTTATTTAATAGTTTGACGTGCCTTTAGAAGGGATTTTTGTACGAGAACTTACGTGAGCTGCCCTCTGTTGGACGGTCCTCAAGCTACGAGCCTCTCGTTTCGCTCGCTAGAAGCGCTTCAGTTGCATCGTCCCATCGAACCAAGATTAAGGGAAGTGAAATATCGCGGTCGGTAATGAAAACTGCAATGAACTTTTCTCAAGGGTGCTAATTTTTTTTGAGGAAAAAGCAAATTCGAGCTGGATGCGCACGGTAATTTCGCACCCGGCCCGAATTCATTTTTTTCTCAAAAATATAGCACCATTGAATGAAGTTAATTTGAAAATTGCAACTATCTCTTTCGCACGCACAGCTGTTTCACTTCCCCTGAAGGTAGTTCGAGCGGTACAATTCCGCCAAACGTGAGTCTCAGGGAAAAATTCAAACATTTCTCGATGGGATAAAAATCTGAAAAAATCAACCATATGGCAGGTGCTCCAAATATCGTTTTTATGTAATAACAATTCCGAAATGATATTCACAAATTAACGATAAAAATAATCGTCCAACAAATTACATGGCACCTTAGCTATTTTTTTCCATAAAAATGATCCGTTTACTTTTCTGAATACGTATGAATTTTTTCAGAGTTTTTTGTAATCTTTGAAAATCGCGTGTTTTCTATTTTCAATCTGTGGAAAAAAGCAATTTTCAAAGATTACAAAAAATTCTGAAAATATTCATACGTGTTCAGAAAAATAAACGAATAATTTTTACGAAGGAAAATAGTTGAGTCGCCGGATAATTTGTCGAATAATGACTTAGATCTTCAATTTGTTGATAACAAATTGGAATAATTATTTCCCAAAAACAATCTTCGCAGCACCTCCCATATACTTAATTTTTCAGATCTTTATCCCATCGAGAAGTTTTCGAAATTTTCTCTGAGACTCACATTTGGCGGGATTCTATCGCTCCGACTACCTTAAGTCAGTAAGTAACCCACAGATTCGGCAATACACCCGTCAAGAAATCTCTTCGTCCGAAAGTTCCACCGGTCGCTCCACCGATTCGACTCAAAAATAAAAAATAAAAATAAATATGCCCGCAGATCGGCGATCGAATAAATCAAATTTTCTTTGGCAATTAGAGATGAATTATGCCGACCAGGGGAGGGGGGGGGGGGGGGGGGGGGCGAATAAATACGAGAATTACGAGAGGCTGACGAACTCCGGGGACCGTACAGGTTCCCGGAGTCCCTCGAGGGCTCGTCGTTTCTTGCTCGCGCGTTTCCGCTCCCCGGCCCGCCGACGATAAGGCCGTATTACTACCTCCCGCCGAAGTTATGATGAACGGCACTGTATATCACCGAGGCGCCCTTACAGACTCGATTGCTACGTGCTTCAGGATCTTATTTCTTCAGCAAATCGCTATTCAACGAACGCTCGAAGAGCGCGAACCGAGAGGGATGCGTACCACCCTCCGCGCCCAACAAAATCAACTTTCTCTCGAACCCGCTAGGATTCTCGGGTAGCAATCGTGAGGTATGAGGTGAGGCACGGTGGAGACGGCACCTTGCGAAAATAGAACCCTCCAACCTGGGTATTATTTATTTAAACCCGATATTCCCTACACTACCTCGCCTCCAAGGTTTCGATCTGGGTATCGGAGCGTCGGGGTACACACTCGAGGTACTGGCAATATAGAGAAATCGCGGATAGAGAAATATACAACAGTACCTCCCCCACCTTCCCTCCCCAACCCGAAGGAGTTTCCGTGACTTGATTGCCGCTGGTATACGATCCCGCGGGAATCTCCAATCTCGAATCCGCACTACCCCGCTTGAGTATCTGCAGCCGTTATTATCAATACCAATTCGTCGCAAATCGGTAGAGACATAAGCTTCGAGCGAAATCCTTCGGCAATTGTACTATTTGCCTTGGACTGTACGTATAGACTGTATATATACACCGATCGTACATAGTTAGTGTAGATAGGGGGAATATGCAGCTTTACCCGACCGCATTGTATGATCGATGTACACACGGATGTATACACGGATTCTATGTAATCCCATAGCTCATGACTATCATGAGTTTACGAATTCAACGTCTACCGATAAATCCCTTAAGGCCACCATGTCTTCGTGAGGCTGTTGACCGGCGATTGCCAAGTGGATAACTACCCGCACTCAAAAGATCCACCTTATTCGTATTTTATCAAATTGGGAAAATTATTGTTGTTATTATTATTATTATTATTATTATTATTATTATTATTAATAATAAATAAATGACTACTTGGAGAAGCTGGTGTATAGGGACTTATACCTCGTACTGCAAATCGGTTTAATATCGAAAGTCTCTTGGATACTGAGACAGGCTTCTTTTCTTAGTAGACTAGATCGGAATTTTGGGAGCCTTACACGTGACGCGAACTGGGTCTACGGTTCGAAGGTACTACGGGATAAAATTATCGATTTCATTGTTGATTTCATTTGGGCGCCAATTACTTTTAAGAAAACTAATAAATTACTGATTATGATATATTAGATTCACTCGACTGACACTCATTAATAATGAGACAATCGTAACTAATAACAAGTGAAATAAAGTTTATTTCAGTCACGTGGGATTCTACTATCCGGCGAATCACACAATTCACTTGACAATTGCAGTTTTTATTCGACGGAACAAGTTAGTACAAAACGTGTTAAAGACTCGGTAATCAATCTGACAAAATATATAACTATTCGAGACTCGTCAAGGGCCGACTTGTCGCCTATCGTGGTTATCGAGCAAGTGATCTTTGTCGCACTAACACTTGTTAATTATGAGACAATCACAGGGAAGTCCGATTGGAAGATGAGAAAAATAGAGGGGGAGAGATTATTGAATTGCGTTGAAGGGACAAAGGTCGGTTTCAGGGGGTTTGTACGACAGAGAGGTGATAAGAGGTTGGCACAGCGAAAGCTTTTGAATAGCTCCTTTATACGATTTCGCCGGTTATGCGATAATCTCGGTCGTAAGGTCGACAATGAAAAGACGCCACGAGGTTGCGGAAACGAGGGAGGAGCGAGGGGGGTTGGAGTTGGCCCGCGTCCTGACGGCGCCCTCGGAATGCCGACGTGGATCCCAGGGATGCACGCAGCTGTTTCTACATGCGAAAATCATCGAGAAAATCAGACCCGATAGCTTTGCAAGTTTTTTTTTTCAATCCTTGAAATATATACACGGAGAAAAATAGTTCTGTTTCTGTAACAAAATGTAGATCGTTAATAATTTATTGTTGTGGCAGCAACAATATTTGCTGCCACAGCAAAATATTTTGTTGTCCGTATATTGAGCAGGTAAATGAGTTATGGCAACAAAATTCTTGGTGTCCCAACAATTTTTTTTTTCTCCGTGTACTTCGCAAAAACACTCGTTTACATTCTTTTCCATTTCTCTCCTTTCGAACTTTTTCCCAATCGAAGAGAAAATAAAAACGGTTTCAGAACAGATCGCCGACCGAGATGGTTTTCCGTCCGAGTTATTTGCTCAACGATAGTTTTGAATACTTGCAGTAATTGATCAACGGCTGCTCGCAGGATGTGCGCAGCCTGATAAAAAAAAGAATCGATTGAACCAACAATATGAGCGCTTACGGGTCGCGAAACAAACGCTTGGTTGATCGAGTGAACTAATTGTTGTATCGAGTAAAGAAACATTCGATTCGACGGCCTGTTAGCTTGACCAACGAGGTGTTCCTTTCGACCAACCAAACATTTGTCTCGCCATCCGTAAGCGCACATTTTGTAGACCCAATTGATTTTTTTTCCTCTGTGCAGGTTGCGCTCAATAAAGGTATCCGCATTGTATAGATGTCAAAGTCCGCGGGGAGTTGTCAAAGGTTGATGGTCTCTTATCGCCAAAAGAGATTCAATTTCGTTCCTAATCACCGTCCGAAGCTGTAGCGCAGCTGCATCACCCCCCCTTGTCCGGCGTAGTTTCCAGCGATATAACGCCAGAACTGTCGAGCCCAACTTTGGTCCGACGTTGCGCAGACCGTAGCCGATGCTGATGCTACCCACTAGCTACTACCACTACCGTCCTGCTACTGCTAACTCGAGTTTATCCACTGAAAAGCTTTCAGTATAACTTCCATCTCATTTTGCGAAAGTTCAACGGCACATCGGAGGCGCGGATCCGACGAGGTAAAGCACTCGCTGGCTCTTTTGCTATACATCGTCCGACCCAACCCTCCCCCCCCCCCCTCGGCCGGAGGACCATGTGCAGCTTCCGCATCGAAGAACAGCTGAGTGATTAATTGTATTTATGTAATATCTATACCGGTCGCGACACAGTCGGCGCATGCGGCAGTCGCACCACGAAGACGATGGACCAAGTTACTCGAGTTTGCCATTTTGTAGTTACTGTAAAACAATGTTGTCTTTCGTTTTTTTTTAAATTTTTTTCCATTTCGACCGTATAGCGGAGGGGCGAAATGAGGCTGTGGGGCAAAACTGGACAGTTGGGGCAAAACTCAATTTTCCAATCGTTTTTGGATGCCCCATTTTGGCCTAACGATACGTCCGGATTTTCATCCCCTTGTTGCCCACTCACCACCATCGCCACCATTAACAAGTTGTTGGAAAATTGCGTTTTGCCCCATTATCGTGTTTTGCCCCACTCTTCCACTTTGTCCCGCTCTCACCTACCCTTCCGGGTTTTTACGGAACCCCATCCCGATCTGCCCCTAGCACTTCCTACCCGCACTCAGCTGAACTACCTAACTTCCAGTGCGTCCGCAGCCGACTTAGCTACACTGTGCCGCATTTGCCAGGGACACGGCGAAACTACGGAAAACCCATGCCGCTGCAGACGGCCACATTCTGATGATCCTTCGGTATTTTTGCACTTGAGTAAGGAGCAGAAACACCAAAGTCTCAGAAGAAAGCGCCTCCCGGTGAACGGTCGGTTAGGATTTCACAAATCCTAAGTCTCATGTAGCATATCGGTGTGCATTTCAATCCTAAATCACTTCCATACGCTACATTCTCCAGATTTCGGATTTCATAGCAGATAGAAGTGGATTTCGAAAATCCTAAATCAGTCCCATATACTGAGAAAAAGAATAGTATTTCCTACTATAATCAACAGTTTCCAGGGGGAATGTTTATATAGATAGTTTCTGGTGGTTTAAATTATAATTATGGTTGCAACCATGATTTTTTTCATTGTCGTAACTATAAAATGTAGACGTTCCCCTCGGGACCTATTTTCTATGGTGTAAAGTAAGTATTGTTGCTTTAACTATGTAATTTTTTCTCAGTGTATGCTACATTCTAGAGATTAAGGTTTCTATAGCATATGTAATGAGATTTCGTAAATCCTAAACCCCGTATAGCATAACGGAGTGGAATTCGATTCAAAATCACTCCCTTATGCTATATTCTTAAGATTTCAGATTTCATAGCATATGGAAGTGGATTTCGTAAATCCTAAGTGATGCGCCAGCTGGCGCACCGCTAAGCGGTATTATATATGGTCACCCATCCAAGTACTGACCGCGAACGAATCAGCTTGACTTGGGGGACCACAAGAGCCGTGCGTCAACCGCGCATCCACCGGTCGGTAACAAATTATTATTATTATTATTATTTTTTTCAACGTTTCTCATTCACGAGTCGCTACACCCAGAAAAATAATTTATTTGACGGCCACCGTTTATTTGGTTTAAGTAAAATATTTATTTGATGTAAATAAATATTTATTTAAATTATGTAAATAGTTACTTAAATGAAATAAATATTTATTTAAATCAAATTAATATTCTACTTAAACCAAATAAACGGTGGACGTCAAATAAATTATTTTTCTGCGTGCAAACTATGCACGATTTTCGAAGAGACTTGATATGTGGAGCGGGTTGATGTCGACTAAAACTGCTCCTTTCTGGATACGCGAAAACTTTCGTGTCTCACGCATGCTGCGGCTTCGAGATATCCATCTCGTAGCAAATTCCAAGCCCTCGAGGTACCTGTCGAGCCCTCAAAATCTCTCGTCAATGTCGAACCCGCCGAGCAGAGTTCGGTGAACTTGGGAGAATAATTTTATGCCTCTGGGAGGAAGCGGGTTGAAATTTTATTGAGTACGAGTCGATCGAAGCCGATAACCGAACGGAAGCGGTTTTGGAACTTTTGTTCGATCCCAATCAGTATATAACGTATATATGATATACGTGAATGTACATACATACACATAATATATATGTACGAACGATAAGAGCGTTTTCCAGACGCGGATAAGAACGAAGTAAAACTCGACACGAAAATCCCCTTCGGCGGCCGTTAAGCTCGCGAAACTTCCCTCCTCGTTATCCATTGTTGAAGAAACTTGAGTTTCCCCCCTCGGAAGTTTAATTTTTCTATGAAACATTTTTTTTTTTTTTTTTTACGAATTATCGAATCTTGTTTAATAGTTCGAATTGCTCTCCGATACTCGAGATAAGCTGTGTGCAGAGTTCACTCGAAGACGTCGACCCGCCGACTCGGAAAAAAGTAACTTCCGAACGTTGCGGGGTTACCGGTGCGATGTTCTTTGCGGTGCTGAGGTTCGAAGCTTTTCCGGGTTGGTTGGACGAATGCTCACCGGTGCCAGTTTTGTGACTCCGTGCTTCCCGTTCGCGATCAATCATTGTCAAGCGTTCGGCGTCTACGCCCAACTCCCGACATTTCCGGTTTCCTCGGGGAGAGCCCAACGAAGCCACTAAATCCAAACCGCACGGTCGTCTCGGTCACGCGCGGCCTTTTAGCGGGCACCGAAGAGCACGCCTCTTCGCCGAACCAGGCCTTTCCACGGGCGCGAGTATGATCCATTCAGTCTGTTTTATATTGCCGTTCGCCAGCTTCCGCTCGTTTGGCCTCGAACTCAATGTCGCTCTCTCTCGGCCCGATTCTCCCTCTGTTCCTCTTTGCCACCGCTGTCCATCACGCCTGGCTTTTATCGCTAATTCGGTGCTTCGCCCCCACTAGGAAAAACGTGGCCCCAATCAATGCGGCGAAAATACCTCCGGTTCTCCATGCAACTCCTATAACGACGCTGTAAAATATCCAAACCAACGACCGCCATTTCATCGAGCTTCGGCGAACAAAGGCACCGGCGCAAAATGGAGTCTCTTCGAAATATGATGACACTTTTGCGAACCTCGGATTCGGCCCAAACACCGCTTGGCCGAAACTGAACGTTATTGTCGGATACAATTTTTCACACTTTATCTACAAGATAATTGAAAATAGAGCGTTAATTTCTTTTCTGGCTTCAAATTTAGTCATTTTTTAGGGCGATTTTACCAAAGTCCATTTTGCGACATAGATTTGTTAAATTGCGACCAGACCCACCATTCGCGGGGCCGATTAATTTCGTGATTATAAAACTCCCAGAATCGCTCACTCCGCTTTCAATTTCCGCAGCAGTTTGTTTCTCGTGTATCGTTTGCCTCTATTAATACTATCAATATCAGTATATACCGACGCGGCAAAATCCTATACCGATGCGGCAAAATATCGAAAACGCCGACCGCCATTTCATCGAGGTTCGGCGAACAAATGTAGCAGGGCTAAATGAACTCCTTTCGAAATATAATTAAATTTCGCGAACCTCGGTTTCCACCCAAACACCCGCTTGGCCGAAGCTGAACATTATAGTCCATTACAATTTTTCATACTTTATCTACAACATAATTGGAAAATTGATTCATTATTTGGTGCGTTTTCACGAAAGTCCATTTTTGTCCCACACATGTTTTCTAAAGTTCATCCCGATCCACCATACGCGGAGTGAAAAATATGAGGGAATTTGATGATAGCCTAAAGCTGGAGGGCGCCATACTTTGTGCCGCATTAAACCGCGTTACCCTACCTCGCTATCGTCGAAACGCGGGACCATTCACATTCAGCCCTTTAACACGGGAATTTTCGGTTTTAACGAAATTATTACGTCATTTCCTGTCCCGATGGATACACCCGGTCTCAGCCGAACATGATCAAAGGAAACTCAACCGCAAAGACCCACCTCGAACCACGATTCAGTTCGAGCCATTAACGTGCGCGTACCACGCGTACTAAGCACGGGCTATACCCATTCCTAGGTGGCTCTGCTCGAATTTCACAAGGAGCTTCGACGCGAATCGTTATCATTGTGTACAGTATATAACACGATACCGTACAATATGCGATAGCAAAAGGGCTCAAAAACCATATATCGGTTTCCGTCGCCAATTGTGGCCCCGCCAGATAAATCGATCCTGGGCCGGTGAAGGCAAAAGCAAAAGGGACAAATCCCTGGGACGAGACAAAGAGACCGAAGATAGAGGGAAAATGGCAAAAATGGAATAAAGGCAATATTTTTTTTTTTTTTTTTTTTTTTTTCAATGTCGGTTTTTTACTAATGACATGACTCACGCTCCTTCCTCTATCTCCGCGGAACCCGGTGTGCATGGAGAATAATCAATTGATAATGATAATAAAATCAATTGAGTCAACAAAATGAGCGCTTACGGGTGGCGAAATAAATGTTTGGTTGCTTGAACGAAGTAATTGTCGTAGTGAGTAAAGAAACAATTGATTCGACGGCCTGTTAGTTCGATCAACGAGTAATTCCTTTCGATCAACAAAACATTTGTTGACTCAATTGATTTTTGTTCTTTGTGTATGGAGAATTATTTTCCATTTCCACTGGAAAGTAGGCACCAAAGTTTCTTGTCCAGAAACCTCCGCAATTCTGTTCTTGTTAATTTTACCAACAAAATGTTGTCCATTTTACAAAAATGTCATGTTTTTGTATGTCAATATTTTATTGTAACATTAACGAGAAAATAATTGTGGATGTTTGTGGATAAAAAAAAGTTGATTAAATGTACACATTTTTTTTACTATGTTCGTAAACAAAAACGCATTTTCGAACCTGCTCGGGTAACTCTGCTCGAATTTCGCAAGGGCCTTCGATGCGAATCATTATCATTACGTACGGTATGTAACACAATATCGTACAATATGCGATGGCGAAAGGGCTCAAAAACCGTATCTCAGTCTCCTCCGCCAATTAAAGCCCCGCCGGATAAATCGATCCAGGAGCGGCGAACGCAAAAGCAAAAGGGACGAATCCCCGGGGCAGGTCAAAGAGAACGCAAATAAAGGAAAAATTCCAAAAAATTGAACGAAGGCAATTTTTTATGGTCTTTTAAATACCGTGACTGCGTGACTCACTCTCCTTTCTCTATCCCCACGGAGTCAGGTGTACGGAGAATTATTGTCTAAAAGTTACGCTTTTAGGCAATAATTCTTTTAAAAGTTACACCAGAACGCAATCATGGATGCGTGTAAATTTTGGAACCTGCTCGGATAAGTTTGCTCTTTTCCCAACAAATTCACGAAAATCACGCTTTTCGTTTTTGGCGAAGTGTGCTCAGAAAGGCACTTTTCCGCACTAGTGCGAGAAAACAGGCCACATTGTGTTTGTACGCATGCGCGGTACTTTCCACGCACGCGATGCGAAAAGATGGCTTTTTGCGCACACTTCACACGAACGGCAAGCCGGATTTTCCGTGCATGCGTTAGGAGAACCATATATCGATTTCCGTCCGCCAATTAAAACCCCGGATAAATCGATCCAGGAGCGGCGAACGCAAAAGCGAAAGAGACGAATCCCTGGGGCGGGACAAAGGGACCGGAAATAAAGGAAAAATTGGGAAAAATTGAATGAAGGCAATGTTTCATGTTTTTTTAAATACCGTGATTGCGTGACTCGCCTTCGTTCCTCTATCTCCAGGGAGCCAGGTGTACGGAGAATTATTTTCCCTATACGTGAACATGAATGTACGCATGGAGGCGTATACATGTTCGAAGCATTGTACAATACGGCAACGACGTTACGGGAACGTTTTGTGCATGAAGTCAGGGTGGCCGAGCAGGATCAAAGGGTTTTTGTTAAAGTGACAATCGCGCCAATCACAAACGCACCCCCGAAATGCCCCGGTATTTCCTCGAACCTCACGTCAGGCCGCCGCGACCTGGGATATGTCTCTTGTCCATTAGCCTCGCTATCCGTAGGGGAGAGCGGGGCAAAACGGGATAATGAGACAAAACGCAATTTTCCAATAACTTTTGGACGGTGGCCGGTGATGGTGAGTGGGGCAAAACGATGTTGAAAATCCGGACGTATCGTTAGGACAAAATGGGACATCCAAAAATTATTGGGAAATTGAGTTTTACTCCCGCTGTCCGGTTTTGCCCCACTGTCCCATTTTGCCCCGCTCTCCCCTATGCTCTGTACGCAGAGGCGCACAGTCAATCTCCGCTCTGTGCTCGACTATGTTACAACGCCTCGTTGAGTTGCATGCGACATCGACGCAGTCTGCGACTCAAACGAACAACAAATGCACTGTCCGCGATGATTTCCGCTCGTTGTGCAAACACACACGCGATAATTACCATCCGCTAATGTCAATTTCGCATTGTCAAACACAACTTTAAAACGTTGCTTTCTCGTCCGCGTTTTTTAGGTAATTAAGATTGTAATTGTCTTGTAATCTCGTTGCTAATTATTCGAATGTCTTCCTTTGTATATTACCTACATGTGAATTATATGTACGTTGGATCTGAACTTTGAAAAATGTTGTGCTTCATTAAAAAATGAATGTTGCGCCAGTATTTATTCTCTTGTCTCTTTTGACTACAACTTACTTGCTCATAGGTTTAATAAACGTTAATTTTAGTATCGTGTTTAAAATCTGTCTCTCATGAATTCTGGAGATTTATCGATGTGAATATCAACGAATTAATTTGCCGAGAATGATAACCAATTATATAGTTGAAGTTAATAAGTAAAATGAAATAAAAAATATCAAATGTATGTAAATTCATTACAGTGCAATCGCAAATGATACCACATACGCTTCAACCGAGATAATGCAGAGTTTCCAATGTGCAACGAGAGGCCCGGAATTGATATTTATTTATAATAGCGTTTTTTAATGTCTTGTTTTAGGTATTTTTCAAAAGCGTTCAATGTTCAATGTTTTATCATAAAGGTGTCCGAACAGACACGTGGCTTACATTCTGGCGTTTAGATTTCACTGCAATTGAACTTAAAAGCAATGTTTTTTTTGTATCAAGCTTTACGGTGACGATGATATCGGCTCTGCCAGAGCCGTGCGCGGTGTTAATGGGGTGCACAAATATGCGCGCTGTTCTGGGGGTTAACGCCGGCGTTACCCCGTTATGTCACCAAGCATCGAGGCGCAAAGTAATATAGTAAAATCTCGATAATCCGATAGCGGAATAACCGAACGGCGGATTAACCGTGCCCAAGTTTTATTCCGCCCTTCACAGGTTTACCGACAATATGCTGATGAGAATTTAATGTTCATCGAACCGGTAACTCACAAAGCGGCAGGATAATTGATTAAATTCCTAATGGGCCATTTTTAATGACGACAGAGCACGGTTTTATCGGACACAAGGGAAATAAAAGTTACCTAACTTAAAAAAGAAAAAAAAACTATGACGAGTACTATAAAAAAACGTTAATTTGCTATAAATTTTTCTTTCGTACTTACATGCGTGTTGAAGTGCCCATTGTTAGTGTTGAAGAGAATCCGCTCGCCCCGGATAATCGAAGATTCACTGAAGCAGAAAAAAGAATGCATAACGTAAGTAATTTTAGAACCTCAAACAGACAGACTCGATTAAACGAACATCTTAGTCGCTACTTGCAATTTCAGTACAGAAATTGGTCCATGCGGAAAGATATGACTCTTTAATAATACTTTATTATTATTAAGTCCGGAATGATGCAGAAAGATATGACCCTTTAATAATGCAGAAGATCTGATGCGGAAAGATGTGACTCTTTAATAATACTTTAATATTATTTTTAGAAAATAATAATAATATTTTTTTATGCCACTGATCCACATCGGACTCGTTCCTTACAGCAAGACAACGAGATGTGTACCCATTACTCGTCTCGTCACGACGGCATTGTCTGCCCACAATACCTTTTCTACCTATACATATTTCTATAAATACATGTGTTCCATTGTCCGCCAGCGTTTTGTACTTCTCCCTCGGACGACGGAAAACGGCGGTGTACCGCCACGTTCTGACCGTACGTGACTACTGGAAACTACTTTCCGGCTGGACCGATGACGACCAAGCGCAAAGTGGCGAGGGCAAAGAATACGTCTCCACCTATATATATATATAAGCATATTGTGACCGTAAACGAAAAAAAAAAAATATGCGTACGCAAAAACTTTCAACTCTGCACCGCGACCCTCGGCGTTTTCTGTACGTGACAAGAGTTGCGACAGGTGTTGACCGCGGTGAGAAAGAAAGAGGCGTGGCAGCGTCACAGTCGCTACCGATACGTCTGATCCGCGCGACTTTTTCTACTTCGAGGCGAACCACGTTCGACCGTGCGGTGCCTTACTCTACTCTCATATATACTCGCATATAATCGCCCGTCGCTGCGGCGGTGCGGGGCAGTGGAAAATGCCAGCGTATGATCAGACTCGAGAAAATCTACTGGTCCGATCAATCTTTCCAATATCGACGCAATTCGCACGAAAAATGTCAATTGCTGAGTATTTTTAATAAAATCTGCCTTTTAAAGAATGTCTACATTTTTTACAAAACGACTCCCAGACAATCCTCAACAACTCATAGCCAGTACGATATGTCCGATCCGCGCGACTTTTTCTACTTCGAGGCGGATCACACCCAACCGTGCGGTGTCTTACTCTACTCGCATATATTCACTTGTTGCTGCAGTCGAAAATTCCAGTGTATGGTCAGACTCGAGAAACTTTACTCGTCCGATCAATCTTCCCTATTTTTGACCCAATTCGCACGATCGTTCGTGCGAATTATATTAGATATTAATTATCGCGAATTATTATATGCGAATTATTACATATTTTTTAAGAGGCAGATATTATTAAAAAATGCTCAGCAATTCAAATTGTTTTGAATTGCTGAGCATTTTTAATAATATCTGCCTTTAAAACAATATGTAAATTTTTTACGAAACGTCTCACAGATAATTCCGAACGACCCGTAGCCGCTGCGGTAAGTCCGATCCGCGCGACTTTTTCTACTTCGAATCGGATCACATCGAACCGTGCGGTGTCTTACTCTACTGGCGTATATTCGCTTGTTGCTGCGGCGAAGTCGGGCAGTGGAAAAGGCCAGTGCACGATCAGACCCTATAAACTACTGGTTCGATAAAACTTCCGAATTACGACCCAATTGGCACGAACAATACGAACTTCCGAGCATTTGCAATAACAATCTCCGTTTTAAACAATATCTACATTCTGTCACGAAACGCCTCACAGATATTTCTCAACGATCCAACGTATCATAAATTTAATCGCACGTATAGCACATTCTCCATAGACCCAGCGCGTTCTTTATGGAATTCCAAGAACAAACAACAAAAATGCTTCGGCCGAACGTTTCCACACGGTTAACCGCTGTGAGGAAGAGGGGGCGCAGCGATGTCGCAGCCGCTACCAATATCGCTGATCCGCGCAACTTTTACTACTTCGAGGCGAAACGCGTCCGACCGCGCGGTGCCTTACTCTACTCGCGCATATTCGCTCGTCCCTGCGGCGAAGTGAAGCAGTAGAAAATACCAGCGTATGATCAGACTCGAGAAACAACTGGTCCGATCAAACTTTCCAATTTCGACACCATTCGCACGAACAATACGAACTCCTGAGTACTTCTAATAACAATCTCTCTGTTAAACAACATCTACATTTATACAGAACGCCTCACAAATATTTCCCCAACGGCCCAATCATAAATTTCATCGCACGTATAGCGCATTCTCCATAGATCCAGCTCGTTCTTTATGGAATTCCAAGAACAAATAACAAAAAATGCTTCGGACGAGCAGAAAAAAAAAAAGGGAAACGTATAAATTCCATTGTTACATCTCCGAGTCTAACAAATTGCATGATCCACGAGTTACGACATACGAACCAATAAAACAAGGATTCAGGAAACGTTGTACGCTCGTCGGAAACGGCGGATGAGGAAATAGAAGAGAGAGAGAGAGGGAGAGATAGAAACAGAGAATCCGATGAATTGGGTGCGCATACACAGTGTCGTGCCTATGGCCAACCCTGTTAACATTACATACATGTATATATTGAAATGTGTATAGGGAACTGCGTTACTGCCGGGAGACACACACTTAAACAGCGTAGGTACTTCCGGTATACCACGCGGTAACGGTGCGGCAGTTAAGTTTGAATTATGCCCCGAAAGTCTGGGTGACTGCTGGGCTATTCGGACTGGGCTGGTATGCGCTTGCTGGGCATGTCGGATAGTTCCTCCGCAGTGGACCCAGAAACCGGCTTGGATCGGCTGTGGCAGCGTCCTCGTCCTCGGCGTCGTCATCGCGACGGGGCTTTCGGAGCTGATGTTGTTAACCAGCTTGCCCGCACACCCGTGCGATCCTCTTCCTCGTCGTCCTCCAGCCTCGCGAATCACCCTCGCGGGCAATAAAAGTTAAGTTCGTCGCTGGAAATAGATTGCTCGTCTCTCGTTCCCCTTCGAACCGTTAAATACTTTCATGGCCAGCTCAGGCTCCCACTCGGCTGCGTGTAGAGTAAAAGTGGAGAATATAGCCCGGTCCACGTATCACTTCTTTTACGCGCTAATACGGGTAAGTCCATATTCACCATTTTTAGCCTGTCATTTTATCCTATGCTTTTATACTATACTTTTACGTTATACTTTTACCCTATACTTATACCCTATACTTTTACCCTATACTTTTACGTTATACTTTTATCCTTTGCTTTTACCCTATAGTTTTACCCTATACTTTTACCCTATGGTTTTACCCTATACTTTTACCCTATGCTTTTACCCTATGCTTTTACCCTATGCTTTTTCCCTATACTTTTACCCTATACTTTTACCCTATACTTTTACCCTATACTTTTACCCTATACTTTAACCCTATACTTTTACCTTATACTTTTACCCTATGCTTTTACCCTATACTTTTACCCTATACTTTTACCCTATACTTTTACCCTATACTTTTACCCTATACTCTTACCCTATCCTTTTACCCTATACTTTTACCCTATACTTTTACCCTACACTATTACCCTATACTTTTACCCTGGGCTTTTACGTTATACTTTTGCGCGATACTTTTACGCTATACTTTCACCCTATACGCATATCGTTGTTTTGCTGAGACCCTAGAATCATGAATATGTTTAAGACGAATTTTCCACAGCTTCGCGAATGTTTAAACCAGGTCCCGAGATTGTTTGGATAGTTTGGATAGATACCCCGATAGCGCTACCAGGAAAACGTTGTTACGGCAAGATTCTTGCAACGAGACACCGCGCCGCGTCACTCAGATTGGGCGGGGTACCAGACGAACGGTTTTGTGAATTCCCGAGAATCCGGTAAATTAATTGTGTTTACCCTGTCTCAGGCAGACTTTACTCCTCTTGAGCTAAAACCATGTTGTCCTTACCCCTCCCCTTCCGCCCCGCAGCTTCGCCGTATGTAGTACCTTCCGCGAACGAGCGTGTCCTCTCCCACGGCGAAGAAAACTATTTTCCCTCTCTCGTTCCCCGGACTTGTCTTCCCGAAGTTAGAAACGACGGGTAAAACTATACGATGATCCGCGAATATACGTCGGGGTCTACGTCAGACTCGTGCTTTCTATCCTTCCCAACTTGCGTAACCGCGGTGCGGGGAGAGCACCAAGTTTCCAGCGGCAAATGCTGAGAACGCGCGACCGCGGCGAGGTACTTCGAGTGAGTGACGTCCTTCAGCGAACAACTTTGGAACACACCGGATTCGTTCCGTGACTCACTCTCACGTACGAGGAAAAAACGACAACTGAGATAATCGTAGAGATACGAATAGACCGGGGAAGAGTGGCTAATCGGGGTTCGTAATTTTCACTGTTTTCACGCCCCCTTCGCCCTCCAATAATAATAATAATAATAATAATAATAATAATAATAATAATAATAATAATAATAATAATAATAATAATAATAATAATAATAATAATAATAATAATAATAATAATAATAATAATAATAATAATAATAATAATAATAATAATAATAATAATAATAATAATAATAATAATAATAATAATAATAATAATAATAATATTTATTGGATGCATAGATGCAAGAAAGTACATAAACGTAGACAGTTACAATAATTGACTAAACTAAACCCAAGAATACGCAAATAGCAAAGAGCATAAAAGACGCAGCAACAAAAAATGACGATAGAAACAGAGAGAAACTAATAGGAAATATAAAACAGAAATGCAAGTATAGTCAGAGTTGAAACAGGAAAACTAAGAAAAAAAATTGAGGTAGAAGAAAAGTTAAAATAAAAATCCGGGATGAGACGTTAATTTTCTTTCCTCTGCAGATGCGAATGTGGAAACGACGCTAGGAAACGGAGATGAAGATTGTCAGCCTGGAGGCGTGGATGCAAATGAATTGGATGGAATGTTTTCGAAGCATCGTCGGATGCGATGAATGGGTTAGGAAAATTTGCCAACTTTACTGAATAAACGCGTTCCGAGAGGGAGCAAACCTAAGAATAACCCAACAGCAAATGGTACAAAAGACAACAACGCAACAACAACAAAAAAAAACGGAAAGAAAATGGCTATAGAAACAGAGAAAAGCTAATACGCAATATCAAAAAGAAACGCGAGTACAGTCGCAGTTGGAACGAGACAACTAAAAGCAAATTAAAGTAAATGAAAAATTGAAATAAAAAGAAAAAATCCGGGATGCGATATGAGTTTTCCTTCCTTCGTAGATGCGAATGTGGGAGCGACGCGAGGGAGCGGAGATGAAGACTCTCAGCCTGAAGGCGTGGATGCAGGTGCATTGGATCGAGTGTTTTCGAAGCATCGTCGGATACGATGAATGGGGTAGAAAAATGCACGAACTTTAGTGAATAAACACGTTCCGAGAGGGAGTAACGAAAAGAAGATAGTATTCGAGAAGAGATCGACGATGATAAAGGCAACATACGTATAGTCTCGTTATAAGATTCTCCCGGCTCGTCGGCAACGCTCCCATAAACGCGAAGAATCTTTTTCAAGAATTTTTCACGGCTAGACGAGAGAGAGAGAAAAAGGAATAGTCCCGGAGGAGTATGCGATAGTGCCGAGGACGGCCGGAAGTACTCCGTACCCGGGGACACTGCGGGTTACGGATACGAGTCTTGGGAAATCATCCGAACGGCGAAGTGTGCGCGGCGGTATAAGAAAGCGAGGACGAAAAGGATTCTCAGAGTAATCTAGGGTGTCTTCCACGGAAGCCCCGGTTATAGTCGAGGATGAGCTGCGGCCGTTTCCACGCCGTCTAACGGTCACGTGAATCGGGAAATGCACGACGGTGCTTCGACGTCGGGAGCCACCCTACCGCTGAGGCGGGACGAGGCTCAAAAGCGATGATCCCCGGGTCAAACTCCCTCTGCTAACTGGTAAAAAACAACATGCCGTGGACAAAAAATTCTAACGCGCGACCGTCGGTCTCATCATTCACCCCGTACTCTTTTTCTTCTTCTTCTATCAGATCAGTCGGAGATTTCAGTCACCGTGCCGGTTGATGCATCGGTGATGCATCAACGATCGCTGCTGGAAAGTATTTATTTATTTGGGGTGAAGGACTTAGGTCAATGACCGGTTGGCAATAGCAATATAAATGTACATAGCTGGTCAAATACCCTAAGTACTTGAAGTACGTATAGAGGTATCAAGTACTTGGAGTATGAAGTTCTGAATACTGGGCAGTTACTCAGTAATCGATGCTTCAATACGCCACTACAAGTACTTAGCGTATTGGCTCAGCTTTGGAAATATATAATGTAAATATTCTCTTAAATATATCAACGTCCATATGATGCAAAATATTGTGAATAAATACTTTTACTACGACTTATTTATTCACTTGTGTAAATGGAACAAGTCCTTTTTACCGGTGGGCAATAGCAATACAAATATACATAGCTGGGCAAATACCCTAAGTACTTGAAGTTGAATAACGTACAGAAGTATCAAGTACTTGAAGTATGCAATTCTGAGTACTGGGCACCTACTCAGTACTTGCTCCAATACGCCACTTCAACTAGTTGGTGTATTTGCCGAGCTCTGGGAATATATATTGTAAATATTCCTTTACATGTATCAACGTCCGTATCATGCAAAATATTGTCAATAAATACATTTACTACGACTTATTTATTTATTTCTATAAACGGAACAAGCCCTTTTTACAGACAGTGTAGCATTTATCTACCTCATCTGAATTGAATTCATGCAATAAAATTGTCCCGTTACTTTGATTTAATGAGCTATGTTTATTGCCGAACCGACGTCGATTAGAAAAAGTTTCGATAAATTTAATGATATAAAATGAGTAATTTCCAACAGGGCGGAACAGTATCGAACGAAACAATATCGACCGCGAGCTCTCGTCCTACCAGACATCGAGGGAGTTTAGAAATTCTCCCATTAGCGGAGTATCGGTAGCCAAGCTAACGACGAGCTTTGGTTAAACTCGACTAACTCTGATCTCCCGCATCTCTCACCCCCTTCGACTGTTTCTCCGTTCGATTCGCCAGACCGGTATAGTTCACGCGCGAGAATACGAACTTTAGCGGATTGGCTGATGGTGATTCTTCAATCACCGCACTGGTCGTTGCACAGCCCGTGCGGATAATTCACTCAGCCGGTAGAACGAGCAATTAATTAAGAGCTCGAAGTGCATCGGTTAGCGCCAGAGCTGCCGTGAGGGTTTCTTCGAGTTCCCACTCCCGGGATTTTAAAACCCTCAGACTCTAGCTCTATACCTCGCTCCATCGACGACTCGATCTTTATCCGACAGCCGAGGGTAAAGAGGAGTTTCCCTTACTTCCTCTCTTGCAATCTCTCGTTTCCGTACGTTCGTCCGACCGCATTGCCCCACCGGTCGGAAGTTCAAGACTGAACCGCTTCGAGACCAACACTCGCCCGGTCTCTCCCGGCGAGAATCCCTCACGCGAGGGTGATAAAGCGATCCTTCGTGCGCTGTGCCGCGAGGACGACAGCGGGGCCGAGCTTCCTTCCATCACCATACCCGGAACGTGTAAAATTGAACATTAATATTCAGCCGTGGTCGCGAATTTTTTTTAAACCGGCGAATTATCGACGCTACGAGAAACGCTTGATAAATTCGTCGCATAATTCTGCGGGGAGAAAATCGAGTATAGATACCTTAAAGAGCGAGCGATTCTAATGGGAACGAAAGGAGGCGGAACCCTTGTTTAAGACGATGTGAAAGGCCGTTTTTCCCGACCAAACCCTATACGGGCTCGGTCGGTAACGAAAGCTGTAATTCCTTTTTTTTACGGTGCCAATCACCTCCGGTTAGAAGCGAACTCTTACGTGAAGCGGATATCGATTCCGGTTAAGGAAGTTCTGTCGCTCGGTGTTCATTTCGCAGAAGTTCGAGAAAAATTAGATAAAATTGCAAATACTTATCGATGGTATAAAAATCTGAAAAAATTCATGCATACTAAAGGTACTGAAAAGATTGATCTCGGATCATAATATGTCCAAAATGTTATTAACAAATTAATCAAAAAATGCATTGTTTAACAAATTACGCGGCAACATAATTTTTTTTTTCATCAATTTGTTAATAACATTTTGGAATTATTATTATGCGAAATTAAACTTTTCAGAACCTTTAATATGCATTACATTTTTACAGATTTTGTTACCGACCGTTTTCGTTACCGACGGTTTTCGGTATAAACCCCAACGCTTCGAGTCGAGCAATGTCGACTGCCCCGTGTCTAAGAAACGGTTGATAAATTCGTCGTATAATTATACGGGCAGGGAATCGATTATAGATATCATAAAGAGCGAGCGAATTTAATGAAAACGAAAGGAGGCGGAACGCTTGTTCAAGGCGATGCGAAACCCCGTCCTTCCCGACCAAACCCTATCCGGGCTCGGTCGGTAACAAAATCTGTAATTCCTTTTTTTTACGGTGCGAATCACTTCCGGTTAGAAGCGAATTCTTACGTGAAGCGGATGTCGATTCCGCTTAAGGCGAGAATTTTCCTTCGTGCGTAAATGTTCGGCTCCGTTAAAGAAAATTCATTACAGACTTTGTTACCGACCGTGGTATTTCGGACGGTTTTCGGTATAAATCGTAACGCCTCGAGTCGAGCAATGACGACTGTCCCGTGTCTGTGTATTTATTTACTGCCTCGAAAAGCGTATACAACGGCGATCTTCGAAATTCCGAACGTTGCCAAGTTTTACACTCGTTCGGAGTCGCGCAGTACGTCTCGCATGGATTATCGCGAAACTTTATTATCTGACCGGGAACGAAGTATCGCGTTATTCCGTAAGTGCATCGGGATTAGCTTACGCCGGGGAGAGGCAAGGCGATAAATCCGCCGGGGAGCACGAGACGAAGTTTAATTTTTCATTCGCCGATAAATTTTCCCGCCCGGAGGAAATCGTCCACTTGGCACTGAATCACACAGCTCGTCGAGAGTTCCGAGCGAACTTTGCCATTAGAGCTTTTATACATCTCTGGGCCGGGTGACCGGTACATAAGCGTGAATCTTCCGAAATTACTCAAGAGAAAACTATCGAAATTTCGTGCAGAAAATAATTGTTTTTTTTTTTACTGCATCTCAGATTTATATATATATATATATATATACTAGGGTTCCTGCAGGGCTGGGCAAAATACTCGAAAATGCTAAAAATACAAAATACTTTTTGTACTTAGAGTACATTGATAAGTACTTCGGTTACGTACTTTTAAAAATATCTGGTAAAAGTCAATGGTATGTCAATCGCCGTTGAATAAGATTTGGCAGAATCTATTGAATGTGGTAGGGGAACGTGGGGCAAAACAGACCAACAAAAAAAAATGGCTTACGTGCAGTTTCATGTTAAGGCATTGTAAAACGTACTGTCGTGGTGTCTCACTCACTCCACTACAAGTGCCAATAACGGTATCTCTCTCGCTCTTTCAATGGTCTTAAGGGGAGGCTGATAACGTTCGAGTGGAAGAGATACAGAGTGGACATTTTGAATCCATTTTTCTCCGAAACGATTCTAATTTTGTAAAACCGTTTCGGAAAAAGCGTGTTCGGAATATCTTGAGGTTGTTGATCCTCAGCCTCACCTTAAGGGGAGTCGGTTAAAACAAAACTCAGCGTATCTCCGTTAAACACGAAAAAAGGGCACGGAGGCAAGACGGCCCAACCAAGTAAAACTGGTTAAACTGCATTTTTGTTTTCTGGCGAATAGGAAAATACGGAAAACGATTCAAAAAAGGGAACATTGGAACCAAAATTGAAAAAAATGTTGGTATTGGTAAAAAAAAAAAAAAAAAATGGTGAGTGGCAATATTGCAAGCCACTACTTCACCGGTACTAAACGGGTTTCACTCAGCGGCAAAACTCGAGGTTTCGATATCAATGACGATTCAGGAACCACGTGAACGTCCCGGAATCGAAACCCCCCTAAAAAAAAAAAAAGAAAATATATCGTCAAGCGTGCTGTTTTCATCGTCAAAGAGATTTGACCGGTGAGAAAAGAGGCACGAGAGGTAATCGTCGATAAGTGTTGCGCGCCACGTGTGAACGCAAGTTAAAAATCTACATGGACCCTATTCGTTTTTCCGTGCAAACTGGCTCGCAGCAAATTTAATCCCGATCGCAACTCGAGAATCAAGTGGCCACTCTACGAGAACCTATACGAACCTATACGATCCGCCCTATAGCCAATAAGCTTTGAATTGTCCACTCGATACGTGACGATTCAGAGAACTCTCAAGTGAGCATGTTAATGTCCCGGAATCGAATCTCTCCTTAAAAAAAAAAAAGAAGAAAAAAAATATAACGTAGTGTTCCGATTTCATCGCCAAAGAGATTTGACCGGTGAGAAAAGAGACACGAGAGATATTTTCGATAAGTGTTCCGCGCTACGTGTGAGCGCAAATTAAAAATCTATTAGTCCCCGTTCGTTTTTCATTGTGAACTGGCTCGCTGCAAGTTTAATCCCGATCGCAACTTGGGAACAAGTGTCCACTCTTTCTATTATTGAATTCACTCCCTTGTACTCTTTGCACATCGACGTCGTTATTTGCCCTGTAGCCAATAAACTTTGAATCGTCAACTCGATACGTGACGATTCAGATCACTCTCAAGTGAGCATGTGAAGGGCCCGGAATCCAATCTCTCCTAAAAAAAAAAGAAGACAAAAATATACCGTCAACTGTTCTATTTTCACCGCCAAAAAAGATTTGACCGGCGAGAAAGGATACCCGAGAGGTATCATCGATAAAGGGATGCCAAGGGACATAGAATTTTCCGAAAACTAATCTGTAACTGAAATTAGAGTGACACATGCCCCCCCCCCCCCCCCCGTGGGACAGAATATTTATCTCCTCTGTTTCATTTGACCCCTGTCAGTGTGTTTCATTTGACCCCGGCCAAGGTGGTTCATTTGACTTCGGCCTTCGCGATAATTGAAAACAGCCACGGCTAATTTATATTATAGAGAGATATATATATTATTTTTTTCCCGAAATTTAATTACTCATTTTTCGCGTGCGCGATCGCTCATACGTGAAAAAAAAAAAATCGCGAGAAAACAGACATCCGACGTCGGGGTTATCGATATCGAGTCCCTCGACGAGTCTCGTTGGACAGGAATATTCCCGTGCTCGAACTAGTTCCCGTCTCCTACGTCACCGCTGTGCAAGCGAGCGCGCGAAAATTCTCGAGATATATTCCCCTTCTCGAGAGCGAAACCGAGCGTTAACGTTGGAACGGGGCGAAAAAGGCCCGAGGAGCGAGTTAGAAAAATGCTGTATATGCGGTGGAGCGCGAGAGTAGCCCCACCTCTCGGTCGCCGGCTAGGAGTTGAGCGTATACGCCGCTCGTGGGGAGAGAGAAACCGTCTAGTTTCGAGACGGCCGTGTGAAGGATTTCCGATAACCGCCGTGGGGGCCGCACTTCGCTCGCCGTGAAGATGATTTCTTCGTTCCCACTACTCACCGGCGCCGCCTGCATCCAGTGGAAAATTGATCCGAGCCGATTGGCGGAAAACTTTCGTCCCACGCGCCCTCCCGACCGGATCATTTCAATTCCGCATCCCTCCCTAGCGGCGTCAGCGTGATTTCTCGCTACAGTGACAAAACTGTTGTACAAGAAAAAAAAAACAAACGAAAATAAATATATATTTTAATAGCTTGGTGAGTTTGTCGCAACGTAAAATGACGACCCAAGTGGCAAGAACATTGGAACAAAATTTCACACGTTCCGAAAAAGTTGTTCGCTGGTTGACTCATGACCGCCAAAATGTTATTCGTAAGCTGTCCTATGTCCGAAAGGTTACGGAGAACATTTTAGTGGTCACAAGTAAAGGAACGGAAAACGTCGTAACATGTGAAAAATTGCTACTTGGGGAGTGGAAACACGCATGGTGAAAGAAGCACGGCGCTAAAGGAGCGTTAAAGCCAGAAATTCAACGAAGAGTTTACTGCATAGCCGTTCGCATTCCACGCCATACCCTGACAGTTATACGCACTTCTGCCAACTGTGGGTGAAAAAAAAGAAAGTAAATATTTTCTAAAAAAAAACACATTCGAAAAAAAAATAGCGTGGCAGTTAGTCTCAACGCGAAATGACCAGTCGAAACACTCACGGCGCTAAAGGAGCGTCAAAGCGACAAATTCAACGAAGAGTTTACTGCATAGCCGTTCGCATTCCACGCCATGCCCTGACAGTTATCCGCAATTCTCCCACTGTGGGTGAAAAAAAAAAAGTAAATATTTTCTAAAAAAAAACATTCGAAAAAAAAAATAGCGTGCCAGTTAGTCGCAACTCGAAATGACGAATGGAAACACGAACGGCGCTAAAGGAGCGTCAAAGCCAGAAATCCAACGAAGAGTTTACTGCATAGCCGTTCGCATTCCACGCCGTGCCCTGACAGTTATAGGAAGTTCTGTCGCTGTGCGTGAAAAAATGAAAAGAAAAGAAATATTTTCTAAAAAAAAAACATTAGAAAAAACAACAACAAAAAACGGCGTGGCAGTTAGTCGCAACGCGAAATGACGAGTGGAAACACGCACGGTGCTAAAGGAGCGTTGAGAGCATGTGAAACACTATGGAGTGCGAGAGAGATAGCATCAGTGGCGCTCTCGGCGGAGCGAGAGGGACACACTGAGAGCATGTTTCACATGCTCTTGAAACCAGAAATTCTACGAAGAGTTTGTTGCATGGCCGTTAGGATTCGACGCCATGCCCCGACCGCTATACGTCGTTCTGCCGCTGTGCGTGTAAAAAAAAGAAACAAAACATAAAAAAAAAAAAAAAAAACAGAAAAAAGCGTGGCAGTTTGTCGCGACGCTAAATGACGAGTGGAGACACGCACGGTGAAAGAAGCACAGCGCTAAAGGAGCGTTAAAGCCAGAAATTCTACGAAGAGTTTGCTGCATAGCCGTTAGCATTCTGAGTCGTGCCCCGACCGCTATGCGACCTTCTGCCGCTGTGTGTATACAGTGCGGAGGCAGTACAGTGAATAGCGGGTGCGCGAACAAACTGAATAATTCAAGCTGGTTTTTCCGACGCAGCTTTATACAGGCGACGTCTCACACTCGCCGACGGGGTTGAGCCTCGCTAGGTATCTCCGCGTCGAGAACGACGAGGAGAATGAATTTTCACCGAAGCGAGCGAGCGCGGCAGCGAGAGACTGGCACGGAAAAGATGGCGACGAGAGGTTCGGGGAGGGGGAAGAGACCGGAGAGAGAAAACGCGAAGGAGGCCGGAGAGAAAGGAGCGAGTAACCCGGCCACGAAGGCTATGACGGATCGACGATAAATTATACTCAATGGTGAAAAATGACGATTCGACGAGATGAGAAACGTCTTTTTACGAGAGGATCCTCGAGAGCTGTTTGCGATACGACGAGAACAATAGGTTTTAAATTTTCATCGCGTAACGATACATTTGTCAGCAGCGGCGGGGCTTGACGATTCAATTGTAGAGGCGCCTTCAATCGCAGACCGTTCAATCGTACACTTTGTTCGTTAGAAATCGGAAATAAATCGTAGATCGCAAAAAATGTTACAAAATAGTAGTTTGCGATACTAGTACGGAAAAGCGGTCTTTCGACGAAGGTTGTGAAGTTGGCTGCACGATCCGGATCGAGAGCTACAACGGCACGAGGCGAAGCCGAGTGACGTTTGTAGCTCGAGAGGAGGCGAGTGCTGCCTACTTCCCAACCGCCGTCGGGAGACCGCTTTTTCGTACGAGTATCGCATACTACTTTTTGGGACAAGTGCACGAAAATTCCCGCTTTTCGTGCCTGTAAAGTGCGTTCGGAAAAATAACTACAGTGATAGATAAGTCAGCGCGAAAAGTAACTAGAGTGTTAAAAAAGTGTGCGCAAAAGTAGCTAAAGTGTGAAAAAAGTGTGCGGCAAAGTAGCTACTGTGAAAAAAGTGTGAGGAAAACAAACTAGCATGTAAAAATACTATCTAGAGCATTTTTCGCGCATCCTCTGCTAGAAAGCGCCACTTTCGACACACTTTACAGGCACGAAAAGCGGGACTTTTCGTGTACGTGTTACAAAAAAGTATTACAATAAAAAGGTGCAAACTTACTAATGTCTTATATGCGTAAACTTTTTGTGGTGTAGGGAAATGGCGTTTTACAGTTTCTGATCCGATAATTGAGCAAGTGTAGATAATTGCGGTCTACACTTG
Source organism: Exephanes ischioxanthus (assembly GCA_958510785.1). Taxonomy (NCBI): domain Eukaryota; kingdom Metazoa; phylum Arthropoda; class Insecta; order Hymenoptera; family Ichneumonidae; genus Exephanes; species Exephanes ischioxanthus. Next base: position 6,603,266 of record OY294016.1, read on the forward strand.
AACGAAGTTGTGAACGTTTGTAACATTTCTTGCGGTGTTCAATTTATTTCCATAACAATGAACGAGTGTGCGTAATAATGAACAATTGTAACTCTAATGCACCCAGTTGAAGAAGCCCGGGTAACAAAGCCCGCACTGTTTCCACGATGTTTGTATAGAACACACATTCTCCGTAATCCCCCACTGGCATTCTACCCGACGAAATTCAGTTTGACCGGAATTTTTGGCGTCAACCGTAAGAACTCTCGAGCTTACGGTTTGCCGAATAACATCGCGGCTGCAGCAACGAAACCCCGCCGCTGTGGCTCTGTTACCGATGTAATATCATACACCTGTAGGGATTTCCTCACACAATCGCAAACTGCGCACAATCCCAGTTTGCGATTGTGCCGAGGAAATCCCTCGGGACGCAAATCTCGAATGTGCGAATAGACAGCGGGTAGAGAGCCTCCACGTACAATTATATGCCGATGAGAGAAACGGCAGTGTGGTTTAACGCTACAGTTACAGCCCCGACTGTGCGATGCCACGGACGTGGATCACGCTGGAAGATATATTACATTGTTTCCTACATCCGTGCGGCGCTCTCCTCACCGGATATACGCGGGAGGTCGAAACCCATCCAGGACGCCCTATCGTCATTTGCAATACATCTCCGTACTCGACCCCCCCCCCCCCCCCCCTTCCTCGCCGCCCGTCGAATTTGCGAGAAATCCCACTAACCGTTGTCTCGCACTGCCTCGAGACTGTACCACTGATGACAATGACTACGATGACGCTCTCGATCACCGAGGAAAACGCCCCGACCGTGTATACGGACCATTCTACTCATTTCGCTTGATCCTGTACGCGAGACTACCGGAAGCAATTAATCTTTTGACGGAACACGATTATCCCGGAGGCAGTTGTATACTATTGATCGCACGTGCAAAGTCGACGGGTCGATTGGTCTCATTGTTAGCGGGAGACATTAATTATCGCCATCTAAAACCGGAAACATCGACAAAGGACAACACATCGATCGGGTACGAAAAAATGAGGTGAAACGTTCGTGGCTTGTCATGGGGCATGCACTATAAAAACAAAGATGGAAATTCAATGTACCAGATTGGATGTTTTTAGGCTGAAACTGGTACATTCAATTTAATGTACAATCGCGATGAAAAAATCATATTAATTTTTAATTAATTAAAGTAGTTTATTAAAATCAAAATACTTTCATAATAATATTAAAGTGAATTGTTAGAAAATAAAGTATTCCCAATGTTTTTAATACACCATCCAAAAAGTTTTTCATCACGATTGTACATTAAATATAATGTACCAGTTCTCACGTAACAGCTTTCAGGCCAGTACATTAAATTTTATACGAATGTTTTTTACAGTGATTTCTTTGAAAACAAAACAATTCGACTGATTGACGTAGAGTTCTTCTTTGTTCCTTGTCGATGTTTTTTTTTTCATTTCGTAAACTCGAAAATCGAGTGAGGTAACAGTACGAATGCTCGTACACGTCCCAGTCGTCGGACTCTCCCATGCAGATTTGATTTATTCCGAACTTAAGTATTAGAAATCCACGTTGACACTTGAAATCGTATTATTTGATGTGCAGAAAAACGTTATACCAGTTTTTATCCCAAATCATTTTCTATTCAAGCATTTTGATAAAAGTCAGACAAAAAAAATTGGAAATTGGAAATTGGTACAAGCGTTACTACAAGCGTTAGGTTAGCCAGCTTTCTACGTAGCTTATCTTCAGTATTGTTTCGCATAAGTATAATTTTTTCATTGATTTAATAAATAAATGGCAAACAAATTCTTTTAATTAATACTAGTTGAGTTCGTACATCAGAATTCCCGAAATCTATGATTGTTCAAAACATTAGACAGTGTCCGAATATATCGACGTACCGAAAAGCCACGTCCGTAAACTGGTACATCTGGACTCTCTTGTTATTTTGGTCCGTAATTAAAAAAACTATTTAACTTTTTGTAATTAATCGATGTGTTTTGGAAACTTGAAACTATCAGCTTCACATTGGTTTCAGTTATTTTCACAATAAATTTGTTCCTGACCAATTAGTAACTACTGCAATTTGGAGATGCTCTTAACCATTCCAGCATCGGCACCTTTGCCTTAGCCTCTTACCGCTAGACACGAGGGTTATGTCCGAACGTCATTACGAGTAGCGCATAAAATTATTTATCAAAAAGTGATCTCAATTGGTTCTATATGTCCGTCTGGACAGTACCCGACAGTTACCATCCATCCAAAAAGTTATCTTTTGGACGTAGGATAGCTTACAGTTACCATCCGGACGTACATATGTAATCCATGTATATGACTTTTTCGTACAAGATTCCTTTTTGCGAGCTGGAATTTCATTCCGTCTAAAACCCCGTAGCTAATATTGGGCGACATGCAATATTCGGAAAATAATGGAAATATGTATTACCTTCGATATCTGCGAAACGTGTTGATTCCTGCTTGAAAGTACGGCCACTGGATGGGAGCACAAAACGAGCACCAAACACAACCACACGCTGGCGACCGCGAACGCGAACTAAGCGAGCGCTGATAAAGCAACGCCCTACCGCACGACGGTCTCACGCGAACAGTTCCACCAGGGGGCTACAGTTTCCTGTTTCTTTTTACCCGTGATACACATCCGGTACGTTCGTCGCCGAGACGTTCTCGTATTTTAGAAATAAATATCTAACTGAAATAATAGAAAAATTATTTAAATAAAAGGTTTAACTGACACAACGTATTTCACTGTATATTGACGATATCGTGTATCGGGCAGATTTAACGTATTGCTCGACGATTAAATTGGATTACCGAAATGGTCTCTCGTATGGCGATAGCGACAGTTATCAACAATATCGTGTTTCGTGCTAAATAGTTTTTCAAACTTGTTCACAACGTGGCTCTATGTCGAATGTATAAAATGCTCAAAAAACTTTGTTCGCGGATAAAAATTGTTTTCCATTATTTTTAATCGCTATCGGGAGTTTCGGAAATTTTTTGCGTAGTCTGAAATGTTACTTGGGATACAAAACGGCGGGGAGAAGGAACGATTTGTTTTACAGTGAAATATTTATCATTGCAGGAATGGCAGACCCGGCACCAAAAGTCAAGCCCACCAAGGCTCCGAAAAAGCCCATAGAGAAACCTTCAGAGCCGGTCCCTCTGAAGAGGAGGCCGTTCAAGCGTCATGGTCGTCTTTACGCTAAAGCCATTTTCACCGGATACAAGCGAGGTCTCCGCAATCAGCACGAACACACCGCTCTGCTGAAGATAGAAGGAACGAGAACCAAAAACGACTCGGATTTCTATATCGGCAAGCGTTGCGTATATGTCTACAAGGTGAGATACGTTCAATTTTGTCTTCGGAGAAAAAAAAATTAAATAAAAGTACATTTTTCTAGTCGTTAATTTTCATATGAATTGGAAAAATCATAGATCACTGTATGGCATTAAAATAAGCTTGCGATCAACCCATGGGTGCTAACGTTGGTGGGACTATAATAATTCAATTGAGCTTCCGACTTAAGGTGGGGCTAAAGTTCGACATAACCTCAAAATGTTTTGAAAGCATTTTTCTCTTAATCGGTTTCATAAAATAAAAAACGAATTCCAGGGAACACTACGTATTTGATAAACGCTGTGCGCTCCGCAATTCGTTTTTCATTTTATAGAATCAAGTCGGAGAAAAATGGAATCAAATTTTTAACTCTGTGTCTCTTGCACTCATACGTCTTTAGCCTTTACTAGCAGGGGACAAAAATTAAAAAATATATATATATATATGTGTGAACATAAAAAAGTATTAACAGTTTAAAAAGCAAAGAGAAAGAAAAATATAATAAACATGCGGGCATTTACTTTAACGTGTTCCATTTTTCATGAGCAAAAAATTGAGTAAAAATTAATCTTTCTAAGTGTTGTTTTTCATATAAATTAGAAAAATTATAAATCACTATATCGGATTAAAATCGGTGGGGAGATAATAATTTATTTGATTTTCAGACTTAAGTAGTGTAGAACAAAAAGAAAGTATATATATATACGTCAAAAAAGAACAAACGCTTTAAAAAACAAATAGAGAGGAGAAAAACATAGTGAATATGCTTACATTAACTATAACGCGTTTTATTTTTCAAAGGCAAAAAACAAGACCCCCGTTCCCGGCAAAACTACGAAAAAGACCAAAGTCAGGGCCATCTGGGGAAAAGTAACTCGCGCTCACGGCACCAGCGGTTCGGTGAGAGCGAAGTTCAAGAGGAATCTGCCAGCCAAGGCAATGGGACATCGTATCAGGATTGTAAGCCAATTATTCGCCAATCGCCCCAAATCGACTAAGTGTCGATTTCGAGGTTATGAGCCGACCTAATCGCAAATTTTTTTCTTCTTTCAGATGATGTACCCCAGCCGCGTGTAATAAACCTTGTGTCTAAAACTTGTACTTTAAACGAATAAAATACCAGTTTGGTACAAAAAATGTACTGCTTATGCCTTTCATTCATACATGCATGATAGAATAATTGTATTAACTAACAATCGAATATATTGTGCGAGGTTTTATTCCTATGTGTTCAGAACGGCCGGCGTCGAGAAAAAAAAAAACTGCTCTAACCTGAAAAGATTCTAATTTCGCCGCAATAAAATTATTCTGTCGTCTTCGAACGCTTTCGTATACAAACTGCTAAAATGCAATTATTTGAGAATCGAGAGAACAAACAACTTTTACGCAACAGCTACACGGAGGAGAAGCGATCGAATCCTATTCACGTGTTCAATATCGATTAGACGTTGCGGCGGAGGAAGCCATTTTCTGCTCTGCACGCCTACACACAACACACACACGCGCGCGCGCGCACCTACGGATGTTTATGGGGAGCGAAACAGCGCGTCAATTTTCCTGTCACGGATGATGGAAATGCCTTCGGTTTTACCGTGAAGCGAGTAAATCGCTCGGGAATAACAGTTGCATTGATTTAACGGCTAAACTGTCACGCATCTTGTTCAACGACCTTCGGGAGAATGGAGCTTTGAGCTTGAATCGCGAAGGCTAAACGGGAATTTTCATCGAGTTCACGAAAATGATGTTTTGCTGTCTGAGAAATTGTTTTGACGGAATGGGCTTCAGAGCGGCGCAGGCACCGCAAAAAGTCACCAATCCCATCGCTCTGGACACACATCACATGGGTCATTATAAGCCGAATATTATCGACTGTTTAGTCGTAAAGTAAAAAAATTAAAAAATGGAATCCTATAAAAAAAAATTCGTATTTCTCTGCAGGACACGAGGTGGTGATCGTGATGAACGGACTGAGAGTCTGCGGCCAGGGCGGCGCTCTGACCAACGTTCCTCTGGCTCAGAGCAAAAGCTACTTCGAGGTGAAGATTCGTCAGGACGGCGTCTGGGCCGTGGGTCTCGCGACTCGTACCAGCGACCTGAACAGCGCGGTGGGAGGCAACGATGCAGAGAGCTGGGCTCTCAATTCGGATGGGATCGTGCGTCACAATCAGCAGGAGCTGCACAAAGTTCAAAACTTGGCTCAGGAGGGAGACATTATCGTGAGTGGATGCGTTTTTGCGACATCAGAGAAGAGCTTTTTAATATCTTTGCATCGTGGCCTGGCGTCCACCTCCGGAGACGCTGGGCAAACTTGTGGAAAGACTCGATCCACAGAAACCTGTGGGAACACACACCATAGAACAGATTCGTTGACACAAGGAACGCTCCACCAGCTGGGATAATCAACTCGGAATCGATAAATCGGTTTAACGTTATGTGAAAAATCCTCCTCTCCACTGAACACTGGCTCGTTCGGTATCAGAAACTGTAATGAAGTTTTTTCACGGGTCTCAGTAGTGAGGATCAAAAGAAAAGTCTCATTGGAAGCGGATATCATCTTGGCTTTCTGCAAGATTTTTCTTTTGACGGTACACGCCAGAATCTGTGAGAAAAGTTGATTACAGTTTTTATTAACGGCGACGGTATTTCACATACTCTTAAGGAGATTGGAGCGCTTCACACGGGTCAAATGAGTGCTACATTTTTTAAGTCGTTTATAGAAACCTTTCCGCATCTATTGATTATAGTGAATGGTTATTTGTATTAGAGTAGATGTCCTTAACATAGAAAAACATTAACTGCAATCGATTTACCAAAACATTAACTGGTTTGAGCTCATTTATGAAAAGGTACATATTCGTTCAACTTTCGCAAAGAATTATCCGAAATTTTGTATCCATTTTGATGTATTTCGGCTCATTCTCTTCCGTGCAAGATGCTCTACGAGTTCACCGTCTAGATGTTCAATAGTATTTTGCGTTTAAAAATCAGAGCTCTTAGTTTGTGCAGGAATTTAGTCGATGGATAAACAAAAGTCTGTCACTTATAAAAAGATAATATTATCGAATATTTAATTAGTGGAGCCGAAATACATCAAAATCGGGAAAAAAATTTTGGATTATTCTGTGCAAAAATTGAACGTATATAGAATGTGTACCTTTTTAGAAATTAGCTCAAGCCAGTTAATATTTGTGCAAATCCATTGCAATTAATATTTTTTTTACGTTAAGGTGACGTGAAAAACGTTCTCAGCCTGTCTCTCTCGCTCCGCCGAGAGCACCACTGATGCTTTCTCTCACACACTCCATAGTGTTTCACATCACCTTAACGACATGTAGTCTAATACCAACCATTCACTATAATCAACAGATGCGTAAAAATTTGTATAAACGACGTTAAAGATGTAGCACTCGATTGACTAGCATGACTAAGCTCCTTAAACCGATTTATCGATTCCGAGTTGATTATTCCAGCTGGTAGAGCGTTTAACACTAGGCAAATGAGTGGTAAATTTTAAAAGCCGTTTATACAAACTTTTCCTCGCCTACAAACAACTTTAAGAATGCAGCACTCAATTGACTAGTGTGAAGCTCTTCAACTACTTTAAGAACATGTTAGATGCACACATGTTCGCGCGAAGACATAGCCCAAATGTATTTACCTAGACACGGATTTTTATATGTTGTAAACTTATTTTTTCTAAACTGAAATAATAATAGTAATCATCTTTTCAGGGTGTCTCCTACGATCACATAGAACTGAACTTTTATCTGAACGGAAAGTCGCTGGACGCGCCGGTAATGGGAATCAAGGGCACAAGTTATCCGGTACTCTACGGTAGGAATTTAACTCGACGAGATTAATTTTTGGTCGCTAACGACCACGAAGTTGACCTTAAAGTGAAAAAAAAAAATTATTTTAATCAAAATCCTAAAACTGTTGCGACGAGAACATTTTTCTAAAATTTGTGTTTGTTCGCAGTTGACGATGGGGCCATACTGGACTTAATTTTACAAGATTTTGCTCATCCGCCGCCGGTGGGCTTTGAAAAAATAATGGTCGAACAGTCCTTGCTCTAACCCATCACCGCACCTATAGCGAGGACACGCGTGCGAATGAAATATTCCGAACCAAGATTCTCCCAATATAGAATTTAAAAAAAACAAAGTAAAGAGAAAAATAAACTGAACGCGTTTCGCGGGAGAATCGCAAAAACGCATTACGGGGAAGATTTTTCGTGTGATGTACCGAGTTAATTCTAACGGGTTTTCCATTGTAATATAACAAAGCATAATAACTGAAGATTACACTATAAAATACAGAATAGAATTATTTAACTAGAAGTTGGACAAATAAACACTTTCAGTACAAATAACTACCGTATAATTTGCTCCACCAACGCAAGCACGATTAAAAACGTCGATATCTCGTTCCACATTAAACACGCCGTTTCCGCGGAGAAATGATTGAAATTTTATCCAAACGGAAGCTCGCTGGACGCGCCGGTAATGGGAATCAAGGGCGCAAGTTATTCGATACTCTGCGGTATAAATTTAGTTCGACGAGCTTAATTTTAATCCGAACGTTGAAACCGTTGACGAGAAAAATTTCAAAAAATGTCGTTTATTCGCAGTTCACGACGAGGACATACTGGACTTAAATTTACAAGATTTTGCTTATCCCGCGTCGATGGGCTTTGAAAAAATAATGGTCGAACAGTCCTTGCTCCAACCCATCACTGCATCTTCGGCTAGAACACGCGTGCGAATTAAATAATACGAACCAGGATTTTCAAAAAAAAAAAGAAGAGAAAGATAAACTGAACTCTTTTCGCGGAAACATCGGAAAATCGCACGACGGGGAAGATTTTTCGTGTGACGTACCGAGTTAATTCTAACGGGTTTTCCATTGTAATATAACAAAGCATAATAACTGAAGATTACACTATAAAATACAGAATAGAATTATTTAACTAAAAGTTTGACGAATAAACACTTTCAGTACAAATAACTACCGTATCATTTGCTCCACCGACGGCAAGCGCGATTTAAAACGTCGATATCTCTCGTTCCACATTGAACACGCTGTTTCCACGGAGAAATGATATGTAATCACTATTGAGAATTCTCAGGGTTTATTAAAAGGTTTACATAATTATTATGAAGGATTAGTATAACTCTGCTTCCTGCGTTTATATTACAATAACTATATTTTTCTTGTATATATGTATGCGGTATATTCTAATCTTAAATATATATATATAATATATATATATATATATATATATGCATTTATTTACTTTATTTTTTATTTATAATGATTCATTAATACTTAATCATCTAATGGTATAGTATGTACACTGGCTTAAGCAAGGTACCGAAGGCATTAGGCCAACCGTTCGCTTCACTAGGCTAGCGTCATGGCTTGTTCGTTGAGAAATCTCTTTTGTGTGTGACTCGTTTTTATTCGTAATAAAAAAAAAACAAATAAAAAAAACGAAATCGATCTACGAGACATTAAAGCTAATTTCATTGTCGGCGTGCGATATGCGGCAGATATTGACGAATGCACCTTCAGTATTCACTCTCAGTTAATCCAATTATGCGATCAATAGTTTATCCGAATTAATTAACAATTTTTTTTTTCAATACAATATAAAGAGAGCGCCAAAAACATCGGGAGCCGTTGAATAACATTGTTTCTGGAGATATAAAACACGATTTTCGAATCAGTAAGGAAGAGAGGTCAGTGTTGTACTTGGAATAATTAAGGTGAGTTTTAAAAAAAATATCAGATACCGATTTTTACTACCGTTATTTGGATGGCCTTGAGAAAACGCCAGTGAGAACAAACTCTATCACCGGTCAATTGATTAGTCTGATCAGCCGATCGGACCAGCTGTATGGGGAAAAGAAGATAAGAAATTCAGCTTCGATACCGGCCCCTTTTTATTTTTACATTTCGAAGTAAAGATCTAGTTAACGAAAATATTAATCGTTATTCAGTAACAAAACTAATTAGTTACGTTTGTGCCAGTATAAAACTCCGCTGTGTGAGACGATAAGGTACGAAAAAAAAGAAACAAAAACAATTTAAAGAAAAAACAATCTCGTCGACATCCGAGAATTTTTTTTTCTTCTTCACACCCCGTCCCTGTGCAACGTGAGCGTTTTTACTTAGCGACATGTAAAAAAAAATGCTCTTCCATCATGATTGCTTGTGCCGCAAGCTCTATGGATGCTTGCAAAAAACGTAGTGTATCTTTGGTCCTTAAAATTATTATTATGAATGTCGCTACTACGATTACTACTCACTTGGCATTATCCTAGCTTACGACGATGGTTGTTCGAGTATAAAAAACGAGTTCGCTCGAACGTATTTCGATAAAGAGTTTAATTAACGTTGGAATTTCCTTACAATCTTGATATCGAATACTGCGAAGAGGGTGAACTACCGAAATGTGATGAATGGCACGTTAAACATAACAACGAATACGCGATATGACAGTCTTATAATCGTTCGACGAACTCGTTCAACTCGAACAATCAACGATCGACCGGCCGCGTATACCTTTTAGTTTCGCGTTTATATTACAATTATGGTTTCATGACTGGATGATATGAGATAATTATTGTGGTAACCCATCGAGTCTTATTGCACTTAACATTTTTCTTTTCATCTTCTTCAATTCTAATGATGAATCACTAAGTTCTAATGCGAGAGGACTTTTTTTTTTTCTTTCTCGTCGCTTATTTCCTCCCCTCCCTCCCCTTCCCCCACCCTATTTACTTTGATTAGGACACGATCCTTACTATCGTTGGCTTATTACGGATATCACTAAAAAAATTAATGTAATAAAAAATTATCGTACACTTTTAATAGCCAATAAATCAACGATTATTACTTCTGTATGGTTCTCTGCTTTTCGTGCACCTGCTGAGGACGTTACGTTACTATCACTGTTAAGTTCGTCAAGTGCTCCACACACACATACAATCGGAAAATATAGTCGTTCATTGTAATTTAATTATTTGTAAATGTAATTATTTGCAAAATTTGCCGTTTTCATTTACTCGTCCCGTCGCAGCGGTAGAAGAGAATGTATGTGTGTGCGTGTTGTACGAAAAATAAAAAATCAAAAACTTCTCGCAACCGCCGAGACAAAGGAACGTCGATTCAGTGTTGCCCTTGTCGAGTGTTAAAACAATTGAAGATCCATTTTACAATAATAAGAGACGTTTATCCAATAATAACGAGTCGCTCGTACCGGCTTCACGAGCCAAGCACTTTACTAGTTAAACCTACCGCGCGAACCCTCACTACAGTTAAATCGAATACGACCTTGTACAAGGAATCTCCGAAAATTCATTCAATGAACAAAAATATACGCTCTTAATTGTTATGTACAATCTTATTAGAAAATCGAATGAGATACAAAAAAAAAAAAATGTTTACGTAATAATCTACGTAATATTAGTCAGTATAGCGAGTTCAGATTTTTCACGATCGTCGACTTTCGGTCGACGGACTCGCTGGCTCTGCATACTAATTTAAAAAATCTTTCGAGACATGTTTCTTCGTTGCCGACTACTTTCAATCTTCTCGATACGATCTGGCCGTACGTTACAGAGAACTTTTCATTCATAGCTGCGCCCGTGCAGCCCCTTAGACACGAATAAATATGTTTTTTTTTTTATATCACTAAAGCAGCTGCAGCCAAGGGAAACTAAAAAATAAAATTTGAACGAGTCGAGAATTCTGACGCACTCGCTGCTACCCCCTCCCCCGACATAGCTACCTATTTCTTGTGCTCTTAACAATCTCTCCCATCGTCGCCGTAAAATTTTGACACCATTTTTTTTCAATAAAAGGAACAAGCATACTCTCACTGAAAATGATATATAGCTCGAAATGCGACGCAGAGAGAGTTGGCAGTTGATTCGCGACCGCGTTTCTCCGCGATACATACTTAAACCTACGAGAGATCGATATGAGATGAGCGTCTCCTTTGAATAGCCGCATCCGATAGCTCGGAGATAAAAAAAAAAAAAAAAAAAAAAGATGTGATGCCCCAGGATACATAACGCGCACGTAACTCTTCAACGAGTTTCAGACATAGTCGCCGTCCCCATGACATTCTACGCTTTTCATTGAGGCTCGGATCTATCCCTCTTAATTTTATTTTTAAGTACAGATCGATTAGATAAGAGAGATAGCGCGTTCGAGACGAGCCTCACAAGAAACGCATTGTTCACGAATACACGCTTGTCTGTTACTGAATTGTACGAGCAATAATCGAGTTGAACTTCTCCTAGGTCCGACCCGTGTGATAACAAAGGTCGTATACGTCAGAAACGCCCGATAAACTGAGCTAGTCTCACTGCCGTTTGGAACATTAGAATCCCGCTTCACGACCGGAGTTCGGTGGTTTTTTTTTCATTTTTCGTTTTTTTTTTTTTCCCGACGAGCTAACGTTTACGATTATAATACCTACAATTAGAAACAAGGATACGTAAGCTGTATGCGTATACGGAAGAACTTTCATAAAGTACCTCCGAGGTTTTTCGAGAGCGTTAGAAAATTCATGTATAATAGTACTTTCACACCCGATTAACTTGCATGGCTCGTGTAAGAGTGCCGAGGATCGAACCGTACTCTCTCGACAGTCTCTTTGGTTTTTTTTTGTTTTCCGGTTTTTTTTTTTGTTTTGTTCTTCTCCGTATTCGCGCAAACATCTACCGAGCTTTTGGTTATTAATTATACCTACGCAGGGGACTGCGCGCTACGACGATAAACGAGCCTTTCCTTTCCCGAGGGCAGTTCCCTGAGACGTGCTTGATTTTTGTTTGTATCTTGCTTCGCGTTTTTTTTTTTTTTTTGCTTTTTCTGTACATCGGTAGGCTCTACCTGCGCCGTTCGAAGATCGGCGAGGCACGCTCTGCAATACGCCTCGCTCCGTCTTCCCGTCACTCGTTGTCCGTCGTGTCCTCTATGACCGAATCCCAATTGAACTCCGTCGCGCTCTGTCTCGACGTCGACTCGCAGGGGTCCTGAAATCGTTGCACGAAGTACGAATCGCGATCCCTCAATCTTCGACATCTCTGAAAAACGAGATTCTTCGCGTAATCGTAAAGCTCCTGATCGAGCCTGTTGAGTCTTCGAATCTCCTCCAATTGTTCGGCGCTCAGCGTGGCCATCATAGCCGCGCTGAGCGTTGCGTTGTGCTGCTCGAAATCCACTGCGAAACGTATACCAAACGTTTCCTCGAACGAGTACTGTCCAACCTGGTGATAAAAGAAAACCCATCACGATTAACGAATCGGCTCATTGCATTCGCGAAACTCGTTGCCGCCAGATAATATTCAGGCCACCGCGATAAATAAAACGGACAGCGAATTGTTAAACATCGAATAATTGAGAAATTTCCGCTATCGATAAGTCGCCTTCCGTCAATCGTAAATTGCATTGTCGTCGACTGTCGACGGCATTCGACTTTCCAAGCGTGGGTCAAGGAGGACAAGTCCACGATACTTCGTCCCTGGCACGTGCAGAGGCGGCAAAAAATAAATAGAAAAAAAAAACCGTATAGATTACAAGACGCCGCGAGGCGACGCAACGAGAGCTGGATACTCGCTATCAGCCGAATGATAATTTTCTACTCCAATAAAAGTTTGACAAAAAAATAATAATAAAAAATAAAAATCTATTTATAAAAATAAAGAAAAATAATAATAAAAAATTAAAAAGAGGCGCGTAAGTGCCGGTTATATTATTACTACGCCTCGGAAGTGCTTGAACCATAAGTGGTAGTACGGAGAGTCTCGGCACCATATGTTTCTGCACTGGGTAAACAATGGAGTGGCCGCCGGGTAGGGGAGGGAGAGAAAGAGAGAGAATAACTGCGCGCTGTACGCGCTCTCATGGCATGCACATGGTGGGCAAAAGGCATCTCATAAATATTTATAAGTTTCGTGTATTCACGTGGCGAGTCCGAAGATGAGTTCTCCTCTCGAATTGAATAATTCAGCGACGATGCAGAGAAACGCGATGGAAATGTTGTATCGTTTTCTTCGATAACTCACTTTTTGATACTCGGTCAGCATGAAGAATGGCATGAACTGCAGATTGTTCTTGGCACTGGTCAACATCAGATGATCCCTGTCGGAGCTCGTTAACGACGAGTTGTAACAGCCGACCAGCGATAGGTCGGCCAGCATTCTCGTTTGACGATTGCTCGCGAGATTGTAGGGACAAGCCATGAACTGTAATAAAAATAAAAGTATTCTTAAGAAGTTGCAATTTTTGTCCGAACATCGAAATGTTTATTCACCAACTTTTCTTTTTTACATGGTCTCCAATCCGTACGAAATTCAAGGACATTCAAGGACATTCAAGGACGATTTCCAGGACATTTCTAGGTTGTGTTGGGACATTTATAAAAAAATAAAAATATCCATGTCGCGCAGGACCTACGAAATAACATGTAATTCGAATACCGTTTTCGTTTGCGCTGCAATCGGTTCAGAAAAAAAAACTCCTGATATACATATCTCAGCTGTATCTCAGCGAAACTGAGATACGCATTTTTTAGGATAGTCGCTAGTAATATATATTTTTTCAAAACTCAAATTTGTAAACTAGCTCAAATTTGAAATAAAAAATTCAAGGACATTATCCGAAATTTAAGAATATTGCAGGACTGTTCCAGCTATCCCCACTATGCACGAATATATTGCAACGAATATGTAGCGTACTATTCGTTAAGGCACAAGATATTAATTAGGTTTGCCAATAGACGAACGAACGATCGATACAAGATCGATCGTAATGTCAGAGAGTCTGGACGAGAGTTTCAAAGTGAACAGACGTGTGTCATTACGTGATCGGGATAATTAACGTTTATCATTATCAATAATATCCGCCCCAAAACCAAATACGCGCGTTTTTTATTCCACGAGAACGTAACAATATATATATGCAATATATATATGGCGTACCTCAGCGAAACTGAGGTACGCCATTTTTTAGAATGGTCGCTAGTAATATGCATTTTAAACAAGTTCAAATTTTAAATAAAAAATGTAAGGACATTCCCCAACTTTTTCAAGGACGGGCAAAATTCAAGGACAGTTCCAGGCCTTCAAGGACCGCTGGACACCATGTTTCAATATCGAAATAATGTATTGTTTTTACCTCCTCGAGAGTGACTCCTTTCCAATTAGGAGTGGAATAACACTGTGGAATCGTGGCCTGAGTGCCTCCGCACCAGTGTCTGGCCCCTCGCCACGTAGCGCCTCTCTGTACGTGACGGAATTCCGACAAATACCGCGCCACCGGATCCCTTATAATAGTTACGTAAAAATATCTTCGTTTCACACCCTCGCCCTCGATCTTGTTGAGTTCCGAGTCCACGCAGCCGGTGAGCTCGGTCCAGTCGGCGTGTAGGCCGCACTTCCATCCAGTCGAATATCTCGAGAACAACCAATTCTCGTTGCGATTCGGTCGAAAACAGTAACATCGCTTGCGACGCCGCTGGCAAGAGCACGGCCGTTGAAGATCCAAGTCCCGTACCAAGTGTTTGCCGAACATCGTGCCTCCTTTGAATCACACGTTTAAACAATGTTATTCGGATGTTTATATTGTATGTGTATATAGGTATATATATAGATTTTCCGAACAATTCGAAAATGGAGCTAACAGAAATAAACCGATTGGCAAAGTGCCCGGTATCGGAAGGCTTTTAGGCGACGAAATAGAGCTTTGTTACCGCTCCGTTTTGGTAAGAGGTTTTGAGAGAACGAAAAGAATAAAAACGTCCATGTGAGGATGAGTTAGGTAAGAATGATAAAAGTTAAAGAAGAAACGTAATAACATAAGAAAAGTTCCAAACAATACAAAAATAAATAACAATTAAATAAATTAAGTAAGAAAATACTATAAATATATAAAAATACTTGTCGGTATATCTAAAATAGAAATGACAAGGAAAAAGAAGAATGCTGCGGTGGACTATCAGGACAGCGTTCTGGAGTAGATAAGTGCAGCTGCAGAGTTTACTTTACTGCTGAGAAAGGACTTTTGTATCTTCTCTGTATTCCCGACTGACAAAGGAGAGACCAAAGTTAGATTCTCGTGTTCACAGCTTTGGAACTGGATATATTTGATAATCATTCTCTGAATTCAAATTCCTTTACTAGAGAACTGTGAGAGAGAAAAAAAAACTAGCACCCACCGTTTAAATATGAATCTTCTATATTTCGTATAAAATCTATCGTAATGTTAAACGTGTATATTATTTGTACCAAGTACCAAGGGACTTGTTCCCGTTAAATTAATTGATTAATTAAATGAAGAATGCTGCGGTAGGCTATCAGTAGAGCGTTCTGGAGTAGATAAGTGCAGCTCTGGAGTTTATTTCACTGCTCCGAAAGGACTTCTGTGTCTCCTGACAAAGAAAATCCAAAATGTTAGATTCTCGCATTCTCAGCTTTGGAACCGAAGATATTTGACAATCGTTCCGTCTCCGACATCAACGCGTGCCTTTCGCAAGTGAATCCTTGCTCGCCGTTTCAACAATGCACATTGAATAATGCAACAGTTTCATCACCACGATGGACAGTCTTGGCGGAAATCATATCTTTCTTTTTTTCTCCCACCCTCCCTCTCTCCCTACGTCACTGTCAGGAATTCTGGCCGATAGCCAAGGAGAGAGTACGCAGCTAAGTCAGTCGAAAAAAAATATCGCCTGCGATACAAACAATTTATGCAGCACTAAAAAGAATTTCAATTCCGTATTTCTCTTTCCTGCATTAGTGTTACCACGTCCAGCTTACAATATTGACCTTTCAGTTAATGTCGCGGAAAAGCCAAGGGGGCAGTTCGGAGCTAAGTCAATCGAAAAAAAATATCACCTGCGATACAGGTGACATTTTATCGAATTAACGATTTATGCAGCACTGCGAAGAATTTCCATTCTGTCTTTCTCCTTCCTGCATTTTGCGATATTGACCTTTCAGTCAATGTCGCAGGAAAGCCAAAGAGAGAGTTCGCAGCTAAGTCAATTAAAAAAAGTCATCGCCTGCGATATGAACAATTTATGCAGCACTACGAAGAATTTCCATTCCGTCTTTCTCCTTCCTGCGTTAGTGTTACCCTGTCCAGCTTACAATATTGACCTTTGAGTCAATGTCGCGCGAAAGCCAAGGAGACAGTTCGCAGCTGTCACTAGAAAAAAAATATCACCTGCGATACAAACAATTTATGCAGCACTGTGAAGAATTTCCATTCCGTATTTCTCCTCCCTGCGTTAGTGTTACTGCGTCCCACTTACAATATGGACCTTTCAGTCAATGTCGCACGAAAGCCAAGGAGAGAGTTCGCAGCTAAGTCAATCAAAAAAAAAATATTGCCTGCGATACAAACAATGTATGGGGCACTACGAGGAATTTCCATTCCGTCTTTCTCCTTCCTGCGTTAGTGTTACCCTGTCCAGCTTACAATATTGACCTTCGAGTCAATGTCGCGCGAAAGCCAAGGAGAGATTTTGCAGCTAAGTCAATTGAAAAAAACATTGTCTGCGATACAAACGATTTAGGCAGCACTACGAAGAATTTCCATTCCATCTTTCTCCTTCCTGTGTTAAGGTTACCCTGTGCAGCTTACAATATTTACCTATGAGTCAATGTCGTGCGAAAGCCAAGGAGAGATTTCGCAGCTAAGTCAATCGAAAAAAACATTGTCTGCGATACAAACGATTTAGGCAGCACTACGAAGAATTTCCATTCCATCTTTCTCCTTCCTGTGTTAAGGTTACCCTGTGCAGCTTACAATATTTACCTATGAGTCAATGTCGTGCGAAAGCCAAGGAGAGAGTTCGCAGCTGTCAATTGAAAAAAAAATATCGCCTGCGATACAAATAATTTATGCAGCACTGCGAAGAATTTCCATTCCATCTTTTTCCTTCCTGCGTTAGCGTTACCCTCTGCAGCTTATAATATTAATCTTCGAGTCAATGCCGCGGGAAACCGTGCTTTACACGGCTCTTCGTACTCCGAGCCGTTCAATGGATGTTTACGTTAGCTGATAAAGAATCGTTCATTCATGCAATCGGTCGTTCATTCGCACAGCGGCGGACTAGATCGTGGTCCGATCAAAGCATTCGTACGAGAGTTGGAGACGTACCGGTTTTCTGAATATGAAGGAAGACCATAACGTCGTGAGCGTTGATGTCGAACTGGAAAGTGTCGTTGGAGAAAACGTCGTCGTAACCGAGGCTGCCCTGGATGGTTTGCGATTTGAACGACGGGCGAACGACGGGCAGCAGAGAATTCTTCTCGACCTCGGGTGAGCCCGAGGTGAGCGCCGACGAGCCGGTGCCGATCGCGAGGCCCTCCGACACTCTCGCCGAATCCTTGAGATCTCGATTCGTGAGGGCGCACACATGGTCCGGACAGAAGTAACCGAGATAAACTATCCCAGTCAGAGCGAGAACAACACATATACCAACTACACTCCGTAATCGTGTTCTGCGCGAACGAGTTTCCATATTCGCGTTTCTTTCACATATATCCGGTGGCAACAGAACCACCAGCTCACTTATCCCGTTACCGTTTCCGCGTCTACCCATTTCTATCCATGATTTTTTTCAACACCAACCGCACCGAGCACCGCTCGGTTTAACGACCCAACCAAAACACAACGCTCCGCGCTAATGTCTGCCATGTTGATTTCTTCGCTCCGGTCTCTCCCCACTCCAGCCGCAAGCTCCGTCGAACGAGAGAGAAGTTCGGCGCGGAGAGCGAGGGAGATACTTCGACTACGTGAATCGAAGAACAACTGAGGCGAAGTGCCAAATTAGCAGATTTTCGGATGATTATTTATTTTGTTATTTTGTTTGTATATTTACGGGCGTAACCCATTTAAGGGACGATGTTATTATATCCGGCGAACATAATGTTGACGATAGAATGAGATTGTATTACAAGGCAGTTTGCACTCCTAAAGTAAATATAACATTTTAGTATAAAAGATAACAAACAATGTTATGATTAAAAAGTTGTCCGTCATTTGACTTATGAGCCGCCAAAATGTTACCCGTAAGGTGTCCAGGTTCCAAAGTTGACTTTGAGTCATGCGATAGCTTGCGGATAATATTTTAGCGGTCATGGGTCAACCAACGGAGAACTTTTTTTTGTAACATCTGAAAAATTTGTCCTTGGGCTAAGTGCTTTCGATTTGGTGTTTTTCGTTACTATTATGACGCGACTGCGCATGCGCGCGGTTGTTTTTTGTCAAGAATTCGAACCACGCACATGCGCACTCACGTTGTACTAACGAAAAGCGCGAAATCGGAAGCACCTCTACTTCCGGTTTGTGGATAATAACAGTCTGCGAGGTTCGTGCGATTGAGAAATTCGTTATCGCGAATGCTACGTCTTTGGAACATGTGCGATGTCGGATTAAATCGTGGAACTTATGGACAACATTTGTGCGGCAAAGTCTCGCGGGGTGCTCAAAAAATATCACGTGACCTCGGAGCGAGAGGTCGCTTCGAGCTCAGTTCGTGTATCAACCAGTTTTCAAACGGTTGTTTGAACGACGCTACTGCGCATTGTTTACTCCAAGAATATCGCTGCTTGCTGCGCGATACAATACCTGGCATCTGTCGTTACTGGAACATCGTGAAGCACAGCTATCTCAGAGGGACGAGGAGTGGTAATTAGATAATTTGATAGTGGGAATTAGACGCATCCGAATAATCGAGTACCGCTAAACATCCGAACTTTGACGAAGTTGGCCGCGTCGCCAATGACAAACACCATTTCATCGCGAAATCGTCTGAAATTTTGTCCAACATCCGGTAAATAAAGCAATTAGTAAGTTTTCGCAAATGCCATCTCGAACAAAAAATGGCGAGAAGACTTTGGAACATCTACGAATTCCGATTACATCGTAAAACTTATTAACAACTTTTGTCCGGCAAAGCAAAAAGTAAATCACGTGACCTTGGTACGGCAAAGTCCCGGCGTCTTGTTCGAAAAACATCACGTGACCTCGGAGCGGCTCGGAGCACTCCAGTTCGTGTACCGACCAGTTTTCAAACGGTCGGTTGGACGACGTTACTCCACATTGTTCACTCCGACAATATCGTTGTTCGTTGCGTGATTTAATGTCTTACATCTATTTTCACTGAAACATCGAGCAGCGCAACTACCTCCCAGAGACGCGTAGTGGTTATACGGTAATTATCCGTGACCAACATTGACGTATTCAAATAATCGAGTATCATCGATAGTCTTCGAGTTTGGAAATTGGCGGAGACGCCAACCCTGATAGACAAGTGGCACAAAAAGTAGCAGTTGGCGCAATAATTGCGACATGTGCCGCACATGTCGCCAATATCGCACCAATGTTGCTACTTTTCGTGGCGCTTGTCTATCAGAGAACGACAAAAAAAATTGGATCGAAAAAAATCGTCTTAAGTTTTATCGGCCATCCAGTAACTATTGAATGTTTTCTCACTGTTTAGATGCTTTGTGCAGACGCTTTGTTTGTGAGTGAGTGAGTGAAGAAAGTGTGAATCGGGATTTTAAGACTACGGATGGATCATCGGTGCCAAAGGAGGCGAACATCCCCACCCCCGAAAATGGCGTCGTCCATCAGCTGAGCCGAAACTTTTTCGGAGGCGGTCAAAGTTCTACAAAGTAGTGAGTCTTTTAAAAATTAATACATTATCGTTATCGCATTTCTCGAGAAATATTATCGAGTCTAAAGGCACGACGGTCGGTACGGAAGATCTCTGTATTCTATCCACGGATATTCGTCGATCCCCACCCTCGAACAATTTCCTCGCGAGTGACCCGAGTGATTCGCGATAAAATTATACGAGGCAGGACAGCCTTCCCGATCGGCAAAAATGGCATCGGCTATCAGTCGAGCAAAACTCTTTCGGAGGCGGTGAGAAGAATTCTACGAAGTACCGAGTTTTTTTTTTTAAATTAATACAATCCATTTTTTTATCATCGCATTTCTCGAGAACATTTATCGAGTTTGAAGACTCAACGGTCGGTAAGGAAGATCCCTCCCTGTATTCTATCCGCGGATATTCGTCGATCGCGACGCTCGAGCGATTTCCTCGCGTCACTTGCGAGAAAATACGAGGCAGGACGGTGGCGCCCCCCTTCGAGACTGTTTGCAACCTCACCCCGATAACAAATTAGCATCGAGACCGCCCATTGCGATACGCCTATATATTTAACAGACGTCCTTTCTCGCATATTATCCGCTGTCTTTTTCCCGTGAAAGTATTCTTTTTATTATTTATTTGTTCGGGTCGTAGATAAATATCGTACAATCATTTTTTTTTTTATGTCGAAGGACGTTGCGACTTGTATCGAACTAAAATTTTCTCGAGCTCCGAGCACGAGTCGACGCGCCAAAGCCAAGGATCTTTGGACTTTTCTCGATGGCCAAGCAGACCTAAAACCCCACTTACCCCCGAAAAAGTCGCCGGTCGCAAATTCGAGCGATTCTCTGATAAACACACCCGAAAAAATTTCATCCATCGAAGCATCGACGCAAGACGATTCACGTTATCCCTGGTACACCGAGCTTTGTCGATTTCAACGTCTGGGTCTCGACAAAATCGCTCTGGCCGCTGTTAACACGCGCGACGAAACGTCTCGTATAGAAGAAAATATGTAAATACTTAACCCCCCCTTCCCCGAGAGCTCATCTAGGTCTTTCGAGTAAACCAAATTTCTCTTATCAGAACGCAAGGCGAGCGTCTCGCCGACACGGTAGAAGAGCCCTATGAGTTAATAACCACCGATCTGCGAGCTTTCGACCAGCGTCTTAAAAAGAATCCGGCATCCAACGCGAGTCAACAAATCTACGACGTACCACAGAAGTACCAGCGTTTTCTGTAAAATTTCGAATCCACAAGCACCAATAAAAAAAAAAACTATTATATACAAAGAAAAAAAAATGCGATCGGTGGAATAGAGAGCACATGTGCTGGCTGGCCGGCCTCGAGAAGGCAACCGCCGCTGTTGCGTAATACTCGAGAGGCGGGCAGAGCCGGTGGTTCGCCGAGTCATCCGAGTCACCGAAAGCAACGGCAACAACGTTCGTCGACGATCGACGTCGACGGCCGTCTACACGTCGCTGTAACACACAAACGCACCCGTGTGCGCGTGTGTATATTTCGTCGGTGTGTTGGCTAACGCGGTATAAAGGTAAAACGAGATCGCGGCGGTCCGTAACGTTCTATAAACGAGGTTAGGGTTATCTCGCGTTTGCTACTCGCGTATCGAATATCCATTTGGTCTCTCGGGTGTACGGAGTCGTTGTTGTCCTCCGTGAACGTTGTCCCGTGTCCGCGGGAGGCCGAGGAACAGTTCGACTCCGACGATCCGATCACCCGATCGTTTCCACCGTCTCCGTTCGACGTTGTTGCCCGTTCTCGCTCGCTGCTGCACGGGACGCGCAGCAAGGTGCTTCCTCCTACTCCGCCTCGTATAACGCCGGAGAGTATAAGTCCACGGCCCGCCCGGGATATACCATGAATGGGATCTCTCGTGCGTTACGCGTTCACCCGGAAGAACTAGGCTATCTCCTCCGCGCAAGACATCTGCCACCTGAAAACTCTTCCCTCCGGCGACTCGAACTCTCGGGCTCCGAGCATCGAATACCCGACCTGATCATCGTCTCCTCCGGTCGATACTATGATTTTTTATTCCGGGCGAGGATTATGAAAAATCGGTCCTCAGAATCTTCATGGTACACATTGCCTGCACATTCGACGATTGTTCTTCGTCCATCGAGGGCCGCTATTAATTTTTTAATTTTACCATTTTTTACAACTTAATTTTACAATTTTTTACAATTCAATTTTACAATTTTTTACAATTCAATTTTACAATTTTTTACAATTCAATTTTACAATTCCATTTTATAATTGTTTACTATTAAATTTTGCCATTGTTTGCAATTAAGTTTTACAATTTTTTACAATTCAATTTTACAATTTTTTACAATTCCATTTTACCATTGTTTACTATTCAATTTTGAAATTGTTTGCAATTCAGTTTTATAATTGTTTACAATTCAATTTTACAATTTTTGTACAATTTATTTTGGCAAGAATTAGTTTAACTGCTCGGCGCAAGACATCTACAACCTGAAAACTCTTCTCTCCAGTATCTCGGACTCAGTCTCCAAGGATTGAATCCCGAACCTGGCCATCGTCTTATTCCGCCGATACTGTGACTTTTACTTCCGGACGACGATTTTGATAATTCGACCCTTTTCGAGAAATCTCCCCGCACGGTAAAAGTTCCTTTTACATTCAACAATTGTTTTTCATCCACAAAGAGCCCCAATGAATTTTCTCGTTAATATTACAATTATTTTTGTATCCAAAAAACATTTCCTCGATGAAAAACAAAAACAGAATCAACCAAATAAATTGCGGTCCTTTGTGGACAATAAATGTTTGCTGAAACTACGAACCGTAGTACGCATAACAGTGCGCTTCGATAATCTTTCATTATCAACATTAACGGCTTCTTCGACAAAGTTCCCGAAGCCCTGGAAGGTTAAGATTTTTTTTTTGGAAACGCGCTTTAATGACGTAAGAGAGAACGGACGGTCGAGAAACGATTTTCGAGAGGAAAGCAGCTCGGGTTCTCGGTTTTATATTTTTGCAAACAATGAGTTTCGAGTCTCGAACGGAGGGTCGGGGCAGCGGGCGGGGGGGGGGGGGGGGGGGGGGAGGGGTGAGGTGAGAAAGAAGCGAGAGCGATCGAGGCGGCGTTGACGGAGATTCGACGAAGCAGCGCCGTTTAATCGGTGTTGGCCCGCATCAGGTTGATCGGAGACCCCCCAGTTGGCCGTTCGGGATGGCCTACAGCGAGTTTCTCCTCTCGAGTGCGGCCTTCATGATCGAAGCGGAGGCCCCGTTGTACGACAGCGAACTGAACGAGCGCTCTCCGCGCGGGAGAGGCTTCTCCAACTGCGCGCTGGCAACAGCAGAAGCAACGAGGAACGGCAGTAACGGGCAGCGAGAGATGGAGAGAGAGAGGCTGGGCCGTGCCGATGGAGCGAACAATGGAGGTGGGATGCTCATTTGTCTGCGGGCATTGTTGTTTGCCCGGGCGGAAATACGAGCTGCGTACACTCCACCCCTCGTTACTCTGATTCCCTTTCTACGCTATCGCGTTTACTCGGTCCACCCTACGGTTAATGCTGAAAAAAAAAATAGAATTAATTTTTTTTTTAAAGCAGCCCTACTTTTCTGGTACACACATTACCCAGGCGACGTAACACGGAAACGGGAATGTATCCAAA
Source organism: Exephanes ischioxanthus (assembly GCA_958510785.1). Classification (NCBI taxonomy): domain Eukaryota; kingdom Metazoa; phylum Arthropoda; class Insecta; order Hymenoptera; family Ichneumonidae; genus Exephanes; species Exephanes ischioxanthus. The sequence goes on from OY294016.1 coordinate 6,626,980, forward strand.
CTTTCTTAAAGCTAAAAATTTTTTTTTTTAATTACAAAATTTGGTTTAAGAAACAAACTATTGAATTAAGTGGCATTGTTGTTTGCCCGGGCGAAAATACGAACGGCGTACTCTCATTCCCTTTCTACGCTATCGCGTTTACTCGGTCCACCCTACGGTTAATGCTGAAAAAAAAAATAGAATTAATTTTTTTTTTTAAAGTAGCCCCACTTTTATGGTATACACATTATCCAGGCGATCTAACCCGGATACGGGAATGTGTCCAAACTTTCTTAAAGCTGAAAGAAATTTTTCAAAAATTGCAGAATTTGATTTAAGAAACAAACTATTGAATTAAGTGGCATTGTTGTTTGCCCGGGCGGAAATACGAACGACGGACTCTCATTCCCCTTTTTACGCTATCGCGTTTACTCGGTCCACCCTACGGTTAATCCTGGAAAAAAATAGAATTTTTTTTTTTCTAAGAAAATAGACGCGGATTTAATAATTATTTAACGAGGCCCGGTAGCCATTTTTTTCGGGATTGAATGCATCCCGAACGAGCCATTGAATAAAGCCCCGCGGTTTGAATTCGTCAATTCCACCCGCCATATCGAGGCCATCCGCGGTCTTTAAAGAAGAAAAAAAAACACTGTCAAGAAACTGCGGTAGTTTTATTATTATATAAAACTACCGCACTTCTCCGTGTGAGAAACAAAACTTTCCGTACCACATCGTCGATGTAACTATTAAGTTACTTCTAAGAAAATAGACGCGGATTTAATAATTATTCAACGAGGGCCGGTAGCCATTTTTTTCGGGATTGAATGCATCCCGAACGAGCCATTGAATAAAACCCCGCGGTTTGAATTCGTCAATTCCACCCGTCATATCGAGGCCGTCCGCGGTCTTTAAAGAAGAAAAAAAAATACTGACAAGAAACTGCGCTAGTTTTATTATTATATAAAACTACCGCACTTCTCCGTGTGAGAAACAAAACTTTCCGTACCACATCGTCGATGTAACTATTAAGTTATTTCTAAGAAAATAGACGCGGATTTAATAATTATTCAACGAGGGCCGGTAGCCATTTTTTTCGGGATTGAATGCATCCCGAACGAGCCATTGAATAAAGCCCCGCGGTTTGAATTCGTCAATTCCACCCGCCATATGGAGGCCATCCGCGGTCTTTGAAGAGGAACAAAAAAAAAAAGAAGAAAAACCCTCGACGAGGTGAACGAGAAGCACGACGAACAAGCGAAGAGAAAGAGAGAGAGAGAGAGCCCGGATGGTTGGCAAGGGGTGTGGGGTGCGTATTCTGGCTCATTGAGCATACGAACAAATTCGTCGCGACACGTTCGACGTTCCTCGTGGATTACGTGCCTCGGCCCTACGCCGCGAGGCCCGCCGAACTTCGGTGTTCGGGTGGCTCAGGTATGAGGCTCCACGCATGTGGACCATCGGGAGACTACTACGGGGGAGGAGGGCGAGGACAAGGCTAACCGTAAGAAGAAGAAGAAGAAGAAGTAGGAGGCGGAGGACCGAGTTGCTTATCTTCGCCATCGGTCGAGCTTCCTTCTTAACGGGTGACCGGACACCGACTACGCGAGTCTGTTACATGGTACGCACACGCGATCGTTCCTTCTTCGTCATTTTTTTTTTTTTTTTTATTTTTTCAATGTTTTTTTTTTTTTTGTCGATCCTCAGTTCCCCTCATTCACCTCCTCTTCGACGCTACTTTCTCATTTTATTTTTTATTTTGTCTCCACGTTTGCCCTCATCTTCCCTCATCTCATCCCTCTGTACGTCGTCCGGCTGTAAGGTCCGCGACTGTGATTTTATTACACCGACGTTCTTGAACAATATCGTTCGTTATCTCGCGCTATCTTAAATCTCTTGTTATTTACTCTAACGAGTGCAGCAGAGAGTTACACTCGGATCGCGTTCGAGCCGGAAACACGGTAAATTTTGGGTTAAAAATATGTATATTTTTATTTATCGTTTAGGTGAAAAAAAAGTTATTACTATTATTCGTGGTATTTGACAAAATATTGGGGCATATTGCGAAAGTCAATGTGGTATAAACTCTACCTAAGAAGGTGTACAACGATGGGTTATCTCGCGATGAATTACCTTGTTATTGTTAATTCAACGATATCTTAGGGGAGAGCGGGGCGAAATGGGACGTCCCAAAATGATTGGAAAATTGCGTTTTTTAAAAACCTTTTGCAAGACGCGAGGTTCCAATCATTTTAGAACGTCCCATTTTGCCCCATCGATGCATCTCTATTATCTGTCTCGTTTTGCCCCGCTCTCCCCTACACTTCTGGATTATAAAAAAAAAAACTGTTCGATTCTCAGTTCTCCCCATTCACTCTTTTTCGACGCTACTTTTTCGATTTTTTTATGAGGAAGCGATATGAAAATTTCAATTTTCAACTTTTATGACAAACCTATATGAAAACTTCAATTTCCAACTTTTTTTTTATTTACTCTCTTTGTTTACCCTCATCTTCCTTCATCTCATCCCTCTGTACGTCGTCCGGTTGTAACGTCCGCGATCGTGATTTTATTACATTGACGTTTTTGAACAGTATCGTTCGTTATCTCACCTTATCTTAAATCTCTTATAATTTACTCCAGCGAGTGTGCCGCAGGAGTGTAGCAGAGATTTACCCTCGGATTGCATTCAAACATGACACAGGTAAAGATATATTTTTATAAAAAAATTACTTATATGTTTACTTTCCTTTTAGTCATTATTCTTTCTGGCATTGGACAAAATTTAGCAACATTTTTTGAAAATCGCTGTGGTACAAACTCCAATACCTTCAAGATTATACAACGATGAGCGAATTCGCGAAGAATTTACCTTATTATTATTAATTCGACGATTTTTTTTTGACTATTGTCCAGATTGCACGGCAATTCGTTAAAATTCAAAGGATAATTTCCCCGTCGATGTAGTCCAGTCGGGCAGCGAGCCAATGCAGGGTGGAAAACGCACGGACATTATACGCGCATTATATTATATATACATATAGACGAGTGCGGATTCCCTCCGCCGCGGCGGGTCGATCGCCGGACGATCGGCAGAGCTTCGTTCGCCAGGGGCAACAGGTAATTTGACGGACGGGGTATAATACGATGTTAATAGAATGGAACATCGTCAGGGTTTCTTCTCGTGGCCGGTTCTCTCCCCGTCCGTCCTCATAAATCTTGGTTAATTTGGCAGAGCCCATTCGACGTGCTCCCGAGTCGAGCGGGCGCCCTCGCCTCGTTCTACTACACTGCGCAACTATAAGGCAGTACGTGTATCGTCCCGTGTATAAGCTCTCTAATGCTCCACCACCTATACGAACCGCATCGCTTTTACTTCTCTCCTTCGATCTTCATATTCCTCTTCCTCCGATTCTTCGTCTCGAAGGAGCTGCGAGAGTTAACCGCTCGAGGTAGCGACGCTGCGCTCGTAAAACTAAATTGCGCCTCTAACGTTTTGTTTCCGTCGCGCGGTTCTTGTCCTTCATCGAGCCGCTGTCAATCCTCGCGCTGCAGGTTGATTTTTTTCTAAAATTACATTAGGATTGTCCGAAGAAAAATTTGAAAAGGAAATAAATCTTGGAACCATCGTCGATGTATTTACATCCGCGGCGGGCCCTCCTCGAGTATCACCAGCGACGCAGGAGCGTACAGGCTTTGTTTACAAACTCGACATTGAGGGGTCGCCCCCAACTGGCCGCACCACCGGGCGAACCACACAGCGTTAAAACGGTCGAGTAAACGATGACGCGAGAGGCACTCTCTTCTTGCCTCGTTCGGACCGGAGAAAAACATTTTCTCGACACTTCGGTGCGCGAGTATTTCGAGAGTGACGATAACTGATCTAACGTTTATTGTTTCGGGATTAATGCCGCGGGTGGAATCAACGTTCTCTTTGTGAATTAATGAGTTCTTTTTTATGTGTTTTCCACCGGCGTTCTCGTTTATTGGATCGCGTTTAGGGACAGGCGATACGGACTCTGTCGGTAACAAATCGCTTTCTCTATTTTCTCCGCGACTATTTATATTTTGGATTTTCCACCGGCGTTTTTGTTTATTGGATTCTGTCGGTAACAAATCGGTTTCTCTATTTTCTCCGCGACTATTTGTATTTCGGACAAAGGGAAACAAGGTTTTCATGCATCTGAATATAGCCTACGAAAACTTAATTGGATTCTGGTTCAAGATATTTTACTCAAGATTTCATTCCGAGAAGCTTCGATACTATGTAGTGCATTGTATAAACGAGGAGAATAATGATCGTTAAAGTTACGTATGTGTGAGATATAAATGGTTTACGACCGATGACGAGACGATTTTACTGGCATGTAAATTCAACGAGGATCGTTATAAGCGAAAACGATGATTACACGTTTGGAGATAAAACGGCACTCGGCGAATAGTTTTTTTTTTTTTTTTTTTTTTCTACCGAGGGAATTCCAATACGCGAGAGGGCGCGCGCGGAGGGTGCATTTTGCGAGGGCTCCGGGTGTTGGTCGAGCGGAACAACGACGGCAGGAGGGCGACTCCATGCCGAGGCCGCGCATCGATATCTCGATCGATCGGTTCCGATCGGTCGGTCAGATGCGCGCCGCGAAGACGCTCTCGGATCGGTGCCAGATGGTCTACGGACCGAACGGGCTTCGAACCGCACTCATTACCTATGCGCACTCACACACCGGCTACACTCGCGGCCACTTCGACCTTAATGAAATTACGACGAAGTCTCCGAACCGCCCCTCGAGGGCATTCGAGAGACCGCGTCGCAACTGTAACTATAACCACCACGGTTGTTTTATATACACCTTGTGCTTATATAAAAAAAAAATAAAAATGCTCGAATAAACTTACGTCGGCGAATGGATCGAAACTGTTTGAGTCTGCGGTATTCTCGGAAGTTCGCAAGGACCTTCGCAAAGTTATAACAGGTGTAGGCACTCACATGAAAAAAAAACAACGTATAAGTGACAAAGGTAAAAAAAATATTTCTGTTACGTATAAAATATGTTATCGCCGAAAAATGTTATTTTGCAGATATATTTTTCGAATATATTTCTGTGATAAAGAATTTTATAATTTTTTGTATACCATTTGCACAAAATGCCGAATTTAATGTATTTCGAAAATAGTTTTTTTTTTCGTATATTCTAATTATTATTTTACTTCCGTCGGGGCGCACGCGGATACGCTTCGACGATACGAACGTCGATGAGGGCTCGCGTGTGAGTAACACGGAGGTTACGGTAGTGCAATATTGTATAGTGGTATAGAAGCAAAGAGCGGAGAGGAAGTGAATGGGACGTGCGGAATACGCGCGAACACGGTTAGGGAGAGTTTGCCTCGGGAACAAGTTTAAGTATTAAGTAGCCGTTGCGTCCGCTGTCAGTCTACGCTCTAATTAATCATAATTGACGTCCGCGCGAAGCCTCGCACATATTTGTCGCGCGCTCTACTCCTGTTCACGCTCTCTCTCTCTTATGTGCTCCCTCCCTTTGCTTATGTGTATCTCTGCTTTATGGCGATGCAGCCTCGACGTGTCTTGCATAGTCCTTTTCTTTCTCGTCGGCAGGGAAGACCGGGGCAAAATGGGAATGTAAATTGCAGACATGGGGCAAAATGGAATAACACAAAATTTAAATAAAATTTAATCCGCGGAAAGACCGGGCGTTAAATGTGAACGATGTAAATTACAGATGTGGGGCGAAATGGATTACCAGATAATGCACTGAGAAAAGTTCTCTCTAGACAAAAACTCTCTCTCTCCCTCCCTCTGCTTATGTGTATCTCTGCTTTATGGTGATGCGGCCTCGACGTGTTTTGCAAAGTCCTTTTCTTTCTCGTCGGTAGGGAAGACCGGGGCAAAATGGGAATGTAAATTGCGGGCATGGGGCAAAATGGAATAACACAAAATTTAAATAAAATTTAATCCGCGGAAAGACCGGGCGTTAAATGTGAACGATGTAAATTACAGATGTGGGGCGAAATGGATTACCAGATAATGCACTGACAAAAGTTCTCTCTAGACAAAAACTCTCTCTCTCTCCCTCCCTCTCCTTATGTGTATCTCTGCTTTATGGTGATGCGGCCTCGACGTGTCTTGCATAGTCCTTTTCTTTCTCGTCGGTAGGGCAGACCGGGGCAAAATGGGAATGTAAATTGCAGACATGGGGCAAAATGGAGTAGCACTACATTTTTATAAAATTTACTCCGTGGAACGACCGGAAGTTAAATGGAACCGACGTAAATTACAGATACGGGGCAAAATGGATTACCAAAAAATGTACGGAAATAAAATTAATCAATTAGTTAACAGCTCTCTATGTGGCTTTGCTTATTCTTGCTTTCGTGTGTCAATGCTTTATGGTGCTGCAGCCTCGATGAGTCTTACATAGGCTTATCTTACCGTCGGTAGGGGAGACCGAGGCAGAATGGGAACGCTATAAATTTCAGACATGGGGCAAAATGGAGTAGCACAGAATGTAAATAAAATTTAATCCTCGGAAAGACCGGGAGCGAAAACGGACCGCCGTACATTTTTTATACCGCACAAAATGGAGTTCCACAAAGTGTACCAAAAAAAGTGAATCGCTTAGTTAATCAATAGTTTAGAAAAAAAAACAAAAAAAAAATCTTCAAAAATTGCTTAATAAAAAAAAACATCTTTCCTCAATTGGACCGAGTTCGGTGAAAAGTTCCTCCACTAAGCATCGCTCCGGCCAGACGGGCTTCGTACGCGTGGGTTTCCGTGACTAAATAACGCGTCTAGGAGTCTGGAGGTGCGCAGTGAAACAGACGACTTCCAGGCGCGTCGTCACCTCGCGAGTGTCATAACACATAAAGATCGCGGAATTGGGCCGACTGCGTGAGTCAAAGCACTCTATCTCTCGTTTACAAATTTTTACATGCATATATAGTTACGACGATTACATAAACTTCGTACCCGGTCGTTGTTACGCTACGGGCGAAACCGTGTACTATATTCCGCATTGCGTATGTCCGTCCGTCCGTCCGTCCGTCCCTATCTCGGAATAAAACGCCCGGAGAGTGGGCAGAGCGTCGGGAGCGTATTTAGATGAGTTGACTCCAATTGCCGTGGTACCGTGAGAATTCCGTGTCTGCCATTTATATATCGCAAATGTAAGCAAGTGCTCCACAGCGGTTCGCGAGACGACGAGACGCGGGAGCGAATGCACCAGGAACTTTAACGTTATACCTCGAATATATATATATATATATACTGTCAAAATAAATTGCAAATTTAATGTACTGGAACTTGAAATTTGCTTACATTACTTATATTAATTGAACATCAATGTTCAATTAATGTGCTTTTTTTGTAAAATTATAATACCAGATATTTAAGAAAATTGAAATATTCATATGGCTTTCTGACAACGTTTCTTTAATCGGGAAGCTTCTTTTGTGAGAAAGCATTTTCTGTATTTTTGTCGCCACATTTTATTTTCATGAAAACAAAGTTTCTCCCATTAGGAAGTAATTATAAATATTTTGTCTGAAATTTGTCTGAAAATTACACATGAGTATGTGTTTTTACTAAACCCTCACATGTATTCAATTTTCAGAAACGGTTTATGTAAAAAAGCTTCCAATACCGTTCATTAGTTTTGAAACAATTTTTTTTTACTGTCTATACATGTATATATATATAATATACATAATTGTGTCTGGTTCGGGTTGGACAGAACTGATGCACGCGTGCAACGCGTTTATCCGTGCGTGGCCTCGTGGTGGGAGACCGAGAGTGTGTTAACGAGTTAACTGCACGAGGATATAACTAAGCTGCATAAAGCCGCACACTGTCCCAACGCGGGGTACGTCTGTGCTCCCGCTAAACGGATCCGTTAATCATGCAAATTAGACCCTAGGCTCGAAACACCGGCGTCTACGAGAGTTTAAAACACGTCGTGCATTATTATCGGGCGACAAACCGCACGCGCTGAGCCACGCGTTCGTCCGGAGGGAAAGGGTTAATGTTTTAAAGTCGATCAATCAGTGTCACACGGTTTGTCACTGCTAAGTTCTGAACTTCTGTAAATTAGGATTTTGGCGAAGACTATTCGAGTATCCTTCGATCGAAGGATATTTGAATGGTGATATACAAAATATATTTTCGTCTGTATAATTTATATGGTTAAATATAATAATCGTATTAATCGTAAAAAAAAAACGGACAGGTGACATAAATCGAAAACATGTATCTCTGATGCACAAAATACTGTTTCAGATTTATCCTGTATTGAATATCTAGAAAGTGTCTCCAAATATATAAGCGATTTATATGATTTATATATCGATCACATAATAACCAACGAATTTACTATATCTCGAGTGTACACACAGAACTACACGCCTACTCGATACGTATCCGTTGCCAGAACGAATTCCGAGTGCCGTGTAAAGAGTACTTATAGGTTACATAAATCGGAAAATATATTTGATACACGAGATATATATTTTCGCCGACAAAAATACATTTCAGATTTATTTTGTAATACATTTCTAGAAACATATGTCTCCAATCAAGTAATTTAATACAAATTACTTTAAATCCAAATTAATATTATCGATATGTCTATCTCATAATAACCAACGAATTTAATATATCTCGAGTATACATCGATATTCAGTTACGGCAAATTTGGACTTTTGTTCACAGATTCTTAACTAACCTCATAACGATTCTCAACCCTGCCAAATTGTGCATATCAATTCCAACAAAACAGCGTATCGGGTGCCATCCACGCTAAACAACTACACGCCTAGTAAGCCACTTTATATTTCCCATATCCGTATCCGTTGCCTGAACCTATTCCGGGTGCCGTGTAAAGAGTCGGATTGGTTACAACTGTTATATATATATATAGTTAACATACATACAAAAATACATATCTCCAAACAAGTAATATCATATACATTGATATTCAATTACAGCAAATTTGGACTTTTATTCACAGACTCTTAACGAATCTCTTAACTAGACTCTTAACGATTCTCGACCCTGCCAAATTGTGCATATCAATTCCAACAAAACAGCGTATCAGGTGCCATCCACGCTAAACAACTACACGCCTAGTAAGCCAGTTTATATTTTCCATATCCGTATCCATTGCCCACAACCTATTCCGGGTGCCGCGTTACCATCGAACAATAACATAATCACAAATATACATACCTGTTCCGTCGAGTCGCATTGTCGTTCCGGCTTTTCATAACGAAATTAACGAAAGTGAAACCGCTCCGTGCACTCCATACAATAATCGTGTTGGTCGCATGCTTTCACACCTATAAGAGTTTGGTTACCGGCGATCGCGTATCGTATGCTCGCAACGCCAAACGCGCTGGCGACGCAGAGAGAGAACCAGTGAAATTCTGAAGCCGGAGAAAGAGACCGAGAGAGCGATGCCGTCTTCGCTGAGCGCCAAGGAAGTACGACCATGAGGTAGAGCGGCGCGGCAGGGGGGGGGGGGGGAGGGGAGAAGGACGTGCCGACAAAACGCAGAGCTTCGGCGTAATGATATGGTTTTCGGTTTCCGCATTGAAACACGATTCGCGCGATGGGGTAGGTCGTGCCGTGGCGCGGGCAAAAGCAAAGCGAGCGGCGCCGGCCCACGAGAGGCGAGAAATCCCCCAACGTTCCCGTAGGATCGGAGCTTCGTCGACATTGGCCTGACTCCACACGAGACCGATATTGCTAATACGACATTTTTGGTATGTTTCGTTTGTGGTCCGTTTTACCCCCACCTCACAGGCGCGCCCCCCGCGTGCGGTAAACTGGGCAGACTGACGATAATGTTTTTTTTTATACTGTGTAGGGGTAACTGGGGCAAAATGGTATAGCTAAAAAATAGCTTATACTGTATAGGGGTAACTGGGGCAAAATGGGATAGCTAAAAAATAGCTTATACTGTGTAGGAGTAACTGGGGCAAAATGGGATAGCTAAAAAATAACTTATACTGTGTAGGGGTAACTGGGGCAAAATGAGATAGCCAAAAGATAGCGTATACTGTGCAGGGGTAACTGGGGCAAAATGGGATAGCGAAAAAATAGCTTATACTGTATAGCGGTAACTGGGGCAAAATGGGATAGTTAAGAGGTAAACACCACGAGGATGAGGCCGGAGCTACGAATTAAAACCGCTCACTTAAAAAAGAAACAATGCAATTTTTAATAATCAATCCGTCGATCCGAAGAAAATTGCAGGTCGGACCGACACCACGAGAACTGATACATGACAAAAAAATTCCGATTTATAAGGTACCATTTTGCCCCGGTTTGCCCGGTGTTCCGATGAATTTTTTATCAGAACACTTTTTGAGCATTCCATCTTGCCCCACTCTGCCTGGTGATTAAATTTTTTTTCGATATATTTCGTGGTATTCCATTTTGCCCCGTCTCTGCGGCTTGCAAAGTCCCCGTTTTGCCCCGGTCTCCCCTACATTGTATTATAACCGTCCTGCGTGTGTCGTGTATTTACTGCCATTCGAGCCGCCAGAACGCGCCGCCTCCTCCAACAACCGATACGTGCAATTTCGTTCCCGCAAAACATTTCTAATGTTTCGTAAACCCGCTACACGCGACAGAATCCTTCGCGCGTGTAGGATGGAACGCACGCGTGAGCGGTGTCACGTTCAGTCCCGGACAAAGGGATTCATCGTAGCGCACGTGTCGTTTATCCGTACACTGTACGACAGGTCGGATAATTCAACTTCCACGGACAGATGACAGTAAAAAAAAAAAATTATATACTTTCTACCGTTGTGATTATTTTTTTACGTTGCCGTAAGGTCATCTCAGCGTTGCAGCTTACCAGCTACAACGATACCCATCTCTGCAATCAATTTTCTTTCATGAAATCACCGAAATCAACTCTAAGCTACCTCCGTGAATTTTTATTTATGTGTCCTCCTTCCAACGGTAGACAACGAACAAATTATTTTTTTTTCTCACAGATACTTATTTTTTTCGAGTACTGCTTGGTTTCTCAAATAACATGATATATTCCCGAGTTTCCGTTACATTTTTTTTCCAACTATGGCTCAACACATTCTAGTACACTCCGCATTATTACTCTGGGCCGAAATTGGATATGCGCAAGAATCTTTAATCCCCATTAATTCATTAATTCATTAATTCATTAATTCATTAATTCATTAATTCATTAATTCATTAATTCATTAATTCATTAATTCATTAATTCATTAATTCATTAATTCATTAATTCATTAATTCATTAATTCATTAATTCATTTTAAGGCAGGCATTTTAATCGATTTCTGTACGGTGGGGTAAGATCATTTTAGCATCGCACTTCGCCAGTTACAGGAATACTGATCTCTGCAATCCAATTTCACCCATGCAATCGATTAAGTCAATTATAATCTTCCGCGGTGAATTTTTTAAATTAATGTTTCTCCATCCAACAAATTATTTTTTTATCCCCCAAATACTTATTTTCCCGAGAACCCCAAATAACATTATATATTACCGAGTTTCACGTTACATTTTTTTCCCTACAATACCTCGTCATATTAGCAGTACACTCCGCATTATTTCTCGAATCCCAAAGCCCCGAGCCAAAATTGATAAGCGCGTAAATCCTAACCCCCCATAATCCATTTTAAGGGCATTTCAATTGACTTTTTTATGGTATCGTAGGATAATTTCAGCATTGCACTTCACCAACTTTTCATCCACGCAACCGATTAAGTCAACTTTAATCTCCCTTCATGAATTTTTATTTATTTCGTCTCCACCCAACAAATTATTTTTTTCTTCTAAATCATTATTTTCCCAAGTGCAGTTTGGTTCCCCAAATAACTTTTTATATTCCCTAGTTTCACGTTAAAAATTTTTTTTTTCCCCCAACAATGCTTGGACATATTAGCAGTACACATTCCGCATTATTTCCCGATTCCCAAAGCCGCGAGCCAAAATTGATAAGCTCGACAATCCTAATCCCCCTTAATCCATTTTAAGAATTACGCTTGCGTCACTGTAGCTGGTACGGTGAAGGCGCCAGGGCTAACGTAATGGTGGCATGACACAAATCCCATAATAATTTTCGCACCCTACGTCGCCGCAGGGACACGGCGCGTTGTGGCGGGGTGGGGGGTGGGGGGAGGTTTCCGGGAAGGGGGGAGCAATCGCAACCCCTCCGGATATGTCGCGGGGTGTCGCGAGGTAACGAGGGACCACGAGGAGGCAACCGCCTCCGATTGGACCGCACTCGTCCAATCGGAAAGAACGTCGTTGCCCCGCGATTCTCGCTTCGCGTTCGTAGTCTTCCGTTCCTCTCCGTTCCGCGCCTTCGTTACGCGCGGGCGTCATCTCCGTCGCTCGCTCGCTCTCTTCCGCTGAAGCTGCGACCAGGTAGGATGTGAATAGGGAGGTGGACGAGAGAATTCTCCTCTCGCGGTCCACCTTTTTTTTGTAGCCCGCTCCATTCGTCCGTCGGGAGCTTCACTAATACCTGCAGTACTGTACGTACCTGCGTTCCGACATACCGACGGCCCAAGAAACGGAAGGGCCTGTTCGGTGGCGTTTGCAGGGCGAAACTTTGCTGAGACGCGACCTTCTGTTCCTCAGCTAATCGATGTGTGTGCTTTTGGCCACGGGTAGGGAAAGGGGCAAAACGGACTGTTCGGAAGGATGCTTCTTCGCGCTGAGAAAAGGGGGTCAAAATGGACTGGTCGTAAGCATGCTTCTTCGCGCTGGGAAAAAGGGGGCAAAACGGACTGTTCGCAAGGATGCTTCTTCGCGCTGGGAAAAAGGGGGCAAAACGGACTGTTCGCAAGGATGCTCCTTCGCGGTAGGAAAAGGTTGGCAAAATGGAACACTGGGACAAAACGAACTGGTCGTAAGAATGCTTCTTCGCGCTGGGAAAAGGGGGGCAAAACGGACTGTTCGCAAGGATGCTTCTTCGCGGTAGGGAAAGGGGGGCAAAACGGACTGTTCTCAAGGATGTTTCTTCGCAGTAGGGAAAGGGGGGCAAAATGGACCGTTCGCAAGGATGTTTCTTCGCAGTAGGGAAAGGGGGGGGGGGGGGCAAAATGGACTGTTCGCAAGAACATTTTTTGCGGTACGTAAATTGGAGCAAGTTGTTTTCTTGAATAAAGGCACCGGTCTGTTTTGCCCCGACACCCGAGAAAGGGGGATCGAGGGACGTTGCACGCGCCTGACACGGCCAGGTAAATCCGTGGATTATATACACGTCGGAAGAATTCAATGGCGATGCCCCTCCTCCAAAGGGAGACATCGGCGAGGCTCACGGGACAATGAGAAACAGGGTCGGATCTTTTATTTGTCAACTCCCTCCTCGATCATCAGTGAACGGGAGTTTTTTTTTTTTTTTTTTTTTCTAAAGAGATCGTAAAGTTCCGGGGGAGCCCTCGGCAGTTCTGTATATGATCACGATTGGATTTACTTCTTCCTCTCGTCACGTCATACAATCCCAATTGGATTTGGGAATTACAGGGGGCTAACGATAGGCGATAAGATCGCTTGGGATACTTCTGTGGATCACGTGTCAGACACTTTATTAATTCCTACACTGGAGCCGGTCGCACTGTTCGCAACTATGTATCCACTGTAGTACATAATAATAATAATAAGATAATATTTTTTAATAAAAAAAACAATTAGTGTGATTACTATTCATTAGTCTATTTCGCCCCCTTTCACCCTCCAAATTTAAATGAGTCTCACGCAGTTCTGAAAATAAATATTTCACCGAAATCAGCAAAGTAATCATCGAGCAATTAGAATAATGCATTGTCCTTCGAAAAAAGTCATCAATCGAGTCCCGCTGCAATGAAAAATAAATTGAAATCAAGACGAAAAAAATTATGTTCAAATGTTATAATATCGTTCTAATTGTTATCGCAATTATTATTGATTAGTTCATTTTGCCCCCTCCCACCCTCCAAATTTGAATAAGTCGCACGCAGTTCTGAAAATGAACATTTCACCGAAATCGGCGAAGCAACTTTCGACCAATTATAATAATGCATCGCCTTTATCTTACAAAATGAATACAAAAAAAGATTAACAAATGAATCCTTGAAGTGTTACAATATCGTTCTAATTTTCTTTACAATATCGTTCTAATATTGTTGTCATTATTATTGACTAGTCCGTTTTGCACCCCCCCCCCCCCCCCCCTAAATTTAAGTAAGTCTGACGCAGTTTAAAAACAAAAACATTTATCCAAAATCGAAGCAACTTTCGACCAATTAGAATAATGCATCGTCCTTATCTTACAACAATTATCGTTGCAATGAAAAACAAGGATAAACAAACAAACAAAAATATTAAAAAACGAATCCCCGAAGTGTTATAATATCGTTGCGTCTCAGCGTTGCGATAGAGTGGTCTACGCGTCTTTTCTTTTTTCCTCCCGTATAGTGCGAGCGTAGCGAACCGTGACGATGGAGCATTGTGTACGATCCTCTCTCGAGGGCCCTTCGTAAGTCGAGTGTACAGCTTAGTCCATACAACTCTCGGGGGCTCGCACAAGAGTGCAGCTCCATCAGGAGCATCAATGCAGCCCGAGCGGAGGCGAGTTACAGCGCTCTCGTATCGGGCTTGTACATCGACGCGAGCGCTGAGAGGGTGGAAGAATTCAATTCATAAACGTCAGAGACGTGCGCGAGGCACTGGCGATCCTCCTCTCGCTGCTCCTGTTGTTGCTGCTCTCCGACCGGGTGTTTCAACCGTGCGCAGTACCAAATCTTTTAACTATAATACCCTTAGCTTATAAAAGCAGTTATTGTATACTGTATATAGATATATAGATATACATAAATATATATATGTGTGTGTGTATGATGCGTCGAATAGGGAACGCGCATTCGCACAGCACATAATAGTAATATGCCTACGTATTACAACGCACAGCGGCCGCCCCACGACTATCTCTGATGCGATCGGTAGTTACTTAGCGCCTCTCGGTGCCCGTTCGATCGCTATCGCGTGTGCGTTCGCGCGCACGCGCACTCGCTCAACCGGCTAGTTCCGTACGCGCCGTACATTGCTGCGCGGCAATGCTGAACGTATGTGCTGGTAGGCACGGAAGACGAGGGGTTTATTTCAGCGACGGCCGAGCTGCCAGGCGAAGCCGCCTCGTTACCCCATAAATTTATCGCTCGACTCGCGGGGAAGCGAATGAACTGCGATAAAGCATATCCGAACACCCTCGAAGCTCGCACCCATCGGGAAGCATGGCGGGATGGAGACGTGGGTTTCTTTTTTAACTTTTTTTTTTATAACAACGGGTAGATCTGAGTGTACATGATTTTTTAACTTTTTTTTCTTGATTATTTTTCATTTGTTTCTTTTGCTACAAATTTATTTTACAATTTTTGTAGTTGAGGATTCGATTTGTCGGAAATGGGAGCGAAAATTTTTTCTACACTTTTTTTTTCAGCGGTACATTTGGCGCATATTTATCATTTTATATAATTTTGCATAATTCATATGTAGATTTATATGATTCGTTATAATGCGTAGAAAAAAGTCGTATAGGAAAGTGTGTTGTGTTTTTATGTGAACAAAAAGTTACGTTGCCGGGGATTTGTAGAAGAATATTTTTATTCGTTCACTTGTTGATAACATTTTTGAATTATTATTATGCGAAATCAATATTTTCAGCACCCTCCATATGCTTCATTTTTTTCGGATTTTTATCCCGTCGAGAAGTGTTCGCAATTCGCTCTCGAATTTCGAACCGCTAGTACAGAAAATTTCGAACACTTCTCGATGGGATAAAAATCTGAAAAAATCAAGTTGTATGAGATTTTTTAATTTTTTTATCTGGAAAAAATGTCTGAATAAACACAAAAATTAAAGCTAATTGAAAAATCTGAAAAAATTCATACGTGTTCAGAAAAATGAATGAATCATTTTCATAGAAAAAAATGGTTGTTTTGCCGGGCAATTTGTTAAACAATTAATTTTTTGATTAATTTGTTAATAACATTTTGGAATTATTATTGTGCAAAATTAATCTCTTCAGTACCTTTAATCTGCATGAATTTTTTCAGATTTTTATATAATTGAGAAGTACTTGCAATATTCGCTTACTTTTCGATAACTTATGCGAGATGAGCGGGGAGCGAAAAAGCCAGCTTAACCGGGATTTCGATTATCCGGGGACTCTTCGCTCCCGAGCATCCCGATTAATCGGGGTTCTACTGTACTGGAAAAATTACGAAGGGGTAGAATTTTTTGCTTCGGGCGGAGAAGATCCGAGGAGACGACTGCGGCTCGCGCGGGTGTTTTCCTAGCTCGTTCTCGGACGATTCGAAAGACTCGCGAGAGTTCCTCCCGCCGGTTGCTTCTGCAGTATCTCCGGGGCGGGGGGGGGGGGGGGGGGGGGGGGGGGGGTTTGTAACGCGACACCTCGACTAGGACAGCCACGACTTCTCGAAACGAGCTTGGCTTCCATATTCATTCGTCCCTCCGTCTCTCGCACACTTACGAGAATACCCGGGACTCCGTCAAGGATCCATCCGAGATAATAATATTCATAACTCGCGGCGCGAGCTCAAGAGTTCGCGGAACGCGAGCTGCCGCGTTAGCGTTTCCACATACGGATCCGTTGTTCCTCTATCTCGGTACGCGAGCTCGAGAAATTATTGATTTATTGTCTATCGCCCCGGGACTGATCGACGTGGTCGGTAGTTTTTTTTTATTATTACAATTGTAGCTTACAGTGGATTCAACAGTCGAGGCCGATATTTAGTTCAGACATAAACGTGCAGCATATCGGAAAAAAAAATTTCGGAACGATACTATTTTTAGTTTTATTTATTTATTTATTTAATAACGGGGCTGGACCGGGAAAAATGATTCTGTTTCTCTAACAAAATGTTGATTGTTAATAATTTATTGTTGTGGCAGCAAAATATTTTGTTGTCCCTATGTTAAGCAGGTAAATGAGTTATGGTAACAAAATTCTTGCTGTCCCAACAATTTATTTTTCTCTGTGCAGCTCTTTTAGAAAGAAAATACACGTCTGCGGACAAAGTGTGGTTGCATGTAGTACATATGGAATACAGTGTATTCCAGATAAAAGAAAATAGAATATCTGAACAAAGCCAAGACCAGGTAATAATATTAACACTGTTAAAGTAGATTGTAAATTTAATGTACTGGAACTGGAAACTACATTACGGTACTTACATTACTTACATTAATTGAACATTAATCTACTTTTTAGTAAAATAAAAATATCAGATATTAAAATTACAAATCTTTTGCCCGAAATTGACAAAAATGTTAAATCAAAATTTTAGTGTAAAATTGCAACTTACATGTGTTTCGAAATTTCACAACCAATGTATGTAAAAAAAGCTTCCAATGCCTTCATTAATTTTCAAACAAATTTTTTTTACCATGTGCAATATCGTACCTTACTATTACGCGTCCGTACGACTACGCAAGAATGAACGATATATATATATATATATATACATATATCTATACGTATAATAGTAGAACAGAAAAAAGCACGTCGAGGCGAACCGACCGGTGGGCGGTAAAATTACAAATCTTTTGCCCGAAACTGACAAAAATGTTAAATAAAAACTTGAGTTTAAAATTGCAACTTACATGAGTTTCGAAATATCACAACCAATGTATGTATAAAAGCTTCCAATGTCTTCATTAATTTTCAAACAAATTTTTTTTACCATGTACAATATCGTACCTTACTATTACGCGTCCGTACGACTACGCAAGAATGAACGATATACATATATATATAGTAGAACAGAAAAAAGGACATCGAGTCGAAGCGAGCGGGGGGCGGAGGGGGGGGGGGGGGGGGGTAGAGTGGAGAACGTGTGGATGGGCCTTGCCGAGGCCCTAGCGCATGTAACTCGACACCGGAGTCCCCGTCGGGCGGTCCCCGCGTCTCCACCTTCTTCTGCTGCTGTTCCTGTTGCTGCTGCTGCCGCCGCCGATGGCCTCCCGTGCTCGCCACGGCCCGCTCGATCGGTCTCTTTCCCTCTCGGTGCTGTTCCGGGCCGGGGCGAGCTGCCGACGGCGGTGGTGGCCGCGATCTTCTTCCCTCCGCAGCCACCCCGTCAGCGTTTTATTCCCCGAAGACAAGTACACCGGCAGCGAGTTTTTATACGCCACGGGCGAAACCGTGGATCGGTGGTGGTGCGCGCGCATGAAGCGCTGGCCCAGCCTCCCCCTCGTCGACGTCCTCGCTTCCTAAACTTAATCATAACCGTATTATCCCGGCAACAATGGGCTCCCGCGAGAGTGAAAAGCCGCCTCTAATCCGTCAGCGGTTCGTGGATGTCTTGCTTCGCCGCGATACTCGCACTGCTGAGCAGGAAAAAAAGGATTCGGACGTCCAAGAAACATTTATTCGTTCGCGGAGGTCCGAATACGTTTTTATTTAATTTTTAACATTTTTTTTTTTTTTTTTTTTTTTTTACGAGGGACATTACTTTTTTTTAAATGAAAAAGAATTGTTAATTTGTCGAGACATATTATTTTCGAGATTCGCGCCTTGAATCCGTCAGCGGTTTGTGGCGCTTTAAGAAACACGACGTTTAAGAAACATTTATTCGTTCACGGAAGTCTGAGTACTTTTTTTTATGTAATTTGTACACTTTTTTCACAAGTTACTTTATTTTTAATAAAAAAAAGATTCTTATTGACATTTGATTCGAGTTTGCGGTCCAGAAACGTTTGCTGAATCTGCAGACCATTTTTCTTCCCGTGCGATCCTCATTGCGAGATTCCATCGCGCCGTACCCCGAGCTACTTCGAAAACCGTGTGTTTCAATTTTTTTTTATTTTCCCCTCTAACAGCCCGAAACAATTAATTAAGATAGCGTCCGATCCGAGAGAGAAGGCTCGTCTCGAGGGCTATGTTTTTTACTTTTACGAGAACGTCGAGCGAGATTCTCGGAGAATTTCTTTGGTCGTCACGAAACTCGCGTAAAACCCTGAGACTCCTCGTCGCCCTCATAGAAGCCTAAGACCGTATGCGCGCGAGAGTTAAGGCTAGAAAGACGCGGGGAGGGAAACGCGGGGGAGAGGTAGAGATTCACGCCGGTAAAACGTCGAGGTAGGAATTTAAATTTCACAAATTAGTCCGTCCATTACACCCCCGTTGCAATCGCGTTGTATAATCTGTGACCGGGCGGCCGCTCGTGCAGAGCAACTCGCAGGTTCGCCTATGCGGCCTTTATCTCGCTTCGCCTAAAAAAAAAATTAAAAAAATAAAAATAAAAAATAAAATAAAAGGTAAAAATAAAAGAGAAAGAACGGAAATAAAGGGTAGAGTTAAGATATAGAACGAGGAGGATGGTTGGAAAGCGAGGAGGAAGGAAGAGGAAAAGGGGTCCGCGAGAGGGAGAGGAAGAGAGGAAAGGAGCGGAGACGCGAGGAGGTTCCTGGAAAGCGTGGGTGCTCTCCTCTTCCAGGCAGCGGGGCCGCGAGCGGACAGGATCAGGATCTGGACCTCCACAAATCATAACGGGGCCCCGGCTCTCGGATCCCGAGCCCAAGATCCGAGAGGGAGATCCACCGGGCGATTCCTCTCTTACCTCTTCGAGCGACATCTCCCCGGAACGACAAATTTGCCTCGGCGACGTGAGCCTCGCGTGCTCCACGCGTTTCGCGTACGTGGAGACGCGTATATACTGTCCTATTACATTATTCTAAAAACAGTACTATATATATATATATATATTTATTTTATAGGGCGTTGGGCCTCAGGAAATGCAGCATTTACACAGCTGGACTAGTTTTTTGTGCCAACCTGAATAGAGAAAAATCGGCACAAAAAATTGATCGCGAGAGTAAAAAATGGATCGTAAAAATTGGTGGGACAAATTTTAATCCGATTGGACGATCAATGGGTTGATATAAATGTTTCTCTTATACGACTCGGGGTCTCAGAAAATGCCGCAGTTCCACAGCTGAACTAGTTCTTTTTGCCAACCTGAAAAAAGAAAAATCGGCACAAAAAAATTGATCGTGAGAGTAAAAAATGAATGGTAAAAATTTGTGGGACAAATTTTCATCCGAATGGACGATCGATGGGTTGATATAAACATTTTTCTTACACGGCGCGCGGTCTCAGAAAATGCCGCAGTTTCACAGCTGGACTAGTTTTTTTCGCCAACCTGTATAAAGAAAAAAAGGCACAAAAAAATTGATCGCGAGAGTAAAAAGTGGATCGTGAAAATTTTCACGAATTTTCACCAATCGCTGGGACAAATCTTCATCCGACTGGACGATCGATCTATTGATCGGTTACATAATAATTTTTCTTAATTTTTATTCATAGCAAAAGTTATTTTCACGAGGAAATGAAAAAACTAAAGAGATAAAAAAAAATGACGAATATTTCGTCGTTGAGTGCGTCAACGACTGAGACATCCTTATTATAAGTCGTCTATTGCAGCGATGGTGCGTGGTGGAGTGGATCCTCAGACGGATTTTCTTACCACAAAAGCTGCGAGAAATAGGCGGTGCGCGCGCGGAAGGCTGCCGAGCGGAGTGACTGATGTCGCGGCTTAAAACGAATAAATAACACTGGCAGCCTATGCGGCTGCATAAATTAATTTCACTCGGTCGGATAATAAATATTCGACTCGAAATCACTCGGGGGGCCGCGGTCACTACCGGCCACCCCCGTGCCTTCCACCGTAAGCATAACACGACCGTACTGTATGAGCGTCTATATATGTATATATACAAAATATAATATACCTTTGCCACCATCGCGCCGTTCATCCTCACTCGTAACTTACGTCGATAGGCCTGTAAACAATGGCACCAAAGCCCCCAACGAGTTTGTGTACAGCGAAGAGAGCTGTGAGGCCCCTTCACGAGATCCCCCTTCGCGATACGTCGATAACGAGAGCTTATCTTTTGTATATGATACACTGTACAGATACTGTACAGTGTAATGCGTGACGAGCGTGAGCTATACAGACCTCGCATAACCGCGTGCCACCTCGCAGTGTCGATTGAGTCGGTGTATCAATTTTCATTAATAGCCATAAACAGATGGAATTTAAGTACTTTTACTTTTACTTTTTGTTTGTTTTTTATACCTGCATCGATTTTTTGACATCTTCGGTCGATAAAATTTGAATCGAATTTAAAAAAATGAAAGTCTTTGAATTAAGAATGGCGGAGTTTTTTTGGGGTACTTTTTAACTTTTCGGGGGAAAATTGGACAAGCGGTGGATAAACTGTTTGGTTATTTGTTGGACATTGCATCATTCTTCAATGAAGTTTCTTGATTCAAATAATTAATTAACGACCATTGAATACCAATCTTTTTTATATCTTCATCAATTTTCCCCAAAAACGTAAAAAAAATAATAACAACACCAATGCATCCCAACGACAATTTTGCAACCGCAATTTGATCGATAAATTCTTTCACACAGGTGTTAAAAATTAAAGATTCAATCGCACATTTCTACGATATTTTTGTACGAGTCTCGGGCGGTTGAGAAAAAAAAAATGGATTTTTTTTTCAAGTGTCTCGACCGGCTCGGCAAGAGTTTATATGAAACATTTCCAGATTAATGACGAATTTTAGACTCGTGTAAGTCTAAAATTAAAAAAAAAAAAGATCCCACGAATTTGGTGAATTCCGTCAACGACGCGGAACCCTCCGGCCGGGCAGACCATCGTCCCTTAATGATCCGAGTCAATCAGGATCCCCTTGTTGCTGCGATACCAGCGTTGTATACATTTTGCGAAAGTCTCTCTGCGCGTACCCGGAGCGCGCGGCTCGCAACGCATAGCGTCATTATTATGTTTCGACGGGGTTGTTCGCCCGTTATTTGGCTCTCAGTTTCGCGACCCATTGTCGTCCCTCCCTTCCCCCCCTTCCGGGCAGATGCACCGTGCCTCTCGTCGGAGCGCACACCGGGGAACGAGACTCGGTGCACGCGGCATCACGAACGGCGTTCACTTCATAACGCGTCACGCCCGAACGCACCGTAATTATTACCGCGTAATGGCCGCATTGTAACTTGTTATAAGTCCGGCAGGTACAAAACGGTACCGGCACATCCCCTCGTCGACGCCGGGAGAGCCCTCGCTTCCAGGCCGCTCCCTTCAAGTTGTAATTCAAAAGCGTGCCAATTTCTCACCCAATTCAACCAATTTACGACACCCCGAAGCAAACTCTCACGACTCTTTCGCGGAACTCGACAAAAGTTTCTTCGCAATTTTTAAGGCTCCGAACTTGGTCAGGCAGGCGATGGTGGACAATTTTTAAGGTCTGTCTAACGTCTTCCAGTCGACGATTTTGCGATAACCCTTCGCTCGACGAATTTCCGTCTGATTTTGTTGTTGTTTTATTTTTTAATTTTTTTTAATAAGTCCGAGTTGTAACTCAAAAGCGTTCCAATTTCTCAGCCAGTTCAAGCAATTTCGCCACCCCGAACCAAACTCTCACGACTCTTTCGCGGAAGTTACGAAAAAATGTCTTCGACATTTTTAAGGCTTTGTGAACCTGGTGAGGGAGGCGAGGTGGGCCATTTTTACCGTTTTTCGCGTTTTCGAAATAACGATTTTGCGATTATCCTTCATTCAACGAATTTCAATGCAGATTTTCGTAATCGCTACTCTCGCCTTATTGCCTTTACACTCTGTCCGTCTGATTTTGTTGTAGTTGAGTGAGTCCGAGTTATAATTTAAAAGCGTGCCAATTTCTCACCCAATTCAAGCAATTTACGACACCGAGAACCAAACTCTTACGACTCTTTCGTGGAACTTAACAAAAAATGTCCCCGCAATTTGTAAGCTTCCGAATCCGGGAAGGTGGGGGGGGGGGGGGGGGGGGAGAGAGGATTTTTAAGATCTTTTTAAGGTCGTCGAGTCGATGATTTTTCAATTATCGTTCCCTGAACGAGATTCAGCGAGGATACGTACAGAGACTAAAGAGTACTTGCTACTCTCGTTTTTTTCCCCCTTTCGGCTCTGTTCGTCTGATTTCGTTGTTGTCTTTTTTTTAGTGAGTCCGAGTTGTAATTCAAAACCATGCCAATTTTTCTCACCCAATTCAAGAAATTCACCTCGAACCAAACAACCGACTCTTTCGCGTAACTTAAAAAAAAAGTCTTCAAAACTTTGGTAAAAGCCTCCGAACCCGCGGAGGGACGAAGGGGGTGGGGGGGATTTTCCGCTCTTTCGCCTCTTCGACTCGACGATTTTTCGATTATCCACCGCTCAACGACTTTCAATGCGGATATGCACGGAGACTAGAAACTACTCGCTACTATCGCCTCTTTCCCTCTCCGCTCTGCCCGTTGGATTGTTTTTTTTTTTTTTTTTTTTTTTATACTCAGTCTCTCTTTCTCCGGCTCGTTGTGGCGCACTGCGCCAACAAGTAGCCTTTGTGAGTCCCGTGTCAAGATGCTACTTGACAGCGGCTCCTCTCGTGCCTCGCGAGATTATAACGAGACGAAGAGAGAGACGAGCCCGGCCTTAGGACCTGCGAAGCTCTCCGCCTAAGAGCCAATAACGTAGAGAAGCCTCTTTCATCTCTGCGAGTGATAGAGGGAGAGAGTTAAAAAAAAAAAAAAAAGTGGGGGAAAGATCGAGACGGAGTGCGCTCGAAGGGCGAAGGGCGAAGTCGGCCCTCTCGACTTCGCGGCCCTTTTCCTCTGCCGTTCGGCCTCGCTTTAGCAAAGGGGCTCCGGCGCGCCCGGCCCCGGCCCCGCTGTGGGGTCCGGGGGCTTAACTTTACGATCTCATTCTCCCTCTCCGGGCCCTTCACCAAATATCTCGCCGTGGCAGACACACACACCCGAGGAATACCCCCGAGGTGCTCCCTTACTAAACAGGACCGCGCGAGGACCGAGGGACTCTCAAATAGAAACGAAATTATAACAGGCCGATGAGCATGCGTCGACTGCTCTTATTCAGCATGAATGACCGTAGGACGAGAGCAAACTATCGACGACGATGAACTCTTCGTTTTAAGGACGCAGCAGGCCGGCCGACCGATTTCACGATTTATTCGTGCCACGTGCATTTATCGATTGCCACAACATAATCATGAAATTTTATATTATATTGTTAATTATTATTATATTTTAATATTCTAATATTAATGGAATTATATATTAATATACTAATATTAATATATTTATATATTAATATGCTAATATTAATAATAATAGTAACAATATTATAAATATTATTTGCTTAAATTAAATATTTATTAAGTTAATACATTTATTTGATGAAGAAGTAGTTTGAGAATCGAGAGAAAATGGTCGTGACGGATAGCTTGTGCGGCGATGAGATTTTTTTTTACCATTTTTTGTTTTACAAGGAAAGTTGTTTTTTTTTAATACAAAAATTTAGAAAATGTAAAATTGAGGAGAAATATTATTCTGGAGATTTATGGTTCGGAAAAGTTTGTTAATTGTACGGACTTTTTTTTCTTACCGTGCGATTGTTATTGTGAGGTTTCGTGGCGCGCTTCCGCAACGATCGCCGAGCTGCTTCGAAAAACGTGTTTCAACATTTTTTCTTTTCGTCTTTTAATAGCCCGAAACAATTAATTAAGATAGCGTCTGATGTAAGAAACGTCTCGAGGCCAGGGTTTTGATTTTGACGTCGTTAATTATTATAATAGTAATAATATTATATGTTACAAATTTATTTGGCGAAGAAATTTCATGATCGAGAAAAACTGATTACGCCGTATAGTTCGTGGGCAGATGGGATGTTTGTGAATTTTGCGTTTCCGGCATGAGAAAAATGCGAAACGATCCTTGCGATGCATTTCCGACGTCCCAGGTTAGCGAGGATTCCATCCTTTTCTTCTTTTTCTTCGTGTCGAGCGATCTCTCATAGAGACTATATTCCCGGCGACGATCTCGGCTCGGATAAGATACGAATTGGAGTAGGTACAAAAGAACCGTCCGGGGCACCGAATCGGCGTCTGTGCGCACGCTCAGACGAACCGTGCCAGATGCGCTTTTTCAGCTCGCCTTACGATCGAACACAGCGATCTCTCCGGGCGGGGAAGCAACTTTTTTTTTTTTTGTACAATAATAGACGGAGTGGAAGTAGCGGATATCATTAGAAAAAATGTATGTATATATATATGTATGCGTACCTACCGCTCTTGCGACGAGATAGCAACAAAGAGGCCTCCCATCTTGTCCGATCGTATCGTTCCATCGCCGTCGAAAACTGGACAGATAGTTTTCCCAATACCCAATTACCGAACGAACGAATATCGAAGGTTCGAATCTCTCACGGCGATTCTCGCGCTAGAGCTCTTACACTGTAAAAAAAACTTGTAAATTTAACGTAGCGAACTTAAAGTTTTTATGCGTAAACTGGTACGTTAAATTTAATGTAGAATTGTGATGAAAAACGAACACATACTCTTTCATTGAAATTAAACTAAATTATAAAAATTAATGTACTTTTATAGTAAAATTAAAGTAAATTATTGAAAATAAAGTATTTCCAATGTTTTTTAATACACCGAACATTAATTTCTCATCACGATTGCACATTTAATTTAAAAGACCAGTTTTCGCATAAAAATTTCCTGGCCGATACATTACATTTCGTACATTTTTTTTTTTTCACAGTCTATTTCTTTTTGATTTTTTTACGTAGTAGAAGGATCTGGATGAAATGGATGGATTTTCATGAGACTTGACTATTTTAAATAACATCAACTTTATTTCGATATAGCTCAATTCGTTACAACGTGATCCTTTCATTCATCGCGGTCATTCGTCTTAGATAGTTGTGCTTTCGTTTGTTTGTTTTTTTTTTCTTCTTTTTTGTTTTTCATTAAATTTAATTCTCTCGGTACAGGCTTGGACGCGGATAAACGCGAGGCTTTTCCGGCAAGTCTCGTACGGGTTATTAATCTCGATTACACATCGCCGTCTTCGACGAGCGACGTTTATATCCTGTCTCCGTTTATTTTTATTTTCGGACTTATCATTTTTTTTTTTCGTGCAATTTTGCATACAAGTCGTTCTCTTATTTCCGCTCACGTGCTGTGTGTGTATTTTCTTTTCTTACAGTGTTTGGCGTAAATCGTCATTTCGTTTTTGTGCTGGAGTTCGTTAGCCGCGAACGCTCGACGGAGTGTCGAATATATTTTTTTTTTAAATGTAAAATCGTTAATACGTGCTTGCCGCGTTTCGATTCCGTAAGTTTCTTGTTTTGTCGCGAGAGTCGCGGCCTCCCTCACTCTTGTTTTTTTTATTTATTTAATTACTTTTATTTTCTTCTGTCGTTTCACCTCGAAATCTTCATCGTCCCCTTCGTCGGAATGTTGCGTGCAATAATAGTAGGTTCGCCGATTTGGCCGCGTTAATAGAAAAGTACATTGTGCGTGAATCGAAACGGAATCTTGCTTGTAGCGAATCGCGTGCGGCGCGGCCTCGTGAACGTCGCGCACGGCCCTCCTCGCCGATTCTTCGTAAAATCAAACATTTTTTTTTCTACCCTGTTTAGTCCCGAGGACTCTTCCCCCTTCCCTGGCCTCTCCCGTGTCTTCATTCCTCGTCCAGATTCCCATTATATCTCGATCCGGACGATAAAATCTATGCTAATCGTTCTCGAGGACGTCGCGCAGACAAACGTTTTTTTTTTACCACGCTCATTACGTCTTTCAATTCTTTCTCCTCTTACGAAAATCGAAAACATTTTTATCTTCTTGTTTTTTTTTTTGTCAGACCTGCGCGACGCACCGCGCGCCGATTCTCATCCCCGATATTATTTACAGACTTCGAAACCGCGGATTAAACGATTTTAGTTATTCTGTTTTTTTTTTTTTCTTTTTTTTTCTCTTTTCTCCTTATTTCCTCTTGCATTTGTGTAACTGTGTACGTTCATATTTTTATCCATATATATATACATATATATATATGCAAATATTTATATATATATAAATATGTATGTTATATATTTATATTCATTCTCATCGATCGGTGTATAATAATATTATACTTACGGACTACAAACTTATGCTGCAAGTTACACGTACGGTCCGCCCTCGTGCCGCACGTCTCGATACGTAAACGTAATTCTGTCCGCGGTACAGTTTTCGAAGTTGTGTGAAACCGGGCCGTTCGGGAAACTCGATACACACTCGGGAACGTGCGCCAACATTACCTTCCGCTTAGATATATATATATATATATATACCCAAATATTTTACAACTAACTATATCACTATTATATACATAATACACGATCTACATGTAAGCCTACCCGATATTGACTTAAATATATATTGTTTTAATTTCTTCATCTTTAAAACCGTGTTTTTCACGTATGGAGCCCTAAAAATACGTTTACATTTATTATCTACAATATTTACAAGACATCAGCAGCAGTTCGGGACGGACGAAAAAAATATCGATTCGAAATTCTCCGCCGCCGTCGATTCACGTGTGTTGCGTCTGCGCGTGTGAGTTTTGTGACTTTGTCTTTAAAGCGGCCTTGTGCCTGCTCCCTCTTCATATTTTTTTGCGTTTTTCATTCTCCATGCTTTTTCCCCTCATAATTTATACTTTATTTATAACGAGTGTGTACTTGCAGTTTAGATAGTGCGAAACTGTTAATGGGCGTGTGCAAAGAAAAAAAAAAAGAATATTCATTATGGTTATAGAACGAACGCGATCGTTCGGAACGGTACGAAATGATTTTTTTACTTGTTTCTTCTTTTTATATTAATTGGCGAGCCGTGTTCGCTGACGGAAATGCTGACGTGTCTTTTGCTGTTCACCACCGGAAGCGAGACTCACCGGCGCTTGAATGAGAGATTTTTTTTTGTTTCTTATCTTGTCTCGCGCAGTGTCGATCCTAAGACTCGACGCGAATTTTTCTCTTTAAATATTTTAGTAATTTTTTTTTTTTTGCTTTTCTTTTTGTTCTTTTTTGGTATTCGTTCGAAAAATGGTGTACCTTGAATATCGACGCGTTCGTGAGCGCGATGCTGGTCGGTAACCGTTTGGGCCCGCTGTCGGACGAGCTCTCTAAGTCTTCTCCTGGTTGCGTTTAGTCTGACTGCCCGGGGCCCAGGGTCACAACGAGTGGTAGTCGCCGAGAACGAGGCCACTGTGGTAACCCGCGTGCGAGGTCGTCATCCCCATCGAGCCCATGCCCTGGTACGGGCCCATCCCCATACCGACGTTCATCGACATCGTGTTCATCGTGTTGACGCCCTGCATCGTGTTCGGCAGCATCGTCGTCGGGCCCATCGGACTGAGTCCTCCCATCGACGGGGCGATCGCGCCCATCTGCATCGAGGTCGCTGTGTGAGGCAGCGACTTCTGCAGGTCGGCCGATGTCGGCGTTCCTATCAGGTAGTCCTGTTGGCAGGACAAAGAAAGACACGTTTCGAAAATTAGCCGATTAAAAACGCTGAGGAAAAAGGGTCTTGCCGAGGCTTTGGACGGGAATTTGCAATACTAGAGTCGAAAGAAGGAGTCTTAAAATTTAAGAAAAAATTGTTGTCGGAAAAGATAGACCTTTCTTTGTGTCATCAATGAGCCAGATTTTTCATCGAATAAATTGGAAAATTGAAGAGAAAACAATTTTAGGGTTAATACAAAGTTGTAGGTTTTTTTTTGCCGTGTGAATTCAATTAACAGTAATGAAAAGTAAAAACCTAGGATGCGCTGGTTTTTACAACCGTAGCAAACGTGGTTATTTTTCTATGATTTTTTAAACCATTTCTCGGTACTCATTCTCGTGTTGACAATCCGAAAATATCCGTATAAATCAACGGAAATCGAACCAATGTTTTATTGGGACTCGATTACATTCAGAGGCTTTTGGTGCTTCCGGAAGTGGTTACCGAAATCATACCGAGGATGGACAAAACGTCGAATCGATAATTCAACAATCCACCGTGTCCGACAAAAATGTTTTAAATCTCTCCTCGAAAAAACGCAAACTCTACCATTCCCATCGCAAATTTAATCTCGATACGAATGATAATAAATAAATAAATACAATTTTAACAAACTAGCCTGAGGACTATATAGTACTGCACATAGTCGAGTTGTCTTTGCGCGTTGGCATTTCAAGTTCGATCTCGAATACGAATGATAAAAAATAAAAAATAAAAATAATCAAGTAACCTGAAGACTATATAGTACTGCACATAGTCGAGATGACTGCGCGTTGGCATTTCAAGTTCGATCTCGAATACGAATGATAAAAAATAAAAAATAAAAATAATCAAGTAACCTGAAGACTATATAGTACTGCACATAGTCGAGTTGACTTTGCACATTGGCATTTCAAGTTCGATCTCGAATACGAATGATAAAAAATTAAAAATTACAAAATTACAAAATAAGACCAACCTGAGGGCTGTAGTACTGCATGTAGTCGAGTTGGCTCTTCTGTTGGGCGCAACTGGGTGGCGGTGGCGGTAGCGTGGCTGTCGGATGTACGAGTCCATGGGAGCCGTGTCCGACCTGAAGATGGTGCTGGAGCTGGTGATGAAGGTTCCTCTTGTCGTCGCCGCTCTCGCTGCTTGTGTCGTGGTGCTGCATGTGATGGGTCGGCGTGTGCGGATGACTGAGGCTCGAGCCCGTGTGGGACTGGTGATAGGAGTGAGGACTCGAGACCGTTACCGGCGCCGGAAGCTGATACATGCCCGAGGATTGTTGATGCGGCTCGACCATACGCTGATGCTGCTGTTGCTGGGCCTGTTGCAACTGTTGTACCGCGCACGAGGACTGTTGCTGCTGCTGCTGCTGCTGCTGTTGCTGCGGCTGTTGGTTGACTACCCTCTTGTTGTCGTCGCCGCTCTCGCTGCTCGAGTCTCCCAGACCGGCGCCGTGACCTTTGTCCTCTCTCTGACCGCTGCAATCCGAGAATAAACGAACGTTGGATTTAACACAGTGGAAACTCGATTATCCGAACCCGTCGGAATCGGCCCTGGTTTGGCTAATCGAAGAGCAAATTCTTCTCGAACGTCATTTCAAGACATATATAAGTAAGACGTATGTAAATGAAGTAGCAGGACATATTAAACTTCAAAAGATATTTTTAACATTAGTACAACATCGAAGTCTCGTTTCAAGGGTTTTGGGAAATAAAGTTGTCCACTTTTTTTTATTGCCGAAGGCAAGCTTCGCGCGTTTGAGCAGCGAAATCTCGAAGCCGCTTCCGATTGAAACGATTGAGGCGGACTGCGATCTCAAAACGTCATTCCATACAGTTTTCGTTTAAAAAATCAAGCGATGCTGAAAAGATAAATTTAGCATAATAATAATTCCGAAATGTTATTAACAAATTGATGAAAATTAAAATTGTTCAACAAATCTCCCGGAAACATAACTTTTTTTTTCATTAAAATTATTCGTTCATTTTTCTGAATACGTATGAACGGATTCAGTACATACGATTGGTACATTTAGACATTGGTATTACGATTGGTACTTTTACACTCTCTTCTTATTTTCTTCCGTAATAAAAAAAAATGTTTATCTTTATATAATTAATGGTTATGTCTTCGAAACTAGAAACTATCAGCTTCCCATTGGTTTCACTTATTTCCCCCCAAAAAAAAATGTATTCTTCACCAATTAATATCTGCTGGAATCCGTGAATGCTCTTAACCGTCCGAGCATTGGTACCTTTAATGTTTCGCGCTAACGTTCGGATATCCGAGCGTCCGGATAAACCTCGCCATCGGATAATTGAGGCTTCGGACGATCGAGGTTCTGCGCACCGCAGTCAGGCGCGGAAAAATCTCGTCGTTAACTGTGCAACGATTATCGACGATATTTCTTATATCTTACGCCGTCCGTTAAAATAAACACACATAATATATTAAGAACCTTGGAACGTATAGCTATGCGCGACTTGTCACATCCAATTAAAAATTATTATCCCAAATGTGTCCCCGGTCTTTTAATACATCTCATTTTTTTTTTTTTTCTCGTCTCAATGAGACTCGTCCTCCCGGGTAATATCGCGATTATGACCCGAGAGATTTGCGAGCCACGCCTCGCGCTAATTCGAAATTAGTTCCAGGAGACATTCGATACCCGAGGATGACATACCTGCCTACGATATTATCGTATATACACACGAACGAACGTACGCTCGAGGACCGTCTCGCTAGGGATCGCAGCGGAATATACTTCGAAACGTGTGGGCGAAATAACACTGGGAAGCGTGAGGAAGTTGCGAAGCGGGCGAGGGACAGCGGCGGGGAGGGGGAGGAGGTTCGCCCGCGGGACGCATCTCTCGTAAACTCAATTTCGCGGTCTCGGACCTCCGGGGAGGGAGTCCGGTGAGGAAGCGGACTCGGGGCGCGCGCGCGAGCGTCCTGTTCGGTCACGGCTATCGTTAACCGCTTGTTTTACAAGTCGTTTGGAATCACTGTGCCCATCCGCCTGACACGGCTAACGCTGACCGTTCGCCTCTCGCTCTCCGTGCGAGAGCGTGTTTCTGTGTGTGTAGCGAGGGCGCTTTTTTACCCCGAGATAGCCGACGGTCATCGAGGAATTCGAGACTCTGCACTGTTAAGCCAGATGTCGCGCGCGTATTATCGGGATGGTCTTCGTATGACGCGCCAGCGGAACTTTTGCTCGCGTCGTTTTAATATTTTGTTCGAGTCAGGAGACCACCAATGTAACCACGGTTTGCGGCAACTGAGGAACGTTGCGGGGGCCAAAGACGAGGAAGTTCGTGATGTGTCGGAGCGGGTCTCGGGGGGTTTTTTGATTGGGTCAGGATGGGCGAAAGATGTTCAGCTAGGTTTTAAAGAATCGAGCTGCGACGCGAAGAGTTTCTGCTTGTATCGTGATATATGTCGAATAAAAATCATTGTTTTGGTTGGTGCAGAATACTAACTTCCGATACTAGTGCGATAAAACTTTTTCTGTGGAGTGTGAGTTTGCAACACGAGCCGAAGGCGAGTTTTTCGCACGAGTATCGTACCAAATGTTACTTTACAAGGTGAGAAAATAGGAGTTTCGCGCACGCGAAGCATGCGTAAAACTGCCATGTTCGCACCTAGTGTAATAACAGTTATTTACTTCACTCCGTGCGAAAATGGGAGTTTTATGCACGCTTCCCAGATATACAAGCGCCGCGAAAAGGAGGAATTGGCGCAATTTCGGAGCGCTTGTCAATCTGGATTGGCGTGCGTAAAACTCCGATTTCCACACCTTGTGAAGTAAAATTTTGTACGATACTCGTGCGAAAAACGTTTTCTTAATTCGTGTGATTGCAACACTCGCCCTCAACTGGAGTCGCAAACTCACACGCGTCATAAAAAGTTTTATCGCACTAGTATCGTAAATCACCATTGTATGGCAAAGGCGAGTACCCTAGTGAGAGCGCCGCACAGTACCAGTATTGGCCCAGCGTCGGCCAGTGTTCGGCCAACGTCGGGCAGTGTTCGGCCAACGTCGGGCAGCACCGGTCCTGTGGGTCATTCCCACTAGGGTAATGGCACTTTTATCGCCCAATCAACAGTAATCTGAGACCTGGTGGAGTAAAAAATGTTCATAAATATCAGTTTTTATGGGAAGAAAGAAGCTAACAGGCGCCGACGGGTAGCACCGGCCACTGTGCAAATCAAATGGTAATCGCTAATTGAAGTTACAGTGCAAATTATAAAGGAGACATATCGATTACAATATCTCTCCATTTTTCCCTTATATTTTTTGGATCAATTACTTTGCATTTTTCACAGTCAGATTTGATTTGTTACAATCGTTACAAATAATAATAAAAAAATGATAATTGTTGGCCAATATTACCAGAGCGTTAATTATACAAACCAAATAGTCTCTGTGCACAAAATTTCTCTATGGAAAATCCAGTCTCGCGATATCTTCGACGAGAGTATTCTCGAGGACATAAAAACAGTTGGAAGATCATCGCGAATTAAATCGGTGGGAACGATCTCGGAAATGCCGGTCCGACAGCTATCGAAGATCCACTACTAAATAACAAAAGAGAATAAAAATTTCAGAGAAAGAAAAGTATAAAAAAAAAAAAAAAAAAAAACAAACACTAGCGTATAAAGCGAAGGTGAACTACCGTTAGGAGCCGCGGGAAGGCAGGAAGAGTTATTTCCACTAGACGCGATCGAGATACAAAATCGAGTGAAGGAGAGACGAACGATGAGGAACGGGACGAGGAGGAGAGGATTGTGAAAACGTGCGAGACGAAGAGGAAGCGCGCAGGGTAGGGAGAATAGGCGAGAGAGAGGTGTTTTGGTGCCACCCGTTGCATCCGGGGGGGCCCATATAACCCGAACGAGGTGTCCACCAGGTATGCCTTATCCGCTCAGGATCTGAGCAGTAAATTTGTCGGGGTTACTCTCTCTCCCTTACTCACCCGTCCTCTCTCCCGCTACGGGACATCCCGCGCGCGAGAGGAGGAGCTCCGAGGGAACGGGAAAGATCTACACGGGAGAGCGTGTCGCGAGCGGGGTACACACACGAGTCACGAGACTCGGGAGACTCGGACCCGTGCAACATCACCGTCGCTTTTCTGATTAGGATTCTTGACGCGTCTGAGATGTGTTTATATCACCGGCACGAGTGGCGCTATATATATATATTATCAAATATATATGTAAATTATATATATTATGTATATACGTATGTAAATTATACATATATTATGTATATATACGTAGATTGTTAAAAAGTCCAAAAAATCGCGCCAGCACTGTTTTTCGACGAAAAAGTAAGGTGACAAGTACGAATGCTCGGACACGTCCCGGTCGTCGGAGACTCCTATGCGGATTTGATTTATTCCGAATTTAAGTTTTGAAAAACCATTTTGACACTTGTAATCGTATCTACAAACGTTATCAAGGGACGCGGTGGCTTCTCAACGCCGAGAACTTAAAAAGAATACGTAAAAAAACGATGTTTTGTAAGCGAGTTTTACAAGCGCGACGCTACCAAGTAGTTGTAATCCAAATATACTAGAAACACATATTTGCATTCGACTTGATGTACGGAACAAGTTATACGAGGCTTAAGCCTCAATTATTTTCTATTGTTGCATCGGAGACGATACATACGTACGAATAGTCCGCACGTAGCACACCTTAAGTTAAAATAATTACAATTTTTAATTCAATAGAATCTGAGTCAAGTCAAAACGAATTAATATTTAATGTTTTTCTTTTTTTTTTTAATTGAAAGATTTAAGCAGTTAACAAGACACATTTCTATCTTGAACGATGGTCAAGGAGAACTCCGTTAATAAACAAGCAATTAACGATTATATATCTATATAGACGGTTGGCATTGTACCAATATTATGCAGCCGAGAATCATAAAGATTTCTCCCGTCGCTTGTCGAGCCGATCTCGTGACTCTGGAATTCGCGCCCTTCCCAAAATTTTGTTTACCCCGCAACAATTTGCTACGTTTTTAATCGCCGATCTTCATCTGCGGGTTATACTCGTGCGATTTCACGAGAAAAATAATGTTGAAAAAAAAAGTCACGTTTCGCCTCTCGATTATACGGTCGAATAAAATAAATATAGGTAAATAAAGGAACGAACGTTTGGCTGGGAGGGGAGGGAGACGGACCTTATACGCACAGCGTCCGAGACGGGGCGCGAGCGAGCGAGTCCCACGAGGACGCGGGGACCCACGACCGAGAGATTCCAATCGGTGAAGCGCCCGTGAATTTTATTAATCGCCCGGTACATAAATTAACCGTCACGTCGCTCCGACGGTACGCCCGGACCTGCACGAAAATTCCATTGGTCCGTGGCGTCACTTCGAGGCGAGCGCGGCGAGAGGAACTCTCGCTTGTCTCCGTAGTCGGAGGTTCTCGAGAGAAAATCTCATCGGCCAATCGATTCCGGAGTACGAGGGCCATTTACGCGTACCCTTATTGGGTCAGCCAGAAATTGGTCGAGTAAAATGGCAAGAGCTGATTCGCAATCGTTTTACTCGACATTTTTTTTTTTTATAAATACAAGAGACGAAAATTAATGTTTAATCATTAAATTACAAGATCTAAGAGTTTGTTAGGAATTTGATTGAAAGTTTGTATACATATATGCATGTGATATACGTTCGCGACTGATTTACACACTGAAAGAAAAATATCAATTACTCAAGTAAAATTCGCTTGCGGGTTGCCAAATGAGAAAATTGTTATTTCAATTCTACTTCAAATTCTCACAATTCCATACGGGATTGAAACGATGACATGTCACCTTGAGAGTCTTGCCGTCAATATTTCACCATCATATGGAATTCTAAGAATTTAAAGTAGAATTGAAATACATTTTTTTTCTTAGGTCGCCCACGAATTTTATTTTTCAGTGCACCCTTATTGGGTCAGCTGACTTTTATTTTCCAGCGTACCCTTACTGGATCATCTGACGATGTTGTGCTATCCGAAATTGGTCAAGTAAAATGGCAAGAGCTGATTCACAATCGTCCTACTCGACAATTTTTTTTTTAAATATATAAAAGAGACAAAAATTAATTATTGATTCTTGAATTACAAGATCTAACAGTCTATTAGGAATTTGACCGTCAAACGGTGATTCCGGTGACGACCTTGGCGAGGATCACCGCGTATGATAATCCGATTTTATATACATATATACTATGTAACATATGTATACGCGAACATTTACACGTACCCTTATTAAGTCAGCCGTCGCTGTCGGGCCATCCGAAATTGGTCGAGTAAAATGGCAAGAGCTGATTCGCAATCGTTTTACTCGACATTTTTTTTTCGAGTCATTTACACGTACCCTTATTAAGTCAGCCGACGCTGCCGTGCCATCCGAAACTGGTCGAGTAAAATGGCAAGAGCTGAACCGCATTCGTTTTACTCGACATATTATTTTAAACAAATAAAACAGACGAAAATTAACCTCTAATCATTGAGTTACAAGATCTAACAGTCTATTAGGAATTTAACCGTGAAACGGTGATTGCGACAACGAACTTGACGA
This sequence comes from Exephanes ischioxanthus, assembly GCA_958510785.1. Lineage (NCBI taxonomy): Eukaryota > Metazoa > Arthropoda > Insecta > Hymenoptera > Ichneumonidae > Exephanes > Exephanes ischioxanthus. The sequence goes on from OY294016.1 coordinate 6,662,988, forward strand.
GAACCAGCGCTTACGATAATCCGATTTTATCGGCAGAGATGGAAAGTTTATATACATATATATATATACATGTGTGTGTCTGTGTACGTGTGTGTATTTATACAACATGTGTAGAGGGGAGAGAAGTGGATGTTTCTGGCCGCCACGGTGAAGAGATCTTATCGGGCGCGCCCCCTTACCGGAGGCGATAAACTTAGGCGCGGATTAGCGGAATCTCGCGCTCGCGCGTTCACCGTGCCCGCGATAACATCTGTACAAGAGTGCGTGCGTGCGCTTAACCCCTTTCCCTCTCTTGCTCTGTCCCAGCGTCGACCGTATAGTTAATTTATCGAGAAATTAAATTTGGAATTATGCTAATTCTCGTCTCCGGGGCCCATAATGCGCCGGTGAGCTTCGACCTCTGTCGCGTCCCCCGCGTCGATTCGTACGAACCGACCGCAGAACCGCATATGTTTCAACTGCGTTAACGGTGACAAATGTTTATCACGAATTTTCGTGTCAAACCAGCAATTATCGAATTATCACGCGTTCGATCAGTTTAGCGAAACATCGATAATAATCGTACCTCGATTGATTTAAATACGTCTCAAAGAGTGTAGAAGTTTTTTTCCTAAAACAAACAATTATTTTTCTCCTCCGAAAGTCCACAATTTTTAAAATTTATTTTATGGTTTTTTTTCAATATTTTTTTTTTATTAACAATTGTAAAAAAAAAATGGATGCTTGTGACGATCCATTTTCATCCGAAGTGTAAATCTTTTTTTTAACGTGGATTCCGCTCTCTTAGCGGTGACAAATGTTTATCACGAATTTTCGTGCAAAACCCGTTATTATCGAATTATCACGCGATCGATCAGATTATCGAATCATCAATAATAATCGTACCTCGATAGTTTCACACACATCTCGGAAAGTGCACTTTTTTCCCTTGAAAAAAAAAATAATGTCTCAGTCCTGAAGCTCCACGATGTTTTTATTTATATTGTATAATTTTTTTCAACCTTTTTTCAACCTTTACCAAAAATTGGTAAAGTTGACGAAAAAAACGTTGTGTACAATCAATTTTCAGCATAAGCGTAACTTATTTGTACCCTGGACACTTTAATAGAAATTTATTCACTCTTCCCTTTACTAACAAATAACAATTTAATGCAAACTTTCTTACTCTCTTCAAACCTCTTTCCTTCACCATAAGATTTCTCAGCTGCCCGATCCTCCACACAATCATATTTTTTCCCCTCTAAATCATTCCCAACTTTCAATTATTCCCCCTAAAATCCCATACAACGGCCGAAAAAGCTGCCCGCGCGTCTCTCGACGTGCCGGGACGCTCGCGAGTTAATCGGCACTCGACAAGCGCGTGATATGTGCCTCGGTTGGAAAATTCAGAGGCGAGCCAAGAGGATCTGAGATTTCGTTGCGCTATTCTGAGACGGTTTGTCGTTCACTCGCCCTCTCTCGCCTCATCCTTTAACTCATAGGCGGACGCGTCAGCGCGCGGGCAAAGCGAAACCGGAGTGAGGAGCCGCACAGAGGAGACCGAGAGAAGATCGCCTCACCGGAGAGACGAGAACGCTCGCGCCGAATCCGAGATATATATCTACATGCATACGCGATCCGATTGCGTTCGGAGGCCGGGAACGCGCGAGCGTTAGAAACGCGAGACTGTATTATTAGATCTCTCGCTCTCGTCTCGTTCGCATCGTATTGTGTATATAGCATCTCCTCGTTGTCGTCGTGCCGAAGCGCGCGGCTAACAGTGAACCGAGGAGGGCGCGTCTCCCATTACCGATCCGAGCTCGCGGCGTCTCTCTCCGGGCACACGCGAGCAAACCAGAAGACATCCGACGGACTGACGGACGGACACGCGCAAAGCAGTTCTGCGGCTCTCACCGTTACACAGAGAAATCCTCCCCCCCCCCCCCCCCCCCCTTGAGGCCCGGTCCGAAAACTCCTTTGGTAACGTTATATTACCTCGCAAACGGAAGCTGAAAATTCCACTTTACAGCCGGAAGAGAGCTGAGAGAGGGAAAGCTCGCTAGGCGATAATTAGAGGCCGGGACGAACTCAGAACACGCGTCGCCCGTCTAGAATTCTTGTCATCGACACCCAACCAATTATCTCGGATATGCCCTTTTAACCTTCGCTGATCTCTCTAGTCTCGTCTATTTGAATATTTTTTTTTTTTATGTTTTCTTTTTTCTTTTGTTTTTTGGTGGTGCATATTAAAAGATGCAGATGTGGGGATTGTTGATACGATTTTTGTTTGTTTGTGAATGAATTGAGAGGTATGAGTGGGTGAATTTGAGAGAGTGGAATGTTTATAACCAACTTTTTTGTTCCTTACAAACAAGGTACAATTCGCAATTTCAAGTATTCGATAGGCGTAGCAAATTAATTAAGAATGTTTATGTACATTTTGTATTTTCATATTTTTGTAGATCTTATGTTTTTCAGTGCGTTAATCGATAGTTTATTGCAGTGAGTCGTGACAGAGACGAGTCGGGTCGAACAATCTTCTTGAAAATAATTCTACAGTTTAATCTGTTTTTTTTTGTTTTCGAATGTAGGAGAGTATCGTAAAAGTTACCCAAATGTTTATCTCGGGAACAATGTTTAAATCAATATAATTCGAAATGTCAATTATTCGAAATGCGAAACACATTAATGACAAATTTTTATGCGAAATTCCATGTTTTTGTTGATAATTTTTTTTCGTGCGTTATTCGATCGTTGATTCCAGACAATCGTAATACAGATGAGGTCGAGTTGAGCAATCTTATTGAAAATGATTCTGCAGTCCGATTCGCTACTCGATGAAAGATCCTTGCTGTTTTTTTTTTAGACTGTAAGACGGTCCAAGTTGCCCAAATGTTTAACTCGGAAACATTGTTCACATTAATATAATTCGATATTTCAATGGATTACGAATATTGATGTAAATTTGTTATTTACATATTTTTATTGATAATTTTTTTTCCCTGCGTTAATCGCTCATTCGTTGCAGAGGTCGAGGCGAACAATCTTATTGAAAATAATTCTACAAATGCCTCCGATTCGCGACCCGATGAAAAATCATTGCTGTTTTTAACTCCCGACTGCCCCCCGGGCACAAAACGGGAGTTATGCGTTTCACTGCGATGACCCACTTTGGCATCTTTTCGAAGGCGCCAGTGTTTGTCGAAGCGACAAAATATTACTTAACCAAATTTGGCATATTGATTCTCTATATAATGATCTATGTTTGCGACAAAAAAAAAGTAAGCTATTTATTTAAGTAAGTTATTTATTTATAATCGTAGCGTTTTTTACTCGCGTTTTTTTTGTTTTGTTTTGTTTTGTTTTAGAGTGTAGGACGGTAACGTCAGAGTGGCCCGTAGAGCCGCGCAGTTAGGTATTGCAGAGTCTTAACGAAGGATAACTAAACCCCCCGCGTTCTCGGTTTCTCGGGGTCAGCAGCCGGGCGGGCTACGCGAGAGCGGGCAGGTGAGAGCGACGTAGCTCATCCGGCGGAGTCGGCAGCTGATTCTATAAGCAGATAATAGGCGGGGGGGCCGGGGTTATGCGGAGAAGAGACGAGGAGACACGACGAGGAGCATCTTTCTCGGCCTAAAATAATGGACCGCTGTGTTTTCGTCCGGCGAACCGCCGAAGCGTGTACACATCCATTCGCGCACCCAAAGCTTTCCTCGCTCACTTCCTCTGTTTGCAAACTCACGGTCGAACCTCGAACTTTTCCCTGCCGCGCAATTTTTTCCTTCCACCGCGTTACAATACCACGTCGCTCACGGACAACTCACTTCCCATCTCCGCCCGTCCGTCTCTCCTTTCCCCGGCGGAGCTCGTTCGCAGCCCGAGGTGATGCGAAAACATTCCGTTGACCGGAAAAATCACCGAAAACATACCCAGTCCGCGCGACCGGGTTTTCCCCGACAATAACTCGAGACGGAGAGGATCCATTAAAGAAAAATTATTTCGCTTTAAAAAAGTATAAATAAAAATATTTATAATAAAAAAATAACTCGTATATTATTAACGATAATGACAATATTTATTTTATATTTACTAAACAAATGTCAAAAAATATATTCATATATTAAATCAATGATAATAAATATTTTCATTTATCAAATGAATGTTTATAAATATGTTGCATATATGAATATTAGGGTGGCCTTTAAATTGAAAATTTGTGAATTTTCTGAGGGTCACCCCGTATAATCGTGAGGTATAAAATAAAAATGCGATGTGCGAAGAGTCCCCGAAATTAATGCATTTTTAAAGGTCGCTACCGAGGATTAAAAAAACAAAGTCTGCGAAAATTATAGCTAAGTTACAAAATGTTGTAGAAGGTGAAAATCCGCCGCGGAAAAATAACCGAATATTTCATTTGAAAAGATACGTTTGTTGCAACAAAAGTTAAATAAAAAGAACCGAAGATTTGGCTTTTTTGGAAACATGTTATTTACCTAATTCTCTTCATCAGCTGAAACGAGAGTACTCTTTTTTCAGCTGTTGAAGAGAATTATGTGAATAAAATGTTTGGTTCGTTCGTCGATAGAGATAATTTATACTATTTGAGCATTGCAGAAATTTGTCGACTCCCTTCACCAGAAACGACAGATCTTCGGTTTTTTAAATTTAACTTTTAATTTTTTAAATAGCCGGTAGCGACCGCTAAAAATGCATTAATTTCGGGCACTCTTCGCACATCGCATTTCTATTTTATAGCTCACGATAACACGGGTTTGCCCCCAGAAAATGCAAAAATGTCAAATTTTAGGACCACCCTAATGAATATTTATTTTTATTAAATAGATTATTGTTCGACGGGTTCTCGTCAAGTAAATGATATTTCTGGGCGAAGACCACGGGTAACGATTTTCCGTGCACATTTTAAATTAGGCGAAACTATGCCCGAGTTTGGGTAACAAAAAAATCTCGCCTATAGCCACGGGTCTAGCTTTGGGCGCGCGCGCAGTGTAGTGCAAAAACCGGCGAGTTCCGGTGCAGTGAATACCTGTGGTCGCCGCACCATCGTGAAAACAAAAAAAGAAACGTGAAAATAAAGATAGAATAAGAAGACGAGATGCTCCTTCGCTCCTTCCGCTCCATAACCAAAGCCCCGGGCGCGATCGTGTTAAAACGCTTTCGGTGTTTCGAAATTCTTTAATCCGGATTACGTTGAACTTGCGAGAGCAGCGCACGGCCCGGGGAGGGAAGAGAACCCTCGCGGTGGGGCCGCGCGTGTTCGGGGACCCCCAGAGCAGAACCATCAGAAACAACGCATCCGTGCAAATCTTTCGTCGAGGAACACAGCTACTACCCACTACCACCGATACCTTCGCCGATGGAACATTTAATGCTAAAGTCGGAACGTCGGATGCGCCAGCGAGAAACCGGCTTGTACTTATTTGACGGACGGTGCAAGATTCTCTCATTTTCTGTCACAGCCTCCCGAATATCATTCGTACGGGAGTTATTATTTTTTTACTTTTGTATATTATTACACAAAACTACCTTTCACGTTTATCTTTTTATTTCAAAAATATCTTATATTTTATATCTTATATATTTTTAAAAATATTTTATGTTTGGGCTGAAGGCCTCCGGTCGATGGTGTATTCGCAATGTCTATATGAACGTTGTTATTACTACATAGAGAGTAATACTACTATTTTATATTTTTCAAGCGTAAAATATTTTTTAAATATTGATTTTTTAAAATATATTTAAAAAAAAATGTATATGTGTAGTTTATCACCTTGATAGGTCGAAACGAAAAAAGCCAAAAAATGAATGAATAAGAAAGATGTTCTCTCGCCGGCTGCCGGAGCGATTATCGTATTTGTGGCCGATACCCGACGGAACACCCACCGAGCGACTGTTCGATCGATCCTCGTCCCGACTCTGATCCCGCGCAGCGCTCGCGATCCCTCGCAGTTTCTCGTCCTCGCCGGGACGGTAAATAATGACGACGGAAACTAATTCGACAGATCGCGCGCCTCGCCTGATTTCAATGCTTCTCCGAAAATATCAAAAAAACGATCGATCCGACGAAACCCCAAAAACAACGAAAAGTAAAACGTATCACATTAAACTGAAAAAGAGTCGAATCAAAAATTTGATTTTTAATAAAAAAAAAATTAAATGAATCACACTTTATAAGCCTCAGCTTATACTTCGAAAGAACGAAGTACCTTGACGCCGGCGGCAGCAAAGCAAAGCTTTGTTACCGCAGTTCAAACAAATTTTAATGGAAACCTTCTCTATTTGTTTTGTCTTTCTGCCTACTGAAATTCCGTTCCGCGGAAGTAATCTCGGAGCTCGTAACGCTCAACGTGCCGGCATGCAGAATGCGCATATATATTTACATACATATATATATATATAGAGCACACATTCATATATATATATATATATATTTCGTTCTCGACAGATATAAAGACGTCGTTTCGCTCCAAATTCGCCGAGAGCGATGCGCGAGAGAGGCGCGCACGACTCTCGCGATCGTCATCGCTGAACCGGCAATTTTATTCGCCGCCCATTCCCGTATACACAGTGAAAAAGCGTATAGAAGGGCGCCGCAGCGCATAGCAGAGAAGAGACTGGGCCGCGCGTGTGCTAGCCTTTCTGTTACTGCTGCTGCTGCTGCTTCTGCTCCTCTGCGCGTATTTATGTGCATAAGCCTCGCGTACGAGCTGGCGTGTAACTCGACACCGTTCGCATACATCACGAACGCGTCCGCGTTTCTACGCTCTCTCCCGTGTAGCGCAAGAGAACGCATACTACTGTTGTGGAAAAAGCGCCGGAGCCGATGCCACGGGAGAGCCGCACCGGCGTCGAGCGGAACAGACTGACGGACAGACGGACGGTCGAATACCGCGGGAGATCGGCGATGTTTTACAATTCGACAAAATCTTCCCCCTCCAGCATGAATTTTTGTTATGGACTATCCCAGAGAGGCAATAATTCGATGAAAATTTAGATACGTGTTAAAAAGGGTTCGTATATATTTAAAGAATTTCTTTTTTTTTTTAATACAGCTTCAGCTGTGACGACTCAAAATATTTCTTGCCCGAGAAATTCCACCGTTTTATTTTCATCTTAGTTGTACTTTTTTTTGCAAACATCGTTTTTATAGAATTTGAGATAATTAAATTGGACGTTTATTAAATTTATATCGGACAATTTTTAAAATTGTCCGATACAAAATTGTACAAGGAGTATATATCGGTTCGATTACTGTCCACTCAATCGATAACTCCAACAACGGCCTCGATAATTTAAGAATAATAATAATAATAATAATAATAATAATAATAATAATAAATGAAAAAGTACGTAGTAATCGTTCAGTGAAATGGAGGATTTCCCCGATCGGACGAATAAAGCTTGGGCCATGCTCCTCTTGCCGGTGAGTGATTCCGCTAGACGAGTAATTACGAAGGGTAGGGCAAACGAGACGTGTCAGAGAGCCGGGGCTCGCATAGTTCAGGCTATGAAACACCGGCTCGCGCGCGATATCAGTAACTCGTGCCAATTTTCCTCTAGAATTTCCCCCCACCCCCTTTCGACAATAATAATATCCAGCCGACGGCGAAACTTATGACCTCGAGGCGATTCGCAACGGTGCGTAAACGTACCCGTCTGCGAGACGCGTGAAATGACGCAGCCGCGACGATGTAACACGCATATTTTACATATATATATATGTATATATGTATGCATGCATAGGAGCGAGGCGTCCTGGTGCGATGGATTCGCTGGCCAGACCGACTAGACGAGCCAGACACCGGCCTCGACGATCAACGGAACCGAGCTTAATCGTCGCCTAGGGAATCGTCAGCGCTCTCCTTCTTATTACCTCATATATAATACGTGCCAGCCACTCGGAGCCGAGAGATAGTTACGCAACGGTAAAGGGCCAAGTTACGCGTTTCCAGATGCGCGGAAGAGCCGGAGACACCGTCGATTAAAAAAAAATTTTTTAGGGGGTTTGAATTTTTATTATTATTATCATTATTTATTATTAGTTTTTTAGTGTGCGATGCGGTATTCTCGGACCGTATTATCGATCCATTAAATTTTATTTCCGATACGAGACGAATATTCGTCCCATTACAGATAAATTTCATTATTCGTTTTCAATGACAAATTACAGAATTATCGTTGAGAATATTTTCCATCTGTCGAGGTGTGGGTAAAGCGCAAATTGATTTGACGTATAATGATAGAAACAAAAATGTACAACATTGGGTTATGAAAATTAGTGAACGGTATTGGATGCTTTTTTATGTAAAAAAAAAGCATCCAATACCGTTAATTAATTCTGCAAACTGTTTCTAAAATTTCACATGTTTAATATTGCACATGTGCGTTTGCAATATTACAGTGCAATTTTTCTTTTTAATGAACTATTTTGTAAATTTAAGACAAAAAAATTCTAATTTCAATATCTGGTACTTTTGTTTTACGAGAAAGTACATTAATGTTCGATTAATGTAAGTAATGTACGAAACTTTCAATTTCCAGTACATTAAAAAATCTACGATTTATTTTTACATGTACTTTTTTACAGGTACATGTACATTTACATGTACCATCTACTTTTACATGTAATACGTTGGATCCGAACTTCGATCAAACAACTTCGTAACAATTTGTGATCGTAGAAGCGAAATTTTTTTTTTCAATTATAAAACTACCGTCGATATCCGGCGAATTCATCGGACGTATCGAGCCGCAGAGCAAACGCGAAACAATTTACTCGGCACGGAGGGATAATCGGCCATAGTTCATCTGTCCGTCCGGCGGTTAGGAAGATGCGAAAAAAAGTTCGACAAAGAGGACATTCATTCATGCAACCGGAGGCCTGGCACATGGACGGGGAGAGGCGAGCGATGCTTCGCTGCAGCGCTATAAAGAACACGCGAAAAAAAAAAAAAAAAAAAAAAAAATGCTTATCCAATGGCCCTTACATGTGATACCAATACACGAGAAGTGGGTGGAGCATCTGCTCAATTTGCAATTATCGTTTAACGAACTCGCTAGCATAAGAGATCTTCCTCGTGCGTCCAGTTGCGCTATCGGGAGAGTGATCGGGTCGATAAACCTCGTCGTCATTGAGAGACGATCCTCCTCGGTGCGTCGACCGAAGGCGCGGCATTGCTCGTCTAGATCGTTCGGTCTACGAGTAATCGAACTAAGTAACTACGCGATAAATGTACCCGAGGTCCTACTTCTTGCGAGGTAAGGTATTAGCTTCTGAGTGAGGTATTATCTTGTTTTGTGAAACGTCGAGACCAAAATGGCTGCGAGCCAAGTCTAATTTGTTCGCTTTGAAGTCTCGTTCAGAGAAATAAAAAAATCGAGAAAGTGGTCCGTTTTGACCGGGTGTTCCGTTTTGCCCCGTTTTGCACTCTACATGCGTGTCCCGTCGAGGATGACATCCTCGACGTGACAAGGAGTGTAATTAGTTTGTTTTGAATTGTCGTTACGACTAATTTTAAAAAATGGTAAAAATGGTCAATTTTTACCGGGTGTTCCGTTCTGCCCCGTTCTGCGCTCTACATGCGTGTCCCATCGGGGATCACATCGGGACCCCACGAGCTACCTTCGTCCTCGACGCGACCAGGACCATAATTTGTTCGTTTTGAATACTCGTTACGATTTTTAAAAAAACATCGTAAAAATAGTCCATTTTGCCCCAGTGTTCCGTTTTGCCCCGTTCTCAGCTCTATATGTGTGTCCGGTCAAGGTCACATCGATGACCCACGAGCGTCTCATCCTTGACGCGAATTCTCGTTACGATAAAAAAAAATCTTTAAAATAGTCCATTTTGCCCCGGTGTTCCGTTTTGCCCTGTTCTCCGCTCTACATGCCTGTTCCGGCAAGGATCACATCGGTGCCCCACGTGCGTCCCTCCTCCTCGACAAGGACCGTAGTTTGCTCGATTTGAATTCTCGTTACGATAAAAAAAAAATATCGTAAAAATAGTCCATTTTGCCCCGTTGTTGCGTTTTGGCCCTTTCTCCGCTCTACATGCCTGTCCCGTCGAGGATCACATCGGTGGCCCTCGGCGCGACAGGGACCGTAAGGACCGCGAAGGGTTCCGCGACGAGTTTCGTGAGGATCGGTGGTCCCGCATGAGATTCACAGTCGTCTCGGTAAGCGCACGTATATACAGATATACCTACATATATACCTACTACCGTGTTTGTACCATAGAGGAGACTTTTTTTGCTGCTTCCCCTCATGCACAAAAATGGCCGAGGGGCGAGCGTCGAATCTCCGCCCGAAATGGCCGACGACGAACCGGCCTCTCTCACTCTCTCCCTCTCAATGATCCCCGTACAAAAATTACTTCTTCAACGGCACGGTTACACATTTAGCGTATGCGCGCGCAACATTCGGATCCTCCAGAGGAGATTGGCGTCGGAGGGACGCGACGCATCCGCCCCCGAGTTCTCGGTAATAAAAAACAACATATATATATATATTTTTGAATATAAACGTAAAGATATAAAGCTGCATGGTTCGCACGGCACGCACAGTCGAGATTAGAGGCTGTGGCGAGTTCTCGGCAATGAAAATGAAATAGAATAAGTAATATATATATCTATATATTTTTTTTGGTAAAATAAACAAAATAAAAAAGAGCTGCACGATACGCACGTTACGCACACTCGAGATTAGAGGCTGCGGTGAGTTCCCGACGATAAAAATAAAATTAAATAAATATATATGTATATATTTTTTTTTTAATAAAATAAAATATATAAAGGAGCTGCACGACACGCGGTTACGCGCACTCGAGATTGGAGGCTGCGGCGCGTAGCTATCAGCTGCTGCTTCGCCAACGGAAGAGAGACACGCGCAAAACTACTTTTTCTTTATCTTATTATTATTGTTATTATTGTTATTATTCTCGTTCCTCTTCGCTTTATTTCCGTATCTCTAGAGCCGCTGCCGAGTTTTACCGCCGCGCGATGACAACGGTCCTGTTTCGCGTAATGGTCCGACGGTTCCGCGACGCCGGGATCTCTGGTTACCGAGCGGTGCGACGAGAAAAAAAAAAAACAGAAACGCGACGCAGCGAGAGAGGGAGATAAAGAAAGAACTAAAGAAACGGAGAAGAGTCACGCGGTACCGTCAGCATCGTCAACTCTATACATCCGCGGGCGCCTACGCGCATGCGTGCAGATACGTAACGATAAACACTGTGCGCGATGCAGACGTTAGTCTCGCATTTGTTTTCCTTGCATGACAATATCCGATACACAGTAAAAATATGCAAGGTTTGCGCATTTACAAAACAGCTCGTCCATGAAGATTAATAAAAAAAACATTTAAAGTGTTGCTAAATTTGCAATACTCTTCTTTGACAACAGAAACGAGAATTGTCCAAATTTGTGTATAAGAAATGTTTGCTAAGTGTACAGTTTTTTTTTACCGTATACTGCAGAAGCGATATGAAGATATAATGTTTCGCTTGAAGTTTTGAAAAAAAATTATAATAACTTGTCGTTTAAACTTTTATTTCGATGTTCGATGGCGAAAGTTGCCATAGCCGCCGTGCACAGTCGACTAAAAGGGCCACAAATATACGTGAGTTAAGTGCCGAGGATATCCATGATAAGATTTTTAAAAAGGAATGAAAAAATCGACGAATTTCTATATTTCCAATATTTTACTCTGACGAAAAGAGAAACGAAAATTGTCAAAAATTTCGTGTACAAAGGTTTGTTAAATGTACAGTTTTTTAAACTGTATGCTGTAGAGACGATATGACGACATAACGTTGTGCTTAAACTTTTGGAAACAAAAGAAGTTATAATAATTTGTCCTTAACATTTTTATGTAGATGTTCGAAAGCGAAAGTTGCCGGAGCCACCGTGCACAGTTGACTAAAAAGGCCGGACGTGACTTAAATATCGAAGATATGCACAAGGTTAGAAAAAAAAAAGATCGACGAATTGTTAAATTTCAAATGTTTTACTTTGACGAAAAACGAAACGAAAATTGTCAAAATTTGTGTACAAGTATTTGTTGAAAGCACCCTTTTCCATATACTGTAGAAACGATAAGAAGATGTAACTTGGTGCTTAAACTGTTGGGGAAAAAAAATAGTAATAATTTGTCCCTTAAACTTTTATTTCGATGTTCGACAGCGAAAGTTGCCACGCCACAGTGCACAGTCGACCAAAAAGGCCGGAAACGTACGTGACTTAAATGTCGACAAAGTCCACGACAAGGTTAGAAAAAAAAGAGAAAAAAAAAATCGACGAATCCCAAAGTACCATTAGGGGTGAATTTTGAGGTCGAAGGACAGCGCCGGAGGGGCCGCAGAGCGCCACCCTCTCAGGCTGCAGCGGTCTCCCACGGCATTCCCGGGGAGTCAATATTGGCGCAGCCATTCGCGCGCCCTTCGAGCCCCCCCATTTCCCGGACCGTCGTGTTATCCAACTCGACCAACCACCCGGCTTCGCAACCCCTACCGTTTCCCCGTTACGCCCTGAACGACTAACCTTCGAACCGACGTAAGAGCAGACATTTTAATTTTTTTTTTTCCAAGCCCCTCTGCCAGAACTTTTACGTATCCGTCGCTCGGCACTTAAAATAAATGAAGAACGCTGGCTCGACGTCGCTTCGCGGAAGCGAGTGAGATCAGTCGGGCCGCAAAATCGCCGCCATATTGCGATACCGGCGTCTCGCAATGTTACTCCTCTCCTTCGTCGCCGATAAGACTTGGCTTAAATAAACTCATCGCCCGAGAAAAAAAAAAATCCTCTCGCTCTTTTGTTTCGTCTGTAACGCAATCGCTTCGCGGTATTAAATAATGTCACCCAGCCGTGCTCAATCGTCGCGACGATAGCGACGATTAAACCCCGATCGATAATTCCCGACGGGGAATTCATATAAGGAAGAGCGGGGCAAAACGGGGCAGAAAATGCGAATGTATCGATGGGCCAAAATTGGGCATCCAAAAATTATTGGGAAATTGCGTTTTGCCCTGCTCCCTCTTAATTCTTCCTAGATCAATATCTAACATCCGAAATGAAAATGAGAGCCATTCATTATCGAGACAATAATAAAAAATAAAAATAAAATAATAAAAACCGACATCGCGGGATGTCGGCGACAGAGAGAGAGCCAAGAATAAAATATTTTTAAAAAATTAAAAGAAACAAAAAAAGATCTCCGCCGAGAGGCTAACGCCGCGAGTTCTTGACATTGGGGCAAAACGGTCCAAAAATTCCGGATGTCTCGATGGGGCGAAATTGGGCGTCCAAAAATTATCGAAAGATTGCTTATTGCCCCACTGTCCCATTTTGCCCCTCTCCCCCTAATTCCTCCCAGAACAATACCTAACATCCGTAATGAAAATGCGAGCGGCCCATTACCGAGACAATAACAACAAAACAAAAAAAATAATAAAAACCGAACGAATAATGGTTATAGAGAAAGAGCCTGCGATGCGCCGCGAATCGTGGGAGGATGCCGCATGTCAGCGAGAGGGAGCCAGGAATAAAAAATGAAAAATAAATAAATAAAAAACGAGAACCGCCGAGAGGATAGCGCGGCAAGTTCTTTCCTTTCAGCGACAGAGCTACCTTCGCTCCATACTCTCGGAACTCTCTCAGCCACCCCTTGCTTTCTGCCTCTTCTTCAGCAGCCTCCGTGCCCCACTTTCTCTCCCTCGCGCCCGGCTCTTTTGTTCTCGGGCCACGAGAGGGATGAACGTTGCGAAGCAACCCACGCACACGGATTCTCCGATACTCCTCCGCGAACCACGGCTTCACAGTCTTCCCGGTAGCGCCGAAGATGACGAAGAGGGAGCGTGAGTGAGCGCACGCCCACGAACGGCCCCGGCGAGGGTGGTTCGGTCGCGAGGGTTGGTAAAGCGTAATAGACGGTAATGTTTGTTGTGTTGACACTACGGGGGAGAAACGAGATGGAAGAGGCCATTACTGCGGCGTCTCTTCCTCTACCCCGTGCACTTTCGTCGGGGCCGCCGCTGCTCTCTTCCACTCGATAAGGGGGAAACGAAAGACACGGAGGGTTGAAAGTAAAAGAGGGAGGATGCTGTGGGCACGGAGAGGAAGAACTCTTGCGGGTTCTCGCCGATGGCGCGGCTGTAATGGTCGTTCCGCACGATTCTCCCGAGTAACTTCATCCGCGGCGAGAGCGCGTCCTGAGTAAAAGCCGCGGGCCGACCTTCGGCACACGGGCGTAGCTCGGGCGCAAATTCACTTCGTTAACCCTTCGATGGGGAATATGGTAAATTGCTCCGAGCGGAGACAGTTTTTAGTTGAGGCGAGTTGGGGGGATTATGACGGGGTTGGGGAGAGCGGGGCAAAATGGACTCGTGTATTTGGGATGGGACTTTGGTTTAAGTTGGGCGAAGATTTTTTCGGAGGTGGTCCGTTTTGCCCCGATTTTCCCGAAGCTTGTCACTAGGACGATATCGAAGAGATTCTTTTGGATCTAGTGATAAATCGTTGGGGAACAAAGTTGTCGAGAAGCTCTGAGAGGCGTATTTTGGTTTGTCGAGACTATCTCTAAATCCGCTTCGTTAACCTTTCGATGGGGAAAATGGTAAATTGCTCCGGGCGGAGATGGTAATGTTCCCTTCGGGACGGTTTTTAGTTGAGATAAGTTGCGGGGATTATGATGGGGTTGGGGGAGAGCGGGGCATAATGGACTCGTTCATTAGGGATGGGATTTTGGTTTAAGTTGGGCGAAGATTTTTTCGGAGGTGGTCCGTTTTGCCCCGATTTTCCCGAAGCTTGTCACTAAGACGATATCGAAGAGATTCTTTTAGATCTAATGATAAATCGTTGGGGAACAAAGCTGTCGAGAAGCTTCGTGACGGATACTTCGGTTTCACGAGATTATCTCTATATTACGTGTTCTATATAACGCGTGTTCTATATACACGCTGCAGGAGAGCCAAAAGTCATAAACTATTTTCGAATTCTATAAATTGTTCGATAATCCATCTTGCAGCGGGTCCAATGGGAGTCCGAGAAAACGAGGCTCGTCGGGACGCTTTTCGCGGACCGTCGCAGCGACAGATTGACGCACGAGGCTACTCTCGGAATTCCTGAGTTTCTCGGGTAAGAGTTTACGGGACGAGCCTTGCCAGAAGTCTCGTCACATCGACCGCGACTCTCTCGCGTTACGATGGGCAACGAGACACCAAAAACTGGCGGACAGCTTCGAATAGTTTGGCATAATTAAAGATGGATGGTATATTCTATCGCAGATTAATCATTAGTCATGAAAATGAGGCTATTAAGTCAAGTGTGTTAAAACAACTCACAACACACATATAACATATGTTGCGCCATCCAAATTGCATTAATAAAATACGTGTTGATCGGCTTGCGTGTTGAATCAAAGCACTTGCACTGCATCTTTCCTCTATTCTCTGTACAACACACTTTTTAGTATTTTGCAACAGAACACGCTTATTGGAATACACGTTACGTGGACTGTTTCAACGCGATTAAGAGAATACTTCATATGGTCGCCGTGTCCTAATGAGGGGTGGTAGGGGCATGTTTCTAGCAGTGGTTGAGGCCTAGATATCTATCACATACAAGTTCCATACTTCTTCAACTCCTATTATCTTCGAAAATCTACGGGCACAGCTCGATTCTTTTTAATGCGTCCTTTATAATGTTGTGATGTTCTTTCAGAAAAAAAATACTAATCAAGTACTCTGGAAATGAATATTTCCTAAAAAAAAATTGTTGCTTTTCACGCGGCATTATATGCAGCTCATGCCAATTGACCTAACTTTGGGCTCATGTATCACAGAATCCATGTGGAGAAAAAAATTATTAGAAATTCTTTTACCCCTTCACTGTCAGAGAAACGTATTTTCCGATGCGTTTTTGCGCCTATAGGGGCGCCTGACAGTGAAGGGGTTAAAAAACCTCATTCAATGCATTACAACACTTATGATTTTTAGTTCCAAAAGTAGAAAAGTCGCTGTGACGTATTCCCTTCACAAGTCACGAACAAGTCACTTGGTGTACAGGAACACGCTAGTTCCTGTATTACATACTTAATAAAAGAAAACGCTAAGGTAAGAACACACGTGAATATGCCTTGGGTCAATCGCAATATGGGGGATTCGTATGGATGGTTTATTCTATCGCAGATCAACGATTAGTCATGAAAGCAGCTTTGACGCTGTACGCAGATAAGATTGACGGAGGGCGATGTTTAGAAAACCGGGCTTATCAGTTGCATTAGCCGAGCGGACAAAGTGGGTCGTAGTGGAGAGACCGATTGAAGGGAATTATGTTTTATTTTCTTGATAAGCGAGTCGGGATCGCAGCCTTCGGCATGCCACGCGTCATAATTACGACGAATCGCAAGAGCGACGTTGCAAAAAACGAATCTCGAAGCCTGAGCTCGCGCGTGCGCGGAGAGCGTGTACGATGGAGGCCGGAGGGCTGCAAGCGAGAAACGTTGCTGTTTCTCGGTAAGGATATCCGATGGCCGTTAAAGCTTGCGTTAGCGCTCGGAGAGCAGCCGAGAGTACGCGAGACGTAGACGGAAACGGCGCGCTCGTACGAAAAACCACATTCGTCAGCTCTGCGTACCTTCACGTAGTTTCATAGCGGAGAAAAAAAAAATTGATAAGAGTCGGAGATAATGAAATGAAAGGAAAAGGAAACATTAGCAAGTAGAATTGCTGAGACCACTGCGGCGTCGATGGTGGCGTCTCGGTTACTCCTTGTCGACACGTTTTCATTCACGCTTGCGTAAGTGATACTTTTTTTCTCCGCCATATCCTCTTTCATTTGTTTTCTTCTGTTGGGGGGGAGAATTGGCGAATTCTGGACATCCAAGGGAGAACCCTCGATGTCTCAGGTGTAAAGTTATGATGCGAGGATCCACTCCCAGATTCTGATTGGTCTGAGTCTCACCGAGAGGGACTTCTACAGAGATATTTTTCTGAACATCGTTCTCGATATATTGCTGAACGACTTATTCGACATCTTGCTGAACCGTTTGGTCGATATTTTGCAGAATATAGTTCGATATCTTGCAGAATATAGTGCGATATCTTGCTGAGTATAGTCTGATATTTTGCTGAATATGGTTCGGATATCTTGCTGAACGGTTGTCCGATATTTTGCCGAATATCTTGCTGAACGGCTGTCCGATATTTTGCCAAATATCTTGCCGAATATCTTGCCCAATATCTTGCCCAATATCTTGCCCGATATCTTGCCCAATATCTTGCCCAAACATCTCCACAAACATCTTCCCAAACATCTCCCCAAACATCTTCCCAAACATCTCCCCAAACATCTCCCCAAACATCTCCCCAAACATCTCCCCAAACATCTCCCCAAACATCTCCCCAAACATCTCCCCAAACATCTTCCCAAACATCTTACATACACCGACTTGGACTTTTCGTTTCGAAGCCACTCAATGATCCCTCTGTCCCATTCAGCATTCGCATAAAATGACTTTGCACTCCTAATCTATCTCTCCAGTGGCACAGATAGATGCCCATGCGAAATCAGCGGATAAAGACTCCCCCGAGGGCTGCTCTGCTCCCGTGCCGTCCGCGCACACAGTTTGTCCCGAGTTCCGTATTAGCACCAAGTATAAGCGCGTATACCGGGGCTTTTATTTTTCACTTGACTCCCCCCGAGAACCCGAGGACAGACGCCCAGCACGAGACGCCCCCGTCCCGAGGGGCCGAGCAGAGCCATTCAGCCAGCCACCGCAGGAGCAACACAACATCGAGCCGCCGCCTCTCCGTCTCCCTCTCTCTTACCGACCGGGAGAGCCGACGAGCGCGCAAGAAGCGAAGCTGCGTCTTCCGCACCGTTTCCTCTCGCGTAATGGCTACTCACGTCGATCGTTTATCTCACCAAATTATATGATATCGCCCTCGTGATCCCTTCTCCACCGAGTACGCGTATACTTTATAAGCTAACTATCGAATCGGCTACTGCATCTGACAAACCGTCGGGGCCCCGGTTGATTCTTCGCACCGTTTATTACCGTTAGATTTATTGCATTTTCGTTCCGCGAACACTTCGCGCCAGAGCGACGATGAATAACCCGTTGCAACGAAGCGTCGCCGAGGGAATACGTAAATTTACCGAGAACGGACTTTAACACGCCTCACTCGCGGAGTTCATTTATCGCCAAGAGTTCTTGGCTGTAATGACGTCTCGGGAGAATTTGTTCAAAAAGTTATGGAATGGCACAGCTTAGTTATAGCACGTATTAAGATTTTATTTTTTTTAAGACAAATGGTTTATATATTTTTATAAAAAATTCTTGTCAACCAAGTGAAATTTTTTTGTCAATTTTATCATTTGTTTTTCTCAACGAACCGTACTTTTAACTAACAAAATTATCAAATTAATAACGAGAGGGCATTTACAGAAAGTGTAACTTTTTATTAAAATACATTTCGTTACAAAATCGACGGTCCGAGAGAAAAAAAACTGTTTATATGTTTAAATACAAACGTTTCTTCCCAAGCTAGTTAAATTTTTCTTGTGAATTTAACATTTTTTTTTTTCTCAACGTATCGTAATTTTCACTAACAAAATGATAAAATTGAGAAAAAGAAAGGTGACCATTTGCGGCCACGAGATGTTTGTTAAACGCGTCAGCTTTTTTTTACCGTGCGAAACGACGATAATATCGAAAGAGCATTTAAAGATCAAAGCATGTGTAATTTTTGTATTAAAAAAATGTCGTAAAAAGATCGACTGTCTGACCGAAAGCAATTATAAAAAATTGGCGTTTCCACGTTGCGATTAACGCGTGACGAGTTTCACGATGAACGAGGTTGCTCGCCGTCGCCCGCGGGAAGCTGCGGCCGACGGCCGGACATTAATTCTCCCGTTACTGCATCGCGATGTTGCCGACGAAAGTTACGTACCAAGGGTGAACGGAGGCTTTGTGGGATTTCCTGTAATTAATATACCGCGAATATAGCTCCTCGTGAAGGGTCCGACCGAATCAGAATATCCGTGCGCATTAAGCGAGATACATAGGAACCGTAGGAGAGTCGGACATCGGGGCAGGAATAACGTGTATTGGATATGTCGTTGAGGCTGGAAGTCTGCCGCTGGCCCATCGATGCCGTTGGCCCGTCACGGCCATGGGAATACACAGAAGCCATAAGAAATTCGATACCGTTCCCCGTGGTGTGACGCGTGGTGCTTCCCACTTCCTCCCTCTCGGCGATCGAACCGCGACGACCGGCGACGCCGACTGCCAGGATCCTCACCCCCTTTTTACTACCTCCGCCCTTCCCGTACACACATACACACACACACACACACACACACACACACACACACATACATACATGTACATACATGTACATGCATATATATATATACATGCATGTACATACATGTGCATATATGCATATGTACATCCATGTGAGCTACATACATGTTGAACTATATCTATATTTGTACATATTGTACTGTTTTTCGATGCTCCGCACGTTCCGCTGTGAGACACATAGGGGTCGAGTCCTGCCACAGTAGCTTTGAATCATCGAGAGGGGCAGACAACGATGTTTCATAACCGACGGAAGAACTGCGATTCGATTGATCGTTGTAGGACACAATACTTACGGTGATGAAACAGCAGAGAATCCAATCGGGTTGTTTGTTGTTTCGTCGCAATTTTTCGCAGTTTCTCGCGAGTTAACAAATCCCCGCAGCCTCAGAGTTGCGAAGACCGAACGGGATTGTATCGGCGTCTTGGGCTAAACTTGGCTAATGTGACTAATGAACGCCGAGAGAAATATTGACAAGAATGTTTCGTAACAGACGGAAGAACTGCATTTCGATTGAACGTTTTAGGATACAACAGTTACAGCGACAAAACAGCCTACAACCCAGTTGGGTCTTTTATTGTTTCGTCGCAATTTTTCGTAGTTTCTCGCAAGTTAACGAATCCCCACAGCCTCAGAGTTACGAAGACCGAACGGGTTTGTATTGGCATCTCTGACTAAACTTGGCTGAGGTGACTAATGAACGCCGAGAGAAATATCGAAACACCGTGTACCGAACACCTCAAATATTATTCGTGTGTTGTGTGACTCGCGGGACTCGAGCACGAGGGAGACTCGTCGTCTTCGTTCGTGCATCAATCGTCGTGGGAGAGAAAGCAGGAAAGATGTGGATCACGAGCGTTACGTTAGGGAGTTTGCGTTCGGCGTCGAGAAACGTGCGGCTTGATCTAAAATCGGATGTGGGGCAACGACCTTCGAAACAACACCGGCTATATACGCGACTGGTACGAAACAGCTCTCGCTATATTTTACACACGCAAGAGAGACCCTCTTGAATTCTCTCGTCGCAACACCCGCACCCCCCTCCCCCCAATCCACCCGCGGAGGATATTCGGGAACATGCATTCTCGGGTAGGAATTCGCGTCGCGAGTTGAGTACTTCCGGTAGAGCTCGCCCGGAAGAAAATTCATAGATTTTATGTTTTCCGTACGTTCGGTTAAGAACATGTGTGTTTTGCTTTTTGTTCGTTTTCTCATATCATAAGAAGTATTTAAGAAAAGTATTGTAATACGTTTTTTTTAAGATTGGATTGTCAGATTGCAATCTAGAAACATGTTTTGCATGTCCTAGAATGTCCTAGAATGCAAAACAAGCATTATCCGATTTTTTTTTATATTGGTGCTACCCAAGAATAATTTAGGGCTGTGTTAAGCCCGGAAATGTAATTAATTAGTGCAATAAAATTCCCGGCAAGTTTCTGGATGAAAGATCGAAGCGGAAGTATAACAAGTTGCAGATGACGAATCTCAGCGGGCAAAAATACATCGGACATAGAAAATTATCTGGCTAACAAATGTTGCAGCTTGTATATTTCGATGCGCTTCGTCACGCCGAATACGAAAGCAACAACTTTTTTCAGTATTTGAGTAAAGTATTGTTATACATTAATGTGAAAAATTTGATTGTTTCAGAATGTCCCAGAATGCAAAAAAAGCTTTTTCCAAATTTTGGACTGTATTATGGCCGAAAATTGAATTAAACAATAAAATAAAATTAGGGTCGAATTTGTGCACGGAAGACCGAGGTGCATGCAAGATCGAACATAGAAAATTGGCTGGCTAACAAATATTGTAGCTTGTATCTTACGACGCGGTTCGTCACGCCGAATACGAAGCCAGCAGCTGTTTTGTCCCGCCCTTAATCAAAATATCGGTAATTATTGGCAAAAAAAAAAAAAAAACAATTTCTCTGGTTTCCGGCCCGACCGAATTTCCACGTCGATAGGCAATACACTCAGATATTTTGAGATTTTAGCCAACAATGATTCTTATTTACTTTTTTCTACATAAGAGTATAGAGAAAGGTTCCGGACATCTGCCTTTCCCGTCCAGCTTCCGCCTTCTCTTCTCCTCGGCGAACCCAACGCATCCGCTGCATCGCTCTTCCGTTCTTTTTTTTTCTCGACTCTCCCGCGTCCCAAGCTGAGACTACACGAGGAACACGAAAATTCTGAGGTTCGAGTGAGGCGCCCGAGACTATTTGCTCTCGAGTCGTGCTCGACGAAGGTCTCGATCGTTTGTCGATGCTCGCCTATGCTAATTTTAGGCCTACTTTGGGAAAGGAAGATAGAAAACAAACGGTGCAAGCGGAGATGCCACCTAAGTTCGAGAGAGGAATGAGAGATATTACAAAAACACTTCTCGATGGAATAAAAATCTGAAAAAAATCGAGCGTATGGAGGGTGCTGAAAAGATTCTCTGTGTATGATAATAATTCCAACATGAATAATAAAAATTGTGCAACAAATTACACGGCTAATCTGTTTTGTTACGCAAATGATTTATCAATTTTTCTGAATACGTATGAATTTTTTCAGAGTTTCATTTAATGTTTGAAAATTGCGATTTTAAACAAATTTTAACATAAAGAAAACGTAATTTTCAAACGTCACATAAAATTCTGAAAAAATTCATACGTATTCAGAAAAAAGGACAAATAATTTTCGTAACAAAAAAATATTAGGTTGCCGTGTAATTTGTCGCACAATTTATATTATTCAGTAATCTGTTAATAAGATTTTGGAATTATTATTATGGACAAACAATCTTTTCAACACCTTCCTTGATCCATCATATGCTTGATTTTTTTCAGATTTTTATCCGATCGAGAAGTGTTTGTAATTCTCTCTTATTCCTCTCCAAAACTTACGGGGCGTCAGACATAACGAAAGGACTCCCTGAACTACATATCTTTTGTCGGCTTTTTACCGGTTTACCGATAATTGTTTCGAACTCGAAGCTCCGTTTTATCTCCGGTTTAGTTTCCGTCGATGACCCAGCCGTGAAATAAGATCTCGTCCGTCGAATTATCACGATTGTATTTATAGCATGGACGACGAGTTCGGGCGAAAATTTGTCGAGATTGTTGAATAAATTGTTAAAATTGTTTTGTTCTTCACTGACCTGTGCTCCGCCGCTCGATCCCTCTGCCGTCGATTCTTGAACCAATTGCTGACCTGGGTCGTCGTCAGACCCGTGTTCTCCGCGAGTTCTCTCTTCTCACGTGGCGACGGATAGGGATTCGCCGCGTACCATTCGCGCAAAACGCTTCTCGACTTTTCTTTGAAGCAGTACGAAGTCTCCTCACCGTCCCAGATCGTTCTCGGCAGGGGAAACTTGCGTCTCACCCTGTACTTGCCTGTTTCGAATAACAAATTACGAGTTTTACTGTTGTGACGATTCAATTTTTATCGCGAAGAGGGAGGAAGGCTTTCATGCGGTTTGGGCCGATGAAAAAGTGTTTTATTTTATTTCTCGAATAAAAGGCTCGAACAAAAAAAAAAAAAAAATAATTGGACTTTTTTAGTTTTTATCTAAATGGACATTAATTAACAGTTTTACGAAATTTTATCTGCATTAAGAGCGGGAAGGGCTTTCATCAATTTTGCGCAGATAAAAACGGGTTTTATTTAATTCTTCGAAATAAAACGCGATCAAAAAAATGTTGATAAATAGTTTGGATATCTTTTTTTTTTTTACATTCACTCTATGCTGGCCTGTTTCGACCAACAGTTTACGAGTTTTACGATCCTGTCGATTCGGATTTTATCGCAAAAAGCGAGGAGGGCTTCGATCGAACTTGTACAGACAGAAAAGTGTTTTATTTTATTTCTCGAAAAAAAGGTCGAATAAAAAAACATTTGACAAATAATATTCGACTTTAGATGTTTTTTTTCGATATCCAGTCTATATTTGCCTGTTTCAAATAACAGATTGCGAGTTTTACGATTCTGTCAATTGAAATTTTATCGCGAAGAGCGAGGAGAGCTTTCATCGATTTTCGGCAGACAAAAAAGTGTTTTGTTTCACTTATCGAAAGAAAGCCCGAACAAAAAAAAATTTATAAACCATATCCCATCTAAAATAAACGTTCGTCATTCACTCTGCACCTGTCTGTTTCGAGTAACAAAAAGCGAGTTTTACGATTGTGTCAATAGAACTTTTATCGCCACGAGTGAACTTTTTCTCCAAGTTTGACCAGACCAAAAAGTGTTTTATTTTATTTCTCGAAAAAAAAGGTCGAACAAAAAAATGTTGCTAAATAATCTCCCATTTTATTTCGCCATTCCCGACTCGCTGATCGGTCGATGAAAACCGCTGCTGATTCGACAGTTAAACATACGAATAAATTGCGATAAATGATTTTCATTACACTCGGTGCGAAAAGCGCAGTTTTACGCACGCTTCGCGCAGCATTTTCACACCTTGAAAAGTAAAATCTGGTACGATACTTTGAACTGGTGCGATTGCAGCATTTGCCCTCGACTCATGATGCAAACTCACTCTCGACAGAAAACGTTTTATCGCACTAGTATCGTAAATTACAATTTTTTTTAATCAAAGAGAAATTGAGTTTTTATACTGACCGACCGCACCCAGCGACCTTCCCCGGAGTCTCTCAGCCTCGATGTAATGTGCCTTCAGCCACAGCGCCTGAAGTTTCGGATGATTGTGCGGACTGAAAGTGTTATTCTCGAGGATCTTGTACAGCTCCTTGAAGTTACAACGATGAAACGCGACGATAGCTTTGGCTTTTAGTACACTCTCGTGCCTGTGAAGTCTCGCGCAGGCTGGCAACGACCATATGAACCTGCTGAGCCTCTCGACGGTGCCCGCCTGCTGCAGTACCTGCACAGACGACACCATCGCCTTGAAGACGATAGACAGGGGGGGCACACTGTTAGTCGGCAGAACTCATCCCGGTCTCTCCTCTTACTCTAGTTCATCTTGTATACAATCATCTCTCGTTTAATCTCTGATTTTTTTATTATTATTATTATTTTTTATCATCGTTCACGGGTCTCGAAGTGATAATTTTGTTTAACAGTTTTTGTTTCAATGCAGTTTTTTTTTTTGTGGATAAGGAAAATCAACGAAGACAACA
Organism: Exephanes ischioxanthus; assembly: GCA_958510785.1. Taxonomy (NCBI): domain Eukaryota; kingdom Metazoa; phylum Arthropoda; class Insecta; order Hymenoptera; family Ichneumonidae; genus Exephanes; species Exephanes ischioxanthus. The sequence continues at coordinate 6,687,464 of OY294016.1, forward strand.
AACTTGAGTCAAAGCTCCGTCGATTGTGAGAAAAGGAAAAAAATGTCGAGACCCGAAAAACATTCTCAACCCAATGTAATATTTGTTTTGCATTTTTTTGGCTCTTTTTCCATATTACAGGACAAAGTTATCATTGGCAGCGCTGTAAAAAAAAAACTTCGTATGAAATTTAATGTACCGGATCGGAAGTTTTTGTGCAAAAACTGGTATATTAAATTTCGTGTACAATTGTGATGAAAAATTAATGTTCAGTGTATTAAAAACATTGGGAATACTTTATTTTTAATGATTTACTTTAACGTTACGATGAAAGTAATTTAATTTTCATAATTTACATTAATGTTACGATGAAAGGACTTTCATTTTTACAATTTACTTTAATTTCAATGAAAAAGTATATTCATTTTTCATCACAATTGTACATTAAATTTAATGTACCAGTTTTTGCATAAAAACTTCCAGTCCGGTACATTAAATTCACAATTGTTTTGTTTTTTACAGCCATGTACGATTTACGTAGTCAATGACTTTTTATTAAAATTTTTATCTTGTTTTTTTTTTGTTTCAAATTGTAGATACGATTAATATTAGGATGTACGATTTGACCGAAGCTGCGGCTATTGGCAGATGCGGCGATACAAGACAACTAGCGCCCACGTCACACGGATGCCGATTGATTTTTCTATCCGGTCTGTTATCAACGTTCAGAGATATACACTGTAAAAAAAAATCGTATGAAATTTAATATGTTGGCTCCAGAAGTTTTTATGCACAAACTAGTATATTAAATTTCATGTACAATTCTAATGAGAAATTAACGTACAGTATATGTAAAACTTTAGAAATAATTTACTTGAATTTCACTGTAAAGTTCATTAATTTTTCGGCCCAATTGTACATTAAATTCAATGTACAAGTTTTTTTTTTCATAAAAACTTCCAGTCCGGTGAATTAAATTTACGATTTTTTTTAACAGTGTATGTATTTATTGCTCGACCATTAATTCGCTAAGAGTTGGCACTGCGCATGCGCGCGCGTTGTTCCGGGGGCAATTAAAATCGCCTCCTTTGATTTACGTTTAAAACGATTGCCGTACGAAATTCAGAGAGCATTATGTCCGTGTGACGAGGGCAAGGAGCTAACGACGTCTAGCCACGCGGCAACGGTACACACCGCCCGAGCGGGCGCACGATAGACGTTGACAACTTTATTATCGTATTCTCTCTGGGCGGCGCAGTGCAGTCCGCGCGCCGCCGCCGTCGCCGCGCCACTGCCAGTTATAAATTCAATTAAATCGGCATTAACGAAGGGGAGAACGAGCGAGAGAGAGAAAGAGAAGAGAGACAGTATCTTATGTGAGGCGACAAGATATTATAACACACAAAAATCTCACTTTAACAAAAATGTTTCGCAATATGCGCCCGACAAACTACCGTGCGACGTGGATCGGTGCATCGCAACAATGCACAGCACGCGCGGGCAATAAGAAATAATTAAATTTGTGATAATCGCGAATTGGTCAACTTGAAAAACGATTATTCCTGTCGGCCGATAGTAATGATGATATATCATTAATATCAACGATATTAACAGTTGCAACAGTTTATCGTAGATGTGTAAAAAGAAAAATGCGTAATTTATTAAACATTTTGACGGAGATAAATATCTGGCAAGATTTTATCGACGCTTGTGTTATAAATATTTTTTGCACTGGCTATTATCGTTTACGCGATAACTGCATATATTTAACTGCGGAACAACTCATGGGACGCGTGGGCAATGAAAAGAAAATTAAATTTGCGCTGTTCGTATGCAATAAATCTCGAGTTCAATCAACTTGAAAAATTATTATTGCTGTAGTGCAATCATCTTAATGATTTCAGTAATATTAACGATATCATTGATGATAATATTGGTAACGATATTAACGATACTGTTGCAATAGTATATTGTAGTGTATAAAAAGAAAATGCGGAATTTATGAAAAATTTGAACGGAGATAAATATCTGGAAAGATTTTATCGACCCTCGTGTTATAAATATTTTTTGCACTGGCTATTATCGTTTACGAAGTAACTGCATATTTTTAACTGCGGAACAACTCATAGCACGCGCGGGCAATAAAAATAATAAAATTTACAATCATCGTATGAAATAAATCTCGAATTGATCATCTCCAAAAATTATGATTGCTATAGTGGGATAATAATAATGATATCATTATTATTAAAGATTTTATTGATCGTAATAATGGTAACGATAATAACTATACTGTTGCCACAGTTTATCGCAGGTGTACGAAAAGAAAATTCGAAATTGACGAAACTTTTTAACCGATAAAAATATGCAGTAAGATTTTATCAACACTTGTCTCACAAATATTTTTTACACCGGCTATTATCATTTACACAATAGCCATAAACTTTACTCCCTAAATAACAAAAATAAGTTTAAAAAAAAAATTCAATATGCGAATATCGATAAAAATGTTACTATAAATTTTTCCCCCGTTCCGCGGAGATTCTAGTGAATTCGTCCATCCTTAAAATAATTTGGATTCCCATGCTTTCGCGCTTTCCGCCATCATAAAAAAAAGTACAAAATCACCGACGATAGATTAGCACAGGCAGACGTGACACGTAAGCGTGAATGATCGACGAAGAAAAATAAATAAATAATAACTCACCTCACAGACGCACGCGACTTGTTCCTGGGTGAACCCGAAGGTCGGCAAATGTCCGTTTCCGGCGGCGTTGCCGCCGGCCGAGCTCGCCGGGCTGTCCTGGGGGCTGTAAGTGGTGAGGCCGCCGGCGGGCGCCCCGTACGGGCCCGCTGCGTCGACGGGGCCCGATGGATGGCCTCCCAGAGAGTTCGGGGTGCCCTGTGGACTGTAATCGCCCGTCGAGCCGCCGAGCACGTCGACACCGCTCGCCGCACCACTTCCGCCGACGGCGGACGGTGTCATCGCGCCGCCGCCACTCCCGTTCCCCGCACCTGCACTACCGTAGCCCATCATCACCTGCTCGGCATCGCCGACGTGGCCCAACACACCCCCGGGCCCGATTCCGTTGTTCCCTCCACCCTCCACCGTGAACCACTCCACGCGGTGAGTGATTTTCTTATTTATCTTACTCCTCGCAAAAAATAAAAAAAATTAACAAAAAAAAAGCTCCCCTCTCCCGAGCTCGATTAAATCTTCGGCACTTCTTTCGCTTACTCGTTGCACGTTAAATTCAGTTCGATAACAATTTTCCTTCTCTCGACGAATTACAAAAGTTAAATCTTCGAAAAAAACTTCACGGACTAAAATCACCCGACTCGTTCGCTCGAATTCCAATGTATATTGTAATCGATCTTCGACGCGGTTGTCGAGGCTCCCGACAGTGCCATCTTGAGCTGGGTTGTGTGGAAAATAGCGACAATTCTCTTTTCTTTTTATTTGTTTTTTATTTATTTAATTTTTCCTTTCAGCGATTTATCGTTACTTCTGTGTGCGTCCACGCTTTACATACATGTATGCATGTATACATATATATATATATATCGTAGTAGGCTGCGTGAAAACTGAGTGACTGTGCGAGAACAAACGATTATCGTGAGGCCCTCCCCCGGCTACCGGCGAAACCGTGAGCAGTTACGTTTCTCATTCCGTTCGCGTAGTTGTTGAACGAGAATTTTGTGAGACACAGACGCTTCGGTGCGGGACGGTGGGCGCACGCGTTCGTGCGCTTGGGGATATTTTTAGGCCAGAGGTAAAGCCCGCTCGATGCCTGTTCGTTTCTTCTGCACGCTGATGTACCGCCGCAGTCCAACACCTTGTAAATTTTAATTTCAATTTTATTATTTTTTTGTTTTATTTTTAATCCTTTTTTTTGTCCACCGTCGACGTTAGCAGCGGAAGAGCACGTACACGGCGGAGGATTATTACTCGTATTACCCGGCGCGGCCGCCCCGCGGAAAGAAACTTTGCACCGGCTCGGATACGTTACCGCAGTTTCTCGCACGCTGGTACAACAGACCGAGCAAACCCAGCACCGCCTTCCACCGGCTCAACGATTACTCCTCTAATCCCCTTTCCCTTCCCTCCCGAACTTACTCTACTTTAGACACTGTGCACTCTGCGCGTGCGCCGTTGCACGATTATTCAAAGTCGCTTTTCCCGCGCCCAGGGAGATCCGCAGGCGCCCCCCTCCGCCCCCCCCCCCCCTCCGGCCGTTCCGGCCGCCGCACAAACTCGTCCGCTTAATTGTCTTGCGTTACACGAACCCGAGAGATTATTATTTTAATATCCGATTATAACGACGAGATTTCACTCGCGCCCTCTCTCTCTTCCCACTCGGCCTCGTCGATCGCCGCTTCGGTGCGACACCGGCCCGTTCAGTCTCGCGAACTTTCACGCTCTCGGACCAGATTCCTCTCTTTATCTTTTTTACTCTTGGATTTAATTTCGAACACTTGTTTTTTTTTAAATTGAATTAAATTTTTTCGTCGTAACGAATCGTAACGACGGATCCGCAGCTCCGCGCCCAGAGCGGCTTCGTCCACGAGCCTCTCGCGCGCCGGCACGGAAGTTTTGGACCACGGGAGTATTTATAGTCCTCGGGCACGACTACGGGAGCGCGCGTACCAGTATTGGTCTTCCGTTGGCCGCTCGCGCGCCTCGTTCCCTCGTGGCCACGGGCGCAACGGACGTTTCTTTTTTTTGTTTCTTTGTTTCGCTCTCACTGTTTTTGTTGCTCGCTCGCGCGCCGGGACTCGAGCGCTCTCGCTCGCTCTGCCTCGTCCTCGCGACCTCTATTATTAGCTTTGCGCTCTTCGAAGAGGCGTCGATCCCCCGACACTGTGCTCTCCGACTCGATAATCTCGGCGTCCTCTCGATACCTCTCGATTTCTATAATCGCAAAACGGGATGGGATCGACCGAGAGATATTATAACGCCTCGATATCCCTCGTTATCTCGCGCCTCGGGGCGGGCTTCGGCTACGCCCGTACGTGCGGGAATCCCCGAGGATAGTCACGGTGTATTACAAAGGTCAGGCGCGGATTCCGAGCGTGCCGGAAGTCTCGCGGCTTATCGCTGCGAACGAGCCACCGAGAACGATTGTCGATGATTCTTCTTCCGGACAATCGTTTTTATTTATTTAATTAGATTTATTTACTTTTATTTTTTTATTTTTTTCCGGCGTAACGTAAACAGGAACGTTTCTTGTCGCCGAGACAACACGAACTGCTGACTTCTTGTACGATTATCGAATCACCCCGATCCCCAATGACTCTCGTTCCGAACAACCGTTTTTATTTATTTAAATTATTTCCTTTATTTTTTAAATATTCTTTCCGGCGCAACGTAAACTGGAGAACACTGGAACGTTTCTCGTCGCCGTGAAGACACGAACCCCCGACTTCGCGTACGATTATCGACCCTCGACGATTCTCGTTCCGGACAACCGCTTTTATTTATTTAAATTATTTCCTTTATTTTTTAAATATTCTTTCCGGCGCAACGTAAACTGGAGAACACTGTAACGTTTCTCGTCGTCGAAAAGACACGAACCCCTGACTTCTTATAACATTCTCGAATGACCCGATCCTCGACGATTCTTGTTCGGCACGTTCCTCCCCGTATCGTTTTTATTTATTTAATGAAATCATTTACTTTTATTTTTTATTTATTTATCATTCCGGCGCTTAAACTGGAGAACACTCGTTTCTCGTCACCGACCGTCCGTCGAGATTCACACAACAACAACGATCGCTCGCTCACTCTCGTCGATCCGTCTCGATGAGCCGATGGCAATTTTTTTAGTTTTTTTTTGTTTGACAATCCGTCCACACACGTTCGAACGATCGGAGCTAAAGGACAAGCCGAGGGAGCCCGTGCAGCAAGCGGCGCGTGTTGTGCGTGCCCGGGTGGCCTCAACGACGTTCCACGCGAAAGATGTTAACCAACGCACGCATCCGAGACGACTGGCAGCGTTTTCGACCTCGAAGGAGATGCGGTATGCGGCGGCGCGCGATCGGACTCGGCGGGGTTCTCTCTATACTCTCCGTCTATATACGTATATACACGCCTTACGGTTTCTCGTTTCTGGTCAGGGAAGCTCTCGTCGCATGCGCCGGCTCTCCCCGGCTGCGCCGGAACACACGCGCGCGGGGGACCGGCTTTCACGGTCCTCCGCACCGAACGCGGCCGTCCAGAGGCGGAGCCGGCTCTCTCCCGTCCCGGTCCGGAATCGCGCGCTCGTCGTGCCCTTCGCACCCGCTCCCATTGGTCGATGGGTGGGGCGACGGCCACCATACCGCGGAATCGTTCGCCACTCGGAATACGAGCTTGTAAACAAGTCTCATTACGCACCCCCGCGCTCCAACGACCGACCCTAACTATACCCCACTATACCGAGGCCGGGCGAGCCGCACAGCGCCTCTTCGGGCAGCGGACCGCGGTAGAGACTCCCCCCCCCTTCGGCTCCGCGTGACGGAAGGAAAACGTTACTGTCGAGAAGGCCATTTCATATTTCGTATATTCGGCCGCGTTCGACATCTCTTTAAATGAATGAGGGTCTTTACATTGGGAGGGCGTGTACGATAATTGGGTTCGACTTTGTTGTAAATATGGTTTTATTATGAGTGGAATAATGAGGGTAAATTTTGTAGAGATTTTTGATGGATTTAAAGTGAGAAATTGTTATCGGCTGACTCTTCCCCACTTTCGGCGCTCGTGACGGGAGGAACGAAAACGTTACTGTCGAGAAGGCCCTTTCATATTTCATTGTTCGAACATGTTCGACATGTCTTTACATGAATGGGGGTCTTTACATTTGGGGGGGGGCGTACGATAATTGGCTTGGACTTTATTGTACATATGGTTTTATTATGAATGGATTAATGAGGGTAAATTTTGCAGAGATTTAGGATGGATTTAAAACGAGAAATTATTATCGGCTGATTCTTCCCCACTTTCGGCGCTCGTGACGGGAGGAACGAAAACGCTACTGTCGAGAAGGCTCGTTCATATTTCGCGGACAATGGTGTATTACGGGCATCCCTTTTAATTAAGGGGAGTCTTCACATCGCGGGTGCCGGGGGGAGGACATTTTTTTTTACGATAACTGGATTGAATTTTGTAAATATGTTTTTATTACGAATGCATTAAGGGAATACGTCACACAATGTCTTTTCTACTTTTGGAACTAAAAATCACAAGTGTTATAAAGCAATGAATAAGGTTTTTTAAATAAATTTCTAATAATTTTTTCCCCACATGGATTTCGAGATACATGAACTTAAAATTGTGTCAATTAGCATGAGCTGCATATGGCGCCGCGTGAAGAGCAACATTCTTTTTTAAAAAATATATGTTTCCAGACTACTGTATTAGAATTTTTTTTCGGAAATAACATTACAACATTGTTACGGACGCGTTAAAAAAATAAAATCGAGGTGTGCCCATATATTTTTGAAGATATTACGAGTTGAAGGAGCTTCGAACCAGTATATGAATAGATACCTGGGCCTCAACCATTGCTAGCAACATGCCCCCCATCTCCCCCCACCATTAAGAAACGGCGATCTGTGACGTATTCCCTTAACGGGTGTAAATTTTGTAGAAATTTCGTAGAGGGAATTCTTGTTGGATTGACGAAGAAAAATTATTACTGGCCCAAAGTGATCAGCTTGCGTACTAAAGTGCAGCTATCGGTCGGGCGAGAGTAAGCCATGTAATGGGTGAAAAGTTTTGTGTTTTTAACGAACGTATCTTGTTCACAAATGACCATAATTTAAAAAAATGGTTTTATAATTTTTTTTCTCAGTTAAGAGTATTGATGGTTGAATAAAAAATGCAAAAATCAACGAAAAATAATGTTGCGGTCCTTAATAGTCGGAAAATGTTTTCTGCGAAAATTTCCTACGAAAATCAGTTTTTTTTTTTAATTGCGTTAATTCGAGATCCGCTGTTTCGCTTCTGTTTTCCAAATTGCGAAAATATTGTTTTCGCTCGTGCGATTTCCGGGTAGCTTCCGGTGCGCGGCGGCTCGAGGATCACGAGGATTACTGTTTTCGCCCACGAAATGGATCGACCGCAAAATTTCCTCCACAGCACGCCTACGAGCCTCCTCGCGCACCGCGCTTGTTTTCACAGACCGTGAAAAATAATACCGTTGGCTCCCGAGCGTTTGCTCCGTTTATCCTAAAATAATTATGCGCCCCGACCAGATTTCTCGGTCCGGAGTACCGAGAGTCCCTCAGGAGCGCGGCCCGTCGGAGGGAAGGACCGGCGAAACAAACGAGTCGTTTGTTTTAAGCGGAAAGCTTTCTCCTTTCTCTTCTGGCCCGACCAGGGCGAACATCTACGGAAAAACATTTCTTTCTCTCTCGGCCGGCTCGTCACCACGGTCTTGATTGACGTGGGACGGCACAGACGTCCGAGAGTTTCGCCGCCGCAGACTCACTTCCATCGTGCTCCACACGTGTCTCACCAGACTTCCGCGCGTAGACGCAGAAACGACTCTTCGACCGCCGACCAAACATACATTTTCACTACAATCTGCTATAATTTTTTATTTTTTATTTTCGGACAATTTTTTCATAACGTTTTAATAATTCTTTCACAATTTATAATTTTTTAACAATTCTTTTATAATTTATAATTTTGTTTAACAATTCTTTCCAGATTCATCATTTTTTAATCATTCTTTCATAATTCCTCATTTTGAAATAATTTTTTCCTAATTTTTTTTTTTTTTACTTTTGAGGTAAGGTACCGAAGATGATCGACAAACAATTTTGAAATAAATTACAAAACCCCCATTTTGCATGCAGAAGGCAGACAGCACAAGCTCCGCTGCGATCCGCAGTCCATTCGAAAAGTTATGGTGCTTTCAGTCGACTCAGCCTTCCGCACGCAGGCGCGAAAACGACTCTTCGGCTGTCGATACCAAACATAAACTTTCATTACAATCTTCTACCATTTTTTTAAAAGCATTTTTCGACAATTTTTTTACAATTTTCATTTTCATAATTTTAATAATTTTTTTCTCAACTTTTGAGGTGAAATACCGGAGATGATCGACAAACAATTTAAAAATCAAATACGAAGCCTCCGCTTTCGGGCGGCACGGACGGACACGCGAACAGCGAGAAATTGTCGAGACGCATTTTTTTTTGGATTCTGGAATATGCAACAAAACGCGTGTTTGGGTCGTAATTTTAGTCTGCGATATTTTTCTTACGCATTTCGTACGTGACGAAGTAATTCGTCAGTTAATCCTTTGACGAGGCATGCGACAGTGTCGATTGCGTGTTCGCCCACTTTAATTTTAGTGCCCGACCGGAAACCGCGCGGTGTGATTTTCACGAGGGCCAAGAAAATATCACTCCCTCGGTTTCGGGCCCGAATAATTGACACGTCTCGTTGATCCATTGTTCGATCCTGGACACCGGACGGTGGCACGACGATGACGATATCCGCGTTGCGGTGGCGTCTCCCGCTGTGCCTTTCGTGTGCCCTTCTTCGATACACACCCTTCACACTTCAGGGGAGTGACGCTCAACGGATAGAGCGTCCCTTTGTGTCTCCTCTGACAAAGTCGTTGACGTCTCTTCTCCATACCTCAATGAACGAAAAAAAAAAGAAACCATGTGTGTGAAATTCTACGAGTTAATAAAAACAGGCCCAAAAAAATAAAGGCTACACTTAAAAAACATGTCGCGAGAATTTCTTAGCGTCGCGATGAAGATTTTGCTACAGTCCTCCCGCCCCAAAAATAATAAAATTAGAAAATTGGGAACTAAGAAAAAGAAACCATGTGTGTGAAATGATACGAGTTAATAAAAATCCCCAAAAAAAAGGGAAGACTACACTTTAAAAACAAGCCCCAAGGATCTCTCAGCGTCGCGCTAAAGATTTTGCCACAGTCCACCCGCCCAAAAAACAATAAAATAAAAAAATATAAATAAAAAAACCATGTGTGTGTTCTACGAGTTAACAGAAATCCCCCCCAAAAAAAAGGGAAAACTCCACTTTAAAAACATGCCTTAAGGTTCTCTCACCATCGCGGTAACGATTTTGTCACAGTCCACCCGCCCAAAAAACAAAAAAATAAAAAAATAAAAAAACCAGGTATGCAAAATTTTACGAGTTAACAAAAATCCCCCCCCAAAAAAAAACGGTAAGACTCGACTTTAAAAACACGTCCCAAGGATCCCTCAGATTAGCGCCAAAGATTTTGCCACAGTCCACCCGCCCGAAAAACAATAAAATAAAAAACCAAAAACAAACAAAAAAACATTCGAATAATCAGGTCACGAGTGCCCAGGGCCCTGCGGGGACCATTGATTCCCTTTGTCCCGCGTACCGAGGGGCCGTTGAATTTCGTTGGCGCGCGCGTTTTTGTGCGGCCGTTGCCGCACGACGTGCACAATGGCCGTGGAAAAGCGTTGAAGAGAGCAGCGGGAACGGTGAAAAGGGAAAAATAACGAAAAGGTCGTCGTCGTCGGTGGATATCGCGTTCCCATGCGAGGCGATGTTAAAACTTCCAGACCAGTGTGCCGTAATGAGGAGGCTGAATGTGGAGCAGCGACAGGACGGAGCCCCCCCGCATCACGGTGCGGCGCGTAGTTTTTCTGCCGGGTCGCTCTCGTCCCCTCGGCCGGGGTTTGGCATTAGGCAAAAGGCTGTCCCGAAGAGCGACGAGGCGCCAGGTACGTCGCGCACGGTAGACGCGCACAACCGCATCGCAAAGAGCGAACGCGGAGACGCAGGAATTCAAGCCCGAATGGTGCCCCGTGGAGAGAGTCTGAATGCCGAGGTAATTGCAATCGCGGCCAGAAGTCCCATTCATGAGGGTGGCTACGAATCAAGGCTGTGCGCGGTTACCCTAATTTTTTTTTTTTTTTTTTTTTGAATTGTTACGTCGTCTCTGCTCTACCGTGCATGTGAAAAAGATGGTCTGCTGAAGTGCCCTGCGATCGAGGGAGGGAAAGGGAGGGTTAACTGTTGTAATGATATTGGGCTGTGAAGAGTCCTGATTGGGAACTTGGCTGGTAAGTACAAGTGTCAGAAGAGTGCGTCGACACGTTTGAAAGGTCTGACCGTGTTGGAGAAAAGAAATGATGGAGCAGGAGTTCGTTTGATGCGGTTTTTATTTGACGACATGGGGTCATTGGTGGGCAAGGGGTGTTGCAAATTTTGATCGATCGCCGGATTCAAGGATCATCGATCGGGAAGCTGTTTTGACACAAGGAGGGCAATTATTGTCGTTGGAACGACCAAGTGCGTGGTTTTAGATACGCGAACTGGCGATTGATTTGGTTGGATCAATAAATTAATTGATTGGGTCAACAAATTCATTGGTGGGCCAACAAGTTAATTAGTTGGGTCAAGAAAGTAGTTGGTTGGGCCAATGAATGAATTGGTTGGGTCATCAAATTGATTGCGCCAATAAGATAATTGGTTGCGCCAATAAATTGATTGGTTGGTTCAATGAGGTAGTTGGTCGCCAACCAATTATTAATTTGGCAACCAGTTTACATCCGACCAACTCGTTGGCGCAACGGATTAATCCCCCGGAGCCCATACAACCAGGCCCTTGGTCCGCCGACTAATGATTCCCGTTCCTAGCAGGGTAAGTTCAAAAACGAACGTGTCCTCGAAAAGGTTGTTGCACCCTAGGCAGGAACTACGAGGACTTTCCTTTTCCGCACGGATCAAACTTCTTTTCCCCGCACTCTCCCCTCTTCGAAGTTTTTCCACCAATTCCTTTATCATCCTCGCACTCGGGGGACATAATTTTCCTTCTGTAACCCTTTCCCGCTCCGCTCTTCGTTCCCTCGCATTCGTCCGCCTCTCCGTTCTTCCCGCACGCAGGTCCCGGCTTCGTTCTCTTCGTCGAAAAGATCTTACCTCTCGTCTCACCCTTGTCGCAGTTGTGTCTAACCGACCAACATCCCGAAGAGAACGATCTGCAAGGACTCTTCGAATCGTCGAAAATCGGCGCTTTCTTCCCGCACGTCTTCCCCGAAGAATTACCCCGGTTGTTCCTTCGACCCGGCTTCACACAAATCACCCTCCCATCAGCTGAACTTTCCCACTTCTCATCCACAGCTTCCGGTCTCTTCGGCTTTTCCGTCCCCTCGGACTTCGAGGCGCACCGCGGAGGTTTGCCCTCGATCTCGCTCTTATCGGTAGAACTGCAAGAATATCCGCCATTTGCTACATTGGCCGGAATCCCGGCTGGAGGGATCGAGGTTTCCTTGCTCAACAGACGAGGAGCGCATTTCTTCTGGCAAGTGCTCTCAGGACACTTGGCCGGCCCATCCGGCTTGTCCTGAACTCTTTCCGATCCACACGGCGACGGACGGTCAGGACGGTCGGACGGACATTTGCCCGAATCCTTCGACTTCGGTTGATCCGGACATGGCGGATACTTGGATTTTGGATCTCCACCGCTAGGATTGGATTCCGAACCACATGGCGACTGACGGTCGGACGGACATTTGCCCGAATCCTTCGACTTCGGTTGATCCGGACATGGCGGATACTTGGATTTTGGATCTCCACCACTAGGATTGGATTCCGAACCACATGGCGACTGACGGTCGGACGGACATTTGATCGAATCCTTCGACTCCAGTTGATCCGGGCAAGGTGGACATTTGGGTTTTGGATCTCCACCACTGGGATTGGATTCCGAACCACATGGCGATGCGCGGTCAGGACGGTTGGACGGACATTTGCCCGTATCCTTCGACTCCGGTTGATCCGGACACGGCGGATACTTGGATTTTGGATCTCCACCACTAGGATTGGATTCCGAACCACATGGCGACTGACGGTCGGACGGACATTTGATCGAATCCTTCGACTCCAGTTGATCCGGACAAGGCGGACATTTGGGCTTTGGATCTCCACCACTGGGATTGGATTCCGAACCACATGGCGATGCGCGGTCAGGACGGTTGGACGGACATTTGCCCGAATCCTTCGACTCCGGTTGATCGGGACACGGCGGATACTTGCGCTTTCGATCTCCACCACCGGGAGGACTGGCGGGAGGACATATGTCCCTCGGTGGGCACGGCGGGCAGTAACCACATCCCGACGAGGAGTCCGGCGGTGGCGGAGGACACGGCCCTCCCGGATGTGGCGGAGGGATCGTCGGTGGTCTCGGACCGGCTCGAACTTCGTGCGGCTCACGAGCGACGAACTTTCTCGCGAACTTTGACGAAAAATCCTCCGAGCCGAGTGTCCTCTTGTCTCTCACCAACGTTTTTCTCAGGACCAAGCGATCCTCGGAGACCCTCGGCGGGTCGTTCGCCCGGTTGACTTCCGGCCGCGGTGAGGCGTGGTTCTTCGACCCGCTCGGCTCTTCCTCCCTGGCCTTCGACTTCCGGTCCGGGGAGCGCGTTATCTCGAAGAGCCGAAGAAAACCCCTGTCGTTCAGGCTCGCTCGCAAGGCCTCGAACGATCCGCAGACACTTCCGGTACACCGGCTCGATCCTCCGAGACTCCGTACGAGCAAGTTACCGATCTGCAGTCCATTTTTCTGCGCGATCATAATTTGAGAAAAAAAAAAAGAAAAAAAAAAAATTGTAATAAAAAATGGTGTCTTCCGAAATTACGGCGAAATTTTGGGTCTCCGAGGAAGTTTCATGATTTTAATTGGTCTGACATTGTGAAGCGATGCTGGTCGCCTGGGGAGGTTAGCCGAGGGCTGAAGGCTCCGAAACGAAATGACAATCGAAAGTCTGTATCGGCCCTGCTAGGCTCGAAGCTCATTTTTTCATTAACAAATAAAAACCTTAATTATTATATTTTATAGAGTGATATAACGACACTCTGAAAAAGGAGCTTCGTGCGCGGGGGGCGTAATAAACGCGCAACGAGAATATCTCTTTTCCTTTACCCATTTTTCTGCGCGATTATAATTTGAGCAAAAAAACTTAAAAAAAAAAAATGGTGACTTCCGAAATTACGGCGAAATTTTGGGTCTCCGAGGAAGTTTCATGATTTTAATAGGCCCGACATTTCGAAGCGATGCTGGTCGCCTGGGGCGTTTAGCCGAGGGCTCCGAAACGAAGTAACAAACGAAAGTCTTTATCAGCCCTGCTAGGCTCGAAGCTCATTTTTTCCTTGACAAATAAAAAATAACAATCATTATATTACATGATTATATCATATAGAGTGATATAATGACATTCTGAAAAAGGAGCTTCGCTTCTCTTTTCCTTTATCAATTTTTCTGCACGTTCATAATATGAGAAAAAAAAATTAAATGGTGTTTCCCGAAATTACGTGCGAAATTTTGGGTCTCCGACGAAGTTTCATGATTTTAATTGGCCCGACATTTCGAAGCGATGCTGCTCGCCCGGGGGGTTAGCCGAGGGCTAGCAACGAAGTTCCGAACGAAGTAACAAACGAAAGTCCGTGTCAGCCCAGCTAGGGTCGGCGAATGTCATTTTTTTTCTTGACAAATTAAAAATAATCATTATATTATATAGAGTGATATAATGACACTCTGAAAGGAGCTTCGTGCGCCGCGAGCGCAATAAATGCGCAACGAGCCTATCCTCTCCCTCTCTCGCGGAGACCACTTAACGAGGAACGCCAAGTCTACGCCTCGTATACGTATGAAATAGTACGTCCGCCTCGGGAATACGTATGGCGGAGGGCTCCGGAGAGATCCACGATCGTTCGTTTTTTTGTCTTTTTTTTTTTTTTCCTCTTTCATTCTCTCTCGCTGGCTGGCTCGTCCTCGTTCCTTTGCCCGCGGGATATCCGGGAACGAGATATGCACGGCGAAGCCGCGGTCGAGGGACGACTCCGACTCCGGCGTGTCAGGTACGACGACGAGGAGAAACTCCGAGCCATCGACGGGGGTGAACCATGCTTTTCTATCTGTGTGCGCCAAAGCCTCGCTAGCAGTAGCAACGGAGTGAATATATATATATATAATACATATATATATATATTTTATATATATATAGGTAAAGCAGTGTGGGGGACCACCGACGTCACGCCTAACTCCGGCAGAGGATCGATGACTGCGCGGTGTCGGCGCGGGACCATGGAAACCGCGGACCAATGCGAAACGGAGCCACCAATTTCACTCCGTAGCTGCGTCCGGAAGGACAAAAGAAAATATCGAAGAATATCGATTTTTTTTTTGATTTTTTTATTTTTCTAAAGGATTTTTGGATTGAATGAGTGGTTTCAATTTTTCAGTGGCAATGAATTAACTTTATTGGCCTTTTGTCGTGACAGATAGGAATGAATGCGCGTGCCACTGGTCGCGGTCCGTCAGCCCCTCAGTTGTGAACACATGAGTGTTTGCACGTATAAACATGTGTTCATAGTTCTATTAAGAGACAGCGTAATCCATAAAGAATCGAGACTAAGGATGCATGATTGGACATCAGGATCTTTGAAGCTTATATATTGATATATATTGACTTATATATTGATCGATGAGTTTTAAAAATTATTATTATTTTTTTTTTTCTTCAAATTATGATCCAATATTGCGCGGTGTCGGCGACTATGGAAACTGTGGACCAATGCAAAACGGAGCCACCAATTATACTACATAGATGTGTTTGGGAAGATAAAACAAATTGTTAAAAAAAGATCGTAAAATTATTTAACAGAAATCGTTGGATTAACACATACGTTTGAAGGTGTAATTTGGTTGGTATGACAAAAATGTTTGTTTGAATCGATTGAAGCAAATGATCGTTTAACATGACATTATGCTTTATTTGTAGCCAACAAATAACAACTTCGAACGCATGTCACCGCGATGTTTGGTTAATCCAACCATTTGTTTTTTCTCAGTGAGTAGAACATAAACAATGCAAAAAAAATTCGCATGAAATTTAATGTACTGGTACTGAAAGTTTTTGTGCACAAACTGCTATATTGAATTTCATATACAATCGTACATTTAATTTAATGTCCCCGAAATTTTCATGCAAAAACTGGTACATTAAATGTAATGTCCAATTGCGATGAAAAATTAATATACTTTTTCAATAAAAATAAAGTAAATTATAAAAAATAAAGGATTCCCAATGTTTTTAAAGCACTGAACCTCAATTTTTCATCGCAATTTTACATAAAATACAATATACAAGTTTTTGCATAAAAACTTCCACTCCGATACATTAAATTTCATAGAAATTTTTTTAGCATTCTTTAACCCCGTACGCGGTCTTTACGAGATATAGCTCGTAAATAACATAATAAGGGTATTTTTATTATAATTATGTTATCACACATTTATTCGTCGATGATTCTCATAATCGGGAAGAGCGTCGAGAGAATCCCTCGAAGACTTCCCTGAATAGTTTCTCGTTCGCTGTAGAGCGTAAATTCACCTCCTGCAACCGGGTACGAGATCTTTACGAGATATAGCTTATAAGAAACGTAAAAAGGGTGTAATATAGTGTGGCGATCCGCGTGGGCGAGGGGGAGTGTGAGCCGAGTGTGGGGCCTCTACGTACACGCGCGTGTGCGCAATGCACGTACATGAGGGACAGAAAGTGCCGAGTATCGTGCAAGAAGAGGATCGGAGCCGGAGGCGAGAGAGTAACTACTACGAGCTACCCTCACGTTCCATCGGCTCGTTTCGTTGAATTTACAATCAGCCGCGAACGTCGCGCTCTATCGGAATCGTACCAACAGCTGCGCGAGAGCAGACCCCCGCGATGGGCGTAGCTCGCTTGTTTCCCCGATAAGATTAAACAAATTTTATACATAGACGAAGGAAATATGAAAATAAAAAAAATTGTGTAAAATAATCAACGGTGAAATATGCGAGACTAAAATAGTCATGAAAAAAAAAAAAATCAACTTAACACGTGCGGTCTGTTAATGTACATAGGGAGAGTTGATATGGTCGGCGTTATCACGCGGCGACTCTCGCGCGCCGGCGACGCTGCCGTATACAACGAGATCCAGCTTCGCCCTCGAACCACTTCCCGGTTTTTTCCCCGGGCGGCAGACACCACTTCGAGGGTCCCGAGGGTATCGCCGTCGACACCCCCTCGAGTCCGAGGGACTTGCGGGAATTCCACTTATCATTCGATTCTCGTCAAATCGGTCGAGCGAACATTCTCTGTTTTGTACGTGTCGACACCTCCGCTGCGTAAACCCGGCGATAAGGGACACCGACACGGGGATAACAGAGTCGAAGGTGCCGATACACTGAGAGAAGGATCTTGTAAAAACGATCATCCAAGAAAAATTACCGTAGGATACATTGGACTGTAAAACAAAAATATCTGAATTTAAGGTACCTGACTGGAAGTTTTTATGCAAAAACTGGTACATTAAATTCAAAGTACAATTGTGATGAAAAGATAATATACTTTCTCATTGGAATTAGAGTAAATTATAAAAATTAAAGTACTTTCAATGTGAAATGAAAGTTAATTATTACAATTAAAGTATTCCCTATGTTTTTAAGACACTGAACGTTAATTTTTCATCACAATTGTACATGAAATTTAAGATACCAGTTTTTGCATAAAAACTTCCAGTCCGGTCCATTAAATTTCATACGATTTTTTTTTACAGTGTGCATAGTAGTGGGGAACTAAAGCGTAACCTATGGCGGAAAGTGTCAGATTTTCCAAGAATTCTTACCACAATATCTACGAAAAATTCTTATAAATCTGGTACTTTCTACCATAGGTGGTGCATTAGTTCCCTACTACTATGTGCTATGGTGTACACAAAGAAAAATTCATATGAAATTTAATGCGCCAGACTGGTATATTAAATTTCATGGATGATTGTGATGAAAAATTAATATTCAGTATATTTAAAACATTGGAAACTTAATTTTTTATAATTTACCTTAATTTTACTATAAAGATACTTTAATTTTTATAATTTACTTTAATTTCAATGAAAAGGCACATCAATTTTTCGTCACAACTGTACATTAAATTTACAATTTCTTCTTATAGTGTAATATCTTTCAAGCGATATAGTCATATTTACTAGATCCTTCATTCAGTGTACAAGAAATTTTTTTTTTTTTGCCTACTTAAGAATAAAAAATATAATAAAAAAAATATATTCACGAAAAATCTTAAAATATCAGAGCCTGATTGTCGCTTTGCTTCTTGTAAATATACAATTTTTGGGCATTAAGAGTCTCAAAATATTCTTCCACCGATGCTGCCCGGTGTAAAAAAAAAAAATGCCTGAGACTCAATTCGGTGGAAAATGTGGCTTCGGAAACAAGGGTCAAAATTAACGCTCCGGCCCTTTTCTAGGTATTGCATTCTAATAGGCCCGAACGCACGCGTCACGCTGTCTGAGACTCTCAGCTTTTTTTTCTTTAATTTCTCGAATACCACAAACCAAGGAATGCTTCGACGATTCTTTTACCTCCTCTCGCCCTTGCCTAATGCCGGCCATACACATATTTTATACACACAATCTCAGCCTCCAATCTCGGCAATCCAAGTTTGGATGTCGGATCCTATCGACGGTTTCCATCGTCCACGAGGGCGTAGAATATACAAAGTCTTTCACGATTCTTCCCCCCCCCCAAAAAAAAAAACAACACCGGTGCTAACGATCCGTAAAACTGGCGCCCACGCAGCCGACCGACGGATCGAAAGGCTATCAAGGAATCCCCAGTAGCGCCGATAATTAGCATATTTCATATCTGCAAGCCGGATTCTATGATGTATCAGTCGAGGGTTCGATGTTGACGTAAAACAAACCATCGAAGGCGTACGAGGATATCGAAAGGGTGTCCCGTAAACGAGGTTCGCCGCGTAAGGGGGTTGAAACGCGCGGGGGCGCACCTGTGCGCCCGTATCGATCCTGTACGTATGCGGCTTCTCCTGCACCCTCAGGAGTACATTCGCTGTTCGGCGTGGAGCGCGCGAGCGATCGAGCTCTCGTTTCGCGTCTGCGTTCCCGAGCGAAAAAGGAAGAAACTATAGATAATAAGGATTGTTATTGGATGATCGTTATAGCGGATATCCGAGAGTCCGTGCCGCGTGAAATCCGCACGAGCGCAATGGAAATCAAGGTACGACGGTTAAAAAGCGATAAAAGCGTAATGGACATTGCTATCGAATAAGCGAGACGTTAGCGGGGAAAATAGATCGGAGGACCATCAGCGATGAGAAAGCGATACGGCCGAGTTCCGCGTAGTTATTGGTACGAGACCGACAAGGCCCTATTTCCTTTGGAACATCTATATGGAAGCCGTCTGTGGCACACGGGTCCTCTCCATACGCTTCTGCTGCTGCTTCTGCCGTTCTCGAATATATATCGGGTTACCAGCGTCATCCCGATGGTTCCGACGCGTTCGCTGCTCCTGCTGGCGTTGTTTCTGCTGCTCCATACAGGAAAGATCTCCCGGGGGGGGGGGGGGGGGGGGGGCAAACGAGGGGATGCGAGAACGAAGGACGCGGAGGAACGGACCGCACACGGTACGTTCTTCTCTCGTCCCCTCTATGGCCGATCTTCGACGATGCGGAAGATTCGACGAAGCTCGAGTCTTTGACTAAAACATCGGATCATGGTTCTTTTTTTTTTTGGTTCTCGTTATTTAGAAGGTAATTATTAATCGCGGTCGAGAGGAGACTGCGGAGACTGCGGGGACCTCCCATAAGGCAAGGTGCAATCTTTCCGCTCTTCCTTATTTTGGATCAAATCTTGGGGTGCGTTTCTTTTTACTCGTGGATCTTTTGGCTATTTCTTAGGTTCTGTGTACATTGATGTAGATCCAAATCCTAGATCTTTAGATTCGATAAATCTATAGATCGTATAGATTGTGTAGATCCTGTAGATCCTATAGATCCTACAGATCCTATAGATCTATAGATCCTATATATCCTGTAGATCCTGTAGATCAAATAGATCCCATAGATCCTATAGATCCTACAGATCTTATAGATCCTACAGATCCTATAGATCCTATAGATCCTATAGATCCTATAGATCCTATAGATCCTGTAGACCCTAGATCCATAGATCCTCGATCTATAAATTCTAGATCTGTACGATGTATCGATCTATCGATCTAGATGGATATATAGAATCTATAGATTTAGATAGATCTGTAAGATCCATAGATCCTAGATCTATATATCCTATAGACCTGTCTAAGGATCGATGGGTCCGTAGAGGGTATATAGATTTATAGATCTATCGTCGAAGCAGGTAAGCGTGCGGGCGGGCGACCGCAAGGAGCAGGATATAACTCAAATGCTAACTACGGGGGGAGCAGACAAATGAGTCGTGCCGCTCGGCGATCCCCTCGCGACTCTCATTTAATCAAAGTTTCGGATGCGTGCAGCCATCCTCTTTCCGTCCCGTCGTCGTACGTCTCCACCTCTTTATCCGAGTCTCGAAACTTAACTGCATCGAATCATGCTATACAATCCCGAACGATCACGGAGTATGTCACACCATGTAGCAGGTCCCAACGGACAAGCGTGTAAGCGTGTATCTTTTTTATCCACACACTGGCTTGCATGATGCAACGGTCGACCTCGCTATCATTGATAGATAGTTATTAATTCCGAGAAGCGAGAAGCCGTGTAGTACTTTTTCATCGTAAATCCTATCAGCCCGGACAATCTTGTCTCTGGCTACCTTCGAAAATTTGTTTCCCTCGTACTCTCTTGTTTCAATTTCACGACAACACTTTCCCCGATCATCATCATAATCATTTTTTCCAAGATCTATGCAACAGGCCGCCTTCCCGCTGCAATGTCCTGTCGGCGCGATCGACCACCGACGTTTATTCGACGATGGAATTCCCCGCGGATTAAACCGACGAGACTCGGCTTTATTTAATATCTCCGCCGGTATACTTTGTATCGATCGCAAATCAGCGATCATGTCGCCGGCGAGTGTGTTCCCGAAGATCGAAAGCGACGACTCGTCTTTAACGCGCTGCACGCACGCGTGAAAAGTACGAATAAAAAATAATTATTATTATTATTTGAAAAAAAAAAAAAAAAAAAACGAGAAGTAAAAACGAGAAATACAAAGTTACGGGTACGAGGTGATCGTGCGCGCGGCGGGTCTCCAGGTGAGAACGAGGTAAAGGGAGAAAGAGGAAGGATCGGACTTAAGAGGTGAGAGGCAGATATCGGGAGAAGCACATGGACCGGCGTTCTCCATCCGATCCAGTCTATAATTTGTCGGGGTGAGTTACCGCCCTTGTCTTTGCTTAGCGCGCTGGGCGTTCGTCGTTCGGTTCGGTTTTCTGCGGTCCCGGTAGGGTATACTATCCTCACAGTTTTTGATCCTATCGGTGCATACCAGCACCGCAATCGCCCGGACAGGTGGCCACCCTGGGACTCCCACACGCACTGTCCTCTGCCTCTTCCTTCTTTTATCCACCGTCCTCTTCCTCATCCTCCTCCTCTTCTTCTTCATTTTCTTCCTCCTCCTCATCTTCCACTCATTTTTTTCCTTTTTTTTTCTTACTTTCGTTGTCCGAGGCGTCTAACGTGCGTGCGGACTTGGCCCACGCGTCCTCCGTGTATTTTTATTCGTTGTCGCTCACATCCAAACATATTTCAGAATAATAACCGCGGAGACTCTCACTGCGTTACCAGCAATTTACGAAGTAACGCCGAGTGAGATGGCTGTCGTTGATTTCCAGGTGGAAATGCGAGGTGGGTGATCCAGCGGGGCAAAACGGAATACCGTTTTGGCCCGATTCGTTCTACCGAATCTTTTGTGCGGGATAAAAATAGTCTCGTCTGCAATGTTCGAAAAATCATTCGCACAAGTTCGATAGATCTTTCGCACTAGTTCGATAGATCTTTCGTGAGAGTTCGATAGATCTTTCGCACAAGTTCGATAGATCTTTCGCACAAGTTCGATAGATCTTTCGCACAAGTTCGATAGATCTTTCGCACAAGTTCGATAGATCTTTCGCACAAGTTCGATAGATCTTTCGCACAAGTTCGATAGATCTTTCACACAAGTCCGATAGATCTTTCGCATAATTTTCATAGATCTTTCATACAAGTTCGCTAGATCTTTCGCACAAGTTCGATAGATCTTTCACACAAGTTCCATAGATCTTTCGCACAAGTTCGATAGATCTTTCGCACAAGCTCGATAGATCTTTCGCACAAGTTCGCTAGATCTTTCGCACAAGTTCGCTAGATCTTTCGCACAAGTTTAGTGATGCGAGACCGTCACAAAGGGGGTTATTTGCCGGTAACGTGGCGGCCCAGGATCGTCAGTTGAGCCATAAAAAAATCAGCGATTTATTTGCGACCGATTATTCAAATTTCCCGCCGCTTTGCGTCCTGAAGAGATGACTGCATTAAAGATTCTATAAAGTATATATAAATACAAGAAAACGTGATAAAACGCTTGAAATGAGAAAAACAGAAATGAACTACGTTTCTTTTTACGTTCAATATATTCAGGCGAGCGCGCTTTTATAACAAATTGTGAATCCTATCCTTTCCTTATCCTTATCCTAACCGGAAATTTCACCTTTAACTTCTGCTTCTTTGTAAGGTACATTTATCGATCTGGAATACATCCAAATGCATGCAGTGTGAAAAAAAGTGTGACCATTTGTGACCGAAAAAAATGACCGTCATTTCGCATCTAAGTAGGTGTTTTGGTAACTTGACGCTCATGTAGGACCGTGAAAAGACGCGCATCAAAATGACCGTCATTTTCACTCAGAAAAATAAGCAAAAAAAGAAGAATAACGTCAGATGACGGTAATTTTGTCATAACTTGACCGCCCGAAAAAATCCGTCATTTTTCATAATCCCACAAAAGTTCCATAGATCTTTCGTGCGGGGGCCAATGAGAATCCTCTCGTCGACGATTGCCGACGAGCGACCATCGGCGTGTCACGGAGTTCCGCCCGCGATCGTACCACTCGGGCGAGGTCCACCGCGAGAGAAAAAAACAACGAATACAAAAAAAAGAAGCAACGAGAAAAGAAAAGAGACAACGTCGGAGAGGATGGACGGGACACCGGCTGGGAGAGCGGAGAGGGTGCGGGCGGACTCTTCGGGGTAATTCAACACCGGAAGCGTCTCGAGCGTGACGCCACCCCGAAGTTGCAGGATACGCGCACCGCGCTCGAAGAGCATACTTGTTGTTGATACACTGTGGTGTGCGTGCGTATGTACTGCTTATGTGGATCCATGTAGACGCGCTACACGCACCGTCGGTGTGGATGCAGTCGTTGTGTTGGAGAACGTAGAGGAGGTGGAGCATGATGGTAGGTGGAGAGTCCCAAGGCAAAGTCGGAGGGGAGCGGATCCAGCCAGGGTGTATCTACTCTATTCTTTCCTACTGTATACTCCTCGTGCGATGAAGCCGCCATGCGAATCGAGCTCTCGCACTTTTAGCCACCTGCAACTCTTTCGCTGTATATATATTTTTTTTTTTCATTTTTTATTTTTTCACTATATGTATATATATATATATATTTAGAGGTAGTAAGTACTATACGGAGAATGAGTGGATGGTGATGTCCTTAACACAACTTGGGATGCAGAAGTGCTGGATGTTGGCACCGCATGCTTGCTATCTTACGTAGTAGGCGTTAGTTCCTCCGTAGGTATATCGTGTAGAGTACGTATTCCGCAAGCGGACCGTTGTCGTCCCTGCGAGTATTGAATTACCGTGCGTCCGCGCCCTCCGCCCCGAAAGCCCCCTTCCCTGTGTGTGGCAACTCTCTTACTTAACCCGCAACGTCGCGGAAACTGTATCGACCCATTTTTTTTTTTTTTTTTTCTATTTTTTTTTTATATGTGTTTTTTCTTCATCTCGATTCTTCCAGCGTGTATGCAGGTGCGATATACTTTTAGCGAAGCCAACCGCGAACAAGCCCGATTCGATTGACGATACCGACGAATTGCGAAATGATTGATTCGAGAAATCGTATCGCGTTGAAGGGAGATCGACGATTTGGACTTTTTTTTATTGACATTTTTTGGATTTTTTTTTGTTTAGCAAAACGTTTTCTTCTCTGGGTAAATGAAAATTAAATTTTTGGACGCTAGAGAAGTGGCCGCGTCATCTTCAGTATAGTTTTCACATAGATCGATGCGCGATTCAATGTTTCTTGAGCTTTTGATTGTTCTCCAAAAAAATGTCGAGAGTTTTTAAAATTTTTCCAAAGTTTTCGAAGAAATTGTTCGAAGAGTTTCGAAGAGTCCGCCATTCGTCGACCAAGTTTCTCACGGTGGACGTAAAACTTGCTCATTGTAACGAGGAAGCAATGAGCGAATTACATTTGCAACGTTCTTCTTTTTGTTTTTTTCATTCCTTTTTTTTCATCTACGTCTCGGTTTGTCTCGCTTCCGAATGACGTGGCATGAGTCCCCACATGCGGTTAATTGTGACACGAGAACGGAAGATCTCGAAGGTGCGTTCTCTCAGCGAAAGATGCGTCGCGATGGTGGCAAAGTCTCGCGCACCGAGACATACACATATATGTACGCACACATACACATATGTATGCACACATACATATATATATATATATGCATACACATATATATATATATATATCTACATACATACACATGCATATATATATGCGCACATGCACACATGTATGCACACATACACATATATATGCACACATGCACATGTGTATGCGAACACACACAGGAGTGTGGACATTTCGACACCTGTATGAACACATAAATATACATATGGACACATACATATATGTATGTACACATACACATATGTATGCGCGCATACATAGATAAATGCACGCATATATAGATGTATGCGGCGTATAAAGAAGCACACGGAAGATGAAAAGTTTGCGAGAGAAGGTGAGGGCACGATGGAACGAGAGGCCAAGAGAGAAGTGCAGGACGCGAGGAGGTCGGTCGTTCGGTCGAGCGAGAGGGGAGAGTTAGGGGTAGTAATCCGACACCTGGCCGCACTGAACGTAACGTGAGATCCCCATACCGCGGGTTTCTAGCATCAGCTCCTCGGCCTTAGCCCCTCGATGCCCCCGCGAGCTGCGCGGCTTTCCGCTCTCGCGGGATGCTGCCTGGACCGGGCTCATCCCCGAATGCGCTGTCTTTTCTTCGCTCCTGTAGAAGCAGCAGCAGCGAGGAAAGAAGAAAGCCGTCGCGAGGAGAACGAGCCAACCGAAGTTGAATTAAGAGAGTAGCGGGTGATATAAAGTGGACGAGAGAAGGATGAAAGGGGAAGATGCTGGCATGCTCGAGACGAACGATAGAACGGAAGATTAGGTGACAACGGGCACCGGGATGACGCGAGAAGATGCAGCGCCGGTGGGGAGCCTGCGAAGAAGGAGAACTCAATTACGTGACTCTAACGACAGAGATGAGAAGGGGTGAAATTGTCGCTTCGTTGAAAATATTAATAAAATTTGTCCAGCTCGTTTTTAAACTAAATTAAAGACATTCAAAGACATTTAAAGATTTAAAGATTTAAAGACATTTCAAAGACTTCCCCGGGATCCTCAAGGACGTCGATAAAACAAAATCACTAAAATAATATAAAATAAAAATAAACAATTATAAGGATTTATGAAAAATAAAATAAAATGTTATAATAAAATGAAATAAAATAAAATAAATAGGTTAATGGCCTGTTGGTAATAGAAATATATACTGTACATAATCTAAATGTATCAATGCCCGTACCATGCAAAATATTGTCACTAAAAAATAAATTACTACCACTACTAAAATAAATTCAGGTTAATTGCTCGGAGTATTTATGGGCAGGCAAAGTACATAAAAAGTTCGGGGACTGTAACGAACTGTCAAGAACCGCTAGACACTGTGTGAATCCTCGACCGCACGAAAAACTGAGTGCCTACTCTCAACAAATTTTCAAACAAAATGTTATTCTTCGTAAAAAAAATGTATTCTCATTTGCAGCAAAAATGAATTAATTGAATGACGAACTATAATTTATTAATCGATCGCTTCGCCGACCCGCGCGCCGAGAGTCTCGCGCTATTTGGCCGGACGACTTTATCGACGAAAGAATAAAGGGGATTCCCCTTGATGCTCTCGTGCGCAGTGTATGCAAACCTCGAGGTTTACAATTACATCGTGAACGATGGGAAGATGATTAAAACTAACGACCCCGTCGACGCACCCCATCTCGTACCCCGTATATATATTCGCTGTCGCACACAGAGGCGCCCTAAATGTGCCCCAATACCACGCCAAGTTAAGCCCAGGGGGCCACTCGGGCTATTGTTTGGACAGTGTATAATCGATATAACGTCATCCCGGGCGGGAGGCAGAGAAACAGTGTGTTCCTTGCCTGCTCAACATCGCGGTTACTCGAGAAGCCGCACTCCAGCTGTTTCGCGTCGAGCTGAACAATACAAACTGCGCGAGTCCCATCTAGGGCCATTCTGGACCATCCAGGGAGTATAACACACATCGGACCGACTAATATTGACGAGTTCACACCCAGAAAAAAGTTTATTCCAATCAAAGAAAATTTATTAGGGACGAAGAAAAATGTTTATTTGGTTCATAATCTAATAGAGCATTTATTAAATTCTAATATATTTATTTGTTTGATAGAATTATTCTTTTTATTGACGTGTTCACGACTCTAAAATGCGCGTTGCCGGACAATAGCCGTGTTTTTTCTTGGTGCCAAATATATCATTTCTTTGGCGCGAATAAAAATCTATTCAAAATCGTATTTTTAATGATTCGATTTCTTCGTGTCGAATAAACATTTATTTTAAAGTACAAATCAATAAATATTCACTTCGAATAAATTTTTTTACTGAAAGTAAAGGAAAGCCGTAATGTGAATCTAATAAAGATTTTGTTAAGGCAACGAGACATTTCTTTCATCTTAATAAACGTCATTTGAAGATCGAAATTTATTTGATTTGAATACATTTTTCTGCGTGCAAGGAGGCCGGTAAATCTCCGAATTGATACAATGTGACTGACGTGGTAGAAACAACAATACTGAGAAAAGAAATTGTTGGATTAACCAAATTCGCGGTCACATACGTTCAAAGCTGTTATTTGGTTGGTACAACTAAATCATTCTTTTATTGAACGATTATTCGCTTTGGTCGATTCAAAATATTTCGATTCATATTTCGATCAGGCAATTTCTGAAAAATGCAGCCTTAGTCGCAACTGGCACTTGCAATTGCACTCTACAATAGGTATATTTTATATTTTCTCGAAACCTCATTATATCAGCCCCGCACGTCATCCCACGTGAGCCACGTGCTCGGCGGAACTCTTCTCCGTGTAACCCGGCGAACACGTGTTACGTAATGGGTCACGAAGCGCAGCCTCCGTTAATCCGCGGAACGACTCGATTGAGTTGTCGTTTTTATCTAACTTTTGTAATATCAAAAGTTCGCGAATTTCCAACGCCCGCGAATTCATCGAGACTATACATATTAATAATAATAAATATTAATTACTGATCGAAGTGATCGAATCGGAGACAATCAACCAATTAAAAAATAGTTGTTAACTTTCTTTCTGTAAATAAATAATAATAATAATAATAATAATTATTATTATTATATTAATTATTTATTCATTATTAACATTAATATTATAGGCTGAAGGACTTCGGCCAATGGCCTATTGGCCCACCTTAATGCATTGTAATATATAAAAAAATATGTCTTTTACTACTACTATTAATATTACATATTATTAACATAATATTATTTATTTATTAAATTTAATTAATTTAATTATAGTTATGATTGTAATAAATAATCTCATAGACGATCCCGTTTTTGTCGTCGTGGGCACTCTCGTCTCGCGACGTGATCTCGTCCTTGGCTGCGGAACGAAACGTCGCAATCTCTCACTCCTCCCGTGCCTCATCGTCTGCGTCGTTTCAGCAACGACGACGACGACGACTGGTCAGCACCCAGGAGCACCGTTGCTCCGCGATGCCTTTCGCCGGTAATTGGAGAACCGAGGGAGGCCTATCGATTACGAGGAAAAACTTGGCTGCATGCGCGACGCACCAATTGTGTCTGTGCACACACATGGCTGTCCGTTCGTCTCTTTCTCTCCACCAAGTCCGCGAAGAACCTGTGTATGAGCTTTTGCTCTTGGTGGACTACTTGCACACCGTCCAGCTGTGAATGGCACTCATCGCGGGAACTACTCGTACAAGTAGAGGTTCGGATCGAACGCACTGTTGCATCAATCACACAGACGACTATAGTGCAAATCGCGACGGTCATGCTCTGCGCATACACCAGTAGCGGGACGGTACATTAATGCCGGCTGACATGGTTTAATTTTAGTTCTTGGTATTTTTTTAATGTTATTTTTTAATGTTATTTTTTAATGTTATTTTTTAATGTTATTTTTTAATGTTATTTTTCAATGTTATTTTTTAAGTCTTCACGTACCGGATCCTTGCTTAACGAGGACTTAGAAATTGCCGAGAGGCAACCTTAATGTTAATGTGCTAAAAAAATCTGTAAAAATGCACAGACGTACCTTGAAGGGTTGTTTTTTTTTCGATAACGCAGAAGAAAATGTAGTACCGACATCCGTATAGTTTTTTTTTGCATAAAAGAAGGTCGTTTGTGTTCGGTGTATAAAAGATGGCCATTTGTGATCGGCAAAAAATCCCCGGTACTTGAAGGGTTAATTTAATTTTTCCATTCCTTTTTTTTATTCAATTTTCAATTTGGCAATACCTAGTAGTGGATTTATTAAAAGTATGCCAGATAGAACAATTTTTGGTACATAGCATAATATAGCGTGGATCGTCGTGATAACATGACCAATTGGCCATCAACCTGCCCTTCAGCCATTTTTAATTTCATTCTTTAATCTTATTTTAAATATAGACATAGTTTGTTCTCGACAACGGGCATGAAGGATAGGTGAATGTTCCACGATTTATTGTCGTCTACCTTAAAAAAAGTGGACAATTGCAAAACATTTACAAACCACAGGCATCCGCGATTTTTCTATTTAAATTTTTTTTCTCTAGACAATTTAACTATGCGTATTGGAGCGCATGCGCGGTAGCTGATCGGCGAAAATATGAATTATCGTAACTCGAGGATGCATTACTGAGGATAGATGCGGAACGTGCGAATCCCACATCGGATCCCACCTCGTCACGTGGCGTTATACGCGTGCAACCCTCCCGGCGCGGTCCCCATTTCATTCTTGAATTATCGCATTAGCGCTATCCATTACCGACTTGTTTTTCACGCGTCTATATAGATATGCATGCATACATACAAACACGTATGTGTTTGGTGCAAACGTGCAAAACCGGCGGTCCACGGGGAGCGGCACGTGAGAGAATGAACGAACGCAGAGGAAAGAAAAACAGGAAGAAAAAAAAAAGAGAAAAGAAAAGACCGAGCGAGGGACGATGTAAACGTGCGGCCACGCGGCCCACCCTTGTGGCCCTTCCCGCGCTCCGTCGTGCGCTCATCTTCTCTCCTCTCCGTATTCACAGCACGCCGACAGACTCTAACGACCTCCTCATTATCTTGTCTCATTCAATTAGAATCGCGAATGTTACCGGTCTCTTTTACAACGGCGCAACAATCACTTAGCCTGATGCATATGCCAGCCCGAACGCCCGCCGATAAGGGTGTAATAGCGACGATAGCGCAAGATCCGACATTTTGGCGAACGGAAAATGAGGCCAAAAAGGTATCGATTCTATTCGCTGTTACGAGAACTTGAAAAATAAGTATTTCAATATTATTATTATTATTATTATTATTATTATTATTATTATTATTATTATTATTATTATTATTATTATTATTATTATTATTATTATTATTATTATTATTATTATTATTATTATTATTATTATTATTATTATTATTATTATTATTATTATTATTATTATTATTATTATTATTATTATTATTATTATTATTATTATTATTATTATTATTATTATTATTATTATTATTACATTGTCTGAGCTTAAAAGAGTAAAAGTTTTTCTCGCCGAGCTTTTTCTTTGTCTTAACAATTCTCACCGTGCATATCCGAACTTTGTAATTTCTATTCCTCAACTTCCACGTCGTGTCTCTCGTGCCCGTAAAATGAAATCGGATGGCAATGAAATAGTAACTCGTTTCGCATAGAAAATTAAGCTCACCCGGAATAGTTCGACCCCCCCCCCCCCCTCCCCCCACACACACACACACACACACTTTTTAAAAAGGGTCGCGTGACTTTCGCGTTCGCTGTGAGAACGCGCCGATGGCGAGGTGTACGTATACATGTATATACATTCGCAGGCATCCGGCTGCAATGCATCGCTAATGAAACGAGCTATGCCGAGGGTATAAGGTCGCGCGGGTGAGGGGGGGGCAGGGGGGGTTTTTTTCCCCGGTGATATATTCGTAAACGGGCGCGGTGGAACGGCTACCCACTTACCCGCAAGGCATTACAACGTATTACACCGTATACGTACTCCCGTGCCTCTATAACACAACAGTCACGGGATAGATCAGGGTGCGGTGTAATTCGCTTTCGCTAATGCTCTTTATATTGCAGTTCGTTCTCATAGGTGAGTCATATTATACGCGGACGGGAGAACGCGTATCTAAGTGTATCCCGAGAGACGTTTATTTCTTCTTTTTTTTTTCATTTCTACCATTTAAGTCTCTTTCGTCGACTCGACTATTAAATCCCTCGAGGTGGATACTTAAAAATCGTCAATGCGTCAGGCAGGTCGATGTACTCGAGACTCACCGCCTTCGGGAACGTAGAAGAACTACATATGTATAATAGCTACACATATCGATGCTACACATATAAGCTGCGTTCAAACTCAGCTTATATGTATGTATGTATGTATGTATGTATATATATGAGGTATTTTATACCAAATCGACCTGAGTCTGACCCTTCACATCTTGGATTTGGCCCGCGATCTTTTTAATGATTGAACTAACTCTGAAAAGCACGCAGATCTTTTTCAAAGATTTTTTGAGATCGTTTATAATTATTTATAATTAAAAAAAGGAATTTATTGATCGCCACGATTTAAAAATCTGAAAAATTATGTGTTACATATGAGAATTTTTAAGATTTGAGCGGGATCTGAAAAAATTCTCAAAAATCCAGTGTTGCATATAAAAATGGTCAAGCGATATCCCATAATCGACTTATTTTCTCTGCACATTTTTTTCACTGTTTTTTTTCGACATTTTTTTTTTTTATCGTCGGTGACGTGGACCCACTCTGGCTCAAATCTTCAAAATCCTTATATGTTTCAGAGTATTTCAGATTTTTTAATTGTGGCGAGCAATAAATTCCTTCCTTTAATAATAAATAATTATAAACAATCTCAAAAAATCTAAAAAAAAATATGTGAGTGTCAGTTCAATGATATATAAAATCGCGGTCCAAACAAAAATATTTGTGTGCCTTCGAGAGTTAGTTCAACGATATAAAAAATCGCGGTTCAAATCCAAGATGTGAAGGGTCAAGTTCAGCTCGCTTTGGTATGGAATACCCAATATATACACATATCGATGCTTTAATTTCATAAGGTCGTACAGGCTACGTATAAGCGCAGCTTATATCCCCATGTGGCCTTAGAACATCGACATATACATATATACATCCATACACATGTATAAGCGGTAAAATACGCGTAGAATCGCGGGCGTTGCGCTGCAGAGTTAATACATACCTTCGGTACGTTGGGTACCAACGCTGTACCTAATACCACCTATAGTACAAAATAAGTATCGCCTCGGCTCCGGCGTATAGCGAATACCCCTTTAAACCTCCTTACGCCGTGAATTTCCGGTCGTATCTCGCTGCAATCTCGGACGCGTTCTCGCCCCGCAACGTGGAGGAGAGAGGAATATCGTAGCGACTCCTAGACGCTTAGTTTTCGCGCAGGAGGGAGACGGGGCCTCGGCCTCTTCGCCCGTTGTTGTCGTCGTGGTCGTCTGTCGTCGTTGTTGTACACGCATATGCTCGGCCGAACCGAAAGAACACACGCTACTACACCCTATAAATACGGGCCGGTAATTGATTCGGTAATAACTAACTCAACTCCGAGAACCGATGCGTCCTCCCTCTCCTTCCCCTCCTCCCCCCCCCCCCGCACTCCCCCCCTCCCTCCATCCTCCTTCGCGATTTATTATGCGCAATGTCCCTCTCTCTTCCTCTCCTCGCCGGAGAGACGCTCGCAGTTCTGGCTTCATTCCCGATTCTTCCTTCTCGCCCCGTTCGCTGCCTTCTTTATTCTTATTATCGAGCTGCGCGGTGGTTCTCCGGTTCTCCAGTTCTCCACTCCGCCGGTTCGCCGGTGTGTTCCGCAGGGATCTACACCCCCGGCGAGAGGGAGAGGGTGGGAGAGACGGACATCTCCGCGGCATAAATATGTACGCCGGTGATAATGTGAGCGCTCGGGAAGAGCTGGGAACGAGAGCTTCGCGGCTGTGAGCGAAGCTGCGCGGAGAAATGACTTTTCATTGCCGAAAGAATTTTTGATTTGTTTTGGGGTGGCGATAAACTGATAATGCAAGCTTCGTAGCTGAGGTGAACGTACACTGGGAGAAGGAACCAGTAAAAATGACTATATCGCTTGAGAGACGTTACCATAGCACATAGTAGTAGGGCGTTGGGGCGCCACACCGATAAAAAGGTTTGGTAATATCAACTAAGCTGCGGTTGCGGGTGTCGAAGGAAATGTTTGGTCGATTGAACAAAATGTTTTTTTACAATCAATAACGGAACAGTAAATTCAACTGAATATTCGGTCACACGACTAAATATTCGTTCTATCAACTAAATGTTTCTTTCAATCGACAAAATATTTCCTTCGCCACCCGCAACCGCTGCTTAGTTGATATTACCAAACCTTTTTATCGGTGCACCTGTGATAGGAAGTGCCGGATTTCTAAGAATTTTGCTTAGATATTTTGGTAAAATTTTTTTGATAATCTGAGACTTTCTGCCATGGGTGGCGCCCTGGGGGGTTATTTTTGAGTCACTCGTTCGCAAAGCGTATACGCTCTATCGCTGTATGCGTATAAACATACGAGTGAATACAGCGACAGAACGTATACGTTTTACAAACGAGTGATTCAAAAATAACCCCCCTGGCGCCTTACTGCTATGTGCTATGGCAATTTTTCTTGGATGATCGGTAATTTTTAGTAGATCCTTGTCTCAGTGTACACTGTAAAAAATGTCAGTTTGAAAATTCATAAATGTATATGAAGTTTTATGCATATACAGTATATGAAATTTCATTGACACGTATGTAAAAATATTGCATTACCGGTATATTAAAAACAATGTTATTTGTATAATATTTGTAATAATAACGTAATTTTCATATACGGATGTCTTAATTTTCAATGCCATCACCGGTAATTTTAATATACAGGAATTGCATTCAAGATTGAATTATTAAAATTCAAATACAATGTATATGAATTCTAATTTCATGTACCGAGGTTGTATATTTCATATAACTTTGTATATTGAACGTGTTGTAAATTTGATAACATTTTTTACAGTGTACCAATGACAGGACACGTCCCAGAGGCCGGACAAGGAGTGCGTGCAAGGGAGATGGAAATACGATTTTTGATGCATGTCCAGGGACTGGGACTGCTCCCTTAAGTGTCCGGCCATTGGTGCGTTTACCTTACGAGCGAAGGCGTAAACGCTAAACTATCGCGGAATTGACGAAGCCATGATAACACCCTTGAGTATTTTTTAGCGTTTTTTTTTTTTTTCCCCAATATGGATTCTTCTTAAGCTGGGACCGAGAGCGTCGTGGCTATGAGCAAAACTGTCGAAGCATTAATAATTTGCTTGAATAATTCTTCCTTTGTTTTTTTTTTTTTTTTTTTTTCTTAATGTGGTTTTTTTTAAAGGGTAATAAAAATTAATAAACATGATTGGGCAAACGTCGATTAGCACGCACATCAATTATGCACGGGCCGAACTATTTGCGGTCCATATTCACCACCTTTAGCAGGTATAAAAATTAATGCAACGAAAGTTCGATTAGCGCCAGATAATTTTAAATTCCATCCCGCAGAAGCACATCGTCGAGTATAAGAACGATGGGAACGGCGAGAATAGCCACGCATTTTTTGTCTTCGATCGGTAATTTCATAGCATATTTTTCAGGGGTGATGAAAATTAATAAAAAAAAGATGATAGGGTAACGAATCCGGAACACCTCGATTAGCACCTAAATCAATGAAGTACGGACCGGAGCACTTCCGGTTAATATTCATCACCATTACCCGGTAACACAATCAATATAACAAAAATGTGTTTAGCGCCAGTGAATTTGAAATTCAATCCCACAGAAGCACAGCATCGAGTGTACGAACGATGAGAACCGCGAGAACAGCCAAGCATTTTTTGTCTTCGATCGGTAATTTCATATCGAGCATTTTTCTTTCGAACTTCCTGTCCGCCGGTCTATCGAACGAATCGACCGAGGAAGAAGATAAATGAGCTACGAGGAAAAAAGTCGCGTCGCTTCTTTCGCATGCGTATGCGCAAAGAACGAGAAAATACGGGGAAGAAGCGAGACGAGGCGAGGGAATAAGGCGCAGGATGGACTGGAGAGTTGAGAAAGCAAACGAAAAAAAAAAAAAACATTGAAGGGAAGAAAAAGAAGGAAAGTCGCCCGGAGCATGCCGTGCGGAGGGCCGAGAGGAAGACGCTCCTTCTGGTCTGTACGAGGATCGATCGTAGGGATAGGTGTTAAAACACGGCAATTAACAACGAGGAACGCCGTGGAGAACGAGTGAGACCACCGCGCGCCGCGGACCTCCTCGCTCGCCCGTTCGCTCTCGGTGGCAACCAAGATTTACTGCCGAACGCTCGCGTATTTATGAACTACGCCTCTTCTCGCTCGTTCCCCTCTCTCCTCGGCCTCTCTCGCGCTCGTTCGCATATACTCTCTATACGGTCGAGAGACCACGCGCACAAGACAGCGAGACACTCTCGCAGGGGAAACGAGACCTCACCCGGGAACACATGCAAAATAGAGTTCGCGAACGACTTCGGGCATGAAAGATAGAGCAAGGAATATTGCCTTTTTTGTACGCTTCGCTTTTCTTAAAACCTTCCTCCTTTTCAATTTCACTCCATGCGGTTCTTGCTTGTGTAAATAAATAAATGTAAATAAATATGAATAAATATAAATAAATATAAATAAATATAAATAAATATAAATAAATATAAATAAATATAAATAAATATAAATAAATATAAATAAATATAAATAAATATAAATAAATATAAACAAATATAAATAAATATAAATAAATATAAATAAATATAAATAAATATAAATAAATATAAATAAGGGGTTGGGAGTCGAGGAGGGGCTTGCAGAAGTAAGAACCGAGTGGCAACCGGTCATCGATCATGTTTCGTGGATAGTTGGGAGCCATGGAACATTCATGCACGATCGGCCACCCATCGGAACCTGTTCGCCGGGCTCTTACGCCGTACCATATGCTGTATAGTGTATACTTTACGAACTCTACCGGCGCTGCTGCTGTCCCGCAGTGTGTTCTGCACATCCCCAGAGCTTTCGAAGCGCGAGCAGGAATGCAAGAGGGCGATGTATCTTATCACCTTGTAGTGCGTGTAATACGCGCGTGTGGCTATCACCGGATGCGCGATCGAACGTCACCGGGAAGTCGAAATTCAACAAAAAAAATTTATCACAACTTGGACATTGAGATATAAATTTCGATGATACTTTCTATAAAAAAAGTAATGGTGAAGAAAAAACATTAACGTGGCTGCGTTTTGCAGATCAATTTTTCTTATCTTCAGAAAAAAAAAAATTGAAAATTCAGCTCTCCGCGCGTAAATCATTCAGTCGCTATAATTTCTTTTTAATATAATTTTTTCTTCAAATAACAAGGTAAATCGCGATATCGCGTGTTTGGAGAAAAAAAAATGAAAATGTGGCTTAACGCGCCTAAATCTTTTCGTCGCTACAATTTTTTATTTATATATTTTTTATTTCCTTCAAGTAACTACGCTGTAAAAAAGAATTGTCAATTTAATGTACCGTTTCATTGAAATATAAGTAAATTACTGAAATTAAAATAATTTTTTAAAAATAAAGCATTTCCAATGTTTTTAATACACTGAACATTAATTTTTCATCACATTTGTATATGAAATTTAATATGCCAGTTTTTGCACAAAAACTTCCAGTCCGGTACATTTAATTTCATACAACTTTTTTTTCAGTGTAGGTAAATCGCGATATCGCGTATTTAGTGAAAAAACAAAAAATGAAAAGGTGGCTCAACGCACCTAAATCTTTCCGTCTTTACAATTTTCATATACTTATTTCTTACTTTTCTTCAAACAACGAGATAAATCGCGATATCGCGGATGCGGAGAAAAAAAAATATGAAAATGTGTCTCAAAGCCCCTAAATAATTCCCTCGCTCCAAATTCTTATTTATTTTTTATTAATTTCCTTCAAACAACGAGGTAAATCACGACATCGCACAGGGTTTAAGCGCGATGCATCGAAGCTCGGAGATATCGTCCGGGCCCCTAGGGTCGATCCTGCTGTGCACCACGAGAGCCTCTTCGCGCCAGAGAGAGAAAATGTGGATGCGCTCTGTCGCGAGTTAAATAGAGTGCGAGGAGGAAGCGTCGAGAAGTAGAGCGAGAAGAGGCGTGCAGAGGGACTTGAAGAGAAAAGAGTGGAACCGGAACGCTCGCCGGTGTTCCTGCGGGGAGAGCGAGCGAGATCGGAACCCCTTCGGGCCCCGTCATAAACAATAGGAACGAGTAATTGATTCTCTAATAACTTAACGCGCCTGCGCGAGCCGCGTCGCGCCGCTAACGGCTGAGCGGAGGCTCGAGTATAGGCCTTATAGGCATAATGTATTGCCTCCGCTGGTCCGTCCCCTCGCCCCCTCCTCCCCCCCCCCCCCCCCCCCCCCCTCCTTCGTCCGCCCGGTCGTTCACGAGCTCGCGAAACGCATCCTCAGCAGAGCGCCCTCTCGCTTCCCTGCCCCGTCAGCCTCCTCCCTATAACGCGGGAGATGCTGTACCGGCTGTGTCAGAGCGGCGCATACGAGCCGAGATTTAAGACCTCCTCGGCTCACGACGATGAACCCTCATACCTCCTCTACCTCGGCCTCCACCTCGCGCTGCAGAAATTCACCACGAGCGAAAACTCGCGCGAGCTACTATAATATCGTACGGTATAATAGGCACCGCGAGAACGACCGCGAAGATTACCGGCGAACAACGAGCTTTTTCACTGTAAATTTGCGCAGTTTCTTTTCTTTTTTCGTTTTTTTTTTTTTTTTATGGAATTGCTCGCGTGGGATGTTTCGGAGTTTTTCGATGCAAAAGGCGTCACATGTGTACGATATCGCATCTCCGCGATGACACTTCGTTGTCGTACGTGAGGACTTCCGAATGAAGGGAGATCATTGTTCGATAATGAATATCGAACCGAATAATTGTAATGATAATCTTATTATATATTTTGGGAAACTGTGGATTTGTTTGTCGGCTTGTCCCAATGTTTCATGAATTCGAGGGACTTAAGTGCCCTTGGAAGACTTTGAGCCTCTGTTGTTCTGAGTATAGGTCACCGATGGACGATGGTCGAATGTTTCAAACTGGAGACATGCATGGAGGTACTATAATTAATACATGGGATTTATTGCATACAAAATTCGCAGGCCTATGAAGGGATTTTGACAATTATAACGTCACTTCTGGTCGGAAAATTTAGATTTCGGAAGATTTGCCCAAAATACATCACTTCCGGTTTGAAAATCGCATTTTTCGACCGGAAGTGTCGTCACACCGGAAATGCGTCACTTCCAGTTTGAAAATCTCATTTTTCGAACGAAAGTCGCGTCACGCCGGCAATACATCACTTCCGATTTGAAAATCTCAACTTTCGACCGAAAGTGACGTCACGCCGTAAATACGTCACTTCCGGTTTGAAAATCTAATTTTTCGACCGAAAGTGATGTCACGCCGGAAATACGTCACTACCGTTTTGAAAATCTCATTTTTCGACCGAAAGTGACGTCACACCGGGAATACGTTACTTCCGATTTATCAAATCGGAAGTAACGTATTCCCGGCGTGACGTCACTTTCGGTCGAAAAATTAGATTTTCAAACCGGAAGTGACGTATTTACGGCGTGACGTCACTTTCGGTCGAAAGTTGAGATTTTCAAATCGGAAGTGATGTATTGCCGGCGTGACGCGACTTTCGTTCGAAAAATGAGATTTTCAAACCGGAAGTGACGCATTTCCGGTGTGACGACACTCCCGGTCGAAAAATGCGATTTTCAAACCAGAAGTGATGTATTTTGGGCCAATCTGCCGAAATCTAAATTTCCCGTTTCTAAATTCCATACTCTACAGCGAGGGCGCGAAGCGTCCGAGCCGCAACAATCTGCTGCTAATAATAATCATTAGGAAGCTCAATTGCATCTTGTCGACAATTTTTCTTATACGGCAAAAACGTACAAGGACAGATGGAAGATGGTGTTAAAGAGATACATTGACCAATAATATATTTTATGGCACGGGCGTGATTTCGCGGGCGCGGATTTATAGTTTCGTAAGGGTGATGAGAGTCGCGCGCGTCCAGTATCTCTCTGGGGGCCCTTTTGCCCTGGCGAACGTGACTAAAGAGGCCTCTCGTTACCGATAATCGCCCGAGAATGCGCCGGGTCGGGTCTCCGCTCCTCGATCGGTGCCCGCTCTCTCCCTCATTCGTGGTGTTCAAAGCGCGCGGCTCTCTCGTACCGTCGAAACCGAGGCTCGCAAGTGCGCGCGATGGGCACCGGGTGTATTCTTAAATCCGGGAAGCCAACACCTAAACACGGTCATCAAACGAGCCCTCGCGCGCTCGCGCGTATAATAAGATCACACCGTGCCGGTTCGCGGGGGTGCCGGGAGGGACTCCCGTGACCCCGGCAAACTACGAGCGCGAACCTCGACTCGTTTCCTCTCCGTCCGGGTCCCGAGAACTCTCGTACATCATTGCAGCTGGGCTACGGAGCCCCGGCGAGTCCCCCTCGGACCCCGCCGTCGGTGCAGCGATGAAAGACGTGAAAACTCGAGAGATACACCGACAGAAAGATAATTCGTGTAACGTCGTTTCGAGCCCTCAGTGAAGTTTTCCCACTGCCGATGAAACAGATTTTCTGATCAAATAAATAAGACAAAGGTAAAAAAAAAATTAATTAATACACCCAAATATAGAGAAAACCTTAGGCTGAAGGACTCCGGTCGATGGCCCATTGGCAATTTTATTAAAAGCGACTTATCAATGAATAGAGAGATGTATCGGAGACTGTAATGACCAACTGTTATTGTCAATAAATATCTTTTTACTACTAACTTAATAAGACATTTTTATTTCATCGACCGTAACTCCACTCTCAGTTGTTCTAAACCATCAGCCTTGTCTTCGTTAGTGTGAGTTTACATTACAGTATCTCACAGAAATATTAAAAATCGGTGCTAAAGTACTACCGAGCGGCGAACATAGCTCAGTTTTACCGGAAAGACGTCAAAACTTGAGAGGGACATTTCGATACGAAGATGATCCGTTTATCGTCGTTTTGAGCCCTCAATGAAATTCTTATTTCGTTACCCTTAACTCCACTTTCGGTTGCTTTAAACCATCAGTCTCGTCTCTGTCGATCTGAGATTACATTGCGATTATTAATTTACTATTTAAAAGGGCCGAGCCCTTTTACATAGTGGAAGTAACAGTTGAGTGAAAGATTAAGAATTTATACAGTATAGAAATTCAGTTTATTACGTGATCGTAAGCGTTCGTAAATACTGAAGCCTATATAGGGTAAACCGGCCAATGAATGGACAGCACCAGTGAGTGGTCACTCTCCATAAGAGCACGTGCATTAAAAGCGTATATTCACTGGCTTTTTCGTCTGCTCAACCGTCCATTCATTGGCCGGTCTACCCTAGCCTCGAGCGCAAGAGACGGAATCGGAAAGAAGAGCGTTACAGCATCTCGTTACTACGAAACATAAAAAATCAGTACGAGAGTAAAAAACTGTAAAAAAAATTCGTACGAATTTTATTGTACTTATACTGAAAGTTCTTATGCAAAAACTGGTATATTAAATTTCATGTATACAATTGTGATGAAAAATTAATGTTCGGTGTATTAAAAACATTGGAAAATCTTAATTTCCAATTATTTACTTTAATTTTACTATAAAAGTACTTTAATTTCAATAATTTACTTTAATTTCAATGAAAAAGTGTATTAATTTCCATCACTATTGTACATTAAATTCAATGTACCAGTATTTGCATAAAAACTTCCAGTCCGTTACATTAAATTCACAATATCTTAAGTACATTGTACTTACCGAGCGGCTTTACAGTCGTGCGAACACAGCTCGGTTTCACCGCACCGGGTTCGAATTGTATTCCAGCAAGGGTATATTATGTGCGCCCCGCACGAAAAGGGCCACGAGGCGCTTATTAGCCGTAGTCTCCGTATACCTCCTTCGATAGCGATCGACCGTTCGATTATCGAAGCCAAAGCGACCCAAGCCCCGTTATCCGTGCGATCGGCGTTGGACCTCGTGAGGCTAATGG
The DNA here is from genome assembly GCA_958510785.1 of Exephanes ischioxanthus. Lineage (NCBI taxonomy): Eukaryota > Metazoa > Arthropoda > Insecta > Hymenoptera > Ichneumonidae > Exephanes > Exephanes ischioxanthus. The sequence continues at coordinate 6,728,096 of OY294016.1, forward strand.
AAGTTCACCGCGTTTCGAAGACCCCCACCGATGAATATTCGGTCAGCCTCGGCGTTAAAAAAAAAAAAAAAAAAAAAAAAAGCATCTTCGGTGAAACTTGTGAGAGATTTATCTCCGGATTATTGTGCACGAGCTAAACATAATAAGCTACATGGAAGAAGAATAAAAGAGAGAAGGAGGGAAGGGGGGAGGTGAGGGAGAGAGCAAAGTCGTAGCAGAGAAAGAAGAGCTAGAACGAGAAAGCAAAGAAGAAACTCGGAGGAGAAACGACGGCGGGAGGAAGAAGATCGAGCAACGAGATCTCACGGCTTGGTATCCCGATAAATCCCTTTCGCCGGACAAATAACGACAAGCCTCATTACTATAAACACGCCTTGGCAGCGGAGTCTCTGCGTGTGGCACCGCACCGCGTTCTCCCTTTACTCTCCTCGTTTCTTTTAATTTTTTCTTCTCTTCTTCATTTTTTTTTTTTTTTTTTTCGTCCTCATCTCTTCCTCTCGTTATTCACTCCTCTGCTCGCCACCTCGCGCGTCCTCTCCGCGTCGGCTCCGTGTGGGCTCGACCAATCCACACCCGAGATCGGATTCATCCGAGTTTCCTATTTTTCTTTTTTTCTATAATAATCCTTAGCTCGTGCAAGTCGAGGGAAAAAAAATTAAATTCCGAAGATCCTGTCTGCATTGATTATTCGCAATTTACGTTAAATGATGCTCATTTTTTGTCGAAAGAGTGCGAAGAGAAAAAAGTTAAATATCCAAAGATCCAGCTGTCTGCATTGATTATTTGAAGTTTACATCAACTTATACACACTTTTTGTCGGAAGAGTGCGAAAAAAAAAAATGCAAAAATCCAGCTGTCTGCATTGATGGAACTGAACTTATAGGGGAGAGTGGAGGCAAAACTCAATTTTCCAATAATTTTTGGATGCCCCATTTTGTCCTAACGATATATCCAGATTTTCAACCCCGTTTTGCCCCCACTCACCTCCACCGCCATCATCCAAAAGTTATTGGAAAATTGCGTTTTGCCCCACTGTTCCATTTTGCCCCGCTCTTCCCTACCCAATTTCTGTCGAAAGAGTGCGAACAAAAAAACAGATCCAAAGATCCAACTGTCTGCAATGATTATTCGAAATTTGCGTTAACTTATAGTAAATTTTTGTCGAAACAGTGCGAATAAAAAAACAATGCAAAGATCCAGCTGTCTGCAATAATCAATTCGAAATTTGCGTAAACTTATATCCAATTTTTGTCAAAAGAGTGCGAAGCTAAAAACAAAAACTAAAAGTTTCCGCAGACCAGAGTTCGAAGTTCGGCGAAGGGCCGCTAATATGCAAGGTTAAAGGATATATCGTTCGGCTAGCGATGGAGAGAAGCCTTAATCGAATTCTCGAAGCCCCGCGCACAGTTGGTCCGCGATCGATACGTCAATTAATTTCGGGAAGAGGCACCTGGCCTCTATCGTCGTTTTGTTCACCCCATCGTGCGGCCTTCGTCTATCCCCCGCGCTCCGAAGAGTCCGGCACGCGCTCTCCTCCTTCCTCGGCTGTCTTCGCTCCGCGTAATACGACAGGCGAGACTCGCTGAACCGGCGAGAGAGGTAGAACCCGATATCGGGAATGTACCTCGTAACTTTTAATTATCGAACCGAGTAGAGCACCCTCTACGATTATACTGCAGGTACACCATTCTATTCAATAGCAATTCCCACTGAATTCCCATTCGTGCGAGAAAAGCATCGTCTGAGCTGTTACACCGCACCGGTCGCTACCCTGTATATCATAAGCTTTAAGAGATCTAAAAAAAAACCCCATTTTAATTTGACTAAAGACACGCAAACTACTATTTATTCCTTTCTACAGAAGATTTGGTCGATTTCGGAACTCGCTTCAACATCGCGATGATGAAAAAAATTATCGAACGGAATTTAACATCTTTCTGCTAACCTGTATATCGTACGCTTTAAGAAATAAAAAAAAACCTTTTCAATTTGATAAAAGAAACGCAAACTATAATTTATTCGTTTCTACAGAAGATTCGGTTGATTTCCGAACTTACTTTGAATTCAAGATGATAAAAAAAAAATTAACGCATCGGATTTAACATCCTCCAGATGTTTTTTCTTTTTTTTTTGTAATTTTTTTTTTGCACACTCAGGGCGATACGTTGTCTAGTATCCACTCGAGGTAGTACGCAATTTTGCTATATACCGCCGGTGTCGCCGACATGCCGCAGTGTTTCGCTCCGAATGACACGACACCGATGAAATAATATTTCGGCGGACCATCGAACGCCTCGACCTTCATGAGCGGTCCTCCGCTGTCGCCGCCGCAAGAGTCCGAGCCGATTTCACCGCCCACGCACATCTGCTCCTCACCGATCTCCGCGTGAAGCTTGAACGCCTTTTTGCATCTCTCCGTAAGGACGATCGGCAATTTTATAGTTTGCAGTACAACGCTCGGCTTGGGGTCATCTGTGCGCACGGATCGAGACCAACATTTTATAAACTGATTACGTGCTTTATACTTTTTTATTATTATAATTATTGATTAACCGTTGATACTCACTTATGTCGAATATTCCCCAGCCCGCGACCTCTGCCGTCTCGTCGAGAAAATCTTTCTCCAGAAGTTCGCCGCTCGGCAAACAAATCGGCATCACGCCCTCTGCGCTCGTTCAATTGTACAATGAAAATAATTGTTAACCGTCAGTGTCAAGAATATTCTGTTAAATTTTTATGTCGAAATTCAACAAACTGCGAAAGTTGCAGACAATTATGTGGAAAGTGGCGAAGCCCTCGAACAGTGAAGCGCTCCAACCTCCCACATAGCACGCAATATTTTTAAATAATTTCAGAAATATTTGAAATATATGGAAATAATATTTTTAAATATTCTATAAAGATATTCCAATGAAACGTTTCTCAAATATTTCAGAAACATACTTAAATTTTTTAACGCATCTAATGTTTTTGAAACATAGTGATCACAATTTTGAAATATTTTTTATTTCATGTTTCACCGAAATATTTCTACGATTGTTTCCGGGTTTATTCGGGTTGTATATGCAAATTGACCTCGTGACGTAATCTTTGACATTTCGCTGAAATGTTTAAAAAATCTTTCGATGTAAGATTTATGAGCGGGCAAAAAAAGATTTCCAAAATGTTTTTAAAACATTTTGCAGATATTTTTTAATATTCGCAAAATATTTTCGATATTTCATAAAAGTATGTTTGAAATCTGTCGAAAATATTTCCGTGTTGTGGGTCCCTGAAATCTACAACATTGCCGGAGAAATCGACCGGAAAATACCTCGTCCCGATACTCACCATTGTAATTTACAGGTCGATCCAGTCTTATTATGGCGATATCGTTTCTGAAGGCTGGCTCGTTGTATTTTTTGTGAACGATTATCTGCGTCGGTGAAAAATCTTGAACGGGCTCGGCGCAGTATCCATTCTCGCAGTCCGGATCCGTCGCGGTGTTGTGCTCTCCGAGTCTGATCGCCGCCACTCTGTAACTGTATGCAATTTATTATTATTTTTTTGTCCGTCAGGCGTTTTCAAAAAATTATTTTTCACGTCGATAAAAACGGAAGTACTGGACAAGGCGTACCTGTCGGGTAGATTCGAGACGCAGTGTGCAGCAGTTACAACGTAGATCCTGTTGATAAGCGTCCCACCGCACCTGTAAGCGAGCTCGACCTTATCGAAGCTGTTCGGCGTATCGGTGCTGTAAGCGATCCTGCAGATCCACGGGTAAGCTCCCAACGAGGCGTTCTTACCGCCTATTATACGATCCGTATTCGAAATCCCGCATTTCTCGTGCTCGAGCAGCATCCAACTCGGATGCTGCGTAATGTCTAGTGCTAAATAATTCGCAACCGATTTTACTCGAAGCCGATACATAAATATAATAAATAGCTCTATAAAAAAAACTTGCAAATTTAATGCAAGGAAGTGGAAGTTTTTATGCATAAACAGGTACATTATATTTAATGTACAATTGTGACGAAAAGTGAATATACTTTTTCATTTAAATTAAATTAAATTATTACAAAATAAAGTATTTCCAATGTTTTTAATACACAGAATATCAATTATTCATCACAATTGCACATGAAGTTCAATATACCAATATTTGCATTAACTCTCAGTCCGATACATTAAATGTCGTACGATTTTTTTACGGTGAACGTGATAATTAATTAACCGCCCAGCGAGTTTTTTTTTTATCGCTTACCACGCGTGCCGCTCAGCGGTGAAACAGTTACGAAACTCCATAGAGCGTAAATATGGAAATACCATCGACAGCCTTGCATTTTATCTCCGGCGAGATGCGCGCGACTTCGAATTACCGAAAGACACACGAAAGCTGGATTCAGTCGATATTTTTTAGCGAATATTTTTATTCTTTTAGATTTGTGTTATCCACGGTATCGTCCAGCATCGACGGCAGTACGAGACTCAAGATCGGTTACGGAGCGCAAACCGAGCGGCCCCTTATCTCCGTAGCCAACGAACAATGCTGACCGGCCGAATGCAATCCCATCGATAACTCCCTCGCGCAACGGGACCGCGCTCCAGATAACGTTCGACCGTTAAATCTCCGATTATTCACAGTCGAATCAAACTTATTGACGTTTATTCTCCTCCCGGAACTACATCCCGTCTACGTATGTACATTTCTACAGGAGCGATGCTAGAATAGAAAAAACTTGAATATCCTTCGTCTACGTTTAAGAAACAAAAAAATCGCTATCGCCGTCGGACGTTTTGGAATTCTCGTCGATCGCCCGATCTGAGCGAGCGCAAGCTTTGCGGCATCCTCGCTCGAGCATCCGCTGTCCAACGAATCCTTGCATCCTGCACAGTAAAAAATGAAATCGGAATTCGTAAAAAGATTTCTGTTAAATAAGAGTCAAACTCATTTATTCAGGTTTGAATGTTACAATCCTCTCCTTTTATTTCTCGTGTCATTAACAATTTTACTTTGTACTTTTGTTTGTAAAACTAGAGCCGGATGGTGCGATCGGAAGATTAACAAATAAAAAATTGTGAACGTTTCTGGACAATAAGTTGTAAAAAGTGCAAACTTTTTTTACCGTCTGTAGCCAACTTCTTCCTAGGATTCGCGTCATCGTCCTCGCTCTCCAACCCGTCGGAATTTAACTCCTCGTCCAGCATAGCTTTCCTCTCGATACTTGTGAATAAATATATTCGTGAAAAAAAATAAAATAAAAATAAGATAAAAAAAATAGCATAATATTCTCAAGCGATGTTTTCAACCGCGTTCGATGGACACGCGAACTCGTTGCTCGCGTCGCTCGAGTCCCTCGAATCGGAGACTCGATCGCTGCCCGAGGATTCCGAATTCTCATTGATCGCCTGATTGGAGCCCATGCAAGCTTTGCGCGACTCCTCGCTCGAGCATCCGCTGTCCGACGAATCCTTGCATCCGGTCGCCAATTTCTTCCTGGGATTCGCATCCTCGTTCTCGCTGTCGTCCGAGCTGTCCAGCTCGTCGGAATTGAACTCGTCGTCCAGTATAGTTTTCCTCTTGATGCTCTTAGTTTCCTGCTCCGTTTTCTTCTCCATCTCGAACGCCACCGCGCTGGCCGCGGCCATCTTGAATCCTTCCTCCACGGAATCGGCCACTTTGTCCGTCAGGCTGGACCTCTCCTCCTCGTACCTCTTGTCCTTGAACTCGTGCTTCGGCACGGCGCAGAGTTTCTGCAATTTTCTCTTCTTCCTCTCGACCTCCTCCTCCTCCCTCGATTCCTGTTTCTCTATCCAGGCTTTGAGTCGCTTCTCCTCGTTTATGTCCCTGAGCCGTCGGCCGCTCAGATCCCTGCACGCTTCGCGATTCGTCGTTTTCTCTATCTGCGCACCGATGGCTCTCAGCATAGAGCCGAATCCGCCTTTGCCGCCCAAGAGTCTCGGCACGATCGCCGCACGGCCATCAATGTGCGCCGCTCCTTCGCCAAGCAGACGGCCGTTTTGACGAATGTAAAACAAATCTCTCCTCAGGCCCTGAAAATTCACGAGAACTTTGCTCAGTTACATCCTCGATGAGGTTAAACACGGGTTTCCGAATACGTACCTTGGTCTCCAAAATTTTCCAGAGTCCATCGATCGTGATGCTTTCCTCGCAATCGAGGATCGTCCTCGCGCCCCTTCCTGTCTCGATAGTTAGTTCGAACATCTTTTTTCAATGCGGTTTGGGATGTGAATTTTTAAGTGAGATACTTGTGTCAAATTGGATGCACGACGTTTGTGTACGTTTTCGTCAGTGGCGCAGTGGCAAACTGAGGCGAACCGTGCTTGAATGGAGGCACGAACTGTTTTTTTTTCTTCTTTTTGGGCGCGCCGAGCGCCATCTCGCGGACGCAGCCCGTCGATAAGAGATCATCGTCTCGACCGATGAGCGGTAAGACGTTACAAATAATCGTTACACTACCTACAACTTACGACTGGTCAATGCGTTATAGTAATAAATGAATAATTTTGAATGATTTTATATCTTTAAGGCGATGTAATGAGTAATGAGCGATAGTAACAGAGAACGTACTTCGCATCACGATTTTTTTTTTGTCAATGAAAACAGCAACAGCGATACTTGGCCTTGAAATAACGAATACCATACAACCGATACAGATCTTATTCTTAGATTATATTCGCATTGTATTACGATTATTATACTTTAGAGTTAATAACTAGTAACTAAAATCTACTTGTATGGAAAGTAAATTATATTAAAAAAAAAACCTATGAGTACGAACTGATCGAGCGCGCGAGTTTTTAGCGCATTCTGGTGGTTTAAATAACGAATCTCTAATAGCAAGACCAGCAACACCAGCAAGACTGACATTGCCCCGGAGGATCTCCGTTAGCGAGTGCACATTCCAGGGTGGATCTACGAGGCAATATGGCTGTCACGTAGTTGTTAGACTACATCTGATCGGCGGTGGTGGTGAGGGAATCGCGAACGTTTGACACTGGCGAAGGAAAACATTTTCATTCTTATTTTTTTCCCCGACCGACGCATTTTCTCGCGACGGAGACCCGGAAGCAGGCTCGGGTGGTGCGTTTGACGCGGGTGTCACATATGAGGAATGTTTCGCGGGTCCTCGATGAATATATATGTCCGCTGGGCCGCCGGCGGCTACGATTGAATCATGTTCAGCAAGAAACTTCACGTAGACGTCAAAAAGTCGACGCTCAAAATTCAAGACGTGAAGAAGGACAGTGCAACGCGCTTCAAACATCTCAAGATAGTTCTCGGTAAGTTCGTTACTCCTCGTTCGCCGAAAGACACTTGGCGCATTAGTTTTTTTTTTTTCTCGTCGAATTTTACACATTTCGGAACGTTTTCGCTGAGAATTTTCTCGCTGCAACGCTCATCTAACCTACTCTCCGTGCACTTCCGGGAGAAGGGGTATTCTCGACGTTTACTTCCTACACACTTTTCCCGACGCTTCTAACGTCGGCTCGTCAAACTCTCGCTCTGTCTTAAAATCGTTCGCGAACGATCGACAACATAGTTGCGATAATGAAAATGCATTCTTAAAATCGTTCGCGAACGATCGACAACAAAGTTGCTATAATAAAAATGCACTCGCGATATCCGACGGATTCTCGATCGAGACGAGAGCTCTGTTCACTGTTGATTATTGTTATGATTATAATTTTTTTTTTACGGCGATTATTTGCTGCGGGACGGGTCGAGCGTTTTCAGCTATAAAAATTGCGGACGCAATAGCGCGTGCCGGAGCCGCGCGTATCTAATCGGAAAACCACATGTCCATATAAGCCAGAGCGGAGGACGGATATCCAGCGATATCTGAAACCTGCTTAGGTGGAATGCGATTAACGAATGAACATCGAAGCTCTGAAACTGGGAGTTATTTATGCATCCGAGGAAAAATTGATTTTGAGTTTTTGTATTCGATTCGCAGAAAATGTTGACACTGACGAGGCTAAAGGATTCTTCGAGGGAAACTTCAGCCATGTTTACTTCATCCTTTACGACTGTTTCGTGTCGGCCGAAGCCAACTTGCGGCAGAGAGGTAATATGGTTGTTTATTGATGGTATTAAAAATATTATAGAATAAAATTTATGAAAATTGCTCCGTAATATGATTTAATGCGAGCTTCGATTGTAACACTGTGCGTGTTGTTTTTCTGCTATCTCATTGCCGACAGAACTTTCTTTTCACCTTGGTGAGTAACAGTAATCGAGCTAATTTGTATTCCATACCCTTTGGCGTTTATCTGTGCATGCTAAAAAAATGTATACATCCAAAAAAAGCATTTTTGTACGTACCAAAAAAAGCAATTTTTGTACATACAAAAAAAGCATTTTTTATGTACAAAGAAACATTTTTTGTCCATTTATTTTTTTCTCGTGTATTTTGCAATGTTTTTTTCTCAATGAATTTACAATTTTTTTTTGTTGAAAAGTATATTTTGTCAACACACAAAAAAGATTGTAAAATCAAAGATGCAAAAATTGTATACTTTCGTGGACATGAAATATTTTTAACAAGTACAAACTTTTTTTCATTGTGTCTGTTAGTTGAGTTTGGTTCGTGTAGATGTTTATTTTTTTTTTTAATCTCCTCAGTGCACAAGGCTCACAGAGAAGAATTGGAGCAAGTTTTGCAGCTCTTGGAGAAGGTCCTGACGCTGCTTCCCGAGCTGTTAAACAGACGATGGCAGTGCCACAGCCTTGCGAGGATTCTTCACAAGCTTCTCCATCCTGGAAACAGTTGGAAACTCCGAAGACAAGCTCTGAGGTGCCGATCCGTTTGATACCCGACTCGATAATCGTCTGACTAATTGATTTGTCATAAGTCGCTCTAAACAATCTGCCAATTGACAGAGCTTCCCTGAGTGACACTAAAAAAAAAAAACGAACATAGGTTATTTATTTACCCATTCATATTGTTTATTTATTTCGCTTGCGGGAAAAAAACCTTTCACGTGTACAATTGTAAAACGTTAACGTAATGTTCATTTATATGAGAATTGAATGAGGAAAACAAGAAAAATCTCTGCACGTACTTCGAGTAAAAATTTTCATCGACGAGCAACACCGAGAGATATCAATTTTAGTACAGTCGGCCAGATTTATGATTCGACAATAATTTTTATTTCTTGCGTTTCAGATATTTCATACTCTGGTACCAAGCCCTCGGTGAAAATGCGCCCGAGCACATTCACCAGATGTTCGCCTGTCTCGTGCCGGGTTTTCCGCCCCGGCAGCCCTCGCCGTACCAGTCGGAGCGCCGACTCGACGGCAGAAAGGAAAAATCGACGAACTCGTCGGGCAACGATGACAAGGAAAAGCGGGACTTTTACGACACTCAACTGAGCCAGAGTATCTTTCACGACAGCAATGTCTCGCACGGTCCGATCAGCCAAGCGAACGGTGTGCCGATACTGCCGGTTCAGAGCGGCGAGAAACCTCTCGACAACGAGACCGTGAGGTTCTTCGAGGCTCTGCTCGAGTTCATGGTCACGCAAGTACGTAAATCGCATGAGGTTTTTTTTTGCCATGCGCTCGAAGTTCGCCGACAATCGTCTGAAACTTATAGCTTTCCTATCGTAATTGCAGGTCGTCAAAGTGGAGTGGCGTGACAAGCACACGAGACAACACAAGTCTTTTCAGTTTCTCCTGGAGCGTTTCAAGGCAACTTACCTCCGTCACATATGCCCGGAGTTCGACGACAATTTTTCTCTCTACAAGCCGAATTTGGAACTGCCGACGATGCGGCAACCGACCAATCAGAGCCAGGGAAATTACGCGCTGTGCAAAGTCGCGCTGATAAAGTGGCTCGCGAGTTTCACTCACGTGACGAGGAAGGACGGTCCCTTTACTCCTCCGGTTAACAAGTGAGTTTGTCGGGGATTTCGCATAAATTCCTCTTGCATTTTTCAACTCTTTAAACCAATGCCCTCTCGTCATGTCGAAAATTTCAGTACATTGCCAAACGAGGAGAACAACGGAGAGCAGGACATTCGACGCGTGTCCGTTGGACAGCAGAGCACCGGCGATCCGAACTCGCTGTCGCCCGAGATGACGAACACCGTTCAACAGCAGGACAATCAAACTCAGCAGGACGACGGTGGCCAATCGGCGGTCGCACTCATTCGCGAGGTTCTCTACGGAAGTCGCGACAACGTTAACTTCGTTCACGAGATATACAGACAGGCATTTCTGCTGGACTTCACACACGCCGGAGCGATACGAAAAGCTATCGCCGTTTACAAAGACTGGATACAGATGAATGTGATTAACTTTTTTTTCTACTTTGATATCGGAGTTCAAGCTTTACCGTTTCTTTATATAATCATTTAAAAATATATTTAAATTATGGTTGGTTTTTGAAAATAATTTTTCAATTATCGTTGGTTTTTAGAAAAATTTTTTTTTGCTTCATAGAGGAAACGTGGTTTTCATCAATATGAAAAAATGGTGCAAAGTAGTTTGCACATGTCTTCCTCATTTATTACAATTTTGCACATAGCATCCTTTACCAGGAAGCCAAAAATCGATCAACGAACATTCTCATAGGGAAAGCTACACGCCAAATTGTAATAAATGAGGAAGCCACGTGCAAATTACTTTGCACAATTTTTTTAACTTACTTTGCCCTTTCAGGAAATTCCACCGTTCATGCTGGAGCCATTGGATGGTCACAAGGACCGAGAGGCCGAGGAGGCTCAGCGCAAAGACGGAAGCGATCACGACAAGAGTCCTTCCGACAGCTACCGGCAGACTCGACTCCGAAACGACTCGTATCTCGGGGCGATACACCGCGAAAATCTGTTCGTCCGAGCGGGACTGCAAAATGTTCTCCAAGTTTTTATAACCCAAGCGTCAAACGTATTCTTTTTGGAGAGCTCCTCGGGACACGCTTCGGCTACGCTGCTCGAAGAGCAAACGGACAGCTGCAAGAGAGTGTTGAACGTTTACAGATACGTCGTCATGCACGCGAGACTGGAACCCTCGACTTGGGATCAATTGCTTCGGTAAGCGTATCCAGGCTCTCTCTCAAGTGTTGCCTCTCGTCGTCGAACGGCAATATCGATGTTAATTTTTATTTATTATTGCAGAGTACTGTTGCAAATAACATCGTTGGTACTGGGCGAAAAATCATCGAGGCGAAAGCATCAGGAGACGATAGGCGGGAAGCTCGCACCGGCAATATTTCAAACCCTCATAGTCACATGGATCAAAGCGAATCTGAACGTCGTCATTCTCACGCAACTCTGGGATCAATTTCTCGAGGTTTTGACCTCGCTGACACAGTGGGAGGAACTCATTCGCGAGTGGGCTGTGAGTTTGAAGCTTCAGCTTTTTTTCTTTCTAATGTTCGAAAAAATTGGTCGGATTGGGTACATTTTTTTTTAACGTCGATATCGTATCGCAGAAAACTCTGGACACGCTGACGAGGGTACTGGCGAGACACGTTTACAACTTGGATCTGAACGATCTGCCGTTGGACAGGCTGAGCGAGCAAAAATCGAAGAAGCGTCGAGGAGTCGGTAGCCGAGCGGCGTCGGCCGGCAGCGTCCAGTCGCCCCGTCGCGGAAGCATAGACCGCGAGACGAGCGCGCCCGGCAAAGAGAACGTTCCCGGTAATTGATAGTAATTTTGTTTGACCGCTTTTATCGCGTCGTCCGCCAAGCGCGAGCTGCGAAAAGGCGAGGAGAGGTGAATTTATGATCCGTGTCGTCGTAGATCACCCTTCGCGGGACTTCAGGAAGATCCGACAATTGCCGAGAAGCGCGAGCGACAACCCGATATACAACGGAAAGGCGCGCGCCAAGTTTCACAGAAACCGCACGAACACAGCGAACTTCGGGATACCGGGTGAGTTGCGTCGATCCCGGCGGCTTCGATCGAACGAGCAGGTTGCATTTTTTTCCATCTTTTCGAGATTTTTTTTTTATTGTAAAAAAAAAAAACAAGTTTTCACGTTACGATTCGATTCGAATCGTTCCACTTTTCATTGCACGGACTCGTCTCGTTTCGATACGCTCTCGTTAACTACGCGATATCTGCGTAGTAGACGACATTGCGCCAAGTTTATATATAACTTTGTCCCTGTTTTTATATACTCTTTGCTTTGGTCCTGACACGGGACCTAAAAATACTCCATAATCCCGTGTCAGATCTCTGCCGCTTTGGGTGCCCGTCATCAGTTTTCACACTTTTAATCGGTAAAAATTCGTTCTTAATCGTGCTTCATGCGCTGCTCACAATAATTATTATTTCAATATATATATTTTATATATTAATACAATAATTGGACACAAGCCATCTCGCTGTCGTGCGGCTAACGATCATGAAGCGAAGTAACCACGGCGAGTGAACGTTTTATTCTCTCTTCGTTTTGTACTGTTTTTACCTCTGTTAATTTCTTCACGTATTCGAGAGTATCGAGCGCTAACAATTGTCCCTCCCCCGCGTGCAGTACTGCCCCTATCGATAGATCAAGACATGGCGAAACTGTTGTCGAGCGGCTCGACCTCGTCGTCTGGCGCCACAGTGAAAACGCTGGCCGGAAGAAGAGCCAAGTCTCTGGACAGCGTCGTCGTGGTGGACAGCGAACCACCCACGCCGCGCTGTCCCTCGCCGACCCCGAGCAGCGGCGTCGACAGCAACAAGGATAGTCCAATACAAATTGAGAATATTGACGGTAGCAGCATCGGTACGTATATCAATTCCATCGTCCTACCGAACCACACCGAACGATATCCCAATTATTCCAATTACAAAATTATTCTCAAAACGCTTTTTGTGTATCATATTTTTTTTTGTTATATCCAATAATATTTAACAGTAGAATCTAATTTTTATTTATTTTTATGATCATCGTCATGTCTGTCTGAGCAATAGTTTCTCTCGAAATGAAAAGAAAAGTTTAATAAAACGCTTCAATTAATTAAAAAGCTTTTGTGATTCGTGACGCAAGTACTAATAATATATTCGCGACAGACATTTTTTTTTTTTTTTTATAAGAGTATTTTTTTTTTTTTCGAAACTCTCATCAGAGGTTTTGGGTTGGCATCGAAGCCGTTTGCTTTGAGCTTTGGTAATGACGAAATTGTAAATCTCAACGCAGATACGAACGACGCCTCGGAGCGAAGATCGGTGATGGCCGGCGGTGGTGTGCGAGGATGGTTGCCCGACGTGGCCGTCGTTCTGTGGAGAAGAATGCTCTCGGCGCTCGGCGACGTTAACAACATTCAGGATCCGGTGCTGCACGGCCAAGTGATGGATTATCTCGTGCAGCTGACGCAGACTCTCATAAAGATACGTCTGAATCAAGGAGTCTCCGGCGACAATCAAGCGACACCGCCCGCTCCGGATCTCATTCCACCTCTCACCGTTATCGCTCCTTGGTGTTTCAAGGTGCTCTTAAAGATCTGGGCCTAATTACCCGCGATTGGCACGATTACGTGGTGGCAATTGAGTACATGCATTGTGTCTCGTTGTTCAGGCTATTCAACTACCGTCGCGCTACGAGGTCGGCCGTCTCGCTGCGTACCGTCTCATTTGTCTCTTGACGGTCCAACCGCTCGACATAAATTTGCCCAAGGCTCATTTGACTCTGTTCTACCGGGCTGTTCACGGGGGCATATCCAGCAACGACATCAAAGTTCTTCAAGCCCTCGTAAAGTACACGGGGCCGAGACTGTTCAGTCTCAATCTGCCGGGCGCTAGTCTACTCATTCTCGATTACATTCACGCCGCGAATATCATACTCGGCAGCCAAGATCTCGACGTAAGTTTTGTCCTCGTTGCACGTACCTAAAAGCGCAATTGAAAGAACTGCGAGTGAGTATATTGCTGTTCATGAATGCCTGGATTTCCCGGATGTCAGTATCGAAGTATTGCTGTCTATCTAGCAAGACACCAGTCTTTCTGGATGTTTTGCTTGATATCTTCGATCCTGTTAAGGTGATGTGGAACACCCTCCCGCCCACTTGCGCCGTGTTCAGCTGGTAACAAAAACTGTAATGAATGCCGTTTTGAGACCTCAGACCGCCGAGCAAAAAGAAAATTCTCTTTCCCTGCGTCTGCCGATTCTCCACAGAAAGACAATTTGCTTTTTCGTCGGCGGATTGTAGTCCTAAATCGGTATGCAGTACTGTTTTCGTTACCGGCGGCAGTATTTCACAGTACCTTAAGACATAGAGCAAGATAATTTTTTTTTTTTTTTCGGAGATAATTTGATGAATTATTACTTTGGCGGATTTCTCCTTTACAATCAGTGTACAATAAATCATAAATATTACAGCTCCTGAATAAGCAATTATAAAAGTTAAGAACACTTAAGTTTACGACGCATGAATTGCTTTAGTTCAAGCATTGACTTAACGATTAGAATTATATAAGTTAAAAAATACCTAAAACTACGACGCTTGGATTTATTTAACCACTAGCATAACTTGCATGTGGCTAGGCGCTCCTTTTTTTTCAACATTTCATTGTAAACCCTCGCGCTTACTTACTTATCTTAGTACAGCCATGATTGCCATCTTTTTGAAGGGTTTAAAAAGTTCGTGAGATAGCAGAGTTTCTAGCTGTGTTTGTGCGACTTAGCTGCTCATAGAACAAGCGCGTCGTTCCTACCCGGGTATTTTGATATGGAACTTTGATACTGAAGGAGCTAAGCCGAGCTGATAACGTAAACACCGCGCTCGGTATTTTAAAGAAAAAACTCACATCACTCAGCGATCTCAACCATGCCAGACAAGGAATGTTTGCTGCTGTTGAAACCTCCGTATAATTACGGTTATCAAATTCAGCAAAATAGAAAAAATCAGAAAAATCAGGCATTTATGAACCGCAGTGTAAGATAAAAAAAATAGATTCTTCATTTTTCTTTGACTTTTTTGCAGGCACCGAGAACGGAAGCTGTGTCCATTCTCGGCTCGCTGCTGACGCTGCCAGCGACGATGGCGAAACTACCGGTACTGCAGCCGAACGGTACCGACATCGAGACTATGCCTTGTCCTGACGCGAAGGAGCACATCGTGACGATTCTTCTGCGAAGCTGCAGACGGGAACCCTCCGGTGTGGCTCGCTGCGTCGCACTATCGAGCATAGCCATGTTCGCTTACAGAGAATTGTCGCACAACACTCAGCACCAGCGCGTACCCGAGGCGATAACCGTGCTTCTTCAAGCGCTCAGGGTGAGAAAGAACAGTATACATATAAATATTTGCACGAATAAAATTAAACGGTTGGACAAGTATTATGCTTTGCTTAGTTAGTAGTGAGATGGTAGGAATCGGTGTGTGACTTGTATTCGGTTGGCAGAGAGCCCACAGGGCAGGCAGACGAAGGGACGGCTTCTGTACTCCCATGGCGGATCAGGTAGTCGATGTTGGATCTCTCGTTTTTTTTTTGTCCTTAACCCTTCACGTACGGGGTCCTTCTTCACCAAGGACCTACAATTTGCCAAGAGGCAACCTTCGAATGATTCGAATAACAAGTTGATGTGCTAAAGATAATCCTGAAGTGTTGAAGTACCTTGAAGTGTTGTTTTTTTTTATATGGCAGAAAAAAATTTATTGCGTAAATCCGTATGGTTTTTGTGCTTAACTTCGTTCACTTCGCATAAGTTTCAGAGAAATGAGAGGGAATTGTAAACACTTTTCGATGGTATAAAAATCTGAAAAAGAATCAAGCGTATTAAAGATGCTGAAAAGATTCATTTTGCATAATAATGATTCCAATATTTTATTAACAAATTGATGAAAAATAAAATTGTTCAACAAACCTTCAGGGAACATAACTTTTTTGTAATGAAAATTATTCGTTCATTTTTCTGAATACGTATGAATTTTTTCAGATTTTTAAATTCACTTCGAATTTTGTGACTTTCTACACGCTTTTCCCACATAAAAAAAAGTGCAAAGTGAATTTAAAAATCTGGAAAAATTCATATATATTCAGAAAAGTGAATAAAGCACTTTCATAAAAAAAAAAGTTAGATTTCCGGGAGATTTGTTGAACAATTTTATTTTTCATGAATTCGTTAATAATAATTTGGAATTATTATTATGCAAAATGAATCTTTTCAGCATCTTTAATACGCTTGATTTTTTCAGATTTTTAACCATTAGAAGTGTTTGCAATTCCCTCTCATTTCTCTGAAACTTATGCGAAGTGAACACGATTCGCAAGAATTACCTTAAAAGAAGGCACGGTCGTTTGCTCTCGGCAAAAGGTTCCCCGTACTTGAAGGGTTAAAAACCCCCGTTTCGTCGTCTTCTTTCTAGTGAAGTCTGTTTTTCCCCGGAGTGTCGCAGAATTCGTTTCCACGGAGTGTGCTTACGTCCCGCTGAGACTTCAGCGAGAATCATGCGTGTCACATACGTGCTTATTTGTATATTTTTGTTAACGCTTTTCCCGCTAATCGACATCGACGAGACATTCGTGTTTGAGTGCTTGGATCATACATTTTTCATATAATTTATTTAATTTTAATGGATCTTCCACAGGCTCATCCGGCGGTGGCGCAAGTGGCGTGCGACTCGCTTCTTCTGCTTTGCGACAAAGCGAACGTTCTTCTCGACTCTTATCCGAAAGTACCGTGCAAAATAATTCAGGTGAGATAACTGTTCGGTAAAAAGGAACTCGCGTCACAAAGATTTTCCTAAGATCCGAATGATTAATTTTTATTGCAGGTCTTGTCGGAAACCCTGAACACGATGACGAGCCGCGACAGACGCAGCGCTCTGACAACGTCGATGCTGTTCTGCCTGGGCGAGTGGGCGATGCAACTGGGTCCGAGCGTGTTACTCAATACATTCCAGGGAAAACCGCTGCTCTTGACACTGTTTACCGTGAGTAACATATTGTACAAGCGGAAACCTCTTCGACGATCTGTCGATACGAAATCGATATCTGACCAGCTTTTTTATCCCCAATCGATGCGCAGGTTTTACACAATATAGTGCAAAACAAATCCGACAGAGGTTCCCTCGATACGGGAAAGAATAATCGGCAGCAGCACGAAAATGACGATTTCGATCCGGACGTGAGTCTCGACGATCTGGTGAAAGACTCGTCGAACAAATCGCCGCATCGTGGGAACGGACAATCGGTTCAGCTTGCCGCAAAAATGGTAAGCCGTTCGTACTGTCGACGACCCTCTGAAAAATCGTGGATAATTAATGATCTTTCTGGACGCAGGTAATCATGCATTTGGTGAATCATCTGGGCCACTTTCCGATGGGCATCGGAGCGTCGAGGCTCTCGTCCCTCGTCGTGGAATTGGACGACGTTCCGGGCATCGACGGGGATGAATTGTCGTCGGCTATATTCCAGGCGCCGAATATTCAACTGCTTATGCTATCGAATTCGATAGTAATGTCGCTGGTGGAGCTCGCAGCGTTGGATGCACCGGGAGGCGGAGTAACCGCCGGCCTCACCACGGCTCCGTCGATGGTCAGAGTCTTGTTGCGCGATTTAGCCGGCAAGACATCCTGGGACAGTTCCATTCTGTACAGTCAACCGTCCACCGACGAGGAGACGCCGGCTGCGATCGCTAAACCGGGTAGGAACAAGCTCTGCGCTTTCGCTGAAAAATGTAAAAAAAAATTGCACATTTAATTTACCGAACTGGAAAGTTTTTATGCAAAAACTGGTACATTAAATTGAATGTACAATAGTAATGAAAAATTAATCTACTATTTCATTGAAATTAAAGTAAATTACTTAAAATAAAGTATTCCCAATGTTTTTAATACACTGAACATTAATTTTTCATCACAATTGTACATGAAATGTAATAATATTTAATGAACAGCTTTTGCATAAAAACTTCCATTCTGGTACATTAAATTTAATACGATTTTTTTTACAGTGAACTTAATATTAATAGTAAAAAAACGAAATAACCTTGCTGACAACGAGCACAATAAGAGAATAACCCATCTTGGAAGACAGTATTAGCACGCCATCAATTTTACGCTACTTGAAACAAAAAGAATATTAAGGAACTAAATAATTATAACATAACTAACAATGACACTGCATATATATAATATTTTTATATATTTTTTTAAATTTATTTCCTGTATTGAAAAATACAATACAAATACAATGTATTGAAAAATACAATGCAAATACAATGTATTGAAAAATACATCTTTTCGAAGGCGCAAGGCCTTCGAAAAGACGCCAAAGTTCGCGTCTTCCGAAGAAACGCGTAACTTCCGTCTTTTGCCTGGTGGGCAGTGGGGGGTAAAAATCAGATTTTCTCACCGTACGTTTCTTGTGAATTGCAGTCGAATGGAATACGAATGTTCCCAAGGACGATCAAAGCCTCACCATGACCTCGCAGAATTGCCCTCCCAGACACACGATGAGACATCGAGAACCAAACATACTACCAACGTTCGCAAACGCCGCCAGCGACATGGACAATCTTGACGACGTAAGTTGCAACGGTATTACCGTCTTCGACTCCCGTTATCGATACAGGATATGCGTGACGGATCGCGAATAAACTGGTTCGTTTTTCCTTACAGCTTCTTCAGTACATCGGTCACACGAGCCCCGAAGTTCTCTCGAATCCCGAGCTCGCTCTCAATGCTCCGGCGAGTCCGCCACAGGGTCACTGCGTGGAGAGCGATACGATCGGTGCGATTCTCATTCAAAGAAACACCGCTCGCGAACACGTGAAGAACTGGAGCCAGCACATCAGGTAACGTATATTCTATTTTTCTTTTGGTCTTCCTTTCCTTTCATATTATTTTTATGTATGGTTACTTTTGTTTTGTCTGTGATATCTGCTGGGCTTGTGTTCTATTTTTGTACCACCCGGCACAATGTTTGTATCTTAGGGTCGAATTTTAGGACGGTACTTTGTACTTAAGATCGCTTTTGAGATCGAAGTTTGGTCTGAACTTGACTGCGTGCTTAAGATCTATCATTAGTTCGAACTCGCGTTCGAACTTACGATTAACTTTAAAGCTCTTTCGGCGTTGAATCTATATCTGGATCCCAAATTCGGTCAACTTTGTTGACACTATAGTGTCATGAATAGGTGATCTGGCAAACGAATTTCTTAAATCCGTTTCGATTGAATGATCGCTGTAGAACAATTGTTCTCCTCAATGACACGATCAGCGATTGTGATGCTGGGTGGAAAACGATACGTGGAGGGCGAGAAGATTTTTTCGATACTTCCTTACAGCTTCTTATTAGTTCGAACTTAATATCGATCTTAAGTTCGAACTTGCGATCCAATTTGACTTCAGATTTAAGTTCGAACCTAAAATCAAACTTAAGCACGAATCAAGTTCGAACTTAATGCAATGAAGTTCGATCTCAAGAGTCATCTTAAGTTCAAACTAACGTCTTAAAATTCGACGCCTTATCAAATCTACCTATCTATCTGTGAGGCATCTCGGCGTGACCAACATTTTGATACGCGAAAGTGTAACTTGTTTGTTATTGTTATTTTCATTTGATTCGATTTTTTTTTAAATCCAGCACATCCGCGGTAGCGACGAGTCCACCGACGTGTCGTCCACCTCCAGCTCCGTTTCACCACTGCAGACTTTTGTTCTCACACTTGGGACTGTCTGGCTGGGAACAACGAAGAAGATTGCATCTCCTGGCTAAGAATGAAAAGCTTCTGCGCGAATTGCGCAACCTTGACGGTCAACGCTCACGGGAGACTCACAAGATGGCAGTGATATACGTCAGCCAAGGCCAGGAGGACAAGAATTCCATACTGAGCAACGTAACAGCTAGCAAGGAATATGAGAGTTTCGTTGCACGTTTGGCCTGGGAAGTCGAGCTCGAGTCGCACACGGGATTTCTCGGTGGTCTCGTACCCGGCAAAGCATCCGGCGTAACAGCTCCGTACTTCGCGACCTCCTTCGTTGAGATTTTGTTTCATGTCGCTACGAGAATGCCATCGGACAGTCCGGAGAGTTTGCTGCAAAAAGTTCGTGTCGTTTCTATCGTTAAACATCAGAGCTGGGCAAAGTACCAAAAAATAATTCAAGCACAAAGTACAAAGTATCACGAGTACTTTTTGTACTTGAAGTGTTTCTGAAATACTTTTAATTCGGTAATTGTTAATCGGTACATGACTCCCTTATTTTATAATTTTGTGCGTCACTTTCTCTGTGAGAAACGTCGTTGATCGATTTTGGCTTCCTCATAGAGAAAGCTATGCGCATAATTGTAGTAAATGAGGAAGCCATGCACAAATAAGTTACTTTGCACCTTTTATCGTAACATTAAAAAATGTTTACATTTGATAAGATTTAAACGGTCAAAATTTACAGCATAATTTATTGTAAAAAAATCGGTAACGGACATTTTCGTAATTCGTCGTTTTGAGACTATTTTTAATTCATTCGTCACTTTAAAAAGAGAAGAAAAAATCGATAATAAAACGTCATCCAAACTTTCATACAAAAAACGAAAAGGGCCCCTTCTTGTTTTTATTTAGAGGAATTTTTTGTTAGTAAGTTAGTTTTTAAAATAAATTTTCTTTAAAATCATACTTATTTAAAAGTTTAGATATATACTCATATATTAATAGAAACAGAATGTCATGCTACTAACTGGATATTCGTAATGTATATTCAAAAGGTGCTCGTACTTGGTTCTAGAGATCGTAAAAAAAGTACTTCTGTACTTCAAGTACTGGCCAGCTCTGTTGTACATCGACATTTTTTAAGCCACATTCATATATTTTTTGTATATAACTTCATTATTAAGTAGATCCATATATATTTCTTTATATAAATGTTTTTCGTCCATTCCGCAGACACGTCACTTGGGCAACGACGAAATCCACATCGTATGGTCCGAACACTGGCGCGATTATCGTCGAGATATAATACCCACGGAATTCTGCGATGTTCTCATTGTGATATATCCTCTACCGAATCAACTGTACAGAATCCAAATATCGCGAAAGTCAGAGATACCGTTTTTCGGACCGCTGTTCGACGAGTGTATCGTCGAAGACAAAGTTCTGCCTGGTCTCGTCAGAACTACGGCGCTTGCGGCAAGTAGAGCTAAAAGATCAACGCTCACACTCTATCAGCACTAGTACGTATTTTTTTATCGACAATCTATAACCTCTAGAGTGATACTTTCTATACCATGATAAACGATTTTATTTATTTTGATTTATTTGTATTTATTTGTATTTATTTTGATTTATTTATTCTTTACTTGTTCCAATGTCACAGCTACGAAGAACGTGCCAGATCTATCGACACGGTGATGCGAAATCACAAAGAGGCCACGACTTTCGAGGAATTCGCAGCCAATGTTTATTCTCCCGTGCAGCCACCGAGTCCGTTCAGTGGCGCCTCGTCGGTCTCCGGTCAGTACTGACTCAGGTTTTTCACGAATGAAGTATAAATTTGATGATTATATTTATTTATTTGTTTATTAACGGATTTTTCCTTGATCAGTATTCAAAGACCGATGTGTCTTTCAACTACTTAGATCTGTAAACTCAGCTCTATTTCGTACAGACTATAATTAAATAGATATTTAATTTTTTTCAATTTCATTCAACCATTCTAGGATCGACAACGAGCGTACAATCAACGGCGTCCTCGAATCTCGCCGCGGCGCTGATTGATCCTCACCAGGGACGCGTCGGTCTGCGAAACAATTCCACGTCGAGTGGTTTAGACAGTCGCGCGAACAGAGGTGACTAAATCAGTTCGCTAAACCCTCCCCAAAATGCTCCCCGTAACAAAATTCGACACGTTAGTATCCGCCTCAGTACTCTTACTATTTTCTGTCACGTGTTTTATTTTATTTTTTGTTGCGTACTTACTGTTCGTTCATGCTTCGTGCCGGTAATTGGGGAAGCTTCAGCATTGGATTGCAGTAGAACCTCGATTATCCGAATCAATTGGGACCGGAGCTCGTTCGGATTAACGAAAATTCGGCTAGTAGAACTGCGAGTCTGTGTTGAGCGATATAGCGCGATAAATATAGAAAACGATTGCATCACGCATATATTTAAAATATGATCTATATTTGAGGAATAACGTGAGACATGTATTTATATAATATTCAATGGTTACTTCAAACCTTCTTCATCACGAATTTTCAGGGATCGTTGATTTGCCAACATCGTATGAGCGCGGTAACGATGTGCTGTTCCCTCCTTTATAGAGTGTCAAAAGAATTTCTAAATTTTTTCCACTGCAAGTACATTATCCTTGGTGGTGGATGGACTGGACGTTAAGCCAGAACGCACTGAACGTTGAACGCCGAGATATTCATGAATTTTTAGGGATTTTTTCGTTCAATTTTATTGTTACTATGCCTGATGTCAACTTGTAATTTTATATGAGAAACAAAAAATTTTCATTGATTCTTAATAAATTGTATATAATGCGGTCCATGACGAGCGGAAAACATTTTTTTGTTTAGTTGGCAAAATGGCAGCTGAAAACATTATCAATTTTTCTACACTTCAATCATTTTTGTTTTGTTTTTAATATGAGACCGTCAAGGACTAAATAATCTGTTGAAGCATATCGGTACAAATTTTCATAAAAATCCATCAAGCCATTTATGAGATATCAGGGACACCGATCTTGAAAATCACGTTTTGAGAAAAACGCGTTCAAAGTTCGGCCGCGCCGCTGCTCCAGCGCTCCGCCACTTTCCACCTAACCGCCTCTAACTTTCGTAATTTGTTGAATTCCGACATCAAAATTTCCCACAATATTCTTAACACTATAAACTATTACAAAAAAAAAAATCGAAATTTTACTGTGCCGTAAGCCTTTAAGAAAAATAAATTTTGAATACGTCTGTATCCATTTGCTCGGTCTGAGAAACTGATAAACTCTGCGCGTACGACTGACGTGTATATGCACGGTAATGCTGTACGATTCTATGCGATTTCGTGGGTGCTCGAATTGATTTGTTGTTTGTAGCGCGCAACAATCTAAGGACGCGAAAATTTTGCGCAATAGTTCATAGAAACTGTTCGGGTAACAGAGTGTTCGGAAAATGCGAGGTTCTACTGTATCTACTTCTGTCCCTTCGACGTACTGATTTCGAGCGGGGAAGCTAATTTATTCTATGTCCGCAGCTTCCGATGGAAGCAGAGTGTGGTTCAGCAGCGACACACAGGACAGTCCTGCGCTTCACGGCATTTCGCCGAGACCATTGAAAAAAATGTCCTTCAAGACAGGCCCGAAGCACCGGGGCTCCGGACAGCAAGCCACACCGCCGGACAGTCCGAGATACAAGTAAAAAAAAAACACTAATCATTCGCCGAACTAAAGACG
Source organism: Exephanes ischioxanthus (assembly GCA_958510785.1). Classification (NCBI taxonomy): domain Eukaryota; kingdom Metazoa; phylum Arthropoda; class Insecta; order Hymenoptera; family Ichneumonidae; genus Exephanes; species Exephanes ischioxanthus. Next base: position 6,751,424 of record OY294016.1, read on the forward strand.
TTTAAACTAACAGCAAATCCAGGGCAATTTTTGGTCCCAAGGACGAGGCAAGTGGATTCGTCTCAATTTCACAATTGGAGGGGAGGGACAAATTATAAAAATTTCCGCACCGATACGAGAGAACCGCGACCCGCGATTGGTGGTCTTAGCGTTTTCTGTTTTCCGTCCTTAGATTTAATTTTTTGTATGATTACTTGTACAGATCACAATGTCTGCTACGTTAAACGGCATGAAAGAAGTAATTTATTTATTGATAGGTATATTATACAAATACAATATATAAATATATATATTTATCGTACGGCTTGCAGAAGCAAAGGGAAAGTAATCGAAGAAGAAAAAAAGGGGTGAATATTCGGTATCGTAGTTCTTTGCTTCTCTTTTACGTTTTTCGAACGGTCGAGCTCGGGGCTTGGAGCTCGATCTTCAGAGTCTTTGAATAATCCGTTGTTTACTCGATTAACGATAAACTGTAAGACGTTCGTGTGTGGTTGGCAGAACAAAAAAAATTATCGCTTCGTGCAGGATGTATGATTTTTTTGCTTCTAACGATTTAAGAAGAAAAAAAAAAATTACAATGCTGAGCATAAAATGGTCGGTTACGCAAGATCGACTGTAAACAATCAAAGTATTCACGTTACTCTCGTTAATCGGCCGTAAGTAATATTTCAAACATTCCGGCGCCGTAACGGCGCTCATTTCACTGAGAGATAGAGACGGAATTGATTTAATTGTCGCGCCAATTTGTGTCGCGTCGATTGCTCTCGAGACCGGACTGTAGTAGATATTTAAATGATATAAAACGTTAGGTGGCGATCTACCTAAATCCAAATCATGGCCAAAGCAGCATTATTTTTTCACTAATTTATAGCCAACTAGATATTGTTGTTGAGAAAGAAAGTTGTATGTAATGTACATAAGTCATTTACTGAGAGAGAAAATAATACATATTACGTGAGAACGTTTTTTTTTTTGCCTTGTTTTCTGGAAGATCGGTAGGTATAAGCGTTAGAACGCGCGTTGCATTCGAAGAAAAAAAAATCATTTATACATCTCTTCGACGCGCGCCGGCGATCTATCGGTAATGCTCGCGTGTGTGTGTCTCGTATATACGTATAAGACACCAATGCGTTAATAATCGTATCGAAATATTGTACTTAACGGGTAACATGTTGTTCATACTACCACCGCTACTTCCGATATTATTTTTATTGTTAATATATATATATATATATATACACACACACACTATATACATATTAATACCACCATCGAATAACAATAGTAATTTCGCGGGTGGAACTATTTTTCCGATTTAACTCTTTCTTGTTCGCGTGGAAAGTTTCGGCTAACGAAAATTGCGCGCGCATACCGAGTGGAAGCCTTCTACGACTTTTCTCTTTCTCACTTAGTTACCGCTTCGTATATCGTTAGAGAAATACTAATCGTAGTATAGAGAAAAAAAAGGATTGTAACGATAATAAAGAGACGAAAACAAAGTCGTGTAGGCTGTAACGACATGCCCGCGACGCAAAACACTAATAAGTTCGTCGAAGATACAATTCGTTGTACGGACATGGGCTCAACAGCCGGATATAGCCTTATTTACAAAGATATTTTGGCTTTTAAAAATAAAAATGGGCAGTTGTCACACTTGAAAGTAACATTGTATGTTTATTACCTTTATCCGAGATCGGACTCGTATTTTTTTTTATATTCATTTGTAGGGCCTATACAAACTGTGCACTTTTCATCAGGACCCGAGCCTGCATAGTATAAACTTGTCGACTAAGTGGCGTTATATAAAGACCGTAATGGAATTACAATTAAAAACGTAATAAAAGAGCCCCCACTCGACATTTCATACGCAATAATGGCTGATTGATAATTAAACCGGTATGGGTGACGTGATGATGGACGATAATCCGCTGAACTAAACATGTCCGCTGAACTAAAATGTTCATCTTGAATTCCGCGAACCGAATGTTCCCTCGCGATTAAAGAAAAATATAGGGCACTTTCTTGACAATAAGAAATAATTCCGTCAATGAAACGTTTAAATACTTACTATCAGTAACGCGTCCTAGCTTAATCCTATACATATCGTTTAATATCTCCGGAGCAAGCCGATTGAAATAAAAAAGTCTTTTTCCACATCAGTTACGAACGGAACGAGACAAATTACCGACCCTAGGAAATCCGAAACGTCGACCATGCAGATAACGGTTTTACCAAAGGCACAATTATTCGTCGAGCGATGTCACTGGATGCTAACTCGGTCACGAAATTCATGAAGTAACTACATACTTCCGGTACTTGGCCTACGGCATATAACCGGAAATAAAAAAGGAAGAAGAAGAACTACATACTTGCACGTCATAGCGTGACCGAAGACAAGAACTATCCTTCAGTCGAACGAATTCACGAAGTGAATTGATTTCATTTACTGGACATCCCTAAAAAAAACTCTTGTTCGCCGACAACAGTAGGCGAAAGGAAAGTATAATGCAAAACCAACTGGCAGGTGTCGGTGGTAAACAACATTTATTGAACCAGCACACCACTAGCAACTGTTCTAGGATTTCTAAGCCTTCACATTTACTTATTCACAACGGTGTTGTGGGAAGAAAAGACGAACCAATTGATCTAATCAATGTCTAGCATTTTGAAGCTTCCTTCCATGCCGAACACATCGGCAGTAGTCTTACCCTTGCCAGGACGGAGCGACTCGTTGACCCTCATTGTTTCTTCCTCGGTTTGGAACCACTCTCTGTTATCTTCCAGCCACTTTATGGACTCTGCCGCCAGGTCCGCCACATTTCCCCCTTTTCCACCATCCTCGTTCGGTAATGCATCCAAGGGTATGAATTCTGCCGCCATTTCCTTAAAACACAAAAAGTTTACGTATTCAATATATATATATATGAAAAAAGTGTCGTCAGAATTCCGATCCGGTGCTTCGTTTCCAAGAAAATCGAGAAGCAAGAATCCACTTCCGGCATTTTGGAGTATATATACTTGGTAGCGTCTCGTCAACTCGCTTAAAAACCTGTTTTAAGTACTTGGCGTCGAGACGCTACCGCGTCTCTTGATCTTACACATATTAGACAGTTTACACTATTTCATTGTAACACTCGCCAAACCTTACAACTTTAAAACATTACACATCTAATATACTCCACATGCGTAAGCTTACACGCGTGCAACCTTACACCGACGGCGAGGAAAGACGGCCTTCGAGAGGGGAGTTGGATGAGCGCCGCGCCGAGTATTGCGAAATCACATGTAGCATTACATCTGGTAGATCAAGGCACTAGCGTAAAGATTTGGTCCAAAATACAGGTCGATTTCCAATATCTTTTTAACGCGGATATTAGAAGGACAAGGTCGGGCTGTTACGCACAGTTAGTATAAGGGGTGTTATGAAGTTTCGATTTATTCTTTTTAATTGAAAAATATCAAATAACAACGGACATCGTATTTCAAAATCTATTCGTCCGATAGAATTAAAATTATATAAAAATTATAACATTTTCTTTCTATCTTATGACTGGATAATTTGCTAAACTGTTAATTCATTTGTTAATAATAATAATCGTTCAAGGTCGTTTTTTCGTTGACATGAAAAAACGACATTAATCATTTGGTATTGTCTAATAAATGAACGTTTTTTTCAATCATCCGGTCGTTAGATAGAAAATGTTATAATCAAGGATCTGTCCAAATTTCGACAATTTATCTCAAGATTTTGAGATAAATTGTCAATTATCAGTTGTTGACTGTTGACTGTTAAAAAGACTCAAACTTCAAAATACCTTGTACTAACTGTGTGTAAAAACCCGACCTTGTCCTTCTAATGCCCCCGTTAAAAAAACTTTGAATATCGACTTGTTTTTTTGGACCAAATCTTTGTGCTTGTGCTTTAAGGTAGTTCTGTCGATAAGCGACATAACTACATTAATTGTGACTAATCAAGGCCCGTCGATATGATCCAGCATTTTTTGCTCCCAACTTCCCGCCGCGGCAAAAAGACGAAAGTGACACGTTTCACTGCGATCGCATGCAGCATGCTTAAAAAAAAAAAAAAAAGACCGATCTAATTCGAGGCCATTCGACGTGATGACTTGTTGTTTTTTAACGGTTAACTAGGGACAATGACGCGCGCTGCCGCGCGCGAGCGGAAATTTGTTAGCGCTGCAGCGCTCCGTTTGCCCAAGATCTCTAAATTAGTAATTTGATAAGGAAACTACGGATAAGGGATAAGGGATCATCTGTCCATCGATCTACTAAACTTGCGAATTGAAAGGTCACCCATCTAACTACCGAACTCTCGATTTGAACGATCACCTATCCAATTACTGAACTCTCGATTTGAACGCTCACCCATCCATGTACTGAACTTTGGATCCGGAATCGTCACCAACTTTTTATAGTGGGAGACAAAACAATCACGCGCGCTGTCGCTCGCGAGCGGAGGTTTGTTCAGCGCTACAGCGCTCCGCTTGATCGAAATCCCTAGAATGACACCATTTTTGTCCAAAAATGGTAAGGGTACCCCCTTCTCATTTTTCCACTTTCAAAATGGCCAAATATTTTTTTTCGAGATATCGATTTTTTACCATCTCCATTGGCTTCAAGTGACCCATTTCCGGCTCAAAACACATGCAACTTGTCGTTTTTTCGAAATTTTAAAAATTGACCATTCTCAGCATAGGGAATCCTATGTTAAATTTTGCGAAACGGCACTTTTTTTCAAAAAATTTCGAGATATCGAATTAAAACCTCCGCCATTGTTTTCAAGTGGCATATTTACCAACCGATTTCATTAACGAAAAAATTCTAAAAAATTTTTTTGTAAAAATACCATTTTTGTCAAAAAATGGTAAGGGTACCCCCTTCTCATTTTTTCCACTTTCAAAATGGCCAAATATTTTTTTTCGAGATATCGATTTTTTACCATCTCCATTGGCTTCAAGTGACCCATTTCCGGCTCAAAACACATGCAACTTGTCTTTTTTTCGAAATTTTAAAAATTAAACATTCTCAGCATAGGGAATCCTATGTTAAATTTTGCGAAACGGCACTTTTTTTCAAAAAATTTCGAGATATCGAATTAAAACCTCCGCCATTGTTTTCAAGTGGCATATTTACCAACCGATTTCATTAACGAAAAAATTCTAAAAAATTTTTTTGTAAAAATACCATTTTTGTAAAAAAATGGTAAGCCTATGGTACCCCTACAATTTTTCGAAAAAAATTGGATTTTTGAAAAAAAATTTTTTAGAATTTTTTTGTTAATGAAATCGGTTGGTAAATATGCCACTTGAAAACAATGGCGGAGGTTTTAATTCGATATCTCAAAATTTTTTGAAAAAAAGTGCCGTTTCTCAAAATTTAACACAGGATTCCCTATGCTGAAAATGGTCAATTTTTAAAATTTCGAAAAAAAGACAAGTTGCGTGTGTTTTGAGCCGGAAATGGGCCACTTGAAGCCAATGGAGGTGGTAAGAAATCGATATCTCGAAAAAAAATATTTGGCCATTTTTAAAGTTGAAAAATGAGAAGGGGGTACCCTTACAATTTTTCGAAAAAAATGGTATTTTTGAAAAAAAAATTTTTAGAATTTTTTTGTTAATGAAATCGGTTGGTAAATATGCCACTTGAAAACAATGGCGGAGGTTTTAATTCGATATCTCGAAATTTTTTGAAAAAAAGTGCCGTTTCGCAAAATTTAACACAGGATTCCCTATGCTGAAAATGGTCAATTTTTAAAATTTCGAAAAAAAGACAAGTTGCGTGTGTTTTGAGCCGGAAATGGGCCACTTGAAGCCAATGGAGGTGGTAAAAAATCGATATCTCGAAAAAAAATATTTGGCCATTTTTAAAGTTGAAAAATGAGAAGGGGGTACCCTTACAATTTTTCGAAAAAAATGGTATTTTTGAAAAAAATTTTTTTAGAATTTTTTTGTTAATGAAATCGGTTGGTAAATATGCCACTTGAAAACAATGGCGGAGGTTTTAATTCGATATCTCGAAATTTTTTGAAAAAAAGTGCCGTTTCGCAAAATTTAACACAGGATTCCCTATGCTGAAAATGGTCAATTTTTAAAATTTCGAAAAAAAGACAAGTTGCGTGTGTTTTGAGCCGGAAATGGGCCACTTGAAGCCAATGGAGGTGGTAAAAAATCGATATCTCGAAAAAAAATATTTGGCCATTTTTAAAGTGGAAAAATGAGAAGGGGGTACCCTTACCATTTTTCGACTTTTAAAATGGCCAAATATTTTTTTTCGAGATATCGATTTTTTACCATCTCCATTGGCTTCAAGTGACCCATTTCCGGCTCAAAACACATGCAACTTGTCCTTTTTTCGAAATTTTAAAAATTAAACATTCTCAGCATAGGGAATCCTATGTTAAATTTTGCGAAACGGCACTTTTTTTCAAAAAATTTCGAGATATCGAATTAAAACCTCCGCCATTGTTTTCAAGTGGCATATTTACCAACCGATTTCATTAACGGAAAAATTCTAAAAAATTTTTTTGTAAAAATACCATTTTTGTCAAAAAATGGTAAGGGTACCCCCTTCTCATTTTTCCACTTTCAAAATGGCCAAATATTTTTTTTCGAGATATCGATTTTTTACCATCTCAATTGGCTTCAAGTGACCCATTTCCGGCTCAAAACACATGCAACTTGTCCTTTTTTCGAAATTTTAAAAATTGACCATTCTCAGCATAGGGAATCCTAGGTTAAATTTTGCGTAACGGCACTTTTTTTCAAAAAATTTTGAGATATCGAATTAAAACCTTCGCCATTGTTTTCAAGTGGCATATTTACCAACCGATTTCATTAACGGAAAAATTCTAAAAAATTTTTTTGTAAAAATACCATTTTTGTCGAAAAATTGTAAGGGTACCCCCTTCTATTTTTTCCACTTTCAAAATGGCCAAATATTTTTTTTCGAGATATCGCTTTTTTACCTTCTCCATTGGCTTCAAGGGGCCCATTTCCGGCTCAAAACTCATGCAACTTGTATTTTTTTCGAAATTTTTAAAATTGACCATTTTCAGCATAGGGAATCTTATGTTAAATTTTGCGAAACGGCACTTTTTTTCAAAAAATTTCGAGATATCGAATTAAAACCTTCGCCATTGTTTTCAAGTGGCATATTTACCAACCGATTTCATTAACGAAAAAATTCTAAAAAATTTTTTTGTAAAAATACCATTTTTGTCGAAAAATGGTAAGGGTACCCCCTTCTCATTTTTCCACTTTCAAAATGGCCAAATATTTTTTTTCGAGATATCGATTTTTTACCATCTCCATTGGCTTCAAGTGACCCATTTCCGGCTCAAAACACATGCAACTTGTCCTTTTTTCGAAATTTTAAAAATTGACCATTCTCAGCATAGGGAATCCTATGTTAAATTTTGCGAAACGGCACTTTTTTTCAAAAAATTTCGAGATATCGAATTAAAACCTTCGCCATTGTTTTCAAGTGGCATATTTACCAACCGATTTCATTAACGAAAAAATTCTAAAAAATTTTTTTGTAAAAATACCATTTTTGTCGAAAAATGGTAAGCCTATGGTACCCCTACAATTTTTCGAAAAAAATGGTATTTTTGAAAAAAATTTTTTTAGAATTTTTTTGTTAATGAAATCGGTTGGTAAATATGCCACTTGAAAACAATGGCGGAGGTTTTAATTCGATATCTCGAAATTTTTTGAAAAAAAGTGCCGTTTCGCAAAATTTAACACAGGATTCCCTATGCTGAAAATGGTCAATTTTTAAAATTTCGAAAAAAAGACAAGTTGCGTGTGTTTTGAGCCGGAAATGGGCCACTTGAAGCCAATGGAGGTGGTAAAAAATCGATATCTCGAAAAAAAATATTTGGCCATTTTTAAAGTTGAAAAATGAGAAGGGGGTACCCTTACATTTTTTCGAAAAAAATGGTATTTTTGAAAAAAATTTTTTTAGAATTTTTTTGTTAATGAAATCGGTTGGTAAATATGCCACTTGAAAACAATGGCGGAGGTTTTAATTCGATATCTCGAAATTTTTTGAAAAAAAGTGCCGTTTCGCAAAATTTAACACAGGATTCCCTATGCTGAAAATGGTCAATTTTTAAAATTTCGAAAAAAAGACAAGTTGCGTGTGTTTTGAGCCGGAAATGGGCCACTTGAAGCCAATGGAGGTGGTAAAAAATCGATATCTCGAAAAAAAATATTTGGCCATTTTTAAAGTTGAAAAATGAGAAGGGGGTACCCTTACAATTTTTCGAAAAAAATGGTATTTTTGAAAAAAATTTTTTTAGAATTTTTTTGTTAATGAAATCGGTTGGTAAATATGCCACTTGAAAACAATGGCGGAGGTTTTAATTCGATATATCGAAATTTTTTGAAAAAAAGTGCCGTTTCGCAAAATTTAACATAGGATTCCCTATGCTGAGAATGTTTAATTTTTAAAATTTCGAAAAAAGGACAAGTTGCATGTGTTTTGAGCCGGAAATGGGTCACTTGAAGCCAATAGAGATGGTAAAAAATCGATATCTCGAAAAAAAATATTTGGCCATTTTGAAAGTGGAAAAATGAGAAGGGGGTACCCTTACCATTTTTCGACTTACCCCCTTCTCATTTTTCCACTTCCAAAATGGCCAAATATTTTTTTTCGAGATATCGATTTTTTACCATCTCCATTGGCTTCAAGTGACCCATTTCCCGCTCAAAACACATGCAACTTGTACTTTTTTCGAAATTTTAAAAACTGACCATTCTCAGCATAGGGAATCCTAGGTTAAATTTTGCGAAACGGCACTTTTTTTCAAAAAATTTCGAGATATCGAATTAAAACCTCCGCCATTGTTTTCAAGTGGCATATTTACCAACCGATTTCATTAACGAAAAAATTCTAAAAAATTTTTTTGTAAAAATACCATTTTTGTCAAAAAATGGTAAGGGTACCCCCTTCTCATTTTTCCACTTTCAAAATGGCCAAATATTTTTTTTCGAGATATCGATTTTTTACCATCTCCATTGGCTTCAAGTGGCCCATTTCCGGCTCAAAACACATGCGACTTGTATTTTTTTTTTAATTTTTAAAATTGACCATTCTCAGCATACGGAATCCTATGTTAAATTTTGCGAAACGGCACTTTTTTTCAAAAAATTTCGAGATATCGAATTAAAACCTTCGCCATTGTTTTCAAGTGGCATATTTACCAACCGATTTCATTAACGAAAAAATTCTAAAAAATTTTTTTGTAAAAATACCATTTTTGTCGAAAAATGGTAAGGGTACCCCCTTCTCATTTTTCCACTTTCAAAATGGCCAAATATTTTTTTTCGAGATATCGATTTTTTACCATCTCCATTGGCTTCAAGTGACCCATTTCCGGCTCAAAACACATGCAACTTGTCCTTTTTTCGAAATTTTAAAAATTGACCATTCTCAGCATAGGGAATCCTATGTTAAATTTTGCGAAACGGCACTTTTTTTCAAAAAATTTCGAGATATCGAATTAAAACCTTCGCCATTGTTTTCAAGTGGCATATTTACCAACCGATTTCATTAACGAAAAAATTCTAAAAAATTTTTTTGTAAAAATACCATTTTTGTCGAAAAATGGTAAGCCTATGGTACCCCTACAATTTTTCGAAAAAAATGGTATTTTTGAAAAAAAAATTTTTAGAATTTTTTTGTTAATGAAATCGGTTGGTAAATATGCCACTTGAAAACAATGGCGGAGGTTTTAATTCGATATCTCGAAATTTTTTGAAAAAAAGTGCCGTTTCGCAAAATTTAACACAGGATTCCCTATGCTGAAAATGGTCAATTTTTAAAATTTCGAAAAAAAGACAAGTTGCGTGTGTTTTGAGCCGGAAATGGGCCACTTGAAGCCAATGGAGGTGGTAAAAAATCGATATCTCGAAAAAAAATATTTGGCCATTTTTAAAGTTGAAAAATGAGAAGGGGGTACCCTTACAATTTTTCGAAAAAAATGGTATTTTTGAAAAAAATTTTTTTAGAATTTTTTTGTTAATGAAATCGGTTGGTAAATATGCCACTTGAAAACAATGGCGGAGGTTTTAATTCGATATCTCGAAATTTTTTGAAAAAAAGTGCCGTTTCGCAAAATTTAACACAGGATTCCCTATGCTGAAAATGGTCAATTTTTAAAATTTCGAAAAAAAGACAAGTTGCGTGTGTTTTGAGCCGGAAATGGGCCACTTGAAGCCAATGGAGGTGGTAAAAAATCGATATCTCGAAAAAAAATATTTGGCCATTTTTAAAGTTGAAAAATGAGAAGGGGGTACCCTTACCATTTTTTGACAAAAAAGGTATTTTTACAAAAAAATTTTTTAGAATTTTTTCGTTAATGAAATCGGTTGGTAAATATGCCACTTGAAAACAATGGCGGAGGTTTTAATTCGATATCTCGAAATTTTTTGAAAAAAAGTGCCGTTTCGCAAAATTTAACATAGGATTCCCTATGCTGAGAATGGTCAATTTTTAAAATTTCGAAAAAAGGACAAGTTGCATGTGTTTTGAGCCGGAAATGGGTCACTTGAAGCCAATGGAGATGGTAAAAAATCGATATCTCGAAAAAAAATATTTGGCCATTTTGAAAGTGGAAAAATGAGAAGGGGGTACCCTTACCATTTTTCGACTTTTAAAATGGCCAAATATTTTTTTTCGAGATATCGATTTTTTACCATCTCCATTGGCTTCAAGTGACCCATTTCCGGCTCAAAACACATGCAACTTGTCCTTTTTTCGAAATTTTAAAAATTAAACATTCTCAGCATAGGGAATCCTATGTTAAATTTTGCGAAACGGCACTTTTTTTCAAAAAATTTCGAGATATCGAATTAAAACCTCCGCCATTGTTTTCAACTGGCATATTTACCAACCGATTTCATTAACGAAAAAATTCTAAAAAATTTTTTTGTAAAAATACCATTTTTGTCAAAAAATGGTAAGGGTACCCCCTTCTCATTTTTCCACTTTCAAAATGGCCAAATATTTTTTTTCGAGATATCGATTTTTTACCATCTCCATTGGCTTCAAGTGGCCCATTTCCGGCTCAAAACACATGCGACTTGTATTTTTTTTTTAATTTTTAAAATTGACCATTCTCAGCATACGGAATCCTATGTTAAATTTTGCGAAACGGCACTTTTTTTCAAAAAATTTCGAGATATCGAATTAAAACCTTCGCCATTGTTTTCAAGTGGCATATTTACCAACCGATTTCATTAACGAAAAAATTCTAAAAAATTTTTTTGTAAAAATACCATTTTTGTCGAAAAATGGTAAGGGTACCCCCTTCTCATTTTTCCACTTTCAAAATGGCCAAATATTTTTTTTCGAGATATCGATTTTTTACTATCTCCATTGGCTTCAAGTGGCCCATTTCCGGCTCAAAACACATGCGACTTGTATTTTTTTTTTAATTTTTAAAATTGACCATTCTCAGCATACGGAATCCTATGTTAAATTTTGCGAAACGGCACTTTTTTTCAAAAAATTTCGAGATATCGAATTAAAACCTCCGCCATTGTTTTCAAGTGGCATATTTACCAACCGATTTCATTAACGAAAAAATTCTAAAAAATTTTTTTGTAAAAATACCATTTTTGTCAAAAAATGGTAAGGGTACCCCCTTCTCATTTTTCCACTTTCAAAATGGCCAAATATTTTTTTTCGAGATATCGATTTTTTACCATCTCCATTGGCTTCAAGTGGCCCATTTCCGGCTCAAAACACATGCGACTTGTATTTTTTTTTTAATTTTTAAAATTGACCATTCTCAGCATACGGAATCCTATGTTAAATTTTGCGAAACGGCACTTTTTTTCAAAAAATTTCGAGATATCGAATTAAAACCTTCGCCATTGTTTTCAAGTGGCATATTTACCAACCGATTTCATTAACGAAAAAATTCTAAAAAATTTTTTTGTAAAAATACCATTTTTGTCAAAAAATGGTAAGGGTACCCCCTTCTCATTTTTCCACTTTCAAAATGGCCAAATATTTTTTTTCGAGATATCGATTTTTTACCATCTCCATTGGCTTCAAGTGACCCATTTCCTTCTCAAAACACATGCAACTTGTCCTTTTTTCGAAATTTTAAAAATTGACCATTCTCAGCATAGGGAATCCTATGTTAAATTTTGCGAAACGGCACTTTTTTTCAAAAAATTTCGAGATATCGAATTAAAACCTTCGCCATTGTTTTCAAGTGGCATATTTACCAACCGATTTCATTAACGAAAAAATTCTAAAAAATTTTTTTGTAAAAATACCATTTTTGTCAAAAAATGGTAAGGGTACCCCCTTCTCATTTTTCCACTTTCAAAATGGCCAAATATTTTTTTTCGAGATATCGATTTTTTACCATCTCCATTGGCTTCAAGTGGCCCATTTCCGGCTCAAAACACATGCAACTTGTCCTTTTTTCGAAATTTTAAAAATTGACCATTCTCAGCATAGGGAATCCTATGTTAAATTTTGCGAAACGGCACTTTTTTTCAAAAAATTTCGAGATATCGAATTAAAACCTCCGCCATTGTTTTCAAGTGGCATATTTACCAACCGATTTCATTAACGAAAAAATTCTAAAAAATTTTTTTGTAAAAATACCATTTTTGTCAAAAAATGGTAAGGGTACCCCCTTCTCATTTTTCCACTTTCAAAATGGCCAAATATTTTTTTTCGAGATATCGATTTTTTACCATCTCCATTGGCTTCAAGTGGCCCATTTCCGGCTCAAAACACATGCGACTTGTATTTTTTTTTTAATTTTTAAAATTGACCATTCTCAGCATACGGAATCCTATGTTAAATTTTGCGAAACGGCACTTTTTTTCAAAAAATTTCGAGATATCGAATTAAAACCTTCGCCATTGTTTTCAAGTGGCATATTTACCAACCGATTTCATTAACGAAAAAATTCTAAAAAATTTTTTTGTAAAAATACCATTTTTGTCAAAAAATGGTAAGGGTACCCCCTTCTCATTTTTCCACTTTCAAAATGGCCAAATATTTTTTTTCGAGATATCGATTTTTTACCATCTCCATTGGCTTCAAGTGACCCATTTCCTTCTCAAAACACATGCAACTTGTCCTTTTTTCGAAATTTTAAAAATTGACCATTCTCAGCATAGGGAATCCTATGTTAAATTTTGCGAAACGGCACTTTTTTTCAAAAAATTTCGAGATATCGAATTAAAACCTTCGCCATTGTTTTCAAGTGGCATATTTACCAACCGATTTCATTAACGAAAAAATTCTAAAAAATTTTTTTGTAAAAATACCATTTTTGTCAAAAAATGGTAAGGGTACCCCCTTCTCATTTTTCCACTTTCAAAATGGCCAAATATTTTTTTTCGAGATATCGATTTTTTACCATCTCCATTGGCTTCAAGTGGCCCATTTCCGGCTCAAAACACATGCAACTTGTCCTTTTTTCGAAATTTTAAAAATTGACCATTCTCAGCATAGGGAATCCTATGTTAAATTTTGCGAAACGGCACTTTTTTTCAAAAAATTTCGAGATATCGAATTAAAACCTTCGCCATTGTTTTCAAGTGGCATATTTACCAACCGATTTCATTAACGAAAAAATTCTAAAAAATTTTTTTGTAAAAATACCATTTTTGTCGAAAAATGGTAAGGGTACCCCCTTCTCATTTTTCCACTTTCAAAATGGCCAAATATTTTTTTTCGAGATATCGATTTTTTACCATCTCCATTGGCTTCAAGTGGCCCATTTCCGGCTCAAAACACATGCGACTTGTATTTTTTTTTTAATTTTTAAAATTGACCATTCTCAGCATACGGAATCCTATGTTAAATTTTGCGAAACGGCACTTTTTTTCAAAAAATTTCGAGATATCGAATTAAAACCTCCGCCATTGTTTTCAAGTGGCATATTTACCAACCGATTTCATTAACGAAAAAATTCTAAAAAATTTTTTTGTAAAAATACCATTTTTGTCAAAAAATGGTAAGGGTACCCCCTTCTCATTTTTCCACTTTCAAAATGGCCAAATATTTTTTTTCGAGATATCGATTTTTTACCATCTCCATTGGCTTCAAGTGGCCCATTTCCGGCTCAAAACACATGCGACTTGTATTTTTTTTTTAATTTTTAAAATTGACCATTCTCAGCATACGGAATCCTATGTTAAATTTTGCGTAACGACACTTTTTTTCAAAAAATTTCGAGATATCGAATTAAAACCTTCGCCATTGTTTTCAAGTGGCATATTTACCAACCGATTTCATTAACGAAAAAATTCTAAAAAATTTTTTTGTAAAAATACCATTTTTGTCGAAAAATGGTAAGCCTATGGTACCCCTACAATTTTTCGAAAAAAATTGGATTTTTGAAAAAAAATTTTTTAGAATTTTTTTGTTAATGAAATCGGTTGGTAAATATGCCACTTGAAAACAATGGCGGAGGTTTTAATTCGATATCTCAAAATTTTTTGAAAAAAAGTGCCGTTTCTCAAAATTTAACACAGGATTCCCTATGCTGAAAATGGTCAATTTTTAAAATTTCGAAAAAAAGACAAGTTGCGTGTGTTTTGAGCCGGAAATGGGCCACTTGAAGCCAATGGAGATGGTAAGAAATCGATATCTCGAAAAAAAATATTTGGCCATTTTTAAAGTTGAAAAATGAGAAGGGGGTACCCTTACAATTTTTCGAAAAAAATGGTATTTTTGAAAAAAAAATTTTTAGAATTTTTTTGTTAATGAAATCGGTTGGTAAATATGCCACTTGAAAACAATGGCGGAGGTTTTAATTCGATATCTCGAAATTTTTTGAAAAAAAGTGCCGTTTCGCAAAATTTAACACAGGATTCCCTATGCTGAAAATGGTCAATTTTTAAAATTTCGAAAAAAAGACAAGTTGCGTGTGTTTTGAGCCGGAAATGGGCCACTTGAAGCCAATGGAGGTGGTAAAAAATCGATATCTCGAAAAAAAATATTTGGTCATTTTTAAAGTTGAAAAATGAGAAGGGGGTACCCTTACAATTTTTCGAAAAAAATGGTATTTTTGAAAAAAATTTTTTTAGAATTTTTTTGTTAATGAAATCGGTTGGTAAATATGCCACTTGAAAACAATGGCGGAGGTTTTAATTCGATATCTCGAAATTTTTTGAAAAAAAGTGCCGTTTCGCAAAATTTAACACAGGATTCCCTATGCTGAAAATGGTCAATTTTTAAAATTTCGAAAAAAAGACAAGTTGCGTGTGTTTTGAGCCGGAAATGGGCCACTTGAAGCCAATGGAGGTGGTAAAAAATCGATATCTCGAAAAAAAATATTTGGCCATTTTTAAAGTTGAAAAATGAGAAGGGGGTACCCTTACAATTTTTCGAAAAAAATGGTATTTTTGAAAAAAATTTTTTTAGAATTTTTTTGTTAATGAAATCGGTTGGTAAATATGCCACTTGAAAACAATGGCGGAGGTTTTAATTCGATATCTCGAAATTTTTTGAAAAAAAGTGCCGTTTCGCAAAATTTAACATAGGATTCCCTATGCTGAGAATGTTTAATTTTTAAAATTTCGAAAAAAGGACAAGTTGCATGTGTTTTGAGCCGGAAATGGGTCACTTGAAGCCAATGGAGATGGTAAAAAATCGATATCTCGAAAAAAAATATTTGGCCATTTTGAAAGTGGAAAAATGAGAAGGGGGTACCCTTACAATTTTTCGAAAAAAATGGTATTTTTGAAAAAAATTTTTTTAGAATTTTTTTGTTAATGAAATCGGTTGGTAAATATGCCACTTGAAAACAATGGCGGAGGTTTTAATTCGATATCTCGAAATTTTTTGAAAAAAAGTGCCGTTTCGCAAAATTTAACACAGGATTCCCTATGCTGAAAATGGTCAATTTTTAAAATTTCGAAAAAAAGACAAGTTGCGTGTGTTTTGAGCCGGAAATGGGCCACTTGAAGCCAATGGAGGTGGTAAAAAATCGATATCTCGAAAAAAAATATTTGGCCATTTTTAAAGTGGAAAAATGAGAAGGGGGTACCCTTACCATTTTTCGACTTTTAAAATGGCCAAATATTTTTTTTCGAGATATCGATTTTTTACCATCTCCATTGGCTTCAAGTGACCCATTTCCGGCTCAAAACACATGCAACTTGTCCTTTTTTCGAAATTTTAAAAATTAAACATTCTCAGCATAGGGAATCCTATGTTAAATTTTGCGAAACGGCACTTTTTTTCAAAAAATTTCGAGATATCGAATTAAAACCTCCGCCATTGTTTTCAAGTGGCATATTTACCAACCGATTTCATTAACGAAAAAATTCTAAAAAATTTTTTTGTAAAAATACCATTTTTGTCAAAAAATGGTAAGGGTACCCCCTTCTCATTTTTCCACTTTCAAAATGGCCAAATATTTTTTTTCGAGATATCGATTTTTTACCATCTCTATTGGCTTCAAGTGACCCATTTCCGGCTCAAAACACATGCAACTTGTCCTTTTTTCGAAATTTTAAAAATTGACCATTCTCAGCATAGGGAATCCTAGGTTAAATTTTGCGTAACGGCACTTTTTTTCAAAAAATTTTGAGATATCGAATTAAAACCTTCGCCATTGTTTTCAAGTGGCATATTTACCAACCGATTTCATTAACGGAAAAATTCTAAAAAATTTTTTTGTAAAAATACCATTTTTGTCGAAAAATTGTAAGGGTACCCCCTTCTATTTTTTCCACTTTCAAAATGGCCAAATATTTTTTTTCGAGATATCGCTTTTTTACCTTCTCCATTGGCTTCAAGGGGCCCATTTCCGGCTCAAAACTCATGCAACTTGTATTTTTTTCGAAATTTTTAAAATTGACCATTTTCAGCATAGGGAATCTTATGTTAAATTTTGCGAAACGGCACTTTTTTTCAAAAAAATTCGAGATATCGAATTAAAACCTTCGCCATTGTTTTCAAGTGGCATATTTACCAACCGATTTCATTAACGAAAAAATTCTAAAAAATTTTTTTGTAAAAATACCATTTTTGTCGAAAAATGGTAAGGGTACCCCCTTCTCATTTTTCCACTTTCAAAATGGCCAAATATTTTTTTTCGAGATATCGATTTTTTACCATCTCCATTGGCTTCAAGTGACCCATTTCCGGCTCAAAACACATGCAACTTGTCCTTTTTTCGAAATTTTAAAAATTGACCATTCTCAGCATAGGGAATCCTATGTTAAATTTTGCGAAACGGCACTTTTTTTCAAAAAATTTCGAGATATCGAATTAAAACCTTCGCCATTGTTTTCAAGTGGCATATTTACCAACCGATTTCATTAACGAAAAAATTCTAAAAAATTTTTTTGTAAAAATACCATTTTTGTCGAAAAATGGTAAGCCTATGGTACCCCTACAATTTTTCGAAAAAAATGGTATTTTTGAAAAAAATTTTTTTAGAATTTTTTTGTTAATGAAATCGGTTGGTAAATATGCCACTTGAAAACAATGGCGGAGGTTTTAATTCGATATCTCGAAATTTTTTGAAAAAAAGTGCCGTTTCGCAAAATTTAACACAGGATTCCCTATGCTGAAAATGGTCAATTTTTAAAATTTCGAAAAAAAGACAAGTTGCGTGTGTTTTGAGCCGGAAATGGGCCACTTGAAGCCAATGGAGGTGGTAAAAAATCGATATCTCGAAAAAAAATATTTGGCCATTTTTAAAGTTGAAAAATGAGAAGGGGGTACCCTTACAATTTTTCGAAAAAAATGGTATTTTTGAAAAAAATTTTTTTAGAATTTTTTTGTTAATGAAATCGGTTGGTAAATATGCCACTTGAAAACAATGGCGGAGGTTTTAATTCGATATCTCGAAATTTTTTGAAAAAAAGTGCCGTTTCGCAAAATTTAACATAGGATTCCCTATGCTGAGAATGTTTAATTTTTAAAATTTCGAAAAAAGGACAAGTTGCATGTGTTTTGAGCCGGAAATGGGTCACTTGAAGCCAATGGAGATGGTAAAAAATCGATATCTCGAAAAAAAATATTTGGCCATTTTGAAAGTGGAAAAATGAGAAGGGGGTACACTTACCATTTTTCGACTTTTAAAATGGCCAAATATTTTTTTTCGAGATATCGATTTTTTACCATCTCCATTAGCTTCAAGTGACCCATTTCCGGCTCAAAACACATGCAACTTGTCCTTTTTTCGAAATTTTAAAAATTAAACATCCTCAGCATAGGGAATCCTATGTTAAATTTTGCGAAACGGCACTTTTTTTCAAAAAATTTCGAGATATCGAATTAAAACCTCCGCCATTGTTTTCAACTGGCATATTTACCAACCGATTTCATTAACGAAAAAATTCTAAAAAATTTTTTTGTAAAAATACCATTTTTGTCAAAAAATGGTAAGGGTACCCCCTTCTCATTTTTCCACTTCCAAAATGGCCAAATATTTTTTTTCGAGATATCGATTTTTTACCATCTCCATTGGCTTCAAGTGACCCATTTCCCGCTCAAAACACATGCAACTTGTACTTTTTTCGAAATTTTAAAAATTGACCATTCTCAGCATAGGGAATCCTAGGTTAAATTTTGCGAAACGGCACTTTTTTTCAAAAAATTTCGAGATATCGAATTAAAACCTCCGCCATTGTTTTCAAGTGGCATATTTACCAACCGATTTCATTAACGAAAAAATTCTAAAAAATTTTTTTGTAAAAATACCATTTTTGTCAAAAAATGGTAAGGGTACCCCCTTCTCATTTTTCCACTTCCAAAATGGCCAAATATTTTTTTTCGAGATATCGATTTTTTACCATCTCCATTGGCTTCAAGTGACCCATTTCCCGCTCAAAACACATGCAACTTGTACTTTTTTCGAAATTTTAAAAATTGACCATTCTCAGCATAGGGAATCCTAGGTTAAATTTTGCGAAACGGCACTTTTTTTCAAAAAATTTCGAGATATCGAATTAAAACCTCCGCCATTGTTTTCAAGTGGCATATTTACCAACCGATTTCATTAACGAAAAAATTCTAAAAAATTTTTTTGTAAATACCATTTTTGTCAAAAAAATGGTAAGCCTATGGTACCCTTACAATTTTTCGAAAAAAATTGGATTTTTGAAAAAAAATTTTTTAGAATTTTTTTGTTAATGAAATCGGTTGGTAAATATGCCACTTGAAAACAATGGCGGAGGTTTTAATTCGATATCTCGAAATTTTTTGAAAAAAAGTGCCGTTTCGCAAAATTTAACACAGGATTCCCTATGCTGAAAATGGTCAATTTTTAAAATTTCGAAAAAAAGACAAGTTGCGTGTGTTTTGAGCCGGAAATGGGCCACTTGAAGCCAATGGAGGTGGTAAAAAATCGATATCTCGAAAAAAAATATTTGGCCATTTTTAAAGTTGAAAAATGAGAAGGGGGTACCCTTACAATTTTTCGAAAAAAATGGTATTTTTGAAAAAAATTTTTTTAGAATTTTTTTGTTAATGAAATCGGTTGGTAAATATGCCACTTGAAAACAATGGCGGAGGTTTTAATTCGATATCTCGAAATTTTTTGAAAAAAAGTGCCGTTTCGCAAAATTTAACATAGGATTCCCTATGCTGAGAATGTTTAATTTTTAAAATTTCGAAAAAAGGACAAGTTGCATGTGTTTTGAGCCGGAAATGGGTCACTTGAAGCCAATGGAGATGGTAAAAAATCGATATCTCGAAAAAAAATATTTGGCCATTTTGAAAGTGGAAAAATGAGAAGGGGGTACACTTACCATTTTTCGACTTTTAAAATGGCCAAATATTTTTTTTCGAGATATCGATTTTTTACCATCTCCATTAGCTTCAAGTGACCCATTTCCGGCTCAAAACACATGCAACTTGTCCTTTTTTCGAAATTTTAAAAATTAAACATTCTCAGCATAGGGAATCCTATGTTAAATTTTGCGAAACGGCACTTTTTTTCAAAAAATTTCGAGATATCGAATTAAAACCTCCGCCATTGTTTTCAACTGGCATATTTACCAACCGATTTCATTAACGAAAAAATTCTAAAAAATTTTTTTGTAAAAATACCATTTTTGTCAAAAAATGGTAAGGGTACCCCCTTCTCATTTTTCCACTTCCAAAATGGCCAAATATTTTTTTTCGAGATATCGATTTTTTACCATCTCCATTGGCTTCAAGTGACCCATTTCCCGCTCAAAACACATGCAACTTGTACTTTTTTCGAAATTTTAAAAATTGACCATTCTCAGCATAGGGAATCCTAGGTTAAATTTTGCGAAACGGCACTTTTTTTCAAAAAATTTCGAGATATCGAATTAAAACCTCCGCCATTGTTTTCAAGTGGCATATTTACCAACCGATTTCATTAACGAAAAAATTCTAAAAAATTTTTTTGTAAAAATACCATTTTTGTCAAAAAATGGTAAGGGTACCCCCTTCTCATTTTTCCACTTCCAAAATGGCCAAATATTTTTTTTCGAGATATCGATTTTTTACCATCTCCATTGGCTTCAAGTGACCCATTTCCCGCTCAAAACACATGCAACTTGTACTTTTTTCGAAATTTTAAAAATTGACCATTCTCAGCATAGGGAATCCTAGGTTAAATTTTGCGAAACGGCACTTTTTTTCAAAAAATTTCGAGATATCGAATTAAAACCTCCGCCATTGTTTTCAAGTGGCATATTTACCAACCGATTTCATTAACGAAAAAATTCTAAAAAATTTTTTTGTAAATACCATTTTTGTCAAAAAATGGTAAGCCTATGGTACCCCTACAATTTTTCGAAAAAAATTGGATTTTTGAAAAAAAATTTTTTAGAATTTTTTTGTTAATGAAATCGGTTGGTAAATATGCCACTTGAAAACAATGGCGGAGGTTTTAATTCGATATCTCGAAATTTTTTGAAAAAAAGTGCCGTTTCGCAAAATTTAACACAGGATTCCCTATGCTGAAAATGGTCAATTTTTAAAATTTCGAAAAAAAGACAAGTTGCGTGTGTTTTGAGCCGGAAATGGGCCACTTGAAGCCAATGGAGGTGGTAAAAAATCGATATCTCGAAAAAAAATATTTGGCCATTTTTAAAGTTGAAAAATGAGAAGGGGGTACCCTTACAATTTTTCGAAAAAAATGGTATTTTTGAAAAAAATTTTTTTAGAATTTTTTTGTTAATGAAATCGGTTGGTAAATATGCCACTTGAAAACAATGGCGGAGGTTTTAATTCGATATCTCGAAATTTTTTGAAAAAAAGTGCCGTTTCGCAAAATTTAACACAGGATTCCCTATGCTGAAAATGGTCAATTTTTAAAATTTCGAAAAAAAGACAAGTTGCGTGTGTTTTGAGCCGGAAATGGGCCACTTGAAGCCAATGGAGGTGGTAAAAAATCGATATCTCGAAAAAAAATATTTGGCCATTTTTAAAGTGGAAAAATGAGAAGGGGGTACCCTTACCATTTTTCGACTTTTAAAATGGCCAAATATTTTTTTTCGAGATATCGATTTTTTACCATCTCCATTGGCTTCAAGTGACCCATTTCCGGCTCAAAACACATGCAACTTGTCCTTTTTTCGAAATTTTAAAAATTAAACATTCTCAGCATAGGGAATCCTATGTTAAATTTTGCGAAACGGCACTTTTTTTCAAAAAATTTCGAGATATCGAATTAAAACCTCCGCCATTGTTTTCAAGTGGCATATTTACCAACCGATTTCATTAACGAAAAAATTCTAAAAAATTTTTTTGTAAAAATACCATTTTTGTAAAAATACCATTTTTGTCAAAAAATGGTAAGGGTACCCCCTTCTCATTTTTCCACTTTCAAAATGGCCAAATATTTTTTTTCGAGATATCGATTTTTTACCATCTCTATTGGCTTCAAGTGACCCATTTCCGGCTCAAAACACATGCAACTTGTCCTTTTTTCGAAATTTTAAAAATTGACCATTCTCAGCATAGGGAATCCTAGGTTAAATTTTGCGTAACGGCACTTTTTTTCAAAAAATTTTGAGATATCGAATTAAAACCTTCGCCATTGTTTTCAAGTGGCATATTTACCAACCGATTTCATTAACGGAAAAATTCTAAAAAATTTTTTTGTAAAAATACCATTTTTGTCGAAAAATTGTAAGGGTACCCCCTTCTATTTTTTCCACTTTCAAAATGGCCAAATATTTTTTTTCGAGATATCGCTTTTTTACCTTCTCCATTGGCTTCAAGGGGCCCATTTCCGGCTCAAAACTCATGCAACTTGTATTTTTTTCGAAATTTTTAAAATTGACCATTTTCAGCATAGGGAATCTTATGTTAAATTTTGCGAAACGGCACTTTTTTTCAAAAAATTTCGAGATATCGAATTAAAACCTTCGCCATTGTTTTCAAGTGGCATATTTACCAACCGATTTCATTAACGAAAAAATTCTAAAAAATTTTTTTGTAAAAATACCATTTTTGTCGAAAAATGGTAAGGGTACCCCCTTCTCATTTTTCCACTTTCAAAATGGCCAAATATTTTTTTTCGAGATATCGATTTTTTACCATCTCCATTGGCTTCAAGTGACCCATTTCCGGCTCAAAACACATGCAACTTGTCCTTTTTTCGAAATTTTAAAAATTGACCATTCTCAGCATAGGGAATCCTATGTTAAATTTTGCGAAACGGCACTTTTTTTCAAAAAATTTCGAGATATCGAATTAAAACCTTCGCCATTGTTTTCAAGTGGCATATTTACCAACCGATTTCATTAACGAAAAAATTCTAAAAAATTTTTTTGTAAAAATACCATTTTTGTCGAAAAATGGTAAGCCTATGGTACCCCTACAATTTTTCGAAAAAAATGGTATTTTTGAAAAAAATTTTTTTAGAATTTTTTTGTTAATGAAATCGGTTGGTAAATATGCCACTTGAAAACAATGGCGGAGGTTTTAATTCGATATCTCGAAATTTTTTGAAAAAAAGTGCCGTTTCGCAAAATTTAACACAGGATTCCCTATGCTGAAAATGGTCAATTTTTAAAATTTCGAAAAAAAGACAAGTTGCGTGTGTTTTGAGCCGGAAATGGGCCACTTGAAGCCAATGGAGGTGGTAAAAAATCGATATCTCGAAAAAAAATATTTGGCCATTTTTAAAGTTGAAAAATGAGAAGGGGGTACCCTTACATTTTTTCGAAAAAAATGGTATTTTTGAAAAAAATTTTTTTAGAATTTTTTTGTTAATGAAATCGGTTGGTAAATATGCCACTTGAAAACAATGGCGGAGGTTTTAATTCGATATCTCGAAATTTTTTGAAAAAAAGTGCCGTTTCGCAAAATTTAACACAGGATTCCCTATGCTGAAAATGGTCAATTTTTAAAATTTCGAAAAAAAGACAAGTTGCGTGTGTTTTGAGCCGGAAATGGGCCACTTGAAGCCAATGGAGGTGGTAAAAAATCGATATCTCGAAAAAAAATATTTGGCCATTTTTAAAGTTGAAAAATGAGAAGGGGGTACCCTTACATTTTTTCGAAAAAAATGGTATTTTTGAAAAAAATTTTTTTAGAATTTTTTTGTTAATGAAATCGGTTGGTAAATATGCCACTTGAAAACAATGGCGGAGGTTTTAATTCGATATCTCGAAATTTTTTGAAAAAAAGTGCCGTTTCGCAAAATTTAACACAGGATTCCCTATGCTGAAAATGGTCAATTTTTAAAATTTCGAAAAAAAGACAAGTTGCGTGTGTTTTGAGCCGGAAATGGGCCACTTGAAGCCAATGGAGGTGGTAAAAAATCGATATCTCGAAAAAAAATATTTGGCCATTTTTAAAGTTGAAAAATGAGAAGGGGGTACCCTTACATTTTTTCGAAAAAAATGGTATTTTTGAAAAAAATTTTTTTAGAATTTTTTTGTTAATGAAATCGGTTGGTAAATATGCCACTTGAAAACAATGGCGGAGGTTTTAATTCGATATCTCGAAATTTTTTGAAAAAAAGTGCCGTTTCGCAAAATTTAACACAGGATTCCCTATGCTGAAAATGGTCAATTTTTAAAATTTCGAAAAAAAGACAAGTTGCGTGTGTTTTGAGCCGGAAATGGGCCACTTGAAGCCAATGGAGGTGGTAAAAAATCGATATCTCGAAAAAAAATATTTGGCCATTTTGAAAGTGGAAAAATGAGAAGGGGGTACCCTTACATTTTTTCGAAAAAAATGGTATTTTTGAAAAAAATTTTTTTAGAATTTTTTTGTTAATGAAATCGGTTGGTAAATATGCCACTTGAAAACAATGGCGGAGGTTTTAATTCGATATCTCGAAATTTTTTGAAAAAAAGTGCCGTTTCGCAAAATTTAACACAGGATTCCCTATGCTGAAAATGGTCAATTTTTAAAATTTCGAAAAAAAGACAAGTTGCGTGTGTTTTGAGCCGGAAATGGGCCACTTGAAGCCAATGGAGGTGGTAAAAAATCGATATCTCGAAAAAAAATATTTGGCCATTTTTAAAGTTGAAAAATGAGAAGGGGGTACCCTTACCATTTTTCGAAAAAAATGGTATTTTTGAAAAAAATTTTTTTAGAATTTTTTTGTTAATGAAATCGGTTGGTAAATATGCCACTTGAAAACAATGGCGGAGGTTTTAATTCGATATATCGAAATTTTTTGAAAAAAAGTGCCGTTTCGCAAAATTTAACATAGGATTCCCTATGCTGAGAATGTTTAATTTTTAAAATTTCGAAAAAAGGACAAGTTGCATGTGTTTTGAGCCGGAAATGGGTCACTTGAAGCCAATAGAGATGGTAAAAAATCGATATCTCGAAAAAAAATATTTGGCCATTTTGAAAGTGGAAAAATGAGAAGGGGGTAAGTCGAAAAATGGTAAGGGTACCCCCTTCTCATTTTTCCACTTTCAAAATGGCCAAATATTTTTTTTCGAGATATCGATTTTTTACCATCTCCATTGGCTTCAAGTGACCCATTTCCGGCTCAAAACACATGCAACTTGTCCTTTTTTCGAAATTTTAAAAATTAAACATTCTCAGCATAGGGAATCCTATGTTAAATTTTGCGAAACGGCACTTTTTTTCAAAAAATTTCGATATATCGAATTAAAACCTTCGCCATTGTTTTCAAGTGGCATATTTACCAACCGATTTCATTAACGAAAAAATTCTAAAAAATTTTTTTGTAAAAATACCATTTTTGTCGAAAAATGGTAAGCCTATGGTACCCCTACAATTTTTCGAAAAAAATGGTATTTTTGAAAAAAATTTTTTTAGAATTTTTTTGTTAATGAAATCGGTTGGTAAATATGCCACTTGAAAACAATGGCGGAGGTTTTAATTCGATATCTCGAAATTTTTTGAAAAAAAGTGCCGTTTCGCAAAATTTAACACAGGATTCCCTATGCTGAAAATGGTCAATTTTTAAAATTTCGAAAAAAAGACAAGTTGCGTGTGTTTTGAGCCGGAAATGGGCCACTTGAAGCCAATGGAGGTGGTAAAAAATCGATATCTCGAAAAAAAATATTTGGCCATTTTTAAAGTTGAAAAATGAGAAGGGGGTACCCTTACATTTTTTCGAAAAAAATGGTATTTTTGAAAAAAATTTTTTTAGAATTTTTTTGTTAATGAAATCGGTTGGTAAATATGCCACTTGAAAACAATGGCGGAGGTTTTAATTCGATATCTCGAAATTTTTTGAAAAAAAGTGCCGTTTCGCAAAATTTAACACAGGATTCCCTATGCTGAAAATGGTCAATTTTTAAAATTTCGAAAAAAAGACAAGTTGCGTGTGTTTTGAGCCGGAAATGGGCCACTTGAAGCCAATGGAGGTGGTAAAAAATCGATATCTCGAAAAAAAATATTTGGCCATTTTTAAAGTTGAAAAATGAGAAGGGGGTACCCTTACATTTTTTCGAAAAAAATGGTATTTTTGAAAAAAATTTTTTTAGAATTTTTTTGTTAATGAAATCGGTTGGTAAATATGCCACTTGAAAACAATGGCGGAGGTTTTAATTCGATATCTCGAAATTTTTTGAAAAAAAGTGCCGTTTCGCAAAATTTAACACAGGATTCCCTATGCTGAAAATGGTCAATTTTTAAAATTTCGAAAAAAAGACAAGTTGCGTGTGTTTTGAGCCGGAAATGGGCCACTTGAAGCCAATGGAGGTGGTAAAAAATCGATATCTCGAAAAAAAATATTTGGCCATTTTTAAAGTTGAAAAATGAGAAGGGGGTACCCTTACCATTTTTCGAAAAAAATGGTATTTTTGAAAAAAATTTTTTTAGAATTTTTTTGTTAATGAAATCGGTTGGTAAATATGCCACTTGAAAACAATGGCGGAGGTTTTAATTCGATATATCGAAATTTTTTGAAAAAAAGTGCCGTTTCGCAAAATTTAACATAGGATTCCCTATGCTGAGAATGTTTAATTTTTAAAATTTCGAAAAAAGGACAAGTTGCATGTGTTTTGAGCCGGAAATGGGTCACTTGAAGCCAATAGAGATGGTAAAAAATCGATATCTCGAAAAAAAATATTTGGCCATTTTGAAAGTGGAAAAATGAGAAGGGGGTAAGTCGAAAAATGGTAAGGGTACCCCCTTCTCATTTTTCCACTTTCAAAATGGCCAAATATTTTTTTTCGAGATATCGATTTTTTACCATCTCCATTGGCTTCAAGTGACCCATTTCCGGCTCAAAACACATGCAACTTGTCCTTTTTTCGAAATTTTAAAAATTAAACATTCTCAGCATAGGGAATCCTATGTTAAATTTTGCGAAACGGCACTTTTTTTCAAAAAATTTCGATATATCGAATTAAAACCTTCGCCATTGTTTTCAAGTGGCATATTTACCAACCGATTTCATTAACGAAAAAATTCTAAAAAATTTTTTTGTAAAAATACCATTTTTGTCGAAAAATGGTAAGCCTATGGTACCCCTACAATTTTTCGAAAAAAATGGTATTTTTGAAAAAAATTTTTTTAGAATTTTTTTGTTAATGAAATCGGTTGGTAAATATGCCACTTGAAAACAATGGCGGAGGTTTTAATTCGATATCTCGAAATTTTTTGAAAAAAAGTGCCGTTTCGCAAAATTTAACACAGGATTCCCTATGCTGAAAATGGTCAATTTTTAAAATTTCGAAAAAAAGACAAGTTGCGTGTGTTTTGAGCCGGAAATGGGCCACTTGAAGCCAATGGAGGTGGTAAAAAATCGATATCTCGAAAAAAAATATTTGGCCATTTTTAAAGTTGAAAAATGAGAAGGGGGTACCCTTACATTTTTTCGAAAAAAATGGTATTTTTGAAAAAAATTTTTTTAGAATTTTTTTGTTAATGAAATCGGTTGGTAAATATGCCACTTGAAAACAATGGCGGAGGTTTTAATTCGATATCTCGAAATTTTTTGAAAAAAAGTGCCGTTTCGCAAAATTTAACACAGGATTCCCTATGCTGAAAATGGTCAATTTTTAAAATTTCGAAAAAAAGACAAGTTGCGTGTGTTTTGAGCCGGAAATGGGCCACTTGAAGCCAATGGAGGTGGTAAAAAATCGATATCTCGAAAAAAAATATTTGGCCATTTTTAAAGTTGAAAAATGAGAAGGGGGTACCCTTACATTTTTTCGAAAAAAATGGTATTTTTGAAAAAAATTTTTTTAGAATTTTTTTGTTAATGAAATCGGTTGGTAAATATGCCACTTGAAAACAATGGCGGAGGTTTTAATTCGATATCTCGAAATTTTTTGAAAAAAAGTGCCGTTTCGCAAAATTTAACACAGGATTCCCTATGCTGAAAATGGTCAATTTTTAAAATTTCGAAAAAAAGACAAGTTGCGTGTGTTTTGAGCCGGAAATGGGCCACTTGAAGCCAATGGAGGTGGTAAAAAATCGATATCTCGAAAAAAAATATTTGGCCATTTTTAAAGTTGAAAAATGAGAAGGGGGTACCCTTACCATTTTTCGAAAAAAATGGTATTTTTGAAAAAAATTTTTTTAGAATTTTTTTGTTAATGAAATCGGTTGGTAAATATGCCACTTGAAAACAATGGCGGAGGTTTTAATTCGATATATCGAAATTTTTTGAAAAAAAGTGCCGTTTCGCAAAATTTAACATAGGATTCCCTATGCTGAGAATGTTTAATTTTTAAAATTTCGAAAAAAGGACAAGTTGCATGTGTTTTGAGCCGGAAATGGGTCACTTGAAGCCAATAGAGATGGTAAAAAATCGATATCTCGAAAAAAAATATTTGGCCATTTTGAAAGTGGAAAAATGAGAAGGGGGTACCCTTACCATTTTTCGACTTACCCCCTTCTCATTTTTCCACTTCCAAAATGGCCAAATATTTTTTTTCGAGATATCGATTTTTTACCATCTCCATTGGCTTCAAGTGGCCCATTTCCGGCTCAAAACACATGCGACTTGTATTTTTTTTTTAATTTTTAAAATTGACCATTCTCAGCATACGGAATCCTATGTTAAATTTTGCGAAACGGCACTTTTTTTCAAAAAATTTCGAGATATCGAATTAAAACCTTCGCCATTGTTTTCAAGTGGCATATTTACCAACCGATTTCATTAACGAAAAAATTCTAAAAAATTTTTTTGTAAAAATACCATTTTTGTCAAAAAATGGTAAGGGTACCCCCTTCTCATTTTTCCACTTTCAAAATGGCCAAATATTTTTTTTCGAGATATCGATTTTTTACCATCTCCATTGGCTTCAAGTGACCCATTTCCGGCTCAAAACACATGCAACTTGTCCTTTTTTCGAAATTTTAAAAATTGACCATTCTCAGCATAGGGAATCCTATGTTAAATTTTGCGAAACGGCACTTTTTTTCAAAAAATTTCGAGATATCGAATTAAAACCTTCGCCATTGTTTTCAAGTGGCATATTTACCAACCGATTTCATTAACGAAAAAATTCTAAAAAATTTTTTTGTAAAAATACCATTTTTGTCGAAAAATGGTAAGGGTACCCCCTTCTCATTTTTCCACTTTCAAAATGGCCAAATATTTTTTTTCGAGATATCGATTTTTTACCATCTCCATTGGCTTCAAGTGACCCATTTCCGGCTCAAAACACATGCAACTTGTCCTTTTTTCGAAATTTTAAAAATTGACCATTCTCAGCATAGGGAATCCTATGTTAAATTTTGCGAAACGGCACTTTTTTTCAAAAAATTTCGAGATATCGAATTAAAACCTTCGCCATTGTTTTCAAGTGGCATATTTACCAACCGATTTCATTAACGAAAAAATTCTAAAAAATTTTTTTGTAAAAATACCATTTTTGTCGAAAAATTGTAAGGGTACCCCCTTCTCATTTTTCCACTTTCAAAATGGCCAAATATTTTTTTTCGAGATATCGATTTTTTACCATCTCCATTGGCTTCAAGTGGCCCATTTCCGGCTCAAAACACATGCGACTTGTATTTTTTTTTTAATTTTTAAAATTGACCATTCTCAGCATACGGAATCCTATGTTAAATTTTGCGAAACGGCACTTTTTTTCAAAAAATTTCGAGATATCGAATTAAAACCTTCGCCATTGTTTTCAAGTGGCATATTTACCAACCGATTTCATTAACGAAAAAATTCTAAAAAATGTTTTTGTAAAAATACCATTTTTGTCGAAAAATGGTAAGGGTACCCCCTTCTCATTTTTCCACTTTCAAAATGGCCAAATATTTTTTTTCGAGATATCGATTTTTTACTATCTCCATTGGCTTCAAGTGGCCCATTTCCGGCTCAAAACACATGCGACTTGTATTTTTTTTTTAATTTTTAAAATTGACCATTCTCAGCATACGGAATCCTATGTTAAATTTTGCGAAACGGCACTTTTTTTCAAAAAATTTCGAGATATCGAATTAAAACCTTCGCCATTGTTTTCAAGTGGCATATTTACCAACCGATTTCATTAACGAAAAAATTCTAAAAAATTTTTTTGTAAAAATACCATTTTTGTCGAAAAATGGTAAGGGTACCCCCTTCTCATTTTTCCACTTTCAAAATGGCCAAATATTTTTTTTCGAGATATCGATTTTTTACCATCTCCATTGGCTTCAAGTGGCCCATTTCCGGCTCAAAACACATGCGACTTGTATTTTTTTTTTAATTTTTAAAATTGACCATTCTCAGCATACGGAATCCTATGTTAAATTTTGCGAAACGGCACTTTTTTTCAAAAAATTTCGAGATATCGAATTAAAACCTTCGCCATTGTTTTCAAGTGGCATATTTACCAACCGATTTCATTAACGAAAAAATTCTAAAAAATTTTTTTGTAAAAATACCATTTTTGTCAAAAAATGGTAAGGGTACCCCCTTCTCATTTTTCCACTTTCAAAATGGCCAAATATTTTTTTTCGAGATATCGATTTTTTACCATCTCCATTGGCTTCAAGTGGCCCATTTCCGGCTCAAAACACATGCAACTTGTCCTTTTTTCGAAATTTTAAAAATTGACCATTCTCAGCATAGGGAATCCTATGTTAAATTTTGCGAAACGGCACTTTTTTTCAAAAAATTTCGAGATATCGAATTAAAACCTTCGCCATTGTTTTCAAGTGGCATATTTACCAACCGATTTCATTAACGAAAAAATTCTAAAAAATTTTTTTGTAAAAATACCATTTTTGTCGAAAAATGGTAAGGGTACCCCCTTCTCATTTTTCCACTTTCAAAATGGCCAAATATTTTTTTTCGAGATATCGATTTTTTACCATCTCCATTGGCTTCAAGTGGCCCATTTCCGGCTCAAAACACATGCGACTTGTATTTTTTTTTTAATTTTTAAAATTGACCATTCTCAGCATAGGGAATCCTATGTTAAATTTTGCGAAACGGCACTTTTTTTCAAAAAATTTCGAGATATCGAATTAAAACCTTCGCCATTGTTTTCAAGTGGCATATTTACCAACCGATTTCATTAACGAAAAAATTCTAAAAAATTTTTTTGTAAAAATACCATTTTTGTCGAAAAATGGTAAGGGTACCCCCTTCTCATTTTTCCACTTTCAAAATGGCCAAATATTTTTTTTCGAGATATCGATTTTTTACCATCTCCATTGGCTTCAAGTGGCCCATTTCCGGCTCAAAACACATGCGACTTGTATTTTTTTTTTAATTTTTAAAATTGACCATTCTCAGCATACGGAATCCTATGTTAAATTTTGCGAAACGGCACTTTTTTTCAAAAAATTTCGAGATATCGAATTAAAACCTTCGCCATTGTTTTCAAGTGGCATATTTACCAACCGATTTCATTAACGAAAAAATTCTAAAAAATTTTTTTGTAAAAATACCATTTTTGTCGAAAAATGGTAAGGGTACCCCCTTCTTATTTTTCCACTTTCAAAATGGCCAAATATTTTTTTTCGAGATATCGATTTTTTACCATCTCCATTGGCTTCAAGTGGCCCATTTCCGGCTCAAAACACATGCGACTTGTATTTTTTTTTTAATTTTTAAAATTGACCATTCTCAGCATACGGAATCCTATGTTAAATTTTGCGAAACGGCACTTTTTTTCAAAAAATTTCGAGATATCGAATTAAAACCTTCGCCATTGTTTTCAAGTGGCATATTTACCAACCGATTTCATTAACGAAAAAATTCTAAAAAATTTTTTTGTAAAAATACCATTTTTGTCAAAAAATGGTAAGGGTACCCCCTTCTCATTTTTCCACTTTCAAAATGGCCAAATATTTTTTTTCGAGATATCGATTTTTTACCATCTCCATTGGCTTCAAGTGACCCATTTCCGGCTCAAAACACATGCAACTTGTCCTTTTTTCGAAATTTTAAAAATTGACCATTCTCAGCATAGGGAATCCTAGGTTAAATTTTGCGAAACGGCACTTTTTTTCAAAAAATTTCGAGATATCGAATTAAAACCTCCGCCATTGTTTTCAAGTGGCATATTTACCAACCGATTTCATTAACGAAAAAATTCTAAAAAATTTTTTTGTAAAAATACCATTTTTGTCAAAAAATGGTAAGGGTACCCCCTTCTCATTTTTCCACTTTCAAAATGGCCAAATATTTTTTTTCGAGATATCGATTTTTTACCATCTCCATTGGCTTCAAGTGACCCATTTCCGGCTCAAAACACATGCAACTTGTCCTTTTTTCGAAATTTTAAAAATTGACCATTCTCAGCATAGGGAATCCTAGGTTAAATTTTGCGAAACGGCACTTTTTTTCAAAAAATTTCGAGATATCGAATTAAAACCTCCGCCATTGTTTTCAAGTGGCATATTTACCAACCGATTTCATTAACGAAAAAATTCTAAAAAATTTTTTTGTAAAAATACCATTTTTGTCAAAAAATGGTAAGGGTACCCCCTTCTCATTTTTCCACTTCCAAAATGGCCAAATATTTTTTTTCGAGATATCGATTTTTTACCATCTCCATTGGCTTCAAGTGACCCATTTCCGGCTCAAAACACATGCAACTTGTCCTTTTTCGAAATTTTAAAAATTGACCATTCTCAGCATAGGGAATCCTAGGTTAAATTTTGCGAAACAGCACTTTTTTTCAAAAAATTTCGAGATATCGAATTAAAACCTCCGCCATTGTTTTCAAGTGGCATATTTACCAACCGATTTCATTAACGAAAAAATTCTAAAAAATTTTTTTGTAAAAATACCATTTTTGTCAAAAAATGGTAAGGGTACCCCCTTCTCATTTTTCCACTTTCAAAATGGCCAAATATTTTTTTTCGAGATATCGATTTTTTACCATCTCCATTGGCTTCAAGTGGCCCATTTCCGGCTCAAAACACATGCGACTTGTATTTTTTTTTTAATTTTTAAAATTGACCATTCTCAGCATACGGAATCCTATGTTAAATTTTGCGAAACGGCACTTTTTTTCAAAAAATTTCGAGATATCGAATTAAAACCTTCGCCATTGTTTTCAAGTGGCATATTTACCAACCGATTTCATTAACGAAAAAATTCTAAAAAATTTTTTTGTAAAAATACCATTTTTGTCAAAAAATGGTAAGGGTACCCCCTTCTCATTTTTCCACTTTCAAAATGGCCAAATATTTTTTTTCGAGATATCGATTTTTTACCATCTCCATTGGCTTCAAGTGACCCATTTCCGGCTCAAAACACATGCAACTTGTCCTTTTTTCGAAATTTTAAAAATTGACCATTCTCAGCATAGGGAATCCTAGGTTAAATTTTGCGAAACGGCACTTTTTTTCAAAAAATTTCGAGATATCGAATTAAAACCTCCGCCATTGTTTTCAAGTGGCATATTTACCAACCGATTTCATCAACGAAAAAATTCTAAAAAATTTTTTTGTAAAAATACCATTTTTGTCAAAAAATGGTAAGGGTACCCCCTTCTCATTTTTCCACTTTCAAAATGGCCAAATATTTTTTTTCGAGATATCGATTTTTTACCATCTCCATTGGCTTCAAGTGACCCATTTCCGGCTCAAAACACATGCAACTTGTCCTTTTTTCGAAATTTTAAAAATTGACCATTCTCAGCATAGGGAATCCTATGTTAAATTTTGCGAAACGGCACTTTTTTTCAAAAAATTTCGAGATATCGAATTAAAACCTTCGCCATTGTTTTCAAGTGGCATATTTACCAACCGATTTCATTAACGAAAAAATTCTAAAAAATTTTTTTGTAAAAATACCATTTTTGTCGAAAAATGGTAAGGGTACCCCCTTCTCATTTTTCCACTTTCAAAATGGCCAAATATTTTTTTTCGAGATATCGATTTTTTACCATCTCCATTGGCTTCAAGTGGCCCATTTCCGGCTCAAAACACATGCGACTTGTATTTTTTTTTTAATTTTTAAAATTGACCATTCTCAGCATACGGAATCCTATGTTAAATTTTGCGAAACGGCACTTTTTTTCAAAAAATTTCGAGATATCGAATTAAAACCTTCGCCATTGTTTTCAAGTGGCATATTTACCAACCGATTTCATTAACGAAAAAATTCTAAAAAATTTTTTTGTAAAAATACCATTTTTGTCAAAAAATGGTAAGGGTACCCCCTTCTCATTTTTCCACTTTCAAAATGGCCAAATATTTTTTTTCGAGATATCGATTTTTTACCATCTCCATTGGCTTCAAGTGACCCATTTCCGGCTCAAAACACATGCAACTTGTCCTTTTTTCGAAATTTTAAAAATTGACCATTCTCAGCATAGGGAATCCTAGGTTAAATTTTGCGAAACGGCACTTTTTTTCAAAAAATTTCGAGATATCGAATTAAAACCTCCGCTATTGTTTTCAAGTGGCATATTTACCAACCGATTTCATTAACGAAAAAATTCTAAAAAATTTTTTTGTAAAAATACCATTTTTGTCAAAAAATGGTAAGGGTACCCCCTTCTCATTTTTCCACTTCCAAAATGGCCAAATATTTTTTTTCGAGATATCGATTTTTTACCATCTCCATTGGCTTCAAGTGACCCATTTCCGGCTCAAAACACATGCAACTTGTCCTTTTTCGAAATTTTAAAAATTGACCATTCTCAGCATAGGGAATCCTAGGTTAAATTTTGCGAAACAGCACTTTTTTTCAAAAAATTTCGAGATATCGAATTAAAACCTCCGCCATTGTTTTCAAGTGGCATATTTACCAACCGATTTCATTAACGAAAAAATTCTAAAAAATTTTTTTGTAAAAATACCATTTTTGTCAAAAAATGGTAAGGGTACCCCCTTCTCATTTTTCCACTTTCAAAATGGCCAAATATTTTTTTTCGAGATATCGATTTTTTACCATCTCCATTGGCTTCAAGTGAGACATTTCCGGCTCAAAACACATGCAACTTGTCCTTTTTTCGAAATTTTAAAAATTGACCATTCTCAGCATAGGGAATCCTAGGTTAAATTTTGCGTAACGGCACTTTTTTTCAAAAAATTTTGAGATATCGAATTAAAACCTTCGCCATTGTTTTCAAGTGGCATATTTACCAACCGATTTCATTAACGGAAAAATTCTAAAAAATTTTTTTGTAAAAATACCATTTTTGTCGAAAAATTGTAAGGGTACCCCCTTCTATTTTTTCCACTTTCAAAATGGCCAAATATTTTTTTTCGAGATATCGCTTTTTTACCTTCTCCATTGGCTTCAAGGGGCCCATTTCCGGCTCAAAACTCATGCAACTTGTATTTTTTTCGAAATTTTTAAAATTGACCATTTTCAGCATAGGGAATCTTATGTTAAATTTTGCGAAACGGCACTTTTTTTCAAAAAATTTCGAGATATCGAATTAAAACCTTCGCCATTGTTTTCAAGTGGCATATTTACCAACCGATTTCATTAACGAAAAAATTCTAAAAAATTTTTTTGTAAAAATACCATTTTTGTCGAAAAATGGTAAGGGTACCCCCTTCTCATTTTGCCACTTTCAAAATGGCCAAATATTTTTTTTCGAGATATCGATTTTTTACCATCTCCATTGGCTTCAAGTGACCCATTTCCGGCTCAAAACACATGCAACTTGTCCTTTTTTCGAAATTTTAAAAATTGACCATTCTCAGCATAGGGAATCCTATGTTAAATTTTGCGAAACGGCACTTTTTTTCAAAAAATTTCGAGATATCGAATTAAAACCTTCGCCATTGTTTTCAAGTGGCATATTTACCAACCGATTTCATTAACGAAAAAATTCTAAAAAATTTTTTTGTAAAAATACCATTTTTGTCGAAAAATGGTAAGCCTATGGTACCCCTACAATTTTTCGAAAAAAATTGGATTTTTGAAAAAAAATTTTTTAGAATTTTTTTGTTAATGAAATCGGTTGGTAAATATGCCACTTGAAAACAATGGCGGAGGTTTTAATTCGATATCTCGAAATTTTTTGAAAAAAAGTGCCGTTTCGCAAAATTTAAGACAGGATTTCCTATGCTGAAAATGGTCAATTTTTAAAATTTCGAAAAAAAGACATGTTGCGTGTGTTTTGAGCCGGAAATGGGCCACTTGAAGCCAATGGAGGTGGTAAATAATCGATATCTCGAAAAAAAATATTTGGCCATTTTTAAAGTTGAAAAATGAGAAGGGGGTACCCTTACCATTTTTCGAAAAAAATGGTATTTTTGAAAAAAATTTTTTTAGAATTTTTTTGTTAATGAAATCGGTTGGTAAATATGCCACTTGAAAACAATGGCGGAGGTTTTAATTCGATATCTCGAAATTTTTTGAAAAAAAGTGCCGTTTCGCAAAATTTAACACAGGATTCCCTATGCTGAAAATGGTCAATTTTTAAAATTTCGAAAAAAAGACAAGTTGCGTGTGTTTTCAGCCGGAAATGGGCCACTTGAAGCCAATGGAGGTGGTAAAAAATCGATATCTCGAAAAAAAATATTTGGCCATTTTTAAAGTTGAAAAATGAGAAGGGGGTACCCTTACAA
This sequence comes from Exephanes ischioxanthus, assembly GCA_958510785.1. NCBI lineage: Eukaryota > Metazoa > Arthropoda > Insecta > Hymenoptera > Ichneumonidae > Exephanes > Exephanes ischioxanthus. Next base: position 6,787,805 of record OY294016.1, read on the forward strand.
TTTTTCGACAAAAATGGTATTTTTACAAAAAAATTTTTTAGAATTTTTTCGTTAATGAAATCGGTTGGTAAATATGCCACTTGAAAACAATGGCGAAGGTTTTAATTCGATATCTCGAAATTTTTTGAAAAAAAGTGCCGTTTCGCAAAATTTAACATAGGATTCCCTATGCTGAGAATGGTCAATTTTAAAAATTAAAAAAAAATACAAGTCGCATGTGTTTTGAGCCGGAAATGGGCCACTTGAAGCCAATGGAGATGCTAAAAAATCCATATCTCGAAAAAAAATATTTGGCCATTTCGAAAGTGGAAAAATGAGAAGGGGGTACCCTTACCATTTTTTAGAATTTTTGTATATATATATATTTCTGACATCGTCGGGCGGCACACGACGACGGAAAATAGGTTAACCGTGTGTCAGTTTGACAGTTCAAAAACTTTGCCGCAGGGGGGCACCGAGCAAAAGATCGAAGCGACACGCGCGCACGAGCCTCCGCGCAGCAAACCAAAGACGCGTGTCTGTCGTCGTCGTCATCGGCGACCAATAGGGTCACGAATAAAACGACAACAATGGACATATCGAAGTTCGATAAAAAATTATCGAACGTACGATATTTTTAGCGTGACACACCAACTTATTAGGGGAGGACACACAATAACCTCGCGACTTGTCTCAAATTTTTTACACCATTTTTATTTACACCATTTTTATTTACACCATTTTTATTTACACCATTTTTATGGTATTAAAAATACACTTGTATAGAATCCACTATAAAAATATCTCATAGAAAGTTGTGGGCTAGGCATATTTACTACCGATGGTCGCAACTTACTGAAACATAAGGTCATTAATTTTTTTTTTCAAAAGTCTGTGCACGCAATCTCTTACAATTTTTGAGATTTTGGGCTAAACAGTTATAGAGAAATTACAATTATCGTCTAATGATACTCATTAGGATTGGTAAGAAACGATTGGACCTTTTTTCCGGAAATGAGTTTTAGTTGGAATAATAAAAGGTTAGCGAAATTGACACCCTACAATTGTTCGAGACAAAAAATCTCGTAAGGCGATATATATCGTGACACACGAATTTTTTTCTTAGTGGTGGAACACCAGTTTTTTTCCAAGGTTGGAATAATAAACATTGCCTACCGTATGCAAAGGAAATGTCGACAGTATGAATCTGCCCAATATATTTCGGTGGTCGAGCGATACGGGAATACTCGTATCGCCGTCGGTAAGTTACCGACGCGCTCCCAACCACCTTTCAAACGAGTCCGTGGCCACAGCCGTGCACGCGATTCAGTGATGCCAGACAATGCAAGACAAAATCAAAAGTCACATTAGCCCGTCGCGCCCGTGCTCATAACTCATAACAGCATCGTTCCCCGCTCTCCCGACCTAAACAACTACCCGGGGAACTAAACAAGCTACCCGAAGAGACTAACGAAAAATAGCGTATTGTTTTTTTTTATCCAAACAATTAGTAGCTTGGCGAAAACGATACCCCGCCTCTGTTTGTATTTACATTCCACAATAAAACAATTCTCTCGCCGAACGCCGAGAACAGCTCATAGGCGATTGTAAATGCGGCAAAGAGAGTCACCGATTGCACGGTGAGTTCGTCGTATTGGTCGTATTCTTCGACGAAAGTACGAAACTACCGATATTTATCACCGATTAAATCGTTTAATCGTTAATTCCTAACGATTTTATTATTTTCCCAAAGATGTCTGAATCCGGTAAACGCGGTGATGCAGGCCGCGTCGTCGAAAAAATGAAGTTGATCCAAGAACTCAAAGGTACGCAAATCGTTCGAAGATAAAAAAAAAATATAGCAAAACAAAACAAGATGATTGCCTGTAACTCACTAAAACCGAGTATAAGCGACCCTCATTTATTATTATTATGATTATTATGTCCTTACGGAAAGTAAGTTTACACATTTTAACATTTTTATATTTATGTCCCATGTTGCGTCGCAGATATGAACTTTTACGAGGAAGGCATGCCTCTGGTAGAGATGCAGAGCCTTCTGCAAGTACTGAAAGAGTCCAAGGACTCGGCCAAGCCGGGTGGTCAGAACAGAATAACGAATGAGGTAAAAAACCGCGACTGCGATTCCGCTCGTCTCCCCTCGCGCTCCTCCGCCTGCGTATCTGAAACTTTGTCTCTTCCAGATGCCGGAGGCTCAGCAACCGGTCAATCAGCCTTGCTACTCGCAAGCCGCGAACGCGAATTCGTCCGCGCAGACTCAGCGAACACCTACGAGTCCCGCTCTCCCGACCAATCAGCACAATGCTTATCCCTCGCAGGCCAACGGCGCGGAATCTCAGGAGGAAACGATGTACTCGCCGCGCGCCAGAAATCCATTCGAAAAGACCAAAGACAAAGAATCTAAGGAGGCGTCGACGAACGCCAACAAAGCTCGCAATGCCATCAACGAAAACACTGCGGAACCGTCAAACGAGAACAAACGCGCCAACGCGAGAGCGAACTCTCAGATGAAAAACGAAGAGCGGACTCCAAAATGGAAGATAAATCCTTTGGACTACGTGCCAAACGAAAAGGACAAGCCTCTCAGGACGTTAGTTCGCGGATCGTCGGAGCGCGAGGGCGGCGGCGCGAGAACGCTGGCGATTATCAACAAGGATATCGCGCAACTTTCGCTGCATCTGCAAAAAGTCTCGGACGCGTGTCGCAGCCAGCGATGGGGCAATGTTCCGTCCGATCGTCGTTGGGGGTCAGGCATCAAGGTTGGTACATCCAACCAGACTTCAATCAAACTCCACAATGGTTCCAATCGTTCGAATCGCTAGAAAAAATAATAATAATAAAAAACACAAACACCCGCAGAAAAAAATAACTCGATATTTTTTAACGAAAATAAAATGGGCAGCGACCGAAACAAAATATTCGTTAAAAAAAAAAAAACATTTAAAAATAATAATAATTTGTTTTCCTCTTACAAACTTGTCGTAAAATTTTTGTTACGATAAAGAAACAAAAAATTTGTACGTTGTAATAATCTCTGTGTTCCACGGCGACGAATAAATCCGATCGTCGTAATGTAATGAAAAAAAAAAAAAAAAAACAAACATAAAAAGAAAAAAAATATGATGAAAGGAAACACTGAAACTTTCTAATAAAAATTGTACGTCTGTAACAAAACAAAAAAAGCGTGTGCCTACTTTATTTCATTTCGCGAATCTAATTTGAGGTTTTTTCTTTTTTTTTTTCGGACGTTTCTCCAGGTGGGTACGGCGAACGGAAGTTTGGATAGGAGAGCCGTAGCGGATGATGCGACGGTGGAAGCCGATGAGCCGCCGGACGAGCCGAATCAGAACGTTAACGAAATGGTGAACGGCAGGAGGCGCAGAGCCTGCGTCGAGAGGGTCGGCGCGGCGGTGTACAAGGAGGGTGACGATGACAATAGCGAGGACGAGTTCGAGACTCGTCAGAAGAAAAAAAAACCAACGAAGCTCGATGATTCGACAGAGGAGTCGCGTAATTCGAAAGATACGAATCTCAATGTGAACAGCGAAAATTCGAAGAGACGCAAATTGCTCCAAAGGGACGACGAGTACGACTGGGGCGATATTATGATGGCAAGTAGCGACGAGGAGGATGCGGATAAACCTACGAGGAGAAAGAAAGCGAAGGTATCGAACGCAAAAAAGCCAACTACCGCGAGTTTCAGCAAAGCGAAGAGTGTCGAGCTGGTATCGACCGACGAATCGAGGGACAATCCGGTTGACAAGGAAGCCGCGGAACAAATTTTCATAGACGACTCGGACGAAGTTACGATATGTGACGACGCGGCTGCCGGCCGATCGCGCAACAACAGAGCCAAACGAAGCGACTCGGCCGAGGTGACTTCGTCCGTGTATCCGAGAAGGATCGTACCGCCGCTTCCTAAATATGCGGGAATAAGGGCGAGAAAACCACTGCATGCGAACTTGTCGCGAGCCAACAAGCGAGATGAACAGGGCGACGAGGACGATACGGAGGTCGCGCGAACGCTATCGAGAGGCAAAAGCAAAGCCGGGCTTCAGGACGATGAGATAGCCGAACAATTGGAAAATGACGAAGATGCTGTGGAAGAGTCCTCGGTTGATACATCGAGGATCGCATCGTTGAGACCCTCGAGTCGTTTGAGAATGCAGGCCGAGCGTCTACAGGGTGAGCGGAAAAAGGAGGATGAAGCTAAATTGAATCATATGGAGGAGCAGAGAATCAAGAACGAAGAAGACACTCGAAGAAAGGTGGAACGAGTTAAGCAACGTTTGCAGGAGGAAGCCCAGAAAGCTAAATTGGAAGAACGGAATGAAAAACAAAAATTGGCATTTGAACAGACTTGGAAAGAGAAGATGAGGGCGAAGGAGAAACAGCGACAAACCGAGAGAACCGAATTGAATCCGGAAGGTCCGAGACAGGGCAGTGATGTCCCGAGTATAGAGGTCGTACCGGAAAATCACTATGAAATGGTGAGATGAAAATATTTATGTAACTCATGCGTGAGAAAAGTGGTACTTTTCGCGCCTGCCGAGAGTGGCGTAAATGGTGCTTTACAGCCAAGTGTACTACCCGGCGCGTGCGCATATCCAGCCGATTTTACTTTACGCACGCTTCTCGCACTTTACACACGCTTCTCGTACTTACGTACGCTCTCGTACTTTACGCACGCTTCTCGTACTTTACGTACGCTCTCGTACTTTACGCACGCTTCTCGTACTTTAAGCACGCTTCTCGTACTTTATGCACGCTTCTCGTACTTTAAGCACGCTTCTCGTACTTTATGCACGCTTCTCGTACTTTACGTACGCTCTTGTACTGTACGTACGTTTCTCGTACTTTACGCACGCTTCTTGCACTTTATGCACGCTTCTCGTACCTTATGCACGTTTCTCGTACTTTACGCACGCTTCGCGTACTTTACACACACTGGTTGCACAGCGCTACAATCAGTACGGACGGAGTAGTAGCGTTTATCCTGCATTCATTACAAAAAATATGCGGTACTAGTGCGGTAAAGCGAACTTTATACGCACGCTGTGAAGTGAATCGCAATCGCACCACAGGGAGCTTTACCGCACTTGCATCGCAAACTACTATTTTGAATGAATGATTATTTTTCCTCCCGGAAATTCATGTCGACAAGTAACATTGTAATTTTCGATTATTTCCAGGAGCAAAGGGACGTTGAAGTGCTCAGTGACAATAAGCGCGGCAATCCCTCTCAGCCGGGACAAGTTCCATGCCCGATTTGCGGCAAAAACTTTCCCGCTGCGAAGATCGAGGATCACGCGGCCCGTTGCGAGGAATACGACGCTACTAGTTCCGCCGGTGGCAGCAGATCGAATTCACCTGCTGTCCCGACGTCCTCTGGAACTCGGAGGCAGCGGGACATCTCTTCCAGGCTGTTTACGTGCGATACGTGTTCGAATTTCACGGCGAGAGATGGAAGAGAGTTCCAGGACCATGTTTCGTCCTGTCTTCGACGCCGGAGGGACGGTGGTGCGTATAATTTGAGCGATTCGGCACTAGGTTGTCGCGTGAATCACAACCTATGGGTCATATGGCATGAAATATTTTTAAATCATTTTAGAAATATTTTCAATCTTTCAAATCTTACGAAATATTTCCAAAATATATGAAAATAATATTTTGAAATATTTTATTAAAATATTCCAACGAAACGTTTCTGAAATATTTCTCAAACATAGCGAGAAAATATTTTGAAATATCTTTAATTTCATGTTTCGTCGAAATATCTCTACTAATGTTCCAGTGCTTATGCGGGTGGGTATATACAATTTGGATTGGTGATGCAATCTTTCACATTTCGCTGAAATGTTCAAAAAAACATCTCAGCGAAACACTACTGAAACTTCTGGAGCATGAGAGGACAAAAAAATGTTTTTAAAACATTTCACAGATATTTTTTAATATTGATAAAATAATTCCAAAGGAATATTATTGAAATCTTTCAAAAATATTTCCGTGCTATGTGGGAAGTTTAATAATGCTGCTGCTTTTACGATCTTACAGTCGACGACGGAAGCGGTTCTATCGTGACGGTGCCGGATTCACCAATACGCTCAGTTAAGAAGCACAGCGAACAAACTGATTCGGAAATAAACTACGCGGACCAACTTGTACCTAAAACTCGCTCGAACTCTAACGCCAGCGTCAAGAGAAAGCGTCGCTGATTGCCGGTGGATGTTGAGCCTTGAGCGTCTTCCTTTACAGAAACGAGAAACGTACTAAATGAAAATGACAAGAAGAACAAACAAAACAAAAACGTTTGCATTGGCGGAGATGGCTGTGAGACAATTATCAACTGCCTCGCGACGCGCACGATAAATTTTACCGTAGGAGCAGCTACGGATATATTCTGAAATTGCCTTACATACGAAATGTTCAATTTGCAGCGAACAAAAAAATATTTTGTCAATAATTATCGTATTGCGGAAATTATCAATTCGACAATTACGATATAATGGTGGCAGAAAATTGAAGTTTCTTTCGTACTGCCATAACGTTATTCGTGAAACACGCGATAACACCAGAGTTTATGATAAGAAGCAAGCATTTATCTTAGAATTTAAACAGGAAAAATGACCATAACACGAATCAACGATGTATGGTTTGGCCGGCTTCGTTGTTTCTTCTGTTTAAATTCTCGAAGCTACAAAAATGTTATATTTTGTTTTTTTCTAAGTGTTTTGTACTTGAAGTACTAACTACCTCGCCCCGACCAAAAGTCGATGCTGTGACATCAGGGGACCTCGAGAAGCTATTATTTATAATAAAATTGGTAATGAGAAGTTAACTCCTGTGTTGGGCAAATCGAACAGCCAAGAATCACATAATCAAATTGTTATTGTCTTCCTTATCCATTCATTGACTTCTTTATCCACTCGACGTGATGGTAAACGCTGGTGAACACGTCCGGGTATCCCCGAGCCTCAAGCCATACCGTACGTATGTGGCAAAATATATTATGCGGTATAATATATTTTGTCGACTATAAATGTACATACATTTTTGTGTTTTCTGAAACTTTTGTACGTTGGATCAAATACACGCTCGTTGTGTATAAAAACTTCATATTTTTATACATATATTAAATTTTTTCTAATATTCTCAATAGTTTATAAATATCCTATACATGTTTAGCATAGTTTAATTAAATAGTTTTCTACGTATAACGTACTAATATACTGGTAATAAGAATGACTAAGTGTCGTGAAATGAAATGTGTTGCCCAATGATTGCCGGGAATACATGAAAATTTGATCGATGAAAATGATTCCCTCTGAACTTCGGTTGCTCGTTGTCCAGTGAAATCGCCTATTTGACCTTGCCAATTACTTTACTCTTTCATTGTCTTCTTTATCCACTCGACGTGGTGGTAAACGCTGGTGTATACCGAGTTTCCACCGTTTCCATGGTGTCTCTTCGCCCTAGTTACTTTTTGCCGGTAATTGGTTTTAGCCGAAATAAGTTCAGTGTAAACGATAGCTTGCCTCTGTCATATTCATTGTGTAGGTTTAGTTCATTGAGTTTTATCGCACGAAGCGTTTGTACGAAGCGCAATTACATATATATTGTTCCTCTCATAAAAAAAGAAAAAATCAGTTTTATATCCGAAAATATCCATCTCAAACTTATGTACTTCCAATTGCGTTTGGTCAAAAGCACCGTCAGCACCAAAAGTATTTTACAATAATAAAAAATCCGCGCCGACATAGAGAACAGTTTATCGGCGGAGATTGTAAATGCGGCGAAGAGAGTCGTGGATCGCACGGTGGGTTCGTCGAATTCGTCGGTGAAAATACGAAACTACCGTTTATCATTGATGAATCGTTGAATCGTTTATTCTCCACGACTTTATTCCTTTGCGAAGATGTCGGAATCCGGTAACGGCGGCGACGACGCTGCGGTTCGTCCGGCCGACAGAGGAAAATTGACACAAGAACTCGAGGGTACGCGAATCGTTCGAGGCCACATTATAAGGGGCCGAGAGATCCGGAGTCAACATTTTGAATCCATTGTTCTCCGAAGCGATTCTATAAAATGAAAAACGAATAGCAGAACGCTCTGCGATAACCCTTGAAGTACGGAGAACTTTTTGCAAACAGGCAAACGACCATGCCTTCTTTTAAGCACAAAAACTGTACGGATGTTCATAATAAATTTTCTTCTGTGTTATCAAAACAAACAAAAACACCACAAGGTACGTCTCTGAATTTTTACAGATTTCTTTTAGCGCATTAGCTTGTTATTCGAATCGTTCAAAGGCTACATCTTGGCTAATTCTAGGTCTTCGTCGAACAACCCATAGGTGAAGAGCAATTAAATACATAGTGCGTCCTGCAATTCGTTTTTTATTTTATAAAACCGCTTCTGAGAAAAGTGGATTTAAAAAATGTTGAGGTTTTGTTGATCTTCTGCTATGCCTTAAGGGGATCTGAAATACCGCCGTCGGTAACATAAACTGTAGCGAATGCTGTATCGAAAACACACTCCGCCAGAGAAAAAGAAAATTTGTCTCCCTTGGGAATGGGCAGACACATGGAAAGACAATTTTCTTTTTCCTCGGCTGTCTGCGGTCTCAAAATGGCATTCAATACAGTTCTTGTTACCGACTGGTTATATAATATACCACATCACCTTAATGAAAAAAAAAAAATCCAGATGTTAGCTTTTACCTTACTAAACTGGAGCATAAGCGAAGCTTCTAATGATGTCCGGTGTTGCTTTGCAGAAGATGTTGCTTGTGAAGAAGGAATGAGCGCCGGAACACCAGCGCATATCAACAAGGAGATCGCTCAACTGGTCCATCCTGAAGAAGTTTCGGACGTGTGCCGCGGCCAGCAATGGAGCAATGTTCAGTCCGATTGTCTTTTGGGGACAGGCATCAAGGTCGGTACATCCAACCGGACTCCAATCGGACTACGGAATGTTTAGAATCGTTCGAATCGTTAAAAAAAAGAATAAAAAAAAGTCCCCCAAAATAAAACATGTTTGCCACGAAATTCTCGAACTGAAATTCCCTGACTCTTCCTAATCGTCTAATTTGAGTTTTTTTTTTTTTTTCGAACTTTTCTCTAGGTGGGTACGGTGAACGGAAGTTTGGACGGGAGAGCCAAGGCTGATGATGCGACGGAGGAATCCGTAGAACCGCCGGACGAGCCGAACGAGAATGTCGTCGACGAAGTGGTGTACGGCAGGAAGCGCAGGTTTTGCCTCGACGGGGTCGACGCGAGAACGGAAAACGAGGGTGACGAAAACATTAGCAAAGACGAGTTCGAGACTCGTCGGAAAAAAGAGAAACCGACGAAGCTCGAGGATTTGAAGGAAGAATCGTGTAATTCGAAAGATACGAATCTCAATATGAGCAGCGAAAATTCGAAGAGACGCAAATTGCCGGTAACGGACGACGAGTACAACTGGCACGATTTTATTATGACCAGTAGCGACCAGGATGCTGCTGAAAAGCCTAAGAGGAGAAAGGAAGCAAAGGTCTCGAACGCAAAAAAGCCAACGACCGCGAGTTCCGGCAAAGCAAAGATTGTCGAGCTGGCATCGACCGACGAATCGATGGACAATCCAATCTACAAGGAAGCCGCTGACCAGATTTGCATAGACGACTCGGACGAACTTACTATAGCCGACGACGCGTCTGTCCGCCGATCGCGCAACAACAGACCCAAGCGAAGAGACTCGGTCGAGATGATGTCGTCCGTGTATCCGAGAAGAATCGTACCGCCGCTTTCGGGAGGTAAACATCTCCCGATGGTCTGTGCGGGGCGAAGATCGATGAAGAAGAAAAAGAAGACGAAGCTCGAGGATTTTACGGAAGAGTCGTGTAATTCGAAAGATACGAATCTCAAGATGACCCTCAAACACCGTTTGGAGCGAGGTAAATCGCGGGTAAGGGACGATGAGTACGACTGGCGCCATTTTCTTTTAGTCAGTAGCGACGAGGAGGGTGCGGAAAAGCCTCCGAAGAGAAAGAAAGCGAAGGTCTCGAACGCCAAAAAGCCAATGACCGCGGGTTCGAGCAAAGCGGAGAGCGTCGAGCTGGTATCGACCGACGAATCGAAGGACAATTTGGCTGAAATTAAATTGATTCATCCGGATGAGCAGAGAGTCAGCGACGAAGAAGACACTCGAGGAAAGTTGGAACGCGTCAAGCAACGTGTGCAGGAGGAGGCCGAAAAAGCGAAATTGGAAGAACGCAATGAAAAACTGAGAATCGAAAAGAATTGGAGAGATAAAATTCGGGCCCACGAGAGACAACGACAAACGGAAAGAATCGAATCGAATTCGCAAGGTCCGAGACAGGGCCGTGATGTCCCGAGTGTAGAGGTGGTGCCAGAAAGTCTCCCTGGAATGGTGAGATGGAATTTTTTTTAATTAATAATTTTTTTTTCTCCCGGAAATTCATTGGTTTCCATTATTTGTTGTGATTTTCCATTATTTGTTGTTATAGTCCATTATTTTTTTGTTATTTTCCATTGATTCCAGAAGAAAAGGAACGTCGGACTGCTCGAAGACAACAGGCATCGCAATCTCTATCAGCGCCAAGAAATTCCGTGCCCGATTTGCGGCAAAAACTTTCCCGCTGAAGAGATCGAGGTTCACGCGGACAGTTGCGAGAAGTACGATGAGGCTAATTTCGCCGGTTGCAGCGGGTCGAATTCACCTGTTCTCCCGACGTCCTGGGGAACGCCGAACCAGCGAGACATGTTTTCATGCATGCCCCGTAAAGCAGGGCATCAAGATCGTGGGTTTGAGCAACCTGCAAGGACTAAGAAAGCAAAGATGGCGAACACAAAAAAGCCAACGACTGCGAGTTCCAGCAAAACAAAGCGCGTTGATCTGTCGTCGACCGACGTATCGAGGGACAATTTGGCTGAAACGAAATCGATTTATCAGGAAGAGCGAAGAATCAGGGATGAAGCAGCCACTCGAAGAAAGGTGGAACGAGTGAAGCGACGTTTGCAGGAGGAAGCCAAAAGAGTGAAATTGGAACAACGGAATGAAAAGCTGAGATTCGCATTCGAACAGAATTGGGGAAAGAAGGCGAGGGCGAGACAGAAAGTCCCGAGTGTAGAGGTGGTGCCGGAAAATCACTCTGGAATGGTGAGATGAAAATGTTTTTGAACGATTTTTTTATTTAATTTTTTTCTCGAAAATTTATACCGACGACTGATTTTGTTATTTTCCATTATTTTCAGAAGCAAAGGGACGTCGAAGTGTTCAGTGACGACTGGCGCGGCAATCTCTCTCCGCCGTGTCGAGTTCTGTGCCCGATTTGCAGTAACCACTTTTCCGTCGCAGAGATCGAGGCTCACGCGGCCCATTGCGAGCTTTACGACGCGGGCAGTTCCGCCGAGCGCAACAGGTCGAATTCACCTGTTGTTTCGGCGTCCTTGGAAACGCCGAAGCAGCGAGACACGCTTTCGACACTGCTCACGTGCGATACGTGTTCGAACTTCACCACCAGGAATGGAAGAGAGTTGGAGGACCATGTCGCATCCTGTCTCGCACGCTGGAGGGACGATGGTGCGTGTTATTTGAGAGATTCGACACTATTTCGTCGCATGAATCACAAGTTTAACACCGTAAAAATTTTTTTTTGAAAACTAATGGACGGTATTGGAAGCTTTTTTTACATAAACTGTTTCTGAAACTTCAAACACATGTGCGTTGGAATTTTACAGTAAAATTGTTCTTTTTAATGAACATTGGTTGTAAATCTCAGGCATAAGATTAGTAATTTTAATATCTGGTATTTGAATTTTTGCAAGAAATGTACTTTATTGTTCAATTAATGTAAGTAATGTAAGCAAATTTCAAGTACATTAAATTTACAATTTATCTTTACAGTGAATAATGCTGCTGTTTTTGTTGTCTTACAGTCGAGGACGGGAGCGGTTCTGTCACGATGGTGTCGAATTCACCTGTTGTCCCGGTGTCCTTGGGAACGCCGAAGCAGCGAGACATGTTATCAAGCATGACCGGTCAAGCCGGGCTTCTGGATGATGAGGTAGCTGAAGAATTCGAAAATGGCGAAGAGGAGATTCTGCAATCGTCGTTGGGTGATTCGTCGAGGATCGTATCGTCGACACCTTCGAGGCGTTCGAGTACGCAGCGCGAGCGTCTACAGCCTGAGCAGCAAAGGGAGGATGAAGCTACATTGGTTGATCTGCAGGAGCAGAGAGTCAGGGACGACGAAGAGACTCGAAGAAACGCGGAAGCAGTGAAGCAACGCGTTCAGGCGGAAGCCGAAAAAGCGAAATTGAAAGAACTGGAAGAAAAACGGAGATTCACAATGATACAGAAATGCAGAGAGAAGACGAAGGCGAGAGAGAAACAACGACAGACGGAGAGAATTGAATCGAGTCTGGAACGCCCGAGACAGGGCAGCGATGTCCCGAGTACAGAGGTGGTGCCGGAAAGTCACTCTGGACTGGTGAGATGAAAATATTTTTGAACGATTTGTTTTCGATATTTTCCCGGAAATCCACATCGACGATTGACGTTGTTATTTTCCATTATTTCCAGAATGAAAGGGACTTCGAAGAGCGTAGTGACGACCGAAATCTCCCTCAGACGGAACAATTTCCGTGCCCGATTTGCGGCATAAACTTTCCCGCTGGAGAGATCGAAACTCACGCGGCCCTTTGCGTGGAGTCCGCGTCGGCCAGTTCCGCCGGTTGCAGCACGTCGTATTCACCTGTTATCCCGATATCCTCGAGACCTCGGAAAAGTTCCGCCGGTTGCAGCACGTCGAATTCACGTGTTGTTCCGATCTCCTCGAGACCTCCGAAGCAACGCGGCAGGTTTTCCACACTGCTCGAGTGCTATATGTGTTCGAAATTCACGACCAAGAATGGATGGGAGTTTGAGGCCCATGTTACATCATGTCTCGCACGCCAGAGGGAATCGAGAGAAAGCATCTGTGGAGACACAGGCTGATGAGAGACAACTTCACAGAAGTCAGAAGCTGAGTCGACTTTCGAGAACCAGCGGGAGGCAGGAAAGAGAGTCTACATGAGTGCGCCCCCGCCTAAACGCCTAAACGTCCTAGTTCCCTATGGGGACAAACCAAAGTTACTAGTCGTACTACAAGGTGCTGAGAACCTTGAACGACATATATAAAACGTATACGCGTTCTCCGGAACAGCTTACTTTTGTTACCTAAAGATAAATATATAAAGTTTTGTGATGTAGGACTTTTCGTGATATTTGGCACTACGTACTTCGAAATTTTCGATTAATTTGATATAAATGGTATAGAGAAACTTGAAACGTGGACATTTCGGCGGATATTGCTATCTTCGCAAAAAGTAGTTAAATAAATGCAAAATTCTCAAGTATGTAGTGCCAAGTACATGAAGTTTTTTATTGGGACTTTGTAAAAAAAAATTTATTTCGTGATAATACAGATCATGAATTGAGGACTCGATATGTCGTCAGTCAGATTGTAAAACTAACTAAACGGCAACTTAGCAAGTGAACGTGTAGGTCAATAAACCATTTACTGTATTTTATGAACACGGCAAGAATCACGGCCGGACAAGTCGCTTTAATAATCTGACGCATGACACATTGAGCCTTCAATTCATTATCTGTATTATCATAAAATGATACAATTTTTACAAAGTGTCAATGAAAAAACTTCATGTACTTGGCACTACGTACTTGGAAATTTTCTTTTTTTAATTGACTACTTTTAGCTAAGATAGTAATAATATCTGCCGAAATGTACTAGACTCAAGTTTTTCTATACCATTTATGGTATTTTTCTGTGGTACAGTTTTGAACAATCAGGAACGTCTTCTCCATTCTCATTTCCGAGTTCCTGGTTCACAAGAAAAATACTTCTGCGCTCGCGAAGACGGCTGTGAGACAGTCATTTACGGCCTTGCGACGCGCCCGATAAACTTTACCTAGGAGGAACAGCAGATATATTCTGCAACTACCTTACATACGTCATGTTCAATTTATAAAAAAAAAAAAAAGATTCTGCAGTAATGATCGTGTTGCGGAAATGTTCAATCCGCCAATTACGATATAATAGCGGAAAACAAAATTGAAGTTCCACTCGTAACGTTATACGTAAACCATGCGATAATACCCAGCGCTCATGAGAGATGTAAGCATTTACCTCAGGATCGATAATCTATACACAAACATAAGACAAACTGAGGCTTCGGCGATTATCAGATTCGGCGATTATCAGTCGCGTCAGATTCGGATATTCTTGGATTAAAAAAAAAAATGAAAGTTCGAGGCCGGTCGAACGATACATCGTTCATTTGTGTTATCGTTTTTTCTTTCATTTAAATTCGCGAAGTTACAAAAAATGTTCTATGTTTTTTTTCGATGACTTTTGTATTTGAACGGTTAACTACCTCTCCCCGACCAAAAGTCAATGCTGCGACATCAGGGGACGTTGTGAAGCTATTGTTATAATGAAATTATTATTGGGAAGTCAACTCAGACTCCTTCAAACTCCTTAGATCACAGATTGGAAGATTGGAAGATTCGATTGGATCACCAAGGGAGATCCTATTTCGGTGTTTCGAGAAAGTAAACACGCACTCGCTGGCTGGGGTCTTGCAATTCAGCGGATTAAGGAGGGGAATGAGAGAATGAGAAAATTATCTCCACTACGATATATCATCTGATAACCAGAGGTCAGTAACCAACGAGCTGCTGGCAGAGCAGCCGTCGAATACCGTCGAACTCTGCGCACACTCAATTCGTGAAGATATGGAACTTGGAGCACTTTTTTTCGTGCTTGTTGCATTGATAACTCATGTATCAAGCATCATTGAGCTGAACGGCGATTGGCAAGTGACAGTGGAAGATCTTGGTAACAAAAATAATAATTCTCCCATGAGTTTGTTGTCATTACCTCAAATAACTATACTAATATTTTTTATGTTACACGAATAGGCAAGTCGTTTACTGGACAAGTGCCCGGAGGTATTTACACCGATTTACGAAAAGCCAATTTGATACCCGATAGCTTCAAGGAATCGAACGATGTGAACCAACGATGGATCGGCAATTCGTCCGTGACATACACGAAGGAATTCCAAGGTGAGCGATGAAAAACTTTCTACAAATACAGTAGAACCCCCGATTAACCGGGATGCTCGGAACCGAAGACTCCCCGGATAATCGAAAGCCCGGTTAATCCGAACTAGAAAGCGAGAGTATATAAGCCAATAATGGCTAATGATACAACTTTATTTTGACGGGGAGTACAAGTAGCATTTGGTACAACTTGCACTTAATTGTTAAATATTGTGAACTAGAATGTCAAGCTTTGGATATTTGTTTTTCTTTAATAGTACGTAAGCTAGTCTTTTTTGGAAGTACTCAGTGACTTTGATTTGCTCCGAGCATTAAAAAGAAAAAAAACCTCGGAAGTCGCACGGTTAATTCGCTTCCCGGTTACTCCGAACTCGATTAATCGGGGTTCTACTGTACAGCGATAACAGACGTCAAATTACAGTTAAAAAAAAAAAAAACAAACGATTGTTGCAGTTAACAACGAGGCTTTCAACGCCCCGACCATTCTTCTTATCTTCGAGGGCCTCGACACGTTCTCCACCATTTACATTAACGAAAATGAAATCGGAAAAACATCCAATATGTTTTTGCGTCACATGTTCGACGTCACGGATCACATCAAGGTAACGGATCGTACGAGTTTCGTCGGCGTTTGTATTTTCGTTAAGAAAACATACATTGATTTCCGCATCTCCAGATCGGAAGCAACAACGTGAGCGTGACCTTCGCTTCCGCCGTAAAAGTAGCCGAGGATCTTTACGACAAGCAAGCCGCTAATTACACGGTACCGCCGAAATGCGTTCCGAAGAGTTACAACGGTGAATGCCACGTTAATCACGTGAGGAAGATGCAAGCCAGTTTCGGTTGGGATTGGGGACCAGCTTTTCCTTCGGCTGGAATTTGGTAATAATCTCGTCTGCCTACCCATAAAGCACAAAATATTTCGAATCAGAGCTGGGCTGATACACTAAGTACTTGACGTACGTATTGAAGTACCAAGTACTGAGTCAGGGCCCAGTACTCAGCACTTCAGTAATTCAGTTCTGCCAGTACTCAAGAACTCGGTACTCAAGAACTACTCAGCTTTCGGTATTTCAAGTACTTGATACTTCAATGCGTACTTCGAGTCCTTAGGGTATTTGCCCAGCTCTGTTTCGAATGCTTTAGGGTTTGCTAGAATTATGGTCGTCGCTCGACAAAATTACAGTGGTATCGAAAAACGACTACTATATCGACAGCCCTGGGCCCGGATCCTGAACACCTATTGCCAACTTAGTACAATGCTTTACGCTATGGCGAAACGTTGATAATAAGCGCTCAGGATCCCGTCCCTGGATGCACCGAGGCTTGTCGTCTTTCGATTCTCGTCCGACATAACGAATGTAGTAACGACCATCCGGTTGTTGCCAGAGCTCGACTGTTTTGTCGATTGAAAACCACCAAGCTTAAAAATACCTCAGAATGGTAAATTTCATGGTCGTTGCGTCGGAGGAAAAACGAATTTCAGCGACTTCAAATTGGTCGATTCTACGGACGTTTTGTCGGTCGACAATGAAAATACGATCAGACTATTTCGAACTTGCAGATCGTGTGACTCTTGGGGGGGTTGTTCGTCGTTTCAGTGGTCGAATTGTCTGTTTTCGAACGGTCGAAAAAGTGCACTCCCATTACTACTGTTTCTGCAGCCGAAAAGACGATCGATTTAAAAAATAACGACAATCGTGCAATCTGCTGGGGTCAGAGATAACAAATTAATAAATTTCATGATAATCAATCTCTTACCGTTGTGTATTCGATATATTTTAGGAAGGACGTAACAGTGTATCCGATAGACGACGCCGTTATACTCGACACAACGGTGGATGTGAAAGATCGAGGAGACGAGTGGCACGTAACAGCCACGAGCCTCTTCGCCGTGGGACCGAAAAACCAAAGTCAGCCCATAACCGGCACCTATAACTTATGGATGCGCATGCGGTATGGAAATGTGCAGTCTGCTCGGGCAGTGGCACTGAATACGAGCCAAACATTTTCCACAGATTCGGTGACACTACGCATTCCCAAGGTAAGCGTCTGCAAAGCCACACAGTTCGAAGAAAATACAATCGTATAATCGAGTAGCCTTTTAATTGCCACAAATATCGTCGATCCTTCCAGGCCAACGTGTCATTGTGGTGGCCAAACGGATACGGCGATCAAACTCTGTACGAATGCAGCGTATCTTTGACCCTAGATATCGTGCCTGGTACCTACACGTGGAAGTCGGCGCAGATCGGTTTCAGGAAAGTCGAACTCGTACAGGATCCCCTCAACAAAGGCCGCACATTTTATTTTCGCGTAAACGATGTGCCGATATTTGCGAAAGGAAGCAATTGGATACCAGCCAGCGTTTTTCCGGAATTATCGGCGCGTTACGAAACGGTAGCTCATCTGTTGGAATCGGCGAGAGAGGCGAACATGAATATGCTCCGAGTTTGGGGCGGTGGACTGTACGAGTCGGATATTTTTTACGGTCTCGCCGACGAGTATGGAATAATGATCTGGCAAGATTTCATGTTCGCCTGCTCCATGTATCCAACGAACACGGAATTTCTTGATTCCGTTAGAGAAGAAGTCGCGCAGAACGTCAACAGACTGAAGCATCATCCTAGCATCGTTGTTTGGGCTGGTAACAACGAGAATGAGGCGGCGATTTATGGAAACTGGTACGGCACTGGAAACGCTCCGATTTACAGAGAAGATTACGTGAAGCTTTACGTGGACGTCGTTAAAAAAGAAGTGGAGGCTCTCGACGACACTCGCTCCTTCGTGGTGTCCAGTCCGAGCGACGGACTCTTCTCGGACGAAAATGGCTTCGTCGGTCCTGATCCCTACTCAAATTTATACGGAGACGGTACGTTTCTGCGGTTTACGCCATCGTGAAAATATTTCTCTGAATATGACCGAAAATTTTTCGGACAGTCTCGGGAAAATGCATCAGTACTTTCTCTGAGAAGTCTTCAGAATTTCTCAGTCTTCGCACTTTTCAGAAAAATTTTAAGATTTTTCTGAATCTAAATATTCATGATTGTTCTGAAAATCTGATTTTCGTAGCGGAGAGACTCAGAGAAATAGGTCTGAAAAACTCTGAAAATCACTCGAACAGCCCGGTTGGTGTTTTTGAGACAAATTGTCAGAGAAATATTTTCCACCAGGGCGGTAAAAAATATAAACAGTAATAAACTTGACTAACAGCCGACGATGGTCTTCCTTCTTGCAGTTCATTACTACAACTATCTGAGTAACGGTTGGAACATCAATCAGTATCCCATAACGAGATTCGCCTCGGAGTACGGATTTCAATCGATACCTTCAATGGAGACACTGGCAAGCGCAACCGAGCATATCGAAGATTTGCAGCTCGACTCCGAGTTCCTCCAGCATCGTCAGCATCTGCCCGACGGCTGGTCCTTCATGAAACTTCTGATATCAAAGAACTTCGCGATACCGCGTAGCAACGATTCTCACCGCGATTTTGCCGATTACATATATCTCAGCCAGATAAATCAAGCCGTTTCGGTGAAGATACAAACGGAGTCATATAGGCAAATGCGGAGCACTTTGTACGAAAACGGCGAGGGATTGACCATGGGAGCTTTGTACTGGCAACTGAATGACGTTTGGCAAGCTCCGTCGTGGTCATCGATAGGTGAAGTTTTAACTGTACTATAAAAAAAATAGATACCAGTAATTTAATGATTGATTTCATTACTATTACTTATTACGTACTTATTTACATACTGTTACTTATAATTCTGATTGATTTAAAGACATGTGAAACGACTCAGTCAGTAACCAAAATCTGTAACGAATGCGATTCAGAGACCGTAGAATTTTCGGGAAATAGAAAAGCATTAGCGGATGCACAATTTAATACCGCGTCCGATGATGCTTCCGTTTTATCCGAAACGTCAACCGGTTTTAAGTTGTATTGATTCGAAAAATGCATCTATCTCTCGCAATCATATGTCACGTGGTACATCTTTCACATGGCCTTAATCCCTTGTTCGCAGAATTCGGAGGCCGCTGGAAGATGCTCCATTACTACGCCGTGGAATTCTTCGCTCCGATAATCGTGACGCCACGCATTTCTAGTGCCAACGATCTGACGATCTACATAGTTTCCGATAAGCTGTCGCCTATCCCGGAATGTACATTGAGACTTAACGTCTACAGGTGGAATTCGTCGCAGCCCGTTTACACGAGAATATTTGCCCATATAACAATAGTATGTTCATCGTTATAGCATTGATGATGCATCGTCTAACTAAGATAATTTCTTTTTTAGACTGCAAATGGCGCTCTGCCAATTGAAACTTTGTGGATGAACAAGTTACTCAAGGAGGCATCTTGCGGCGATGATACCGCGAATAAGAATTGTTTCGTAGAACTCGTTCTCGAGGATGACTCTGGTAGATTGATCGCGCCAATAAATTACGCATATCCCGCACCCTTGAAGGGTGTGAGCCTTCCTTGTCCAGTAATTGAGGTGAGCGGTCGGCGAAAGCCTCATTTAGATACTATTGTACGTGAAATAATAATTTATATCGTTTAGATATATGTGGATTCTACTCCGATTCCTGGAAAATTCTCGAATTATCTGGACTATAAGGTCGAAGTGAGAGCCAGCGAGATAGCACTTTTCGTATGGCTGGAGACTTCTGAAATTCGGGGAAGATTTTCCGATAATGGATTCCACGTTATCGGAAGAGACAAGAGCCTCGTATTCCATGCGCAAGAAGCTGTTACAGCGGAGCAACTGTGGAAAGGGTTGAAAGTTAAAACTCTTCACCAGAAATATTTTGAGAATCAATAAAGAGTTACATTCTTTCGTTGCGATCTTCTGTGTTCCGCAAGATAACCTTTGCCGTTTGAAAGTCACAAGAATCACTTCTACCGGAAGTGATTCTATACCGCAATATACGTCACTTCCTGTTTAGAAATCTCACGATTGGACCAGACATTACGTTACGTCGAAAATACGACACTTCCGTTTTCAAAATCACATTTTTTTACCGGTAATACGTCACTTACTGTTTGAAAATCTCACTTTTGGGCCGGAAGTGACGTCATAACGAAAATACCTTACTTCCGGTTTGAAAATCTCACTTTACAACCGGAAGTGACATCATAACGAAAATACGTCACTTCCGGTCGAAAAATGAGATTTTTAAACCGGAAATTACGTATTCCATTCTTCTTTCGGTGTTTATTCGATACACAACCAATATCGCACACAGCGTAATCAGATGTTCCCTGATAGACAAACGGCACGAAACGCAGCACATGACACAATAATTACGGCATGTGCAGCACGTGCCGTAATTATTGTGTCATGTGCTGCGTTTCGTGCTGCTTTGTCTACCAGGGTTAGAGCGTACGCCAGCAACAGTTCTTTCAGCTGAATGTTAAACGAACGATTTATCGCCGCCAAGTTGTCAACAGCTTGTGCAGTCAATATTGAAACGCGCCCATTGCACCTGCACTCACACTCTCTGCGTACAGCGAAGTCGACAAGTGTCATCCAGTGTCAGGGGGTGGAGATTTTTATTGCGACGAAATAGCCAATTTCCTCGCTCTTGTCCGAATGGCTGTTACAATTGATTGAAACACACTGGTGTCTCGGATATTGCGTGTCTGGAAAGTGCGAAATTCTACGGGACTTCCACATCGTGCCCCGCGAAACATTAGTCTCGACTCTTGTCTCGTTTACTCTCAGAAAAAATAATCACCGTAACCTAAAATCGTCAATCTGAAGGATCACAACAATGGCTCTGACAAATGTTTTGCTTCTCAGTCAGATCGCTGGTTACGTCGTTGCACTTTTCTTGTCGTTGTGCATCATCGTCCCGATGAGCCTTCACCAAGATGAATTCAGGTAACAATAAAATAATTACGCGTATATTGTTTGTCGTCGCTCTTATAGTTTGTCATCGGGCTCTGCATTATCGTCGCTCAAAGTCTCGACGAACGAGCTCCGAAATAATATTTACTTCACTCGGTGAGAAAATTGCAGTTTTACACACGCCTGCATAAAAGCCCCATTTTCACACCTTGCAAAGTAAAATTTTGCAGGATACTTGTGTGAAAACCTTTTTCTTAACTCGTCAGAATAAGTTTTATCGCACTGGTATCGTAAATTACTATCACTTCGGTCTATGCAAAAAAAATGCAGTTTTATGTACGTGCGTAAAAGCCCATTTTCAGACTGTGCGAAGTAAAATTTGTCGCTGCACTTGTACAAACCACTTTTTCTTAACTGGTGTGATTGCAACACTGCCTTTGGCTCGCACTGCAAACTCACACTCGTCAGAAAACGTTTTGTCGCACTAGCATCGTAATTTAGTATTTTCTAATGTAATTGAGCACAGAAAGGCACTTATTCGATAATGTGAAGTGAGAACAAAAAGGTACTTATTTAATAATTTTAAGCGATTGCAGAAAGGTACTGCAAAAAATACTGCGCATACATACAAAGGCAGTGTGGTCTTTCTTCTTGCCCTACTGCGAGAAAGTTGCCTTTCTACATGCACTTTCCAAAAATGAAAAGTGTGATTTTCATTGAAAAAATAAAATAATTAAAAAACACAACAAAAAAAATTGATATCTTTATTGTTTTAATATTGTTTCTTTTGCGCAGAGGTCACTGTCTGCTGTTCTCGACGGGAGTCTGGCAGGAGACGGACGGACAGTTCGTCGTTAACTGGGCTTCGCAGGCTTACTGCAATTACACCATATTCGTAGGATTGGTGCTTTTCCTGACGGCCGTCGTTCAGATCTACCGTCTTTCCATGCTCATGTACAGAGGCGAGGACAGCTCTTTTCTTTCGGCTTTCATGGACGTCGTCAGTTCGATTTTCCTCACTGCCATGACCCTGATAGCCGCGGTACTCGTGACGCTGGGTTTCATGACTTGGTGTCAGTGCATGACGAAGAGATTCCCGTCTTGCGAACTCGCCGCCGGCAACGAAATTGACAAAGCCGACGGCATAGAGACCTCCGGCTTTCACATAGAGCTCGGAGCCGCCCAATTCGGAGCGTGGAGCAGTCTCTCGATCTGGGTGGGACTTTCGGTTTTCGCGGTTCTCAAAGTACTGAGATATCATCAGCTTGAGAACATGAAAGTCTCCATGTACACGGAAAGACAGAGATTGATCGAAGCCGCGAGTACCAATCAACAGCCGGAGATCAATTAAAATTAGAGCTCGGCTTCGAAGACTATTTATTCCACTGATATAAGGAAATTAAAAAAAAAACGGTAACGCTTGTCCTGCGGACGATATTTTAACTTGGATTGTTCGATTCGTCCGGTCTATTTTTGCAATGTCGCTAATTATTCCGTTTTCTTTTGTAGTCTCTACATCGTGTGCCACGTGAAAAAAAAAAAAAACAATTTATTGCAACTATATCGCAGTATCATTACAGTAGGTAAAAAAAAATGTATTATCAACGGGGGACAGAGAGTGGAGAGTGTGAAAACGGAGCATGCGCGAGCAGATCGGCGAGCTCCTCGGATCGTTCACGTATGTATGGTACATATCGAAGGGGGCATTGATCAGCGGCGATCGAACGATCGTCGCCTAGTCCGTTTGTCCGGTATGCTGAGAGAGCAAAGCCGCGTTTTATTTACGCAATATTTTGTGCATTCGATCGTGAGCAAGCGCCGAACGAATTTATAGATTTTTAACGTTTCGAATTTACGAACAATAGAGTTTTGGTGAGAATTAGTTTGATACGAGACGGTGCGAAAAGAAAAACTTGACTGGGCACAACTATTTAGACTGTAAACGGCGTAAATGATATATCGCACTGCGTGGTCTGTTGTAGCGGATTATTTTAAAACGCTTGATATGTGTATATTTGTTATCTAATCTTTTTTTGTTTTGTTTTGTAAATACATATAACCGTATAGCCTCGTAGAGGAATTAAAGTTATCGGAACTAATGACCGAAGTTTCATTGATTTACGTGGAATTCCTGCAAGCGCCGGACGCGCTGCCGCGACTTCCGGCTGGGCAGCGTTGGTACACGCGTGTCGTGGGCGTTACCGACCGGACCGTGCACGCAATTTGGAAGCTCGTCGGATCGACGCTCAGACGACCGGTCGGACCGCAGGGTCCGCTCGATCCCAGAAGCCAGCATCTCCCGTCGAACGGCACCATTCCGTCAGTGAGACAAGGATTCTCGGCGCATCGCGGCACGACTTCGCCGACCGGCAGATAAACGTAATTTCCCGGCAGACACGGTCCCTGCCTGAGGGCCTCGTGGCACGTGTTGTTCAACGGGAAGTACAAGAACTTCGGCTTGCAGTCGCAAACCCAGGAGCTTCTGTCTCCCTGCCCGGGATAGAGGAGCATGTTGTCCGGACAGCGGGTCGGAATGTAAACGGGTATGCGCTCGGTGATCTGCGGAGCGAGTCAACGAGATTAACGATCGTATATTACGCCACGAGGGAGAAAAGTGCTTCCTTTCACCGTGTGTGAAGTTTGATCGGCTCCTGCGACGAACTGAGAAATTCACACGTGGTGGAAATGCACTTCCTCCCGAATGGCATACGCTATTTTTTTTTCCGCGACTATGCTAAAAAGTGGACAAATTTCTATGCCTGCACCGGGGATGGAGAGTGGCCGATTCTCAAGAATCTCAAGATTCCAGCCACGCTGCAGGCATGAAGCAGAGCTTTTTTTAGCGTAGTCAGGGGAAAAAAATTAAACTCAGAAAAGAAACGAGTAAATAATAAAAAAAAAAAATTATAAGTAGGTTCAGGAATGCAAAACTTACCACAGGATTGTTGCCGCTGAGTTGCGGACTTTCCTCGTTTCTCGGAAACACGATGTCTTGCGCCAATCCTCGACACGCGAGCGTCAACGTTATGAATAGAAACGAACTGTGACGCATTTTTAATGGGAGTTGTACTATTACGAGTAGCGGTGGAGACAGAAAAAAATGTTGAATCTGCGACGAACGGCGCTCGTGCTTCTTGGTAGGGAAAAAAATGCGCGGACGAAAGACGACACAGAGACGATCAGCGCGGACGCCCGTTGTCACCGTTAGATTGCGAGAGTCTTCGTTCGATAGGGAGAACGACGTAGCGCGGAGGAGCGCGAGTGAATAGCCGATGCTCGAACGGACTCGGGAATTTATGATGGGAGAGTAAATCTGGAAATCCCGTTGATAAGCCGAGAGAAGCCAATTAAACCGCCGGAGGAACCCGACTGGGCTAGCCAATGGCTCCAAGGCCAACCAGCGTCGAATAAAACAACTAAAAATAAGTGTACAATAAAAAAAATTATGACTCGTATCCGAACCACTCCCACTCTCCGCGGTTCTCTCGCGAGATTACGAGCGGCTTGACATTGAAAAAATAGGGATCGTCGATCAATGATAGTCCCTTCGTATAAAACTTTTTAGTCCTGTAGCTAAAAATTGTAACGCATAGAGTTTTTTTTTAGCAAACTTCAAAAACGCGTAAAGCCCGATAGTGTCACGAAAAACACCACTTTATGTCGCTCCCGGCCCCTACATTAAAGCAGCACTTTTCATGCATGAGTTACAAAGAAATATTTCAAAATTTTTATCACCATGTTTCAGAAACGTTTCATTGGAATGTCTCTATAAAATATTTCAAAATATTATTTTCATATATTTCAGAAATATTTCGTGAGATTTGAAAGACTGAAAATATTTCTAAAATAATTTCAAAATATTGTGTGCTATACGACACACGCACGCATGCACGCACGCACCGACTTACATCCAGACATTTTTTCTAAATATGATTTTCCGATATTTTAGAAAATTCTGATCACCTTCTCACAAAAATCTCGGAATTTTTTTTTTTTTTCATGAAAACGAATCTTCCTCTGAGAGAGAGCAATACACAGACGCTATAGAATTTTGAATGTCTCGAGACTCGGCTTAAAAAAAAATGTATTTTTATTTCTACAATCTTTATACTTCGATATACACCGTTAGTTAAATTCGTTCACTTGCAGCTTATGGAATTATCGCTCGACACCTTCCCTGACTGACTCTTCGCGATCCCGGTCCGCAGAACTTCCTCGGCGCCGTTATTATTTGATAACTCTCTGCCACGACCCCGACGCACTTCGGCTCGAAGGACGTGTCAGGCACGGTGAGAGTCTCGTCGGTTTTGCAGGCTCCGCCGGTGACGTAAAGACTGTGGCAGGCACCCTTGTACCACACCGTGTTCCGCTTCGGGCATGGATTTACAACGCACTTTGCCATCGTCGCGTTTCTCCGCAGAACGAAAATTTTCCCTCTCTCGCACGGTCCAATCGTATATTGCAGGAAACAACGGTCGAGCCTCGGATAGTACAAGTTTCCGGATATGCACTCGCAGATCCCTTCGGGCTCGTGCGGCTCCTTCGACCAACTCATGTTCCTCGGGCAGACGTTGCCGGAATTATCGACTGTTACCTGAAAGGATTTAAAAAAAATTATCACAGGGCAAAATATCCTCGACCGAAGACGATGAAAATGATTTTTTTTTTGTTTTTTCACAGACTTACCCCAGTTCTTTCGGTTGTCGGAGGTCGTTCGCCGGGAAAAACTATGTCCTGACCGAACGATCCACGGATCAGAAGCAACGTTAAGACACCAAGCGTCAATAAGCAAGTCGACGCACAACCGCGCATAACCGAGGAGCGATCGGGCGACATTATTCCTTCGTCTCGCTAGCGGAGCGACGGACTGGATGCGTGAGCTCTCCGACACCTGGCTATAAAGCCGAATCTTGTCGCGTTATATTCTTCAAAAACTTTAGAAAGTCGTGAGTTGCATTGGAAACATCTCTCCTTCGGCCGTGTTCAACGCCGGCGAGACGAGGACGAAAATGGCAAGAGATTTGCATAATTGACGTAATGCTATTCTTATTTTCCGCTTATATTATCGAGGGAGAGATAGAGGCATGTCCATTAACGAACACGCTCTCGTCGAGACTATGTAAGTGCGCTTTCGCAATGTGGACGTTTCACGAGTTCAAAGGTCGATGTAAATAGTCACTGATGCGACTATGCTTTTTTTCGCTTATCTCTCCGCTCCTACACTATCGCGATAAAACTTCCGAGACTCGCTCGACGGTCTTATGTACAGTGCAAGGGATCGAATTAAAGGGACCGGGGAGGTTCGGCTGACCGAAAATTCAGTCACGTTAAATTGTATATAACAAGGCTACAACGAAATGTAAACAGTTTTCCTTGTGGTGAGCATGTGCGTCAATATTATCAAGTAGGAAAATACGTAAAGAATTCTGATATTATTTGTAACAATCTTGTTATTGCCGTGTTTGTACTAAACAAGCACTTTTCACTTATTACCACGATTAACGGTAAAAAGTCCGAAAATAGCTTCAGTAACTGTAAGACAAAAGTTCTTTCCAATACCGTCCTTTTTCGATTGAAACTAAAAAAAATGTATTAACAAAAAAATTCACGCAATGGCGAGCCAAAACGTGACCATTTTTTACTTTTGCTTTCTGATAGAGGAAGCTTTGTTTCGATGAAAAACAAAAATTTGATGATTTTAATGAAAACGTGTTCAGAATGTTCCAAATCGTCGAAAAATTATGTTTTAAAAAAATGTCTGGATGGATGTGTGAGTGAGTGAGTAAGTGTGTGTGTGTGTGTGTGTGTGTGCCAGGCCTGCAAAATTCAACCGTCTATAACTCAAGAACGGTTTTATCAATCGGGTTGAAATTTGGCACGCATGTAGAGCAGTTGGGTGCCTCTGTTTGTTACAATTTAGGCAATAATTGAAACGTTTCTTCAGATTTTAGAAAATTGAAAGCCAAACAAAATAGAAAAGGCTTTCTCATAGAAGAAGCTTTGCGAATAATGGAATATTATGAGAAAGCGATATGAAAATTTCAATTTTCAACTTTTATTAACGCGTTATTGTGTGAATTTTTTTTTATATATTTTTTTTAGGTTCGTTCGATAAAGAAGGGTATTGGAAACAACTTTTGTCTTGGAAAAGCTCAGCTTCAGTAAATACTGAAGCTATTTTCGGTCGCTTTACCGGAATCGTGGTAACAAGTGAAAAGTGCTTGTTTAGTAAAAACGGCTATAACAAGAATGTTATAAATAATATCAGAATTTTTTATGTATTTTACTACATGATAATATTGACACACATGCTCACCACAAGGAAAACTGTTCACATTTTGTTGTAACCTTGTTATACACAATGTAAAGTGACTGAATTTTTGGTCAGCTAAACCTCATTGGTGCCCTTATCGAAGATTTTGTGTAAAAAAATCTAAATTATGAATTTCATTTACGTATATTTGCAAGTCATTCGAGCTTATCGGCGGATTTGTCTCGATGCTGAGAGCTTTCCAGCTGGGCCTCCGCGATGAAAGCGGCTCTCGATACTTTGAACATCTCGTCGATCTTGTCGGACGACGTTCCGAGCACTGTCTCCTCGTCCATTTTTCTCGGGAACGTATCGAGCATCGATAAGAAGGAGCTCTTCTTGTATCCGGGCCACGATTTGAACAGCAGAAACAATTTTATTATCTCGTGCGGCAGCAATTCGCCGAACTGGGTGACGACGTCGTAGCCGGCGACAATCAAGTCTCGTCCGCAACCCGGAACCCATCTTCTATAATCAGATTAATATTTCAACTCGGAGAGGGCAAGGGAACAGTTATTTTTAAGGCATGGCCCATACAAATAACATTCGCACAAGTCAGTACATAATTTTTCCCAACAGATTCACGAACATCCCGCTTTTCGTTTACAGAAAGTGTGCGCAGAGAGGCACTTTCTCGCACTAGTGCGAGAAACAGAACATATTGCGTTTGTACGCATGCGCAATATTTTCCTCGCCCGCGATGCGAAACAGTGCCTTTCTGCGCTCACCTCACATGAACGGAAAGAGGGATTTTACGTATATGCGTTAGGAAAAATAGAACATTACGATACTAGTGCCAAAAACATTTTCTGATGAGTGTGAGTTTAATTTTTCATCACGAGTCATAGGCGAGTGTTGCAATCACACGAGTTCAGAAAACGTTTTTTCGGACGAGTATTGGACAAAGTTTTATTTCACAAGGTGCGAAAACGGGTTTTTCGTACGCGAAGCGTGCGTAAAACCGCCATTTTCTCACTGAATGACATAATAATACATTACGATACTAGTGCGAAAAAACTTTTTTTGACGAGTGTGCGTTTGCAGCACGAGCCCGAGGCGGGTGTTGCAATCACACGCGTTAAGTAAAAGTTTTTCGCACCAGTATCGTACAAAATTTTATTTCATACGGTGTGAAAATCGGGGTTTTACGCACGCGAAGCGTGCGCAAAACTCTCTTTTCCCAACGAGTGAAATAAAGATTTAAAAAAAATGAAGTTACGAATATTACCGGAGCTTGCGGTGACTTACTCCATTTCCGGTATGATTCTGCTCTTCCGCCTCCTGTACTGATGCTTTACGAAATGGAAAAGGGGCACGATATCCTGTTCGGTCAATCCATATTTGTACAGATCACATTTAGCCTCGATCCTCACGACGCACATTGTGTTTATGTCGTACTTCGGGACTATACATCGTTTAGTAGATCGTTTAGTTGTTTTCGACCTCTTCGTGAACTTCGGACAAAAGGCCATTCGTGGCAGGGTGCCGAGTAACCGGTAACTAAACAATGATTGGAACAATATGCTCCGCCATGTGTAGTACCTGTAGTTCTTGTTGCCGGACGACAACGTCTGAAATTTGAAAATGTAGATATGGTTTACATACACTGTAAAAATAATTCGTATGAAATCTAACATACCCGATTGGAAGTTTTTACGCAAAAACTGGTATATTAAATTTCATGTACAATTGTGATGAAAAATTAGTGTTCAGTGTATTTAAAACATTGGAAATACATTCATTTTACTATAAAAGCACTTTAATTTCAATGAAAAAGTATATTAATTTTTCATCACAGTTGTACATTAAATTTAATGTACCAGTTTTTTCATACAAACTTTAAGTCTGCTAAATTAAATAACATTTTTTTTTTGTCAACTCTGTAAAAAAAAATCGTATGAAATATAATTTACCGGTACTGGAAGTTTTTCGTGCCCAACTGGTATATTAAATTAATATTATATTAATAATAAGAAAAATGAATGTTCAGTTTCTTAAAAATATTGAATATACTTTAATTTTTATAATTTAATTTAATTTCACTGTAAAAGTCCATTGATTCTTCATCACAATTGCGCATTGAATTGAATGTATCAGTTTTTGCATAAAACTTCCAGCCCGGTAAATGAAATTTACAATGTTTTTATAGTGTACAAAAAAAAAAAAAAAAATGAGTGAAGAATAGTTATCCTCCTTTTATAGAATACTAACAGCCCACACGTTTTCTGGCATCCCGAGGTGAAGCACCATTCGTCCATATTTGGCCAGTGCATCTCGATGGGTTACCATGTTCAGTATTCTTGTAATGAACACATTGTCCGGTACTGCGCCTATAATGTGATAAGTGGGTTCGTCGTCCCAAGATCTTTCCTCGACACCTTCCATCACTTCGGAGAATTTGTCGGTCCCGTTCAACAAATCCCTGTAGTTCGCGAGACACACGTCGTCGTAGGACATTTTTTTTACATTGACCCGTGCGGGATATTCCTCCTCTATGGAGGTCAAGTCGGGATGAAAAAGCTCCATGTTCTCGAACAAGTTGATCTTGGGCACCCCGGCGTCGAGCAGCTCTCGAGTCAACAATCCGAAAGCCGGACTGATCTCAGCCACGTAAGAAGGATTTATCGCAGGATGGGACATTATCAGATCCGCGAATTGCTTGGCAACCCCCTTGTCCAGCACCCGGAAGTATCGTTGCCACGTGGTGCCTCTCGACACGTAATTTTTGTGTATCGCCTTAATGGCGAGTGAAGTGCGCTCGTCGACGTCAGGCCTTTTTTTTCTGAAGCGACTTTTCTTCAACTCCATTTCCTCCGTACTGAACTGGCGTAACCTGCAATGGGCAGAGTTGCGGATCGTCGACAATTCGACATTGTAGCTCGATCTTGAAACAAATTTGGCCAAATTGCTCATAATTGCGTGCTCTGAAATATTTAAGATCACATAATTTATTTATTCATTTGTAATCACTTATTTATTTCTTTATTTATCGGTAGATGAGAGAATCCCTTTTACATTGCAATAACATAATAAATCTTACGATGATGAATAAACATAAACATATAATTGTACACGAGAAAGATCAACTTACATAGTAAATTTGACTCGAAGATACGATAATATCCTACGAGAATGTTCATTTCTTTAAAGTAATTTTCAACTTCGGCGCGGCACGATCGGCACAAAGTCCTGACGAATCTTCGAGTGACGACAGATCATTCTTTATTCATAAGATAAATTGCAATCCGATGGATAGCCGGAACCAGTGTCGATACGAAATCGCAGACAACTTTGTCGCACGCCGTTCACGAAGTGGACATTCTACGAAAAACCTACGACGAGCTACGGAATTATTACACTGAGACTTGTCGGATCGGATTTGGAAAACATAACCCAAAACTTCGTTTCGATAAACCGTAAATAGAAAATCTCCCTCCTACCGTCTTGTTGTATTTGGAGGTTAGTCGT
The DNA here is from genome assembly GCA_958510785.1 of Exephanes ischioxanthus. Lineage (NCBI taxonomy): Eukaryota > Metazoa > Arthropoda > Insecta > Hymenoptera > Ichneumonidae > Exephanes > Exephanes ischioxanthus. The sequence continues at coordinate 6,818,575 of OY294016.1, forward strand.
TTTACTTGCCGGTCATTTAAATCGCATAAGGTAAACGGCCCAGTTTGTAACCCGAATGGCACATTTTTAACTACTATAAATTCAGTTTTCGTCAAATGTCAACCGGATCACTAACAAATTAACGAGCATTAAATGTAGTTTGTTTGGGCGACGCGCACAATTATTAAATGAAATGTTTAGTAATTAAATTTACCCGCGAATGGTGCGACTTGCATCTCAGTGGGTTCGAAACAGCATTGCTCACTAGCTTCGATGTACAATAGTCCGTTTTCGTTCTCAAATAAGTATCAAACCACATTGAACTTATATCAAAAACTTCAGCATGAACTTTATCGATGAGAAGAAAATAATGCTACATTTATTTAGGTTTTTCCTTAAAGTCGATAAGTTCCTGACCCTCGATTTTTCACCTGTTGTGTCCTAGATTTGCTTTGTTTATTTAAACTAATTTGAGGTAGAATTATATAGAGAATAAAGTGAATACCTATTGGTTTATTACTAACCCGATAATTTAAATACTCGATAATATAAAATGTTTTTTTTATATTATCAAATTATGAAACTATGAAATTTTGTCAGAATTTATTACTTAAATCATGTTTGCATTTAAAAACATGATTGCATTAAAAAGATGACGATATAAATCGTTCGTCTTTTCGTCACGTCACTTCCGGTTCTGAAATTTCAGTCTTTCATCGATTTTGAAGTCACAAAGGGAATTTTGAAAATCTTCAAATTTTTTAAAATAAAAAATGTTTCCCCTCTCATAATATAATATAATATACTATATAAAATAACATAATATAATATATGGTAAAAAATAAGGTTTCCAAACCGGAAACCGGATTGGATAAAATACGAAGGACAACCAGTACCCTGGAAAGAGGACAGTGTTTCTCAATACTTTTATTGTAAATTCGTCACGAAATCGCATTGTTGTATTAGGCCTATCGTTATTATTATAATTATTATTGTATGATGGTGTCACCCGATCGCGTTTCCATCAGTAGCAGCCCTTCATCGCCTTGTCCGCTGCGGCCATCATCGTCGAGAATTCCGAGCTTGAATCTTCCAGCAATTTAGACGGTGTGTCGAATTCGATAACGTTGCCGGCATCCATAACGAGGATACGGTCACAGGATAAAACGGTCGGAAGCCGATGCGCTATCGTTAATATTGTACAATTTGAGAATTCGTATTGTACAGTCGCTTGAACTATCGCCTCCGTCTCCGGATCGACTGCGGCTGTTGCTTCGTCTAGGAACAATATCTAAAACAACAAACTATCTTATATACCGGAAACACACCACGTCCGGTTTTAAAATATCATTTTTCGCCCGGAAGTGACGTAATTCCGTTATAAGGTAACTTCCGGTTGAAAAATGGGATTTCCGAATCGGAAGGGACGGATTTCCGGTGAACTTCCGGAAATAAAAATGTTCGGTTTCTAAATTGCATAGCCCATAACGAGGGTGCGAATCGCCCGAGCCACAACAATCTGCTAGTTTATTATAAATTGGAATATTGCCGGAAGTTATAAGTAGAAAAACGTTACCTTGCTTCGTCGCAGAAGAGCCCGCGCTAGACACAAAAGTTGTCTTTCTCCCATACTCAAATTACTACCCCCCGTTTCGATCATAGCGTTCAGCTGGCCAGGCATTGCCCGTATCTTGGCCTTTAGCTGTGTTTTTTCGAGAACGACCCACAGATCGGTGTCCGAACTTGAACCGTGCGGATCTAAGTTAAATCTGTAAAGAAGCACACACATAGTATGTTCCCAGTTTGGGGGGGGGGGGGGGGGGGGGGAGGTCCATCGAGTTTAGATCCAAAAAGGTCGTTTTTGTCGGTAATCAAAAAATGGATAGAAAATTGTGGTTTTACAAAATGGAACTCTTCCGACAATATCAAATTTCATCGGAATAATCGTTAAACAGCTTTCGTTGTCTTACCTGACACTCTTACTGAAGAGGATCGGATCCTGCGGTATAATCGATATATTACCTCGGAGTCGATCCATACTGACCTCCGACACGTTTATCCCGTCGATCGTTATTTTACCACCGGACAGCTCGACCAGCCTGAAGAGAGCGACTATGATTGAGCTCTTTCCCGATCCCGTGCGTCCAACGATTCCTAAACAATTTTTCAAGATTCGGTCACTCCATCGAACAATTATTAACAGCATCGGCGCGCGACTACCCATATAGCACGAAATATTTTGATATCATTTTATAAATATTTTCAATCTTTCCAATCTTACGCAATATTTCTAAAATATATGAAAACAATATTTTTAAATATTCTGTCACAATGTTCCAACGAAACGTTTCTTAAATATTCTGGAAACGTACTTAATCTTTCAACACATCTGAAATATTTCTGAAACATAGTGATAAAATATTTTTAAATATTTTAATGTCATGTTTCGCCGAAATATCTCTGGGAATGTTTCCGTGTTTATGCGGGTGTGTATATGCAAGTTGGATTCGTGATACGATCTTTCACGTTTCGCTGAAATGTTTAAAAAAACATTTCTGGAACATCTCAATGTAAGATTTAAGATCGGGCAAAAAAATATTTTCACAATGTTTTTAAAACTTGTCGCTAATATTATTTAATATTGATGAAATATTTGCAATATTTCAAAAAAATATTTTTGAAACCTTTCAAAAATACTTCCGTGCTGTATGTGGGTGACTGAAGTTTCTCATAGATAACTTCAGTTCTCAGTCCTGTTACATTTACTGAACGGCTTTCCGAGGAAAATTTTCGTTGCGTACCTATTTTCTCGTTAGCCTCGATCCGAAACGAAATTTTATTCAACACCGTGGGCAAATCCTGTCTGTATCTGAGCTCCACATCTTTGAATTCAATTTCACCGTAGCGAGGCCAATCCTCGAGAGTTTTCGTCGATAGCTTTGTTCCATCGTCCTCGTTCGTCAAAGTCTAAGGAAAAGAACGATGGTTTTTTTAAATTTTTATTCTGGAATAAAACTCCGGAAAACCGCGTTTTTGTTGTACTCTCAGCTCACCTTCAAATAGTGATTGATTCTCTCGACGCTTATGAATCTCAATTCAGTTTCGGAGAACATTCTCATCGTGAATTGAAAGATACCGGACATTTGCCCGCTGTAGGACATCGCGAGACCGGCCAGCGCCGGTGGAACTTGGCCCTTCAGACAGACCACGAACAGCGCCGTTGATCCGGTAGCCAGTCCGGCCAGAGTATCGTATCTCACGGCCAGCCAGCGCAAGGCTATGTTGCACAGATACTGGCATGCGCCGTTGACATCGAGATACGCTTGATATCTGTATTAAAAAAAAGAACACGGTAAAAAAAATTGGTATAATTAAAAATCGATCGCTGTCCACAAACATAGACAACATATCTTTTTATTTCACAATTCTTTTTTCTTAGGAAAAAGTACGGATCCGCAACAAAAAAGAATTCTGAAATGAGCGAGAGAAACAATTGTAGATCTTTGTGAACCAGAAACACGCTTGATATCCGTATTCAATATAACGAACAATTACATTGCTGATCTGTAACTATAAAAATGCTAAAAAAAGGTTGGAACAATTAACAATGAATCGTTCTCCACAAACATCCACAATCTTATTTAATTTTAATTGTACCATTTGTTTCTTATTCAAAAGTACGGATCGACAATTAAAAGAGAATTCTGAAATGAGCAAGAGAAAAAAATCGTGGATCTTTGTGGACAAGAGATGTTTGTTAAATTTACACATTTTTTTTACTGTGTATCAATTAGCCATAAAAGCAGAGCTCACTGTTTGACGAAGTCGTTCTCTTTCTCGAACGCGTGAATCGTGTCCAGGCCGTGTATGGAGGCCGTGGCGAAGCTCAGCACAGGCGAGCGTGTGCTGCTCTCGAAGCGCTTCAGATCTCTCAGGGCGACTCTGCTCGTGGACAGAAACGAGGTTGTAAAGAGAATAATTGCAGCCGCTTCGAGAATTCGGTGTTGAACACGCTTACCTAAATATCTTGCCGATATAGTAGAACAAGAATCCTAGAAAAACGAGGACGATTATGTACCACGGGAAAACAGCGCATATGAAGCCAAGCGAGAAGAGGCAAGCCAGACCGTTCTGAAGAAGACCCTCGAGAGATATCGGCAAATTAATATCAACTGAAAACAAAGAATCGTGATTGGCAAAAAAAAAAAAAAATGATAAATACCAAAGTACGAATTTCACCGATCGTTTCGAGACTCACTCTCGTCCGTGTCGCGACTGAAAATATTTTGAATTCTTCCTCTCGGTGTCGTTTCGAAAAACTGCATCGAAGATGTGAGGATCTTCGCGAACACGCGATTGTGCAGAGTCGTCGATGCGCGTATCGCAGCCGTAGCCATCGCGTAGCCCCGAAGAGCTGACGTTACCAGAATAGCGGCAATGCAAGTCGCATAAATTGTCTGGTAATATCCAAGATGAGGATTATCCATTATGGCGTCCGAGGGCACCGTCACGTTGCCTCTGAGCGTCGTTGCATTCTGAACGATTAAATTTCGTAATTAACGTGCGGAATATTCCTTCGCGATTGCGACGCTTGCGGCATGGTCGTTGGATTCTTACGCCTCCTCCGGTTTTGATCCAGTGCGCGAGCCACCATGAACTGAAGGCGGTGCTACCGACGTTCAACATGAATATCAACAGTATCAGCAAGGCTACGAAATAGCCTCCGGCCGCTTTCACGTACGCGCGGTACGTTTGGCCTTTTATCGTGCCGGTCTCAACTTTGTCCGGTACCATTATGGAAGCGCCTGTAAAGTCAACATTATTATCTCTCAAATAATGACACTAAAAAAAAGATCAACGGCGAACTAAAACGATGGGTAACGAAAACTGCAGTGCATTTTTTTTCTAGGCTGCTCAACTTTTCAACGGAAAACCAAATTATCAGCGCCTGCCTCACTGTTGAATAAAGACAGTGATAATTTTTTAGCACTTAGTCTAAAAGGGACTTGGAGAAAAACGAAAGATGAAACGCGAACTGAGACGATGGACAACGAAAACTTCAGTCCATTTTTTTGTTTCAAGGCTGCTAAACCTTTCTGCGGAAAACTAAATTATCAGCGCCTGCCCGACTGTTGAAGAAAGACACTAATAATTTTTTAGCTTGTAGTCTAAAGGATACTTGCAAAAAAATTAATCGACTACAGTTTTCGTTACCGACTGAGTCCGATTCACATCGCCTCGAGAGGTTCGCTTTTCGTACCTGCAATCACTCCGTCTTTTTTGTCGCTTCCCTTGTTATCTGCTGCACCCACCCGCCGCTCCCGGAGCAATGGATTCAAGGGATGTTCTTCGCTGGCCTCCGTATCATCGTCCACTCTATTGAAAATGAAAAAAAAAGAAACCCTTGTAGCCTCTGAAGAAACGCGATATAAAGGTTTCAGCTTACCCATCGATCGATTCGGGTTCTGCCTCGGACATCATACTCTTCACCATCGAAGCGTACTTGCTGTTGGTTTCCATAAGATCCTCGTGAATCCCGTGTTCCACGATTCGTCCATTGTTCATCATGTAGATTTCGTCGCATCGATTCAGATACTGAAACGTCGATAGGCATGAATTATGGCTTTACGACCTTTCGTGCTTTTTACCGAAGCGCCCCTAGACTCACTTGAATCTGATGAGTCACGAAAAGTATAGTTTTTTCCTTGAGGGCACCTTGAATCAAATTTTCAAATATGTAAGCCCCAACGTGAGCGTCGACTGCGCTCAATGGATCGTCCAGGAAGTAAATGTCTCTGCAAATAATTCAATACTGCATGATACTCCGGTGCACAAATAGCACTGTGCACTATAGTCGTGCACAAAAAAAAAATCATTTTTCAACCGAAAATACGACACTTCCAGCCGGTAAATTTCATTTTTCGACCGGAAATGACGTCACGCTGGAAATACGTCCCTTCCGATTTGGAAACCACATTTTTAGACCGAAAGTGTCGTCATGCCGAAAATACGTCACATCCGGTTTGAAAATCTTTTTTTTTACCGGAAGTATCTTCTCGCCGGAAATACGACATTCCCGGTTTGAAAATCTCACTTTACGACCGGAAGTGACGTATCTGAGACGCGCAGATTCCTATGAGAGTTTCAAAATTATTTATCGGAGTTCGTGTAAGTTTAGCGATCTGGGATCGATTAGTATACCTATCGGCGTAGAGAGCTCTCGCTAGCGCGACCCTCTGCTTTTGTCCGCCCGACAGATTGATGCCCCTCTCGCCGATCTCCGTGTCGTCCGCCGCGGGAAAGGTGTTCAAATCTTCCCGCAGACAACAAGCGTTCACAGCCGCGTGGTAGCGCTCCGCCTCGTACGGCTCGCCGAAGAGAACATTTTCTCTGAAAGTCGCGTGCAATATCCAAGCCTGCTGGCTCACGTAGGCGCAAGAGCCGTCCCTTGACAACTGTCCCGACGCGAGACGCAGTTGTCCCAGAGCAGCGAGCAGAAGGCTCGTTTTTCCACTGCCAACGTGTCCGCAAATTCCTATGAGTTTTCCCTTCGCAGCCTCGAACGTTATCTCCGTGAGAATCTCCAGTCTCTTCGGTGGCAGCAACGACTCGTTCAATTCCCCTTTTCCATTCGCTTTCGCGTATTTGTCGCCCCTGAAAGAATAAAACGCTGTTAGGACGATCCTTACAAACAGTTTTTTTTTTACATTCCCTAACGGAACTGAGGTGACCGTCGGCAGACTTCAAATAGACCAACGCACAACGTGCAAAATCTCGATTTGCTCTAATCTAGACTCGCGTAAAGCTTTTATTTTTGGGGTCGTCTTTCCTGGAAACCTTGCGACCATCGTTACATAGTCTGATTTATTTGACTTGTAGTTGCACTGGGATCGCTCGAGTCCATCAAATCAGAGTTACACAAAGGTTGAAATTTTGCACGAAGCGATTGGTCTCGTTACAGTCTATTCGAAGTCTAAGCGTAGTCGCGCAACTCGTAGATAAATGTCTAAACAACCCTAGGGCGTCCGCGACTGCGATGCACACTGTAAAAAAAATTCGTATGAAATTTAATTTGCCGGACTGAAAGTTTTTAATGCAAAAACTGGTATATTAAATTCCATGCATATTGTGATGAAAAATTAACGTTCAGTGTATTAAAAACGTTGGAAATACTTTATTTTCAATGATATGGTTTAATTTTACTATAAAAATACTTTAATTTTAATATTATGTTTTAATTTCAATGAAACATATATTGATTTTTCATCACAATTGTACATTAAATTTAAGATACCAGTTTTTTGTATAAAAACTTCCAATCCGGTACATTAAATTAACATTTTTTTTTTTACAGTGCAATTCTGAATCCGTGGTTGCACCAGTTCCGCTAGGGTTTCGAACCACGGTTCGACCAACTTCTTCTTCTTCGCCTTGAATTCCTCGATAACTTCGCACGTAAAAGTGCCGTTGGTGATCGACAGGGCTTGAGTCTTGACTATCGGCTTCGGCACGTGGAATCGTCCGTCCTCCATCACGAGTACGCTCTGTTAAAAGTAAATAAATCGTTATATTTAATTTAGACTAATCGCTCATCGCACGTGATCAGCTATTCGTGGGCATGAAGACAACGTTGCATGAAGATAACGTTCCGTGCGGCAATGGGATTAGCAACAACGATGCATTTGACATTGTGTTAGATCTGAATGTGAATGTGCGAAGCAAGGATGAAAAAAAAGCTTAAGCAGACGCCCGTGAAAAATTTGATTTTAGTCAAGCCAATATACACGTCTCTGCAATCTAGCGAGATAAGACAGTCGCGGTGCTCTATATTCGGAAATTCACACACTACTGTTTTATGCACTGTTAACCCTTCACGTACGGCATCCTCGTTCAGCGAGTACTCACACTTTGCGCGGTATAAAAATCGTTATGTCTCAAAAAATATTACTGATATCGAAATTCGGAGGAATTCTCTTTGATGAGTCATTTTCGCGATATTATATTTGTGGAAAATAATATTTTTATCGTCACTTATTAGCTGGAGAAAGTACCAAAAAATACTTTAAGCACAAAGTACAAAGTATCACAAGTACTTGAAGTATCAAGTACTTTTCCCAATTACGTTCGTAGCGTTAATCTATGCTTAAAAAAGGTGCAAAGTAATTTGCACATGGATTCCTCATTGTAAAAGTAGAGTTAACCGAAATGTACGTAATTCATTGTTTTGAAGCTATTTGTAATCTATTCTTCACTTTCTTTTGTAAAAAATAGAAATCCATAAAAAAAATTATATCAAAAATTTAATTTAAAAAAACAAAAAGAAACCCGTCTCATTTTTTTTAGTGAATAAAAAAAAATGAAATCTCGTTAAAATTGTACTTACTGAAAAGTTTGGACATAATCATATATTAATACATTAATAAAAATAAAAACGGGATATGCTACTTGATATCATGCTTCTTCATCGAGTATCCCTAATGCGAGAGTTTACTCAAAAAGTACTTGTACCTCGGTAATCGAAAAATCGTTAATTTTTTGTCGACGATTTCATTAGAAAACTTTTTTATGTTTTTTGTCAACGAATTTGTTGGTACTTGAAGGGTTAAGAGGACGTGAAAGTCACGTGACCGCGCTACGAGGGCGATGCTGTTATTAGCGCTCGCAGTGGAATGAGAGAGAAAGCACGAAAGAGTGTTTTCACGTGGCGTTAATAATCTTCGACAAGGGACAATGAACATTCGAACGGAAAGAAGTAAAACATTACACGATAGAAGCGACATGAAATGCTTGACTCGGCCTCTCGCAAATGCCTCGAGCTTTTCGTTATCAAGCTTCCGTACATGAGATTGTAATTTGTTGTTGATCTGTCTGGAAATCGAGTTAATTCATCGAGTCATTCAAGTGTACCATCGATAAACCGTGTAATATAGATTGTACAGCGGAGAGATTAATTTTCTTTCATGCTACTCATACTGTGGGGTGGAATTAATTAGCGTAGTTGATAGATAAACACCTTAAATCGCTCGCAAGATATCCTTGCCTCAATGATATTACTAATGGATACTTCGACAAACGAGAACATATGTCGGATCTGCGTACTGAAAAGTGTTAGGAGTGGGAAGACCTGAAACAATATAGAGTAAAAGGAATACAGGTGTGTTAATTATTTTTAGGATTAATCGTTTGGATAGTTTTTTTTCCCAAACCATTGTCAACATTTCTTCTACTTCCATTTTTTTGTTTACGGAGTGAGTCTGAGTATCGCGATTTCGATAAGAAAACGCATGCCCCGATCGTGCATTATTTACAGCGATCGATAATTTTTCATTTGTTTTTTTTTCCATTTACCCTTCACAATAAATTTTACAACCCTTTTTTTTAAAGCGTATGAGATATACAGTGATTTGCGATAATAACGTTGGATTTTAAACCTTGATTCTCCCAAAGGCTATCCGACAATCGACGTAAAAACGGGTCGCCTCCCTTAGGCCCGAGAGAGCTTGCTTCATTTGATTTATAAAAAACGTTGTTATCGGAAACGCCTGTAATTTATATTTTGGAAAACTTTACTTTCGGGGTATATCGACGAATCGTTAATTTCATTGTTAACTCGGGAGTCCTCGTTTCGTCGAGCACTTCGGCTCGATAGCGCGAAGAGTCTAACAACGAATGCAACTCGTTACTCACCTGGGCGGCAGTCAAATTATTACCTCCGGCAACATGAGCGAGGAATGTGATGATCGCCGAGATAACCGGTATCGTCAGCGCCAACGACACACCGACGCTTCTGGCGTAAGAGATTTTGTGCAGCCACCGTTGCTCGTTTTTTCGCACCTCTGTAGAAAAAAAATTAAAAACGGAAATTCTATAGAACAATTGTCCAAGAGAAATGCTGAGCAGAGATAGAATACGAGCAGAAGTGATCTTAAAATTATTCCAATGAGACATATTATGGACTTGTGGTATATTTGACATGTTATGCGATATTGTTTCCATTAAAAAAATCTATTTATTTTAGGCGTTAATACTTTACTTTATTTTTATTATTGTAATGTTATAATATTTATGGATTTATTTATTTAGACGGGAAAAAGGCCCTCTTACCAAAAAGATAGAAATGTTATAGTCTATTAAATTTTGATGAAAATAGTAGAGATTATTACGCGTTTCACAGTTTTTATTTTATTACTTTATTTTCATTTAATTGTAATTCAATGTAATGTAAAACTGTGAAATATGGTTTTTATAATTTATATGTGAAATAAATCTTGATCAGATTATTTTGTTATATGTACGACTCTAAAAAGTGTTTCTTACCCAAAAGATTATGATGAAATGGTTCCTCCCACGCGTACATCTTAATCAATTTTATGCAGTCCAATATTTCATTCACCGCCGAAACTCGCTCGTCGCTGATCTTCACGCATTTCGACTTGAAGTAACCGTTCAATCGCGATATCGCGTACTGCGACAAATTGAAAGAGCAATTTTTAAGTGAGAAAAAAAAGATTTACCTGAACAGGATATAACAGAAAGAAAGATGTTACCTGAACAGGATAGAACAGAAAGAAAGCCAACATTCCGAGAAGGCCCATCGGACTCAATATCCACAGTATGTATCCGATTCCGCAGATGGTAACTATAGGTCCGCCGATCAGAGTCGGCCCGAAGAGGCAGACATCGAACAAACGTTGCCCATCGCCGGAAATCATATTTATCAACTAAAAACGATTTATGGATTTATGACTTAGAATTTAGCATTTTAAGAATTTTACCAACCGTCGGTAAGTACGGCTATAGATACAGGTTAATAATAAATTGCATGGACATTTCAAAGACTTACTCCGGTCCTTTGAAGGTTAACGATTACGTTATACGAATGAATAATAAAAATGTCAAGGATCTACAGAATGAAGTTCAAGGACATTTCCAAGACTGTTCAAGAGCAATCACATCGTGAAGATTTGCGAAAATTGAATTTAGGATTTATGACTTTAAGCCGGTACTTAACATTCCAATGTCTTATTAACCGTCGGTAAGCATGGCTATAGATATAGGTTAAAAATAAACTTCAAGAACATTTCCAGGACTTTTCAAGGGAAATCAAAATTCGAGGTCTTTTTAAGATCACTTCGAGAATCGCTTAGCGCCATGGCCATGAAGATATCTGCACGTAATCAAATTTCCTCTTTGGCAAGTCTTCATCAATGCACTGCTTTAGCAAGAAAAAATGGTTCACTTGCAGAATTTTATTCTCTAAGCGAATTTCCTCGAGCGAAGTTTGTGGGATGCAAAACACAGCTGTTGTAACTCGATGAAATTTAGTCTAATGCGGATATCTTCGGAGTCATTAAGGTAGTACTTGCGGACAGTCCGACCTCACGAGAGTTTAGAGAGAATTGAAAGAGAATTACGAAATATTTCTCGATGAAATAAAAATCTGAAAAAAAATCAAGAATATAGAAGGTGCTGAAAATATTGATTTTACATAAAAATAATTACAAAGTGTTATTAACAAATGAATTTTTTTTAAATTGTTCAACAAATCCCCCGGCAACCTAAGATTTTGTTCATATGTAAACGATTTGTTAATCTTTTTGAATACGTATGAATTTCTTTAGAATTTTGAGTAATTTTTAAAAATTTCGTTTTTCATTAACTAAAAAACGCAATTTTCAAAAATTACACAAAATTCTGAAAAAATGTTAACGTTTTCAGAAAAATTAACAAATTATTTTCATTGACAAAAGTTAGGTTGCTGGGTAATTTGATGACCAATTTTTTTTTCATTACTTTGTTGATAACATTTTGGAATTATTATGTAAATTCAATCTTTCCAGCACCCTTCGTACGCTTGATTTTTTTTAGATTTTTATCCCGTCGAGAAGTGTTCGCAATTCCCCTCTCAACTCTCTCCGAACTCTCGTGGGGTCAGACTGTCCGCAAGTGCTACCTTAAACGCCACGATGAAGAGAAACCCACCTTTCCAGAGCTTCTACTACCGAAGTCATTCGTTCTGATAACCTTTCTGTAAAGCATACCCAAATATGCATTTTTGAATCTCAGAGCTGTCCTGTAATTGTTGTTCCAACTCCAAGTCAGAAACATTATTCGTACCAAGTCGCACAGTCCCAACAGCAGCGCCCACTGTATACCCTCCCAGATGCTCCCCTCGGGCGACTGAACGAATTCCAACACTCTCCTCATGAGCATTACCTATGTTAAACACAACATTAATGGACGGTTACGACCGCCGCGCGGTTCCGGCGAGATGCCGAATTAGAACTCAAACAACAAACGGGACTGATGAAACCGAGGATCAGAGCGATTGCCAGTAAAAACGACGAAGCTATCGATCTCGTTCTCACGAATCGCCACGCGGCTCTGCTGAACGAAGCGCCCTCTAGCCCGTTCTTCGCTACTTCGTCGTTCCACAGTATCTCGAGCCTACGAATAAAACAATTGAACATTTTTTAAATAAAATTTTCATGAAACATCGACTGTTAACCACAGATGCTGGGTGAGAAATTTCAGCCTGGTAGGTCGAGGCATTCTCGAGTTATAGCGGTTTGAATTTTTCGCGTTAGTCACAATACATACGTACAATAAACACATGCATCCTGATATTTTTTTATAAATGTGATTTTTTTCGATGTTTTCGAACATTCTGAACACGTTTTCATTGAATTCTCGAATTTTTTTTTTACCAGCGTAACGGATGGTCGACGTGTCAGGCAGAATGGGTAAATGAATGTCGATCGATGATGTATGTAAATGACTGATTACGATATTACTCGGCGCGATGTTAGGAGAGGGTACTGATTGAAGCGGCCGTGAAGCTGAGGGCTTCGCGCTCGCTTTTACAAAGTAACCAAGTCGCGACCCTCGCGATAAGGCCCTTCTCACGGCTCTTAGCCGCGAGACCGGATGCAGATAACCTTGCAGGGCTTCTCTGAATTGAAACGCGACGGAACAATGACGCCGCCGCGATTAATTATTACTTCGAAGAGGCTGGGGCCGTTACACCAGAAGAAAGAAAACAAGAACAGAAATTCTAAAAGCTCAAGCGGCTTCAATTTTTTGCGTCTGAGTCACACACCCGCAAATATATACATGCACGCGCACACACACATACATCCGGACATTTTTTTTAAGTGTGACTTTTTCGATGTCTAGAAACATTTAGAACCACATTTTTTTTCACCAAAAAGAAAGAAAGAAAGAAAAAACATTCTAAAAGCTCAGCGCCACGATTCCGAGATTTAGGTGGATCGATTTTCCAAAGTTCGTCGCACCTTTGCGCGTTGTATTCGCAGCTGTCGTACGGCGATATCGTCGGCAAGTCCGGCATGTTCATACCGCCTCCGCGATACGCCTTCCACAGGTACTTTGTCATCCAGCCTCCGAAAACCGTCGTGTACAATCCTATGTGGTCGATCGGCATTTTTCCTGTCGAACTGACAAAACATTTTTTTTCCATTGCTTTCGTCGTTTCGTCGAATACTTCTTTGCAGGTTCACACGAATACTCACTTGTCGTAAGCGCGTATCGGTATGAGATTTTTTAATGCATTGTTGTATCGAGATAAATTTCTCGTCCTGCGGTACGGCTTTGGAGTGCCGGTGTTCACTCTGTTGGCGAGAGGCACATTGTTTGCTGTTCCGATGATCCTAGAGTGTCTTTTTCGAAAGAGCTCGTATAAATCATTCAAAGTGTACAAAAAAGATTACGGCATAATTATCCTAAATTTACTGCGCCGTGCATATTTTAGTTGTTTACATTACTGTGCATACAAAATATACTCGTGTGCCGTTATTATTACTCCGTACATAAAAGCAACTTGTTCATACGGCACTTGTTCCGGAAACAAATAAATAAACAAAACAATAGGGCTTAGAATGCTCTACCAACGGCAGTTATAAACTCGGAATCAGTAAATGAATTTAAGAACAGGCCTGACCTGTATGTGTTTACATGAGATGTTCACATGCAATTATACATGGACACACGAAATCGTAATTATATATGTGCACACAACATTTATAATGAGTTAAATGAATTCATAGGAATTTACAAGAATTTATAACAAAAAATGTATTCAGTTAGCGAGATGCAGATTTTATAAGTGCTGCACTTTCTTTCTGTAAAGATTAATAATAATAATAAAAATACATTAGATCATTTCTTTTTATTGCTTCTGCGATTGTACAGACACATTATGCGAGCATACGCATACTTGTATATAAGAATCTCGTCATAAAGGCCTCGTCCTGTATATGATATAAACTAGATGTTTCAGCATTTTTTCAGATTCAGTTGTGGTGATTAATAAGCTAATTTTTTTAATCATAAATAATTATAAACAATTTTTTTAAACTAATAAAAAACCAGAGTGCTTTTGAGATTCAGTTTGGTCATATAAAAAATCACGGGCCCAATATAAATAAGTAAATAAACAATATAATGCAATAGTTTAGATCACTTCTTTGTATCGCTTCTAATACCATTATTATTACTCTGTACATAAAAGCAACTTCTTCATACAGGTTTTGTCCCGGAAACAAATAAATAAACGAAACAATACGATACATTAGATCACTTCTTTGTACCGCCTCTACGATTGCATGTGCACATTATGCGAGCATACCCATACTTGTATATAAGAATCTTGTCACAAAGGCCTCGTCCTGTATATGATATAAGTAAATAAATAAATGTACCTTGCATTGTTCGTCAAGCGATCGCTCTCCTCCCGCAGTCTTTGTTCCTTCTCCATTTCCACTCCACGCTCTTCAGTCGCCACGCAACTTTGTAACATTCACTGACCCGGCCAGAATCCCATCTCCGGTCAGCAGCAATTGACCCTCGTTATTATTAATCAAAGTATCAGCGACGAAGACTCGTTAGTTTTAAATAAAAATTTATTTCCCCGTATTATCACTCTTGTACGAAAAGCGAATTCATAATATATCGCGCGACCTGCGCCGAGACGCATGTGCTCTCGCAATGCGTTCGTTTCGAAGGAAGAAATAATTTTGTAGGCCAAGTCCACCTGTTGAAACACAATGCTCTAGCGACGTTGCGTCTAAGCGTGCTCCTCTTATCGCTCCTCAACTATGTACACGAAACGGTCGTACGAGAAAAATATTTTATCAAACGATGAGAATTCGTAACGGCGTTATCAACAAACAAACAAAGGAATGGGGAAAAAAAACCTACGAGAGGTTATGTTTACGAGGTTGTCAGGCAAATGATTTTGCCGCGACTGCGTTACATATCTGCGTGGCGGAAACGTCAGATCCACGATGGGCAAAACTCTCATCGGCCAATCCCGCTTGCCTCGGAACTTGTGCGTTAACGCGAGTGGCGATAATTTTAACAGGCACGCGAACGATAAGAGCCGATGGGCAGAGAAAAAAAGCCGGATGTCCCGTTGATGTGCTATGTATAGAGTGTTTAGAATAACAGATGCACGATGTACGTTAAAAAAAATTCTCATGCGGCGCGTTGCAACTGCGAGCGACTGCGATACTTTGTTGCACGGGCACGAAGACGGACGACCGGCTATTGGTATTGAGCTCGCGGTCGATGCACGGTCGATCGTCTATTGCCGGACGACCGATAATTGATTGGTGGGGCCAGATAAGGCTATCACGATTATCGAAGAATTTTATTTTGACGACGTTGCGTAATCGCTCATTAGATTATCCGGTCATCGCGCCCACGGCGCATCGATTGATTAATCGAACTTGGTCGTGATTCTTTTTTTTTTCCGTCCGATAAGACGAATCATGGAGATAATACGGCGAATATTTTGATAAGACGTTTCCTTCGTTTATTATTCACTTTTTCAAAGTACAGCTCACTTACACTATAAGTCCGGTGGATGCTTGATATAATATTCTAGACTCAGCCGACTGTAAATTGCACGGTAATCGGTCGCGTCGTCGAATCAGTCTGTAATGTTTGCATTAATCCCCCCTCCCGATAGCGTACAAAATATAACTATAATCCAACGTTCGCCGAACAACACGGGCGCATCGAGGAAATAGTTTTCGCGCTCTGTGAAATTTGTTTGTTCGCGAGGTCCAACAAGCGAGGCGCTACGTGAAATATCTTGAGCCAAAACAACATCTCGAAACTTTTCTGTGTCGCCGATACGGCAATCTTCGTCGATTTCGTTACACATTAATGCAAATCGAGTTTCCTCTCGCTCTCGCGGGCGTTATTACTATATATATGAGGTAAATAATCGGTATCAATTGATTAACTAATACAAACGAACGCGTCTTTAATGAGGCTGAAACCGCATTTTTTTTGTATCATTTTTTTTCTCTAGAAAAATCTATTAATTGACTCTATGCGTATCTCGTCGAAGCGAAAAATCGTTAGGGATCAATGAAGCCGGTCAGCGGGAGGTTATCGCTGATTGACGAATACAATTAACTTCAACGGATCCGGTGACATCCGTTAATAATAATATTACTGACTATCCGATTTATATTTTTAATCTTACCATCTAATGTATTTCATCGTGATTGGTGAAACGATAGGATGAATGGCCTCGGTCTTCGTATCATAGACAGCGCGGATTTATATGCATTGGCGTAGAACCGAGCGATGCGTAGACTCTCTCTCTCCCGATTTTCTATTCGTTGCGACGTCCTCGTCAGCCGTCACGTAAGTAGCCCAAGCTCGGGTTTCAGAAACTGTTGTAGTTGTTACCGCCGAGTTGACTGTTGTAGCCACGATTGTTCGGGGAAAAACCTGGTCGGAAGTTGTTGCCCAATCCTGCAAGACCGAGTAGTATACATTCGTCAGTTAATTAGTCGGAAAAAGATTTTTATAAGATCGAACGATCCCAAAAAAGTCATCACGAATATCTCCCAGCTCAAATGGAGCGATAACGATAGCCCTCGATATTGTTCGAACGTTTCGTTTTCTTAACATGCATTTATTTGGATTGATACTTGAAGTACTCTTGATACTTGAAGTACTCTTGACACTTGAAGTACTCTTGACACTTGAAGTACTCTTGATACTTGAAGTACTCTTGATACTTGAAGTACTCTTGATACTTGAAGTACTCTTGATACTTGAAGTACTCTTGATACTTGAAATACTTGGTACTTTAAATGATTGGCACTTTAAGTACTTGGTACTTTAAGTACTTGGTACTTTAAGTACTTGGTACTTTAAGTACTTGGTACTTTAAGTACTTGGTACTTTAAGTACTTGGTACTTTAAGTACTTGGTACTTTAAGTACTTGGTACTTTAAGTACTTGGTACTTGAAGTGATTAGTACTTGGAATAATTGATACTTGGAATAATTGGTACTTGGAGTAATTGGTACTTGAAGTGATTAGTACTTGGAGTAATTGTTACTTGAAGTAATTGGTTCTTGAAGTAATCGGTAGTTCAAGTACTTAGTCCATTGGCCCAGCTTTGGGCTAAATGCTTTGGAAAACTCACCACCGCAGAAATTGCCGATTCCGCCGAGCGACATCCCGCTCGATCCGCTCGACGAATTGAGGAACAGTTCAATGTATCGGTGCGACATGTGGCTCTTGTCCTGTGAAAAAAATAAATGATTAATCAGATAGAAATATCGTACGGCTGAGATGTAGTGTTGCAAATCGAATTCGCGGAGTTTACGAACCTTGGTCATGGCTTTGACAGCTTCCTCGTGACTTCCGAACTCGACGTCCGCTTCGCCGGACGCTCGACCGCTGTTCTCCATGATTATTCGAATATTAACCGGCACCACGGGTCTGAAAAACTATCGAACGGCTTCGCATGAGCCAAGTGCCAATCTCAACGACTCTCGTCAACGATTCTCGCTTGTAAGCCTTACGTCCGCAATGTCCTGCTCCGTCGCTCTGAAAGGAAGGCCGCGCATGTGTATGCAGTGCATGCCACCGGAATTTCCGCTCCAATTGTCACCGCTTCCACGAAAATTGCCGCCCTTCATGTCCATGCCGCCACCGCCGCCGCCTCCGCCGCCACCGCCGCTGCCGCGCATTCCCATGTTGCCGCCACGAGATCCGAAGTTGTTCGATCCGGCCCACGGTGCGGGACCGTCGAAGTCTAGAAATTCAATAACAATGTGTGTAAATACAGCCAACACGAATGGATTAATATTTACCATTAAGGAGACTGCCTCGCAAACCTCTTGTTCGGGAACCCCTGCCGTTGTTGGCGAAACGATTCATTCCACCGAATCTATCGCCACGAGCGTAAGGCGCCGGTCTCTGATTGAATCCGCCCATCGGACCGCCGCGCATCTTCGGCCCGATACTCGCTCGGACCTCGGACAAACTGCTCCGGAATATTTCGATATATCTGCCGAAATTTATTAAAGACAAATAAAGATCGCGCCGACTGAGAAACTCCCTCCTATATCGCGAAACTGTGTTTTTTGTTTTTGTATTTTTTTTTTGTTGTTTTTTCGTTAACTCAATATCTCATACGCTCGATTCTTTTGCGGTATTTTTTTTTTTTTTTTTTTTTTTTTTTTTTTTTCAAAACACTGCTTCCTCGCGACGTCGTCGGCCAATTCTCGCCGACGGTTTTTTAACTCACCGATTTACCTATGTCACCCCTACACGTGTATGACACTGGCGGTGCACCGGTCGAACTCTCTCGAGTTCACTTTCGACGGAGGATCAACGCCTCCCGCAATGTTTTCGCTTAAGGGGAAGTGAAATATCGCGGACGGTAATGAAAACTGTAATGAACTCAAGGATCCTAATTTTTTTTTTAGGAAAAGGAAATTTGAGCTGGATGCGCACGGTAATTTCGCATACGGACCGAATTCATGTTTTTCTTAAAGCAACATTGAATAAAGTTAATTTGAAAATTGCAACTATCTCTCTCGGACGCACAGCTGTTTTACTTCCACTTATCGATCTAGAAGCGCATTCAGGCACATCGATATATCGCGAATGGATGATTGAAATGATATAATTTGTAATCATTTATAACAATTTGTAATACATCGTAATACTTTGTAATACTTTGTAATAATTGGTAATAATTTGATTTTTTTTTTATCGTCCTCCGTCGAAAGGCGAGAGCGATCTCGATCGAGGAGAATCCAATTTCCAATTTAGGTGATGATGTCTTACTACCTCCAAAGTGCCCACCCTTCCACGACGACAACGCCTCGGGGTAGCCCAACCCACCTCCCATGGGATTCGATGACGATGTAAGGGGGTACCTCCCGCCCGGCACCCACCCACAGGATTCCGTCGGGCCAACAGTACTTTGCTTACGTATGACTATTGTTTTTATTTATTTTTTAATTTTTTGACCGTTCTCAAAGCTTTTAACGAGATCGCTTCTCCACATCGGTATTTTGCATCGACAATTCAGTGTCATTTCAACGCGGCAAGTATTTATTTTTATCAAGAGTTCGTGTCTCGTGTAAAAAAAAAGCTTTTTTTAAAAGAATTTTTTTTTTTTTTTTTTTTTTTATCTCAATCGCATCCGTTAAGTTCACCGGCAAGGAAACTACCTCGGCGTAAAAGCTCGACCGTTCCCACGATTTTCGTTCGCAAAACCGATTTCGTTCGTAAGCCTACGTGTACTACAATCGTTAAAATGATATTTTGAAAAATCATAAATATACCCAAACCCATCTAGCGTCAATGCCCCACCTGTGTCCTATCTTTTCCTTGTGTTTCTGCAGAGCACGCTCCGCGACATCTTTGTTAACAAATTGAACGTAAGCCTCCCCAGTACTGCGGCCCGTGTAGTCTGTTGGTAGCGAAATCCCGTTCGGCAATATCTCCAACCCTGACCCACACATAATCAAACAACGATATTGTAGCTTAATAAATCCCATTAGATCATGATGATATCTTTGTATTCATGAAAAAAAAATAATAAAAAAAAAAAAGTTTAATAATTAAAAAGTAAAAAAATTAAAAACCCATCAAGTTTCAGACTCTAAAAACGAAAGAACGTAGTTTGTTCCTTGAATGGGACAATTTGATTCGCAATGCGTAACAGGCCTGCTCTGGCATTGCGATCAGAGGACACTCTCAATGCGTCCGTAATACCGTAGTTATGTAGAGTGAAGAACAGGAAAATAGACAATCTCGCTGTCTCGATGAAAAAAAAAAAAAAAGCTGCGTTCAGTCACAGCTGCGTGTAAATTCTCAGAAACTCGACATCTCATGAATCCATTCGGATGAAAAACGTATCGACTCTTGCATGGGATAAACAATGGTGTGTGCACGCTCGTCGGTGGAAAATTCATACCCGAAAAGAACTGTGCGATCTCTTCCTTGGAGCAACCGAAGGGCAAACCTCGCAGCCTCACGCAGCCGTCGTCCATTGCGTTCTCGAGGTTCAGGCCGCTTCTCTTCACCACCCACTCCATCTCGCCCCTCTTCGCTTTGAATACTGTTCGGAACATTAAAAGTACATGGTTGTAGTTAAATGTATCGTGAGTATCGGTGAGGCATTGAAAGAAAAACTTTAATAAAAAAAAAATCAATCATCACTATTTTTGGTTAATATTTGTATTTTTATCTGAACTGTAAAATTGAAAAGGTAAAAGGGTTTATCCCATAAATAAAATAAATAAATAAATAAATAAAATATCCATCGTTTATTGTGTTCAAAAATAAATGTCAACCCGTGTCAAATTATATATGTTCACACAAAATTTATAAGAAGTTACAAGGAATTTAAAGAATTCATAAGAGTTACAAGAAATTATAACAAAAGAAAATGTATTGAGCCAACAAGATGCAGATTTATAAGTGTTGCACTTCAACTAACTCAGTCATCATGAGCTATCAATAGCTCAGAAATTCAGGTGAAATATGTTTTCTGCCTTCAGTTATAACTTTAGTTGTATTTATATTTATAGTATAGTTATATGTAAATTTGGGCCGTTTTTCTGTAGTTCCGGTCGAATGTTAAATATGTTAAATAGACTGTATATAAATGTTATCGCTTGTCCTTTTGGCATTGCCTCTGTTGATATCAGATAGAAATATGAGAGTCGAGTCTGTTTTTAATGAACTAGTTCACAGTTTCAGCTGTGACCGACGGTTGTTGGTTACAAAGATAATTTTTGTTTCGATAATTTGTTAAGGAAAAGTCGGATACCAAACGATCAAACAAATATTTTTCTCAAAAGAAGCGAAAATATTTTAACACGGCGAAAAAAATAGTCACCTTCTATGTATCTATGGCCCATGTGATCCCTGTCCTTTTTGCAAGCCTTTTCGATATCCATTTCGGACTCCATCTCTATGTAAGCTTCGCCGCTGGGTCTGCCCTCCCGCGACATCGTCATGTGGATACCAGCTTTTCCGTGACAAATGCTGCAGTCACCAAAGAACTTGAGGATCTCGTCGACGGTCGTCGACCACGGTAGTCCCCTGACCTTGACGACGAATCCCTCGTCCTCGTGATCTCCGCCGCCGTTCGACATGACGCTCTGTCCGCTTTTTCGCCTTACTAAAAGTTATGTCACGCACTGTGCCGAACGAAAAGTTAGCCGTTAGCCGAATGGAGTTGAGGAATCGTACGGTGAAATTATTTTCCCGTGAAAGCGATTAAGTTCTCGGCACGAGAGACGAGACGAAAATCTGAGCGGCGCTGTCGAGTTTGTCGTGACTTTGCGTAACGGCGGCTTTGCAGGTTAGAGTCATCTCGATGACTCGACCGATATGAGAAATTTGTACCAAAAAAACAGTCGGGGGCGACAGGGCTTTAACTCGCTAGAACGGGGAATGAGAAGCAACAAATACTTCCGGAACGTTCGACGTTAAAAATGAAAAGACCATTTATAATTTCTCGAGGCTTCGCTCGTGATCGCGCGACGCTATCGCCGTTAGGAAGAATTGTAAAGTTTCTGCGGTTCGTGGGATACGTAAAAGGGCTTCGATACTTACGGAGCTACGCTCGTCGGGTGTGGAGATGTGAGTTGCGAAACTGATGCGACAGAGGAAAGCACGAGGAGACGCAAAAATTCGCGAGCAACACAGCCACGACTTATCGAGGACCTTCGCACTAAAATACTGATCGGCAATATGGCTTTCTTCACACCGGATGTGACGGCGCGCTGGATCGGTCACTTCCTCGGATTCCCGTCAAACCTTCCGAACGCGTAAAGTTCCTGAAGCGGAAACAACCGAGCGGGTCATATAACTGCGCATAAAATCTTATTCTTTCTATAAAATTATTTTGCGAATCGCTATTTTTCCTGTATGCATTCAGCGATCGGATCTCGTTTATCCCAATTTGTCAAATTATTTTTTTTTTATTTCAAATTATTTTAAGGTTTGAGCGCTTCGCACTAGGCAAATGAGTGCTACGAGAAATGTTTAAGACCATATGAGACACCTTCATCCCGTCCGTCCCGGGCTCAGTCGGTATCAAAAACTGTAATCAACTTTTCTCGTGGATTTTCGTATGTTCGATCAAAAGAAAAGTCACATCGAAAGTGGATATCATCTCGGCTTTCGATAAGACTTTTCTTTTGATCGTACATGCCAGAATCCGTGATAAAAGTTGATTACAGTTTTTTATTACTGACCGCGGTAATTCACATGCTCTTAAAGTCGTTCATACAATATTTTACGCATCTATTACAGTGGATGGTAATTTGTTTTACAACAGATGTTCTTAATCTAGAAAAAAATTAATTGCAAAAATATTAACTGGTTTTGTGCTGATTTTCGTAAAAAGGTACATAGTCGTTTAGTTTTTACAAAGAATAATCCGTAATTTTTGCTCAATTTTAATGTATTACTAGGTGGACATCTGTCCTAATACCAATAACCATCCACTACAATGAATAGTTGAGTAAAAGTTTGTATAAACGACGTTAAAATTGTAGCACTCATTTGACTACTGTGACGCGGCTACAACCTCCTTATACTCCGTCATGCGCAGAACGCGCCGAATGACCTCGATCCATTCACCGGCTCACGGGGTCATCTTTTACTCTTCGGCTGCTTCCGGTGACCTTGAACCGTGTGCCCTCGCCGGCAATGCATCGTACGAAAGAATTAAAGAGACATTCGTTGTATTTATTTGAATAATAATACAGCCTGTACGTTCCTTTATTGTTACCGTTAACATCATTAGCCTTTTAGCGTTGGACACTTCCATCCATCCATCGGGGGCTTTAAAATCACGCGTGAGGACTAACTAATATATAATATTCTATAATAATATGTACGTATTGAATTACAATTGATCCGAGAAGAACTAATGATTTTTTTTTCCCAATATTATAATCGTATGTAGAAAAAGTACTATACACAGAGAGAGTGGTCGCGGATCAAACCATGATAATTCGATATGGGATTTGGGACCTTAAACTTGTTAATAAAGAGAAAAACAAAAAAAACATGAAAGAAAATAGTAACCGAGTTGCACGATTGAAAAATCATTGCAATATTAATTATACTATAACGAGGTCCGGGGGCGGGGGAGAAAAGGGTAGAGGACAGTGTCATGACTTTGGTATTTCTTATTGCGGTAGTTATAATGCCAGCAATATTACTCGTCGCGCGTTTAATCAGTGGTTATTCAATCGTACTTTACGAACTACCGAGTATTATGTTTTAATAGTTATTACTTTTAAAATGATTAATCGATAAGAGATATAAAGATGGCTCTTCACCATCGTGGACCGTTTAGTTCTTGTTTTTTTTTTCTTTTTTTTTTTTAATTCGTACATTTTCGTCGTCATTCATGGTTATTTTTTACGTTAAAGAATATCTTTGAAGAATATACTTGGAGTTTATGTATGGCTATGTCCGTTATCTGCGGACGCACATCGCCCTATCAGTAGTAATATTTACGAATACAGTTGTCACGTTTTTGTTTTTTTTTTTTTTTTTTTTCTGTGGATCGTTGTCAAAGTCATTCGTATACACTGAGAATTTTTTATAATGCTTCGTTTCGCCGATCCATTGGAGTTACATTTTTTTTTTCGTTTAGTACGGTATGCTTGTCGTTTATCACCGATATCGACCACATCGGATACTCGAACGACTGTACATTAATTGTTTTATCGTTTGAATAGTATATCGAACATCGGCTTGTCGTAAACAAGTAGTTACCCACAACGTTTATCTATTCGCAGCGCTAATATAATATCTTCATCGTTCGTTCGCAAAGTCTCTCTCTCGTCTGCAATAAATTGCTCGCATACGTTCACATTGTAATAAAAAAAAAAAAAGTATTACTAATATTTATGCAATAGTGTGTCGCTGAAACTAATCGTAAAATCCTAGCACTCTCGCATATGCGTTACGCGGTTAAAGGAACATCGAACGTGTTTTTTTTTTTTTTTTCATAAACATCGTGTAGAGCGCTAATTTAAGGGGAGATTTTTTTTTTTCGGTTGGGCGATTCAGTCGCGATAAAAAATAAATTACATCCCTCGTATACAAACTATTTGGCCTACTATCTAATCATTATTATTAAATTTTCTTCATCTCACTCTCTCTTTTCGATGCATAGTTCGGAGCTTCTTTCGCGCAGACACACACACACGCACGCACGCACAACAGACACGCGCACTCGTACACGAAGACCCTGAGCCTCGCCGCAGCCTCCTCCTCTCCTCCCTCTCCTATCATCCCCATCGATGACTAGAAACATCGTTTCGCATGTCATTTGGTAAAAAAATAACACAAGAGCGGAGCGTATTCTTGGGTAGAAAAAGTAAACTTCGAGCATTGGATTTAGCAAAAATACGGAACTTCGGGGTTTGGCTCTTCGTCGACCGCGAGAACGGAGACGGGAGGGGAAAACCCTGAGCCGCGCCGCCCTTACGACAGTCTTTCTCTTCTTTTTTTTTGCCTTCGCGAATACGATTTTTTTTTAGTATTAAAAGTCTTGTTTTTTTTTGTCAATTTCTTTTTTTTTTTTGCACTGGGCGGATTGGTCGATGGGAAGTAACGACGAACAATTCTACCACACTGCCGTCGAACGCTTTCGGTTCCTTCGCAGTATATTAATATTATTTGCCTAAGGATTAATAACCAGAGATAAGGTGCGTTTAATTTTTCGCCTCCGAGTGTTCAACGCGCGTTTAGCGCCATCTCAGTTGGCCTGCTCGGCGCTGTTCTGGACCTGTTGCTTCTCGATCTTGCGCGCGAGCTCGGGGCTCATGTGTCCGTGAGGGAAGGGCTTTACGGGCTTGCGAAGTATCGTCGGCTTGACCTTGACCTGGGGTTTGAAGGAAGACACCTGCTGCTGGCTGCCGCCGGTGAGGCGCATGTCGCCGAACTTGGCGACGATCTTCGGCGTCGAGCGCGACGGTAGCGGCGATCTGAGTGAGACGCAGTCGCCGGACGACGAGATCTCGTTGTTGCTCGTCGACCTGACGATCTCCGGCTCGGGGTCCGGATCGGGATCGACCTCGGTCTCCATGCGCTTGAGCTTCGTCGCCGCTCCGTCGTTGCCGGTCTTCGTGTTCTTCTTCAGCGTGCACTGATTCTGCTTGGCGAACCTCTCGGCCGCCGTGCTCATGTCCGGCGACTCCGGACCGCCGCCCGTGGGAGATTTCGGGGTCTCGGCGACGCCTCGCGCGTTCGAGACCGGCACCTCCTCGTCGGAGCTGCTCAGGCTGTTCGACGAGGCCGATTTCTTCTTGCTCGCGTCCTGGGCGGAGAGCGGAAGGTCCATCACCAAATCCGGCGTGTGCTTCTGCCTCATCTCGCGGAACTCCTGCGACGATCTGAAGGACTTCGGCGTCGGCGGCACCGGCGGCGTGAGGTGGGTCTGCGAGGTCGCTCGCCTCTGCCAGAGCTCCCGATTCGCCGAGAAGGTCGTTTGCTCCTGGAGCTCCGCGTCCTGGGAATTCGAGGAGTTTATCTGCAGGGAATTTAGGTGCTGCGTCTGCTGAAGTGACTCGCCCATGCTCTGGGACTTCCAGTGCTGCTTCCTGCTGGCTCCGCGTTTCATGCCCATGTCGAGCGACATCGAGGAGTGACGGTCGGGCTCGTCGTCCCTCTCGCCGTCCTCGTGGCTGTCGTGCTCACCGGTGCCCGAGAGCGAGTCCAGGAAATCCGAGACGCTCTCCTCCTCGGCACCGTTGTCCAGGCTCTGGGACGCGTCTGGCCCAGGCTCGGGCTCACGCTTGTCGCTCACCGGACTCGAGGTCTTCAACGGCCTCGACGATGACGTCGCTGACGCCGTTGCGCTCGTCGTCGCGCTCGCCTCCTGCAATCAGAAAGAAGACGGTCCCCGCGAGGACTTTAGTCGTGGAGTCGGGAATCTCGTCGGAGAGGATCGGGATTCGATTTCGATTTTTTGGATTTTTTTTTTTTTTTTTTTTTTGTGGTCGTGCGCGTGGATGCAGACGTTTGAGATGTCGGCGATTGTAAGATGCAGCGGTGGTAAGTGTGGTTGACTGCACGAAAAGGACCCACTTTGCCGGTACCAAGTTTTTTGCACACGAGATTGTTTGATAGATGAACTTTTTATAAATTTTTCAGAGAAAATAGAGCGAAAAGAAAATTGGAAACAAAAAATAGTGCATTTTTAAGGTCATTCGAAGAAGCCATATTTTCGAAAATTATGACCGGCAAGGCGGGCTCTCTTCCGTACCAAGAGTTGTGTATTACACGTCGAATATAATAACGAGCATTTTGAAAAGATACAAAAATCTTTCGAATTAAAGAATGCAATTTTTTTTTTTTTGTGTTCGGCGACTGGAAGAAGCAACAGTGGTAAGTGTGGTCGTCTGGACGAAAAGGGCCCACTTTGCCGGTACAAAGTTTTATGCACGCGAGCTCGTTAAATAAACAAACTTTCAATAAGGCGAAATAGAGTTAAAAAAATATAAAAAATAAATAAAATGAAATTCTGAATTTTAAAGGTCATCCGAACGAGGGAATTTTTCGAAAATCATGATCGACAATGCGGGCCCCTCTTCCATACGAATAGTCGTGTATTACAGATCGAATATAGTAATTAAAATTTGGAAAGAGATACAAAAATTATGATAAGCGTACCCAATTTTCGTTTGCAGAAGGATTGCCAAATCGCACAATACGGCAGGAGTGTTTATCCTGGAAAATTATCAGAGGCCGACATGCTGGCGCTGATCCAACGATATAGACGTTATACCATAAGCATGCACGTGACACAGTCCAACGATAAAAAACAATGAATCCACGTGTAAAAAAAAAAAAAAAAAAAAACAAAGAAACGTATCTTCTGGAGATATTTCGAAAATACGATTTTTCGTCGATGAGTGTTCACAAAATTTACGACTCGATGTATTAACGATTATAGCGACGCTTTAAATGATTTAAATAAACTTATCATTTATTTAAACGATATAAATAAAATGATTTATTTGAATTATTTAAATAAAACTATAATTTATTTAAGTTATAAAATAACGATTGATCTACCCCAAAAAAATATTGTAATTTCCCTTTCGCATATACTGAAATTACACAATTTCTTTTTAACACGATCGTACACAACACTGCACGTGTCAGGTACGGATTTAAAAAACTGTTCGTATAAAACTGAGACGCTCGGACAATAGTGAATGAACATGGAATCAATACCGTAACGATGAACGATGCGGAAATAATTGTTTATGCCTGTGAGGCGATGGATTTTTTTTTTTCAGGATAAATGTGCTTGACGATTGTCCATACTTTTTTTTTCGAGAGTTCGTGTTGGGATCAGACGGGTGCAAGTGAGCGGGCTTCGACGCAGGCTTTACTCACCTAAGCACTCTCCGTTGCCTAAGACGTTCCCGGTGCATACGGCATTTCCTTCGGTATCGTCTACAGACTGAGATTGTTCTACGGGATTCTAGGATTCACAAACCAACTGAACCGTCAATGCGACACTCCTTGAACGACATATTACGAGATAGATAGAGGGACAGACACAGAAAAAAAAGAGTAAAAAAAAAAAAATTCGACAATATGTAAATAAATAAATATAGTATACGAAGAGCAGCAATAAAGAAACGAGAGTGAACGGTTATTTGATTAATTAAAATAAACAAAAAAAAAGAATAAAAAAAAATAAAAGAAAAACAAACAAAAAAGGAGACCACACACAACACTGACAGCAGTTTTATCGAACAGTTTTTAGTCCGGCGATGATCGATCGTCTATCGTACACGCGCGAGAGACTTTCGCCATCGGCGAATAAAGCGCCGATTAAACGTATATCTGGAAAAACAAGTAAGCAACCCAACCGTTAAAACATGAAGAATCGTTAAACAAAACAATACAAGAGGGGAGAAAAAAAAACAAAACGAAAACAAAAAGTAGCGGTAAATTGTAATCGAGGCAAACGTGAGGATAATATGAGAGGCGTGTAGCACAAGACGAGAGTCCGTAGGCACATGCAGCATAATGGCGTGTGTAAATTTTTCTATCGTTTATTTACATTAATTTAAAAAAAATATGAAACAAAGTTTATCGTACAAAAGAAGTTACGTCTATGTTTTTTTTTTGCTATCGTCGTAAATAAATTTATAAACTTAAACGTACCGTCTGTCGTTATCTTCTTTTCTTTCTATTATAAGTTTTAAAACTGCGCGATTGTTGTCCATTAATCGTAACGCTTAACCTCCCCCCTCCCGATCGGTCATATTTCTTCTATTATAGTTATTTTAATTTAAAAGTTAAAAGCTCGGAGCTATTGCGAATGTTTCAGCGCCGTCTCGGCTCTATAATGACTCGTGGACTAGGCGTGCGCACTGCGACGAGACGGAATTTCTCGTCCCGCATTATTATTATTATTATTTTTTTTTTTCGATCTCGTCGGAATTTCCGGTACACGCAACTTTTCGATTTTCACCGAACAAGCCGTGTATTTTCTCTCGTTCGCTCTCTATCCCGTTGCAGTTCATTTTTTTTGTATTGTTTTTTTTTTTCAGACAAAGCAGTGCGTGTGTTGTGCAGCAGGTGCGGAATAATATGCATTCGATACAGGCTCGACCGGAACTCACGAGCTATCGCGCTTCGGCGACGCCCGCGTGACGTTCGGCGCCGGAAGCCGGAGAGAAAACGAGAGAACGTAACCAGCCATGCACCTTTATGTAAATATATATGAATATATATATATACTACGTATATATTATCCGAGAAGTGTTGTTAAATACGTAACGCGCATTCGCATCGCCGACATCGCAAACACATCAAACAACGACAACAAAAGCCAACGTGAAGTACCGTTGAGAGACGGAAACGAAAAAAAAAAAAACAACAGAAAAAAACCATCACAACGAGTAACGAAGACGGAATGAATTCAGTGCTATACGGTGGTTTCCAATACCTCTCGACTGATGATCGGTTGCGAGGATGGGACGCAGGCCACCGGATTCGTTACTACACTCGGAATCACGACGACCCCGACACCACCGCTGTTCGTCGCATCCGTGTGCGTCGACGTGCCGGTCGATGTGCCGTTGGCGTCTGACGTCGCGATCGTCGTCGGCCAGGCGTTGGCGTTGTTCGTCGGTCCCATCAGCGGCGAATTGTTGCTCGACAAGGCGCTGTCCGCCGAGCTCGAGGCGCGCCGCCGCATGGACTCTTCGCTCGACGACTTCAACAGCTCCTTCTCGCGATCCTCGTCCCTGCGAATCAGGCGAATACGGCTTAGGGCGAGTTCGGTGGTGAAATTTTAATTTTTCGCCGAAAAGAAACTCACTTGATTTTGAGCATTATATACTTGTCGGGAATGAGACCGTCGCGACCGTTGAGCGAACCTCGCCACCAGTCGTAGCTGACTTGCATGAAAAGCGTCAGCGTGTCGCCTTTCTTGAAGCTCAACTCACGCTCGGATCTCGCGTGAAAATCGAACTGCGCCGTCGCCTCTAGATTCTCGGACTCTGTTGATCAACGTGGAGAAAAAATTGTTCGTCAGTAAATTCATTCAGTAATTAATCAGTGTATCATTTTTTTCTTTTAATTTTATTATTTTTTTTTTTTTTTTACCGTCTTCGGAAGGGTAGACTTCGGAGTCCATGTCCTCTTGCACTTGATCGGTAGGCGAGTCTCCCACATCTCTGCGCAAACGAGGGTTCATTCATTGGTTAGAGTTTCCGAGAAGCGAGCGAACAGGATGTGAACAAGAAAAAAAAAAGAGGAAAGAATCGTGTAAGAGAGTTAAACTCACACGTCGTCGGGCTCCCGGCTTATGTACTTCTCGTACTGTATGCCACCGATGTCTTCGGGAAATATCTCTTCGCAGAATGTGATTATGTTCTTGATCAAGTCGTTAACTTGATTCTGATACTGAACCTGGTCCTTGTCCTCGGGCACTGGAACGAGCGTCGGGCCGAAGCAGATCGCCAGATTGTAGGGATCCATCATGTTCTCGTCGGAGAACTCGGACAGACTGGGGAGAATAAGAGAACGGCAGATACGTTAATTTATGCGGTTTGAATGAATTATTCGGAGCATGCGGACATCGAAGACGCTTCGACTACGAGGGTTCAGCTTAAGCGTAGAGTCGCCTTTTTTTCGGGCGTTATTCGGGTGTATTATCAGGAACTTTTTTCTCGAAAATTTTTGTGATTATTGCAATGAAGCTGAGGGAATATTTTTAGTGGCGTTATTACAGAATGCGGACATTTTTATGTCACGCAATATTCAATCCTTAAAATGGGGCTAAAGATCGACATAATTCTAAAATATTCCGAAAGGGTTTTTTCTCTGAAACGGTTTTATAAGATAGAAAACGAATTGTGGGGCTCACTGCGTATTTGATTAACGCATTGAGCCCCACAATTCATTTTTCATTTTATAGAATCGTTTCGGAGAAAATGTATTCAACATTTTACACATTAAGGATTCAATACTGTATCACGAAAAAATTCTGCATTACGTAATAATATCAATAAAAATATTCTCTCAGTTTCATCGCAACAAACACAAAAATTTTCGTTTAAAGGTCCTGACAATAAACTTGAGAATACCCGAAAGAAGGCGACTCCCCTTTTAACAAAACTTTAATTGAAAAGCTAGAAATCAATCGCATGAAATTTATTTTTTAATTAAATGGTTCAATCTGGAACTTGGACTACTCACTGGTTGAGGAAAGCAAACAGATAGCGCATCACAATGACGACGGGTCTCGGAAGGCTCGAGACGAGTTCCTTCATCTTGAGAACGAATTCTTGCTTTGACTCCAGCTGAGCCAATTCCATTAGATGCTCGAAGTAGATTATCGGAAACAGAGGCTCGCGCAATTCGCGCAGATAAAGCTTGAACACTCCAGCGACGCTGTTTATGTCCGAGGCGTCGGTGACGTCGGCCAGTGGATCCTCGCCTCGCTCGAACCACTCTCTGAAGTTGTTTATCTCGACCTGCGATCCTGAGACGCGAAAGATACCCTGATGGTGAAGACCGTACAGATTTATAACTCTGATGCAGCTCTTCATTATCAAGGGTATCTCCTGGTTCATCGTCTCGAGATACTCCTCGAGCGAGCCACCGAACAACTTCGGCTGACCGTTCATTTGCAAACGGCCAATGCGCTTTCGTCGCGCTTGCTTTTGCTTCGATGTTGTTATCGATAAATTCGGCGAGGCGTTCGAGCCGTCCTGCAAACTTTGGCGTATGTACTCCTGCTTAGCGTCGAGCCTCGCTATCCTCGATGTGCCGAGCAGATATTCTCTGAATTTCTGTCGACAAAAAAAAAAAAAAAAAATCATTAAACGTGAATTAGTTCGACGCGAATGAGAAGACAGAATCGCTGCGGATTTTTTGGCTCGACCTACCGTGAGGTAAAATTCTTCCGTCTCTTGTCTGTCGGCTCTGAGCTTGATCTGCAGTGTTTCCGGCGGTCTCGACGTCGGCATAGCGTTGTCCCCAAAGTACCTCGAGCAATCGTAATCCTTCGCGGTCAGC
The DNA here is from genome assembly GCA_958510785.1 of Exephanes ischioxanthus. NCBI lineage: Eukaryota > Metazoa > Arthropoda > Insecta > Hymenoptera > Ichneumonidae > Exephanes > Exephanes ischioxanthus. The sequence goes on from OY294016.1 coordinate 6,850,432, forward strand.
ATCTCGAGCAGACTCGCCTCTGCTGTTTCCAGCGTCTTCCACACCTCCTCGGACTCCGTTCTCAGCGACGTCACCCTCTGCTGGAGCTGCGTCAGTCGTTGCTCCATCTCGGTGTGTAGAACTTTTTGCAGTTCGGGCTCGGGTGCCTGCACGACCACGATATATTATTAAAATTATTATAATATGATAATGACACTTAAATTAAAAACAAATTAATAAATAAGTTATCATTAATAATAATAATAATAATAATAATAATAATAATAATAATAATAATATCTAAATGATTTTTTTAAAGTTAGAAACGTTGAAAAATCACGGAATGACGCTTGATTCGAGCCAGGTGAAAAAAACGTACCTCGTCAATAAATTATTAAAATAATTATAACATAATAATGATACTTAAATTGAAACAAAAAGTAAATAATACTTAAATATATATATATTTTTAAAGTTAAAAACGTTGAAAAATCACGCAACGACGGTTGCTTGTAGCGAGGGGACAAAAGCGTACCTCGTCACCGCGTTGACACTGGAACTCGAATTTTTTCGGAATCATGAAAGCGGCGTGATGAGACTCGAGGAATCTCTGCTTGTCGGCCCTCGAGTCGAGAGAGCCGACGCAAGACGCCAATTGTTCGGCGCCCGTTTGCAACGATCGTTGTCTGCCCTCCTCGGCGCTGCAGTGCATCAGGAGCGCCCTCGCGATACAATTGTGAAAGCCAAAGTCCATGCACTGCAAGAGTAAAGAAAATAAGAAAAAAATTAACAAAAATTTACCGATTCGTCGGTAGATCGCCTCGGGTGGGGTGAAAAGATAAAACCCAAAAACTTTGCCACACTCAGCGAAGCACTCGGTAAAGTTTGTGAAAAAAAAAAAAAAAAAACAGAAGAGAAGAGCACTTACGTCAATGAGATCGGAGAGGTCGTCCACAAAGTACTTGTGTATCGTCGTGTTGGAAGCTTCCAAGCAGAGAATGTATTCGTTTCTTGCCTTCAGCGCTTTCAGCTTCGCCTCGGTGTACTTGTTCTTTCTCTGCACGAAACAAGAAAAAAAAAATCGAACGGTCAGAGTTTATTCGAGATCGGGCGATGATGCGAACGGGTTCGCGGGTGGCACGGCCAGCTGTTCGTTAATTGATCGTCTTTGGTGAGCACGTTATTTGTACTCGCCTGCTAGTTGTCTCGAGCGAGCCACTCAATAGGCTCGTTTTTCTTGCCGATCCCTCGAGTGTCTCATTCGTCGACACTACGGGGCTTTATGCTCGGGATACAATATCCCATCAAGGGTACACATTATGCTCCGGATCAAATTGATTGCGGACAACACGCGCTCACTCGGTCACTCTTCGGATTTCAAGTCTCTCGAAATTAGATTTTTTTTTTAATCTCCAAAGGAAACAAGACGAACTGGAATGAATTTTTACTTTAAGGTAGTTCTTGCCAATAGTATTCACTTCGGATAAGTTTCAGAGAAATGAGAGGGAATCGCAAACACTTGTCGATGGTGCAAAAATCTGAAAAAAATCAAGCCTATTCGAGCTTATTCTAAAGACGAACTGGAATGGATTTTTTAAATCCTCATAAAGAACATTAAAAAAGATAAATGAAACGAATGCCATGAAAAAACAAAGATTTTTTTTTTTTGTTATTTCTTCAAGATAAACAAGATGAATGGGAATGCATTTTTTAAATTCTCATAAAGAACATTGAAAAAAAAGAGAAATTAATCCAATACCATGAAAATTCGGGTGGTCCGAAACTGCACAGAGTCAGCAAAGCTTCTCCTCTCAAAGCGAAAAAGAATTCTCGTGAATCGAGAAAGAGAACGAGCTCGGAATAATTGTGCGGGCAACACGGTCACTGTTCGGAAGTGACCGTGTTGCCTGGAAGAACTGGAGTAGTTTTTTTAATCTCATAAAGAACATGAAGAATACAAAAAAACAGAGAAATAAATCCCAAAGCTACGAAAATTCGGGTCGTCCGAGACTGCAAAGAGTGTCTCAGCGAAGCGTCTTCGCTCAAAGAGAAGAAGAAGTCTCGTGAATCGAGAGACAGAGCTCGTGGATCTCGAGAATCCACTGGTAAGCTGCCCCATAGTTTTAATCTCGGGCGTGTTAATCTTTCGTCTCTCGCTTTCACGTGGCAGAGATTACTCAGCGCCAGCATATGTGTTCACGGCCTCCGCTCCGTTCCTTTCGTGAAACTTCCACCCGCGAACGTTATTTATTTTTCTACGTCGGTCCAGCGGGGCAAAAAAAGACAAAAAAAAAAAACGGCCGTTGGAAGCTTAAATCCTGGACGTCTGCTTAGCGCTTCTTAATGATAAGTGCGATGAGACTAGCGAGGGGAGCCAAAGATGGAGAAAGAGAGAAAAAAAAAACATCGCTCGAAGTGCCCGAAATAGTGAGAATTTCTGGTCCTTCTGCGAACGCGACGTTGCGGATACAGTAGAAACTCGATGATCCGGACTTTGGATCATCCGGACTTTGGATCGTCCGGACTTTGGATCATCCGGACTTTGGATCATCCGGACTTTGGATCATCCAGACTTTGGATCATCCGGACTTTGGATCATCCGGACTTTGGATCGTCCGGACTTTGGATCATCCGGACTTTGGATCATCCGGACTTTGGATCATCCGGACTTTGGATCATCCGGACTTTGGATCATCCGGACTTTGGATCATCCGGACTTTGGATCGTCCAAACTTTGGATCGTCCGGACTTTGGGTCGTCCGGACTTTGGATCGTCCGGACTTTGGATCGTCCGAACTTTGGATCATCCACACTTTGGATCATCCAAACTTTGGATCGTCCAAACTTTGGATCATCCGAATTTTGGATTATCCGAATTTTGGATCATCCTAATGTTGGATCATCCTAATGTTGGATCATCCGAATGTTGGATCATCCGAATGTTGGATCATCCGAATGTTGGATCATCCGAATGTTGGATCATCCGAATGTTGGATCATCCGAATGTTGGATCATCCGAATGATTGGATCATCCGAATGATTGGATCATCCGAATGTTGGATCATCCGAATGTTGGATCATCCGAATGTTGGATCATCCGAATGTTGGATCATCCGAATGTTCGATCATCCGAATGTTGGATCATCCGAACTTTGGATCATCCGAATGTTGGATCATCCGAATGTTGGATTATCCGAACTTTAGATCATCCGAATGTTGGATTATCCGAACTTTAGATCATCCGGACGTCTCAATTATCCGAACCATGACTTCATTTATCCAAACTCTCAATTGTCCGAATCATGATTTCGTTTATCCAAACTCTCAATTATCCGAACCATGACTTCGTTTATCCAAACTCTCCTTTATCGAAACTCTCAATTATCCGAACCATGACTTCGTTTATCCAAAGCATTATAGATTGTTGTTCGCCGCGGTAAGAGCCGCGCCCGTGTTCAAGCGTGATGAAGCGCACTATTTCCCTTCCAGCGTTAACCCGCTCGCTCACTGGCTTTCCCGAGCAGTTTCACCCACCTCTGGAGAGCCACAAAACGCGCATTAAAAACTAGTCTCAATACCAAATCGTTTAAATCTCCTTACATTCATGGTTCACACTGAATCAGCTTCGAGATTACACAAAAAATTGACGACTATTTCACAGAAACCTCGAAATAAGACTTCGATGTTCGAAATATGTTAAAAATATGTTTTGAACTTTAACATATACTGTCATTTCATTTAAACATATGTCTTCCTCGCACTAGTGCGAGAAAGGCACTTTCTCGCACTAGTGCGAGGAAAAATACCATATTGCATTTGTACGCATGCGCAGTATTTTTCTCGCACGCGATGCGAAAAAAGTGCCTTTCCGAGCTCACTTCACAGGCACGGAAAGCGGGATTTTACGAGCATGCGTTAGGAATAAAAAATGTTTTCATCACTCGGTGCGAAAATGGCCACTTTTCCGCCCGTTTCGCGTGCGTAAAACCGCAATTTTCGCACCTTGTGATGAAAAATTTCGTACATCCCTCGTGCGAAACACTTTTTCTAACTCGTGTGATCACAGCACTCGTTAGAAAAACGTTTTTCGCCCTCGTGGAGTAATGTACTATTGCGTTTCGATTATCTGAACTGGACCCGGTCGCGACAGGTTCGGATAATCGAAATTCTACCGTACGTATCTCCAAATTCCTTCCACTAAAAGAGCCCCACGAACCGCGCAGTCGAGGGTGTGCACCGATTTCTCGTACGCCTCGGTGGATTTCTCGTCGATTCGTTGATAAAAGAAAATTGACGGTGGAACAATCGGCAAGCCGGTGACGCGGCTAGCCAATTCGGACGTTCCCACACACATGACGTATCCGAACAACCGGACCAGCAGGGTAAATCCCTCGACGACTTCCGTTGACGTGGAACTCTCGCGAGAGTCTGAGTCACCCTTCGTTCAATCTCGTTCGCCACCCCCATCGAGAATTCCTAACGTCGAGCATAAAGCTCTATTATCGTTGCGAGTCGGGAGAATTCTCTCGGTCGGCGAGCGAACGGTATCAAACGACTCCAACTCCTCGCTCGCCATTGTGCTTCGATTCTATTCTCGAGCCGCTGGGTTTATTCTATTCGTTGCGTCACTCCAGCACCGGCTCGTTCGTCTTCGTGAAACACGTTGTAATCACTCGTTGAAGCGAGGGCGAGTCCGGATATCACGGTCGTCTCGCCGCTCTATCGAATTGCCAAAGAGGAATAATAAAAAAAAAAAAAAACGAACGAGAAGAATAAGAATCGGAACAAGAGGAGGAACGAACCGATCACTGTGGTCTCGTGGCTAGGGTACTGAGTATCGCGAAAATACGGCCCTCGGACGCACGGTATTCGTTAGTATTCGTTAGTATTCGTTAGTATTCGTTAGTATTCGTTAGTATTCGTTAGTATTCGTTAGTATTCGTTAGTATTCGTTAGTATTCGTTCGTATTCGTTCGTATTCGTTCGTATTCGTTCGTATTCGTTCGTATTCGTCGGTATTCGAAGTAAGTACCGTGAAAATACGACCCTCGGCCGCACATTATTCGTCGCATTCATTGGTATTCGTACTAAGTATCATGAACATACGGCCGCATCGTATTCGTCGTTTTCGTCGTATTCGTCGTATTCGTCGTATTCGTCTCATTCGTCTCATTCGTCTCATTCGTCTCATTCGTCTCATTCGTCTCATTCGTCGTATTCGTCTCATTCGTCGTATTCGTCGTATTCATCGTATTCGTCGTATTCATCGTATTCGTCGTATTCATCGTATTCGTCGTATTCATCGTATTCGTCGTATTCATCGTATTCGTCGTATTCATCGTATTCGTCGTATTCATCGTATTCGTCGTATTCATCGTATTCGTCGTATTCATCGTATTCGTATCGTGAAAATACGGCCCTCGGCTGCACGGTATTCGTTGGGCTCTTTAGAAAAACTTCGGAGATAGATACTGTAGAAACTCGATTATCCGAACCCGTCCAGACCGGATCTAGTTCGAATAATAAAAAATCCGGATAATCGAAACGCCAATATGTTTTTACTTCGTGAAGCAAACCCAGAAGACCGACTGCTAACGACACTCAAAAGGTGGAACATTATTTTCTTGAAACTTCAATTGGCCGAATCGACGTATGGCCGAAAATCGTGTGTCTAAACGCACTTCTTCCGAATCGTCAAAATTCTGAAACTTTATTTATCCGAGTCTTCATTTCAGCGTATACTCTTCGGAAATTAAACGTTGGCCGGACGTTATTCGTTGACGTCATAATTTAATGACATTTCTCCGAATAATAATTTCACCGAACTTCATTTCTCCGAATCGTTAAACCTACGAACATCAAATCGACGAATCGTCTTTCTTCCAAATTGCCAATCAAGCGATTAACGAAACTAAATAATATGAGTGAATAGTCTGGTCATCTGCTATTATACACTATTTATAAATAATCTCACGATCAGTATGAATCGATTCCGATAAATGACTTTTCGGACAAATATTATTCGGAAGAATGTCCGGTGAGTACTATTCGGAAATTCGGTGAAATTATTATACGGATAAGCGACATTCGGTTAAATGACGAATCGGACGAATATCGTTCAATCGATTACTATTTCCGAAGAGTAAAGTGTGCTTCAGTGAAGATTGGAAATAATAAAGTTTTAGAAAGTTGACGATTCAGAAAAATAAAGAATTAGAAATTTGACGTTTCAGAAGAAAAACTGTTTGGAAATCCGACGATACGGAAAAATAGAGTTTCGGAAGTTCGACGATACGAAATAAGTGCGTTCGGACCCGTTGGATTTTCGGCCGTATGACGATTCGGCCGATTGCGGTTTCGGCAAAATAACGTGGCTCCAAAAAAGTTAACATTCGCTCATCCCGAGTAACCCCCAAAGTGGCACGGTTCCCCTAAAGGAAAAAAAGCTGGTCCCATCGCTAATAACCATAGCACTTGATGCGACGTTAAATAAAAATCACATAAAAAAAAAAAAAAAAACAAAAAAAGAAGGAAGAAGAAGTAGCTCGTTAGTCAAAGGCGAGCTGCGACAACTTAAGCCTACCATGTCAGCGCCGTAACGAATTACCGACTGCCGAGTCGGCATCGTTTCCACATCTGCCTCCCTCGAGGCTACAGCAGTCACGCAGATGCGAAAATATTGTTTTCTCTATGAAGAGAAAAAAAACAAAAAGAATATTCAGCCGAAACTGAGAGACAAAAAGATCGGCTCGGAGAGCCTGAACGGTGAAGAAAATTTATCGATCGTGTCTAGGCGCGCGCAGGGAATCCCAAGAGTCCACGGTAATTGAAATTCCGCGACTCGCGCATTTCCGTTGCATTTTCCGCGGTGGAAAGGGGGCAGCGAGGGCCGACGCGGCCGAGGTTGCGCGCAGGCGACGGAGACGACGCCGGCGGGTTATCGATATCCTGGCCGGCGGCGCGGCCACGCAGACCCGGCGGAGGCGGCGCAACACAGGTTATGAATACGGTGAAACGCGCGGAGGCGCGCAAGGGCACGGGATTTTCGACACGGGAGGGGTAATCGATACAGCATCGTCGAGGGCGCTCGACCTTTCCAGGGTCAAGGGCCATCCAGTGTTCCCCGTTCGTCTCACACCGCCTATCTGTATAACTCTCTCTCTCTGTATCTAGCTCCGGGGATCTCGTGTGAAGTAGCAGTCTCGTGTTTCCTACCGACGGGCTCTTCTTATTATCCACGAGACTGTGTTAGTTCGAGTTTCTTAACGCCTCCGCTAACTCGACCTCGGCACGAGCTTCCCTCTTATTTCTTAAGCTCTGTGTGTGACTTCCCAGATAGCCAACCGTACCGCAGCGAACCAAGGGCAATTGCTTGCCACCAAGCTTTGGTGTTTGCTTGCCAGCAACACCGCAACAATAGCCTCCAGCATATTGGTAGCGAAAGTCCAACAACGGTCACTGATTTGTTATTCTTAACAGTCGTGAAAGAAATAGAAAATTCCTCGTCATCAGAAGCCCATCTCTGATCACACATTTCAATAAGCGTTGTAGCCAACGATAACGAAACCTTATTTTCTCATGCGATGAATGAGTTTGATAATGAATTACGTCATATGATAATGAGTTGCTTGAGAGTTTGTTTGCCTAAGTGTAATGTTTGACTGATAATGAATAACGCAACGATTATTGTATTATGGCTGAAGGACTGCGGTCGATGGCCAATTGGCAATATGCAATATAGGTGAAAAGCAAAAAGCTTTTTAGGTATAAAACAAATTGTTACATGGTATGTATTGTTAATAAACTCACTACTAGTACTACTACTGTATTACTTATAATACTCTACAATTAATTTGTTTGAAGTAAAAGTGAATTAATTGGTCTACGAACGATGTAAATTATAGCTCAATGACGAGTGAATCGTCTCGCCGAAATTAAACCTCTATAACCATAAAAAAGAATGAGCGTTTGTTGGATTTTAAATTTGTTCAAAAATTGCGTCAAATTGTAGGTTCGTTTGGTGTCGATATATCTTTCTAAAATATTATACACAAATGGACCGGCACTAACGATCCTTGGAATTGCATTTTTTTGTGAGAATCGGTGAAAGCACTTAAATTTTATAAGAGATAGAATTTTTAAAAATTTCAGGCAAAATAACTATGACAAGCAAATTGATCTTCGTAGTGAGACGCAAAGAACCAGCAAGCATTGCTGACAACTTGCTGCCAATATGCTCCTGAGAATTTTGGGCATTGAATGCCCACAAAAACATAGGCAAATGCGGACGCACATGCCGCAATTTTGCCGCCATCCCGTGCGAACATACGCTGCCTATTTGCTGGCGGGTTGTTTGCAAAATACTATCTGGGTTCTTTTCCTTAGTGTGTTTCTTTTTTTCTGCTTCTGTTGCGTTGTTTTTTTTTTCATTTTTTTTTCTTTTTTTTTTTTTGCTCGTCGTTCTAGCGTACGAACCTTGTTAACTTCCTTCTCAATGAGCTTGTACTTTTTGCTCCTCGCAAGCTTTTCCGGCGGAGCGTTTGTGACCTCGAGCTTGCTCCTCTGCTGCTCGGCGACGCGCAGCTTCGTCTCGGCCTGGCGGGACTCCGCCTGGTAAGCCTGATAAGTCTTCATCGTCGTGTGGAGCTCGTGCAGTACTCGGAGAATCTCCTCGTGCGTCTCGTAACCGATCTCACGGCACTGCGGGCAGAAAAGAAATTATTGGTCAAGGTGGGGCTGAACATCAATGTAAATGCTAGATGGTTTGAAACCATTTTTCTACGAAATGGTTTTGTGGAATAAAAAAACTTGTACAAAAACTTGCAAACTCGTGCGACTCACTTTACAGCGTGCACTTTACTGTTGCATTTTGTTAAAAGTCAGAAGATATAATGTCCGGAAATCCGACCCAATAATCGGTCAGAAATACTTTACTTTTAACAATTTACATTCATTTTACTATAAAAGTACTTTAATTCCAAACATTTACTGTAATTTCTATGTAAAAGTACATTCGTTTTTAATCGCGATTGTACATAAAATTTAATGAATCACTATTTGCATAAAAATTTCCAGTCCGGTGCATTAAATTTACATTTTTTTAAAACTATGTAGCCAGATTTCTACGTAGCTTATCTTCAGTATTGTTTCACTTAAATACAATTTTTTCATTGATTCAATTGACAAATGGCAAAGAAATTTTTTAAGTTCATATGAAATACTCGAGTTCGTATATGAGAATTCTCGAAATCTATGATTGTGCGAAACATTGAGACATACAGTGTCCGAATATAGGGACGTGCCGAAAACTGGTCTGGTAAATTTTTACTCTCTTGTTATTTACTTCCACAATAAAAAAAGATCTTTTAGTAATTGATCGATGTGTTTTTTTCGAAACTAGAAACTATCAGCTTGACATTGGTTTCAGTTATTGTCACAAAAAAATTTGTTCTTGACCAATAAACAACTGCTGGAATCCGGGGATGCCCTTAACCGTTCGAGCGTTGGTATCTTTACTTAACAATTTTATTTTTCTTATTTTAAATGTGTGCACCGATATCCGGCGTGGGTGGCGAGCACTTCCCGATCGATAAATTATGATTCCGGACCGGAATAGCGCCGAGACCTTTCGCGGTACTTACTCGTCTGTAAATGCGTTGCACGTCCTCCATGACCTGGTTGAGACGACCCACGAGATGAGTGCTGTAGACTTCCGAGAGTGCGGCGTGATCTCGGCTCAGTGACTTTGTCTCGTTGACCAGTTGCTGCCAGCACGCGTAACTCGAGAAAAGGGGCCACTGTTCCCTTCTGCGAAAATAAAAAAATTGACCGTAACGAACGATTCGTGTTAGTCACCCTTCCGCTCCGGCTACGCACACCATTTTTTTTTTTGTCCGGTATATCAATGACTTTTCATTCGATTCCGCGGATTAATCCTCACACATGTTTTATTACATTTTTTTTTTCTTTTTTTTTTCAGCCGTGAATTTCCCTCGTGGAAGATCTATTCATCACAAATCATTCGATCTCATACGAAATAATAGTTGCAATTAAATTGTGGTGCGTTAAATGCTATCGAGACCCATTCGAAAACTAGCCGCCGGATGGTAACAAAAAAATTGAGGAATCCACTTTGAACATTCTAGTCATCGATATCTTGATAATATTAAAGGAATTATTTAAAATGTGAGGAAACTAATGTTGAAAAAAGGTCAACAAGCGTCGAATACCATAAACTGTGGTATATTTTTTTATCGACAATCTAAGAAATTACTATTTGCTTCTGCTTCTTGTGCTTGAGCTGGCCATTTAAAGCCATTTAATCTCACACAAAATAATAATTTTTATAAAATTCTGGTGCATCAAATTCTGAGCCCTATTCGAAAACTATCCGCCGGATCTTGATAAAAAAAAAAAAAAAAAAAATTAAGAAACCCACTTTGCACATTCTAGTCATCTATATCTCGATAATAATCACAATTTAACAAAACGAATATTGAGAAAAAAAAGAGGCAACAAATATCGAACACGATAAAACGGCCTATATTTTTTTCAGCGATCATTAAAAAAAAAAAAAAAATTACTTTTGCTTCTGCTCCTTGTGCCTCAGCTGTATGCTCTTGGCCATTTTTTCCAGGGACTTGCTGTAGTCGAGCTCGAGTTCGGCCCTCCGCCGGAAGAAGTCCTGCAGCTCGGCGACGAGGGCGACCTGGGATTCCATCCGGACGTCGAGGCATCTCAGCTGTTCGTTCAACTGCAGCCTTATGTCTGCCGGAGGACATGAAACAAAAAAAAACAAACAAAAAAAAAGCCTGTTAATTTCCGCACATGGTTCGAACGAGTTATCTGCATACAAAACGGTATATCGAAGTGACGCTTCTCGAAGCTCTTCGTCAATCTCCGGCCGCAAAAGGGTACGGCTTGTATTATAGATTTTCTATTTTTTTTTTTATCTCGTGTGCATATTTCCCCCTCCCACTCCCTCGTCCATGGCCTCGACAGCGGATTTTTATCCACGCGGAGGAAGACGGCCGGAGACAATAGACGGAAAACGGGGAAGCTATACGATAGACCACGGCAATGGAATAATAATGCGAACAGATTGGACGTCTCTCGTTCTCTCTCCGGCCGTCCAGAGAACAGCTCCGGCTCGGTGAAATTTTGCCGCTCGCCTCTTTGTCCACGCAGTCGGAGAGCCAACGTAAAATCATCAATATTTCAAGCTCCCTCGGTTTCCTCGCCAGACTCGATCCGTAGCTCTCCAGTCTTCACTCCTGGCGCTTCGGTCGCGCGCTGCGAAGGACCCAGGAAATCTCCCCGACGAGCCGTCAGAGTCGGAGTCGTAGTCTCCTACCGGGAAGACCCACAGACGATAGCGAACGGGACTTTCCGAGAGCGTATATCACCGCCACCGCACACCGAGGACTAAAAATAAATTCTCGCGTACGGCGGGCACATCTTTCGGGCGGAGCTCCCTCGAGAGAAATCTTTCTTTTTTTTTTCTTTTTTTTTACATTTTTTTTCCCTCATCCCGCTTGCTCTTAATATTCGGAGCTGGCGTTGTAAGTTCACGGAGAAGAGGCTCGAAGATGTGAAGGAAACGCAATTCTTTTTTTTCTGTTTTAGTTTTTCGTTCTCTTTGATGGATTGCGTTTTTTTTTTTTTTTTTTTTTTTTTTTTTTTTTTTTTTTTTTTTTTTTTTGGAAGTCCTCGAGCAGCCAACCAATTGGACGGGTTTAGGGGCGAGAGGGGAAAAATCGAAATTTTCCAATAATTTTTGGATGGTGGCAATGGTCGTCCGTGGGGCAAAAAGGGGTTGAAAACCCGGACGTATCGTTGGGACAAAATGGGGCATGCAAAAATTATTGGAAAATTGAGTTTTGGCCTCACTGTCCCGTTTTGCCCCACTGTCCAATTTTGCCCCGCTCTCCCCTATATCGAGTCGTTGAACCTTTTCCCTTCGTCTTGGTTTGTGTACCGTTGGCACTTTTATATCACTCTCGAGTAACAGAACAACGGAATAGTTCAATGAATACAACAAAACGAGGACTAAAAATGAATTCTCTCGTACAGCGGCCAGTACATTTTTCGGACGGAGCCCCCTAGAGATAAATCTATTTTTTTTTCTATTTTTTTTTAAATTTTTTCTCCTCATACACGCTCATAGTTAATAAAGAGATTCGAAAATGGGAAGAATTCTTTTCTTACGTAATTCTTTTTTTCTATTTTACTTTTTGTTCTCTTTGATGGATAGCGTTATTTTTTTTTTTTTTTTTTTTTTTGACACCTCGAGCAGGGCGGCCAACCAATTGGACGGTTTTGTGTAATTGAATTTTTTCCCATTTATCTTAATTCGTTAACCTTCGTCTTGGTTTGTGTGGCGTTGTACTATTATTACCCTCGAGCAATAGAACAACGGAATAGTACAACGTATAGAACAAATCGAGGTCTAAAAATAAATTCTCTCGTACAGCGGCGGAAACATCTTTCGGGCGGAGCCGACTCGAGAGAAATCTTTTTTTTTTTACATTTTTTTCCCCTCATCCCGCTCGCTCTTAATATTCGGAGCTGGGTTGCAAGTTCACGGAGAAGAGTTTCGAAGATGGCAAGGAAACGTATTTTTTTTTCTTTTCTTGTTTTTCGTTCTCTTTGATGGATAGCGTTAGTTTTGTTTTGTTTTTTGTTTGGGTTCCTCGAGCAGGGTTGCCAACCAATTGGACGGGTTTATTCCTCGTCGTTTAACTTTTTCCCATTCCTCTTAATTCGGTAATCTTCGTCTCGGTTTGTGTACCGTTGTACTATTACTTTCGATTAATAGAACAACGGATACAACCCTGAAAATAAATTCTCTCCTACAGCGGCCAGTACATCTTACGGGCGGGGCCCCCTCAAGAGAAACATTTCTCTTTTACTATGTTTTTTTATTTTTTTTTATAAAACTTTTTTTTTCGCTCATCCGCTCTTACACTGATAAAAAAGTACAGTTGAATCAACCAAGATTCGGGCAGGGACGTTCAAATAAATATTTAGTTGGTCGAACAAAATATTTTAATGACTCAAAAATATTTTGGTGAAATCAACCGAAAAATGGTTGAACTAATCAATTTTTTAGCTGTACCAACAAAATGTTTAGTTGAACGTCCCTGCCCGAATCTTAGTTGATTCAACCGTATTTTTTTATCAGTGTACCATTCAGGTTTGAGTCGTAAGTTCACGAAGAAAAGCTTCGAAGATCGGATGGAAACGCAATTCTTTTTCTTTTTACATGTATTTTTCCTCATCCCCTTCGCTCTTAACATCCGGAGCTGAATCGTAAATTCACGAAGAAAAGATTCGAAAATCGGAAGGAAACGTAATTCTTCTTTTTTACATTTTTTTTTCTTTTTACATGTATTGTTCCTCATCCCATTCTCTCTCAACCCTGCAACTCCCGACTTAATTTTTTTATCTTCGAACGCATGACTGGGGTGCAAACGCACCCCGCGCTTTTCCTGATTATACAACCGGTCCTATGCTGATAAACAGACTTTTTCATACATTGTTTTCTTAGGTTTTTCATAAGGAAGATAATGATGTACGAGAAATCTGATTTTATTTACATTTTGTTAATGAAAAACGCATTCGAAGACTGAAAACCGGAAAAAAGTCAGCAAAAAGCTCATTTTTTCGCCCTCGCGTCGCGTGCGTTCGGACCGCAGTCATGAGTTGTAAGAGTTAATATTCGGAACTGAATTGTAAATTCACGACGAAAAGATTCGAAGATCGGAAGGAAACGTAATTCTATTTTTGTTTACATATTTATATTCTTCCCCTCATCCAGCCCCCCATAATATTCGGAGCTAGGTTTTGAGTTCACGGAGAAAAGACTCAAAGTTGAGAAGGAAACGTAACTGTTTTCTTTTTACATATTAATTTTTTCCGCTCATCTAGCTCGCTCATAATAGTCGCAGCTAAAGTGGATGGAGAAAAGATTCTAAGATTGGAAGGAAAAGTAATTCTTTTTTTTTTTTCCTATTCTACTTTTTCTCTTTCTCTGATGGATAGCGCGAGTGTTGTTTTGTTTTGTTTGGGACCCCTCGAGCAGGGTTGCCAGCCAATTGGACGGGTTCGTATCGCGTCGTTGAACTTTTTCCCATTTCTCTTAATTCGTTAATCTTCGGTCTCGGTTTGTGTGCCGTTGTGCTATTACTCTCGAGTGTAGATAACGCGGCGATGCGGTGCAATAGCACACACGTTTAGTGTCGTAGAACGTTAAATGGAATAAGTGGAGAGCGCGTATCTCCTCCGCTCTGTTACGGGCCGTCGTTTCTACGGCCCTCGAGACACGGCCGCGGCTCGGCTCACTTCTCTCCTCTGTTACTGATCGTAGGGTTTTTTTTTCACCGTCTCTCTCTCTCGGTCTACGGTCAACGACGCTGCAGCAAAAGTTGTGCGCCAGTGACGAACAATCGTCCTCGCTGTCTGCCGATCGTCCGATTGTCTCAGCTCACTTAATTTTCCCCTCACGTTGGCAAACGCTGTACCACTCCATCCTGCTCCTCGCTCTCGCTCGCAGTCTCGCCTCCCGACGGAAGTACCGCCGGATAATTTAACAATTGAACTGCATCAATGTAGATTACACATGCACTAGCAACAATGTGCTTTTGTACTTGTTTTTTAAGAGACGATGGATATATATATATATTTGTTCTCTTAGGGTCGAATTTCAAGACGTTAGTTTGAACTCAAGATCGATCTTGAGATCAAACTTGAATTCGAAATTAAGATCGCCCTCGAGATCAAATTTCAGTTCGAACTTAAGATCGCTCTTGAGATCAAACTTAAATTCGAAATTAAGATCGCCCTCGAGATCAAATTTCAGTTCGAACTTAAGATCGCTCTTGAGATCAAACTTAAATTCGAACTTACGATCGCTCTTGAGATCAAACGTAAGTTCGAACTTCAGATCGAACTTGAACGCTTTATCTGCGTAGAATCTATATCTGGATTCCAAATGCGATTAACTTTGATGACATTCACTGTCATGAATGTCAGTCATGAAGGTGAACTGGCAAGAGAGTTTCTTGAAACTGTTTCTATGGAATGATTGCCAATTGTGATTGCAATAAGAATTTTTTTAAAAATATCTCATCACTTCTTATTAGTTTGAACTTACGATCGAACTTGAGTTAAAACCAACGTGTTGAAATTCGACCCTCAATGTGATGAATGGATTTCGATGGAATCGATGTACCGCCGTAGACAATAGAATAAAATCGACCCCCTATTTAACATTATAGAGATATTATATTATACTATTTATTATTTTTATTATGTGATATCTATTTTTTTGCATAATTGCATACTCGACGCAGAAGTCAGTACCGGAAGTGCCTCGCAGAGAATTTAAAAAAATTGGCAGAGCCATCGATCGTACGGTAAAAACCGAGGGACATAAAACTTAGGTTACTTGGATAAACTTTTGAATCAATTTCTGTATATATTTAAATCATATTTAACTCCTCTCCATTCGGTTCTCTGGACTATTAAAACTACGCCCTCTCGACGCGAGATGCCCAATTCAAAACTAATCCAGTCGAATGACCCTCGCAGCAATGATCATCCTCGTAAATTCGAAGCCCCCCAAACTCAGAAACTACCGGATTTATTGGTAAATTAAATGTCGATGATGTCCACGGGTTGTGGCAATAAAAGAAGTGTTACGCGCAGGGATCGTTGAACGTTGAAATATATATATTTTTACGATCAATTCTTGCGGCACGACCTTACAACGGAGATCGAGAGGGATACCGAAAAACAAGAGCAATTTTTCGCCCCTACCAGGACACAATGCGCACTCGACGTGTGTCCATACTGTAGGGAACGCATGTTGTTTGAGTTTCGCCTCAGTTTTTCTCCGTCCCTAGAGAGAGGCGAGCGTAACCGAGACGAGGTAAATACGCCGCCGAAAATAGAATCCCCCCCCCCCCCCTCCCCCATCTGGCGAGAGGTGGATGGACTGGGGGGTCGAGGAAGTGAACGAGCGCAGCGGAGGGGGGGGGGGGGGGGGGGGCGCCGTTGCCCCTATGCGGAGACACGCAATAAAACACAGCGAGCAGCCCTCTTTCGCTTCAGCGTGTTCGCGCTCGTGTGCGTTGCCTGCCTGACCGTTGAAGCTCGACTATAGGTCAACATATATACATTAAATCTCTCTCTCGTCTCACTTATTTTGCATGTTTTTTTTTTTTATCTTCACAAAGCCTCAAACATTGTTTCACCGTTCGCGCGGAACTCGACGCAGCGCCGCTGAGATCGTTTGCATTGTCCGGCTTTAACCATCCTTTTTCTTTTTCTTTCTCTACTCCTATTATTCTTATGTGGTCTTTTCGTCGGATTTTTCAATCTCGCTGCCAGTCGCACCCTTCCCCCGACGGGCCCCTCTGGACTTGTGTTCTCGAACCACACGCTTATTTAAAGTCTCCGGCTGTAACGCCCACGCTGGAGAACCGGGCCGTCTGTTCTTCGGGTAGTTTTTCATCCGGTCGGCGAGGGACGGGGAAAGAAGGGGAAGTGGAATAATAAGAGAGAATAGAAAAGAATTGGGATTTGTAGACGGAGCAGCGGAGAAGAAAGAGGAATAAATGTTTTACCGTCTCTCTCACTCCCTGTCTCCCGCACGCTTTTACCTACGAGCTACGGAAGTTTCTTTCTTTCCGAGAAATTCGTCACGGTGTGTATAATGATCTACCGCGTCTGGACGATCTCGAGCTCGTTAGGTTGTGTACTGCGCGCGCCGAAGGAAAAGATTACCTAGGGAGTGAGCGAGGGCGGTTCGTGAATGCGGGCGAAACTCGCGGGTGACTAGAGTTTCGGATTGAAATTGTCGGCGATAAAGTCGGTTGATTTTTTTTTTTTTTTTTTTTTTTTAATGGAGATAAAATGAGATTTGGCTTTGGGAGAATTATCCCATACAGCTGTTACAAAACTGTTCTTATATACACTGTAATAAAATTTCGATTGACAATTAATTGACGGAAATTTCAAACACATGTGCGTTGCAATTTTAAAGTACTTTTTTTTTTTCTAGTGAATTGTAATTTTAACGTACCTGACTGGAAATATTTATGCAAAAACTGGTACATTCAATTAAATGTACAATTGTGATGAAAAGTTCATATACTTGTTCATTGCAATTTAAGTAAATTATTGAAAATAAAGTATTTCGAATAGTTTGAACACACTGAACGTTAATTTTTCATCACAACTGTGCATGAAATTTAATATCCCAGTTTATGCATAAAAACTTCCAGTACCAGTACATTAAATTTCATACGATTTTTTTTTTTTTTTTATAGTCTAGCTTGTCCGCCTAAAGGTAACGCGGTTAACATCCATCTCCTTTTTCACTAGTTATATATATATCGTCGTATGCTATGCGTAATCTTCCTCGCCGGTATTGTAACTATCGTTGTAAAGTGAAGATGAGGAGAGAAAAAAATAAGATAAAAAAAACAAGATCATCTGCGTCCCTCTCGGAAAGAGCGACTCTCCGATAGAGGCCGCAAAAGCGGCGCTCTGTTACCGAATACCGAACGATCTCCTTCCCGTCCCATACGCCACATGTCGACAGCCTCGTGCGCTGCGGATTATCGAAGCCGGCGTTCGAACATAAAACGTTCTGGCGTTCGCTGCAGGCTCGTACACGTCGAGTGGCGGAGGTTTTTTTTTTTTTTCTTCTTTTTAATGGTTTTTATTTCCCTCGAACCCGTCACGATATGATGTATTTTCAAAGTGACAAAAAACAAGGTATTACCAGGGACGTCATAAATGTTGGATAACGTTTCAGTCGCTTTTTTTTTTATCGTAGTTTGTCGAAGTGGCGATTGGGTTTGCGCAAGCGCAAAAGCGATTCGCCATTCGAGTTTATTCGTACTCTAAAATGTGAAAAAAAAATTCGTTTTATAGGTTGATACATCAACGACGTTTTATAGGGTAAAAAAATTTACGAGATGAAGACCGAAAATGAAGACAGCTCGAATGTTAGATAGCGTTTCCTTTGCTCTTTTTTTATCGTGGTCTGACGAAGTGGTAATTGGGTTTGCGCAAGCGCAAAAGCGATTCCCCATTCCAGCTTTTTTTTTTGCACGAAAATATATACGGGATTTTTTCAAATGTTTTATTCAGACCATTATCACTAACTGGTAAAACTGTTGCAGATAACAAAAGTTAAACTTTAAATATAAATATGCTAGTAAGGTTCGTAATAAAATTGATATCGCACAAAACGTACAACGGAAAAGATTGTTAACAAAATTATCTTTTGTACCTGCACATGTATGAAAATAAAGAGCTTTTAAAATCGAAATTTATTCGTCGACTCTAAAAAGTGAGGAGATTCGTTTTACAGGTTACTTTCTCGTTTTAAAAAGTTCTTTATCTTTTTACATGTGGGTACAAAAGGACATTATGATTCAAAATCTTTTCTTTTTATCACTTTATGTTTTATGCTACACCGATTCTATGTCGAAATTATCGATAGGCCAAGTTATTAATAGTTATTAATAGGCCAAGAACAAATTTCTTGTGAATATAACTGAAACTAATCGTAAGCTGATAGTTTTCAGTTTCCAAAGCACATAGTTAAATTACACAAAGATACATATTTTTTGATTACGGAAGAAAATAACAAAAGACTCCAAATGTACCAGTTTTCGGTCGCGGTTTTTCGCGAAAATAATTTAGGCTTACACCTTGTATAACTTTTTTCTGTGCATCAAATAATGTTTCTAGATACGATTACAAGTGTCAAAATGGATTTCTAATACCTAAATTCATAATAAATCAAATTTGCATAGTTCGTGTTCGTAATACTTGATACTTA
This sequence comes from Exephanes ischioxanthus, assembly GCA_958510785.1. Classification (NCBI taxonomy): domain Eukaryota; kingdom Metazoa; phylum Arthropoda; class Insecta; order Hymenoptera; family Ichneumonidae; genus Exephanes; species Exephanes ischioxanthus. The sequence goes on from OY294016.1 coordinate 6,869,270, forward strand.
ATTCGTAATAAATCAAATCTGCATAGAACCCGCGTGTCCGATGACTGGGACGTGTCCAAGTATTGGTAGCGTTACCTTAGAATGCTGAGTATAAATTGCACATAATTTTGCGTGACGAATAAATGTTTTTATTACCAACTGAAGCAGTCGGATTTGCGCCGCTACTGTTGCGCGGCGGATGGAAAAGGCGTAAAAGTTCTGTGCCCGATGGGGAGCGAAAGAAAGCCGCTATACGCCACGATATCGATTTTCCCTTTTTTTCGTCTCCCTTTTCGTCGTTCTCTCTTTCTCCGGCGTTCCCCCAATGATTCATCCACAACAGGGACGACGATGTGGGTTCGAGTGGCCGCGACGCGGCGATCTACGGCCCCGTCGAGGAAATCCTCGTTAGAGGGGGCGCCACCGGCGCTCTCGCACGCCGCGGCCAGAGGGAGGAAATCGAGGGAAGGAAAAATGAACGAGAGAAAGCCGACGATGCGTGAGGCCAAAGTGTGTGACGCCTCACAAAGGTGAGTAAACACACTCTCGTACGCGATCACGTTCGCCGTTGCCCGAAGGGTCCGATGAAGCTCTTTCAATCTTTTTTCCTCGGTCCGCCTCCCCGGACAGTGAAAATTCGTGTGAAATATTTTTCGCTTCCGTCGTAAGATGGCGCGCAATCTACACGGGGTCTTTTGTTTATCCGAATTTTACTCGTTAATGGCACGAAGTATATAAATATTGTATATAAAATTAGTAACTCGAACATAAATATACGAGGCCAAAGTGTTTCTCACAAAGGTGAGTAAACACACTCTGATACGTGATCACGTTTTCTGTTACTGGAAGGGTTCGATGAACCTCTTTAAATCTTTTTCCTCGTTAATATATATAAATATATATCTGTATAGTACATTTTTTACTTGTTATTTTTTATTAGTACATTAGTATTAGTTTTACGTGTACATAAATGATTTTTACGCGTTAATGGTACGAAGTATATAAATGAAAGTGTGTCTCACAAAAGTGCGTAAACACACTCTGCCTCCTGATTTGGTACGTTTGCCGTTACTGGGTAAAGTTCTTTCGGCCTTTGTTCCTCGGTGCGCTTCTGCGCACGGTGAAAATTCGTGAGAAATACTTTTCGCTTCCGTCGTTAGATCAATCTATACGGGATTTTTTTTATTCGTCCGAATCTGCGTGTCCACTTTTGGCTCGTTAATGGTACGAAGTACACAAATATATCTCTAAGGCAGATTTTTTTTCTTCTAAATTATTAACTCGCACATAAATAGGGAGACATGATGCATGTTCCGGCGCTAACACGCGACCAAGTTGGTTCACCCCTGAGAGTTTCTGTGTGCTAACTGCCACTGCCTGCACGTTAGTCATCGAGCTCTCTCCCCATCTCTCTCGTGCCGGAGGTCGTTGATGCGCAACGCAGTCACGATCCGACCAATTACACCCACCGCGTAACGAGGGAGAGTGAGACGACTCTCCTGCAATTTCGTGGTTCCCTTTTAGTAGGCTCACGTGTACTTGATATAGACGGAACGTCGAACGGGCGAGTCGCACGCACTCTCACCCTGTTAGCTTTGTGTCTGGCTGCTCGGGCTCGGCATTTTTTTATTCCATGTTAATAGACACAGCAAATATGTACCGGTTAGGTTCGCGCAGCGGCAAATTGATGATAGTTTCGATGAGCACAGTGTCGTATTAACAAACTTTTCGTAAGCATGTTTCACCTCCGGTAAACTTTTTTCCGGAAGTAAGGTAAACGGCCCAGTTTGCGACAGTTTTAGAGCAGCGAAGTGGGTTTTCTATTAATCACGAGCGCTTAAGATTGTAAAACTTAAAATGTCTCAACACGTGCATTAAAACCTTCTGAATGAAGTTCACCTATTATACATGTCAAATATTCGAGAATTTTTATAACAATATTGATTTGATAATTCTTGTCTACTGCCGGGGTTTCTGACACTGTGGATCCACCCATGTCCCAGTTTGTGACCTTCGCGGTAATTAAATTAAAAATAAAAATACAATTAAATCGAATAATTGGACGTTTGACAGATTTAAAAAAAAATATTATAAGCTTTGGAAATAACAATTTTCGTGACTGGGTTTTCTAGTTGATTACGGTCGGGCAGAGTCCGGCGTTTCGATTTCGCTACAGTTGAACCAGCAGATATGGACGCGGTCAAAAGTTACAGGGCAACGAACCTTGCGGTCCACCGGACCGCGTGCGACCTTGAGACGGAACGGATTGGACTGCGCACACGGAAAACGTAAAGTATTTGAAAAATATGAAAATATGAAAATATGAAAATATGAAAATATGAAAATATGAAAATATGAAAATATGAAAATATGAACATATGAAAATATGAAAATATGAAAATATGAAAATATGAAAATATGAAAATATGAAAATATGAAAATATGAAAATATGAAAATATGAAAATATGAAAATATGAAAATATGAAAATATGAAAATATGAAAATATCTTTCAAATTGAAGCCACAAATTCGATGAGTGATTCGCGACAGTTTCCGGTGACGCAGCTCACGGTGGAGCGAATCTGTATTTTCGAGGCAGTCAGCGAGACGACGATACACGCGATTCAGTGCGAGCGAAGTGTGGAAGTATCGTTGGAACCGCCGGCGAGTGGTCATTGTTGTCAACGGAAAAAGCGTTGTTATGGAGACTTCGTGAAAAGACGAAACGGAAAATGCAACGACGCGATGCCGGACGGTACGAGGAAGAGCAGGACGGAAGGGCGTAACCGCACCGGTGAACCCTGAATGAACGCACGGGCTAGCCGGAAAGCTGCTTGCGAGAGTGAATCGGAGGAGAGTCAACGTCATCGTTGAGGCAACGCTGCGACGAGCAGTCAGTCGGCCACCCCCGCGACGGAAATACAACGTCGAGACCGCCCTCCCCCCTCCTGCTGCACCGCTTTTACTTCTCTTCTTTCTCTCAGTTTCGGGGTGCGCCCGAAATACTACACGACAAGGCTCTTTTATTCAGTGAACGTACGACGACCACTGGTCGAATGCGCAAGGCCAAAACATCCCACTTACTCGACCGGTTCGTGGATAATGATTCTATTTTATATTTCAATGTTGTGGAATTTTTATTTTTTATTTTTTCTGCGAACAGATTTTTGCCAAAAGTGCCGAGCCGACATATCAATACTTTGCGAGTAAGAAGGAAATTATTACTGAGAAATTATTGTCTAAATCAATTACAATTTTAATTTTTTTCAATTAAAATTTTTTATTTCTTTTTAAATCGTTTTTCCTGCCCTGTTTTTACTTCTCCTCTTTCTCTCAGTTTCGGGATGCGCCCGAAATACTGCACGACAAGGGTCTTTCATTCGGTGAACATACAACGACCACTGGTCGAATGCGCGAGACCGAAACATCCCACTTATTCGACCATTTCGTGGGTGAAGATTCTGTTTTATATTTCAACTTTTTCTGTTTTTTATTTGTATTTTTTTTTTTGTGGAGATTTTTTCCAAAAGCGGCGAGACGTCATATCAATGCTTCGCGAGTAAGAGGGAAATTATTATTGAGATAAGAAAATTATTGAAATCCATTACACATCATATGTTAATTTCTACCATGTTTTTCTACTTTCTTGCATCTATGCATCCAATAAATATTATTATATTATTACAATTTTTTATATTTAATCAAACATTTTTCTTTAAATCTCTTTTCCTGACCTGCTTTCACTTCTCTTTTTTCTCTCAGTTTTGGGTTGCGCCCGAAATACTACACGACAAGGCTCTTTTCTTTGGTGAACATACAACGACCACTGGTCGAATGCGCGAGACCGAAACATCCCACTTATTCGAGCAGTTCGTGGGTGATGATTCTGTTATATATTTGTGGAGATTTTTTTAAAAACTGGCGAGTCGTCATATCAATGCTTTGCGAGTAAGAGAGAAATTTGTATTGAGATAAGACAAGTACTGAAATCAATTACAACTGTTGCTTTTTAATCACCCGAAACCATATCATGTTTTTTTTTGCACGAGGATATAATTTATCGAGGGAAAATCGACGACGTAATTGAAATTGAGTGACTTATCGACAATCGAAGTCGATAAGCACCTGTTGTCATCGAATTTCGGATCGATAATACTCTACCGCTCGGATTGTACTGTCCATCAAGGCAATCCGTTGTGCATTACGATTCGAAACGTCCGCATTGGACGTATCTAATCCGTTAAGCGTTATCTGCACGGTGCAAGTTATCCATCGTAGCGCACGGAAACCATGTTTTATATGCAAACGTTCGGCTTGCACCAGAATTGAATATTTTATTCAGATTTATCGTGAAAGAAGAATGTGTACGACAGATTAATATGCGAATGATAAAAAAAAAAGATACCGTTTCCTACAACTTTGCCGGACTCGCAAGTTTTCGCATCAGCGTAGTGATTCTAAAACTGTTTTATTTTTCAATTTTTTTTAGTTTTCTATATATATATATTTTTTTTACAGACTCTCGCCAAACGTAGTGAGTCGTTATGTCAATGCTTTGCATGTAACAGCGAAATCATTGTCGAGATAAGAAAATTGCTGAAATTAATTAAACATTGTTATTTACCAATCGTGGCCAATATTACGTTTCTTTGATGCGAGGATATAATTTATCGGGGCGAAATTGAACTTATCGACAATCGATGTCGATAAGCACCTGTTGTCATCGAATTTCGGGCCGATAATGCAATCCACCGCTCGGATTGCACTGTCCATCACTGCAATCCGTTGTACATTACGATTTCAAAAGTCTGCATTGGACGTAACTAATTCATTAATCGTTATCCGCACGGGACAATTTATCCCTCGTCGCGCACAAAAACCGTGTGTTATATGCAAATCTTTGTTGTGCACAAAAATTGAATATTGTATTCACATTTACCGTGAAAAAAAATTGCACAAAAATTGAATATTTTATTCACAATTACCGTGAAAAAAAAACTGCACAAAAGTTGAATATCTTATTCACAACTGCCGTGAAAACAATTGCACAGAAATTGAATATTTTATTCACAATTACCGCGAAAAAAAAATTGCACCGAAATTGAATACTTTATTCACAATTACCGCGAAAAAAAAAATTGCACAAAAATTGAAAAATGTGTACGACAGCGTAATACGCGAATGGTAAGTAGACTTAAAAAGAACAAAAAATTACTATTTCCTACGACTTTGCGGGAACGGAGTATCCTTCGCGCCTGTCCCTGGAAACTTTCCGCGTCAGCGTCGGGAGATAGAATTTTCTTGCTACCGGCTTTCACCCGCGATAGCGGATTATTCATGACTTTCTTTCGGTCTCTGGAACGGGAAGCGCCGGGGAATGAAAGAAGAAAGGGATTCTCATGCATAAACTATAAAAATATATACGAAGTCTCAAAGATGCACGAGTAAAATGGTAACAGCACGGGGGGAAGACGGGGGGGGGGGGGGGGGGGGTCGGGCGAAGGTTATAGCCTGCCGCTTCTCGGAGATACGCACGCTCTATACACGATTTAACGATCAGAGTGAACGATAACGTCTAAGGCCCTCGTTCACGATGCACGAAAATTCCGCATAATCTTAAGCTACCAGAAGGCTGTGCATCGCCCCCCCCCCCCCCCCCTTCCTTCGGCGATGCGGAGGGAGTTAAACTTGTATCGGCTTCCACCCAGAAAAAAATCGTTCCACTTTAAAACTATAATCTCCGTCTCGCGGTCCTCCTCCCGTTCCACCGCGCCAGTTCGATCGTGAAATTTATTTTTGTTCATTTTATTTTTTCCCCGTCCTTCGCAGTCGAGTCTCCGACGATTTTAATTGTCTCCAATAAACGTTTCGACTCTAGCGCGGACACCCGTCGTATTTTCAATTTCAAGCTTCACGGCCGTATCGATCTATCGGCGAGATGTCCGAAACTGTTGTGGAATACCGAATAAACGCCCCGCCGTAACACTATCGACTTTGCGGTGGATTCCCGCGAGTTTATTAACTCTGCGGCTGCCGGCCGTCTACACACACGGACTGGCCGCAGGTGTATCGCGTCATGCAAGTTTTCAGGTGGTCCTTGCGAACAGTGTTCACTTCGCATAAGTTTCAGTAAAATGAGAGGGAATTGCGAATATTTTTGGATGGTATAAAAAATCTGCAAAAATCAAGCATGGACTGGAAAGATTAATTTTCCATAATAATAATTCCAAAATGTTAACAAATTGATGAAAAATAAAATTGTTCAACGAATCTCTCGGCAGCCTAACTTTTTTCTTTTAATGAAAATGATTCGTTCACTTTTCTGAATATGTATGAATTTTTTCAGATTTCGGAATAAAAATTTGTCAATAACATTTTGGAATTATTATTATGGAAAATTGATCCTTTCAGCGTCTTTAATATACTTGATTTTTTTTCGGATTTTTGTACCATCGAGAAGTGTTTGCAATTCGCTCCCATTTCACTGAAACTTATTGGAAGTGAACACTATTCGCAAGGACTAATTTAACGAGAGGGAGGGATTATCTTCATCTTCCAACTTTTACAGCCCAGGGAATAAAGTTCGACCAACCCTAAAACAAAAGATCCCGATGCTCGGACTGTTAAGAAGCATCCCTGGATTCAAGCGATTACTAGTAGGTCTTGGACCGTGTGTTCTTTAATTCAACTGTCTCTGCCGCTGGCTACATTCGAGTCGAGTCCCAAATACATTTGAGACGTATCACACATGTTCCTTTCGTCACTTTCATGCGTTCTTTAATTCACATGTTTCTGTCACCGAGAAAAATTTGAAAATTCCTCTGTAACGTCATTTCCGGTTTGAAGATCTTAATTTTAAACCGGAAGTGACGTTATACCGGAAACACGTCACTTCCTATTTGGAAATGTTCTTTTTCGACCGGAAGTGACTTCACACCGGAAATGCGTCTTGTGAGGTTTGGAAATCTCATTTTTCAAACCGGAAGTGACGTCATATCGGAAATACGTCACTACCGGTTTGATAACTTTAATTTTCGACCGGAAGTGACGTATTTGCAGGATGACGTCACGCGCGGAAAAATGTATTTTGATTCTTTCACTCGACTGTCAATTTACCGTTTTACCATATTCGGTATGATAAAAAGCGCGATAAAGCATTCCTACTATTCTTCGTGTGTCAAAATAAAAGCCTAAAAAAATGTTCCCGACCATATGTATATGGTCGACTTAGTTTTGCCAACTCCGAACACGAGGATAGGACGACAATTTTTCACGTGAATTTCGTCCTCTCCGCTTCAACCCAGTCGAACAGTCCCCCCTCCCGTTTATTTGTTCTGCGGCGTAGAACGAACGCGGGACCGAAAGCCCCTCGCCTTAACCTCAAAAGTAAACAGTCTAAGGATCGCGCAGGAAACGTTACCTTTGCTCCAGGCTTCTCGCTCTTGTCTTTCCGACGATAGTTTGAACATTGCCGTTCAGCCGAGTCTGCCTCGCAGGCTAAACTTTGCAATAACAAACTCTCCGTAACTTTCACGCGCTGGCCTGTGTCGGGTCTTGCACTTTCGTGTCGGAAATTGTGTTTCGTGCGCGGATCTCACTCGCGGCGGACACACCGAAGAGCTCCCGAGAGCGCACGCGGATTAATTTCAAGTCCTGTGCGAAAACAAACGTCTCTTTCGGTTCAACAGGCGCGATGCGTCCAGCGCCAGAGAACGTTCACGCTAGTGTAATGTAGACCGGTATAATTTTCCGCGTATTGTCGCCGACGTTACGTGTCTCGTGCTTTTGTTTGCGCGCGCGTATATATAGTTGGGGAGCTCTTTGCAACGTCAGGAGCTATCGGATCGTCGCTTCCTCGACGTCCGCGGCGACGAGCGGCCAGTTGGCAACTCAGTTTTCTCGCTACTTCGCATTTCAAACGGTGGACGATTAAGAAAAATTTCGAATAATAAATAACTGTGTATGTTTGTATATGTGTGTATGTAACTGTCGTCTTGGATTACCGAAGCGAAGCTAAAATGTTCGAACTTTGATATTTATGATTTATTTCGTTTTTTATTTTATTTATTTTATTCATTAGGAACAATTATTTCTTGTATCTCCGTAGTGAAGTCACTCGCACGCGATAACTACGAGGCAACATCGCGAATTTCGTTCACTCCTTACATATGTAAAACTAGTGTATAAAACACTCCTCTTCAATAACGAAGCGAGGCTGAAATGCTCAAAACGCGATTTTTATTTTTTATTTCGTATTACATTTTTTTTGTTTGTGTTTTATTTATCAAGAAAAATTATTTCTTATATCTCCACAGTGACGTCACTCGCACTCGATAACTGAGAGACAACGACGCGAATGTCCTTCACTCCTTACACATATAAAACACCTGTCTTCGATAACCGAAGAGCAGCTGAAATGTTCAAACTGCGATATTAATTTCTTACTTCGCAATCTTTTTTTTTTTAATTTTTCTTGTATCTCCTCGACAAGGCAACTCGCACGCGATAACTGCGAGTCAACGTCGCGAGTTTCGTTCACTCCTTCGTCGTTCAGTGTAAATTGCGCGAGAGTGCCAACTCGGCAAAACTCCTTGGCCAAATCGTCGGTAGCGGGCTGCACGCGATTTATCGCCTCGCCGTGGGACGACTGGAGTCGGTTAAAACGGTTAGCTAAACGTGGGCAGAGGATTGAAATTTTTCGTTCTATGTCGCACACGCCGCTCCCGGTTATTCGGCCAAAAATCTTTCGGTGCGCAATTTCCCCAAGTGGAATATGTGAAATGTGATTTTTAAACTGCCGGTGAACCTTAAGTCGGGACGAATCGCCGACGGCGCTGATTCAAGTTTGCCTTGTGGAAATTTATCGAGACAAGAGACGGAAGTGGGGAAGCGTGACGACAATCGTCGATGATCTGGCAATCAGTCGAGTGCACGAGACGAGATAAATACTTCGCGCGAGAGCGATAATCGATCGATAGGTGCGATCGAAAAACTACTCGGAGGCGCAATCGACCGTGCGGACGTTGCAAGCATCCGACAAATAAGTAAAATCGGTTGGAGGTTAAACTTTCTTTTTTTTTTAACGGCACTTTTCAAAAATAATTTCTGGATGGGCATCGATTATTTAATAATTAATAAAATCGATACGTATAATAAAATATGGTCTAAGAGGAGAATCGAATGTATAAAAAATATAAACGCGCATTACAAAAATTGACTGAGCTGGCTTTGCGCTTTAGAGTATGGAAGAAAAATAAGTACTAAAAATAAAATACTTGAACACTTTTACAAAATACTGCAATCGACCTGCAGACATTGCAAGCCTGCCACAAATAAGTGAGATTGGGTGGAGATTAAGAAAAAAATGTTAAAGGTAATCAAAAATCGTTTCTCGACGCTCATCGATCAATTAATTAAGCGAAATCGATGCGTGTAATAGAACAGTAAAAAATATTAAAATATAAGGTGCAATAACAAAATGTGCGGAGTAAACCGGCCCCTCCTCACTTTAGAGTACAGAAGAAAAATAACTGGAGTACTAAAACAAAATACTATGACATTTTTCGACAGTTATGTTTTTTATCTTCATCGCTACTAATTTTTTCCGAGCAAAAAAAAAGAAATTCTTAATTTTTCCCTGATTTCTCTGAGAATTTTTTTCATGCTCTCACAATTCTCAAGATTTCCAGGTTTTCTCCAATCGTTGATCACCGCGAATACAAATCCTCCCCGGTAAACGTTTTTCCCTCCCCTTCATCCTCGAGATCTCGTACATCGTACGAGTACGAGATCTCGAATGGGGAACTAAACCGACCCCTTCTTCAGAGTATAGAATAAAAATAGAGTATTCTATATTTTTTTCTATACTTTAGAGTATACAAGAAAAATACATAAATAGAGCATAAAAAAGATACTACAAAATTGTTCGACCTTTATTTTTTTTCTCTATCTTCATCGCCAGTTTTTTTCCCCAGACCAATAAAAAAAAACCTCATTTCTTTTCTCCCGAACAATAAAAAAAATCCTCAATTTTTTCGTCGACTTTCGTGACCATTTTTTAAAATATCAGTAATTTTCCAAGATTTTCCGATTTTCTCCGACCGGTGAACACCGCGAATATAAATCCCTCCCCGGTAAACATTCTTCCCTCCCCTTGATCGTCGAGGTCTCGTACAAGGTACGGTAAACACAATTCGCGGATGTATTGTATTTACCGCTCGCGCGAGATTCTATCCGCTAACACGGCGGCTACAGCTCGGGCATAGATAAATATATATACGTATATATCGGAGACTAGTAACATTGGTACACGAGGCATAACTCGGTAGCCGATCGTGATCTTACCGCTGTCGGCCGGATTTCAAGATTGTACGAGTGCCTCGTGCCGTTGTGTACACGGGAAAGGAGATTAGCCCTGGCATTACTAAGTACAAATGTATAAGTATGTACGTGCCTGCTGTGCCTGCTTTTAGTAAGCGTCCGAGTGGCGCAAATCCATGCCGAGTACCGATAGTACGAGCTATACAGCGTGTACACAGCGCGTTTTCGTGTATTACAAGACGTGTATATATGGGACATTTCCTAACATTTTTAACGAAGTTTATTTTTATTTTTTAAGTTATATATTGTGAACAAATTTCGAAGAATGCAGTTGCACATAAATATGGTCAAGCGGTAATCGGCTCATTTTCTTCTTCTAATTTCTCTCAGTGTTTTTAGTTTTCGAAAAAAATAGTTCATGCCGGCCGACTCCGGCTAAAATCTGAACATCTTTTATATATCTTTTTATCGTGGAGATCAATAAGTTAATTTTTTTTATCATAAATAAGTGTAAACAATTTTTTTTTTATGTGATACAAAATCCGATTGCTTTTAAGAGTTAGTTGATTCATATAATAAATCGCGGGCCCAATCCGAGAGGTGAAGATTCAGACCCAGGTTGAAGTGGTAGGGAATGCTCCATATATATATATATATGTATATTTGACGGCCACCGTTTGTTTGGTTTAGATAATATATTTATTTGATTTAAATAAATATTTTACTTAAATCAAATAAATATTTTACTTAAACCAAATAAACGGTGGCCATTCCGGCATTACCCAATTGATAAATGTGTATATTGCTATGTAAATGTACACATAGTACAAATATCTCGATAGCAGTATTTTCCATTTAAAATTTTTTTTTTTAGTATTCTCCATTTATATATTTTTCTTCTATACTCTAAAACGAGGAATGAATACATACTTAGCACACTTTCTAATTGCACGTTATATTTTTTATATTTTTTATTTTCCTGTTAGACATATCAATTTTAATTGATTGATTAATCGATGCGCGTCGGAAAATGTTTCTTGAGCGGTTGTGAAAAATTTGTATAAACTCCAATCGATTTCAATTAATTTTCGCAAGATTCCAATGTCCACGCATGGCATTACCCTATAATATACAGTTGTATATATACACATATATATATGTACATATGTGTACATATGCACATATCTCGGCAGTATCGTGGCAAGGAACAGGTGCACGAGGAGTGAAGTAAATCCCGTAGAAGTATGCACGCGATCCGAATGTACACGTAAGGGAGGCGTAAAGCCATTCAACCAAGGCAAAGTATATTACGCAGATGGAGACGTGTGCTCGCTATCCAGCAGCGCGCACTGCATCGTTCGCTATAAACTCGAAAAGGATTTCGCGAACGAGCCAACGGAACGGAGAAGATAAGAAGTATCCGGAGAGCCTAGCGAGGAGGATTTATAACGCACCAGTGGGGCAGAGCCTACCCAACGGGATTACGATCGATCGTTCGAGGGAACAACAACTACCGAAAGAGGGAAAGAGCCTTCCCTCGTTAAATTGGCGAAACTTTTTTTTTTTTTTTTTTGCACCGTAATTTGTCAGGTGTTTCCAATGAACGCACTGACATTCGCAGAAGAACATTTTTTCGTAGGTTACAAAAAGGCTCAAATAAAAAAATTTATTTACGACCTTAGAAATTTGAAATTTTGAAGTAAATAATGAAACTTGTAAAACAATAACGATCGATCGTTTTAGGGCAGAAGAACAAATACCGTCGGCGAGGGAAAATTGCGAACTGAAAAAGGAAAGAGCCTTCCCACGTTAAATTGGCGAAACTTTTTTTTTCACCGTAATTTGTCTGGTGTTTCTAACGAACGCACTGACATTCGGAGAAGAGCATTTTTTCATTGATCACAAAAGTTTGCAAATAAAAAAAAATACATACAAAATGTATTTGAGAATTCGAAATTTTTAAGTAAACGATAAAACTTGCAAAACAATAACGATCGATCGTTCGAGGGAAAAAGAACAAATACCGTCCGGGAGGAAAAATTGCGAACCGAAAGGGGGAAAGAGCCTTTCCTCCTTAAATTGCCGAAGCTTTTTTTTTCACCGTCATTTATCAGATATTTCTGTCAAACGCACTGAAGTTCGGAGATCACAATTTTTTCGTAGGTCACGAAACGTCCCAAATAAAAGAAAATATATATATAAAAAAATTATTAGAAAATTTGATTTCTCGAACTAAACAATAAAACTTCTAAAACGATATATTTTTGTATAATTTAAGCGACAACTCTTCGCCAACCGTAGAGTACTTTCAGGGCCCGGCAGTCGATCGGCGACGTATGACACGGTCTCGCGGACTGACGAATGCCGCTACACGAAGTCCTATCCGTGCCTAAGGACGCTCACGCGGCAGCCGAGACCGGAGTCGTGAGCTCGTTCCTCGCTGAATTAACCGCAATTACCGGGGCTGGGCCCACACGGAATACAGTCAGAGCTCTCCGCCGGTCCCCCTTCGGACTCGGACACACACACACACACACACACACACACACACACACACAAAACAATTGCGATTTATTGTCAAACGAGTACGGAACAATATGCGTAACTTTGTTTGCGTGTGTGAGTGAGATATCGACGGCTAAGAACCGAAAGGGCGCAACTGCGGTGTTACAGTGTTGCGGGTCAGCCCTTTTGGTTATCGGCCGTCGATACGATAATTCGAGTCGTTCGAGCACTCGCGCGCGCACACACTTTTCGCAAAGCGCTGCGACCCCACCAACGCGAGGAGACCGGCAAGAGCGAGCGATAACGAAAGTGGAGTACGAACTACCGGACCGGCTGCGCGTGGGCCTCATCGCGCATGCGCGCAAGGTGGAAGGCCCTCGTGGGCACATATCCGGAATTATTTTAGATTAAATAATATTTTCGACGATTGGGAAATTGTCGGGGCGATAATATACATTAAATTTTATGTATATGAATTTGAATGTACAGTTTTTGTAACCTTAGCCAGATTCTCAATTGTAATGAATCGCAAGAGAACGAATAAAACGAGCGATCGCAAATGATTTAGGTTGGGGGCTAGAACGTAAAATTGAATCTGGTCTAAGGGTCGAATTTTAAGACATTAGTTTGAACTTAAGATCGCTCTTGGGATCTAAATTAAAGTTTAAGACATTAGTTTGAACTTACGTTTGAAGTCGAATTCGATTGTACTTCGAGTGCGATTTTAAGGTCGAACTCAAGAGCGATCTTAAGTTCAAACAAACGTCTTAAAATTCGACCCCGGAAGAGAAACCTGTCCCAGCACTTTGTCATGTTGTAAGAAGACTGTAAGAGGCAAATTTAAAAAAAAATGGATCCTTGGAAAGCGTGAGATGAGTGTAATGCGGTAGAACTGTAAAGAGCCGAAAGGGTACACATGCAAATAAAGACATACATATAAATTTTTATATACATAAATTCAGATATATATGAATTTAAATGTACATTAATTTATGTATATCAATTTAAATATACATGCATTTATTTTATATATATATATATATATATATATAACTTCTTCGCGACAGAACGATTATTCCATTGGTTCTACGTTCATTGTCTTTGAAATCGCTCGACGAAACGGTACCAAAGTTTGATGTGCTATTCAGCCGCTCAATACATTCCTATCAATTTTTTAAAAATCTTTACCATTTTATTATTATGTTGCTATCGCAAAGTTTGCTCGGGAACGGTTATTAAAAAAAATAACTCAACTTTCCGACGCGTGAATTAAACTTTAGCCGTGCTGCTAATAACCACGTTTCGTGTGTCATTGACTGCGGTCGAAAGCTTCCTAAATGTATGTTATTACGGACGAGACAGCGTTCCATATATCCTCGGTGGAATTTACAGGATACTCGAGCACGGCCAATTACACGAATTTCGAGGTTGTGCAGTGCGCAAGGTATACATATATCTATACACAAATGTATATAGAACCGAGTAAAAGCGCAGGTCATTCGTGCAATTACGTACGCCGAGCGAGTTTGCTTCGCGTTCGAGTGGCTAAACTTTGGTATCGGCTAGCCGTGTACGTAATTCAGTCGAGCCCAAAGTTAACCGTGCAACTCGGCGACTCGTTAGTTAAACAAGATTCTAGCTGACTCGCCCTCTCCGTCGATAACTCCAGCCATTTGGCTCGTCCACGTGGATTTATAGTCGGCAAGGAAATAAAGTGAAAAAAATATCAATAAAAAAAAATATATATTGAAAAAAATTGTTAATACAAAACTTATAACAAAAGTAAGAAAATGAATAAATAAAACAAAACTCTATCGAGAAATGCGGCGTGACTTAACCGACGGGGAAGAAACGCAACAGTGAGTAAGAAGAAAAAATGAAAAGAAAATTCGAGCATTATCTGCAAACAGGAAGTGGTCAGCGAGGTCAGTGGGGTGTTGCGATTGATGTGCGACCTCGTATCGTCGCTGCCGCTTTAGCGTTACTGTTATCGTTGTTATTACTGTTATTGTTATTTCGATGTAAAATTAAACAAAACAAAAATATAGCGGGTAATGATGCTTCCCTGTTGAGCGATCGGCGCGCGTTTCTCGGTAATGCGGGAGCGTGCGCGCGCAGCCGCTCGAGCAGAGTCGTTCGTAAGTCGGCGATACACACGGCAGCCCGACCATCAGGATGTAAACGTTCCGGTGATTGTGTTATCGTCGCCTCGAGTACTCTACATACGCTCGGTCGTTCCCGTGTATACACGTGATTGTTTTACACTCGAGCCGCTCACGATATTCCGTACGGTTATACTGTGGAATCGCGTTTATACGCGGTAATGTGAGAGCGTTCGTCGTATGAGTGAAATCTCGGATAAGACGGACAACGCACTCAATTCAAACTTGTAGAACTATTATATATTTTTCCAAATAAGACACCACTTCATATAAATATTAATTTTATTGGTTACTTTAGTCATTTTATTAATTTATAATTGTCATTCAGTTAATTAAGATTAGCTTCGTATAAACATGAACCATTTACTCTAAAATAGGAACTGTTGTATTTGCAGCCACAGTACAGTAGAATCCCGTTTATGCGAGGTAACGTTGGGAGAGCACACGTCGGATAAGTGAAATTTCGGATAAGACGCATAACCTACTGAATTCAAACTTGTACTACGATTATATATTTTAACAAACAACACACCACTACATATAAATGTTAACTTTATAAGTTACTTTGGTGATTGAAAAAAATATAATTATAATTTAGTTAATTAAGATTAGCTCCATATAAACATAAACCATTGAATTTTTTCATGAAAATGATTCGTTCATTTTTCCGAATACGTTTGGATTTTTTCAGATTTTTTAAATTTAATTTGAATTTTGTGACATCCTACACATTTTTCCCATATAAAAAAAAAAATCAAAATGGATTCCAAAAAGTTTGATTTTCGGGAGATTTGTCGAATACTTTAATTTTTCATCAATTTGTTAATATACATTTTGGAATTATTACTATGCAAAATTAATCTTTTCCGCACCTTTAATATGCTTGATTCTTTTACGATTTTTATACCATCCAGAAGTGTTTGCAATTCCCTCTCATTTCCCTGAAACTTATGCGAAGTGAACACTATTCGCAAGGACTACCTTAACGCGGAGGGCTCGGATGATTTGGGAGATGCTTCGGATTACGCGGAGGCTCGGTTGACCAAAGGTCCGATAAGCGAGGTTCTACTGTACAACCATCGCACGTTAAAAAATCCATCGAGCACTGCTTTCTGAACACGTGTAATGCACATCGCCACTTTGTATCGGGATCGACGCTCTCGAGGAGATGCTCAAGACATCGATAAAAAAAAAAAAAATCCCGAGTTTCCCTCGACGTATCTCTGCAGCATTCCAGCGGGCTCGCCGAGCCCGAGTCTCGAGGAAGTCGGAAAAAAAAATTGACGAGAGACAGGGACATTTCTCGCCGCTCGGGAAACCCGAGAAAGCTGTACGAGCCGTCGGATTTTTCATCAAGCTCATTTACAATTTTTTCTTCTCGTTCATGTTTTTTTTTTTCTTATTCCTGTTAATTCATGCGAGATGCGCGACGGACGCCCTCAGCTGCGGACGAGAGGGAGATGGAGATGGAAAAGCAAATTGCCGCCGGACAAAGTGCTTATCTCGTTGGGAAAAGTGAGCAAGACGAGCGACCGGTTCGTTGGTGTCAAAGGGTAATCAAGCGCGGGCGGCACTTGCACGTACAGTTAAATCTTTGTGCTAAGCCTCGGCGAGAAGACGAAGAAAGGCTGAAGAGGAATGTGTGTATATATACATACACATACATATATATATATATATGCGTGTACATAAATATGCATATCGACAGCTAAGAAGCAGAACGGCGTAACTCACAGCATTTTGCATGTAAAACGAATTAAGATGAGCCCTTCTGCTTTTAGCTGTAAGTATGTATATGTATATATGTGTATATGCTAAAATAAGACGGAGAAGGCTGAGAAGGAAGTGTGGCAGAAGCGTGCGTCGTCTCCGGGCGCTCGCGAGCTCATCACGTTTTATACATGAAAGAGAACAACACGCGAGAACCCGACGGGGTTAATAGCGAACGATGCTTAAAGCCGCCCGAGGACGTAAAGATCGTACGCGTTTCATTGACGAGGGTCATTGGCGCCGGAGAGCAATTGCCTGACACTATCGCATCTATCGAGTGTCCATACAGCGCGTGAGTTAATTGCATAACGGTGACGTTTCTTTTTCCGCTATGAAAAAAAAAAAAACCGTAACAGAGGCTTGATAAAAACTCGTGTGGGGGCGAATGGGGCAAGACGGTCGTACGAACAGACTCTTTTGTGTCCCACGAGTCAAAATCGTCAAAAGTGGTCCGTCTTGCCCCGCTCTCCCCCCTAATCAGATTATGTTTGGCCTTGATCATTTTTATCTTGAGTGCGTAATAAACGAACGTAAAAAAAACTTTATCTGTGAAAAAGCAAAATAAATTTAAAAAAAGCTTGTACGGCAGCCTCGATAAAAACTTATTGGGGGGGGGGGGGGGGGGGGGGGGGGGGAATGACCACATGTCCATTGTACGAGCCGAGACTTCTTTTTGTGTCTGACTTTCTTTGTATTGAGAATCGTCAAAAGTGGTCCATTTGCCCCGCTTGCTCCTATCTCGATTATACTTGGCTTTGTCCTTCGCCTGATCACTTTGACCTTTAGTGCGTAACGAAACGTACAGAAAAACATTGAGAAATAAACCCGTAACACAAGCTGGATAAAAACCCATGTGAGATTCGAGTGCATTGTATGAGCAGAGATTCTTTTGTGTCTCACGAGAATCGTGAAAAGTGGTCTGTTTTTCCCCCGCTTGCCAGCTCGATTATATTTGGCTTTGCCCTTCGCCCGATCACTTTGACCTTCGGTGCGTAACGAACGAACATGAAAAAAATAAATAAAAAAAAATAAATCTCAACGGCTTCTCGTGACCGAGCTCTGAGGCTCATCGACGTGTTCACGGCCGACCGGCAATTCGCACGTTATTCGCACATCCTCTCCCCAGTGCGATTTGCTAATGACTCCGAAATGACTGTGCATCGTGATGGATCCACTGCGTCGCGGTCCCTCACCAGTCGAAGTTAAATAATTCTCACGATCGAGCCGGAGCCGTTGACGTATCGGTGGTCAGAGAGTCGGAGAATGAGAAAACGAGGATTGTATAATAGGGACGGATTCGTCCGCGTTGGGCGCGCATGCGCGGTAAAAACGATCGAGGCTTCTCACGATCCGCAGCCCGTTGTTTCCGAGTCCCATCGCTCCTCGACTATCGTAACAGCGGGAATTGACCGGGACGCGTTAATCGATTAATCGAGAGCGAGAGATTGACCGATCGGGCGGGTTGAAACAATTAATTAATCGACGAGAGACCAGCCGGGACTCCTCTCTGCGGCGGCTCACGCGAAAACTTTGGTGGTCGTTCCGAGAAGCGGGCGCAAGTATTCTCACGATCGAGTCTTCTCTCATTGACCGAGAAGAATTTCTCGGTACTCGGAAACACGCAAAATATATATGTGTACGGTCTACGTGAAAATTTATGTTTCAAGGATATTTAGGCACGCACTCTATCAATACGAGGGAGAGCGGGGCAAAATGGACCATTTTAAATGAGAATTTTTTTTATATCCCAGGAAAAAAAATCATTCTGGGACGGCGCGAGTATTCTCAGGATCGAGCCTCGGATCGAGCCTTCTCTGATTGACGGAGAAAGAATCTCTCGGTACTCGGAATACGCAAATTACTTATACACAGTCTATGTGGATACTTTGTTTCAAGGATATTTATGCACGCAGCCTCTGTATATAGTGGGGGAGAGGGGGGGGGGGGGGGGGGGGGGCAAAATGGACTACTCCATTTTAGATAAGTTTTTTCTGTCACAGGAAAAAAAAAATTACAGCCGGTCCGTTTTGCCCTGTTCTCGTCCTGTATCATACTCTCTCCTCGACTATAGTAAGAGCGAGTCTAACCGGGACGCGTTAATTGATGAATAGAGAGCGAGAGATTGAACGATCGGGCGGGTTGAAACAATTCACTAATCAACGAGAGCCCAGCGGACGGCTCTTCGCAGCAGTTCACGGGTTAATGTTGGCTGTCCTTCCGAGTGCGGCGCAAAATGGATCTCATTTGAGTTGACCTTTCTTCGTCCACGTCAGCGAAATGAAAAAAAAAAATGTCCGGTCCATTTTGCCCCGCTCTCGTCCTCCTCGAGTCCCCGAGCTCTTGCAAGGATATTAAACCTTGCAATCCCTGTACATAGAGGAGCGCGGGGCAAAATGGATCTCCTTTGAGCTAAGATGTTTTGTTTACTACCTCAGCGAAAGAAAAAGAAAAATTCAATAGTCCATTTTACCCCGCTCCGTATTAAGACAGGCATCTTGCCATGGTGAAACTTCGTTCGTCTTACAGGCTGAATGTTGCCCGAAGAAAACGGTGGAGAACTCCTCCATCCACCTCGGAGCTCCGACGAGGGAGAGAAAAGGGCGAGGTGGTGTTTCAGAGCTTCACCGCTCCTGGCACTCGATTAATCGAGACCGGGGCCAAGTTCAACCGCGGCAATAATCCGATAGAGTAGAATAAAGAGAACGAACCATAGACCGCAGGCGTTGGCGGGCTGTCACTCGAGCTTACACCACAATGGTTGTACACTGTGTGTATCATAAATATATACGGTGTAGCCACAATGTACTGTGTACGTGTGTACACTCGTACGTATTTGAATTTCGGACGTACGCGCCCACGCGTCGCTCCTCGCTGAACGACACCGGACGTGCTATTTTCGATATCCGTCGCGCCTCCGCGATCGCGTACACTTCGATTTAACAATATATTTTCATTCCCTCAATTGTCTGTGCGACGGACAACAACAAAATCTCAAATAACACGGTGTCCAGTAAAAAGTCCACACGAAATTCAAGGACATTCAAGGATAATTCCCAGGACATTGCCAGGTCGTGTTGGGACATTTGTAAAACTGAAGATATGCATATCGCGCGCCACGTACGAAATAACATCGATAACCGTTTTCGTTCACATCGACATCGGTTCGGAAAAAATAACAAGTCACTATACACGAATGTATACATGTATCACAGCGAAATTGAAACACATTTTTTTAGGATGGTCGCTAGTAATATACATTTTGAAACAAACTCAAATTTGCGGGGAAATTGAAAACTCAAGGACATTGGGTGAAACTCAAGGACATTCCAGGACTCTTTCAAGGACATGCAAAATTCCAGGACTTCAAGGACCACTGGACACCATGAATGAACAAACGAACAACTTTCGAAAATACGAACATTAGCTCGGCCCTCAAGGTAGTCCGAGCCGCAAATTTGGTGAAATTTGGGTTTTTTAATATCAGCGCCGCCCCACGCTCAGTGACACCAGACTTGCTATTTTCGATATCCGTCGCGCATCCATGAACACGGAGATTTCGATGTAACAATATATTTTCGTTCCCTCAATTCCCTATGCGACCGTCTCCGCGATACACAACATAAAATGAAAAAAAAAAAACAAACAGACAAACAACTTTCGAAAATAGAAACATTAGCTCGGAAATAAGCATGTAGTGTGCAAGGTGGGAAAATTTTGATCAATCTTGATGAAATTCCGATTTTTTAATTTCGGGCGCGGCACGCCCTTGCCTCGCTCCTCGCTGAGTGACACCGGACGTACTATTTTCGATATCCTTGGCGCCTCCATAAACACGTACATTTCGATTCAACAATACATTTTCGTTCCGCCAATAATTCCCTGTGCGATCGTCTCCGCGATACCCCAAAAAAACCACACCAAACAAAAAATACATAAACAAACAAATAACTTTCGAAAGTTACCTCGGAGATATACCCAGTTCCGTAGTGTACAGTAGGGTCAAACGAATTTAGAAACTCGATTTTCCACCCGACGCCCCGTTACGTCAACGTGACAATCTCCCCGGTTCTATTTATACGCGCAACGCGAATAATTTACCGGCTTTGCGTGTGTCTTCGTCGGCCCCCGAGTGCCGCTAGCATAAAACCAGTAGAAAATTGTATAATGAATGAGAAGGTGCGAAAGTGTTGTGGAATATAATAGGGCCGAACGCGCGCACGCGATTCGCTCCGGTGCGGAGAGGTGTGCGCTAACTCGCTACACCGTTTATATATCTATATATCTAGACATCTATATATGTATACATATATATATTCTTGGATGATGCGGACGACAAAAAAGATACTTCGAAAAGCAGCCACAGAACTCTGCGAAAACATTTTTCACTTAAGATTATCTAGACGAAATTTATGCGAACAACGAAAAAAATCGCAAGACTATCTTCAAGTTTTGGTCGAATTAATAAAAAAATATACTTAGAACTATTTTTTTTTTTTTTATTACCGCAGTCGTAACGCATGTGTGCGTGGGTGCGTGTGTGATATTTGCTTACATACATATAAATATGTATATAGACTATGGGTGTGCTGATTCGAAGTTATGTGCGGTAGGTGGGCCGCAGAACACAAGGAGAAGTAAGTACGAGTGGCGGAGTAGATGAGAGCATAGCAGAGCACAGTGTGTACACCCACGCGCGTCACACATCGGAAGCGTCAATTCAACGCTTCCGGCGTTTACCGTGCATCGAGAGCGCGCGGAGAGTTTCACTCGCGGTACGTACACGCGCCCGCTTTTCGCTCGCCGGTTTATGCTCAATGTTGTACGCACAGTTGCGATGCGTGAATGTACCAATGTCGCGGGTAGACCGAGATGGCGATGGGGGGGGGAGGAGCGGAGAGTCGATCGTGTCGGGATGCCGACCGACCCGACTGCCGCGTTTCCCGTTTATTTTTATTTTTCTCTCCCCCAGCGCGAGCGACGAGCCGCGTACTACGTATTTTGTTAGTTGTTTTTATTTTTTGCTGCCGTTGTAACGCGGAACGAAACATGCGCTTGCTGATGGGAAATTGATTCTTCGACAATGGACACGACAAAAAAGATACTTCGAAAATCTGCCACAGAACCAAAACGAAAAATCAATGGCTCGTGCGGAAATATTTTTTCTGTAAAATTATTTCGATGATTTTATGTGGAAGACGAGAAAATTCGCTAAAATTTCTTAGAGTTGTTGGTCGAATTATAAATTAAAAAAAAACATAGTTGGAACTATTTTTTTGTTAATTTTTTTTTTATCGCCGTCGTTAGACGAGTTTCGCATTCGCAGATCGAATATGCGCTTGTTGATGGGAAATTGATTATTGGATAATGTGGAAGACAACAAATACCTCGAAAAATGAGCCGCAGTACCAATGCGAGTCGAGTGAATATTCGACGAACGAAAAATCCCTTAAAATTATTTGGACGACTTTGTGCGGACTACGAAAAATTCGCTAAAATGTTTTCGAATTTTTATCAAATTATTTTGAAAAAACAAAAACTTAGAAGTGGTTTTTTTATTAGCGCAGTCGCAACGTGTGTGTCGCGTTCGCGAATCGAACCATTCCTTTGCTGATGGAAAATTGATTCGTCAATAATGTAGACGACAAAAGATACTTAAAAAGAAAATCTGCCGCAGGATCGATGCGAGTCGAGTGAATATTCGATGAACGAAAAACCAACGACTCGTACAAAAATATTTTCCCCTTAAAATCATTCAGACGACTTTAGATCGACGACGAAAAATTCGCTAAATGGATTCGCGATCTTGGTCGAATTATAAAAAAAAAAAAACTATACTTAGAATCATTTTTTAATGAAATTATTACCCATGGATGAAAAGATTAGAAATATTTCTCATATACCGCTTTTTTTACCGCAAGTATCGCCCGTGTAAAAAGAAATTCTCAAATACCTGGAAACACGTCCTTGGTGTCGGGACTGGAAGGATGAATCCATCCGTTTCTCTGTTGTATAATGCACTGAAACATGTTTGAGCGTTCTGGCCTTTCCTCTTTATTCGTCCCTTCGCTTCCACGCTTCCTTATCTTCCTCTCTTTTTCTCGTTATTATCGTTCGTTACTGTTATTATTATTATCGTTCTCTCCTCCCGGCCGTCGCGGTCAACGGTCTCGAAGGTCGCGTCACGTACGCGGCGAGATGAGGTAACGGCGAGCGGTGGCGCGTTTCGACGAGGTGAAGCGTAAGCTCGAGAGCGCAAAACTCAATACGCGCCGGCTTCGGGGAACGCAGCGGGAACGGGGCGGCCGAGTTCTGCGACGTTAACGCTGCCGACTGGCACGATACTGCAGCTGTGCTTTGCCGTTTCAATCCCATCGACGAGCATCGGCTCTCGATCATTCTCATCGGCAGTCATCCTTCAATAAAAAAAATGACTTTTTTTAAATAAATTTTTTTTTAAACATTAAAAATATTAAAAAATATTTTTTATTTAAGCGGAGGACGATGAGAGCTCGTCGAGCATTCGCGCGAGAGAGACGTGGGTTTTGACGTGAGCCGGGAGCCTCCTCTATGTGCTCGCCTGATGCGCCGCTCGATCAACAGTAAAGACGAGATATCGATGCGCGCTCGTGCCGGCCGGTTTTCTCTGCCTTTATCTTTTTCTCTTCTCCCTCCTTCCCCGCTTCTCTTGTTCTCCTCCTTCCGACGGGCAGAGAGAAAGAGAGAGAGAGAGAGTACGCGCTAAGCCTCTTTCCGCGCGAATCTCATTCTCCTTCCCTGTCCATTCTCGACGAAGAAATTCCTCGGTCTCCGCTCGCACAGCTTCTCACCGAAACCCGCTCTCGTCCTTCCCCGACGCGACTCGGTCCGGCAGAGCGCATGCACACCCCTTCTTACCGTCCTCTTATTATTTTTTTTCTTATTTTTCCTTCCCTCCTTATTTTTCCCTCGTCCTTCTTATTTCCCACGTTCTCGTATCTTTATCTTTCTCCTCGGTTCTTCGCCCTTTCCTCCTGCCCTATAGATCGCCTCAAGGTCCGACTCTCGCCCGACCGTTAAATATTCTCCTTCGCTCAAACACGTTTTCTTATTTACTCCGCGCACGAAACACACGCAAATTTTTCCTCGTCAAAAACACGATAATTTATATCTTCCTCTATATTAAATTTATCTTTTCCACTTATCGGCTTGTAAACCTTTTTCGATGTTCGATATTTCGATATTTTTTTTTGTCACAGGAAATCTTTTTCACGCGTCGAACTCGAGGTCCTCATCCGGCGACGCTCGATGCCGATATTCCGCCGGGGCTTTTCGTCGGACTGTCAATCGCTATCTGGCTGTGTCGGTGGAGGGAGAGGGAGAACACGGCCGAGACGGGAACGCGCGCGCGTCGAATCGACGAATGCACTCTCTCTCGTGCCGCAACGGAACGACTGTGTGCGTTCCTCTTGCTCCTTGGGCGCGAGGGTGGCTGTGGCTGATGCTGCCGCCGCCGCCGCTGCTGCTGCTGCTCGTCGGCCGGCTGGGATCGAACTAGATGGCTGGCCGGTCGCCAGGCAACCGGATTTTTTGTCTCCCTTCCGTTAACGAGAAACTCGACGACGCGCTCCCTCGCTTTCGCCCCGTGTCTGTTTCTCTGTTTCCCTTACCGTGGAACGCGCGCGCGCGCTCGGTCTCTTTCTCCGGCGGAGCCGACTGTTAAACTTTTCCTTCTCGCTCGGGCTCGAAAAGAGATCCACCCCCTTGACTCCGGCGCGCTCGCGGACTCGCACCGTACGCCGGATCGCGGCGCTCCACGTCGAGTTCGCAGTTGCAACCTCGCGGGGAGGGGGATGAGGAGAGACTCTCGCTCTCTCTCTCCCGTGTTTTCGGCTCTCTCGGAGACGATGTAATTGCACCAGGCACTCACCGCACCCCACCCCGAACCCGCTCCCCTTTATTACGATTAGGGTAGAATACAGGCGTTAATTAAGGCCACTGATTGAAGGGTTCATTTATATGTATTTTGATGTATTTTTATTTATATTTATTTATTTTGACTTATTTTTTTATTTATATTTATAAAATTTGTGTTGAAGGTCTGTTCACGAGATATTCTTCCTCTACTGTACTGTACTATAATGTACTATAATGTACTATAACGACGAATCCAGCGGTTATTCTTATTTTTTTTGTTTTTATTAAAATTTCTTTTTTTTTTTACTTAATTTTGAAGATCTGTTTACGGGGTGTTTTTTCCTTTACGGTACTGTACTGTACGCGCAGAATTGCGTTCTCCGTCGACTTCGCGGTTGCGGCCTCGCGGGGAGGGAGATGAGAATCGTACGGAGCGCTTCTCGCTCACTCGCGTGTTTTCCGTTCTCGCGGCGACGATGTAATTGCACGAGGGATTCACCAGACACCACCTCGAACCGACTTCGCTTCTTGCTATTGGGCTGGAATACAGGCGTTAATTAATGACACTGATCGACGAAGATTTTATTTGTATTTATTATTTTTTCACTTTATCTTGAAGATCTGTTTACGAGCTGCTTTTTCCTTTACAGCACACTTAAAAAAAATGTAAATTTAATGTACCAGACGCGAAGTTTTTATGCAAAAACTGGTACATAAAATTTAATGTAAATTGCGGCGACAAATTAATGGACTTTTATCGGGAAATGAAAGTAAATTGTTGGAATTAAAGATTTATTATTATTATTATTTTATCTTTATTTTGAATGTCTATTTACGGGGTGTTTCTTCCTGTACTTTACTGTGCTGTACGGCGGCTCGCGCTCTTCGTCGACTTCGTGGTTGCGGCCTCGCGAGGCGGGGGATGAGATTCTACGGAGCCCCTCGCTCTCTCGCGTTTTCCGTTCTCGCGGCGACGATGTAATGGCAGGACGAATTCACCGAACCCCACCTCGAACCGGCTTCTCTTCTTATGATTAGGGTGGGATACAGACGTTAATTAATGCCACTGATTGACGATTGTTTTCTTTTTCTATTTTCGATTATGCCAAACAAAATAAATTATGAGAAATTTGTCGAATCAAGTTAGTGATTTTTGTCGATTGATTGATGAGCTTTGCGCAAAAAGAATTGCAAGGGTTATATGAAAAATTGCATGTGAATCGAAAATCTTTAATTCACCCTAAAATTGGTCTTACTTAAAATGTGTTTTTTTTTTTGCTTCACTGACGATCTATTTACGAGGTGTTTCTTCCTATAGCGATTTTTTTTTAATGTTCGTTTATGCAAAAAAAAAAAATATATTAATGACGACAAATTTGTCGAAAAAGATTGGTAGTTTTTGTAGATCGATTTGTGGCATCGACTTTGCCCAAAAAATATTGCAATAGTATATGCAAAATTGCGTGTAAATCGAGAATTTTTAATTTCCCTAAAATTGGTCTTATTTGAAAAATATAATTGTTGGTGTTTACCATTTACCAACGCTTCTATAGCGCGCTATCGCTGCTTCTCACACAAACAGCCAATTATTCCTAAAACCAATAAATTCTATAAATTCATAAATTATTTATAAATCCCGGCTCGAAAGAGAAACATTATTCGAGACAATGAAAATGCACGCAGACTATTGTTATCAAATTTCTTTAACGGAATTATCGAGCCGCCTCTTCGTCGCTTACCGCAAAAAAAAAAAAAAAAAATCATAAAACAATCGATTTAAATTTAATCGCGTGTTCCCCGTTGAAGAAAACACCCAGTAAAGCGGTCGGCAGTCTGCGTACTGCTATAGTTAACGAGCCTTCCGTTGAAACATTACTCTCCGTTATATTCACGACTCCCAGTTAATTAATTGATGTTTCCTTTACGTGCAAATTTTCATTGATAAAAAAAAAAAGAAGGCAAACAAAGTATTATTTAGGGAGATCGAGCGAGCGTTCGCGGTGAGAGCCGACTTTCGAGGAGTTACCGAGGAGTACGTGCGAGGCTCCTGAACCCGACTGACCGAGGCCGCGGCAATATTACCGTGCGCCGAGCGTGTTCGTTAGACAGTCGAATCGCGCGAGCCGGCTGCGAGAGAGCAGAAGCACAACAGAGAGCGCGGAAGGCGGGAGGCTCGGAACCGTTCGGCGAGCGCGGGGAAGACTTCGCGAGGCCCCCGACGGGAAACGCGCGTGTCTCGTGCACAACGCATCGAGGGGTAAAACGAGCCTCGCTCTCTCCGCCAATCTCCTCCGTGGAGGTGAGGAGGGACGGGCGAATAGACGCGACGGTTTCGATACAATTTATCAAAGCCGGCGTGGCACGAGAGCGAGCGAGAACGTGATGAACGGGGAAACGACCGGGGGAGCTTCTATCACGCTGCGGAGAGACGAAACGATGCGCCCTCGCACGGCACGCAACGGGGGAGGCGAACCTGGTCGCTCGATCGGGGCAGACACAGCGGAGAAAAAAAGAAAGGTAAAAAATTATGATAATAATCAAAATAAGACAAGTGGCAAAATCGTGGGTTATATTATATTGTGGCGAATATAGCAGACCCGATAGGATGACGATTTATCGATCGGCGAGCGGCTCGAACAGCAGGACGTTTGACGGACGAATGTGCGATCGACTTTGCAGCGATCTTTTGTGCCAATAAACATTCGGCCGCTCGTTCTTTTTATAATCTGTGTCCCTTTTTGTTTCGCTCGGTCGTTACATATTATGTATATATGTAGATATATATAATATGTATAGGGTATATACTATATATACTATAACTTGGGAAAAATTGACCCACAAAAAGAATAAATGTTGATGCACAAAAAAGGGTTTCATTGAAATTTATTGAAATTTTGAAAAGTGCTTGTTTAACCTACCGAGCATTATTTTTATCTCGTGTAGTCGTGTATTTTATTCGTGAATTTTCATAAAAATGTTTTCATAAAAAATTTACCCTGGACGCCTCCTTGAATATGCAAATTACAATAATCGCACGTAACCAAAAGTAACGAAGCTCGGCAGATTACACTTTATATACGTATATATAAAGTATAAAGCGCTTTTCATACTTACGTATGAAAAGCGCTACTTTCGTGGTTGCCGAGAGTGGCGTAAGTGGCGCTTTACAGCCTAGTGTACTATAAATACTCGGTGCATGCGCACATCGAGCCGACTGTACTTTAACGCACGCTTGTTGTGCTTTACGCACGCTTGTTGTGCTTTACGCACGCTTCTCCTACTTTACGCACGCTTCTCGCACTTTACCGCACGCTTCTCGTACTTCATGCACGCTGGCTGTACAAAGGCCACAATCAGCAGACACGGAGTGGCACTTTTCCTGCATTTGCTACAGAAAGTATTATGCGATACTAGTGCGCTGTAGCGAACTCGTGCGCTGTAGCGCACTCGACGCACTTCACAGCGTGCGTATAAAGTTCGCTTTACCGCACCTGTATCGCAAGTTACTAATATCGCATACCTAGAACAATAGTGTAACGATTTGTATGGTAATCCCATAACCGATGTTACGATATATACTATATATACTATATATACATGGGTAAAATTGATCCACAAAAAGAATAAACGTTGAGGCACAAAAAACGGGTTGAATTAGAATTAATCGAAATTCTGAAAAATGTCTGTGTAACCTACCGAGCATTAATTTTACCTCGCGTACTCGTGCACTTTATTCGTAAATTTTCATTTTAAAAATTACCTCGGACACCTCCGTAAATTCTCAAATTACAATAATTACGCGTAAACAAAAGTAGGTAAACTCGGCAGACACGCGAAGCGAATCGCCCCCGGCTAATTCGTTGAATTACCCGAGCACGATTTCGCCTCGAAGCCGTCCGCGGGCGAGCGAGTCGTGTAATACGAAAAAAGCCTCCCCGCCTCTTCCGCAACGAGACCCGGAGAAACTTGATTAGCGTCAGGTACAGGCCGGGCCGCGGAAAAATATACGTCGCGCGACTCGTGGCACTAAAAGAGATAAAGAGAACGAACGACAAACGAGTCGGGTTAAAAAAAAAAACAAAAAAAGTTCGACAATATGCGGGCGGATAAGCAAGAGAAAGATAAACAAAACGGAGACGAGGTAGCGAGTGCGAGGCGCGGCGGGAGGGGGGGGGGGGGGCAGGTACGAGGAATCAATGGAAGTTACTCGTATAGATAGCCGTATAACTATATATATAACGCGTTGCAATTTTCTCTTTCTCGCGCATTGTCCCGCACTTCCGTCTTTGTTCGTCCAGCTATTTCCTTTTTTCTCCCTCCAACTGACCTTCTCTCTATTTCCATCCCTTCCCGACCGTGCACGCTGCACGGTCCCGTCTCGCTCCGCTCTGCCACCGGCGAGGCTCTCCCCCCACCACGCGCCCCTCCTATGGCCACCTCCGCGCCTCGCTTTCCTCCTGCTCGCTGCTGCCCAGCGGCGTTCAACCCTCGAAGCGTGACCGTGACTGTGACTCCGGTACGATTCGCTCTCTATACGTACACTGGCGGGTTATGGTCATTGCATCTTCACAGCCCCATAAAGTGAACAGTGCTAGAGTGACATCTGTGAGTGCCTGTGAGTATCTGCGGTTTCTCCCTTGCAATTCGATTCGTCCATACAATTCGCACTCTCCTCCCCCTTTCAAAGTCAATAAATCTTGTTTTTTTATTTTTCTATTATTTTTATGTCTCATCAAACGTCATCGAATGTCGAAGGATTTTTGGAAATATTTATTGATCGATGTCATGGGGATAATTTGTTTTAACGAACCTTCATCTGTTCTCGTAATTCATTTCTTTTCAATATTTGTCGAGACATTATTCGAGACAATATTTGTGTGCCAAGACATTGTTTTAATAATTTTTGAAAATGATATTTAACAATTTTTAATGATGCTGAAAAATGTATGTTTTACTTTAGTTCACTCGGTGCGAAAATTGCGGTTTCACGCACGCTCCGCGTAAAAACCCCGTTTTGACACCTTGTGAAGCAACATTTGGTACGATAGTCGTGTGAAAAACTTTTTTTTTACTCGTGCTGCGAACATACACACGTAAAAAAAGTTTTACCGGCCTAGTATCGTAAGTTACCATTATAAATGTTTCTCTCTCCTCTTCTGAAAGTGAGTACCCGCATCGACTGGGGCCGACGCGTTGAAACATAATAATTAATTTATTTCTAGCATTTATCAAACCCTCATGTACCAAGCCATTATTAAAATTAATATTAATTAGAATGTTTAATATTTTTTTATAATTATAAAAAATGTATGTATATTTTATAAAATTTGTTATACATTTTTTCTGTTCTCTACTGAAAGTGAATATCTGTGAGTACTGATATGGATGTTCGATCGATATACAAACATGTATTAGTGAGACCATTGTACGCAACCTCCTGGGTAAACCGGTAACGTCGATGAAATTATCACCCACAGTTTCCCTCGTCTCGTCAGCCGCCAATTTCGTCGCCGCTGTGCGATACGGGAGCTGTGCTAATGCAATACCGGCAGCATCGACTGCGCCTGACGCGTTGAAACATAGCAATTACTGTAATTTTAACATTCATCAAACCGTTGTGGACCAAGCCATTATTTAAATAATTTTAAATAATTTTAAATAATTTTTAATAATTTTTAATAATTTTTAATAATTTTTAATAATTTTTAATAATTTTTAATAATTTTTAATAATTTTTAATAATTTTTAATAATTTTTAATAATTTTTAATAATTTTTAATAATTTTTAATAATTTTTAATAATTTTTAATAATTTTTAATAATTTTTAATAATTGTAAAAAATGTATATATACTTTACTAAATTTGCAATATATATATATATATATTATTTTCACTTCCGAAAGTGAGTATTAGTGAGTATCGATGCGAGTGTCCAATCGACATGTACACATTAAGGCGATCATTCTGTACAGTAACGCAGCCTCCTGGGTAAACCGGTAACGTGGATGAAATTATCACCCGCAGTTTCCCTCGTCTCGTCATCCGCCAGTTTCGTCGCCGCTGTGCGATACGAGAGCCGTGCTACCGCAATACCGGCAGCATCGACTGCGCCCGACGCGTTGAAACCCAACCCCACAGCAGTCAGCTTACACTATATTATGTATATATATAGTAATAATGAGAGTACACAAACGCGAGGCGCTGTGTATATCGGAAGGCTCCCGCATCCGTGCCAAGTGTCGAAACTATCGTCACACGAGCGCTCCGGCTACGTCGTGCGTCGTGTGACGTCGGTACGTCCGTGTACACACGGCTTGACTGTGTCGCAACACTCGACGAGGCTCGCATCCGCGATCGTCGGCCTCCACGAGCCAACCGCCAGTTTGGACAACAAGTGTTTAAGCTTTTCATCGACCGATCCATCAAAGAACAAGAGATCGTGTGTGGGTACACTGTTGAGATTGCCTTACCTCGGCGGGATTTAATGTCGCTCGGCTCGTGCAGTCAAACCGGCCCCTGTCCCATGGTCTCGAAATTACACCCTCCATGGTGACGGAACTCTCGGAATGGTCTTTTTGTGCTTGGATATCCGGTTATTGCAGGTGACGTTGATACATGTGTTTCAATTAAATTTTTTGTTTTTAAATACTTAAGTTTGAGAAACATGTCAATCTTAAAAAATGGTGAATCTTTTTACATTTTTTAACTGTTTACATTTTTTATCTTTAAAACATTTTAATCGTTTCAACATTTTTAATCTTCTCGAAATTTCTAATCTTTTCAAAAATGTTTATCTTTTCGAAAATGTCTGATCTTTTTATTTTTAATTATTTATTTATTAATATTTAATTGACGGGATTGCGTTGCGCTTGATTACTTTTTGCGGATGGAAACGAATTGCGCCGTTCGATTTTCGACGTTTGACGCTCGACGACCGCCATTTTCTCGTGCGCGTTTACATGTTTTATTGTATTTTCTAATGCGCTGGAGCCAGAGCATGTGCCGCTGGAACGGAGCGCTCTGGCTCCCGCCTCGTCGGGTTTAATATCGAGCCGACATCCTCGTTCTTCCCTCTTCCACCTCTTGAATTTTACTCTCTTTATTCTCCGCCCCCCCCCCCCCCTCCCCCTCCCGCCGCAGCTTCTTCCCATAGTGCTGTACAGCCACGACGAGCATGCTTTCCTGCTTTCTTTCTTTCCCCGAGCTCCTTTTTATTTTCCTCTACGCAACTGTGCAAAACCCTCGGGTACGTCGCCTGAGTGCCCCTGCACTCTCTTCCTCGCCCCCCCCCCCCCTGCCTCGGCGCCGAAGAGAACCGGAGGTCCGAGATAAAAGAAGCCGGAAGGAAATTCCCAAGCTCGCGGAAAAGGTGGCCAACAACGAGAAGTCTACCGGTTTTCTTGCCGCGATTCCTCGCAAGTCCAATGTACTCGGTGCATAGAAATGCTCGAATTTTCTTGCACCCTTCGCCATTTCCACGACGCTTCGTGCCTGGAAGTATTCCCGCAAGCAGCGAACACGGTTTAGATTTTTTATTTTTATTTTTGTAGTTCATTCTTTTTTTTATTTTTGAAATTTAATCCATCTGGTGAAAAATCGTCCCTTGAGGCCGAGCTTCCACAATATTTTTAATAGTAGTTTCCCAGACCCTGTTTCTCACACACTCCCAGTTTGCGACAGGGGTACCTCTAGCATAGTCCCCCCCCCCCCCCCCCCCCCCACCATTTGATATGCAGCTAATGGGTAGCGCGCGTTCGGGGGTCACAAACCGCGACTCTTGGTCCTCCTTGTTTATCCCTATGATTTTACACGCTTTAAGTGAGAGAGCTGCGTAGAAGTGTGATAAACTCGGCCTTTTACCTTAATTGTACTTATTGACTATGTTTTGCATGGTACGAACATCGATACATTTAGAAGATTATTTACCGTATGTATTTCTATTTCCATTGCCAACAGGCCATCGACCTGAGTCCTTCAGCTCCAACATTTTTATTTTTATATTTTTAACGTAATTCGACTGGTGACAATTTGTCCCTCAAGGCCGCAACTCCACAAGCCCGGGGCATCGTTATTAGCGATATGTGCGACGGTACGAAGCGAGACGAAGAAAACTGTTATTAGGCGCGTGGGACATGTGTAAAGCGGAGAAAATATCTCGCAACTGAAAATTCTAAGGTCGGCTGTTTTAAGTTCGAGCTGTAGAAATATATGTATAAGATAAATATAATTTTTTCATTTATTTTATTATCAAATGGCAAAGAAATTCTTTTATTCAATATAAACTACTTGAGTTCGTAGATCAGAATTCTCGAAATCTATGATTGTCCTAATGTTGGTACGTGTCGAAAAACCGCCTCGATAAACTGGTTAATTTGGAATCTTCTTATTTTCTTCCGTAATAAAAAAAACATGTATCTCTTTATAATTTATCGATGTGTTTTGGAAACCAGAAGCTATCAGCTTGACATTGATTTCAGTTCTTTTCACAAAAAGTTTGTTCTAGACTGATTAATAACTGTTGGAATGTGGTGATGCACTTAACCGTCCGAGCATCGGCACCTTTACCTCAAGGCCATGTGATGCACACTAAGTCGGTAAAAAAAAAAGGTTTCCCTGTTTTCTCCGCGCCTATTAATATTCCAGACAAAAGGAAATTATGTTTTCATATATCTACATATAGTCTACGAAAACCTAATTTCCTTTTGTCCAAAACATCAATAGTCGCGAAGAAAATAGGAAAACGGATTTGTTACCGACCGACTCTGTGCCCTCAACGTCCTTTTTTCCATCCGGCGAAATTTGCGCCGAAGGTGTGCCAAGGCACTCGACCGAGGCTAATGACTGTACCGCTCGTTTTCATGCCTGCGCTGTAACCCGGCGCTGGAAAGGCAGCCCGTAGTACACACGAGGGCGTCGGCGGTTTACCGTCGTCTTCTCCTCTTCTTCCTTTCCATATGCTCGCAATTCTCGATCGATAAACTACCCGCCTCTAGTCGCAACGCGATGACTGCGATCCCGCGAACAAAGACCCTTCGGCTGCTCGACGACAATTCGTCGTTCGAAATAAAGAGATTAAAAAAAAAATACTAAACACAAAAAAAAACAATACTGCGCACGCGCCTGGCTAGGGAGACACTCGATCGTTTTCGTATTCTGCCGTCGTAAATCATTTCTCCTATTAGTATTCCCGCAATTCCTTCGTAGAATCTCTCCTCTTTCCTGTACGAATATAAACGAACGGAAGTGCGATTCACTTGCGGGACCGATTCTTGCGTCAGTCATTATTCGATAACCCGAGTGTACAACAATAACCCAACCGTCGATCGTCGGGCTCTCGGATCGACGCGCGCATCGTGTGTTGTACAGCGGCGAGAAAATACGACCGTGGCTATTTCCGGTCCGGAAATTCCGGGCTAACACTGTCGCTCTTCTTTTTCCGTTCCTTTTTCCATTCTCCGATCTTTTTCTCTATGTATTGTTCAGGAAATATTTACATGTGTACGAAAAATATACATAAGGTGAAAGTACCAATGGGACACCTAAGGGACAGTCCCAGTCTCTGGACATGCATGAAAAATCGTATTTAGGTCTCTGTGACAACGTTTCCGTAGCTCATAAAACGCCATTTAGTTACGACTTCGTAGGCTCGACGCTCCGTGCCTTATTTATAGATAAAGAACCGGCACGTTACGTTCTGCATAGTCGATATGTATATGTGCGTACAAAAAAATATACATACATTTACGGTCCATGGTCTACGGTGCTCGTGTACATAACCTAGAAATTCGAGACTCCGATCTGATAGACAACTTTTCCGTGGCTCATAAAACGCCATTTAGTTGCGACTTCGTAGGCTCGACGCTCCTTGCCTTATTTATAGGTTAAACAGGCGCGTTACGCTGTTGCTTAGTTGATAGATACATAAGTTCGAAAAAATATACATACATTTATGGTCCATGGTCTGCGGTGCTTGTGCACATAATCTAGAAATTCGAGACTTCGACCGGAACGTCTGGCTGTTCAATAAAGTGCATTTTCATCTTTTCGATATTGTTCCTCAATCTATGTCTGCCGTGGTCTCAAACTTATGTACCTTTGCGTATATTCGAGAGCCGAGTAACGACCCGATAGAGAACTTTTCCGTGGCTCACGAAACGCCATTTAGTTGGGACTTCGTAGGTTCGACGCTCCGTGCCTTATTTATAGGTTAAAAACGGTCGAAAGGCTGCTCTCCGGTAGGTGCGAGAGAGATTAGTTTCGTACCGCGCAGTGTACCAGGCGTCATTAGACATCGCCGTTTCGTACCATGTTTCTCTATTTTTTCTTCTTCTTTTTCAATCGAGCTTTTATTTTATTCGCTCGGCGTCGTCGCGCCGTGAGAACCGACGGCGCATAATTCACACATCAGAAGAGTCATGCGGCCTCGAGCCATGTTATACGTATCATTCTTTTTTTTTTTCTCTCCTCTCTATCTACCCGCTCTCTTTCTCCCGTTCTTTCACCGCAGGCCACTTTATACATCGCCACGCGTGCTAATTAAGAACCGCGAATATGTGCCGAGCGTTTTCATCGTCAATTAAAAACGTACGAGCGGCGCGGCTCCGCGTCCCGCAGCGACGCCACAGCGTTACTACGGTAATTTCCGCCGCGCTGACACGTCGTGTTTGGCGGAGAAGGAAAAATTCTTTTGTCTAGTTTCGAGCGCGGATGGCGGGAGCTTCGACGCGACCGGTGCAGCTGGCCTCTCCGAGTTCTGGGACAATAATCTTGTTAGGAAAGGACCGATCGCTCGAAACGTGAAGCAAGGAATTGCTTCACGTTTCAGGTAAGAAGCGAAGAGGCGACGAGGAGAAAAGGGTCGGCGGGGAGGGGGTAATCCCCTTTTGAAAATTACGCCTAGCTCGAGGAGCGAAGAGACCAAGGATCGTCGTCTTCCTACATCAGCCTCACGTTTACATACAAACGTATATATATATATATATATATATATATATATATATATATATATATATATGTATATATGGGGCGTTCCACACCGACTCGGCCTGGGTCTGGTCCACGACTTCTCGAATTCGGTCGGTGGTTTTTTATATTGTTGTTTTTTTTTGTATTAATTACAATTTTTCAAAGTGACCACATTGTTAGGGCAACAACACACATATTCGAACTTGAGCTGACGATCACATTTCAGAGTGTTGTAGACAATTTCAAGTATTCTGACAGTAGAATCTTGGAAACAATATTTTTTTCACGAACGTACCTGACATTCATTTTTTGAGTGAACCGAATAAAATTCGGAAAAATCTGAAAAAAAATTTCATCGAGCCTGTGTTATACATACAAATACTTCAGCCCAATGTGAACTGACGACAGTTTCGATATTTAAAAACCTTTTTTTCAAGAGAATCTCAAAAAAACAATGTGTTGTAGACAATTTCAAGTATTCTGACAGTAGAATCTTGGAAACAATATTTTTTTCACGAACGTACCTGACATTCATTTTTTTAGTGAACCGAATAAAATTCGGAAAAATCTGAAAAAAAATTTCATCGAGCCTGTGTTATACATACAAATACTTCAGCCCAATGTGAACTGACGACAGTTTCGATATTTAAAAACCTTTTTTTCAAGAGAATCTCAAAAAAACATCTGGAACAAAGCGTCGGACCATTTCGGGTTTGGGCTTAAAAATGTTCATGTCTAATACCGGATTTTTAAGAATTTTTTCAGATCTTTTAATTTAGGCCAAAAATATGTGCAATTGGAAAAATTGTAATTAATTGTAATTTTAAAGACTATACGTGTAAAAGGGAAATGCCCCCTCATAAATAAATAAATAAATCAATCAATTAGTGCAAATGGAAAGAACAAAAGTTGAGTGATTTTCGGAATCGGAACAACAATATAAAAAATTACCGACCGGACCGGATTGGAGAAGTCGAGGATCAGACTTACGTCGAACCGGAATGGAATGTCCCATATACATAGATATATATATAATCTGGCACAAGACTCCCAGACGCAACGCGAGGGGGACTGCCGTCCATCGCTAATGCAATTTCAGAGAACCTTCTCTCGGGCTCGCAACCCTCGCGTGCAGCGATCCTGAGTGACGCGCGACACTGTAGCGTTCCGGGAGCTGTGCGGCAATCTCGAGATTGTGATTTTCCCCGGAGCTGATTTCGCGCCCACGCTTTTATGAGAAACAACGGTATGGAGGGAAAAAGGAAAAAGATTATCGTTATGGATCGCATTACTTATCCATCGTCCGGCTGGCTGGAACGCGGATGAGGCGAAAGAGGCTTTGGGCGAAACTATTCCGACGAAGCTTTATCCGGTGGCTTCGAGGCGAGCGATAGAAGATTTGGATTCTTGGCTCTCGCTTCCGGCTCGCCGGCGTGACTGATCGAGTTTACAACGAAGCCGGGAGAAAACCTCGCGCAACGTGGGCAGATAAGACGATCGGAAAGAAGAAAATTCTAATTTTTCGTTCTCAATCTCTAAAGATTGGCGGCGAATGTTTTCAAAATTTTTGTTTATTTTCGTATTATTAAATCCAGTAAATTTGATTTTTTAAATATAAGTATTGGTCGAACGGAAAAGGGTTGAAAGGTAGCTTTTGTCAAATTTTATCAAGGGTTTAAAGTAAACCTTTTATCAATGTACCATGTAATAGCTCTTGCATGGAACACTAGTCAAACGACTGCTAAATTTTCACAATTGTTTATCCAAAATGGTGTGCGTTTATTAACAGTAAACGGAAGTCGATTTGTATTATTGGATGGGTAATTACCCATCCAAAAAAAAAAATAATAATAACATTCTCTGTCTAATAACCAAATGATTTTTAAAAAATGTTAATTTATTTATTAATAACAAACGATTAAGGATTTTAGTCGTAACGAAAAAGATAGAATAGATTTTGAGATACGATCTTCGTTGTTAATTTATATTTTTAAATAAAAAAAAGCTCAAATTTTATAAAGCCTTGTACTGTGTCTAAAAACCCGAACAGGTCCTTCTAACACGAGTGTTAAAAAAAAATGTTGAAAATCGACCTGCTTTTTGGACCAAATTCTTATGCCAGTGCCTTGAATTACAAAAATTGTATTTTTGTCGACCGTCTCGATGCGCTCGATAAAATTTTTAACGGGAGGTTAAATGTATATGAAGACCAGGGTTTAGGTCTGCAGGGGGTCATAGCGCAGTAAAGTTGAGCGGGTCAGGATCGCGTCGCCCCGACGCGGCCCTCGATCCGGCAGTAAACAGCGGGAATGGCGAGACCGTGTACAGCACCCGCGGGAAGGATAAGGGGGATAAGAATTCACGATGAGAGATGTCCTTGCCTCGCGCTTCGGTGCTGTATCGCCACTGTTGATAAAGAGCCCCGTGCTGCGCAACCTTTGTGCGCATCGCCCGTACACTACACGTACCACATTCATCGGCACTTGGGCGTATTACAGACACGAGAGACAAATGCAAATATTGCGCGTAGACTGGGTTCCCATTTTGTTACGCGAAGAAAAGGCATTGCTTTACTATGAATGAATTTTTTACCGTTTAGTATTTTCTTTGTATACAGTTTACAACTTGTGTACAATTGTGTACAATCGATTGCGAATATATCGAAGAAAAACAAAAAAAAACCATCCTTTTGTTTTCATGGGACGAAAACAATTAATTTTTTACCGTTTTGCATCTTTTTTGTCGTTGTTTTTTTTTGCACGTTCACAGTGTATTGCATACAACTTACTGCGAATATATCGAAGAAAAACAGAAAAACTTTTTTTTCTGAAGAGACCCAAAATTTAATTGTTTACCGCTTTACGTGTTACATTTTATTTTTAGCACGGTCACGGTTACTTGTATACAATTTATAGCGGGTATATCGAAGAAAAACAAACTATTCTTTATTATCGAGCTGAAGGACTCAGGTCTAGGTCCTTTGTCAATGTATATAATTATTTCAGGTATTAAAATTAGAATAAGATAATAGCTGTAAAAATGTATAGCATTGTCAATAAAGTCTCTTTCACTTTTTTTTTTTT
Source organism: Exephanes ischioxanthus (assembly GCA_958510785.1). Lineage (NCBI taxonomy): Eukaryota > Metazoa > Arthropoda > Insecta > Hymenoptera > Ichneumonidae > Exephanes > Exephanes ischioxanthus. Next base: position 6,907,949 of record OY294016.1, read on the forward strand.
TTTTCCTCATGGCACAGAAACGCTTAAGATGCTCCTAATTGGGCAATTATTATGACTTTGCGCATATCGAATAGATACTTTGTTTGAAAAAAGTTTCCTCCATTTTTTTCCGAACGACTAGACGAGGTTCGGAAAGTGCTGTTGGAATAATGAATAATTTAATGAATTAAGTTAATTTAATGAATAATTTAACAATCTCGCCGATGTAAACTCAGCTTGGCTGGAGAGCCTCAGATATCGGAAGCTGCTATATCGCTGTTATAAAAAGAAAAAAAAATCGGTAAATCGCCAGCTGCGCTCGAGCGAGCGAACAGGGATAGGCCGGTCGACCGGAAAGCAGCCTTCGTTTTATCGCTCGCACACACCACGGCGTAGGGTCAAAGCTGCGCTGCTCGTTCAGGTAACGAACTTGCGTACCCACGATGGGTCAATGATCTTCGAATGCACGCACGGCTCGCGCGCGCGCCTCGGTGAAAATAAGAGAGAGGGACGAAACAACGACTCGGCTTCGCAACGCATCGAGTCGATACAATCGGATCGGCGATGTGAGCCGTTGAGCTCTCTCGCTCGGAGGTGCGCGCGAACTCCTCAAGCGCATCGAGTTTTCCATTTCGTTTCGTTCTCTCCGATTCTCCACCGTCGACGATGTCCGCTCAAACCAATCGGATAATAAAAATCTTCGCCAGAGGATTCAGTTTTATCACGGAATGTAAGAAGAAATCAATGAAATAAATTTTGAAAAATAAAATTATGTTTTGGAAAGGTAAATTCATTTTGCGAAAAAAAATAAATTTTTTGTAATATAAAAGAAATGTTGAAAAATTAAATAAATTGGGCTGAAGAACTTCGGTCTGTGGACAATCGGCAATGTCTATGTGAAAGTTGTAGCTACTACATAGAGAACTGTCCCAGATATTGGATAGACTACACACTATTGTCAATAAATGCATTTTCTCTACTAAAATAAATGTTGAAAAATGAAAAAATGTTTGAAGAATAAAATAAATTTTGAAACCTAAAAGAATTTTTGAAAGCTGAACGAATTTTTGAGAACTAAAAGAATTTTTGAAAATTAAAAGAACTTTGGAAAAATTCTTTTTCATAAAATGAAAGGTAATAAAAAGTGTAGAAAAAAAAAAATGATGAGGGAAGAAACTGCCGGACGCACGAACGCGAAAGTGTCGGGAGCGCGAGAAGAAAGGTCAGGTGCACGGAGAGCCGAGGGAATAAGAAGATGCCGTCGTGCACGAGTAGCGCGAAGAGCCAGCACGATTTATAAACTCTTGGCTCACCGTTACCGCGACAGCGAATTCTCGTCTCTGCTCCGTCCCCCTTCCGTCCATTCGTCCCCCGATCCATCTGTCTTACTCGGGGAGTCTCTTTCGCCTCGCATATATTTTAATATGCAGACGATGCCACGTTTCGCGTGGCGCCGACATTTTGAACAGTCGCTCTCGTCGGTCGAACGAGAAGGGAGCAGCCCGGCGATTCCCCCGGCGCTGCGGTTGTTCTCCCCACACACGTTCGATGTTTACGCGACTTTAAACCGTTCATGAAGCCAACCATCCTTCTTTCTCTAACCTACCTCGAAATACCATTTACAAGCTCCCCACAACGTCGGATTATTCCCACGAGGGAAACGAGCGATTACGTCAAATTTAAAATGCGAAAAATAATAAATCTCTAAATTGTTCCACGTTCAGCAAATCTGTACTGACATAAATCGCATTTTTCGGCGATATTTAATTTTTCTGTGTCAACCCGTCGCTCCAGAAGATTGAACAATTGTGTTTTAAAGTAACTGCTGCGTGGCACGTCAGACAAATGAGTGCAACATTTTTACAATTGTTTATGCAAAATTGTATGCGTTTATTGACGGTAAAAGTTGATTTGTATTATTGCATGTGTCAACCAAGAGAAATATTAATGACGATGGTCTTGCAAGAACAACAACCGGTTGATGCAAATTATTAATTAAATTAAATTATGCAAATTATTAATTAATTAAATTATAATCACCTTGAACATTAAATAATTAATGTTCAAGGTGATTATAGATCAACGTCGCGAAAGAACTTTATTTGCCATTGGTGTCCAAAAACGGCATTCGTAAAGATTGGGATTGCGATTAATCACCGAGTGAGTTCGATCCTCGTAACTCGAGAGTGGGCGCGGAGGATAATTTACAAGCGTGCATGGACGATCGTTGCTCGCGTCGGCTGTTTCTCTCGAGCGGGTACGGCCGAGAGCTTTGTTCGCGCTGCGCGAGCGTAGAGTCTGCAACGAGCAACAGGATCGGCGTGTTCTGCCATCGAGGTGCATTCCGGCGGTGGTGTACCATAACTGCCTACTACGGCCGATCGCTGCTCACTCCTCTCGTCACAGCAACGGCGAGAATTTAGTTGACGAGTGGGCATCGAATTCTGCACGAGCAGCTCGGGCAGCCATGTTAGAAACGAAGTCCTGGAGAATCGTAACGGGGGAGCAGTGGACGGTAAGGATTGGGTGTCTGCCTGATACGCAGTAGGCCCGGCTTCGATTCGACACCAATGGAAACATTTTCTATGTGTTTTTTTTTGCGTTTCCCCGATGGTTCGGGACCAACTTAAAAAACTTAAACTTAAAAACTGTCCAGGCTTTCGCAGGCTTCATAATTGCAACGCAATTTTTAAATAGACAAAGTAAAAAAAACGACTTTTTATTTTCTTTTTATTAAAAGAGTATGTATATAAGAAACGGGGCAATGAATTCTCGGCATTGAATTTTACGGGCTCGTCATTCGAAACTTTTAAAAATTCGTCAAACATCGCAGTCCTAAGTCATGAGTAGGAGAGAGGAGTTGCAATAAAAAGAAAAGTAAAAATTATAAACATAAAAACATTTAAATATTTATAATAAAAAAATAAATAAAAAAAAAGTTATCCCCAAAAGGACGCAAGTACTATTCCTATGGGTACGAAGTGGCACATTCCGCCTCTAGAGTGCAATAGCCAGGCGTAAAGGATGTAAGAAGAAATAATCAAAGTAGTACGTAAGTATACGATCGTATGGTAAAAACATACGATCATATGGTAAAAGGTGGCTAATTGTGACGTCCGGAGCCAGCACAAATGTGCAATTTGCGGATCGTAACGAAGCAGCAACGACACATTCCCGAACTCGCCGCGAGAGGTGAGATCGTAGCGACTAGGGGGCGCGACGGTAGTGCAGGCATTATCCGCCGCGGGGCGCGCAGTCGACAACAGGTCCGAGACTCGCAAATCGTTACGGTTCGATTATAACGCTGTCCCGGTTATACAGCTATACGAGGCATTCGGTGAACGTTACTCCTGCGCTTTGCCCGTTCTATTTTCGTCTAGCAACACCGACACTATTAACGTCGACCGATTCACAGGCGCGGCGAAGGAGCAAACGACGACGGGACCGCACGCGACGCTGTCGATAGCTTCTAACGGTTATACGCCGCGCGAGGTTATGGACGCGAACGATTTCAATGTTTGTACACTCCAACCCCGCGACCGACGATGTTCTCTGTAATCGTCTGTCGTTCCTCGTCGTCGTTAACCCGACATTCTAGTATGTAAGGGCCGAGATTTTCTGGACCTGTCGGTGTTTATCATTAAGACCGGAAGTTGCATGTATGAGGCGATAATACTAACGTTAAATAATAAACTACTACTACATTGGAAAATAAACTACTACTACTACTAACGTTAAATAATTTTCTTTTTATTGCTCTGCTAAATATGTACACGGAAATAGGGTCAGATTTTGGCCGTTTAGGGTTATATTTAAGGTCGAGATGAAAAGGAGAAATTCGTTGCAAAAAATATAAAATATATATAGTTTTTTTTTTTCTTTAATTCGAGACAAAGACTTTAGAGGATAGTCTAGCGACGGACGATATTCGCGGTAATCGTTTGTCGTTCATAGACATTTGGGCATGTAAGAGTTGAGGTTTTATAGACCTGTCGGGTGTTTACAACGACGACCGAAAATTGCTTGTACGACGCATGTACGAGACGATAATACTAACGTTAAAAAAATACATTTTTTTATTGCTGTCCGAAATACGTAAACGGGAATTGTTTCAGATTTTTGCCGTTTTAGGGGTTACACCTACATTCAATATGCAAAGGAGAAACTCCTTGCAAAAATAAAATAAAATTCCATCAAGAGAGATATACGTAGTTTTTTTTTTTCTTCGAGACAAAAGTCTTGGAGGATAATTTCTCAACAGACGATGTTCTCGGTAGTCATCTGTCGTTCTTTCTCCTCGTTAACACACATTCGGGCATGTAAGAGTTGAGATTTTGTGACCACCGGGTATTTATCAGAAAGACCGGAAGTTGCATGTACCACACACGTACGAGGCGATAATACAAACGTTAACAAAAAAATCTTTCTTTATTGCTCTGGTAAATACCCGAATGGCAACTGTGTTAAATTTTTGCCGTTTAAAGTTGTATTTAAGTTCGATATGTACAGAAGAAAATCGCTCCAGAAAAATAAGTAAAAAATAAAATTTTATCGAGATATATATATGTATATATATATATAGCTTTTTTCGTTGCTTCGAGGCAAGGGCCTTGAAGCATGGTCTCGCGACCGACGATGTTTTCCGTAATCGCGTGTCGTTCCTCGTCGTTAACAAGTACGACATTTGAGCATCTAAGAGTCGAGATTTTATGGACCGTCTGGTGTTTATCACGAAGACCGGAAGTCGCGTGTACGACCCATCTGCGAGACGATAACACCAATGTTAATTTTTTACATTTTTTTTTAGTTGCTCTGATAAATACGTAAACGGAAATGGTGGCCGACTTTAGAAGTTCAGGGTAATATTTAAATTCAATATGTACAGGTGAAATTTGTTGCAAAAATAAGATTATTTTTCAAATTTAAATCCTATCGAGATACGTACAATATATATATACATATAAATACATAGCGTTTCTTTTTCTTTGATTCGAGGCAGAGGCCTTGGAGGACAGTCGATGAAGCCAATCCGTAACCGTATCAGGCTTAGGGTCGTGTTAATTACCTTCGGTTGCGCAATCAGTAGCGGCGGCAAGTATCAGGGGCACGAGAGTGTCTTTGATGCACCGGAGAGAGGTAGTTTGCGGTTGACAGAGCCTTGGCAATATTGGGTCGCCGGAGCAAGAGCAAACCTAACTCGAGCCGCACAAGGGATCGTCTATCATTGACAAACCTCAAAGAGAATTAGCGCGGACTAACTCTCTCGCCTCGCCAGATTGAAGACCGATCGACATATATATTTTATATATACAGATATATATATATATATACATTTTTCGTACGATTGACTCTTGGGGGATCTCGCGGAACTTTCACTCTGGCATCGTTTGAATAAGATAGAGCTATAACGCTTTGGGGGAGCGACGAGAGGCGGAGGGGAAGGAGGAATAGAAGCCGCAAGCGAATCATCGGCTGACAGTGTCGTCTTCACTGACCGTCGCTTCTGAGCTCGGCGAGGAACGCGTCAGCTGCAAGCACAACACCGGATGAAGAAAAATTTTCACGCAGCATCTGCCGATATATCGAGCTTCGTGCGTGCATATATAAAATACATACATATATATATGCATTTATATGTATATATATTTAAACGTATATGCATTTATATTCACATATATATATATATATACTATGTGAGCGGAGTTTGCGACGCTGAGGCCTTTTACCTTTCAGATGCGATACACGCACGTACCGATTTATTTTTGCGTGTGTGCCGCGATTAATACACATATTCGATATATAGATGTGTATGTGTGTGTGTGTGTGTGCATATATATATAGCGGAGAAAGACGGCGAGGCTGACTATGGATCTTGGTAGGTTGCCAGTTGCAAATGGCATCCGAGCAAACAAATTGCACCTGTTAGTTGACGCCGATGGCGATGTAAGCATCGCGTTATTTTTCTTACGTTACTAGTTTTTTTATTTTCATTATTTTCATTTATTTTCTTTCAAGCTTACACGCTCCGCAGACCCGAGAACGAATGTCCGCCGTTACGACGAGTTTGTTCGTTTTCCAATTCCCTTCACCTGCCAGCGGGCACACGATCCCCGAGCCGACTTGCACGTGACTTTTTGTCTCGTGTTGTATCCACGCTTATACTTCCAGCTTTAATTTTTTTTTGTTGTTGCTTTTTTTCATTTTATTGCCGGCGATTGATAAGCGCGCGAACGTAGCAAACAACGCTTAATTCTAATGGCGGTCTTACTTTTTTGTTTTAATTTTCGTAACATTTGAGAATTAATGATTTGTCGAGAAGGAAAGTTCGCTGAGCGATAAAAAGGCGGACAAATTGCTCTCGAGTTGTAACAATGTAATTGACCGTGATTAATCCGGAGAGATTTTTTTTTTTTGCTACAAAGTAGTGAAATTTTCACCGTGCGCTGATGTTTTTTTTTTTAATTTTGTATGTAAAGTGAGACTCAGTGAGTATTTGAACAATTCCTGATGGTGTAAAAATCTGAAATAAAGTCTGTATTAAATAAACTGTATTAAAGATGCCAAGAACATTAATTGAGCGCAATAATAATGTCAAAAGTTATTAACAAAGTGCTGGAAACTAAACAGTTCAACAAGTAATCAGTAAACATTTTTCTTCTCTTTTCAAATGAATTCTTCGATTTTTTAGAAGCCACATGTTTTTTTTCAGAATTTACATACATTTTTAAATTTTCCGTTTTTGAAATTTTTATTAAGACCATAACTACGGAACTTTTGGAATTGTGGAATTGTGATACGGAAACATATGCAAAATTCGTGCCTCTACATTGATTTTTCAAATGTTGAAAGAAAAAGAAAAAAAAGTTGAAATGTAAGAAAATTCTGAAAAAAATGCACACGAATTCTAAAACATGAGGGAATTCATTTCAAATGAAAAAATAAAAGGTCTTCTGACTTTTTTAAACAGTTAATTTTCAAATAACTTTTCGGCATTATTATAAACGCAAAATCTAAGGGCGTGACATAATTAATACGGCTGATTTTTTTTCAGATTTTGGGCACATCGCGAGGTACTAAAATTTTCATCGAATTGAACTTTCGGTTGGGAATGTATGCGGTGATGCATTCTTAATGTCGTATCTCCTTGAAAGGATCCCCTCCCTCTTTTCCGTTAACGCGATTGTCTGCTCGTTCGACAGCGCGTGAAAAATCGACGATTCAAAGGGGCAAAATCGATAAGCGCCAGCCGAAGAGAGCCCAGACGAAAAAAAAATATTCCACTTTTTTTTTCTAACATTTAAGAAAACTTTTTTTCTAACATTTAAGAATTAACGATTCGTATAGAATGAAAATATTGTCCGCCGAGCAACAAAGGCAGATAAAACACTTTGGAGTTGCAACAATGTAATTGACCGTGAATAATCCGAACAGAGTGTGTTTTTTTTATGTCTGTAAAAAACCGACTCTGTTAATGTCGCATCTCGTTGAGAGCGTCGGCTCCCTCTTTGCCGTTAACGCTGTCGTCCGCGCCCGTTCGATGGCGCGTAAAAAATCGACGATTCAAAGGTGCGATCGATAACCGTCGGCCGAAGTGAGTCCAGACGGGAGAAAAAGGTTTAACAAAACTCGCAAATAGTCTAGTCTCGTTTTAACGCAAGAACTGCGCTGTCGTAAAATAGTATGATATTAAATTATCGAGATTTCCTGCTCGCCCCCCTCGCAGACGCAAAAAAGGCGCACACAAGAATCCCTGCCGAGTGTCGGTTCGACGGGAAAGCATGCGCCGTGAGCGCGCGCAAGTGAGCGCTTCATTATTTTCCCACGTTCTTCTCGCCCCGTCCGATTGACGGCTGATCCACTCCCAACACGCGTCTCACAATGAAAAATAACCAACGCAAACCGTCGTTTATGTTTTTATAACGGATGAGAAAAGGCTTTCGCTGTAAATTCGATCGAGACACGAAAGTGTTCGCGTCGTTTCGCTAAACCGTGCGAGAGATGCGTCAGGAATGTTTTACGTGTGCAACAAAGTTCCGAATACACGTTATCCAAGTTATCAAACTTTAGGTTACGAGTAATTTTTGTTTTTTTTTTATAAAACTGAAATAATCGAAGGTAAAAACTCACTCTTGAAAACTTGCAGTTTCTTCATCGATCTTTTAAAACGGATGAGAAAAGGCTTTCGCCATAAATTCGATCGAAACACGAACATTTTCGTGTCATTTCACTAAACAGTGCGAAAGATGTGTCAAAAATGTTTTTCGTGTGCCACAAAGTCCCCAATACACGTTATCCAAGTTACTAAACTTTAGGTTACGAGTAATTTTTTATAAGACTGAAATAATTGAAGGTAAAAACTCACTATTGAAAACTGGCAGTTTCCTCGTCGATCTTTCAAAACTGATGACAGAAGGCTTTCTCTATAAACTCGATAGAAACACAAAAATGTTCGTGTCATTTCGCTAAACCGTGCGAAAGATACGTCAGGAATGTTTTACGTGCCCAACAAAGTCCTCGATACACGCGATCCGATATATCGTACTTTAGATCATTATTATCATTATCATTAATATTTACAGAAACGAAGTACAAACTTACATAATCCACCTAAAGAAAAAAAAAATATACCTGATAGCCCACATACATAAGAGTCTATTTTCAGAAAAAAATGTTCCACGAAATAAAACAAAAATAATCGAACGTAAAAACTCACTATTGAAGACGAGCAGTTTCCTGGTCGATCCGAGCCTCTTTATCGGTGACTTAACACCGTCGATCTCCTCCTCGTCCATCCTCGTTGCCTCGTACGTTATCCGCGTGCCCGGTGTTTCTTACACAATGTAACTCAACCGTTTTTTTTTCGCCTCCGAAAACGCACTCTTAACGATCACGCGCACCGACCGTCACCGTGTCACTGCGGACAAACACTGAACGATCTTTTATTTCTCTCTCTCTCTCTCCGCGCGACGATGATTTCGTTCTTCACCTTTCCCACCGAACAGCACTTGTCACAGTTCGCGAAGCATTATGCGATTGCCGCACGAGGGGTATCGCCGTTGCGGCGGCAATGGTCGATCGGGGAACCCGCGGCAACGCGCCCTCCTAAACCGGTTTACAACACGAACATCGATGTATTCAATCTTTCAACTAGGTTTCACTATTCCCCGGGCACGGTGGATTGTAGGTATAACAGTAGACACGGAGTGTATCGCGCCGTGCGCGAGAGGATGTGATGAAGAAAGAGAACGGCGCGAGGCTCGAGCGGACACGCGACTGGGACACCCTCGGCCGGGATAACTAATACCATTAATGCAACTCCACGCGGTGTCCTTTCTACCTGCTCAAACAAAAGTTTGTCGCCGATGGTTAGGAGAAAAAAAAAATTTGCTCCCGATCGCGGAAGCGCGTGGTGGGCGTCGAGAGCGATCGGTCGAAAAGAAAGAACGAATTAATATATATATTTTTTTGCGTTTATTATTGTTGAGGTTAAAACGTAAAAAAATATAAGGGACTCACGCGAAGCGGAGGGTCAACCTAGCCGCGACGTCGGTTGCCGTAGAGTGCGAGCGGGCAACGGCTAAACCGAGGCTAGCCGAGGATATTCTTGGAGGCGCCGTGTGCATTAATTCAAGTTTCGGGGGGCCGCCATCCGCCGCCGCTCAACCACGCTAGGCGTCGTTACCCCAGTTGCTTAGCAACTGCTCTCAGCGGAGTCGAAAAGCCCTACTGAGATTGGCTGAGACCGAGACGCCATATGGTACACGCGTCCAGAGCAACGTATTTTTGAAACCGCAATGCAGACGCTCGCGCCATCTGTCGGGGAGGACTCGAAGCTGCGCTTTCGGCGCGAGAGCGGCGCCGCGTGGCGGCGAGTTCGGGAAATTAATTTACCGTCGCGGTACGATTCGACTCGAGGTAAAGGAGCTTGAATTTTGCGTATCGATAGAAATATATTATGTTTAGATCGTATTTGCATGGTTTTTTTTTCGTTCTTCTAATAAGGATAGCGCAACCGAGACTTTTATATATCCGAGATAATTTTTGTCACATACTATAAAAATGTATGGCGAGGGCATAGAAAGGGAGTTCTTGACGAGTGTGAAAATACCGCACGAGCCGAAGACGAGTGCGCCTCTGCGCTCATGCGATTCACATAATTTTTCCTAACAAATTCACGAAAATCACGCTTTTCGTTTTTGGGAAGTGTGCGCAGAACGGCACTTTATATCAACTGGTGAAAAAATACCTTGTAAAATAAAATTTTGTACGATACTCGTGCGAAAAACTTTTTCCTTAACTCGTGTGATTTCAACACTCACCTTAGGCTTGTGTTGCAAACTTACACGCGTCCGAAATTTTTTTTTCATCACTCGGTGCGGAAATGGCCACGACGATTTGCAATTAATAACAGGGAAAAAAATTACCCTATACGGTACAGCGACCTAAAAGGGCGACATTCCCCTAAATATTTGAAACCCATTTTCCCCTCGAAATTTCCCAAGGTAATTATTTCCTACCGAATAAAAACAATCTCGCGCTTTCGACGCGGTGGTTGCGCGACGATCGCACAGAGCGAGCCCGAGAGCTCTTGGCAGTAGTTTCCATGGCAACGCGTCGAGCACCACAAATCGTTAAAATTCTCGGGTGTCGCGAAAAGCCTTCTCCCTCGTGGTGCTAATTTCGGGCGATCGCGAGTGAATATCGCAACAACAAAAATCGTTCTCTGGATATCATCTTTGTATTTTTTTTTTAGCGGCGATGGAGCGTTCGGAGCGTCCGTCTACCGGTAGGTCGGCCGAGAGGCCGATGTCCCACTGGCGAAGGGAGCAGCACGACGAAGGCACATCGGAGACCGCTGCTGCGGAGAGGTCTTTGACGAGTGCGGGAAGACCGCAAACGAGAATAGAGAGACCGGTGTCGCGCAGAGGATTGCAGAGCGCGTCCCGGGAGACGAGCGCCCAGAGTGGCGTCGCCCAGAGGGCAACGACCCCCGCGAGAAATGCCCTCGCGAGGCCGCCCTCGGCCTCCGCGTACTCGCAGCGGGTCATGACCGCCAGCACGCGCCTCGGCACGATGAGTTCGGGATCCACCTTGGCTCGAATCAATACCGGTCTGCCTTCGAGCGTTCAGATGAACATGAACGCCATCGACCGTCCGATAACTCAGCAGGGAATAGCCGGCGTTCGTCCTGGAACTACCCGAGGACACCCGATGACCAGGCAAGGCTCATCGTCGAACGTTCTTCAAATGTCTCGCGAATTCGCTACGAATTTTTCTGAAACAAAAAAAAAATCTCATTGTCGGTTAGTTCGTCGTAAATTGAATTTTTTATATATATATATTTTTTTTTTTAACTTTCAGGCAGATTCAGGACAAGAGATACTACGAGGGTCTCGTGCAGCTGAAGATACGCGAGCTGACGCAGGAGATCGGCACGATAACTCGCGAGCTCGATGCCCAGAACAAGGAGAGGGCGACCTTCGCGCATTACGACAATCGCGCCAAGGAGCTCGCCGCCGAGTTGACGGAGTTGCAGGGACAACTCGCGGATTACAATATCGTCATAGACAAGACCACGTCGAACGTCGAGCAGGAGGACATGGAGATGGAGACGAGGGAGATGAGGCTTCAGAACGATCGCAGCTCCGTCGAGATCGAGCATCTCTTCGAGCAGAGGCGTTTCAAGGAGCAACAATTGCGCGATCTCGACGAGTCGATAGAATCGGAGCAGAGGAACGCGGCGAGAATCGTCGAGAGCATGGATCGCGAGAGCAGGGAGAAGTACGACAAACTCAGTGACGAGAAATCAAAGCTCGAGGCGGAGATAAGCAAGATGCAGAGAGAGATCGACATTCTCTCGGGTGAGAAGAACAGTCTTGAGGAGCAGATAGCGCTCTCGCAGGTTAAACAGGAAGCCGTAAAGCTGAGAGTTAAGCTCGCCGAGGTGGAGGCCAAGAGGGACAGACTGCAGGAGGAGCAGAGAAACAAACTCTCGCCGGAGGAGGAGCGCGAGCGTTTGCTGGTGAAAGTAAAGCAGGACAATATGGACATAGCGGCGGCGGAGAGGCGGGTGAACGACGCCGAGAAACAGATAAGCGAAGTGGAGCAGGAGCTCGAGCAATTGGAGAACGATTTGGAGGACAGCAACTCTGAGAAGCAGATAAAGTACAAGGAGTTGAGAAAACGGGAGGAGGCGATGGAAACTTTCATGCCGACTTTCGATCAGAACAAGAGGGAGGAACTCGATAAGCTGAACAATCTTGAGCAGAGCGTCGTTGAGCGTCTGGAGGAATTGTCGTACGCGATCGAGAACGACAACAAGTTGACGCCCGGCGAGGAAATGGCTCTTCTGAAGGCTCAGCCGTCGAGCGAGAACGCCGGGATGGATCAGAGCTTCGAGGGACTGACCAGGGAGCACACGAGACTTCAGCAGACCCTCACGAAGATGGAGACTCTCGAGGGCAGGCTGAAAAACGAATTGAGAGAGCTCAATGAGAAGATCGCCAAGAGGCAGAACGAGTTGATCGTTCTGGAAGATTTGGACGGATTGAAGGCGAGATCGGAACTCAGATACGAGGAATTGGTCGCCGAGAGGGAGGCGTTGAAGAAGAGACTGCCCATGTGTCGCGAGGAACTCGAGGTGGCCCGGAAGGAACACGCCGAGATCAAGCAGCGAATGGACAAGAACGAGACGTATCTGCAGATCAGCGCGCTCGAAGACAAACTGGAGAAGCTCAGGGAGAACAACAAGAGCATCGAAGAATTCATAACCGAGGGTCGGAACAGCGTCAACTTCATGCCTCTCAAAGAACGCGTTTTCACTCTTCTCACCAAGTACAACGTCGTGCTCGGGGAAACCACTGTAAAATCAGTTTATTAAACTATCGTGTGCGAAATTTTGTTAGCGATTAATTTGTACTTTATTGATCAAACCTCTCGCTTCTCTACGAAATCTTCCGGCAATGGAACTTTGTGCTTTTCCAGTAGATTGAAAAATTGTTCCCTGAATGCTTTCGACTCCGTCACGTCGACGTCGGCCAACAATTTCCTACGCGTCTCGATGGCTCGTTCACAATCTCCCGACTTGTCTGAAAAAAGGCAAAAGTTCAAATTCACGGTAAGGGTAACGAGAAATTTATCAAACCCGATGACAACGCGCACTGTAAAAAAAAATCGTGTGAAATTTCATAGACGATTGTAACAAAAAATGAATGTTCAGTATATTTAAAGCGTACGAAATACTTTACTTTCAATAATGTACTGTACTTGTACTATAAGAGTACAGTAATTCCAATAATTTGCATTAATTCGAATGAAAAAGTATATTAATTTTTCATCAGAATTGTACATTAAATTTAATGTACCAGATTTTGCATAAGAACTTCCAGTCCGGGACATTAAATTGACCATTTTTTTTACCGTGTGTTTGCGACCGGATCGGATAAAAAAAATCAACTTACTGCATAGGGAGAGAATGCATTCGTAAATTGAAATTCTATCTAATGCCGACTCCTCCGTGGTCACGTCGAGAATCGCCATCAATATTGAAGCTTTCGTTTCTTCCGGTAAGAGCTTGAGGCTCTTGATTAAGAGGCCGTTGGGAATAGGATTTTTCTGAAAAAAAAAAAAAAAAAAAAAAAAACGTAAACGACAGAACATAAAAATTTCAACATTATACGTAAAAAAAAAATTGACATTTGTTCAATCAACCTTAGACCGAGCGGTACCTTGTAAAGACTGCGCAAATCATCTAGCATCCCGTTCCGCGCCAGGGCGATGGCCAGGTCCACGTTGGCGTCGCGACAGCCGTGAATTCTCACGCATAAGTCTTGCACCTGTTTGAGAAGCTTCATCGACCGATCTCTGTTCGTTTCATCGTTGTTCATCGACGTTACCAAGGCGTTTATCAATTCCTGACGAAGCGGCACGTGATTGTGAAGTTTGGCGCACATTCTGAACGTATCGACGGCGGCCTCGAGATCGTTCTTGAGCAGATGCTCGCGCACGAGCGGGCCGAGGAGCGCGTTATTTTTTTCGCAGAATCCGGAGCTGATGAGAATATCGAGAATGTTACCGGTCAATTCGGAATTGGGACCGTGAGCAACCGCGTTCAGTAGACGCCAGCAGTCCTGCCCTATTCTCTTGCCGCCGGCGGAACGATTCGTCTCCAGCAACTGTATCGCGTCGCTTATCTTGTTGGCTTCGACCAGCGCAGTCGCCAATAGGAGCACCTTGAAATCGTCGATCTTAAAATTATTGTAGTTCTTCTGGACATGATGGTACAAATTCAGAGCCTCGACCGCTCTGCCCTTTTGCGCGTACAACTGAAGAAGGCTTGCGTACATTCCCGGCGTCCACGGAAAGCCGTTCTCCTCGAACTCCTTTCTTAACTCTTCGACCCTATCGATATTCTTCTTCCGGCAGTGCAGCTGTATAAGTCTCCTCAGAACGCCCCTCTCGTTCATCCCCTTGGCCCTCAGCTCTATGAGATGGCACTCTAATTCTTCCACATTCATTTCCGCAGGATGCAGCATCCTCGGGGGTCTCGACGTGTCGAAAGGATCGACGAGTCTCACCTAGAGATGTATAAATATCGGTATTTTAATATTTCGTAAAATTACTGTAAAAATAGAGTATCGTTGCAGACAAGTTTTTTTTTTTCTTCAAAATTTTGTGTTGTGAAAATATGGTCACGAAAGTTTCTCGTGAGTTTACTGTAAAAAGTGGTAAAAAATCATCAATCTAGACCCGAAATTATCGTCCACACAATTTTTTTTGTAAATCTACGGTCGAAACGTATAAAATCTATCTGTTAAAATGTGACATTACCGGTTGAAAAATTGTAAACTTCACCTACATAGTTGTGAAATTATTGGTAACATTTCTTTTCTAAGATTACCGTACCATTTGTCGAAAATGCACCGTGCACTGGTGAGATTTTAAAGGCTCTATAAAATTAACTATTCAACTTTAATAAAAAATTTGCATCTTATATCATTCGATTGATGGTAGTTTGGTGGTGATTGGTAGCCTAATTAAAACATTCGTTGCTTAATCGTTTAATTACAAAAATTAAAAACGAAATGAGGCCCAAAGCTGGCCAAACATTTTGCTCTTCAAATGGCTCAATCGATACGTAATTATTTGGTGGTCAAGCACAATATAATTAAAACGTTTGGTGGTCACTTGTTACGTTAAAAAATGTATAAAGGTAAGTGCGCCTTTGGGTGGGAATTCATTAGTACTGTTTTTTTAAATATTTTTTAACCAAATGAGTAACCACCATACGTTTTAATTATATTATTCTTGATCACCAAACGATTCCGCATCGATTGAGTCCTATATGAGGCAATTTGAAATAAATAAAATAATGATTGGCCCACTTCGAGCCTCCTTTCTCTTTTAAATTATTGTAACGAAACGATTGACGACCAAACATTTTAATCAGGCTACCAATCATCTCCAAACGATTACCAATCGAATCGTATAAATGGCAATTAAAAAAATTAAAGTTGTATTGTTTTATAGAGTTGATTTTAAATCATTATGAGACCATATGGTTTTATTACCAATGTGGTAATTTTCGAAGCGGTCAAGTACCGTATTTTCACGGTAAAAATACCGCTCAAATTTCTCGTCTCACCTCCTCGGCCTTGGAATCTATTTGATCATCCCGCGACGCGGCGTCTTCCTGGAAGCTCAGCAGGGGAATCCCCATATTCGCGAAAGCTCGACGAAAATCGTTCAGCGCCGGAACGTCCTGCGCTCTCGGAATTTTACCGAAAAGATACAAGAGAAATTCGTCCGGATAATGTTCCTGTGGCGGCGCGAATTTGAACATCTTTGCGCAGTCGTGAACGTTTCTGTTGCATTTGTAAGCATTGACGAGAGGTCGAGTGACGTATGAAAAATCTATCGGCGCTCTTATCTTGAAGCACAGAGTCAGCGCCTCTCTGAGTCTTCCCTGATAGAGCAGGTAGCATATCAGCGGTGTGAATATCTTCGATATTTCCAAGCCGACGTCGTTCAATTTTCTGAGAGCGACGAGCGGATCGACCATGCTTATGCGGGGAAGAATGTCCTTCAGCAGGGTCCCGTGATCGACCGGAACGTTGAGACACAGCATGTGCTTGATGATCCTGAAAATAGTGTTGTGAATTAATCGGTTAATAACGTTCGTAACCATTTTTACCGGCAAAGTAACCGGTAAAACAACCGGTTATTTAAGTAACGACCGTGCTACCAACAAACGCACTCGAATTTTCAATTTAAATTTGATAAAATGTCTACATTATTGCGATCAAGCCGCGGCTAATTAACCGATTATTTACCGGGCTATATTTAACCGGTTATTTACCGACTCACATCACTACCTAAAAATTGCAGCCTCGCCGTGCGACTTGGAGGCCTGTATCAACAGCGGCCAGTAATAATGTGATCTAACGGAAATGCTCTGGTCGTGCATCGCTTCGAAAACCGCCATCGCCAAATCGCCCCTTCCGGTCTGCAGCGCCACTTGGCCGACGTCGGCCAGAGCGAGCGGATACTTCATGTCCGTCGATATTCTCTCGGCGAATTTCAATATCGTCGGTGACGGAACGTTCGAGTAAACGACGTGCCTCAGAAAAGTCTCATAAACCGGATGTGTCTCGTCGGTCTCTCTCACTTTGACTAAACAATTTACAAACTCCAGAGCGTCCTCCGGATATCCGTTGTCGACAATCTCCTTCATCGTATTGTACAACATCGAATTTTTTTCGTTCACAGTCGACGGCAGGTACTTCAGCAGCGCGGGAATATGCTTGCTGAGGCCGGCGGCGCTGGCGCGCTCGACTATTTCCAAAATGTGTCGCGCGGCGAGAGCGCCATCGTCGAGAATTTTCAGCGTGTTCTTTATGTCGCCGATCGACACGTAACCGAAGGCGATTTTCGCGTGAGTTTCGGCGCTCGGCTCTATGCCCGTCTCCTTCATAGTCCTCAGAGCCGAGAGGGCAGATTCGATGTCCTCGTTGTTGGCGTGAGCCTCGATCAGAGAATTGAAGATATCCTCGTCCAGCGCGCAGCCGGCGTTCTTCATCGTCGAGACAACGTGCGCGGCCGATTCGACATCGCCGTTCTGCGCAGCCGCGCGCAGCAGCAGCCGATACGTCGTCTCGTCAGGTTTTACGGTCATGGAATAAAAAAATTTTCTCGGTTCGACCGGCTGACGATTCTCCACGTGAACGCGCAGCAGAGCGTTGTAGTGGGCGAGACTCAGCGCCGGAGTCCTCTCGCTCACGGCCTCCCAGACGAGACCCGTAAGTTTCATTCTCTCGTCGACCTTCAGGAAGGGAAACATATCGCTGCAGTTGCACAACATCGCGACACCCACAGACTCGTCCGATGCGAGCTTACCGCCCGCCGAACTCTCCAACAACTCCAGCAAATCTTCGCTTATCTTCTTTCCGCTCGTCGCATTGCGACACAGAGACACCAATCTTTTGCGCACGTCGGACCCGAGTTTCGGCACTCTCGGGCCGTGACTCAAATTTTTGCCGCTCTTCGTCGAATCGAATTTCTCTATGCTCGTGTTCGGACAAGCCGATTCCGTGGCGAGCGTGACATAACCTTGCGCCCGAGCTATGCAGACGACGTCGCGGATATATTCGATCTGTGACGAGACTGACAAGTTGCCGAACGTCCGAAATATCCTTCCGCACGGTCTTAGCAACGCCATGGCGATGTATGCGTTGTTTGACGAGTTTTAAAAATTATTCATTTCGCGAAGAGACGAGAGAGACGGACACGTTATAAAAACACAACGTGCAAAGCGCGACGCACGGCACGACCGGCGTCAGCTGATCGGGACTAACCTATGCATGGCGCAGCTCCCTCGTGCGCAGGTCACGCGCAGCTTCGAGGCGGGAAATATTTAAACATTCAACTGGACACGTGAACTTGTATTATCAATGATCGCTGTTTACACAATAGAATTAACAAACATCGTTATTCAGCTACAAGGCGATGTGAGCGGAATGACATAAGTTTTATCGATGCTTGAAACAAAGTCGCGTCTTTGTTTTTTTATTTTTTTTTTTTTATATTATATAAAGTTCTTTTGGTGTACGATCGATAATCTAGGGACTAGGCTCTCGGCAACGATGCCGAAGATTCTTTAAGTATTTTGTTTCTTTAATAAATTTTCACTCAATCGACTATCTATCGACTATCGGATTCACGGAACCCAGAGTATTAATCGTAGGGCGAATGCACCGGTCAATCTCCGATAACTATAACGTCAACGATTGTGAAAAATCAGATCATATTTGTATGCAAGGCCCCCATTAAAAAAAAAAAGTTGAACATGATTTTCCAATCATCAATAACCCGGTATTTTCGCCCTATCCGCCGCAGATGCGCGCATCAGAGAATCGATCTCAAAATGCCTCTCACCCGACAATTCATTCGACCAACTTTCCTCCTCTTTCGTCAGAGGCTCAACAGCAGCGAATTACCGGTCGCAGTTTCGACGATCTTGTTAGCTTTCGCGAATGAGTCGTAAGGATCGTCCTCGCGTTCGTCGGGAAAAACGATCTCGTTGTTCGTCGCAACGCTTATGCCGTGCTGTACTTTTCGATGCTTTACGAGATCGCTGCGCTGTCGATAGGTCTTCGGGCACAGATCGCAAAGATGCGGCTTTTCGCCTGTGTGCCTTCTCATGTGGACCGTCCTTACGTAGGACCTTCGAAAGGCCTCGCCGCAAATCTCGCACTTGTACGGCCTCTCGTTCGTGTGAATTCTCCGATGCTGACTGTAAACGTGCTGAGTCATGAATGCCTTCGAGCAAAATTCGCACTTGTACGGCCGATTGCCCGAGTGTTTCTTCACGTGATTGTTGCGATCGCCCTTGATCTTGAATGTGCGCGGACAGCTCGGACAATTGTAGGGCCGCAGATCCGAGTGGATCTTCATGTGAGTGTAGAGGCCGGAGCTCTGCGAGAATCCCTTGCCGCACACGGAACACTTGTGAGGTCGCTCGCCGGTGTGCATTCTGATGTGCTTGACGAGAACGACCTCGTGAGAGAAGAGTTTGCCGCAGTACTGGCACTTGTATGATCGGCTGGAGCTCTCGTGAAGCTCCGACTGGTAGGGATGAACGACGTCCCGATGGGAGGCGACCTCCCTGTAAGTCTCGAAGCTGAGACCGCACGGTCTGCAAAGATAGGGCGCGAGCTCGCGATGCTGAAGCTCGTGCGCCGATAGTGTAGAATGATGGAGAAAGGTCTTGTCGCAGTACCTGCACAGGTAGAGCTGCTTCAGGTTGAGGTAGTCGAGAGGCTTGTGATGAGATCGCAGACTCTTGTGGGCGGCGAGCCGCTTGTGAGAGTCGAATATCTCGAGGCACGTCGGGCATGAGTAACATGAAATTTTGTCGTGCTCGGCCTCGCGGTGATCGTGGAGGGAGCTCGGCGTGGTGAAGCACCGCTCGCAGTACTCGCAGGTGTACAGACTCGCGACCGTCAATTCGTCGACGGTGCGCTCGTGTCCGGAGCGCGAGTCGTCGAGGTGACGAACGTTCACGTGCATCGCGACGTCCGCCTCCCGCACGAAGGCCTCGTTGCAGCTTCTGCACTTGTAGCACTTCGAGGCCGCTGGATCGTCCATCGAGTCGTTGTGCGCCGCCGATATGTGCTTCTGCAGGCTTCCCTTTCGGGCGAATCGCTTCTCGCAGAAGTGACAATTGTAGCGCGTCGGTTGCCTCTTCTTCGACGGTGTCTTAGGCGCTTCCGGCTCCGGTGAAAATTTCACCTCGGCCTCGCGAGGATCCGACGAAGCGCCGGGACAATCGTGATCGTTCGGCGATTCGCCGTTCGCGAGAGTCTTGTCACAAGCGTCGCAGTGGAATTGCCAGAACTCGGGTCTGCAGGCTTTAACGTGCTCGGTCACCGCGTCGAGCTCCTCGCACGAGTAGCTGCAATGCTCGCAGAAAAATTTCTCCTCCTTTATGCCGTGCCGACGATAGTGAAGCTCGAGCTCGCGGGGATGAGCGAAATTTTTTTTATCGCAGATGACGCAGTTGTGAGGAGAATGTTTTGTATCGGTTGGACATCGGTGCGAGCGGATAGCCGTGACGCCGATCAGCCTCTCGTTGCACATGGAGCACGGGAATTCTCCTTCCGGCACCGGAAGCGAACCGCTGTCCGAGATAACGTTGTCGAAATTCTTTGCATTCTCCTCGGTCCCGACTGAGCTTCTCGCGTGTCTCCGGTCGTTCGACAAAATTAGGTCCTTCTGTAGATCCTCCTTACGGTAGATGCCGCTTCTTTTTACCATCCGCATCGCTCCCTCGAGACACAGAGGACACTGGTGATCGGAAGCACCGCTCGCGCAGAGCTTGTTCTCTCGCAAGAGAAGAGTAAGCTTGTCCTCCGTTCTGAGGGAGGATACCGCGAGTTCGTGGCAAGCGTTCAGTTTAACTTGGCAGTCTCGGCATATCTGCTTCGGCAGTGGATCCGTCACGCTCACCTGAAAAATTTATATTATCTCCGTTAACCCAAAGAACGCTTCGAACAGTCGTAAAATATCGTGTATAATAAGAGTTATATCGGACTGAAGGACCCAGGTCGATGGCCCTTTGCCACGGTGTAACATTAGCATAAGGTAAAAAATTTTGTATAAAACGATAACTGTAAATATTAACCGTGACAATAAATCTCTTTTACTACTAAGATTTTATATATGCTTTGTAAAATTGCGGATTTGTTTGTAGGTTTGGATTCCATTCTATTTGTTATAATTTGGGAATTTCGGTTTTTATAGCATATGGAATGGATTTCGGAAATCCGAAATCCAATCCATAAGGTAAATGGACCAGTTTTCGCCACCTTTAGTTGAGTGGCCTAGTTTCCGCAATCTTTAATTGTTAACCGCGGGTATTTTCTCACCCAACGACTAAGGCTATTTTCTCACCCGACGATTCTCATATAATTTAATTAGCTCATCGGAGTTTACTCAGTTCAGAGTACTCAATTATTATTTTTGCGCATCTCACGCTCAGTGTTTCACTCATTTCGTACAGTGTTTTTCGCGCGTTTTCCATCATTCTGTTGCTTCGAGTAAAGAGTTTATTTTCGCTGCTTACCATCGACATTGTGATTTATTACCCTCGCTCCGCTATCGTTCCTTCTCAGCGACATTCTCAAACAAATGGAACATTTTATAAAAAAAAAATATACGTACTACGGTATTAATCAAAAGTAAAATCCGCTCTTCAACATGCCGTCAATTTTTTTTGTATTAAACGAAACCTGTATATATTGTTAGTATAATTTGCTACGATAGCGGTAATTTGGACAGCGGCGGAAAATGGGCCGTTTACCTTATGCCCTATTTTCGAAAATTTGATTTTCTTAGCATATGGAATGGCGTTCCAAATGTTTAATTCAGTTCTGTATAAAATAGATTTCCACATGCTGATAACACTTCTAAAATAATATTACAACATTATCAGGGAAGCATTAAAAAAAAAAAAAAAAAAAAAATCGAGCTGTGCCCATAGATTTTCGAAGATATTACGAGTCGAAGGAGCTTCGAACCTGTATATGGATATACATCTAAGCCTCAACCACTGCTACCAATGTGATCCCTACCGCCTCGAACGTTAAGAGACGGGGACCATGTGATTTATTCCCTTAATAAATCCTCAACAGCTCAAATAACTCGCATTTAAACGTACCGTAACGGGAAGGCACAAGTTGATCTTGTCGGCGAGACTGTACTCAGAGTCAGAGTTCTCTCCTTTCTCCGCGTACAAATGAACAGGATTCGCGGTAGTTTCGCCGCACAAACGGCAAAGAATTCCGGGATGCTCGAAATTGTCCGGTGTTCTGGGTAGATCGAAAACGGACTCTCTCGTTTCGGAATCGACTTCTAGAAGCTCGTTTTTCAGTTCGTTGCTCACGTCGGGTTGAACCCTCGCATTTTTCGGCTTCAACAGCGATATCGTGGACGTCGGCTCGGCAGCACGCGCCGTCGGTAAAGAAATTTCAGCGATGTGATTGCCGCATAAAAAATATTTCTGGTAACTATCCGCGTCTAAGCCGAGAACCTGGCTGTACAGATCCAGCCTGCCCGCGTCCGTCAGGCACGCGGAGAGCCTGAAATTCAAGAGCGACGAGTGACGGACACATTTTCATCGGATAATTAGCTTGCAAGCTTACTCGGCCGTCCATCCATACCTTTCGTGATCTGTAGGCAAAGGAAAAAATGGTTTACCAGGCGTGACGGCTTCGGAATTGGAGCAGCCTTGAGCGCAACATTCTTTCACCCTCGTCCGAGGATCCGCAGGCTCCGAGGTCTGCGCATCCGACTCAGGCGTTTCACCCGCGCTGAACCATTCGTGTGCTGTTAAAAAGAAAATGTTGTCGACTTATTCCTTCGATTGATGGATGTATGCATATTTAAAACAGATAAATAAAAATAATAATGTGAATAAAAAAAAAAATTAATTAAAAAAACAAAAACCATTTTTTTTTTACTCACCGCTGCTAGTCACATAGTCGAATATCCTCGTATTTTCTTCCACCGTGGCTCCATTGGTGATGAGTCGTTCCAGCGACTCGGACAAGCCGTCGGTGTCGGAGTATTGTATCTTCAAATCGGCGAACGTATCCTCCGGCTGGACGTTCAACTCGATCTGCTGTCCTTCCGAAGTTTGCAGAATGAGCGTCAGCATTTTTACCTTCACGATGAAACGATAATGAGAACGATCGTCGCTGAGAAGAGCTACAGGTGCGCTATGTATACGATTTCTTTCGAGCATGTAAACAATCCTTCGGGACGGGAGTTTAAGGTTAACCGTAAATAAAATGAAAAAATCGCTGCGTCACACATTCGAAAGAATTGTTTTTCGCTACTTTTTATCGCGTAAATTTTCTCGATAAGATATACTCACAGGCAGTGTTCAATTGTCGTATCGAAGAAAGGAGCTTGAGTTTTGAAACATTCTCGGCGAAGATAAACAAAGGGGACTCGGCGGTAGGAACGGACGGACTCGAGAGTCGGTTATGCAGGTCGGCTTCGTTACCGGCACCAACGAAAAATTTGTAGTATGTCAGAATGGAGACCGAAAAAGACGACGTGAAGACAACTCGATACGAAAGTTGTACTTACACCCGTGAATGTGGGCGGGGAACATCTGGGGCGGGATTCTGAGCGCTTATTGTCAACGTTTCGCCGGTTTCATAGCGTAAAGCATTGTACTAAGCCATAGCGTAAAGCATTGTACTAAGTTGGCAATAGGAGTTCAGAATCCGGGCTCTGATCACGAATAGGCTGTAAGAGAATGAGAAACACGTTCTCAGCGTGTTTCTCGCCACTGATGCTATCTCGCTCGCACTCCATAAACATCGGCAACATCGGAGGTGTAACGACATGATCTTTTATTGTTATATCGCACCTAAGAGCGAAAAAGTGCGAAGTAAAAGCCTCCAAGGACAAACCGTATGTGTAGTCATCGATTTTCCACATGGAATAACATCACGCGCTATCCGGAGGTCGAACGCAACCACTTTTCCCAGCGGGTTTTAAGCGGGCACGTTATCGGATGTATGAAAAATTAAGTCCCGCTCGTGTGCAGTGTCGCTATTGCATGCAAGGGTTTTCACACACAATATAAGTATGTGACGGAAACCTTTTAGTTGCTCCCACTAGAGTTGGCGGAGTTTCAGTCATGCGTACCATAATACGCGTGTCTTAATTTACACTCGCACGGGTCATGACCCGTGCGAGTTTATTCATAAACTCAAGTCGGCGGGCTAGAAAAAGCCCAAACTCATAAAATTATGCAGATGCCTTTCATCGATGGCCCTTCGGACCACCAGCACACTCAGTATCTACCCCGGTGAGACTCCACGAAGGAGGCTGGGCCCGGTCCACGACTGGACCCAGCCGCCTGAATCAAGCTCTTGAGTAAAAGTCTGTATCAATATATTGAATATCAGTTGAAAACTTCAACCCTAACGTTTTGTCTCTCAGAGTTTTCGGTTATCTCCACAAATACCTTAATAAATCCTTCTCATAATTTCCGCGCACCGCGAGTCGAACACTTTCGTATTCGAAATAACAGGACGACGAAAAATCGTACATCACAACATTATGCTATAAGGGAGGAAAGTGCGTGATTTTCACCGTGTGGGAGGTTCGCTGCCCGAGCGAAGCGAGGGCAGCACCCACGCGTGGTGAAAATTCGCTCCTCTCATCTGGCTCCGATATTTTTTTCCGACTGTGCTAAAAAGTTACCATATTTCTATGTTTGTAACCGGGATAGATAGTGGCCGATTCTTGACGAGCAGGCAAATTATGCAAATCTGTCACACACACACACACACACCCACTATTTTAAGTACTATGAAATTAAAATCTCGACATTTTTGTTTTACGAAAAAATAGCTTCCTTTATGAGGAAGCAGTAAATGAGCAAGCCATGAGCAAATTATTATTTTCTTGCAACAGTTTATTTCTCTTGGGTAAGTATATACTTAAGTAAGTACATACTATACTTCTATCGTAATATCGGTAACATGCAGAGTTTTCTTGTGCTTCCGCATATCTACGCACCGCCTGAAAGACACATCGCAGATATTGCATTTGAAAGGTTTTTCACCGGTGTGTACAGTCATGTGTATTTTTCTCCCGTAAGGTCTCTTGAAACCGCGATTGCATATGCCACACTTGTACGGCTTTATGTCGAGATGAAATTTCTTGTGCTCGCGGAGTCTCGCCGGATTCGCGAAGGTCTTATCGCACTGCGGGCACTTGAACGGACGCTCGCCCGTGTGGGTCCTCCGATGATTGTCGCGATCCGCTTTGATCCTGTAGGACTTGCTGCATAAATCACAGCCGTACGGTTTCTCGCCCGTGTGAATTCTCATGTGGATCGTCAGGTGAGCTTTCTGCAACGAAAAAAAAAAATTATTCAATACTTGATCTTAAAATCTAAACTGAAAATAAACTTGAAAATAAAAAAAAACTGAAATTCGTTTTAATTATTACGAGCATGCAAAAAATAATTGCGAGGCAATGGCTAAACTAAAAATTAGGCAGCAATTCCAAAAGTAAAAATTGCGAAGCAATCGCAAAAGTAAAAATTGCGAAGCAATCGCAAAAGTAAAAATTGCGAAGCAATCGCAAAAGTAAAAATTGCGAAGCAATTGCAAAAGTAAAAATTGCGATACAATTGCTGAAGTAAAAATGACGAAGCAATTGCTAAAGTAAAAATGACGAAGCAATTGCTAAAGTAAAAATGACGAAGCAATTGCTAAAGTAAAAATTACGAAGCAATTGCGAACGAAAATTTTAGCGCGAGACCATTTTGCCCCTCGTCCGCGGTGTAGAAACACCCCCATTTTGACCTGGTCTACCGCTCTGCAGCCGGTTTGACATCGAATCCACCCGACGTGTTCTTTTTCAAAAATAACCTTTTCCTATCGTTAACGGAAGACTCAATAATTTTTTTTACCTGCCGAAAATTTTTTCCGCAGTTCGAGCACGAATAGATTTTTTTCTGCTTGGACGGTTTCGCGTGTCTCTCCTTGTGTAGTGCGAGAGCGCAGAAAGATTTAAAAACCAGATCGCACTCGTCGCACTGCAAGTTCTCGTCGCCGTCGGTTCCCCTCTTGTGCTGCGAGAGTTCCTTCGAGTCGGCGAAGTCGTTGCCGCAGCACCGACACCTCAGGTCGTTCCCGGAGCCGCACGTCTTTCTGTGAATGTTCA
This sequence comes from Exephanes ischioxanthus, assembly GCA_958510785.1. NCBI lineage: Eukaryota > Metazoa > Arthropoda > Insecta > Hymenoptera > Ichneumonidae > Exephanes > Exephanes ischioxanthus. Next base: position 6,933,680 of record OY294016.1, read on the forward strand.
TATTAGTAAAGTGCAGAAACGTCTTGTCGCAGTATTGGCAAGTGAAGTATTTCGGAACGTCGGCGTTGTCGCCAGGGCCGTCTGAATTTTTTCTGTGCGCCGCTTTGTGAGCGGTCGCTTGATTGTACGTGGCGTAAGATGTATCGCATATCCGGCAAACGTACGGCGTCGCACCGAAATGTCCGGCCTTGTGAGCCTTCGCGGATTCGACATCGGCGTAACAGCGCTCGCAGTACTCGCATCTGTACATGGAATTCAACATCATCTCCACGATCCCTCGACTAGCCTCGTCGGCCGGGGCAGCGCAATCGTCGTGACGCTCCGAATCGCCCGTTTCTTCCGAGACGACCTGCTTGCAATCGCCGCATACCCGACAAGCCATCGGTCGAGCGGCCTCCGCCTGGTGCGTCAGCAGATGCTTCGTCAGATCGTTGGTTCTGTCGAACCTCTTGCCGCACTGATCGCACTGATTTGGCTTGTCGGCTAAGTGGAGACGCCCGTGACGCTTGAGTATCTCGCTCGAGCAGAAGCGCTTGTCGCAAATGTTGCACTCGAACGGACGATCGTCCTTGTGCATTCGCTGATGAGCCTCCATCTGCGCCTGAGCTCTGAACTGCTTTCCGCATATGTCGCAACAGAATTCCTTGTACTGCTGATGAACGTTGCGCAGATGATTGTAAAGCGCCGACTCGGAGACGAGGAGTTTGTCGCACTTCGAGCAGTAACAAGGACGAGCGTCGGGCTCGTGGAAACCCCTGTGAAATCCGAGCCTCTCCTCGGTCACGAATTTCTTCCCGCAATCGGGACACTCGTGAGTCGCCTCGGTTCGCTGAGACTTTTTGCCCTCCGCGAGGTCCGAGCTGTGCTCGGCGGACGATTCCTCGCACGGGACCAGCTCGGAGGAATCCGAGAAGGTGACCTTGCGCGTGCGAGATTTTCTCGATGCAAGATCGCGATCAGCTGAGACTTTTCGCTCGGACTTATCGCCCGTTTCGACTCTCGTCTCAAATTTCTCGTTGACTCTCATTACGGTGCTCCCGAAATCGTGAAATCTTCCGAGACTCTCCCGACACGTTCGGCAGACGCTGCTCGAAACACCGTCGATCTCGCGAACCGTGATTCGGAAACAATCGTGAATCTGCTTGGCGATTTCGCCCCTCGCGCCCGGCGAACCGAAAATCGGTATCAACTCGTCGCTCGCCGTGGCGCACAGTCTGCAGAGCGATGATAGATCTTCCGTTGGCTTTTGTGATGTCTCTTCTGTGCAAGATTGCTTAGCGAGCGGCATTTGCTCGTCCTCTGAGGTGTAGAGTTCTTCTTGCTCCATCTCTTCGGGTCACAGAGTTACCGTTTAGGAGGGTTCAATATTCAAGAGAGAATGCTGTCTCGCAAGACAAGCCGCATCTGCATCTATGATCGGCGGCTGATCGTCCCCTGATAAACAAAAGCGGAGTCAATTTTGTACGAGGATATTTATGTTTAATCTAATCTTTATAAGTTTCAACGAAACAACAATATTGTCTTTATAAGTTGTATCTTTGCAGCTTTGCGAGTAGGATAATTCATTTTCAATCCGGGCTCTACAAATATTGTTGCTTTCGAACTACCTGTGAAATTTGTGCTCTTTACAGCCATGTTCATCGAAACCCTTGAGAGTCTCTGATCTATATCTTCATTACTGCAAGAGCATTGTACAATAATATCTATGTTTAAACTAATTTTAATTGACATCAAAGAAACAAAAATATTGTCCTTATAAGTTATATCTTTGCAGCTGTGCGAATCAGAAGATGAATTTCGAATCCATATTTTCACAAATATTGTTGCTTTTGAATCACCTGAGGAATCTGTGCTCTCCACAGCTACGTCAAACCTCTTGGAAGGCCTTGATCTGTATTATTATTATTATTATTATTATTATTATTATTATTATTATTATTATTATTATTATTATTATTATTATTATTATTATTATTATTATTATTATTATTATTATTATTATTATTATTATTATTATTATTATTATTATTATTATTATTATTATTATTATTATTAATATTTACAGAAGGGAAGTATAAACTTATATAATCTGCTTCAAAAAAGTGTATATCTGATATATCTTAGATATTTTTGTAAGGATATCTATGTTTAAAGGAATTTCAATAGGCTTCAAAGAAACAAGAAATATTGTCTTTAGAAGTTGTCTTTGTCACTGTGCGAGTCAAAAAATTTATTTCCGATCCTTGCTCCAAAAATATAGTTGCTTTCCAACCACCCGAGGAATCCGTACTCTCTACCGCTACGTTCGACGAACCCCTTGGGCGTCTTTGATCTATATCTTCACTACTGCGAGAGCGAAACATCGACAATGAAAATCTTTGAGCCAAAAATCAGTTTGGCTCGAACTTCGGACAATAAGTCCAGAAATTTGTTTTCAAGCAAATGATGTGAGAACAATCACGCAAATGTGTCGTAGGACGCGGAAGAGAGGTAAACTTTCCGATAGCCGGCCAGTAAACAACACCTACACGCCATTACGCACTACAGAATGCTATATCTATCGTATATTAATGGCGTATTCGGGCGCTGTTTACTTGTCGGCTATCGGGACGTTCACCCTACCTCAATCATTGATAATTCGACTGTCAGTAAAACGCGAGCGATTTGTCGTCACCGTGCGCTTGCATAGCAATTAGCAACGGGTCGAGTACAACTGTTATTTAAATCAATTTAAATACCTTTGACGTACAGAATACCAAAGTGGATCGAAGTTATATATATATGCTGGGTCGACTATCTTCTGTTGGCCAACTGAGGCCGCTCGAACGTTCCTAGGGAAACGTATAAAGTATTTCCATTGTCCACAAATCTTCGATTGTCCAAGCGAAAGTTCCCAGACATTAAATGTTGACTAATTATCTCGATTTAATAATAATTTTCTAATTGTTGCCGACAAAGGCGCTTCAGTGTAGCAGCCCATCGTTTCTCCACAAACCGATTCAACACATGCTTTGCCTCCACCAATGGGAGGCCTAGAACCAAATGTCCACCAATCAAAGGAGCGGGTGTAGAGATGGTTTGTGGAGAAACGTCCAAGTAGCAATTTTTCATAAGTCACGAAAAAGTTGTCCGTTCGTTGACATTCGACCGACAAAATGTTATCCGTAAACTATCGCAAGTCATAAAGTCGACTTAAATAACATTGTCGCTTTAATAACATTTTGGCGATCATAAGTCAACCAACGAACAACGTTTTCGTAAGATCCGAAAAGTTGCTACTTGGGGTGTGTAGCTAACTGTTAGTGAGTTTCCACCGGGGCTGAGAACGGACTGAAACGAGTCTGAACTAGTGGCAAAATTCTAGTTAATTCGAAATTTTCTAGTCCACAGCTAATCTCATAAGTGAATTTTGAGTCTGCTAGAATTTTTCCACTAGTTTAGAGTAAATCTCGGCCCGATCTCACTCTCAATGGAAACTCGGTATGTATACCAGTTAGAAACCAATATCTCTTGCCGTTAGATCTTGCCGACGATTGGTCGATCCTCGGAGTGGGGGAAGCCAAAGTTTCCAGTGTTTCCACGGACGCAGAACGTCTCGAGAATAAACCACCAGACGCAAGTCGGCCACAACGTGAATCGCAAAAAATCACGTTGGTGGTTGGCACGTCTAATAATCGGCTGGCGCTCTCGTGAACGACATTTCTGACAGATGTTTCGTTCCGATTAAATCGCATTGTTAATTGGCTAGCGGGGCATTTTTTTTCGTGCAAGCACGCTCGTAACATCGGGCACGGCGGGTGAATCGTGACATACGCAAAACGCAAATGTGGAATCTCGGTAGTAGCGGATAGAGAGACAAGTGTACAAAGGGGGCCTCTAATCTCGTGCATGTATCTAGTAGGTTTCGTGTGGTAGTTTCACACTGTGCTCGCGTTGCCTTCGCCCCCAGCTGTCCATCGGGGACGCACACAAGCGCGAACGGCACGAAACATCCGGGGGGGCTACAAGTGCGAGCTATATGTCCGATGTGTGGTGGTGTGCGATTGAATAATAATATTGAGGTTATTCGTACCTTTAGATATAGAGAACATACTTGTTCGACGCGCTCGCGCTGAACATAAAACAAAAAAAAACTAAAATAAAAAAATAAAAAAACAAGAAAGAAACAAAACAAAACAAGAGAGATATAGAACAAGGGTGAATCATGGCAAAGACCTATGACTACCTATACAAATTGCTCCTGATCGGGGACTCAGGGGTAGGGAAGACTTGTGTTCTGTTCAGATTCTCCGAAGATGCGTTCAACACGACCTTCATCTCCACCATTGGTACGTACCGCTTCCATCATCGATTAGCGTCGCGAATAACAATGCATCGCATGCCACCCGATGCATCGACTTATCCGGTTAGTCCCGCAACTCTCGCCGCATCATCGTCGCTCCTCCGGCTCGCATACTTTGTTCTTGTTTTATGTAATGTTTTGTTATTTTTTTTTTCTTTTCTTCTATTTTCACGATGCAAAACTCGTATTTGTTGGGTGTGTCTCGTGGACGCTCGAAGTCCGTCCGCGCACGAGAACGAAACGTCATCGTCTCAATGGACAAAGACTGTCGTTGTACCGGTGCTAGACACCGAACTCTGCCCGCGAGTCATCGGCGACCCTTGCCGATGACATTACGCCAATGTTATTCGCGACGACATAACCTAAAAGAGAAAAAAGAAATTAATCCGACTAGGTTGCGGTGACGCATAAACGATGCGGACCACTAATTTTCTTTAGGCTGTGTGCACGCGTACTCGTGTGTGTGTATGTGTGTAAATGTGTGTAAATGTATCCGACTTGTTGCTCCTCTAATCTACATCGACATATTTATTTACTTATCTACTTATTTCATAATAAACGGGCGAAGCCCAATTACAAGGATGCAAATATCAGAGCAAAAAGTATATTATTATTGTTATTATGTTCATTATTATTTTACAGAAAGTAAGTTTATAACTTACAAAAATCTGCATCTAGGTAAATGAATAAATAAACTTGCACTATGTCTTCACGTGAACACGTGTGAATTTTACTTTTAATTTAAATAACAATAGTTACACTTCCAGCGTGGTTACAAAAAAAAAAAAACGGAGTAAAAATAATAATTTATATCGATATTGATAATTTATTAATGGTTGGTCCTTTTACAGATCCAAAGAAAATAATAAATTTCAATTTTTTTTATCTACCTGGCGTCTCGTTGCATGTATCCTCTTGCAGCTTCGGAGCATACATAAAATTAAATTAATAATGGTAGATAGAGTTGCTTTGGTAACAATAAATATGATGTACATTAAATTCAGAGGATAAACATACATAGATAGGAAGATGGAAACCGACCTCCCATCAACCGACTACTCATACTTCAGAATGCTTCTATCGGTTAACATCATGAAAGGATTGTACGACTGCTCTGTGCATCCTAGTGTAGAATATTTGTTTCCTACATTGCGTAATCGCATCATTGTGGAATTTAATGCATCATTTTTTGTGTGAAACTCCTTGTAAAACAATGTTGTCTGCACAAAATGTAGTGTCCGATTTGGGACATGTAGATTTAAAAGCCCTAATAGAGATGCTGAACCGATTAAACCATTGAGAATTTTAAAGAGAAAGCAGATATCGTGTAGCGTCCTTACCGAAGGCTGGGACAGAATGTTCGTTGGTTGGTCGTTCGTAGTTACGGTTATAGATGGCCATCGGAATCCCAACTCTATATGCTATGTACTTAAGAAACTTGTGTTGTACAGTTTCAATTTTTTCTGAATGAACCTCATTGTCAGGGTATAATTTAATGTAATTTAATTTATCGATGGTGTAACTCGTTCACACAGAACTCAAAAGTTGTGAACCGAAAACACAAGGCATATAAAATTCGAACAAACATACTACATAATGATATGTTCGCATGAAATTTACATATGGAACACACGAAACTATATATGTTCACACTAAATTTGTAAAAATTTATAGAAATTTACAAGGATTTATAAAAAAATAAGAAAAATGTAATTCAGTTAACGAGATGCAGATTTTATAAGTGTTACACGTCCTTTCTGTAAAGTTTAATAATAATAGCAATCATAATAATAATTATACATAATACAGACAAACATTTTTCGTAAAAAAAGCGACATCAAATATATATAAATATAAGAGAAAGATTTAGATATAAACATAATCATAACGTCAAGGAGAAATATAAAAAATACTAAAAAATAGAGAAAGTATAACTTATTCTTGTTGTTTTTTCAAACAGGTATCGATTTTAAGATACGCACAATCGAGCTGGACGGCAAGAAAATAAAGCTGCAGATATGGTAATTATCCTCGATGACACACATATTCGCGCCGAATCGTTGGCGATCGTTCTCCAAAGGCGGAGCTGTTTAATTTTTTGTGTTGATTTTTTTTTTTTTCTGCCACAGGGACACAGCCGGTCAGGAAAGATTCCGTACCATCACGACGGCTTATTACCGCGGCGCGATGGGAATAATGTTGGTGTACGACGTCACCAACGAGAAGAGTTTCGAGAATATAAAAAATTGGATTCGCAATATAGAGGAGAACGCTTCGGCGGACGTTGAGAAGATGCTCCTAGGGAACAAATGCGAACTAACGGACAGGAGACAAGTGTCCAAGGAGAGGGGAGAACAATTAGCCATCGAATACGGCATTAAGTTTATGGAAACTTCCGCAAAGTCTAGCATCAACGTAGAGGAAGCCTTTTTCGCGCTGGCACGCGACATCAAAGCCAAGATGGAGAAAAAATTGGTGAGCAATCGTCTTTCATTTATTTTTTTTACCGCTGGAAAATAATTGCGCTCCGTCGGTAAAGCAGAAATTCTCGTAGACAATTTTATCGTCGGTGGACTGGAATATCTTATGGGAGAAAAGATTTTTGAAAAATTGTATGCAAACGGTACACATCCGCTTATAGTTGTACGGAACTAAAATAACCATTGTTTCTCTGTTCCCTATGTCTATTTCTCTGTGTTTGGTGCGGGTCTGTCCTGGCAGAAGGTAACTCCATTCCAAAACTGTATTTTTGTTCGCCTGATTTCATTCATTAACCGCGCTAACCTGTGAGAAAGAAAAGGAATGCTTTATAATCCAGCTTAATGAAAAAAAAAACAAAATCCTCGTTACTATTTAGATGCTTTAATCGAGATTTTTATTTAACTGTTAAAAAAAATTGCGAGCTTCCATTGCCATGTAAACTTTTGAGTGCTTTCTTGAATGCAGATCTGCTCAACTATGCGTTCTTTTATTTTTTTTACTTTTAATACCCGCAATTTTGGATTTCCGGGACTCAAACTTTTTGGTGTTCGAATTTTCGTCTATTCTAAGCTTTACCTCTTGCAGTATCGCCTATTCATATATCAGTTCTCGATTTAAGTTTATTTCAATGTATGTATGTTCTCAATTTTTGTTTACTTCTTAAAGTCTCTCAGAAGACTGGCCGTGATACATTTGAACGTTTGTTATTTTTCTACTTCGAAATATCAGCTTCTACATTTCGATCGTTCAAAATTTTGCCTCCCAGCCCTGTCCACAGCTAGTGGATTTTTTCAATTATCAACGGCACTTCCGATTCCGTCTGCGGGATACATTTCGTCCGCTTTGATAACAAAAGAACCCTTATCAGGCCAGATTTGTGGAAAAACTAAACTCTGAGCTGAAAGCAGACTAGAATATTAGAACGCCTATTTCAGTTGCATACATGTGAATACATCTCGAATATTTATGGATTTAGCCGAACAGAGCAGAACTGCACTCAAAAACGTACCCTGAAAATGCATTTTTGAATGCAGATCTGCTCATTTAAGCGTTCTTTTATTCGTGACTGTCGCCTATTTCAGCTGCATACATGCGCAGTAAAAAATAATTTCGTAAAATCGGAATACGAAGTTTCGTAAAAAAGAATTTTGTGGAATAAGCGATGAACTCGTTTTTTTTAGATTTGACTATACTAACATGCTCTTTCATTTCCCGTGTCATTGACAACTTCACTTTGTGCTTTTGTTTGTAAAACTCGAGCCGAATAGTGCGATCGGACAATTAACAAATAAATCGTGGACGTTTGTGGATAATAAGTCGTTGTAAAAAGTAAAAACCGTTTTTACTGTGTGCGTTTACATCTCGAATATTTCTGGATTTAGCCGAACAGAGTAGAAACTGCATTCAAGAACGCACCCTTTTTATCCGCTTTTGTGATTTTCGTTTTGAAACCCGTTGTTTGTTCAATCGTTTAGCTCACGGTATGTAACGATTTTTCTTATTTTTCTCAATCATCCGTGCAGGAGGCCTCGAATCCACCGAAGAGCGGCGGCAACCAACTCAAAGCTTCGGAACCGGCGAGGAAGCCACCGAGTTGGCTCGGACGTTGTTCCATACTCTGACCCCCCATCAAAGCCGACTCGTCTACAACTTTTATCTACAAACGTTTTTTTCGTCGGACAGAGTTTACGTTCAACGAGGCTATACTCGCGGCCCTCGTCGGGCCATGTGATTTCAATCCTTGACGCTGGACCCTCCCTCATCATTTGGTGGATTTCGTTTTTTTTTTTCGTTTTTTTTTTCTTTTCTAATTATTTAATTATCGATACATAATTCTTCGACTCGGGATCAAAGGGGGTTTTTTGCAGGGGCGGGGAGGGGGTGGGGAGGGATGCAAGGGAGTTTAGTGGGTTGCCGTTGACCGAATCCGCTATTGCACAGTACTCTTACATTGAGCTAGCCGCTAAAATCTCGAGCTTAATACAAACGCTACAATATTAACTTTTACTTACGTGAAACGAGGATTAAACGGGGTGTTCATTTTTTTTTAATCAAAAAGAAAAATAATAACGCGTATCGCGTGCCCCGAACAAAACGACATTGTTCACGCTCATCGAACAACTTCTTCAACTCGATCGTGAGACCATCGAACAATCTGTAAATGAAACTTGTATTTCGACGTTAATCGAAGATAATTTTTATTTCTCTCTATCTCGTTTAGCTCATAATCGCAAAGGTGAAAAGAGACAATTACGAAAAGAAAAAATTGCTCCATCACTTGCGTAGATCCAGGTATCATGTATGCAATAAACGAAAAAAAAAAAAACAACAAAAAACGAATACAAGCGTCATCGCTCACACTGTAGAAGAATTCGTCATATATTCGAGATTAAACATAAAAAGTAATGGCAATGAAACCCATCCGAATGGTCGAGTAATAGCTGCATGTGTCCATCCAGAGTACATAAATCATCACTAGCGTTTAACCACGTGTGACCGAGGAGAATTGCATGTTACGACAAATTAATTAAGGCCGGGCAATATAAAAATGCATCACAATCATCTTTTTACATTGTTGATTAAAAAAAAAAGGATAGATTTTTCACGGAAAATTGAACGAAACAAAAAGAAAAGAATAAAAGATTTAACGTAAACTATTATTACGATACCGTTTATCCAGCGGCGTATCGATTGTTAATTAATTTACGACGAAGGACCGACGGCCCACATCGTGGAGACGTTGGGAATCGACGAGCAAATAAAATCTCTCGCGTTCGTCTCGTTAATATTAGATTAATAATTTTTGATATGTAAGTTTGATAAACAAAAGAAAAAACAAAAAAAAAATCGTAGTAAGGGCAAACGTACGCAACAGCTTGTTTGTTTGTTTTACATTTTATTTTCTTCCCACGGTGAATTTGGTACACAGTCTAGGAGTAAAAGCAGTATAATGTACAGAGGGCCTATCGCGAAGGTCAACTCGTTAACTCGTTACTCTCACGGCTTGCGCGTCTTTTATCGTCTTCTTTGCATTTTTTAATCTTTTAATCTTGTTTCTCGTCGCAGATTTTTGAATATATGAAGAAAAAAAGAAACGACTATTATAATACATTTTATATTAATCCTGTATGTTTACGTGTTGTATGTCTTAATTGTATTGTCCCGAGTCTGACCCTGTCCTTTCCCTCCCCGATTTTCCCGCACCAACTTTGTTGTCGTCCCTCTATCTTCGTACGATTGTGACTAATCTTTGACGGAACATCCGTCGGCCTTCCGGAGCTCGCTGCATATAATCGACAACTTATCGTCGATTGAGTTGTTTTCCAACTTGCGCCTTAGCTCTTGCAGCGTCGAGTCGATCTGAACGAAATCACGAGTTTAAACATTTTTTTTTAAGTTTTAAAAATCATTATTATTATTTCAATTTATAAAAAGTAAGTTTGTAACTTATGAACATCTGCATCTGCATTTATTTACCTGCCATCAGGTAAATGAATTTGCGCTATGTCTTCACGAAAACATGTGTGCATCTAATTATCTTTAACCGATTTATCGTTTATCAGTTGTTAAGATATAATTCAATTATTCGACGTGCAATTGTATGGAAAGTAACGAAATTTACTTGTAGATGCAAGGTGCCGATGTCCGTACGATCATTCGGAACGGTCGCCAGTGTCGAAGCTTTGCGAGCGTTGTCGAGCGTGTCGATAAGTTTCTGTAATTTCTCGATCTTGTTCTTGTCCCTCTGACGAGCTGCGTGCGAAGTTTGTAGACACGCTTGCACACGCTCGCCGAATTGCACAGACGAGGCGAAAGACTTTCTCAGTTGTTCTTGCTCGCGTTCCAATTTACCTACGTTGCTGAACATTTAACCGATTAAAAGTCGATAACAAAAACTGTGCTGAATACCGTTTTGAGTTTTAAGACCGCAGAACGCCGAGAAAAAAAATTGTGGCGCCTTGTTGTGTGTGGAAGACAATTTTCTTTTTCGTCGGCGAACTGCGATTTCAAAATGGCATTCAATACACCTTAAGGGCATGTGCAATACCGCGGTCGGTAATAAAAACTGTAATCAACTTGTCCTCGTGGATTCTGGCATGTACGGTCAAAAAAGAGTCTCATCGAAACCCGAGATGATATCCGCTTCGGATGAGACTTTTCTTTTTACCGTATATGCAAGAACGCCTAAGACAAGTTGTTTACAGTTTTTTATATCGACTGAGCCCGGGATGGACGAGCAGCACCACTGATGCTATCTCTCACGAACTCCATAGTGTTTCACATGCTTTTAAGACGAGGTGAAACAGACTCAGTCGGTAACGAAAACTGTAATAAATGGCATTCGGAGATGGTAGACATTTCGCGAAAAAGCAAGGTATCAGCTGACGTAAAATTCAACACCGCGTCCGATGACGCGGTATTGAATTTTACTTCGCTTTTACCCTAAGTATCAACCATTTTCACATTGCATTGACTCGAAAAATGCAAGTATCTCTCTTGCATTCATATGACACGTGGTATACGTTTTAACTCACTTTGATTAACTACGCAAAACTACTGAGTACAGGAATTACCTTTGCAAAGTCGTGTGCAATCGCATCGCGCTGTTCTTCAACTCTATCAAAGACGCCTCGAGAGTCTCGTTCGTCATCTTGCTATTGGCGATGTTCGCCTCCAATTCCTGTACCTTAATTTTAAGTTCCATGTTCTCGAGCTTCGCAGTTCTCGCTTGGTTTACCAGAAAATCGCGTTCTATCTCCGCCGTCTCGCAGTCCGTTTTTAAACGAACGTTTATAGCTTCGTTCTTCAACTTGTCCTCTTCCATACGTCTCGCAGCTACCAGAGCCGAATTGAGCTGCATCTTGAGCTGACTCGCGGACCGTCGTTCGTCCTCCAGCAGCGTCTGCGCCTCGTAGAGAGAACGACGAGTGTCGGTGAGCTCCTTTTGCGCTTCGTCCAGCGATAACTGTGCAAAGAATAATTTTCACCGCTTGATGCATAATCGAAATATGCAGAAATATTTTTCTTTCTTACCGTTTTCCAGTGTAGCTCGTTTATCCGCTCTCGTAGTTGAAGCTCCAAATTGTAAATATCGAGGAAATCTGGTGTTCCGGTATTCGCCATTTTTTTTAAAAACCGATCATAAAATCGTACGATTCGACCGGAAGTGGCGAAGGGAAGAGGGAGGTCGCGACCGGATGGTTTCCGGAAATGATTTATGACACACTAAATGTTCGTGTTATACCAAAATATATCTCTTGTACAACATTCGTGGTTTTTTGTACAATTATTATTGCACTTTAGTTCCAAATTCTCAGTATCGAGGAAATCGGCTGTTTCGGTATTCGCCATTTTTTTTTTTAAGTTTGCTCTTCGGACCGGAAGTGGCGAAGGGAACAGGGAGCCGGGACCTTACTGTTTCCAGAAATGATTTTGAGATACACAAAGTGTTTAGTGTTATAACAAAATATGTCTCTTGTACAACATTCGTCGTCTTTTTATACAATTATTATTGTATTGTAGCCCATATCTCTCTGCAATATCTGATCCTTACTCTTATAGATACGAAGTAAAAAGAATATACATTCGGCCGGATAATCACAGCTCGCTTCTTCCATCACTGATAATCTCGTAATAATTGTGCTCCAGATTTAAGATACAATGAATTAAAAAAAGAAAAGAAAAAGTTCGGTAATTTAGGTAACACTTTATCGCGTTCGCTTTGTACAATTTCCATTCAATGGCTGTCCATGAACTGTATGTCCGAGAGCAGTAGAACCGTGTTCGGCAGAGGCCGAGGTTGCGGACTCAGCACCGTGAAAGTCTGCCGTTCGACGTCCACGTTCGTTCTGCAACAGCCAAAAAAAAAAAAACCCAAAATCAACTCTCCACCGTGCTACCACAAGAAAACGGTACGATAAAAAGATGGAACCATACACGCAAACGAAGCCCGCGACGTTCGTCTGTACGACGTCGTCCTCCGGCGAATCTGCGAACGAGACCGACAGCAGATGATGGAGCAGACTCGGACCCGGCGAGACGGCGACGAGTTTGGTGAGATTGTCCTCGGCCTTCATCCCGAGGGGCATGCACGATGCCGGCAGAACGGGCGCTCCGATTTTGTACAGTCTCGCCTCGCTCCACTTCACCTCGAAGCTGTGAGGATAAAGCGGCGTTCTCGAGCCGTAAAAGTACTCCCTGACTCGCTGATCGCGCGCCTCAGTCCTCATCGTCTGGCTCCTCTCCACGACGCCGCCGCTCTTCGGCAGAAAGACGACCTTGACGAATGCCGGCATGTCGCGCACGAGCTCGTTGTAGAGGCGCTCCTGATCGAGAACGAGTATCGCGTCGACCTCGAACGCCTGAGCGGCGTGAGTGAGCAGTCTGTAACCTCCGCCCTTCACCCATCCGCATGTGTTTATCACGATTCCCGAAACTTTGGCCTTCTTGTTGGCCTGAAGCCGGTCCGAGCACACCTCGGCCAATCGCGAGACGAGAAGGTTGTACAGGGCTATGTTCGCTCCGGGCGTCTTGTGACCGAAGTGGAACGCCAAGGGCGCCTGCTGACTAAATCCCTCGACGACGCTCGACGGCCTCTCGACCAGCAGAGCTCCGACCGTTCCCGGTATCGCTATGTGGCCCTGGCCCACGTCCAGATCGACGCAGATCGGACGTCGACCCATTCTGACCGCGTAATTCAGCAGGAGCCTGCACAGAGTGGACTTTCCAACGTCGCTGGGCCCCACGACCATCGTTATCGGACCTCTCGTGTCCTCCTTCTCGGCCGCTTCTCTGAGACGCTCCATAGCGGCGTGGCAGTTCAGATAGAGACCCATCGGGGTCTCCTTGGCCACGTAGCTCACGTCCGTCTTTCCTATTATCTCTATCGTACAACCCTGCCACGTAAAGACGGCGACCTTCGCGCCCGATGTGAACTCGTACTTCTTGCCCTTCACCAGCTCCGTGCCGAAAACCTCCGCCAGGCCGCTTCTCAGCTGGGGAAAACAAACTTTGGTGAAAAATGTATACGAGGTCATTTTATTTAATTTTTATTTTTATACCGTCAACGGTCATTGACGCTGAAACAGTCGACCAGTTTAAAAACAGACTCGACTCTCATATGTTTATGAAGTATCAGATATATAGTTTTTTTTTGAAGCAGATTATATAAATTTATACTTCGTTACTGTAGCGACAAAATTCTAGTAAAAAAACGCATAGGAGAAAAAGATCTAGACGAGGGAAGGGGAGGAAAAGCATATCCGAGTTGGTAATATCAGAGATAATAAAGCTAACTAAAATGAGTGATATAATAAAATAAATAAACGAAATATCAAAATATCAGATAGAGTTAGAGAGAATTAGAATTAGGGACACAGTAGATGAGAAGAGGAACGAAAGAGTAATAAGATGGCTCGGAGAATTAAAAAAGGGAAAGAGAAAGTAAAGAAAATGAAAGAAGAGAAGATGGAACCAAGGCAAACGACGAGGAACAAGGAAGAAGGGGAAGAATGAATGAGCAGAGAGGAACGTAAACCGAGTCCATGCGCTAGGCCAGATAGAATTACAGAGAATTAGAATTAGGGACATAGTAGACAGAAATCGGAACAAGAGAGCGATGGGACGGCTCTGAGAATGAAAAAAGGGAAAGAGAAAATAAAGATCACCCTGAAGATATCTGCATGAGACTAAATTTTATCAAGTTATGACGGCTGTGTTTTTCATCGCGAAAACTTTGCTTCGGGAAGTTCACTTAGAGAATAGAATTCTACAAGTGAACAATTTTTGTTTCATGCGAAAGCAGTGCATTCACAAAGATTTGACAAAGATGAAATTTAATGTTATGCAGATATCTTCATAGCAGAAGAGAAGAAAATGGATCTAACACAAACGATATGAACGGGGAAGAAGGGGAAGAATTAATGAGTAGAGAGGAACGTAAACCAAGTCCATGCGCTAGGCCACTGGCCTTGCAATAAATGTTTTATATACTTCCTTTCTGTAAATATTAATAATATTAATAATAATAATGATAATAATAATACACAATACGACCCTAATACACATACAACCCTTGTAAGTTGTATGTACGGGAGTTATTCTGTCAAATCACAGATAACAAATAACAAATAACAAATACGACTTCTCACCTCGAGCGTTACTTTCTCATTCTTGCTCTCGACTTCGAAACGCAGCTCGCAGTCGGCGTCGAGTTTGAATTCCTGCGTCGGTGACTTCTCTTCCGTCATGATGAAAAAATTGCTTTTTTTTTACGTATCAAATAATCATCAATGTCATCGACTTCTCGTTATCGTGTCCCTCTCCTACATAACCTCAAAATTCGCAGTCTTCCATGAATGCACTCGAATCTTTTTTTTTTTTCTTTGCTTGCCGAACCAGAGCCGCCGTGTTGCCGAACCGCAGTCGTCTTTTGCACTCTGCGAAGGAGAGACGGTAAGTTCCGGATAAAAATAACGTTGTTTGTTGCCGTCCGCGCGACAATCACAGCGTTTATCGTCTCCCCGATCGAGCGATCTGTGTACCTTTTCGAATCGCGCCTCGCTTCTCCTCCTTATATATATTATATAAGGAGCAAAGAAACTCCCTCCCGCCTCTGCCGTATTTCGGCTGATCTCGGTCGAGCGCCGCTATTCGGGACGCGTCTGGGGTCGCTGTTACAGAGCCAGAATTCAAGATAATCCACCGGGAGAAGGCCGTAACCGCGGGAGGAACTCTAGACAATCCGTACAAAACTCTGCTTGTTAGACGGCAGTATATCAGGTGGACACATAAAAAGTCGACACAAAGCTGTACACTATGAATGTTGGCACGCAACACATGACCACGAATTGTCTGTACACCAAGTCAACGGTACACCGAAGAGAGTGAACACACAACTGAACACTCAACAGCTGCACGCAAATAACCGCATGCTTTAAGAGGGGGGTGGGGGGGGGGGGGGGGGGGGGAAGCTATTCTCGAGTGATATTCCTATGACAGATTACGACTGCACTACATACGCGATATTACCCTTGGGGAGAATACCTAAATATACCTAAAGATCGTAACAATGTTCATGCTGAAATTTCGCGCTCTTGGTATTGTGTTGCGAACGTGCAACTCTTATATTCTTCTTCGTCCTTTCCTTTTTTTTATTTAGGCCAAGTACCGGCGGCCTTTATATTATCACAATAAGGCATGGGCGTTTGACTGAGTGGACTGAAGGGGCTGCATTTGTGTTGAGTTGTCGAGTGTTCAGTCGTTAGTGTGTATACTCTCTCAGTGTTGATTTGACTTGGTGTACAGCCTATTCGTGGTCATATGTGCAAGCCAACATTCACGGTGTACAGCTTCATCTCGAAGCGCCTAAAGTGGGGCTGACGATTTTGCCGCCCGAGGTGGGGGAGGGTCTGAAGCTCGCTACTTTCGGAATATCCGTGCAATACGTGTTTCGCATACTCGCTTCGTTGAACAGCTGTGACGGCGCTAGACCTTGAAACTCTTATCCGTGGCATCACTAGCAACCCACGAGAGTGTACGTTCACCTCAAGTACGCAGCACACGCACACCCGCGACTTTGTCATAAGAGAAGAGCGTGTCTCTGCGAATCTGTGACGTTGGTTTCGCCTGCGGGTTCGTCGGTCACGGTCGCCTCGTAGGTGAACACGATTGTTCACGGAAGATTTCGTAGTAAAATTTATGCGAGCGACGCGATGTTATTTTTTTTTTCCTCACAGATAGAAAAGATTACTTCGGGCCGGAGGCTGTCCAATATTGTACGTAAGCGTGAAGGCTACGGTCGAACGATCGTTTATCGAGACTCGTTTTATTCCACCCCCGACGCGCGTGCGAGAGCGCCTCGCCCACCGCTGGGCCGATGCGCATCGACTTCTCTCGTCAGTGACGCGCCCGCAGCGTCGCGAGAAAGGTCGACGTACGAAACGCGCTCGTCTTACTTTCGACGAATTCCACGACGCTCGAGTTTCACGCATTCCACGGGCTCACGATGACGTCGCTTCTCGGCACGGTTCTCAGAAAGGCAGAGCGCCTGACCAACGCTGTAAGGGAAATCTCGAACGCTGCCGGACGATCCGCCAAACTGAAGATCGCACCTCTCCAGGAGGCTGCGCTCGACGAGAGATGCATTCTCGTCGACGAACTCGACAGACCCCTCGGCGACGCGTCCAAGAGACACTGTCATCAGGTCGACGAACACGGCGACGTACCGCTTCATCGAGCCTTCAGCGTTTTCCTGTTCAACAAGAACGGCGATTTGCTCCTGCAGAAGAGAGCGGCTTCCAAGGTCGGTCGAAAATTTACAACCGCGCGGCTGGAAAAATAATATCTCGGATTCGAGGGATTCGAGCCAGTTTTGGCAACTTTGTTTGCTTTTTCGTTCATCCAGAGATTCGTGAGAAGAGAAAGCGAACGAGAGAAATTTCTGTGTTCGTACAAACTTTGTGACAAAAAAAATCATTGGTTAATATTTTTTTTTTTAATCTGAAATTATTTGTTTAACAATTTTTTTTTACTTGCAAAATATTTGTAGATATTCGCAGAATTGTTTGCTCTAGTGTTTTGTTTTGATTGAGTGTACTCTGAGTTTTGTCGGATGGAACGCTGTGGCTAAGATCCGTCAACTGAAAGAGAAAGCGGACAGGAAAAATTTCTATCTTCGTGTGAACTTTGCAAGGAAAAAATAATGAAACCATTTTTTTTTTAGTATTTGTTTAACAATCATAGTTTTTTTACTCGCAAAGTATTGTTTTTTTTTTTTTTTTTTTTTATTACTGTGCAAAGCACATGTTTGCAGAATTACTCGCTCCATTTTTTTCCTTTGTGAAATTGTTCGTTGAGTTTTGTCCCATTGGACACTGTGGCCAAGATTGGCCACGAAAAGTGAAAGCGGACAAGAAACATTTCCATTTTCATATAAACTTTGCAATGAAAAAATATTTTTTTTTAAATTATTCATTTACCAATACTAATTTGCCTATTTTACATTTCTTTTTAGTCACAAAATAATTACCTATATTGACAAAATGATTCGTTCTGATGTTTTCTTTTGTTAGCCATACTTAGAGTTCCGTCCCATTGTTCACTGTGGCCAAGATTGGCCACAGAAAGGGAAAGCACACCAAAAAAATGTAATTGCATAAACTTTCCGAGAAAAAAAAAAAAATTTAATATTTTTGATCTATTTAACAATCACAATTCGCCTATTTTCCATTTCTCTTTTATTCACAAAATGTTTGTCTATATTCGCAAAATGATCCGCTCTGACGTATTCTTTTGTTTGATCATACTTATTTGATCAAAATTTGTTGATACTTATATTGGCTACTATACAAAGGTTGCGAAAACGGGAATATCTACCACGATTATCGGTGACCGACACGTATTTTAATCTATGCGCAGATAACGTTTCCTGGTTACTACACCAACACCTGCTGCAGTCATCCGCTGTCCGAGATACCCGGGGAAGCCGACGAGCATCAGGCTGTAGGCATAAGGAGAGCCGCTCAGAGAAGATTGAATTACGAGTTGGGAATACCCAAGAACGAAGTAATGCCTCAAGATTTCTGTTACTTGACGAGAATTCACTATCAGTCGACGGGCGACGGAAAGTGGGGCGAGCACGAGATCGACTATGTTCTCTTCCTTCAAAAGCGCGAGATAACGCTCGATCCGAATCCCGACGAAGTTAGCGAAATTCGATGGATCTCGAAAGATCGGATGCAGGAATTTGTGCACAGCATAGACGCGCCTCTGACTCCCTGGTTCAATCTCATCTTGAAACACAGATTACCTCTTTGGTGGGAGAACTTGGAAAATCTTCACAGCGTACAAGATCACGTCACTATTCAACGTTTCTTATAATTAGTACCGATTTTCGAAAGAACGAAAAAAAATACATACGATGGGATTTTGTATTAATTGTTACGAGACAAACGGGCATTAAGGGCATGTGAAAGGCCGCGTTCGGCAACAAATTACTTTTCCTATTTTCTCCGAGACTGTTGATTTGTTCGAAAACAGGAAAAGGCATTTTTACCGACCGAGCACGGGGCGGATGTCGTTTCATATCGTCTTAAGGAACATTGATGGTATTCTCGATACAGAGCTATTTTATTATACTGTACATTCGTGTCAGTTGTGTAACATATATAAATATACATATTGTAAGAGATTGTAATAAACTTGATATGCATGGAATAATTTACGCAAAAAAAAACTGTCCGATTTATCTTCGAGTCTGACGACGTTTGACTCGCATAAACGTTTATGAAAATCTATGGTAAGGAGCGAAGATATCTGCAAGTGAATGGTCGTTTTCACGAATGATAAGACGAGCCGATAGCGAACCCTACTTTTTGCAAGACCGGCAGTTCATCGCGCAACTCGACTTCAGTTCGGCCAAAAGAATTTTCTACTTTATCAAAGATTTTTTCAATTGTAATAATCCGAGCGATTAAGCACAAATAGTTACTATCGTTAAAATCATCGCTAATAATCCAATTTTGTACTTATCGTCGAATTGATAATCAAACAAACGTTCATTATATCAAACAGTATTATCCTCAGTTAAAAATAAATTACTAATAAAATATTCAAAACCGGAAGTGGCATTTCCCCGTGTGCCCAGGTAGCACAAAAAAATTAGTTATCAGAAAGTGATCTAAATGGGTTACATATGTCCGTCCGGATGGTAACTATAAGCTATCCTACGTCCAAAAGTTAACTTTTTGGATGGGAGGTAACTTTTTCGGATACCGTCCAGACGGACATATGTAACTCATTTAGATAACTTTCTGATAACTAATTTTTTTGTGCTACCTGGGTGACTTCACCTCCGTTACAAAAGAGAGATTTTCAAACCAAAAGCGGCGAATGTGATAGAAAGCTTATTTGTATTCCTGTCGAATATAAAACGGACATCATTATCATTATAAAAATAATTCGAAACGTGCGCATAGTCGCGCCTTTATCCGCGAGAGAGAGAGATTCCCGCCGGCAGTATATCAAGTGCACACAGAAAAAGTAGACACGAAGACAACTCGACACGAAGACTGTACACCGTGAATGCGGGCACTGAAACATATGACCACGAATAGGCTGTACACCAAGTCAACTCTACATCGAAGAGGAACACACTACCAACTGAACACTCGACAACTGCACACAAATGAACCCGCATACTTCCGGGAGCTATTCTCGAGTGATATCCCTATGATTGATTGAACTTAAAAAAAATACTTGTCCGGCAGTACTGTTCTTAGAGTATGAAAAATGAACTCATCAAGATAGCTCATCATCTACGGCCGGACAAGTATTTTTTTTTAAGTTTTCAGTTCATAATCTTAAATGTATGACCACTGTATGAATTAGCTTTCAACAAGTTTCATTTTTAAACTGAATGTACTTGGCAATAGGTGTGAACAGAAGTTTCAATATATGTTTACTTTTTGCAAAGAATGAACAACATCTGTGTACATTAAGTTGTGGGTCCATTTATAGTGTTTTTGGGGTGCAAACGTACTTGTCTCAAGTTTTTTTTTCACCATTTATGTTGTTTTTGTGTTTTTACTGCCTTCCCGCCGTACCGATTGTCCAACGCAACTTTTATCTCCAACAAATTCTGGTGACATTCTTCCAGGGATTTTACTCGCCTCGCAGTTGGTCTCTTGCAGGCCGGCTTTTGACGTGTCCTCGGCCCTAGGTAGAGCGGCTGCAGTCGTGGTCTCAGTCGTCGTGCTCTCGATAAAATCGCTACGTGTCCTACGGGGATGGGTGTACTCGCACTCGCGGCCAAATGATTTATCACAAGAGAAAATTGACTAACAGATAAACAGTGTTAAAGCCAATGTGAATTGTTTTGCAGTGTTTTAAAAAAAAACAAAGCAAAAGGCAAAGAGGAAACAAAAATGCAGAACAAGACGGCCACCGCGCCGTACACCAAGAAAGTCATGTTCCCGGATAAGAAGCCATCGGCCAAGCAAATGAAATCCTCCACGTTAACGAACGCGGCGGGCTTCAGTTCTCTCCTCACCTTCACGATTCTGCTGCTGGCATGGATATCCGGGTTTGCCTCTCGCCTCTTCGCGGTCATACGCTTCGAGAGTATTATCCACGAGTTCGATCCCTGGTGCGTTTAAGCTTTATCTCGAGACACATCTGATAACACTTTTTTTTTACATAAATACCGACGGTCGGTACGGCAGATCGACCACGTCGGACACGCGAAAGAAAAAAAACCCAAACTTGATTTGATAATAATCTCCTATCCGACCTTTCTCCGCAGGTTCAACTACAGAGCTACGGCTTACATGGTTCAGCACGGTTTCTACAACTTCCTCAACTGGTTCGACGAGAGCGCGTGGTATCCGCTCGGAAGAATCGTCGGCGGCACCGTTTATCCGGGTCTGATGATAACGTCCGGCTCGATACACTACATCCTCCATTCGCTGAACATACCCGTTCACATAAGGGACATATGCGTGTTTCTGGCGCCGGTCTTCAGCGGCCTGACGGCCATATCGACGTACCTGCTGACGAAGGAGCTGTGGAGCGCGGGAGCGGGATTGTTCGCCGCTTGCTTCATAGCGATAGTGCCCGGCTACATATCGAGATCGGTCGCCGGAAGCTACGACAACGAGGGCATCGCTATATTCGCCCTTCAGATAACTTACTATCTGTGGGTGAAGTCGGTGAAAACGGGCTCGATATTTTGGGCGGCGATGACCGCGCTGTCCTACTTCTACATGGTTTCGGCGTGGGGCGGATACGTCTTCATCATAAATCTCATTCCCTTTCACGTATTCGTTCTTCTCGTTATGAATCGCTACAGCAATAGGCTCTTCACGAGTTACACGACTTTCTACATACTCGGACTGTTGCTCAGTATGCAAATACCGTTCGTCGGCTTTCAGCCGATACGAACTTCCGAGCACATGGCCGCTGGTGGTGTCTTCGGGCTTCTGATATTCGTCGCGTCTCTCAGATACCTTCGCACGTTTCTGACGAAGTCGGAGATGAAATACTTTGGGGGCGTCGTCGCAGCTTCCGCGGCGGTGCTGCTCGCCGTTCTCGTAGGCCTCACCTACGCCGGCGTCGTCGCACCCTGGAGCGGACGATTCTACAGTCTCTGGGACACCGGATACGCGAAGATTCACATACCCATCATCGCGTCGGTCTCCGAACATCAGCCGACGACGTGGTTCAGCTTCTTCTTCGATCTTCACATACTCGTCACGACCTTTCCGGTCGGACTCTGGTACTGCATAAAACGCATCAACGACGAGCGGGTTTTCGGTAAGGATCGTTCATCGGAGATCGGGGCGGTTACGCCGCACCGGTATTCCGTGTTTTGTCGGCTCGCTTCTATCTGCAATTCGATTTCGGCGCATAGAGATCGAAATATTTTGAGTTGACTTTGGAAATATTTTCAATCTTTCGAAACTGTTTTCGACGTTCGGTCGTGTATATGATAATTGGGACCAGCCCAATTAGCATATACACGAACGAAAAACCACGAAAACAAATATTCGTACAAATATTTCCGCGAAACATGAAATCAAAAATATTTCAAAATATTTTATCACTACGTTTCAGAAATATTTCAGATGTCTTGAAAGAGTTAATTCTGCTTCCAAAATATTTAAGAAACGTTTCGATGAAATATTTCAAAATATTATTTTCATGTAATGCGATCTTTCGCATTTCGCTGAAATGTTTAAAAAACATTTCAGCAATGTAAAATTTATGAGCATACAAAAGAATATTTTTGTCTCGTTCAACAATATTTCCGTGCTATGTGAGAATGGTCTGCGAGATGGTTACTGATATCGATATTGATAATTTATTCACGTTTTGCTCCTTTTACAGATACAACGAAAATAGTATATTTCAATGTTTTAATCTAATTAACGTGCAGTCGCATTTATCCTCTTTTGGCTTCAGGGCATATATTAACTTAATTTAATAACAATAAATAGAATTAAATTGGTAACAATGAAATATAAACGGGCAATCGGATAATTCAGAAAATAAACTCTCCCGTCAACCGACTACACACACTTTAAAATGTTTCTCTTGGCTAACATCACAAAAGCGTCAAGTGCTATAAATAAAGGCTATAAATAATTGTTACTCCCAATTAAAAATGCGGAATACCGCAAACGGTTTTTTTTTTTTTGTTTTTGTGAAGAAAATATTAATAACGTTGATGATATTGTTGTCTGTTGCAGTGATTCTTTACGCGATAAGCGCGGTATACTTTGCCGGCGTGATGGTTCGTCTGATGCTTACGCTGACCCCGGTCGTGTGCATGCTCGCCGGGGTCGCGTTCAGCGGTATTCTGGAGCTGTTCCTGAAGGACGAGGATCGGGAGAGCGGCGATCGGGACGGTGGCGACGGAAGTGAGGAGGAGAGCGAGGACGAACGCGAACGCAGTCCGGGTCGCGGGCTGTACGACAAGGCCGGAAAGCTCAGGAGAATGAAGCACGAGAGGCCGAAGGGCAACGGCGACGGACTCGGCCCCAATCTTCGAAACGGTGTCGCGATCGGTATACTCATGCTCCTCATGATGTTCACCGTTCACTGCACGTGGGTAACGAGCAACGCCTACTCAAGCCCATCGATCGTTCTCGCGTCGTACAGCAACGACGGCGGAAGGAGCATACTCGACGATTTTCGCGAAGCTTACTACTGGCTCGCTCAGAACACACCTAACGACGCGAGAATAATGAGCTGGTGGGACTACGGATATCAGATAGCTGGAATGGCCAACAGGTGATTTTTTTAATTTATTTAATTTGTTTTTCCAATTATATTTCGGCTTCGATTATGGCACTAAAATAAGAATTTGGTAAAAAAAAGGGTCAATTAAAAAAAATAAAAATTTAAAGGTATTAGAAGGACGAGGTCGGGTTTTTATACAAAGTTAGTACAAGGGGTTATGAAGTTTGCGGTTTTTTAAATTGGTAAATATCAATTAACAACTGACCATGTATCGTAAAATCTATTAGTCCAATTTGTTTATGTATTTATTTATTTATTTATTTATCGACGAGGTATATAAACCCTTATACAAAAGATAAAATATAGCCTGTTTGATGTAACGAGTATAGTGCGTAAATTATATAATTAGCATCAAGAAACAATTTGGTATCGCTCGTGGACTGCACGGTACAAATAGTTGATTTTGTTGATATGAGGACAGATTCTCGATTATAACATTTTTTCTGTAATGACCGGACGATTAAAAAACAAGTTCATTTATTTATTAATAACAAACGATTAAGGTCATTTTTTTCGTTTTGACGTAATAGAACGATCTTAAACGATCACGGATCTTAAACGTTAATACGGCTGATTTTTTAAATAGATTTTTGGCATATCGCGAAGTACTGAAATTTTAATCGAATTAAACTTCTGGTCATGAATATCCGCCTGATGCATCCTTGAATGAAAATACGATGGAAAAGATTTCTCGTTCAGGGATAGCGAATTGCGGTGTACGAAAAAATCTAAGATTCGTTGTATCGATTGTTTTTTTTTTTTTTTTCTTTCAGAACTACCCTCGTGGACAATAATACATGGAACAATTCGCACATAGCCTTGGTCGGTAAAGCGATGAGTTCGAACGAGAGTGCCGCTTACGATATCATGACGTCCCTCGACGTCGATTACGTTCTAGTCATATTCGGCGGTATGATCGGTTACTCCGGTGACGACATAAACAAATTCTTGTGGATGGTGAGAATAGCCGAAGGCGAGCATCCCCAGGACATCCGCGAGAGTGACTATTTCACCGAGAGAGGTGAATTCCGTGTCGATTCGGAAGGTTCGCCGACTCTGCTCAACTCCCTCATGTACAAACTGAGCTACTTCCGGTTCGGCGAGGTCACAGTCGATTATCGATCGCCCGCCGGCTACGATCGTACGCGCAACGCCGAAATTGGAAACAAGAATTTCAAACTGACGTACTTAGAGGAGGCGTACACGACGGAACATTGGCTCGTTAGAATTTATAGGTAACGCATCCCTGCTCTATTGCTGATGCTTTATTCTTCCGACTACATTTTTTTTTCATCCAACTATATTTTTTGTATTTTATCTTTTTCTTCTGACAATTACATTTTTTTCATTTTTCTACGATTTACAACTAAATTTTATGTCATTGCGCAGGGTGAAGAAACCAGACGAATTCAATCGTCCGAGAATTCCGATAGCCGCACGTTCAATCGCCCGGCCATCGAACTCTTACCACAGTAAAAAGGTGAGTGTACGAGACGATTTTAACGGAGCGAGCACGGTTATTTTATAGTGCGTCGTTCCCCCGTATCGTTTATGATTTTTTAAACTCGAAGAACTTCGGTAGATCCGAAAACGTAGTTGAAGTTATGGGGGGCTGGACATTGATGTTTCAGACGGCGCGTCGCAAGAAAGGTTTTATCAAGGGCCGACCGAGCGTCGTCAAAGGACGTAAACCCCAAGGGAGAGCGGCTACTTAAATGTAAATATCCATCGATCCGCCCCCGTCACCCTCCACCCTACAACAATTTACAGCCGTACTTTTTGTAATAAAAAAAAACAAACAAACAAACAAACCACCGTCCCCGACCCCAGCCCCTGGAAATTCCCGGCTAAACGTGAAATTTCCTTAAAGTTTGATACCGTGTGTAACAGAATCGACGAGAACTATTCACGATTCGTACGAAGTAACGAGGAGACGTGATAGTCATTAAATTTCGAATACAATTAAGGCCGCAATTGTTCTAGGAGAAATCGGTCGAGCACGAGTTACAATGTTCTATGTTGCCTTTGACACACAATTCGATCGTTGCAAGTTTTTTTACAAAAGGAAAAAACTCAGCTGTGTCGGCAGACGTAAAAAATGTTTCCTCTTTGTATATCCACGATTTATCGTTTACGTTTTGCTTTAAATTTTACCGTAACAAGGGCGATGTCTATTTTTCACCACGATATACTATGATTTTGATTGCCTCGAGTTTCTCGTGTGTACAGGTATGTGTCGAAGTGAAAAAAAAAAAAATACAAAAATACAAACAAACAAGAACTGATTAAACAATGTGCGCGGTGAGAGATTGTATATGATGCCGAACGCCCCCGGTGATTTTTTTTTTTACGCATCAATATATTCCGTGACGTAAAAGATAATATATAGGTAGAGTTCGAAGCTTTTCCGAACGTTACCTATTTTGGAATTTGTAAAAGAACGAAAAGCAATTCCAGCAGGGTAGACGGAGGTCTCTTTGCGGGGCCGTAACTCTATTCCTACATTATATAAGCATTTTTGTTATAGTAGATTCACACTGCATATTGTACTATAAGTATAAACGAAAGATAAGAAAAAAAAGAAAAAAAAATACAAAAAAACGACGAAAAAAACTAATCAGTGTCAGGGCAGTAAGAAACGGTTCGACACTTATCATCGCCTGAGCTCATTTACAATGGGGCTTGTACGTGTGTCTTGTTTACACAATTTGTTGTATAGGGTCTTGTTGAAAGATGAACATTCGCAATAACATATCCTTGTGTTTTAATCGCATGACCTTTCCCCATCTAGTTTAAGTCGAACGGTGTGCTGTTTGATTCATTCGCTTCTGTCGCTGGCTACATTCGAGATGAATCTCAAACACATTTGAGACGTTCACATACATTCTCTTATCCACTTTCCTGTGATCCTTAATCCACACGTTTCTTATATTAGCTGCATTTGAGATCATTCTGTAGAAAATGTTCTAAAAAATTCTGCGACGTGACTTCCGGTTTGAAAATCTCACTTTAAACCGGAAGTGAAAAAAATGGAGAAGATTTTGTCGTGACGTCACTTCCGGTTTGAAAATACAATTTTTTGACCGGAAGTGACGTCAGATAGGAAATTTGTCATTTACGGTTTGAAAATCTCATTTTTCGACCGGAGGCGACGGCACACCGGGAATTCGTAACTTCCGGTTTGAAAATTTCAACTTTTCGTTCGAAACATTCAGCTTTCCGGTCGAAAAATGAGATTTTCAAACTGAAAGTGACTTATTACCGATGTGATGTCCCTTCCGATTCAGAAGTGAAATCTTCAATCCGGAAGTCGCGTCGCAGAATGAAAAAAAAAATTCTATGGAATGATCTCAAATGCAGCTAATGGAAGAAGCGTGTGAATTAAGGATCACAGGAAAGCGGGTAAAAGAACGCATGTGATACGTCTCAAATGTATTTGGAATTTTTCTCGAATGTAGCCGGCGACACAAATGGACGAACCAAGGAACAACACGGAAAGATTTAAATATTTTTAATCCGGGTCCGAAGACGGTGTCGTTATTGACTCGAATTTTTGTAATCGAAAATATAGCATCGATCGCCTCGTGACTCATGTGCGCTCACAGTCGGAAATAAAACGTAATCCACTTATGCAGATCGTAAAAATAGAACCAGCGGCAGAGGTAACCCGATATTATTCAAGTGGGTTCAAAGGTTTACATTTAATAAAATTTGTGTCTATACGTAAGCCCGAGGCGAACACTTCGATTTCAGGTTACCTCGCCTCATGGCTTAGACGTCAAAATCAGCTGATCGGCTCTTGCCATTCTGTCGTCAGATTACCGCGAGATAAACGAGTAAATTGCCGACAATGTAATTATCGATTTTCCGAAGACAGAGCAATGGACATTATAGTTGACGATGGATGAGAAGCTTTTGTTTTTATTACTTCGTCTATTCGATTGTCAAAGTCCGAACTGTAAGGAATTTAAACCTTAGCCGCTCGAATTCTCGCTTGATGGGAAAAACAATCCTCTTTTCGTTTTGTTTCTTATGTTAATCGCGTACATAATATTACATGGTATAAATAATACATGAATTATCAATCAACACGAACATCGCAGCGTCATTGTTGATCCGCCTCATTGGCATTGGATCGCGAAACGAAAAATATTTCCTGCTACTATAATAAATTCCGTGTTGCAAAGGTGACACGCGCATTGCTCCCAAGTTTTATTAGTATTTGCGCGGTTTTGTCACATTCGCGAACCAAATTATAAAAAAAAAAAAAACGAGCCTCGTCGGCAGAATATTTTTTACTTCACAGAGGTAATTCCGGTAGTCCACGAATCTCACGATCGAGTCCCGGATGCGGTAAGCGATTGCAGATCGAGCCGATAATGCGAACTCAATTTGTCCCTAACAATAAAAAAATCAAAAATACAACCGTGCGAGTCACAAGTGTGCTGCGGTACACGCGGTTTCGCGATAAGCTGCGTGACGTACCTAGAGGTGTGAGTGAGTCTTAATGGGCAAAAAAAAAAAACCCAAAAGTTTTTGCCCATTCATACCCGTCGAAGAAAACTCCGCGAATAATCCGCAGCGCTTCGTGCACGACAGCGAAGCGTGTCTCATTGACCACGAGAGCGAATGTTAACGACCGGAGACGAATAGTTTATTTACAGTCTGTCCGTCGTTAAAGTTGCGTAGTTAAGACCTTCTTAGGTTAGGTTCGGAAGAAAAATAAAAGAACGAGTTTCCAAACACACAAGATAATTAAGTTACAATAGCGTGCATTAAGTGAGAGATCGATCGCGAATAGCACGACGGCGATCGGCTTAGGTGTGACACGTTACGGAACGAGAATCTCCGGCCGTGTGTAGCGGGTGGGAAAGTGTTTCCATGTTGGTCGCCTCGCGCGCGGGGCACCGCGCGTCGCGAATTCAGGGATTTTTCGCATCCTCCGCACACTGTTTGCGTGTGTGTGTGTGCGGTGTCTGTGCGAGCCGCCATTTTGCTGCCTTCAACATCTGACATGTCTCTCTAATGTTATTATTCGTTAAACATTACGAGTAATCGAGCTCGACAAGTTGCCTTAACAATCGTCGCTAAAACATTCGCCTCCGTCGCGACGTCCACGACAAAAATCCTAGTGTGCGGTTGATTCGTAAGAAGAAAAAGAAAAAAAAGAAGAAAAAAAAATTGGATTTTTTAACGAAATCCCAACCTCGTCTGTGTGATCGCGCTCTCTCTCTCTCTCTCTCGCGAGAGAGAGTCCCAAACGTTTCGAGCAACACACGAATACCGAGTGTGTGCTTCGGTCTCGATCGTCCGACCGGACAGGCTCGTCAGGTTTTTGCTAGTGCGATGCACGACGGCCGCGAGGAGGCTCGCTGAGGGGAACGACAAATATTTTCGTCGCACAATGCTCGAACATTCGCTCGCAAACTGTCGGTGGAACGAGCGAACATAACCTGTCGGAGCTACGCTCGATGTGCCGTCTCGATGGTCCCGCAACGCTTGTCAACACTCGAAGATCCGAGGGAAGGCACCAGATGAGGCCGACGACCGTCCGAGGAGCGAACGGGACAACACCGAGAGTGAGCGACGGCCGAGACGCGACTAACGAGGGAATAAACAAAACCGCGGATTCGCGCTAATCCGCGCTTTCCGGAGCGAGATATACGTTATGCGAGGCAAGGATTGTTTTTAACCCCCACGAACGTCTCTCGTTTTTTGTAAATAAAAGCGAAACACTGAGTTTACGCCTTCTGCTGGAGTTTCGCGGGAAAAAAGTTGTCACGAGCGGAAAAAAAAAAAATTCACTGCCGAGTTTCGATTTTTTTTTTAAATTCTTCTCTTGTATATTTTCTCTCCAGTTTCGTCTCCGTCTTTGGCTCTCGCGAGATCCGACGGGATTCGCTATCGTAGATTAGAAATTTGACATTCCGGCAACTACGTAACTCAAGGCGCGAAAGACGCGAGACGTTGCTCAAGGCTCAAAGTACCTGATAGTTTTTTAATGGTTCGTCGGTAATCTAAGGAAGACGCGCGTTGCGTCCGAATCGAAATTTTTTCGGTCTTTCGGAATATTCTTTGTCGCGTCGTATCGGACGACCGAAACTAAATATCGGCGAACGGCGCGAACGAAGACCGGCATCTAGAGAAATAAATAGAAGAAAACAAAAAAGAAAGTTTGTTGGTAATCGAAAGAAATCGAATGAAATTTTTTGTCATTTGAAATATTCTTCGTCGCGTTTTATCGGATGATCGAAACTGGATCTCGGCAAAAGGCACGAACGACTAACGAAATTTAGAAACGGAAAAAAAAAAAAACAAAGTCGAAGAGTTACGATTATCGTTAAGGCAAAAAAAGTAACGAATTACCGATTAGAAAGCGTTGGTTGATTTGGAGAGTTTGAGAAATGCAGGTGGAACGCGGCGGAGGATTCGTATCAGCAATCGATGAGGGTCCCCGATCTGGAGAATCCGAAGATGGACAGTAAGCTGAAGTTCTCAGATCGTCTGAAGGCTCTGTTGAAAACGGAGTCGCGTCAGGATGTCGATCCTTACATATTCAGCGAGCCGGAGCCGTTCGTCACGGCGTCGGGCAAGAGTTTCAAGCTGATGCAGCCGAAGAGTCAGAGGGTGAGCGGCAAGAGCGGAAAGTCGCGCGGCAAGTGCATAAAGCGTCGGGTGAAGCTCGAAGGATCGGGGATAGGCGAGGTGTGCGTGGATTCTACGGAGCCGAGGGAGGTCGAGCTGGACGTCGAGACGAGCAGTTCGAGGAGTTTGGAGCTGAGATTTCCAAGCGCGGTAGGTGCGAGTCAGCACGAGGATGAGCGAGTGGTCGACGGTCTCGAGAGACTGGAGACGAGGAGGAGCAACCGAGACCACACGCTTCTCTACTACCCGAGAGCGGGCGACGAGATATCGGACAGCGACTCGAGCGGGGACGAGCTGAGCGTTTACCAGCGTCACTGGTTCGCGGGCGAGACGGGCAGCGGAACGTCGTTGAATCGAACGGCGAGGCTGTCGCAGCTGCGTTCGCAGCTCCGACGACGTCTCATCCAGCTGCACAAGGGCGGCCAAGAGTCGGAGATACTCCTGCGCGAGAGGACGCGATGTTTGCTCGAGGCGGCGTGCAAGAAGCCCCGGGCGAGCACGAGGGCGCTGTGCGAGTCGCCGCCCGGCACGAGCAAAGTCACGACCGGTCCACTCCTCGTCGGCGGGCCGTGTGGCGCGGACGGTTGCCGGCAGACCTCTCTGCCGTGCACTCGTCACTGCTCCAGACACATCATGCTCAACGCCGATCAGCTTCTCTTCGAGCACTGCACTGCCAAGTTCAGCGACAATACGCAGTGCTGCGTGCCCGTTTTCGACGTCGCTCACGAACTACCTCTGTGTCCGGAGCACGCGAGAAAGCGCGACAACTATCATCGTAAGGCTCAGGAATCTAAACCAAAGAAGTCACGGAAGAAACCCGTGTCGCCGGTTATTCCGAGGCCGAAGAGCAGTAAATCGAGACCCAAGAAACGCAAGAGGCCACCATCGACTAAGCTCGACAACAAAATCGCCGGATTGATACACGAGGAGAACAATTATCCGAGCCAAGTTATATCGACGAACGAGAATCACACGAAGACGCTTAACAACCTCAACGTACCGCAGGGCACGTCGAACCCCGCGAACTTGAACCTGGGACTCGGACTTGGCTCGCTGGGACCCCTCGGCCTTGGCGGTGGACTCAAGGTCGAACTCGGCGATCACGAAGTATTCGCGTCGCTCGATCCTGCCGAACACGACTTCGGCAATGTTCTCAACGCGCTACCCGCCGACGCTTTCAATGATATATTCATCGGTAAGGATACGCTGAGTCTCTTGGGAAAATAGTGGAGAAAAGTTGAGGAGACGCGCCGGCAAATTGTCGTGACGCTGAAGATATCTGCACCACATTAAAATTCATCTTTGGCAAGTCTCTGTCAATGCACTGCTTCAGGAAGAAAAAAAAATATTGCTCGCTTGTAGAATTTTGTTCTCCGAGTTAACTGAGAGGAGCGAAGTTTGTGCGATGCTAAAGACCGCTGTTATAGCTTGATGAAATTTTGCCTTGGGCGGATATCTTCAGGATCGTAAAATCGAAGCGATAGAAATCGTAAAATCGAAGCGTTGGGTGGAGACGCATTATTTTCGGCGAAACTTCAATCGGCCGAATCGTCGGACGGCCTGAAATCGTGGATTCGAAAGCACTTCTTCTGTATCGTCAAACTTCTGTGACTTTGTTTATCCGAATCGTTAAACTGCCGAAGATTTATTTTTTCCGAATCGTCAAATTTCCAAAACTTTGTTATTCCGAATTTTTATTTAAGCGAACGGGTTACTCACTTTGGAAATAGTAATTGGATGAACGTTATTCTTCCGAATCGTCATTTAAGCGAACGTTATTTTGTCGAATAATAATTTCATCGAACTTTATTCTACTTCGTACTATTCGGAAGAATCGTCATTCTTATGAATAGTATTTTTTCCGACAAGTAATTTATCCGAATCGATTCGTACTGAGCGGAAGATTTTTTACGAACAGATATAATAGCGAGTGGTCAGACTATTCATACATATTATTTGGGTTCGTGATTCGGTTGATTGGCGATTCGAAGGAGTGACGAGTCGGTCACTTGATCGTCGGAGATTTAATAATTCGGAGAAATGAAGATCGATGAAATTATTAATCGGAAAAATTACTTTCGGTTAAATAGCGATTTGGAGGAATAACGTTCGGCTGATTATCACTTCCGAAGAGTAACGTTTGCTGAAATAACAATTTGGATAAGCAAAGTTTTGGAAATTTAACAATTCCGAAAAATAAAGTTTTGGAAATTGATAATTCCGAAAAATAAAGTTTTGGAAATTTGACAATACGGAAAAATACAGTTTTGGAAATTTGACAATCCAGAAAAAATTAGGTTTTGGAAACGTGACAATTTGGATAAATAAAGTTTTGGAAATTCGACAACGCGGAAAAATAAAGTTTTGGAAATTTGACAATTGGGAAAAAAAACTTTCGTAAATTTGACAATTCAGTAAAATAAAGTTTCGGTATTTTGACGATTCAGAAAAATAAAGTCTCAAAAGTTTCCCGATTCGGAAGAAGTGCGTTCGGACACATGATTTTCGGAGATAAGTCGATTCGGCCGATTGCAGTTTCGGCAAAGGAACGTGGTTCCGCTTTCGGTCAAATCGTTGGTTTCTCATTGCATCGAAGTAATTTTGATTAATTTTTTATTTTATTTCATTAACATTTTTTATATCCACGAAAATTTGAACATCGTCTTTTGATTATCGAATTCAGTCAACTCCATTCAAATGGCACGTTATAAAAATGTTCTCCGGACACTGCAATGAGCGTAGTTCGATAGGATTCTGTTCGCTTACTTTGATATCGATTCATCATGATTACGTTCGATCCCGACAGAGAGCCGAAACGGGGAGTACGAACCGTCGCGTGAAGAGGAGGAAGAGCTGGAGCGTGCATTGGAAGCGGTCGACAAGGATGTGCGAAATTTGGAACGTATGGGACAGACCCACGGGTTGCTGGAGCCGGCTCTGCTTGCCCAGCTCATGTCGGACATTGCTTCGTAGCCCCCACCGGCCCAATAAAGCCGGATAACGATGATTCACACAGTTCGCGCGTGTTCCTTTGTTTCAAGAAGAAAAAAGAAAGAAAAAAAAAACACAAAAAAAAAACGTAGATGAAGAAATACTGTTTGTGTATGTGCGCTGGTCAATGTAACACTGTATTACTAACTGTATCGTTGTATAGCAATTCGCGCGCGAGAGAGAGATAGAGAGACCGTGAGAGAATGAGAGTTCGCGACAAAAATGCGCAGGGATCGACGATTGTGCAGACAAAAGTACGCGGTGGATGTGAAAGCCAAAAAAACAAAAAAAAAAAAAAACAAAAAACTAAAAAAAATTAATAATGCAAAAAAAAGCACGTGTAGCGAAGTGACTAGTATATAGAAAGAAAAGAAAAGAAAAACGGATTGATGTCATATAAATCGCCATATTTTGGCTACGTGTATGTCAGGGAGTTTGTTTGCTTGTAACCGCTAGATTTAATCCTTTCACGCAAAGGCGGAAGGCAAAAAAAAAAAACGGAAAGAAAAGGCAAAGCGATGCCGCGAGGCCGTTCGTCGCTCGCGCGAACCGCGCTCTCGTCCGTTCTAATCTGTAAGAACGCGGCGCACGTGGCTATGTATACTTTTTGTAAGTACACGCGAGAGAGACACACAGACACACAAATAAGAACATACACAAACACACGGAAAAACGTACATACAGTGAGACGCATTGTGAGATGGTAGAATTAGATATTAAAAAAAAAAAGCGCGCGCAGAGTTCACCGAGAATTTGAAACTCGGTGAAAAAAAAAAGTAACTGGGCTGTAAACTGTCCATCACTCAGAGACTATTAAAGTTGGCGATGCGAAGCATTAATTGTAATAGTGCGGTATCGGCATTTAGGTACGTCGTACTTTTTTTTTCGGATTCGTTCGAACGATCGTTAGTCGGTAATTAGGCGCGCTAAAACGTCCGGCCCACCTGGTTAATAACGCACCGATCACGAATCTCCGTTTACACGAGAGTCACATCGAGTCCCGCGCGCGCGTCTCGTGTTCACACCGAGGACGTTTCCTATTTCAATTATTTTTAATAACGATTGTAGATGGAAGAAAGAAAGAAGAAAAAAAAAAATACGTTCGCACGAGCGCCGTTTTCACACTCCGAACGATTTTTTTTCTTCTTTTTTTCTTTTAAATTAATTAATTCAACTCTTATTGTTTGAATGTGCTTTGTACATATCGCTATAACGGTTGATATTTGTAAATTGTAACGGTATAATGGTACGGACACCGATACGACTGCGACGCACACGCTGTTTGCATCCAGTGTTGACCGGTTCTCGAGTGTCGCGCCGAGAGTCGCAACGAAGACTCTCGAATTATTTTCTCGCATCTGTATAAAAGTTTCATTGACATTCGCAACAAAAAAGAAGAAGGAAAATCCACAAAAATCCGTTAGTATCCGATTCGGAGCACGAGTTCGCCTCCGAGCTTTATTACGGAGTAATAATCCATTTCTGTAAATGATTTCACGATTCATACATCAGTTCATTATCGAATTATGAAGCAACACGTTACATTGAAGGAAAGAAAAAAAAAACAGATACAAGTGGATCGGTAAAGGTAGAATAAACAAAACAAAATGAATACATGGGTCAAAGGATTTTTATTGAGAGTTCGAATTTGATTCATCGGTAATCTCTGTGCCACTGTCGTTGTAATAGGAAACAAGGAAACACTAAAAGGAAAAAATGAAGATAAAACGTGACACTCGATTATAGTCGTGGCTGAAACTTATCGTACCACTTTGCGCGGCAGAGGTAATTTATATCCCACGGTTAGGTAATCGTTATCGAGAAGCGTTTGTATTAGCCAAATATTGACTGAAGCGTATCCAATTTGTCAAGCGCAAACGAATTTTCGTCGTGAAAAATCATCACGGTAAAAAAACAAAAGATAAAAAACACAAACCGATACTACTGAATTGCAGCACACCCCATATTGGGGGGGCGGAAGGGGGATTAGAATTATCTTTCTATTCGTGCTAATGTCGTCACTTTAATTGTTATTAGTATACTTCTTAATGGTATATAGTTAGTCGTTTTACGATTATACACGAAGGAATAACGCGATTTACGACGTTTTAGATGACGAATTATTAAGGAAGAAAAAAAAATGAAACGAAAGAAAGGAACGCATTGTCCGCTGCTCCTCATGTACCTATCTGTGTATGCCCTTGTAACATATTATCATTACTATTCTCGATTAGGCAGTAACAATTACAATAAGCATATTTTTTACATTCGCCTCGTAGTGCTCTCTGTTGTATTTGTCCCCTTATATTCACGATATCCTCCGTAAAAACAAACGAAACGTAAGCACAGCTTTTTTTCATACGTAATATTCGTTCGTCGTTTGTTCGTGTACGTACAGTAGAACCTCGATTATCCTAATCGATTAGGGGTCGAGTCTGTTTCGGATTAATGCCCACATAGCACGGAAATATTTTTGAGAGGTTTCAATGATATTTTTTTGAAATATTGAAAAATATTTGTGAAATGTTTTAAGAAACATTTTTAAAATATTTTTTGTCCGCTCATGAATTTTACATCGAAATGCTTCAGAAATGTTTCGCTGAGGTATTTTTTTTTTTACATTTTAGCGCAATGTGAAAGATTGCGTCGCCAATCCATATTGCATATACACACCCGTAGAAACACGGAAATATTCCTAGAAATGTTTCGGTGAAACAAGTAATTGAAAATATTTCAAAATATTGTTTTCATATGTTTTAGAATTTTTTCGAAAGATTTGAAGTATTCGACATATTTCAAAATATTTCGTGCTATATGGGCGATTATTCGGATAATGGAAAATTGAAGACGAAAAATAACATACTTACGTTAAACATCAAAAAGGAAGCTAACGATGTGCCCGTCTCGCTTCGAAAAAAATTCCAATTATTTTTCTACTGTAAGAACATTATACGCTTCCCGCGTAGAGGTAAAGTCTTGTTCGCCGGAGCCACGACGCACTCGACTACAAAACTATTATTTAATAACAAACAATTCTTTACATGCATGCATATTAATATCTCTGCGCGTCGCCGAGAACTAATGGAAACTGAGCTGAAAATCAACCTGCGAACCGTGCAACGTACAAACCGTGTAACGTTAAAAAAAAATTGTAAATTTAATGTACCGGACTGAAAGTTTTTATGCAAAAACTGATAAATTACATTTAATCTACAATTGTGATGAAAAATTGATATACTTTTTCATTGAAATTAAAGTAAATTATTAAAAATGAAGTATTTCCAATTTTTTCAATACACTGAACATTAATTTTTCATCACAATTGTACATAAAGACTTTCAGTCCAGTACAATTTCCTCTTTTTGTTTGAAGTGGAGGTTCGGATAATCGCGGTTCTACTGTATGTTAATTTTTTTTTCATCACAAAGCTGAGCGTAGATTAACGACGCATCATTAACTTTGCACACCGTGAGTCAAACGCTACGTCGAGTTTCAGCTAATTTCGTTAATTATCGAAAGTAGCACCGATGGACGATATATCGGCGAATTTTTCGATTTGCCGTCGCACTTCTCCTGCTATCCATTTCTTCCTCGCGTTCTCGCGATCTCTGTCGTGTCCCCTGCATCGCATATCGGTAACTCGCACCGGAAAAACTTCCGGCATCTCCGGTTTCGAAGTCTGGCCGTTCATCCTCGTCCCGGAACGATCCGGTTGCTTCGAGAGGGAAGAAAATTGTCATTTGCGATCGCTTCAATTTCAATTTAATTATCCTCCGTAAAAAAAAACACGTACGCACAGCTTTTTTCATACGTATATTCATTCGTCGTTTGTTCGTACACATATGCAAATCTTTTTTTTCATCACAAAGCTGAGCGCAGATTACCGACGCATTATTAAATCTTCATGTACGGGAGTCGGGCACGAAAGCCGAAAAAATACCTCGGAAAAAATACCCCGAAAAAAATACGTCGGAAAAATTACCCTGGAAAAAATAACAATAACACACGATATCGACGATAAAGACATTCTTTTACACGAATATAATATCGTGAAAATGACCCTTCAAAGAGTATTTTTCCGAATTTCGATAATATCAATATTTTTTGAGATACAGCGATTTTTATAGCGCGCAATGTAAATACTCGCTGAGCTAGAATCTCTGCTCAATCGTACGGAATCGAAGTCGTCGTTCAGCGAGGATCCCGTACATGAAGGGATAACTTTCAATAACCGTCAGTCAAACGTTACGTCGAGTTTAAGCTAGTTTCGTTAGTTGTCCAGAGTTGTGCCGATGGACGATGTATCGGCGAATTTTTCGATTTGTCGTCGCACTTCTCTCGCTATCCATTTCTTCCTCGCGTTCTCGCGATCTCTGTCGTGTCCCCTGCATCGCATAACGGTAACTCGCACCGGAAAAACTTCCGGCGTTACCTGTCTCGAAGTCTGGCCGGGCATTCTCGTACCGGAACGGTCGGGTTGCTTGGAGAGAAGAAAAAAAAAAAATTATTTCCTTCGCGATAGCTTCGACTTCAATTCAATCATCGATTAACTCACCAAGCTTCTGAGTATCTTTTCTACGACGGAACTCTTGCGCTTCTCCCATTTTTCTTTCTCGTCGTCCTGCTCCTCTATGGACTCCTCGCTCTCCGACGGCATCAGCATAACGTCGTAGTCGGTACGAGGCTGCCCGAGGATACCAACTTTTATTCCCAATCCGGGTAATTTTTCTTCCGCCGCTAGCAGAGCGTTCTCCAGGTAGTCGATACGCTGATCTTTGGGCTCCGCGTCGAGCATGCCTGCAACGTGCGTCGATCGGTAATCGATGAAAGCTCCCTGCTCGACGAAAAAGTTTCAGGAAGAAATTTATGAAAACTGCAGATCGAGGCCCTGAATATATCTGCATGACGACAAATTTTATCTTTGGCAAGTCTCTGTGAACGAATGCACTGCTTTTGGACGAAAAAAAATTGTTCACTCGTATAATTTTATTCTCTTAGTGAACTTCTCCGAGCGAAGGTTGTACGATGCAAAACGTAGAATTTTGGTCTCACGCAGATATCTTCAGGGTGGCAACAGATTTCGACTTATCCGACCTAGCGAGAGAATTCGATAGTCGCAATCGCCGTATATTATCTGATACGGCAGAGGCGAGTTTCTGAGAAGCTTTCTTCTCACTGGCATCTTCGGTCCGTGCAATATTCGCAATTCGTCTTCGAGCATCGCTTCGTTGACCGCACCGCCCGTTCTCCTGTCCGCCGTGTTGTAGGCCTCGGTGCGAAACAATCTGTGCATCTCCACTTCTGCGGAAGAAATGAAAAACAGTTTTAGCGGTTTTTTTAGTGAAGCTACGATATCCGTTTATAGAGTACACTTTATTTTTATTTTTTCCTCATGAATTGAGTATGCATCACACGAACATTCGCAGCCACAAGTGAGATTCAGTGAGAATTTGAACAGTTCCTAATGATTTAAAAATCTGAAAAAAATTAACTGTATTAAAGGTGCCAAGAACATTATGTTTGCATGATAATAATGTCAAAAAGTTAATAACAAAGTGCTGAAAAAAAATGTTGAGCAAATAATTGGTAAACCTTTTTCTCTTTTCAAATGAATTCGTTGATTTTCTAGAAGCCACATGAATTTTTTGAGAACTGTCTTCCATTTTTGAGTTTTTTTTTTAACGTCATAACAGCTGGCGCAATTACCTCGAAACTTTTGGAGTGTACTGTGGAATCGTGATATTCGTGCATCTTTAAAAAAAAAATGTTGAAGTACAAGAAAATTCTGAAAACAGTCCATATGAATTCTGAATGAATCAAGAAAATTCATTCGTTAAAAAAGGAGTTCATTTAAAAAGGTTTCCTCATTTTTTTTTACAATTTATTTTTTAAATAATTTGTTACTAACTTTTTGGCATTATTATTGTGCAAAATCAAAGGTCTCGACATCATTAATACAGCTGATTTTTTTCAGATTATTGTGATATCGCGAAGTACTGAAATTTTTATCGAATTAAACCTTTGGTTGAGAACGGATGTGACGCATTCTTAACGTCAATGTACCAATCAAGTTGTAGTACTTCCGTTGCAGAGCGATCCACACGACCCTGTGCGCCATACCGATAAGAACCTCGAATATTCTCAGGTCCTTCTCACCCTGCGACTGAGTCACCGTGGCGCCGGATTTTCTACCGGCCATCATGTGATGATACCGGGCGGTTTCTTCACTTCCGACTACGAGCTCCGAATACTCGCGTCCCAGAACGCAACGAAGGATTCTCATTTCTTCGGCTCTTCTGAGTCTTCCACCGCCCGCCATAGGGTTGGGCGCTTTCTTCACCGTAGCGGCACGCTTCTGCGCTATCTCTTCCCATATGTCGACGTAATATTGGAAGTAAATAATTAGAGCCCGAAGAAAACGGTCTATCACCGGCAGGTGGAAGAAATTGATGAACTGCAGCGTCGTGGGATTCGTGACGAGATACATCACGAGATCCTTCACATCCTGAAGTATCACAACGTCCGGTTCGCTCGGCGATACCTTTCTCAGATAACGCTTGCGAAAGTTTATCTGCAAAGTAAAAAAAAAACTTCGATTAATTCAATTAATTGATCGTAATTAATTTTAAATCGTAGGGCAATTTAAAAAAAAAAATTTCTGATACCTTTTGACTCGTATTCAATGTTTCGAGAAAGTTTAGCACGAGATAACCGTGAGGGCAGTATATCTTCGAAGCGCGAGCGATTCTCGATCTGCTCTTCGAACCTTCGATCTCTTCATCTTCTTCCTTGGCGACTCTAAGAGCAACGAAGATGATAATGAAGAAAGACCGGCCAAGCTGCACTGAGGCTGTAATTTTATGTGACACATTGGCTATTGACATTTACCCCGATACCGTCAAATCCTCGGCAACGTCGTCCCATGCGTATTGCTTCGCCAACGCGACTCCGGAATTGTCAGGCATCTCGACATTTCATCCCACAAGTAATTTCGCAAATTTAACGTACGACGGCGAAATGAAGCTACGAATTCTCCAAAGACAGAAAAGAATTCTTAAAAAAAAAAAAAAAATGGAGAATAGAAACTGGACCTTTTTATTTCAGCGTGCATCCGAGCGTGTCTGGTGATACCTGAAGTTGTAGCAGAGTCCATGGATTATTGATTGTACCAGGCCGTACCGGTATGATGGAAGCATATACGAGCACCGCGAAGTATTTAACGAATTATCAAACGATTCGAATTTCATTTTTTTTTTGTCGTGTAATTAAAATATAATTAAATACATTCGAAGGATAATTACGACATCGAAAAAGCCCGCCCGTTTTTAATAACTCTCGGAGTTATTTTGTGAATTCTAAGATGCACGATTTATTGACAATTGATTTATTGACACGGATCCAGGCCGTACCGGTATGATGGAAACAGATGCAAAGTATTGATGCAGATGCAAAGAAACAGTGCGCAAAGTATTTAACGAATTATCAAACGATCCGAATGAATTTTTTTTTTTGGTACCGTAGTTAAAAATACTACATTGGCGTGAGTATGCACGGTAGTCTCGCTGTCTTTTTTTGAAAATAGAGTCGAGACACCGCCGTGTCTCTTGAGATATTCGCATCATAATTACGATATCGAACGAGCTCGCTTAGAGGGTCGTTTCGAATAACTTCCGAAGTTATTTTGTAAATTCTAAAATTCATGATTTATTGATAATTGGTAGACGAATGATTTATACAGTGTCATTTTCCTCGTCCCAGACCGGGGGTCTCGGGAGTGAATCGAGGATAGGCTGGTCCTCGGGGAAGAGGGCCTCGGCCGGTTTCTTCCAGAATTCTATTTCAGGTAATTTTTCGCTCTCCTTGTTGGTGTGGTGAATCAGCCTGCATCTGACCTTGACCTGCTCCCTCTTGTTTATCGTCACCGTTACGTAGAACTCTTTGTTCTCGTTCGCCACATCGGGTCCGCAAATCTCTCGCTCAGGCAGCGTTATGGCGTGATCGGGAACGTGAATATCGGCGATTCTGAAAGCCGCCCTGACGTGGAACTTCTGCAGAGTCCAGGGATTTTTCTGGTTTACGCGGACGCCCAGCACGGTAGTGGACAGTTCGCCGATTGTCCGATGGACCCAGCGAGAACTGAACTCCGGCGCTTCGGTCTTCGCTCTCTCTATCATGTCCTTGTACTTTATCAGATTCTCGGGACTGGCGTAGACTCCCACACCCGGCAGGAGAAACCTGTTGCACATAAGATATTGTTCAAAGGGTTTTTTCTCTTAGCGAAAACACGATTTTTTTTTTCACCATTCAAAACGCTTCGCACGGAAGCACCAATTTTTGCAAGCTCCCAACGGAGCTAATTACTCAAATCATCGGCGAACAAAAATTAAGCGTCATTAATTAGCAACTTAAATGTT
This sequence comes from Exephanes ischioxanthus, assembly GCA_958510785.1. Lineage (NCBI taxonomy): Eukaryota > Metazoa > Arthropoda > Insecta > Hymenoptera > Ichneumonidae > Exephanes > Exephanes ischioxanthus. The sequence goes on from OY294016.1 coordinate 6,975,353, forward strand.
TAAATACCAGCGCTGCAACCCTGCAGCCGAGTTCTTATAGTGTTAAAATTATATTCGGTTATTTTCAATTAATATTATATTCAGTTACTTTCAATTAATATTCTATTCAGTTACTTTCGGTTAATTTTATATTCAGTTACTTTCAATTGATATTATATTCAGTTATTTTCAATTAATATTATATTCAGTTGCTCTCAGTTAATATTATATTTAGTTATCGCCCGTATGTGTAAATAATGTGTAATAATCTTGAATAATGTTTTTTTTAATGATGTGTTTTTTTTCTCATAATGTGTAAAAAAATAACGTTACCCATTGTACGCCCACAAAGGGGATATGCTCATGATTTCGCCTTTTCCGCCCATGCCGGGCACGTACTGCGTCAGGATAATGTCGATAGGTGGTTGCTTTGTGCACTCGGTGTTCTCCACCAAGTCGTAAATCATATGCCTGGGACGCAGCTTGCGCGGTTTGCCGTGCTTCTTGTGCAGCAGCGGCGGAAACTTCCGGCGTAGAATGAAAGTGTTCTGAAAGCAAATGGAAAAACGTGTAAGCAAAAACTCGACTGTACGAAAATGATTGCCTTAAGGTGGTAACAAGAACTGTACAGAATGCCGTTTTGAGCTTGCAAGGTGGGGAGGAAAAAATTGTCTTTGCCTGGGGAATCGGCAGACGCAGGGAGAGACAATTTTATTTTTCCTCCGCAGCCTGCGATCTCAAAACGGCATTCAATACAGTTTTCGTTACGGACGATGGTACTTCACATCACCTTAAGGGTTCGATGGAAATATTTTTTTATTTTAATTTAACTTTGCTTGTTTATTTTATTTTTTTTCGTGCGACGAGAAATTCGAACTTACTCGCGTCTGCTGGGCCAACAATCCGTTCGACGTTGCGAACAGTGGTTTGACACTGAGTCGCATGAGACCCTTTAAAACACTCGCACAATTCATGTTTACTCGTTGGAGCTTTCAGTTTCTTTCCAATTTCGCTGTACACCGGCTCCAGGTTAAGAATCCATCGTGAATTGTGTCGGAGTCTTCTGCTCGCGAATTTGCTCGCAGCGCCATCGGACGGGATTGGGCGTAGACAGCCAATCCCGGCAGGAGGTAAGCCGTGATAGGACGCATTCTCAATCTTTCTCCTTTGCTTTCGGTGTTATTTACCAGTCCGTAAATTGTATGCTTGGAAAGCAGCGCGTATTTTCGTATTGTATCAATGACGAATCATTAATTTGCACGGTGGACTTCAATGTTCATTTGAGTCAACTTTTACCGTGCTTACCCTCCGCGAAAGTGGAAGCGTATTTGCGTCTGCTCGCGCGAAGTGGCAATCCTTCGCGATTCTTTACCATCGGAGCAGCTCCATTATTATCGCCGGTAATGTTACACTTTACGTTCCTAGGTATTTTAGTAAATTACACAAGGATACTTAAACTTTGCTTGGTCATTTCTTATTTTATTGACACTTATCGCCTAACATTGTATACATAATCGTTTCCGCACGATCACTTTTTTGTTACCTTAAAAAAAATCTATGCGTCTTTACAAATATGCTTACACAATATATGAAAAATAGTCATCAGCCTCAATTTTCGTATAAAATAATAGAGTACAAAGTTCGTTGACCTACACAAAACGTGCCCAACGGAGATTCTTATCTGTCCTACGAATTGACTAATAAGTTACGATTTCGTTGCGGTATCCTGCGCGCGCACATGTAGATACCCACGACGAGCATAATCATAGCAGGCAGACCCACGCCGATAGAGATTATCATTATGACCAGGTAGGAGAACCGTTCCGCCGGTGGGACGCCGTAACCGACGATAAAAGTCCTGAAGAAAAAATAAATGTTTAAAAAATTTCTACTTTTATCTACATTACCGACATCGTAGTACTGGGTGAAAAAAAAAACAACAAAAATGCGCCCGCGTACCATGTAGTGTAGTTGCTCTTCTTGTAAAAACCGTCGCCCTTCGTTCCCAGAGTAATGTTGAGCTTCTCCGCAAGCATTCCGTTCATTCGTTGACCGTAGAAGGCATAGAGCAGAGAATCCATAGCGACGTTCGACTGACCGGTAACGTTCACCAACGGATAATAAACGCTCTCCGTCGTGTCGGTTACACTGCGAGACGACTCCGTGTAGGAAACGGGCCTCCATTGCAGATACGCTGCATTGGACGCGCCGTCTTTGATCTTCACGTACGGCGTTTTCAATTCGACGACCTACGAGCATAATTTTTTAAATACCGTTTCCAGTTTTGAAAAGAGTCACTTACAAAAATAAACAAGTAAATATTTTTTCATGAAATTTTGAAGAAACATTGACTATTAACGACACCGGCTGTGCGCGAAATTTCAGCTTGATCGGTCGAGGCATTGTCGAGTTATAGCGGTTGGAATTTTCTGCGCTGAGTCACACAGAACACAAACATACATCCGGACATTCTTTCTAAATGTAATTATTCGATGTTTTCGAATACGTTTTCATTAAATTCTCGATTTTCTTTTTTTTTTTTTTTTTTATTACCTCGAATATTCCCGGTGTGTGCTCATCGTCTATGCTCTTCATAGCGTCGACGGACATCGGTTCATAGGGGCTCTGCTCGCTGACCAGAAGCAGCTCCATTCCAAATCTGCTGCTGTTGAAGGTCGAGTTTGTCTCCAATTTGTTGAACACGATATCGATCTGCGTCGAATTTTCGGAATGCAACATGTGCGGCATAACGTCCGAGTGGTCGAGGGTATTAAAACCATTTAGCTGAAAGTAAAAAAAAAAAATTAAAAAATTAAGGCGATGTGAAGGTTTCTGCGCCCGAAACATCACCCATACCGCGGTCGATCGGTAACAAATCTTCTTACCGACTTTTCTGCGACACTCTTACTATGTTCGAGAAAAGCAAACTGGGTTTCCGTGGATATCAGATTAGACTCGTGAAAACCCAATTTCAATCTAAACTTTTAATAATTGATTATTTTACCATTATTTGTAAATTTCCGACTCTCGTTATAGTTGATTCTGGATCGCTGAAAGTTACTACTGTATTCGAGAAAAGCAAGTTAGGTTGTCGAAGACGTCAGATAGATGCGTGAAAACGCAATTTTTGCTTTTGTCCAAAATATTCAAGAATTTCGGGAAAATTATGAACGGTGAAAATCCGTTTTTTACCGACCGTGGTAAATCACATGCCCTCGATCTCTAAATCGTTTAATAATTAAACCATTTACCATTATTTGTAAATTCCCGACTCTCGTTATATTTGACTCCGGATCGCTGTAAACGTCGCTATCCATCTGCAGTTCGACGAATCTCGTGTCGTTCACGATGTTCCTCCGGAGCCATTTAAACATTTTTGTGTTCAGGACATTTATATTCGCTGCACGGACCGTGTCCAGCAGTCCCGTGTCTTTGACGTCATTGAATTCGTAAATCTGCAGACAAATCAGGGGGTCATAAAAAATTTGCAAGACAATATTAGAAAAATATAAATATAAATAACAGTTTAAAAAAAACAACCTTTTGTATAACAATTCCGAACGTGTACTTGGGCGTTTCAGTAAATTTTATGGACTGAGGCAAATTCACGAGATAGTCGTCCCAGTCGACGCGCAGCTGAGCGGACGGAGAAGTTACCGCGAGGAGCAACGAAGGATTACCGACGAAGTCCCAGACATAGTGCAGCGTGTCGCGCGCACCGTCAGCTCGGAGATAAACGGTAGTGACATTTTCCACTTTGCAGATTTCGTCGCATCCGGGGTTCAAGAAGAATTGTAGCTGCAAAAAATAGTATTAAAAAAAAATTAAAAATAATTAAAAAAATACATTAGATAAATGGCACAGACGGAATTACATCGTCGGTTGCTCGAATCATCGAACTTATCTCGCGACAGAGCCTTCGATCGGACTTTAGCCTCGCGACCGATTTGATCTAGATTTGTTTCGAACAAAGCGTTTGCTAAAGACGGAACAACGTTAGCACGGGGGAAGGTTATGACTTGCGGTCGAAAACCGTCAATAATTCCAGAATTAATTTAACATTTTTTTCATACCTTAATTTTCTCCTTATATCTGTATTTTTTTTTTTGTAAAAGGGCGTGTCCCGTAATATAAAAAAATAAATATAATAAAAGTTACAGAATGCATAGTTTAGACACGAAAATGGAACGGTCTTGGTCGTCATGGAAAAGTCGAGGGAATGAAGGTTATGGCGGGCAAACGAAGATAGTCGATAATTTCAAAATTACATTTATTCTTCTTTTTTTTAATAATGAAAGTTACAGAATGCATAGTTTAGGGGCGACAATGGAACGACTTAGAACGGTCTTGGTCGTCATGGATAAGGCGAGGGGATCAACGTTATGGCGTGCATACGAAGACCATTGATAATTAAAAAATTACATTTCTTTTGTCTTTTTTTAAATTATAATTAAAGTTAGACAATGAACAGTTTGGACGCGACAATAGAGTGCCTTAGCACGGTCTTGGTCGTCATGGAAACGACGAGGGAATTAAGATTACAATGTACAGACAAAGACCTTCAATAATTACAAAATTAAGTTTTTTTTTCTTTTTTTTTCACATAATATAAAAGTTACAGATTGCATAGTTTGGACGCGACAATGAAACGCCTTAGCACGCTTCTGGTCGTCATGGAAACGACGAGGGATTCGAGGTTATGACTTGCGGACGAAGACCGTGGATAATAGAAAGAAATACTTTTTAATAGCACAAAAGTTACACAATGCACAGTTCAGATGCGACAATGGAACGCCAGTCGCGTGATCGGGAGATCAGAGCGTTCGGGAAAAAATGTTCGCGACTGCTGACGTTATGGCATTGAAATAACATCGGATCCGATTACATAGGCGTACCTTCGTGTCGCACGTCACAATGCGATAAAAAAGTATCTAAACCGATCGTTACCGAAAAATCAATAGGTGCACGTGGTCGTTATTTTGATCGGACAAAGCGACGAAAGTGCGTGCGGTTCGCATAAGGTTCGATCTCGAGGTTCGATCCTTCGAGGACTTCAGAGATCGTGGAAACAGTTCATTCGACAAAGAAGCCTTACCGTTCGTTGCGATGCGCGACACGTCGTCAACAGTATCACAATAATGAACGAATAATTAACGTTCCGAAACATTTTTTGTTTTACGAATGCTAGGAACGTGACAGCGAGCTGCGGACGATAGACATTGTCGCACTTGCCCACGGAGAACTGGCGAGCACTGACGCTCGTGCGGTCGACGTTCCCCCCTCTCCGCACGAGCCTCCTTCGTAAACGTCACAAACTCACTCCCGCTTTGTGCTTCGATGATAATCGAAGAAATCTGTCGCTCACGCCTCTTCTATCATTTTCTCCGGCATGTCGAGTTGGTCCGACTTTATAGTCCAATTGTGATCGACAAAGAAATGTTCAGCTCTTTCCATTTTGTTTCCTGTGACAATTTGGTCTATCGGATTCGGTCACCGATCGTGGGAAGTCGATGTAATTTTGTATTCATTTTTTCAATGCTCTGCTGTGTCATAAGGGGGTTTGATGGTTTTATGCGAAAAAAATAACGTTTCATTATTTTTATCAACGAAACGAAAAGAGATTATAGAAAAAATGCCACGTTATCGATTGTCGGTAAGGATGGTGCGAACGTGTAAAAATTAGTACATTACGATACTAGTGCGACATAATACATTACTCCACGAGGGCGAAAAACGTTTTTCTAACGAGTGTGAGTGTGCAGCACGAGCCGAAGGCGAGTGCTGTAATCACACGAGTTAGAAAAAGTGTTTCGCACAAGGGATGTACAAAATTTTTCATCACAAGGTGCGAAAATGGCGGTTTTACGCACCGAGTGATGAAAAAACTTTTTCTGACGAGTGTAAGTTTGAGGCACGGAACGAAGGCGAGTGTGGCAATCACACGAGTTAAGAAAATTTTATTTCACAAGGTGTGAAATAAAATAGCTTAATTCGATCGTTGAAAGTCGAAGTAATTTTGTATTCATCTTATAATACTCCGCTGTGTTGTAAGGGAGTTTGACAGTTTCATATGTGGTGAAAAACAAAAACGTGTTTTATTGTTTTTATTAACAAAAAAAATATTTGTATACAAAATTCCACCGATCCAAGTGTAAAAAAAATCCTCCGATCCAAGTAGAAAAAATTGTAAGTTCCATTTTTTTTTGTAATCAAAGATATCAAAAAATGTTTGAAAGAAAATCAAACTTCCAACGATAGCCTAGACTAGCGTTCAACGAACGATGGACGAGAAACGATTGACCAACGCGCGGAATTCTTGTTGTCAAAAACATTTAATTCATCATATCATGGATTTTCGGATACAAATGTTCAAGACCTCATGGAGTATTAAAAAAAAAATGGGGCGGGTGATTGGCGTAATCTACGTTCGCTCACGACTGATACATCACTCAACATTCGCTTCATTATTAAATAAATCTTATAAATAATCGTATGAACACAAATCAGTCGTCGGAACCTGCCGATCTCTTGGCTTTCCTCTGTCTCGGGCTCTGTTTCGGCGTTCTCGGAGATTTGTCTGCAAAGATAAAGAAATACAAATTTGTTCAAATATGAATTTAATAATATTGAAGAATCGTTTGGCATCCCACGTTTCGCATTTAGCACTTAAGGTTTTTGCCAGATTTGTCAGGAATATTTCAGATTTCTTATTTTTAAGTCCTGGCACAAAACTGTTATATACAGGACCATGTAATTTTTTGATGATGCAAAAAGGGGCTGGTCTCGTATGCACTAATAAATAAATAATAAAAAATCGTTGAATGAGCACTACCCCTGCACTAACAGTACATCTGTGACAAACTACGTGCAATATAATAAACTGTGATGCACAGCGCGCACCGAATAATCTCTCTGGAATGCTAATTGTAGAGTACTGATTATATTACCTTGCGTAAAAAATAAATTGACCATCTTATATCGATTGTAGAAGGGTTATTCCCGTCGAATAAATAAATAAATAACTTTTTTCAATCGAACTCACTGAGTCTGTTTAGCGTGTCCTTCGGCAGCCAATCGAAATCCACATTGTTCGGGTTCGATGTGCCCATCTCGACCGGTGTTTTTCTGGACGACGACGATCGGAATTTTCTTCCCTGCATCGCCAGAAGTTGTTGTCCAGCTACAAGAGCCAGAATCACGCAAGCCGCGAGGAAAACGTACAGAAACACGGTCTCGCCGTCGAGACCCTCGTCCAGCTCGACGACTTGGATGGTCTCGTTGTAAACGGCTTCGCTGAACGTAACGCCGTTCTAAAATCACGAAAAAATATATCGTAAATCAACATTCGTACATAAAATTCATCGCGAATCGGTGAACAATCGATTTTTTTTTCTACGTACAGCGTCCCTGTAATTGAGATTGACGTTCAGTCCGAATGGACGTCCGGCGAAAGTTTCAGAGGGCACGAACGAGTACGCCAGAGTGGCCTCGTGATTGGGCTTGACGACTTTGTTAACGGCGAGATGGGTGAAATTTTGTATGTAGAAATTGAAGTCCATCGGATAACGGAAAGAAGCGTCGAGAGTTTCCAGTATGAAGTCGGTCTTTCCCTTGTTGGTGAAGCCGACCAGAAACTCGACCCAGTTGCCGGCTGGCAATTCTGCAGAAGAAAAAACGGACGAAAAATTAGAGACTTAAAAAAAAGAACTTCAAGACGAAAAAATCATCGACGTTATTTCGTGGAATTTGTAAAATTACCAAGGGTGGAAAGAGACGCATAGACGGGTTTGGTGAAGAGAATCGTCGTTTCAGCATCCGCGGACGCAGTCGCGGTTTCTTCCTCGACCTCGTCTTCCGTCAAAACGCTCGCATCGTCTCCCTCAACGTCGACGATGTCATCTGCGGCGTCATCCTCTTGCGCGAACGCGACACCTGCAAAAAAAATATTACAATAATGAACCTCTTCAATAATTCTATTTTTAGATTCGCGACGAACGTTGGAATTTATTTTCGTTCCTTTCAGTGAGAAATTGAACACTTCCTAATTATATAAAAAACTGCAAAAAAAATCAACTGTATTAAGGGTGCCAAGAACATTAATTTTGCACAATAATAATGTCAAAATGTTATTAACAAATTGCTAAAAAAAAATGTGTTCAACAAATAATCAGTAAAGTTTTTTCCTCTTTTCAAATGAATTTGTAAATTTTCTAGAACTCACGTTTTCGTGAATTTTTTCAGAATTTTCTTACTCTTTTGAATTGTCCATCGTGGAAATTTGTTTAAGGCCATAAGTACAGAACTTTTGGTGCAATCGCCTTGAATCTTTCAGTGTATACTGTAGAATGGTGATACGGAAACAAATCCAAAATTCGTGTCTCTGCATCGATTTTTCAAATTTTCGAAAAAACAAAATTTTGAAACATAAGACAATTCTGAAAAAATTTATGTGAATTATAAAAAATCATGAAATTCATTTATGAAATGTGAAAATAAAAGATTTTCCAATCTTTTTAAACAATTAATTTTTTTAATAACTTGTTAATAACTTTTTGGCATTATTATCGTGCAATATCAAATGCCTCGACATCATCGATACGGCTGATTTTTTAAAAAGATTTTTGGAATATCGCGAAGTACTGTAATTTTTATTCGAATTAAACTTTTGGTTAGGAATCTGCGTGTGGTGCATCCTTAAGCCGTAAGCACGGGTCAGCACGGGCTCTCCCCCGTGCTGACCGTGAGTAGCGAAAATCTGGTCGTATTTTCCGCGTGAATGGAAACTCGCGAGTCGCGTCGAACATATCGAACGAAGGCGAAACGTTGGAGCGATGCTATGGCAACTTCGTAATACATCGTTTACTCCGAAATTCATTCACTTATAGACGTTTTTTTTAAGGCCGTCTGGCAGCCCGCTAGCGGTGCTTCGAGCGTGACTGCCGCACACGCGCATATTTCACAGTTTAATATAGCTTCGATACGTATACTTGGTTTCGAATACTTTACCGTGACTTGCGATGGAAAGTAACGCCGGCACAGCGAGCAGAAGGAAGATACTAAAGTTCTTCATTTTAATTGATCAACAAATACGTTTTCGTACGGTGAGCCGAGGTGGAAATATCGCGACGTGACTGAGTGTCGATGGTACACGGGCGAACAGTGCCGCACTAACGATACAACAAGATGCTCACTGGCATACCGTTGGCGAACTGGCGTTACATGCTACTCGCTACGTGGAAGGACGGTGCCGCAGTAGTCGTCAAATCGACAACGTGGAACAGGCAGTGAAAGCCCGTGGATTGTGTTGGAACTAGCAGACGCGGGATGCGACGAACTGAGGTGGTCAAACCGTTTACGACCGTTGGAAACGACGTCTGGCGGACGTTGACGACATTTTTTCCCGTTAACCCTTCACGGTGTATTGGAACACATAATACAATTTGACTCTTGATTATTCGCGGATCGTTAACCACCTGTATGAGACTCACAGAAGTGCCGAACTATTTCCCTTTGAATATAAAAAAATCTAATTTGGGTCTCTCGAAGAATAGTCATCAAGGCATTCTATGGACATTATATGACATTATTTTGCGTTCCTTTGCAACACTGAGATCGAGATCTCCGTGTTGAGATTCTGAGACCGGAAGTGACGTTTTCCCGTACCACTTCACTTCCGGATAATAACTGAGAATTCGAAACCGGAAATGACGTCACATTCAATTTAAGTTTTGAGAACCTAGTAGATGGAAGATACTCAAGTTATTCATTATTATTTATTAGATTTTTGCCACTAGTTCAGACGCGATTCAGTCGGTTCTCAGTCCCGGTGGAAACTCAGTAAATGTAAATACGCAGCAAACTTGCACAAGTTTAAGCGCGGATGCAACAATGTAGCAGTTACAGAGTACTCCGCGCGTGGGCATGCAGCTTTATCAGTTTTATCCGAGTTTTCCGTATTATACGAGCCTACACCTCGGTTAACGCGGAGGGCTAGGATGAGTTGGGTACTTCGGATACCGCGGAGGCTCGGATAATCGGAGGTCGGATAAGCGCGGTCCTACTGTAACGAAACGGTGGAAAACCCTACATCACACAACAGAATCACGGCGACCAGCGATGCCGCCAACTGCATGGGAACGAACTCCCCGCTGGAAAAGTTTATTGGAAACTGGCAATTGGCCGAGCGGTGTACAAAGCAACACGGAACGAAAGAGAATTCTGCGTCTGTCAGAGTTTCGTGGATACGGGCAGATGTGCCGTTAAATATTGTTTATTCCCGTCACACTCAGCCGATCGATGAATTAAACAAACAGGATCGATCGTTGTCACGATTAATGTTGCCGGTGCGTAACTGATTCACCCGACTAAGATCGCGACACGGCGAGTCGTCGAGACGCGACTAACCTCAGTGACGAGTAAACCTCGATAATGTTGCAGAGATAATCGCCGTGAAACGTGGGAAAAAAAAACTGCCAAAGTATGGAATTCGACGAGGATTTCTTCTTCGAGGAAGACAAGATGTTTGTTATCCACATATCATAAGTTTTGTCGCACATTAATTTACGTCGTTCGATGTTTCTTACAGTTTCAATGTGCTTCATTTTTGTTGTTGTACCGTGCATGCTTTCCTGACGCGACGCGTCGCGACAGCTTGACGGAGAGCGCCGACTTGCTTCTGGACAAAGAGTCGTCTATGAATCTGTTAGGATCGTCCGACGGAATTTCTCGCACTACCGTCGAGGCTCCTTCGGCCAGCGTCGAACTGCATCAGCTGGCCATGATGGAGGACCGCATGTACGCATGATTTCATTCCTTTTTTTTTTTCTTTTCCTTTTACAAGTTTTTCTTCGCACTTCTATTTCTTCTCTTCGTGCCTCTTCGCTGTGCACAATTTTTTGCTGTTGTGTCTTGCGCCATGCTGGAACGCAGACCGGACGTGACACTGGTCGCGCAGGAACAGAACGGCTCTGTATCAAAGCAATACATTCGACAAATGTAAGTTTATTTTCAGCGGATCGGATTTGCGACTGTGATTGCCGTATTTTTTTTGTTTAGTATCAATGATTATACGCATCAATAAGAATTTGTAAATAAATTGCAAGTAATATCGGTGGTTCAGCTGTAGGCTGGCGAAAGCTTGCGAAACTTTTTTTTTATTAAGCTTGTATTTGTAGTTTATTTTTATGTTACATAAAGTACACTTCTGCAGCCTTAAGACGCTTTTTACGGTTTTTTCTCCACTCCCCTTATCCTTGATTTTATTCCCTCATTTTATTTATTATACGTATAATGGTTTCTTTTTTTGTGTTTTTTATAAACACAGTGTTTTGGAGTTGCCGATTTTTATCTTCGTGTCGTATCCTCGGTATAATTACGGAGCTCTAGAGGTAATTTGTATGAAATAACTCTTGAATTGCTCGGGTGTATGACCATCACTTCGGGCAACGTCGTGATAAAGAAAGACAGTAGTAACTTAATCGGCATCAGCATTGAGAGCCAATCAGAATCGAGAGGCGAACTTCCGGGCGCGTGCAAAACTTTTTTTTATTAAGCTTGTATTCGCAGTTGGTTTTTACATCACATAAAGTGCATTTCTGCAGCTTTACGACGTTTTTTTCCGGTTTTTTTGTCGCTCCTTTTGTCCTTTATTTTATTCCCTCATTTTATTTACTTATTTAATTACGTATATTGTTATAAGCTTCTTTTTTTTTTGCTTCCTCATAGAGGAAACTTCGTTTTCATGCAAAAAAATAATTTCGACATTTGTTTTTTGTATTTTATTGTTTTTGTTTTCTTTCGAATAAACAGTGTTTCGGAGTTGCCGATTTTTTGCTTCGTGTCGTATCCTCGGGGTAATTAGGGAGTTCTAGAGTTAATTCGTATGAAATAAATATTGAACTGCTCAGGGGTATGACCATCACTTCCGGCAACGTCGTGATAAAGAAAGACAGTAGTAACTTAATCGGCATCAGCATCGGGGGCGGCGCGCCCTACTGCCCTTGCCTCTACATAGTTCAAGTCTTTGACAACACACCGGCCGCCGTCGAGGGAACCCTGCAGTCCGGCGACGAGCTAGTGGCTGTAAACGGGGCGTCGGTCAGAGGAAAGACGAAGGTCGAGGTGGCGAAGATGATACAGGCCTGCGACTCCCAAGTGAGCATAAATTACAACAAGCTTCACGCCGATCCTCGCCAAGGAAAGACTCTCGACATCGCACTGAAAAAGGCGAGTACCCGCTTTAAGATCAGAAACTCTCGTTCATCGGACAGTTACTTCATAATTTTATTTTTCTTTTCTTGTGACTTTAGGCCAGTGGCCAAGTGCCAGAGGCCTTATTATACAAAATGTGACTTGGGGATGATACGGTAACACAGTGATATAAGCGCTACGGCTATGGTGAAAAGCTCGTTGATAAGAAATCGAAACGAATCTCATATGTTAAGTGATGGATCCATACTGGCAGCATCTAAAGGAATATACAGGAAAAGTTTTTGCAATTGTGCTCTAGATTAACTCGAATGAAACGCGTTTCTCACATATTGTTAATAGGTTGTAGTATAAATTTGTAGTGTAAATTTGTACTACAATTACGTCTGTCCGATAGTATGAGGTAATTTACATTTTTACTGCATCGATGCAGTAAAAATGTAAGTTTATTTTTTTTTCATTCTGTCGTTAATGAAATCCATTGGGAATGTCACTTGAAAACAATGGCGGCGGTATAAAATGTATGCAACGAAAATTATTGCCAAATCGCCCTTTTTTAAAACTAATTTTGAGTTCAAAGATGTAACAACATGAAATCGGTTCGAAAATATTATTCCAGCAAAAACTTCAACATCGACATTGCAATATTAAATACCTCTGGGACACATTTATTGCTTCGTTTTATTTTTTGTTTCTTAATACAGCGAAACAAACATTTACTTTATCGGGAAACCGATTACAGCTACACTGAAATTTTAATTTGCCAGTCTGTATTTGTTTATGTGAGACAGTTTGACGCTTGACAATTCTCACCAGAGGTTCTCAAGAAATTATTGCATGCCCTCTCAAACTCTGTCACTTATGATATGAGATTCGTTTCACTTTTTTATAAACGAACTTTTCACCATCGCCATTAGCGTTTATATCACTTTATCACCGTATTATCACCGACTCGTATCTTCTAATAAGGCCCTAGAACCGGCAGTTATATCCGCAGAATTTTATAAAGCGTTCTTCTCTTCGAAGGTGAAACATCGATTGGTGGAGGGAATGGGAAGCGCGACCGCCGACGCTCTCGGCCTATCCCGCGCGATTCTCTGCAACGATGCCCTCGTTCAACGGCTGATGGCGCTGCAGCGCACGGAAAATCTGTACAGAGGTCTCGTCGCCCACGCGAAATCGACCCTGCACGCTTTCTTCGATCTGACGCAAATTTACAAAGGTATAAAATCGCCAACTTTACCAAGAACTTGTGTCGATAAATGTTTATGTGAAATCTCGCAACTATTATGTCTCCTCAGTGTTCGGGGACGCGTTCGCTGCCATAGGAGTGCGAGAGCCGCAGCCCCGGGCGAGCGAGGCTTTCCGCCAGTTCGGCGAGCAGCACCGGCAGATGGAGAAGTTTGGTGTCGTCATGTTGAAGGCACTGAAGCCGATACTGAGCGATCTCGGCACCTATCTTCACAAAGCCATACCCGACACTCGTCTCACAATAAGCAAGTACGCCGACGCAAAGTTCGAGTATCTCTCGTACTGTCTTAAAGTCAAAGAGCTCGACGACGAGGAGCAGAGTTACGCGACCCTTCAGGAGCCTCTTTATCGCGTCGAGACCGGAAACTACGAGTATCGCCTGGTCCTGCGATGCCGACAAGACGCCAGAACGAAATTCGCCAAGCTCCGATCGGACGTTCTCGTCAAACTCGAGCTGCTCGACAACAAACACGTTCAGGACGTCGTCTGGCAGCTGCAAAAATTCGCCGACGGTCTGGCCAAGTATTACGCCACGACGAGAGATCTCCTCGCGGAGGCGAGCCTATTTCCGGTCGAGGTGGATCTCTCGCAGTCGGCCTTTCAGTACAAATCGCCGGGACTTCCGCTGCCGGAGGACAACGGCGAGGAGGCCGACTACTACAGCGACGAAAAACCCAACACGACCGAGGACATACTGCTTCTCGATACCAACGACGCTCCTCTGCTGATGGCCGACCTCGCTGATCTAAAATGATTTTTATAGCTTCATCATCCTCGATTAGCAAAAAAAGAGAAAAAAAAAACAAAAAAAAAACACGGTAAACACGAGAATATTTTTCGCGCTAAGAATACAGAATCCATTACTCGTGACATTCGAATGACAAGAAAACAAAAACAATATAAGTATATACATATGTATATTTTTTCAAAGAGTATTCCAGATATCACAGCTATATCCTCCCATGCTAGTCCATGCAAAACATTCCATACCAAAGAACGAGATCTATAATGTAATATTTATTATTACGATTATTATGTATATTTTTATGAATTACCGAATCTCGCATTTATCAATTGCGGCCCATTTACTTATCGAATCGTGTTAAATACAATATACATGCATAATAAAAGTAATGTTTTCGCGTTAAAAAACAGAAAATTATCTTGCGACGTTTACAATTCCCTTTTCTTCGATCTTGCACATTGTATATTGAATATTATTATTTTTTTTATCATCCGATCTAAGACGCCGATCGAGACGCGGAAGCGTTTCGATGCCAAGTACTTAAAAAAAAATTATTTTAGCGAGAAGCTACCGAGTGTTCTACTCGAGAATGCAAAGTCGGAACTTTGAATCGATGTCATTTGAAAACGACGCATGGGTTCGGAATTTTGAAGACACTTTCCTCGTGTAATACGGACACAAACTTTCCAACGCGCCCATCCTTAATTAGCCAAAAACAAGGTAAACACGAGAATATTTTTCGTGCTTGAACGACTAAACACACAAACTACGACAAAAAAAAAAACAAACAAGGATACACATGTGTATATTTTTTTCAAGGGGTGTTCCAGATATCACAGCCATCCGCCCATGCTAGTCCATGCAAAACATTCCATACCAGAAAACGAGCAGTATAATATAATATTATTATTACAATTATTATTTATATTTTTTTGAATTATCGAATCCCGCATTTACCAATTGCGGTCATCTACTTATCGAATCGTGTTAAAGACAATATACGTGTATAATAAGAGTAACGTTTCCGCGTTAAAAAAAAAAAATATCTCGCGACGTTTACAGTTCCCTTTTTTCGATCTTACTTATCGTATCTTAAACGATATTATTTCCATCCGATCTAAAATGATTTTATAATTTCCTCATCCTCACGATACAGGTAATTTCTGTCGCAAATTTTTTTTTTTTTTTTAATACGACGTTCACACTTCCCTTTTTTTTCTTCGATCTCGCTCACCTTATCTCGAACGGTATTGTTTTTTACCATCCGTAGGTGCCGAGCAACGTAAAAAAAGAAGTATCGCGATCTCGCTCCCCTAACCGGCGACCCGCCTCGTTTTCCAACGACAAGAACGCCATTGTCAGCGCTCAATCCTCGTCGAATTATCGGACGCGCGAGATAGCCGCGATATCGGAAGTGTGTCGTACAGCCGATGAGGCAATATGGGTCGCGAGCGAACGCAGTTGTCCACCTGCGGTCTTCCCTCTCGCCCTCCGCCGCTGCCTTGCAGTGTGTTTCCTGCAAGCGTCGCGTAGAGCGCGCGTCCGATCACGGACGGAGAGGCGGGAGTCGTGGGCCTCGCGCGCTTCCGGAAACTCATCGAGAGAGCCGTGTTCTCCGCTCGCCGTACCGAACACACGTACCAACGAGTGACAGTGCAGCCGTAGCGCGCGCCTCAGAGACAACGAAACTGCCCTTGCACGGACGAACGAAAGAGCTCTGCTCTCAATACGGAACAAAAAAATAAATACATTTTTTTTTTTTTAATACATATATAAAAAACATAAAATAAAAAATACAAACCGTGTGCGAAGAGATTGCGTGATCGAAGGCAGCAGCAACACGCAGGTCCACTGGCGAGTTCGCGGGTCGAATGTTAACTGTCGTACGCACGCGGTATAACACGGTCCGGTATAGATATACGTTTGTGTGTACGTATATAGACGACCAGTAGCTCGGCTGAGCGCGGTATAGAGCTAGTGCCAGGTACAACACCGTAGGTGCTGGTCACGTCGGGTCAACGCAGAGACCCGGGCCGCTCTCCCGCTAGGCTCTCGTCGGAAGACCGCAGCACACTGTGCAGCCGACAGTCTCGACGTTGACGCGCACACATCGTCGGTCCATGGGATATTCGTGACCTTCGTCGAATAGCAACCGAAGTTCAAGCAGGTACGAGGAACAACAAAATATTTTTAAAAATATGTCTCGTTTCCGACGTACTTTTGCCGCGCTCGGGTTGCTTTCGCGGTTAATGAAAAACGCGTCACACGCGAGTCGTTCGACGCGTAGAGTTGCATAGCGCTGCCTCGTGAGAAATTATTGCTGGAAAGCGAAGGATGAGCTGTCGGGGCCCGAATGCGGTCTCGATGAAAATGCGAGGAAAAAACGTATAGAAAGATCTTTATTTTTTGGACGCGGAGCGCACAAGGGAGAGGATAACTATAAATGGGAAAATACGAGTTGGCGATCGCTTTGCTTATGAACTGCGAAAATAAATTGTGAATTTAATGTAATGAAGCTTGAAATTTGCTTACAGTAATTAAACATTGATGAACTTATATTTTCTAAAATAAAAAAAAAGATATATCAAAATGATAAATCTTGCCTGAAATTTACAAAAATTTCATTGAAAATAAACAATTCTACTGTAAAATTGCACATGCACATGTGTTTGCAATTTCAGAAACAGTTTATGTAAAAAAAAGCTTCCACTACCGTTCGTCAATTTTCAAACAAAACTTTTTTTACCATGGCATTTCCGACGAAGAATGAAAATGTTTTTTGATCGCACGGATTCGTCGATGATTACGATCGATGAGTGAATGGCTATTTTTCCCGATATAGTACATTGGTCGCGAAGTTTAAAATAAAAAGTCGAATCCGTCATATTTTTACGGAACGCCAACCGCTCGAAAGCTCGAACGCGCTCGATAATATTTTCGTCCACACAAAGCGCCGATGCTACGTCATATGCTCGCGTCATCGTTCATCGTTGCGGGGTCGACCCGTACCTCCGTAACAGCCACCGTAGTGTCCTCGTAGTACGAACAGTAACGAACGCGTCTTGTGCGAGTCTCCTTTCGTACACCCGATTATTAACGCTCGCGAAGACGTGATATTTGCGCGGGAAGCCAAGCCTCGGCGTCGAGTTGACACAATCATAGGCACGCAACGATGACCGGAAGTCGTTGGACACTAGCAGAGGTGGCGCACGAGTCGAGGCGTTCGACGTAACGTAAAACTCGCGAGACACCGCTCGCTCCAAGTCGACGTATTGTTATTTTCCTGCTTAAAGAAATCCATCTTAGCAATGAAATTTATTTTCCTGGTTACATAAATTCGTATTAACAATGAAAATTATTTTCCTGTTAAAAAATAATCGCTGTTAAAAATGAAAATTATTTTCCTGATTAAAAAAATGCATGTTAACGATGAGAGTCTTGAAAAATATCGCCGGGTATTGTGGTCGTTTCATTCGCGCTGTGATTGGCTGCCGCGCGAGTCTGAAGCCGATGCTCTTCGATGCGTGACGTTGGTCGTATGATAATTGCAATTTCTAACAGTTAATCAATTTTACTTCAACAAAATATCGATTCGTTATTTTTGAAATTTAAAAAAAAAACAGCTACACCGTTATGTTCATTCGCATTGTGTTTTATACAAACGAATTCATTGAACGAATTCAGACGCATCGAACAAATTTTCATTCGGGAATTCAATATTATCACCGCTTTCCCTTTTTTGTGAGTTAAACAAAATATAACACTGCATCTCTCAAGTTTTCGCCTATAAGATTTAATTTAATAAAACAAGGCGATTTTTTAAAATCAATATTCGTACTTTTTTTTCTAAGCTAAGAAACATGCCAGTGTGCGCGTATGAACGAGAATATTATGTAAAATGATTTGTGACGCACGATGACGATCGGAGGCGGTACAAGAAGATTGGTAAGGCGCGATACGACGATCGGCAGTCTTATCGAAAAATACGGGATGTCGTTAGAGCGACGATCATTCGAGAGCGATAAAAAAAAAAAAAAAAGAAAAACAGTAAGCGGTTGCGAGCGAGAAAAAGGAGACGCGACGCGTTAGACCGCAGGCTTGTGTTTATACTTGTCCGCTCGGTCGAACGATCGGCGAGCGTGCTTGCCGTGGCGTCGAACGTGTTACCGTGTGTTTATGTGTGTACGCTGTGTGTGATGCATTCGCCGCGGTCCCTACAGCATTGTGGCTTCTCGTATATCGAACCTGTGAAGTACGTGTCATTGTCACTGAGTAAACTTTTATGTTCCACTTCTCTACGCCAATTGGCGCTCGGACGGGCTCGGCTCCCACCGTCGAGTGTACACGTTGGTTATACTTTGCACGTAACGCTCTATAGAAAGGAAAAGCTATTTCGGCCTGTAACACCTTACACGCGAACTTCACACCGCCCACCCGATTACTCTCTCGGCGGTTTATTTTTGGCATATAATAAATAAAATATTATTTTTTGTTTACTCGAGGGATTATTTATCGATCGCGGAAAGCACAGACAAGTCTTTCGAAGTGACGCTGCCCAACGTGACCGCATCGCGCACGCTAATAAAAATGGCTCTCAGTCCAACACACATTTCTTGCCCATAAACTTCAACCATTTTTGTTGTTTTTTCTCATTAATCTTATAAGACATTTGTTCGAGAAAAATTATCTTTCGTTCGTCGATAAGAACGTCGAGTGTAAAAATCTTTTTTTTTTTTGTTTCGTAATAAATTATTCCTGCGTAAGGACGGTCGGCGAGTATTGTTAGATAAAAAAAATGTTCGCGTACGGTTCACCGTAATCCTCCTCGATATTGAAAGCCCTCGATCGTCCCGGACCGAGCTCGATCCAACAGTCCGATTTGAAGGTCCAGTGAGAAGGGAGCCTCGTGCACGAATTTCAAGGGCCAGTTCGGTAATACCGAGGAAATGCCTATCGAGAGGTAAACTGACAATGGCAGAGAGGGGGGAGGAGAGGGAGAGAGAATCAGATGTTTATTTCGTACTCTGGGACCGAAGTCCCCTAAAAGTACCGTGCCAAGTCAATGTGCATACAAAATATGGTTCAGGCAGTTCAGATAGGTTTTGCACCTTTAGATGTAGAACAGTGTAAGTTACAATAGAATCATATAAGAGTAAAGTAAAGTAAAATAAAATAAAATCAAGATTACAAGTAAATATAAAGGTTTACCACGCGATAGAGAATATTATATGGAGAAGTGATAGACGTGAGAGATAATTAAATAGAGCGATACTGAAATGAGAATAAGTAGCATTCTCGTCGTGTCTGCAGGCAGAGAGAGAATAGCTTTAGAATAATAATAGATAGCTTATCGATTTAGTTAGATTTGAGCAAAGCTCCCTCCCCCCCCCCCCCCCTGCTCCCTCCCCTGTGAGCTACATCGCGTTGGGAGGGGGGGGGGGGGGGGCTACTGAGGGGTTTCGCTGTACTACATCGTAGCAATGTAGCGGTTTTTTCTTCTCCCGTAATAAATTGTCCGGTGTCAGAAGAGCGGAAAGCATTGCCAGATGACAAATTTTCGCGTACTGTGAAATCCCTCGATAGTTCCTTACCGGACTCCAAGTCCAACAGTCCGACTTCAATGACGAGCGAGAAGGGAGCTTCCCGTCACAGCAGTTGATGCAGCGAAATAAAAATAGATAAAACAGTACATTACGATACTAGTGCGAAAAAAACATGTCACTTTTTCGCACTAGCCGAAAGCGAGTGTTGCAATCACACGAGTTGAGAAAACGTTTTTCGCACGAGTGTCGTGCAAAATTTTATTTCACAACTTGAAACCGAGTGAAATAAAAAAATAAACAAAAGCAAAATAAAAAAAGGGTAGCTTCGTCTACAGATTTCAAGAGTCACTTTCGCAATACACAGAAAATACTCATCAAGAGTTAAACTGCCATTGTAAGAGAGGTGGAGGGGGAGGGCTGTTGAGGGTTTTCGCTGTACTACATCGTAACAATGTAGCGTTTTTTTCCCGTGTTAAATTTTCAAGGTCCAACGGTCCGACCTTCAAGCTCCAGTGAGAAGGGATAGCTCCGTGCACAGATTTCAAGCGCGAGTTTGGTAACACGTACGAAATACCTATCGGGAGCTAACCTGACATTGGAAAGGCGGCGGCGGGGAGGGGGGGGGGGGAAGGAGGAGGGGACTATTGAGGGGTTTCACTGTACTACATCGCCGCACGTTCTTTGCGGCGCTTGAGACTCTCTACGTGGTTCCTCCGTGTGTCCTCTAATTCCAGCGGGCGAGACAATTAGCGCGTGTACCTTTGCGGGGCGCGCGTACACTCACCAAACGATGTTGAAACTCTCTCGCGTTTCATCATCCCTTATCGCACCGTCACCGCGCTCGCTATCTCTCCCGAGTGTACCGCTCTTTGTCGCTTTGTCCCTCCCTCGCCGTGTTCCTTCCATCTTTTTTTCGCTCCCTTTGTCGTTCATCAAATGAGGAGGAAAATTTACAGCGCGCTACTAGCTGGGAATGATCTTTTTTTTTTTTTCGCCATTACCTTGCAGTTTGAGGCAAGCGCAGAATGCTTGAGTGCATGAATAATGTAAGTTTGTGTGTCGGGTCAACCGCGCGCAACGATTCCGACGAGTTGTCCGCTTTCGTATAGTTTCGTGTTTGCATACACGTATACGGGGAGGTTACAGGGAGCTCAATAGCCTGTTTACCCCGGATTGCTTGCATATTCGCTCGGTCTCCCTGGCGCGTTCTCTTTCCATCGGGCAAGGCGAGCACGTGTGTGTCTCTCCGCGTCCGTACGAGCGACAAACGGAGCTTCGCTAATAATTGATAATATTATCGACCCGAGCCCGGCTCGGCTCGCGTCTCCGCTGTCCATACAAGGCGCCTCTCGCAACTGCCCCGCGCAATGCTGCCCTTATTTCAGAAACACTCCGGCCTCGCCGGCCAATACACTCCGGGGAGACTGCTTTACACTCGACCATAAGCGTGTATGGAAATATCGAAATTTATACACGACAGCGAGGCGTAAAGTTGTTACCGTGAGACTGTGATTTTCGAACCGGAAGAGACGTGTTTCTACTATGACGTGACGTCAATGCCGGTATAAAAAATGAAATTTCTAAACCCGATATGACGTATTAACGGTATGTCGAAAAAATGAAGTTTTCAAACCGGATGTGACATTTTTGCGGGGTAACGTCACTTCCGATCGATAAACCGTAAATGACATATTTTTCCCTGTAACGTCACTTCCGGTCGAAAAATCAAATTTCGAAAGTGGAAAATTTTCCGGTCTTCAAAATCTCATTTTTCAATCGGAAGTGACGTCGATTTTTCGATCGGAAATACGTTACTTGCGGTTTGAAAATCTGTTTTTTTCGACCGCATGTGACGTCATACCGGAAATATGTCACTTCCGGTTTGAAAATTTCATTTTCCCCCCCCCCCGGAAATGACGTCATGCCGGAAGTATGTCACTCGCGGTTTAAAAATCTCATTTCTCAACCGGAAGTGACGTTATATCGGAAGTACGTGTCTTGTGGTTTGAGAATATCATTTTTCAATCGGAGGTGACGTCACACCGGAAATACGTGACTTGTGGTTTGAGAATCTCATATTTCAATCGGAAATGACGTCACACCGGAAATACGTGACTTTTTGTTTGAGAATCTGATTCTTCGACCGGAAGTCCGTCAATTCCGGTTTGACAATCTCATTTTTTGCGACCGGAAGTGACTTCATTTCGAAAATACGTCACTTGTTGTTTGAAAATCTCATTTTAGCGACCGGAAGTGCCGTCATACCGGCGGTACGTCACTTCCGGCTTTGAAATTTAATTTTTCTACAGGAAGTGACGTCACAGGGGAAGATGAGTTGCAACCGAAGGTTGCCTCACGTGGGCATAACCATTTTTTAATTCTTTTATATGCAGAATCCCGCGCTCGTTATACTCGAGCGCATAATCCTTGCAGCGTCTCGAGTGTCGCACAAGCTCGAAGAAGCGAATGGCAACAACAAAGCATTTCCATATGCTCGACTCGCACCGTGCGCTAAACAATCCAAATTGAATACGCAGAAAGACATCTACGTGTCTCGAATAATCTTCAGGCGAGACTTTTTTTTTTTTTTTTTTCTTTACAACTTTTCTGCACGGCTGGAACACATATGCGTCCGGTACGACAATCTTGTCGAGTGTGTATGCGCGCCGTATAGATCTTCTGCGAGTCGCTTTACATGGCGCGTTATCTTCATCGCGATACCACCGGGATACGTTTCTGCGCTGAAAAAGAGATACGGATAATCCGCTTTACAACTCGGGAATTATTCAGCTCTGCGAGAGACGAACCGAGCGAGAAAAAAAAAATCGCCTTCGGGAACTCGGGGAAAAAAAACTTTTGCATTTTGTATTTTGTTTTGTTTTGTTTTTGTCCTCCAAGCGTGTAGGATTACGTCTGCCACATCTATCTGCCCCCTTCCCCTTCTATAGGAAAGCCTCTGTCGGAATATTGTCATATATAATATATTTTTGTTATTATTACTATTACTATTATTATTGTAATTGTAATTTATTTAACGGAATAACGCCTTTACACCGCTGTAAAAAAATTGTTTGAAAATTAATGAACGGCATTGGGAGCCTTTTTTTTATATAAACTGTTTCTTAAATTTGAAACGCATGTGCGTTGCAATTTTACAGCAAAATTTTTACGGCAAAAAAAAAATTTTTACGGCAAAAAAAAAATTTTTACGGCAAAAAAAAAATTTTTACGGCAAAAAAAAAATTTACGGCAAAAGCTTTGTAATTTTAATGTCTGATATTTTTACTTTACAAAAAGTACAATAATGTTCAATTAATGTAAGTAATGTTAGTGAATTTCAAGTTCTAGTACATTAAATTTACAATTTATTTTTACAGTACAGAAATTAAAAGCGGTGAATCTAAAAGTTTATTATCATTTTTATCATTATTATTCAAAAGTGCACAGCGTAGGCTAGTTATTAGTGAAAATGAGAGATGCGTGCCGGGTTTCTGTATATTCTACGTATCCACTCGAGGAACATCAGAAACCGAGCGTCAGCAGATTTTCTCGGTGTCCTCGCTGCGTCGCACCGGCGAATAGAGTCATCGTCGAACGCGCGCACACCTTTCCCCTTCATTCAGTCTCTCTTCGAGTGTGACTCACGGTTTTAGACTCGGTGCTCGAATCACACATGGGATCGATTCTAACTCACTAGTATCTACCGTTCGCACGTACGGTTTTATTATTGGCTCGGCGAGTGATCTACGACGTCTGGAGTCCAAGGTATGAACTGAGGTAGTTGCGGAAAGTCAGGTTTTTTTTATTATTTTTTTTTTCCATACCGAGAAACACTTTTGTTTTCGCATATTGACGCAACGTTGGAGGTGCGGATTCCGCGAAAGAATGTTTTTTCCTCGTATTTAAAACACCTACCGGCATGGATCGTTCGCGATAATAGGTTGGGCGCAATTTTCGTCGTTGCGATTGGAAATCCCACGCGTTTCAGGATCCCGCATGGTGACGTAGGGTTTTTTTTATTCGTATATGGGCGAGAGACGAGGAAAAGATAAATCAAGTTTTTTGGACCATTTATGTTGCTTTTGTGCTTTTCGAGTTTTTTGGGAACGTTTATGGTGTTTTGTACTGTTCAAGATTTTTTAACCATTTATGATGTTTTTGTACTTTGCAAGTTCTTTGAACTATTTACAGTGTATTTGTGCTTTTCAAGTTTATTGGGACAAGTTATAATGTTTTTGTACTTCTCAAGTTCTTTGAACTATTTATAGCGTTTTGTGCTTTTCCAGTTTGTTGGGACTATTTATAGTGTTTTTGCGATGTTTCATATATACGAGAGACCAGGAAAAGATAAATAAACGGGGAACACTTTGCTTTCGCGGTTGGAAAAGAACTTGGACTCCCGAATGTTATTTCGCCGCTCCTTAACGCCAGGGAAATAAGTACGATTTTTTTTTAACTTCACCGAGCATTCCTATCTTGCCACCAAAATTGTAAAACGAAATAGCGCGCAGCTTGGACTTGAACCATGTTACTTTGATAACTACAACTTTTTCATTTAACTACGGCCTTAAAATTGAATACATGTTCTACCTATTTTTTTATTTTTTATTTTATACACATTTTTTTGAATTTTTAATATATATATATTTTTTTTATTGAAAAGTGTGCACTGATAGCCGCTCAAAGTTGGTTTGACCCCGAGTTTTTTTTATTCATATATACGCGAGAGACGAGGAAAAGATAAATAAACTCGTAACACTTTGCATTCGTAGTTGAAGTCCTTGGACTCCCGAAAGTTATTTCGTCGCTCCTCAACGCTAGGGAAATACGATTATCTCGACCCCAAGTTCGCAAGGCTCAATATCGTTCAGCTTCAACTAGAATCTCGTTACTTCGATAACTATAACTCAAAAAAAATTATCTACCTTAAAATTGAAAAAAATGTCTACACTTTTTTTTGTCTATTTTTTAACAATTTTTTTTAAAGAAAAAAAGTATGCGTGGCACCGCTCGAAGTCAGTTTGACCCCGAGTGCACTTTAACCTTCGCCACGGCGTTGCGAGCTCAAAGGGTTTAATCTAAAAGCCCAATCCTTTCGTAGATCGTAATAAAATTCCCCACGCGATTTTAATCCTAAAGTACAGTCTCGTCGTAGCTTTGAGACTAAGCTTAATTATACTAAATGTACATTATAACGAAGCTCGCCGGAGGGCGCGAGTTAAAATAGTTGACCGACGGTACGTCGGGAAAAGTGCGCATGGCCGCGCACTAAAGCACCCTACAAATGTAATACGCGTAGAATGCTTGTACAAGCTTTCTTCGAGAGTTGGCACGCGAAGAGTGCAAAGATCATTTGTGTATATATACATATATACATCCCCGGCGCAGAAACTGTCGGTCACCTCAAATGGATTCTTTTGCGAAGCCCCTCGAAGTAATCGGGCCCTCGGTATATCGCTCGGTCGAAGAAGAGGGGCTTCCGGCTTAACGCGCAACATATTATAGATTCCGAGAGCACGCCGGATCGCCCAGAGATCGAAGTCGTTCGCGACCCGGTTCTATTTATCGAGCGTGTGTGTTTGTTGTCCGTGTGTGTTCGTGCATTTTTATTTTACGTTTTTTGTTTTGTTTTAATCCCCAAGTTTTATCAATACAACGAGCGTGCATCCGGAGGTACGAGTCTATCGGAACAAAGAGATGGAGCCACGCGGCTCAACCAAACGCAATGTTACTCGCTGCATGGTTAAGGTTTTCGGGGAAAAAATTTCCTGCGGATTCTTTTCTTTTTCTCGATAACATTTTTCGAAGTAAAAATATCCTGCAGATACTTTTTTTCTCGATTACATTTTTTGAAGCAAAAAGTTTCTGCAGGTTCCTTCTTTTTCCGATAAAATTGCAAAATAAAAATCTTCGGCAGATTCTTTTTCTTTCTCGATCGAATTTTGAAGTGAAGATTTAAATCTTGCAGATTCTTTTTTTTTCGATGAAATTTTAAAGTAAACATTTCCCGCAGATTCTTTTTTCTCTCGACAAAATTTCGGAGTAGAAATTTCCTGCAGTTTCTTTCCCCCCCCCCCCCTTAAATTTCTAAACCATTAACTCGAGAGAGCCCAATGCAATTTTCGTCGGCGCTCGATCGAATTTAAAATTCCCGGAAGGAAAGCGTCGCGTCGGAGCAAGCGCAAGAAAGGAAGCGCGGCCGCGCGCGCGCGCTCTCCTCCGGCATTTGTATATACGTATAACGTGGTAACCGTTCGGCGATCTGGCGTCAGTAAGAACTCGAGCGTAACGGCGTTGATTGGGAGTCTCGTGCGGTCGCTCGTTCGCTCACGATCGTGACAAAGAATCTCGTCCGCTCTAATTACAAAAAAAAAAAAAAAAATCGCTTAAAACGTCGTCGATAGGCGAAAGGACGTGGCGTAAACAAAGGGAAAAGGGGGAGCACTGAGCGCAGACTGGAGTGCTTTTGGCTCGCTGCGGGACGGAGGGGTTTGCGCTGCCCGGAGAGCTCCGTCGCCGCGTATTTTCCACCGACGCTGGAGCAGCCAATTGCGCGGTACGCTTCTCAGATAAATCTTCGTAATGTTTCTCGGTTGAACGACGAATTTCGGCGAAATTTTATCGACGACACTCGTCGCTGAATCGCTGTAGAGAGACGAGAGAGAATCGAGCTCGTTCTCGCTGCGGGGTCGCGCAGCGAGTTAGCAACGTTTTCCGTTCGACGCGACGACTAATTCACGCAACCATCCGCGAACAGCTGATTTTAGAGATGGCGCGTGACAGCTCGTCTCGATGAGGTTAGGCGAGACGCACAATTATTTTTTATTTCGCCAGCGACGGAGGATTCCCGGTCAAACGTTTTTGTAAGTATCGAACCGAGACACGCTCGCTGTATCAGGAATTTATCGAACGCACTCGCGAATTTCGCTCGCCCTCCCTCCCCCCCCGCTCACCGATCTCGATATCAAGGTCAATCGTCGCTTCGGCGAGCGAAACGTTTCGCGTTTTTTTTTGGCGAAAGAAAAAAAATTGCATTAAAATAAAATAAAAATTTAAAAATATCGCGGAGAGTGGATAATTGCTTTTTGAGCGTTTTTGCACGGAAGTCGGCGAGAGGGGGTACAAGCGATCGGGATAAAAGACGAAACCTTCGGAACTATTGTTACTGGCTGTGGTAGTGAAAAAAAAGTTGAGCCTTACTAGTAACCGGAGCAAGGTTAATTGATCGGTTTAATTGTAGGTTATTGGTAAGTTAATATAGATATAACGAAGTTTATAATCGAGAGATCAATGGTTGGTAGGTTAATAATTGATATAGCAAAGTTAATAGTCGACGTGGCAAAGTTGATATTCGATGTGGCAAAGTTAATAATCAAGTGATTGATGATAACTGGCTGCTGTAGAGAGACAGGCATCAAACTAGTAACTGACAACTCAACCAATAATCAAGATAGCACAGTTAATTATCAATAGAGCAAAATCAATAATCAATGTAGCAAAATTGATAATTGACATAGCAAAGTTAATAATCGATATAGCAAAGTTGATATTCAATGTAGCACAGTTAATGATCAAGCGATTGATGATAACTGGCTGCTGTAGAGAGACAGAAATCAAACTAGTAACCGACAACTGAACCAATAATCGAGATAGCAAAGTTAATAATCAATAGACAAAAATCAATAATCAATGTAGCAAAATTGATAATCGATATAGCAAAGTTAATAATTGATATAGCTAAGTTAATAATCAATATAGCAAAATGAATAATCGATAAAACAAAGATAATAATCAAGTGATCGATGATTCCGGGCTGCTGTACGCAGAAAGAAGTGAAACCAGTAACTGACAACGAAATAAAAATGTATAATCGGTGATGAAAGAGCGACTGTAAAGATAATAGCAACATCCGAGCTAGACTTCGAGGAACAGCAAAAACTGCAATTTACAGTAATTTTTCTCAACAGCTTATTATTTATTTTTTCAGCTGAATGAGGCTGATGGAACCCTTGGGTATCGCCCCGGAAGTGGTCGAGCTAAGGACACTGACGAGATGGGCGGATGTCCCGGTCCAGCACCGATACACAGACTACTCAACTTCGCTGGGAGAACTGACTCCCCACGCAGACTGCCCTTTTCCCCTACGTTCGGCGATAAATCACAAGATTGCGTTATGGTAAAATAATCAGATTTTATGTTTTTTTCCCACCGCGGCTGCAAAATTTGTCCACTGGAGAATCGTGCGCTGACAAAAAATATGTTTATTGCAGGACTGGCGACATATCGGTTCTGCAAGTAGACTCGGTGGTCAATCCTACCAACGAAACAATGGATGACAATAGTCCAACGTGCCAAAGAATATTTTCGCGTGCGGGCTCGGCTCTCAATCTGGAAATTGACAATGAGATTAAAGGTAATTTCGTCGATGCAACGCTATTTTTTTTTTTTTTCTACACAGAGTTTCAGTCACTCCCATAAATTGACTCGTCGAATTGTCGTTTGCAGAATGCAGAACCGGCGAGGTGAGGATTACTCAGGGCCACAATCTGCCCGCGCGTTACATCATCCACACCGTCGGGCCAATTTACAATATAAAATATCAGACGGCGGCTCAAAATACTTTACACTGTTGCTACAGGTGTGCGAAAGCGTTATTTATCGTGTTCGACGAAGTCTCTCGTTTCCTTACGTCGAAGCTGGATTCGTGGATCTAATATTTACGCTTTTTAAAATTCTTCCCATTCTCGTCCGCAGAAACGTGCTCCAAAAGGCCCGAGAGCTCGGACTTCGCAGTATTGCTTTGCCTGTGATCAATTCGGTTCGTCGAAACTACCCACCGGACGCGGGAGCTCACATAGCTCTACGTAAGTTGCTACTAAAAAATGCGATAGATTATTTTTGTCAAAAATTAGCACCTCGACGTTTGTATTTACAAACGAGTGCGTCCGAGAAATAACAAAATAGTATTAAAGATTTTTTTGTCTTTTTTTGATCCTCTACCAGGAACGGTTCGAAGATTTTTGGAGCAGTACAGCGACTCGATCAGTTGCGTTGTATTCGTCCTCGAGCCCTGCGATCTCGGTATATATCAAGTTCTCTTGCCGCTTTACTTTCCACGAACGATGGAGGAGCAGGAGAACGCCTGTTGGCAACTGCCGAGCGACGTCGGCGGTATGGACGGAGAGCCGTTGCTGCCCGACAGGCAAATTAGAATAATTGACAATCCTCAGCACGCGCTTCACGGTGAGCACTGCTCGTGCTGGTACGAGATTACCCTAAAAAAATTCTATCGCTATGATCGAACCGATTATTTATTTATTTTATTTGTTCATTTCTTCATTTATCAACGGGATAAACCCCTTTACAACAAGATAAAATATAGTCTCTGTGATTTAACAAATTTAATGCGTACATTATGCAGAGTATTGAGCGTTAAGAAATTTTTTTGCGGTTGTTTTAATTTACCAATCTTCCTGCGACTCTCAGGAGACGAAACCGTGGATCTTTCGAATCAGCTCGACACCGCGATCAATCTCGGCGAGCATGCCTTCACTCAGATGCAAGGTGACTTGGATCGACAGAGACTTCTCGGCGAGAGACCCCTTTCCGATCCTCTCGCGGACATTATGCTCAAACAGATGCAGCAGAAAGAACGGTGAGTATATTTATTATACGTATCTAATAAAAAAAAACTATTCGAATTTATTTACTTATTTATTTATTGGTATATTCACGGGCTGGGCCCAATTAAGAGCGCGATACGTATGGCTGCATCATACGTGATTCGCAGCCAAAAGTGAGATTCAGTGAGAATTTGAACACTTCCTAATGGTATAAAAAATCTGAAAAAATCGACTGTATTAAAGGTGCCAAGAACATTGATTTTGCATAATAATAATGCTAAAAAGTTATTAACAAATTATTAAAAAAAGAAATGTAAAAAAAAAAATCAGAATTACCTTTATTTTCTCATTTTTATTGAATTCCTTGACATTATCAATAAGTCTGATTTTATCAGATTTTTGGCATATCGCGAAGTACTGAAATTTTTATCCAATTAAATTTTTGGTTGGGAACATATGTGTGAAGATAAATAGCTAGGTGCATCGTCGATTAACGAGACATCAAATTCAGTGAATTCCGATGCATAGTCGACTCCGGTGCATAGCGGTAGTTTAGTAGGGCCGCGTACTTACGTACAGCGGGTACGTGAGATATTGATCGACACGGTAGTCAGAATTTGGTAACTCGAAACACGGAAAATGGGGTCACGTTCCGGAACAAGCAAAACCGTTGGGCTCGTGCAGTTCGCGAATTTAAAACGATCAAACTGAAAAGCAGTCGAAACTCTTATAATGAATCGTAGCGATTTGTATTGATGACTAATTTAGCATGGCCATTATAGAATTAGGATAATCGAGATTATTATCGATCTTTCAGTTCTCGAATCGTCGATTATTCCAAAATAATTTACACGAAGTCCCCGACGTTGCGTCTCGTTCACCGGATGTCGTAAGCTTGCCCGACCAATCGAGTGATTAATTTTATAGCAGATTTCTACCGTCGCAGTGTCGCGGCCGACCGGTGGCGCCGTGGGCGGCGCCGATGGCAAGCTCGGCAAACTCGAAGCTCCGAGACTTCTTCACGGATCGGCAATGAAGATAATTGCCTCGTCAACTGTGTCAAGATAACATGCTAATTTCTGTTTATTTACGCGAAACACGTGTAAAACGTTCCGCAGCACTCCGTCGATGGATTTTCAATTTTTTTACGAGTCTTGTCTCGTTATCGAAATAAGCAACCGCCTTGAACGACTTTTCTCAGAGTTCGTCATTCATTGCGGTATTTTAAGAGCAACAAGTTGCTCTGCTCCACAAAGATCATTACTCCGTTTAAAGACGCGACTCTGTAAGCAACTTTTCAGAACAGCGGTATCGAGAAACAAAATTCATAACGTTATAGACACTTTATCACGGGCTATGCTGCAGTGATAACAGTTTTTCATTGTTTTTATGTGAAAACTGATGTGGGGTCGATAAAGTTGGTAAATATTCACCCAGAATAGCGGTATGGGGGGGGGAAACGCATAAAGTGTTCATAAGTTATAAACACTTCATGAGGGGCTATGCTATAGTGATGACAGACTTTCCCGTTGTTTGTACGTGAAAATATCCTTGGCGGGACTTCAAAGTGAAAAGTACCCTCGAGAAGCGTTTACGTTTCCATAGAAGGACTTCCAAAAATCAAAGCCTGAGGGGAAGATCTCGGTGATACAGAATAATCAGAGGCTTGGGTTTTTCGTGGATCACATAATCCATCCCAGCGCCTGAAAGGGGTTTTTGTTCATGGGTCAGATATCCCATCCCAGCGCCTGGGAGAGAATCCTTAGAGGACGCAAACTATTCAAAAGGTCTTTGAAAAATCAGATTCCGAGGGGAAAATCTCATTGAGACAGAATAATCAGGGCCTTCGGTTTCTTCGTGGGTCAGATATTCCATCACTGTACCTTGAAGGGAGTTCTTAGCGGATGTAAAATAATAAAAAAGACTTCGAAAAATCAGAGTCTGAGGGGAAAATCTCATTGAGACAGAATATTCAGGGCCTGGTAGGAGTTTTTTCGTGGGACAGATATTCCATCTCAGCGCCTGGGAGAGAGTCCTTAGGAGACTTAAAATAACCAACACGACCAAAACTTAAAATAATTAAAATGACCAAAAAATAAAAGGGAGTGTTTCTTCGTGGGTCATATATTCTATCCCAGCGCCCTGAGTGGAAGTCCTTGGGGAACGTAAAATACTCAGGATCTTGAAAGAGTTTTCCCTCAAGGTATGGGTCATTTTTTTCGCACAATTTTATCAAGTTGCTCCAGCGCATGTTATTCTCGCCGCAGCGAGTACAACAGAGCTGTACTTGCGTAGTTTGCTTGCTATAATAACAACAGTGCCCGGGCAGTATTGAATTTACTCACAGAGTTATACTCGCGGAGTTTCCTTCTCTATAATAACAACAGTTATTATAGCCCAGGCAGCATCGAGTTTACATACTAAAATCACAAAGAGCTTGAGAAGAAGCAACAAATAAAACAAAGATTGCTAGCTCGCCATGACCGTGGCGAGCTGCTGTACGGTAGAGTTTATCGCGTTCAATCGTCTGCGAATCCGTCAGTCAAGCTGAGAACTTTAAGATATTAAAGAAGACATACCTTCACGCTTCATACTAGAACGGCAGCTAATTATTTTTTCTTATATTTTAAGACGCGTATCTGTGCGTCTAGAACGTCTGCGCGATTGCGCAGACAATCTTGTTTGTGCAAGGCCTATCTGCAAATCAAACAAAAAAATCTTGTTTGTGCAAGACCTATCTGCAAGTCAAACAAAAAAATCGGGAGCTCTCCGAAAATCAAGCGAATGATCATCCGAGTGATTTAGGTCGCGAAGATTAATGCATCACAAGTTCTAGTGTAAATCGTTACGTTTCGTCTCCGAAAGTAATACAGCGAGCTATGGAATTTTTCGATCACGGGGAATTGGGTAAATTTGGAGCAGGGTTCTGGGACAGAAAGCCCGGTCGGTGACAAATTCATCTCAACGAGCGTGTTTTCTCAGCCCAAACACGTTGGTCGTTGAGCACGATAAGGTAAAGGACCCAGTTTCTGACACTGACCCAGTTTGTGACATGGGTACCTCTAGCGTAGTCGGCTCCCCCCACCATTTGATATGCAGCCAATGGGTAGCGCGCGTTCGGGGGGTCACAAACTGCGACCCTTGGTCCTCCTTGTTTATACCTATGATTTTACACGCTTAAAATGAGAGAGCTGCGTCGAAGTGTCATAAACTGGGTCCTTTACCTTATGGATTGCAAGATGAGGTGCTTTCGATTTTGCGTTTTCGGTATTCTAACGCGAGTGCGCATGCGCACGCTCGTTTTCTAGTATGAACTGTTACGAAAAAAAAAAACGACCGTGCGCATGCGCAGTCATAATATCGAAAAGCGTCAAATAGAAATCTCCTATGGGTCGTATGTGCTTCATTTTGGACTTAAAATCGTGAATTCGCAACGCATCTCTTTTACGATGCAACCAAAATATTATGAGGAAGTTCTCTTGGAAATAGATTAGTCACGGAACCGCAATTTTCTCTCCGAGTAAACATCTGGTATGAATTCTTACCAAAAACCCGGCCGTGCGCATGCGCAGTCACGTTACAATAACGCAAAAAGCCGGATCGAAAACACCTATGTAACGAGACCAAAATGTAATGAGGAAGCTTTCTTGGAAATAGATTAGTCACGGAAGCGCAATTTTCTCTTCAAGTGAACATCTGATATTAATTCTTACAAAAAGATGACCGTGCGCATGTGCAGCTATGTTACAATAACGCAAAGAGCCGAATCGAAAGCACCTATGCAACGAGACCACAATGTAATAAGGAAGCTCTCTTGGAAATAGATTCGTCACGGAAGCGCAATTTTCTCTCCAAGTAAACACCTGGTATGAATTCTTCCCAAAAAATGATAATGCGCATGTGCAGTCATGTTACAATAACGCAAAAAGTCAAATCGAAAGCGCACCTGTGCAACGGTACCAAAATGTAACGAGGAAGCTCTCGTGGAAACAGATTAGTCACGGAAGCGCAATTTTCTCTCCAAGTAAACACCTGGTATGAATTCTTCCCAAAAAATGATAATGCGCATGTGCAGTCATGTTACAATAACGCAAAAAGCCAAATCGAAAGCGCACCTGTGCAACGGTACCAAAATGTAACGAGGAAGCTCTCTTGAAAAAAGAGTAGTCACGGAAGTGCAACGTTCTGTCCGAGTAAACATCCTCCGTGCTGTGTACGCCGCAACGAACGTCACCGCTACCTTTTGCATAAAATTGCATCCAGCAAAACTATACATCGCTACTATTTTTGGTCCGCTTTCCACAAACCACCTACCGTTTCTAAATTAAATTCCGTCCGAAATCTCCGAAGGGAGATGAACGAATATATTTCCCGCAGGTTCCCCGCAATGAAATTTCCTCCTCCGCGCATCCGGCACAAAACCCAAGGGAGAAGAAGAAGCGCGTGCCGACGCTGTGTGCGTTCGGATGACGCATCTCCTCGACGCACGTCCCGACACGCTCTCGACGTCGAGGCGTCGATTGGACGAAACCCGTGCGACGCAAGCGCTCTTCGCGCCCGTGCGCGCCCTTTCCCCGACGCACGACGGACAAGAGACAATGCTCGCCGCCGCTGCCTCAACCGAACGACCGAGTCGCGATTCTCGACGGGATCACGCTGTGCGGCTTCGAAGCTCGTGTGCTGTACCCGCGACTCGGAACGTCGCAGTATTCATTCCCTCGTCACGTTGACGCGTTCACCCGGCGTGAATCAGCATCGTTCGGGCTCGTCGAGCTTCCACAAATCTTTCGCTCTATCGAGGAAGTTTGTACTTTATTTATCCTCGATCGCTTACGCCTTCCGTATTTTTACGGTGTTACACAGAGAGAAACCGAGAAACTATACGCGCAGACTCTTTGATACGCAATTCTTTTTCTTCGTTCGCCTTCCAGTCGAAGTGCCGTGATTATATAAAAACGATAATCATTTCCCCACGGTTGAACGACTATCCGGCACGAAGGGGTGACCGCTCCCTAAAGAGGAAAAAAAATAGACCGTTGGTGTCATCGCAGAGCGTCGCTGCGAAAGGGGGTTAAAGTGCGGTCGCTTCGATTTGTTCGGTAAACGTTGTGAGATACTTTTTATCGTCGCTGGAACTCGCCTCGTTGTAGTTCGCGTCGCATAAGCGGGTAATCGAGAAATCCGCTGTCGGTTGAAATTGTGACAAAGAGTTGTTGAGGGAGGAAATGGTGATGATCGACATGACGGACGTGCGCATTGACGAGGACGACGATGAAGACCGGTGGGTGGAATCGGATAAAAGTTTTATGCTGTTTTTTTTATATACGCACGTAGCTCTAGACGGCCCGTTGGGATTGCACGGAGGAGTGGATTAACAGTGCCGATCAATAGAGTTTTTCATGCTTTTTTTTTTTGTGAGACACTTGGATATTTACTGCTTTTCCGTACTCTTAGGGCATTTTTTTTAACCCCTAGCGCGCAGAGCTGCGTAGCGAATGATTTTCGGTCTCGAATATCTCGGTAACTATGCACTTTTTGGAAAAAAAAAGTTGAGATTCTTTTTGCAGTGCATTGATCGAACTTTAAGCTCGCGCAGTCAGATTTCGAAAAGAACCTTTTTTACCCAACCAAAAACGTACCTACAGTTGACGTTAGGCAACAAATTTTGGGCAAACATTTTTTTTTAAAAAAAGGTTAATTCACTTTGCAGCGAATTGATCAAGCTTTAAGCTCGCGCCGTCAATTTAAAAAAAAACCTTTTTTACACGTCCTAAAACGTGGCTGAAGTTTACATTAAGCGAAAAATGTTGGGGTTGAAATGACCTCAGATGCACACCAAGGTTTAATATGCAAAGATTTTATTTTCCGTTAATTTTTTATTTTACCGATGTGCGAACGATCTCACGTCGGTGAAAATCACCTCACACCGGTCTGAGGTGGGGCTGAAAGAACGCTCGCTCGGCTGAGGAGTAACATTGAAACTGCGTAGCGAAATTCTAATCGATACACTCCGAGCCTCAGGATAACGTGTTTTTTCAGCATAAAAAAACAAAGTAATAATTCAGCCGATATCGACGTTTCTTCTTCTTTTAATTATTACTTATTATCCCATGAATATTTGAGCGCCGTTTTTGTTTATTTTATGCAAAGCGGCGAGAAACTTGCGAGCCCGTGCAACGGTACGAGAGTCTCCGCGCGGCGATGCGCCTACTCGAGCTAAATTAGCGAAAATGCACGCTCGAGTGGCACGTGTTTGAACAAGGTCGACGGACTGGCGTATTTTTTCCCCTCGCTAATTCGCGGAAGTTTTCGTAAGGTAAACCTCGATGTAAAAATAGTGCTTTGCGATACTAGTGCGTAAAAGCGGACTTTCGGCGAAGGTTGGGAAGTGGCCGCACTCGCCTTCTCTCGCGCACTTCCCAACCTTCGCCGAAAGTCCGCTTTTACGTACAAGTATCGCATACTATTTTTTTGTGACGAATGCATGAAAGGTGCCAGGTTATGTTGCTGGCCGGGCGCGACGATAAAGGAAAAACAGACGGCGTGCGCATGCGCACAGTATTTACGATACGCTTATGCGTTGCATAAATACTCGAAGCGTGTCGTAAATACTCATTACGACACGCTTCGAGTATTTATGTAACGCCTTCTTGAAAAACACCACTTTATGTCGCGCCCGGCCCCCACATAAAGCAGCACTTTTCATGCATGAGTTACAAAAAAAAAAAAAAACATTGTTCTCTTTTTTCTCTTCGCATTGGAAAACCCGAGCCAGCGAGATTTCATTTCACCTGTATGTAACAGTCGGGGGATTATTCGGAGTGCCTACGTGTGCGCTTCGCGATTCGCGTACTTGACCCAAAAAAAAAATAAACTCGAGAAACTCGAGCCTCTAGTTAGTGTCCGTAAACCTCGCGGCTTTTCTCACGGTACGATTGCACCGCGTGTGCGAGAAGCCCCCCCCCCCCCCCCCCCTCTCCCCCCTCCGGCGGTCGCGTCGGTAGGGACTAACGATCGATTTACTTATCGAAAGCTACGTGAATCGAGGTTACGGATTTGCGCCTTTGAGTCTGAGAAGGAGAAGAAGAAATGTTTAAGAAGAAGCGCGCAGACGCTCCCTTCTTACCCCCCCCGCCCGTCCCTTCTGATTATTGGATCTTGATTACTGCACGCTGGCTACTTTAGGACCGAGGCACGCTCCCGACCGCGACGGCTCAATCTAA
Organism: Exephanes ischioxanthus; assembly: GCA_958510785.1. Classification (NCBI taxonomy): domain Eukaryota; kingdom Metazoa; phylum Arthropoda; class Insecta; order Hymenoptera; family Ichneumonidae; genus Exephanes; species Exephanes ischioxanthus. The sequence goes on from OY294016.1 coordinate 7,011,924, forward strand.
TTTTCTCTCATTTGCCGATAAATGAAAATTCAATTTTCTCATTTAAAAAAATAAAATTTAATCTTATTTTTTTAATCCAATATTTTGAATGGGATCAGCTCAGAATTATCGGACCGGGTAATATAGCACAGTTCCATCTTACATGACGATAATTTTTTATTATCTTTTTTTATCAGTAATAAGAAATTAATCGATATATGTCGATCGACGAAAATCGTTTTCATTGTTAAAAAAAAGTTTGGTTGCCGGGTGATTCGTTGGGATTTTTTTGTTTTTTTTTTTTTAATTTGTTAATAACATTTTAGAATTATTATGATGCAAAATCAATCTTTTCAGCACCTTCGATATGGTTGATTTTTTCAGATTTCTATCTGAAGTCAATTCTCTCTGAACTCACGTGGGGTCAGACTGTCCACAAGTACTATCTCACAATTCAATTTTCTCATTAAAAAACCAAATTTAAGCCTTATTTTTAATCGAATATTTTGAATGTAATCAGCTCAGAATTATCCCACCGGGTATTACATATCGATTATCGCACAGTTCCGTAATACATGACGATCAATTTTTTATTATTAATTTTTTGTTTTCAGTACCGAGAAATTAATCGATATATATATCGACCGACAATTACGAGGACAAGGACGCTCGCTCGTGAGATTGTTTTCCCAAACGAGAGATTGGGCGAGATTGTTTGTAGCCCGGGGAAACCGCATGATACCGGTCAAGGCTGATCGCTCGAATGTTCTTAAGAGAAGAGAGAAAAGAAAATAGAGTGTTAGCGAGAAAGAGCCGTCGGGTGGTCGGCCTTCTTGCGGCCAAGGTCATGCCGTTCGTCGACGCGACGTGTCGTTGACAGTCGTTCCTGTTATTTTAAGTTGGGCCTATGTGCGACGACTATGCAGAATTATTCGTTACATTTCCGCGTGCATGCCGGCGTTTATTTATGCAGGTGTAATCGACTGGCCGGCAGCGGTCGGTGTTAACAATAGTTTTAGATACCGTGGTGGAATTTTACTGACAATTTACACCGTGTCGTCGCGCAAAGGGTTGTCGAGTTATAAGTTAAGCAAAAAAAAAAAATTTTAAATTGCAATATCTCAGACGCTGCAATTAGAGTGGCTTGTAAAGAAGCATATTTAGAACCGCGTAGGGACATTTGCGGGGAAGGTCGATTGTGTGATTTTGTGAAGCGAGGATTTATGACGCGAATCGCCGGAAGGAAGTTTATCGTCGATTTGCCGTAGTTTAGGGTAGATTTCGGTTCGATAAGCGGAATATGGGCGAACAATTTTGGCACACGTTTTGAGGCTTTCGTTATTTTATCTCAATTGCTGCTGTCTCGGATCTTTTGTCTTTATTCGAGAGAATGAGGGCTGCATTTTTGGAGTTGGATAAGGGGGTTATCAATTATCATGTATGACTTAAGCCACACGCTTGTTCCACAAGCTGCGTTTGAGATAATTTCATGGAAAAGTATAAATAAATTTCTGCTATGCGACTTCCGGTTTGAAAATCTGACTTGAATCGGGAGTGACGCAGAAAAGTTTGAAAAATTTCGTTGTGACGTCACTTCCGGTTTGAAAACCCCATTTTTCGATAGGAAAAGACGTCGACCGGAAATACGTCACTTCCGGTTTGAAAATCTCATTTTCCGACTGGAACGGACGTCAGATCTGATATCTGTCACTTTCGGTTTGAAAATCTTATTTTTCGATCGGAAATGACGCGAGACCGGAAATACGTCACTGCCAGCTTGAAAATGTTGATTTTTTACCGGAAGTGACGTATTTTCGGTTTGAGGTCACTTCCGATCGAAAAATGCTATTTTTATACAGGAGGCGACATATTTCAGGCGTGACATCACTTTCGGTCGAAAGATGAAATTTTCAAACCGGAAGTGACTTATTTCCGGTTAAACATTGCTTCCGGTCTAAAAATGAGATTTTCAAAACGTGAGTTCCATCACAACAATTTTTTTTTAAATGTTCTGCGCGACATCAATTCCGGTGCAAAAGTTACAGACAACATTTTTCGTTTTTCTATAAAATCTTCTCAAATGCACTTAGTCGAAGAAACACGTGGATCAATGAACACAGGGAAGTGGGTAAAAGAACGTGCGCGATACGTCTCAAATATATTTGGAATTCACCTCGAACGTAACCGGCGACAGAAACCAATAGATTAAGAAACACACAGTTACCGTTTTAGTGCTTTTTCAACATTTTCATTATTTTTTGTTCGTCGCATTGCTCTTCTTTTCTTATAGTTCAGGCGTTTGTATTCCGAGAGCAAAAAAAAAAAACAACTAAAAAATGTCTCCGCGCCTTGCCTATTTCACATGACTCGACGTAGTTTGTCGTTCGAACATTTCTCAATGTAATTAAATTTTTATTTTATTTTTTCCAGGTACGAGAGATTGCTCAGAAGAGCGAAGACGGAGGATCTGACGGAGGTGTCGGGTATCGGTTGTCTCTACCAGAGCGGCGTCGATCGGCAGGGTCGTCCGATAGTCGTCTTCGTCGGCAAGTGGTTTCCGGCCACCAAAATCAACCTGGACAAGGTAAACACGCCAGGGAAAAAAAAAGAAAAAAAAAAAATGCGACGTCGGGACGAAGCTTCGCGACGCAGCAGATTTTTCTCATGGAAAATTTATTGTCCGGACGGACGGACACTCTCGAGGCTGTGCATCGAGGAGCTTTCGTGTATGCGCGCATCGGTGCCAAGAGAGCAGAGAGAACGCCGATGACGTAGAGGCTCGTGTCGAGCTCGTTCAGAGCCGTGGGCACGACGGGCGCGCGACGGAATCCGCAGTTGCGCGAGGGAAGATCGATATTCACCGTGGTACAGAAATAGAGAAGAAAACGAGCCCCGTGTCTACTATAGAAGCGCAGAGCTATATTCCTCGCGCCGCGATGACTATCCCTTATCGTTATGCTTATTCTTATCTGCAGACGTCAAAGTCACGACGACGTCCCTCATGTATGGCCGCTCATTCCTCGATTTATGCTCGTCAAAGGTCGTCGCGTGATCCATCGCGGAGACGAGAATTTAAGGAGGCATCGCACACAAATTCCCAACCAAAAGTTTGATTCCATAAAAATTTCAGTACATCGCGATAAGCCAAAAATTTGAAAAAAATCAGCCGTATTAATGATGTCGATACCTTTAATTTTTCATAATAATAATAATGCAAAAAGTTATTAATAAATCATAAAGAAAATGTATCGTCAGAAAACCTTTTATTCTCACATTTGAAATGAATTCCATGATTTTGTTTTAGAAATCATGCATTTTTTCAGAATTTTCTTGTACTAAAATGTTTTTTTTTTGTTTTTTTAAATATTTGAAAAATCGACGAAGAGGCACGAATGTCGGATATGTTTCCATGTGACGATTCGGCAGCGCACACTAAACGTTTCGAGGCGATTGTGCCAACAGTTCCGTAGTTATGGCCTTCAAAAAATTTCCAAGACTGAAAATTCAGCAATGTAAGAAAATTCTGAAAAAATGCATGCGGCTTCTAGAAAATGAATGAATTCATTGGAAAAGAGAAAAAAAAGGTTCACTAATTATTTGTTGAACAATTTGTTTTTTGTTTTGCGATTTGTTAATAATTTTTTGACACTATTTTTATGCAAAATCAATGTTCTTGGCACCGTGAATACAGTTGATTTTTTTCAGACTTTTATGCCAATAGGAAGTGTTCAAATTCGAAGCATTCTTAAACTGCACGGGTGAATAATCGATGACGCGCAATACGAGGAAGAACCACACTGGGTCGTCCGTCGCGTTTTTCGACACTCCCACGTCGTTCCAGAAGAGCATTTCCTTCTCTCGTTCGTGCTCCGTTCGCGTTACGCTTTAATGACGAGGACTATAATTAAACTGTACGGCGTGGTACACCGCGATAATCCGAGACCAAGGACACTCTACCGGGGAAATCGGATAAGCGGATCGAATTTCCCGCGCTAATGTTTTTCTCGTGTGCCAACATTTGTTTTTTTCTTCCGTTCTTTTTTTTTCTACATAATTTGCGTTACCTCGATTCGCTGAATGGAGAATCTCAATGATGAAAAATATGACGAGAGCGCGGATATTGCGAAACGTTGATGCTCTATTTTTGGGTCGCGAGGGGGGAAAAGCGAAAGTGGGTTATCGCGTAATTCGAAGTACGAAGTCTGGCTCCGTTTGTCGCTCCTTCTATATATCCTGATGATGGCTCGAGCGTGCGGAAACTCCGACCCTTTCGTCCTCCCGAGCATCGATCGCTCCTACTGAACGTGCATGCCAGTGACGACGGCGACGACCCCGTTCCCTTTCGTTCCGTTGACTCATCGACATAAAAAAAAAGATCGCAGACGGAGAACTTATTATAAGGTAGTGCCGTCGCGGAATGGATTTTTTTTTTATCAAAAATTTGTTGAAACTCGGCATATGAAATATATATCAATATATATCATATCGAATATATCAAATATATATCAATATATATCATATCGAATATATCAAATATATATCAATATATATCATATCGAATATATCAAATATATATCAATATATTTCATGTTGAATATATCAAAATTGATATTGATAATTCATTAACCCTTCGCGATCCTTGTTCAACGACGACCTAGAAAATTCTAGGTCGTCGTTGAAACCACGACGCAACCTGCCACGACGCAACCACGAACCAACCAAACCAACCAACCGACGAAACCAAATGCCACGACGCAACCTGCGAACGATTCGAATAAAAAGTTGATGTGCTAAAAAAAATCTGTCGAAATTCACGGACGTACTTTGAAGTGTTATTTTTTTGATAACGCAGAAAAAAATTTGTTGCCAACATCCGAACCATTTTCGTGCTTAATAGAAGGCATGGTCGTTTGCTCTCGGCAAAAAGTCTTCTGTACTTGAAGGGTTAATGGATTGGTTCTTTTACAGATATATAAAAATAGACCGTTTCAATAGCTATATGACAATGTGGGATCACGTGTTTTCTCTTCCGGCTTCAGAACAAATACAAAATTAAGTTAAGCCTACATGACTGGGGTCCGAACGCAACCCACGTGAACGCGAAAAAATGAGCTTTTTGCTGATTTTCTCCGGTTTTCAGTCGTCGAATGGGTTTTTCATGATAAATGTAACTAAAATCAGATGTCCCGTACACCATTCTCTTCCATACAAAAAAACGACGAAATGTATGAGAAAGTCTATTTATCAGCATAGGACCGGTTTTGTGATCAAGAAAAGACTGGGGTGCGTTCGGACCCCAGTCATGCGTTTGAGGGTAAAAAAATTAAGTCATGAGTTGTAGGGTTGATAACAAAAGTTACAAATGAACAAATTAGATAAATTACGTTGAATTAAATTAATTACGAAATGGACAAAAGTAGAAGAAAATTGGATCATGGGAGTTTCTTCTCCTGTCGACTGACTCGCAATTAAAAATATTGCTCTTAATATCAATACATCATATCGAATATATCAATATATCAAATCAAAAAATTTGAGCGATTAAATTAAGATTGACCGTCCGTGAGTCGAGAAATTTTCATTTGCTTTACAGAATCGTACCGCGAATATGTAAAAAAAAAGACTTCGGAATTGTGTACCGTTTAGTTTTTAAGATATCGCGAGTCAAAGAGGAATGTGATGAGGCCTGAACGGCGCACGTTTCTCTGCCACACACAATTCCCCTGCGCACCACTTTGATCGAGGCTCGCGCTTATTTTATGGTTTTCTTTATTTTGTTTGCAGGCCTTACTCTACTTGATACAGCTACTGGATCCAATCGTCAAAGGTGACTACGTTATCGCCTACTTTCACACCCTGACGACCAGCAACAATTACCCAAGCCTTCATTGGTTGCGCGAAGTTTACAACGTGCTTCCTTACAAGTGAGTATTCGATTATTACGATCGAAACGTCGTTCGTCATTGTAATTTACGGAGACGGCAGACTCGTAACGACAATGTTAAATTGTTACCTGAAAAACCAGTTCGTTGCTTGTTTACGAAAAAAAAAAAAAAAAAATGAAAAATGAAAACACTTAGAAAATATGTACGTCCTAAACGGCACGTAGATATTCATAAATCCGGGAACATTTGTATTCATATCTCAATAGCGAGAACATTAACGACGACCCGCTATTCGCTATTTGCTTTCAGATATAAGAAGCACCTCAAGCATTTCTACATTATTCATCCCACTTTTTGGACCAAGGTTCGTATGATTCGACGAGTTAATTTTGATTCGGCGATTCGTTCCCTCGAGCTCGCTCCGCAAAGTGTTGCGACGTTGCTCAGTTATTTTATTTTCATTTTTATTTTTAAAATGATTTTTTTTTTTTTTTAATTATGCTCAGAATTTTTTTTTATTCGCATATGCGAAACATTATTCATTCCACTTTTTCGACCGTTTCGTATGATTCTGCGAGATAATTCTTACTCGGCAATTCGTTCGCTCGAGCCCGGATCACAAACTATTGCGACGTTTCTTAGTTTTTATATTTTTATTTCCATAACACTTCGCAGTTTGAAGAATGAAACAAATTATGCTCTGAATTTCTTATTCGAATGTGCGAAACATTGTTGGGAGAAGGAAGTACGGCACGACGCCATCTCTCATTTACCGAGTCATTACAAGCTCGGGCTGTGTCATAATCGTCGTTATTGTTTTTATTATTATCGCCGACGATTTTCATTGTCACTCTTTCCAAGTGCACGCGCGCACGCTTTCGAGATTTCACACGATTGAACAGCGATAAGAGGGGTACACGTTACGCGGGCTATCTCGCGCATAATATCGTGCCGTTATCTCGACGCATCTGGCCTTCGGGTGTCGCACAAGACGAGCCACGCGGCGTGTGCCGAGCCGCAAACGATGACGAGTCGTAGACCCAATGTTTTCACTGCCCGATTAAAGCTCTCCTTACCCGGCTGACTGACTTTCGTATTTTCTTTGAATAAAAAAAAAAAAAAGAAATAGCTGACAACGGCGCTCGTATAATTGTTGACGCTAAATGTTATCGCGTGACTCTGTTGCAGATGATGACATGGTGGTTCACCACTTTCATGGCACCTGCGATCAAGCAAAAGGTTCATAACTTACCGGGAATCGAGTACCTCTATGAGATCATGTCACCGGATCAATTAGAGATTCCGGCTTACATCACGGAATACGACATGACGGTAAGAAAACCAATGCGGAGTAACGTTTTTTTTTTTTTTTTTTTTTTTTTGTCAGAAATATGAAGAAGATTGCATTTTTAGAAATGCATTTTTCTTTGTACCTAGAACCACGTATCTGTAATTGAATATAACAGAGCCGGGCAGAGTACCAAAAAATGCTCCACAAGTATCATAAGTACTTGTATCGCAAGTATAAGTACAAGTACTCGACATATCAAGTATTGTTTGTAACTTAAGTATTTCTCAAGTACTCTTTCCAAGTACCTTTCGCAATTAGTTTTGTAGCGTTAACCGTTATCTAGGCATTAAGAAAAGGTGCAAAATAATCTGCACATGGCTTCCTCATTGTAAAAAATCGCTAACAGAATTTTTCGTAGTTCGTCCTTTCGAGGCTACTTTTCAACTATTCTTTACTTCCTTTTTCACGAAAAAAAAAATACATCGAAAAATTGCATAAATACAAACAATAAGGTTCTCTTCTCGTCCCGCCGCGTAATTTTTTTCATAAAATGAGAACGAAACACGGTGGACCATATCTCCGTTTTCAATAAATTTTTTAAAATAATAAAATAAAAATTAATTCTCGTTAGAATTATATTTATTGAAAAGTTTGGACAGATAGTAATATATTCACAGAAACACGATATCATGTTACTCATCGAGTATCCTAATGGGAGCGTGGACTCAAAAAGTACTTGTACTTGGTACTTGAAGTAGTAAAAACGACTTTTGTACTTGAATTACTAGAACGTACTTTTGTACTCGAAGTACTAAAGAAGTACCCGGTACTTAAAGTACTCCAGCTCTGGAATATAACGATAACTGCATTTATATTTTATTCGGTGTTCATCGTACGACGAATCCCCGCCGAGCTCGCAAAAATCCTTTCGCACGATCGATCCACAAACTGAATATAATTCGTATGTTGCAGATAAACGGTATGAGGTATTACCAGCCCGATCAGTCTCCCCAGTCATTGACGTAACTGGCGAGACTAGCCGACGTAGAGGTGGGCTTGCTGGAAAAGCGATCCCCGACTACACTGTTGGTCGTCGCATCAATGCTCTCGTCCTTATTTCGCCTTCGCACGCCAAGTCCCGGAATCGTTTTAACGAACGATTCGCACGAGTGTAACGCGAGTATATCCTTCGTCGAATACGAGGACGAAGAGTCGCCGCGTTAACCTCGGGTGCTTCGAGAGAGCCACGAGACAAAAGAAAAAGCCTGTCGAAAAAAAAAGAAAAAAACATAGACACCACCACCATCCCGGTTGATCGTTAACAGTAGCATAAAATAATAGTCGTCGTTGTAATTGGCGTTATGTCGGCAGGTGGAAGTCCAGTGCGGGACAACCCCGGACGGTCGGGCGTACGACAGTACGTAATGGGAACACGAGATGTGTACGGATGGATGCATGTGACGAGAGTTAATAATCACGTATCGTACCGTCAAACGGACAAGAGAGAATTTTCGTGCTGAATGTAGACGCGATAACGATCGTTGGTGCCGAGTGTTGTTTCTCCCCGGGTGTTCAAACGGGGACGACGTCACCGCGATTTCAGCGCGAAATTCACGCTGGATGTGCGTCGACGACAATGACTGCCAGCCGGAACATCGGTAATTATAATCAGTATTTCGTGATTCGCGTTGAGCAAAAAGGAAAACAAAAGGAGAAAAAAAAGCTACATGCCGCGTTTCACCAACGAGCACTAAGCTCGATCCCCAAAACCGCATGCAATATTCCCGGTGAACGAAGCCCTCGCGCGTTGATAAGTTTTTTTAGATCGTAGATCGAAAATTCGTGTGGGATGAAAAAAATTTGAATAGTTTGACAAGCGGGACACGAGCGAGTCTGCGAATCGTGCGATGCAGCGTTCGTTGTAGATTAATGAAAAGAAAAATCTTGAGTATATATTTAACAGAAAAAAAAAAAAAAAAATGAACCCCATGAAGTCCCGCAAGCGGACCTCTGTATTTGCCGATTGATCCTTGTTACTACAGAGAGCGTCTATACGATTACCTGTACATTATCGATATTTTAATATTTGACTTTGCTAAGGTAGAGAGCGATTATGGCCGGTCGTGTGGAGTCATGGGGCGCGACCTAGGGACGCGACCGGTTAACGGCCGTGTGTAGACGAGACATCGGATGCTCGCGCCAACGAGTCTCTCGGATAAACTGGGTTTACACGGTCCAACGAAAATTTCGAAATTCTCTTCCGATCACTTGAAAAAAAAAACCATTTTTTTTGTCTCGTATGTTTTTGATATTCGGTGATAAATTTGTTGCCTCGTGATTTAAGACCCGAGAATCGAGACACGTCTATCCGAGACCCTCGTCAATCATCACCCAATAGGCTTAAAACAACAAGAAAAAAAAAAAATCCATAGGCTAGGTGAAGCAATAAGATTTCAAGAGCTTCGCGCCACCACTTATTCTTAGAGGGCCGCGCCGTTGTTGACGATTAAGAGGAAGAAAAATAAGCGTTTACAGCGCTCGTAGAAGTCGCTGAGCCGATAATCGAGAACTTGCGAGAATTTACGGTCCCCGACGCAATCAATATCGCGGTGCTATTTTTAATTGTAATTTAATGATTATTGTTATATTTTATCACGCCGACCGACCGACGGGAACGAGATTATTAATTGTGCCGAAAAAATGTTTAAGGCGTTGGCGCTTTGCGACGCAATGTGTAATTTATAATATTAAGGCGGACCGAGAGATTCTGCCGTGGAAAAAAAAAAAAAGAAAATTAGTCGATCGATAATACTTGTAAACGCAGTTGTAGCGCGTATGCCCAAAGTCCCGCCATTCCCCTACGTTATTCGTAGAAGCGCGAGACTCGCGCGCCCGCGCGTCGATCCATCGATTCAATAAGAAAATGGCTCAACGAACGCGCAGTCCGTAATCGATCGACTTCGTAGTCAATAACATCGTTAATGATTTCATATAGAAACCTCTCGAGTCTCGCGTTTATTTTAATCCACTACGCGATATTCGCCTTAAGGGGTATCGCACATTTTTCGTTAAAAAAAAAAATTATAATTATTTTAATGAAAAACCAACTTTCGTTACTTTTTGTTGTTGTAATAAACGTAAAAAAAAGGGAAGAACCTACGCCGACCTAATTCTCCGATTATTAAGATCGAATTAATTAACGTAGATTGTACATTTACGAAAGATACATTTGTCTCGCCGCTTCACTCGAAAAAAAAAAAAAAAATACTTACCACATCCCATTCGTCGTGTGTCAAATCTATTGAAAACAAACAAAAAAAAAAAAAGAAAATAATAATAAAATAATATTAATAAAAATCATAATTTACACTCGGACCGAGCTGTTAGTACACTCGGTTTTTTTTTATTATAATTTTTTACTCAGCAAGCAAAAGAAAAAAGAATGAGGACGGAAGATCACGCTGGAGTCATTATTGTCATTCGCGCGTACTTCGAGTTGTAGCCAATTTTTAATTTTTTTTTTAATTTTTTTTTTTTTTTAGGAATCATTAATCATCTCGGAGCGTTCCACATTTATTTTATGTATGGCAATCCATTTGACGTTATCGGAAGGGAGAGAAAGAGAGAGAGAGAGTGGAAGAGTGACAGAGAGTATAAGAGAGATATTGTTCACTCTCTCGTATTGTTGTTATTCTATTATACATATGTATATTACATAGAGAGCGGTTATTGATTGATATGGTTATTAAAGACACCATTACCCTATATAAGATATCGCGACATTATTTCATGTAAAAAAAAAAAAAAAAAAATCCTACGTGATGCTTTCACGTCACGACTTTGCGAATATTAATAGCACATCGCCTTAAAATATTCGCGTCAAGGACAGTGCGTTAACTCAGCTGTGTGAAGCGCACTATCGAGATCATTGCCTTCGTGCGTTATCAATAGGGTAAAATCATCGAGTTTGCACTCGCTGATAAGAACAGTTCGCGACGAGATTATGACGGAGCAGCCACGCTAAGCGCTCTTTCATCACCACGAACATTCGCCGCTCCTAAAGTCTCTCGACGTTCGACCTTCGATCACGAAACGAAATGACGAATCGGTGGAAAATCGTGAACGGGCTCACTTCGTCGTGAGACTCGTACGACGACGCGGGATCCGTGATAAAAAAAAAGTCTAAAAAACATTTTTTGTGAAAACTTTTTTGTCGTGGATACAAAAATGTTTTTCTGCGAATTCCAGCATTTTATTTCTCGGAATTTTAGAAATTTGTTTTTGGTAATCAGACAATAATATCTGCCAATTTCATAATTTTTTCGAGAGTTTTAACGGCCTCGTCCTTTCCTTGTTGCTGATAAAGAGTCTTGAGATTTCCAAGCGCAATGGCTACACCGCAATGCGCTCGAAAATTATTTGATATTTCCGTATCCAATACCTGTGCGCGTTTATGTACTAGAGGTGTCTTGATTTCCGTCGCGCGCCAGACGCGATACCGCCGTGCGCTAATCTTATCGTCCGCTTATCGTCACCAAAGACATAGTCGCGTTACAAAGTTCGTTCGTTTCTCGTGTTCTGAAAAACTCGATTACGAGCGTCACACGAGACTTATTGTTCGAACTTTGCATTATCACTTTGAACAACATCTTTGGTCGTTCCGAAAGTGTCGAGACGAATCGCAAACAATTACAGTACAAGTTTCTACACATAATATCCATACATATTAAGATATATATGTGTATATTATAATATATAATGTATGGATGGTATGTGCGCAAAAGCGAGCATTGCTGACGTCGAAGTTGAATGATCTCACGTCTTTTCGTCGTCGTCGGTCACCTATCGTTTTCCTCGAGGCTTCGCATTCCGCAGTATTAGCCTTATTTCTCACGAACGCAGGAACGTTCTTGACGAGCGCTCGGTAAACTTTCGATTTCCTTGAGAAATTATTCATTTTTTTTTATTAATTTTTTTCTTCAATAAAATTACACACAGCCGCGTGACACACGTGGTAGATAGAGTATCGTGCAACTGGGCGAGGGAATTGTGAGTGGGAAATATTTATTTATGTAAATCCGAGACTATATGTAGACAAGTGTAAAGTCGTTGAGCGGCTCGGACGGGGGATTCGATTGTCGAGGAAAAAAGAGAAGCCTGTGTTGTGTTGGTAGTGTCGCGTGGACGCATCATCGCCTGCGCGAAGCTTCCAACATTTATAGTAGTAGCCCAGCCGCTCCGAAGCGATAACAAGTCATTTCCGAACGTGGGCCAGCAACGCGAACCACATGAAATAAAAAAAAGGGTCGCTACACCAGCTTCATCGCTGCGACGACGATCGAGTCGAGTGTTCGCGGAGTGTTATGATAATTTTTCTTTTTCATCAAAAGCTTTGGATTCAATTTTTTGTAAACAAAAAGTGTGGGGTGATTGTTTTCTTTTTTAACAAAACGTGCGGGATTGTAATTCTTTTTTTTTCACCTAAAGCGTTGGATTAAAAAAAATAATTTCACCAATAGTGTTGGATTTAAAAAAAATGTTCACCTAAAGTGTTGGATTAAAATATTTGTCTTCATCAAAAGTGGTGGATTAAAATTTCTTTCTTTCACTTAAGAATTGAATTAAAATTTCTTCTTTTCACTAAGTGTTGGATTTACAATTTGTTCAGTGGAAGTGTTGCATTACAACTTTTTTTTTCACGTAAACTGTTCTTACTTTACGTGATTACAATTTTTGTTTTTTTACCCAAAAGTGTGTGAATAAAATTTACTAAAAAAAAATTGATTTACATTTTCTTTAGCAAGACATGCGGAGGTTGAATTTTTGAGTTTAAAAAAGTGCGGAAACGTAGTATAAAATTCGCGGTCGTACAACCCATCTGGGTTCTACGAGTCCGATAACTTTACGTTATTTTAATCTCTCGACGGGAGGAACGAACGATTGGCCACGGGGCGAGCCTTTAGTATAGATATATATTTTTTATTTTAGACCTATATATATATATACAGTAAATGCGGAAAGGCGTTTACAATATCTAGTCTTCGATGATACGCGCTCCGATATGGAATTTCTCGGAGTTAAATTCGCACCATTTCGAGTACCGATCGAAAGAAGATTACAAACACTCGCGGCCGCTGCGTGGATATTCACACTCGGATTTGGAGGTCCTATAAGCTGTCTCGTCACCATTTACTTGCTACTCTTCACCGAATGGTTGCGTTACCTTGTAATTATTTATTTCGTTTGGGTTTACTATGATCGGGACACTTGCCGGCGGGGCGGAAGAGGGTGAGTGTTTACCTCATTTTTTTTTTTTTTTATTGTCCGAAGTAGTAGTCTTCTAATAAAAATCCAATATTAGATTTTTCATTAAATGTCACCACTTTACGACAGTTTAAAAAATTAATTAAATTTAATGAAGTCAATTACATTTATTAAATTTAAAGAAGTGAATTCCATTTATCAAATTTAATAAAGTGAATTAAATTTATTAAATTCAATTCATTAATAGTAATCGGCGATACAAGTGCGGTAAAGCGAACTTTATACGACGAGTGTGAGTCACTTCACAGGCCGCGTATGATGTTCGCTATACAGCACTAGTATCGTATAATATTTTCTGTAACAAATGCACGTGAAGAGCTACTCCGTGTTTGCTGATTGTAGCGTTTTACAGGTAGCGTGCGTAAAGTAAAGTCAGGCGGATGTGCGCATGCTTCACTTTGTCGTACACTTGTCTGTAAAGCGCCACCTACGCCACTCTCAGCAGGCACGAAAAGTAGCACTTTTCATGCATGAGTTACACAATAGTACATTACGATACTAGTGCGAAAAAGCGTCTGCCGACGAGTGTGAGAATCATACGAGTTAAGAAAACGTTTTTCGTACGAGTGTCGTACCAAATTTTACTTCACAAGGTGTGGAAATGGGGGTTTACGCATGCGCGGCGTGCGTAAAATCGCCGTTTTCCCACCGAGTGAATTAAATTAAATTTAATGAATTATATTAATTAAATTCGTTAATTGTTAATGGTAAAAGTTTGTTAATATTATTTTATATAGTTTTTAAAATATTAATGCGTTTGTTTCGTTTTAGAAAAGCGTGGACCAGCTGGATGAGAAATAGTTCATGGTGGCGTTACTACTGCAATTATTTTCCTATAAAATTGGTAAAGACGACGGATCTCGATCCGTCCCGAAGTTATCTGTTCTGCTCGTTTCCACATGGAATATTGTCGTCCGGAGCTTTCGGCGCTTTCGCTACCAATTATCTCGGCTTCGAGAAACTGTTTCCGGGCTTGGAATCCCGGATGCTCACCCTGGATATGCACTTTCATATACCGCTGTTTCGCGAGTTTTCTTACAGTTTCGGTACGTATTTACTTTATCAATAATTATCGTTGCTGTGGCGAGATGAACCGAATCACCGGTTGGCCGATGTTTATCTTTTCGTCGATTTTTCAGGAGCTTGCAGCGCGAGCGCCGAGAGCCTGCATTATCTTCTTTCCGATCGTAAAACATCCCTGAACAATGTCAACGAATGCTCCGAAGAAGTCGAAGAAAAAACCGGTGGCAAAGCCGTCGTTCTCGTGATCGGCGGCGCCGCCGAGTCTCTCAGGTGCAAACCGGGACGCTACGAGATCGTACTGAGAAGAAGAAAAGGATTCGTGAGGATTGCCCTGCAACACGGGTTTGCCATACTTTTTATTTATCAATTATTCAAAATTTATCTGAAAAGATGACCCGAACTTAATAAAGTAGTAATTAATTATTTAATATTTTTTTATTCTAATAAAGTAGTAAATAGTAACGTAATACCGAGCGGTACAATCCCGCCAAACGGTGAGTTTCAGAGAAAAATTTCGAACACTTCTCGATGGGATAAAAATTTGAAAGAAATCAAATATGTGGGGGGTGCTGCGAAGATTTTTTTTGTGAAATAATAATTCCAGTTTGTTATCAACGAATTCAAGATGAAAATAATTATTCATCAAATTGCCCGGCATCTTAACTTATGTCTTCATAAAAATAATTCGTTTGTTTTCGTGAAAAAATGTATACGTATTCAGAAAAATAAACAAATCATTTTTATGGAAAGAAATAGTTAAGTTGCCGGGTAATTTGTTGAACAATTATTTTTATCGTTAATTGTTTTGTGTTTTGCAGAATATTTTATATCCTACAAAATAGATGCTGTTCAATTTTTCAGCGGTCATATTGGATTTCGCGACAATCTTTAATATTCGATTTTCCTAATTTCTGTGGCGTTTTCGACAAAAATTCAAGTGCAAACCGAAGCGTTTATCGCTAGTATTACAGTCCTGTAAAATTTTAAGCGTATGCGCAGCGTATTAGTTATGTAAAGTCGATTCGAAGAAATCGCCTCGTTCCGTCGGTAAAACAGGCAGGTTCAGCAGCCCCTTAAACTGAAAAGTTAAATTTCATAATTGTTTTTATACAAGTTTATTTATTGTTCCGTTTATCTATTTAATCATTTCATTTATTACTTATATTAATCATCTAATTAAAAAAAAATTGACGTGTTTGTAGAACTCCTCTGGTGCCGGTAATTTCATTCGGCGAAACTGATCTCTACGATCAAATAGTAAGCTCCGAAGGATCGCTACTGAACAAACTTCAAGAATTGATTCGGAAAGTCACCGGTATAGCTCCAGTTTTGCCGATGGGACGAGGATTCTTTCAATACACCTTTGGAATGGTGCCGAAGAGAAAACCGGTGACGGTAGTAGGTGAGTAGCTTCGAAATACAACTCAAATAAATTAGCATGTGAATTGGTGACGACCATTTTATTTATTTTATTTATTTTATTTATTTTATTTATTTTATTTATTTTATTTATTTTATTTATTTTATTTATTTTATTTATTTTATTTATTTTATTTATTTTATTTATTTTATTTATTTTATTTATTTTATTTATTTTATTTATTTTATTTATTTTATTTATTTTATTTATTTTATTTATTTTATTTATTTTATTTATTTTATTTATTTTATTTATTTATTAATTTATTATTTATTTTTTCCAGTGGGCTCACCGATGGAACTCCCTACAATACCGAATCCGACCGCCGAACAGATAGACGAGTATCACGCAAAGTTCAAAGAGAACTTGATTAATTTTTTCGAGACTGAGAAGTACAAGTATCTTCGGTACCCGAGTGGAATTTCGCTCACCATAACGTAATATAAGCGCGAACTACACAAACGACCTCGACGATAAATGTGAAAACTAATTTCAATATTTGTTCCACCGATTAAGGGTAAATAGTATCGAAGCATTTTTCCTTTTCTTTCAACTCGACGAGTTCGTGGTAAATAGTGTAAAGCTTTTTTTCCAAACAAGTCGAACAGATGTACGAAAAAATGGGAATTGTAGAATACCAAAAACTACGAGTGTCCAAATACTTTTTGTAAATAATATTTTCGAAGCTCGAATATTTTGCAAATACACTGTTGATATTATTTTTTTTTCGCGTCGCTCTTGTATTGTTCTAATTATAGTGAGAGATTGGCGTTGGGAGATAAAATTGTGAATCAATTGTCGCCGGACGAACCGTCGATGTGGACGGAAATCTTGGTCACGAGTACGGCGGCGAGAGAAGCGATGGTTCCGAGACACCATAAAGTTCGACGTATTACCTTAAGGACAAAATTATGCAAGGTTGAAAAATTAATCGAATTATTATTAATTTTATTTCGAATTTTCTCTGACCTTGTCCTGCCAAGCCTTGTTCGCGATGCAGTCGCGAAATCCCATCCGCGAGAAGTGGATCGTGTTGTACAAAGGCACCCATCCTTTGGGCCAGATCGCGTGAAGAATCGTGTCCAACCCTCGTCTGAGCATGAAAGTCTTTCTTGTGACGAGATCTCGCATCTGCGGAGAGCAACGAAAA
The DNA here is from genome assembly GCA_958510785.1 of Exephanes ischioxanthus. Taxonomy (NCBI): domain Eukaryota; kingdom Metazoa; phylum Arthropoda; class Insecta; order Hymenoptera; family Ichneumonidae; genus Exephanes; species Exephanes ischioxanthus. The sequence goes on from OY294016.1 coordinate 7,028,996, forward strand.
TAACATAAACGTGTCAAACAGATTCGTGAATTTGGGTACTTCGAGTTTCTAAAAATGAATCATTCAAAAATGTGAATAGCATTTTTTCAACCATGTGCTATAATTTCGGCAGGTCGGTTTTCATAGCTTATGGAATGGAATTGGACTTGGATAAGCAGTGGCTAGGAGTGCGATTGGCGAAAGATAGCGGGTGGATAGCTCAGCGATGCGGAATTACTGCATTTTTTTTAGCTAAAGACATGCGTGGAAATAATATATAATTCCATCCAATATGCTATAAAACGTCACTTCCGGTTTGAAAATCTCAGTTTTCAACCGGAAGGGTCGTCATATAGAAAAACGTAATTTCTGGTTTGATAATCTCAGTTTTCAACCGGAAGTGACGTTATATCGCATATACGTCAGTTTCGGTTTGAAAATCTAATTTTTCAACCGAGAGTGACGATTTCCGGTAGGACACGAAGGGCCCGATCGCTACTACAGTATTAGTTTTTATGCAGGATCGTTTTACCTCTACGTAGTTGTACATCGCGAGGTCGCAGATAGCGTGAGCGTCCTCGCAGCGGAGTTCCGAAAAGGCCGGAAGAACTTTGCTCGGATCCGAGTCGTATTTTTCCATCAGTCCGTCGAGCAACAAAACGTCTTCAAACGCCTGTTATTGCAAAATACCGTAAAATCGGAATGTACGTCCCAGTTTTTAAAAAAAGTGTAAACATGCAGAACTATATTTTCACATTAAAAAAAAAACAACTCACAGCGTTCATGCCTTGGGCGTAGAAAGGTACCATTGCGTGCGCAGCATCCCCTAAAATGAGAGCTTTGCTGCCGGCGTGATATGGCTTGCACTGAAAAAAAATTTTAAAAAGAAATATTTAGTCTTCGTTTAAATTTTCACCAACCATTATTTCGACTACCCGTGATCGTTTTCGAGGAAGAATTCTCTCTCGGCGTCCCGGTCTATCCTTACACTAAAAAATAAATTCGTTTGCAGGCTGCCAAAGTATTTTTTTTAACTTTAAATTCGACTTTCAATTCTCATGATATTTTCCATATGATATTGAAACAACGACGACAAGACTGTCAAGGTGACGTGTTGTCGTTACAATTCTGTATAGAATTGTAAAAATTGAAGATAGAATTCCAATAACAATTTTTTTGTTTAGCAGCCCGCAAGCGACATTTACTTGTGTCAATGGTATGTTTTTTTTCAGTGATTTTTATCTCAGCCCGAAGATACGAAGTTCTACCTTGATTGATATCAGCGTCTTGGGCTTGGTGGCAAAAAAATTGTCGATGAGTTTCTGCTCGCCGCCGACGAGAGGCAGAGCGTCGGGAAATTCGTCGTTGAAAAATTTAACGAGCTTCGCCGGTGTGTCAAGGCCGTTGAGGATGTCGAGAGGGGCGAAGAGATTTCCGGTAAAACTGAAGTCATCGTTTGGCAGCGCAATCATCATGAAATTCCCTCTCGGCCAGATATGCAGATGATTGTTGCTCATTGCGAACTACAAGTAAAGTGTCAAGTGTACTGTTTTTTTTTTTTCACGATAGGCATTTTTTTTATGAACTAATTGCTTTTTTGTAACTCATGCATGAAAAGTGCTGCTTTATGTGGGGGCCGGGCGCGACATAAAGTGGTGTTTTTCAAGAAGGCGTTGCATAAATACTGAATGCGTTGCATAAATACTCGAAGCGTGTCGTAATGAGTATTTACGATACGCTTCGAGTATTTATGCAACGCATAAGCGTATCGTAAATACTGTGTGCATGCGCACAGTATTTACGTGCGCATGCGCACGCCGTCCGTTTGTCCTTTATTGTCGCACCCGGCTAGCAACATAACCTGACACCTTTCATGCATTCGTCACAAAAAGTAGTATGCGATACTACTCGCCGAAAGTCCGCTTTTACGCACTAGTATCGCAAAGAACGATTTTTTAATCGTTATATTGTATTGTGTGGTTACACCGATCCCCTAAGGGGTTACGGGCTCCTTCACTTTTTTCCGCCTCCTTCCTTATCCGTTGTCGCCGGTTCGATTCTTGGGCCCGGAGCTTCGCCGCGCCCCGTCAGGTGTCAGTAGTCCCGGACATACGGATATAGTCGTAGTTCGTACGTCCTATCTCCGGAGCTACGTCCCCGTCCGTTTCCCTTTCGCCTAAGGTAAAAGTACCAGTGGCCGCACACCTAAGGGCGAAGTCCCAGTCTCCGGACATGCATGAAAAATCGTATTTGCGTCTCTCTTGCTCGCATGCTTTGCGCGGGCACTGGGACGTGTTCGGTCACTGGGACGTTTACCTTACGGGACTTCAATCTCGGAAATCGAACCCGCGACACTTTCCAGTCTCTCGGTTTCCCGTTTCCTCTGGACCTATCTATTATAGTGGCTTCCGAACCACTTTTTCGCAGATAAAAAAACCGCGGAAAATTCTTGAGGCTTGCCGGGAATCGAACCCGGGCCTACTGCGTGTGAAGCGCGCGCCGATCCACTCGGCCACGCTTACCCTCCTTTTTTTCTTTTCCTTTTTAATCGTTATAATATATAATAATTGCAGATAAAATGAATAATTGTTATCACGCTGACCCCGCGGCCTTGTTCTGGTTGTGCTTCGTCGATAAGTTTTGCTGGTATCGTGAGCTCGACGTATCCGTGCTCGATGTAAGATTGGGAAAAGTCAAAACCGGCTCTCTTCATGATAGTCTTTCGGACGGTCGAGTAAGCACCATCTGCGCCGATTATGAGCTCGGCCCCGACGTCGATTATCTCGCGGGTATTCGTGCTGATGAAAAATGATTATTTTTATTTTTATTTTTTTTTATTAAGATTTCTTTTTTATTTGTGCGGACTCGAAATTTTTATTTACATGCCTACTTACTCGAGAAACTTTAGCTTCCCATTGTCGAGGTCGGCGTCGAGCAACTTTTTGTTGAAGTGAAGATCCACGCAGGGGTACTCGTCGGCGGCTGATCGAGCGGACATGATCGACCAAAATTTCAAGTTCAAATAATTTCAAAGAGTTTTACGTTCAAATAATTTCAAAGAATTTTACGTTCAAATAATTTCAACTAATTTCACTTCAAATAATTTCAACTAATTTCAACTAATTTCACGTTCAAATAATTATCCAAAAGACAGAAGAAACACCACGCGCATATATATGGGATTTATGCCATCGGATCTCAAAAATACCAGTCGAACGGGATGCACGACTAATACACAGTAAAAATAAGAAAAAAAAGGTTCGTACATTCAAAAAACATTTAAAAACAAAAATAAAAGTTAAGTTAGCGGAAAAAAACAAAAACTACCAAGACACAGAATTCTGGATGTCTTCGGACGTGAAATGTTTATTGAACGTAAAAATCTTTTAATATCCGCGTAAAAATTTATCGAAATTTATCGACATTTTTTATTCCTCGATAATCGCGAATTGTCCGGAGCTACTTGTTCACACTTACCATTCAGTAAAACTTGGTTCATGTATTTTCTACTGACCGAATAGATGCACTGCGAAACAACAAAAGAAAAAAATAAAAGAAATTAAATCGATCGTTATTTAATTTTTTTTTCTTGATTCCAGCATCGCCCCTTTTTTCCGCGGGCTGTTCTCAGAGTATTCATCAAGAGATGCGGTAGCGTCTCGACGCCGAGAAATTATTATTTTTTTTTTTTAAAGCGAGACTACATGTGGATAGATTAATCTTACATTGTTTCCGACACTGTCGTAAATCATCTCGTTCAATTTTCCATCCCGTCCGTGCAGCATTCTACCGCGCATGGCGATACCATGATGGTTCACGAGGGTGTCCTCGAGTTCGACGTGACGAAGGGCTTCCCGACCCCGAATGGACAGGGCGAGGTCAATGCTCTGTCCCCGCGACTCTTCCACCCGAATGTCTGAAAAAATCACATCCGGCATATTCGCTCTCTAATTACAGATCATATCATCGATGCATGCAAACAATTATCTATCGCCCTATAAATTATGTATTTAGTATTATTATTAATAATATATTATTAGTCTAGCTTTTGTGTTATTATTATTATTATTATTATTATTATTATTATTATTATTATTATTATTATTATTATTATTATTATTATTATTATTATTATTATTATTATTATTATTATTATTATTATTATTATTATTATTATTATTATTATTATTATTATTATTATTATTATTATTTCATTTTATTTTTTTATATGTGTGTGCTTGTTTATATGTGTATATTTTTCTTTTTGTTGCACTCTTTGAGAGCAAGATAGACGGATAGATAGATAGATTCGTTTATTCCGTGTTCTGGGGCACCCAGAAAAAGAATTTATTTGACCGGCACCTGCAAATTTATTTTCATTCAAATAAATATTTATTTCAATCGAGTAAATATTTCTTTGAGCCAAGTAAATATTTATTTGCGAGGCACCCTTTAAATAAATTGTGTTTCTCGACGGGCCCCTAAGAACACCGTGCTACAAGATACAAACCGCGACACGATCGCAAACCACCAGCACAAAAATTTTTCACAAACCAAAAAATTACAATGAAAAAAATAAAGAAAAATACAAATAAAAATAACAGTATGAAAAATATATAAAATAAGGGTGACATGAAATGAAAAACAAATATACGAATAGAATATGCATAGAATATAATATAGAAGTAACGAAAAGTGAAATAACGAAGCTTAACAAAAATGAGCAATAAACGAGTCGTCCCGCGCAGAAAACCCCGACGAAAAAAAAAAATGATTCGCTTACCGGAACGGTACTCGTAGACGCGAACGCGGTGTCCTCGCCTCGTGAGGGCGCACGCAGCCAAGCTGCCCGCCTGATCGAAGATATTTCCAAATTTTTTTGCAGGCGAAAAGAAGAATATTTATAATGAAATTGTAGCACAACATCGTCGCCGTTGAGTTCGCTACTTACAAGTCCACCGCCGACAATTGCAATGTCGAGTACTCTCGGTTCTTTGCTCATCGTGTCTCGACGAGTACTGAACTGCCCGAGCTCGGGAGGATTATCTACGGCTTCATGAGAAAAAAGGAAGAAAAAAAAAAAAACGAAGAATAGAGACTTTCGCCGATCGGGTTACGCGCAGTCCGGATCACGCACACCATTCAAACATCGTATTACCTTACCGATCACTGCGGACGACCGGTCAGTCAACATTCGCATGATCCAAGGGTTATCGCCTTTTTTTTCTTGTCCGCTATATGCGGAAGTCTGTCTTATGAACGCGGATCGACTTATGAAATATACGGATTAGACGGCGATTCGCGAACGGACTTATCCTTGAAAGTCGCAAACAATTTTAATTTCATCACGATATCTTATGTCTTTTGACTAGAATATTGAATCGTGGCCAATAGAAGAGATTAGAAGTTGCTTCCCACACTCTTCCTTTTCATGCTAGAGTCTTTTTCTAACGCGTTATGCAAACGGCCACTGCGAGTGGACGATTGATAACAGTCCAGCTGAGAGACTCGCTGACGGTCGAACTCAAGATCGAACTCAAGATCGAACTCAAGATCGAACTCAAGATCGAACTCAAGATCGAACTCAAGATCGAACCCAAGATCGAACTCAAGATCGAACCCAAGATCGAACTCAAGATCGAACTCAAGATCGAACTCAAGATCGAACCCAAGATCGAACTCAAGATCGAACCCAAGATCGAACCCAAGTCGAACCCAAGATCGAACTCAAGATCGAACTCAAGATCGAACTCAAGATCGAACTCAAGATCGAACCCAAGATCGAACTCACGATCGAACTCAAGATCGAACCCAAGATCGAACTCAAGATCGAACTCAAGATCGAACTCAAGATCGAACTCAAGATCGAACTCAAGATCGAACTCAAGATCGAACTCAAGATCGAACTCAAGATCGAACTCAAGATCGAACCCAAGGTCGAACTCAAGATCGAACTCAAGATCGAACTCAAGATCGAACTCAAGATCGAACCCAAGATCCAACTCAAGATCGAACCCAAGATCGAACTCAAGATCGAACCCAAGATCGAACTCAAGATCGAACTTGATTGCGTGCTTAAAATCTACCCTAAGTTCAAACTAAAATTCGATCTTAAGTTCCCACTTGAGACAGATCTTAAGCACGCAATGAAGTTCGGGTCGAACTTCGATCTTAAGTTCACACTAACGTCTTGAAATTCGACCCTGAGTCGGTAACAAAGAAATTAGTCCTCTTTCCAAAGCAGCTAAAATTTTCTGATGACAAAATTGTGAGGGTTTCCATAATTTCAATTCTCTGGTCTCATTAAAAACGGTCCTTTTTTTGGCCATTACGAGTCTTAAATTACTCCCGATGCATATCAGTGCAGTGTATAAGTAGAGGAAAATTTGAGCGTTTGTTGGGGAAATAAAAAATTTATAGCCGCGTGACACAGATGGACTTCGGAAAGACGTCTTATCTTTCTTAAGTGGAATGTTGAATGATGGAAAAGTGAAGAGATTAGAAGTTGGTGCTAATTTTTTTATTTTTCATCCTAGTATTTTTTTCAAGCGAGTTATGAAAAAGGCCAGTGGATAATTTATAACAGTTCAGCTGAGAGACTCGTTCAGTCGGTAACGGAAAATGCAATACTTTTTTTTTCCAAGTACACCGAAAAAAAGGTTTGGTAATATGAAACTAAGCTGCGTGTGGCGAAAGAAATATTTGGTCGATTGAACAAAATGTTTGTTAAATCCAAGTATTTGTTGAAGCAACTAAATATTCGGTCAAACAACTAAATATTCGTTCAATCAACTAAATATTTCTTTCAATCGACCAAATATGTCTTTCGCCACCCGCAACCGCAGCTTAGTTTAATATTACCAAACCTTTTTTCAGGTGTAGGTAACATTTTCTGAGGATTACAAAACTGTCCGAGGTTCCGCAATTTCAATTCCCTGGTGTTATAAAAAAACGGTCCTCTTTTTTGGCCACTACCAAAAATCCAGTCTTAAATTATTCTTGACGCACATTAGCTCAGTGTAAGAATGGAGAATGGAAATTCGAGTGTTTGTTGTTGAAATGAAATTTTCAAGAGCTGTGTGAGACAGGTGGTTTTCGGAAAGACATTAGCATAAAATTGGTCCGCTAAAAAAGCTTTTCGGCCGGAAATTTAGGCCAACCGGCCGGGCATCTTCTCGTCGCGAAGATACATCGCCCTTTCGGCATCTCTCATATCCGTTCGTTTGTTCTTATTCCGCCGACTCCTTCCCATCGACTCGAACCCTCGCGTATTTTTATCAGTCTCCGACAAACGGCGTTCCAATGATATTTTTTCCCCCACCATCTCCCTCTCTCTCGCTCGAAGTTGACTATCGACGACGCACGGAAAACGCTGGAAAAATGCCAGAAACGATACTCGAGACACCGACACCGAGAAAACCCAAGCTCGCCATTATTATTATTATTATTATTATTATTATTATTATTATTATTATTATTATTATTATTATTATTATTATTATTATTATTATTATTATTATTATTATTATTATTATTATTATTATTATTATTATTATTATTATTATTATTATTATTATTATTATTATTATTATTATTATTATTATTATTATTAAATTGTTTCCTCATAGACGAAGCTTTTGTCATTTTGAATTTTTTGAATTTTCTGCAATTTTTTTTTTCCGGACGCATTTTTTCGTATTAAATATTCATCTATGAATAAAAAAAAGTGTCAGATTCCTAATGAGCGTGAAAAATTACATGGAATTACAGTCCCGGAGCGACAACTAGCGAAAAAGTTTGACGGGCATTTTTATAGCCAAAATTGCAAAAATGAGAGATTTTGGGTATTTTTAAACAACGATTTCTTTGCTTTCCGATGGCATCGTGGAAAAATCCAGGGGTCTGTTGTGATCTACAGCAAGACATGCACAAGACGATGGATATGAAGGGGTTGAAAAAGTTAGATAAAGAGGTATCACTTGGATTTCTTGAGTAAAAATCAAAAGTGCAAAAAAAGAAATCAGAAGCGCATACTTTTATTATTATTATCGTCATCGTCAACACCAATTTACAATGTTAGCATACACATGCTTTTTATTTATTATATGTATATATTTTTTTATGTTACTTTCTCATGAAGAAAACTATGTTTGTCAACGTCGACACTCACAAACGTTTTCAGCTAGCGGGCTACAATCGCTAGCATTAGTAAAGCGGTCAAGTTCCTTTATCTAGTGCAACGTTTATTGTGATCGACGCCTGATATAAAATTTCATGCAATTTCGATTTTTGTTTGAATGCACACAAATTACATGAATGTAATGTATAATGCATGTAATAATAATTATGGATAAATAAATTAGCTGAAGGACACCCAGAAAAACAATATATTTCATGAGCACCCGAAAATGAATGTTTATTTGGTTTAAACAAATATTCATCTGATTTAAAATAAATATTTATTTGCGTGTCGCCCGCCAAATAAATGATTTCTCACGGTACAGCAGCTCATCCCAAGGCCGCTCACGATCGGAAAATCCCCTCCGAAAATTCCTCTCCATCGTTGCTAAGAAACCTTTCATTTACCACAGATAAAAAATTACGAAAAAAAAATTACCAAACAAAAATGAAGAAAATAAGAAAAAAATCATTCCGCAGTCACACTGGTAAAAAAGTACAGTAGAATCAACTGAGGTTCGGGCAGGGACGTTCGAATAAATATTTTATTGGTCGAACAAAATATTTCAACGACTCAAAAATATTTTGTAGAAATCACCCAACAAATTGTCGAACCAACCAATTTCTCAGCTGTAAACCAAAAAAATATTTTGTTGAACGTCCCTGCCCGAATGTTGGTCGATTCGATCGTATTTTTTTTTTTTTTTTTTTTTTTTTTTTTTTTTTTCAGTGTCGAAGTCGAAGCGATGTGCCGCGATCGCAGAGGCGTCTTCAGGCCCCGCTCTTGATGGTGCTGCTCCGCGGGATTATATCTTCCCGTCGTCGCCGTCGTCGTCGCCGTCGTTGGATCAGCGAATCGTCGTCGTCCTCTTCGTCTTCGTCTCCGTGCTCGCTCCTCGCCTCTCTAGAGCTTTAGTCGTACGGCTCTCTCGTGTCCGACGAAAATCAAAAATAACCGGCGCAGTTAGTGCGGCGATGTCGACGACGAACGACGGTTCGACGCGGTGCCGGGGATGGCGGTCGGGAACCGGGGACCGAGGTGGAAGGTGTTGGACGATACCGAGAGCCTCGAGCTTTGTCGCAATTGCTTTCGTCGTACTGATAACGGCCGGGTGTTACGGTGGTTACGGTGACGCGGCCGCGAGGACCCGACCGGAAGACGCGAGTGCGGGACGTGCCTCGTCGAAAAACGCCGCAGCGTCGAGTCAGTATCATGCAAAGGAAGCCGAGCCGGTTATCGAGGAAGTTAATGCGAAGCAGCTCGAGCGCTTGCTAAACGACAAGGACTTTGTCGCCGTTTACTGGTGTAAGTTCAATATAAGACCCAAACAAAAAAAAAATCGCGATTTCATTTTTGCCACAGAAATCCCTCGATCTTGATTTCTATATTTTCTTTCGAGCGCGTCTATCGGGGACGACTCTTCGAGATTTTGTCCAACTTTTCGAGCTCACCGATCGAACACAAATATCTTCGATTTTTTTTTAATATCTTCGATTTTTTTTTGAAATATCTTCGATTTTTATTTAAAATATCTGCGATTTTTATTTAAAATATCTACAATTTCTATCTTAAATATCTTTGGTTTTTATTATTATTGTTATTTTTTTTTCGGGCGATAGTTTATCGATAATCCGCGACGGATGCGGGGGCGTAACGGGAGGGTTATTTTTGTTTGCGCGGTCGTTGTTTTTTCGAAGTTGTAATGAAAGAAGCGACGGGGCGGAGGAAGAAATGTGTTACATGCGCGGTGAAGCTATATAGCAACCGATGACGTAGAGCGATAGCTATATAGATATGCGCGAAGTTAATGCGCTTGGATTACACGTGATGGCAAAACGTGAGGGGTGGGCGAGGGATTGCGTAATAATCGCGGACCAGCGAGGGTTCCACCACCATACGGGGCCGCCGGGAGCCTCGAGAGTCGATGGCCGGCGAACGTCTCGCACGCAAGCTTCTTCTTCTTCTTCTTCTTCTTCTTCCTCCCGCTGTGCTCGATGCTCCGCGACTCTCTCGACTATCCGGCGATATTCGCGGAGCGTCGCCGATGAATTTCTCGCCATACCCGAGTTTTCCGAGTATTTTTCGTTGCACCGACATCTTCAGTCGTCTTCATCGTGTAGAGCATTCTTGAACACTGATTTAGAAAAAAGTACATTTGCATCAACTAAGATTCGGGCAGGGACTTTCAGATAAATATTTCGTTGGTCAAAGAAAATATTTTAATGACTCAAAAATATTTTGGCGAAATCACCCAACACATTGTTGAACTAACCAATTTTTTAGCTGCACCAACAAAATATTCAGTTGACCGTCCATGCCAGAAACTTAGTTGATTTAACCGTATTTTTTTTTTATCAGTGAAGCTATCGCTATAATATTTCCGCTCGGGTTTCTGGTCCCCGACTCGCGCATTGCGGGTGGATGGAGGGAGGTCGAGGTCCTCGCAAGGCCGTCGAGAAATATCTGCGGATTATTCTAGACAAAGTGGCTCGCTGAAGCTACTCGGCCTCGATCGTCGTTGCGTTTCTTCGGGCTTGGGTGACTTCGTTTCTGAAGGAAAATAAATAAAACGCTTCTTGGATCGAAAATGTTGATTTTATAGGGTGTAGGCGAGAGGACAATCGGGAAATGTCTGCGGATCATTCTTGATGCTCGGGAGAGGTTTGTATAAAGTGGCACGGCGAAGCTATTCATCCTCGCTCGTCGTTGCGTTTCTTCGGGCTTGGGCGATTTCGTTTATGAAAAAGAAAAAAAAAAAAAAATAGTACAATTCTTCGATCGAAAGATTTGATTTTATAGAGCACAGGTGAGAGGACGATCGAGAAGCACAAACGAGAAATGTCTGAGGATTATTTTCGATACTCGGGGAGGTTGGGATAAAATGGCCCAGCGAAGCTATTCGGCCTCATTTGTCTTAAATTTCGGTTGTGAAAAAAAAAAAAAACTGAAACGGTTTTTGCATCGGAAACTTTGATTTTATAGAGCACAGAGGAGAGGACGATCGAGAAGCACAAACGAGAAATGTGTGAGGATTATTTTCGATACTCGGGGAGGTTGGGATAAAATGGCCCAGCGAAGCTATTCGGCCTCATTTGTCTTAAATTTCGGTTGTGAAAAAAAAAAAAAACTGAAACGGTTTTTGCATCGGAAACTTTGATTTTATAGAGCACAGAGGAGAGGACGATCGCGAAACACAAACGAGAAATGTCTGAGGATTATTTTCGATACTCGGGGAGGTTGGGATAAAATGGCCCAGCGAAGCTATTCGGCCTCATTTGTCTTAAATTTCGGTTGTGAAAAAAAAAAAACTGAAACGGTTTTTGCATCGGAAACTTTGATTTTATAGAGCACAGAGGAGAGGACGATCGCGAAACACAAACGAGAAATGTCTGAGGATTATTTTCGATACTCGGGGAAGTTGGGATAAAATGGCCCAGCGAAGCTATTCGGCCTCATTTGTCTTGGACTTCGGTTGTGAAAAAAAAAAAATGAAACAGTTTTTGCATCGGAAACTTTATTTTATAGAGCACAGGGGAGAGGACGATCGAGAAGCACAAATCAGAGAAATGTCTGAGGATTATTTTCGATACTCGGGGAGGTTGGGATAAAATGACCCAGCGAAGCTATTCTCATTTGTTTTAGACTTCGGTTCTGAAAAAAAAAAAAAAAAAAAAAATGAAACGGTTTTTGCATCGGAAACTTTGATTTTATAGAGCACAGGTGAGAGGACGATCGAGAAGCACAACCGGGAAATATCTGCGGATTTTTATTGCAGCTCGGTGGAGGTTCGCATAAAATTCTTTGGCGAAGCTATTCAGCTTCACTCGTCGTTGCTTTTCTTCGGGCTTCGGCGACTTCGTTTCTAAACACAAAAAAAAAATAAAACAGTTCTTCGATCGGAAAATTAGATCTTATACACAGTAAAAAAAAAAAGTGTACTTTTAACGACAACTTATTGTCCACAAGCATCCACAATTTTTTATTCGTTAATTTTCCGATTGTAACCACCGGTTTCCAGTTTTACAAATGAAAGTACAAACCAAAATAGTCAATGACACGATAAACAAAAAGGACATATTTGTATATCAAACCCTGAACAAACGACTTTGTCACTTACTTAACAAAATAATTTTTCCGAAACTTCGAATTCCGATTTTACGAAATTATTTTTTTCAACTGTCCAGAGCATTCGAACAATCGAATAAAATCCGCGAATTATTTTCGACGCTCGGGGGAGTTTCGTGCAAAGTAGCCCGGAGAGAATCTATTCTGTCTCACTCGCCGCTACTTTAGTTCGGGCTTCGGTGACTTCATTTCTGAAAAAAAAAAAAAAAAAATTAAAAAAAAATAAGAAAAAAAATAAAACAGTTCTCGGATCGAAAACTATGATTTATGGAGCACAGGCGAGGGGGGAGGAGGCGGACCGAGGTGGGGCGATCGGGGAGGAGCAAGGAGATGAATAAAAAAAAAATTGGAGGGTAAAGAAGTGAAGAAGAAAAGAGACGGAATGGCTGTGTGTAGCTTGGGCGGATCGGTGGCGGCGCAAGGCCGGCCGGCCAGAGGTAGCCGTCGATCGACGGTGCTCCCTCGGTGGCCTGCACCGCTTTTAGAATACGGTACCAAGTTATTTTGGCACCGTTGCCCGATCGTCCCGCGTTGCCCGCGTTGTGTGTGCTCCTACTGCCTCCGACTATCCTGCCGCCGCACGGAACAACGAGTGCCGACTATTCGCTCGGGCCCGTTCCTATAACGTCTCGTCCGAAAACATCGGTGGCGTGATATATATATATATATATATATGCACACATACATTGTGGGACGACAATGATGATGAGCTAGACGGGGCTAAGTCGAACGATCGAAAGAGACCGTGAGGTACGGTTTAAAAAAAGTTGCGCGCATTTAGAAAAACATTTTTGTCCAGAAAAGTAGAACATTTTTTTTTTTATTAAAAAAATATAGTTCGTTAACAAATACAAAAAATAATTATTGCAGAAGTTATTTTTATTTTTTTATATCACTAGTTGGTGATAGTAAATGTTTGTTGGATGTACGAGGAGAGGGGGCAATATGGACCCTCTTTAACACGCTGCGGCTTAAAAAAAGTTGCGCGTGTTTTGACAAACATTTTTGTTCAGAGAAGTGAAGATCTTTTTTAATAAAAAAAAATACTAATTGTGGAACTTATTTTTTTTTTTTTATGTAATTACTTGGGGACAGTAAATGTTTGTTGAATGTACGAAGAGAGAGGGACAATATGGACTTTTCTTTGCACGGTGGGGTTCAAACAAAATTTCGCGCACTTAGATGAAAAAGTCCAGAAAATTGAACCATTTTTTTTTAATTAAGAAAATATGGTTTCTTGACAAAAAAAAATTATAGAGCTTTCTTTTTTTTTATCATTTTTCGGGTATAGTAAATGTTTGTTGAATGTACGAGGAGCGGGGGCAATATGGACTTTTTTTTGACGGGCTGGGAAAAATGGGTAAAAATAGTCCGTCTTGCCCCATTCTCCCTCTCTCCCTGCTTGAATCAAATTAATTGCTTGACTGAGGTCGTAAAAAAATCGATAAAAATATCAGAAAATAGAAGAAAAAAAATTGAAACACTACGTCAACAGCGTTTATGAGGAGGGGGACGAGAGTCGTGTGTATTATACATCGGAGAACACACGAGAGCTCCGTTTTCTCAGCGGACTCTTCGCGCCGAGCTCGCTGGCCGATACTATTTCCAGAGTCGAGCTTCTTCTTCTTCTTCTTCTTCCGCTGCCTCGTGTAAATTAGCCAGCCGTGGCGCGTACCGCGCGGCGGCCTTCCCGATTTGTTTCTCTCTCTTCGTCGCAACAGCGTCATCGAAGACGTCACACGGAAGGCTCACCGAAAAAAAAAAAAAAATCGCTCTGGGGCTGCTCCAATTCCAATCCCACACGCATGAGACAATAATGGCGAAACGTTCGCGATGATGTATTAATGATTCTATCCCTTACAGTGAATTCTTTTTTTCATCGTACAATCAGCTCTTGCTATAAAAAAGAGCGAGGCAAAATGTGAAATCAATTTTTACCAAAAAGGTTCGCGAAAAATGCATAAAATTAAATCAATTAAATTAATTTAATTAATTAAATTAAAAAACCAAAAAAGTAGATCAAGTAAAATAACTCTTAATGTAAATAAACTTTTAGTAATTAATTGATAATTAATTTTTGAATTTGTCAATTAGTTTTTTTAGTAATAAATTAGTCATTTTTTAGGTCAGTAAACTGTAATAATTTTTTGGTAATTTTAAAGTGAACTCATAATATTTATAATTTTTTTATTTTATTGCCTCGTTGTCAAAGTCCCATTCGTGATCGGGTCCGTTTTGCCCCTGAGGGTCCATTCCGCGCGAGACTGATCGATCCTCGATACGGCGCAAACGTCTCGCCGATCGGAGTTCGCAGAGAAACTCGTTTTCTGCGTATGAGCGAAAGCAAAAAAAAAAAGGGGGGAAAAAATCGAATTGAGAGCAGCATTGAAGCTCGCGAGTTCGAATTACAACGCAGACTCGTGTTACTCGCTCTCGCAGACCGGGGCTTTGAGCTTTCGAAGCGATACCCGACCAATGGCGCACACCGATATAACTCTTCGCTCCCCCAGAATCTCTGAGAGCGAACGAGAAAGAGGCAAACATTGGGACACAAGAGGCTCGGGGACTTTGCGTGCGTGTGTCGCGCCCGCGCGTGAATGCTAAAAGTGTTGTGTGCCAGCAGTGGCACAAGCAGGTACCTCTAACTCTCTCTTCTTCGTCGGCTTCGTCATCTTCTATATCTTCTTCTATCGCTCGGTCCACGCAGGGACAGACGTTTCAGGCTGCTCGTCTCTGGATCTGCTCCTTTTTATTTTTTTTTTTTTAAATCCGATAGAAAATTCCGATATTCCAGATTTTTTTTTTTCGTCGATTTTCTATCAATCTTTTAATAACAGAATTCATTTCCGCTGAAAAAAAAATTTTAGATCATGCGACACATTTCCGTATCGAAATGTGTGATTGATTTCATTTGAAAAAAAAACATGGAAGGTTTTTTTTATTAAAAAAATCCTATGGAGAAAGTTCCCTCGATCTTTTGTCGATTATTTTTCGATCGACGTAGAATTGAGCTTTTAACAGCAAAACTTAATTTCCGCGGAAAATTAAGAAACAAAGTTTTTTCTTCAACGTCCCACACATTTCTGCATCTAGATGTGTGATTAAATTCATTGAAGAAAAAAATACATTAAAAGATCTTTTAAATCACAATTTCCATGGAAAACCTTCCCTCGATCTATTCTCGATGTTTCACCGATCGACGTTCCATCTACCCTTTAACCGCAAAATTTCATTTCCGCTGAAAAAAAAAAGATTTTTTTCGACCGTCCCTCACATTTCCGTATCGATGAATTTCATTGAAGAAAAAAATATGCATAAAACAAAATGTGTACACAAATTAAAAAAAGTAAAAATATTTCACATAAAAAAATACATTTTTAAGAACCTCTAAACAGTTAAAAATAGAAAAAGCGATAAATTTCTCAGGCCCTGCGCTCTGCAAGAGAAATTAATCGGAAGGCATTTTTTCCCTTCCCGAACAAAGTTTCGTATCAACTTTCTTAAAAATAATTGGAGGAGGTTTTCCATTTATTTATTTTTTTTCACGATTGTACATTGAATACCCTTGAGTTTTGCTTCTGCTTTGTGCAGCGGGCAGCGCTGGTTTTTCTCGCGACGGGTAGAAAAGCCAGCGTCGGTCGGCTCTCGGATGCGTAAGCTCGGCGATTTGGGACATCGCGTGGGTGTCTCACTCTCGAGTATCGTCCGTTCCGTTATAACGAACCCTCGGGGCGGGCGAACGAGGGAACGAACGCGACTGCGAGATGGGTAGTGAATAAGCATCGGGGCAACTGGTCGCTGGCACTCGTTCATACCGATGGACCTCAGAGCCGTGGAATACGAGGACGGGTTGACGTGTATATCCGTGTGTTAGCCGCCGCGGATATCGCATACAGCCTAGGGCAGACGTAATTGCTCGCTTGGCATTAATTATACTCGAGAGCGTCGGGGATAGTTTTCGCGGTCAAAGGCAGCGCGGAGCTCGGTAAACGCACCTGCTGCCGGCCCAGGAATATAGTATCTATAATAACGATAAAAAAAAAACACAATTAATATAAATAAAGAGATGTAGCAGAACGACGCATTGAAATAAAACAGATGCTTGGTGAATTGAAAAAAATGAAAGAGAACCGCGGGACGAGATTTCGAAAGTTCTTTCTCAGCGACCGGAACGTAAAGACGTGTCATTTGTTGAGAGGATTAAAGAAATTTATTTGGCTACGTATTGACTATTATTTAAAAATTAAGAACTCTTACACAGGGGAGAGCGGGACAAATAGGCGCGGTGGGGCAAAACGGGACATTGAAAAATCATTGGAAGACATTATTATTTATATATAGATATATATAGATTATGTATAGATATAGATATATTTTTGTATTATAGTATACTATATCTTATATATATTTGTTGGTTAGGATGTTTGCCCCCCCCCCCCCCCCCCCCCCCCCACTTCGATGAAACTTAGAGAGCTCTTCTTGTAGTGGAGATACAAGCAAGGTTAATTTGCTGAATCCATGCGAGCGGGCGAGCCAACATACCGCTTATATATTATATATTATATATTATATATTATATATTATATATTATATATTATATATTATATATTATATATTATATATTATATATTATATATTATATATTATATATTATATATTATATATTATATATTATATATTATATATTATATATTATATATTATATATTATATCGTTCGAGCGTCATTGCACGATTCGCGTTTCGAAGAGCCTCGTAATCGTCGGCGGCCGACCGAATCGCCAATATTTTCGCATCCCCGCTTGCTGTCCCGGTCCGAAGCGCCGTCGGGCTCTCTTTTAGTTGCGGGGGAGTTTGTCGACTAAGCGAGCCCGTTCGTTATATATATCCGGAGTCGTCCGTGCGTTTAATGTCGGTGAGAGGAATAACTCGGTAGACAGCTCTCGTGCGCCCGCGCGCGAACGAGAGGCCTCCGGAGCCGAAGACAGAGACAAGCGGGGGCTGTTTTACTCGACGATATTTTGTTTTCCCAAACGTCGTAAAGCAAACGCGTTACGAAGCGATTCTGCTGGCTCGCGCCGGTCACCCACGCAGTTTAATCCGGTCATCGGATTAATCACGAAACAACAAAAGATATTCTTCGTTTCCAGATAGTTTTTACACATGCGGATTTAACGACGAAGCAACAAAAAATCACTTCGTTCCCGGACAGTTTTTACACATGGAAATTTAACCACGAAACAACAAAAAATACTCTTCGTTCCCAGATAGTTTTTACACATGCAGATTCAATGACGAAACAACAAAAAATCTCTTCGTTCCCAGACAGTTTTTACACATGCAGATTTAACCACAAAACAACAAAAAATCTCTTCGTTCCCGGACAGTTTTTACACATGCAGATTTAACCACAAAACAACAACAAAATCTCTTCGTTCCCAGATAGTTTTTACAGATGCGAATCTAAATTCCGCGTAATAGGGACAATTATTTATCACTTACTTATAAGAGATACATAATTGTCCCTATTACGCGGTTAAATCCGGCTACCGGATTAACCGCAAAACAACAAAAAAAGACTTCGTTTCCAGACTGTGGTTACAAATGCGGATTTAGGAAGCGATGCATAATTGTCCCTATGAAGTCTTTTTGTCAGCGACGTCTCGCGAAAATAGATCCATGCATTGACAGGTGACAGTCGAATTAGCCGGATCGTTGTCGCTTAAATCTGGTTACCGGATTAACCACCAAACAACCAAAAACACTCTTCGTTCCCCGACAGTTTTTACAGATCCGGCTTTAGGAAGCTGTGCATAAAATTGTCCCAATTACATTGTTCAATGTTTCCATGTCTTTCGGAGTGTAAAAACGTCCCCACTGCCGAGACGGGTCAGCTGACCCACGGCCTCCATCGTCGGTCCCAAGGATGACCTTGACCTTGAGAATCGACAGCCACCAAAATGGCGACGAATCGCCGAATGAATCGCAGATCAAAAAAATTTGCGACCGCGTACAAAACTACTATAGTCGAGGCTCTCTTTTCTCTAAACGATCTCCCTTCTATACACACGACGTCTCGCGTCCCCTCCTCCAGTTCTTCACGGAGAGACCGCGTCAAGCTCTCTATTCGCAGGTCAGAGATCGCCTAAAATGGTGGTATCAAACCCAAGGTGACCTTGACCTTGAGAATCGACAGACACCAAAACGGCGAAAGATCGATCGATCAATCGCAGATCAAAAGAATTTTGGGACCGCAATAAAACTACATTCGAAGCTCTCTTTTCTCTGAACTATCTCTTCCACAGTCACGACGTCTCGCGTCCCCTCCTCCAGCTCTTCGCGCGGAGAGCGCGTCGAGCTCTCTATTCTCAGGGAGGGCATCTCCTAAAATGGTGGCATCAAACGTTTGAAATAAGAGCGCGCAAAGAGATCCGATCTCTCGCAGTCTCTGACGACGAGTGTACGACGAGCGGGACATCGACGACCCGCGAAGTCTCGCGCGGGCTCTCCCGATCGGACGCGCTCTCGCTTGAGCCTTCGAGAGTCGCCGTTGTCGCCGTCGTCGATAGGCACGGTCCGCGCTCGAGGGAACGGGCGTACGAAAAAGCTCGACGCAGAACCAAAGCGCCGACGATAAATTTTCGCAAAAACGAGCGAGCTGGCGAGGGCGGCGAATGAGCTTCGGGTCTCTCGTTTCTACGAGCTCCGCGCGAACTATATTAACTTAGCCCTGAAACCAAAGAGCTCTCGGCGGTTATAAACCGCCCACCCTTTTGTTCAACTCCCACGCTCCAACCGATGTCTTTCGAGCGTAAGCGCAAATCGAAGAGCTGCTCTATGTAAGCGCGTTTATTTCGCGGTCTTTTCGTTGCGTAAATTCCTGCGAATAATTACGTGGCTCAAGGTCAAGCCCCCCCCCCCCCCCCCCCTCTCTACGTCGCTGCCTCTGATGTTAGTGTGTGCTGTAACTTGGCCGTGGATAATTCTCTCTCTGTTAGGCTTGGAAACAGTGTTTTCGCTGTATTTTTCATACGGATGATTTGGATGCTTTCTCTACTGTTCGTCAACCCGTAGGGTCGAATTTTGAGACGTTTGTTTGAACTTAAGATCAAACTTTATTGGATGCTTAAGATCTGTCTTAAGTACGAACTTAAATGTGAACTCAAATTCAATTGTAGTCCGAGTTCAATATTAAGTTCGAACTTAAGGTAGGTCTTAAACACGCAATGAAGTTCTGGCCAAACTTCGATCTGAAGTTTAAACTGAAGATAGAACTTAAGATAGATACAGCAGAATTTCGATCTTAAGTTCGTACTTGAGATAGATCTTAAGCATCGAATGAAGTTCGATCTTAAGTTGAAACTAACGTCTTAAAATTCGACCCTTCGTGTGCGTTAGGGATCATTTCGACCCCAATGTTGTCCCGTATTTTTTTTTCTCCTAACGTGAACTTTAAACACGTTTTTGGATGGGTAAAAAAGTTTAATTTGGAAATCTCACTTTGCGAGGATAACCAACCGATGTATTCGAAACTTCATACTTGTTAAAAAAAAATGTCTGTTTTAAAGATTAATCTTTTGTCCAAAAAGTCCACGGTTACTGTTATTCGAGGCCGGGGGTCAAATCGACCTCGTGTGCACTTAATGATCCGCTACGGATGTGTTCACATTGAGGGTTAATCGCAATTATGTTGTGCTGCTTTTTGTTTTTGGCTTGTATCATTCTGCCGTCTGCTCACCCTCACTGTATTAAATCGGTTAACGGGGTTTTCCATCAACTTGTAATTGGGCTTGGCCGGTTTTCACTTGAATAAATAAATAAATAAATAAATAAATAAATAAATAAATAAATAAATAAATAAATACATTAATTGTGTGTATTACGTTAGGTTCGATAAATATTGATTTCAGAGTTTCCTTTGAATCTCGCGATTTTGGAATCTGGCGACTGGCGGGACTTTTGCCGCGGAGGATCTTTTTTAACTCTTTTATGCTCTACCGCACGAGTATCGCATAATATTTTTTGCAAAAAAAGCAGGAGATGTGACATTTTTCGTGCTCATGAGTCTGAGAGAGGTAAAATAAGCGTGCGAGAAGTAAAATCGGACGGATGTGCGCATGCGCAGCGCCATTATAGTACGCCCGGCTATAAAGCGCCACTTCTCATGCATGCGTTGTAAAAATGAATATATTTCTAAAACGAATATATTGAGAACGGAGGAAAGTACAATAGACAAATGGTACAATCAAATACCACAATTAATGAGAGAAGCTCCGATTGCACTGAGCGGAGAGGGTAGAACGTCGGTCGCACCGCTGGGAGTCTCCGGGGGTCTCGCTCTACGAAGAGATCGAAAGTTTTATCGCGGAGTGGCGTGCGAGCACCAGACCGCGTGATCTAATTAGCAGACCGGCGATGACCGCAGGGGACACACCGAGTGTGGATCAGACACGCTCGGATCCCTCTCGCCCGTCGTCACCGTCGTCAATGTCACCCTGATCACTCTCTCCTCTCTCCGAGATAAACTCGATGTCGTCGTAAGAAGTTGAAAAACAAGCCCACGTGGAAATATTAGAGAACGAGCAGTATAGACAGTTATATCGGGGCAAAACGGTCCAGTGTCCTCCAATCGCGATGAGACTTTTTTACATCCCTCAAAATTTTATTTAAAGATGGTCCCTTTTGTCCCAGAGTTTCGTTCTACCCCGCACTCTCGTTGTACGTGGGATTCGACGATTCGATAACATACAGTTTCACTAGCAGGTTGTTGTGGCTCGGGCCGGACTGTGGAATTTAGAAACCGGAAATCTAGATTATCGGATGTTAACGGAAAAAACGTCACGTCCGGTTTGAACCTTTTATTTTTCGACCGGAAGTGACCTCGTACCGGAAATACGTCACTTTCGATGCTGAAATCTTATTTTTCAACCGGAAGTGATGTCATACCGGAAGTACGTCACTTCTGGTATGAAAATCGATTTTTTTGACTGCAACTAGCGCCATCTCGGAATACGTCACTTCCGGTCGAAGAACCGAAGCGAATCCGGAAGCAACGTATTTCCGGTATGATGTTACTTCCGGTCGAAATATGGGATTATGAAACAGGAAGTGACGTATTACCGGCATGACGTCACTGACGTCACCGGTTTAAAAATTATATTTTTAAACCGGAAGTGACGTATTTCTTTTCGAAAATGATTTTTTTTTTCAAATCAAACAAACAAAAAACTTTCGAAAATATATATAAGATTTGGGAACTGACAAAAAAAAATACCCTGCACGATATTTACGGGCGTTACATCAGGTCTAGTCAGGGCTTAGTCAGGGCTTGGTCAGGGCTAGGTGGAATCATTGCATAATTCGACATTGGCATGTGTCGATTTTCCCAGACAATGATCGAGTGATTCTTGCCACGCGCTCTCGTCTCGTACGCCTAACGCATTGCAAAAGCTCCTCGAGAAAGCGAGCGGGCAACCTCCGCTAGCTCCCGCGTTCCTAATTCGGTTAGCCGACTGACCGATCCGCGAGACGACGATGGATGGTCCCCGTCGTCGACTGGATATCGTGCCTATGTTTAGAGCACCCACGACAGGGCAGCTTTCGAGTGGACCGCTGTATTATATTTGGTATCTCTATCGCGCCTTTAACACCGCGCAATATATCGTGCATTTACACAGGCCTCTCTAGGCGAGCGGACGAGTAAGGTGCACTGAAAAAAAAAAACTATCAATGACTCAAGGAAAATTGTTTAAATTTAAATTCTTGCAATTCCATACGGAATTGAAACGATAACACGTCACCTTGACAGTCTTGCCATCGTTGATTCCATATCGATAAAAATTACAAATGTGACTTTAAAAAAATGGAATAAAAATATGCCCGTGGATTCATCGGTGTTAAACCGAGCCATTTTTTTTTTGTATAGTCAATATTGTGAATATTTTCTACATAAAGCAGGAACTCTTTGATCTAGTTCCACCTTAGTTCGCAAAAATGTCTCCTGTAAAAGGTTTGCAATCAATTTTTGAAATCCGGGCACTCGATTGACTTGACTTTACAACACGCACTACGTCAATCGCTGCTAAAGTCCATGTAGCGTTCGTCCCGAAAAGTTTGCCGGACGATCTTATAGGGACAGAGCAACAACGGACCATTTTTGTCAATTTTTCGCGGGACGAAAAAAGTCTCGCCTGAAACGGACAACACTGGTCCGTTTTGCCCCCACGATTTGCCGATCGACGTTAGCTTCAATTCCGATGATTCCTTTTTGTTTCGTTTTTTTTTTTTTTTTTTTCCTCTTCGAATATGCACGCACGATAACCGCGAGAATTACAGACATTCGAACGGTTCACAGACGCGAGAAGCTGCACAACGTGCGACAAGGTCTTGGCCGAGCTCGAGAAGATCGACGATGACACGGACACCTTCGGTGTCGACTTTGTCAAGATCAACGACAAGAGGCTCGCCAAACAGTACGGTATCAAGAACTTTCCCGCGCTCACGTACTTCCGGGAAAAAGAGCCGATCATCTATGAGGGTGAGTAAACTTAATCTATCCACACGATCGAACAATATATTCTCCCAATTTGCAATGGTAACACACGCCGCCAATAAGAATTTTGTTAGATAAAAACATTCATAAAAAAATTTGTCTATTCGACACAAATTTCGTCGCGTTCAATTTTTCTTATGAAAAATTGAACACGAGGAAACCTCGTGATCGCGCCTCGCCTCGCCCTGGCGAACCGAAATGTACACGAATGATACACGAAGAAAAAATAGATTCTGCTAATTTGCAATGATAATATACACAATCAAGGATACATCTGTTTGATAAAAAATTGAATTGAATTAAATTAAATTAAATTAAATTAAATTAAATTAAATTAAATTAAATTAAATTAAATTAAATTAAATTAAATTAAATTAAATTAAATTAAATAAGAAATAATGTGTATTCGATTACAAATTTCGTCGCGTTCATTTTTCGTCGTCTTCCTCAACACGAGAGCGAACACGAATATATCCCGGTCATAGCCTCGACGAATCGATCTACACGAAGAAAAAATATATTCACTTAATTTACGATGGCAATTTATGCGGCCGAGAAGCGATTTTCTTATTTGAAGAAAAAAATAAAAAAAATATGTATTGTATTAGAAATTCCGTCGCGTTAAATTTTCCTCGTCTCAAAGAACACGAGGAAATCTCGCGATCGCGCCTCGCTTCGCCCTGGCGAGCGCGAATATACCCCGGACATATTCGTCGACGGGTAGCGTGGAGGCGGTTACGGTGCAGTGTCGGCCAAACTTTTATTGGAATCTCGCCGAAGAAGCTAAACAACCTTGCCAGAGGAATGACAAAATTTTGCATTACAGCATCTGACCCAGAATTTATCCTGCCCATTCTCTCGAGATCCTCGCGTATATCGCCCTGTTACACTCGACCCCGGCCACCTCGGATACGAGGATTAACAAACCGGTGGAACAGATGCCGAGTGTGCTCGCTTGGCGTGTCGGAGACTACTTGAGTTTCCGAGACCGCAAGAACGACGCGAGTGCATGCGGACAACGTCGTATCGACTTCCACGTTTGCCAGAAGGAATCTTGTAATTCCGCAATACGATACGCACGGGCAGCAGAGGAGTGGGGCAAAATGGAACACCGGGGCGAAACGGACTATTTCTACAAATTTTTAGAGGGACAAATGAAAAGTCCGTTTGAGATTAGGAAGCGTGGTCCATTTTGCCTCGTTTCCCCCTTTATTATTGATGGGAGTTGCGTATAAAATTTTCGGGAAAATATCCAGCTGACTTGATGGTCGAGCAGCAAGAGAGTGGGGCAAAATGGAACACCCGGGGCGAAACGGACTATTTCTACAAATGTTTAGAGGGACAAATGAAAAGTCCGTTTGAGATTAGGAAGCGTGGTCCATTTTGCCTCATTTCCCCCTTTATTATTGATGGGAGTTGCGTATAAAATTTTCCGGAAAATATCCAGCTGACTTGATGGTCGAGCAGCAAGAGAGTGGGGCAAAATGGAACACCGGGGCGAAATGGACTATTTCTACAAATTTTTAGAGGGACAAATGAAAAGTCCGTTTGAGATTAGGAAGCGTGGTCCATTTTGCCTCATTTCCCCCTTTATTATTGATGGGAGTTGCGTATAAAATTTTCGGGAAAATATCCAGCTGACTTGATGCTCGAGCAGCAAGAGAGTGGGGCAAAATGGAACACCGGGGCGAAACGGAATATTTTTATCGAACGGATGAAAAGTCCATTTGAGATTAGGAAGCGTGGTTCATTTTGCCTCGTCTCCGCTTTTTTTTTCTTGATGCGAGCTCCGTAAAAATGCGTTTAAAAAAATACCCAGGTGACCTGATGGTCGAGGAGAACGTTCTGGAGTTTCTCACGAGCCTGGAAGCGATGGATCTACCGGACAGGATCGAAGAAGTCAACTCGAAGATCCTCGGAAAAATCGTCGAGGATACGGAGTTCGTAGCTGTTCTCTTCTGTAAGTCGCACGAGTCACTTCTTATCGGTTCGAAGATTAAGTATAAAAAAAAAAGAAAATACACATTTCACCACAGTCTCCGATACTTTGTACCGAACGTCCCATCCTACGATCCACCGAACATCCTACGATCCACAGCCGATTGTTTGTTTCCATTATTTATTTCATTATATTTTTTTTTTCTATAAACGACGCCAAAAGACACGAGTCGAGAAGAATGCTTTTTTTTTTTAATGTTGTCAATTTCAATGTAAATGTTACGTTTTTTTTCGTAAGTGCAGTCCGCGTGCGAGTTTCGTTGGGGGATCGGTATCGCCGATTTTTTTTTTTTTGTTATTAAAATTGCTGTCCATAAACGACGCCAAAAGACACGAGTCGAGAAGAATGCTTTTTTTTAATGTTGTAAATATCAATGTAAATGTTAAGTTTTTTTCCTAAGTGCAGTCCGCGTGCGAGTTCCGTTGGGCAATCGGTATCGCCGATTTTTTTTTTTTGTTATGAAAATTGTTGTCCATAAACGACGCCAAAAGACACGAGTCGAGACAGAATGCTTTTTTAAAAATGTTTTCAATTTCAATGTAAATGTTACGTTTTTTTTCGTGAGTGCAGTCCGCGTGCGAGTTTCGTTGGGCGATACCGTTTTTTTTTTTTATTAAAATTGTTGTCCATAAACGACGCCAAGAGACACCAGTCGAGAAGAATGCTTTTTTTTATGTTGTAAATATCAACGTAAATGTCAAGTTTTTTTTCGTAAGTGCAGTCCGCGTGCGAGTTTCGTTGGGCGATCGGTATCGCCGATTTTTTTTTGTTATTAAAATTGTTGTCCATAAACGACGCCAAGAGACACGAGTCGAGTAGAATGCTTTTTTTTTAATGTTGTAAATATCAATGTAAATATTAAGTTTTTTTTCGTAAGTGCAGTCCGCGTGCGAGTTTCGTTGAGCGATCGGTATCGCCGATTTTTGTTGTTATTAAAATTTTTTTGTTACTATTTTCTAATGCTGGCTTGAATGACATACGTCTTGTGCAGCATAGATTTTCATGTGCTCGTTCGGCATAAGTTATGTGTAAATAATGGGAGGGGTCAATGACCGGAGCCTCTCATCTCGCCATGTACCGAGCCGATTTTTTATTTCATGCAAATCCAATCCAGGAATGCAACCGTTTAACGTGGTAACGATAAACAGACAATAAAAAAAAAAGAAAATGCATAATCGCTCGTAGCAATAATCGAGTGTTGCACAAAAATGCCTGCGCGCATAGGGGGCGTAGGGGCGAGCTCGCATTTAAAATACGCGTGTAAATAATAATGTTAATAATAATAATTTATTAATACGTGTATCTAATATACGTGAAAATATTTTTTTGTGTGTGTTGGTGTGGATAGGTCCAAACACGGAGCGGTGTGTTGGCGCCGGCTCTAGTAAGTACACTCTTACGTAAAATCAAGGACCCCGAATCCTCTCATTTTTTTTTTTGTTACCGATATTTAAATATATATTTTCTTACTTTTTTATATACGAAAAAAAAAACAACAACAAAGTAGTTTTACTGTCACTTTGACGTAGAAAAATTTTAGATCGACATTGAACGCAAGCTGTAGAAGAGGCCCCATTCATCCATCATTATAGAGTATAGACCCAAGCCGTAGAGCTGAGCGCGTCCAAACCCCTTGCGAGTAGATCTTAATTTTTTTTTTTTTTTTTTTTTTATTTAACTTTTTTTTCCCTATATTCACCGATATGACTATTCATCGTCGAAAAATCATTGACCCAGTAGTCGCATGTTCGCCGCGTCGATTTCTGGTATCTGAACCGAATACAACGAGAAACCAGTTTACTGCATGGCTCAAAAAAAATTTGACCAATTTTTTTCGTTTGCTTTGTATTTTTGCTAAAAAAAAGAAACAGACTCTTACCGACATCGTCTCTGGAACTCGTGTTTGTCCGTTCTAACAATTGTCGGTCCGAGCTTCTGTGCTGACTCCTGTCCGTCAATCGTTCGATATGCGTGTCCGTCCGCACGAATTATTCTCGATCGAAGAAGGGAGGTAAAAAAAAAAATGAAAAAATAATCGAACGATCAAATAACATTCTTTAATTGATTCCAAATGGGACAGACAAGCCGGACTGCAAGAAATGCGCGAGGGCCCTCCAGGAACTGGAGAATATCGACGACGAGGCCGATCAGCTTGGCATCGGCTTCGTGAAGATCGCTGACGAGGAACTCGCCGAGGAATACAACCTCGGACCGCTGCCCGTTCTCGTCTACTATCGCCACCAAATTCCAATTATTTACGAACGTACGAGCCAATTTTTTATTCCAATTTTGTGTTTCAATTTTTTTATTTCTATTTTGTGTTTCAATTTTTTACTTCAATTTTTTTATTTCACTTTTGTGTTTCAATTTTTTACTTCAGTTTTTTTATTTCAATTTTGTTTTTCAATTTTGAACTTCAATTTTTTTATTTCAATTTTGTGTTTCAATTTTCGTATTTCAATTTTTGTATTTTAATTTTTGTATTTCGATTTCTGTATTTTAATTTTGTATTTCAATTTTTTGTTTACTTTTCTATATCGATCAAATTTATCTCGCAGACGAATTGAGCAAAGAGGAGGACGTCCTGGAGTGGCTGGTCTCGAACAAGAGTACCGGTGACGAGGAGGACGTTATCGAAGACGTCACCGCCAAAACTCTGAACACTCTGATCGGCAATATGGACAATCTTGTCGTTGTTTTTTGTACGTTTAAAATATTGTATAAGCACCATTATTTTTCACCACTTCGATATCGATTTATTTTGCATTTTACCAATTATTTTCAATATCTCTTGAACAGACGATCACGGTGAAGACGACTCGATGCAGGTCCTGATGGAGCTCGAAAAGATCGACGACGATTGTGACAAGCACGGTATCCAGTTCGTCAAGATCGATGACAAAAAAGCTGCCAAGGAATTCGGTATAGATTCGATACCCGCTATCGTGTACTTCGAGAGGCAAATACCCAATGTCTACGACGGTAAGGATGCGTCGATGAAACTGATGGAGAATTCCTGATTAAATTAAAAAAAAGAAATTCGAATAAAATCTAGAAATCCTTAATTTACATAGGCGATGTCGAGAACGAAGATGAAATCCTCGAGTGGCTGCTCGCTCAGCTCGAGAAAGACGAGATCGAGGATGTGACTGACGAGATGTTGGATCGTCTCATCAAGGAGGGCAAAACCATAGCCGTCCTCTTTTGTAAGTGCATTTGGCATTTTTCACATTTCTATTATTTTGAAACGTACTTCCGGTATGGCGTCGCTTCCGGTCGAAATATGAGATTCTCAAAACTGAAGTGACGTATTGTTTACGTGATGTCATTTCCGGTCGAAAAATGAGATTTTCAAACCGGAAGTGACGTATTTCCGATAAGACGTCACATCCAGCAATAAAATGAGATTCTGAAAGCGGAAGTGACTGGAATTAACGTCATGTCTAAAAATGAGATTTTTAAACCCGAAGTGACGTATTTCCGCTATGCCGTCACTTCCGGTCATCAAATGACACTTTCAAACCGGAAGTGACCGAAAATAACGTCATATCGTGAAATGAGATTTTCAAACCGGAAGTGACACATTTCCGTTATGACGTTACTTCCGGTCGACAAATGAGACTTTCAAACCTGTGACGTATTTCAGGTCGGAAAGTGAGTTTTTCTGCACACAACGATAGTGCTCAACTCACCGAGACAGAAAATAGAAACAGAATAGTATAATAGGTGAAATAGTTATCAGGGCCCATAAGGAGGACTTAAAATAATCGGGGCCTGGAGGGGGGCCTCTAGAGGAACCCCTGGACTCTTGAAAAATTGAAAATTTGATAAACAAACATTCAACTGTACAAAATATTTATAAGATTTATTTATTTTTTAATATTTTTATTTGCAACAGACGACAACAACGACCGGAAGTCTCAGCGGGTCCTGAACGAGCTGGAGAACATAGACGACGAGTGCGATCAGCTCGGCGTTATTTTCGTAAAGATCGACAACGCCGAGGAGGCCAAGGAATACGGAATAGAGAAGATGCCGAGTTTGTTGTACTTCGAGAAGGGTATACCGACAATTTACGAGGGCAATCTCGAGGACGAGGATAAGGTACTCAAGTGGCTCGATCAGCAGCAGAAAACCGATCAGATCGAGGACATTACCGACGAGATGTTGGACATGGTCATCGAAAAAATGCCCTACGTCGCCGTTCTATTTTGTAAGTGATGTTCGTTAAGGAACCGCTAAACAAAAAAAAACATACAAATAGTAGGTCGTTTTTCATGGATTGGTTTATTTTTGCAGACGAGAAGGACCAGAAGAAGAGCCAGAAAGTTCTCACCGAGCTGGAGAACATCGACGACGACTGCGACCAGCACGACATCGCTTTCGTCAAGATCGACGACGAGGACGAGGCGAAGGAGTACGGAATTGACAACATGCCGACTTTGGTATTCTTCGAGCGTGGAATACCGCACGTATACGATGGTAAATCTGCTTGCAATAATAAAAATAATAACAATAATAATAACAATAATAATAACAATAATAATAACAATAATAATAACAATAATAATAACAATAATAATAACAATAATAATAACAATAATAATAACAATAATAATAACAATAATAATAACAATAATAATAACAATAATAATAACAATAATAATAACAATAATAATAACAATAATAATAACAATAATAATAACAATAATAATAACAATAATAATGTTCAATCAACAGGAGAGCTGTTGAACGAGGATCAATTGCTCGGCTGGCTCATCCATCAGAAGAAGCATCGCGAGATTCCGGAAGTTACCGACGAGATGATGGAAAAGCTAATCGAGACAACCCCTTACCTCGCCGTACTGTTTTGTAAGTAATCCAATGTAAGTCCTATTGGGCGAGAGGTTTTTCGGTTCAAGCCGAATATCGATCGTCGAGCTCGCGACTACTTGCGCTTCTCCTTTTTGTTTCTCAAAAATTGTCCCGTAACAAAAAAAAAAAGAGAAATGTTCGATTTCGTTCACGCAGACGACAAGGAGGACAAGCAGAACATGAGAATCCTCAACGAGCTCGAGAACATCGACGACGATCTGGAGAAAGAGGGCATCGTCATAATCCGCATGGACAACGACGCAGAGGCGAAGGATTTCGGCATTGATCATCTACCGACGCTCGTGTACTTCGAGGACAAAATTCCCGCTATATACGAGGGCGATTTACTCAACGAGGACGAAGTGCTGGAGTGGCTGATCGAGCAAAAAAACTCTGCGACGATCGAAGAGGTCACCGACGAGATTCTTTCGAGTCTGATTGACGAGCACGAGTACGTCGTTGTCTACTTCAGTAAGTTTACTATAATTTAGTCTTTCTTTAATAATCTCTCTAAGTTGACTATAATAGTTGACTATAATAGTTGACTATAATAGTTGACTATAATAGTTGACTATAATAGTTGACTATAATAGTTGACTATAATAGTTGACTGTAATAGTTGACTATAATAGTTGACTATAATAGTTGACTATAATAGTTGACTATAATAGTTGATTATAATAGTTGACTATAATAGTTGACTATAATAGTTGACTATAATAGTGGACTATAATAGTTGACTATAATAGTTGACTATAATAGTTGACTATAATAGTTGACTATAATAGTTGACTATAATAGTTGACTATAATAGTTGACTATAATAGTTGACTATAATAGTTGACTATAATAGTTGACTATAATAGTTGACTATAATAGTTGACTATAATAGTTGACTATAATAGTTGACTATAATAGTTGACTATAATAGTTGACTATAATCGCTGACTATAGTAGTTTACTATAGTAGTTGACTATAATAGTTGACTATAATAGTTGACTATAATAGTTTACTATAATAGTTTACTATAATAGTTTACTATAAAAGTTTACTATAACTTAGTCTTTCACTAATTTATTGTTGATTTTTTCGAGATATAGAGAATGTTTTTTTTATTTTTATGCAGGCGGCCGTTGCGAGGAGGGGGACGAGTGCGAAACGGTGCTAAAGGAATTGGAGAACATCGACGACGAGCTCGACGAGACTGGAATAATATTCGTCACGACGGAGGACACCGGCGTCGCGAAGAAGCACGGCCTGAAAAATTTCCCGACGCTCGCGTTCTTTAGGAACAAGGAACCGCTCATCTATAAGGGCGACGTGGAGGACGAGGACGAGGTCCTGTCGTGGCTCACCGACGAGAACACACTCGAGATACCCGGAAAGATCGAGGAGGTCAACGCGAGGATGCTGGAAAATATTTTGGACGAGAACGATCACGTGGTCGTTTTCTTCTGTGAGTATGGCTGAGGCCATGCGGAAGGTGTTCTTTTTTACCGGCAGAGATAAGTCGTCGATGTTGCGTTATAAAACAACGTGAAATTGTGGCGATAAAAATTCTGCAATGAAATTTGAATAATAGCAATGCATTCTATAGAAAGTTTTTCGCTCTCAACTTCATTGTATTATTTTTCTACTCGTAAAGATGAAACAAGTTGATTTCTCAAAAGTAAGCTGACGTCGTGCGGAAGAGGTTGTTCTTCTTTACCGGCAGAGATAACACTTCGATGTTGCGTTAACCAATCCTACATTTTTATCGAAAAGATTGTTCATCAAAATTTGACTAATAGTAACGCATTGTATAGAAAGTTTTTCCGGATAACTTCATGGCCATTTTTTTTATTCTTTTACTTGTAAAGATCGAAAAAAGTGGATTTCTGAAAACTAGACAGAGGTGATGCGAAAAAGGTTGTTCTTTTTTATCGGCAGAGATAATTCTTCGATGTTGCGCTGACATCATACATTTTTATCGAAAAAACTCTGCAACATTTTTTAGTAGTGTACACATATACAAACTTTTTCCGACTAAACTACATTGTAATTTTATTTATATATTTATTTACTTGTAAAAATTGAAAAAAAAATTCGACTTCTCAGAATATTTCCATTCGATATAGTTTAGAACGATTGAGACTTTTTCTTTGAGGCAAAGTATTGATAATATGCAATGTTTTCAGACAAGGAAGGTGACAAAAAGAGCCAGAAGATTCTCCAAGAACTGGAGAACATCGACGACGAGTGCGAGGAGAAGGACATTGACTTCGTGAAGATTTCCGACGAGGGGATCGAGAAGGAGTACGATTTACCGGGACTGCCGGCTCTCGCTTTTTATCGTCACAAGTTTCGAACCATATACTCTGGCGATATGATGCACGAGGAAGAGATTCTCGACTGGGTGCTAGATCTTCATAGTTCGACACCGGACGTAATCGAGAGCGTAGACCGAAAGACGCTTCAGGTGCTCATAAACGACGTCGAGCATCTTGCTGTGTTTTTCTGTAAGTTCCTTACAGTTGTTTCAGTAATTTTTTTTTTTTTTTTTTTTATTGCTTCTTCATTATTTATAGTAAATTTTTTGCCGCAGACGACGACGACGAGAGGTGCGACACGTGTCGGGAAATCCTCGAGGAATTGGAGACGATCGACGACGACACGGACAAGCATGGAATACAATTCGTCAAGTCGAACGATGCCAAGCTGGCCGCTGAAATCGGCATTTTCTCCTTCCCGGCTCTTGTCTATTACGAGACCGGCGTTCCCATCATGTACGACGGTAAGAGTCGCATTGCAGCAACAACTATATACATGGCTTTTTTCGAAATTTTTCTTTTCGAAATTCGTAAAAATCCCTCCCCGCCCTGCCCCTCGATTTTTTAATTACGATTTTTTAATCACACCGATGCCGGAGCTCGCTCTGCATCCGGGACTCGAGTCGCGAGACAGTGATATCGATATTCCAGTGCGCAGGGATACTGTCCTCGTCCGCGAGACTGGATAAATGCAATTCATTTTTTAAGTCCCTAACGTCAAACATTTTTTTTTTTTACCCCTTTACGAACATCTTCACCGCCAGGGGAGACCGCCTACCTTGCGACACGTTCCTTTCCAGCCCGTTAGTCTTCACAATAAACTTCGTTATGATAAAAACAATAATAATAGTTTACTACTGAATTACCATTAAAAAAAAAAAAAAAAAATAAGTTAGAAACCACAGACATTTTTCAAAAAATTCACGATCCAGTAAAATCTCTAACTCGGCCTCAATCTTCAGAAAAAGCACCATTACATAAAGAAAGTTAAATACGACAGACATTTTTCAAAGAATTCCAAATCCCGTAATATCTCTAACTCAGCCTCAATCTTCAGAAAAAACTCAATCTTCAGAATCATTACCATTAAAAAAAAACAGTTCAGGTACCACGGAAATTTTTCAAAGAATTCGAAATCCCGTAAAATCTCTAACTCGGCCTTAATTTTCAGAAAAAACACCATTACCAAAAAAAAAACAAATTAGATACCATAAACATCTTTCCAAAAATGCCAAATCCCGTAAAATCTGTAATTCGACCTCAACCTGCAGAAAAATTGCACTCAATTGAAGAAACGTGACCACTCTACAAGTGTGCCAAATTTCAACTGGCTATCTCAGACTGTTTCCGAGTTTTAGTCGTATTAAACAATGCAAATCTGTTACACACACATACATTCGGACGCGAGATAAAAATCACATTTCTCGACGTTTCGGACTATTTTAAGTGCTCCTGACTCTCCAATCTTATTTTTTTTTTTTTACAAAACATACTCTACCACAAAGCATAAAATCAGACATTTTTCTGCCGATAAGGTGCCCCGTGTCGCAAGGTAACCGGCTCTACCCTATTCTTTAATTCGTGTCTAAACACATAAATTTTTTCTCTTCGTTACTTTTTCTCAAATAGACATACTACATGCTATATATACGTGTGCGTGTGTCTGACTTTTGTAGGTAATCTTAAGAACGAGGACAAAGTTCTGGAATGGCTAATCGAACAGAAAAGTAAGGAAACATCTAGAATGATGATAATTATTACGGGTGTACTGTTCTTTGTGACTTTAATATCAATCGTGACTGATACAACGCCGGCTTACTGCAAGTACCGTCAAGCACGCGCCGTCGCGATCGTGCCCTCGCGTCCGCGATCGCCTTGATCTCTATCTCGGGTCACACGATCATTTAGTGCAATACAAAAAAAAAACATACTCGACCATTAATACGAACGCCTCAAAATTTTTTTCTTCTGTTTATCAAAAAGCACAACAATTTAATACTAACGCGTCAGAACCGTCCAAGATTCGCGCCACGAATCGACACAATACTGCCGATCAAAGTTCAAGTTTCATCATCCTCGTTGTATATTTTTTTTTTACTTATCTAATTTTCATTCATTTTTTTTTTATTTATTTTTTTACGCATCTTTACGGTTCAGCTATAGAAGCTACGTTATTTAGCACTCGCCCCCAGAGAATATCAGTCTCGCGCCCTACATGCATACCTACACATCAACGTCACACCACTCCACACTCCATAGTTCTCGCCGGACGCAATATTACTCGCTGTTTTCCTAAACTTGTAAATTGTAACTCAGGAATATAAGTTGACGAAAAAAAAAAAAGAATCCAAAATAATTTCTCGCAACCATGAATACACGTTATTGCGGAGATGATTTGACGCGCGGAGCACATCGATCTTCTCGACGACTCGACTAACCCCGAGACCAGCACAGGTAGCGTTGTCCATTACAAAAAAAAAGAAAAACCTAAGTGTATTACAGATTTTTACTTTTATCTTTTATACATTTCGTGTCGTGCTCATTAACTGGCCTTGATGTGTATCGTCAGTTTTATTTTACTTTTGTCTCTCATTGTCCCAAAAAACTGGTCGCCGCCGAGCCGCAGTCGCACGATCGCGTATCGTTTCGCCGCCTCGGATAAAAAAAAAAAAAAAATTGAATAATTTATTTAAAATTTGTAGTAAATTGAATATTTTATTTAAAATTGGTAGTAAATTGAATAATTTATTTAAAATTTGTAGTAAATTGAATTTTTTATTTAAAATTTGTAGTAAATTGAATAATTTATAAAAAATTTGTAGTGAATTGAATCATTTATTCAAAATTTGTAATAAATTGAATAATTTTTTTTATCGCGTCGGTTTACCGGGAGGCGAAGAGCTCCGCGCGACGTTTTCTCTCCGACGGGCGACGGCGATAGTTCGATAAACTCACGGTCGGGTAGGCGAACGCGCGGGCATTCGATCACTTTAGAATTGGCCGCGTTTCCAAAAACATATATTTATATGTTTTTATGTATATATGCCGCGGCCGTCAACCTCTCTCTCTCTCTCTCTCTCTCTCTCTCTGCCTATCTCTTTCGGTTCGAACAAACAAACTCGTGTACATCTATTCACTTCCATCTCTCGCATGTTTAACACGTCGTATGGCAACGCCTCACAGCAGCTTGCATCAAACATCATACTTGCGCAATAATCAAATTATTAATTGTGTTGCAAAAAAAAAAGAAAATAATAAACGAACGAATGATGTAACGTTATGGGCACACCTCCAGGCGGCAAATTCGCCTAAAAAAAAAAAACCGGTAGATTCAGATTCAGATCAGAAACAAAACACAAAAAAATGAACACCGCCGGAACGTACAAGTCACTCTGTATATACTTACAACTCAAAAAAAAAAGAAAAGAAAAAAAAGATACCTTGTGTGTATACATAGCATTGAGAACAGATCACCTGTAGATCATACCGATTGTCTCTACATACCTTGTATGATGACAAATGCTACTCTTCATACAGGTTATGATAATTCCGATGAAAATGATGAGGATGGC
The DNA here is from genome assembly GCA_958510785.1 of Exephanes ischioxanthus. Taxonomy (NCBI): domain Eukaryota; kingdom Metazoa; phylum Arthropoda; class Insecta; order Hymenoptera; family Ichneumonidae; genus Exephanes; species Exephanes ischioxanthus. The sequence goes on from OY294016.1 coordinate 7,064,585, forward strand.
GACGACGACCATGATGATGACGCCGATGATGATGATGATGATGATGATGATGATGATGGTGATGATGATGATGATGATGATGATGATGATGATGATGATGATGATGATGATGATGATGATGATGATGATGATGATGATGAAGATGATGATGATGATGATGATGATGATGATGATGATGATGATGATGATGGTGATGATGATGATGATGATGATGATGATGATGATGATGATGATGATGATGATGATGATGATGATGATGATGATGAAGATGATGATGATGATGATGATGATGATGATGATGATGATGATGATGATGATGATGATGATGATGATGATGATGATGATGATGAAAACGATGATGACGAAAACGATGATGATGATGATGATGATGATGATGATGATGATGATGATGATGATGATGATGATGATGATGATGATCATGATGATCATGATGATCATGATAATCATGATAATCATTATGGTGATCATGATGATCATGATGGTGATCATGATGATGATCATGATAATGATGATGATGATGATGATGATGATAAAGCTAGCCGTGACAGCGAGGAAACAGTTAATCGAGCCTTGAAGAAAATCTTAAACAAAGGTAAAATTGCAACAACGTCGCTGCTCTCTCCCAGGAAGAACTACAATATGTAAATTGAGATCGAGGCATAAAGAAAAATCAATGAAAGAAAAAAATCAATGTTACTTTTGAGTGACGCAAGTATCCGGGTGATAGTACGGATCGAAAGAGAAAAATGATGTTGATACGCGGCAGGAGAGATCGTTGGTAGATGTAGGTATATATCCAGTATTAGATCGTTCGGAGGACGACGGTTCGAAATTCACTTATTGCATTATATATCGTTTGACGAACGATCGTGACGAGTTATTATTTTATTTATTTATATTTATTTATTTTATTCATTAATTCTTTTTTTTAAATATTTTATTTCTTTTTTTACGCGTGATGTGAACGACCGTTTATTAGTGCACATAATGCATACCCAAAGTAGTACACACAATTAGATCCGCTTCGTTCTCCATACCGCTAGTACGTATACTTGCTAGTACGCTGGCGCTGAAGGGTCGGCGGCTGGGCTGGAGGGCGTACCCGCATGTGTATTCGCTAAATATATATATATATATTTTTTTAACACTCACACTTTCTCGCCTGTTTTGCTTTTTTTTTTTCATTACATCCATCTAATAAGCCATGCAACAGTGATCGCTCAACCTAATTCACGCTTCCGTAAACTTTTACATTCGCCGAATATCCCTCTAATCGTCTGTCCCCGTTATTTGTCCCACTTTCGTTAGGCTGATCAGCTGTCGAGCTGTCCCCTCTACTGCAGCGCATGGAGCAGGCATTTCGCTACGCATCGCATTTTATTTTTTATTTTTTCTTAGAGTTGTAAGAAAACGATTGAGCCTAACAAATGGAATTAAAAAAAAAAATATGACCGCACAAATCCGCGCTCGTTTACGGACCTTCAGAATCGCGCTTGTCTCGTCACACATGAAAATGTCCACATATCTTGGATCCGCGACGCGTCAACGTTACTCCGGTGACCAAAACGAAATTGACCACGACGACGGCGACAAATCGACACGATTTACATTTTGAAAATATATTTACAAAATATATTTACATTTTGAAAAATGTTCATCAAATACTATCTAATACTATATATACCGTACGTTATATGTGCACGTTTGAATTTTTGGCCGTTAGGCATTGAGAATTTTGAAGTGAACTCATCCTGTAGCTCGGGCACGCATATTGTCTAATTTTCCATACATCTCTCCATCTCACTATCTATCTATCTCTCTCTCTATCTATCTCTCTTTCCACCTTTCTCTTTCTAAAAACAAAGTCTCTTCATCTATCTTAATATCAATGGAACAATAATCAATTAATTAATAATAGAAATTAATAATTTTTTTTTTTTAATAATAATGATTTTAAAAAAACACCCTAAACAATCCCAGAGTCTGTGCGCCTCGTTTAACTACTCGTGCCGAGAATCAGCCACCGGCCATTACAAAAAAATTGTCTGACACGTTGTGTATTTGCTTCACCGCAGGCGACGGCTGTTTCTACATCGGGATGGGTGGTAAAAGCGCGAAACCCACGGTTCCCTCCTATGAGCCCTACCAGTGCTGTCCCGCGAAGCCGAACCACCGAACGAGGGTTGCCAAAGCCAGCCGTGTTACCGAGCCGCACAAGGTCACGACGACGCGCGGCGGAGCATCGAAGTTGTCGTCACGAGGCGGGTCGCCGGCTGTGCCGGCCCTCAAGGCCATAAACAAGCTCACCGCTAAGGACAGCAAAAGAATCGCTACGATTGCGGAGCCTAACAGGAAAAACGCCGAGGAGAAAGGGAGCCCGGCGTCGCGCGGCAACGCCAAACCCGCTAAGGTCAAGAAGGGATTTTTCGGAAGCGGTAAATATTAAAAACAAAACAAAACAAAAAAAATTCCACAAAAAGAAATAAATTTAAAAAAAAAAATGAAGTTTCGACAGAGAGCACGAGTGTGAGAGCTACGCAATCGTCGCAAAAAAAAAAAACAGATATATATACATATAAAATAAAAGTAAAACGATCTTCTCGAAGAGAAGGAATTGGCGACGATCGCCTTAAATCACTGCCGGCGACGAGCGGAGAAAAAGTGGCTCGGTGACGATTGCAAGAGACGTGAAAAAGTAAATAAATGAAAAATCATAATGAGAACAGGGAGGACAGAATAAAAGTCTGTCGGGAAAACATTTTCGTCGTGCATCATCTCCGCGACATCGTAGGCAGTGATTTAGATACAGAGGCGGAGAGAATCGCACGCGATGAATGTTAATTCGACGGGAAGCGGTTTGTCTTGTAGACGGACGCTGAGCACTGAGATTGGGCGGAGAGAATGGAAGGGAGCGAATGGGAGAGAGACACTGAGCGAGCAATGTAAACAAAGTGTGAGTTTAACTGACGAAGATTTTTGTTGTCTCGCGTGGCCGATTGGAATGTCGGGTGTTGCAGTTGTCGCCGGGATTCCCTACCTAATGAAGGTCTGATAATGACGATTTACGACCAACGGAACCCTCCCCCACGCGTCGTGACCGGAGACCGACCGAGAGGGGAAAGCGAGAGTTGGACTGGCGAAAAACAAAACAAACACAGGCTCGCGCTAATACTGTAGAGACGACGATCGTTTTTGCCATCTGGGGAACCGACGCTCTGCAAGGATCATGTTTCGATGCCGATGGTGCGATTCACAACACACCGTGCCACGTTTGCACGCGACTCCTCATCGTCGTCATCGTCAACTACATATATATATATATATATATCGATTCGAATAATGAATATACGCCTAGAGATTTCGGCGTCTCAATCGTCGTCGTCGTTGACAAGAACGCACGAATAACGCGAATAATATCACGACCGACCGACACTAAATGACACGCTCTGGAGCGGGAAAAAGAAAGATGGCGGACCGGGACGCGCTACGCAACCGCTCGGGGGAACTCGATTATTTTATTTATTTTATCTATTCGTTTGTTTATCCGGTTATTTATTTAAGGGTGCATCGTACATTCCCAACCGAAAGTTTAATTCGATAAAAATTTGAGTACTTCCCGATATCCTAAGAATCTGAAAAAAATCGGGCGCGTTGATGGTGTCGAGACCTTTGATTTTGCATGACAATAATGCCAAAAAGTTATTAACAAATGACTTAAAAAATTAATTGTTTAAAGAGAATTAGGAAAGTCTTTAATTTTCTAATTTTAAATGAATTTCTCGATTTTTCAGAATTCATATGAATTTTTTCAGAATATTCTTACATTTCAATTTTTTTCTTATGTTTCCGTATCACGGTTTCATAGTATAGACAAGAAATTTCGTGGCGATTGCGCCAACAGTTCCGTAGTTATGGCCTTAAAACAATTTCAAAAAAGGAAAATTCAAAAATGCAAGAAAGTTCTGAAAAATTCGTGTGGCTTCTAGCACATCAATGAATTCATTTGAGGAGAGCAAAAAAAAAGGTTTTACTGATTATTCGTTGAACAATTTTTTTGTTATTTAGCAATTTTTTAATAACTTTTTGACATTATTACTGTGCAAAATTAATGTTATTGACACCTTTAATACAGTTGATTTTTTTAAAGATTTTAATACCATTAGGAAGTGTTGAATTTTTCACTGAATCTCACTTTTGGCTGGTAACGTACGTGCGATCTTTAATCCAACCCCATCGAAGATCTTTCCGTGCATTTCTTTATATCCGAAGACGGTTAATAGTTCCGACCGGACATAGTTGCGCATAGCCTCGGAATAACAATCGTCGGCGGACGATTCTCGGAAAGATGGCGTCTCCCTAAAACTCGCAATTTTAATGCGATACTTTTTTTGTCTTATTAATTTTTTTTTTAAGACCTCAGACGGTCACACACACTTCACTCACACGATATCGTCACTCTAACTCATTAAACCTGTTACGATGATCGTCAGTCGGTGGTTTTTTTTTTTTCTTCTTCGCTCGGCACGAAACACGTGAAATTAATATATTTTTGATTCTCATTCTAACTCGTTCGAGACTCGAACGTAGTACGTAGATTTTTGTTGTTTCTCTTCTGCGATTAATTGTAGCCGTAGCATCGTCTCGTCGCGAAACCGCATTTACGTTTCCGCATTTTACGCGCGTTCTCGTGCCGGCGAACGCTTTCTGGATGGCAACGATCGTCGCTCGACGCTGACGAGCGACCGTCTTTGTTTTTTGATCGTTGTAAAAAAAAAAGGTGCTCTCAGCCGCATTTCATCGTAACACTAACTCGTTATAATATTTTCCTACTTCTTATTTCACTTACTTCTTATCTATCATCGCATCGTCTCACATATTCGTCTATTCGCTATACTATACATAAAAAAAAAAAATTGTCTCGCTATTGTCTCTCATTCTCACTCATCCTCTCTACTTTATCTCCGCATATTAACATTAATTTATCTCACTCTGTACCTATAATATTTATTAATAACGAAATCGTTTTTTGATTCAATTAATTATATTTCTCTAAGCGCCCGTACATGTTATTTCAGAGATGCATCTAACGCCTGCGCAGTAAAGACGTGTTGGCACATTGCTATTCGTAATGAGAAAAAAAAAAAAAGCAAAATGTATCTCAACGCGATCGTTATCCCGTATCTGCGCGTTTTCACGATTAGCGGATTAGGTGAGAGCGCGTTAACGATTATCAAGTCGGGCACGATCGCAGGCGGAATAATAAGTAAATTTTTTTAAAATTGAAAGAAAAAACGGCGCATGCGCATATACACACAGCGGCCAAGCCGATGACTCGTACAGGACTCCCGTTTTAATTTGAAAAAAAAAAAACGAAAAAAAAAAAATATATCGCCGATAATTGTACAGCGGTGAGAGAGCAGCCTCATGTACGGTTAATATAATGCCGACATTACGATGAAATAAATATACGTTTCCTACTACACTATTTTTTTTGATATTCCTGATCCAATAAAAAATTAAAAAATAAAATAAAATATTCATATGCGTGACGAGTACTGCGTCGATAAATTAATTAATTAATGAATTAATAATAAAAAGAGAGAACGAAAAACATTAATATAGAGCTCGAAGGGAATCGACACAAGACGAGAGACAGTCTCACACACTCACTCAGATTGGCAGGGTCGTTAGCGGAACGAGTGCACTCGCTTCGGACATTTCATTGTTTTCAGCGGTACGTACCAAATGAAGAAGCAAATTATTCTACTTGCCTTACTCGTAGCCATTCCAGAACGGTCCCGCCGCCAATCTTGCATCCATGTTGTTTATCCATCACAATGCGGTTTGTACGATTTATGCAATGCTCGATCGGACCAAGCACGATTTGACGATTAATCGATTAATCGAAATTACATTCTACCAAGGAGATCCATCGATCTGATCTCCAGAATGGAAGAAACACAGAAAAGAAGATACGTCTTCGACGTCGATCGTTTCACCACATTGGCGTCGAGACCGTGAATCTCGAAGCTTTTTTTTTTTAATCGTGATTAATAAATTGATTAATCAATCGATCTTTTCGATCGTTCGTAGATCAATGCGAACGGGCTTGTGTGAAGAATAACATAAAATATAGTCCAATTAACAGGATGAAAGGCAATTTTTTTTTAAATCTTTTTTTGATTTGTAGAAGATAATATAAATGTTCTATCTCGAGGTTCGATTTTTTAATTTTTTTTTTTCAATCACCGAAATGGGTGTAGGAAATCTTCTGGACGAATCGGAAGTTCTCGAGTGGATGGTGAAGCAGAGAAACGATGCGAGTATCGAGAAGATAGATCGGGAGCTTCTCAACAAATACATCGAGACGAAGGAATTTCTCGCGGTGATATTTTGTGAGTCTATATTTAATCATATTCTGTAATTACGTAGATATTAGCAGGTTGTTGCGGTCGAAAGATGGGATTTTCAAACCGGAAGTTACGTATTTCTGTCCGAAAATTGAGTTTTCAAACCGGAAGTTACGTATTTCTGTCCGAAAATTGAGTTTTCAAACCGGAAGTTACGTATTTCTGTCCGAAAATTGAGTTATCTGGACCGGAAGTGACGTATTACTGGCCAAAAAACGAGTTTTCTGGACCGGAAGTGACGTATTTCTGGTCAAAAAATTAGTTTTCTGAACCGGAAGTGACGTAGTATGGAAAAAAAATTGGTTTTCTGAACCGGAAGTGACGTATTTTTGGTCGAAAAATTAATTTTCTGGACCGGAAGTGACGTATTTCGATCGAAAAATGATTTATTTTGTACACGAAGATCGTGCGCAGCGCTGTTGTGCAATGTATATAGTTTTTCAGCAAAAATTAAAATGTGGTGAGAGTTTAATACGTTGAGCATATTCATAACATAAAAAGGAAAAAAAAATTGGTCTCATCGACGCTAAACTTTGCGCAGATAAGGAGGAAGATCCCGAGAGTCCGCGGGTAATTCGACACATCGAGCTCATCGACGACGAGGCTGCCGAGTACGGAATTAAAATCGTCCAGATAAGCGACCGTCTTATGGCGAAGAAGTATGGCTTCAGAAATCCACCGGGGATAACTTACTTCCGCAAGGGGAAATACATAAATTACGACGGGGACATAGACGACGAGGAGGAGATTCTTGACTGGCTGACGAATCCCGAAAATATGGAGCTCACCGATCACATCGAGAGAATAAATCGAAAGATGTTTCACAAAATTCGTCAAACGTCGGACTACGTCGCAGTATTTTTCTGTGAGTCTTCTCGTGGAAAAACAACAATTAAAAAAACTATCTATTTTTAATATTAATTTTTTTTTTATGTTTTTTTTTTAAATAAATTAAAGAAAAAGTCCGCTTATGATAACGTAATAACTTCATAAATTTTTTTAAATGTTATTTTTTTAATGTTGTTTTGTTTGATAAATTAAAGAAAATGTCTATCCTATACTATCACTTAATAACTTAAAATATCATAAAACGTGACGCTCATGTGTGCTGGACCTTTCGTTAGACAGCAAAGAATGCAAGCAATGCGCCCGAGTGTTGACGGAGATCGAGCACATAGACGACGAGGCGGACGGTGCGGGAATAAATTTCGTGAAGATCGACGACAAGCAACTGGCTAAGGACTACGGAGTTTTCGCCCTACCGGCCATACTCTTCTTCAGGATGGGCTCGAAGGAACCGGTCATTTATGCGGGTGAGATTTTATCCACGAAAAAATCGATTTTATGTTACCGATTTATTTTTTGCGACAATTTATCCGTGAAAAAGCTATTTTATGTTATCGAATTCTTTTTTTTTTTATAATATTTTTTCCACAATTTGTCGGTGAAAAAGTTATGTTATGTAATCGAATTACTTCGTAAAATAATTTTTCTTCAACAATTTATCCGCGAAAAAGTTATTTTATGTCACCGATTTACTTTTGTTTGTAAATCTTTTCACAATTAAATTCAAGAAAATAAATTTAAAAAATTTCAATCAGGCGATCTCTACGACGAGGATCAGATTCTCCAGTGGCTGATGACGCAGAAGGATCCCTCGGGAGAGGTAATCGAGGCCCTGGAGGGTGAAGAGCTTCTCCATCTCATTCGAGAGTCCGACGCTCTGGCCGTTTACTTTTGTAAGTTTCATCGATCCTACATATAAATCTGATACACATATTTTTTTATTTCAAATCCTCCATTATCTCTTGATTCTCTCTCTGTATATTCAGGGGAGAGCGGGGCAAAACGAAACCGCGGGGCAAAACGGACTATTTTTTAAAATAAATTTTATTGCAAGACGTGGAATGCAAGTCCGATCTCGAATGAAGGACACTGGTCCATTTTGCCCCAGGGTCGCCGTCTCGAGTCAATCTCCCCTGCCTACTTCTACGTAATGTCATAGATATCGTTCGGCGGGTTCAGGTCACGTTCGAGTTAGAGAGTCGCGTGCGTCGGTCTGTCGATAATTCATGTCGTTGGTAGAAAAGAAAAATGGTCGCGATTATTATAAAAAATATCGCGTGCTTTCGCTTGCCGCATGCTCCCGTCATGGCTAATCGGGGAAAAAAAAAATGAGCCTCTATCATCATCTTTATTTTGATCTTCTTCATCTGCACCGTCTTTTTAATTTTTTTTTTTTTACTATCCTTCATCATTTTCACCGACTTTTTTTACTAATTTTTTTTTTTTTTACTATCCCTCATAATCTTTCTCACTTTCTTTCTATCTATCGATCTGTCTATCTCTCCGTCCATGTTGACGTGAACTAATGCTGCCGCAGGGAACAGAACGCTTTGCGACATGTGCCATTCGAAAGCGTTCCGCAAGCAGATGCGTCACAAGCAGGACCAGAAGAATGCCGACGCCGAGGCGGCTGAAGAAGGCGACGGTACCTAAAAAAAAAAAAAAAAAAAAAAAAATAGTGAAACTGAAACGAAATCGCAACCAAGGATTTTCACAAATTTTTTTTCTTCTTCTATCAATCTATGAAGTGAAAAGAAAAAACCCCGTGGCACTCCCATCCCCCTTTCGATCCGCTTTTTTCCCCCACTTGATCGTATATCGTGTAGCGTACTTTTTCGCGCAAACCCCGAAAGCTTTGCTCGGAGCACGCTTTACAAAGAGGAAATCGTATATATGTACATACATTTTTTTACAGGGGAGGACGGGGCACAACGGTCTGTTTTTCTTCCTCATAGAGGAAGCGTGAATAATAATATCTCGTCTGAAATGGGTGGTCCATTTTGCCCCAGTGTCTCCTCTCACCCCTACATTTCTGTTGTTGTAAATCTTAACAGCCACGAATTGCCGCACGACGGGTCACAGGTTCTCCGGCAGCTTCTGGACACGCACGAGATTTTATTTGTGTTTTTTTTATAATTTTTTTTTGTTGGTATCTCCGTTAATTAATGCAAAAAAAAAACAGCTCTAACAGCTCCAAGGCACGCTGAAATATTGGGCACGCGGGCACGCGAGGCACAAAGACATTGTTCACGCGGACACGCGAAGCACATCAATTTTCACTCTCTACTCTCTAAGGGTCGAATTTTAAGACATTAGTTTGAACCTCAGTTCGAACTTAATTTCGTCCCTAAGTTCGATGTCGAACTATAATCGAATTTGAGTTCAGGCTTAAGTTCGAATTTAATATCAAAGTTAAGTCCGAACTTAAGATCAAATTAAGGTCAAAATAAATTCGAACTTAAGATCAAACTTAAGGTCAAAATAAATTCGAACTTAAGGTCAAAATAAATTCGAACTTAAGATCAAACTCAAGGTCAAAATTAATTCGAACTTAAGATCAAACTCAAGGTCAAAATAAATTCGAACTTAAGACCAAACTAAGTCGATCTTAAGATAACACTTAAGCACGCAATGAAGTCGGGGCCAAACTTTGATTTTAAGTTTGATCTCAAGAGCGATCTTAAGTTCAAACCAATGTCTTAAAATTCGACCCTCAACTATAGTATTTTTTTTTTCGAACCAGTGCACGTTATACTTTACAGTGTCGTGCCGATTATTCATTTCGAACAGGACGATTCGCTTGTTCGACACATTCTCTATTTCTCTATCTGTAATATATGTCAATGAGATTTCCACAACTATTTTCTATCTGGCGAAGGACCCATTTATGCAATAAACTTCGATACCGAACGAGGAGATCGAAAAAAACGAGACACGACTTTGATTTTTAAAAAAAATCATTATTACTATAATTTTTGTTTCTTCTTTTGTCACTATACTTCTTACTCTTCCGTATCTGGACACACACGTATACGCGTAGTGTAGCGTTTGCTTCTCTCATGTCTTGGCTATCTCGTTTTTCCCGGTTTATATCGTCGAGCGAGTCCTTGGGTTTTTTCTTTGAGGCTTTTTGATACACGAGCTTCTTCACAGACAGCGACGAGTGCGAGCAGTGCGCTGGTATACTAGAGGAATTGGAGAACATCGACGACGACTGCGATCGACACGGCATAACGTTCGTCAAAACCCAGGTTCGTACCCTTCTTAATTAATTTTTCGTTACGCCTTTTTTTTTTTCTTATAAATTTTGTAACTTCCGAAGATATTTTTTAGCTTTGAAATCGGCATTTTTCGACCACGAGCGACGTCATACCAGAAATAGGTCTCTTCCAGTCGAACAATGCGATTTTCAAACCGGAAGTGGCGACGTGCCGGATACACGTCACTTCCGGTCAAAAAATGAGATTCACTAACCGGAAGTGACGTCACTTCCCGTGAAGAAAATGAGACTTCCAGACCGGATGTGACATGTTTCCAGTATAATATCACTTCCGGTCGAAAATGAGATTTCCAAACCGGAAGTGGCGAATTCCCGGTACGACTTCACTTCCGTTTGAAAAATGAGATTTCCAAACCGGAAGTGGCATATTTCCGGTATGACCTCACTTCCGGTCGAAAAATAATATTCCCAAACCGGAAGTGACACATTTTCGGTTTAAAAGTGAAATTTTCAAACCGAAAGTAACGTTACAGAATTTTGTTATTTTTTTTTATGGAACATATCTCGCATACAGCCAGTGACATAAACGTGTGAAGTAAGGAATACAGGAACGGGGGTAAAAGAACGTGTGTGATACGTCTCAAATGCATGTGAAATTCATCCTGAATGTAGACAGCGACAAAAACGAATGAATTAAAAATACACACATGGAGAGTCTGGCGTTTCAATTTCATTAAATGTAATAGTGCGCGCGTGTTCGAAAATTACATAAGAATGAATATCGCAGTGTACTTGGGTCATGTGTTGTGTTAAACCTGAGTATCTTCTTCTCGCGCAGGACTTCAAGATTGCCGAAGATTACGGTGTGACCGAGTTTCCGGTTCTCGTATACTTCGAGGGACAAACACCGAACGTCTTCGAGGGCGATCTCGCCGAGGAGGAGGAAGTGCTCCAATGGCTCATAACTCAGAGAACGGAGGATCGCATCGAGCTCATCACCCGAGTCATGCTCGAGGCTTCGGTGGACGACACTCAGTATCTCGCTGTCTATTTCTGTGAGTGCGGAGCTTCTCCCAATTAAGGAGCCACATCATTTCGCCGAATCGTCGTATGGCCGAAAGTCATGGGTGCGAACGCGCTTCATCCGAATAGTCAAACATCCGAAACTTTATTTTTCCGAATCGTCGAACTGCCGAATCGTTATTTTTCCGAATTGTCAAATTTCCGAAACTTTATTATTCCGAATCATCATTTCAGCGAATGTTACTCTTCGGAAATAGTAATTGGCCGAACGTCATTTAACCGAACGTCATTTTCCCGAATCGTTAAACTTCCAAATGTCAATTCGCCGAATCGTCATTCGTCCGAATCAGGAAAGTAAATAGTATGAGTGAATATTCTGACCATCTGCTCACCGCAGGGGATAAAATTGTACAGGATCAGATGAGTAGAGAACTATCGCAGCGATTCAGTACGAGTCGATTTGGATAAATGAAATTCGGATAAAAGACTTTTCGGATAAATTAATTTTCGGACAAATGACTTTTCGGATAAATACTATTCAGAAGAACGATGATTCGGCGACTTGACTTTCGAAATTTAACGATTCGGGGAAATTACTATTCGGAAAAGTGACGTTCGGTTGAATGACGGTTCGGAGAAATGACGTTCGGTCAATTACTATTTCCGAAGAGTAACGTTCGCTGAAATGAAGACTCGGAATAATAAAGTTTCGGAAATTTGACAATTCGGAAAAATAACTATTCGGCAATTCGACGATTCGGACAAATAAAGTTTCGGATGTTTGACTATTCGGATGAAGCGCGTTCAGACCCATGACTTTCGGCCACACGACGATTCGGCCGATTGTAGTTTCGGTGAAATGATGTGGCTCCCCCAATTGATCCAACGATAAGTCCGTCCGCGTTACGGTAAATCGTTCGTTTTTTTTCAGACAAACAAAACTGCCACATATGCGACGAGATCCTCGAAGGCCTCGAGAGAATCGACGACGAGTGCGACGTCTTCGGCATTCACATGGTCAAGATCCAGGATCCACAGCTCGCCAAGAGATACTCGATCAAGACGTTTCCGGCTCTCGTGTACTTCAGAAACGGCAATCCACTGTTGTTCGAGGGTGAGTTATGTGGAAAAAAAATTAACAATACCAACAATTGAAGCTACACGATACAGTGCCGTGACGAAATCTACGCTTTACAGGGGATCTTCAGAACGAAGATTCGGTCCTCGAGTGGCTCATCGACGACGACAATCGCGAACTGGCCGATGAAATCGAGTCCGTCAACGACAGGATGCTGGAAAGACTTCTCGACGAGTCGCCGTTCCTCGCAGTCTTCTTCTGTAAGTCGAAGACAAATCTTCTCGAATTTAGTTCATTTAGAAACTAGTTAAATTTATTAACTTTCGGGTATAAAATGAATTTATAAATTTTCGAGAATAAAATGAATTTATTAATTTTCGAGTATAAAATGAATTTATTAATTTTCGAGTATAAAATGAATTTATTAATTTTCGAGTATAAAATTAATTTGTTAATTTTCGAGTACAAAGTTGATTTATTCATTTTGAAGTATAACACTTATTTTAAAATCTCTCTGACTCTCTCGAATTCCAGACGACGAAGATTGCCCGGAGTGCGACGAGATAATGGAAGCTCTCGAGAAGATCGACGGCGAGGCCGATCTCTTCGGCATAGATTTCGTGAAGATCGCCAGTGCCGAGGCCGCCGAGAAGTATGGAATAATGAACGTCCCGTCCTTGGCGTACTTCCGGAAGAAGACACCTCTCATATACGACGGTGACTTGACCCAGGAGGACAAGATTCTCCAATGGCTGACCTCGCAGGACGTATTCGAGATCAAAAATGAGATCGAAGAAGTCAACAAGAAGATGCTCGATAAGCTTCTCGACGAAAATGAATTTCTCACGGTCTTCTTCTGTGAGTTCTCACATATTTCTTCGAACAGCCTCCCTTCCTTCGTTTGCTACTTTCAGCGGAGATGAACCTGAAGATGTCTGCACGACATCAAATTTCATCTTTTTCAAGTGTCCGTCAATTGCACCGCTTCGGGGAAAAAAAATATCGTTCACTTGGATTTTTTTCTTTAAGCGAACTTGACCGAGCGAAATTTGCGCGGTGCAAAACACAACTGTTATAAGTTTATGAAATTTAGTCTCGTGCAGATATCTTCAGGGTGATTCGGAAATGACCCCGAAGATATCTGCATGATATCAAATTTCATCTTTGGCAAGTGTCAATGCACAGCTTTGGGGGGAAAAAATATCGTTCAGTTGTAGAATTTTTATTTCTCCAAACGAACTTGACCGAGCGAAATTTGTGCGGTGCAAAACACAACTGTTATAAGTTTATGAAATTTAGTCTCATGCAGATATCTTCAGGATGGTTTGGAAGCCATTTCTGAAATATTGACACTTTTGTTTTTTTTTCTAAATATATATTTTTTGTATTCAGACGAGCACGACAACAAGGACAGCGACGAGGTGAGCGAGCACCTCGAGAATATAGACAGCGAGACCGACAATCTGGATATCACCTTCGTGAAGATGGCCGATCCGCGTTACGCCCGCAAGTGGGGCGTTACAAAACTGCCTGCAATCGTTTATTTCCGAAAACGATTTCCCAGTATTTATCGAGGTGAGAAGCGGTCCTCCGCTCGTATTATTTTCTTTTAATCCACGTTACGTTCGGGTTCTAAAAAAAAAAATAGTATATTATGCTGCAAGGGAGGGAAGTGTGCGGTTTTCACCGAGTGTGAAGTTTGCTGCCCGAAGCGAAGCGAGTGCAGAAATCACACGAGGTGAAAATCCGCTCCCTCCCATGTAGCGTACGATACTTTTTTCCGATTTCGTTAAAATAACCACATTTCTTGCGTTGCGAAATCGTCACATTTGCCTTTTACCATTAGTACCCCGGATTCAATAGGGCTCGCAGATATATAGAATAGTAGAAAATAATAGAAATCAGTAGAATAGAAGCTTCCTCCTCAATATTTGAAACTGAAACGCGCGTATGTTGCGGGGCACGAATTTTTGTTTTGTTTTTTTCAAAATTTTATAAAATTTTACACGGGTGGATAGATTCTTGCAAAATTTCATAGGTAACATGGGTCCACGATCGATTATTTATGTCGAATTTTCAAGGCAGTAGACCGAAAAAAAAATATCAACGACTCAAGTAAAATTTCCCTGCGGGCTGCCAAAGAAAAAAATTATTCTATCAAATTCTTACAATTGTATACGGGATTGAAACGATAAAATGTCACCTTGGCAGTCTTGCCGTTGTTGTTTCAATATCATATGGAATTATAAGAATTGAAAGTAGAATTGAAATAAGCATTTTTTTTTTGCCAGCCCGCAAGCAAATTTTTTTTTTAATTTTTAACCCGCGAGCAATTTTTTTTACGCAGGCACCAGTGCTGATGACCAATACTATTCCCTAGAGAGTAATGAAACAGTACTGCGCATGCGCACAGGTTAATAATAAGCGATTTTCCATCCGTGTTGCAAGCAACTAATATAGATATTTCAGAAGTCGGGGAAAAAAAATTGTTTTCTTAATTTTTTTCATTTTCTTTTTCAAAGGTGACCTTCGCAAAGAGGACGAGGTGCTGGAGTGGCTGCGGAAGAATAGGTTCCGCCAGCCGGAGTTGAACATCTACATGTACATGCTGATAGCGATAACGTTGCTGTTCTTGATGTACACGGGTTTCCTGCTCTCGTGTTTCCGTTCGGATCCAGGCCCGGCGCCGGCAGCTCATCCGAAGCAGGCGTGAGCGGACCAGCCAAGGGCTGGACCACCTTTCCGGTTTCCGTTGAGCCAAGATCACCGTGGAACAGCCTCTCCGTAGCCGCGTGGACGGCGGCGGTGTGGACGAGCGTTTCTCGTAAACTTGAAGAAAAAAAATAAAAAAAAATAAAATAAAATAAAAATAAATGATAAAAAATATTAAAAAAGAGAGTGACAAGATCGTTCCGATATAACGAGATTGAGATGAGAGTCACATCGACCGAGCCGCGATAGCGTTTGTCGATCGACGATCGGATAAACATCGGAAAATACAAACGAGGGTCGTTCGTAAATGAAAATTTTGAATTTAAAAAAAAGGAGAGAAAAGAAGAAATCGAGAGCGTGCGCGTAACGTTGATGCGCGAATAGCCGTGTAAGTTTGGAAGAAACGTGGACATTCTCCGTGAGTGCTGACGGTCCCGCGACGCATGTCCTGATAAGGCTTTACATTTTTTTTGTTCACGGATATTCTAGGAGCAAAAATTTCTAGGAGCCTAACATCTTCGAATTCGTAACACGTAAGACGCGATAAGTAATTTTCAAGAGGGTAAAGAAAATGAAAAGGCATGTCCGCGAATGATACATCGATTGTAAGCCTCTTCCACCACATTATGAGCCTTTGAAATATTTCGTAGTTGGAAAACGAAACACCCTGTAGATGGTTCCATTGATCCGATAACGTATCGATAATGTCGATGAAAAAAAATTAGTTAATTCGCGGACGTTTTTTTTTTTAATAAGAGGATCGTAACCTTCATCACGACGTCGAGACCGTTATTTTTTTGCAACTGTATCGCTAATTTAAAGAAAAAAAAACGTATGTATTTGTAAACGCGCTTTTTCGCGAGGAATTGTTACTGTTAAACATGTCGTATTGCGCTATCGTATAATTGCTATCGCTAATGCTTTAGTTATATTCTCGTTGATTAATTTACTTTACTTTATTGTCCTTAGTTATTTTTATTTAATTTCTGTTAATCGACGTCGTGCGTTTTTTCCTTATCTTCATTTTTTGTCCTCCCTCAGAGAAAGTGCCCGATGTACATGCGTCGACGGTCTGTGCACGCGCGTGTGTGTATATACTAGTCTAATATACGATATATTACATATGCCATAATATACTATACTATATTATACTACTTTGTAATTGTACATGCTCCGAGATCTCGTCCGAGCCTCGTCCGGGCTCGGGATCTGTCGTTACGGACAATCCTTGTTTAATATTCAATAAACCGCGTTATAGAGACGAAGTAATGAACGTCGTCGTTGCGCCTGCGCACACGCCTTATCCACGGACACAATAATAATAATAAATAACTGAAAAATACACACACACACATATTTGTTATCCCCCGAAGGATGAATAAAGTATCGAAAGGACTTTTGGACCAATACTAATAATCAAGATTCTATTACCCATTTTCCCTTCGTCTAATTTCTATTTACTTCTCATCCCATGCGAAGTGTGTGAGGAGAAAGTATTGGAATTCTAAGAAAATTCGGTTGTCAGATTATGATCTGGAAATATGGTTTGCATACCCAAAATGCAAAAAAAAAGTATTCAAAAATTTCGGAATTTCATAAGATTTCAACGATGAGATCTATTTTCACCAAATAAAAGACCAAACATTGTACATAGTTAGTCCATTCACTTACCAAATTTGGGCTCGACACCTCTATGTTTTCTCGAATGATAGCATTTTTTTAAGTAAATTTTCAAAAAAGTCAAAATTTTAAATGGTAAATATTGGGTTGGTAGTAAAATAATTGTTATATTCGTAATCAGCGGGAAAAAATACGTGGAATATAGCCTTGAAGCAAAAGAAAATCGATTGAACAACGATTTTTCACTTTTTGAGCCGCTTTTGAAAAAATGTCGATATTCGTGATTTTTAAAGGTCGATATCTCGGCTCTCAATGGAGCTAGGAAAAATCCGGGACGCCCATCGTGTTCTACGGGAAAAAATACACAAAATAGGGCCTTGTGCAAAGTTTTACAATCGTCTTATCGTCTCGTTCGAGGACGTTGAAAAACGTGAAAAATGGATTGGAAAGGGGTAGCCTTGGAATTTTTTATGAAATATTTTTTGTCGGTATGAAACGTTTTATTTCCGTTTATAAAATTAACTGCGACGTATTTCGACGTATTTCTGTGCGTTGAACGTGAGTCTACTGGCCTTTTTGTGCGTAAGTGTAGTGGGACATTTGTATCTTCGATTTTATACACTGAAAACAGTTTGCTCTAATGTGATATCGCATTTTTGGGATTAAAATCTAAAATATTGGGTTTGGAGCAAAATGAACGTCATATTCGTGAACAAGAGGCCGCAGTATTTTAATAAAGTGAAGGTTCGGGGCTTTACTTTTCGGGGGATATGCGTTTTGGAGGTTTATTTTTCGGGGTATATACACTAAAAAATAAATTCGCTTGCGGGCTGCCGAAGAAAAAAATGTTTGTTTCAATTCTACTTTCAATTCTGACAATTCCATATGATATTGAAACAACGACAGCAAGACTGTCAAGGTGACATGTTATCGTTTCAATCCGGTATGAAATTGTACGAATTCAGAGTAGAATTGAAACAACGTTTTTACTTCATTGGCAGCCCGCAAGCAAATTTTACTTGATTCAATGATATTTTTTTCTGTGTACGTTTCGGGGTTTAAATTTTCAGAGGATGTGCGTTTCGGGCGTTACTTTTTTCGGGGGATAATCATTCGGGGGCTATGCCACCCTACCATTCTGTACACGTTTTCATTCCAATCGCGACATTTTTATTTTCATGAAAACAAAGCTTTCTCTATGAGGAAGCAAAATGTTTTATAACAGTTTGTTGGGTCCTCAGATCGATATGGTCCGCAGACCGTGCAGCGCATGCCACGAATATAAGGGCAACAATCGAATGCCATATCCATCGATAGAAAAATCTCCAAAGTTTATATATCTATACATAAAATATATACTGGCTTACTTTTTAGAGGTGAACGGCAAGACGTTATATATATCGTCGAGCAAAGAGGGAAATAAAAATAATGGACTGCAAGGTATACTATACAGCTCCCTAAACAGCGTTTATTTTTTTTTTAGTGTTCCAAGTCGGTTCACCTCTCACAAAGACTTTGTGCACAATTTTAACGGTGAATAATTACTTTTAAATATCGAGTTAATATTTTTGTTTGTGTAATACAAATACCTAAATTATTATGCCGTTTATCTTCAGCCTAATCTACACAAGTGACTTGTTCGTGTTTATATCAAGCATTTCAATTTATTTTTATTTTTATTTTTTTCATATAATAGGACATTGTTACATACAAAGAGTGAATATATTAATGTTTTTGTTTTAATCTTTTATCTCGTAAGAGTGCGGGAAAATTTTTCACATGTTCGAGATATAAAAAAATTATGTAAAAAGAATGGTGTTATTGAGTTTTTTCGTGGCGCTATGCTATAGGCCGCTATAGTTTGCAATAATTAAAGACCGAATTTTCTTTCTTTTCATTATCCTCAGCCTACATTGAAAAATCTTCCGCGCAATATAATTATCATGACTTTATGTCCATTCTGCTTCGAAAGAAGATTAATAAATACGTACAATCTATTATCTAAATTTGCCTCGACGCCGCGAGGGATAGTTCGCTTAGACGTTACAACGGATTATAATATTCACATACTCCATTCTGTAGTATTAATTTTTTTCATCATCATCATCATTTAATTACTAATGTTAAACATGGATTCTTTCTTCGGTCGTTCTTTCGTTCGCACGGTATTTCTTTTTAGTTATATATACATATATATATTTACACATTGACACTACTTTTTCGAGTCTTCGTCATCAATATGATATTATTATGCTTCATTCGTCCGATCGTCGTCGACCGATTATTTTTATTTTTTTTCTCATCGCTCGATCGCGACAGTTTCTTTGGTCTCGCACATTCCAAACGAATGTCCATTTGTCTCTTACACAAATGTCGCAACACGAGTACCCGGTACTCGTCTATTCAACATTACAACGTATCTAGTGACTAATAAATCCTCTAGTCCGCTATACGAAATATACTATAAAACAGTATGGCATTACAAAAAAAAAATGTACATGCTTCGACATTGAAAAACTTATATCTTTTTCTCTTCACCTTAATAATCCCTCGACCTCATTCCGTTATTTTTCTCGACGAATACACTAGTAATACTTCATGTGTCATGCAATATCAACGTTCGAAGGGTAATAAACATTTAGTAAGAAGTGGGTTAATCCTATGTTCGAAGCGTTCGTCGTTATATTTTTACCCTTTCTTCCAGATATCACCGTAAAGTTCATTAGTACGAAACCTCAGTTTCGGAATGGCCATTCGCATTCGATGGTGACGAACCGTCTTGAGACAAAACGAAAATGTACAGAAGCTTCTTCCGTTCGAAACAACAGCCGACTCGAAAGGAAATCTCTTGCTCTTCATTTTTTAAAAATATTAATTAATTTAATTCAAACAGTAAATAATTGAGGAAAATCGATTTTCTCTCGCTTTTTGTTTTTCTGTTATCGAAGGCTCCAGCTCGCGAATGATATTTCGTTTCGACAGTTTTTTTTTTTACGTATCTTACAAACTAAGTGTAAATGGCGGTACATCGTACTGGTATGATCAGTTATTAGTAACTCTCTTCATTGACTCGACGTCGACGGGTTTACAGTGAAAAATGTTAAATATCACATTTCGCCCTCCAACTTGTGAATACGGAAAGTAATCGAGTGGTGAGGTCCGAATTGAAAAGTACACTCATGCTTTACAGACATTACACTCCCTTTTCAGCTTTTTTTTAATTTAACTCCGACGAACGCGAACTTGAAGTATTTATTTGCACGAACCCCGACGAAAAAACGCTATTGTCGTGCAAATATTCTGACGAGCACCGTTAGCAAAAATATTATAGCCCGATTAGTTTCTAACAAGCTCAGCGAAAGCTGCATTACCCTCTGCCGATATTTACGATGTATCGAAATTAGTTGCATTTTTTTTTTTTATTACGGAACGACGCTTCAATTGAAATTTAAGACACAAATCCGACAGTAAACACTGATAAAAAATACGGTGGAATCAACTACAGATTCGAGCAGGGACGTTCAAATAAATATTTAGTTGGTCGAACAAAATATTTTAATGGTTCAACAATTTTTCGGTGAAATCACCAAAAAAAATTGTTCAAGTATCCAATTCTGTAGCTTTGTAGCTACCCGAAAATGGGTAGTTGAACAATTTTTTAAATGATTTCACCAAAGTATTTTTGAGTCATTAAAATATTTTGTTCGACCAACTAGATATTTATTTGAACGTCCCTGCCCGAATCTTCAGTTGACTAAACCGTATTTTTTTATCAGTGTAATATTTTCCAAACAAACGCGCATCTGAAAAACTGTGACGGCCCGTTGCATCAACGGTAAAAATCAGGAATCTTTGCACGCAATCGACGTTTTTACGACGGGGAATCACCTAAACTCTACGCTCTGCAAATTCGTTCTGTGGCAACCGGAGGAATTAGATAGTACGGTAGATGCCGCTTCAGTCGTATGGCATGAGGGACGTGTGTCGATAAATTTTTCAAGCTTAAACCGTCCAACGTTAATAGCTATACAGTTTTCCCGGATCGGAAGAAATACCCGCGATTCTATACAACAAAGCCGTAGATTGTTTTTTTTTTTAAGTTTCACCTACTGCGTCTATGCACTTTAGTGCCGATACAAGTTGAGCAGTCTGCTTTCGAAGAAACAACTCCCTTAAGGTAAGATACAATATGGCGATTAGCAAAAAGTTCTCATAAGTCCGTTCGATGAAAATTCGTAGAAATAACAATCGATCGACAGCACACAAAATTTTCAATGTCTTAATTTTTTTTTTCAATCTTTCGCCATCGCACGCAGAAATGTTATTGGAATTTACAGGAACATAACATTTTTTTTGACTCATCGAAAATCACTATCTTGTCCTTACCGGAGGAGGAGGGGTGTAAATTTTTAGAATCTTTAGGTTTTCAACGTGATTATTTAATTGGTAGATTTGCGATTCCAATTTCTACGAGCGAGACCCGCGACGCTAGCAACGCTTGCGGAACTTGATAAGCTTGTAAGAGAATTGAGACTCGCTGAATGTTAATCTTGCAGCATGTGAACGAAGCTTATAGGGAACATTCCTCTTCTTTCGGGCGCCCTCTCCAGCGCGCCTTCCATCCAGTTGTCGTCGTCGGTCTGCTCGTTCGTCACGATTATTACCTCACCCTCGCGGAACGAAAGCTCGTCCTCGTTGTCGGCTTCGCAATCGTACAGCGCTCGACATCGTCGCATACCGTTGATGTTCGACGTTGTCGGCTGCAGGGAATAAAACAGAAACGGCTGTCCCAATAGGAAGCGTTAATGCATACACGTACGAATACATTATCTTGGTCTTCCAACGAAAATGTGTTTCGCGATATTGGTTGGCTTTCAATCCATACCTATATTTATTTTTTATTTTTTTTATCAAATATTCATTGAAGAAAATTTTTTCCAAATAAACATAGTTGCGATTCATTTTTGAAGCCAGAAAATAAAATGGCATAATTGACGAGCAAGTTTACACTTGGAAAGGTTGTGCGGCTCAGATTGTTGTTGTATTACAGTTCAAGAGATTGTACCATTTTTTATACCAAAAAGGCAATTTAGAGCTTCAAATGTGCAAATTTGCGAATTTAACGTGTCACACTTTTTCGTTGGAAAAAAAGAACCTATTGGAGATTCTGGACGTATCTAGAAATAATTTTGAAGTCTTCCAACGAAAATGTGTTTCGCGATATTGGTTGGCTTAAAGTCCGTAGTTATTTTAATTGTTTTTGCAAATACTCGTAAAGTTTTTTTCTTCACATAAACTTGCGACTCATTTTTAAAACCGGAGAACAAAATTGCATCATTGGTGAGGAAGTTTCCATTTAGAAATTTTGTACGGCTCAGATCGTCGCCGTATTACAGTTCAAAAGACATCGGACAATTTTTTTTTATTCCAAAAAGGCAATTTAAAGTTTCGAATGCGCAAATTTGCGAATTTAACGTTTCACACGTTTTTCGTTGGAAGAAAAGAATCGATTGGAAATTCTAGACGTATCTAGAAATCGTAAGCACAAATTTCAAGAACAGAAAGGAAACGGATTTTGGGGAACAGTTTAGAGTCACGAAAAAAAAAGCAAAAAAAAACTGCGAACCATTATTAATAATTATTTTTAGATACGACACTCGTTAAAAAAAACTTCAAACACCTCCAAACGCATTATTCTGTACAGTCGAGTCGCTAGAATTTCCAATTATACACCAAGCTCATGCGATATACAGTATATGTACAGTACGCTGTGAATTTCACAGTTTACGTGGACGAAAATTCTACGAAAGAGCTCGAATCCCATTGTGAAGTATTTCGTTGGATTCGAATATATATATTTTCTTACCCCATACAAAATTTAAAACACTCGGAGAGGGCATGCACTTGTTAATATTGGAGCAGTGTTATATGCAGGATGCTTGAAAAACGGTCGAAGTCACAGCGTTAACGCGTTCAACGAAGCGAAGGCATCGTTTTAGTAAAAGAAAATACGAAAAAGTCGTTTTAGCAAGTTCACTCGTTTGCAAAAAAATTCTTAGACAAAATGAAATCAAACGGCGATTGAAGCCTTTTGGATTACTCGGTCCGATTGTGTATAATTTCAGATTTTTTAATACACATTTTTGACGCGCCGGTTCTCAGGTAAAATATAAAGTTTTCGACTTTAATCAACGAGCTACTTTGTTCAGGTAAATTTCACCGATTTTTTTATTGTTGGAAACAAATTGCCTTACATGGTCAAAGTAAAATAAATTGAATTCATGATCTGCACGATTTTTTTTAAATTTATTTCAAGCAATAATTTTTTTCGGATATCCTGCATATGACAATTGCATCCCTCGTGACCATCGTCGACGTACGATCATGGAAAAACCTTAATAACAGGTCTTTATAGTGTAGCTACTTTGCAGAGTATTTTAATTTTAACTTATTGCATGTATAAAGTGTCACATCGGCAGCGCGAAATACGCACGAGAATGAAGAGTTTATCGCTCACCGCACGGATAGAGAGGTGCAGGTGCGATGCAAGTAAAATAAAATATTCTCGATAAGCGTGGAAAAAAAAAATCGTGAATAAAATAAATGTTCGATAATCTGACGCAGATGAATCTATGGAATGAAAAATGTATTTTAATGAACAGCACAACTGACCATGCGAAGCGCCGCCACACTTGAAATTATTATTTATTTATTTACTTGCTTGCTCGTGAAAATTAAAAATATATATATATATATAAAACGAATAAAAATTAAATCTATGTTTAACAACATTCGGCGAATAGTTTCAAGTGTAGCATTCCATAGTGTGGTGTGCCAAATGTTTACCAGATTCATGTTTGGGAGCAAAGATGAAGGCTCCTCGGCGTAGCTCTCTAGTCGTGACCGGTCCCTTCGCTGTGCCAATAACGGTTAATAACAATCCATTTAAACCACTACGATTTCCAGATACATCCTACGTTTTATTATCTTCCCCGACTCATTCCATTGACCCGCTCCTTCGTGTTATTTCGCCATTTTTCTTATCGATCTCAGCTTATTCAGCTCATTTCTCTTATCGAGTTCAGTTGTCTCTTCCCAACTTCATCAACAGTCGTAATTTTTTTATGACATATCAGCAGAATGGTAAAAAATACTTCTCGCTCTATACGTAATTTATTCGCAAGGGACTCTTTAGAACTCTACTCGAAAGTAAAAATGTACACGAACTTAGATTCATTTTTTTTTTATGTTCAACATTTTCAGCAATGTCGAGGTTTTTTCTCATTTATTTTTAACGTATTTTCGAAACGCGCCATGAGATGAATCTAAACCATTCGAACCACTGCGATTTCCAGATACATCCTACATTTTATTATCTTCCGACTCTTTCCCTTGACCCGTTCCTTAGTGTTATTTCGCTATTTTTCTCATCGATGTCGCATAGGCTATTCGGTTAATTGACACGTTTAGCTGTCCCAACTTCGTGAACAGTCGTGATTTCTTTACGGTTGTGAGTAAAATAGCACAGAAATATTGCACGTTTTCAGTCGGGGAATTTGTATCGGGATATCTGCAGAATATTTAAAAAATTCTTCTCTCTATACATAATTAATTCGCAAGGGACTCTTTAAAATTCCTCTCGAAAATAAAAATGTACGCGCACTTGGATTATTATTATTTTTTTTTTTTATTGGACTAATTTTTAATTAATGTGAAGGTTTTTTTAAAACATTTTTTATGTATTTTTCGAAACGCGCCACGAGACGAATTTCTACGAATGTATACATTAAATTTATGCTCGGAGCGAAAACGATGCATGATGTATGTGGTTAGTATGAGGTGTTAAGTGCTCAAGCTGTTAAACGAGAAAAGTTACAACTGAAGGGAGAGAAGAAAAGAAAAAACAATGGAAAAAACAGAGATAAACGACAACCTACGTAGCAGAAAGATGTGTTAGTTTCGATCGATTGCGGACAATAGGATTGCGAGATGAATCGAGTATATGATGTAGTTTAAATGTTTTTTTTTTTTTTCGCTATCGGGAATTCCCACCGCGTATCCGGCCCGAAGGTATTTTTAATCAATCGAACTATCGAATTCCGATTTCGTTCGAGCTATTTTCGTTTTCCGCTATCGGTTATATCCCATATTGCCGATTAATCCTCTACCCCGCGACTGCCTACCCCGTCAACAGAAAAAAAAACAACCCAAATAACCAACCACCACCGTAGATCGATATAGCTATCAAATTCAAGGATAGCTCGAAGCG
This sequence comes from Exephanes ischioxanthus, assembly GCA_958510785.1. NCBI lineage: Eukaryota > Metazoa > Arthropoda > Insecta > Hymenoptera > Ichneumonidae > Exephanes > Exephanes ischioxanthus. The sequence goes on from OY294016.1 coordinate 7,089,784, forward strand.
CACGAATCTTACCTTTCTTGGCGGTGGCACGGGATTGCCTATCCCGTGATCGGAACACATGGAACTCAAAGATTCGCTGCTTCGGCCGTTACTCAGCCTCGACGAACTAGGAACTGACGGTGCCGGGGGTGGCGGATTTCGCGGTCTCTGAAGTGTCGAACTGTTCGCTTTGTCCATTCCTAATTTTAAAAAATGTCGTGTTCCAATTAGTCGTAAGTTCAAGCCTCAGAATTTCAACGAACAATTGAGCATCTTATTAGTGTTGTTCGTCACCGACGATCAAGTTAAGAAAAGTTGGGGGCAAATAAATGCGTTTGGACAACAAACTCAATAAAGCATTTTTGCTATAATTATTTCGGGATGCCGAAATAATTACAATGTGGATTTACCATGACTAGTCGAAGTTTAAGTCTTACGATTTCCACGGACAATTGAGCAGCTTACTTGTTTTATTCGTTACTGAAGTCGACCGAGTTAACAAAGATTGCGAACAAATAAACGCATTTAGACAATAACCGCGGTAAAGCCTTTTCCTATAATTATTTCTGGACATTGCAGGCAATGGACAACTATAAATAAAAGGTCGGTTTTTATAAATAAACGGGGCTGTTCGAACTTGCATCGAAACTACAATGTACATTTACCATGACTAGTCGACGAATCGCCGCTGGGCGATCTCTTGTGATGCTGACTATTGAGTGTATTCAACGAGTGTGGCAATGTGTGTAAAGAGTGTCCAGCCAATATCGGTTCGCTCGTTGTTCTACTGTGCGAGGAACCGGCCAACGATACCGAGGACGGCAGTGTTCCGTAGTGGGCCGTCAGCATCCCGCTTCCGTTGCCAGGCGGGGGTGGAGGCGCCACACGCTTCTTCAGTGATCCGTGAATGTTTATCGATATGTCTGGACCCATGGGACTCGGAACTGTAGAAACATACATTGTTATAATACATCCATTTTTTTTTGCAACGCATGCATGAGAAGTGCCACTTCTCGTGCCTGTAAGTCGGGCAAAAGTGGCGCTTTATAGCAAGGTGTACCATAATGGCGCTGCGCATGCGCACACCGGTCCTTTTCGACTTCTCGCACGCTGATTTAACTTCTCGCATGCTAATTTTGCTTATCGCACGCTAATTTTACTTCTCGCACGCTAATTTTGCTTTATCACTCGCTAATTTTACTTATCAGTCGCTAATTTTACTTCTCGCACGCTAATTTTATACCAAATTGTATACCAAAGATTTACTGCAAATGTGCGAAAAAAAAAAAATGGTATATCAAAGATTTACTGAAAACGTACCGACAAAAAAAATGGTATACCAAAGATTTCGTGAAAACGTACCAACAACGGGTTTTCTTGTCTGTGGCGGCGGTGGCGGTGGCATCTGTTGTCTGTTCGTAACCGAATTCGGCGAAGAGCCACTCTGCAGACTGTCGCACGTACTGCTTCGACTGCGAAGTGTAACCGGCGAATCCCCGGGTCCTGTTCCTCCGCCACCTGCGTACGAAGGTGGCCTGCTACGCGACTTCTTTTCAGGCGTCAAACACCCATTCTGAGTAAATCGAGTTGTCATCGATACAACGATAATGTTCGCGGAAATATTGTTTCTGAACGGTCAATAATACTCACTCTGTCCTCGATTATTGTCTCGTCGTCGGAGAAATCTGTCGATCCCTCGTCGTGCGATAAATTCCAGTCGATGTTCACGTTGTCGAGCAGGGTTTTCTGTCGTTGCAGAGCGCTGTTAAGCTGAAAATTTCATGACGTCGATCATTGCTTTGCACTCAAATGTAAAATGTAAAACTTTTACAAAACTTATGAACGTACGCAGTTTAAATACATTTGTACAGCGGGTATGTGAAAGATGTGAGATGAAAATAAACTCGATAGTGGACTGAGAAATCGTGATACAAAACTCTTTTCCAACTACTTGAACTTGTCAGTATTGCAAACATTGTGACTCTATAACGTTGTGAATTTTATAACGTCGAGACGTCGTACGTTACACTCAAAAGTAAACTGTAAAAGTTTAACAGAACCTAGGAACGTACGTAGTTTAAATACGTTTGTACAGCTGAATGTGAAACAAATATTCTAGGTGAAAATAAGCTCGATTGTAGGCTGAGAAATCGATTTTACAACGACTGTAATAATTTCGTATCGATTAACGAGAAATTGGTACGAAGCTCTTTTCCAACTACCAGTGCTCGATCCCAGTGCTTGTTAGTATCGCAAACATTGTGACTTTATGAAGTTGTAAATTTTATAACGTCGAAACGTCATACTTTACACTGTAACGTAAACTGTAAAAGTTTTACGAACCCTATGAACGTAAGCAGTTTAAATACATTGCAGCTGGTATGTGAAACACATGTGCGAAGTGAAAACAAGCTTGACCGTGGGCTGAGAAATCGATTTTATAACGACTGTAATAATTGCGTATCGATTAACGACAGATTGGTACGAAGCTCTTTTTCAACTACCATTGCTTGATCTTGGAACTCGTCAGTATTGCAAACACAGTGACAACAATTTATGAACTATATTTATTTTTCCTCTATGATTTGATATTTGGCCGGTTGTATTTTTTTGTGTTTTTTAATTCGTACTACAGTAATCCGACCTGCTAAAAGCCCGAATTTAATCTCGATAGTCGATTAATATGAAAGTTACCAATTCTTTGCAAGTGTGATGTCCCATTTCCTGAGCAATGTCCAGAGGTGTCTTCTCTTGATTGTTCCTGAGAGTGGGATCGGCTCCGGCTCGTAAAAGCAGTTTCATAGCTTCGGCACGATCGTGCCGTGCCGACAGATGCAGGGCAGTCTCGCCGGCAATGCTCGTTCGGTCTATTCCACCCGTTGGCATGTTCTGCGCGAGGAAATCGACTATGTGCAGGCTACTTCCCATTTCCCGTAGTATAGCCAAGTGCAGAGCAGTCTCGCCGACGTCCTGAGGCAAAATTTATGCGGTCGTTGTGGTAACACATTCGAGAATTACTATTCGCATTCACGAAACTCACCGAAGTCGGAAGGGGAGCCGCCAAGTCCACGTTCTCCGCGTAAACTTGCAGGAGCTGTTGCAAGTCTCGATTGTTAACAGCGTGTTCGAGATCCGACAATAGGTCACGCTCGTCGGCGCAGGTGTTCATGACGTACCTCTTGTCCACGTATTTCGCTCGTATGAACTCGTATCGCTCGTCCCTATTGAAACACATTCACCATTATCGTCAGCTAACCCACTTACTGTACGGAAAATTCTGATGTCTTTACAATTATAAAACTTGCTTTTTACGAATTGTTAAATGCGAAACGGAATGTTTGTAGTTCTTTTAAATGTTAAAACTTGCATTTTACGAATTGTAAAATGTGAAAATTACGTGAAATGTGGAACAGAAAATTTGGATTTCCTAAAATGTTAAAACTTACATTTTACGAACTGTAAAATGTGAAAATTACGCGAAACATGGAGGGGAAAATTTTGTTCTGCTTCAAGTGTTTAGACTTCTATTTTACGAATTGTGAAAATTACGTGAAATGTGAAATAGAAAATTTGGATTTCTTAAAAATGCCAATACTTGCATTTCACAAATTGTAAAATGTGACGATTTTGAAGTAAAAAACAAGAATTAAGCTTAAACAAGTGTCATTACATCGTCGACGTTGGTGTCGGTTTGAGATTGTGATGCAGCGTCGCTTCCATAACTTCGTTGAAGGACTGATTGGTCATGTATCGGGCAAGCAATAGCTGAGCGGTGCCCATGTTGTCCAAAGTCAACGATTGTATTCTGGATATGTGAACACCGAGATCCCTGTGAATTCCGCTGCACTCGATGCAAACTATTATCCCGAAGTTCGTCGATAGCCACGTAGCGTCTGTAACATACGAAATAACGAACATGTCGATGGGGTGGTGCGAATTGAAGATTCAGAATCAGGCCGGAACCTCGTTCTATATGTATATTTCAAGCGACCGATGATAACTGACCGTTTTGCGACGAGCAATCGCAGCAGTGATCGTTGCCAGGAAGTCTCATAATACAACGTATCACCGCTTGTTGAAGTTCAACTAGACTAGGATTGCCTTGACCAGCTTCGGCTTTGCCACTGGCGTCGAAAGCCCGAAGCAGAGCTCTCTCCTTACAGTTAACCAGAACGGACATCCAGGCTCTCTGGTCGGCCTCGTCTTCAGCTTGGAAATGGTACGTTCTATTGTCTGCATGCGATTAAAAAAAAAGAATCCATTAATCAATTTCATTAAAGCAACTGTGCCTGCATTTCGTGGCTAGAAAATATTAAATTTCAATGATAAAAAAACAAATGTCTGCCTCTCGTTTTTATTTCCAAGCTCCATTGAATATCTCTGGATCAATGGTACGAAATAAATCGACAGGACGAATACTCGACGAGACATTATTAAGATAAATTTAATCTGTATAAATTCTTTTGAAGGTAACAAAATTTAACAGTTTTCGATATACCTATTAAATTGAAAGAATTAATTAATAAAATAAAATATTTATTAAATCAAAAGAAATAATGGAAAGGATAAAATTTGAATCACAAAAAAAAATCATTACTTCGAGCCTCTCGTTTTTTCGTTGATCTTCACGGAACATCTTTGGATCGATAGTTCAAAATAAGTCGACAGGACGAATACTCGACGAGAAGTTCTTAGAATAAATTGAATGTGCATACATTTTTTTAAAGGCAAAAACATTTTGTAGTTCTCGATATATCCTTTAGGTCGATATAAGCGATAAAATTTGCATAACAAAAAAATCATCATTTTTGTGGAGCCTCCCGATTTGTCACTAATCTTCACAGAATATCTCTGGATCAATAGTACAAAATAAATCGTCTGGACTTTACAATACAGTATTCAACGAGAAATTCTCAACATAAATTGAATCTTTATAAATGTGTTTAAAGTTTTTTTTTTTTAATGTACCGTTCTCATCGATTATTAATGTTTCGACGAGGTATAAAATTACTCTCTCCGAGGCAATACCTACAACTAATGAGATCGAATCCTCTTTTGTCGTCGGGAACGAGCTTGATCTGACACGTCAATAAATTGACCCGCGTCGGTGGTTTGTTCTCGTCCGCGTGGCAAATATCCAGGTAACCCTCGGCCTGTACCGCGCATCTCCTCTTCTGCCACACCCGTCTCATCTTGCCCTCGCTTTTCTTCAACAAATGACCGGAGCGCGTGACACCGTGTTGCTTGTCGCCTTGCAGCTGATGCAGCGAGTAACCTGCGCTCGCATTCGCATTCAGCTATAAATGAAACGTTGTATCAAGAATATAGAAGCGATTTAGGTCATGCGACACGATAGCTCGCGAGCACGCTTTGTCGGTTAAACAGTCAATTGTCGTTTCTGATTTATCGTCAACTATTGTTCCCTCACGTACTTCCTTGTCGCAACCGGAACTCCTCAGCAAACTCCGCAGCTCCGTTAGACGCCGTCGTTCCTCGTCCTGATTCTGACGAATTTTTTGCAATTTAACACTCAGATCAGCCACGTAGGATCCAAAGTGTTCTATTGTTTTGAGACCGTCTTGAAAGTAACTGTGCAACAAAAAAAAAAAAAACAATTATGTAGAACCAATATATAAATTTCCTGACTGATAAAAAAAATTGTTGAATAAACTAAAAATTTGAGCAAGGACGTTCAACAAATATTTTGTTGGTACAGCTAAAAGATTCGTTAGTTGAAGTATTTTTTGATGATTTCAGAAAATTTTTTTTGGGGCATTAAAATATTTTTTTTCCCCAATTAAATATTTGTTTGAACGTCCCTGTCCGAATATTCAGTTGATTCAATCGCATTTTTTATCAGTCCTCTCGTAAATGGGTTCTGTACAAGCACTTATATAATAATAATAATAATAATGATTTATGGTTTTTTTTTTGCTTGATTTTTTTTATATTCGAATCGAAGGCCTGCAGTTTTTATCAAAAATTGAAAAATCTCTTCTACCAGGACTAAGTAATTGAGCCACCGCAATCGGCTTGAAAGTAAGTGTGCAAAAAAAAAGAATTATGTAGAACCGACATATCAATGTCCCCTAATGAAAAAAATACGGTTGATGAAACTAAAAATTCGGGCAGAGACGTTCAAATAAATGTTTTCCTGGTACATCTAAAACATTGGTCAGTTCAAAATTTTTTTTCAATTTCACAAAAACATTTTCGAGGCATTATAATATTTTTTTTCTACGAACAAAATATTTATTTGATTCAACCGCATTTTTCATCAGCCCTCCTATAAATCGGTTCTGTACGGTATAACAATAATACTAATATAATAATAACAATAATAATTGATGTATGCATTTTTTATTTTTTGCTTTCAGATTTTAGAATCGGAGGCCTAAATTTTTAGTCCAAAGTTCAAAAACCTCTTCTGCCAGGGCCAATAAGTGGTCGAGCAACCGCGTTCGGTTTTATCGCCGCAGTAAAGTAAATTAAAACGGACAGATTCGCAGATATTTTGTGTGTAAAAATATGTAATTTGTAACCGGTTCCTCCACAGCAGTGAATCTTTTTTAAAATAATAATAATAATATCCTTTAACGCTTGTACTCACTTCGTTTGGGCGTGATAATACTCGACGAGGTGTTGCAAAAGTTCGATGCCCTTCTTCGTCTTGATTTCATTGACCTTAATGAGATACTGTAAACGCGATGTGATAAATTAGATGTTATGCATATAGTGTACGAAAATTGGAGAGGCGTCAAGTACTTAAAGCGGGTAGGGCCAAGATTCCGTGTAATCGGCTCGGCGACAGTCACATAGCGGGAAGCTTACCTCGCACATCTGTAATTGGAACAACCGCCTCTCCTTCTCCATCTCGTCGGCTATTTCCGCAGGGGTGACTTCGGACCGAATGAGTCCAGCCTCCTTGGCGTGCTGTTTCTTCTCTTTCTCGATCTTCGCGTACTTTGCCTCGTAATCCTTCCAGGCTTTCTCGAACGGCCTCTTCAAGTCACCCTTCACACCCCTCAGGTCGCCCTTCAGTACCGAATCCAATGGAAACATCACGATGTTATTTATGTTTTGCATCTGGAAATAAACATTTTATTTGCCATTAAAAAAATAATCTGCGGCGAATTTTAAGCGAACTTTGATCCCATTAAGGCGACGCGAAATCTTTTTCAGCCCGAGGCGGGCTCGGTCGGTAACGGAAACTGTAATCCAATTTTTTTTTTTTACATAATTCCAAAGTTTTCCGGGAATAAACGAATTATTAGCCTCGCCTCGACTGCTGGATGAAGATGTAATAATTTACGTGTAGTCAAAACGTTGAAGACCGCTGCAAAAAAAGATAATGGGTTACAGTTTTTGTTACCGACGGAGTATGTTTCAGTACGCTCTTATCGTCGGAGTATCAACGACAAATACTTTAAGTTAAATCTGCTGTGGATTTAAACGAATTGGATTCCTTTAAGATGACGTTAAACTTTAGCCGGCTCGACCCGGGCTCGGTCGGTAAGGAAAACTTTAATCCAATGTTTTTTCCATGGTGCCAAAGTTTTCCGTGAAAAAATCAATTATTAGCCTCGCATCGACTGTTTGACGAAGATAATAATAATTTACATTTATCTAAAATGTTGAACACCGCTGCAAAAAAAAAAAAAAAAAATGGGTTACAGTTTTCGTTACCGACGGACTATGTTTCAGTACGCTCTTATCGTCGAAGTATCAATGACAAATATTTTAAGTTAAATCTGCTGTGGATTTAAACGAATTTGATTCTTTTACGGCGACGCTAAACCTTCTCCGGACCGACCCGGACTCGGTCGGTAACGAAAACTGTAATCCAATTTTTTTTCCATGGTGTCAAATTTTTCCGCGAAAAAAGAAATTATTAGTCTTGCCTTGACTGTTTGATGAAGATGATAATAATTTATATTTCGTCAAAATGTTGATGAACGCTGAAAAAATGGATTGCAGTTTTCATTACCGACTGAGTATGTTTTCGGCAGCCTTGAGAAATCCTCGTGCGCTCTTATCGTCGGAATATCAATGACAAACACTGTGAATGAAATTTTCACATCGCTCCCTGGATATTTTTCTTTCTACCACTTTCTACCGCTATCTTGCTCATTAAGACGTATTTTTTAAGTTTTTTTTTTTTTAATTAACGAGGTTGTGAAAATTCCTTTCACGCCCTTTTTTCATGAAATTCGATGCAAACCTGAGCCAGACGTATAATAAATTATGTGTGAAAATGTCCGTGTCCTCCGCCGGCCTCGTAGGAAAATAACGTAGGAAAATAATGTTGTAGGAAGCGACCTGTGCAGCGGTCTGTTTTAATTTCCTTTCGTTTTTAATATATTTCTTTCAGCCGCCGCATCCGCGATGTTCAATTAAAAATGTTGATAGCGCTCGACGTAACACATTGCCTTCCGACCGCGCGAGAGTACAAGCGGGAAGCGAGATTTCTCCTCGAATTTCACCTTTCACGGGATGCTGAGGACGAAAGCGACGGCCGACGAGGCTCCGAGACTCGGCGGACCGAGGCACGAATGCCCGGACTACGATAAACGGGATTTTAATTCACGAGTAGGTATAGAGTTTCTTCGTCGGAGCGTCGACCGGAAGCTTAAAGCTTCGCGAACGAGATGGACGATTATTCAAGCTGTTTCGTCCATCTCACGCGAAATTTATCGCATCTTGCTGACTCAACGGGCGATCCCGATTTGCCACGAAAAAAGTTACCTCACGGTTTCGAATATTCCTCTTTACAGTCTATTGGAAATGTAAAAAAAGTTGAAGATTTAAAGTTTCATATCGCTTTACGATAAAAGTTGGAAATTGAAATTTTCATGTAGCTTTGTCATAAAAGTTGGAAATTGAAATTTTCATATCGCTTTGTCATAAAAGTTGGAAATTCAAATTTTCATACGTCTTTCTCATTATGTTCCGTCATTTGCAAAGTTTCTTTTATGAGAAAGCAATTTGGGTATTTTTGGCTTCCCAACAGAGGAATTTCGCGAATAAAGGGACATTATGAGAAGAAGATATGAAATTTGAATTTTCAACTTTTTTCAACGACAGCGTCGTGTCTGACTTTTGTGCAAAATGGAATTATCCGCTCCTGAATTTTAGTTTCCCACTCTCCATTTTTTACTCCAGAAAATCAAATAACACATACATCACACATACATCGCCGGACATTTTTTCTAAATGTGATTTTTTAATGTTTTCGAACATTCTGAACACGTCTTCATGAAAATCGCGATTCCCCCCCCCCCCAAAAACACAGCTTCCTCATAGAGGAAGCTTAATGTATTATTAATTATTATTATTGATATATTAATAATTATTATAATTATCATTTATCAGTTATTTTTTAATAGGGAGATGACTAAGGAGAAGGGTGGCTCGTCTTATCCGCAGCATTCTGCACACCCCTCTTAAATCCCCTCCGATTTTTACCCTAACGGTATTTTGCTTTCGCTATCGTGCTCCTTCATCGAAAACCTCTTTCTCCTGTCTGGGCTGTGAGTCACGGCTTTCCCTGTTCAGAATTTTTGCTTACACAGGAGAGTCCCTGTAACACGAAAGTACCCTTCGACATAATACAGCCACCGCATGGTTCATCTCGAGAGTTGTCTCTCCCCTCGTTTTATTCACGGGGATTGCACGAAACGTGAGATCTGACAATGAAACCTCCGTCGATAAGACGGATAAGCATAACGCTATTATAGTCTTTGTGGGATCGTCGGTGCTCGTAATTCTTTGGAATTTCTCGGAATATACCGAGAATACCGAGAACGAAGATAGGAAATATAATTCTCGGAAACGGGAAAACAGCTGCTTCAGTCAGGGGGGAAACCTCCGTCTTTGGTCTTTCGATTTCGATAATGGGGGGGGGGGGGGGGGAATAAAAATGGCACCAGGATCGAACACAGCGCACGTTTTCTCGTGAAATTATTGATCACTGGCAGGTTGCTTTGACTCGGGAGAAAAATGAAATTTTCAAACCGGAAGTAACGTATTTCCAGTAAAAAATGTAATTTTCAAACCGGAAGTGGACTTATTTCCGGTATTTATTTTTGTTTCTATTTTCGATTGTTTGCAATCTGAACGTTATCGAAAAACAATTTTTTCAATGCAAAATAGCCCTTTCCAATCGTCGATTGTAAAAAAAAAATCGAATATAATCAAGGACGACTTTGCTGGGAATTTTCTAAAGTCCACTCGAATTCTTGAATATAATTTCCTCTTATTGTGTGTCACTTTTCATACCCATTTCTCCTTCATACTAAATCATCGTTTGCAATCTGAACGTTATCGAAAAACAATTTTTTTTAATGCCAAAATAGCCCTTTCCAATCGTCGATTGTAAATAGAAAAAAATCGAATATAATCAACGTCGACTTTGCTGGGAATTTTCTAAAGTCCATTCGAATTCTTGAATATAATTTCCTCTTATTGTGTGTGACTTTTCATACTCATTTCTCCTTCATACTAAATCATCGTTTGCAATCTGAACGTTATCGAAAAACAATTTTTTCAATGCAAAATAACCCTTTCCAATCGTCGATTGTAAAAAAAAAAATCGAATATAATCAAGGACGACTTTGCTGGGAATTTTCTAAAGTCCACTTGAATTCTCGAATATAATTTCCTCTTATTGTGTGTGACTTTTCATACTCATATCTTCTTCATACTAAATCATCGTTTGTAATCTGAACGTTATCGAAAAACAATTTTTTCAATGCAAAATAACCCTTTCCAATCGTCGATTGTAAATAGAAAAAAAAACGAATATAATCAAGGTCGACTTTGCTGGGAGTTTTCTAAAGTCCATTCGAATTCTTGAATATAATGCTGCCCAACAAATTGGCTCAGGCGGATTCATTGTTTATTTTATTTTTAATTTTCTTCAGCGTTCGAGCTGGCGATGAAATAAGCTCGTTTTTTTTTTTATTTCCCCTTATTGTGTGCGACTCCTCATAGTCACGGGACCTCACGAGAGGCGTGGCCACGTGTTGCAGGAATTTGGGCCAAGGATACCCCTGGCTCCTGGTTCCCTAATCGAGCCACCCCAGGCTTCCGAACAATTCAACTGCCACCCGTGCGCACCTAAACCCACACAGGTAAACGCGCACGTGCGAATGCACACGTGCACAAAAACCAAGCCGGGCCATCGCTGCAGGAAACACTACGGCGGTGTTTGCACGCGATCGATACTACAACCAGTCTTCGTGTATCTTCAAAAACTCCGTGTGCGGCATTCGGGAGGTGAAAGAGGAAGTGACAAAACATCATTTCAGACCGCGACGACTATTCATCAATACGAGGGAATGGATATCATAATTTATATTTAATGGATTTCTGTCCGAAACACGTCGTCGCATGGCACATGAGAAACGATCATGACATCACTATATATAATATCTATACAATCGAATATGATATATTGGATGTCAAGTTCCATATAGGATCCAATAATTTATATCGTATTTTCCAGATTTATTTTTTCTTTCAGTTCCCAAAAATAATGTTTTGTATTCAGAAACGAAAGTTAAATTTCAGCTGTACCATTTTTTTTTTTTTGTTTACTTGTTTTATTTTATCCTTTTGATAAGAACAATCCAATATTATGAATCTATCGTTGCACTGATCGATGGATCAGTGCACAATTTTGAACGAGAAAGGATTTTTGAAAATTGGTCGCATGGCACATGAGAAGCGATCATGACATCACTATATATAATATCTATACAATCGAATATGATATATTGGATGTCAAGTTCCATATAGGATCCAATAATTTATATCGAATTTTGCAGATTTATTTTTTCTTTCAGTTCCCAAAAATAATGTTTTGTATTCAGAAACGAAAGTTAAATTTCAGCTGTACCATTTTTTTTTTTTGTTAACTTTTTTTATTTTATCTTTCTCATAAGAACAATCCAATATTATGAATCTATCGATGCAGTGATCGATGGATCAGTGCACAGTTTTGAACGAGAAAGGATTTTTGAAAATTGGTCGTCGTGCGTGAAAATAAACGTGTCGGGATTGTGAGGTAAAAGGCCTCGGCGATTCGGACACACGAAAGAAGATGACAAACTATCGTGACAAAATCACTGCCCTATATATTATCTATACAATCGAATATGATATAATATGTCAAGTTCTATAAATATCTAATAATTTCTAATAATTTATATTGGATGTTACAGATTTTTTTTCCTTTCCAGAAAAGAATGTTTTACATTCAAAGAACCGAAAGTCAGCTGCACAATATTGAACTGAAGGTCAACAATGGCATGGCACATGACAAACTATCATGACAAAATCGCTGCTCTATATATTATCTATGCAATCAAATATCATATATTATATGTCAAGTTCTATATAATATTCAATAATCTATATTGGATATTACAGATTTATTTTTATTTCCCAAAAAAAAAAATTATATTCAAAGAACCGGAAGTTAAATTTCAGTAATACAATTTTTTTATCATCTATTTATTGTTGTTTTTTTTCTCATCAAAACGAACCTTTCGCTGCGAGAGATCGATATTATGAATCTATCGATCCAAGAAACGATAGATAAGTGCACGATATTGAGTTGAAGGGGTTGTAAAAATTAAGCGCCATGCGTGAAAATAACCGTGTCGGGATTGTAAAAGGTAAAAGGGCTCCGTGGATCGGGACTGACGAAGGAAGATAATCGCGCGTGTCTCGAATCGGTTATGAGCCGCGTTACGCAACCGTTCGTGGACTAATAAGGCAAAGTCGACGGGGCAAATTCACGCGTAGCGACTAACGTGCAATGCCAATGAGCGGGGACGCACACGAGAGTGATATAACTGTTCCGCGTATATGGCAAACGCGAAGAAGGCGTGCCAAGAGAACACACAACTTCTGCCAACCGCGAAACCCGACCCTCGGATTTCATCCATTTGTACGATCGATAAATATCGATCGAAAAAAGAAACGTTTCAATCCCCGACCCTTTGCAGTCACCGCCGGTAAAATTGATCGCGTGTCCATAATTAAGGAGGATCGAATGTTTCTTTTTGTGGAGTCAAAAATGTGATTGAAAAAAAAATGCATCACCGCTGTCTCGAAACGCATGCAATATTAGCAAAATGGATTGTGCGTGCCATTCGTGGGGTATATTTTGCAAAAATTATTCGTACATCGAAGATTAAGAAAAAGTCTTTAAAAACAGACTCCTTAAGTTTCAAGTGGTAGATTTCTATCACTTGAACAGTGGTAGAAATAGCGATTAATACAATTGAAAGCGTGAATCCTCTCAGTTTTTGTCTGTTATATTCTTATTCTTCCTCTCGCAATATACTTGTGATAAACTTATGAAATTTTATATAAGTTTGTGGTACATCTGTCTAATTTTATATACGATGGATCTCTCTGACATTGTTCCGTCATTAATAAAATAAATAAAATATGTAGTCAAGTTTAAGAATCTTAATGTCTTCGGAATCGTCATAACGTATGCTGGCCAACATTACGAAACCAAAAATGAAATCAGAAATCATTTCCCAAAACTTATTGGAAATATGTTTAAAGAATATTTGAGACATAAAATGATTGATGGATTGTTAATTTTATATCGTGGATTCGTAATGTGTGGTAAAACACTTAGAACTGGACGTGTATTAAAATGGACCTAAAGTGAGATTCTGTTTGGTTCTCTGAACGCATCAGCTTTCGGCCGGAAAGGTCGCCGAGCCTGGCACTGATAATTCGGTTAAATTGATAGACTGCGATGACGAAATGAACTTTGCATCGATACATCATTGAGATTGCACAGTAAAGTGCGGATTTAGCATTTTTTACATAATCTGATGCTTTGTCCGCTCAAAGCTAGTTTTTTAGTTTAGAAGATCTAAGTTGGCTTTACAGTAATAAATTAGTGATCTTGTATTCCGGAAACCGACCGAGTCCTATGTTAGAACATAGGATGATACGGTAAAAGTCGTCAACTTCTGAATTGCATTAGAAATAAACTGTACGGCAAAAATTGCTCAGACTTCGGGAATAGATGCGTGGTTTGTTCGTGTAGAACATATTAAAAAAGTGAGGCTTGAAGTTGGATCTGGTCTCATAGTCGATCCTTTTTAAGCGCGACCCGTTTTCATACAAATTTCCATTTCATGAGCTGAAATTCAAACACTAGAGAATTTAAACCATAGAACGGGAATAAAATTCTATTCTATGAGCTAAATAACCCAAAACCTAATTTTGTAGCTATTATAATGAACATTTTTACGAAAACGCTTTTTGCGGGAATTTATTGTTTAGAATAGACGCGGAAAAACTATAACGCGATATTTTTTATTTAATCGTCGTTATGAAAAATTATCCTGTAATGAAAACGTTCACATGGCTTCCGCATTGACAGCATTAATTGTCCGTAATTAATCGGGACCGTTTTTTCAAAATCGTAATTTCCAAAACGAGGTCCGTTTGTACCCCGGCGAGCGACTAAAAATAATCCGTAAGAATACATTTTTATTTAAATTCCAAAAATCGTCCGATATCATTTGGATTAGAGATACTAAAAAACTAGCGCTTACCAGAGTCTTCATGAGGGCGCTGAGTTCCTTCGTGACGACGGCGAATTTGAGGAACGCGGCGCCGATATCGGGTTCCTGTTCCTTGAGCGCCGCGTCGCCGAGTCTCTCCAAGGCCCTTCCAAGATATACCTCGTTGTCGACGTGAGCTGTAAGTATACGTAAAAGAAAACCGATATTTATCGACGAGTCCAACAAACAAAACGAATATTCATCGGGGTTTCTATATAGCAATCGAAAATAAACCGACGAGTATTTTTATATCGATCGCTCCTGAGTAAAATTCGCGATGTAGAGGGATATTTTTTTTCTTTTCCCAAAAAGAATGTTTTATATTTAAAGAACCGGAAGTTAAATTTCAGCTCTACAATTTTTTTTCTTATGCTCTGTTTTCTGTTTTTTTTTTTTTTTTTTTTGTTCTCATAAAAAAACCGTTTTCTGCGAATGATCGATAAGTATTATGAATTATATCTTTGCACTATTGAACAGATCAGTGCATAATATTGAACCGAAGGGGTTGTCAAAATTGAGCGTAATTTTTATCGACGAGTCCGACAAAAAAAAGAATATCCATTGCAGTTTTTATCGCGTTCGAAAATGAACCGACGAGTATTTTTATATCGATTGCTCCAGAGTGGAATTCCGCGAGGTAGACAGATTTTTCTTTCATTTCCCAAATAGAATGTTTTATAGTTCAAAGAACCGGAAGTTAAATTTCAGCTCTAAATTTTTTTTCTCATGCTCAATATTCCTTTTTTTTTTTCTCATAAAAAACCGTTCTCTGCGGAAGATCAATATTATGAATTCAATGTTTGCACTGTTGAGTAGATCAGTGCATAATATCGAACCGAAGGGGTTGTGAAAACTGAGCGTAATTTTTATCGACGAGTCCGACAAAAGAAAAGAATAACCATCGCGTTCGAAAATAAACCGACGAGTATTTTTATATCGATTGCACCCGAGTGGACTTCGCGAGGTAGACGAGTCGATGAACTTCGGATTTATTGATATTTCTATTTTTACATATGGATTTTTATTTTCCATGGAGACTCGAGGGGCGTTGCGCCTCGACAATGGAGTGTCGGACAAGAGTACAGACAGCGTTTGATGCGGATGTGCCGACCGACGCATGCGATTGGAAATGTATTCATTATTCGTCGAATCCGCGGACGACGACGCCGCTCAGGAATATTCGTTGAGAATGTGCGCGTTGGCTTCGCCGACAGCGACGACGCGAAGGAGGGTGACCTGATCGCCGCTCTGGGTTGCCATCGGCAACCGGAGCGCCTCTCACCAAGTTTCTCGTCGATCTATCGTCCGCTTTCCGGACGACGCCAACAACGAGGACACTCTCGCCGGGTGGCTGCCAGGACTCTTTTTGGCAATCGGGATTTTCCACACCGAGAGCCCGAACGACCCGTCACAAGTCGACACAATCGGCCAATCTACTTCGACAGTTTTTGTACCCTCTTTTTATCCGCAGGAGCTTCCAACTTTTTTTTTACTCTCTGCCGCACGTTAATGGGAAAGAATTATGCATATATTATTGTTATTATTATTGTTATTGTTATTGTTATTGTTATTGTTGTTATTATTATTATTATTATTATTATTATTATTATTATTATTATTATTATTATTATTATTATTATTATTATTATTATTATTATTATTATTATTATTATTATTATTATTATTATTATTATTATTATTATTATTATTATTATTATTATTATTATTATTATTATTATTATTATTATTATTATTGAAAATTATAGCAATTTCATTGAGAAGCGCAGCACATCGCTATTTGAAAGCATAATGGAGTAAATCGAAAATGTTTGAAAAGTTGGTAAAGAATAAATTCTTGAAATTAATCCTTCGGGGTATCGAAAATTGGTTGATCGAAAAAGATGACTTTAAAACGGTTAGTACGAAGGTTAATTTTATAATACCGAGGTTCAAAAGTACGCACGCATGATACTAGTTATCATAAAAATTATACAATGAAAAAAAAAAATTGAAGATTTTTTTTTTTTCATATTTACGAAGACCACTGTTACTCCGTACATATCGCGTGACGAAGAGCATAAAGGGGTCGTTTTATACACTAGTACACGTAAAATACGTCCTTCTGATTTTGGTCACGCGATACGTTGAACGACTTATCAACAACTACTCTGACAAAATTTGGGGGCGAGTGGAGTTTTATTGCTGCGAGAATGATAATACAGCGAGTTAAATAAGATACCGGAGTAGTTGAATGAGGAATCGGCTTTCCCCGAATACAATTCGGGCAAGTTAAGTAAAACTAGGATGAGTTAAATAAAACCGGTTGATCAGCGTAGTTCGACGGAAGTTGGTGTAGCAATCATGCCGAGTTCGAGGAAGAGGAAACGGCGAAACGAATTCAGAAAAGTTACTCGACCGAATTTGATGAAAATTCTCTCGAAAAAGATATGATACTCGCGTTCTCACTCTCCACCGACGAATCTAATCTCGATGAAAGTTTTCTCATTAATCTTTACCGTTTCTTGGCCGATGAGCGTGAGTCTACGCGAGGGGAATACGTTATTCGCAAACGTCTCGCATTTGCACTCATTGCGTTTCACTTTGGATCTCGTCGAAGCTCGACTTCCGTTGAATTAGTTGGTTTAATGGGATAAAAAATATATTAAAATTACCATAATCGTTTCCTTCATGAGCGATTAATGAATTATGTGCTAAGACTTCACGGAAATACATCGTATACTTTATATATAAAAACAAAAAAATTAGATTTTTAAACGAGATTCGACGTATTTCCGGTGTGACGTCATTCTCCGTTGAAAAATTATATTTGCGGACGGGAAGTGACGAATTTCCGGTTATGACGTCACTCCCGGTCGAAAAATGATATTTTCGCACCGGAAGTAACGTATTTCCGGTACGACGTCACTCCCAGTCGAAAAATTATATTTCAGGACCGGAAGTGACGTATTGCCGGTATGAAGTCACTCCCGGTCGAAACATTTTATTTTCAGACCGGAAGTGACGTATTTCCGTTTTGATATCACTTCCGGTAGAAAAATGAGATTTTCAACCAGTAAGTGACGAATTTCTGGTTACCGCGTCACTTCCGGTCGAAAAGTGCGATTTTCAAACCGGAAGTGAAGAATGTCTGGTAAATCTTAGAAAATCCAAATTTCCATTTTCTAAATTTCCTAGTCTATAGCGAAGCTGCTAGATGATTTATCAATACAATAAATCTTATTCTTTATTAATTACAAGGCATTTTGCGTTTCATAGACAACGCCCCACAGTAATACAACGAATAATGAACATCTCCAACGGCATGAAACTCCTTCGGCACGGAGGAGTCTCGCATCGCCTTAAATGGCGTATCGAAAGGGTTAAGCGACGATATATCGTCGTTGAAAAAAAAAGGTATTCTGACTTCTCGAGAGCCCGAAGTCCCAAGCTGCCCTCACCCCCGACCGCTACTCGACGGTGTTGACTCTGCAAAAACGAGAGGCTCGAGCGGTCTGAAGCAGGTACTCGAGAGCGTTCGTCGAGACGGCGCTCGGCCACCGCTGTGACGGTGCAAATTCGTCAAAGCCACCGATATAACGAAAGAAGCGATACGAGAGAAAACAGCAGCAGCGGGTTTCACCTTATTACAGCTGGGTGTTGCCGACGATAAAGCGCTGCACGGATAACTGGAGAAAAAAAAAACAAAATTGAAGCACGCTGGAGACAGACAGAAAGAAAAAACGACCGGAATGAAAATCATGCAGTAGTGCCGGCAGTCGGAAGCGTGAGGGCGTAACCGTCGTTTATCTTGCCGGGCAGCGTGGATAACCGCCAGCACGCGCTCGGGAAAGCTATGCCAGCAGAACGGGAATGCGATAGAGTGTGGAAAAAAAAAAGGAAGCAAATGAAAGAAAAAGAACGGAAAAGTAACGACGGAGGTAAAGAAGAAGAGTTAACACGCCTCGCTCGACTCCGGAGATGTGTACGAAACATTGCATCAACCATATTATGTCGCCGCAGCTGTTCGAGCCGGCACGTGTAAACCGCAACTCCCCCCCCCCCCCGCGCTCTCTGCCCCTCCGTTTCCAGTTTTATTTATATCATTTTATTTCTACTATTATTATTATCATTTTTATTATTGTTTTTATTTTCCCTCTCTTGATATTTGTTTATATCTCTTTATTGGTCTCATTGTGCAGACTGTAAACAACCCAGATAGACAAGTGCCATGAAAAGTAGCAATATTGGCGCTATATTTGCTACATGTGCGGCACATGTCGCAATTATTGCGCCAACTGCTACTTTTCGTGCCGCTTGTCTATTAGGGAAAATTCGTAAGGAATTTAAGGTTTGTACTGGAAGTTTTTATGCATAAACTGGTATGTTGAATTTCATGTAGAATCGCGATGAGAAATTACAGGAACAGTATATTGAAAACTTTAGAAATAGTTTACTTTCAATAATTTCATTTAATTTTACTACTAAGTACTTTAAGGAAAGCTTAAACACGCATGAGTGCGAGAGAGACAGAGCGTTTTGAATCCATTTTTCTCGGAAACGATTTCATAAAATGTAAAACGAACTCCATGACGCACCACGATTTTTATCTCATGAAATCGTTTCGAAGAAAAATGGATTCAAAATATTTTGAGGTCACGTTGATCTTTAGCCCCACCTTAATTCCAATGATTTACTTTAATATCACTCTTAAAGTCCGTTAATTTTTCATGACAATTCTACATTACATTCAATGTACCAGTTTTTGCGTAAAAACCTCTAGTCCGGTACATCGAATTTACAATTCTTTTTAACAGTGCAATAAATCACAATCCCCCCCCCTGACTAGATTGAATATTATCAATCTCAATACTTTTCATTCATTTCTTTCTTACTTCACAGACGGTAATTCAAGCCGCCTATAGCCAATGTGTAATGTCCTGGATTCCGTCCGCTATACCCGATACATTTACACGCCCCTGGAATGCCTTATCGGCCCGTAGTCGCCGGCTTTATGTTACAAAGTGTAAAATAACGCGGGTAGTGACACGTAGAGTTTAAAAAAAAAAACATTGAGGTTAGGGTGTGTCGTCGGGTGTGAGGAAAAAAAATATATAAAGAGTATATGCTAAACGAAGATAGGAAGCATCACAATGCGCGTAGTAGGGCGCGATGGTCGAGGCGACTGGCGCGCATCTACCTACACGCAGCCGTGTACGAACGCAGTGTATTTCTTTGTGCGCGAAGCTGGCGTGGTCTCTCTTTATGGAGGAACGTAGTAGCGTAACGTTCGAGCGAGTACGCGTACAACTACTACGACGGGGAGGCAGGCGGTTGCCCCATTACCACGGGGTGAGTGCGTCGCGAACGAGGGTTTGGTTGGGTTAGGTTTGCCGGCCCGCCTGCCGGCTCGCTCGTTGGCTCGGCGCGGACGACTCTGGCGGGCCGGAGCGAGAGAGCATACAGGGGGCGCCAGAGAAATCGATCTGTCTGCTTCGTCGGCCGTCGGTCTTCCAACCTCCCCGTGGAACTGAAAAACTCACCGAGCCAACGCGCTCCGCACAACGCTCGGGCGATATCGCACGCCACCTCGGAGAGACACGTGACCCACAGAGTATGCGAGAATACTCGGCAGGTCCTTGCCCGCCCTTTATTGCCGGGAGATAAGAGAGCCTCACCGACCACCTTTATCGCGACTCGCTTTTCCACTCGCTGACCGGATGCACGATTAATTGCCCGCAACGAGCGAGCTAGTTCGCGAGTGATTGAGCGAATGGGTTGCGATGCGATTTATTCCAGTCACGATTTTGGACCTCGACCATGACGATGCCGGACGCCGATTGGCGTAGGGGATTCCGGGATACCGCTCGGGACGCTACGGTTGGCCGAGGCTGTTCCAATATTGACACGGCGCTTCCGATGGATTGGTGGATACTGGCAGAGAGAGCTCCGATTAATTTTAGTCAACGACATTAATCACTTGTTAATCTGCTTCATCGACTACAAATAAAGATATATAAATATATATTTGATATTTGATATTTTATTTATTGACGGATTACTCCTCTTACAGTTTTATCAAAATAGAGCATTTCAATAAATATATGGTTTAGTTTGTTATGAGCTCAAATACAAAATGAAATAATGATACTAGTTAAAAATGAAAAGGTAAATTATCTTGGATGAAATATATTGCTTATAATTATAATCAATTTTTGAACTTTTCACCAACTTTTCTGTTTTTTTTTTAACCTTACGTATATAAAACGCTGAGGTTTTATTTTCTGGTACTTCGTATCTGATCGGGGCGTGCCGAGAGTCACAAGGACGTAACTCGAATAATTTACCATCGGGGTCACGCGCTTTTCGTTCTTAGTCGTCGATTTAAAACGAATTATTATTTTACCGTCATATTTTTTTTTTTTTACTGGCGCGCGGCTTTTGGTGAATCGTCAGATACTCGCCGAGATCTGATTAATGTTAGTCACCGACGTTAATCGCTCACTGATCCATTTAATCGACAACAAATAAAAAAATATGAATCAATTCGTGGAGCCGTTTTTTCCGTGACCAAAAAATGTCCAACTTTTTTTTTTCTCGAATTTTTGCTAAAGTCTTACGTGCTACAACATAGTACAAAGTACCGTATTTCGACGAAGAACAAGTGTCCGCTTCGAAAAATTATGCACATGGTCGCAACCGATGGAAAGCGTTGCGAGGATGGCGCATAAAATGAGCGGTAAAATTATGGTTTACCGTTGCATCGTATTTTTTTTTTTCACGGAGACGTTCATTCATAATTCACACCTGATGCATGCAGACAAAAGCGCGTTTCGAGTGATAGTATTGGTACTGCATGTACTGCAAAGGGTTATCGCCCCATCTTTTTTTTTTCCTCCCTTCGACACTTCCGGCACTCGTACGACTACCGCCGAGCGCACATCCGGTCGCGGCGAACAGGAAACGTTACGACATACCTACACTACGGTATTAATTAATGATCGATCTGCCTCGTGTGTTTACTCACCGTTCCCCGAGTTGTGTATAGCCTTTATGGCTTTCTTCAATTTCGTCAGGCCATCCCGGTCAAAGTCCAATGTCTGAAAAAAAAAACAACACCATGAAGCATCGAAGGCATGAATGAATAACCGTTCGATTCGCGGCGCAACACACGTGGTACATAGTAACACCGATAAATCGTATCGAAGCGCATCGAGTGTAAATAATGGTACAAAGAAAGACGGAAAAAAGTTTCGCCCTCGAACTTATCGCTGGAAAAGGTGGGTCCGCGGGGAGCGATGATGAAAGACGAGAGAACACGAAATACGGGAGTTTATCTGCATTATTTACGGGGCAATAAAAAGTCCGTAGTTCGAGCCAGGTATAACTTTCAATGGAGCCTGAATTATCGAGTAAAAAGTTTACCGAAGATCCGTGTGCCCTCGAAGTTTTCCTATAGTGCAGCGAATTAACATCGACACCGTAGGTTGTATACCATAGTGGGAGGGGGGCTAAATGGAACACGGGGCAAAATGGAACACGGGTCAAAATGGCACACCGGGCAAAATGGAACACGGGGGAAAAATGCAACCCCGGCGCAGAATGGAACATCGGGGCAAAACGAACTGTACAAATTTAAATTTACAAATTTTTCGCGGAACACAAAGTCTTGGCTTGAATGGAAGGCGCGAGTCCATTTAGCCCCGCGGTTCGATTTTTCCCGTCTCTCGCCTGTACACGAGAACCCGCTGTATAAAAATATCGATCTGATCGGCAAAATGAAACATGGGGGCAAATTGGACCATCTTTACAAATTTGTCGCGGTACAGAAAGTCTCGTCTTGAATAGAAGGCACGAGTCCATTTTGCCCCACGGTTCCATTTTACCCCGCTGTCGCCTATGCACGAGACCTCGCTCTATAAATATATCGATCCCATAGGCAAAACGGAACACCGGGGTAAAACGGACCATCTATGCACATTTTTCGTGAAACAAAGTCTCGTCTTAAATCGAAGGAAACGAGTCCATTTTGCCCCGCGGCTCCATTTTACCCCGCTCTCGCCTATGCACGAGACCTCGCTCTATAAATATATCGATCCCATAGGCAAAACGGAACACCGGGGTAAAACGGACCATCTATGCACATTTTTCGTGAAACAAAGTCTCGTCTTAAATCGAAGGAAACGAGTCCATTTTGCCCCGCAGTCGTCTCTACACGAGAGCTCCCCGTATAAAATTATCGATCCGTGGTTGGGCAACGGGCTCACGCAACTTACTCGCTCGGCGTCGACGAAGACGTATACCGGGACAATGCTAATATCGATTAATCGATCGGGACCTTGAAAACCCTTTTACGGTTTCCATCGGACACATTGTGTCGCAACTGCCCGTCAGCCGACACGTTCTTTCCACTTGGCCTCTCGCACCGATATTATTTAATAACGAACGAATTACATCGTATCGTCGATCGACGTTCCCGCCGACGAGAACAATGCTCGTTGACTTCCGAGTGGAATTATCGTCTCACGATTGAACCGTTAATTAGCGATTTTTTTTTTCGCGAGCGCCCGTGCATTTTCCAATTACGTCGCGGGTCGGCTGGGCGGGGTTGGTCGGCTGTCGCGACTACTCGATCGTCGAACAAAGTCAATCGGACGAGGCCACTTCTGTCGATGATTAAACGATAATGACCGAAGAGCCCGCACGGGAGAAAGGAAGTTGAAGAACGGCGAGACAGGAAACGGGATCCCAAGAGGCCAGAGGAATTTCGACAAAAGAGAAAATGCTGTTACCCGGGACGGGCGAAGTCTGCGAAAAACTTAAAAAGAAAGATTCGCCGATACGGAACTTCGTTCATTACTATTGTAAAAAAAGTCAATGTTGGTAATCTGTTTCTAGGAAGTTGCGCTAAACAGAATGTTACATGAACTTTCAATGGCGATCGAATAAAAATTCTTTCTGTCTCTAAATTCTCAGCCAAAATTAAAATTTCGCTAAAATAATAATGATGGTATTATTTCTCATTATTATCATTGTTATTGTTATTGCCTTTATATATATATTTTAGAAAGCTGTTTGATTGTTTGTTAACCGGAAATACGTCGCTTGTGGTCCAAAAATGAAAATTTCAAACCGGAGTCGAAGTATTCTCGGTAGAACGTCACTTCCTGTCATAAAATGAGATTTTCAAACCGGAAGTGACGTATTTCCGGTAGAACATCACTTCCGGTAAAAAAAAAAAAAATTTGAACCGGAAGTGACGATTTTCGGTAGAAAGTCACTTCCGGTCGTAAAATGGGATGTTCAAACCGGAAGTGTTGTTCTACCGGAAATACGTCACTTCCGGTAAAAAAAATGAGATTTTCAAACGGGAAGTGACGTATTTCCGGTAGAACGTCATTTCCGTTCGAAGAAATAAGATTTTCGAACCGGAAGTGAAATATTTCCGGTAAGTCTCCGGAAATCTAAGTTTCCGATTTCTAAATTCCATAGTCCATAACGAAGGCACGAAGCGCCCGAGCCACACCGACCTGCTAGTTGTTATTATTATTAATATTACGATTTCTCCGTCTATTTTCCTTCCGTTATTTACTGTTTGAACAATTTTTCATTCACGCTACATTGTAGCGGTGCTTTGGTGAGTCTTCTCGTACAGCTATAAAGCGAACGCTTATCGATAATCGATCGAAATCGCCAGGGAATCCTGTTTCCCCGGTATAATATAAACGTTCCTCGTTTATATTATACCGATTTCCGTTGATGCGAAGGTGTTACGCTACACGCCTTTCTCCTCGTCGGGCTCCGCGAGAGACTCGATCTTCCGTTGACAGCCACCTCGTCCTTGCATTCATCTCCTCCGCCGCCGAGAAGCCCACTTGTATTTTCATTTATTTTTCGTTATACCCACGGAGCAATTACCGTCCCGGTAACGAGCTCGAGGCGGTTCGCGAGTGCGAAGAACACGGCCGAGCGTGTCGTCAATTGCCGCTGACGCCGCTGGTACAACCGCGCCACAAGCAATCTTTGCCCGCTGGCCTCTCGTCCCGTTCGACTATACATCTCTTATTTTTAATTAAAACGTGATGACGCATTTATTTTTGTATTTTTTTTTTTTTTTTTCATATTATTATTATTTTTTTTTGTACGCTACCCTATTAATTTGTGACATCCCCGTGGAAGCTCGTTACTCAATCGCAACTGTCCGATTGAATTTCGTAATAGTGATTGTTTTTCACGCTGCGGCGTTTGCGCGATGCTAAAATTAATCGACTTTTAATGAGGGCGTATTTTCGAGCTAACCCGCATTGCTGTTGCGCAACGGGTCCGATGCGTCATTGCTTTTTTTATTCTTGCTTGAAACTGGATCAGTTTTTTTTTTTTCAGTTAACTAGGTACGAAATGGAAAAAATAAGGGAGATGCTGCGTGGCACGGTAATAAAATGAGTGCTAAATTTTTACAATTGTTTATCCAAAATTGTATGCATTTATGTACAGTTGAGAAGGTTCATTCTTGTTATTTGCACGTGTGCTCAACCAAGAGAATTATTAATCACGATGGTCTTGCAAGAACGACTGGTAAATGCATATTTCAGTGATTGTACTTTTTTGTTGGGTTTTTGGAAAGTAAAATCGGTATTTTGTTTTACCGATATTAATGTACGACGACTCATTTTGTTTCTCAAACTTTGCTCTACGAATTCGTTCTACGGGAAAGTTTGACCGTTTGACAAATACACTCCGTTGTTTGACCGGTGCATTTTTTTTCCCGTAAACAAAAGGCTGTTATTTTTAAACAGTCGACGGTTTTTTTTTAACACATGTATTAGAAGGAGAAGATCGGGTTTTTGCACACAGTTAGTATAAGGTGTTATGAAGCTTGAGTTTTTTTATTAACACACATTAATTAACAACAGACTTGTTAACAATTGACAATTAACAACGGACATTGTATCTCAAAATTTATGCGTCCGATTGAGTCAAAATTTCGACAGTTCCTCGATTATAACACTTTCTATCTAATAATCGTATCTTTCAAAAAATGTTCATTTATTTGTTAATAACAACCGATTAAGCTTTTTTTTCGTCAAACCGATAATATCGATAAAAGCGATTTAATCGTTTGTTATCAACAAATAAATGAATTTTTTTGAAATTCATCCGGGGATTAGATAGAAAGTGTTACGATCAAGAATCTGTCCAAATTTTAACTCAATCGAATAGATTTTGAGACACGATGTTCCTTCTCAATTGTTAATAAGTCCGTTGTTAGTTAATATTTGTCAATTAAAAAAAAAACTCAAGCTTCATAACACCTTGTAACAACTGTGTGTGAAAACCCGACTTTATCCTTCTAATAAGTGCGTTGAAAAAAAAATTTGAAAATAGACCTGTTTTTTGGACCAAATCTTTACGCTGGTGCTTCAATTCATGAAGGTTTCACTCGTTCGACACGCATCTATAGTGTCTGAAATAGAACAGTAGGACGACGATAAGAGCAAGCTATCTTGAGTGTTATGACACTTCGCGCTCTTTATCTGTCTTCGAAATCTGAATGAAGTATCGTTTCTCGGGGAACGATTCAGCGTTCCATTGTTAGCCTAATGACCATCGCAAAGGACGCTCCGAGCCGGCGACTTCCTCGTTACTCTTTTCGAATCCCACTTCGCGATTTGAATCGAGAATTCCTTCGCAATAGACGCAATCAGCGAGGCGGATAGGTCCGATCTTCGAGCGAATCAAGATTTGCGGATCAAGATTTACTGCATTCCTCAGCCGCCTCTACTTCCTCGATCGCACCCAGTGGGAAATCCATAAGTTTTTTTTTTTTTTTTTTTTTTTTCACAGACTTTAGAAATTAAATCGTTACGTGAATGTATCACTTTTTTCAAAAGCGGAAAAATCAACAAAGTTACCATGAAGTAATCATGAGACTGGTTTAACCGGTAAAACAGAATAAACCACATAATTAGGCACGTTTTTTAAAAAGTCAACGTCAAATTGAATGCATTCTAACTTAATCACAACACTAATGCTAATTTCTACATAGCTGTCAAGCGTAGTCAAGAAATACAACAGAACACATCATAGAGGATCGGACACAAATGATAGCCGGTTTTATAAGAACGCCATTATGAGAGAAAAAGTAGAACGGAAAAACTGCGATTATTAGCGAATAAAGGATGTAGCTAAGATAATATAACTATAAGTGTATTTAGGTGAATAGCAATTGAGATTTTTATAAAGCTACGAAAACAGAAAGAATGGTTTTACTTATAAGAATGTAAATAATGGAAAAATTACATTAGAGCATTAAGAAGAGTAAGGGCAATATAAAAGCTAAAACAGAATAAACCACATAATTAGGTACGTTTTTAAAAAAATCAACGTCAAATTGAATGCACTCTAACTTAATCACAACAGTAATGCTATTTTCTACATAGCTGTCAAACATAGTCAAGAAATACAACAGAACACATCATAGAGGATCGGACACAAATGATAGCCGGTTTTATAAGAACGCCATTATGAGAGAAAAAGTAGAACAGAAAAACTGCGATTATTAGCGAATAAAGGATGTAGCTAAGATAATATAACTATAAGTGTATTTAGGTGAATAGCAATAGAGATTTTTATAAAGCTACGAAAACAGAAAGAATGGTTTTACTTATAAGAATGTAAATAATGGAAAAATTACATTAGAGCATTAAGAAGAGTAAGGGCAATATAAAATATTGAAGAAACCATACATGGAAATAAAAACACTGTTCGTATAAGAACGTCGTATAAAGACCCAAAAAGAGAGAAAAAAAAATCATAATGAAAAGAAATAGGTAATTCTAGGAGAAAAATATGAATGATAAGACACAGTTTAAGTAATTTAAGTTAGAAATATATTGACATGTATCCGTTTTTAAATTCAACTATAGACAAAACATCGTTCCGAAGAAGGTCCCGACCATGGTCGAAACGTTATTGAGTCTCTTCATTGAAAACCAAAAAACAGAGCATCCAATACTTTTTTTTAAAGGTGAAATCCAAGTACCAGAAAAGTGCGTAGAAATTTCATGGATTACATAATAAAATATAAATAAATTAAAAAATGTATTTTAAATCCCTGAGTCTCTGATTCCAAGTTTCTATCATAATACGAAACACTTTTTTCAGAGGTGAAATCCAAGTTCCATAATAAATATTTAAAAAAAAAAATGTAAATAACTCATCAGTCTCTGATTCCAAGCATGTATTCGTTTTTTCATTCAACTATAGAAAACACATCGTACCGAAGAGAGTCCCGATCACGATCGAGACGTAAGTAAAAAGTTTCGTCATTTAAAAACCAAAAAAGAAGAGGAAGAAGTGAAAATAAGACCGTTCCGAAGCCGCAGCGAATCAAAGAGATAAACTAATCATGGAGTACTCGCCAAGAGTTATAAAATATGCAAGACTGCGAAAAAAAAAAAAAAAAGTGCCGAGCGTCGTTCGATGCGAGGAAAAATCTAAGACTTCCGTGGCAGCGCGTGGCCGGTAGTGGGTGTCGAAGCCTCGATGAATTGCCGGGCCTCTCTAATTGCGTATTCCAGTTACGCAGCTAGCTCGATCAGCCGTGTGCGAACTAGTGCGCGAGGCTTATCGGGAATCGACGGGCGAAAGAGTGCGACGGAGAATCGAACTCGGCGAAAAACAAACCGTGCGCATGCCTCCTGCGCATTACCGTGCCTCGACGCCGGGTAGGCGTTTTCTTCTCGGTAGGCGGATAACTCGTATGCAGCGCATTTAATCTTCTTTTTTTGTATTTCATCTTTTTTTTTTTACCTCGAGATTTTTTATATATATTCTTTTTATCTTTATTTTTTGTTCGCCTCGCACGATTCTGCGCGCACTCGAGTCTCACATTTATGATTTCACACGAGCGTGCTGCTGCAGCTATTACGGAGAGGGCATGCGAGAGCCTCGCACTGTCCGTGCGAGCACTGCATCAGAGGACTCAATCGTGCGTGGGAAGCTTCGGCGTATATTGCCACGGAATGGAAAGGTCGAGCGTTGCAGAAAAAGAAACGACGCCTCGAGACGTATGCGATATAGAGGCGCGGAATCTTAGATCCACCGCGCATGCGCGAAGATTTCTCTCGGAGAATCGCCAAAAAAAAAAAAAAACAAGTACAGCACTTTATACTTAATCTTTTCTATCGAAAAAAAAAAAATCGAAGTATTTTTGGAAAATTATATGGAGCCATTTTATGAATAAAATATCTTTCGATTTATCGCAGATTATCAGATCTCATTTTTTTTTAAATCGATTTTAAAGGAGAGAAATATTTTTCGATGAGAAATTATGTTTCTTTCTTATTTATTTTTGTTTTCGGAGGTGAGATCCAAGTATAAGAAGTGTGAATGGAAATCTCATGTATTACACTTTTTCGAAATTAAATAAATAAATAAGGCTGAAGGACTCCGGTCGATGGCCCGTTGACAATATATATATATATATATATATATATATATATGTAAATATTAGTGTGTGAATGTATCAATGTTTAATATGTGAAAAGGTCATTAATTTATCGTATTCATTGATAATAAAGACATGCTTATTATTTACTACTAAATAAATAAATAAATAAATAAATCGCAAAGTATCTGATTCCAAGTTTTTCCCATAATATCGAATACTTTTTGTTCAGAGGTGAAATCCAAGTACCAGAACAGTGCATAGAAATCTCATGTATCATAATAAATTATAAGTCAATTTAAAAAATAATAAATAAATCGCAAAGTCTGATTCCAAGTTTCTACCATAACATAAATTTTTTTTCAGAGGTGAAATCCAAGTAGCAGAAGAGTTCGTAGAAATCTCATGCATTACATGAAAGAAATATAAATAAATTTGAAAAAATAAATCGCTCAGTCTCCGATTCCAAGTTTCCACCGTAATATCAAATACTTTTACCCTCGCGCATCTGTGGTTGCCTACAGAGGAAATGCCGACTGCACTATACGGCGCAACATTTTTCACGAACTGTGCGACGTCGACGTCGCGCGTGTGAATGTAACAAAAATTAAAATAAATCCTCTACGGCAAACCGGCAGAAAATGAAATTGTAAGGTATTTTCGTTGAAGCGCTGTTGAACTCACCGACGGAGCACGCGCGCGCGAGATCACACGACGCCTCGAATGCAGCACCAGCCTCACTTCGAACACCATGCTGGTTTTATTTATAACACACGTAAAAGGAGGAAAGTATTTTTTTTCCCCCCCTCGTATTTCACCGTTCACAACTCAACCGCGACGTGCACTCAACCGACCAACTAGCGCGGCTGAAAGAGAAATATCGTACAAAAGTCTTTCTTTTCCTATCTCTCGAAACTACCTCGGTTTTTCGCCGGTGCGCCCGCTCGATTCCCACCGTAGCGTTGCGCCCGCGGACTTGCACCGAAGCGCCAAAAAAGAAAATGCTTCTCCGCAGTTTTTTTTTTTTTTTTTTACATCGAAGTAAAAAACGTATATACAGGTATAGTTCGCCGTACAAAAGCGGCAGAAGCGCGCTCGCCTCGGGGATTATTTTGATCGCTCGAACAAATTTTTATCAAAGCTTCGCTGCTCCGGCATAATTTTTATAATTAACGAACAGAAAAGTTGTTTTATCTTTCGGGTTGAAATATTTTTATTTCTTTGATATGAATTTAATATAAAAAAACTTTTAATTAAAATTGTTTTATTATTTTTATGAAACTAAATGTTCAATCGTTTCGCGGCGAATGTGTAAAAATATTATTGGTACAAAGAATTATAATTTGAAGAAGTGTTTGTCGAGCGATCGAGGCAAAATTGACGCGATCGTTTCGGTGGACGGGCATCGATGAAACTGACGAACGGGACGTCGATCGCATTCATTGGCTGCCGAATCGGCGGAGTGGTGGTGTGGAAACGGTCGCGTTGCATTATCGATCTCGCGGGTCATCGGAATGTCGAAAGTTCAAAGGCGTTCGATTATTTTTGAACGCCGGTTGCCGAGCGCTGCGCGCGCATGCGCGCCGGCGCGGATGCCACTCGGTTGCATCTGTTGAGAATTCTTGTTATGCTATATACGTGCGAAACATACTCATAAGCCTCATGGCTGATGTACGTATTGGGAATCGATACACCGTTTAAAGAAATTGTAAAATTAGCGTACTGGACTGAAAGTTTGTACGCAAAAACTACTACATTTAATGTACAATTTGATGAAAAATCAATATACTTTTTCATTGAAATTAAAGTATGTTATCACCTTTTGGGGAGACAGTAAAGCAAATTTCCCGGTATTCAAAAAACCATTTTATGTCGAATTAATAATTCGCATGGGGGAAGGGACTTGTTGAACATTTGTGATGCGTTATTTGGAACCATATTATTTTTGCATATTATTTCGACGCATCGCCAGAAAAAGAAATTTAGTCGGGATCGTCACGTTAAAGATTCGTATTGGCAATTACGCGTATTAACGTCTAATAATACAGAACTACCTACAATTAGTAATCGACCACCGGTAACGACGGACAGGTCGCAATCGCTCGGTATTCGGTTACCCAATGACCATAGAAACGCTCTAGACCCAAGCACACGTCCTGAGCGTCAATCACGAACTTATTATAATAACTCGGTGTTTGAACATTACTAGTAGAGGTCGGATATTGTACTGCACAGCAATTAATTACGCACCCATTTTACGTGCATTTTTGAAAGTTCCATTTCAATTTCGTTTTTCGTTTTTCGTTTTTCGATTTTCGATTTTCGATTTTCGATTTTCGATTTTCGATTTTCGATTTTCGATTTTCGATTTTCGATTTTCGATTTTTGATTTCAGGTCTCGAGTGAAATCGCCACAACGATCAAATTTGTAAATCCAATGTTAACCACAGTCCAGGTGAGAAACAATGGCAATCACATGGAGCTCTAATTCGGACCCGCAATTTATTTCGGCGGAATGCAACCGATGAAACACAGAGATGAAAGGAACAAACGTATGCATTCGTAAGCATGAAGCGGGATAGGCGCTTGCCAATTGGCCAATAGTTTCGCAGTGGAATGGGCCAGTCCATGGCTAATTCAACGGCAATTCCACGATGTGCAAGAGTTTCACAAACCCACCGATCACGCAGCGTGCCATTAACTGTTGCGAAAAGCAATGTATTTTTAACATGCAAAAAAAAAAAAAAAAAAAAACAAAGTTGGCGAAAAATGTTTCCCCTGCAGGAAGAAGAAAATAATAATAGTAATAGTAATTGTATTTATTGACAATGTTTGTCATGGTACGAACATTGATAAATTTAAGAAATTATTTACAATATACATTTCTATTTCTATTGCTATCGACCTAAGTCCTTCAGTGCCTGATTCGCTTTTTTTTTTGTACAGGTGCGTCCGTTTTCCGCCGAAAAGAGTTGTTTTAATTGAATGCTCAAGTTTAGTTTGCATCTTCGTTTGTCATTCATATTTGCCGTTTATTAATATTCTGTGAGAGTTTTACACAGAACCGTTGAATGTTCAAAATTGAACATAATAAAATAATAAATTGAGCATCGAATAATAATAAAGTAAAATAACAAATAGTAACACATTCGACATAAAACCGATACGATTTTATCCCAAGCTATAATAAGCCACGATATTTTATCCCAACTGTAATAAGAACACCCTCCTCGGTTTATAGTCACGCCGTATATTTTCGTCGTTTCCATACCCGCCGAACTCCGGAGGGTCCATTAATCGCCGAAGCTATAAATCCATACAAAAGATAATATGCAAAGTGGCCCAGATGCTGTTGCAATAGCGAGTGCGAGCGCCCGAGGCGAAAGGCAATGCGATCCAGCCAACAATGCCGATGTCGCAAACTTGTTCTCGCTCGGGTGAAAATTCTAGAGCTGCGGGGCTTTTTCACCGCATCGAAAAGTTAGAAATTCAAGAGATCCGTGGAAAAAATTTTCCGCCCACTGGACAGCACTCGTAAAACCTTCCGCAAATCTGTAACGTACGTAAAATTTTTTTTTTTAGTCCTTGTATAAACAGGAAAGTCAACGAGAGTGGGCAGAAAAAATAAAATTAAATCCTCGCCTGGCTCGAAGCTCGAGCACGCGACTCCTCGTAAACTCCGTTGGGATTTAATTGGTCTTTGTGATGCATGCGCGCGCACCGTTAAGAGGGTTATCACGGGCGCGCGCGCGCAACCCGTTTCCCGATGCGAGCTACTACACGTTAATTGGTAAAAGGGCAATTATATGGCTGGAAACACGTCTCCGAGGAGACCCGGAGGTAATGCACCTTTCACGTACAGACGGTTGCGCTCAACAGCGATCGCACACGGGAGCGTGCTAATTACCCGCTCACCTGGCTGTGTACGAATATCTCCTCGTCGCTCGTATGCTTTAACAATTTTATAATTTATAACTCGTCCCGCGATTGTTGTGACGAGAGGTTGCAATTAATATCATTAATCTTCACGCAATTTTATCAATTGTTGGGTCGTCTAAGCGTCGGTTATGTTCGCGCATAGTACATAATATTTCGCGAAGATCGCACGCGATAAACTGCACGGCTTATTAACGCTGCAAAGGAGACCGGGCCGACGCACTGGACCCTGCGACGGTGAAGACTCGTGGCAAGAAATTGAATTGCCAAAGCTGTTCAATTTATAATTTATAATTTATAATTTATAATTTATAATTTATAATTTATAATTTATAATTTATAATTTATAATTTATAATTTATAATTTATAATTTATAATTTATAATTTATAATTTATAATTTATAATTTATAATTTATAATTTATAATTTATAATTTATAATTTATAATTTATAATTTATAATTTATAATTTATAATTTATAATTTATAATTTATAATTTATAATTTATAATTTATAATTTATAATTTATAATTTATAATTTATAATTTATAATTCACTAAAGGGCAAATCAATCAGGTGCACGATAATGTGCATAAAAATAATAATAACAAGCATTTAGAAATGCATCAACAGCGCCCGGTCTCCTCTTACCTGTAGCGCTAGCAGAAATTTCGTAACGTTTATAACTCGATGGAGTATCTGATGCATTGGCGACACGGAAGTGAATGGGAAACTATAAACAACTTCATGAATAGACAGCGTGTAATTAATTTAGTATAACGTTCTATATTCAGGTCGACGAGTTTATGAATAAATATTTCGCACTCGTTCAAGTTATGCATACTTGAATACGTGTTTGCGAATATTGTTGAAATATTCGACTAAGTCTATAGCTCTATATTCTCTCGACACTTCTGATCGTCTAGGTAAATGGATGCATGGCGTGTTATTTTTTTTTATCAGTCCTCCATTTTGTTTCTATCTATCCAGCTAATTGTCGATGTTAGTCGTGAAAATCTGAAGATTTCACGGTGCAACCCTATTTCCAATTAATATCATCGATAAAAACTATTATTTTTTTATATCTCGAGCTCACGATGAAAATACGGTTGAATAGTTTTATTTTTTATTTATTTTATCGTCGAATAGATGTTCCAACAGTGTTGTTTTTCCACTTGCGAATTTCTATCGTCGATAAGAGAATCGTCTTCTACTGTGTTACTCTTAAGTATTATCTACTGTTACTTTTTCATCTGTCCTCCATTTTGTTTTATCTATCCAGCTAATTTGTCAATATTACTCGTGAAAATTTGAAAATTTCACGGTACATACTCTAGTTCCGATTAATATCATGAATAAAAAGTGTCACCATTTTTTAATGTCCCGAGGCCAACACGGATCCTGAAAATACCGTCGAATATTCATTTTTATTGATTTTTACTTCATCGTCGAATAGATTTTCCTATGCTGTTGTTTATCCACGTGCGAATTTGCATCGTCGATAAAGAGAATCCGTCAGGCAATTGCAGGTATCTTCTCGATCAGCGAGAATACGTCCCGTACGTTCGTGTATACACACCCGAGGACGACACTGACCTCGCGTACTTTAGCGCTTGTGATCTCTCAGCGGCTTGCGCCGCTGGCGGCGTGTCGGTTTGTCGGTCGCTGCTGTGGGGGGCTTCCTCGCGACTGCCGTTCGCTGCCGGGTAGCACGACCGATGCTGCTGCCGCTCCGGCGGCTCCGCCGCAGCAAAACCAGTGCGGACGGGATATCGAGACATACGGTAGAACAGGTTTTATTTTCTCAGAGCAGAAACGTGCCGCACGGCAACCTGGCTCTCTTGCTTTCGTGATGCCCGGGAGCGTCGATCACAATCCGTTCCTGCTGCCTCTGTAGCTGTTGCTGCTTGCTGATTGTGAATTTCAGCGGTAGAGAAAAAAAAGGCAACGGCGCGAGAGAGGCGAAGCGAGGAGACCGGTGATTGGTCGAGCCTTTCGGACGCTGCGCGCTGTGCGATGGACTTTATCTAACTGCAACGACGATACCCGCTTAACTTTTCTTCGTACTGCAGATTTGGAACACCGAAATATCGGTAATTAAATAAATAAATAAAATTAAGCTAAGCGTGGGTGCCTCCGGCTTGCGAGGCTTCCCCCACCACTCGGTAAATAGCCAATGGGTAACGCGTATTTTGGATGGCCAAATCTATGAGATAAACTTTATCCACCGAGACGAGGATGCTCGATCAACCTTTTTTTCAACTGCAGATTTGGAACGCTAAAATATCAATAATGAAAAAAGAAACTTAAGCGAGAAATATTGATGCCAAAACGGCCCAGTTTCTGCCACAGATACCTCCAGCATAGAAGCCTTCCCCCACCACTCGATAAACAGCCAATGAGTGCCGTGCATTTTGGATGGCAAAAACTCCAGAATAGATTTTATTCACTGTGACGAGGATGCAGGTAATGTGAAGAAAAGGTGATCAACTTTTCTTCAAATTACAGAGTTGGAATACCAAAATATCAATAATGTAAAAAGCCGAAACAGCCTAGTTTCTATCATGGTTGCCTCCAGCATCAGAATGTTCCCCCACCACTCGATCAACAGCCAATGAGTGCCATGTATTTAGGATTCCAGAAACTACGGGATAGACATTATCCACTGCGACGTGGATGCTCAATCAAATTTTTTTCCGATTGAAGATTTGCAACACCAAAGATTTGCAACACCAAAAGCAACACCAAAGATGGAAAAAAATTAAACGAAGCCGTAAATATTGATGTCGAAAGGGTCCAGTATCTGCCAGGGATGCCGCGAGCATAGAAGCCTTCCCCCACCACTCGATCAACAGCCAATGAGTGCCAAGTATTTTGCATAGCAGAAACTCGTCCACTCTATCCTCCTTGTTTTTTCCCTACGATTTAACACGCTCTAAAACGTGTAAAATCATAATAAGACGATTGCTACAAAGTAACACTTGCTAGGCCGTTTACCTTACATTTTATCGAGGTACCGAAAATATATGTTTTCTCTTTTCAGGCGACAGAATTAATTGTCTGATAGAGAGACG
This sequence comes from Exephanes ischioxanthus, assembly GCA_958510785.1. Lineage (NCBI taxonomy): Eukaryota > Metazoa > Arthropoda > Insecta > Hymenoptera > Ichneumonidae > Exephanes > Exephanes ischioxanthus. Next base: position 7,125,823 of record OY294016.1, read on the forward strand.
CAAAATAAATCTTATCCGAGCAACAGTCGGTATTCGTGCTCCGAGCTACGAGCCGCTGAAACCGAAGAACAACAAATAAACAACAAAGAAGTGTGAAAATAAAAGAAATGGAGACACAGGGAGATATGATGAGAGATAGACTCGTGACTGGTCGAGCCTCTCACGGGCGACCTCGCGCCGTCGACGGCAGCACCGTAAGAGAAAGAAAAACAAGTGGAGTGGGAAGACTCGCGGGAACAAGGGAGATGGAAGAAAAGGCGGTTTAATCGGGAAGGTCGTCGCAGCGCGCGGCATGAGCGCCGGGCGCGCGCGCACACCTGGCAGTGAATGAGACAACCCGTATTTAAATCCGAGCTTCCAATTCAACGCTCGGCGCGTATAATTTTACTTTCGTTTCTCAGCTGCAGCTCGCTGTCTGCCTCGCGACCGTTTCATTCACTCCCGGATAATGTGCGCGCAGCAGCGACTAAGTAACTGTCGTGAGACGCGTTGAATAATTAAAAATAAGGCGAAGACAAATTGTAAAAAAAAAAAAAAAAATGCACAATTACTGGCGAAGTCCTCCGAGGGTAAAAGAGGGGCGTCTGGAAAATCGCATTATCTACGAATTCATAGTGAACTTCACTGCGTTCGCAGCTTCAACGAATGAAGTTACGATAAATATTTTTTAATAAAAAAAATTAAAAAATTCCTACCCTATCCTAAAACTGAAAAATATGTTTTTTCGCATAGGCATGTATTGAAGACGTGTAAGAAAATAAATCAAATAATTTTTTTTTTTAGTGCAGGAAACACGAGTTAAGATGAAAACTGAGAGTTCTGTACATTTTTCGTAGTACAAGATGAATATGGATAAGACAGTTTTAGTTTTGTTTTTAATATATAAATAATACAACTACACAGTAAAGCAGGTACGTTTCTTGTCCACAAATGTCCACAATTCCTTTTACGTTAAATTTACAAAAAAAATTATTCCATTTTACAAAAATATCTCTTAATTTTACTAATGATTTTTTTCTAAAAAAACTAACAGCAAAATAAAGTAATAGTGGACGTTTGTCGACAAAAAAAGTTTGGTAAATGTACAAATCCATTGAACTGTCTAGGAAAAAAGGCTAACTACTTAATTCCCACCCGAACCTAAAACTACCAAATATGTTTCCACACACGCACACATTAAAACCATTTAAGAAAATAAATCGAATAATGTTTTTAAAAAATTGCAGGAAACACGAGTTAAGACGAGAACTGGAAGTCCCGTACATTTTTCTTAGAACAAGATAAATGTCGATAAGAATTTTTTTTTTTTATCCGTTACGTTGTTCCCTCAAAGGGTGTAACACTTTTGTATAATTCTCGCAATAAGTCTTATCTACCGCGGGGCAGCGGTGGCGCTCGAGCCTAATTATAAACTTCTGATAAAACGAGGAAGACAATCGCGCCGCAACGTTTTTCCCCGCCGCTCGTTTGCGTTCGCTTGTTGCGCACAAGAGAACTCCGCTAACGTCCGTTCGGCTGCAGAACCGTCGATCACCGTCCCGTCGCTTCAGTAATTTGTATTCCGATCACGTTCGAACCGTTTCTCACTTTTCTCTTTTATATGGGCGTTAACGACTGTGTATCTTCGACACTCGGGAAATCTGCTGCCGCTATAAAGTTTTCCCTGGAGGGGGGGGGGGGGGGGGGGGGGTGGATATTGAAATTCGTTTATATAGTTACGCGCTATTATCGATAAGCGACGAGGAAATTGAAACATGACGAGGTGCGACCGTGTTTACAAACGATGACACTTCTGGTCGAGGAAATTCGCCAATCAATCCGTAATGTCCGCAATTATAGTTGTGATTCACTCGAATCGCGCGTTCGATGTTGATATTTTTTTTTAATGACGTAAAGTCGGAAATGCGTGGAATTTTTATTATTCATATCGAGTGATTACAGCTATTTTTTTTAACTGCAGCCTCGTTGGCGATTAATGGTTGATTGGTACGAATGAATTAGCTTTCGGCGTGAGACGAGAACGCTTACTTTACGTTATATTTTTAATCCTTGATTTAATTGACAAGGTGTGAAGATAATTCGTGATAAAAACGAAAATTATGTTTGAAGAGTTAAATTAATTAAAATCTTGGTAATTAATTTAATGTTGGCAACTAATAAATTAATTGCAATCTTGGTCATTCAATTAATTTATTTATTTATTTTCGTCGACGTAAAGTCGGAATTGCGTAAGATTGTTGTTGTTTATTTCGAGTCATTAAAGGTATTTTTTTTAAGTGGAGACTCATGCGTGATTAATGTTTGCAATTGATGTGAATAAATTTCCTTTCGGCGTGAGACAAGAATAACACTTAGTTTAGGTTACTTTTTAATCTTTGGTTTAATTGGTAAGGTCTGAAGATAATTCGTGATAAAAAAAAAACGGTGCTTAAAGACTTAAATTAATTACAATCTCGGATCCTACGCGGTCGCGATGTCGCATACATTTTTCATTGAATCAATATTGTCGCACGCACTCCGTTCACTCGTTCAATCATTTGATGTGTAATGTCAACGATTTACTGTGATTGCCTACGTAAGTATACACTCACGGTCCGCACGCACGAACGACGTGTCGTTAGATTTTTTTTTTTTCAACGCGCATTTACGTGCGCAATATTCCTATTAACGGGCCTGTTGCTTATACCTTATCCGTTGAAATTATAACTGCTGCTCGAAGTTCCGAGTTTATTACAGCGAATGTTTTTTTTCTTTCTTTATTCTTTTCATTAATGACGGAAACAGATATTGGAATCGATTTTGAAAAAATATTTTCTCATCTCTGATTTTCAAAGAAAAATAAAATGCATCAGCTGCGATAATATAAATTATAATAAGTCGTGTTAATACAATGTTAAAATTATAACTACAGCTCAAAGTTCCGAGTTTTTCATAACGAGTTTTTTTTTATTACTTCAATGACGGAAACAGATTGCAATTCATTTTTTTTTTTTTTGTTAATATTTTTTCATCTTTGATTCTTAAGGAAAAATAAAATGCATCAGCTGTGTAATAGTGTGTAATATAAATGTTATAATAAGCCGTAATAATATAATGTTGAGATTATTCGAAGTTCCGAGTTTCTCACAACTAATCCTTTTTAGTTTATTTTTTTTTTAATAACGGAAGCAGACTGCAACGCATAAAAAAATATTTCCTCATTTGTGATTTTTAAAGGAAAAATAAAATGCATCAGCGGTGATAATATAAATTCCGTGCAGCATCAACGATGAAACACTGCGATGACGATGTTTGCGATTATTATAGAAGCATGAATTTTAATCGCATTTAAGGATGATTCACACCAATGTAAACACGCAGCGGTTGGAGCCAGCTCTATGCGTGGGCAGTGGACTGTGCGTGCTTGGCTGTATGAAACTGCAAGTTGTAGGTACATATATAGTCTACCAACTTGTGCGGGACCAGTGGGTAATTCCCGCTCGACCGATTTCAATGAATTGAACGGTGACGTAAAGATCAATCCCAATTTATCGGGTTAAGAACATAAAAAAAAAACAAAAATCAGTCTAATTTCATGCTTTTAAGTGGTCGATAAAAGTTCTCGGGTCTATTTATAGGTAACGGGATGAATTAATATTTTCAAACATAATCCCGAAAAAGGGGAACTCCTCTTACAGTTTGTTACACACAAACCTCATATACGAACCTATTATTTTTCATAATCAAAACACAGTTACTATCATTCGTGTGGGATTTTCGTTACGATTTTTTATTCATTAAGAGAAAAAGATTAAAACACGTTATCGGGTCTGATAATGTCGAAACCTTCGACGTTATCATTATCAGACCGAAAACACGTTACCGGGTCTGATAATGCACAAACTTCCCTAGTGTATCAGTGTGCACATGGTTCGTACGCGTACATAAATATACGCATGTACTCGTACCATAACTTTCAGGTATGAATAATCTTAAATAATAATATCGAAGAAAGGAAACTCCTCTTACAATTCGTAACACACAAACCCACTTGTTTTTACATGCTCGGAACACATTTACTATCGTTCGTGTGGAATTTTTGTTACAATTTTTTTTACTCGTAAAAAAAAAATGATTAAAACACGTTTTGGTCGTTCGTTCTGATAGCGTCGAAACCCTGTTTCCCCTAAGGTTTTTCCCCTGAGTGTTCGGCATGTGTTTCGTGCGCGTGCATAAGCATACGTATAACTCTAAGGTATGAATTAATATTTAAAAAAAAACAATATCGAAAAAGTGAACTCTTAAAATTTGTCACACCCGAACTTTACATACGAACCTATTTCTTACGCAACCAGGACGCAATTAACACTTAAAATTTGTTACACACGAACCTTACATACGAATCTATTTTGTGCACAACCAGAACGCAGTCAATAACGATCAATCGTCTGGAGATTTCTAAACGATTTTTTTTACTCTTAAAACATATATATATATTACATATATAATAATATATATATATAAATATATATATTGTAACGTATATGTAGCTGACTATTCGTTGAGACACACGATATTAGTTAGTCTTGACTTAGACCCCGAACCGAACGAACGTACCACGAGAACTTATTGGATCATTAAATACCGCCCTTTTTTTTTATAATTACTGGTGTTACATTTATTTGCTCGGCCGTAACAATATATATGAAATCACGTTTTCGGGTCTGATAGCGTCGAACCTCGGTCCCCCCTTAAGGTTCTTCCCTGGGTGGTCGGCATGTGCCCAAGCTCCCCCAGTGTGTCAGTGCGTACACGGTTCGTGCGCGTACATACATTATACGTACGAACCGTAAGGCATCGCTGTACAGTGCGCTAAGCCGGCCAGGCGCGGTGTACGCGTGTCAAAGCGCATGCGAGCGCGGCTGGAGCGGCCCGACTCGACGTTTTCTCCCCCGGAATGTTCTCTCGCTCGCGAGCCAGCACGAGGGAGAGCACCAGCTCGCAGGTGATACAGCTGGCCGCCGGCCGGGGCAGCGCACGGAGAATGGAAGGAATTCCTCGGGCCCCGGCCTTGGTAGGTCGTTTATATCGCGAACGGTTACGTGCTGTAATTTACAAACAGCCGCGCGCTCGCCGAGCGCTAATTCGCCGAACGCAAACCAGTGCCCTCCCTGCTCACGGGCGTCCCCCTCGCCACCTCATCGTCCTCTCCTTCGGCCCTCTCGTTCTTCTTGTTCTCTTCGCCGGCGACCTTGTTCCTCTCGTTCTCCCTCTCGGGCTTCCTTCTGCTCCTCCGGAGCCCTCGTTTGCCTTCCCTTTAACTCGCTTTCCACCTTCGTTAACATTATCTTCCTGCTCGCTGAAATTACATCCTACCGAGCCTTCCACCTTCGCACGCTCCCGGAGAGCCGTTCGCGAGCTCAAGTTATTTTCTTTTTTTTTACTGTTATTTTCTTTTTCGTTTTTTTTTTTCTTTACTTGTTCTCTTTGCGATCTTCCGCAGTGCAGAAATGCGACGAAGGCTTGAATTTTGAGACGTTAGTTTGGAGTTAAGATCGGTCTTGAGATCGAAGTTTCGCACGAACTTCATTGCGTGCTTAAAGTGTATCTCAAGTTCGAACTTAAGGCTGAAACTCAGTTTGAATTGATTAGAGTTCGAACCTCAGTTCGCACTTAATTTTGGGCTTAAGTTTGATCTTACGTTCTAATCTTGATTTTGTCCTAAAGTTTGATCTCAAGTTCGAAGTTGAGTTTATGCTTAAGTTTGATCTCGGTCCGAACTTGATTTCGCGCTTACGTTTGATCTTAAGTTCGAACAAGATTTCGTACTTAAGTTTGATCTCAAGTTCGAAGTTGATTTTATGCTTGAGTTTGATCTCGGTCCGAACTTGATTTCGCGCTTACGTTTGATCTTAAGTTCGAACAAGATTTCGTACTTAAGTTTGATCTCAAGTTCAAACTTGATTTCGTACCTAAGTTTGATTCTAAGTTCGAACTTCCGGTAGGTCTTAAGCACGCAATGAAATTCGGGCCAACCTTGGATCTTAAGTTCAATCTCAAGAGCAATCTTGAATTCAAACTAGCGTCTTATCCCCTTCACTGTCAGATGCCGCTATGGGGGTAAAAACGTATAGGGAAATAGGTTTCTCTGACAGTGAAGGGGTTAAAATTCGACTCTAAGTGTCAAAAAGTTGACGATGCATTTTTACAAACAAATCCGGAGAATCAAGATTTTTTCCGACATTTAAAAATCATTGATTCGTAAAGTGGAAACGTTTCCTGTATTCATCATAAAATAACAGAGCTGGGCAAAGTACTTAAAGTACTTGGTATTTGAAGTGCCTAGCACTTTGAGTACCGGCAAAATATTCTTAAACATCATTCAACATCAAAGTTGAGTACAGTACTCGAAGTATTTAGTACTTATGGTACCGCGTACTTAAAGTATTGGATACGTACGATACTACGTATCAAGTACCTTAAGTACTTTTTGCCCAGCTCTGTAAAATAATGGAAACAATACATTATTAGATTCTTTCACGATGTTTCTTTTCTTAAGTTTATTTCATATTACTTTTCTCTTCCGTACATCTAATTAGGGATCGTTTCGCCAGGCGGTGCCTCGCGAAAGCTCTATGTCCATCAATGCTGTTCCGGGATATTGCCGCGATAAAGAGGAACGAATCAACGGGTGAGAGAGGCCGAAAGGATTTCACTGGGAATCTCATTTCCTATTTCACCGTCGTAATCGGCTAATGCGGGAGGTCGAGTAGACGCGAATAGCGAATTCAATCAAATCAAATCGTGTTAGGGTCCTCCGAGGTCGTTACCTAACACCGACGCCTCGTAAGTTCGTCGTGTGTACGTCGTCGTATTCAACGAGGACGTCGTCGTCGCGTATATTTATATGTATATATACATATATATATATATATATATATATATATATCGCGTATGTATATGCGGTATCCAAAGCCTCATCCAAAGACCCTATAAGCGACGGTGCCACTAACGATCCTCTCGTAACTCTACTGTCAAGCCTCTATAATCCGCTCAGACTGCGGTTTAAATGGAATGTGAAAAATATCCTATTCGGTAAAATAATGTAGTAGCGTCGTACACCCGACACCTCCACAGATATCGAAATGATTAGTGACCGCAGATGAAAAATTTATTATCCAATTGAAATTAATGTTTATCAAATCAAAAAAACATTACTTTGGACTTTGATTTTGTTTATTCACTAGCGGGTCGTTCTGGCTCGGACACTTCGCGGCTCTCGCTATGGGACTATGAAATTTAGATTTCTGAAGATTTACCAGAAATACGTCACTTCCGGTTGAAAAATGTTTCCAAACCGGAAGTGTCGTATTTCCAGTACGACATCACTTCCGGTCAAAAAATGAGATTCTTCGAACCGGTAGTGACGTATTTCCGTTGTTGTGAATCGCAGCGCCCTCACGGATGGGACGAACATACAAACAAATCCACAACTTTCTGAAATATATTTTAGATTCATTTATGTATCTATTTCGACGTTTTGTGTTTTTTATTTTTTCGAAAGTACATTTAGAAAATGAATTTGTGTTATAATACAGTTGTTGTAATATAATCTATAGATAGATCTCCCGTAAAATACGCTTTTCCTCTCTACCGTTTAACTGCGCGACTGCGCGACACAGTGACGTCGAGTTTCGAGACGGAACAGCTGCAAGCGCGACGATCGGGGGGGGAATAGAGAAACCGAGATGAAGGGCTAACGACGAGCCACAGGCTATTTCCTGCAACGGGGGTACGGAGCTCTTCCATTAAGCGGCTCGATCGCACCTGGCGCATACAGCAAGCGCCCTGGGGATAGTTGCTCCGCGGATTTGCCACGTAAATTGGGTCCGGCTATTTCGTTCTCATCCTCGCCGCTCTGATGACGTTGCGGCGCTCTTCGATTACCGTCGCCACTTTGCATTCTCCTCCGAACCGACCGCGCGGTCACCGCATCCATTCTAATCGCATAGTTAATGAATCCATTTCACGAAATGCCGGGCAAAAAGTCGGGTTCCGTTAAAAAATCAGTAAAATAAAAAAAATGCCCGCTTTGAATTTCGCGCAGACATTCCATTGGTAGCAGACATCCTATTTCTGATGTAGTAGCTCAGTTTTTTTTAAATCGTAAATAAAGTTTTTTGTTCTCAGGACAGTACAAAGGCACAGTGGATTTTTAGAGACTCAAGAACTCCGACTTGAGACAGTTTATAGTGAGGTCGGTTAAAAGTCTGTTTCTCTCAGATACATCTACAGAAATCATTGTATATATGTAACAATAATAGTAATAATAGCTCATGTAAATATAACCAATAAAGAATATCTCCAAAAAATTGGTTGAATTTTCGAATCTCTGAATCTCTGAATCTCTGAACCCTTGAACCCTTGAAACCTTGAATCCTTGAACCCTTGAATCCTTGAATCCTTGAATCCTTGAATCCTTGAATCCTTGAATCCTTGAATCATTGAATCATTGAATCCTTGAATCCTTGAATCCTTGAATCCTTGAATCCTTGAATCCTTGAATCCTTGAATCCTTGAATCCTTGAATCCTTGAATCCTTGAATCCTTGAATCCTTGAATCCTTGAATCCTTGAATCCTTGAATCCTTGAATCCTTGAATCCTTGAATCCTTGAATCCTTGAATCCTTGAATCCTTGAATCCTTGAATCCTTGAATCCTTGAATCCTTGAATCCTTGAATCCTTGAATCCTTGAATCCTTGAATCTTTGAATCCTTGAATCCTTGAATCTTTGAATCTTTGAATCTTTGAATCTTTGAATTAAAGTCCATTTGATAATCTCGTACGCAGTTTCGCTGTCCAGTTGCACAACCTACGTATAGTTTCCTTGTTATCGCATTGTCGTAAGACTACACTGATAAAAAAGTACAGTTGAATCAACCAAGATCCGGGCAGGGACGTTCAAATAAATATTTAGTTGGTCGAACAAAAGATTTTAATGACTCAAAAATATTTTGGTGAAATCAATCAAAAAATGGTTGAACTAATTAATTTTTTAGCTGTACCAACAAAATGTTTAGTTGAACGTCCCTGCCCGAATCTTAGTTGATTCAACCGTATTTTTTTATCAGTGTAACTATCTTTATAATTACAATTATAATCGGCGTCATCATTGAAGTCACATAGTCGACGCGGAATCCCGGACGATGCCGTTTCACCGGATTTCTCGCAGCTCCCTGCCCCTGCGCGATAAAAGCGAGCGGGCGTGCAATCCCACCGATTTGTTTCCGACCCGCACCGAAAATAAACCTCGCCCGATTTAGAGCACCGCGACGAGGGCAGGGCGAGGTAAATTTAGGGGGGTGTTATAAAAGCTCATAGCGTACGAAATTTTTGTTTTCGCACCGCAAGTGGCTACTAAAGTCGGGCGTCTCAGGGTCCTCGAGATCGTCGAGGAGCGCGCGGGCCCTCGTTCTAAACTGGGAAAGTGGGTAACCGCTCGGGGAGCCCCCGAGAGGGTCAAGATTAACGAGCTCTGGATTTTACCAGCTGGCGAATTTTCACGTCCCACTTTCTTTTTTTTTTTTTTACTTTATCGAAATGTTTTTCTTCTTGCAAATATATAGAGTAAATACGAAGAGCTTTGAATACCTACTCATAAATCGAGGTGACACACTTCTCGGGCGAAATGAAGTTATTAATTGAGCGTCGAAAAGCGATAAAAGATTCTGATTAAAAAATACATTTAATATTTATTCGATCTCGGGTTATCTTGGAATAATTAGTCCTTTACGAAAATAAATGACCGTAATGATGAAACAACCATTTTTGATAATAGTAATTAAAAAAATTTACAAGTGTTACTTTGTTTAGTCGACCCTTATAGTCGGCTTTTTTTCGTGTAATTAAAATCAGCCCGTTTCGTGTAATTAAAATCAGAAGGACGTATTTTTACTATACATGAACATAGAAGAAAAATTGTCTGCGTTTTATTCGTCCAACGTACGAAAATCTTTCGATCTTTGAGTATTCTGTAACTATACAGTAACTAGCAAATCGGTCGACATGTTAGTCAAACTGGTCAAACTGTTCGCCGGAACGAAGACATTCGTAGCGAAGAAACTAAATTCTGGATAACAGTAAAAAAAAAAAAAAATGAAAACACAGGTGTTATTTTATTTAGTCGGCGTTTTTTTTACACTGAAAAAAAATAGCATTTCCTACTATAACAAATAGTTTATATTCAATTGCATATATTCAATTACTTAAATATAATTATGATTGCAACCATGATGGTTTGTCATTGTCGTAACTACAAAATGTAGACGTTTTCCTGGGGAACTATTTTTCATCGTAAAAAATCAGTATTGTTGCTTTTACGACGTAATTTTTTTCTCAATGTATCCCGTTTCGTGTAACTGAAATCAGACGTACTTGCTGTACACGGACATGCAAGATAACAGCCTCCGTTTTATTCGTGCAACGTACGAAGATCTTTAGATCTTTCTTCGAGCACACTTTAACTATACTGGCGAACCGGTCGACATGTTAGTCAAACTGTTCGCCGGTACGCAGTGGTTCTGGAATCGATACAGATATTCTAGAGCGATAAAAAGCTAACGTCCATCGGACATGAACCGTGTTTTATCGAAGCAGTCCATATTCGAGTCACGACGCGCGAGCGAATTTTACAACCCCGTTGACCTACATTGCATTCATTCGGTAGGAAACTGGAAGGAAAGGTGAAAACCGTGTAAAACCGTGCAACCGGTATGTCTACGAGAAGTGTTTTCACCTGAACGTACTTTTTGCCGGGTACAAAATTTAAGACCCTCGGCGAACGGGAATACGTTCGAGGCGGGCAACGTAAAT